>OX381629.1:8606608-11449716 GCA_947459985.1 Diloba caeruleocephala
CCTATATTCTTAATTCAGACACCACATGAATATGAAATCGCTTTGTTTAAAACCGCTTCGTGACCCCCGGGAAGACGGTGGCGCGCACATGGTCACGTGCCGCCGTGTGCGCAGCAAATCGCACAGCGAGACTTGGGGGATCCTTTACAATCCTCCCCGAGAAGCGCCTAGGAGGCAACCTTTTTACAGTCACCTTCCCTCCGCTAGAGGGGGTGACCGCTTTACAGCCATCCCCTCCGAGATGTGCCTAAAGGCGTGACACTAATGGGCGGCTCTAGTGTGATCTTACGAGGACCTCGAGCCCCCCTTCGGTGCCGAAGATGACCGCTCCAGTGGTTTTAGCCGGTAGGAGCCAGCATACCCCTTCACCCTTCCCCCTTCCCGAGGCGAAGGAAGTTCCATATAGAATTTCCACTGGACATCAATAAAAAAAGGGTTCAAACCGCTTCAAAGGAAGTTAATTATTTTAACACAGAGAAAAATTACAGGGAATTGCCTACTGTACACGTTTAATCATATTATCATGATGTAGATAACTAAATTTTAATCAACACACTGCAATTTCCGACATACACTCTAAACCACTTGAAGTATAAATAACTCATGCCTACATAGTTTACGTCTTTGTCTGGCATTAGATAACTATTAAGTAGGTGAATGGGTATTCAAACTTTCATTTGTAACGTTACCTACATAGATAACTTTATCTAGTAACGAAAGGTATACTGGAGTGTTCTTCTGCGTTTAATTTCACACGAAATAGTTTTTTCTTTTTCTGTGAATTAGACCGTGATGAACGCTGGGACACTGCCTTTATTTGCAAGAATGTAGAACTTCCTTCCTAGGAAATCCTTTTTGTTGCTAAGGCAAATATCATTTGCCGAATAAACACCACTACTGGACGCAGGCCTCCCCCGAAGATTGCCATAAGAGCGTGTTGTGTGCTCATTGGGAAGTATTGCCATAATCGGCACGATTGGTAAGCGTGTTGGCGATCGCAGTTAAGTTGTTAATGTACCTACTCGAACGACGCTGTAGCCGAACGCTGTCATCCAGTCTATCCCATAGTCCCCTTTTACGACACCCATGGGATGAGATGGGTTGGTGCTATTCGTAGCGGGCACTACACAGCCATATTTTTATGGGGGAAAGTAGAACTCATTTTACCCATATAATGGCATCAATGGTGCCGGCTAAGAATACCACCACCCCATCTCATCCCGTGAGTGTCGTAAAAGGCGACTATGGGATTAGCCGAAGGATGGGCAGCACCGTCCTTCGAGTACAATTATAACACAACTGCGATCGCCCCAATGAGCACATCCATATCGGCCGTTGTGGTGATCTTTGGGGGAGGCCTGTGTTCAGTAGTGGACTTTATTTGGCCGAAATGAAAACATTTATACAGGGTGTCCAGTAAATAGCACGACATACTGCAGGGGGTGAGAGCTTGGGTCAATACCTACTAAAAAAACACAATATATGTTCAGCAAAATCTTACAGATTTACAGTAGTACAAAATTTTAAGATAATAAAATTGTACTGAAAAATTTAAATAAAAATTGTATCTCTTGAAAACATTTTAGTTTTTAATAGAATAAAGACTTATCAATGAGAAAAGTAGCTTATACACAAATAATTTGAGGTAAAAAAGAAACTATAAAAGGTATTTTTCACTACGAGATGCTTAAAAATCTGTGTCAAGGTAGCGATTTTTCGATATTTCGGAAAATTTTGTACTACTGTAAATCCGTAAGATTTTGCTGAACATATATGGTGTTTTTTGGTAGGTATTGACCCAAGCTCTCACCCCCTGCAGTATGTCGTGCTATTTACTGGACAGCCTGTATATATATGAGCCGTCTTCATTATGCCTGCCTCGGCTCCCGCGTGACAGCCTTGAAATTTCAATTTCCCACAAATGTCTTGCTGATGGTATTGTGGTGCGTCATAACTAGGTTTGAGCTACACTATATCTGATTCAGCTTGCCGTCTGTCGTCTGTCAGCATCTTTCTTTAAAAGGCATTTCTCGACGTTCTGTTACCTATATTTTTCTCAAATAATACTGTTTTATTATTTCTTCTCGGAGGGCAGACATTCAAAGATCATCTTATCTTTTATTTGTTGAGACAGACTTCAATGACAATGAGTGAGGTGTCGTCTAGCCTATGAATGAGGTACGGCGGTACGTTCACCCACAAAACAGCTGTATTTGTTGATGACTCACAAAATGTCATGAAATTTACACAACTGTTTAGGAAAGGAACAAGAATTATTGTTTTTTATGCTTTAGAACTATTTTTAACTTCATCATGCTCATTTTTGTAGCTGTATTTTTTGAAAGTACACCTTTTTTTCTCTGGTTTTAGGTAATTGCAGTCACTGTCAACACAAGCACCTTTTTGTTACCACGGGCGTCCTTGCAGAACCCGTTTCCTAACTTTTGCAGAGGAATTTAAAATGCAGTTTTAAGGTATGTACGATTGCTAAAACTATTTGTTTGTAATCTGAAGTTTAAAACAGTAGAGCTGCATGCAGTTTCACAAAAAATCGTAATGTCAGTGTGTAGACATACCTTGACAACACGGGTTAACAGCGGTCGGTTACCAGACGCCTCATGAGGTCCGTGAGTCGCCTCGGTGTAGCCCACATAATCTATACATCTATACAAATAAATAAATAAAGACGCGCACGGCGCTCGGTAAGTGCGTGGAGTCGTGGAAGACAAATATTTTAATCTACACAAATAGTCCAAATTGAAGTGTCTGTTTGTAATGTCAAAATAACTGCTTTTTACTGAATGCATATGAAAATATATACGGTACCTACAGCAAAAAGAAAATTGTCTGTCTGTGTGATTGTTCCTGCTAATCTCCGAAACGGCTGAACCGATTTCTACCGGGACTTCCACGGGAAGATAGCTGGTGTTATAAAGAATCACTTAGGCTACTTTTATTTTAGAAAAATAATTAAGTTTCCGCGAAAAAAATATCACATGTAACCCAATATATATACTTTATGTCGGGTCAATGCCGATGTTCTCTAAATTAAATATAAATAATCCAATTCCTTTTAAAATAAACGGCAGGTGAAACCGCGGGTCCCAGCTAGTTTACAATAAGTTCGAATAAAAACTATACTACAGCGTCAATATTTTTAAAATATTTGTAGAATGTTACGATATGTGGCCCTCACTAATCTCCACCTATTTGCCTTACAAAAGGTTTGCCGACCCATGGTTAGAGTATCATTATGTTTGCGTAATGCGTGTACAGAGGGCGGACGTATGACTAACGGCCGACATTAACAATCAATCTAATACAAAATCTTTGGATTTGGGATAAAGGATTTGTCTGATTTATGATTTTGGATTAGATCGATTATTAATTGAGGCCGTAAGGAGCGTGGCTTTGCGATTGCTAATGAGCCAGTGGAGGATTTACCAGCAGGCTGAGTAGGCTTGAGCGTAGGGCGGCAGATTTTTGGGGCGGAAAACTTCGGGATCTTAACTCTTTTTTTAATTAACTTTATTGTGTAATACCTTACCGTGTGTTATTTAGTCATACATTAATGAGCTTTCATTCGCTCATAATTATACCCAAAAACCAATTTTTTGTGCAATTTCATCAACATTTCTGAATTGCAAAAATAAACTAGGAACTGACAGTTGTAGAGGCAAGGGCAGCAAAAATTAAACAGCCTATACTTGGAAAATGTGTTAATCAGCCACTGTAAGATAACGGGAGCCTACGGGAAATCCCTACAGCGTAAAGCAGCTATTAACTAGTTCATAGCAGATGTATGTAGAAACAGAAATAATTACTCAAGGATGTAACCATCTATAATCCATAATGAGTGCGACCTGGTCCCTGTAACAATTTAAAAATATACCAAAACAAAGGTCATATTCATTTATGCGTATATCCTATTGAGTTGACGTTAAATGTCCTGACCTATCCCGTAGTAACAGCTAGTCAAATTGTAATATATTCGCAATATATCACGGTGGGCCATACCGCCAAATTCAAGGTAGAGGGGGGCCCAAGGTCCCCTTCGAAGTCCCCCATTATACTGTCTCGTACCACGACCCTCGGGTAAACAAGGTGAAATTTTGTTTTAGAATTGTCCTGTTTGAAAACGACTGTAATATTGAGGAATGTAATAAACAATATTGTCTAATGGTGTACTGAAACAACGTGTAGTAAGTGACGACTTCGTGACAAAAATTTATAAAGTAAATATACCGAAACACGAAAAATGATATAAAATATAGTTTACTGTATGAAATTTAGACCCGCATTGGAGAACGAGAATCAAAACTTAAGTAGAACTTAAGTTGATATTGCACGAATGTACCTATTTAAATGCTGGACCTATAAAGTAAGGTTGATATTTGATTAACACAATCTAGACTTGCGTTCTACTCATATTTTAATTCTCGTTTTGTAATGCAGGCCGTCCTAAGCCAAGTTAGAAGTTAGAGCTAAGAAAATCTGAACAGGCTTTTATGCAGCTTTCACACAGCAATCGTTCAGAGTTCCTTTATTTGGATCAGTCATCATAGAGTAAGGGACCTGAAATTCAGTACCTACATTTCCTTTCAATTAATCGTACAAAAGCGGATGTAATATTGCAGTGATAGTTCAGTTCAAAGGCGTGTTCATCGTATCTCGTTCCGGTCCTGATTTCAGCTAATCAAAACGTATTGTCCTTCAACCTTCGCTCTTTTAGAGCAATTGGGGCGTAACGAGATAAATGAGCCGTTTGCAAAGTACAAGTCTAACTGGCGCCATTTTCCGTGAAGATTTGTTTTACTGCAACTGCTTTACTGCATTTCTGAGTATCTAAGTATAAAGAACTTTAAATAGCAAGGTAATTAATGTATTTTTCTTCTTCCCATTAGTTTTTGGCAAACAGACTCTGCACCTGTTAAACCTGTCACATGTTCGGTATATATAAATGTACTCTGTGCACAAGTTACCTGATACCTGTCAAATGATTAAAAAAAAATGCTCTTCTTCTTCTTCTTCTCTTAAATTATGGCTTCTGTAGAATATCTTCCACAATTTCGCCAATGTCAAGTATATAGGCAACGTTGTACGGTGTTTAGATTAATTAATCTTTACATGTCCATAAAATATTTCACAAAAATGAAAAAAATCTAAAAAATATGTCGGCTACGTCTCACATTGATGTATCATTGATGGCCGTTTCTGATATTCTTTATTGTCTTTTTGAAGTTTAGTTTGTATGAATCCGGTGTATGAAACAGAAAACATTAAATTGGCACATCACATCTAAGTAAATAAAAAAAGCACTACATACCGTTTCAAATAGGCTGCTCGAGTGCGATGCTTAAATTAAATTAAATTTAAAATATTCAATTATAACTATAAAGAGTTTTTATTTTATAAAACAATATAAAATGGTCGCTATATATATTTACTTTATCATCACCTCATTTGTTTCAATATTTTCTAGACATTTCTGGTAGATTTTGGGGAAGGGCGAAGGGGTACATCCTATAGGCATATCTCGGAGGGGGTGACTGTAAAGTGGTCTTCGAGCAGGATAGGCCCTCTCCCGATCTCCTTTTTGAGCATGGCGCTCTCACAGAAAGAGACCACTGACTAACATCGTACCTATGAAGTATCATTATAACACAGATTAAAGTTCAGAATAAGAAACGAATCAAAAATATTTACGATTCTACAACTACATTTTTTTTTGTATGTGATGGTAGACAGTTATTCTTCACCCTGGTCAAAATTATGGACTGGTGAGTGGCGCGGATGCTAGATAAGACAGGCAGACGAAATTGTTCGGCCCCTCGTTTTGAATTCATTTTTCCTAGCAGCACCAACGATTTATTGTTTGATTGAATTTGCATATCTGCGAATATATTTCCACTTGTAGTTTTTAATATAGTTGTTAATAGGAATGTTAATGAACCACGTCGAATACCTCATCATATCAGCCAAAGGATTGCCACTGCTGAACAAAGGCCTCCCCTATAGATTTCCCCAATTGTGTCGTCATTTGGGGGCAATTTGCTGATACTCACCACGCTTAGTAGGCGGGTTGGTGAGTGCAGCATGGCTACTGTTCCACAGAAGGGACGTTGCAGCTTATTCCTCTCGTTGAGCTCTTTAGTCGCCTTTTCCAACAACTCCCGTAGATGAAGAGATGGAGTGGTGCTACATTCTTAATCTGGACACAACACGGAAGTTTTGAAGTCAGAACCCGTAATGGTTTCTTATTTTATCAATTCATTGATTTCTAATATAGTGTACCTATAGTAAAATTTTCTTATAGTATAGTAGCACACAAGTATACAGCATACAGATCCTTAATACGACTTATGCTTCCTGTCTGCGCATGTCTTTCTTTTGAACATGTAAAAGGTTTATCGTGTGATTATTGAAATCACATTTTTTTTATTACGGATAAAGCGAGTAATCGTCGGCACTGATTAAAATTATATTATGCCCTGAGAAGGGCGACTGGTAGGTATCTAATGCCATCCACTTGTCTTATTGACCATGGAACCTATTATTGTAGAATATATACTGGCTTCTTTTTATTTGTTTAGCATAACTGCCAATACTACTAAATGATAGTGAACTTTCTTTACTGTGCTCTAGTAATATTTCATATCAGTAAATTATAATTGATAGTATGCAAACAGTTTCTAATGCGGCGACACATACATCGCCACCATATAACTACAACTTACAGCGACACCTACTTAAACATTAAGTGCATCTCACCGATGAGGTCAAGGAATCCTGAATCGAGCATGTAAAGAGTTCGCACAATGCTGCATATATACAAACACCCAACATCAATGAATCAATAATTTTACTGTGGATTACAGGTCACATAAAAATATTCAAGTCAAAGTACTGCTGCGTCCTGCCTTTATGGCATGTTCAATAATAAAATAATAGTAATTCATTAGTTGCAAACGTTATGATTGAAATATAACTATTGTTAATAATATAATCTAATTAAAATTTGTCTGTTAACAACTCGTCTATAGAATAGTAACATTTGGTGATTAACAATTCTCGGAGACATTTTTTGTAAACATTAATATTATGAGTGGTACGAATTGACAACGGAATTTTATTATATATATGTGGAACTTTACAGAATATGCTCTTATTGAGTAACGTGGTTTTACTAGTGGCCGGCCGAAGTGCGAAACCATAACAAATTACTTTTTAAATCTGTAACGACGCTTGTCACTTTAAACGGCCTACTCAAAACACTGCTTGGGCCCTACATGCAGTATCTCTGCGGGATTGTATAGTGTGAATATACAAATAAATTTCGGCTCTGCAAACATTCACACTATACAATCCGGCAGAGATATTGCATGTAGGGCCCTGCATGGCGAGCTTTGAGTAGGCCCCTGTAGTCATCCTGCGACCACGAACCCTGCAAAGTGTTCGAAACGTCAGGAAAAACAAAAATCAGTAATACACGCGATTTAATCCGTTTAAAATTGTTTTATTATCACATATTATTTAAATTATACTGGAAGGCTTCTCATTGTACAGGAAATCATAGTTAGAGAACTCATAGATTACCATGTATTTAATTGAAACGTAATTACTTTGCTTTTTGTCTACTAAGGATCGTAGCATAATTTTTAATAGCCTTCCTCAAAAATTGGGCTATCTTATGCAAAAAGATGTGTTCAAATCCAACTGGTAGTTACTAAGATTAGCGCGTTCAAACAAACTCTTCAGCTTTATTTTATCTTATATATAATTCTTCTGTATGGTCCCTGGATGGTTTAGATCCACAATTGGACCTAGTAAATGGCGTTGCAATCGTGTTTGTATGCCTGTGCGAATCTGGGACAGGTTGCTTAGTCTTTTATATATAATTAAATAAAATCGTCTATAATGGGTGTATCAAAGCCATAATTTACACATTTTATTAAAACAGCGAGTTTATTGTTAAATCAAGATATTGTCTGCAGTGAAAGTGCGAATTCATGAGGTGCAAGATGATAACTGGGTATAAAGGACAAAATCAACCAGTATTGGGGCCTGATAAAGATAAAGTTATAGCAACGTATTGGAGAGTTAGAACCCTAACAAGAGAAAACAACTTGATAGAATCAGATACACGAAGAACAAGAAAATGGAAATTATTCACTCGGCACTGTTTATGAAAGGACTATGAAATTGGACTTCTGGGGTGGAAGGCCTGGTGACCTGAAATACAGGCTTCAACCTAGTTTAGGCACCAGTCTTCCACAGTAAATTTCTATAGTACTGTAACTTTTTCGTTATTGTGGTGACTGGTGAGAAATAAATATCTATCTAAATATCTATCTATCTAATTCTTCTGTACGTGTGTGTGCCACTGAACTCTTCCTAAACGGCTGGACGATGTTGATAATGTTTTGTGTGTATCTTTGAGTAGGTCTCTGGATGGTTTAGAATAGATTTACAATCGGACCGGTAGGTGGCGCTGCAGTCGGGTTTGCATGTACCTGCCTGTGCGAAGCTGGCGCGGGCAACTAGTCTTATATATATAATTCTTCTGTACGTGTGTACAGATGTAACAGATATACTTACCAAACCAATAACAATCAATTCTATTTTTCGAATCATTATATCACGCTATTATACATATCTAACTAGCGCTCTTAGTAAAATAACATTTATGGTCAATAGCTGATTTTGACTGCTTTTTTTTACCTTGTTTTATTTAGAATAATATGTATTTATGTTGCTAAATGCTTTTCTGACATACGCCCCAGCATGTACCTTGTCGGCAATGAGGTGGATGCATGTGTGTCGTGATACGTCCATGTTTGAGTTTTTGTGAGGAGACGGCCAAGCAATGAGTAGATTGTTCGGGTTTTTATTTGTGCCATTAGTTTTATTTTGTATTTATACAGTATCTTTTCTCTTTCTTGTAACTATTTTTATTTTGTAAAACATTGAATGCTAGAACACATTGGTTTCTTAATGTAAAGTTGTATGTGTATATTTAGAAAATGTATGTAATTAAGAGTTTTTAAAACAGAGCACAGCATGCCACTTAAAATACCTGAAAGCACAAACCAGTTACGTACTGCTAATTACAAGTAAATATAAAGATATTGATGCTAATTCATCATTGCGTAAATTCACGATTCTTATACAAATCACTGTCGTGTGATACAAAAATAATGACATATCATTATGAAGACCAGTGACCATGCGAATGCAGGCTTGTGAAGACTCATATAATGACTGTTAATGGCTTGAAAAAGTACAGACGGCGTCATAAGGCAATATTAAATTAGAATAGAGATTTTTTATAATTTATAATTCAAGTTATTAATTATTAAAAATGTATCATAATTAGTCGACCTGTGCGTGTTATTCACAAAAAAAATCGCCTTCTACATACACTGTTTATGCAAATACAAAAAGATTTTAAAACAAAGCTTTTTAACGAAACCATTAATTAATTTGAAACTATTTGGTTATTTTTCGTCATTATCGGGGAACATAATCTTCAAAATAATGTCTCAATCATTCATTTTGATAAAGTATTAAGGGAGGTTACCAATACAAGTGACATCTGAAGCGCTTTCCAAAAATAGTCTTAAAAATGTTTTACGGGTATAAATATTTAAGTTTGTGCCCTTAAGAGGCCGTCCTGCCAATTGACTTATTTTCGACATTTTTGTTCTCTGATTGTGAGAACACGAAAGAGAATTTAGTTGAAATTGTGTATGGTTTTAATAGAACAATTCTTATTCTTGCACATAGTGTAAAGGGATTTTTAAAATTATTTCTATAATAACGGTAAATCACCAATTTTCACAACTCTTTTTCCGAAAAACTGCCTACGCGGGACGTTTGACCACCGTTTTACAAGAAACTACTAAACTACTACTAATTCCGAACATTAAAAAATTCTATTGACATGAACATATGGTCTATTTGTATAATGATAAAACAGTTTTTTTACTACTATACAAAATATAGTAGAAAAAAAAAAGTTGAAATAATGTAAAATTAAACAAACTTCCCGTTAAATATGTATTCTTTTCTATAGTTTAGCAATCCTAATAAGAAATTTAAAAATTGACACATTAATCTTAAGTTATTGTTTAAATAGAATCTAAATTTTATTTTATAAAAAACAAAATATATTTATTGAGTAATTAAAAGGCCTAATGATCTATATTATCAACCCCCTAATGAGCCCACAACACACCCATACCGGTCGTTGTGGTGATCTTTGGGGGAGGCCTGTCCAGCTGTGGACTTCATTCGGCCGAAATGATGAGGCATATAGGGAAATTTACTAATAACGTCATTCATAAATTATCAAGAAAAATAAAGTGCTGCAAACGTCACGTGTACTAAGCTTCCTTTATCTTTTTATGCAAAGAAAGTGGTCATACCATATTACTGTAAGTATTAAAGGAGCAAGTTATACCAAACAAAGCGACTGTAGGCTGTTATGCTAGACGTAAGGTTGGCGATTTCTCCCGGATACGTCGGTACCTATTACCATTTTTATTTACCGTTATTTTACTGTTTACTAATGATGCAACGGAAGCAGAAACGGAAACAGATGTCAAAAGTATTCATTTGCAGAAACGGAACAGAAACTGATGCGGAAATGGAAATGTAAATACTATGAAATTCATCATCATCAATATCATAATTTTGGTTCTCTCCCGGATATCCTCATTCCGGATTATCGGATCGGCCGCTTTTCCACATTACAATCTGTTCCGGTGTTCTTCATATATAAGACCTACGCACGCGCCTCATCCGCCGCGACAAAACCTAAACTACCGATCTAAAATCCGTTATAAAAGTTGGAAACAGAAGCAGAAACGGATGTGAAAAAGCGCGCGGAAATTCTGCAGTTGCAATAATATTGAATAACTCAATAATATTGAATAACTATACAACCATACGCCCTATCAAAATTGTAGAGGTCTCAATAGAAGCTAATTTCGTGGTCATTAAAATGATATATATTTTAAATGGGCAATGAAAAAGGTTCTCTTAAATATTAATAAAAAGATGTAATATCAAAATTGTAATTGATTATCATATTGATAAACACTAGTGATGCAACAGACCTCGGTTTCTGATTCCGCAACTGCAGAATTTCCGCGCGCTTTTTCACATCCGTTTCTGCTGCTGTTTCCGCAACTTTATAACGGATTTTAGATCGGAAGTTTAGGTTTTGTCGCGGCGGATGAGGCGCGTGCGTAGGTCTTATATATGAAGAACACCGGAACAGATTGTAATGTGGAAAAGCGGCCAAACTAACTACTTTTCAAAAGATGTGTTTTCGATAGAACAATTTTATTATGTGGGAGGGGTGCAATGTATACACTGTGAAAAATTAAGAGGAACTAGTGTGATTGATGTCTTTAAATAGTGTACACTGGTCTTATAATTCGTAAAAAAGATAAACGCTGTCTAAACCCGTTTTAGGTGAAATGTGTTTTGTTTAGTCTTCATCTTGCAAAACCAAACGTCGGGTTGAAGGATAATGAGTGACACACTTTTTAACTAAAATAGGTTTGAACAACGTTTTATCTTTTTATAAATAAGAGGATTTTTATGAGGAATCTTTAAACTAACAAGAATGCATGAACTGAAAATTGAGTACCTACTTTTCTAAAATCTTTTTGAACATGACTGTACATGTCGTGCATGAAACGATGTTCTATAAATTATATAGGTACGTGATTTAACATAATGTGACACAGGTACGGTGTTGTCAGATTACAAAATAGTGCTAGAAAACATCTATTTATACAGGGTGTCCAGTAAATAGCACGACATAGTGCAGGGGGTGAGAGCTTGAGTCAATACCTACCAAAAAAACAATATATGTTCAGCAAAATCTTACGGATTTACAGTAGTAGTATTTTCGATAAGAAAATTGTACTGTGAAATTTTTAATAAAAATTGTATTTCTTGAAAACATTTTAGTTTTTAATAGAATAAAGACTTATCAATAAGCAAAGTAACTATTCACTAATAATTTGAGGTAAAAAAACTAGAAAAGGAATTTTTTATTACGAGATGCTTAAAAATCTGTATCAAGGTAGAGATTTTTCGATATTTCGGAAAATTTTGTACTACTGTAAATCCGTAAGTAACATCCGTAAAGTCCGTATCCGTAACATATATTGTGTTTTTTTGGTAGGTAGACCTTTTTTTTTTTTATTGATATCCAGTGGAAATTCTACATGGAACTTCCTTCACCCCGGGGAAGGGCGAAGGGGTGTGCCGGACTCCTACCGGCTAAAACCACTGGAGCGGTCATCTTCGGCACCGAAGGGGGGCTCCAGGTCCTCGTAAGATCACACTAGAGCCGCCCATTGGTGCCAAGCCTTTAGGCACATCTTGGAAGGGATGAATGTAAAGCGGTCACCCCCTCTAGCGGAGGGAAGGCGACTGTAAAAAGCTCGCTCCCCAGGCACTTCTCGGGGAGGATTGTAAAGGATCCCCCCAAGCCTCGCTTTGCGCTGTGCTGCGCACACGGCGGCACGTGACCACGTGCGCGCCACCGTCTCCCCGGGGGTCGCTCGGTGTGAGCACGCAGACTCCCCAATCTGCGCACCCGCGACCCCCGAGGCCCCCCACCATGAATTGACGGCAGGGGGCTCAGGCGTGTTGGACTTGGGAGCCGGGACGGTTGTTGCCCCGGCGCCGTCTCGTCCTTCTCCGTGCGGGATCGGCCCTCTCCCGATCCCGCTCTGCAGTCTCCTTCTGCAGCATGACGCTCTCGCAGAAGGAGACCACTGCACTCCAATTTTCGTGCTCTGCCAACATAGCCGACACTACTGCCGGCAGAGAGAGATCTTGCCCGATCCGATCGACCAGGATCCGCCGCTCGGTGGCCCACGCAGGGCACGCCTCGAGCGTGTGCTGTGCGGTGTCCTGGTTGGTAGGTAGACCTAGGGTAAATATTCGTCAAACCGTACCGTGCCGGATACAGATGGCGCCAACCCATCACATCCCGTGGGTGTCGTAAAAGGCGACTATAGGATTAGCCGGAGGATGAGCAGCAACGTCTTTCGAGTATATTGACAACCCTGCCGATGGCGTGACGGCGTGGCGATTATGGCAATATCCCCCAATGAGCACACAACAATCTTAGACCGGGTGTTGTGGCGATCTTTGGGAAGGCCTGTGTCCAGCAGTGGACCTTATTCGGCTAAAATAATGAAATAAAATGATGATGATGAAATATTCGTAACGTAATACGTATTCGTCCAAAGATATGCGAGAATTTAGCCGCATTAAGGTTCAAAGATGTCAGCCTTTAGCGATGGCAGGTTTTTATAATGGGTTTTAGGTTTTATCATTCTCGAAAGGTTCTTGAGTCACGCACCGGAAAACGCAGAGTGTGATGACCTCAACGAGATGGACAGACGCCCTGGTGAAGTTCGCTGGGAATCGTTTGATGCGGGCGGCATGAAACCGGTTGTTATGGAAATCTATGGGGGAGGCCTTTGTTCAGCAGTGGACGTCCTTCGGCTGATATGATGATGATTGTTGGGTGATGCTAGAATGATATTTAAAGTAGTTATTGTGATTTTATGGTTGGGTAGGTTAGTTTAATTTAATCCTTGTTTTGATTTATATTCCTTAAAGGGATAGGCTTTTTCATTGCTAATCGAGTTCTAATTCTCCACCCAGAGATTATTACTTTTTATTACGGGTGACTATTGGTTATCAATAAAGTTTAGGAACTAGTTATGTAAGTCTCGCATCTCGCTTTCTCTATACGAACTCTCTTATTCGTACAAAACGTTGTTCGAATGTTGCTTACAGGCGTTGGGTTTCGAAAGATGAGGAAAAAACATATTATAAAATTTAATGAAAAATAAAATTCTTTTTTTTTGTGAATAACAGTTCCCTAATGTTTATAGTACCATACAAACTCAATATTCCACCTTTGCTACTGAATGTAATGTAGGTACGTACCTATCTACATTATGGAACTCATCAACCATGCGAACTTAAAATAAGGGTGGTATGCCATCATAGAAATTGGATGACGTCATCAAAGTTTAGTTTTTGTTATTATTTGATCAAAGATTTTGACAATTATTTATTTTCAATCAATCACAACTAACGACCGAAATTAATAATCAATTTATTTGATTTTGGTATTCAAGATTTGTCTGTTTTTGGGTTAAATGTGATCCTAAAACAAAAACGGATGAATTTCAAAATCTTAAATCTAAATATTTTGGATTACATTGATTGTTAATTTCAGCCGTAAATGGGTATAAAAGCAATAAATGTCTTGATAATAAAAGGCAAAGAGATTATAAAAATAAAATAATGGTATTATAAAATAATGCCGGCTCAGAATACCACCACCCCATCTCCTCCCGTGGGTGTCGTAAAAGTCGACTAAGGGATTAGCCGGAGGATGGGCAGCAGCGTCCTTCGAATACATTAACAGCTCAACTGCGATCGCCAACCCGTCTGCCAAGCGTGGCGATTATGGCAAAACCCCCCATTGAGCCCACAGCACAGCCATATCGGTCGTTGTGGAGATCTTTGGGGGAGGCCTGTGTCCAGCAGTGCACTTCATTCGGCCGTGATGATGATGATGAATGGTATTACAATTGAATATGGCACTTGTCAAAAATCTAACCTTGGGCTAAGATTTTGGGAGAGTGGCTTGACCAGCGTCAAAGAAATTTGATGAAATCTTGGACAAATAAATTGGATGTTTAGCCGGGTGGCTAACAGCTATAACGACATGGATGAGAAACATGGACGCATTACATGAAGTTGAAAGCAATTCGCACCCATATTTGTTTTGTGAAGAAAGAACTAAAGAGTGAATGTTATTGGTGGGAGAAGAGTATGATCGACTAGATGACATACATTGGGGAGCGCTTCGATCAAATATACTGCCTCAGAGGTTCTTTTCAAAATACTTCAACCTATCGACTACCATCATCGCACTGCCCGCCACAAGTCAAAATTCAATCTTCACTACCTTGATCTTTGGCGGTTTTTAGTACCAAGTGCAGATCCAGGTCTCAGGGGGCCTAAAAAGACATGTTGACCTTAAGCCTAGCAGCAACAATGATCTCTGAAAATCTTGACATAAGACCCGAGATTAAAGGAGATTAAAAACCTGGATCCGCCCCTGTTTAGTACTGTACGATTTATTCGTCACTTTTTGCCCCATACGACGAGATGGGACAAACATTAAGATTAACAATATGCATACCGCTGGTATTGAAGAGACCACGGAGGTTCATCTCAATAGTCTTATACCTGATGATTTACCTGAAAATTATAACGTGTATCATCGTCAGATCAGATCGAGGGCTACTGAGCCACCAGTATCCCCAGCGTCCGACCTTCCGTTCACTGACGAATTCATAAACGTTGTCAATAAACTGCCACTTAATAACGCACCCGGAGAAGGTAAAATATCTAATACAATGATTAAAGAAGCTTGTAAAACATCGGATGACTATATACTGACTGTTCTGGCGCTGTATTGCTGAAGGCATTTTCCCCCGTATATGGCATTCCGGTTTTATACGCTTAAAATACTAAAAGCGGTGACAAGCCCTCTATGATCCTAAATCATACTGGCCTATAACTTTACTACCATCTTTAAGTAAACTTCTCGAGCGCCTTATAGTTCCACGTTTGCTGCCAGATGGACCGAAATTTCAAAACAACCAATTCGGCTTCACAACAGGAAAATCCACTATTGACGCAGCAATCTCTGTCAGGAAAATAGTAAATTCATCGGAACATAAGATAAGATAAGATAAAAATATTTTTATTCATGTAAAACCATATACAGGCACTTATGAATAGTCGAGGCTTTAGTTGCCGCGTTCCAAGATGTTGATTTCCTATGGAGAAGAACGGGCAAGAAACTCCATGGTTACTCTTTTTAAATCATAATAATTGTTACAGTATTTTTGGTTACATTGCTCTCAAAATAAATAATGTGAGGACAATGTAGCAGAAAAAAGTAAACTTCTTTAAAAGTCCACACTAAACAAGCCTGATATTTATGTTAAATTATGATTAAATTGTCATGGCAGCATTAAGCTGACCAATCCCAACAGACAGCACTCGTTCACGAGCATGACGCATGCATCAGCGTCGCTCGGCTCAACCATATTGTAGGGCAACTAAGCGACCCGATACACGACGCCACCATCAGCAGGACACTTGAGTGAGCATGACATACCTAAACTGCCAGACAACTATCACGTCAATTAAACAAAATAAATTAATAATCCACATGGTCCTCGCACTTACAGTTTCATATCTAAGTAAAGCGAATATAAAACAAAAACAACCAACACCAAAAAGTAATTGGTGTCACTTAAACAAATTGAGGATGAGGGATAATCAAATGTCATTAAATGAATTAATATAATCCATTATAAAAAAATGTCAAAGTAAATAAAAATTAATGGCAATGGTATTTGATACATCAAACCCAATAATGTCAATATCGGCCTTTGAACATTGGAGCAGCTCAATCCCAAGCATTTTTGTCGTCCATATACTCTGTAACTTTATAGAAACCCTTTCTACACAACTTCTGCTTTATAATGGACTTAAATTTATTAAGGCTTAATTTCTGAATATCACTTGGGATTTTATTGTAAAAACGTACACATTGGCATTTAAACGATTTGCTTATCTTCTGAAGCCTGGTAGCAGGAACAACCAGTTTGTGTTTGTTCCTGGTATAATATTATGAATATCACTGTTTTTTGTAAAGAGGTTAATATTTTTATGTACATATAAAACATTTTCATAAATGTACTGGGATGGAACGGTCATTATATTAATCTCTTTAAATTTCTGTTGGAGTGAATATTGAGGGCTTAACTTATAAATTGATCGGATGGCTCGTTTCTGCAGCACAAAAATAGTTTGGATATCGGCAGCATTACCCCACAACAGAATAGCATACGACATTACACTATGAAAATAACCAAAATAT
The DNA here is from genome assembly GCA_947459985.1 of Diloba caeruleocephala. Taxonomy (NCBI): domain Eukaryota; kingdom Metazoa; phylum Arthropoda; class Insecta; order Lepidoptera; family Noctuidae; genus Diloba; species Diloba caeruleocephala. The sequence continues at coordinate 8,623,623 of OX381629.1, forward strand.
ACTAGTCGCGCTGTTTCTACATCTGTTAAATAACGAATTTTCATTACTGCGTATGCTGCAGCGCTAAGCCTTTTCGACAATTTTAGTATATGCGGTCCCCACTGCAGCTTAGAATCTAAAGTAATACCTAGAAACACTGCGGTGTCCACAAGGTCCAACTCCGCACCATTCATTTGTACAGTGGCTTTTACTGTTTTAACATTAGGTGTTGTAAATTTCATACATTTAGTTTTTTTCTCGTTCAAGAGTAAATTGTTAACATTAAACCAGTTGACCACTCTGGAGATAGCGCTGTTTATATCGTCAGTTGCCAGATGTTGGCGTTTGAGTTTAAATAAAAGCGAAGTGTCATCTGCAAACAACACTATCTCATGATTATCCCCTACAGTATAAGGTAAGTCATTTATATATATAAGAAACAAAAATGGGCCTAGAATTGAGCCCTGTGGTACTCCCATTTTAACTACAGACCCAGGAGATATCTTACCATTAATATCTACTTTCTGAATCCTATTACTCAAATATGAAACAAGAAGAGCCAGCGCAGAGTCCTTAATACCATAGTGTAGTAATTTCCTGATCAAAATTTCGTGAACAACACAATCAAATGCCTTAGACAAATCACAGAAAATGCCCAAGGCATCGTGTGAATCCTCCCACGCACCGAAAATATGTCCTAAAAGTTCAACACCGGCATCAGTTGTTGAACGACCCTTTGTAAAGCCAAATTGCTTGCAATGTAATAAATGATACTTATCAAAAAAGCTTTGCATTTGTACCAAAATCAATTTTTCAAAAATTTTACTAAATGTAGGTAGTACTGAAATAGGTCTAAAATTTGTAGGGTCAGATGTACTACCTGATTTAAACAAAGGAATAATCTTACTATTTTTCATAAGATCAGGAAATTTTCCACGGTCAACACATTCATTAAAAATTATTGCCAACTCAGGTGCAACAATGTCAATAATTGATTTGGCTACTTTAACGGAATTTCCCCACAAGTCAGCGGTTTTTTTATTATTTAGCGTGTTAAAGATTCTTATTATATCTCTGTAATTAACATGATCAAATTTAAATTGATTACTGCAAGTGTTAACATTACTTTTAAGTATAGTTTCCGCAACAGTGGGTGAAGAATTCAGCGACTTTGTAGTCGAAACGGGAATGTCGGTAAAAAACTTTTCAAAAGCTGTAGCAACTTCTAATTCTGATTTAATGATGTTGTCATCTATAATTAAGCTATAGTCACTGTCCCGGCTATTAGCTCTTCCAGTTTCACTACTAATTATATTCCAAGTCATTTTAATTATGTTATCACTACTTTTTATTTTGGAACTCAAATAACGAGATTTTGCTATATGACAAATTCGTTTGAATAATTTGGAGTAATTTTTCACATATAGATTAAAAGTATCACTATTAAAATATGTGCGTTCATTATATAGTTCATATAGTCTCTTTCTACTTATATGAATTCCAATAGTAGCCCATTCACTAAAACTTGCATTTCCATTAACCGAGATTTTCTTGGGGATAAAAGTAGAATTAAATTCTTGACAGTACATATTAAAAAAATCATTATATAAAATGTTTGGATTATCATTATATGGCAAAAAAGTTAATTTATTTCTAAGCTTATTTCTAAATCTTTCCAAGCGAATCGCGGTTTTTGGACAAACAGTGATATCCTTTTTACCCACACTTTTTCTTTGGTTTACAACAGTAATCTGTTGTCCACAATGATCCGAGTCTAATAAATTAATAACTTGTTTGTAGGATGGTATAATATCTGTGTATATATTATCTAAGCATGTGGCTGTGGTCTGAGTAATTCTAGTAGGCTCCAGAAACAAATTAACAAGATTGTATGACTGAAAAAGGCTTTGAATTTTTACACTTAAACTAGAATTTTCCAATAAATTAACATTGAAATCACCGCATGTGATAACCGTTTTGTCCAAATTACTGATTCTATGCAGTACTTCATCCATGACTATTTCAAAACAGTCATACAATGCTGAAGGAGGTCTGTATACGCTTAATACAATGAACCGCTCCAATTCGACGCAGGCTATTTCTATTGTTTGTTCAACAGAGAGGCTCACAAGATCTTTACGTTCTTTAAATTTAATCTGATTATTGATTATAATTAATGAGCCACCGTGTATTGCATTTTCTCTGCTGAACGAACTGCCAACCTGGTGATTATTGAAATTGAACATAAACTGGTGACTTTTTAGCCAATGCTCTGTAATACATAAAATATCAATGTTATTGCAGTTCATGAACAATTCAATTTCTAAATCTTTGCCCATAATACCTTGAATATTTTGATGCACCAGGTTGATAGTGTCTAAATTCTTACATAAATTACTAAATCTTGGGCTTTTACTTGAACTAAATAGCTTTAAGCAGGAGGTTCCCTCCATTGTCTTACTTTCTAATTTAAATTATTTTCCATGTCATTTTGTATAGCCAAATTACTGGCTGAATAATCAGTAATGTCAAAACTAGAACATTGCTCAATAGAAGCAACTTGTTTAGCCAAATTTTTGGCTGATACACATAAAAAATATGATAGCGACACAGCTATCTGTCTTTTACAATAATTAGAAAGATAGTACATATCTTTTGTCAAATAAAAACTATCACTAACATAATTGTTAGTATCAATTAAATGAAATAAATTATTATTATATGTCATAGTATGCAATGTCATATTCAATTGGTATCTAAAGTCATTTTCTTCCTGTGGCAAGGTTTTGCTATATGGGAATGTGAACATTACAATTTTTCTTAAGTTAACATTGCATAAACTGCTGTAATAATTTTGTAAATCTCTCTTGTTCACATTTCTCCTATTTCCCACAAAAATTAAGAGTGTGGTGTCCCGACTAAACTCATAATTAATTATTTTATTCATTATACCTGAAAGGGACAGACCAGGCATACAGTAATTTATGATTGAGTGTCCTTCATATTTATTTGTCAGTAAACGCCCTATATCCTTCCCTATAAGTATGTAATAGGCATTTTCCTTGATATATCTGGTGCCTTAACAATGCTACTACTAGAAATGAAAGCTCGTGGTTGCTTCAAAAACATCTACACTCTCATTTACTCATATTTCGCACACGAATCTGCAAAGCTTAAACTAGGTCATCATACTGTGTCGAACTCACGATGATCCTTCATTGCTATCTATGGAACATAGGTTTTGATGATTTTCCATCGATTCCATTGCCGTACGGTTGTTCAGACGCGTTACGCAGACGACGACCTTTTGCTTATTCAGTCCAGTACAAGGGCGGGCCTTGAAAAATTGGTGGATACTTGTTTACGTGTAACCTCTAGGTGGGGCAAACAGAACCGCTTTAATGTTTGCACCACAACAAACCTTTCAACTAATTTTAAAGGCATCACCAAGCATTAAATTCAATAATATTACTGTTAAAAGAAAGGAGTCAGTGTGCTACTCTCTAGTGTGATGTTTTTTTTTTTTTTTGGGACAAGCCCGCCACACATTCCCAACCACTGCAACTCCTGTAATCCAGGATCTACAATGGCGACCACCGAAAAGAACACCGACCAATGGAGGTTGGTGTGTCCCAGAGAAATGAAGAACTGTCTTGGAACCCGCAACGAAATTAATCAGAAAAGAAAATGGAGGAGTAGGAAAGAATATACGTTCCACTTCCCTCCGTAGCAAGCAGGAGACAGAGAAAATACTATAGGCCATAGGCACAATAATTGGGAGTGTACAACTAGGATAAGCCTAGTTGCCAGTAGTGTGATCTTACGAGAACCTGGAGCCCTCCTTCGGTGCCGAAGATGATCGCTCCAGTGGTTAGCCGGTAGGAGGCTGGCATGCCCCGTCACCCTTCCCTGGGGAGGAGGAAATTCATGTAGAATTACCACTGAACACCAATAAAAATTAAAAAATGTGAAAATACTAAAATAATCTTTTATGCACTGACAATGATATCAACAGCTACATTAGGTCTTTCATTTTGTACTTTAAAAACTATTTACGGGGCTCCTTACTTGGGTTGTATATGCTACGGTTTACCTGTATGGGCCGATAGATCAGCGCGGTAAACTGCTCCAAAGCCAGCTTGATATCCTTGTGTAAGGCATATAGTACAGTTAGTAAAGAAGCTCTGCCTGTGCTAGCAGGTGTTTTGCCAGTCGATCTTGAGGCACAGCGACGTGCTGCAATGTATTACTCTATGAGAGAAAACATGAACGGTGAATTCCTAATAGAACGCGATCGTGTTAGGATCTGCAGATGGTTTAGACCACATACTGATGTTTGGGAAGAACTCTTGGCCGAATGGTAATGCGGTTGGGACACATCTACAGGCTGTCCAGTAAATAGCACGACATACTGCAGGGGGTGAGAGCTTGGGTCAATACCTACCAAAAAAACACAATATATGTTCAGCAAAATCCTACGGATTTACAGTAGTACAAACTTTTCCGAAATATAATATGTGGAAAGAAAAATTTGTTGAAGTTACAGATACAAAATTTGTAGGTGTCACCATTGCTCGGGGGTCGCAGATTAGGAATTCTGCGTGCTCATACCAAGCGACCCTCGGGAATAAGGGAGTGGGCACATGGTCACGTCCCGCCGTGTTCGCACACAGAGAGGCTTGGGGGGACAATCCTCCCCGAGAAGCGCCTAGGGGGCGACCTTTTTACAGTCGCCTTCCCTCTACTAGAGGGGTTGACTGCTTTACAGTCTTCCCGTACGAGATGTGCCTAAAGGCGTGGCATCAATGGGAGGCTCTTGTGTGATCTTACGAGGACCTGGAAGAAGCCCTCCTTCGGTGCCGAAGATGACCGCTCCAGTGTTGTTTTTTGATTAGCCGGTAGGCGTCCGATACGAGGGCGGCACTGAAAATTTCGGGAATCAAGGAAGTGACACAACATTACTATTTAAAAATGTATTTATTGCTTTTCGAAGTATTCTCCGCGAAATTTGACACATTTTTCCATACGATGGAACCAATCATTTCCATTCGGAAGTTGGGGTCTCCAAAATGGCCGTTTTGTTGGGGTCTCCAAAATGGCCGTTTTGTAGGCGTCCACAGCTTCTTTAGGTGATGAAAATCTCTGTCCACGCAATTTATTCTTTATTTTAGGGAAAGTATAGAAATCATTAGGGCTTAGGTCGGGGCTGTACGGCGGATGGTCTAATAATTCTATGTTTTCTTGCTCTAAAAACTCTTTTGTTCTGTGCGCGGTGTGAGAACTCGCATTGTCGTGATGGAGGATGGTGCGGCGGTTGCAGTTCTCTCTACGGAGTTCAGAAACGACCTGTGGCAAACAAATGCTAGCATACCATTCTGCATTAACCGTTCTTTGTCCCTCAAGAGGAATAGTCGTAACATGGCCGGTTTTGGAGACAAACGTGGCCACCATTTTTTTTTGCAACACTCCGTGAACGAACAATTTTTGTTGGCTTTAACTCATTTTCGAACACCCAAACTCGTGACTGGTTTTTTGTTTCGGGTTCATACGCATATATCCAGGATTCGTCACCTGATAGGATGTTGTATACAGCATTTGAGGATCCTGCGTGGAATCTTTCGAGAGTTCTGACGCACCAAGTAACGCGAGCCGCTTTTTGCTCTTCACATAGCAAATGCGGTATCCATCGGGAAAACAACTTTTTTACACCTAATTGTTCATGCAAGATTATTTGTATTTGACTCATGCCAATGTCTAAAGTTGCCTGAATTTCGCGGTATGTCACATGTCGATCTTCCTCAATCAGCTTACGCACAGCATCAACGTTTTCTTGGGTGACTGCAGTTTTTGGACGACCTTGACGAGGATCATCACTGAGCTTGACACGTCCACGTTGAAATTCAGCAAACCAGCGATAAATTGTGGTTTTGGATGGGGCTTCATCACCAAATGCAGAAATCATCCGGTCGACACACTGTTTTTGTGTTAAACCACTTCGAAAGTCATAATTCCTTCTTCTTCTTCTTCTCTTAGATTATGGCTTCTGTAGATTATCTTCCACAATTTCGCCAATGTCAAGTATAAGGCAACGTTGTACGGTGTTTAGATTAATTAATCTTTACATATTCAATAAAATATTTCTCAAAAATGAAAAAATCTATAAAATATGTCGGCAACGTCGTACGGTTCAATTGTTTTTTTTTTTCGTCATAATTCCATTTTCTTAACGACTAAACAAGTTTGACAAAACCTTGTGACAAGACCGTGAATCTTTTTTTAAATAAATAAATGGTATTCGATTTGTAAAACCAAGGAGTTTTCAATTAAAAAGATTTTAATATGACAGGAACAGTGGAAATATTCCATTCCCGATACTTTTAGTGCAGCCTATGTATCCCTGTAACCTTCCCCGGGGTGGAGAAAGTTCATGTAGAATTTAATAAAAAAGTGTCACTATCGACCTGTGCTATCGACCAACATGTAAACTGGAAATCACACGTAAACCATTTCGTGTATGCACTGCGTATGCTTCAAAATGTAGCTAGCCCGAAGGCAGCACGTATTGCGACAGAGTTTGTTAAATTTGTCCTAAGGTATGGGTTATTGCTGTGGGTAACTCGACTCATAAGCCAAAAAAAGTGTATACGCTCACTGTGCAGCGTGGGTCCGTTTGAGAGCTGTAGAACTTTGTTTCATGATAATATTTTAACTCTAACTGGTTTATATATAGGTATTATGCGTGTTTGTAAAAAATAACCCAAATCAGTTTATCTCTGCTTGAGAAAATAATTCAACCATAGCAAAACGGAATCTCACACGTCTGTTATCCGTCATGTAGAACCACATTATTCCAAAGCAATTCTCTTATAACGTGCATAAAGGTTTTTAATAAACTGCCAACAGAAACCCGAGAACTTCCATTTATGTATATGAAAAAAAGGTTAAATAATAATAATAACATTTATTTCAAGTTTCATAGACTCATATCATAACGAATTCATATAACACACAGTCACATTAAAATAAAATAACAGAAAACTTGTCCTCAGAAATAAACATTACAAGCATGATTTGTTCCTTCATTCCCGCCGTGCAACGTGTAGCCTGCAACAGTGGGTAATGTAGGGATAATCAAGCCTTTCCGCATGCGCGGCCAGCATGCTGTGGATGCTCCCCCGCACTCGCCGCACCAGCGAAGTGCCCCTCTTTCGCATTGTTGTGTAGAAGTAAACTACGCCCGATTCTGCAAACATTGTCGATGCGCTGCACTAGCGGGGGAGCCCCAACATTATCCTGAACGTGTTGTTAAACTGGACACGAAGGACGCCGTACGATTTTTGCGTGTAGTTTGCCCAGAGGCTGCATGTGTATAATGTAGTGCAGTATGCTCTAAAAAGAGTAAGTTTCACATAAATTGAGCACTGTGCAAATCTGCGGTTGACCATGTTCGATCAGACCGATAGCGCCCTACGCTCCCGTGCAATATCTGCATCATCTTTCAGGACAGAGCAGACCAAATGGCCAAGGTACTTAAGACATCTCCCCTTTTTAAAGGTAAGCCATTTAGATTTATGGGTGGTATATCTGTTACCTTTCTTGGCCCGCCCTGAAAAACCATACAATGACTCTTATTTACAATATAAAGCAGCCCGTGATCAGCTGCATAGCCCTCACAAATACTCATCAACTTTCGAGTCCACAGAGCAAATTAAAAATTCAAAGCAATGGCTAAAAAGCAATGCTTTTCAAAAAGATTTCGTTGACCACTGTATGTACTACTTGATAAATTATCTGTTATTGGACTTTATTTGCAAATGTATGGTATGCTTTAACATTAGATATCCGTTGTATTGTGTAATGTCTCAAATATTTTAATTATTTTGTTGAAATTGTATAGATATCTTGACTGTAATTATTAATCTAATAAATATTTTGCGTACCACTAATGGTAAAATATTTGGAAACTTATTAAAATTACGAGACCTACCTACCTCGTACAAGAGGTTAGGATGGCCTTGAAACAGCTTAAAAATAACAAGGCGCCGGACGGGCGATGGGGACGGAATTACGACAGAGCTTCTGAAAGCGGGTGCCTTAAAGTCCTTCAGAAGCTATTCAATTCCGTCTTACTCGAGGGCACAACGCCGGAAGCGTGGAACAGAGGTGAGGTGGTGCTCTTCTTCAAAAAGGGTGATAACACCCTATTGAAGAATTATAGACCCATCTCACTTCTGAGCCATGTTTATAAGCTGTTTTCAAGGGTCATCACGAATCGTCTCGAGCGCAGGTTTGATGACTTCCAGCCTCCCGAACAAGCCGGTTTCCGAAAAGGTTTCAGTACCATAGACCACATCCATACGCTGCGGCAGGTTATACAGAAGACCGAGGAGTATAATCTGCCACTATGCTTGGCGTTTGTGGACTATGAGAAAGCCTTCGATTCGATTGAAACCTGGGCAGTGCTGCAATCTCTGCAGCGGTGCCAGATTGACTATCGGTACATTGAAGTGTTGAAGTGCTTATACAGAATCGCCACCATGTCGGTCCGAGTACATGAACAGAGCACGGGGGCAATTCCATTGCAGAGAGGTGTGAGACAGGGGGACGTAATTTCCCCGAAACTGTTTACCGCTGCAATGGAGGATGCCTTCAAGCTACTGGAGTGGAAAGGATTCAGCATTAACATCAATGGCGAGTATATCACTCACCTTCGATTTGCCGATGACATCGTAGTCATGGCAGAATCGCTGCAAGAGCTCAGCACAATGCTCAATGATCTCAACAGAGTTTCCCAACAGGTGGGCCTTAAAATGAACATGGGCAAGACAAAAGTCATGTCAAATGCCCATGTCGTGCCCATCCCAATATCCGTTGGGAGCTCTGTTCTCGAAGATGTTGACGAGTATGTCTACCTGGGACAAACTGTCCAGTTAGGTAGGTCCAACTTCAAGAAAGAGGTCAATCGTCGAATCCGACTCGGCTGGGCAACGTTTGGGAAACTTCGCAACATCTTTTCGTCAACAATACCACAATGCCTCAAGACGCAAGTCTTTAACCAGTGTGTGTTACCAGTGATGACATATGGAACAGAGACGTGGTCAGTCACAATGGGCCTCATAAGAAAGCTCAAGGTCACTCAGCGAGCTATGAAGAGAGCTATGCTTGGTGTTTCTCTACGAGATCGAGTCAGAAATGAGGAGATCCGTAGAAGAACTAGTAAACTGAAGTGGCAATGGGCAGGGCACATTGCTCGTAGAACTGATAGCCGTTGGGGCACAAAGGTTCTCAAATGGAGACCGCGCACCGGAAAGCGCAGCGTGGGACTACCTCCAACGAGGTGGACAGACGACCTGGTGAGGGTCGCTGGGAGTCGTTGTATGAGAGCGGCATGTGACCGCTTGTTATGGAAATCTAAGGGGGAGGCCTTTGTTCAGCAGTGGACGTCCTGTGGCTGATATTATGATATTAAAATTATATATCCATCTGTCTGTCTGTACCCATATTTTTTGCGAAATAAATGTTTAATTTAATTCGTTTACCTAAGTCAGTTAAATAAGTAACCTTCAAAGTCATGTAAAAAAGCTGCTAAATATATTAGCCAAAAACCAGCCAGAACAAATTCATTTTTCGTCGTTCGTGGCGTCATTTACTACCTGAGGCATGGCCGCTTTTATAATTTAGTAACTGAAATGCAAAACGTATAATGAAGAGAACGGGAGAACGGGTTTACCAGTACATTGACATCACGCCTTCGTATTTATATCTCTTGCATCACCTGTAAACCTTATTTAACGTTTTTGCATACAAGCAAATTACTTTGTGGTATCGGATACTACCGCAGACAGAGCTTTATGCACATAACAACATTGTAAATCTATCAGGTACTATATCGACCAAATTGTGATGTTGTATTGCTTTGCAGATGCATTCGATTCCTCTCATCGAAACATTTGGTGATGCGTTTTAAGGTGACTCGATTTTTCAGATGTCAATTTTGGCAATAGTCAATCTCGCTGTCGCAAAAATACTGGCCAGGAGCCACTTCTTCAAACTTCAAAATATCCTAAAACGAATTACAAATACACATTCAAATAAGATTCCATCAATTAGGTAATATAAAACCATCTCATCATCATCATCATTTCGGCCGAATGAAGTCCACTGCTGGACACAGGCCTCCCCCAAAGATCACCACAACCACTGATATGGATGTGTTGTGGGCTCATTGGGGGGTTTTGCCATAATTGCTACGCTTGGCAGGCGGGTTGGCGACCGCAGTTGAGTTGTTAATGTACTCGGAGGACGCTGCTGCCCATCCTCCGGCTAATCCCTTAGTCGACTTGTACGACACCCATGGGAGGAGATGGGGTGGGGGCATTCTGAGCCGGCACCACACGGCAATAAAACCATCTACCGTTTTTTAATAATACTAGTCACAAACATTTCCCAAAACTTTATATTTAAGGATAAGCAGAACTACGTAAACACTATCTATAAAAGAATTAGAATTTCTCTACAGCATATCCAAATCCGATAGACATGCAATACCGAATCGTAACATCATCGGTAAAACAAAGTCGCATACGATAGATAATGTCGCAACCTTATGTGTTACGAGGACGATGCCGAGTTGGTTATATTACGAACAAGTTGATTATCCTTAACAATTTAAAACTTAAGTATTAAATCGGGTTTTGCAGAATTATTGACTCTTGTTTAGGTTCTTCGCTGCCAACGTTTATTTTGTCAGGTAATATTCCTACGAATAAACGTAAACACAATGGGATAGTAAAATACTTTTAAGTATGTGCTTCCTATCCCGTTTAGGCAATGGTCATGGTCCAACTAACATAACGTGATGCATATTAAATTATTAATGCGTTGAGTAACGACATATTCTGCTCTCTATCACATTTAAAAAAGATTTCCCATGAGGCTCCTGTATCGTGGGTACGTTTACACACACAAATCTCACATGCACAAAGACTCGGAACAATAATCTGTAGGCAATAGATTTATTTGTGTGTGTGTGTGCTTCACAGATGTCACAATCGCAAACGTCTTCGAGTTATAAATGCACTCGAAAGACTGTAAACTAATAGATGACTACTTATACTTCAAAATTGCTATCCCACATATTTTCCAAGGTGACCAGCAGACAGTTATTTTATTTATTTAAACCAGTGTAAATGCACCGTGGACTTCCTCCGCCCCGGGGTACGGTTATGGCTTAACGGACTCCTACCGGCACGGGAGTGGTCATCTTCGGCACCGAAGGCTCCAGGAACTTGATAAATCTCCATGTGCGAGCATCATGTAGCCATTAATGTTATATATTTAGTACCTATACTTCGCCTTTTGCCTGGTAGTGTCGGTCTGTCACGCTCACTAAAATGTCTTGCTGGCGGTGGCGTCGTGTATCGGGTCGTTCGGTTCCCTACAATATGGTTGAGCTAAGCGATGCTGATGCATGTATCATGCTCGTGAACGGGTGCCGTCTGTTGGGACTAGTCAGCCGTTAACTGCCATGGCAAATAATAGTAATATTACAGTAGTATGTTTTTTTATACATGAACCTACATAATATAATGCTCGTTATATGTTTTACCATAATTTGTATCAATCAACATTGTAATCTCAATTATTTTAAAACAGTATCCATGGAGTTTCTTGCCGGCTCTTCTCCATAGATCAACTATTTGGAACCGTGCAACTTACATTCTGACGTTTCATAAGTGCCAATATTTGACTTAGACTTTGACTTTGAATTAAATAGGTGTATATATAAAAACAAAAAAACAACATCAACCTTAGCAAGACACTAACCTCTATTAAAGAGGCCAACAAGATATTCCTTGTTGGCCTTTTGTGTATGTGTATTTATTCATTTACATAAATAAGAATAACAAAATAATAACAGATTCGTACATAAATACAAAAAAATACCGTGTTTGTGCATCGCATTCATGCAAAAAGGGGTTGTCACTCAGCTTACAAGGGCAGATCCTTGCCTCGGGGGCCATGCCCATTGTAAAGCAAGGGAAAACTTGGTTTTCAACTGGAGTAATATCATAGTAGATACGTGTTGTATCCGGATTCTTCTCCCGTCAATGTCGTAAAAGGCGACTAAGGGACTCTAGGCCAGAAGGATGCTCAGCAGCGTCCCTTCTGTAGAACAGTAGCCATTCCGCACTCACCAACCCGCTTGCCACACCACACTCACCACGCTTGGGTGAGTTTTGGAAAATTCCCCCCAAAAGACGTTTTAGACGTCTATGGGGGATGCCTTTGTTCAGCAGCGGACGACCATTGGCTGGTTTGGTGATAATGATAAATATCAGTGTGTCGTAGGGCCCTAAGGTTTACGGATTTGCTTCATAAACCTCTGTCTCATGCGGGTACCTATGGCCTGTTCAATGTTATTTGTACTTTTTTAGTTAATCTAACATACCACTGACTTTAGTGGTGACGGAAAACATCGTAAAAACACCTTGATCGATTAGTCTGAAATCGCCAAAACGCAATTCATCCGTTGTTGTGTTACGATAACATTTAACACAAAAAAACATATCCATAAACCGTAATCCAAAATCCATGGATTCATCAATTATAAATTTTGCCCATAAATAGATAGATGCAGCTCCAACATGAGCAAGTTCGGTTGTATCGAAAGGACGGCGACAGGATGTAGATGCGGCATTGTCTCCCAAACAATGTTCTATCTTCTGTCCTGCTCATTCATATCAGCCAAAGGACGTCCACTGCTGAGCAAAGGCCTCCCCCATAGAACCTTTTAGCCAACGGCCATCAGTTCTACGAAAAATGTGCCCCGCCCATTGCCACTTCAGTTTACTAATCCTTTCAGCTATGTCGGCAACTTAAGTTTTCTACGGATCTAATTTCTGATTCGATCTCGAAATACCAAGCAATCTGTCTTGCTCATCGTGCCCTAATTCCTGCACTTAAGCGACCTCTGCTCTGTCTCCAGTAACGCCATAGGGGTGGCGATGTTGGGGGAAAATTTAACTGTAGTACATACCTTTTTTTTTATTGATCCGGTGGAAATACCTCATGTACTTCCTTCGCCCCGGGAAAGGGCGAAGGGGCCGGCCTCCTACCGGCTAAAACCACCGGAGTGATCATCGTCCGCATCGAAGGGAGGCTCCAGGAACTCGAAAGATCTCCATCTAGAGCCACCCATTGGCGCCACGCCTTTAGGCACATCTCGGAGGGGGTAGTACATACCTACCATCGACACGACGCAGAATGTTTATTCTTTGTACTAACTAAATAACTACTTCGGCAGCACGATAAAGCTCTACGAGTTACAATATCATACAATATAATAAGAAAGTTGTTACAATATCCGACACTTGTAATATAATGATATATAGATTTCTATGCAGATGCCCGGTTTATTACTGAGCCACAGCTGGAGAGAATGACCTCTCCTGAAAAGGAACTTCATGCGTCACCACCAAGCCTGACCAAGCGGGTTGGTGACTAAGATATTCGATTCCTCCTTTATATAAACATTTATTTATGAATCTGGTTATAAACCATTCGACGATTATCTTATTTTTCCTTGTAGAGAACGAATACCAATTTAAGTTTTATGATTAGGTATTTTAATCATATGGGCGGCTCTAGTGTGATCTTACGAGGACCTGGAGCCCCCCCTTCGGTGCCGAAGATGACCGCTCCAGTGGTTTTAGCCGGTAGGAGTCCGGCATACCCCTTCGCCCTTCCCCGGGGTGAAGGAAGTTCCATGTAGAATTTCCACTGGATATCAATAAAAAAAAAATAAAAAAAAAAAAAGGCATTTTAATCATTTTGATCGTAAAATACAATTTGGAACTTTGTTTATATCGAACCTGCATGTGCATGTCAGTCCATGCAATATTATATCTGTGTATACACGCATACATGAAGGAAATCATTTTTGAGCTGATAGAAATGTGTCAATTAAATCTAATCAAATAATAGTGTTTTTTTTTTCTAATTTCTTTACTATTCATACCATCCAAAAAATGTCCACTACTGAACAAAGGCCTCCCCCATAGATTTTTTCGACCGGTTTCATGCTGTGTCGTCACTTGGGGGGAATTTGCCAGTAGGGGAAAACAGGGTAATGGGAGTCAGCGGGCAATGAGGGTCAATACAATAATAACAAAACTAAAGGACGGGATCCGTCGGTCAAACTGCGCCCCTCTGTTCTCGAATCGCCCATTCAGCTAGCTCGAAGCATTTCACAAAGAGGCCGATTTTCGCTTTTCCGCGCTATCGATGTAATTTTACGTGTGTACTAAATAGAAGGTGGGCTATTATTTGGAGCTCAATTTGCTAATTTAATCTTTATTTTATCTGGATCTATGCTTAGTTATTCGTATTATGAAACATTTCGAGAGATTTGTTCAGTATTTGATTTATTTTGGATTTTCTCGGTCTATTACCTATTTTCGAGTAATGGGAGTCAGCACTCAGCAAATGAAGAAATATAAGAGAGTAAGGTAAGCATTGCCAAACGCAAAAACAAAATGTGGCCATGGCAATAGCCATGTTCTTCAAGATGAAAACTCTTCTCCAGTCTGTTATATGTTTAACTAACATATGCGATGATGATGCAGAAGACGCTGGGAACATCTGTTTGTTTTGCTGCGAATTCGACTGTGACGATAATACATGCAGACTGCACCTAATAGTATTCACCAGAATGTTACTTAAGCGATAATTGCTAAAGGGTTGTTTCTGGATTGACTCTCATTGTGCCCCTTGATGACTACAATTGCCCGCATGTCAGGGCAATGGTGGTCAAAATACTTGTTTTAAAATTTGATTAAAGCCTAAGTTTTCTTCTTAATCTAAAAAATACTGTGTCAAACTGATAGACCATTAACCGTACCATGGTAGGAAATTATTTAAACAGCAAAGCTTTGACGAATAACTTTAGTTTTATATTGATTTTTGCTTAAGTGATCCCCTTTTCCCACCATGCTTGGCAGGCGGGTTGGTGATCGTAGACTGACTGCTATTCCACAGATACGCTGCTGCCCATCCGTCGGGTCCTTTAGTCGCCTTGAGACCACACGAATATTTCTTGACTAGGCTCTATAAATTAACGTTTTTTTCATAATTGTATACGGTAGGTACCTAGTTTACGTACGGAAGTCTAATAAACCCTTGCAAAAACAAATGCCACGATCCATAATATTCCCGGTGTTAATAGTCCTGAGTCGTCTAAACAGGTGTCACCAGGTATTTATATCGAGTAAATCAAATTGTTTCTTAAGTATATTATTTATTACAAGTAGCTTAAGTTATAATTATCAGTATCACAATATAAACTATGGCTTATGAACTAAATCTCCCATATCGTATAAAAATTTACTTCTCAAGCGGTGCGTAGTTGAGAAGTTTCTCAATCAGGTCCACATGACCTAACAGCATTCTTCTGCAGCAGTATCTCTTCAAGCCGAGAGCGTCAAGGGCGTCACTGGAAAAAAGAACACAAATGTTAGTTTTATATGGAAATATAGTATTGATCATAATTAATAATTCCAGTAAAGGGTTTGCTTTCGTTAGCATCGTTTAAAAAAAATGTTATAGCAGCTTTGGTGGTTGGTTATAGTAGGTGTTCTTTACCCTGAAACAAAAAATTATCCTAAGGTGTTAAACCAGGCCTTTGGTCCTTAACTATTTGACAGCCCTATAAGTGCGTTAAAGTGAGTAAGGATTCGATCCTGTGAGAGCGTCATGCTCGAGAAGGAGGCGGGCGGGGCGGTGGATATAATTAACATAATTCCACCGGGATAAATAAAAAAAAATAAAAAAGGGTTCTATACCCGCAAGGCATACATATTATTACGAATTCAAGATATTTGTTTCAGACTGGGAATGTATGTCTTTGAGGTTTGTGAATATTACATGATATAGCCGTGTGTGTGTGTGGTGCCGGTTACGAATAGTACCAACCCATCTCATCCCCTGGCTGTCGTATAAGGCGTGTATGGGATTAGCTGGAGGATGGGCAGCAGCGTCCTTCGTGTACACTAACAACTCAGTTGCGATCGCTAACCCGCCTGCCAAGCGTGTTGATTATGGCAAAACCCCCCAATGAGCACACAACACACTCAGATCGTTCGTTGTGGCGATCATTGGGGGAGGGCTGTGTCCAGCAGTGGACATTATGCGCCCGAAATGATGATGATGATATAGGGTGGTTAGGTATTATGCTGACAAAGCGTGCTCCTCTCTCCCGGCTAGAGGTAAGTGGGAGGACACCGTGGGGTTTTAGCCGGTCTTCATGGACTTGTCCATGAGGATTTCCCCACAACAAATAAAGGCCTGAATAAGGTTGGACTAGAGGATCTGTTATGAGAACGCTACATAAAACATATATTTTAGCTAAAATAGTGGATGGAAATATTTACTGCAGTTTACATTTCATACATTTTTAAAACCAAATAATAAGTAACATAAAACGTGAGAGACGAAGCATGACCATTGCATTGTTAAATAAACGTGTACATGTATATATTACTAATAATAAATATTTATGGCTTTTCAGAAACGAGAAACGACTGGAACCAATCATTTCCATGATAGAGACTATGAAGCTAATGTATTTGTTTGCATGAACATTTCCGTTCTGTGAATGTGTTTTGTCATGAAGATTCCGTGTGCCAGGATCAGGAATAAAGCACTACTACGTCTCCTTCCGTGGATGTCGTAAAAGGCGACTAAGGGATTCTAAACCAGAAGGATGAGTAGCAGCGTTCCTTTTGGGGATCGGCAGCCATACTGGGCTCACCAACTAAAATGACTACACAATTGTGGAAATCTATGGGGGAAGCCTTTGTTCAGCTGGACGTCCTTTGGCTGATATGATGATGATGATTGCATGAAAAGTGAGCATTAGAAAATAATTAGCACCTAACATGAGTTTCAATAAGTATTACGCAATTAGGCATATTTAGAAATTCTGTATGATTGGAAACCATGTTTTACAAATAGTTTTGTTTGACCTAATATCGCGAAGTGGTCCAAATCAGAGAATATAATAATTGATTTACGCGTAATGTTACATATATTACGCGTAAATCAATTATTATATTCTAATACTCCTAAACTCCGCAACGAGCACGCAACATAAACCAAGAGCGACGTTGTGGCTATCTTTGGGCTCGCCCTATGTCCAGCAATGGACGTTTTAGGCTGAGATGATGAATGGATAACAGTGTACAAAGGTGGTCTTAATGCTTTAGGCATTTTTTAGCAGATAATTCTAGGGCATGGAAGGTAGATGCGCCAACAAAATATGAGTGAAATACGTATACACATAGATGCGGACGTTTATTTACACAGTATACATATTTGAATTACATTACAAGGCTGAATACATTGCAGGTTGTTCATATTCATCATCATATCAGCCATTTATACGTCCACTGCTGAACTGCTGAAAGGCCTCTCCCAAAGATTTCCACAAGTGTTTCGTTGATTTGGGTCGTATTTACCAATACTCACCACGCTTGGCAGGCGGGTTGGTGAGCGCAGTATGGCTCCATAGCTCCACAGAAGGGACGCTGCTGCCCATCCCTCTTGTTTACATACCCTTAGTCGCCTTTTACGACATCCACGGGAGGAGATGGAGTGGTGCTATATTCTTAATCCTGACATCACACGGATGCTCATATTATGTGAACCCTTCTTCACCCAAGGCATTATGAGCACCAAATTGTGCAATTTTTCTAGCATTATCTGTACGTTTTTAATTTAGCCGTACAGCTCCAGTTACGAATAGAGCTACCACATCTCACATCCTATAGGTGTAGTAGAAGGCAAGTAAGGGAGATTGGCACTTTGGGTTACCAGCAAGTGGAACGTAAAGCCCCAACGCTAGCATACCCTAGGAGGGCTGGTGTAAGGCAGGCGGCCGACTATAAAACCTTTTACCCAAAACCTTTAAATATGAGTTACATATTTCGCAGACCCTAAGTAACTTGGGACCAGGGCAGGATGATCTGTATATTTGTAATATGTAGTGTGATGTATACCAAATAAAGTCCAATGTGTCCAGCACAAGAATAGAATAGTCTCTAAAATTGTGTACAATAAAGAATAGAACATTCTTCTTTATTGTACACCATTTTAAAAACAACTACTAGGAATCATTCTATGAACAGTAATTGTACAATGGGCGGTCTTATCGCTATTAGCGATTTCTTACACCTTTGGATGGACAAGAAAAAGATGGGAAAAGACAAAGGAAGTATTCCGTGGTGTACTTATTATATTATTATAATCAAATAGTGTGTCTAGACAATTTTATATAATAGAAATAGGTCTGGTCAACAAGTAACACAAGACTCTGTTCTGGGTGTGTTGTGTGCTTAATAGTAGGTTTTGAAAAGAAGTGAACTCATTAATCCACGACCATGAGCCTGTCATGTTTAAATGAAAGTCAACCTAAGAACAATTATGTATAATATTTTCTCAAAGCCGTTTCCTTTACGATAACATTGGTTTTCCTTAACACTTAGCTTAACATTTTCAAACAAAGCGAGATAAGGGCAATGATGTGGTTTATGATTGTCAGTTCTTTACCTGTTTTGCAGTATAATCATGTCATTGTGTAATTGACACGGACTTGTCAGTACATTTTTTATAGTTTGCACTTACATAGTATAATGTGCTGTATTTTTTATGTTATATTTACTTACTTTTAATTTTTTTAACAATCTTGATATAATAAGCTAGAAGGAAAGGCAGTTGAAACATCCTATACTCTCATAACAATTTGCTGCAGTACTAATAAATATTTCAACATGGCCATAAAATATAATAATATGACAATGGCAGTTTTGGCTAAATTTGTGCATTATAGATCATTATTTTATAAGATACTGCCATCTCACCTATTTTATCCCTTACTTGGGGATGTATCATATCCAAATATGTTTATTATTAATTAAGATATAATAAAACAATGATTAATTTAATAAAGATACCTTGATATACATACAAGTATGCAGTGTTTATCGACGAACAAATACCCTGGCACTTTATTTATTTATATATGTATTACAATCTGAAACATTTTGTAATGATTTGTATATTCTATTACTACACATGAAACAAATTCAAAATCACCAATCTGCCTGCCAGAGTGATTATGACAAAATCCTCAGTTTAGAAATGTATGTTTATGGGCTCATGTGTAATAGACACAAGACCCTTGGCTCTTTAACACAGGCACAGGATCAACAGAAAAATAGTACAATATATGGTGTGCATATTCTTCTTCTCTTAGATTATAGCTTCTGTAGAGTATATTCCACAATTTTGCCAATATCATGTATAAGGCAATGTTGTATGGTGTTCAGATTAATCATCGTTACAAATTCATAAAATATATCTCAAAAATGAAAAATATCTACAAAATAAGTCGGCAACATCGTACGGTTTTTCGAGTTATCACACCATATATTACACTAGACTGGCTGGTTTTGGTATTGTAGAAGGCTTATTCTATCCTACATAACACCGCGAGTCTGATATCTAAATAGATGACATGAATAAAAGAAGATACGAGCGTTTTACGAAATGGTAACCAGTCGAGCTGAAATGATTGTCTATCTTTTGGCCAAGGGCAACTTGAAAATAAACTGTATATCAGAAAAATACTAACCCTTCAGTGTACTCTGCTTGTAAGAGTCCAAGGTATGCCTCCCATTTGTTGCCGATTACCTTCCCACATGTAAAACAACGCACTGGAATGATCATTGTCACAGTTGCTGTCAATGCTAAAAATGCAAATGGTTTGAATGTCGGTCAAAACAAGATACAAACTATGTATTAATAAGACTCCTATTTATGTGGAAATTAGAATTCATGACCTTTGCGAATAAAACAGTAAATATTTCCTAAACAAATGTTTCGCATTGAGGTTATGTATGGGTACAGTTCTAGTTGGACAATTTCGACTCATATTATATAGTTTCTACGTACCTAAAGGGTCCAAAACGTAGAATCACGATATTTTTTTCACAATATATGCATATAAATGCCTTTAAATTCAAGTATTCTTTGTCCACAGCCCACAAAATACAGAATTACAGAATGACACTGACAAACAGTGTTGCCAACTCCTACAGATTGTTTCCCCCAAGATTATTTCAAAATCCCCCTAAAAACCCCTAAGTATTATTTTTCGAACCTTTTTGTATCTTGTATAGTTTGTTTAGGTTTACAAATACTTTTTATGGATGTAGGTAGTAAGTATATAAGTAACTATTTTGAACACATAAAATAAAACAATAGTTATGCAATATTATTTTATCATCATGTCAGCCCAAAAAAACGTCCACTGCTGAACAGAAGCCTTCTGCATAAGATGACCGGTTACATGCCGTGTCGTCATTTTGGGGTGAATTTGCCAGTACTCACCACGCTTGGCAAGTGGGCTTGTGAGCGCAGAATGGCCAGAGTTCAACAGATGGGATGCGGCTGTCCAACCCTCTGGTTTCCCTTTTAGTCCTTTTAAATAAATAATGAATGAATGAGCAGCGTAGAGTTTGTATTCTCTTTTGAATGAGCGGCGAGGAATGAACTCGTCAGGCGTACCGTTCGTTCGTTCTAGGCTGCGTTCAAACATATATAAACAAGTGCAAATTGGCAGCGTTTAGAAATATAAGAACTTTTAGTTTGATATTATTATTAATCGTTCCCCCCTAAAAAAAACCCCCAAAGAAATCCTGCCCCTAAAAACGCCCCTTTCAATAATTATTGCCCCTAAATTTAGGGGGAAAACCCCCAAGTTGGCATCACTGCTGACAAATTAGTCAGTGTTGCCAACCCCTACAGAATTTTTCCCCCAAGATCATTTTAAAATCTGCCTAAAAAGCCCTAAGCATTTTTTAGTACTTATATCTAGTATAGTTTGTTTAGGTAAACAAATATTTTTTGTTTATGTAGGTTGTAAGTATATAAGTAACTATTTTTAGCACATGAAATAAAACAATAATTATGCAATATTATTTATTACATCATCGTCATCGTCAGTGACCTCAGAGTTATTAACTTATTAAACACTAGCTGGGACCCGCGGTTTCACCCGCATTTAATTTAAAAGAAATTTAGAGTACTTCGACATAGACACTTGACATAGAATATATATATATTGGATTTCAAGAGTTTTATTGTTTTCGCGCGGAACCCTAAATATTTATCAAAAATAAAAGTAGCCTAAGTTATTCCTTATAACGTCAGCTACCTGCCAGTGAAAGTCCCGTCAAAATCGGTCCAGTCGTTTCGGAGATTACCCGGAACAAACAGACAGACAGACAGACAGACCAAAAATGTAAAAATTGTTTTTTGTTATAGGTACCGTATATACTTTCATATGCATTTAGTAAAAAGCTGTTATTTTGACATTACAAACAGACACTTCAATTTTATTTATTTGTATAGATGTATAGATTAAATGATACTACCCGTAGCTGAAGTCTTTTCACATATTTTGTGATGGTTTGAAGTTAATGCAAGAACCGAAACCGCAAAAACAATTTTAGCTCATATCTCATAAACTCTTGAGACTAACAAATTAAATTACACCTAACTTATTTATTTTAACTCAAGAAAAGAACAAAACCTAAACGCCGTAAAACATAAAACGAGACGACTGATTTGAATTCAAGCCAACGACAAAAGCGAAACAACAAATAAATAATGAATGAATGAGCAGCGTAGAATTGTATTCCTTTTGGAGTAAGTGGTGAAGAATGAACCCGTCAGCCGTACCGTTCGTTTGTTCTAGGCTGCGTTCAAAAATATATCAACAAGTGCAAACTGGCAGCACTCAGAAATATAAGAACTGATTTAGTTTACATTATTATTAATCCTTCCGCTGATAAGTGATGACCCCTAAAAAAACCCAAAGAAATCCTGCCCCCAAAACCGCCTCTTTCAATACTTATTGCCCATAAATTTAGGGAGAAAACCTCCAAGTTGGCACCACTGAGCATATTCATTTTTTGTCTTTTTGCTCTCGTTTGGGCAGGCTATAGTCTATTGAACATACTGCCTGGTCTGGCGTTTAATCAGCAGTCAACAATTCAACATTACGTTGACGGTAGAGAAGCATCGTATTTATTAGAGCAGATCCAAAGATTATATTATTTTATGATATACCAATC
This sequence comes from Diloba caeruleocephala, assembly GCA_947459985.1. Classification (NCBI taxonomy): domain Eukaryota; kingdom Metazoa; phylum Arthropoda; class Insecta; order Lepidoptera; family Noctuidae; genus Diloba; species Diloba caeruleocephala. The sequence goes on from OX381629.1 coordinate 8,645,798, forward strand.
TAATCCAACAAAGCTCTACATTCAACTCAGCACAGTACCTTTTGGATGTGTCCTTACCGCTGCCTACACTATCTCAGTCACTCACAACCTACGACATGTTTTGCCAACTCGCGGTGAAAGCGACACAAAGCAATTTTTTTTAACTTTGCCCCACATTAGGATTTCTCCTGTGTGGTGGGTGCGTTTACAGACATACAATACACCCAGACCCGGAACAACTACCTGCAGATCATACAAATATTTGTTCCGTGCGAGAATCGAACCCACGACCCGGAGCACAGCAGCCGACTGTATCAGCCACTGCACCAACCGAGCACCATATCTTTGAGTACCGTATGAATATGAGACGACGTACAACATCGTGTATTACATCGCATAGATGTTATTTTCGAACCTAATCCTAATATTCAATATAATTATTCGTAATATCACATTAGCATACCATTTCTAATACTACAATCGGCAAAGCAATATCGATTGTTAGTTGTCTATTGCTCCGAAACTTTGGTTGTAATCATTTCAATTTTATTTAATGGCTATTTCTATGTGTCGTTGATTTTGCCAATTTCAAGGTTGGATATAAGATAGTATTCATTTACACTGCTGCTGCCGTAGCTGCGGCCGACAGAATGCGTTACTGACACCTGTCAGTTGGACTGGTTTGTAAAGTTGGGCGTTATAACACATAACACATTAAATATTCAAATATATTTTTATAGCAGTATAATAAATTATTAGAAATCTAACAAGACTGTTATAATATATATTATAGCCATTGTCTTGATTTTAATTTCGATATTTTGGTTACAGCGCCATCTAGCTTCGTTTAGCTTATAATAGATGGCGTTTGTTTTACTTAAAAATAAATAAAAATAAAATAAGCCTTTATTGCTGTTCCTATCATAATTTAAAATACTTTATGAGTATTACATTTATTATTGACGATCGTTTTTCAAACAACAGCTTGTCCTTCGACAAAGGCCTCCTCCAAAGACTTCCACCTATCTCTGTCTCTTGCAATTTTGATCCATTCTGGACCGGCCGCTTTTTTGAGGTCATCTTCCCAACGTTTCATTTGTCGACCTTTACTTCTTTTGCCATCCCTGGGGTACCACTCTGATATTATTCTAGTCCATTTCTCATTTTCCTCTCTCAGCATATGTCCTGCCCATTTCCATTTTAGTGTTTTGCATACTTTGTTCACGTCATTAAATTTAGTTACATTTTTTATTTTATTTAATCTTACTTTATCTTTTCTTCTTACTCCGATTACACTTCTCTCTATTCCATTTTGACATATGTTTATTTTGTTAGTTAATTTCTCTGTTAATGCCCATGTTTGACAGCCATATGTTAAACATGGCAAGATGCACATGTTATAAACTTTCCTTTTATCTTTAATTGGCATGTCTTTGTTTTTCATAACTTCGCTAAGAGACCAAAATCTTTTCCACGTGTTCGCGATTCTTCTATCAATTTCTTTATGCATAGTATCCCGTGTGGCTATTAGCTGTCCGAGATATATATACTCCTCCACGTATTCAATTTTTTCCTTGTTTATAATGATACTGTATGTCTGTGAAGCATTAGTCATAATTTTGGTTTTTGTTGGGTTCATTGTAAGTCCTGCTTTTATACTTTGATCTGATAGTTGTTGTAGCATTTGCTCTAGTTTTTTTGGGCTTTCTGAGAAGAGAATTAGATCGTCTGCGAAACGTAAGTGATTCAGGTTTTGACCGTTTATGTTGAGTCCGCTTTCTTCCCAATCTAAGTTTTTAAATATCATCTCTAAGGCCGCCGAATTGTTTGTTTTACTTATTCAAGGTTAAATGAGCACTGTCTTTTTAGAAATATGAGCATATAGCATGATTAATTTATAATGAATTCCAAGAATTACATTATAACAGTTTAGAGTTCATTGCACCAAACATATTTCGATATTTTAAATTGCGAATATTTATTAGCGGTTGCTACCGACAAACTATATAATGTTTAGGTTTTGCTAAATTTTGTAACAAGTTGGTAGTTTAGTTTAGTAAATATTTTAATTTAGTTTTCATCATCATCATCATCGTAGTTCGATTACGTATGCTATAAGGTGTAAATATAGGTCTAGTGTAAAGTGTAAATGGTTTTAGTGTTCTAGATATGAACACAGCTTATTTTGTACCAAATACAACTCAAAAGACTAAAGAAAATCGAACCGTAATATTAACTTTTACAATGTAATACAAATCTTTCAATATAATGTAACACTAAATAACATACAACTCATTATAATTATATTATAACAAACAACGCTTTAACCAAAAATAAAATACAACTCATTATAATTATAATAAACAACGCTTTAATTATAATACAACGACGCATATAACATTATTTCAAATAACATTTTAATAAATATTATAACACTTTAAAACAACAGTTTTAAAAATATAACACAGCAGTATAATTCATTGAAAAATTATAACACTTTAGCCCATCTTTACTGGTTTGTGAGGGTTTGATTATCTAATATTGTATCGCGTTTTTTTTGACATTTCGCCATTCCAGTAAACCAGAAACTTGGTAAATTAACATAAGTAGTAGTAACAATAAGCACATTTAAATAAATGTTGCTGTTTATAACTAAAACGTTTTATGATCTGGATTTATTTTCGGTCTTTCAGTTTAAACTTAGAAACATTCAGACAGAAAGTTGCGCGGGCAGCGTGGATTACCTATGCTATGCAGGTGCGAATAAATGGGGTTTCTAACTTTATTTATATAATCTTTATACATTCAAAAAGATAAGTGTATAATGGGCGATCTTATTGCACAAGGCGATCTCTGGCAAAGGCAAAGGTTGTGTCCTTTAGACGAGACTGAAAGAAAGAAGAGAGATAGTGCTGTTAAGTGTACAAAATGTCATACACATTATTACTTTCACATAATAATATAAAATACATACAATCGACACCCGACCGACACCCGACAAACGTCCTGTCTTATGAATATTGAACTCCAATTGGTATTATGAATAAAAATAAAATAAAACATACTGTTTATTATTGTAGTGCTCACAACATTCTTCGTTTTATTTTCTGGTGCGCATATGAATAGGTTTGTTCGTATGCCAGCACGGGAACAGGGGACACACAACTGGCCATTTGAAAAACATGATTTCAAGATTGATGCCACAAACATTTAGCGACTGCCCTTGCAATTTATTTATCGACATTGCAAATGCTAGTCGCACTGAAAATTGTAACCGTTTAAAGTCGAATGGCATGTCGTTCGGAATCAAAGGAATCCATGGAATTAAGCTTCGCCTTTGTACTTTCCTTCCAAAATTGTGGCTTCGACGTCGTTTTTTTACTGCTAGTTGGGTGCCGTTACAATGACGTGGCTGGTTTATATTGCGGAATATAAACCAGCCACGTCTTTGTAACGGCACCCAAAGACGGAATCAATCGATTTGTTTGTATGTCATCAATTCGTCAGTTATCTTTTTGAATTTGAAAGTCCAGATGAGTCAACAGGTATTTTGCCATTACGAATATCGAGAAATTGTTTGGAAAAGCTTCTCCAGATTGGTCGTCCTGCAATTTGACTCTCATGTTCATATTTAATTTGAGTGTTTTAACGTATTTCCACAAAATGGACGACTTTAAACATGCGTTAATTTCGTCGGCTGGCGTTGACCGTGGTTTTACTGGTAATTTTTGGTGAAAATCACCTGCTAATAAAATCATTGCACCACCAAACCGGTTTTGGTACTTTTGTAAATCGTGCAACGTCCTGTCTAATGCTTCCAAAGATTTTTTGTGTGCCATCGTGCACTCATCCCAAACTATTAATTTGCATTGCTGCAACACATTGGTCATCACAGATTTTCTCGAAAGGTTGCAAGTTGGAATTTCATTTATTTGCATGTTCAACGCCAACATCAGTGCGGAATGAGCTGTTTGACCGCCTTCTAACAACGTAGCTGCTATACCTGACAAAGCAAGTGCAAGTGCGATATCATTTTGCGATCTAATCGTTGCCAAAATCAATTATATCAAAAAACGTTTTACCAGTTCCACCACGAGCATCTAAGAAAAAAAGCCACCAGTTTCATCGTTTACTTTTTTCATAATCGTATCGTTGGCATATTTTTGTTGCTCATTTAAAATGGGAACGTGTCTTAGAACGGTTTCTTTTAATGCTTCGGAATCATAATGGGTTTTGTTTGAACGTGGACTGTATAATTGTGGTACGTAATAAAATTGGTTGTGATTTGTACGGACAGTTTATTGACGCCTATATTATATACGCGGAGGGAAGGGGACCGTAAGAAAGCCACCCCCCAGGTGGCTCTCGGGGAGCATTGTAAATGATCCCCCCAAACCTCGTTGTGCAGTGTGCTGCACATACGGTGGCATGTGAACACGTGTGCGCCGCCGTCTTCCCGGAGATCCCTCTGCCTAGGTATGTATATGGAGAGTAGAGTAAATTCAAGAAAATCACTTAATATTATTTACATCCGCTTTTTGGGTATTTACCCAAATGGGCAATAAATCGTGGGCAGCAAGTGGACGTGGTTTATTACGATTTCCGCAAGGCTATTGATAGAATTAATAACGTCAGTAATTTGTACGTCTCAGCTTATATAACTTTTATGCCTATCATACACGTTCAGGTGTGAATCAGGGCTAAATTTTAGGACCCCTGCTCTTTTTGATTATGGTGAACAATCTTCCACAGGTTGTAAAGCACGCAAAATGTTTACTCTATGCTGACGATTTAAAAATTTACGCTAATGTGAATTCTGAGTCTAGTGGCCTTGCTCTCCAGCCTAATATTGATGCCTTAAGTGAATGGGCTGCCATCAATAAAATGGAATTTAACACGTCTAAATGTCAGGCTATGAGCTTTGGCCGCATGAGGAGTCCTATACAGTACGACTACACTATGAATAATAACTTAATTACTAACATAAAATTCCTTTCGATAACCGGATATTTGTCTTATTTCAGATTTACTAAACACTTAAAGACTTCACAACGACTAAATCAAAATGACGCTCAGTATGGAACAATATCTTTCAACAGACGACAGTCAATCAGTAAGTTTATATCCTTTTTTGGGGCGTTATGCTTGTCTCCTCATCTCCTGTTTCCACTTACAAGTTAAGCTTAACAATACGTTAAGAATATGGAAGGGTAATAATATGTAGGTAATTAGTTTATTTAATGTTTAGCTGTTACATTAGTCTTTCATATATTGATCCATCGATTATACGTCGCTTACGGTCGAATACTGAAATGCTACTTAATATTGAGTCCTGCTTTGACTATTTTAAGCCACCCGTTTTCCTATGAATGTTTTATGATACAAACATTTATATTTGATATCTTTCTCCTGTACAAAGCGTAACGTATATCCGTAGACCGGACAAGCTGATACTATTTGTAATTCATACCCAAAAGTATTTTATGCACCTATTTATACAACTGAAAACTTAAAATCCAGACCATGGAGTTAGAGTCAAAATCAAGACTTTATTTTGAAATTATTAGATTTATTGTCTAGTTTAACGACTAAAGGACATTGTATCCATGGCCAGTATATTATTATTAAAAAGTTAAAAAAGGGATAAACGATTTGACAGTTGAAAAAAAGAGAAACAGCTGGGTGCTGGAGCTCAGGGCTGTAGTCAACGTTATGAAATATTATTCGCATTGCGGTTCACCAATAAAACGACACATTTTTGATAACCTTATCTAAACGTGATATTTATTAACTGTGACTCTGGCTAATAGTATAAGATTTAGGATGCAATTTATAAACTCTTAACTATTATTATTTACTAATCGCATTAATAGTAAATTTATATTAGATCCGTAGGTGGGTACGAAAAGTAATTGTATACGCACAGGTACGAGCATTTATAATACACTATGTGATTATAGTATAATATGTAGTACACGCCCTTATCGGTACCGTTATTTAATTAAACATTACAAAATGCAATGGCATATCAAATTACATTACCGTAAGTGTTACATAGTGTGGCAAGTGCACGAAATCAACCGTGTTGTAATAACAAAGTTGTTGAAACAGTACTCATGTTTCTGTCTTTAATAAAATACCATTAACAAGTAATAACAGTGCATCTCCTAAATCAAAATCTGTGTTATTGATTGCTAAGAACTGTGAACTTGTGTTAGTTATCGCATAGGTAGGTATCTATTAAATTGCTGTGTAAATAGGAAATACAGATAAACTATGGATTCAGAACATTCGGAACATTCTGAAGATGATATTCAACCTCTCATTCAGTATGAAGGGATTAATAGGGAATTATATTTGGAACTGACTGCACAACTTATAAACGTTGATCCTGAATTTGAACAGGTAAATAATCTCTGTTTTATTACCATATTAGACCTATAACATTATGCACCATACCTGACAATTCATCTTTGAGGGAGACACTACTACAATTTGGTAGATAAGAGCTCATAAAGGATTCTATAACTCCTAAATTTCCTGTCATGAGATCTGAAGAGAAATATATACAGGCTTTTATTTAACTTTTAATGGTTTAGTAAATGACTCATACATAAAAATTAAAATATCTATAAAATGGGTAAATAGTCTCTTTAATTATTATATTACTACATTATTTTTCATTTTATCTTACTGTTTAATGAGTTTAACTCTTACAATCACTTATTACCAAAAGCTATTAATTTTCTATTAATGTCTTAATATTATTATATTGAAGACAATAAGAAACTATTTAGTTCAGAATTATAATTATCACATTTATGCTGTGAAGTAGGTAACTAAGAAATCAAATTTATATTTGGATATAAACCATTGTTCAGTACTATAAACAAAAAAAAGTGTTTAATTGAATGCATTATTTCATAAATTTACGTGTATAACCACTTGTTTTAAAATAAATAACCCAAGACTAATCTAATCTACTGTCGGCTATATATATATATATTGTCGGGTTCAACAATCGCTGAATGCAGCGCGACCTTTGTGCATCTTTTGTTGCTGACCCTCTATTCAATTGCTACCACATCGAACAGTACTTTTACTTAGAATTGCACATAATCATCTGGTACAGGATAAGCTATTCCGAGGTGATTCCCCCTACTACGTGTAACATCAACTCTTCCACCCCTGCAGAATCTGCATCTATCCATCATGCTCAGTTTCATTGAACATGTACATGTACAAGGCTAAAAGTCAGATCATTTTATTGTTTGTTATTATCCAATTATTTTAACCATTAACCAATATTATGAATTCAAATTACATTTCATACAGATGGAAATAGATTAGTATCTATGCTATTACCTACAGCAATTATATAAGCTAAGCGGAGATTTATTGTAACAATATGCATATGTCCGAAACTTAACAATAGATCCTAATGTTTCAGGATGACTTAAGTATCGCAATACTATAAAATGAGGAGGAACAACAATATTTGGTTTTACTAAGATGATATCTATTTTGTGTGGTAAGCTGAATCTTGTTTTGTGGTAATGCAGTTTCAAGTATCTAGATAGTTATTAGAACACTATTATGTTCATTCATTCATTATATCAGCCAAAGGATAGCCACTGCTGAACAAAGACATCTACTATGGGTTTCTACAATTGTGTTGACATTTTGGGGGAACAATTGCCAGTACTCACTATGCTTGGTGTAAGTAGGCATCCCTTCTTCCAACCGGCTGGTTGGTGAGCACAGTATAGCTAATATTCCACAGAAGGGATGCCTACTGCCCAGCCGTCTAGTTTAAAGTCCCTTAGTCGCCGTTTACGACATCCACAGCAGGAGACAGAGTGGTCTTTATTCTTTATGTGGACACCACACGGAAGCTTCACTATCGGCCGAATACTCAAACGACATTCAACTCGTTAAGCACTGCTCTACTGTTTGGCGCGCCGTTATCTTAGTTTTTCGTATACTCAAACGTCTATTAAGAGCATCATTTAAATAAATTTGGGATCCAATTAAACTTGCGCTTAAAATGCCACTCAATGTAAAATTCGTATACTGAAACGTTACTTAAGCCGTGACAGCTGTCAAATCGAGGTCTTAAATAACTTGAGTACCTGTCGAATTTAAGAGTGGTCGAGAGCTATCTTAAATAGTTTTAAGTACAGTAAAAAGTTATAAATAGAAATTGAAATGTCCTTATCATCACTTTCTGATGAAGAAACTACCAGAAGAAGTCGTAGAAATGTGAAAAGGCTTAACGCCTGTGAAAAATACAACGATATCGTTTCGAATGCGGTTCCGAATCTCCAAGGAAACTGTGTTGGATTTGGATTCAGTGATAGGCAATGCTATCTACTACTAATATAGTAATCTGTGATGCTATCAAGCCTCTGACTAAGCGCAATCGAGCTTTACAGTCAATAGATCAATCAGCTTCTGATAATTCTGCGGTTTTATGCTACAGGCATTTATCAAACATTTATACCAGATGTATTTAGTGTGGAACAACCAACTGTTCACCGAATTGTGCACAGAGTTACAGCTAAAATAGCTGAATTAAAATGTGTACATCTTCACATGTCAACTCCTAGCGAATGCTTGGAAGTTGCACATGATTTTACACAATAGCTGGATTTCCAAGAGTATTGGGTGCTGTGGACTGTACCCATATTAAAATAAATTCACCAGGTATGTTCCATCTTATAACCAAGTTACTTGTTCTATAATGAAAGTAAGTAAAAACTGAAAGGTCTTAATAGAAACAAAAAATTGTTTGCAGGAGGAGTTCAAGCTGAAACCTTTCATAACAAAGGGTTACTTTTCTTTGAATGTCCAAATGGTGTGTGAAGCAAGACTGCGCATTAAAAATGTGATTCCAAGATGGCCAGGCTCTGTACATGACAGTACAAGTTTTAATGATTCACCTTTGTGTGCACAACTAGAGTGCTGCGACTTCGAAAACATGATGCTTTTTGGTGATAGTGATTATCCATGCCGCTGCTATTTAGTAACACCTTTATTAAATACAAGGACTCCTGCTGAAGAAGCTTATAAACTTATGGTGCACTTTATAATCAGGATACATCTCTATAAATTAGATATATTGCAAATAAATTATAATAATGTAATAGTATGTTCTACCTTTAATTCTTTACACATCAAACAATTTTTTCTCATTATATACTTTAACATAATTTGTATCCATCAACACTAATCTCAATTATTAGACATACATTCGCTTTGTACTGACTCTTCTCCATAGGACTAACCAATTGGCATAATTCAACTTAAAGGTTTAATAATTGCATGTCCTATTTGAAGTAAAAACTGACTTGACTATGCATTACTAATTCTTATTTATTATTATTTGTATATTAAATAAAGACTGGTGATATTGTAAACATTACTGTGATTATTGCTATTTCTAGTTTATTCTTTTTTATATAAATCCTTTATTGAATAGAAATTGGGATATTGATAACATTAGGTTGACTATTGGTAATTATTGTTAAACAATATAAGCTAGCTAGCATTTTAAGCTTTTATATTAAAATAAAACAATTGTTAATTAGAAAAATGTGTTTTAATTAATATTGTCCTCACAATAAAAAAACGAATCTCCTTGATGGGTCTATTATTCAATAAGTTCCTCCTCAGCACTGTCTGAAGGAATGTTCAACCTCTAGAGATGTATCCTGATTAGAAAGTGCACCATAAGTTTATAAGCTTCTTCAGCAGGAGTCCTTGTATTTAATAAAGGTGTTACTAAATAGCAGCGGCATGGATAATCACTATCACCAAAAAGCATCATGTTTTCGACGTCGCAGCACTCTAGTTGTGCACACAAAGGTGAATCATTAAAACTTGTACTGTCATGTACAGAGCCTGGCCATCTTGGAATCACATTTTTAATGCGCAGTCTTGCTTCACACACCATTTGGACATTCAAAGAAAAGTAACCCTTTGTTATGAAAGGTTTCAGCTTGAACTCCTCCTGCAAACAATTTTTTGTTTCTATTAAGACCTTTCAGTTTTTACTTACTTTCATTATAGAACAAGTAACTTGGTTATAAGATGGAACATACCTGGTGAATTTATTTTAATATGAGTACAGTCCACAGCACCCAATGCTCTTGGAAATCCAGCTATTGTGAAAAATCATGTGCAACTTCCAAGCATTCGCTAGGAGTTCGCATGTGAAGATGTACACATTTTAATTCAGCTATTTTAGCTGTAACTCTGTGCACAATTCGGTGAACAGTTGGTTGTTCCACACTGAATACATCTGGTATAAATGTTTGATAAATGCCTGTAGCATAAAACCGCAGAATTATCAGAAGCTGATTGATCTATTGACTGTAAAGCTCGATTGCGCTTAGTCAGAGGCTTGATAGCATCACATATTACTATATTAGTAGTAGATAGCATTGCCTATCACTGAATCCAAGTCCAACACAGTTTCCTTGGAGATTCGGAACCGCATTCGAAACGATATCGTTGTATTTTTCACAGGCGTTAACCCTTTTCACGTTTCTACGACTTCTTCTGGTAGTTTCTTCATCAGAAAGTGATGATAAGGACATTTCAATTTCTATTTATAACTTTTTACTATACTTAATACTATTTAAGATAGCTCTCGACCACTCTTAAATTCGACAGGTACTCAAGTTATTTAAGATCTCGATTTGACAGCTGTCACGGCTTAAGTAACGTTTCAGTATACGAATTTTACATTGAGTGGCATTTTAAGCGCAAGTTTAATTGGATCCCAAATTTATTTAAATGATGCTCTTAATAGACGTTTGAGTATACGAAAAACTAAGATAACGGCGCGCCAAACAGTAGAGCAGTGCTTAACGAGTTGAATGTCGTTTGAGTATTCGGCCGTGAGTTGAATGGCGTTTCAGTATTCGGCCCTATGTGTTTATTTCTAATAGTTTAATTGATATAAATAGCTATCAACATTATTAATAATGCTATAGTGTTTATTTCTAATGGTTTAATTGGTATAAACAACTATCAAAATTATTAATAATGCTATTACCCTGTAAAAATTGCTCCCCACATAGGTATAGAATAGACTATGATTAATAGGAAATAATTTGAATAGCAAAAATAATAGTCCAACATTTTACATGAGCTATTTGTTGTCACCTTAAAGTAAAAACTGTATATTAGCGAAAGAGATTACTTCACAAGAGGATGAAAAATTGTACCCTATAAAATTGTATTACCACAGCTTATTCAATTATGTCTTGTAGGTATATGCACTTTACAAGTTCTAAAATGTAATTCAGAGCGAAAACAGGATGTGCCTTGCTTTTTAGCATAGATTTTCCTTCTTAAAATATATGACCAACATTTTCACTCTACGACTGTGTAACATTTTTTAAAGTCTTATTGTTAATAGCTAATTTACATAGAACTTTTACACTGACGAGAAATATTAATGTAGAATATTTCTAATAACTTATTGTTTTTAGGGTATGAAACTCCCATTCCCTCGCTAGACTAGACAATATACACACGTAATTACCCCATTAAGCACATTAGCATAAAGTTTATCAATGTCACTTCCCATTTCAATAGAAAAATGATTATGTAGTATCAAAGTATATTCAGATAATAACACGGTTATGAGAGCCGAACAGTGCTCATTCGCAGTACAGCATTATTATTGTATTAATTATCATAAATAGGGCTGCCATGTACCAGAATACCTAACTAAATACTGTAATACTCTTCAGTAGCATGTGGGCCATGTACCATAGTGTGCCTCTATCTCCAAGGCCGCAAACATACGTCAGGCTTTTTCATAAAATAATCGGATCGGGTAGTCTCAGCAGTCTATAGGAATGCATTTAACATATCAGCCAAAGCACGTCCACTGCTAATTAAAGGCCTCCTCCATAGATTTCCACTTAATTATGGAATTTGCCAGTAATCACCACGTTTGGCAGATGAGTTGGTGAGTGCAGTATGACCACAGAAGGGACGCTGCAGCCCACTCCTTTCGTTTAGACTTAGATGCACGTTGAATTCATGTCATTTGCTTTTACAAATTGGCGGCAATTTAAAAAGTGCGTGTGGTGCGCTAGTGCTCTGTCGAAATTAAGTTGACTAGAGAAAATTTTCGCTCCTAGATTTATTTCGACTTTCGTAGCGCTGTTTATCAACAACTATGTTATGATAGAATTCGATTGGCATTTCATGATGAAGCCTCATCTCGTGCCACCTATTATATCTGGTTTGATAAGTTTAAACGTGGTGAAGCAATCCCACCGATGATTTGCGCGAAGGATGTTCTTCTACGGCGACTGTCCAGTATACTATTGTAGTCTTTGACGGCGAACTGAAGATAAACGTGAGCACATCAAACTATACAAAGCCAGTATCAGCTGATCTCGCATTGTATGGCATTCGGTATGATGAGAGATCAGCGTAAACTGGTTTTGTATAGCTTGATGTGTAGCCGTGTTTACCAGATGGAAAACACATAATTTGACGGGATATCAAAAACAAAAAAAAAATGTTTAGATTTGTGCCGCGAAATGCTTGAAAAGTATAATAGAGGTGACTCGTATGCTGTGTTTGACATCGGCACAGGTGATTAAAGCTGGAGATATGGTTACGAGCCCGAAACCAAATGAAAATCTGCCCAATGGATGTTTCCATTCGAAATTTTGCCAACAAAAGTAAAGAAAGGGAAAAAGATGATAACCTCATTATTAGGATGAACGGGATATTTTGCAACAATTGCGCTAGAGGAGAAAAGGACTGTTACTACAGATTGGTATGTTCGTCATTGTTTTTTCCGGTGGTCTTAGAAAATTTTCGACAGCAGCCCCCAAGAAGCAGGATCCTCCTCCATCACGACAGCGCTCCAGCTCACTCCGCCAGACGGATAGTCGATTATTTGTCTATGGAAGGTGTGGAATTAGTGAGTCATCCTGCTTACAGTCCCGACCTGGCACCTTGCTACTTTTATTTATTCCCTAAAATAAAAGATAAGCTCAGAGGAATTCGCTTTATAAACCCCAAAAATGCCGTGGCTGCGTTCGAAAAAAACGTGGAATAGATCCCTAAAGAAGAGTGGGCTGACTGCTTTAGTCAACGGGTCCATCAAACGCTACAGTGCTTAGCAAGAAAAGGAGATTACTTCTAAAAACCATAAAAAAATATTAACATGTGCCTACATCACTCCGTTTTTATTTTCTAAAATCTTTCAATATGACCCTTGTATACTATTTTTCCGATTGTCTGCTCAGACTGACGTATCACCACTCAATACATTTTCAGTTTTTTTATCCGGCTCTTTATTAACTCAGTCCTTCCAGATCTATCAGCACGAGCGTTTGATCTCCCATACAGAGCAGACATTAAAGATGTACGTAGAAAGACTGTTGCTTATTGCGTATTTGTAATATATGCTGATGCATATTATTTGCTAGCAAATATGTTTTTCTACGGTAGTTCAGCGTCGTCGTTTTCTGCCATTACCCACGACCTACACCTTACCTACTTTTGAGGCGCATGTAACATATCTACTTCTTTTAATATATAATGTCATTGCTTATACGTAATTCTTGCAACATATTGCGGAAAATATGCATTCCTGTGTTTATATAAGGTTTATGCATGAACTATAGTACAACTGTGAGAAAAAAACGTCATTCCATGCGTAGAATCTATACTGTAAATAAAATTACAGTATTTTGTTTTATTACGCGGACTAATGGCGGCCGGCGCCAGGTTGACATCGAACGAGCATGCGCATAGCTGCTACCTGACGTAACTAAAGGTGTATATTCATCTCTTTCTAACAACCGGTATGCCGCATGGTGGCTTTCATTTTCTCTCCGTTCCTTCGCGCGTGTTCGAGAGCTGTACTGGTAGGTATAATAAAATGTTGGGCGGCTCTAGTGTGATCTTACGAGGACCTGGAGCCTCCCTTCGGTGCCGAAGATGACCGCTCCAGTAGTTTTAGCCGGTAGGAGTCCGGCATACCCCTTCGCCCTTCCCCGGGGTAAAGGAAGTTCCATGCAGAAATTCCACTCGACATCAACAAAAAAAAAAAAGGTATAATAAAATTTACGTCGTTCTGTAGTGTCATAATGTTCGTATATCATTATTTACCAGTAACAAAAAGGCCGAAGGAAAAACAATCCATTTAACACAGAAGAAAGTTTCAAAGCTAATATAAATACCCTAATAACAAAATCCGAACAACCCTATTACTAAATAATTTATCTGAATAGAAACTTATTATCTCTTATCAAAGGCAGTAATGCATCCATTAAAATGATCTCTTCGTATCGTTGTTTATACATATGTAGAATAAACTGCAGTTATTAATTAATTCAATCGATAGCAACTATGTTGTTTAATTTTACAAGTAATTTATTCTGATAAGTAATAAATTATTTGTAGTAATAAAAGTAATTAGTTTTTGATTAACAAGTATGCCTGATGCGATAAACATGATATAAATGTATTTACATGTGGAAAACTAAAATACACGTAAAGGAAAAAAAAGTTAATTCATTAAAATGATGGTAATTATTATCGATAACTACTGTTTTGAGTTGTATTATAGGTACAGTCAGCAACAAAATTAGCTCAATATTTTAGTTTATAAACATGGATCAGTTAGTTATACAATTAATGAAATGATTAAAAACTAAAATGTTCAGCTGCTTTTGTTGCTTTACTGAAACTTATACCACAAGGCGCGCATTCGGGGAACCATTAGCTTTTGTAATACGGAACGACAGCGGATTATACGAGATCCCGTAAAGCTCATTTACCGATTTGAGAGGGTGTGCCAGCGGGGAGTCCCCACAAGCTGTATCGCCTGAGTTATCGACCAGCTAATTTCACGAGTGGTCATCCCGCCTCCGGAAAATCCCAACACTGTATATTGACCGAGTTTTAGAGTAAGAAAAATGAGTCTTGAATCAGATATAAACTGCATTTGGTGCTAGTTAATCCATTTTAGAGCACTCCTCTCCATCAATGGGTGTCGTAAAAGGCGACTAAGAGTTGAATTCAATCCGTCTGCCAAGCGTGATTGCAATAACCCCTATTGTAGAGATCTTTGGGCGGCCCACGTTCAGCAGTAGATGTTTACGGACTGATGTGTGGAATCAGTTATCTACCCTTTTCAAAATAAGCAAAGCTTTTCTAAATACGGTCATAACATTGTTCCATAGAATCTAGAGAGGACCGTTGGTGACTCTAATCTTTAGGGCATCACGTGCATTTGGTTTTAGGTTAATTTTAGTAACGCTAGGATATATGAATGCATATCCGGTTATCCGCAAAACGACACATAAACAGACCGCATGTTAAAATTAACTTCGACTTGACTTTAGGGGAGTTTTATTGGGTTGGTAGGTACCTGATTTGAGTTTTGAGTCGTAAATGGCCGATGGTGGTGGTCAATTTAATATTCATAACGAAAAGGAATGATCAAAATTTGAGTTAATTAAGGAAGTAGATACATAAAAACGTTCCAACCTCTCAAATTAAGATAATCATTTTGCTGCTACCAATGCGTGATATTTTGTTGATTGGAACATGATAAATCAAAGAGTAGTAACTTGAGAACTGAAACCTTTTCTCTATAATGATGAATGATATCTTAAAACTTAGCCTACTGCTATTAAATCAATTATGACCGGGGTTGAAACGTTTGTGTGTAAATGCGTCAAATTGTGTGGTCGTAATTTCTTGTCAATAGAACTTATCCACAAAACGCACTACAGATGGTCGCTAGTTGTCTTATTCCTAAATTAGATTGTTCTAAGCTTAATTATGAAATAAAAAATATATTTTTACACATCTTTGTATTCATATACGCGCATGTTTTTATTAAATCAAGAGACTCAAAATTGTTTTCTTTTATTCATAATCAATTTCATGCTGTAATTACGTGCATTTAGCCACAGCAACGCGTGGCCGGCGGGCTGATTAGCTAAAAACAGCAACAGCAGACGCGATAGCAGCTATCGCGCAGCCAAGGACCAATCCTTAATACCAATATTACGTAAGGCATCGTCCGCCTATCGCTATTGTGGAAGATGCATAGTTACTAGCGCCAGTAGCCACCAGTGCAACTAAACAGAATGAACATTTTTAGTTCATTGATTGTCCGACAGAGGCGTGTCATAGATCTTCGCCTGTTTAGTCGCTATCGGCAAATAGGTAATACCAAATTGACCTTTGACAGCGGCGTTGGAGCAATTTACGCCTGTTGCAAAGCGTCTGCGACTTAGGTAATCAGCCCGCAGGTCGAATCATGCCGCGTGTCGCTATTTCGCCATCTCTGGTCTAGATTATCTTAGATCCAAGAAAAAAGACAATTTTGTTTATCATTACCAACAATGTGTCTCGCAAATTACTAGTAGTAGTAGGTTGACTAGATCTCGTAAATGCTCAGTCTCGATCGGGGCAGGACCGCGCCGTCACAGGATACAAGCGTGAAGTAGCAACATTGCTACGTTTCGCACCGTGAGTGACGAATACCGGAAGCGCAACCCTCATAAATATGGCTGACATACGACATGGGGGCCTGCAAGGAAAAGTATATGTCTGTCTAAAGTTCGGCAATACATCGGCAACCCCTCTGGTGTTTAGTACGTTCTACTAGCAGACGGTAGAATGACGATACGATTCCCTTTGACGATATCTATGAGCGGAGAGGGGTGGTCTATTTTTTGCCGGGAACCACACGGAACTATCTCGAAGGTCGATGCCTTATAGCTCACATAGCTTAGTTACGCTATAACCATAACATATTATTTCAACGCTAGTGGTCGCAAGTGTTGCTGGGTAGCATAAAGTTTTTATTGGCATGTTTTTGTTCGCTTTCCAGCGTGGGTATTCCGTGAGAACTCTAGCAAACTTACTTCTGAATTCGCAGTAAATACTCTAACTTCGTATTGTTTTCACTACTTTTAACTGCGGAATCATAAGTGAGTTTGCTAGTGGGTTCTTACAGAAAAGCACTGCCGGTCGAGCAGAATGTTATTAAGTTATTCTGTCCGGAAATTCCTACTGGGATATATGTAGAGGAACACGTCCTCTGTTTACCCTCCAAAATATAGTACTGGTATTTTTAAGGGCACGAAGGAGATGGTGGAATGAACTAGAGACCGATCATCCTTGAATGAACTTAAACCCACACTCAAACGTTACATCGTCGGAATTCATCATTCCTCTCTTCTACTATATTATATCTCCTATAATTATATTATTACTGTACAAATTGTGCTGTGACTGACAGGGTCAATAATGATCTCATATCTTTAATCAATCAATCAAATCGGCCATTTATATGTCCACTGCTGAACAAAGGCCTCCCCCATAATTTTTCACGACTGTGTCATCATTCTGGGGGGTATTTGCCAATACTCACCACACTTGGCAGGCGGGTTGGTGAGCGCAGTATGGCTACCGTTTCACAGAAGGGACGCTGCTGCCCATCCCTCTGGTTTAGATTCCCTTAGTCGCCTTTTACGACATCCACGGGAGGAGATGGAGTGGTGCTATATTCTTAATCCGGACACCACACGGAATCTTTAAGTTACCGCCTAATTACACATTGTGGAATGCACTAAATAATTGAGAATTGAATTGAGGAAATGATAAATTATTATTACTATAGCTTCTCGTGTGGTGTCCGGATTAAGAATATAGCACCACTCCATCTCCTCCCGTGGATGTTGTAAAAGGCGACTAAGGGAATCTAAACCAGAGGGATGGGCAGCAGCGTCGCTTCTGTGAAACGTTAGCCATACTGCGCTCACCAACCCGCCTGCCAAGCGTGGTGAGTATTGGTAAATACCCCCCAAAATGATGACACAGTTCTGAAAATCTATATCCAACATGATGATGATGATAGCTTCTCTTCTCGTTTTTAGTTTCGCCCACAAATACGTATTTGAATGTTTAGTATTGCTCATATAAAATTATTGGGTATAGTATAATTAAGTACAATGACTGGGTAGCTCGTAACTTATACTTAAGCTAATATTTAGTCGCTAAGTGGACTATGTTTTTTTTAATACATAATGATCTTAAAACCTAACTAGCCAGAAATAACGATGAATGGCTATAAAAAAGTAGAGGAAGTTAAGTCAGTTATTTTCCCAGGACTAGGTTTGGCTGATTATTATGAAATGAAGTGATCTTTATTTTAGCAACTCAACTAATTTAGATTAACGCGGTATTACGTACTGGCTGCCTCTGGGAAGAAGTGCAGACATATTTAGATACAATACTAGCTTTAGCCCGCGGCTTCGCACGCGTGGAATTGTAATGAATTGCGGTTATACTAATAAATTGTAGCTTACATTAAACGTTTGTATTTTTAACATAGCGCCGTCTATTGGATACTTACTCAATCCAGTCAACTAATTACCTTATACCGCCATCTGTTAGAATCTTATCGAACCCATAGATAATTATGACTCTTTGTCAGATAATAAACAAATAACTTGCAATAAAATAAAATTGCGACTATAATTAAAAATCTAAGCTATCCTATATCTCAAGTTGGACCAGACTGCTCACGGTGTGCCAATTTAATTTAAAATCGGTTATGTAGTTTAGGAATCCATCGCGGACAAACATCGTGACAGGAGAATTTAAAATCGGTTATGTAGTTTAGGAATCCATCGCGGACAAACATCGTGACAGGAGATTTATATATATTAAGATTTAATTTAAAATCGGTTATGTAGTTTAGGAATCCATCGCGGACAAACATCGTGACAGGAGATTTATATATATTAAGATTATTTGAGACAAATGCAGGGCAACGTATGGAGTGGCTTTTTAAAGAAAGGCACCTATGATATATGCATTCATCTTTTGCAGGTAGTATACGGTTACCGCAAGAGTCGCTGGCGGATGGTCCTCACGTACATATTCTCGTGCCTGTTCTGCGGTATCCCGTTCCTGGTGTTCCACTGGTGTCCCACATGGATGCTGTATATGACCTGCGTCAGGTGCTCCTTCCAGATTGCTGACAGAGTTCTAGTTATTGTAAGTGCGCACGCATTTTTTTTTAAACCTTGCCACATACTAGTATTTCTCTCGTCGAGGGTATAGTTTACAGTCATGCATTTTACATGCACAAACACCTAAACAAGACCCTAAATAATTTACTGTCATCATTTCAGCCGGATAAAGTCCACTGTTGGACATAGGCCTCCCTCAAAGAACGCTACAACGACGGGTCTGGGTTTGTATGGTCATTGGGGTTGTGCCATAATTGCCACATTGTGATTAGCACACAGAAAGATGCTGATGCGCATCCTCTTGATGTCAACTCTTAGTCGACTTTTGCAATACCCATGGGTGGATAGGGGTAGTTTATTCTTCCCCTAGTAACTTGCACGTTAATTGACTCGTTATAACGTATGATTTTCAGGAAACATATCAGAAAAAATGCAAAAGTTACTACATTCACCCTATATTACTCAAAAATATATCAGATACAAGGTAAGCATAGAAAGTACATTAATCTGTTATTGTTGTTCAATTTTCAACCAGTTTCCGAATGTCAAACGATACTCTCTCCGTATTATCATAAGCATCCCTAATTTTGATTGAAGGGACATGTTACTGTAGCAGCAGCAGTAACTGTAGCAGTAGTATTTTAATGAGACAAACAGTACAAAAGGTGGCCTTATCGCTATCCGCAATCTCTTCCAGGCGACCTTTGAAGCAGCCAAACTAAGTCGGCTTCAACCCCACCAAGACAAAGTTCACCGCTAAGAACACCTCATTTTCTGTAGCTCTACAATACTAAAACACGTCCCTTAACAATGGCAACAGCATTGGGATCCTTAGTGTCGAAATTTCCAGCGGTATCCAGCTCCGCAGGCACTTAGAGGAAGCTAAGGTCAAGCTGGCGTCGAAAACTCTGTGGGCTCAACAAGGCAGGCGGTACTTCTTATCAGGGCAATGACTGTTACTCTATAAGTCGTAATTCTGGTCCCATATGGTGTACTGCTGTTATTTATGGGCTGGAGCACCTAAATACCAACTTGGACCTTAGACTCAGTCCAGAACGTGTAGCTAGGAGTGTCGATGATCCCAAGCTCACAACCAGTCTATAACTCCTAAGTCTGAGAGACTGCCTCCCTGTGTGTGTTCTGCCACTTGTATAACGGACAGTGTTCTGAGGAATTGTTCGATACAGATGCCAACGGCTACTTTCTACCAGCGCACCTCTCTCAATCGGCGGGGAGTTCATCCGCATATCCTAGGCACCGAAAATGGTCTCTTACTGAGGTTTCAGAGGAACATCCTCCCGCGCTGATGTTTTCCCAAGGGCCAACTACAGCCCCCATAGCTCTTCAAAAAAGGCACTAAAAGATTTTTTTCCTCTGGTACTGCCAGTGTTCGTTACGGTAATCGGTTACCATCATGTGGGCCGTATGCTTGTTTCCCACCTTAGTGGTATTAATAAAACTCAGTAACAACTCAGTTTGATGACCAGCTTTGCCAGCGCGCCAGCGAGGTGTGGCTGCTGTTCATCATCATCATTTCGGCCGAATGAAGTCCACTGCTGGACACAGGCCTCCCCCAAATATCACCACAACCACCGATATGGATGTGTTGTGGGCTCATTGGGGGGTTTTGCCATAATCGCCACGCTTGGCAGGCGGGTTGGCGATCGCAGTTGAGTTGTTAATGTACTCGAAGGACGCTGCTGCCCATCCTCCGGCTAATCCCTTAGTCGACTTTTACGACACCCATGGGAGGAGATGGGGTGGTGGCATTCTGAGCCGGCACCACACGGGTTGCTGTTGCAGCATCGTATTTTGGCCGGGTAAAAATTGCAATTGATATAACGCACTGATTATATTTTTCCGCCAAGTATAACAACAATAAAACGCCTTTAAACGGGTATTTCTTCTCAAACCGGTTCCGTACTTGACTAGACTAAGCGCTAACAACATATTCCACAAAAAAAATTGCGTCGAACGCGACAGTGACCGATATACTTACAAATGTATGATAATATTTCAGCGGACTACTAAACCAGGGATTCGATGACGATAGTGCAAAAGACAAGGAGCCTATAGAAAGCGTCGATACTATACATACTCCGATACATTTGGACGATGGAACTACACTTAGTGAGTATTCGCAATTGCCGTATATTTTTTTTTTCCACATACTATACACCCAGACCCGGTGTGAGTGGTAGACCCAACTACCTGCAGATCGTCCAAATATTTGTTCCGTGCGGGAATCGAACCGACGACCCGGAGCGCAGCAGTTGACTGCATCAGTCACTGAACAAACCGCGCCGGTAACAATTGAGTAACAAACATCCAAACATCTAACATTAACAATGTTACTAGGATTCGTTTTGTTTATATATACTTGTATGGACGATATCGTCATGCCATCAAATTATAAACACTGCCCTTCAAACAGGGAAGTCCCTAATGCCGAGAATTTGCCGATAACGGGGTTTTACAAACTCCCACGCATACGCCTCTGCGTGAATGTCAGCTCGATACCTAAACTTTTAGTTTTACACTAGCTGGGACCCGCAGTTTCAACCGCCGTTTAATTTAAAAGAAGTTGGATTATTCATAAATAATTTAAGAGTGCTTCGGCACTTGACATAGAGTATGTATATATATTAGATTTCATGGGTTTATATTTTTTGCGCGGAACTCCTATTTACCTATTTTTAAAATAAAAGTAGCCTTAGTTATTCCTTATAATATCAGCTATCTGCCAGTGAAAATCCCGTAGAAATCGATCCAGCGGTTTCGGAGACTAGCGGGAACAAAAAGACAGACAGACAATAAAAAAAAATGGTTGTAGGTACCTACCATATATACTGTCATATGTATTTAGTTAGAAATTGTTATTTTGACATTAAAAACAGACACTTCAATTTTATTTATTTGTATAGATTATTATAATGTGCACACACCTGTTTTATAAGTAACTAGCTGGGACCCGCGGTTGCACCCGCGTTTAATTTAAAAGAAATTTAGAGTACTTCGACATAGACACTTGATATAGAATAAATATATTGGATTTCAAGGGTTTTAATTTTTTACGCGGAACCCTAATTATTTTTCTAAAATAAAAGTAGCCTAAGTTATTCCTTATAACATCAGCTATCTGCCAGTGAAGGTCCCGTCTAAATCGGTTCAGCCGTTTCGGAGATTGCCCGGAACAAACAGACAGACAGACAAAAAAAAAAATAGTTTTTTGTTAAATGTAGCGAACATACTTTCATATGCAAAAAGCAGTTAGTAAAAAGCTGTTATTTTGACATTACAAACAGACACTTCAATTTTATTTATATGTATAGATTTGCAACTTTCTTGTAAAATACTTACGAAGCAGTAATGTGGGGATCTGCATAAAAATATTACGCAATAATATTTCTTACTGTGACTTTGTTCGCACGGTTGGCGCAGTGGCTAAGCGATTCGTTTTCTGCATTTAACGGCCGAATACAGAAACGGCATTTAATATTAAGTCCCGCTTTAACCATTTGTGTCGCCCGATTTCCTACCGTAAACCGGTTTCTCGATTATTTAAAGCGGGACTTAATAATAATGGCGTTTCAGTATTCCGCCGTTAGTTTTACAAATACAGTGAGAGATTGAGAAGAATGAACTTGTGTTCTTTGGTTGTGAAGGTGTATTTAGATATATACGATTAGTAGCCGACCACAACATTGGTGAAGAGCTGAAGTGACAACTGAAATATTAATATTATCACCAGATGTCCAGAACTACAGGTACTTCCGTCACAAGAAGCAGTCGCTCATATGGGACGGCAGTCGCGCGAAGTGGACGCGGCTGGCCGGCATCGAGAGCGGGGCCTCGTGTGCACAGCTGCAGGCCATGGGGGCCATCCCGCCATCTAGTGAACGTCGCGTCAGGATGTGAGTTGTGCCCTAAAAACAACCTTCAATTAGGTCTTTCATAAGACCATGTTTATGAGTTTATGAGGCTTCAGTACACTCTAGGTGACTATGCCAGGCTCATGAGATCATTCATAATATAATATGATGTATAACATGTAAGTCGCAGTAACAACCCACATGGCACACATCACACTATACCAGCGCTTACATATAATGCAATTCCATCTATCCTATCCTATTTTTATTAGTCTCCAGTAGAAATTCATCATGAACTTCCTTCGCCCCAGGAAAGGCCGAAGGGGCATGCTGGACTCCTACCGGCTAAAATCACTGGAGCTTTCATCTTCGGCATCGAAGGGGGGCTTTAGGTCACCGTAAGATCACACTAGAGGAGCCCATGGTACCACGCGGCGTATTACGCACCTCGAGTAGGTGCTAGTTAAGCTAGGATTAGCCAGAAGTCATAGTTGTTATAAAAACCACTTAAATGAATAAGTTCTTATAATGATCAAGTGGATACTGCAGTGTCCACTGCTGGACATACCCTCACCCACAAAGAATAAAATGCAAGCAGAATAAATACAATGAAAACATTAAGCAAAAAAGTATTAAGCAATTTTATGTCCATTATGGAAAATGTAATGTCGATTCTCTTTGAGATAGCCCTTAAAATATAGGTAATGTCCATTACGCCTTAGATTAGTTGTATTTGCCCACAAATTATTCGGAGATATAAACGAGATGTTGATCTATATCCGTCATCCTAATTAGAATTCGGTTACTTTTTTTTTATATTAGCGCGTGTTTGTGCTTAAGCCCCGAAATGCCCCGAATGATTCTTAGAGTACGTTATCGGCCCGCGGCCGAACTTAAGTTTCTTTTGTAGCTAGCCACTTGGCAGGGTCATTGCTCTCTGCAGATATCAGCTGATTATATTTACAAATAAAATAAAATTTCTGGTATTGATTTTTGATCGAAAGAAACTGTTCATCTTCTTAAATATGGTACGGATACACTTCAACATCTTCTATATGCTAACTGGGTGTAAATATCTTCCTCTCAGGTTAAATATTTACGGCATGAACGAGATCAACGTGCCAGTCCAGTCGATCATGACGCTGATACTCCTGGAGGTGTTCAACCCGTTCTACGTGTTCCAGCTGTTCACCATAGGGGTGTGGCTGGCTGAACCGTATTACTATTACTGTATAGCTGTGGTTCTGATGTCCACGTTTGGTGTGGCCACGTCCGTTATACAGACTAAGAAGGTGAGGTCTGGCTGTAGTAACATTTTAGTAAATTATTGGTATGCTGTGAGGATATTTTGACGGTACGGTTGGTGCAGTGGCTGATACAAAGGGCTGCTGGGTTCGGGGTCGCGGGTTCGAATCCCGCAAGGAACACATATTTGTATGATCTGCAGGTAGTTGTTCCAGGTCTGGGTGTATTGTGTCTGTAAACGCACCCACGACACAGGAGACACCATAGTATCTGGTGAAGAAAAACCGTTTGCTTTATTTTATAGTCCGGCTCGCCCTTTCGCTTTCCCCGAGGTGGAGGAAGTCCAAAAATATTTCCACACATACAGGGAAAATGGTTGACACACCAAGGTACTACGGTACTGTGATTACAGGGAAGGCAGAAATTCCTTTTTTTTTTCTATTTATATAACATGGTGACGAGGCGAACAGTCATTCTCCTGGTGGTAAGTGTCACGCCTGCCCAAAACAATTGTAATGCTACCCAGGACTAGTCCTGCGTGGCACCACACTGCGCTCGTCACCTCGAGGCAATTTACATAGTTCGTCATGCCTACATCACGGTTTCCTAATGCGCGTTTTAAACATAAATTGAGGCTAATCTTTGTATAATAACGCCGGCCCATCAGCATCATCACATTAGTTAAAGGACGTCCACTGCTCAGCAACGACCTCCTCCATAAATTTCCACGTTGTGTTGTCCCATATGACTCATGTTCCTAAATAATACCGATCCAGCTGTCCCCAAAACATTAGCTTGTTATCCCCAGCAACGCCCTAAGCTGAGGTCCGTGTCCCGCAGGGGCCCTTAGCGAAAGTTGCTTAGTTTTTAATATTAAATTTAAGCCTGGCTGGAGGCCTCTTTTGGCTTCGCCAGCAAATGACCGGTTAAGCAACCACATTTCCCAGAAATGTATGCAAGAAGCCCAACAAAAAAAAAGATTCATGTTCCATAGAAGGGATGCTACTGCCTATCGGTGCTCATGCGGTTTAGGGTCCCTTAGTCGCCGTATACGACATCCGCGAGAGACATGTGCTAAAAGGATTATGAAGCTGAAGTGGTAATGGGCGGAGCACATAGCTCGTAGTACTGACGGCTTCCAACAAGATGGACCTGGTGAAGGTAGCTGAGAGTCGTTTGATGCGAGCGGCATGTAACTGATCGTTGTGGAATGTAGGGGGAGGACTGCAGCAGTGCATGTCCTGCAGCTGCTATGATGATGATGGTGATGAGAAAGTAAAAGTTTTCTGAAGGTGTTACTAATAATACGCTACTATTCTATTCTTTATTTAATCATGTATTATTTTGTTAAATATTCTGCTAACACCGTCCTCATTTCGGCCGAATGGAGTCCACTGCTGGACACAGGCCTCCCCCAAAGATCACCACAACGACCGATATGGGTGTGTTGTGGGCTCATTGGGGGGATTTGCCATAATCGCCACGGTTGGCAGACGGGTTGGCGATCGCAGTTTAGTTGTTAATGTACTCGAAGGACGCTGCTGGCCATCCTCCGTCTAACCCCTTAGTCGACTTTTACGACACCCACGGGAAGAGATGGGGTGGTGGTATTCTGAGCCGGCACCACATGGCTGCCAACACCGTAGCCTTAACAAATCGATACCCACCGTAAATTATACTACAGAACCAGTCAAACCTCCGCGCGACGGTGGAAGCCTACGACACAGTGGAGCTTTGGGACGGTCGACGAGTGGACAGCCGCTGTGTGTCCCCCGGGGACATCATAGTGCTGCCAGCGAGGGGGTGCATCCTGCACTTCGACGCAGCGCTACTGTCGGGATCCGCCGTGCTCAACGAGAGCATGCTCACTGGTACGTACTCTAATACTGCTGCATCAGATGTTACACATTGTGACTACTGCGCTCCAGGACCCATACAGCTTGCACTTAAAGATCAATATGTAGTAATCAAGAAACTCGCCGAAGGGTAGTGCGCCGTGCGGTAAAGTTGCTATTTTACATTGAGCAAGACGACGCATAAAGAACAAGAAAGCATCAAGGGAACTTTGTAGCTCACACACCGCCCTACTGGAAACCGACAGAAATTCGTTGATAAATTCTCGGATATATCATTTGGAATTTACAATAGCAATTGCAATAACTACTATTTGTTATTTCTAAATACACTAAGGCTTTTGAATTAGTCTTTTATTTTTATAAACGTGTTTATCATATGAATAGAATAGGCTGAAAATGTGTCGTTTTAGTGGCAAAAATACAAAAAACCAGCTTTGCTCTAATTTTTATTGCTGCTGTTTTGAAAAAGGGTCATAAACCGGGCCCAGGCTTTTTACTTGTTATCTGATTATACATACAAAAATTTCTTTACAAATCTGACTTGTAGTTTCGAAGTAAAATAGAGAAGTCGTTTGCATGGCATAAGAGGATACTAAGGGCTCTGAACTTACGAACTACTGTTCTGCATTTTGAAATCTAGCCATCTAAGTCTCAATGTCTACTACTCATCATATCGGCCCTTTATCCGTCCACTGCTGAACAAAGACCTCCCCCATAGATTTTCACAACTGTGTCATCATTTTGGGGGGTATTTGCCAATACTCACCACGCTTGGCAGGCGGGTTGGTGAGCGCAGTATGGCTACCGTTTCACAGAAGGGACGCTGCTGCCCATCCCTCTGGTTTAGATTTCCTTAGTCGCCTTTTACGACATTCACGGGAGGAGATGGAGTGGTGCTATATTCTTAATCCGGACAACACACGGAAGTCTACTACTACGACGTGGAATTAAAATAACTCAAAACCTCAGCACCCCACTGATTTTTATTCTAATAAATTGATCTAGAAAATCATTCTTAATTTTTGTAAATAATTGGAGAAGTTATCTGTAATTATTGGTGGCGAATCTCTTCTGATCGATTAATAGCTCTAAACATATTAATTATAAGTGACGTATGCTCGCTACTATCGCTGGGGTTAATAATAATTACATGTTGGCATTCAGCTAAGTTTTGAACGTTTGGCAAAGAAATGTGACTCAAATGTTTCAATGGCAACATGTTATACCTACCACGTTTTAAAGTAAGTGTGGATTAATTGCGCAAATGTAAACCCGGGTGTAGGTACTTACCACTTGTAAAAATAAATCAAATTAAAAAGTAGTGTAATCGGTTCTACTCTCGACTCTGAACAAACTAGTTTCAGGTTTTGGGTTATTTCAATTACACGTTGCATAATTCTCTTTCCAGGCGAGTCAGTGCCGGTAACGAAGACAGCACTACTTCGTGTGGACCGTCCATTCGATCTGAAGGAGCATGCGTCCAGCGTGCTGTTCTGTGGGACCAGAGTCATTCAGACTAGATATTACAACAACGAACCGGTCAAGTAAGTATAATATTATCGTAATCATAAAATAAAAAATGAACTTCAATGCTGGGCAGCATGACCACACCAGATGTGTTTTCAGTCATCTCACGCCCAAAGAAACGGCAAGTATTTACACTTCTATTGGCGTGTTATGAAATGATGAGAGTGAATTATCAATGCACGCCGACAGGCGAGTTTCACAGGATGAAGTTAGTCGTTAAATAGAGTGAGACGGGAGTTTTCACACCGTGAAGTTAGCTGTCGCCAGTGTCTTACTGAAGAGAAACGTTATATGAATAAAAATGTATATTAGTGTCACATTGATTTTATTTCATACATGTTATTTATGTAAATACAACATTGCAAAAATATTTGCATTGTAAGAGTTGCCCCATTGTAGGAAAAATAACCACGCCGCACGGGTGTGCATACTTGGGGATAGCGTAAGGGGGAGTAACATGCCAATTATGCCAGCCATGCTTATTTTTGGAAATTATAAAACATTGCTTAAAAACTATTGCACGCGATTCTATTTCTTTTTCTTTTTTTTGCATTTTTAAAAACGTTGCCCCACACTAGGATTTCTCCTGTGTCGTGGGTGCACACACAATACACCCAGACCAGACAACTATCTGCAGATCATACAAATATTTGTTCCGTGCGGGAGTCGAACCCACGACCCGGAGCGCAGCAGCCGACTGTATCAACCACTGTACCAACCGTGCCGTTCTGATTCTGACCAAACTACATTCACATTTAGTATATACTAAAAATAATGTTGTATGAGTAGAAGTATAACTACGAACACGCGTACATACGTAGGCACCCACCGTTTGTGTTACTGACTATATTGTGGGCCGATTTGTTTTCACCTTCATTTCCCTTACTGGGTTACAAACACTATTGCTGTCCGTATATTATTCGTGTCCAAAGATCATCATATCAACCATAGAACGTCCACTGCTGAACAAAGGTTATTACAGTTGGTAGATTTTCACAGTTGTGTCGTCGGTTTGGGGGGTAATTTGCCAGTACTCACCACGTTTGGCAGGCGGGTTGGACTGAGATGGATGACTACTGTTCCACAGAAGGAACGCTGCTGCGCATCCCTCTGGTTAAGTCTCCCTTTAGTCGCCTTTTACGACATCCACGGGAGGACATGAAGTGGTGCTATATTCTTAATCCGGACACCACACGGAATCGCAAGATTCGTTATTTTCATAAAAAAGCTTTTTAGGATTTATTTTAGGGTTAGGTGAATCTTTGTCCTCGCCTATTCCCAACTATGGTGGAGTTCGGTTCCAGTCTAACAAGATACCGCTGAATATCAGTATTGTACACGGAGCATCTGTCAGCTAAAGTCTGCAACACAATTACTGGAGTATATCGATATCCCTATGTATAGACCGGTTGTGAGATTTTCTTTCTTTCTCTCCGGGGCACAGCGGCGTCATCATCGTCATACCAGCCAAAGAACGTCCATTGCTGAACAAAGGCCTCCGCATAAACGACCTGCCATGTGTCGTCATTTTGGGGGGATTTTTCCAGTACTTACCGTGTAAGTGAGTTGGTGAGTGCAGTATGGCTGCTGTTCCACAGAAGGGACACTGCTGCTTAGAGTTCTTTTATTGCCTTTATGACATCCACGGGAGATGGTGTTGGTATTCTTAATACTGACACCACACGGAAAACGGCGGTATCAATGTGGAAAGAATGGTCACCCATCCAAGCGTAACCGCAGAGAACCCCTTTACCTCGTAGATGAACTGTTCTGCGTCATCATTTAGCCTCAAGCGTTAAGATGTATGTTAAGATTTTCAGAAGATCACCCATGTGTTTATTCCCAGGGCGCTAGTTCTTCGCACCGGATACAACACTAGCAAGGGCCAGCTCGTACGCAGCATCCTGTACCCGGTGCCGGCAGACTTCAAGTTCGACCGCGACTCGTACAAGTTCATCATCATCCTTGCGTTCATTGCCTCCATAGGCTTGGCCTATACCATCGCTCTCAAGGTAATTTTTTAATAAGAGAGGAATGGGAAATGCGCGTTATCATATCATTATCATCACCATTTCAGCTTTAAAAACCTCCACAGCTGGACACAGGCCTCCCTCATCGATCCCTTCGAGTGGTCTGGGTGTGTTGGGAGAGTTTTGATATGATCGCTACGTTTGGTGAGCGGGTTGGCGATTGCAGTTGAGTTATAAATGTACTAAAAAATGCGTTACTATTATTTATCATCATATCAGCCAACAAATGTCTACTGCTGATCAAAAGCCTCCTCCAAAGATCTCCACAATTGTGTCGTCATATTGGGGAGAATTTACCAGTATTCATCAAGCTTCGCAGGTGGATTAGTGAGCGCAATATGACCGTGTGGTGCCGGCTATGCCGTGTGGTGCTGGCTAAGAATACCAACACCCCATCTCATCCCGTGGGTGTCGTAAAAGGCGACTAAGGGATTAGCTGGAGGATGGGCAGCAGCCTCCTTCGAGTATATTTATAACTCAACTGCAATCGCCAACCCGTCTGCCAAGCGTGGCGATTATGGCAATGTCCCCCAATGAACACACACAACACAAACCCATACCAGTCCTTGTGGCAATCTTTTGGGGAGGCTTCTGTCCAGCATTGGACGTTTTTACGGCTGCAATGATGATGAAGATGATGATGAATATGGCTACGGTTCCACAAAACTGACGCGGCTGCCCACCCTTCTAGTGTCGAGTCCCTTTGCCTCGTTTTACGAAATCCACGGGATGAGATCGAGCGGTGTTTTATTGTATTCTGCTTGCATTTTATTCTTTGTTGGAGAGGTTATGGCCAGCTATGGACACTTCAGTATCCACTTGCTCATCATCAGACACTTATTCATATAAGTGGTTTTTATAATAGCAATGACTACTGGCTAATCGTAGCTTAACGAATAGGTGCGTGATAAGCACCTAGTGCGTATCGATCTGTTAGGGCAGATACACACGGCGACTTTTTGCAGCGATACAAACGCGCGTTTGCGAAAGGCTAGGTATGCAGAAATCGATGGAGTGAATGTGTTACGTTATATTTTGAATTTAACAGGCATATCGCGCACTTAGCCCCGGCGAAATCGCTATCAAAGCTCTGGACATCATCACGATCGTCATCCCGCCCGCGCTGCCGGCGGCCATGACAGTCGGCCGGCTGTACGCGGTGTCGCGGCTCAAGCGAGCTCGCATCGCCTGCCTCAACACCCGCGCGGTCAACGTCAGCGGCTCTCTGGACTGTGTTTGTTTCGACAAGGTAACGCCATTTCTGACACTAAAACTAAATAAAAAGGGATCGAATTCCCATGACAGATAGAATATAAAAAGATTTATATTCATGCAAACCATATGGTTATGAGTAGACTAGTTGCCACGTTTCAAGATGTAGATTTCTCATGGAGAACGGGCAAGAAACAAGACGAAAAAATGGGTAAACAAACCCAGAATTGCTAAAATGATCACACAATCACTAACTAAATGTAATTAGTAACATATTCATCCGTATTTTAACGGTTTCAACTTCGTGCCCCACCACTTTTACCCATAATATTCGCTTAATTATATAATTCTTTTTAATAATATTTGTGTTTTTTTTGTCGAAAGTTGAGGATTTTAGTCAGATTTAAAAAATCTAAAGTTTATGGTCGCATGGTGTGTATGTAACGTAGCATGTAAATGATCATTCAATAAAAAAAATGTAATCAATTAATCATTTCGGCCGAATGAAGTCCACTGTTGGCTACAGGCGTCCTCCAAAGATCACCACAAGGAGCGATATGGGTGCGTTGTGTGCTCATTGGGGGTTTTGCCATAATCGCCACGCTTGGCAGGCGGGTTGGCGATCGCAGTTGAGTTGTAAATATACTCGAAAGACGCTGCTGCCCATCCTCCGGTTTAATTCCATAGTCGCCTTTTACGACACCTACGGGATGAGATGGGTTTGTGCTATTTGTAGCCGGCACCACACGGTCTGTAATCGATTATCATATCGTTATTTATATCATGTTTAATATTTAACTGTGAAACAGTTTGTTCACAAATCGCAATTTTGTTCAAATGTGAACTTGGATGAGTTGAGATGAGTCCATTGCACATTTTTTTTTTATATAATCGCCCATTATAGGGATGACCACATACATACAAATATTAAAGCGTCTTGACCGGACAATTCTGAGAAAAAATCCTTTGAAGTTTCAACATAACTTATAATATACTAGCAACCTCACGGCAGCGGCGATGCAGGGAAAGAAATACCAGTTCGTTTATCAAACAGTCGTTCAAACTTCGATTCCCCGTCACAGTAAATCTGTTTTATTAATGTAGAAATTGAATAATTTTATCACAATTTTTTGTTACTACTAATCTGCCTTGTTCCAGCCTGAACCGAATTTCCTAAGTCGTGCCATGCCCTTGTAAGTATAATAACTATTGATTTAAACTCTATTTTAAATTGTTTAGACAGGAACGCTAACCGAGGACGGTCTCGATATGTGGGGCGTAGTAGCGGTGAGCGGGGCTACCAGCCCGCCTCGCCTGGGGAGACCACAACGAGACCCCAGGCTAATGAACGAACTGCATCCGCTCAAACTAGCTATGGCGTCGTGTCATAGTTTGACGCTGCTTGATGGAGAGCTGGCTGGAGATCCATTGGACCTTAAGGTAGGAAATACTTAGTTTGAAGGTTTTACAGGGAAGACTACAACAGCCCCAGACAACTTAATGTACTTCATCAACTCTTGGTCATGGTGTCGTCATAGCTGGACGCTGCTGGAGGGCGAGCTGGTTGGAGGTCTATTGGATCTACATATGACCTAACATGACATACCAGACCCTCCTACGACCCACTGATTTTACATGAACCGATGTTCAAAGGTACCACTTCCACCTGCGCTGGTCTTCACAATCCAATAATGGGGGCTTAACTTTTATATCAGTTCAGTCAGCCGCCCCGGTTTTCGTTGGCATACCTATGACAGTTGCTATAGCCCATTCAGTAGACTAGAAGTCTGATAACCGGTAAAACCTACAGGATTTGATATAACCCGGTTGGTACTGGGTTTACGGAGACGAGAAGGATCCCGACTGCATGGGATGCGAAACCAGTTTTTTTTTTTTATTCGTGCCCAGTGGAAATTCGTCGTGAACTTCCTTCGGCCCGGGGAACGGTGAAGGGGTATCCTGGACTCCTACCGCCTAAAACCACTGGGGCGGTCATCTTCGGCACCTAAGGGAGGCTCCAGGTACTCTTATGATCACACTAGAGCCGCCCACTGGTGCCACGCCTATAGCCAAGGGGGGATTGTAAAGGATCCCCCAAAGCGTCCCACGGCAGCGCGTGACCACATGCGTGCTACCGTCTTCTCTTGGGTCGCTTGGTGTGAGCACGCAGATTCCCCAATCTAGGCACCCGCGAACCCAGAGGTCCGCCGCCTTACAGCAACGGCAGGGGGTTTCAGGCGTATGGGAATCAAGCGCCAGGGTGGTTGTTGCCCCGGCGCCGTCTCTTTCTTCGAGCATGATCGGCCGTCTCCCGATCCCGCTCTGCGGTCACCTTCTGGAGCATGACGCTCTCACAGAAGGAGACCGCTGCTTTCCAGTTTTCGTGCTCTGCCAACATAACCGACACTACTGCTGGCAGAGAGAGATCTTGCCCGGTCCGATCAGGATCCGCCGCTCGGATCGAGCGTGTGCTGTGCGGTGTCCTGGTCGCTATTACAATGGCGACTCCAGCCTAGCAGCAGTTATTATAATATAGCTTTCTTTTTCATAATTCAATGGTCATTTTTCATTTTCATTATCCAGATGTTCGAATCAACTGGCTGGGTGCTGGAGGAGCCAGATATACCAGAACCGTCCAACTACGAGATCCTGACGCCCACCATCGTAAAACCTAGGAAGACTGCCAACATCGACGTTGATGACATTCATGTAAGTACTGTCGATATAGTTTAAACCAGAATTCTGCTTCGAACGATGATTTTTTATGATATAACTGACTCTGAATCCGTGTGGTGTTCGGATTAAGAATATAGCACCACTCCATCTCTTCCCGTGGGTGTCGTAATAGGCGACTAAGGGACTCTCAACCAGAGGAATGGGCAGCAGCGTCCTTTCTGTGGAACATTAGCCATACTGCGCTTACCAACCCGCCTGCCAACCTGCCTGCGTGGTGACTACTGGCAAACTAGTCACCACCTTCGAGATGTGCCCATAGGCGTGGCACCAGTGTGCCGGCTCTAGTGTGATCGTACGAAGACCTGGACCTTCCTTCGGTTAACCGGCAGGACATTGTAATTCCACCGGGCGCTATGTTTTCCACAACTCAAGCTACAGTCGAGGGTCGAGTCTTGCACTAAGCAAGCAAGTACAAGCAGTTCTGCGCTGCTCAAATCAAACAGCTCTCTGTCCATCAGCTAGATTCACCTCAGTCAGCATGAAATTTGATAGCAAATCTACTATGTGCGAGATTTGAATAGACTGCTGGAAATATATTTTAACTTTTGGTTTCCTTGATCCGCAGCTACCTTTAGAAGTGGGCATAGTCCAGCAACACCAGTTCGTGTCAGCTCTACAGCGGGCTTCAGTTGTAACCCGTGTGCTGGGTGAAGATGTCCTGCGGGTGTACACCAAGGGCGCGCCAGAGATGTTGCGCACGCTGTGTACTCCTGACACTGGTAAGTCATTTTCTTTTCATCACTGTCACTGTCACCTTAAATAAATGCATTGTGATGCTGACTCCTACCGGTTAAAAGCACCGGAGTGATCATCTTCGGCACCGGCGGCAAGGGCACACCTGAGCCGCCCATTGGTGCCAACGCCTTTAGGCACATCACGCAGGGGATGACAGTAAAGCGGTAGCGGAGGGAAGGCTACTGTAAAAAGTTCGCCCCCCAGGCACTTCTCTTGGAGGATTGTAAAGGATCCCTCCCAAGCCTCGCTGTGCGATGTGCTGCGCACACGTCGGCACGACCGCGTGCGCACCGCCGTCTTCCCGGGGTCGCTCGGTGTGAGCACGCAGATTTCACAATATGCGCGCCCGCGACCCCCGACTCTCCACAAACCTACTCTTTACAGAAGTACGACCCAATTCTTAGTTTTATAAATCCCACTGTAAAGGCAGACAACAATAAAACAATCTCACTTCATACTCATGGCACAAAGACTTGTCATGGTACTCCAGTCCTCCGGTGATGCTGAAGCATACCGGCTGCTCAATAGATGGATATGGAAGTCCTGGTGTCAATGGCGAGCATATTAGTCACTTTCTATTTACCGACGACATCGTAGTTTCTAGCAGGATCACTGCAAGAGCTCAGCACAATGCCCGATGATCTCAACAGAGTTTCCCAACACGTGGGCCGTAGCATAAACATGGACCAAAAATAAAATATATTTATTGCTACATCAACGCGCATCAGTTTATTTACATAAAAAAAATCTATACTAATATTACTAAACTTGTGATAAAAAGTACATAACAAAACCGGCCGTATTGACCGTAGCATAGAAATAAAAATAAATTACGGTTTGCTGAAACACGTCTTAAATGTGGCACACAGTATAATACTGTGTGTTTTATGTACGTAAGCCACAAGACAGCGCTGTTTTTCAGTGTTAACCCCCTTCCAGACGGAGGTCGTATCAAACGCCCGTGTCGCGTCCATCCCAATATCTGTTGGGAACTCTTCTAGCAGTTGTTGACGAGTATGTCTACCTGAGACAAACCGTTAGTTGGGTCCGTCTATGACTTCCAAGACTTCGAGAAAGAGATCTTTAAAACTGATACGGCTGAGCAGCGTGTTCAAGAAACTTCGAAACGTTTTCTCGTCAAAGTGTGTATTATCAGCGATGACATGTAGCACCGAGAAGTGGTCACTCGATATTGGCCTCATAAAAAAAGCTGAAGGTCACTCGGCGAGCTATGGAGAGAGCTACGCTTGGTATTTCTCTACGAGATCGAATCAGAAATTAGGAATATCCGTAGAAGAATTTAAGATGGCATAGCTGAATGGTTTGAAAGCTGAAGTGACAGTGGGCGTGGCTCATAGCTCCTAAAACATTTCTGCCCAGTTGGGACTGAAATGTTCTTGAGTGGATACCACCCACTGAAAATTGTAGCGCGGGATGGCCGACCACTGCCGACCAAAAGCCTCCCTGGTCGGCAGTGGTCGTCCTTTGGTGAATATGATGATGATGAAGATTGTTAATCTCAAGTTACTTTTTGTCTTAGTCCCTGACAACCTTCACGAAGTGTTGAACTCTTACGCGGAGAAGGGGTACCGGGTGATTGCGGTGGCCACCAGGGTGCTGGAGACTACATTCAGACAGCTTCAGAGGATGACCAGGGAGGAGGTATGTGCTTATGATTTTCTAGTTTCGATAGAACCCGGGTCTGTTTAAGCTGATTGAGACTGTTTGACTTTTGTACAAGTGAATTTATACACTATAGAAACCTAGGTATTGTTTGTGATGTTTCACTTTATCGCTAAATAAATGCCATTTTTATTATTATTTTTCTTACTTGTACTATATTCTAACAAACCTATCATATCTAATACTAACGATATATATTTTTATATATACATTTTTCTCGTCCATTCCGCTACACCTCAGTGTGTAGCAGTCTTGTCGTTTGGCGTTCTGCTATTCCTATGAATCAAAACAAGTGTGAAACTTAAACCTCGGCTGTGACAGGTGGAGTGTGACCTCGAGTTTCTGGGTCTTGTGATAATGGATAACCGTTTGAAGGCAGCCACCACTGGCATCATCAGAGAATTGAAGGAAGCCAACATACACGTCGTAATGATCACCGGTGAGTCTTAATTTATGCTTGATTGAGATCCTATTACAGAGAAGATACCGTATGGTTTCCTGCTAGGCTGGAACTATACCGTGGGTGTCATAAAAGGTAACTGTGGTTATTTTTGTACAAGAGCATCTTTCTGGTACAGTTAAAACAGCGTACTGTTATTTATCAACCTTATTTTTTTATTGGTGTCCCGTGGAAATTCTACGTGAACTTCCTTCTCTGGGGAAGGGAGAAGGGGCATCCCGGTCTCCTAACGGCTAAACCCACTGGACTGGTCATCTTCGGCACCGAAGGGGGCTCTAGGTCCTCGTAAGATCACACTAGAGCGTTATTTATCAACTATAAATACTGTGGGAAAGTCGTTCTCGATCGTATATTGAGAAGAGGTATTGAAGGCTCTTATGCCTGTTGCACACTCACTGATCGGTAAAAGATCAGTGAGGTTAGCAACACTTAGCGCGGTTAGTCTATAGATAGGTGTCCGCGCAGTGGTAATTGAACTAAGCATCTCCGAGTTTCAGAGGGTAAGTAAAATCGTTGGTCCCGGTTGTTATCGTTAGATGGCGGTCGTTAAGTGAGTCGGAGGCCTTTGGGCAGCTTGATCAATTCCGGCACAAAGTTGCCCACTAACCAAACAAGCAAGACATTGAAACGGAAGAGACTTGCTAGAATTAGCGGAACTCGTAGATATCTATGAGGGAAGCCTTTGTTCTGCAGTAAACATCCTTTGGCGGATTTGATGAGGATGATGAAGAGGCCAAAGTTCAGCGGTGGAAGCATCCAAGC
Organism: Diloba caeruleocephala; assembly: GCA_947459985.1. Classification (NCBI taxonomy): domain Eukaryota; kingdom Metazoa; phylum Arthropoda; class Insecta; order Lepidoptera; family Noctuidae; genus Diloba; species Diloba caeruleocephala. Next base: position 8,682,938 of record OX381629.1, read on the forward strand.
TGATATGATATAAGACTCTAGTGCTAGTTATCTTACAGGTGACAACGTCTTAACTGCTGTGAGCGTGGCGAAGGAGTGCGGTATCCTGATGGGTGAGGAGCGCGTGGTGCACCTCCACGCCGACACCAGTGGCCCCAGTCCTGTTATATACTGTGAGAGTACGCTACATGGGGTAAGTACATAATTTTTTGTTTTAAACTTTGCCCCACACTAAGATTTCTCCTGTGTCGTGGGCGCGTTTACTGACATGAATTCCACATACAATACACCCAGACCCGGGACAAATACAAATATACAAATATTTGTTCCGTGCGGGAATCGAACCCGCGACCCGAAGTGCAGCAGCTGACTGTATCGGTCACTACACCAATCGTGCCGTCAATTCAAGCCTCTATGTCAAGAGGATGGGCAGCGGTGTCTGATGTAAACAGTGAATGCGATCAATCAAGCTGCGAAGACGGCACGCTTGGTCCAGTGGCTCCTACATTCGACTGCTGCGCTTCGGGTCGCGGGTTCGATTCCCGCACGGAACAAATATTTGTACGATCTGCATGAAGTTGTTCCGGGTCTGGGTGGATTGTGTGTGGAATTTCATGACACAGGAGCAATAATAGGGTGGGGCAACGTTGAAAAGAAAATTAAGAGACCTACCGTCTCCTATTACAAGAGTCTGGCTAGATCGGTACTACCTCAGTGGCAGTAATTTTTGCAGCCGAGCAGTAGTGTTTAAGCCATAGTTTAAACATTACTGTGCTTTAGCTTAAAGAATACCATAGCTAGTGAAATTACTAGGCATAACAGACAAAATAACTAATCCCTCGAGGTGATGAGCGCAGTGTTCTGCCATGCAGGAGTAGTCCTGAGAAGCATTATGCAAATCGTCTGCAAGATATGTGATGAACCCGTAGATGCAAAGGCATAATAATAATATTTGCATGTCAGTTCGACGGCATGGTTAGTGCAGTGGCTGATACAGTCGACTGCTGCGCCGGGGGTCGTGGGTTCGATTCCCACACGGAACAAATATTTGTATGATCTGCAGGTAGTTGTTCCGGGTCTGGGTGTATTGTGTGTGGAATTCATGTCAGTAAACGCATCCACGACACAGGAGAAATCCTAGGCAACGTTTTTAAAAAAGGAAAAATAAATATGTTACCTATTCACTGCCCGTAGTACTTCCGAAGGTAACGTGGTCTCGATGTGTACCTAGAATGGTCACCTGATTTAAGAGGCAACGTATCGTAACTTTATAGATCTTTTGCTGCCATAAGAATCATGATCTGTGATCCCCAACATTAATATTTATCGCGGTGGCAATGGTCATACTTCGTCCAACGGCCCTGAGGAGAGGGCCGAAGGGTATGCCGGGTATAATGTATATGCCAGCTTTCTCTACTCTTACCGGCAAATGGCTGAAATTAATCAATCTAATTCAAAATCTTTAGACATACGATTTTGAACCTTAACCGTTTTTGTGTAAAGATCATATTTAACAACAGAAAAAAACACATGCTTTATCCATAGATTTTGGATTAGATTGAATATTAATTTCAGCCGCAAAACAAACTTAAGGATTCATCTTCTGTACTGAAGAGCCGTATGATGCACGCTAAGAATACACCACCCCATCTCATCCCGTGTGTGTCGTAAAAAGCGACTATGGGATTAGCCGGAGGATGGGCAGCAGCGTCCTTCGGGTTCATTTATAACTTAACTGCGATCACCAACCCGTCTGCCAAGCGTGGCGATTATGGCAATTATGGCAATACCCCCCAATGACCACACAACACAAACCCATAGCGGTCGTTGTGGCAATCTGTGGGGGAGGTTTCTGTCCAGCAGTGGACGTTTTTCGACTGTAATGATGACTGAAGATCCGGGATCCCGAGAATGAACGCTCCGAAGCAGTCTCCAACCTACTCTTGGACTACAGGCATACTTGGCGAAGCCTGTAACGTGCAATATTGTGTGTGCAGGCCACGATGGGGCGGCGCTGCCAGCTGCAGCACTCGTGGCGCAGCGAGGACAGCGGCCGCGGCTCGTGGCCCGCCGAGGGCCCGCGGCCGGGCCGGCGGGACGTGGAGCCCGGCGCCGCGGAGCCGCGCTACAAGATCGTCATGACGGGCGACACTTGGCGGGTATGTCGATATGTTACGTCACATCCCTGTAGCGGGGAATCCTCGATAATGTTCGTATAAGAATGCTCCAAGGTCCGTCAATCTATCAGCTTCGTCAGGGGGCACTACCGCGTGGAATTTAAAGTACGATACTTTGATATTTGCCGTGTGGTGCCGGCTCAGAATGCCACCACCCCATTTCATCCCGTGGGTGTCGTAAAAGTCGACTAAGGGATTCGAGTACATTAACAAATCAACTGCGATCGCCAACCCGTCTGCCGAGCGTGGCGATTATGGCAAGATCCCCAATGAGCACACAACACACCCATGTCGGTCGTTGTGGTTATCTTTGGGGGAGGCCTGTGTCCAGCAGTAATGATGACTTTGATATTCTTGCAATAAAGGTATTGTTGCTTTTTTAAATTTAGCTGTACATTGATTCGAATATAGTTTTGTATTTATTCAGTGAACAGTTCTTGGTAGAGGCGGCAAAGACCTTGTGGCTCAATAATAATCTAAGCTCAGCTGACAAGCTTTCAACTTGGTACCTTTATCCGACCAGCCTTGTATAAGTAGTCTGTTCAAAAATCCTAAGCTATAACTATTTATGACTATAATAGTGTAGCTTAGAATTGTTACCTAATTTTAATAATTCTCAATTCCTTTCCATACTTCTATTATGCTGCATTAGGAAACCCACACGCGTGCCAATTACACGTGTGTAATTTGTGTTAACTATATATCTAGGCAACCCAATAGGGGTTTTGATGTATGTCCTAACATTTTGCTACTAGCCAATTGGCATTTTATGGCACTCTTGGCGCAGTGGCTAAAGGATTAGAATTCTGCGCTACGTGTCGCGGGTTCGAACCCTGTACAAAATCAGTTTTTGCGTAATCTACAGATAGTTGTTTCTGGTCTGGGTGTGTGTATGGCTCTAAATTTTACCCACGATACAGGAGAAATCCTAGTGTCCACCGTAAAAAAAGATGGTGTCTTTTCCGTAACGAATTGAACGAACTTATTGTTCGAAACAGCACTTTGGTTCATAGTATCGTCATTAGCAATAACCTGTTTGATCGTAGGTTCTCCGCGAGCACTACCCGGACGTTTTGCCCCGCGTGATCGCCCGGGGAGCGGTGTTCGCGCGCATGTCGTCCGACCAGAAGCAGCAGCTCATCACTGAGTACCAGGCGCTGGGCTACTACGTCGGTGAGTACCTAAAACATAACACACACGCACTTACACATCCACACGCACGAACACTCACTCCAACACTCCCCACATACACACACACAAGCACACACAGGCAGCCCATAAATATCCACCTTTTTATTTATTGCCTTTTACGACATCTATTGTTAGAAATGGGTGGTCTGTTCTTTCCCAGGAACCACACAGAACAGAACTAGCTATTTTTTTACCGGTGGTAGGTATCTTATAGCAAGAGGCCGGTGCCAGATATTCGCCGCTAAGCAGTAGTGTTTAAACTTTAGACATTACTGTGTTCCGGTTAGAAGGGCACTGTAACTAATGAAATTACTGGGCTTAAAAGACCAAAAAGACAAGACACGTGTCCTGGGTAGGATTACAATTGTTATGGGTAGGCATGACGCTTGCACCAGGCATCAGGAGTTAAGAGTAAAGAGTATATATATATATATATATACTATTTACTTTTGTGCCCGTGGTGCTTGGCAACTGGGCTTAACCCTGTTGTAAACGCCCATTTATTGTGCCTATGGGCCTATAGTTTTTCTCTGTCTCGCTTGCTACGGAGGGAAGTGGAACGTATACTTTCCTACTTCTCCTTTTTCTTTTCTGATTAATTTCGGTGCGGGTTCCAAGACAGTTATTCATTTCTCTGGGACACACCGAGCTTCATTGATCGGTGTTCTTTTCAGTGGTCGCCATTGTAGATCCTGGCATACAGGAGTTGCAGTGGTAGGGAAAGTGTGGCGGGTTTGTCCCAAAACACAAAAAAACTCTACTCTTAACTCTTTTAGGAGTTGCGTATTTTATGGCCATCAGTGGACCGGCGATTTGCGTGTGTCAAACGTCAGTTAGATATAAGGAACTAAGTCCTCCCACCACATACCAACCACCACAGTTATGTTAGAAAGAGTGCACCGAGATGCTTATGAAAGTATGTTTATTTTTCAGGTATGTGCGGCGACGGCGCAAATGACTGCGGAGCCCTTCGGGCGGCCCACACCGGCATCTCCCTCTCAGAGCTCGAGAGTAGCGTCGCAGCACCCTTCACGTCCGCCAACCCCGACATCGTGTGTGTGGCGCGAGTATTGCGCGAGGGTCGCGCCGCACTCTCCACCTCCTTCGGCGTCTTCAAATTCATGGTCGCTTACTCCCTCACTGAATTCTTTTCCGTCGCATTTCTCTATTACTTCGACTCGAATTTAACGGACTTCCAATTTCTGTACATAGATGTCGGTTTGATCGTGAACTTCGCCTTTTTCTTCGGTATGACTGAAGCGTATACAGGAAAACTGTGTAATACCCCGCATTTGACATCTTTGCTTGGCCTGAGCCCTTTATTTTCTCTTCTGGGGCAGCTCATATTGATCGCAGTTGGACAATATTTAAGCTACTATGCCTTAACGTTCTTCCCTTGGTACGAGAGGCATACATACGAAGGCGACGAGGCGAACGAATGCTGGGAGAACTACTCTATTTTCGCGTTATCCATGTTCCAATATATAATCATGGCTATAGTTTTTAGTCACGGCTCGCCATACAGGAGATCTGTGGTTACGAACAAACAGTTAATGATTAGCATGTTTATAATGACATGCATTTGCGTCTACATAGCCGTATGGCCAGCCGACTGGATCGCGAAGTTCCTTCAACTCAAAATGCCTAAAGATACCCTGCTGTCTTATATTGTCCTCGCACTCGCTTCCTTCAATTTAGTTCTCGCATTATTCTTTGAGAGAGTTATAATAGAATACTTGATAGAGGGCAAGCAGATGGTACCGAGGTTCTTAAAAGAAAAGAGAGTGAAGAAGACTCCTCATCTGTTGATTAAAAGGGAGTTGACTGATATGGACTATCTTGACTGTGATAGCGTTATTAAATATGACAAGGAAACTAGCGATTCTGCATTTGACTCGTCAGGAAAAGGCAGATGAGGCAAGCTTTCCGTAATTAATATGTATTGGACTTGAATACAATATTTTAGGTATTGGATGGGGTTTATTAAAATGTACCAAATTGCGCGGTCATTATCGTTAATCGGCAACCCTAATAAAATCCATTTTTGGTCCAATAATAAAATACAAGCATTTTTGGTAAAATATGTTATACGCTTTTAGGTAAGCCTTGATGCTAAGCACACGATCAATTCCGTAACAATTATATCGTCTTGGTTACATATGACAGATATGCGGCTTTTGTAGTATTCTATCGATAATATGTGAAATTGCAACGTAGTCTTTCCATTTTTTATATCAAATCCCAAGGATAAAACGACTTCAGATTAATTTGTTGACTAGAGCGATCAACCATTAAAGTTTATCTTACAAATGCAAGTTCCCTGAACTTTTGTTTGCAGTGGTAATATTTCTGGGTATGGTGGAAATCTAAAATTGTTCTTCATAATCAATCTTTATATTCCCATGGCACATCACTAATTGTTATCGATAGAAGCGACATAATTATAATCGACTTCAAATAAATATTAATGCCGCACCCTTCAAATGAACAATTTATGAATTTAGGTGATAAGTATTACTACATAATCTTCCAGTTTATTATTAAATATTTCACTAGATTATATTATAAATGTGAAAGTTAGTATGTTTGGATATTTGTCTGCTAATGGCGCTCAAACGGCTGGACTAATCAAATTTGGCAGAGAGGTAGATTATTTCGTGGAATACGCTATATTGAGTTATCAAGTTCTCTTAAAGCTAGAGCCACACTAGGGTTTATCGCTGTTAATTATCGCGTCAATGGACACTGGACATAATTGTAGCCACGACTTAACGCTTAACGCTAATGGCATTCATAATGCTGTTAAATGTTAGGCAATAGCTCGGGTGGCAGTCTTTTTAGCGCATCAAAGTAGAGACCACACCTGCGTTTGTCAGTATGCACCAAGATTGCGATAGGACTGCACGTCTTTGTTTCCCGCCCAAAGCAACTGTTGATCGATGGCTGGCAATTAATATTAATTATTGTGTGACTATGGAGAGGACAAATGAAAAACTGGTTGAGACACTCATTTAAATAATACAGTCTAGCAGCTTCAACAGCCATTTTGAAAATTATTTATCGAATAACGCGATTTATCGACATTAAGACGTTAAATGCAGGTGCACTCAATTTAACGCATTATTATGTGGAATATTTTTAATTATTGCAATAATGTGCGTTAGACGTTTAACCTTAGTGTGGCCCAGCATAAGGATTTATATTAGTTCCGCTTGCGAATAAAGTTCAGGTATATCGCTGAAATTCTAATTGACAGTTACGGGTATTGTTATAATGGTATTTACGTATTGTGTGTAATATATTTGAACTCTTGTATTATACCGTACGTATAGTATTTATGTATGTACTAGCTGGGACCCGCGGTTTCACACGCGTTTAATTTAAAAGAAATTTAGAGTACTTGGACATAGGCACTTGACGTAGAACATATATATTGGATTTCAAGGGTGTAATTTTTTTACGCGTAACCCTAATTATTATTCTAAAATAAAAGTAGCCTAAGTTATTCTTTATAACATCAGCTATCTGCTAGTGAAGGTCCCGTCAAAATCGGTCCAGCCGTTTCGGAGATTACCCGGAACAAACAGACAGACCGACAGACAGACAAAAAATTTAAAAATAGTGTTTTTGTTATATGTAACGTACATACTTTCATATGCATTTAGTAAAAACCTGTTATTTTGACATTACAAACAGACACTTCAATTTTATTTATTTGTATAGATGTATATTTTTGGACCTCTTTCAATTCACTTTTTTTTTGTCCAAAGGAAAGGAGCTAGAGAATACTACATGGCATTAAGTCCGCCTTGTGAACCACCATTTGTGCATAAAAGTATAAATAATTAAATAAAAGGTAGTATTATATAAAATCTCAATGCAATGTCGAATATTCTTATAAGAAAGAAAACACAATTCTAAACTAAATTAGTTAGCCTCTTATCTGTTTATGCCGGCAGCCGCGAGACACAATAGATTTTTAATTATGTCTGGCTTTGTGACAGTTAATGGGTTATGATGTATATTTTGGCGACAAATATAATACTATGTTATATCCTCCTGTATACCCTGAAAGTTGAGGCAGAAACGTACGTTTGGACATCCATATTTGGCCGATGACGGCATCACGTCGTGCAATTAGGGATAAGAAATGATGTTTAGTCCAAAATCTGTTTGTCCTGGCCTGACACAACTCGTTGAGCGATACAAGGGATAACCTCCGATCCGTGTGCGGGGGGCCCCAAGGAACATTTGGAGGGCCGGATTTAGAGGTGTGTGAAGATCATTGGGGGACCAGGGAATGGATGCCCCTAATTACTTTTCAAATAGGTTACACAAGTTTTTTTACTGCGAGTACTGCGCTTTCGTTTCAGAACGTTTTTATATTTACGTTCTCAAATATAATTTTCATCATATACGGAATTCGTTTAGAAATGTCTAAAGTGGAGGTTCCAAGAGCTTGTAGCCCCGGCTGTGTCACCTAAATCCGGTTCTAAACATTAGTAGTGGCTATTCTAAAAATCAAGCAGTCAGTACTTTTTTCATTATATTTACGTATTATTTACTATGTTCTTAAACATGTATGTTATGATTGAAAATGCACGTTGCGTCACAAACTATGGTGCTGTCTTCTGTTCTTTTGTTTACATATGCATTTGTGCATTTTTACAGTATTTGCGTTTGTATTGACAAAACTTTTTAGAGCAATTATTTTTATATTTACTAGCACTTTACTTATGTACATAAGATGTGCATTATTTACATTATCATGATTAAATATATATATTTAAATGATGATGATGATGATATATTTAATAATAGGGAACTACAAAAATAATGCAGTTTATTTCAAGGTGTTCCCTTGAAATAAAGTGCATTATTTTCAGTGTTGTATAGGATTGTGTTTAATACAAAGCAAGTTGTCATGTCCAGTATTTTGCTATTATTCAAGGAAAAATGCTTGTAGAGTAGAAAACATACATTTCATCACGATAACTCGTATTCTTTGTGTTTCCGTAATAAAGTGGTGAAAAGGGGTATTTTTGTACTGCTTAAATAGCAACTTTTTCAATTACTTTAAACTATTATTGTAAAAATAACAATATGTTATAATTATAGTTAACATGCGTGTGCGCACTTGTACTAAAATTACGCCACAGCTGTGTCTCGATTCGAGAAATGTATCGAGTTCATTATTTTTCCAATTTTTGTTTTGTTACTTTTGCCATATCGAATAAGTTTTGATCTTTACTATTTTTTATTAGTTTTAACTTATATATTTTATCTATATTTATAAGCACAATGTGATAACAGAGTAGTATGTGCCTTACTAAATAATTGGAAACATTCCGATACACCTAGGTGCTGAAAGTACCAAAATTTTGATAATTCACACTTTAGTATAATATAATGCAAGTAAGTTACCGATTTTAAGTACTAAATTGTGTATACAATTATATTTTTGGAATATGTTACCAAAGGAAAGATTGTAAAATTATTATGAATTATGAATGAGATATATAATCGTACACGTATATTATGATGTACCTAGCTTTCGAATGTTATACTTAACGTCCCCATTATCTTTGTGCTTTAAACGCAAAAAATGGACTCTCCATTTGGATTTTATAAGCATGTACAGAAACAATATTATTTTTAATTTACATTGTCAGACTACACAATATTAAAATTTACAGTTGTTTAAATTCACTGTAGATGATATTATATCAGTTTAAAAAACATTAATTTAATACATTTCAATATCAATCGACAAATGAATTGTTTTTGTTAAGTTTATATCGTTAGCATAGTATCTACAGTAACAAAAATCAAAATGTATCGGAATATGAAGTATTCATATCAGTATGTAGTAGTAAATTTATAAATCGATATTACATGTACGCGAGAATTTGTAAATAAATAATATTTATATATTTGTTGTATTTTCTTTTACAAATCCTTGATAATATTCGTAAGATAATAAAGGTATGTGACAGCGTTATGTTCGAAATTAATAGGCATCGGCTTCATTAGGGTACCGAACGTCCGAAGGAAGAAACTGCTGAACCCTTGTAAGATCACTCGTGTGTCTGTCTGTCTGTCCGTCTGTCTCGGCCAATTTGCTCCGAATCTACTGGGCCGATTAAGTTGAAATTTGCTACACATATGGATATCTGCGACCCAAACACGGACGTGTGACGTAAATAAATGTTTTTTTTTTATGTGGAGGTCACTTTTTGGGGGCAATATAATTTAAACAATAAAGTTTTGCAAACTGTACCGCGTAACATATGTAATGGAAGGGCTTGAGATTGTTGATGTAATTTTAAAATAAATCGTTTTAACATTATTTAAGAAAATAAACGAATATTGACCATTGCCCTTCCCCCACCTCCTTACCTCCGAAACTAGTGAGCCTAAAACTTTGAAAAAAATAATGATTATAGCTCTTTACCTATAAAAAGTCTATGGTATTAAAATAACATGGTAATTTTTTCAAGGTTGTGTGTACAAACTTACGTTTGCAATTGGAATATATGGGAGAACATGTTTTTCAACTAAGATGTTAGTTTGTTCTTTGTATAAGTTATTGGTATAAGACCTAATTGAACAATGGACAATATTTTCAGCAATTTCCCTCTACAATCTGGTACCATAAATGCTTTTTTAGTTACGACAAACAAAACTAGTCCGTGAGGTGTCCAGAGTAAGAATATATCTCAAGTCCATCTCCTCCCGTGGATGTCGTAAAAGGCGACTAACGGAATCTAAACCAGAGGGATGGGCAGCAGCGTCCCTTTTCTGAACCGGTAACCATACTGCGCTCATTAACCCGCCTGCCAAGCGTGGTGAGTATTGGCAAGTACCCCCCGAAATGATGACACAGTTGTGGAATCTATGGGGGAGGCCTTTGTTCAGCAGTGGACGTATAAATGGCCGATATGATGAAACAAAACTGGGTCATATTTAAAAAAAACAAGGTGGATAGCATAGTCATCGTAGAGAACCCTCTCCACGAGTCACGAAGCAGAAGCTGTGTAGAAAGGGTTTCTATAAAGTTACAGAGTACTACTCTGTCAAGAAAGTAACGGGAAAAGATCAATAATACACAAAATGTTTGTTATTCATCCAAATTTATTGTATCACCTTCAAAGTATGCTCCTTCAGAAACGATACACTTACGCCAACGAGTAATCCAATCATCAAAACATTTTTTAAAGGCTGTTTCCGGAATTGAGTTCAGTTCTCGCCGCGAATTCTCCTTTATGGCTTCTACCGATTGAAAACGGGTGCCACGAAGTGGTAATTTGAGTTTAGGAAAAGAAAGAAGTCGGCTGAAGCCATATTCGGTGAATATGGTGGTTGCTTGATGGCATTTGTTGAGTGTTTGGTCAAAAATTCGTTCACAATGATGGCCGTGTGTGTGAAGGCCCATTATCGTGGTGCAAAATCAAGAATTTTCTTTCCACAAATCTGGCCTTTTTCTTCGAATTTAATCTCTTAAATGCCGTATAACGCTCAAATAATATTCTTTATTTACCGTTTGACCTTCCGGCAAGAATTCCGAGTGCACAACACCGCGACAGTCAACATGACTTTAACTTTTGATCGACTTTGGCGTGGTTTTTTCGGTTTCGGTTCAGTTGGAAGGCGCCACTCCGAAACTTGTTGACTAGTTTGCATGTCAAACTCGTAAACCCACGTCTCGTCACCAGTAACAATGCGTTTCATGAATGTTGGGTCGGAATTGACTCGTTCTTACATGACCTCAGCGACTCTCATGCGATTGAGTTTTTGAAGAAAATTCAGGTCGTTTGGGACTAGCCGAGCGGTAGCATGTTTCATACCCAAATGATTAGTTAAAATGGTACGGATCGACTCGTGAGATACAGAAAGTTCGGCGGCTATCTCTCTCAAAGTTGAATGAGGGTTTTCAGTCACTATTTCCTTTACTTTTGCGATTTTAACTTCAGTTGCAGACGTTGATGGCCTACCAGAGCGAGGCAAATCTTCCATCACATCTGGACCACACTCTTCGCTATACACACTAGATATGATATAACTAAAAACAGCACTGTATTTAATATAAATAACAGATGCAAGTCAAACTCCGCGTGAAAATGGAAAACAGTTGTGCCAATCTAACAACAACAATGAAAACAAAATTTTGAATTTGGAACCATAAACAAATCATCCATTCCCGATACTTTTTTGACTGAATATATATGGACGACAAAAATGCTTGGGATTGAGCTGCTCTAATGTTCAGAGGCCTATATTGACATTATTGGGTTTGATACTGATTTGAAATAATGGCAATGGTATATGATACCATTGCCATTATTTACTTCGACATTTTTTTTATTATGGTTTTATTTTGACATTTTTTTATAATGGATTACATTAATTCATATAATTCTGTGTGGTGTCCAGATTAAGAATATAGCACCACTCCATCTCCTCCCGTGGATGTCGTAAAAGGCGACTAAGGGAATCTAAACCAGAGGGATGGGCAGCAGCGTCCCTTCTGTGAAACGGTAGCCATACTGCGCTCACCAACCCGCCTGCCAAGCGTGGTGAGTATTGGCAAATACCCCCCAGAATGATGACACAGTTGTGAAAATCTATGGGGGAGGCCTTTGTTCAGCAGTGGACGTATAAATGGCCGATATGATATAATGACATTTGATTATCCTTTATTCTCAATTTGTTCAAATGACATCAATTACTTGATTGCTTTTTGTAACTGTAAATGCGATGGTCCCATGTGGGTTATTAATTTACTTTGTTTAATTGACGTGATATTTCAGATATGTCATGCTCACCCAAGTGTCCTGCTGACGGTGGCGTCGTGTATCGGGTCGCTTAGTTGCACTACAATATGGTTAAGCTGAGCGACGCTGATGCATGCGTCATGCTCGTGAACGAGTGCTGTCTGTTGGGATTGGTCAGCTTAATGCTGCCATGACAATTGAATCGTATTTTTTTGTAAATATCACGCTTGTTTAGTGTACACTTTTTTCTGCTACATTGTCCTCACATTATCTTTAATTTGAGAACAATATAATCAAAAATATTGTAACAAGTTTCAGACAGCACTGTAGTCGCCAATTTCTTAGGAAACTTCTTCACTCATATTACCCTTAAAAACTACTTAATATCTTCCACCGTCACCTTTGAAGCTGAGTCATTCTTAAAAAAGTACGTAAATATACAACTTTGATTTTAAATTTGTGACTCACACTGACATATTATTAGCATTTAAAACTTTAGCAATTAAAAGAACCGAGGACCTGTGGGTTGAAAGTTGAAGCATGATTGCTAGCCGCTTAGAATCAGCTACATTAAGCGATACTGTCGTAGAACATTACCCTACAAAGACCAAAGAGTATAGAACCAACACGTTTAACAAAGGTATGTCGGGTTAGATTCCAGCTGAAATCAGATGTGTGATGTCCGATGTATTTGTCGGGAACAAAGAGTCGACAGAAAAGGCCATGGAGCTCAGGACTGTCGATACGCCCGCTAAAGATTTTACAGGCTACCATGAGCTAATCAAAGCCTCTTCTCACTTCCATCTAATGAAAGCTAGTAAAATTGTACCCATTCAAGGGGGTTGCTCAAACAATCCTTCTAATTTAGGCTTATATCGCTGCTGCCAGCCCTAAGCAAAATATTTGAAAAACTAATATTAAATCAAATGCTAGCTCATTTTGACATACATGGGATGCTACATGACAAGCAGTTGGCTTCACAAGAGGATGATCCCCAGAGGACCCTGGATCTACCCTAATTAAAAATATTGAGGGCCTGGGAGGGGTCACAGGATGCTTTAGGTGTATTCTGTGACCTGTCTAAGGCATTTTGAAGCTAAAGCATAGCGGAATTCGACGTAGGTCTATCGATATATCGAGGTATATCGATCGTCAAATCGGGAACAAAATGTGACTATTGGAAATGTCACTTATGTAGGCTCACTTGTTAAAATGGGAGTTTCCCATGAATCAATTCTGGGCCCATTCCTGTTTCTAGTTTACATCAATGATCTTCTGACCACAGAGATCCAGATTTGTAGCAGTACAGTAATAAAAATGTTTTTATTTTTAATTAATAGTAAATAGCGACTTAGTCCTTTGTATGAGTTTCTACGCCAGAGGACAGTCGTGCGTAGCCGCTATAGTATTCAGGATGCCAACCGATTAAGAAGCGATGCAGTCTTTATGCGCCGGATAGCTGCTAAGCCATCTGTGCGCGCATGAGCAAACATCGCTAATGCACTACAAACACGTGGAAGCCGCAACAGCTGCCTGAACGCAGTGTTAAATTGGAGCTATAGAGCATTGTGAGCCCTTCGGGTATAGTTAATCCACAGACCTCCCGTGTATACAGCGACGTACCACAAGCTTTAAATAATGTAACTTTGACTGCGTCTGTACATCGAGAAAATCTGCGTGCGTTAACGTACAGGTTAAAGAGCAAGGGTGAGCTCACCCCCCCCCCCCCCTGCCGAACCCCGCATTTCAAAACAATTCAATATAAATAATATTATGGTTAAAAATATTTTAAAGGTGGCAAGAATTACGGGTGTACATTTTTAAAACCAATTACCTAGACACAAAAGTTTAATAGGTACTTGCTTTTTATTTTTTAAAACGTTGCCCCTGTGTTGCACTGTGTCGTGGGTGCGTTTACAGACACAAATTTCACAATACACCCAGACCCGAAACAACTACCTGCAGATCATACTAATATTTGTTCCGTGCGGGAATCGGGAATCCCACTGTACTGTGTAATCCGACTGTATCAACCACTGCACTAACCTTGCCGTCATTTACCCTGAGCCACTGAGTGCCTTCTGATAAAAGATGATCGGAACCAATTTTGTTTATATTTTTAACTTGTCTTGAATGCGCCTTTGCCAGATGAAGAGTTGAAAAATGTACGGAACCACTTTCATTTTGACTGCGCCCGGCATTATCTAGGTAAAATTTAGGTATAATTTAGGTATCGATGCTATCTTTAACAATTGATAACTTTTATTCAAAACCACCATTTCGAATTAATTCTTTTCCACTTTCCAGGATCCATCATTATTATAAATGTAATAAAAAATGGCGACTGAGTTATATAAAACTTACTTCTTGTCTTTTAATTAACTTATAACTGATATAAGTCATATTAGAATAAAGTTTTAGAACAAAAGTTACATCAAGATTTGATATATAAATAATATACAACTGTTTTATAGTCGTTTTTTTTTTCTTGTGCACATGAATATAATCAAGTTTATCCAAATGGAAGGGGCCTGCTGAAAATCAGTGCTGTGCACATGTGCATAGCAAATACTGAGCTGATTCCTTTGCTACACATATCATTTTAGCATGCATACTATATTCTTCTGTGTCCTGTTGTACTTTTTATTTGTATATTTTGTGTGTGGCAAAATAAATGGTTTTAAATGGTTTAAATGAAACGTTAACTCGACTCAAAGTTTTATCGCTTGAATGACATGGCAAAAAACGGTTAAATATCGTCATATGACGTGACGGCACGGTTGGTGCAGTGGTTGATACAGTCGGCTGCTGCGCTCCGGGTCGTGGGTTGGATTCCCGCACGGAACAAATATTTGTATGATCTGCAGGTAGTTGTTCCTGGTCTGGGTGTATTGTATGTGGATTCATGTCTGTAAAACGCACCCACGACACAGGAGAAATCCTAGTGTGGGGCAATGTTTTTATAAAAAAAAAAAAACATAAATTCATTGGGATGACGTTTACCGGACACATTTAGACGACTTAAATTATGTATAACTAAAGCATCGCAGAAGTAGCAGTAGCAGATCCCTTCGTAGCACAATTTATTAGTCACATTTGTTCTCTTTAGTGCCAAAAACCAATTAATTTTAGTGGTAGCATGACGATATGATTGGCGCAGTGGCTAGACGCCAGCTTACCTTCTACGCTTCAGGGTTCGAGCCCCGTAAATATATGCAAATATATGCTTGTGCGTCTCATTTTAGTCTATAAACTCTACCCTCTACCTAAGACACTGGTGATTTCCTCTACACCGCCACAATACGCGCTATTAAAAAAGTAGTAGATTCTGAGATGTATTATGTAACTTTGTAACGCTAATTGAAACATTATAATAGATAAATACCTAATTAGATTACTTGATGTTTTTAAATCGTTCGTCTAAGACAGGGGTTCCCAACCTTTTTTTGTCTACTGCCCACTTTAAGAATAAATTATTTTTTAACGCCCCCCTTTTTAAACATACTTAAAAACCGCTAAGTACTTATAACTGATTATTGAAACGCAAATTTATAGTATTCGGACAGAGTATCTTTTATTGAAAATAAAACAAACATAATCAATTCTTATATAAAAACTAATGTGAAGGTTGAATCTGATGCTGTTCAATAAGTTTGTTGATATCAGGTTCCAATTTACTCAAAAACAGCCGCAAGTCGCCACGTTCGGTAACACGCAAACGATTTCTCTTTTTTAGTAAGCAGCGTTGCCACAGCACTAAATCCACGTTCACACAAATATGACGATGGGAATGCTATCAAAAATC
The DNA here is from genome assembly GCA_947459985.1 of Diloba caeruleocephala. Lineage (NCBI taxonomy): Eukaryota > Metazoa > Arthropoda > Insecta > Lepidoptera > Noctuidae > Diloba > Diloba caeruleocephala. The sequence continues at coordinate 8,698,864 of OX381629.1, forward strand.
GTTGAACAATTGACCACAATCCAGGGTACAATTGCGGGATCGGTTTTTGTAGCCAAAATTCTTGATATCCATTTTTGAACTTGATTTTTATTTCTTCGTTTGTTGTCAATTCTATAAGTTCTTCTTCCAGCTGAGGTGACATTGCTGTGTTGACATTTGAAAACGGATCCAACACCCAGTCTGGTATTTCCAAGTTTAAAATGTCCTGGTATCGTTCGGTGAAGTCAATGTGGAGGTTTTCCAAATGTTGGCAGTACGCAAACAAGTCGTCGTTACTGCAGTATACTGATAAATTCGGAAAATTGTGAAACTCACGTTTGCCCATATTCTTTTTGTGCAGAAGCAGTTTGGCTGCGAAAGCAGCAACGACATTTTTTGTTTTAATTAAATTTAGTTCATCGCCTTGCAGTTGGAGGTTCATGTCGTTGAACATTTTATACAGGTCTGTCATGTAAGCTATATCATTCTTTGATGTTATGAGCTTGTTGCGTAGTTCTGTATCTTTAGTTTCCAAGAACTCTATCATAGAGTCAAACAGGTTGTAAAATCGAATCAGACAATTGCCTCTTGACAGCCAACGAACTTCAGTATGAAGCAACAAACGGTTGAAATCTTCGTCATTAGTAACACAAAGCTGATGAAATAATCTATCATTCAAAGAGCTGCTACGGATTTTATTGACTGCTTTGATGACATATTGCAGTGATTGAAATAGTCGTTCACTTAAGTTTCTAGCCACCAAATGTTGTCTATGAATAACGCAATGTATAGCAAGGACATCTGGAATTTTATTCTTTAAGTATGCTATGAAGCCTTTATGGCGCCCTGTCATAGCCGGAGCGCCATCCGTAGCAACTGATATAATATTTTTCAAAGGAATCTCTTTCTCTTCACAAAACTTTTCCAATGTATTGAATATGGTTTCGCCTTTTGTATCTGTCTCCAAATTTCTGGCAAACAATAGTTCTTCACGTATCTTCTCATCTTTAATAAACCTCACGTAAGATAGCAACAACGCTTCATTAGTTGGTAAAGTGGACTCATCGAGCTGAATTGAGAATTGACTAGTCCTCAGATGATTGCACAATGATTCTTCAATGTTTTCAGCCATTTCATCAATTCGTCTTTGCACAGAATTATTACTCAAAGGAATTTTTCGGATAATATCTGCGGCCGGTTTATGAAGCACAGTAGTTATTACTTCCTTTATTGCTGGCAAAATTAACTGTTCTCCGATGTTGTGTGGTTTGCCTTTTTGAGCAATTAACAAAGAGATATTGTACGAAGCTCGAAGTCCGTCGTCATCTTGCTTAGCAGCCGCCGAAAATAGTTTTGATACACTTGGCTGAGTATTATGCTTCTTCTCTAGGTCTTGAAAATATGCTACATTCTTTTCTGTCTTATCTGGATGCATTTTATTCAAATGATCTTGCAGTCTTGAAGGCTTCATTGCTTCGTTCGAAAATGTTTTTAGACATAGAAGACACAAAGGCGACGACGGGTTTGTGGGATTTTCAATAAATCCGAATTTAATATATTCCGCAGAGTATTGCCGTCTCTTCTTTTTTACTTCCGACATTGTTTTGTTTTAAGAAATACGTAAGTGTTGAAATCAAGTACTGCTTATCTATTATGCGCGAAACCGCAAATGAAAATAAAATAAATTTACGTCGTTTATATAGGATTGCATAAGCAGCACGCAATAAGACAAACGTGCATAAACTCGTTTATCTCATTCGACGCCCAATCGTACTCGACAAGCAAGAACAAGTATTATAGAACCAGCCGATTGGTATAGGAATGTACAATTCGGATTATTTAACAAAAACTTGTTAAAACATGATTGCCCGCGGTCTTTTATATCGAACAGAGTTTGAGCTATATCTTAATTAATATTAGTTGATGTTCACAAGATGTAGTCGAGAGTCGAGAGCTCAGTCGGTGTCTAAGAGTCTTCCTAGCTAGGTAGATGAAATTATAAATCGACCCCAAAGCCCTACACAATGCCCCCTTTTTTTTCTGGGTCTCTTACCGCCCCCCTTTAGGCCTGCAGCGCCCACAAGGGGGCGTTATCGCCCACGTTGGGAAAGACTGGTCTAAGACGAGAAAGAAGAATTAATACTGACGGGCATACGACCACACCCTTTTTCTTTTTATTAATATATGTTTACATTGGGTTGTTGAATCTTTTATTTAACACCCACTTCAACGTAACAACTTGAAAGATGATCCGACTGGGGTAACGTCGGCGTAGCCCGTTCTCCGGCTCGTGGAAACGGCGCATGTTATACTCATTCTTTGCATAATATGTACCTACAGTCAGTCACATTTCAGTTCTGTTCCCATTTGTGCCTTTAGTGCCAACACCCACTTCGGTACTTTCTCCGATAAATCGATCTGGCAGGACGCTCAAATAAGGTGAAAGTTTTTTAATATGGTATTCTTGCCCTATTATGGTCTGGTGTTAGTTGAATTTTAGGCTTATCATATTACTTTTGGAATTTGAGGACAGCATAAATAAAAGCGTATGTGGTATAATATTGTTATTTATTTACTAAAAAGCAATAAATATATTCAACATAGACTCTATCAATAAATTAACAAAATTTTATGTTAACTTTACACATAATCTTCATATTTGGCATCACAGTACTTTCGAAATATTATGTAGGTATGCAGTTACATTCAAATGTATGTATACAATTAATTATTTGATAATAATAACGCATACATTGGACGTAAAATAGAGAATAAAAAACAACTATCCACGATTATTTAACGTGTTCGTTTGAAATCGATAGGTTTCAGTTCAAATAATTTAAGTCTAAAAAAATGAGTTTCTGAACATTGGGAACATAAATACATTTTCTGTGAAGAAACATGTAGGTACAGGGTTAACTATAATAATATTGTTTACATACCTACGTCAATCGAAGTCATCATAAGGATTACTTTACTGTTACAAGAATTTAAACTATACATAGATAAAATTTCAAACGATTTATAACTTACACAAATTTATACAATATGCAATTAACATTATTAAATTCAATCATACAAAACATTTAGTGGTAAATATTTGAAACATTAAATTCAAAAGCCAAGTACACACAGTGCGCGTAGGATGCGAGCTTTCGGTAGTTTTCGACTTTACCCATCTCCTTTACCATCCAACCACCTTTTCATGAAAAATAATAATTGGAAACTGATATAATTTACATATAATAAAGTAAAACAATTTCTTATTTATTCTGATTCCTAATCGCTATAGACGCACGCATGCATATACGCGCTAATGTGTACATAGAAAAGTACCTAAAATATTTTAATTATCTATGATCGTTACACTTTAAATGGTAAACCTTACATAAATGGTGCACGTAAATATTGTTGTTGTGAAGTATTACAAAAAAGTTACATGTATCGACATCGACAGTTTCTACGTCAACGCCACCACAAACAGCACCACTGTTATATCGATATTATTTCGATCATAGAAAACCAATACAAGCGTCATATTATTTATATTTTATAGGAAGAGACATACATTTGGGCATTAAAGCACAGCTTACGATTATTTACTTCCTCGAGAACGTTGTGGCAATTAATGGACTAGCAGTTTGTCGCATTTTAATTCAATCTTATTTTCGATAATATCCAAGAAACTGTACCGGTATATAAACATTTTGTTTGTTAATTTACCCATATCTAAAGCTATTTTAAATAGCAATAGGAGTTTATACGTCCAATATTTGGAGTTTTAATTAATGATAATTTATGTTAACATTCGTTCCAGCGTGAGTGGTGGGGCAAGTTCAATGTACTTAAAATATTTTTATCATTTAAATATTTGTGACCACCTCAATAAAAGCACCTCTAGTAAAACTAGGTTCTGTAGATTTAGTTCTAACTTTTATTTTTAAAGTGTGGATTCACATTTAGGAAGGTATATCAAAATATTTAAATAAATATCTTTAAAATTTTAACTTTGATTCATCACAAAGACCATGTCTTTCATTCTATCAACCGTTAGTTACCTAAATATACTTCGTAATACATTACTGTGTCATCTATGGTTACAATTTTTAGTAAAACCCTTACACCCTACTAAGAAGCAAATTAATATAAAATGGAACACATGTATTGGAATTCATTTGCGTAACTATTTTAGTGCAAGAGACTTGAATCATACGTCATACGTCATATTCTTTACGATACGACGAGACGATTAGGGTCTTCTTACAGTTTCGAAGTTCTCTTGTTTTGTATTCTAAGTATTACTTTGAAAATTACATTTTCACTACATAACGGTGTTCTGTGAAAGCCACGGTACAATACACTTGTACAATCTTCTAAATAGCCAAGTTCTGCCGAAAATAGGGCCCTTTACTAATTTACAAAACTACTGGAATAAAATGCGATAACTTTCAATTAAGTCAACATTACAAGATGCACTTTCGTTAACAGTACGACAGGACATCAGACATCTTATAGTTAATGCCACAAAATAAAGAGATAAACAAGTTTAAGGAACTCACGACAAAATATACACTCAGGTAAACGCAACAATTGGAAGTTATTTTGGTACAGTCGGTTTCCGTGTGTTTCATATCAAGTGAACTTTGTGTATCTCTATTATGTGTTTATGTTATGTATATATGTATTATGATGTTAGTCAAAGCGGTACGATGCTTCACCGATGATCATTTTCATGGATTTCGCCGAAGTTTCGCGAAAAAGCTGTAACATAAGTATATATCAAATATATCATCTAACAATTTACACTTTATAGATGTTCCACAAGCTCTTTTTGAATCTTTATATCTGTCTGTGAATTGAATATAGTAAAATTACAAGATGACTAAGGGGCTCTAAAATAGAAGGATGGGTAGGAGTGTCCCTTTAATGGAACTGCTCCATATATAGGTGGCCATATTGCGCTCACCAATCTGCCTGCCAAGCATGGCGAGTAATGGCAATTTCCCCCCAAAAAAGACAACACAATTGTGGAAATCTTTGGGGGAGGCCTTCGTTCAGCAGTGGACGCCCGTTGGCTAATATAATGAACGTTCATGTTTTAAATGTAGATTCATAAGAATATTTTCTTATGAATCTACATTCAAAGTATCCTGTTACAGACATGAATTATAGTCTTAAAAGTGCGACAGGGAAGAGCTTGTGAAACAAGAAACGCAAAACAAAATAAACCGTAGCGAACATAACTTACCCAAGTGGCTGTGCAGTGCAACATAAACGATGGCTTATGAATAGTACATACATGTGTATTAGAATATTGGGCCCTGTACACAATTACCTATGTTGGACACGAAGCAACCTTAATTGTCTCATGCATATATTATGTTTAGAAACGTCACAGAGCAGAATATAAATGGAACATTAATACCCTTGATCGACGGCACCCAATTTTCAAGTTGCGCCGTATTAAACGTCTGTCATAAAACATCTATAATTCGATAGTTGGCGACCATCGAATCCGCCTTTACATCATTCCATGATTTATCCTACTCTGTGATCAAATTAATCTATTGATAGAGGTTGTCAAAGGGTCCAACATGGCCCATTGCGTCAGCTACACCTGTGCCTGGTGCGTGTTGTGTACACAGTGGGTTTCAAATGAGACAAAAACTAAATAATAAATCAATATAAGAAGATTGTGACGTGTCAACATGAGATTTGTGGAGATGGATGTTTAATAAAACCTTCATTTTGTTGTTTTTTGAGATACCAAATATCCTTAGAGATAAATAAATAGTGGATAGTAGTTAAAATAAACTTCCCTTATTCTTTAATCCATACCTACGTTATAAAGCAAATAATAAAAGACTGCATATTGTTCGAGAATGATCTCATATAATATCTTATACATGTATAACAACTTACAGAGATGCATCACAAGCAACAACCTATGTTATATATCGCTCTCTGATTCTGCTTACCTCGTCTACATTAGCAGGATGATATTCAGAACCTTTACTTGGTATAGAGTAACTGATTTACATGAAGATTGCTGACTGTATATACTTTAGAACAATATGACATTTTTTAATACTAAAATGTCTCTTTGTGACACGGAGAGGGCAATAAGCACTAATATTAAATGATATAAAACCGAGACTAGTGCTCAAGCCACTGGCGGAATTGACATAACATAACTAGCAGATCTATTCAGGTCGCATACTATAGCGATATTAATACAATCTCTATTAAAAAAGCGTGTAGAAACATGCTCATATGCATACCTATGTGTTGACTGTACAAAGCCGAGTAAAACTCTACAAATAAAACACAATTAAAATAAAATAAATTATGCAACACAAAACACTGATAATTGTCTACGATCTACTTTATAAATACTTAAACATTTATAATAAAATGCACAATGTTTAAAGTATAACAATATTTCAATGTTGCAAATAAAAAATATATTAAAACCAGATCTGTAGTCAAATTAATAAATAAATTCATTAGAATTAATCATAAAAAAATATATTGATTTAGGCAAGACACGATTAAATTCACATAAATAATAATTTTATAAATTGTTAAACATTTTATAAATCTCGATTCTAAGATATTGTTATCATTCTCAAAGTTATTTCGTAAAAGTAACATCGAATATAAACGTGATTTCCTTGAAATCGTGATTTGTTAGTCAAAGTTGTAAAATATAAAATTTGACGAAACACTTAAATTGTACTCTAGGGTACGTCGAGTCATAGAAATATAATATTATAAGCATACAATCTCTTATATGTAGTATAAATCGAATAGTTTCGATGGAACATTGTTCTTAAATGTACAGTGCTTAAAGCGACGAGACGACCGTTTCGTTCAAACGAGAGTACACCGTTAAGCACGTTTGTGGATATCTGTACAGATTCGAGTAATGCCGACAGCATTTCTATAAAGATTTATCTTTGCTAATAAATAAATAAGAGATCAATGATTGTGTTTGGTGAAACATGAAACGGTCGTGGGTCGTGACGCAATAAATAATAAAATTAAACAACTATATCATACATCGTGACGTTCGCTGTTCGTTCGCCGATTATTTCTTCCGCTTTAGCTTCGGTATTCTGGAATGCGTGCGTGTGAGTTAAGAGCAGGCACATGTGTATTTTATATATATCAGACCTGTGAAACTATTATGTCAAGTATTATCATATTCCAAGACGCTTTATTTTTTTTAGGAACCAACCTTGTGTCAGTGATTTTTCAAGCCGCCTAAAGGCCTTCGACATGGCTTATCGACTGCTGTCTAATCAAAACAACCAAGATCGATGGTTTTACATGCCTTCCGAAGCACAGAAACGCTTAGTTGAATAATCAAGCCAAGGATTGCTTAACCTCGCCGATCAATGTGCAACTGGCTGTGAACAACGGCATGTATGGCTACAATCGAATTAAATTAACCAAACGAATAACTCGTCGGTCAGAAAAAAGGTCATTAAAGTGTTTGCCCGCTTCCGGACAGGTATCAAAGTAGACGGGAACCATTACATCGCCAATTAAAAAACGCGGATATCAATCGACCAACAATTGAATAACAATCGGTGTTATTCGATTGAAATCGATTAAACGGAACGAACGAATAACTCGACTGTTTTTAGCTACAATCGCCTATCGCTAATTCGAGACAGAATTGTAATAGTGCAGCCATGGAATCGGAGAAACACTTATCGAAAGGGCCTTTGCATGTGGGGATCTATGTTCCCGCGTAAGTTTATCTAAAGACAAATTTCCTCCTTGCCGAGGATATTAACCCGCGAAAAGTGGTTGATGCGCCTACAGATTCTACCACATATTTAGTTTCACAGTTCTATTACACAAATGGTAAAATACAGTGAATATCATATAAATAGTTTTCCCCATATTATATACGACTTTATGCCATTATGGAATTATTAATTTACTGTGAATTAGTCAGGTGCTCGTTGGCGTGCTATTATTTACATTTTGATATATTTTTATGACAGGTGTAACTATGTAATACATTATAGGTAATCTTACCCGGAACTCTTCTTGTGGGGCGCGGCCTGTGACTTTTCCGACTCCAGTAACTTGGTGCTCGAATCCTTCATAAATCCTGAAAAGTGTTAAGAGTTATTTTAAGTAAAGATATTGTAAAAAATAAAACGCGTTTATCTAATATCTTACCAACATTTGTACATATGTATATATCCCCTATACCCTCTTAGGTTCGTTATTGTGGTGGGTCGGTCCACTGAGCAGTGTCATATTAAGCAGTGCTTAGAAAAAATAATTAAGGTTACAATTGACTTACTAAAATAATCATCATTTCAGCCGAAAAACGTCCACTGCTGGACAGAAGCGTCCCCCAAAGATTGCCACAAAGACCAGTATGGTTTTGTGTTGTAGGCCTATTGGGGGGTTTTGCCATAATCGCCACGATTTGGTTGGCGATCGCAGTTAAGTTAGAACTGTACTCGAAGGACGCTGCTGCCATCCTCCGGCTACACCCATAGTTGCCTTTTACGACACCCACGGAATGAGATGCGATGGTGGTATTCTTAGCCGGCACCACACAGCAAATTATACTATAGTTATATATTCATAAGTAATAAACAGTTTAATAATAAAATTGTAATGTACCTTTGCCTGAAGAACCGAAGACAGAATTGCCCAAATTATTCAAACTGCTGGTAAACGTGTCTGCTTCCCTTGCCACTGCATCCGCGGCAGCCTGCTCAGCCCCTCGCACACCCTCCGCAACTTCTCCGAGCCTCTCTTCAGCAGCATCAACCCCATCTTTACCCGCACCTTTAACCTCCTCCAGCTTATTGTCAGCCGAGACTTGGAAGCCCTCGAAATAACCTTTCGCATCCCCAAACAGCTGTTTTGAACTCTCCTCTACATTTTGCTGAGTGTCTGATAGAACTATTTTAGCTGAATCATCGAGACTATCGAAGGTATTTCCTGCTGAACTTTGGAAGGAATGAAGAGTGTCTTCAGCAGAGCTGCCCAAACTGTGCACGTCATCCCTCATGAAGGCGAACGTGTCTCTGGTCGAGCTCTGCATCTCATCCCACTTGTCCTTGGCCTCGCTCACTTTCTCCTTCGCCGAACTTTCGACCTTATCGAAAGTACTCAAGGTTGAGTCTTGTACGTGATCGAACGCCTGTTTGGACGACCTTTGCAGGTCATTTGCTTTGTCCGTCGCTGATTGCTGTAGGTTTTCTAACTCGTCTTTTCCAGATTGTTGGATGACATCGAATTTATTGCCTAAGTTAGTTTGTAGCTGTACTTTTTTATCTGACGCTGCGTTGATAGCATCCTCTGCTGATTTCTTGATTTGGTCTGTTGTTAGTTCAGCTTCTTGCCGTATCCTATCCATTTCACTCTTTGCCGCATCTTTCTTGTTGTGTAGAGCTTCTCCTATTTCGTTTGTTTTGCTTCGTATCGCGCTATCAACTGCATCTGTTTTTTCGCTAATAGCTGTCTTGGCTTCACTTCTTTTATCGTGAACCGTGTTCTTTAGATCACTGGCTGTACTTTCAACGGAATCTTTGAGTTCTGTTGTTTTTTCGGAGACGGAATCTTTAGCTTCACTGCCCTTGTCATGTATCGTGTGTCCTAATCCACTGAATGTGTCGTGTATGGCATGGCCGATTCCACTGAACGTATCTTTGATGGCGTGTCCAAACCCGCTGGACTTTTCGTGAACTTCGTGGCTTATTTCGCTGGCCTTATCATGGATAGCTTCTTTGGTTTCAGTCGTCTGGTCATTAAAGGATTGTCCGACTTTAGAAGCTTCGTCTTTTATATTGTGTCCGATTTCACCGACTTTATCTTTCACTTCACTAGACTTATCGTGAACGGCCTGTCCCATATTACTAGCTGTATTGTGAATCGTACTTCCTACATCGCTAGCTTCTTCATATACAGCGTTGCCGAATCCAGTAAATTTGTCATGTATCACATTTCCGAACTCGTTAGCTTTGTCCTTAGATTCACTGGTTTTGTCCTGAACCGATTGTCCGATGAAGTTTGCTTCGTCTTGAATTGCATTTCCGAATTCATTCGTCTTATCCTTTACTTCTAAACTTTTATCCTGTATAGTTTGTCCAATTTTGTTTGCCTTGTTATTTATGGCATGTCCGACTTCACTAGCTTTATCTTTAGCTTGATTAGTTTTGTCATGGACCACATCTCCGATATTGGAAGCTTCATCATTTATTGCTTGTCCTAAAGTTACAGTTCTATCGTGAATGGCATGTCCTACATTAATGGCGGCATCTTGGATAGAATCCTTAACAATTTTTGATTTCTCACCAATGGCGTCTTTGGCTTCACCGGTCTTATCTTGTATGGCTCGTCCGACTTCAAAAGCTGTATCGTGAATATCATGACCAACTTCATTAGCCTTATTTTGGATGGCGTCTTTAGTTTCACTAGCCTTTTCTTTCGCAGCAGATGCAGTATCGTGGAAAGCGTCTTTAACTTCACCTACTTTGTCTTCAACAGAAGCCTTGAATTCTCCAGCTTTAACTTCTGCAGCCTGCTTAGCTTTAGTAGTTTTATCTTGAATTGACTTTTCAATTTCATCCTTTGTGTCATTTACACTTTGCTCCGCTTGCTTTTTCTTATCGTCTATACTCTGTGCTAATTGATCAGCACCTGCTTTTAGTTCGTCATGTGTTTTAGCAACGACCTCTTTGACTTCATCTTTCTTTGCTAAACCTTTCTCTAATGCTTGATTTGCAGATTCTTTTCCTTCAGTGATTTTACCCTTCACCTCATCTTCGAGTTTCTCTTTTTCACCAAATATATTTTGGACTAACCCAGTAAAGAAGTTCTTGCCTTCTTTGGCCTTCTTTTTAGCTTCCTTAGCTTCTTTTTTGAGTTCCTTTTTAGATTTTTCTTTAACGCCTTCTAAAGAATCGCCCATAGAATGTATCTTCTCATTGGCAGCTGCTTTGGCGTTATCTAAAGTTTCTTGAGCTCCAGTTTTAACGTCTTCGGCCTTACTGTTTAAATTCTCTGTGGCATCATGGACTGCCTCTGAGACAGCATTAGCGCCATCTTGAGCCTTATTTTTTAGATTATCAGCAGTTTTTTCGGCAGTGCCTTTAATTTGTGCAACTTTATCTTCTCCCCTAAGCTTTAATTCTTCGGCTCTTTCCATGGCAGCAAAATTAAGTGCCATAGCCTTGCTGTTAATGTCGTCTTTAACGACGCCTGCTGTGTGGGTTAAGTTATCAACAACGTCTTTAGCTGAAGATTCCGCGTCTTCTATTTCTGACGAAATATCCTTTTTTAAATTGGACAGTTTAGTATTCGCATCATTAGTAAGCTTGTCTGCAGATTCTGAAATGTCATTAAACTTTCCTTGGGCAGCATCTTCCAAGTGTTTAGCCTTATCTTGAGCGCCAAATTTAACTTTTTCGTAATCATCAACTACATCATCAGTCACTTCGGCAGCCTTTTGTTTAATTTTATCCTTCTCTTGTTCAATTATACACAAACCTGCCAAATCACTCTTAGCCTTATCCGATATATCCTGAAGTTTCTCATGGGCAGCAAAGTTGACCTGTTCTATTCTATCAACTATGTTTGATGTTTCATCATGTCGATGTTTTTGACCCTTCTTGTATTTCCCTTCGCAGCACCCGACATAGAATTGGAAGGGGTCTTCTTTCTTGTGGTACAAAGGTGTATCTACGGGTTGCATGAGCTCGTATTGTTCGTAAAGGTTTTCTTCTACTACTTTAGGATTTTCTTCATCTACAACTAGTTTTGTAGAGTAGACTTGGTTGTCCGGGTCTTCCTCATCTCTCTGGTGAGGTTTCGTTTTGAGGTCCTTGAACATATCATCTACTTTGCCTAATAGGTCCTCGTTGATGATCCTAGGGGCGGGTTTGGGAGGAGACTTCTCTTTTTCTTTGGAGTCTTTTTCTTTAGATTCACGGGGTTTGGGTTGAGGCTTGGGGGATGACTCTTTCTCTTCCTCCTTGTCTTCGCCGTGTCCGAACACATTCTTGACTTTATCTGCGAGGCCACCGAGGAAGCCTACGCTTCCCTCGGGCTTCTTTTTGCCTTTCTCGAGAGTGTTCATGGGAGTTTTGTCTTCGTCAGAGTCGAAGGTTGCTTTGGTTTTATTGGAGTCTACGTGAAGAGTGTCACCGTTTACTGTAACATAGGTATAATAGACATGAAGATAAATTATTTTCGTTTAATTTTTTCTAGTGATGCAACGATTACTGCTTTTGCGAATACTAATACTGATTCGACTATTCGGCGAATATGCTATTTAAGAGCTATAAAACACGCCAGTAAATATAAATATCATAATAATTGAATATTAAGACCCTCCACAACCGCGAGATGTTCAGTCTTAGAGAGTACTTTCTCCACTCTCTCCGGACTTCGGTTGGTCTCTATTTTTAATATTTTTAAATAATCTATATTTAATAATATAAAAAATTTGTTTTAATTTTAATGAAGGGAAATAATAATTATCAAAGGCTTATGTTTAACTGACCACCATAAAACATAACTTCCAAAGAAATACTTTGTTGCTAAAAATAATAAATGACCACCAAACTTTAACCTCCATCTTATGTAACTTTTCTTTTTTATTTTGAGCTATAAAAGAATTAGAAACACGTTTGCGGCATTGTGGGTAGCCTTCTTAATCTATATTTGGTATTCATTTACTTATTTGGTCAGCCGAGATTATTTTGGTGATATATAGATTATATTAGATACCTTAATCAAAATTTCAACGAATTTTTATTTGATCTATGCATTTGCATGTTTGGCAAAAGGCTATTTCTGTTTCTGTTTTTTTATATTGCTAACTATTGAAAATCGCCTCTTTGAGCCCATAATGGAAGGTTTGTTAGTTGATTTGCGCGTAATTCCCGAAGAACCAACCTAAAACGTCAACAAAATAGGATCAGATACGTAAATCGTACAGGCGCGTTCGGTTCTAAGTACTCTTTTTTTACATATCATCAATATATTCGGAGAATACGAAAATTCGGTAAATGTTCGACGAATACAATATTCGTATTAGTTGCATCACATTTTTTTCAGATTGATCCTTTAATTTATTTAATAGTTACCTTGAGGTTTGGCATCTTTGTTGTCTTCAGTTTCTTTTGTCGGGTATTTCACATCGCCATTTGTAATAATTTTGTCCTAGAAAAAGTAATGTATAGTTACAGGTAAAAAACAGAAAACAGACAGGAAGTAACAATAGTTTCCCTAATCAGAATGTAGAGCCGCCCGATATGTGCCTACCGACAAACTTAACACCGCCAATAGCTAGCTCATTCTAATCACGAGAGTAAATCAAACATTCTGGCAGACAGAAAAAGCAAACCATTAAAGTTTACATAAAAAAGAATAAAGTTGAAAATGGAAATTAAAAGAGCCATACACTTAGAAATTGTTGATAAGTTATAATATAAATTAAATAAATGTTCTGTTGGAACTTACATGTCCGTTCATCTGTCGGTCGTGATGGTACGGCAGGGAGGCAGGGCCCAGGCTGTTGTTGTGGTCACCACCCCAGTGGAAACTCAGCTCATCCTTCAGCGCATCGAAACCTTTTATGCAAATATTTATCGTGTATAGTATTGTACACAATTTAGCTGCGTCCAGATTAACCGAACACAATTGCACGGCAGCTTCAGTTCTTGTCGGATGGACCTCAGGGTGGGACCAAGGTTAGACTCGGGAACTATGATTTAGTGGTTACATAAGTGTTCGTGTGGTGTCCGGATTAGGAATATAGCCACATTCCACGAGACAGGCTCGACCTAAGTGTGGTAGTCACAGCTAACTCTTTCTGTTCCAAAAATTTGTTTTGTTTTGCACTTATTTTAAGGAATAACTGCTTATTTTTATTTTAAATAAACATTCCCCTTTCTCCTGTATCGTGGGTGCGTTTACAGATATAAAATCCACACACAAGACACCCAGACTGTTTTTTGTTAGTTGTTCTTGTTTAGTTGTTCCGCACTACCACCAGATCATACAAATAGTTGTTCCGTGCGGGAAACGAACCCACGACCCGGAGCGCTGAAGTCGACTATATGAGTCACTGCACCAACTGTGCCGTCAAATACGAGTATATATATATATGTTAAGTAAATGTATTCTTATTCTACTATTTACTTCTACTTTACTTTTCAAAAATGTTGCCCCACGCTAGGATTACTCCTGTATCGTGGGTGCGTTTACAGACATGAATTCCACATACAATACACCCAGACCCGGAACAACTACCTGCAGATCATACAAATAGTTGTTCCGTGCGGGAATCGAACCCACGACCCGGAGCGCAGCAGCCGACTGTATCAGCCACTGCACTAACCGTGCGGTCAAAGATATATATAGGGTAAATAAATGTATTCTTATTCCATCTGCTCCATCCTTCTGTGGGATAGTAGCTATTCTACGCTCACCAACCCGTCTTCCAAGCGTGGCGATTAAGGCAATACCCCCCAATGAAAAAACAGCACACCCAACCGGTTGTGGTGCCGACCTTTGGGGGAGGCCTGTGTCCAGCAGTGGACTTTATTCGGCTGAAATGATAATGATGACGATGATGGACGTCTTCAGGTTGATATGATGAGCACGAGTACGAAAGAAAGTTTATAGTACTTACCAGACTGGTCCAAGTTGAGATAGTCGAGCTGGCTCTTGCCAGCCCGCGGCGCGATGCGCTCGGGCAGCTCCACGTCCAGCACGCACGCGGGCGTCTGCGACTGCTCACCCTTCGGGACCTGGGGCAACCAATGCATTTACTTTCAATGACTTTCTGCTATGCACGCTTTTCTACATTCGATTAGCTATTATATTTTTTTACTAAAAGAACAGAGGTTTACGTGTTTTGACGTCTGTAAAAACGTTATGATCATAGATTTTTATATATTTGGTATTTTTAAATATAACATAATGACGAAACGATTAAGACATTTACCCAGCGGTAAGTGTCTTGCCTGCCCATAACTCTCGTCAAATTAAAACATTAGTTATTTAAATCATAAGAATACCCAGTAATATTACAAGCCACAGTCATTTATTTTAATTGTAAATATTATTTTTATCTATACAAATAAAATTGAAGTGTCTGTTTGTAAAATCGAAATAACAGCGCTTTACTAAATGCATACGAAAGTATATACGATACCTACAACAAAAATACTACTTTAATTTTTTTTGTCTGTCGGTCTGTCTGTCTGTTTGTTCCCGCTAATCTCCGAAACGGCTGGACCGATTTCTACGGGACTTTCATTGGCAGATAGCTGATGTTATAAGGAATAACTTGGGCTACGTTTATTTTAGAAAAATAATTAGCGTTCCGTGCTAAAATGAAAACCCATGAAATCCAATATATTATATGTATATATACCCTATGTCAAGTGTCTATGCCGAAGTACTCTAAATTACTTATAAATAATACAATTTATTTATTTTAAATTAAACTGCGGGTGAAACCGCGGGACCCAGCTAGTTGTAAATAAAATCCTTTGATGACAGGAAAACGCTTGACCCGCCGGTTTGTTTAGACTACTACAGCTTTTTTATATTCTTATGTGATAAAAAAAGTAACTATTTCTATCTTACTTTAGGCTCGTTCATGAAGTAGATTCTGCCTGAAGGATTCTCTTCATGATGCTTCACTCGCACGGTAAATTCAACTCTGTTATCTTTGAAAGCCTGAAACGATCAAATTGTGTTATTTGGATATTAAACATAAAAATAAATCCTTTATGTGCTTGTATTAACTTCAATTCACACATAAAGCACAGAGAAGCTACATTTATGAACCAGAAATCTTAAAGATTTTCACAATTCATAGCCACGATAAATATTCTGTTTGATTATTTTAGTAATGATAAAAAAACTACTTCGCTGTATTACGAGTGCCATTCGGTAAACAAATTGCAGTACTTGAATACCGAAGAATTCTAGTTTTTCATAATTAGTATAAGATCGGTCTTTGGACATGCCATATCATAATTTCGTTTACGGTCAATAGAGCGTCACCAGTGCGAGAGGGTTTGTAGTAAACGTATTTGCCCAGCATACTCAATCGCTTTGGGCTCTCCCAAAGCTAATGAGACGCCTCTGCGTATGGCCAACACTGGACTGAGAGAAATCTGTGATCATCGCTGAACTGCGACAGTGTAAGTTGAAAGATTAATGAGACCTTTACCTCGAAGGCCAGCATCGGCTGGCTGCCCGACTTAGTAACCGGTACGAGGTTGCCGGAGAACTCCAGGTACACATCCTTGCCGTCCAGGAAGCGGACTGATGTCGAGTGTGCTACTTCCGTGTAGTGCTCCTGAAGTTTAACAAAGTGTCAATTATTATGAGTAAGTAAAAAACTTATTGCTTATTGTTTAAATCTAATTATTAAGGTCATTCAACTCACTATTCAAAAATTACCATTGTCATATATTGTTATTACAAGTATAAGCTAATTTCGTGCCGTGTAGCTCCGGTCACGAATAGGGCTACCCCATCTCATCCTGTGTGTGCCGTGGAATGTGACTAAGGGAGTTTGGAACCCGCTGCGTACCATCCAGAACTTTGGATTACCCGCAGGTGGCAGGTAAACCACCAACACAAGCTTAGGAGGGTTGGTGTCAGGCAGGCGGCCGCCTGTAAAATCCTTTTGCCAAAACCTTTGCAATGTGATTAACATCAAAGCAAAAGACAATACCAATTATTTAATACAACTTAATGGCCGAAATTTATTAATTAATATTTATCTCATTGCGTAACGTAAAACGAGACACAATTAAAAATATATTGTGTATACACGGCTGCCGGCAATTGACATGCGAGAGGATATATACGCGGCGTATACAGTCCACTGTCTTTTATTTTCAGTTAAGTTAAACCCGCCATGTGGTGCCGGCTCAGAATACCACCACCCCATCTCCTCCCGTGGTTGTCGTAAAAGCCGGAGGATGGGCAGCAGCGTCCTTCGAGTACATTAATAGTACAACTGCGATCGCCAACCCGTCTGCCAAGCGTGGCGATTATGGCAAAACCCCCAATGAGCCCACAACACACCCATATCGATCGTTGTGGTGATCTTTGGGGGAGGCCTGTGTCCACCAGTGGACTTCGTTCGGCCGAAATGAAGTTAAATAGTCTGCAACAAATTCTGAACTTATGGTAAAAAAAGACGAGAAAAGAAAAGAGAGAATTTCCTTTCGGTATTTCTTCTTAGAGGTGAGGTCCTGTAGTGAAATGCGGAGAGCATTTAGGTATGACATGTAAGTGTCTATCGGGACCTAATAATAACTGTGTATATATAAACGATTCTATTCTATCCCGGTTTGGAGATTCTCTTTCCGCGCACCAGACAGCGTAATGCTTTTTAAAATAAATTCATATACATATGTTGCATTCATAACATCTGTACCTGTTGCAGTAACGTCTCGTAAGCGTATCTGTCGGTGATGTACATAACAAGCAGGCGTCCTTCCAACGCATCCAGTCGTTTGCCCAGAACCACGATCCGAACTTCGAACGGCACCAATAGCATCTCTCTGTAAAACAACGCAGCTTTTATAAACGAAGAATGTATTATTGTATATATTTATAATTATTGTATTTCTACAGTACAGCCATGGAAAGATTAGTGTCCCATCAGATTTAAGATTATACAAGGCAGCATCAGCAATCTTTAAATTGTATAATTAAGCTATTAAAAACGATATGTTTACCTGTATAATTCCGTTGCTAGTTTGGTGGCGTCGCTGACGTTTTGGCAGTTCATCATCCAGAATCTGTAACAAAATTGTTTTGTTCTCTCAAGGTAAATAAAAAACTAAGGAATAATAGATTATTCTGATAGTGAAGATTTACGATAAATGGCAGAATATCTAACTCGCCAGGTCAAATACCCTCCAGCAGGCAGCAGCAATACCGGTACAAGAGGTATGATGCCGTGGGAAGATTTTGGTTTTTAGTTGAAAACAAAACAAAAATACTATAAATTAGAGCGCGTGCAACTCAATACACGTGACAGAAGTGAAACTTACCTGCACGTGCGCACACAACGTTACACATAAACATTGCACTCAAAGACCTTGAAATCATACTCTCATCGGACCCAATTATTATTCTGATTTCGAATCAAATATGACCCTCCCTGCATGATGGCTTTGCGATGACGAAGCTTTGACTACACATTTCCATAGTATTTAACGGTAACAAAATATATTTCGAAATTAACCGAATTCTGGAAGACTAGAGCAATCTTTTACGCTGGTAGAAATACCATCATGGACTTCATCCACCCCGGAGAAGGGCGGAGGTCGAACCGTCTCGTTCTCGAGACCAAACGTACCAGAGATACCCATTGATGATTGTTGATGATCAGAGAGGATTGTTAAGGATCTTCCTTCGCCTGCCTTTCTCCCCCTTCTCTCGGTAGTCCAACCCAATTGCACAAAGAAAAAATTTTACCTGGCGGATACGGTGGTGGTGAAGGAAGCACAGTCATCGGTAATGGTGAGCGGTGTGGATCCCGTCACGTCCTCCCACACTGCACGAGCTTGGCCGCCCATGATCGAGCAAAGGAGCCGGAGGTTGGTGGTTGAGGGTTTCTCGGTACCGCCCTGTAACATCAAATAACTTGATTAGATCAGAGAAAAGTATGTTATATTGTGTTAAAAAAGTGTTAAATCTCAAACGTTGATAATTTCCGGTAAAGCCGTGATTTCAGCTCGTGTTTTGCGTTACATAATATACAAAAATATTGAAAAAAAAAAACGGTACAAATTTTTGTTAACATCAACAATGTTTTTGCTTTTCATACCTGGCGGAAAACAGCGGCACAAATTGCTTCTTCGCCGGTTGTGGGGCAGGGTACAATAATATTGATAACTCTCGCTAGTTCGCTTTTTAAAACTTGTGTTATCATCGAAATATTACTTCATTGATTCTTCGAGATGTGATTTGGTACAATGAAGGAAGGATATACCGAATCGAATGATTAAATTTGGTGAATGTTATAATTACGAGAGTGTAAGTAGCTTAAAATCTACGCTTACTTCTTGTTATCAAATCAATAATTAATCAATTGTAATTCTTCCCCAAGGGTTGGAGAGCAGGTGTCCTGAAATATAGGTCTTACGCCTAGTTTAGGTACCAGCCTCCCACAGTATATTGTAATTGTTACCTTGTACTTTTACATTATGATAAATAATGTAATGTATTGTGGTGTGTTTGTGTAATGTTCATGAAAACATCAAATTAAGCAGTAGACTGCGTGTGTACATAGATCAACGTGTTGAGAGAGTATTGTGTAATTTGTGGTATGTTTAAAAAAGACACCCGCTGGAGAGCCGGTGCTCCGGTGTGGGCGGTACGCACGTGGCTGGCCGGCAGCGGCGCCGTGAGCGTGATGGAGCGGTGGAACTTGCGGCGCCGCGGCTCCACCGTGAGCACGGCCGACGCGGCGGCGTGGCGCGGCAGCGCGCGCCGCAGCAGCTCGGCGCCGGGCGCGTGCGCCTGCAGCCCCACGCGGATGCGCTTGGTCAGCGCCGCCGCCGGGAACGTGGCCTGCACCTGCGGGGCAACCACGTCTTCGTGTCACGCACATAGTGAACAGAGGCAGAGCTCACAGTGTCATGCAAGATTTACAGATATCATTGCTGCTATAAGGTCTAAGGTCAACTGCGTGCACAGTTTGGGGCATGGCCCCCTGAACCCGCCTAGATCCACCCGTGCCCGAGAACATGGGTCTCAATCATCACTACAGTGAGTCATCATCTCAGCCGAATAAAGTCAACTGTTGGACACAGGCCTCCCCCGAAAATCAAAAGTGTGAAAGGTGTTGTTTACTCATAGGGAGGTTTTTGCCATAATCACCACGCTTGGGAAGCAGGTTGGCAATCGTTGTATAGTTATGAATGTACTCAAAGGACGATGCTACCCATCCTCCAGCTAATCCCATAATCGCCTTTTACGACACCTACGGGGCAGAAATAGGTTAGTGCTATTTGTGGCCGGCACCACACGGCAAACAACAGTGTCTCATATTACTATAATCATGACACTTGGCAGAGTAATTAGTGACCAAAGTATATCGTTATTAGCACAGATGTTGCTGCCCATCCTCTTGGTATCAACCCTTAGTCACCTTTACAGCACACATGAATGAATAGAGGTGATCTATTCTTTTAATCTTAATAATCATCAAATAAAAACGTCCACTGCTAAATAAAGCCTACTCAGTACACAACAACGCATGCCGAATGTCGTTATTTTGCAGGAATTTTCCAGTACCACATTTAACGGATTAGTGAACGCAGTTTCATAGAAGCTGCCGTCCATCCCTCTAGTTTTAAAAACCCTTAATTGTCTTTTACAAAATTTATAGAAAAAGACGGAGTGGCGTTATATTCTTAATCCAGGCACCATGGACCCTATCCTTTGCTGAGAACCAATGATGGTAACTATTCCTCCACACAAAAAATACGAGCTCATTAATATTTATCTAAGGCACTGCCAACAAGGGTCGGCAAATTATGCATGTCCCATAATTTATTTGGTATTTATAAAAAATATTTTTATTACTAATTCTGCTTGTGTTCTATAACAAACACACACGCATCAGCCCGTATAAACATGCTGACTTTCATCTGCCAGACGTGATTTTTGGATCTAATTGACAGTATACAACACGCAAACCCATCCCCATTCTTTCACGTAAAATACGTGCCACTATAGATAACCTAATAGGTCGATGTTGTTGCACATGTAGCCTTGCTGCGATGCCCATGCGCAGTTTTGTATGCACCTTCAGTAAAAAATATTGATATTAAAGTCACACATGTGTGTGATTTTTGCACGTGATCTTTCGATAGCAATACACACACGCACGCACGCACGCACGCACGCACGCACGCACGAACGCACTCAAGCACGAAGTCGCACGTTACGATGCGGGTAACTCTGCTGCTCTTACAGTTATACGAGTAGTAGTACCTGTGGAATGTGCGCGCTGGAGATGGTGCCGCCTTCGGGCCCGATGATGTGCACCTCCTGTCGCACGCGTGATACGCACGCGAGGTAGTGCGGGAAGTCGCACGTTATGATGCGGGTCACTCGCTCGCCGTTCTCGCCTACTGTTTCATTGCCGCCGTATTCTTGACGCTCGCGCTGTAATGCTTCCTGAAACAATAATTAGAGTATGTTTGAGCGTGCATTACGACTGGCGTGTAATAAAAAAATAACCACTCAAAAGTTTTATCATACTAGGTCCTTTGCGACTTTATGGAAATAAATATGCTATTGGTAGAAAAAAAGGTTTCAGAAGTTGTATTCGCATAAGCATATTTTACAAAATGTCATTTGCTTTTGCTAGCATGACTTCCGAGACCGCATATTACTAAATATAGGTACACCTACCATTAAAAAGTATGTTATTCAGTCATTAACACCATATGATACCTATGAGGTGCCCGTTAGCTGAAAAGCTCCCAGATATTACGGGTGATGAGTGACCATACTTTACGTATCAATATTTTCCGGGCTTCTCCGATATCGGATGCACATTGCTATCCCTATTGTCTAGTGAATGCATAGTCACCAAGTCTGATGATATACGACAAATTATTCAAATGTCTTGAATTCCAGGAAGGTTCTATGTACGGTGATCTGGTGGCGCATTGTGCGCGTACACCGACACCTTTTACTGGCTTAAAACTTCACGGTGTCCCTTCAAGCTACCTTTCACCGGGGGCGCGGGATTCCCTCACACATTCACCGCACCTCCGGCAGGTCTCGGCCAGCCGGCTCTCGGGTCGCGGGTGCGCTGGTTGGGGAGTCTGCGTGCTCATACCGAGCCAACCCCGGGAACTGCAGCGCGCAAGTGGACACGTGGCCCCGTGTGCGCAGCACAGCGCACAGTGAGGCATGGGGCATATTTTACAATCCCCCGCGAGAAGTGCCTGGGAGAGTCTTCTTACTGTTGTCTGCCCTTCGCAACGCGGGTGACCGCTTTACAGACATCCCCTCGAGCCCCCACTCTAGTGTGATCTTACGAGGACCTGGTCCCCCATCGGTGCCGCAAATGATTGCTCCAGTGGTTAAGCCGGTAGGAGTACGAGGAAGTTCATGATGAATGTCCACTGTGGACCAATAACCTATTTATACCGTGCCATTATCGTTGCTAGGTACTGACCTGTATGAGTGGATTGTCGTTATTGTGTAAGTAGTGGTCCTGCCAGGTCTCGCCGGTGTCCGAGCGCAATACCACAATCTCACGCTCACGGCACGAGGATGTGAATATCGGAACTTCGATCACCACTGGACTGTGAAATAAAATAGATATTGATCTTTTCTGTATACTGCACTAGGAAATATCGTAACGTTTTTTGATCGGTTTTCCCAAGCCGCGTGCGCAATAACTATGGATATTACCGTCTTTATTGGACAACAGATTGGGTGAACCTAAGTTAATATTAATTATAAGAGTAATCTATACATATATAATTACTTGTCCTGCCTGACTGATTCATCAACGCAAAGCCTAAACCTCCAAAAGCTCCAAACTTCAAATGTTGGCAGCTAATGCCTTTAATAAAGTAGGTATCAACTTGGAAGGAATTTTAGAAATTCCACGCCTAAGGTGGTAAAATAGGGGTTGAAAGATTGTATGAAACTCCGTCATTTATAAGTTAGATTTATGAAAATTGGTATTTGGCTTTTAAATGGTTAAAAATAAAGATGTGTTTAAGTGTTCTTATAAAGTGTACCCTTAAAGTGATAACAGTTTGGGTGAAACCGCGGGTGACAGCTAGTTAGAAATACATTTTCAAGTTGATGTACGATATAAGTCACGGCGTTTTGACTACCCATTTCATTTCATTGTTTCGATCTAATTGACGGCAGATGGCAGTGGCTGATACAGCGGCTGCTGCGTTCCGGGTTGCGGGTCTGATTCCCGCATGGAACAAATATTTGTATGATCTGCAGGCAGTTGTTCTGGGTCTAGGTGTATTGTGTGTAGAATTTGTGTTTGTAAACGCAGCCACGACACAGGAGTAATCATAAAGTAGAGCACGATAAAAAAATAAAAAACACCTTTAATACGTATGTTATAGATTTTAGCATTTTTGTTTTTCCTGAGGTTTCGAACACTTGACTAGTCATCCTGCGACCACGAATGTTGCGAAGTGTTCGAATAGTCAGGAAAAATAATAACATATGCGAAATAATCCGTTTATAAGTGTTTCAGTAATAAATAAATAATCGCGAAAACCTAAAACAACTATAAAAAGAAGCTGAATAAATGGTTCTGTTCAGTGGTCGTCGTGAAAGGTGAGAACCGTGGTATAGAGTGGTACTCACGCTAAGAACTTGGCGCCCTGCGGCTGCAGCTCCAGCAGGCGGGAGGCCAGCGCCTCGCCCTCCATGAGGGGCGGCGGCGCGGCGGCGGGGGCGCGGCGCGACGCGGCTCGGCACGTGACGCGCGTGGGCGCGGCACACGCTGCCGCCGGCACGATCACGCGCACGCCGCCACGCCGCTTGGCCTTCATGGCACCGCCACGTGCGTCCACCACGAACGACACCAGGAACCTGCGGCGACGCGACGTCAGTATGGCACACAGGCTGGATAACGATGGCACGGTTGCCGCAGTGGCTGAGCGATTTGGTTTCCTGCGCGACGGGTCGAAGGTTCGATCTCCGCACGGCACAAATATTTGTGTGGTGTGGGTGTTTGTGCATGTGAGATTTATGTCTGTAAACTGCACCCACGATACAAGAGAAATCCTAGTGTGGATAAAGATTAATAAAAAAAAGATATCAAGCTATAACATTCCAGTAAAAGCTGACCTCTCACCATAAAGAAAGCTATAGACAATGCGAGATTAGCTTATTCTGGGAATTTATAGCTTGGTAATATGCATCATAACGTAACATCATATCTCACAGCTCGTTAACTATAAGCGGCCATATTGCAACAATATAGCACGCATCACAAGTTTGAGGCACTCTCATAGCCAGTTGCACTGACTAATCGGTGAGGTTAAGCAACTCTTGGCGCGGTCAGTCTATAGATGGGTGACTGCATAGTAGTATTTAAAATTCGATGGTCCCTGCTGTTGTCATTCAACGACCGTCATTACGCCAAGTCGGAGGCCTTTGGGCGGCTTAAACAACTCCGACATATTGGCCAATAACTTTACGAATAGACAGAAAGAACCACGTGTCTGACGGATTAGTTATCGCAGTATATTGTTATTAACACATGGAACGATGCTGCCATCCTCTTGATATCAACCCTTAGTCGCTTTTACGATACCTATGAGGAAAGAGGTGGTCTATACTTTGCCGGGAACCACACGAAACAAGACGTTCGAGCAGGACCCCTCAAAAAGAAAACCTAATGTAACTGATAACCTGCTGACAGTTTTTCCTCCGATTATCACTTCACCAATACTTAACATTCGGTTCATATAGCGCCGAAAGATCTTGATGGTTAGGCATATATAACAGTAAACATTTTTTAATTACACATCTATTTACGCACATCCTTTGTTTGATATGATTGCGACAGGATTTTCCTTCCATATATACCTGGGCTGCTAAACCATGTATCCGGTACCTCAACCAATGCTTTACTCAATGTTATATAACTTTAAACAGTAGTTGACTAAATGAAACAGGGCTTCATTATTTTATGCTGGTCATTTATGCCAAACATTCGATGCAAAAGGCAGCGGGTGTACCGGAAAAAAGAAAAAAAATTGCACTCAGATTTTATCTCATCTAAAAATATGCATACCGCGCTAAAAGAAGTTTTCACTTCAAAAATACTTCAAAGAACAGTCGGTACCTACGCTATAGAATATTATGAATAATTACAGCTCGACTTTTTTTGAATATCGAGTAAGAACTCCAGAGACAGAACTTTATTTTAGTTTCAACATACCCAATGTCAAGCGGTTGTCGGTCCATCGTTGCGACCTTCTTGTCATTATTGCTGGGCCAAAGGTGTCCATCAGTGACGGTGTCTTCGAGCGGCTTGGCCCGATGCAGCGTGCCTGCTTCGCTGTTCATGTAGCGGTATTGTTGCTGCTGTTGGATCGGACACTCCACCTCGCCTGCAATGGAGACAACGATTAGCGATTTTGTTGCATGAATTATTTAAAATAACCCAAAAGTTTTTTTTTTTTTTTTTTTTTTTTTTTTTTTTTTTTTTTTTTTTTTGTTGGGCTTCTCGCATACATTTCTGGGAAATGTGGTTGCTTAACCGGTCATTTGCTGGCGAAGCCAAAAGAGGCCTCCAGCCAGGCTTAAATTAATTATTATAAACTAAGCAACTTTCGCTAAGGGCGCCCCCTGCGGGACACGGACCTCGGCTTAGGGCGTTGCTGGGGATATCAAGCTATTGTTTTGGGGACAGCTGGATCGGTATTATTTAAATTGTATTAAGGGACATTTAAAGCTACAGGCTCGGCACGGGCCGGCGCGAGCAAGAGACGGGAGGGAGAAGTGCTAACTTGAACGGGAAGGTGACGCGGCGATAGGCCTCCGCGACGTCGGTGAGGCGGGCATCCTCGGCGGCGAGGGCGGTACAACGGTCGGGTGTTCAGTGAACGAGACAACGCGAGTCTCTTCATGTGATCTAACGTGATTTTATCGTCTGGATCGACCAGAACGTGCCTCGGGCGGCGTACTCTACTGATACGGGAGGGTTCGTAGTCGGCGGCTGATACCACAAGGGGATTTGGGTGGGACAGGGCAGAATCGAGATAGCGTTTGGACGCTTGTTTCATAAATTGCCTGATGGTCGGCAAGTTAAGGTCGAAATGGAGTTGGTCGTTTCGCATGTACAGAGGCGCTCCGGTGGCCTTGCGCATGAAACGGGTTTGGAGGGTTTCTAATCTACGCAGTGGGTATGATTCGGCGTGTGCGAACACTGGGCTGGCATAGGTCATGATGGGTCGAATGCATGTGGTGTAAATTCTCACCTTATTTCTAAGGGATAATTTACTACGAGCGTTCAGAATATAGTGAAGGCGACCGAGCACAAAGGCAGCGCGGGCACGCACCATCTTTGTGTGGGGAATGAAGGTCAGTTTTTTGTCTAGGGTGACTCCAAGATACTTGGCGTGCGGTTCCCAAGGAACCGATTGGCCCAGCATCGAGATCTCCCTGAAGCGTGGGTGGTCGTCGCCTAATTTGCAAAATAGGACGGCTTTACTTTTGATAGGGTTAACTTCGATCCGCCATTTCCTAAACCATTTACCGTAGACGTTGGCTGTGGTTTGGAGGATCTTAGTTATACTATCGGGACTGCTACCAGAGTAGAATATGGCCGTGTCATCCGCGAACAGTGCTAATTGGGTCGTATTAGCAGGTCTTTTGGGGAGGTCACTGGTGTACAGTGTGAACAATAATGGGGCTAGCACGGATCCTTGTGGGACTCCGGCTCTAATGGGGTGGGGGGAAGAGAGAGCGCCCGTGATTCGATATCGGAAACTGCGATTTGACAAGAAGTCTCGTATGATGAGAACGAGACGGTCAGGCACTCCGAGTTGGTACAACTTATATAATAAGCCATTGTGCCAGACTTTGTCAAATGCTTTCGCAACATCGAAAAAGAGGACTCCCGTCATCAGGCCGCGTGAGAATCCGAACGTGATGTGTTCAACTAGTCGGTGGACTTGTTGTACACACGAGTGTTTGGTTCTAAAACCAAACTGTTCGTCGGGAATGAGTTTCTTGGAATCGGCATAATCCTTTAATCGGGAATAGATAATCCGCTCATAAATCTTCGCAAGAGAATTGAGAAGGCTTATGGGGCGATAGCTGGAAGGCTCGCACTTGGGCTTACCGGGTTTGGGAATACCGATAACGGTGGCCTGTTTCCACGTATGCGGAAATAGGTTATTGTTTAATGCCGCATTGAAGATGACGGTCATTAAGGCGATAAGACGTTCGGGGAAGAGTTTAATCACCTTGTTGGTGATACCGTCAGAGCCGGGGGCTTTGCGAGGGTGAATCTTTTTCACGAGATTTCTGACCTCGTCTGCCGTGACCGGAGGGAGGGGGTCGTCAGGGTCCTCGGCAGGCGGAATAGCTGCTCTACGTTCGACTTCAGCGTCAACCTTTTTGAGGTGAGCTTGGTCTACAGGTAGAGTGCTTGGGGAACATTGCGCTTCTAGACTGTCAGCTAGGCATTCGGATTTTTCGTCGTCATCAAAGGCCGGCCTTTGGTTGGGACGGTTGAGGGGGGGGACAGCATTGGATGTTTCGGATTTGAGTTTCCGTTGCAGATGCCAGAACGCAAGGTGGGTTGGCTCTAAGTCGCCCAACATCTTATCCCAGTTAGCCTCTC
This sequence comes from Diloba caeruleocephala, assembly GCA_947459985.1. Lineage (NCBI taxonomy): Eukaryota > Metazoa > Arthropoda > Insecta > Lepidoptera > Noctuidae > Diloba > Diloba caeruleocephala. The sequence continues at coordinate 8,726,237 of OX381629.1, forward strand.
GGCACTCCTTGATACGTTCCTTGACAGCACGCTGCAGGTGGCGCATAAAGAGGCGATTGGGTTCGCTGGGAAAAGATGAGTACGCTCTAAGGGCTGCGTTCTTCTCCGTCATCAGTGCACGTACATCGTCAGGGAGTTTCATGCGATGGTCTTCCATCGCAGGAACTCGCCGTGAACACTCGTCCACGACGGACTGTACATGCCCGGTGAGGGAGTCGATCGCGCCTAGCGTGTCTGCGACTGACGTTATGCATTCGGGAATTCTATCTAACTGAGCGGACGAGGGGTCGTTGAGGCGTTGCCTAACTTTCCTCCAGTCCGTCGTCACAATGGTCTGAGGGGGTAGCCCTGTGTCCGTGGGGCCAAAGCGGGAGGTGAGGTGAAGGATTACAGGACGGTGATCGGAGTCTAGCTCTTGTAGTACTTCAATGGAATGCAACTTGAGGTTGACATTCATTAGAAGTGCTATGTCGAGTATATCCGGGCGATGATTAACATTGCTGGGGTAGTGAGTGGGATACATCGGGGCGATGATGTCAAAATTGAGGAGGTTACTGAGGGAGTATAATTTACTTCCTCTGTGGTTGTGGGTGAGACAGTTCCAAGACTCATGTTTGGCATTGAGATCTCCCGCCACTATGACGGAGTCGCCTAGATCGAAGAGTGCTTCGAGATCCGATTGGATTGGATCGTCTTGGGTATTGGGGGATTGGTAAGCCGACACTATAGTGATCGGTTGATGACCTGTCATGCCTATTCTGCACACAGATGCCTCTAGATTGGAAAGGGACGGGGTATCTAGGGGCATGCAATAAAGGGATCTCTTATAGTAGATAAGAGTGCCTCCTCCACGGGAGTGGGTCCTATCGTTGCGCACTATATCATAGTTTGCAATTCTAGGGTTCCTGTGAGAGGGTTTCAAAAAGGACTCTTGTATCAACATAATGTCAATAAGGTGGTCGCGGAGGAATAAGGCGATTTCGTCTTTTTGGCCATTAATGCTGTTGGCATTGAAGATGCCTATTTTAAGGGATCGGGGTTTTATTCTGCACCTGCTTTGTGAATCCATTACGGATGAACGCGGTAGGAGAGGAGGGCGGATGAAACATCAGCGAAGTCGCTGAGAACTAGCATGAGGCCGTATTGGCCCTGGTTTGCCCTAATGGCTGCGGCCATTTGGGCGACTCTGTTCGGGTCGACAGAGTTGAGAAGACCGAGGCAAACTGAGAGGTCGTCAGTTTTGAGAAGGGGTGAGGGAGGGGCGGCCCTCTGAGAGTGCACTTGTGGTGCGGGTTGGTTGTACGGCACGGGAAGGTACGGTGCCGTATGGGGGGCGGTCATCAGCGAGGGAATCGCTGACGCTTGGGTCGCCTGTTGGGTCAGTAAACTAGGCCTCAGGGCGGGGAACGCTTGCTGGTGATTCAGCGCGTTCCACGGCGATGGCCTTTGAGGGCTGAGTCGTTGGGACGTGGGAGGGGCCTGAGAGGCGTAATGGGCGGCCGCGAAGGCTTGGGTAGCCGCTTTGCGCTTTGCTGCCTTGTTGTTAGCGCGCGGTGCTTTGGGGCATCCGCGATAATTCGCGGGATGACCCGACTCACCGCAAAGCACACAACTCGGAGGCTCTGTGCAAAGCGTGCGATCTTTGGGGCGATCGCAGTCGGAGGTGCTGTGGTCACCTAGGCACTTAACGCACCTAGGTTTGGCGTAGCAGTGTCGCTGCGCGTGACCATAGAGTTGGCAGCGGTGACACTGCCCGGGAGGACCATAACGATGGGGAGGTTCGATTTTTATGCCTGAGAGGTGGCATACAGTCTTGATATTAAAAATCTTCCGATCATTATCGGCAGTCTTTTCGCATATGGCGAGGACCATATCGTAAGCTTCACCGCTGCGACCAGCGTGCATGCGATGAACTTCGAGGACGGGGATACTTTGCGACAGAAGGTCGTCTTTGATGGAGTCGGTGTCGATCTCCTTGGGGATGCCTTTAAGGACTACCCGGAGTGGGCGTTCCTCAGCGAGAGAGTACGTGTGAAAGTACACGTTCCTGTCTTGGAGGGCACGGGTCAAAGACCTGAAGTCTTGGGCAGTGAGAACTGCCACTTTGACCCCGACGGCTGTGGTGCGGGCACTTAGGTAGTTAATACCTAGCTCTATACACATTTTGGACACGTCATTCCACTTGTCCTTGGCCTGAATGTATATAGCAGGCGGTTTTTTGTCCTTTTTAGGGACCTTGGCGGGCTGGGATTGGGAGTTAGCGGGGGTAGGGGTAGGGGGAAGACTGGCCTGAGAAGAGGCCGTTGTGGGGACAGGGGCAGAGGGCGGAGCGGAGGACGAAGCCTCGTCCGTTTTCGGGGCTTTAGCGGGCGCTGCTTGAGCAGAGGACTTGGCCTTGCGGGCCCGCTTTTTACGGCTACCGCTGACGAGTTGGAACTCGTCAGAGGCCGAATCGGAGGAGGGGATTTGAGGGGGAGGGGGAGAGTCCTCGGTCTCTGACATGTCCGACACGTCCGAGAGTATGGGCATGTCGGCTTCGGGGGACGTGGAGGCGTTCGTGCTGGCGGTGGGGAGGGGGGCTTTTGCCTGAGGGGCGGATGATATGCCGGCATCTAGTTCGGGGGTTGTGCCCCTTTTTTTGGGTTCGGGATAGGGGGGCTGCACTTTTGTGCCTGGCTCTAGTGGGGAGAGAAGGTTGCCATACTTGGCAACAAAGTAGGGGTCCTTTAGGAGGATCTCCCTAATATTTTTCCACAGCGTGGCGTCGTCGGCCATTTTGTTTATAAAACAAAATGGCGGACGGGGGGACGAAAACAAAAATACGCTATAAGCGCAGAGGAACAAACGCGATTTACGCGGTCCCTAACCTCCCGGGTTGGATGGGCCCGGGGGTGTGTAACAAACCCTCCCTGCCGGGTATAGGCAGGGAGGTGTGAGTACCTGTGGTGAGCCCTAAGCTAGTACCATCCGTGGCCAGTCTTAATGGGCAAACGGGTCCCTGACAGCTCTTTTGCAAGGGGCGATAAGGTATCGCCCGCAAGAGACTGTATAATCTGAAAATGTAGACTCGAACTAGGGTCGACTAGGGTAGCCCCCAAGGCCGGTGGTCCTAGTCCGCTGCCGACTAACTGCTTTGCCCTGATGGGGCTAGGCGGGTGTGCCGGGTCAACACCCCACTCGGCTTCGTTGGCACCGTAAGGTATCCGCCGAGGACCACCAAACAGTGGTTTTTCCCTGAAGGGGCACAATAACTCGATGAATTTAATCGGTCAAAGAAACAAAAATCAGTAGTCGCCTTGAAAAAGGCAACGCGTGATTTAATTGAAGTGACTGCAATCCGACGGGACGGATTGCGAACAAACACTACACGGCACACTGATCGGGGAGCGCGAGCACTGCACGACCGTCTGCGGCGAGCGTCAGACACGGAATGAACCCAAAAGTTCGTTCTCAGATCTTCTATATAGGTACATAATCTCGGTATGTATTCAGTTTTGCTGCCAAAAGAGTGATGGTAAACAACATTAAGTATTACAGAAATAATTTCCCGCCACTCAACCGCAACAAGACATGTAAAAGATCAAGATCGCAAATGTTTACAATAACAACCAGCGGAATCAAAATTCTCCAGAAATCTCGAAAAACAAACATTTTTGCATACATTTTCTGATTGGATAAACACATCTTCAACCAAGATATGAGCACATTATTACATCAGTTAGCAGGTAGGTAGAATAGCCCACATTTTTGTGCAATCTACTCCATTCTCGTCAACGTGGGCTGGTGTGTTGGTGAGACGTTTAGACAGTGGAGTAGTAAGTAAATGGAGTGCTCTCATACGAAAATTTGTTCAATGAATATCGTTCACAAAATTTGTGTACCACACGTTTTAAAAAGTTTGTTGTATACAGTGCTTATATGAACATATTCGGTCCCATATTATTCACGTGCACATTAAAACTCCATTCTAATATATTCTGTGGTTTAGACGAACATGTATTGCTAGACAGGATTAACTCACCTCCCTCGTCCTCCGAGTCACTCATAAACGTATCCTGCATGAGCTCAGGTGCCGCTACTCTGTATTTGCCTTCCAAGCCACCTGCAACAATAAGACATAGGTGTAAGTTTTTTTGTGCACAATTTAGGAAAATCTTTCATGAAACAAATGTTTGTATTGTAGATACATCAGTAGGTAATTAGGTTTGTGCAAAACATGGCAACAGAACAGGCCGTAGCAACGCTTCTTAGGTTAATATCAGATATAAACATCCAAGTGGTAGTGGCTATACGTTACGAGAAATCAAGGTTTAAGGTGTTACCATACCCACCCGACCGACGTAGATCAACGTCATCGATCGTCGAGGATCGAGTGGTCTAGTAGCTTTGGCTGACCAACGGCCACGGGTCAATAAAACAATTAATCATCGTACAACAGTTGATTAACAATCAAGTGCGGTGCGGGTGGGCGGCAGTAAGCAGGCCTCGCTAAAGACATAGATCGATGAGTAATTGGAAAAATTCGAGTGATCAGGCAGATCAATTTGGTGTAGTAAGAACTATTGATCGATGTCATCTGATCTCATTTTCTATCCATCCATGTCAACGATCGACGGCGGTCGGCTGGGTGCGGTAACACCCTAAACCGATAACAGTCGACGAACTGACTGACGTTCAACAGCGCAAATATACCGCAGCTAGAAGTAGAGAATACTTCTTCAAAGTGATGATTATTTGAGGTATGAAATTTGTTTTATGAATGAATGATTGTTATTATATGCAATATAATTACGTAAAGAATACTTCATACACCAGTATTATTATAAGTAGAGAAATATTGTTAGCTAACGTCCAGTCCAGCCCAGTTGGGTCCTGAATCCTAGTGCCTTCCATGTGGGCTAGGAGAGGTCATCCCTGGCGGTATGCGATAGTGAAAACTTCTCCAGCCACAGTTTGAGATGGGCCTCAACTGGGCACCCCGGTAGAGCTACTGTCGGTTTGAGAAAACTTATAAAACTTTAAATGTTAAAGTGTGCTTTGTTATTTAGCGTTACAGTGAATAAATTTCCATCAACCTCCTGTTTATGTTTATTATAGATCTATGATGCCTGCTTTTACCATGTAGTTCAGTATCGCTTGGACCATATTTTTCTGTATGGAGTCCAGTTCAACGAATACAATGGTGCTATAAATAGCGGCAGGATGCGCGCAGACACCTTTATGAGTCGTTTCGTTCAGCTGATTTTTACAACTCACTTTAATATCCTTAATCCGGTTCTTACAACACAAAGAAAGCAATGAAGTGAATTTTATTATGTAATATATCTTTGATTACTGAGTTTTTGATAAGTTGATTGGTATAAAATGGTGTGTGGTTTTTGGAACAGAGGCCATCCCCTTTCTTCGTTCATTATTTCAAAAGAATGAGCTGCAGCATCATTGATGTGCGCTAAAACAGCTCCAGGTATAAATTTGTCAGGTCGTTACCTATACGAAATTGAAGGCTAAAGACGCACTGGAAACTTATTTCCGAAAAGTGCTCAATTTTTCAATCCGGTATCAAGATTTTGTTGTACTTGTATATTGCAATGTACACTTATTTCTTTATCACTAAGTACTTTCGAATAAAGAATCGGAATATAGCGCAAGTAAGATTCCACTTCGCCATTAGCTTTACAGCAGTTGTCTGGAAGCATTGTTGGTATGATGAGATCATAGGATGCTTGTCAAACGTGAGAACGATGGGCTTTACCATCCATTATAAGAGGTCTATGTGGATTGACTATACTTATTCTCATTGCTGCAGAAAATAAAAATATCAACAGTTTGATGTTCCATGATACGTAAGAGCATGTCTACTGCTGGACACGGTTCTAATAACATTCCTGGTAAGATGTCATAACCACAACACTCAATCGTCCGAATAAATGATTATTTGTTTTTATTACTATAACTATGTAGGTGGGTGCAACAGACACACACTTAAAATATGTGAATTGAGTAATCTTAATATGCGTTAAACTCAATTGTATATAAGGTCGCCCAGTTGTTAACAGATCTGGCAGTGACACGGATTTGAAATGTTTTCATGAGCATAAATGGCGGTTTTAATATCAAGTGCATCCTACGTCCATTGTTTTTGAAATGTTGGGCGCGTGATCACTTCATAAACTACCAAGCAAAGTGAGTATAAGAGCTACAGCCTCATAAAGAATGTTTATAAATTCGGGTGTAAGATCAGTTCACGGCCACCTTTAGGGACGATTCGTAGCTCCGATTGAGTCGCGACGATTTACGTCTGAAAATATACTAAATCAAATCCATTTTTTAGATTTAAGATTAGAACTTGATCTGTTTTTGTTAACACACTTACATCACACTTAACACAAAAACAGACAAATACTCAGTTTATAAATTTCAGCTGTATATCGTCATTCATTAAATATGATTAATTATAAGTGCTATTCTCCACAAGGCGGATTACACCGTCGCGATACGGCAAGTGTCAGTCGGCGGACAAAACCTTATGGATTCGAAGGCGTTTCGCCAACAACTCGCTGCAAATGCGGCCCCAAGCGATGCGCGAGATGTTGTGAACTGACCGACTGAGGGTGTATCGTCGGCTTTTGATAAATAATACAAGGACAGTCTGCGTGCCGCCAACGACTCGCTGTGCTTTCACAACGTGTCGTCAGCGACACGTCGGTAGAATAATCCTTCTGCAACATGTACGACAAAACCATCGAGAGGGGTACCTACATACTGACTTGTAGCATGATCTTTTTCTTTTGACGTGAGCTTCCTTCACCCCGGGATGGGCGAAGGGGTACACCGGACTCCTACCGTCTAAGACCATTGGAGCGGTCCTCTTTGGCACCGAAGGGGGCTCCAGGTCCTTGTTCACACTAGAGCCCTCCATTGGTGCCACGTCTTAAGGCACATCTCGAAGGATTCATAAAGATATAACAAACGAAAAATTCCAAAATGTGCGAGTTTTGGATTTGTTCGTTCGTTGTTGATATAAGGCCGAAACAAATAATCACTCTAATAAAATAAAAAATGATTTCAATCGCTAATCCAGAGATTTTGGATTAGATTAATTTCAGCCGTAAATAACCTCAGTTCTTACTAAAACATAATAATTATCTTCATATCAAACACGTGTATCGGAAAACGCAGGACAAAGAACTTTCCAAAGAAAGTGTGCGGAGTAAGGAAGTCGGCACATTAGAATAGCCTTATGGTTTCGGCGAGGCAAGTTGACGCTTTCATGCATACCAAAATTATTTGAAACAACATAACGAACGCCTAACATATGTGACAGAGACGAGCAATGTTTGTTTTTAAATTTCATTCCGGTGATTGTCCGGAGCTTGGTTTGTGTGGTACAGTACATAAAACCATCATAATTTCAGCCAAAAGACGTCCACAGCTGGACATAAGTCGCCCCAAACATCGCCACAACGACCGGTCATGCAGTATTCGCAGGCAGCGGATGCCTGCAACGTTCACCAGGCCGTCGGTCCACCTTGTGGGTTTCTGCCCACGCTGCGTCTTCCGGTACGCGGTCACCACCCGAGAACTTTTCGGCCGCATAGATCATCCGTTTAACTAACAATGTGCCCCGCCCACTGCCAATTTATTGTAGCAATTCTTCGGGCTATGTAGATTACCTTAGTTATTTTTCGGATCTCCTGATTGACCCTTGCACAAAAATTCATTGCTGTAAAATGGGGATGAATTTGAACACCCTGAGTTGCGCAACGTCGTGTTCAAAACATAAAAAGTATTCTCTGTCTTCACGATTTTCTTCTTCATCTTTTCAAAAGTATCTACTTCTGGACATAGGCCTCCACAAAGGTTAACGACCGGTCTGGCTTTGTGTTGTGTGTTCATTGGGGGATTTTGCCATAATCACCACGCTTGGCGAGCGGGCTGGCGATCGTAGTTGAGTTATAAATGTATTCGAAGGACGATGCTGCCCATCCTCCGGCTAATCCCATAGTCGCCTTTTACGACACCCATGGGATGATATGGAGTAGTGCTATATTCTTAATTCGGACACCACACGGATTTTGAAAATTTAAGTGAAATCTGCTAATTATACGATGTTTAATCATAAGTGACCTGTCTCGAATAGGCTCCGAAACGGCTCAGCGGATTTCAATGTAAATTTTAGGGATTAAACAGGAATTTTAACTAACTTTTTCGTGTATGATAGCTTACGTTATGGTTTCAAAAGATATGAATATAAATATAAATCACGTCTAGCGAAGCGGGCGGGTAACGTATTATAATGTCTCAGATAAGTTATCGTGATAGTCACCACATTTCACCATCCACTACTCATAACTTTTAATTTATATGTATAGGATTGTGTCTCTTTATCGTTTGTTAGATGACAATTGAATGCGTGTCGGTGCACAGTTTTGCATTTAGTCAATGGTTTACCGTTAAGGTCAGTGACAGGTACATTATGAAAGACAACTAATTTCAAACCCAAGAAAATTTCGACAAGTGACTTCATCGCAAGTGAATACGAAAGTAAATGTTCAAGTGTTAACGTTTTAACTGTAACGTTGCCTTAATGTATTGTTTGTTTATTGTTTATTTAAAAAAAATAGACGTGTGGCACTCGGGGACTGCCGCGGTAAAGCTATTGCATAGCATTTTGTATCAACTTATGCAATTATAATTATTTATTTATTTTATTTATGCAGTATTTCTTTTTCTTTGATATTAATTCAAGTTACACTTTTTGAGCGTGGTGACCGATAAGAAAACAATTTTTTTTCTTTTATTAAATAAATAAAAAGTTAACATTGTTTGAAATATTTTTATTATTTAAGAAGTGATTATCGAATTTCGCGCGATGTACATTTATATAGATATAATATCATATATACTTTCTCTGCGCGGCATTCATGTGCATTATCTATACACCAAAAACAAAGGTACTGAATAGTACACGTGCTTGGTTCGATGGCTTCTGTTATATACCTAATGAAGAATGAATTTATTTATATATATATATATACATATTGAGAATCTAAATTGAGAATTTAAACTATACGCGTGTGTGTGTGTTTGTGTGTATAAAAGAGGGCTACTTTTAATATCGCTCATTTTAATATCAAAAATTTAGGTTATGTTTATAGCAGTATTATATTTTCAATTCAAAATTAATACTGCATTTGTGATAATAATAAAATGTATGTATATAGAGTACTCACTCATTTTCTTTCACTATTTTTTCGTGACTTTCTTCATTAATAATAAATGCACTTTGTTCATTCATATTCAAAACACTTTATACACAAATTTTACAAGTACAGCTATTCACTGTTGTACATAAATACCTATACACCTATATACTTTCTCATAAACAGCTGCTTATGTATTCGTCCGATTTCGGAGCAGCTCGTCTCGATTCGTGCGAGCTTCGTAGAGTCGTACAATACGGCTAGTTGCACGCACACAAACACCGTGTCGAAGACTGCCGAAAAGAAACGACGTTAGACAATGCACGGCCTTCAAGCCACACCTCCGTGCCGTCGGAGTGGGGAGCGTGAGGTTTTTTTTCGTTACGGAATTTCTGGATTCGGTCCCCGCGCTCAAGGCCCTCGATAGAAGCTATGCAACAGCTTAAAAACTGTACCCCACACTAGGATTTCTCCTGTGTCGTGCGTGCGTATGTTTACAGACATACATTTCACACACAATACACCCAGACCAGGTACAAATTACCTGCAGATCATACAAATATTTGTTCCGTGCGGGAATCGAACCCGCGACCCGAAGCGCAGGAGTCGACTGTCTCAACCACTGCACCAACCGTGTCGTAATTATTTACTATTTTTACTTTTTCTAACCTGCGATTGGGGATTTCGGATTGTGGCTCTGGGGTAAACAAATTATTTGATATTCTTTTAGTGGTAGTACTATAGTGATGATAATCTATTATTGGCCATCAAGAAATAATAACATCATTTTTAGGGTTCTGAACGTCCGAAGGAAAAAACGGCGGAAGACTTATAGGATCACTCGTGTGTCTGTCTGTCCGTCTGTCACAGCCAATTTGTAGAGTACCGTGTAACATATGAAATGGAAGGGCTTGTTGTAAGGGTATTAAATGTATTTTATTTATAATTTTAAAATATATAGTTTTAAAGTTGTTCAAGAAATTAGACGAAGATTTGCCATTCCCCCCTTATCTCCGAAACTACTGAGCCTACAAATTTGATAAAAATATAGATAATAGCTCTTTACCTATAGATTACAGGAAAACCTATGAGATGTTTATGGTCTTAAAATAACAAGGTAAATCTATCAATATTGTGCGTACAAACTTACGTTTGCGGTTGGAATCTATATAACATGTTTTTCAAGTACGATGTTGAGTTTGTTCTAGGGATAAGTTATTGGTACAAGACCGAATTCAACAATAGAGAATATATTCGGCTATTTCGGAACCTTCTCCACGCGTGTTCAACTCGTAATTGTCCGGTTTTTTAAAATTAGTGTTGCTTATGAAAATGGCACGAATGAACGGTTGTCAAACGCAAAAGTCGCGAAGAGATTCAGTTATACAATTATCATCCCAACTCCCAACAATAGGACGTGACGGTTGTGTACTCGGCAGAATAAATAAAATTATAAAGAATTAAAGTTATTGTTATTTAACCGCCCTGAGCACGTCAGCCAACGTTCCCGTGTATATGTATATTTTGGAGTGTGCCAAATTTGTTAAAGAACATACAAACCTATTTAAACAGCTAAAAAATGAAATATTTCCAAGAAATACTAGGAATCCCTATAGAATTGTTTTGTCACAGATGCCTAAGACAACATTGTACAACAAGAGTTGTTATGTAATGTGTGGTCGAATTTTTAATGCTTTACCAGAAAACATCAAAGAACTGCCAGTTAATCAATTTACAAGGAAACTTAAAACATGGTTGATGGAATATAATTTTATTCGTTATCGGCCTTTTTAAATATGAAATCCTTACAGAGTCGTCAATAATGGCAAATGATGTAATGTTAATGGCAATTTCTAATTATTCTTGATTTAGTAGACATACTTATATTATATTGTTTTCTGACATTATTAGATATTTTAAGACTGTAATAATTAAGAATAATAAGTGAATACTTTTGATTGTATTTTAATGTTTGCATGTCACTGTTATGACCTAGTTAAGAAAAAAAATCTAATTCTAATTCTATCTTACAGTATTATGTGATGGTCTTGACTGGGGCGGTACTACAGTCTTACCTATTTCACCAGCCATAATAGCTACGTGTACACGTAGTTGGGTTACGGGTGAAGGAACAGCCAGTAAAATTACTGGAACAAACGGCATACTAACTACTAAGTCGTTGGTCGGCAACGAATCAGTAAACTTCGTATGTCCATGAGTGCGGTTACTGCTTACCATCAGGTAGGCACGCTTGATCAGGATACCGCACAGCACACACTCGGCGAGTGCCCTGCGTGGACTGCCGAGCGGCGGATCTCGGTCGATCGGATCAGGCAAGATCTCTTTGCCAGCAGTCGTATCGGCTATGCTGGTAGAGCAAATTGGAGTGCTGTGGTCTCCTTCTGTGAGAGCGTAATGCTCCAGAAGGAGGTCGCAGAGCGGGATCGGGAGAGGGCTGAGCCTGAGCCCCCTGGCGTCTTTATATGGCAGGGGGCCTTGGGGGTCGCGAGCGCGCTTATTGGGAAATCTGCGTGCCCATACCGAGCGGCCCCCGGGAAGACAGCGGTGTGCTCGTGGTCACGTACCGCTGTGTGCGCAGCACAGCGCATAGTGAGACCTCGGGGGAATCTTTAAAATCCCCTCGAGAAATGCCTGGAGGGGTGGCCCCTTTACAGTCGCCTTCCCTCCGCTAGAGGGAACGACCGCTTTACAGTCATCCCCTCCGAGATGTGCCAAAAGGCGTGGCACCTACGGGTGGCTCTAGATGGAGATTATTCGAGTTCCTGGAGCCTCCCTTCGGTGCCGACGATGATTTAGCCGGTAGGAGGACTCCGGCATGCCCCTTCGCCCTTTCCTGACATGAGGTATTTCCACCGGATCAAAATAAAATAAAAAAAGGTAGGCACGCTTGTTTGTGCTTAACATTTAAATAAAAATCCTTACAAAAATACTGGACCGTTTGTCAAGGGCAATCAGTAGGTAATTATAAAAAAAGTAGTAGTTTATTTTTGAATAATGAATAAAGTTGCTATTTGACCAAAAATTTTTCTTTTCACCAATTTACTATGAAAATACACTCCAACAAAGAACACGCTGTGACCACCTTATTGACATTATGTTGATACAAGAGTCCTTTTTGAAACCCTCTCACAGGAACCCTAGAATTGCAAACTATGATATAGTGCGCAACGATAGGACCCACTCCCGTGGAGGAGGCACTCTTATCTACTATAAGAGATCCCTTTATTGCATGCCCCTAGACACCCCGTCCCTTTCCAATCTAGAGGCATCTGTGTGCAGAATAGGCATGACAGGTCATCAACCGATCACTATAGTGTCGGCTTACCAATCCCCCAATGCCCAAGACGATCCAATCCAATCGGATCTCGAAGCACTCTTCGATCTAGGCGACTCCGTCATAGTGGCGGGAGATCTCAATGCCAAACATGAGTCTTGGAACTGTCTCACCCACAACCACAGAGGAAGTAAATTATACTCCCTCAGTAACCTCCTCAATTTTGACATCATCGCCCCGATGTATCCCACTCACTACCCCAGCAATGTTAATCATCGCCCGGATATACTCGACATAGCACTTCTAATGAATGTCAACCTCAAGTTGCATTCCGTTGAAGTACTACAAGAGCTAGACTCCGATCACCGTCCTGTGATCCTTCACCTCACCTCCCGCTTTGGCCCCACGGACACAGGGCTACCCCCTCAGACCATTGTGACGACGGACTGGAGGAAAGTTAGGCAACGCCTCAACGACCCCTCGTCCGCTCAGTTAGATAGAATTCCCGAATGCATAACGTCAGTCGCAGACACGCTAGGCGCGATCGACTCCCTCACCGGGCATGTACAGTCCGTCGTGGACGAGTGTTCACGGCGAGTTCCTGCGATGGAAGACCATCGCATGAAACTCCCTGACGATGTACGTGCACTGATGACGGAGAAGAACGCAGCCCTTAGAGCGTACTCATCTTTTCCCAGCGAACCCAATCGCCTCTTTATGCGCCACCTGCAGCGTGCTGTCAAGGAACGTATCAAGGAGTGCCGAGAGGCTAACTGGGATAAGATGTTGGGCGACTTAGAGCCAACCCACCTTGCGTTCTGGCATCTGCAACGGAAACTCAAATCCGAAACATCCAATGCTGTCCCCCCCCTCAACCGTCCCAACCAAAGGCCGGCCTTTGATGACGACGAAAAATCCGAATGCCTAGCTGACAGTCTAGAAGCGCAATGTTCCCCAAGCACTCTACCTGTAGACCAAGCTCACCTCAAAAAGGTTGACGCTGAAGTCGAACGTAGAGCAGCTATTCCGCCTGCCGAGGACCCTGACGACCCCCTCCCTCCGGTCACGGCAGACGAGGTCAGAAATCTCGTGAAAAAGATTCACCCTCGCAAAGCCCCCGGCTCTGACGGTATCACCAACAAGGTGATTAAACTCTTCCCCGAACGTCTTTTCGCCTTAATGACCGTCATCTTCCATGCGGCATTAAACAATAACCTATTTCCGCATACGTGGAAACAGGCCACCGTTATCGGTATTCCCAAACCCGGTAAGCCCAAGTGCGAGCCTTCCAGCTATCGCCCCATAAGCCTTCTCAATTCTCTTGCGAAGATTTATGAGCGGATTATCTATTCCCGATTAAAGGATTATGCCGATTCCAAGAAACTCATTCCCGACGAACAGTTTGGTTTTAGAACCAAACACTCGTGTGTACAACAAGTCCACCGACTAGTTGAACACATCACGTTCGGATTCTCACGCGGCCTGATGACGGGAGTCCTCTTTTTCGATGTTGCGAAAGCATTTGACAAAGTCTGGCACAATGGCTTATTATATAAGTTGTACCAACTCGGAGTGCCTGACCGTCTCGTTCTCATCATACGAGACTTCTTGTCAAATCGCAGTTTCCGATATCGAATCACGGGCGCTCTCTCTTCCCCCCACCCCATTAGAGCCGGAGTCCCACAAGGATCCGTGCTAGCCCCATTATTGTTCACACTGTACACCAGTGACCTCCCCAAAAGACCTGCTAATACGACCCAATTAGCACTGTTCGCAGATGACACGGCCATATTCTACTCTGGTAGCAGTCCCGATAGTATAACTAAGATCCTCCAAACCACAGCCAACGTCTACGGTAAATGGTTTAGGAAATGGCGGATCGAAGTTAACCCTATCAAAAGTAAAGCCGTCCTATTTTGCAAATTAGGCGACGACCACCCACGCTTCAGGGAGATCTCGATGCTGGGCCAATCGGTTCCTTGGGAACCGCACGCCAAGTATCTTGGAGTCACCCTAGACAAAAAACTGACCTTCATTCCCCACACAAAGATGGTGCGTGCTCGCGCTGCCTTTGTGCTCGGTCGCCTTCACTATATTCTGAACGCTCGTAGTAAATTATCCCTTAGAAATAAGGTGAGAATTTACACCACATGCATTCGACCCATCATGACCTATGCCAGCCCAGTGTTCGCACACGCCGAATCATACCCACTCCGTAGATTAGAAACCCTCCAAACCCGTTTCATGCGCAAGGCCACCGGAGCGCCTCTGTACATGCGAAACGACCAACTCCATTTCGACCTTAACTTGCCGACCATCAGGCAATTTATGAAACAAGCGTCCAAACGCTATCTCGATTCTGCCCTGTCCCACCCAAATCCCCTTGTGGTATCAGCCGCCGACTACGAACCCGTAGTAGTACCCGTAGTACCCGTAGAACCGAACCGAATACCGTATCAGTAGAGTACGCCGCCCGAGGCACGTTCTGGTCGATCCAGACGATAAAATCACGTTAGATCACATGAAGAGACTCGCGTTGTCTCGTTCACTGAACACCCGACCGTTGTACCGCCCTCGCCGCCGAGGATGCCCGCCTCACCGACGTCGCGGAGGCCTATCGCCGCGTCACCTTCCCGTTCAAGTTAGCACTTCTCCCTCCCGTCTCTTGCTCGCGCCGGCCCGTGCCGAGCCTGTAGCTTTAAATGTCCCTTAATACAATTTAAATAATACCGATCCAGCTGTCCCCAAAACCCCAAACAATAGCTTGATATCCCCAGCAACGCCCTAAGCCGAGGTCCGTGTCCCGCAGGGGGCGCCCTTAGCGAAAGTTGCTTAGTTTTTTAATAATTAATTTAAGCCTGGCTGGAGGCCTCTTTTGGCTTCGCCAGCAAATGACCGGTTAAGCAACCACATTTCCCAGAAATGTATGCGAGAAGCCCAACAAAAAAAAAAAAAAGAAAAAAAAAAAAAAAAAAAAAAAAAAAAAGAACACGCTGTAATAAAATAGTGAGAAAATATTTTCTATTTATTTAATATGACTTGGTATTTTATGTTAAACGCGATCCCTACAACGTAATTATGGTCTGAATTAGTAACAAATCAAAAGTATTTAGATTAATTTTCAAAACTTGCTGTTTTTTGTGTTAACGGCACACTTACTCACAAAACAAAAACAGACATATCCTCGATCCCTAATCCAACGATTTATTATTATTAATAATTTATTAATTTCAGCCGTTAAAATATCATCACCATTATATCAGTCAAATGACGTACACTATTAAACAA
This sequence comes from Diloba caeruleocephala, assembly GCA_947459985.1. Classification (NCBI taxonomy): domain Eukaryota; kingdom Metazoa; phylum Arthropoda; class Insecta; order Lepidoptera; family Noctuidae; genus Diloba; species Diloba caeruleocephala. Next base: position 8,742,023 of record OX381629.1, read on the forward strand.
AGGCCTCCCCATAGATTTCCACAAGTGGGTCATCACTTTGGAGGGAATTTGCCAGTACTCACCACGCTTGGTGAGCGCAGTATGGCTACTGTTCCACAGAAGGGTGGGTTTCCATCCCTCTGGTTTAAAGTCCCTTACGGCCGAAGTTAAAAATTTCATTTCAATTCATCCGTTTTTGTTTTATGATCAAATTTTACACAAAACAGACAAATCCTTAATCTAAAATTTAAAGATTTTGAGTTAGATTGATTACTAATTTCGGCCCTTAGTCGCCTTTTACGTCATTCACAGGAGGAGATGGAGTGGTGCTATATTCTTAATCCGGACAACACACGGATTCAATATTGAATATAGTTTTCTATTTTCGTAGGACCCTAGGCATATAAATAATCTTGAGTAATGGTTTGAACTGTCCGGATGGCAAGTCTCTTCACATATCATTATCATAGAACGTTTTAACATTAGCGAATAATACATATACTTCGCTCCGAGGATCATTTGCGTATCAGATATGAAAGACCTAGTTCCCTCAATTTAAATTCAAAACATTATTATTACAAATTGAAAATAATTACTATGAATCAGTTCTTAACACCGTATTTTGAGACAGGATTTCACGACCGATTCTCTTCACTCCCGTTGTGATTACAGAAACTGGTACGCGCATAAATATCGACGTGGAAAATCTTATTTTAGGTCAATGTCTTTTACGAGCGTGTAAATTATAGTTTACTGTTAATCATTTTGGTTTTGCAGCGCTGTATCATATCATCGGTCACACTCCATTCATGCGTGTTTCGTCCGTTGTATAAAGACAATGTAGAGTATATTGTCGACGGAAATTTCAATTGGCGTATATTGTAACAATAAGTTTATTTCAGTACATACCCAGCTTTTCGAGCTCTAGTGAATAGTATTTTAAATCTCCGAACTTATAAATACACGAAACTATGAAGTATTGGTAAAATTTGCGAAAACAGAATCGTTTTTGTTTCTACTGAAAAATATAAGTTCCGTCGACAATACTTTATAATAACCATCTTCGCCCGGTTTAGATTATAACTGTACTCAAAAAAACAAATATGTATTAGCATATCTAATGTGAGTTCTATAGAGATGCCGCCCAACCTCTTACGTCTAAGAAAACTGAAATTTTGTTGTATGCCTATTAGGGCGGGTCATAGCTGGACAATATTATTTATTATTAATATATTATAATGTTACCTAAGTATTTACCGTAATATCATCGTTTCAGCCGAATAAAGTCCACTGTTAGTCTCCCCCAACATCGCCACAACGACCGGTTTGGGTGTGCCACGCTTGGCGATCGCAGTTGAGTTGTTAATGCACTCGAAGGGCGCTGCTGCCCATCTTCCGGTTGCCCATAGTTGCCTTTTACGACGCCCAAGGGATGAGATGGGTTTGTGCTATTCGTAGCCGCCACGACACGGGAACCGTAAACCGTACCGTAATATAATTTGTATTAACTTAAATAAACATAAAATTAAGACGGAGCTCATAAAATTTTACCCTGTTATTTTAATTTAATTATTTTATAATACTGTATTTACATGTACATTGTTTAAGAATAGTTTATACATTTACATATATATTTTTAATCATTGTCTTGTACGCTTATTGCGATTAAAAACAAAAAAAAATACTATCCCTTAACTTACAGCTCAACTCCGGGAATTTAGAGGGTAGCCAAAAAAGTAAGACCGGTTTTATGTACCAGTCTACATATCTAACTTTTAATTTTTTATCTAGGTTTCAATGTTAACGAATCTTTAAAACCTTTATTTTAACCCTTTTCGTGGATAAATGTTCTTAATTTATTGACAAATAGATTTTATATCCCTCAAACTTGGTTAGATAGATACCTATATCAAAAATTTGCCAGCTTTTTTTGTAACAAATAAAAACACGGTAAATATACACCTATTTTTGCAGACCATACATTTGGTTACGGTGATAGTAGGTTACTAAAAACCAAACAGCAACAGTCGGAAGATTGACCTTCAATCGTGCATTATGAACACGCTAACACTTGCATACCTGCAGTTGACGCAATCAAGCGTCGTATAGCATGCACTAATTAAACTATTTGTACGTTTCTGCGTAGTTGTATATGCTTCGTCCGTCATGTCGTGAATTGCCGATACAAAGCTGATTGATCTTGGGAAGTCATTACATGATGTCATTTGGAAATGACTACTGTAGAAATGAATGTTCAGACAGGATTAATCTAATTATATTCAAGCTGTATCAGATACAAAGATTCTAATTGTTCGTCTTAATGAATGTAATGGTAGTTGAAATTAAATCATTATCTCCGAGGGCAGAGTGCATTAATTCACTACTTAATCTAAATAGGTATTCTTGTCTACTTTTTTATTGTTATTGTAAAATAAACGCAGCTTGAAACAATAAATGCGTTTATCTAAATGCATTATGCATTGATTTGGCATCGTAATAATATAATTAGAATCCATTGACTATCTGGAAAGATGGTAAAATTTCACAAACTGCGAACTCAATGGAGCAAAGACGCGGCAGCCGCACGCGTGTCTACGTCAAATAATTCATTCGGCAATTACACAACCGTCAATTTATCGCACGCGACTGCGCGCGCGCGCATCTGATGTCACCGCCTCCTGTCGCCGCGTCGCGTCGGCGCACGCGTGGGAGCGCACAAGGGCCAACTAATTGACTCCATGACTCTACTCCGTCACCTGACTTCTGACTCTTCACATATTATAATGGACTATGGTGACGAAACTATTGCCTTTTATGGAACAATTGAGAATCAATGGCCATTAATCAGATTTGAATGTGTCGTAAGTTTAAATTTGATGTAACGATCAGACATAGTTTAGATTAGATCACGGTTGTCGAAATGGACGTCTGGCGCTCACATAAACCTCGAGTAGGAACGATCTTAAGGAGCGTTAAGGTCAATATGAATGATTGAGCAATCCATTTAAAGTTCGCTTCATCAGCACGAAAGCAATATGCAATCAACGATTTATCTATACCTATGTAAAATACTTTTGTGTTAGCCCCCCCCCCGTCCGTCGATCAACTTCAAATGACCGATTTATTAGCCCCACCCAAAAAAAAATTAAGACCGCAAAAAATAAGCATTTATGTGAATAATCAAACGAATGTTAAATGAAAGAAACGGTAGCTGAAGTTTTTGTAGACAGACGTGACAAGACAAGGTCGGCAGCTCCTCAATATAGAGCGTTCATTATTTTTAAAAGCCTTAAGGTACGTAAGCTAACAGCTAATAATTAGAATCGATGCTTTTATGCCACGAAGCATATTTACGACCAGAGCTAAGTGCTGCCGGGATATCTCGCTTGTTTTTATTTCATGAATCACTACATAAGAATAGTATAGATCTAAAAATATTTTCCGACATTGTGTTCTCTGCATGCATTTTGATTGTATGTCCGAAAGTGATGATGACACATTTTTTGGCAGTGATCTGCATGACTGTTGTGTATTATTTTCAATATTTTCCACATCAAAACAGAATGATAGGGCCACTAATTGACAGCGTGTCTTAATGCTTGTTAACGAGTTGTTTTTATCGTCTTTTAGGTATATCAGGCGGACCAGATGACACAACACAACTACTTTTTTAATCTGTTTATTTTGTGAAAACAGTTGATTGTACTGTAATTGTAAACTATAGACTTGTTATGAAACTTTATTTGAATGGCTGCGTGTTCCTCCTACATTCCCTATGTTGGAATACATGATAATGAAGAACTTTGGAACCGATAGAGCTATTGAAGTTGTATTTGCGTGATACTGTGAATTCAATTACATTATAAATGTTAATTGACGTCATTGCCGCAACTAACAATAGATACATTCATAATAACTGAAGAACGACAACAGACATCACAAAAAATATAACTATACCGTGTACGCTGATTGCTATATATACACTGGAGTATCCCATTAGAAGTACAAAGAATAGCCACAGAACCCACTGGCACCTATTGGTATCACACTGGGCAGTATGTATTTTGCATTGTTATAGTTTATGTTACTAGAGCTTCTTTATTTATAGAACGAGAGATACAGCTGCAATTTCCACCTTCATGATGTCAGCACGTAAATGGCCACTGCGGAGCTTCCGTGTCGTGCCCGGATTTAGAATATAGTACCTCCCTTGGGTGTCGTATAAGGAAACTAAGGTACTTTAAAACTTTAAACCATATGTATGGGCTGCAGCGTAGCCATACGCTCACAAACCCACTTGTTCTCCGAAAATAACGACATCATTGTGAAAATCTACGGGGGAGACCTTTTGACTGACATGATGAGAAGGGTTTCGCGATTACCCCTACAATAAGTCATAGGAGAACATGCCAGAAACACCAACACAGAACATGGGTTTTATTTTCCTGTTCCGTGATCGTCACTCAGCTGGCGGATTGGTAATTCAAGTGACGCCTACGTGTAGAAGCTACTGTTCTTGGGTTTATGAATGAGATGGGTGATTAAAAGCATGACTTTCAGGTGGCCAATACATCCAGTAACTACGAATCGACCGCAACATTATATTCAGCATGGGACGGCCTCCAAAGAGATGAACAGACGACCTGATGAAGGTAGCTGGGAGTCGTTGGATGCGGGCGGCATGTGACCGTTCGTTTTGGAAATCTATGGGGGAGGCCTTTTGTTCAGCAGTGGACGTCTTTCGGCTGGTATGATGATGGTTATATTTATCACCGAGACAACGCGACATGAACAATTTCAAACATCACCTACATCCAAATCAGTGTACTAACTACACTACACACGGTTAAGAAATCATTCAACTAATAAGGGTAAGTAGTTATGTGGGTGGGTACATAAAGCGATGTTTTTACTTAAGGAGCGGCTGCAGTTGACATCATCGCTGAATAAAAAAAGTTACTCGGTGCAAGTCTTTGCTTAGATCTGTACATTGAGCATGCCGCATGATAATGGACTTGTACGGGGTTATACAATGTGACGTCATTTATTTATGTGCGGATTACGGTGGGTCTAAAAATCATTTCCAAAAACGATTTTTTGGAAAAATTTAACTATTTTTAGGGTTGGCCCACTCATTTCTGAAGTTAAAAAATGAAATTAACGTTATTTTTTGACCTTAAAATATTTCAAAACATAAAAAAATTACCGAGTATCTACTTTGAGATTCGACAGTACAAAAAAGAAGCATGTTTTAAAAAAAAAAACAATAATAATAAGGAAAAATAAGTTATGTTCAAAACAATCATACTCGGTAATTTTTATGTATGGTGATAAATAAAAAACGCCCATTCTGGTGTGCACTGTCATCACAACAGCTAAAAATAAACTGAGGTTTGCGTGTTCGACCAAAAAGATTTGATTCATAAAGGATATGTTTTCCACTTTAAACAGAAATTCGGTTATAACTTATAAGACGTAACAATCGTAAGTTAAGTGATACCATGTCGTTACCATAACATAATGATCTATGTCATCATGATCAGGTTATCGATTCAAATTGATTTAGTTATTAACATGATTAACAAATATTGTTCATGTCGCGTTGTCGTCATTAAGACGTAGGAATGCGGAGTTTTAGAGTAAGGGAGGTTATCATATATAACATGCGGAATTCTGATGATAGTATTAAATTCTGAATAATACAGAACCTTTTTAATTTTGGTAGCCTGTTATGTAGCCGGCCAGATTAAGAGTTATAATTAACCACTATAGGACTGTTCAGCATTATAAGCATTCATCTAGAATGAATTAAATTCAATTAAAATTCCTTCCAATGTCTTCTCTTCGTCTTGCAAAGAACAACTGCTCTTTAACTAGTAGATATTGTGTCGGTTTTGTGTTTCCACGTTTATAGCATGCAACTATTATCAAAGTATTAAATCTTTTATTTTATTATTATATGTATATGTGCTTTTAAATCACCACTCCATGTCCTCCCATGGATGTGGTAAAAGGCGACTAAGGGATTCTAAACCAGCGGGACGGGCATCAGCGTCGCTTCTGTGGAACAGCAGCCATTCTCCGCTCACCAACCCGCCTGCCAAGCGTGGTGAGTACTGCCGAATACCCCCCAAAATTAGGATACACGGTATGTAACCGGTCGTCTTACGGGGGAAGGCTTTTTCACAGCAATGGACTTTTTGGCTGAATATGATGGTGATGATGACATATATGATACATTTAGAAGAATAATGTGTACGATGGTTGATTATGCTCTACGATGATTAATTTCAATTTGCGATTTCTATTTTGCCGTAGTACATACGAACCTACGTCTTCTTAATAACAATATTTAGCCAAACCACCTCTGATATAACATCGGGTTTGCAACTGAAATGTACTGTTGGGTGCAGTAATTAACATCTATTCAGGTTAGGAAATATTAATTAAGCGACCGTACGATGTGTTAACGAAGGGATCAGTCAACTCGGTTTAATGATGAGTATGGAAAATGTTCTATAAGTCCCACGGAATAAAGAAAACAAGTTGTTTTCTTTATTTCTTATTACCTTTATTCTGTGATAAGTCCTTAAAAATAGAATTGTAGTATTGATTAATTTATTTGCTACGTGGGCTTAACCTTTTTTATTTATGTAAGTCATGTTACAAGGCGCTTATAAATAGCCGTCGAGTTTCAAGTTTACCAAAGTCAATTTAGGGGAACAAGTATTTTCTGTTGTAAAAAGTTTTACTATATAGTTAAAGAGTTCTGTAATAAGTGAAGCCAAGGAAGGTTATTATTTTCAATTAAAAAAAGCAATTGTGTTTCTGTATATTTTGGGATGATTCTAAGTATAATATTAATACAGTTCTAGGAATAGGTACCTTACTTGCGATTTTTTCAAACTGTAGGTATATCTAATCTGTGCCCACACTACGAGAAGACGGCGGCGCGCCTGTGATCACGCGCTGCCGTGTGCGCATAGCACAGTGACGCTTCGGGGGATCCTTTACAACCCCCAACAACAACCTTTATAGGCGTGGCACCAGTGGGCGGCTCTAGTGTGATCATACGAGGACCTGGAGCCCCCCATAGGTGCCGAAGACGACCACCCTAGTGGTTTTAGCCGACAGGAGTCCGGCATGCCCCTCCGTCATTCCCCGCGGCGGAGGAAGTCCATGAAGAATTCCCACTGGGCCAAAAAAAGGTATATCTATTCTGGATACCGTGAGGTTTCTAGTAAAGAAAAGACCACTCCTCTTCCAGGGGTGTCGTAAAACGCGACTAACGGCCGTAATTAACAATTAATCTGATCCGATATCTATGGATTTTATATTTAGGTCTGTTTTTGTGTTAAGTGTGATCTTAACACAAAAACAGATCAAGTTCTAATCTTAAATCTAAAGATTTGGAGCAAAATGTTTATTAAGTTCGGCTGTTTATTAAGTTGATATCAAGAGGATGATCAGTAGTGTCCTCCCTAGTCTTAATATACTATAATTATATTAACATAATTAGTACACCACGGACTACCCCCTTTGTATTTGTCCATCTTTTTCTTGTCCATCCAAAGGTTGTCTGTAAGAAATCGCTAATAGCGATAAGACCGCCCATTGTACAATTACTGTTCATAGAATGATTCCTAGTAGTTGTTTTTAAAATGGTGTACAAAAAAGAATATCCTATTCTATACAGTGTGATAACATTAAACTGCGAGCCGCCTGCCAAGCCAATCCAAACTTCCATCTATTTTTAGATTTAAGATTTTGAACTTGATCAATTTTTGTGTTAAGATGATATTTAACACAAAAACAGACAAATCCTTCAATCAATTTCAATCAATTCAATCCCCAAACCAAAGATTTGTTAGGCAACATCCCCGCTCCCGCTATGACCGCTCATTGCTTGATTATTGGGAGGCCCATGTACAGCAGTGGACGTTTAAGGGTTGTTATGTGTTATGCGTATACCTGACGTATAGTCACAGAAAAATAAAAATCTCCCCATTTTCAACTGCTATGTAATTGCTCTGTAGAACATTGTACTTTAAGTTTTCAACCATCCTAATTATTATACGAATGTAGAGGGATATAGTTTAACTTTACCTAAGTGTATCATGATCATGATCAGCCAAAGGTCAAAGGCCAGCAAAGGCATCCCGCCGGCTACACAACAGCACTAACCCATCTTATCCTGTGGGTGTCGTAAAAGGCGACTATGGGATTGGCCGGAGGTAGGGCAACAGTGTCCTTCGAATACATTAAAACTCCACCAAGATCGCCAACCCGCCTGGCAAGCCTGGAGATTATAACAAAAAAACCCCCAATGAGCACACAACACCCCCAACCCGGTCGTTGTGGCAATCTTTGGAGAAGGCATATGTCTAGCAGTGGACTTTATTCGGCTGAAATGATGAACGAAACTGCCAGAAAAAGCTGGTCAAAAATGACAGTACCTGCTTTTATAAGACAGGATGTAATGACCGCCAGCTCATTTAGCGAGTAGAAGTTCTTTCTGATAAAATGAAGTAACATCAGATATATCAATGTGAATGGAATAATTTGTGACAATTAAAAGCAATACATATGTCGATCAAGCCCCACATGTGTTTTACGATGTAAACAATATAATCCTTCATGTACGCAAATATTAACTTGTATATACGTAATTATGTAGTTACTGTTTGTGTCAGGTGTACCGTGCTGATCTACATAGTTGCAATCTGTTGGGGTACACAAATTTATTCACATTATACACTTACGTCAGTGTGGTGTCTAGATTAAGAATATAGCACCACGCCATTTCCTCCCGTGGATGTCGTAAAGGGCGATTGAAATATTAAATTTAATGATTATGTATTAGATTGATTATTAATTTCGGCCGTATGGGACTGTAATCCAGACGGATAGGCAGCAGTCTCCCTTCTGTGGAACAATAGTTATTCTGCGCTCACCAACCCGCCTGCCCAGCATGGTGAGTACTTACAATTTCCTCCCAAAATGAAGACACAATAGTGGCAACTTATGGGGAGGTCTTCCTTCAACAGTGGACGTTATTTGACTGATATGATGACGAATGTTTTGGCTTTAAAATAATTATTGCATATATTAAAAACTCATATTTAATTAATATGTGACCCACCTATCTGCGTTCACTAACAGGATGCAAGCCTGTCGCTTATGAGCAGCATATTAACCCGAGTCCACGGATCATTCTGACAGCTTACGTTAGGTGATAAGTCGTAAGTAAGTATTACTATAGGCAACCCGTGTGTTGCCCGGATTACGAAAATAGCACCACTTCACCTCCCTTGGATGTCGTAACAGGCAACTAAGGGAGTCTAACCCAGGACCCAGGAGATGGGCAGCAGCGTCCCTGCTGTGGAACAGCACACTAACCCGCCTTGTAGTAAGTGCTGACAAAATCCCCCCAAAATGACGACACAATTTATTGTTGTTTAGAAGAGGACGTCCTTCGATTATTATGATGATGAAGAACATTGGAGCTTATATGGCTCAGATAAGCATTATATTTTTCAAACATTCTTTTTCTCTGTTCAATTTGGTTGTCTAGAAGCATCTCACAACCTAATTTGAAATCAATCAGCGACAACTTTTGTTGATCATTCCATTGAATACCTTACTTAAAATTATAACTAGTGGATTGGTCTACCCCGCCTAGCATTATTCAGTATCCTACATTGAAATATGGCGACGATAGAATCAGAAGTTGTAATTTACATAGAGATAAGAATAACTTAAAGCATTTTTTTTATCATAACTATGCACATATAGATAAATCTTTTTACAACCGTAACAGTGCGTAGAAACAAAACACAAACCAAAATTTACTCATTACCAAAATATATTTTTGGTTCTGATACAGTCCCAGAAAATTATGGTACGTGTACACAATGACCACACAAATTTATGTCCATCGCGCCATTCGCACGGAAGAAGTCTATCAATCTAACAGGTAATCCATCAATGGACAGGGATTTGGTGAGTTGACCGCTGTATAAATGAGCCATTAGTATAATGACAGCAACACCACAATAATGAAGCTTAACAAGCAAATTATTTTAGTTTATAGCTTAACATTAGTATTTGGAGGTTTAGCAACGAACAATACAAATATGTGTTGTCTCGACATCGCGGTAAGTTAACTGAAAACACAACGAAATCATGTTTGATTAATACATTTACATACTGTATGATCTCATCGCGGAGTTATATAAGTGCGTAAATTGACGTTAAACTAGACATCCTTACGTTGGAGTTAACTTGGTAACATCTGGTATTGTTGCCTATGATTCATTGAGGCTGATTTTTATGGAAATTATAATTCTAGATTTGATACGCTTCGGTCTACACAATATACTTCTCTTATGTAACTTTTATACTAACTGTTTAAACAGCAGCTTGTTAATGATAAACTGTGGTATTTTACTGGTGCCGTGTGGTGCCGGCTACAATAGCACCAACCCAGCTCATCCAGTGGGTGTTGTAAAAGGCGACTTTTGGATTAGTCGGAGGATGGGCAGCAGCGTCTTTCGAGTACTTAAACAACAACTCAGCTGCGACCGCCAACCCGCCTGCCAAAATGTCGACAAATCCCGCAATGAGCACACGACACACCAGACCAGTCGTTGTGGCGATGTTTCGGGGAGGCCTGTGTCCAGCAGAGAACTTTATTCGGCTGAAATGATGATGATTTCATCGGTGGCAGGTCTCCATTGAAGAGTCCGGCTAGGTAGGTACCACCGCGGCACAGCAGTGCCAGATAATCGCTGACAAGAAATATTGTTTAAACTTTAGACATAAGTGAGTTCCAGTTTGAAGGACAGTTTAGCTAGTGAAATTACTGGGCATAAGAGACTAACGAACTGGTAGCCTCGTCACTGGGTTGTATAATAAAATAAAATAAATACACACGCAACAGACCATGATATTTATTCTTGCTGACTATAAAACACTTATCACTTTACCCGGGTCGTCCACTCCAGTTTTTGCAACAGTTATGAACGTACAGTAAACCTAACACCAAAAAAAACCCTGAACCGTAAATATTTTCAGTAACTTTTTGCCCCAGAATATTCAAATTTATTTAGATTTTAGGAATCGAGCGTTTGTGTTAAAACCTCTAACGAGATATTTTTTGTGCATGGTAGCTGTTCCGACCAGTCCACGGTCAGTCATCTGTGTCCTAATGCGGTCACGATGATGCAATCCTAACACTCTTGGTGACCTTGACTGGCAGATTTGGGGCCAGAACTTTATGATACACCATTACCCGTAGGATAATAAAACTATGTTTTAATGATGTTGATAGTATTCTGCTTCTGGTTTTCAATGTGACTGTAAAACTTTTATGATGGCTTTCATAAGATGTAGCCAATTCCAATAAAGAACTATGTTTTGTTTCTAGGGTTCCGAACGTCCAAAGGAAAAAGCAGCGGAACCCTTATAGGATCACTCGTGTGTCTGTCTGTCTGGCACAGCCTATTTGCTCTGAATCTACTGGACCGATCTCTTCTACTACTATCCTACACTACTTTCTTTACTATCTACTACTACTATCCTTTTTGAGGGGCAATATAAGAAAATAGAATGGAATGGAAGAGATCGCGGATAGCGATAGAGATGGCCGCCTATTGTACTGTATTTTTTATTAAGCTTCTGTTTATAATATGTTTTGGTGTACATAAAGAGTATATGTATATATATATATATATATATAGAAAATTAAAGAATAAAGTTTTGCGAACTGTACCGTGTAACATATGTAATGGAAGGGCTTGATGGGAGGGTCTCAAATGTGTTTATTTATAAAAGATGAAAAATGACCATTCTCCCCCCCGCCCCCAACTCCTTATCTCCGAACCTACTGAGCCTAAAATTCTGAAAAAATATATACTCTTTACCTATAGATTACAGGAAACCCTATAAGAAGTCTATGGTCTTAAAATACTATGGTAAATCTTTCAATATTGTGCGTACAAACTTACGTTTGCGGTTGGAATGTATGGGAAAACACGTTTTTCATCTACGATGTTAAGTTTGTTCTTGGAAAGTTATTGGTATAAGGCCAAATCCAACAATAGACAGTATATTCAGCAATTTCGGAACCCTCTCCACGGGAGTTCATCACGCACTTGTTTTGGTTTTTTTTAACCTAAAACAGCGTTAATTTTCTTGTCATCATCAGCTAAGTATTATCATGTGCGGATCAGGTTCTAGTCTAACTAAAGCATCACATCAGCCCGTATACGACTACTGAATATGGGCCTCCCAATGATCACTGCAGTGAGAAATCACAGCGGAATGTGCCATACTTAGTCACCATGCTTAGAAGGCGGATTGGTGATCGCAGTAGGTATGTTGTTATTAGCACACTGGAGGATGCTGCTGCCCATCCTCCTGTCATCAACCATTAGTCTCATTTTACGACACCTAGGAGCGGCGAGGGGTGATCTGTTCTTTTCCGAGAGCACACGGTCCTTTTTTTTTTTATTGATCCGGTGGAAATACCTCATGTACTTCCTTCGCCCCGGGAAAGGGCGAAGGGGCATTCCGGACTCCTACCGGCTAAAACCACCGGAGTGATCATCGTCGGCACCGAAGAGAGGCTCCAGGAACTCGAATAATCTCCATCTAGAGCCACCCGTTGGTGCCAAGCCTTTAGGCACATCTCGGAGGGGATGACTGTAGTAAAGTGGTCATCCCCTCTAGCGGAGGGAAGGCGACTGTAAATAGGCCACCCCCCAGGCATTTCTCGAGGGGATTGTAAAAGATTCCCCCGAGGGATCACTATGCGCTGTGCTGCGCACACAGCGGTACGTGACCACATGCGCACCGCTGTCTTCCCGGAGGTCGCTCGGTGAGAGCACGCATATTTCCCAATAGGCGCGCTTGCGACCCCCAAGGCCCTCCGCCATATAAAGACGATAGGAGGCTCAGGCGTGTTGGACACGGGCGCCGCGGCGGTTGTTACCCCGGCTCCGTATCCTCCTCCTCCGAGCGGGATCGACCCTCTCTCAAGAGCACACGGTCCTTACAATAAACTGTTTAAAAGTGTTACTGTATACGGAGGGACTTTGTACGTAACTATCTTGTATTTAAACCCAAAACCATGTAAACATTATGAAAAAAAAAACAGCTGTATCTCATTATTTTCATCGTCATATTCCATATTCCACTGCTGGACATAGACCTCCCTATGGATGCCACAACGACCGGTCTAGGAGTGTCGTGTGCTCATTGGGGGGTTTTGCCATAATCGACTTGCTTGGTCGGTTTGTTAACGATTGCAGTTCAGGTTTTAACGTATTCGAAAGACACTGTTGCACATGCTCCAGTCAATCCCATCATCATCATCATCATCCCACAACCACAGTATGAGATGGGGTGGTCCTATTCGTAACCGGCACCACACAGTTTGTATCTACTAAAACAGATTGAAGTGAGAACATCTGTAGCATCGATAACCCTACAGGATCTTCTTCTGAAGGGATATAGATTGCTCCAGATGCGCTGTACTTTATGACAGGTGATGTCAGTTTAGTGATTATCATAACGTTTAAAAAGATTGATTCCGCGAGTGTTCCAGGCGTGTTACGAAATGCCCGGCTATGTGGGACGTAAACAGTGTTATGTGGGTCGTTATGACGCTAAACGTAGCCAGTCTGTTTCAACGATCATAATCAAATGTTAATCTTACACATGGTATCGCGTTTTTTGTCTTGTTTATTTACTTTTTTTGTGATGGCGCCATCGTGTGTCCGTGTCAACGTGACATCGTTATCAACGATTTGTTTTTGTCAATTTATGTTTATTTTTTATTCCTAGGTATGTAGAATGTTGTTTCTTTTTTACCAATATAAGGAATATTTAAATACGCTCTTATATCGCGATAAATATGGAGAATTTACGCTATACGATAATACTTTCATATTCCAATAAAATTACATTTGGTAGCGGATATAGGTTCATGAATATTGCCTAAGTAAATACAAATGAATTACGACAACCACGTATACTGCCCGAATGAAGCAACGTCGGTTTCCCGTAAGTAATTAATTTTTACTTGTGGCAATATTCATACTGAAAAAAATTAAAATCTGGTATATACCATCCTCTTTCCCAGGCTTGATGCACTGTAAACACGACACAAACTTTTTCTTTTTCACTTTTTTACCGACATCATTTGGCTTTCCATTAGCCAAGTCTTTTTTCACATCCTCTTTTTTCGTTTTATTCTTTTGACGTTTCACGACACCCATTTTTTACGAGCGTGGAAAGCGCGCGCTTTCAGAGTTTACTTTTTTTACGGCGAGCGAGGGCGCGCGCTACACAGATGCGCGTTCAGAAACTAGTGCGGGACTAGCAACGCTAACTGCATACGCGTGCGGGCAAGGAAACACTGGCAGCCGACAATATGGCTCTCTAATGAACACCATTCGCGACGCGCAGCAGTAGCACTGTGGTCTGCGTCTACGAGGTGCGGCGCGTGAGCTCACTACCGGCCAAATCGACCATCCCGATTGGGAATCAAGGCCAATTCGTGGATTAATATTCGGTGTGTAGCCATTCCCTAAATATAATGTTAATTCCACCTAATTAATATTTCGGATATGTGCCGCTAACGTGAAATTACACTGACAGTTACGAATGAAAATCTACGGTATATTCAAATTGTTCAGTGATAAAATCTTTCTAATTTGGCAAGATGTTTCAAAACACTGAAGTGTAATACACAAAGGCCGTTCGTAGTATGGTCAGCGTAATGGAATGTTCTTTAAATCGATTTTTTATATTCTGAAGTGTTACAGTTCAAAAGAATCTATATCCGGAACGGGGGTAATCGATAGTTTTCCAAGGTATGTAATAATGGAGCGGGCAGCTTTTATATCAAGGGCGATCATCTAATCAAGTTGTAGGAAAGTCAAGGAGATTCGTGACTAACCACCATTATGGTACAACTGATACCGTTAGGTAGCAAAACTAATTTGAACACAATGATAAGGTGGCATATCGTTTACATCAAGTATCCATGTTCTATTTTGGTTAACTATAACTAACTCATCTTATTTCAATATCTATGAGACAACTCGGATAACAACAAAATGAGAAAATTTTATAAAAGCAGTTTGTGTCTTTATTTTCATATACCCTCTGCCACGTTCCAATATAGGTACTGATTTCCTATGGAGAAGAACGGGCAAGAAACTGCATGGCTACTCTTTTTAAATCAAAATGTGTTGTTTCATACGTGAGGTGTCCGGATGAAGAATGTAACACCACTCCATCTCCTCCCGTGGGTGTCGTAAAAGGCGACTAAGGGACTCTTAACCAGTAGGATGGGCAACAGTATAATAATAATTTCTTTAATAGCAAACAAAGGTTGGTTGTAGGACATGAAGGGAATGGATACAAGGAAATTTAGATGAAAAGAAACCATGTACACACAAATTTATGGGTGAAGCACTGCTCCCGTAGCTAGATCACTGAGTAATTTGTTTTAAGTGGGACATTCCAACTTCTTATTGGGGTATCAAAACATTATTGTGTTAATGATTTCGAGCATAAATTTAAAAAAAAAAAGAACTTGAGCAGTAATACTTTAACACAAAAAAATAAAATACAATTAGGAATTAAACATGCAGGCTTGGATGTGGGTGTGGGTAATCAACAAAAACAGTGTCCCAGCATGTTATGTTATGTGGAACAGCAGCAATTCTGCGCTCACCAACCCACCTGCCAAGCGTGGTGATTACTGCCAAATTGCCCCCATAATGATGATACAATTGTGGAAATCTCTGGGGGAGGCATTTGTTCAGCAGTGTCGCCCTTTGGCTGACATAATGATGATGAAGAACAACCTTCGGCTGATGTGATGGTGATGAATTTCGCTAAAACTAAACCATTTTTTTTTATGATTAAAGATATCAAAATGTTTGTTAGGGTATGGTTAGGCTGAATCGTTCAGAATTCTGTCATCATAATATCGGCCATTTATACGTCCACTGCTGAAAAAAGGCCTCCCCCATAGATTTTCACAACTGTGTCATCATTTTGAGGGGTGTTTGCCAATACTCACCACGCTTGGCAGGCGGGTTGGTGAGCGCAGTATGGCTACCGTTTCACAGAAGGGACGCTGCTGCCCATCCCTCTGGCTTAGAGTCCCTTAGTCGGCTTTTACGACCTCCACGGGAGGAGATGGAGTGGTGCTATATTCTTAATCCGGACACCACACGGAATTCCGGACACCACACGGAATTCTGTAGCCTGAAGAAATTCAAAAAAGCCAAAGAAAGGTCAGATATTTAGTTTAGTATAGTGGTTAGTGACCATCATTTGGCTTTTACGATGATGATGATGTTACATTATTTATGACTGCATTGTTCAGTTAATGAAGGTTTTGCGAGGACCTTCCATTGTCCACAAGAGTCAAAACTTCTTAAAAGTCTGCACTAAGTCCGATTAAAATATTTATTTAGATTTTTCAGTAAACTGCCATGGTAGCATTAAGCTGACCAATCCTAACAGAGCACCCGTTCACGAGTATTTACGCATGCATCAGCATAGCTCAGCTCAACTCAACTATATTGTAGGTTTTTTCATTTTAAGGTGTTTATTATAATGCCATAGTAATGGTTTTATTTTAAAAAATGTGATCAAATGTTTCTTCTCGCGTTGTTTTAGTACAAGTTCAAGGTTCCAGGTCAGGTAGTGGGATTTGTTTTGAATGAAATTGTCAGCAGAAGCCCAGAATTTTAAATTGTGCCCAGTAAACATTAATGGTGTGGTTCCCGGCAAAGAATAGACCGCCCTCTACACTTATGGGTGTCGGAAAAAAGGGGGCTAAGGCTTGATATCAAGATAGGCAGCAGCATACTCCCGTGTGTTCCTATCAACATGCGATCACCAACCTGCCTGCCAAGCGTGATCATTATATTAATATTCTCCATGGCCGCTTATTGTAGTAATAATTGCGAAGTCCATGTTTAGCAGTGGATATTTAAGGGCTGATATGATGTAACTACGACCTTGTCTCCTACTGCATGAGACTTATCGGTGAAATGTGAGTGCCGAGAACCAGACCCGCGAATATGGGCTAGGTAACTTTTTATATTTTATTATCCCGGTAGAAATACATCATGTACTTTCTCCTTCCCGGGGAAGGGCGGAGGGGTATGCTGGACGCGTCCTGCCAGCTAAAACCACCGGAGCGCTCATCTTCAGCAACGCAGCGGATCTACAGGTCCTTGGATAATTACACTAGAGTCGGCCCATTGGTGCCACGCCTATAGGCACATCTCGCAGGGGAGCGACTGTAAAAAGCCGCCCCCAGGCCCTTCTCGGGGGATTGTAAAGGATCCCCCAAAGCCCCGCTGTGCGCTCTGCTACGCACACGGCTGCACGTGACTACGTGCCCACTGCCGTCTTTCCGAGGGTCACTTGGTATGAGCACGCAGGCTCCCCAATCCGCACGCCCGCGACCCCCGAGGTCTACCTGCCTAGAATAGTTGACAGTTGATAATGTCAACAAAATATTCTACCGAAAACATGTTATTATGGAACTACTTTTATGTTTACTATCATAGTGGAGCACGAGCAGGGCGCCGAGGTCCAGTAATGATTTATTATTGTAATGGTAATTGGCAGGGAAATCTTTACGATTGACATCATTGCGAGTCCGTTTAAGATTTATGCTTACATTATGTTAATGTTACATGCAGAGGAAGTTGCGTGCGCAATTGCATGCTTAAAGATTAAACAGCGCTACTGTCTTACTGCTGTATGTATGAATCGCGAGGACAAGGTATGCAGAGAAGTACGGTCTTCAGATGCCATAGTCTATATTACTATACTGATGGCAGTTGGGGCAGAAAGGTTTCCGAGTGGAGACCACGCACCAGGAAACAGCGTGGGAAGGCCTCCACCGAGATGAAGAGACGACCTGGGGAAAGTAGCTAGGAGTCGTTGGATGCGGGCGGAATGTGACCGGTCGTTGTGGAAATCTATGGGGGAGGCCTTTGTTTAATAATGGACGTGTTTCAGCTGATATTACTACAGATATATTATGACGCCTTTAACAGTATGACTGCTCCTTCCCACTCACGTTTTTTTATACAACATGGTGACGAGATGAGCTAGTCATTCGCCTGGTGGTAAGCGTCATGTCTGCCCATAACAACTGTACTGCTCACTGCTACCCAGGAGTAGTCCTACGTGGCACTAAACTGCGCTCGTCACCTCGATAGATTAGTTAATTAATTAATGCACAGTAATTTTACTAGCTACAGTAGCTACGTCTACCATACAAGTTTTTATCTATACCATAAAAATCCAGTCTCTCTTGCTTCTTTAGAAGTACCCTGCTGAAACCAATGCTGTTGTCACCTGGGAAAACCTCGGCAGGGAGTTCAGTCCAAAACTTTACATACATTACGGTGTTTACTATGTAATAGGCCAGTCGTGACTTCTCCTTTTGTTCTTTTTTCTTTTTATTGATCCAGTGGAAATACCTCATGTACTTCCTTAGCCCCGGGAAAGGGCGAAGGGGCCGGCCTCCTACCGGCTAAAACCACCGGAGTGATCATCTTCGGCACCGATGGGAGGCTCCAGGAACTCGAAAGGTCTCCATCTAGAGCCACCCATTGGTGCCACGCCTTTAGGCTCATCTCGGAGGGGATGACTGTAAAGCGGTCATCCCCTCTAGCGGAGGGAAGGCGACTGTAGAGGCCACCCCCCTCCCCCCCAGGCATCTCTCGAGGGGATTGTAAAAGATTCCCCCGAAGCCGCCTCACTATGCGCTGTGCTGCGCACACAGCGGTACGTGACCACATGCACACCGCTGTCTTCCCGGGGGTCGCTCGGTATGGGCACGCAGATTTCCCAATAAGCGCGCTCGCGACCCCCAAAGAGTCGTGACTACTCCTAGACCACTGACCTAGAGCATGTGCATACGTTATGCAAATGTCATTCTCTCGGTGCATACATATAGGACCGCGTTGCGTAGGCACGCATTTAAAAGAGCATTTGTTACGGTCAGTTTAATTCTATTATGAAGTAGCCCGGCTTCCGCGCCACATTCAATGTCACGGTTACATACTCTGTGATTCGTGCCGCTGGAACTGATTACGTCATCGTTGTATCATCGCACCTACATGTGTATTTGCTTATTGTGTTTATATTTCTAAAGCCGCAAGGACGTTTAGAAATAAATGGGGGATTATAAACATAAATAAATTACGTATAGATGCGGGAGTTAGAGAGACA
This sequence comes from Diloba caeruleocephala, assembly GCA_947459985.1. Taxonomy (NCBI): domain Eukaryota; kingdom Metazoa; phylum Arthropoda; class Insecta; order Lepidoptera; family Noctuidae; genus Diloba; species Diloba caeruleocephala. The sequence goes on from OX381629.1 coordinate 8,761,286, forward strand.
TGATGAGTTGTTTATTGGAGGTTTGAGTAATATGGTTTTTATAAAACTAGACCAAGTGACATCTTTTTTTGTCGTCAGGTAATCCTCATGAACTTCCTCCGCCTTGGGAGGGGCGGAAGGGCACGCTGGACTCTTATCAGCTAGAACCCCCCCCCCCCCCCCCCCACGGTGTTCTTCCCAGACCTGTATGATTTTATGTGTTAGTGCGACCTGGCCAGCCCCCTTCAGAGGCCAAGCAACACCTTTTTTGTTTTTTTCATTGGTAGAAATTCACCATGAGCTTCCTCCGCCCCGAGGAAGGGCGAAGGGGCCACGCCGAACTCCTACCCACTTAAACCACTGGAGCGGTCATCTTCTGCACCGAAGGCGGGCTCGCAAGTCCTCGTAAGATCACAATACAGCCCATTGGTGCCACACCTTTAGGCACATCTCGGAGGAGATGACTGTAAAGCGGTCACCACCTCTAGCATAGGGACGGCGACTGTAAAAAAGGCACCCCCAGGCACTCATCCGGGAGGACTGTTAAGGATCCCCCCAAGCTTCGCGGCCAAGCGACACCCAGGGCTTCTATTAAATACATGAAATGACTGGATGCGTTCGATTTTTTTGATACTATGCAATAAGCATAAAGCATCGGCCAAACCAGAGCGTTCGCGACGCGGCAGCGTCTACAATGCGAAACTAGACGTGTACATCTGCGCGACTACGGCGCATTTCGCCAACTTCATTTGTTAGTGAATCGTATAGACGCGTGCCGGGACGCACGCTAATGCGCTAAACTCACAACAACTAAATTCTGCTAATGCGGTCCATCCCGCGTTGTGGTCGCGTAAGTATGCTTGGCGCCATAAGATATCTTGGGTAGCGTCCGCCGCCGCGCGGTTGACGGTCCCACTTCGCACTCTCTTAGGTCGCGCAGGTTTGGTCGCAGCTTAGGCCCCGCATATGGGCAGCGTTAGCTCTCGTCATTTGTAGCTCGCATTAGGGAACGTTATAAACGTTCTCTTCTTCTTTCTTCTTCGCTATTTAGTCATTATTCGTAGCGCTGGCGGATAATACTATAAACTTTCTAAAATACTGCCAGATAAAGTAAATCTTATCTTCACAGAAGACCCCGATGAAGACAGCCGAGAGTCGTTGGATGCGAGCGGAATGGAACGGGTCGTTGTGGAAATCTATGGGGGAGGCCATTGTTCAGCAGTGGACGTCCTGCGGCTGATACGATGGTGTTGAAAGTTTTTTTTTTATTCTTAACCTTTAGACCAATTCAATCGATGATCCCGGTCTATTTATTATGATAACCGTATAAAAGCTATATATAGATGTAATATTAGTGATTCATTCCCACACGGTTCACACAATTGTCGGCGCAGTGGCTAGGAAATTGGCTACGTGTCGCGGGCTCGATCCCCGAACTATTTTGATACAAACACACCTACAAATACTTTTTCCGGATCTGGGTGTTTGTGCATGTGAGATTAAAGTCTGTAAACTGTACCCACTACTATACAAGAGAAATCCTAGTGGACCTTTAAAAAAGTAAATTGCTATCATATCGGCCATTTGTAGTCCACTGCTGAACAAAGGCCTCCCCCAAAGATTTTCACAACTGTGTAATCATTTTGAGGGGTATTTGCCAAAACTCACCACGCTTCGCAGGCGGGTTGGTGAGCGCAGTATGGCTACCGTTTCACAGAAGGGACGCTGCTGCCCATCCCTCTGGTTTAGATTCCCTCAGTCGCCTTTTACGACATCCACGGGAGGAGATGGAGTGGTGCTATATTCTTAATCTGGACACCACACGGAATAAAATTGCTATATTAAACTTATAATCGAAAACTAAATAAATTTAAAAAATATCTACAAATATTGTACCTTAACTGTATAGATTATATATAAGGTCTTATTTTAATAATCCACGATATTTTGCATGGTGCCTCAGTAAATGATTAAGATGATGTACCGCACACAAAAAAAACTCACGGTAAAAATCCATTTCTTTCATTTGTGTGATGTTGCTACCGTGCGCAGTCTGTTTTGTTTAACGTTACAGACTATCTAAATCAGTCAACCAGCCCTGTCCGCCATTGTCTTACTAGATGCATGTGAATATTATCACAGCAAAGAGAACTAGGAAGTAATGAAATAAATGATTTAATAAAATATTTTTTTAAACAGCAAATTTACAAGTTTTTTTTATACCTACATTATCTTCATCGTTCACAATAGCGCCATGCAAAATATCGTGGACTATTAAATTAAGACCTTGTATAGAGTCAGGTCCAGAAATCCATTCGCCCAAACGAGTTGTTATTATAAAAATGTATATATAAATAGCGTTACAAATACCTACTATTCTTCATGTTTCAATGCTTAGATCCAGGTAGACAATGAACCCATCACGATAATAAAACCAATAACAAATTCCTTCCGCGTACTAAAACCAGTAGTTCATTGAGCGAGCCGCGAGAGGGCAGCACGTGTAGGTGGCGGTGTTAAAAATATCTACTAAACTAAATAAATATAATCGTAGTACTAACACAGAGCGGCCGCGGCGTTGCGAAACATCATAGTATACGATATTCAACATTGCTGTAATAATGTTTATGTTAAATTTAAATCGGTTTGACCTTCTGCTCGGAATATTATGGTTCTGTTTTAGGCGTCACGTATTTTATGGATGGCTCCTAACCGAAAAATATCTAATCGCACTTGTTTTCAGGTGTGGGAGTTGACTCGAAACATCAATATCAAAAATGAGAAAGAAAGAAATAAAGAAAATAAATAATATTTATTTGGTACACCCTCTGGTGTACTAAATACATATTATGTCTCTACACGTTACAGGTGAATCGAAAATAAAATTAGTCCTACTCATACCTGTGTGTATTTATCCCACACATTGGCATGCATTATCGTTACATATCTTTTTACGATTATTTATTTATTTATATTTAGGAAAATCAACAGCTATAAAACTTATAATAGGTGGTTACAGTGGGTGCCATAAAGCAAATTATAGGTTTCCACGAATAACATCAGAAATTAAAACAGAGTCGTAAGGAACACTAAAGCAATACAACTACAAGTAATATTAGATTGTATACTATGAAATATATACATATATACACACATGTGATTGTCAGGTTGAATGGAAAAACTTAAGGTTAAGCTTCCTTCTTGCCATGTTACTATTAGTAACAAATGGATCAAGTGAAAATTCTTTGCATATCCTATTAAGATTATTGCTTGCTCGCACAATATATGAGTTTTGCCTGTAAAAAGAACAGGAAGGAATAGATATAGGGGGATTATATCTAATGCATTTGTACGGAACATTAAAATTGAGCTTATGTAGGAGATCAGGACTGTCAATTTCATTTGAGATTTTTTTTTAATAAGAACGAACAGTCAGCTAATTGGCGACGATTTGAAAGTGGCAGAATGTGAAGTTTTTTACATATACTTGGATTAATTTCGGAGCAATAGGGAATTTGCAATCGACAGCATAAAAACCTAATAAAACGTTTCTGTATCTTTTCTATACGGTTAATGTATTTATCATAACATGGATTCCAGATTTGTGACCCATATTCCAGGTGGCTTCTAACATATGAGCAGTATAGTATCTTCAATGTTTTAAGTAAGTAAGTAAGTAATAAGTAATAATCTTTATTCGCTGAATATAGGTAAATAAATAAATATATTTCAAAAGAGTATATACATGGAGGTTCTTGTCCATAGGACGACTTGGAACCGTGCAACTATTTCATTTCTGACTATTCGTAAGTGCCAGCAAATGGTTTACATAAATAAAAACAATTTGACTTTGACTACACTTCGTACAAATTAGGTTATTACGAAAATTTAAATTTGAACATTATAGAAATAGTAATAAATACATAATTAATTTGACAACTACTTAGGCATTTAGAGGAAAAGTGACCGAGATAAAACGGTAGGTAATTATAATGATATCAGGCGCGGTGCTGGCTGCTGGTGAGTAATCAATGACTGTATTTGTTTGGACCTTGCCCCAAATGCAATGAATCAGATACATTATAGTTTGTATGAGAAGGTTATTTGTTGATAGGACATCACAGTATACCCCTGCTGTTATTTTTATACAGCTATTAAAGCAAGGGCTAATTGCCAAGCTCTACGGATTACCTCAGACATACAGACAGATAGCGCCATCTGTTACGCCTAACAGGAACTATCAACGTAGCGCGAACGCTCGTCGCGTAGATATATTCACGAATTAAAATGGTAGTAGGTAGATAGTACTCGTATACGAAATTTCTATTTTGGATAATCCGCATAATAAAATATATAATACATGGGCGTTCTCAATTCCTGGCTTTACCAGCTAACGTTCCAAGCTAACGTTGAAAATTCACTAGAGGGCGCTCTTAGACAGTCATATGGACATATTGACATATGGAAGCGTAAGTTCACGCTTAGACTCGTTTCTGAATCTCACCCTAAAATTTAATGCATAGTCAGTCAGATCTAATTTGTTTTTCACAGTTTGAGCGAGTATAATCCCTATGGTTTGATATGGTCACCTACAAATCAATAATCACCGCCGTCCATGAACATCGGCAGCACAAGAAGAGTCGCTGAAGCGTTGCCGACCTCTTAGGTACACCTAAGTTCTTTTCTTCAGGGTCCCCATGACGTGTTCGGGAAAACTTGACGGAACCTGGTTCCATATTTATGTCGTACGGGGACAAAGTGATGGTAATATATATTATCGCAACAACAACCAAAGCGCTAGAACGCCAGTCATCAAGGTAGCGAGATAGCTTATCCAAAATGTTTAAAATTAAGATTTTCCACTTAACACAAATCTACCATCCCAAATCCAAAGATTTTGGATTAGATTGATTGTTAATTTCGGCCGTTAATATCACCCAACTGAACTATATCGTAGAATTTCTTTCAAATGTGGCGCTTATTTCATGGTATGCATGCATGCATGCATGGCATTTTCCAAATAGAGTAGACATATTTGACACAGAACAGTTAACAGCAAACCTGGTTCTGGTATGATATGATTGTGATAAGGAGGGACAAAGACATGATACGTATAAAATATATAGACTTGTAAGAGATAAGCCAAAATAAGTAGCTGCGATTGTGTGAGAGATGACATGCCTAAGAAGAAAGTGAGCATTGAGGTGACGGGTCATAGAGAAGAATGGAAGTTGACATAGCAACGAGCCTTTTTGTTTTGGTCTCCAGTGGAAATTTTACATGGAACTTCCTTCGCTCCGGGGAACGGCGAACGGGTATGGCCGGATTCCTACCGGCTAAAACCACTGGAGCGGTCATCTTCGGCACCGAAGGGGGGCTCCAGGTCCTCGTAAGATCACACTAGAGCAATAGCACCGAGCCTAATTGAAATTAGAAAAGACCAGGAACCCTTTCTGAATCCGGAGATGAATTGAATAAACTATTTTGAATACTTACGGCCGAAATTGTGTGTAAGCTCCGACGCACGACTGGAGTTTACTCCTTACGAACGATAATTATGATATTTATCGAATAGAAAAAGAGGGTAAATAAACGCATCTTCTAAAATGATAAGAGAAACAAACATATATCTGTAATTATTCGGATTATTTACATTACTTCAATAACAGCGTATTACATAAAGTATGTTCATCATCATAATCATATCAGCCACAGGACGTCCACTGCTGAACAAAGGCCTCTCCCTTAGATTTCCACAACGAGCGGTCACATGCCGCTCTCATCCAACGACTCCCCGCGACCTTCACCAGGTCGTCTGTCCACCTCGTTTGAGGTCGTCCCACGCTGTGTTTTACGGTGCGCGGTTTCCATTCGAGAACCTTTGTGCCCCAGCGGCCATCAGTTCTACGAGCAATGTGCCCTGCCCATTGCCACTTTAGTTTACTAATCCTTTCAGCTATGTCGACAACTTTAGTTCTTCTACAAATCTCCTCATTTCTGATTCGATCTTGTAGAGAAATACCTAGCATAGCTCTCTCCATAGCTCGCTGAGTGACCTTGAGCTTTCTTATGAGGCCCATTGTGAGTGACCACGTCTCTGTTCCATATGTCATCACTGGTAACACACACTGGTTAAAGACTTGAGGCATTGCGGTATTGTTGACGAAAAGACGTTGCGAAGTTTCCCAAACGCCGACTCAGCCGAGTCGGATTCGACGATTGACCGCTTTCTCGAAGTTGGACCTACCTAACTGGACAGTTTGTCACAGGTAGACATACTTGTCAACAACTTCGAGTACAGAGCTCCCAACGGATATTGGGATGGGTACAACATGGGCATTTGACATGACTTTTGTCTTGCCCATGTTCATTTTAAGGCCCACCTGTTGGGAAACTCTGTTGAGATCATCGAGCATTGTGCTGAGCTCTTGCAGCGGTTCTGACATGACTACGATGTCATCGGCAAATCGAAGGTGAGTGATATACTCGCCATTGATGTTAATGCCGAATCCTTTCCACTCCAGTAACTTGAAGGCATCCTCCATTGCAGCGGTGAACAGTTTCGGGGAAATGACGTCCCCCTGTCTCACACCTCTCTGCAATGGAATGGCCCCCGTGCTCTGTTCATGTACTCGGACCGAGATGGTGGCGTTTCTGTACAAGCACTTCAATGTACCGATAGTCAATCTGGCACCGCTGCAGAGATTGCAGCACTGCCCACGTTTCGATCGAATCGAAGACTTTCTCATAGTCCACAAACGCCAAACATAGAGGCAGATTATACTCCTCGGTCTTCTGTATAACCTGCCGCAGCGTATGAATTTGGTCTATGGTACTGAAAGTATGTTACAAAATAATAATATGATTTGTTTAATAGTACATAAAAATACACGTATCAAGGCATTGAAGTACAAGAAAACTTCTAAATCAAAATATTAAAAGTTGATGGTTGGGTTGCTGTTTATGTACGTTGTATAGATACAATAAATGCTACTATATGTATATATTATACAGCATGCATACCCTGTACTCGACAGCAGTATACAAGTTGCGGCAGAACTTCGTAATACGTAGGCACACAACACACACGTACAAACATACGCACATATTCAACTCACAGACCAGAGGTAGTGAACTATACAGTGAGACTACGAAGCATCGCACAAAAGGAGGCCCCGAGAATAAGATACGCTGTAATGTATTCCATCTCATTCTTTTGCACGTTCAATCCTACACATATGTTTGTCTCTTTCTACGTTACGCCTCAACTTTCCGAGTGTTACACTTGATTTTACTCCTCATAAAGTTTCCGTACTGGGCCTTACAACTCAAATCGTTTGCAAACACGGCGCAGCACACGTTGAAAGACTGCCCAGCTTGGGCACCGCAGCGCCGTGATCTCGTCGCGGTGGTCGTAAGGGGTGACCTCTCGCTTCCGGCCGTGGTTCAGTTCATCGTCTGGAGCAAGAGGACGTTCCCATGCCGTCGCCTCCTTTTGGACGTGACGCAAGCAAAGGAGACGGCACAGCGGGGACGGGAGGGGACGGGAGGAGCCGCAGAAACCGCACCGGGCAAGGGCGCCAAAGGAGGAGGACACTGAACGATCTCCGGCCACCGTGAGTAGAGGCATGCGGGCGACGAACTCAGGGCAGTCCATCGCCCGAATAGAAAAAATCCCGAGACGACGGCGCGTGTGTTCTGCTCGCGACGCGATAGCGACGGGGCCCGCTCTACTGCTTTATCCGATATCTATTTTTTATTTCAGCCCATTGGGGCGGCGGCTCAAACCGATAGTCGGGCCCTGGTCTCGGTATGTAAATAATGGCTGTGAGATTTATAATATTAATTAAATAATATCAGTCTGGAAGTTTGTTTTACCAGCGATGACTTAATGGCGCAGAGTCGTGGTCGCTCACCATGGGCCTCATAAGAAACCGCAAGGTCACTCAGCAAGCTATGGAGAGAGCTATTCCTCTCCGAGATTGAATGAGAAATGAGGAGATCCATAGAAGAAACGATTTTTCAGATTCGCAGGAAAACTATAAATGTACCTCCAAATATACATGTTCCGTTAATAAAAGCGTTATCTATATAAATAATAAACAGCAACTCAAATAGGAAGTTGTGATGATGGCCGGTTTATAGTTTTAGTTTATTACAGAAGTCCGGCTTTAATCTTAGTAGGTACTAAATACTGTGATATTTAGGTTGGTTATCAGTATCACATTGACAAACTGGTTGACAAGAATCATTTGTAATTTACTTTTAAATTTTCTAAATAGTTTGACGTCAGATTTGAATGTCATCATCATCATATCAGTCAAAGGACGTCCACTACTGAACAAAGGCCTCTCCTATAGAATTCCATAATTGTGTCCTCATTTTGGGCGGATTTGCCAATCAATACTCACCACGCTCGGCAGGCGGATTCGTGAGCGCAGAATGATGCTGCTTCACTCAAGGGACGCTACCGCCCATCCCTTTGGTTTAGAGCAAAGATCGATTTAAATCTTTGGTTTAGAGTGCCTGAGACGCCTGTTACATCCACGGGAGTGGTGCTATATTCTGAATCCGGACACCACACGGACGGATTGCCAGCTGCCACTTGATGGAATTAAAATATTTATTGTATTTTCCTCATCGTTATCATATCAGCCAAAGGACACCCATTGCTGAAAAAAGGCCGAGACCATAGATTTCTAGAATTGTGTCGTTATTTTGGGGGAACTGGTCAGTACTCACCACGCTCGGCAGTGTTGCGGAGCGCAGTATAGCTGATGTCCCTAAGAGAGGACGCTGCTGCCCATCTCTCTGTTTTGAAGTTCCTTAGTGTGGTGTCCGGATTAAGAATATAGCACCACTCCATTTACTTCCGTGGATGTCGTAAAAGCCGACTTAGGGACCCTAAAACAGAGGGATGGGCAGCATCGTTTCTGCAGCCTGCAATGCGTGGTGAGTACTGGCAATTTCTTTCCATAATGACGACACACGACACGTAACCATACGTTTATGATATGATTATATATTTATACATATTTAAGAAATAGTTGCCGCGTGGTGCCGGCTCAGAATACCACCACTCCATCTCCTCCCGTGGGTGTCATAAAAGTCGACTAAGGGATCAGCCGGAGGATGGGCAGCAGCGTCCTTCGAGTACATTAACAACTCAACTGCGGTCGCCAACCCGTCTGCCAAGCGTGGCGATTATGGCAATACCTCCAATGAGCCCACAACACAACCATATTGGTCATTGTGGTGATCTTTGCGGGACGCCTGTGTCCAGCAGTGGACTTCATTCGGCCGAAATGATGATGATGAACAAATAGTTCTAACAATCCTTAATGTAATTCATAAACGACAAGAATTTACGCGAAACACGCCGTTAATTGCAATAGCTATAAAACTATTTGTAAGCGTAGTAACGGGGCAATAATAAATAATTATAATAAAGTTAAGTGATATGCAAGATTATTTTGGAGACAGTACCTAATAGCGGTGAGGTCAGCCGCTGGCGAACTTCCAGGTGTTGGCCAAACGTGAGTGTTTATGTGTTTACGAACCACACTTGACGGCCAAGATGTATAGGGCACGTGTTTGCATATATTAAAACTGCAGTTTTTTTAGGCGTGCATAGTGTTCGAGAATACTGTGTGGGATAGGAGTGATTCCATGTGATTCCCGGCAAAGAACATACCACTTCTCTCCACCTATGAGTGTCGTAAAATGCGACTAAGAGTGGATAACAAGAGGATGGTTAGCAGCATACTCCGTGTGCTAATAGAAACATATTGTAATCCCCAATCCACCTGCCAAGCAGTGATTATGGCGATATATAACCGCTCATTGTGGTGTCATGCATTGAGAGGCCCATATTCAGAAGTGGACGTTTACATCACGGTCACTTCAAATGCACCCAACGTTAATCAATTTTAACCTGACACTCACTAGCTACTACTACTAACTCTCGATCGTTAGTAGCCCTACCCGTAGCACTGGCTATGGCTTTTAATAATAATCTATGCGTGTTTATTTTCTACAGGCGTTGGATTCATTGTGTCGTCAAAGTAGGTCTAGGTCAGTAGCATCCGGAGAATGAGATACAGAGCAGAATTTTAATATGAAGCTATAGACCGCTACATATAATCTACGAGTATATTATCTCGCTGCGAGGATTTGGATAAATTATATCGTCTACGTAGACAGAAATCTAGAGTTAAAAAAATTAGTAAATTTAAAGTTTTTATCGAACTAAAAATGTAATTATTGTTTATTGTAAATGTAATGTTCGAGAAGTGTCTGGATGTATATCAGTAAAACAACGTTTCGTCACAAGGGTTTATTCCGGACTGGCACACAAGTCACGTACAAAGCATGATATAGCCATGTTTGACAACCATCTCAACTTACCCTCTATTACCCGTTATATTATAATTAGATGTACCTACATTACAGTAAACAATAGCCATAGCCAGTAGCACTCATTGATCGGTAAACGATTGGCGGGGTTAAGCAACGCTTGGCGCAGTCAGTCTCTGGATGGGTGACCGCATAGTGGTATTTCAGCTGAGCGTCTCCGTGCTATCGGGTCGTTAAAACGTCGACCCGTTGTTGTCATTAGACAGCAGTCGTTAAGCCAAGTCGGAGGCCTTTGGGCGGGTTGAACAACTCTGACACAAGGGTCGTCACTAACCATACGAAATATATATTTGGTGCAGTGGCTGATACAGTCGACTGCTGCGCTCCGGGTCGCGGGTTCGATTCCCGCACGGAACAAATATTTGTATGATCTGCAGGTAGTTGTTCCGGGTCTGGGTGTACTGTGTGTGACATGTATGTCTGTAAATGCACCCAAGACACAAGAGAAATCATAGTGTGGGGAAACGTTTTAAAAAAAAAAAAATATATTGTAAACAAACCGTGTGGTGATTAAGAATGTATCACCACTCCATCTGCTCCCGTGTTGTAAAAAGCGACTGAGGAACTCTAATCCAGAGGGATAGGCAGCAGCGCCCCTTCTGTGGATCAGCAACCATTCTGCGCTCACAAACCCGCCTGCCAAGCGTGGTGAGCACTGGTAAGTTCCCCCAAAAATTACGACACAGTTGTGGAAATCTATGGGGGAGGCCATTGTTCAGCAGTGGACGCCCTTTGGCTGATATAATGATGATGAAGAAGAACCTTCCTGCTGTGATGATAAATTTCGCTACAACCAAACCATATTTTTTATGATTGAAGATATCAAAATGTGTGTTAGGCTATGGTTAGGCTGAATCGTTCAGAATTCTGTAACTTGAAGAAATGCAAAATGCCAAAGAAAGGTCAGATATTTAGTTCTTATCGGGCCGTTAACCTCCTCTGCTGAACACCTCTCCTTTGGGCCTCCCAATGACCGCTACAAGGAACGGTCAAAGCGCATATTGCATTAATCGACCCACTTGGCAGACGGGTTAGGATCGCAGTGTGTTGTTATTTATAAGCACACTGAAGGACACCACTTGAAATTCTTTTGAAATAATCACTTATAGTATCAATATGTTGTAGGCCCTATAAAACCAGCGCTGTAGCATAAATTGTTGCATCATATGCTGAGATAGGGACCTTTTTTGGCCTTGTACAGGAATCCAGCTGTAGTCATATGTATATACTGTAATTTGTTAATAGTAAGTTTGCATTGTTAATCCAAAATAAATAAATTCTTTCATACAGTCACCATCATATCATCATTTCTACCGGAAAAGAAACGTCCACTGCTGGATATAGGCCTCTCCCAAAGATTGTTACAACTACCAGTTTGGGTTTGTTGTGTAATCATTGGGCGATTTTGTCATAATCGCCACGCTTAGCAGGCGGAATGGCAATCGCAGTTAAGTTGTAAATGTACAGTGTACTCGAAGGGCGCTGCTGCCCAGCCTCCGGCTAATCCCCTAGTCAACTTTTACGACACCCACAGGATAACATGGGTTGGTGCTATTCTTAACCGGCATCACACAGACATATACATAGTAGGTGTGAGCATTGGTCTCTTGCTCACTGCGTGTTGGCGATTTCAGACTTATGATCCAGGTTTCCTCACGATGCGTTGCTTCATCTAAAGTCAGTGGTACATGCTAGGTTCTGAACATGCAACCTGATGCATACAACTGAGTCCGTAAAACTCCGAGCCACCACAACGTTTTATACAATACATAATAATCACTTAGTCAGCTGTTACAACACCTATGGCTGAAGCGGGGTTGTCCATCCTTTTTCGGCCACCACACGGTTGCTGGCTACGACAGCTAACTGGTAATGAAGGTTATCAATCATCATGTTATCTGCAGCAAAACCTGCACAGCCAGACATAGGCCTCCCTCAAAGATTGCCACAACGACTGGTCTCGGACGAATTTCAGAGAATAATATCTATATGAAAGCAGGTACTAACATGCTCTCCGAGGCACTGAAAAGAATCAACCCATCAAAATCCTGACTGCGTCAAGCTTCATGTTAACTTAATCCCACAGATGTTCCGCGTAGTAGCCATGTTAACCGTATGCCTCGAAGCACTCTATCTAAGATATGAATTTATTCGAATAATAACTTAAACGGCAAAACCCCCCGACCCTATCTCAAGCCGGCTCGTGCCGAGTCAATAGCTTTAAATAATACTGAGTTCTCCCTCAGTTCAGTCCAGCAACGCTGTTAGCCGAAATCCGAAGTCCGCAGGGGCACCCTTAGCGGCAGTTGCCTAGTTTTTATAAGTTTTACCTTGTACCTTCTGGATTTGTCAGATTGCCTGGAGTAGCGACATTTCCATGAGATGTATGCGAGGAGCCTAACAAAATTTTTTTTTACGGCAAAGAACCCCATCTGTTCTTTGGGTTTCTAAAATGCGATGCTAAAGCATCCTTCCTACCACCAATAACAATCAACATAAATTATAAAATCGATCATAAGCTTAATATTAGAATTATCGATATTCTAACAAAGTATTCAAATAATCTACATATCGATATTTTATGGAAGCTGTTTTCGATGTTCAAATATCGATATGTTCTCTCTCAATGTTTAGTCAACATCTTTATTAGCTAGAAGTCCCACGTTTAGCAGTCTATGTCTGCGGACTTATATCTACTTAATAACGTAACGTAACTTATCCCCCTCCCTCCGGTCACGGCAGACGAGGTCAGAAATCTCGTGAAAAAGATTCACCCTCGCAAAGCCCCCGGCTCTGACGGTATCACCAACAAGGTGATTAAACTCTTCCCCGAACGTCTTATCGCCTAAATGACCGTCATCTTCAATGCGGCATTAAACAATAACCTCTTTCCGCATACGTGGAAACAGGCCACCGTTATCGGTATTCCCAAACCCGGTAAGCCCAAGTGCGAGCCTTCGAGCTATCGCCCCATAAGCCTTCTCAATTCTCTTGCGAAGATTTATGAGCGGATTATCTATTCCCGACTAAAGGATTTTGCCGATTCCAAGAAACTCATTCCCGACGAACAGTTTGGTTTTAGAACCAAACACTCGTGTGTACAACAAGTCCACCGACTAGTTGAACACATCACGTTCGGATTCTCACGCGGCATGATGACGGGAGTCCTCTTTTTCGATGTTGCGAAAGCATTTGACAAAGTCTGGCACAATGGCTTATTATATAAGTTGTATCAACTCGGAGTGCCTGACCGTCTCGTTCTCATCATACGAGACTTCTTGTCAAATCGCAGTTTCCGATATCGAATCACGGGCGCTCTCTCTTCCCCCCACCCCATTAGAGCCGGAGTCCCACAAGGATCCGTGCTAGCCCCACTATTGTTCACACTGTACACCAGTGACCTCCCCAAAAGACCTGCTAATACGACCCAATTAGCACTCTTCGCCGATGACACGGCCATTTTCTACTCTGGTTACGTTCCCGATAGTATAACTAAGATCCTCCAAACCACAGCCAACGTCTACGGCAAATGGTTTAAGAAATGGCGGATCGAAGTTAACCCTATCAAAAGTAAAGCCGTCCTATTTTGCAAATTAGGCGACGACCACCCACGCTTCAGGGAGATCTCGATGCTGGGCCAATCGGTTCTTTGGGAACCGCACGCCAAGTATCTTGGAGTCACCCTAGACAAAAAACTGACCTTCATTCCCCACACAAAGACGGTGCGTGCCCGCGCTGCCTTTGTGCTCGGTCGCCTTCACTATATTCTGAACGCTCGTAGTAAATTATCCCTTAGAAATAAGGTGAGAATTTACACCACATGCATTCGACCCATCATGACCTATGCCAGCCCAGTGTTAGCACACGCTGAATCATACCCACTCCGTAGATTCGAAACCCTCCAAACCCGTTTCATGCGCAAGGCCACTGGAGCGCCTCTGTACATGCGAAACGACCAACTCCATTTCGACCTTAACTTGCCGACCATCAGGCAATTTATGAAACAAGCGTCTAAACGCTATCTCGATTCTGCCCTGTCCCACCCAAATCCCCTTGTGGTATCAGCCGCCGATTACGAACCCTCCCGTATCAGTAGAGTACGCCGCCCAAGGCACGTTCTGGTCGATCCAGACGATAAAATCACGTTAGATCACATGAAGAGACTCGCGTTGTCTCGTTCACTAAACACCCGACCGTTGTACCGCCCTCGCCGCCGAGGATGCCCGCCTCACCGACGTCGCGGAGGCCTATCGCCGCGTCACCTTCCCGTTCAAGTTAGCACTTCTCCCTCCCGTCTCTTGCTCGCGCCGGCCCGTGCCGAGCCTGTAGCTTTAAATGTCCCCTAATACAATTTAAATAATACCGATCCAGCTGTCCCCAAAACAATAGCTTGATATCCCCAGCAACGCCCTAAGCCGAGGTCCGTGTCCCGCAGGGGGCGCCCTTAGCGAAAGTTGCTTAGTTTTTAATACTAAATTTAAGCCTGGCTGGAGGCCTCTTTTGGCTTCGCCAGCAAATGACCGGTTAAGCAACCACATTTCCCAGAAATCAGAAATGTATGCGAGAAGCACAACAAAAAAAAAAAAAAAAACGTGACGTATGTTTTCTACTGTCAGTTTTATTCAGTTATACCTAAAAGAGAATAGTTCGTATATTGGTTGTTTATCTTTGATCGCACTAATTGGAAAGTCGGTTGGTGGGGAAATGGGGTACCGCCGTGTTTGTACGCGATAAGCTTTCTAGTTTCGGGAAGCCATTTTATTAAAAATGCATCAGATATAGATACGATAGCGCGATAGGTGGGCTCTGCATGTAGTCGATATTATTATGGGGGTTTTTAGATACACTACTGAATTTCGTCAACATATCAATACGATATAGCGCATATCGAAAGAATATTGCCACTGTGAAAAATGAAATTGAATGTCACGGTTGCGCAGTAAATAAGCGATTGGCTGTTTACGCTACGTGTCGCGGGTTCAATCCCCGCACTTGATCTACAGATACTTTTCAGGTTAGGCTGTTTGCGTATGTGATATATAGGTCTGTGAACTGGATTAAAATTAGAATAGACCATAGTTTTAAAAAAAACACCTATATTGGCTGACTGGATGATTACAGTATGTGGATGGAGGCGCACCAGAGGATGCTAGGGTTGGCAGATAAAAGTTATCCGGGATACATTTTCATTCGTATGGTTAAATTTCATTTCAAAGTTTGATTAGGTTAAATTACCTGTGTGTCATACACATTTACACCTGAATCTGAAAATAGATTTAATAATGTGCATTTCTATGACAAACAGAACAAATCCCGGAACCCGGAGTGGTAATCTCGGGGACCTCGCAATTTTATCTGAAGCTGTGAACTCTACATAAAACCCATATTAGCCAACCAGCTTCGTCTCTTCTTTATATATTTTGACTATTTTAAAGAACGATAACTATTTCTTTGTTTCTCAAACTGTTTTCAAAATTTATTATTAATAGCAAAAATATAATATTAGCTGAATGTTACTATTGAGCAAGAACCATTCCTTCCACCGTCTCATTGAACGACTTGGGGCATTTGCTTTAATCACCATGCTTTGGACGATAAACGGCCCGTAATTTGTAGATAATAAATTACAATAATCCATATTAGTGAAATTCAAATTAAACGCGAATGTCGACATTTAACAATAATTACAATATCTACGCTCACACCGGTGTTGCTCCTTGTCGCCTGTAGTAGGGGCCATTTAGGGGGCCCATCTTGTGAGTGGCAAGTCACCGTCTGCCACAGAATTTCACTTTAAAGGTTGAAAGGCAGACGCCGTTTTTTTCCTTTTTTCTTAGTATTCAATCCATTTAGCACTCATTGCAATAGACCTTATACTTGTAGTTTCCATTTCATACCATGTTATACCTCCGGGGACAATCCGAGACTGCATTTTATAATGCAGCCATGGAGAGTCCCCGGTTAGTGTCCCATTACATTTAAGATTAAAATTCTCTAAAGGGCCTCTGCGTGTTGGACCCATGTCCCCGCGTAAGCCTATCAAAAGACCGGGTTCCACCTTACAGGGCATATAAACCCGTGTAATAGAGAAACATTACAATAACAAAACTATAATGATACTTGATGCAGGCGTTCTTATTTATTATTTAATAGAAACTACTCAGCCATGTTTTACAAATGCTTGGTATATATATTGCATCATTTATGCCGAAAAAAACCTCAGGGCAGGCTATTATGACCAAACAGATGATTAACTTATGTAGAGGAAAAAATAAAATTGTGCTCTATTACAATAATTACGGGAGCAATTTCGAAGCCTTCACACTCGGGTACTCAGCAGAGCCATTCCATTGGAATGAAAACGAAATATGAATATGAAATAAGGTTATTCAACCATTTATTATGGTTACCATGATAAGCCAACATTTTACTAAAGAAAAGGTTGTGCGAGGCCTTTTTTGACGCAGTGACTAATTGTTTGGTTTTCTGTGCTTTGTGTCGCAGGTTTTATCCACGCACGGTACTAACATTTGTATGGCCTACAAAGTGAGACTTATGATAGTTAATTTTACTCACGTCATAGAAAAAACTTAACTAAACAAAAAGTATGAACTAAACAGCACATATTAATTTATCTGTACTTACATTCTCATAATAATCTACCATTGTTATCGAGCACCCGACGCTTTTATTTGACATTTAAATTGAATTCCAAGATTCCATTACATTTATACATAGTTACATACATACAGGTTAAGCTAATATAGAGCGTATTAAAATAAACTCGCAACCGATCTAAACTAAGGATATCGGTAGACCCCAGTAGGTAGTTGTTTTGTGAACCTTAGATGGCAGTCGCTATATTATGTAAAACACTGATATTCAGCTGTATCTAGAAGCAGTAGAAAGACTTGAAGCCTACTACCCCGTAGATGGAAAAAAGCAAGTAGAAGAAGACTGGTCACAACAAACAACGTGTGTTCTAGAAGTTTCTTCTTCTACAGTGCGGCCGCCGAGAGAATGCGTTCTGGTCATCTGTAGTTGGTCTAGTTTTTGTTATAATAATGATATAATTTAACGATAAACTACTAAGTTTATTGTAGGTTGACGTCACTATATTAAAACAAATTTTATATCTAATATTTTATCGTTAATATAAAAGAAACCAGTCTAACTAAACGTATCAGGAACGCGTATTCTCAGTGGCCGCACTTTAATCACAAATAATAAACCAGGGTTCTATATATGAGCTCTAATTGACAGTGAGTGTCCAGCCGTTAGCTGCTATATTTTCATACAGTATACAGCTGCAACTGACTCGCAATTGCAACTCATGTAAAAGGCACGATTGGCGCAGTGGCTAAGCGATCGGCTTTCTGCGCTACTTGTCGCGGGTTCGATCCCCGTACGGAATAAATATTTGTATGATTTTACAGATGGCTGTTTCGGGTCTGGGTGTTTGTGCATGTGAGATTTATGTCTGTAAACTGTACCCACGATACAGGAGAAACTCTAATGTTGGATAACGTTTAAGAAAATCAAACTATACAATACTTTTAGCATCATCGATCAGTGGTTTTGGGTCTGAATCGATGCTGCATCGCGTTTTGACGACTTGCTTACTTGAGCTCGGTATCAAAATCGCGCGTTTCCATTAGGTCGGCGACCGAATGCGTTGACCACATTTGGTTTAAATCCGTCGCATGGTTTCATCTAGCCAGTTATCACTGAACATGGGCAATCGATTAACAAATCGGGCTGCAGTCGAATACGGCCAAATCGAATAACGTAAACGCGGCATTAGCGATTCTATAGGTTGGCGGTGAGCTGAATCGAGGGAAATGGTGTGCGAAGTAGTTTTACGCGTTCATGCTGACTGTTTATTTGAACGCAGATCGACATTGATGCCGCTTGTACCCCGCTCGTCTCTAGGCGAGGTACAAGTTGGTACAATTCGATCGCAGATGCAGATCTAGCTGTCGAAATTAACGATGAAATGTGCCGAGTTAAGAGTCCAATCGCAGTATCAAGCTTCAAAAAGCGATCAAATCGGCGATTGCCGATGCCAAAAGTAACTTAGTGCTTTGCGTCTTAGCTTGTAAAATTTGTATGGGAAGATTTATTATTTTATTTCCAAAAGTAACAGAGCATCTACTGACAGTAAAATAACGACGATATAAGTAAATATAATGAGAGCATTCCCAACAAATGTTTACCCTCTGCGTTAACAGAACCTTACTCTACTACGTAACGTTACAGAGATTAAAAAGCCACTGATAAGGCTTCCTTATCCAATACTGCAATATAATACGAACAAAAGTAGTTCGCTTTACATTAAGTTACAATTTTCTACGGTTAGTATTCATGGTGCATTCGTCCAACTGTTTGTTTATTGGTAGACTGAGTCATCAATGCCTATAGTATTATGATTGTAAATATATCCATCCCATATTTAATACAGTATATTTACGACCACAAATGTTGCCTATTCAGTAGCTTATTTGGTTAACCCATTGATGTATATATGTTATTATGGTTAACCACAGTGTAACAACCTACTCAAAACACGTATCATTCTTTTATCATTTTAACAGAAAACAAATTCTAAATTTAAAGGGCCTTAACTGTCATATAGTAGAATACGTTTAAAATCAGAATGTGCTACCCCGAATAGTATTTCCCGAGTCGTAGTGTGGCAGCTCGCCCATTTTCTTGCAGAGAGTCGGCCGGTAGCGTTGACCGACTGTATTGAGTTAGAATCTGGTAAATGTATACGACGTAGGCCTCTCCTAAACAGGAGGTATATCCCGTAATCATCACGTTGGTCAAACGGTTTGGTGACTAATAGGCCAGCATTCCGACCATAACTACCCGTCACCAGCCATGAGTATCTAGCTAGTTAGTAAAATAGTTATTCCGCTCATGAAGTTTATTGGTCAGCAGCAGGTGGTAATGAAATTTCGAATGCTATATGTGAATCTATAGGATAGATAGATTTTATGTGATACAAGTAATATAATCAATCAGTGATCTGTCGTTACGTGGTGTCATGCTTCAGGGGTGTTCTACGAACAAAGTACGGTCGTCACAAATGTTCAAAATTCAACTACCTCACTAACATTTGAAGTTGTACTTGTTTATACTATCATAATCATCATTTCAGCCGAATATACGAGTACTCGTAGTCCACTGCTGGACACAGGCCTCCGCTTAAGATCGCCACAACGATTACTTGTGTTGCGTGCTCATTGGGGGGTTTTGCTATAATCGCCACGCTTGGCTGGCGGGTTGGCGATCGCAGTTGCGTTGTTAATGTATTCGAAGGACACTGCTGCCCATCGTCCCATTAATCCCATAGTTGCCTTTTACGACACCCACGGGATGAGATGGGTTGGTGCTATTCGTAGCCGGCACCACACGGTCTTTATCAAACGTTATGTATTGCGATTTAAGTTGAATTCAGAACACGAGAAAGTTTCATAAAATTGATAGCAAAAAGAAAAATCATACGCAATAGCTTTTCACCAACAATATCCGTAAATATCATTATAGCATCATAAACAAATAAAATTACTAGAGCTTAAACGGATCGAGGGTTAAAACACGATAACGGTTCGAACTAAAAATAACTTATAACGATATTTATACACCAGCGAGCAGCGGGTATGGTAATTTCTAAGCTGTACTGGAAACTCCGAGATATAGATATATTTATTGTATAGGTGGGTAAAGCCTGAGCATAGACCCGAAAACACATGTCACGTCAAGACGGATTCTGATTTTCTTACCACACAAGTTTACGAATCCGCGGCTAGTGTGGTGATTGTGGGAAATTGTTCTTTTAATCAGCAGTAGACAAATTTTCGCGCACAGAAACATTGCTGACGCATTCAGTGGCTGCCTTATACTTGTCAAATAGACAATTCATAATAAGTAGACTAATAAACGAAAACAAATTTTTACAATATTTATTGCTTATTAAAAATTCTAGACCTTTCTGGGCTACTTAGTGGTCGTCGTGTTCCTTCAAACAACGACGTAATTGGGTTTTAACCATTACCTACCTATTCATAGACTTTAATTTAACAACTGCTTGCACGCAATAGTCTTGTTGCCGTGTGGTGCCGGCTCAGAATGCCACCACCCCATCTCCTCCCATGGGTGTCGTAAAAGTCGACTAAGGGATTAGCCAGAGGATGGGCAGCAGCGTCCTTCGAGTACATTAACAACTCAACTGCGATCGCCAACCCGTCTGCCAAGCGTGGCGATTATGGCAAAACCCCCCAATGAGCTCACAACACATCCATATCGGTCGTTGTGGATCTTTGGGGGAGGCCTGTGTCCAGCAGTGGACTTCATTCGGCCGAAATGATGATGCACGCAATAGTCTTGAAACTTTGTCTAAGTTATAGCAACACTGTTTTAACAAAACTATGCAAACAAGCAATAAAACTGCTTATTAAATGTGTGTATATTAAGCGACTATTTCCATCGCTAGTATATTGCAAAATGTAACAATGTCCGGTATCAGTAAATATATTTATCACATTTTTTGACAAAGACAGAGAATTGGAGTGCTGTGGTCTAATTCGGTGGGAGCCAAGGTAGCGGGCGCGCAGACTGGTGTATCTACGAGTTCATTTGGAGCCCTCTTTCGGTACCGAAGATGACCGCGCAGGTGGCTAACGCCCTCGATATACCCTTCGCCGCTCTCCCGGTCGTTGCACGATGCACGAGCATTAAGACCGTGGTGAAAAGAAGGCGTCCAAATTTGAAAGAACTAACCAAAAAGTTATTTTACATTTTTTCAGCATAAGACAGCACACTTTTAGTATGTACACAATAAATATACCTACTCTAGCAACTACTCCTTAAGCACCTACTCAGCATGTTGCAATCCACACAAAGATCTCTAAAAAGAAGGTATTGCCATAAAAGCAAGTTTCAATCAAATCGACACGTGTCACGCGCATGCCTTTGCGTAAACTTTTTATTCTACGGTCTGAGCACAACCTACATCAGAAACTGGTTCCCGTATGTGAGATAACTCATACATACGGAGGTCAATTCGGCCGCATTACATCATTCGATAGCTATGATAACCATAGTCGTTAGTATCTAAAGGCCAACATTATTTTAAGTGAAATGAAATATCGTTTATTCTAATTACTATTGAAAATAGTTTTTGAACGCTCCATCGCTTCCTAGTGTTTGAGCTGGGAAGAAGAGGCGGCGGCGCAACAAACTCGTCAAACACGTCTTTGTCTATGTTACATATTATGCTTTATATTAAATCAAATCTATACAAATACTCATATAATAACTATTTAAGTGTCTATCTCTGATTTCAAAACAAATGCCAAAGTGTTAGTGACAACTGCAAAATAACTAACCGATTATTTTTGTGTGTTTAAAAGTTTGTCTCGAGTAAGCTCCGAAACGGTTTAACGGATTTAAATGAAAATTTCAGGGACTAAGACATTTTAACTTAAATTTTCTTGTATGTTCCAATATAAATATAATTTACGCCTAGCAAAGAGTGCGGGTAACGGCTAGAAATGAACAAAATCATTACTTGCAATGTTTGTATGTCGTTGTTACATATCAGCTAGTACCTACACAGCCTCATAAGCATAAAAATACTTATTACTAATATTATTATATATTTATAATAATAATTATATATTTCATAATATTGTTTTGTATATAAATTGGTTATCAGGGCGTACCCGCTTACAGATATATGTAGAGTCACGTCATTGTCATTACACACACACATCAGCTCGAAAATTTCCACTACTGAACATGGGCCTCCCTATCATCACTACAATGAACGGTTATTGCAATAATCACCACGCAGGCGGATTGGTGATCGCAGTACGTTGTTATTAGCACTCGAGAAGAAGCTGCCACCCACTGCTGCCTTATACGACACCCATGGGTGAACTGTGGTGATCTATTGTTTGCGCGAACCACGAAACGGATACATGCTACGGACCAGGATGGTAGTTAAAAAGGCGAGTCATTCTCCACCCGAGGTCTTTAACAGGCGACGAAGAGAATATTTTAAGGATCTGAACACAATGTTTGTGATTATCAAAAAAAAATCTGCTAAGCATAGTAAATTAGTTATGCCAATATCGCTTGGTTGTTTATAGTGGTCTTTGCAAGGGCTATGGTCAACAGTGAAAGAAGGGAAAAAGCCGTCTATTCAAAGTAGAAATAGATCAGTAAGTACTTTTTTAATGTCAACGTCAAATACAGTTCGCAAAACGCTCAACCTCCAAGTGTACGTGGGAGTTTACTGGTTTAACATCGGCTGTCTCTACGTAAAGTATCCAACTTAGAAAATTGCATATTCGTTTTTTATTTTTATTGCAAAAGCTTCTTATTTGATTATTTTTTATATAAAATATAGTATAAAAATAAATCCGTACTTATAATATCGGTTTGCAACAATCAGTCCGCTTTATAATATAGAAAATTAAATTTTGCAGCTTCGATTTTTTAAGTAGTTACAGTAGATATGCCATGTTATTTTTCCTTCCCGAATGGCCTATCCACACAGAACATATTTATTGTTCACCAAGCGGAAATTCCGAATAATACCGCAAACAATAATAAAATCAGTATGTACCACATCTACATATATGTAGGCACAGTTAAATCGTAATCTGACAATACTGTACATATAACGCATTATAAGCTGCAGGTTCGGAAAAATTACCGTCAAATATTATTGTTATTTTATAAACGCGTGTAGAAAAGGAACAGGTTCCACAGGAATTACCATGAACGCCAGAGCACTCGGCTGATTTCAAATTCATCATAATTATCAACTGGTAGGCGTCTCCTACTAGCGGGATCGGGAGAGGGCCGATCCCGCTCGAAGGAGGAGGGCACGGAGCCGGGGTAACAACCGCCGCGGTGCCCGTGTCCAACACGCCTGAGCCCCCTGTC
The DNA here is from genome assembly GCA_947459985.1 of Diloba caeruleocephala. Classification (NCBI taxonomy): domain Eukaryota; kingdom Metazoa; phylum Arthropoda; class Insecta; order Lepidoptera; family Noctuidae; genus Diloba; species Diloba caeruleocephala. The sequence continues at coordinate 8,784,641 of OX381629.1, forward strand.
GTCTTATATGGCAGGGGGCCTTGGGGGTCGCGAGCACGCTTATTGGGAAATCTGCGTGCTCATACCGAGCGACCCCCGGGAAGACAGCGGTGTGCATGTGGTCACGTACCGCTGTGTGCGCAGCACGGCGCATAGTGATGCTTCGGGGGAATCCTTTACAATTCCCTCGAGAGATGCCTGGGGGTGGCCTCTTTACAGTCGCCTTCCCTCCACTAGAGGGGATGACCGCCTTACAGTCATCCCCTCCGAGATGTGCCTAAAGGCGTGGCACCAATGGGTGGCTCTAGATGGAGACCTTTCGAGTTCCTAGAGCCTCCCTACGGTGCCGAAGATGATCACTCCGGTGGTTTTAGCCGGTAGGAGTCCGGCATGCCCCTTCGCCCTTTCCCGGGCCGAAGGAAGTACATGAGGTATTTCCACCGGATCAATAAAAAAAAAAAAAAGGCGTCTATTACTAGGCTTCGGCCTTCGCCCATAGATCGCGATCTAGACCGATAGTTGTGGCCGCTTGCATAACCAGGACGTCAGTCCATCTGGTTAGAGACCTTCAAAATATCATCACCATCATTATTATAACAGCCGAACTGCGTCCACTCCTGAGCGATGGACAGACCATAGATTTCAAGAACGACGGGTTAAAGGTTAATTGCCGCCCGCATCCAATAATTCCCAGGATCTTCACCAGGTCATCTGTCTATATCCACCTCATTGTCACCGCCCTACGCTGCGTTTTCCGGTACGTGTTCTCCACTTGTGAACTTTTCTGCCGCAACGGCCATCAAAATATGCTGATCTTCAATTTAATCCAATACACAATTCAACTTAATGAGTATATTTACTTTAACTTCCAAAAGTAAATATTTTTCTCCTTGACAGTGCGTCTGTTGAAGGTAGCTCATATCGTTTTTGGATAAACAACACTTTCATTTGCGCCTCAGATAGATAGATAGGGTTGTCAGATGGTCGGGATGTCCCGATATTTCATATGATGCCCAGACCCCCTAAAATACTAAATCTCCCGAAAACAGCCTATCGTAAAGTTTTAATTTGAAATATTTTCTTAATGCATCCTTTTCTCTTCTTCTTATTCTTATTCCGGGGGCCCAAGTTACTTGGTCAGCTCAATATGTTAGTCATATTTCAAAGGGTTTTATGGTCGGCCACCTGCCTGACACCAACCCTCTTTGGGTATGTTAGTGTTGGTGGTTTTCCCGCCACCTGCGGGTAACACAAAATGCCTAATGGCAGGTACGCACTGAGTTCCAAACTCCCTTAGTCGCCTTTGACTACACCCACGGGACGAGTTGGAGAAGCCCTATTCGTGACTGGAGTTACCTCATTCTTTTCTAAGAACCGAAATTGGTGCACACATTGAAAACAAATACAATATACATGTGACAGGAAAAAGTTAAGTTCATTGAGGGTTAATTATGTAAAATGTCATTTTTTTACAATTTTTATTTCTCCAGACAACAATGTCAATATCCCGTAGTTTTATATTTTGTCCAGATATTTCGCTTTTCCGATCTGGCAACCCTAGCCTCTGATCTAGAACGCTTTGTTTACTTTAAATAATCTATCCAATACCTACGTTAAACTCAAATAAACCCAGCTTTATATACTTAGCTAATTGAAATGTAGTAGATATAGGGAAAACTTGTTAATTATTACATATTTGCTTTGCAACCATTTGTGTTGACACATAGTTACGTATCTAATTACTTTGTATGGCCAATAAAATACAATCCCTGGATTTTTATGTTTTTCACAACCGACCCGACCACGGAGTCAGTCAAAAACTACACCAATTTAATAAAATTGAAGTGTCTGTTTGTGATTTCAAAATAAATGCCTAAATGTATGCACAAATGACCGTTTTTAGATTGTTTGTGTCTGTGTCTGAAAGTTTGTCTCGAATAAGCTCCAAAACGGCTCAACGGATTTCAATGGAAATTTTAGGAATGATAATTTTTATGTTTATGCCCATTTCGATATCTTGCAGGGTTCAGAAGATATGAATATAAATATAATTTACGCGTAGCGAAGCGGGCAGGTAACGGCTAGTTGTCAATGTAGATCGGACAAGTTTGGTATATATAAGATAGGTATAAAATTAAGGACAACGTTTTATCTCTCTAAAAATGAACTACGCTTGTTATCTATAACTTTTAATTGCCTCGCTTATTAAGAAAAGATCGTGCGTATCCGTCACAAAAATAACCTTCGTTTGCTTGTATCGAGTAAAACTGAAGTTTCTGCTAACAGTTTAATAATAAATTTTGGCTTTCAGCCACGCACGGGCAATGCAAACATATACACAAATATTAACAATTAACGGCTTATGATAAAATAATCAAACGTACCGTCAGTAGCAGGAACTTATCCGCAATTAGCGTCACTATATCACTTTCAGTTTCTTCTAAGAACGCACCGTTTAACCGAAGTAACAAAGGAACCACACAGCGATCACAGTTACATCATCGAACATTCGCGGAAATTAACAGCGTTGTACCGTAACACTAACACTATGAATTAGCATAAGCTCTCAAATTTCGCTAACTAAATCTCGAGTTAACTTCGCGGCGGGAAGCGTGTGGTGTATTTTTTGTGACTCGATAGTAGTGCTGTACTCCGGTCGTATGTCAATCGAATTAAGTTTGATAGGTTAATTGAATGTTGGAGTGTTGTGCGTCGTGATAAGCGTCGAGAGGTCGCGCCGCGACTGCCCGCTCGCTGTATCATTGACGCCGGCTCACGTGCGTTTGCATGCAAAAAGCACACAGAACTCTCACAGACAACTATTCCCACGTAAATTGTTGGATCATGACTGGGTGTTGGGGTATTTCGGGACGGTATCTATTTTGGATGCAACACATAAATAATTTCAGTCTTTCGGTTAATTTATGTGTGAGCAAATATTCGATAAGAAAAAATTATGAACAATATTTTATTAAAAAGTCACGTGCTAGCTGTGTCTTAAGAATTATAAGTAAACTTGATGATAACACATCAAACATTATGTTTGAAATTAGTTCCATTAGTGTATATATCCATTATCATATCGGCCATTTATACGTCCACTGCTGAACAAAGGCCTCCCCCATAGATTTCACAACTGTGTCATCATTTTGGGGGGTATTTGCCAATACTCACCACGCTTGGCAGGCGGGTTGGTGAGCGCAGTATGGTTATCGGTTCACAAAAGGGACGCTGCTGCCCATCCCCCTGGTTTAGATTCCCTTAGTCGCCTTTTACGACATCCACGGGAGGAGATGGAGTGGTGCTATATTGTTAATCCGGACACATATATCCATTAGTGTACGCGTAATTGAAAAAGTAATATTTTAATAACCTAGAGACCATATTTTGTACAAGTAATTAATATTTATAGTTTTAACATTGGGCAAAGGATACATTCTAAAAGGTAACGACGCTGATCTACCTATTCTAGGCAGGAACCTGAGGTTCGAATGTAAGTTGTGTGCGTCATCAACTCTACCACTGCATTTCGTTTTCTCTATTCATAGTGAATGGAGAAAACGCTGACACGTTAGTAGCATTCATTTCTTACACAACACTAGACCCTCTACTATATTGGCACTAGTAATGTAGTAATGAAATTCAATTTCTATCAGAAAACCAATGAGAACTTTTCAATGGGAAATAGAGAAAGCGAACGTTGAGAAGACGAAATAATATTTGCATTGTTGATTTTAAAAACGAACTAATAAGCATTATAGCTTCCAAATTACACCCCTACTTAATGGTACAATGGCGTCATCATACTATAGATATTTTGCAACCAGTTATTGATACACGTGTTGTAGTATTTTCGAGAAATGATCTAGTGGCACTTTAAATTCTTAGAAACCTGTTATTACATCAAAAGAGAATGGATTTCTTCAACATTAAGGTATGGCTTGAGAGTCATCAACATATTAAGAATTAGAATCATTATTTCGAAGATAGTATTAATGACTGATGATGGTATGACACAAATAGTTGTATACGGAATAAAAACATGCCTCTGTGTCCACTACAAAGAGGATAAGGGATACTGCCATAATCACAACGCTTGGCAGGTGGATTGGTGATTGCAGTATGTTGTTATTAGCTAGCGGGAGGATGCCGTTCTTTATTCTTCTTCTTCTTTTCGTGTAGTTAGTTGCCAACCTTGTGTCAGAGCTGTTCAAGCCGACCAGACCTCCGACTTGGCGTCTAATGACAATAACCGGGACCGACGATTTTACGTGCCTTCCGAAGCACGGAGACGCTCAGTTCAAATACCACTATACGGTCACACATCCATAGACTGACCGCACCAAGCGTTGCTTAACCTCATCGATCGTTTACCAAACAGTGAGTGCAACTGGATACGAGAGTCTCATAGCCAGAAGAAGAAGAAACTAACGGGAGGGTACTAGTCTTCATCACAAACGTCAGTCGCCTTTTACGACACCTATGGGTGGCGAAGTCTGGTCTGTTCTTTGCCAGGAACCCTACGGGTGAAGTAGTGTTACTAAAAACCATACCAAAAGACGATAGAGAAGTTTGAACTAATTACACCAAACTATTATCTATAACTAAACAATGGCTAATACAACAAACACGAAAAAAATTATTAACCATATTGACATTACAGTCCTTCACCCTATCGCAGGACGGTCTATAAATATTCCTGCGCGTATGATTTTCATAAACAAGCCTCACATCGGCGTTTCCACCTCGACCCGAGTATTAGAATGAGAAAACAATGGCATATCGCCAAGTTAGCCGTGACGTACGCGCGGTTGCAAACTACACCATCAGCGTACTTCAATAGCCTCACAGCTATTCAGTTATTCTTAAAACAAATAAAAGCTGGATTATTCGCTTTTGTCTGAAGAAATCCGTCTGATCTGATCAAGAATATAGCTCCACTCTATCTTCTCCCGTGGATGACGTAAAAGGGGAATGAGGGTCTAAATCAGAGGGATGGGCCACATCGCCCTTCCTGTGGAATAGTGGCTGTACTGCGCTCACCTACCCGCCTGCCAAGCGTGGTGAGTAATAGCAAAACCCCCCAATGAGCACACCCATATCGGTCGTTGTGATCTTTGAGGGAGGCCTGTGTCCAGCAGTGGACTTCATTCGGCCGAAATGATGATGATAATTTTACAACTATTTGTGCCATGCCATCATCAGTCATTAATACTATCTTCGAAATAATGATTCTAATTCTTAATATGTTGATGACTCTCAAGCCATACCTTAATGTTGAAGAAAACCATTCTCTTTTGATGTAATAACAGGTTTCGACGAATTTAAAGTGCCATTAGATAATTTCCCCAAAATGATGACATAATCCGTAAGAGAGCCACAAGAGTTCGAATTATATAGTATAAATTCTGATATTTTTTATAGGCTTCATATCCAATTGTTAACAGCGTTTTATTGAAAGTAGGTGTTCTATTGCACCAGTCCGGCTAGGTACAACCGCAGTGCCAGATATTCAGACATTACTGTGCTCCGGTTAGAAGGGCACTGTAGCTAGTGAAATGAACGGACGGCACGGTAGGCGCAGTGGCTGATACAGTCGGCTGCTGCGCACCGGGTCGCGGGTTCGATTCCCGCACGGAATAGATATTTGTATGATCTGCAGGTAGTTGTTCCGGGTCTGGGTGTATTGTGTGTGGAATTTGTGTCTGTAAACGCACCGACGTCACAGGAGAAATCCCAGTGTGGGGCAACGCTTAAAAAAAAAAAAAAACACCAATGTCTCGACGTGACGAGCTCATGTAGTCCCACAGGACTAGTCCTGGATAACATATTCTTATGGACAAGCGTGATGCTTACCATCGGGCGGATGACTTGTTACTCTATTCACTTGGTTGTATGAAAAAAGAAATACGGCCCAATACTGGAACGCCAGTTAATATTAAAAGAAAAAGAAATGCACTCCGGGAGTGCCGACAGAAGTGAAAACTTATTTTGGCGCGTTAGGAGATTTTATCTCGTCTAAAAATATGCGTACCGCGCTAAAAGAAGTTTTCACTTCAAAAATTCTCGTTATTATTATTCGTTTTAGTTAGTATTCGCCCGATTGTTTGCTAATCGTTTGCGTTTTTCAACTAGTGTAGTGATACTAATGTTCTAAATCTTACTTACCCATTAGGAACCGGGTTTTACCAGTGTTTCATTTAATTATTTTAATCATTAACATCAAATTATTTATTCACTATATGTATATATTTAATCAAGCGTATTATGACGCACAACCGAAATAAATGATCGAGTTACGGAGGAGTGAGCTGCAAATATCCAAATATACTTTGTGTTTTTATGAATAAGAAGTCGGGATTTTATCAGAAGGCAAATTCTCGTTTTTTTTACGTGAAAATTTGGCCGATACGATATTATGAATTGACAAAGAATTGGTATTCTGCTCCTCTTCAAGTTCATTATGATCTCAATCTAGTCTGCTTACAGACTCATTTCAATCTTACTTTGACGTTTATGTTAATATGTTCAGAATGTTTGCAGAATACCGTAATAGCTTCGATTAACTTTCAATCCATTTTAGATCTTACCACAATATATATAAAAGCTCTATTTTTTAACGTGAACACTATTTTATTTATTTATATATATACTATGGAATTACACATTAAAACTAATTACATATACACTATTTATGATTAAACTAACAATTACAAACAAATATATATAATATAAGTTTTTTTTGACGTCTCCGTGGCAACAACGCCTTATTTGTTTGCCCTGCAAATAATTTAAAATAAAATAATTTAAAGTGCAGCTACAGTATTGTAGCACTATAGTTAGAGCTCAACTCAATTACTACCACGCAGGATAACAGATTTGCGAGGACAAGCTGCACCAACTGCAGCCTGCCGTGGACCGGTGACTATTCGGTCCACACGTCAGTTCCAGTTACGTATACGAATAGGTGTAACGTGTAAAAATCAATGTGACATCAAAACCCCAAAAAATCTGACAGCTGGTCTAACCCAAGAATGATGGTGGAAAGAAGATATTCAATCTGGTACTGAGCGGCATCTAGTTAAACTGGCAGCTCAGACCAATACAGTTGGGAAGAGGACAGCTCATGATCAGTGATGAGTGATGAGTTCTAGAACAAACGGCATCGCAAGCCATTATTGTTTTACTCTGCCAAGTTATGTATTCTAATAATGAATCGTCTAAAAATACCGAAAGCACCAGGACGCTCCTTATATATCTCCACCCTAGCAACAGTTGCCAGGGCTCTAAACATCAACGTCAATTTATTTATATTGATATTTTTGTGATATTCTGTGATATTTTTTGTTATTCGAGTTGTATATTTTGTTAATAGTGTAAATATTTCCCAAATGACCAATGATGATGGTTGCAACGATGTCGAAAAAAGTGCCAGTCAAGCTTCGCTGGATAACTTGGTAAGATGTCCCCATTGTTCCCAGGCACGTTTTTTTAAAGGTACGCGGGGTTTGAATGTACATTTTGGTAAGGTTCATAAACCCCAAAATGTGCCATCATGCTCCGCAACCACACCTACACCTACATACGACCAAATTCCCATTTGGCAAACACTATCTAAGTTAAAAAATTCGATACCAGTTCTAAAGAGGGTTCCCCGTGCCGCAAGGCCTTTAGTTGCCCAATACCTAGCTAAAGCGGTCCGTCTGGTTACCCGGGAGAACTCAGAAAACGCCTGGGAACAATTACTCACCTTCCCTTATCGTATTCTACATGTGCAAAAAACTTTGGCTACTAAAAAAACTTTAACTGCTCAAATTAAAGATAATTGTAATGTTTCGACCACAACTTTCGATTCAAAATTTACGACACAAAATCATGTATCACCTAAAGGTTTATTTCACCATGTAGAATCGAAATTAAGCGATGGTGATATTAGGGGAGCGGCCAGGTTACTTTTCAGTAGTGATGTGATTGCGCCTTACTCTTCAGACACAGTTACAGCTCTGAAAAGTAAACACCCGGCCCCAGCGGATGTCCTCTCCTTCCCTGACCCTCCAGATCCTAATTTAAATACACTTACAATTTCAGCCCGCCAATTGGTCGCCGCTATAAGCTCCTTTAAGAGCGGATCGGCTGGCGGCCTCGACGGCTTGACGCCACAGCATTTAAAAGATTTGACGTGTTCAAGCGCCGGGGAAGCTGGTGAGTCGCTTTTGAAGGAGCTTACTGCTCTGACCAATTTGATGCTCTCCGGCAATGTGCACGAAGCCGTTATTGATATCTTGTACGGGGCCAATTTATGTGCCCTGCGCAAGAAGGATGGCGGCATTCGTCCCATTGCCGTAGGTTGTACTTACCGCCGTATGGCAGCCAAAATTTGCTGCAAAGTTTACAGTGAAACGCTTTGCAGCAAATTTCAGCCTCACCAACTTGGTTTTGGTTCAAAAGGAGGCTGTGAGGCTGCCGTGCACGCCCTGTCCACATTTTTAAATCATAACGAAGGGGAGGTCATCGTTAAGGTTGACATTAAAAACGCCTTCAATTCCGTTAACAGGGATACCTTTTTGATGGAAGTAAAAAAAGAATTACCCGAAATTTATAGTTTTATTTGGCAATGTTACAGATATCCCTCTAAATTACTTTATAAGGACACACTTTTGGAATCTGCAGTTGGATGTCAACAAGGTGACCCTCTCGGGCCAGTCATTTTTAGTCTTGCAATTCACCCCATTATCCGCCAACTAAATTCAAAATTTAACATGTGGTATTTGGATGATGGGACGCTAGGAGGTAACGTAGATACTGTTCTCAATGACCTAATATTCCTGAAAGAGAAATTCCACTCAATCGGCCTGGACCTTAATCTCTCCAAATGTGAAATTTATTTACCTGACTACACCGACAGACAATCGACTTTATCAAAATTTTATGAAGTAGCCCCAAATATCAAAATTATCGAAAAAAATACTCTGCACCTCCTAGGGTCCCCAATTCTAGAAGAATCATTTCCATGTTACATAGACAAAAAAATACAACATTTCAATGACGTATCCGAAAGACTATTCAAAATTAATTTACATTCGGCTTATACTTTAATTAGGTACTGTTGTTTTGGCCCAAAATTTATGTATAACCTTCGCTCCTCCCATTTATGGAAGCAGCCACAACTTTTGGAGAAATTAGACATCATTATAAAGAATACATTAACTTCCGTTTTAAATGTGGCTCTGGACGACCGAGCTTGGATACAAGCCTCACTACCCATACGCATGGGTGGCCTTGGCGTCCGTAAAATTTCTAGTGTAAGTTTACCGGCATTTCTGTCCTCGGTCCACAGTACTGATAAATTAACCAGGAAAATTTTAGCGTCCACACTGGTTGATTTTGAAGTACCGTGCATGACTGATGCTGTAAATGCATGGAAAATGGCTTGCCCGAATACGGTTTTGCCCCTGAATCCTTGTATCCAGAGACAGTGGGACGAGCCGCTCTGCACTTTGGTACGGAAGAATTTAATGAATACGTCCACCAATGCTGTTGAGCGTGCTCGCCTACTTGCTGTGGGTGAATGGGAGTCAGGGTTATGGCTTCAGGCGCTCCCGTCATCCAACATAGGCACTATGTTGGATGACACTACTTTTCGGCTCGCTGCATGCCTTCGTTTAGGTGCTCCTTGTGGTGCTCCTCATCGGTGTCACTGCGGTGAAGCTGTCGACCCTCTCGGAATCCATGGCCTATCTTGCAGTAGAAGTGCAGGTCGTATATCGCGCCATGCCAACATTAACGACATTATTCGTCGTGCTCTTGCCACCGCCGGCGTGCCAGCTGTTTTAGAACCCAATGGCTTGGCACGCGACGATGGCAAAAGACCGGACGGTATGTCGTTACTGCCTTGGAAAATGGGTAGGCCTCTGGTGTGGGACGCAACTTGTGTCGACACCCTTGCTCCTTCCCATCTTCCAAGCACGGCTGGCTGTGCTGGTGCTGCCGCTTCTGCAGCGGAAAACCTCAAACGGCGCAAATATAATAATCTCATCGGAAATTATTGTTTTGAGCCGTTTGGGGTCGAAACGCTTGGGTCATGGGGTCCGAGTGCACGTCTACTTTTCAAAGACATAGCTAGACGGTTGGTCGACACTTTACGTGATCAGAGGGCTGGCCTTTTCTTTGGCCAAAGAATAAGCATTGCCATTCAACGTGGCAATGCTGCCAGTCTTCTGGGAACATTACCGGCTGACAGCGATGGGGAGGAGTACTTTGACGCCTAAATGTCTCCTTTTTTTTAGGGTTTTTATTTATTGTTAGTTATTTAAGGCATACATATTGTGTATATTTTTTATTTATATGTATATATAAGTTTTATCTTTAGTTATATTACAATATATATTAATTTACTTTGTATTTTCTTTTGGTGTACAATAAAGTATACTCTACTCTACTCTATATGTTCACGTTTGACGTCGTTTGTTAGTTTAGGAGAATACCGTTTGTAACATTGAGACTCAATTGACAATCGGAACAATAATTCGAATATTTTTAATTACGAGATGCCCTCAGATGATTTGAATCGGCCGAAACGGTCTGTGTTGTTTTTGTTTGGCACTACAGCTGTAATTAGTAGGGAATACCGATATTAGAGCGGGCGCGCCGTAGTTCTATACAAGTGCTAACATCAACAAAACGCTTGCCAAGTGGGATATTTATGGCAATATCTGAATAATGAGTAATCGATCACTGTATCCACCAATTAAAAAACGCATGGTCAGCAGTGGACACCTATGCTGCAGCTGATATAATGCGCAGTAGTATAATTGAAACGTATTTGACCCAATAAAGAATATACATAACTACATTTGCAATATAATGACTAAAGAGCAGTCGTGTGCCTGAACCTTTATTGGGTCGGGTGATGTCAAGGTGGCGTGTGACATGATCTTGCCTAATCAAAATGCTAGATCGGGAACGACACATACAACATACAAATAGAGTCTCAACATTTTAATTGATCAGCCTACAGAATAATATTTCTAAGTATAATACCTTCTGTTAAGCTATAAAATCCTAAGCTTGATACTCCATCAGGATTGTATGCAGAAGGCGGAGAGCCAAGTGTTGTGGTGGAACTTGGAAAATACCTATGTCTAGGAGAGAACAATATGCGGAGCTGGCACTATGTACTGCGATGAAACCGTAAAAGACGGAACTGGATCGAATGAACAGTACGGAAGCTCTAGAGTTCTCGGAAACCGCATGGGAGTTTAGTTCTATATTTGCAGTATAATCGCTTAGCGGAACCGAAACGTCTACGGGTTTGTAGGCGGGATCTAGGTTTAGGTTATCTATTAGTTGACGAGTTATTGTTATCGACGGATTTATTATTGCGGACACGGAAGATATATTGCAAGAAGAAGCTAAGCTGTTCTTCTTACTTGTACATACAGGATCAGGGTGTTGTAACGTGCTAACTTGATATGGGCTTGGGTGGCCGTTTGTTAAGGATACAATAATATAACAGCTTGTGTATTTATTTCAACGCTTTGAAGAAATGTACCGATTGTACTTATACCAAAAAATGCAAGTTTCTGCCTAAACGGATAAATTCTCAGCAAACTGCGTTGATAAAGTATCTAATAGATAAATAATAATAAATTTATATTCATTTTGAATGCAGCTCTAGAATGTGACAATATTTAGTCCAACTAAATTTGATCTTTTCGATCGATTTTGATCTGCATTTTCTGTTTTTATTTTAGTAAGTGTTTAACGACGCCGTGTGGTGCCGGCTAAGAATATCACCACCCCATCTCATCCCGTGGGTGTCGTAAAAGGCAGCGTCCTTCGAGTACAATTATAACACAACTGCGATCGCCAACCCGACTGCCCAGCGTGGCGATTATGGCAAAACACCCCAATGAGCACATAATCTATGGGGGAGGCTTCTGTCCAGCAGTGGACGTTTTTCGGCTGAAATGATGAAGCGTTTAAATTGTACCTTAACATAAACATAGTTAAATGTGAAACGAAAGAAATAGTAAACTCTGGTTTGTAGAAGCAACTGTGGAATCTGTTAAACTATATCAGATTTGATATTATCTGAATGAAAAAGTCATCATGTCAGCCAAATGGTGTCCACTGCTGAACAAAGACCTTCCCCATAGAATTCCACAATTTTGTCATCATTTTGGAGGCGATTTGCCAGTACTCACCATGCTTGGCAGGCGGGTTGGTGAACACGGAATGATGCTGTTCCACAAAAGGGAAGTTGCTACCCATCCCACTGGTTTAGTCTGTTAGCCGCCTTTTACAACATCCACGAGAGGAGATGGAATGGTGCTATATTCTTAATCCGGACGGAGAAAAAGTAATAACAGTTAATTAGATACATTAAGTGCATTGGATTAACTACATACTTAACAAATAATATACACAGATTGTTATAAATGGAGCCCGTTCACAGCGCCTGGCACAGTGACTTGTGACAGGCATTGTACATTGATTAGATAACGATTTTACCCCAGATGCGCACGAGCATACGATGCACAAGAGTGATGTGGAAATACTGGCGCCATATTAGGATGTTTGTAGGACAAAATCTATTATTTCTTTTTAAGTTTAGTGCCAGGACCGTGCTTGAAAATTTGGTCGTACTATTCGTAGTAACATTTAATTCTATATATGCATGTTTTTTCTAGATTTGCATAGTGCAGTACCGTCAAACTTTCTCTTTTTTTGTTTTTTTGTTTTTAAAACCTTGCCCCACATCAGTTTTTCTCCTGTGTCGTGGGTGCGTTTACAGACATGAATTCCACATACAATACACCCAGACCCGGAACAACTACCTGCAGATCATACAAATATTTGTTCCGTGCGGGAATCGAACTCGCGACCCGGAGCGCGGCAGTCGACTGTATCAGCCACTGCACCAACCGTGCCTTCAGTCAGTGCCTGCCTGCCGTGTCTGAGCATTATTTGTCTTTCACATTCTTCTACGCTTGTCCTCGGTCCTGCTAAAACAGACCATCTCCTTTTCCTCAGGTTGTTCATGATCACAATAAGTTGAGGCTGTTGCTGAAAATCAGCGGCTTCGTTCTGGTGCATTACTCTGACCAACGACCTATGTTTTTAGCAGATTGCGATTTCATGACCGTATTAAGTTTTCGTAGGTATTCATATAATTTCTCGTAGAACTAATGGTCGGTGCGGCAAAAGGGTTCTGGAGTGGGATGACCTCCAACGAGGTGGACAGACCACCTGATGTTACTGGCCGTTGTGGAAATCTATGGGGGAGGCCTTGGACGACAACTAAGGCTGATATGATGATGGTGATGATAATGATGAGGCACTTCAAATCTTTGGTTAAGAATTATATTATATATTGCCAGCGCGTTTAATATTAAGTCATGCTTTAAGTAGAATTTTAAATATTATACGCGTCGAATTTTGCCGCATATAAAATGATTTCCTTCTTTCTTTCAACAAACAGCATCCTCTTAAACGCTATTAAAAACACTGCAATACCAAAATTTATCTGTGAAACATAGTGATTATGGGTATTTTCCCTCCCGGCTATCGCGATTGTTTGGGTACCTACGTATTCAACGGTGGACATTAATGGGTGAGTACACACCTCTCATACTACCCATGAAGAGACGTGGAAGGACATATCAGGAGGGTTAAATTAATTAAACAGGCGTTGTGTATCTCGTCGTTGGGTTCTCTACGATATGGACGAGCTGAGCGATGATGCATGTAAACGTGTGCCGTCTGCCATGACTGGTCAGCTGATAAATAAAGGACATTCAGTAGGTTATAGGGATCGATTTCATTAACGGACCGGATACGGAACACGATACAGCACTCCAAGACACAAATTGCCGACGTCACCCAAAAAGCACCTAAGCTCAGATGGAACTGGGCAGGAAACGTTTGCCGCATGTCGGATGAATTGTAGCCAAAGATAACCACAACGTGGGTGGGTGCCCGATTGTATCTTGATTATCATATTTTGTATCAATAAATACTGTATCAATATATTTTAGTTTTCAACGAATTTAGTTGTACTTTCCTGTGCGAAGCTGGGGCGAGCAGCTAGTTTGAACTAAAATCTTTGACTTCTAACTACTGAAACAAAATCTTTACTAAATCTGCTTTGGATTAGGTGTATAAATGATTAATTAATGCTGCCATCTTATATGCATGCATCTTGGGCACGTGTCCAGGACACTAACTAGTTACTAGTAGATATCTCGAAAGCTGTCGTGTAGTCAGTTCGTCATTGCATGTTCCAAATGCATTGAATTCTATTAACTCAGTTGGCAATTATGTAATTAATAAAAAAGAATTAGAACTATTAAATTACTGACATTACACTCAAAACACCTTCATTACTGTATAACTTGAGTCCAGCTCCATAATATTAATTAATGCATTTGGCATTTGTTACAAACCTATGTGGCACTCATCGATAACCAATTGCACTCGCTGATCGGTAAACGATTAAACGATGTTCAGTGCGGTCAATCTATAAATGGGTGACCGTGTGTTTCGGAGGACATTTAAAATCTTCGGTCGTCCCTATTGTGGTCATTGACCGACGTTTACCCAAGTCAGAGGCCTTTGGGCGGCTTACACAACTCTGACACAAGATTTGCCATTAACGACACGAAATAAGGAAAATATTAACCTAAATTATCAAGATTGTAGAATGACCTTATGTGACAGAAAAAAAAAACGAAATTATCACGTCTAATGCTGTTAACCATGAAACAGGTGACATTTCAGGCAGGGCAGCGATATTATAATATCACACTAGCTGGGACCCGCAGTTTCACCCGCGTTTAATTTAAAAGAAATTTAGAGTACTTCGACATAGACACTTGACATAGAATAAATATATTGGATTTCAAGGGTTTTATTTTTTTACGCGGAACCCTAATTATTTTTCTAAAATAAAAGTAGCCTAAGTTATTCCTTATAACAACAGCTATCTGCAAGTGAAGGTCCTGTCAAAATCGGTCCAGCCGTTTCGGAGATTACCCGGAACAAACAGACAGACAGACAGATAGACAAAAAATTTAAAAATAGTGTTTTTGTTATATGTAACGTACATACTTTCATATGCATTTAGTAAAAAGCTGTTATTTTGACATTACAAACGGCACGGAGGAGGCGCACCCACGACACAGGAGAAACCCATAAATGCATATGAAAGTTTATACGGTAAGTACCTACAACAAAAAGCTATTTGTAATTTTAAGTTTTTAAACTGACATGGTCACTGACACTATTATTAGAGCTGAAAACGGGATATTTATCATGTAAAGACCGAAAAAGTGCCGTAAAAAGTTGGCGAGCGGACACAGTGAGTTTCGTGTGTTCCCAAGTCGAGTTATGAGTGACCTTAAGTGATAGTAGTAGCGGCACCCAGCGCACAAAACGTTTAAGGAAGAGGGTAGATCGTTTTGTCTGCTCTTAAACATCCACCCGCAAAAACTTTAGTTTATCCGTGAACATGGCGCTTGCAACAGCGCCGAAATATCGGGAACTCAAAAGAAATAAAAAACATAGTAAATATCCCGTTTTCAGTTCTAATAATAGTATTTGTAAAAAAAAAACTGTCTGTTTTTTCCCGCTAATCTCCGAAACGGCTGGATCGATTTCTACAGGACTTTCACTGGCAGATAGCTGATGTTATAAGGAATAACTTTATTTTAGAAAAATAATTAGGGTTCCGTGCAAAAAAATAAAACCCATGAAATCCAATATATATACATACTCTATGTGAAGTGTCTATGCCGAAGTACTCTAAATTATTTATAAATAATCCACTTTCTTTTAAATTAAACGGCGGGTGAAACCGCGGCTCCCAGCTCGTAAAATAATTTAATAGTACGAATTATAACACTGACATTATAAAAATATCAATGTCTGTGTTACCGACGCAATCGAAAATAAAAAACAGATGTGTCCCTGACATATTTCGAATGGTATGACTTATTTAAAACTCTAAGCTATATTAACCCAAAAGGGCAAGGCGCTCCCCTCGTTTCAATATGACGTGTAAAAGTGTCTGATAGGACCTAATTAAAATTTATTCTTTCCTACTGCTCCATTTTGTTTTCTGATTAATTTCTTTGCGGGTTCCAAGGTTCTTCATTTCTCTGGGACACACCGCCCTTCATTGGTCGGTGTTCTTTTTGGTGGTCGCCATTGTAGATCCTGGCTTACAGGAGTTGCAGTGGTTGGAAATGTGTGGCGAGCTTGCCCCAAAAAAAGTTAATTACAGATTAAATGATTCTATTCTATACTTGATATTTTTCGAATTTCTTATCTAAGAAAACTGTATTTATCTGTTTTGATTTTAGACTAATTGGGCGTCAAACCTGTTATTGCGGTCATGATAATCCATAAACATATCTAACAGCTACAGTTAATAATATTGGGGACACTGCCGTAATCACCATACTTGGCGGGCCGATTGGTTATCACAGTATACAGTATTTTAACATAGAAAAAAGCTCCAGATTTTCTCGTGTATACTCTACGCCTTTTGGAGCAGGGTTGATCTATTCTGAACGGTAAGTTTAGCGCAGTGGCTAGTTGGTTGGTTTTTGGCGCTAGGTGTCGCGTATTCGATTCCCATACAGTTGATCCGGGTTTCGGAGTTTGTGCATGTGAGATTTACATCTCTAAGTTTAGTAGTCTTTTTCTTCATTCGTGTAGTTAGTGGCGAACCTTATGTAGAGTTGTTTAAGCCTCTCAAAGGCCTCCGACGTGGCTTAACGACTGCCGTCTAATGAGAGCAACCGGCACCGACGATTTTACATGCTTTCCGAAGCACGGAGACACTCAGTTCAAATACCACTTTGCGGTCACACATCCATATACTGACCGCACCTCACAAATCGTTAACTAATCAGCGAGTGCAATGGGCTATGAGCTCCGGCTATGTAAGTTTAATAGTAGTTGTACCAGTGACTCAGAGATCGTAGTGTACCGGGCTTCTTTTTTTTTAAGACGAAATTAGTATTCACATTTCGACGAAAATATTAGTAATTTTTGTATATGTTTTCCATATAAAACCCAAAATGATGCTGTTAACAACGGATGAACAGGTTAAATTGTGATAACCTTACATTACGTAACGTTAAGTACTGTATGTATGTGGCATATTCATTCGGGAGTTGAATCATGGTCACTGCACAATGACAACGAGCGCACGGACCATACGGTGCACCAATCCATATTGATGTGTAATAAAAGATTGAACACGTATGAATTATGTATCGCAATGTAAACATCACATTGTGGGCAAATATTGATTGATTAGCTTACAATGGATGCACCGATGGGTAGGCAATTACTAAACGCTACTAATATTGATATTATTGCCTATTTTATATGGTTGCATAAGTTGGGCTTGGCATTGATACGATTTAAGTATCTAGTCAAATTGTTTTAAAGATAAAGATTTAAAAGATTTGTATTCATGTAAACCATCATGAGTAGTCAGAGTTTAGTTGCAACGTTCCAAGACGTAGATTTGTTGCTCCATCATCTCAGTCAAAGGACGTCCAATGCTGAACAAAAGGTTTCTAAAATTAAGTCGTTATTGGAGGAATTTGCCTGTACTTACCAACCCTGGCAGGCGGGTTGGTGAGCGCAGTATGGCATCTGTTCCATAGAAGAGACGCCGTTGCCCATCCCTCTAATATACAGCCCCTTAATCGCCTTTTAAACATCGACGAGAGGAGATGGAGTGGTTTTATAGGTATTCTTAATCAGAACATGGAATACACGGAAAGTAATGGTTACTCTTTTTAAAACATGTTACAATATTTATGACATTGTTCTCAAAATGAAGGTTGATCGCTATCACAAAATAAAGTCTTAATTTATATGCCAAGTTATAAATTGGTAACATTCAAAACATCGGATTTCATCTTGATGTTATTAATAAATGGTGATTATATTATGAATAGTTGATTTTGCATCGTCCTTTCATGTCGTTGGAAACATTTCGAACTCTGTCCATTTGAGTCCGGAGCAATGAAAAGGTCAGTTGAATAATGTAATGTCAAGTAAAATTATTTAAAACTGATTGCCAATAAATGAACCCACACAAATTACTCGAAGCTTTAGTTTTGACCAACAGCTGTGTGTTCAGAAAAAATTAAACCACGAAGAAATATCTATTTTATATCTCGATATTTTCGTTATAAGAGGAAAAGGGCTATTATTATACTGAAAGCATAATATATGACTGGATGGATATAGATGACTTTCACGGTCATCATGGACAAGGCGATGCGCCTCCATAAAGCGCAGGGTGCGCGAGGGGGATGCGGTCCAATGATGAGCTAACTCCGCGATAAGTTGGAAAAAGGAACACCGTGGGATTTTAGCCGGGAGAGTCTGACACATCAGGGCAGAGGAAGTCCATGAGGATTTCCTCATAATAAAAAAAGAGATACTAGAGAGACCCAACAGCATCCCGAAAACTATATCAGACAGGTGGGACGGCCCCATACTTGATTTGAATGCGCTTGCATGCCACTGTGGCATATTTTATGTCAATAATATTGTTCCTGTTAGATGTAGATGCTAGCTAGGAATACCACCACCCCATCTCATCTCGTGGGTGTCGTAAAAGGCGACTATGGCAATTAAAAATTAGGGCATACCCCCGCAATGGGCCCACATCACAAAACCATACCGGTCGTTGTAACAATCTTTGGGGTACAGCAGTGGATGTTTTTCGGCTGAAATGATGAGATGTGAGTACTAACATTAGCTTGGTAAAAAAATACGAACCAAATGTACTCAAATCAGAAGAAAATATTTTTTATTTAATTTATTATTTTATAATTAGGCGATAGCTTAACATCCGTAACTACATATGTACAATAAATACATTGGCCAAGTTAGCTATTGTACACGCTTCATAATATCGGCCATTTATACGTCCACTGCTGAACAAGGGCCTCCCCCATAGGTTTTCACAACTGTGTTATCAATTTATATAGGGTATTTGCCAATGCTCACCACGCTTGGCAGGCGGGTTGGTGAGCGCAGTATGTTTAGCGTTTCACAGAAGGGACGCTGCTGCCCATCCCTCTGGTCTAGATTCCCTTAGTCGCCTTTTACGACATCCACGGGAGGAGATGGAGTGGTGCTATTATATTCTTAATCCGGACACCACACGGACGGGCACTAAAATAGCATCATATCTCACTTTTCTAGATTACAAGCTTACCTTTATACCCAATTTAATCAACTTCGGTTCAGCATTTTAGCCGTAAAAGTATTACAAACAAACAATCTCACATATGCTATAAAGTGGTTAAAGGATGAGTTTTAGAACAATAAGTTCAATGCACATTTTCCTGCAATGGTAATTGAGGTAAAAATTACAAGTATTTTAAATATATTCATCAATAATATATTAATAACACAACGATGACGTGTTTAGATCTGTTGAATAAAACACAAACAAGATACTGGTTTACGCATTACTCATAATGTTTGGTACACTGTTGTATGTTATTATGTACCGATTTTTACGTAGTTTGTTTGGTCACCGTACGTTTAGGACGGTGACTAACACAAGACCTTGTTCACACGTGACTTGAGCTATGACGAAGCTATGAATGTCAAGTGTGAGGGTAACTGGTGGTATTAAATCTTATTTAATGGCTGCTTGTATAGCAAATATTTTTATGCACTCAAGGCCGTGTGATTTCCGGTAAAGAAAAGGTCACCTCCTCTCGTGTGGTGCGGTGTCGTATGACTGAGGTATGTCCTAATGATGGACAGCAGCGACCTCTGTTACTACAGACAACATAGTTAGTTAGTTTTATGTTAGTAGACAACATATGGTAATCACAGATTCGCCTACAAAGGTGATTATGGTAAAGTCTCCTATGGTGATAATTTTCGGGGTAATTGGGAAGCACATGATTAGAAGTGCACGTTAACCTTCACTATTGAACAAAGGCCTCACCCATAGATCTCCACAATTGAGTCGTCATTTTGAGGGGAATTAGCCAATACTTACTGCGCTCGGTAGTAGGGTTGGTAAGAGGATAGGCAGCAGCATTCTCCGTGCTCGTGATAATAACAACATACTGCGATCGCCAATCCGGCCTTCCGATGATCAAATCAATGAGCGGTCATAGGGAATACTGCCAAAATCACTACGCTTGGCAGGCGGATTGGGCGTGCCGAATTAAGTTGGCTCGAATATGTGTGTTTTGCCTTTGAAGACTTTTGAGCCTTTTTTGAGGGATTGAACTAAGAGTAAGAGGTATATTTCTGATTAGAAAAACTATTTTAATAAAACACTTTTAAACGGATTACGTCGCTTATATTATAGATTTTATTTTCCCTAACGTTTCGAACACTTTGCAGCGTTCTTGGTCGCAGGATGTCTAAGGTGACATAAAATAACTTTTAAAATCTGTAACGATTTACAGATTTTAAAAGTTATTTTATCTAATGTATAATTTTAATCAAGTATTGTTTAGATGCACGCAGTAATCACTCCTATCTAAAACCAGTCCACGCAGTATTTTAGCAAATAGTTGAATGGGAAACCCGTTGTTGGCACAATGTGTAGTTTTGTTGTAAGAATATATGTAACTATGTATATTGTGTGCTAATAATAAAATCTTTCTTTCTTTCACAGTGTCTGATTTTTTCCAGTGTGGTATGAAGTTTCGTACTTTATTATAAACCTGCCTTTAAAAGTATTTTATTATAATGAGTAATAATCGCGAAAACCTAAGCCAACTAAAATAAAATCATATGATTACTGAACGTCACTTCTATCGTAAACGATTACCACATCACTTTCCATTTGTTGTGTTTGTCATCTACACTATTATAGATATAACATATATCTATAATTGTGTAATAGAAAGTGAAAATAGCAACGATTCATACTTTTTACCTGTACGTAACAATGCAGCATACATCAATGTATGCGAACAGCTGTACATAATGTACCATATATATTGTAAATCAATGGTGCAAATGAAAACTTTGTTTACTATGACTTCATCGTTTACTTGTTTTGTAAACATAGTAATCGTGTCAAAACCGTAAAATACGCCTTTATTTGTATTTAACGTGGATATGTGGGAGTTAAATAAAATAATATGTAAGCTACTTATTGGTCTGCGTGAGAGTCGATGAGGGCGTAAGATTAAGTCCATTATAATGTGACTTGTCACTACAAAGGTTTGAGTACGCACACACGCAATACAGTATGCCTGGATGCAGTCAATCTGCGTCAGTCCTGATTAAATTTAAACCAATCTCCTCCTCGTCGGTCATACTTCTCATTGATGAGGATCTTGACCCATTAACGTCTGCCGATATTCTGGCAAATGATTTTAACCAATCAAAAGTTATTTCAAGCTGTATTTTGGCACTAATTATAGTCCTGCATATCCTTTAACGATTATAGCGCATGCATGTTACAATTTGTAAACATATAAATCGTCGCAAATCTTCATCAGAAGAAAACTGGGGCTTATTTGTAACTAATTGAATCATCATATCATCAACGTATCAGCCATTTATACGTTTCCACATTTCCGATTTCCACAATTATGTCGTAATTTTGGGGGGTATATGCATTGTAATAAGTATATACTTTGCATTGGCAAATACCGCCCATAATACCACCAAGCTTGGTGAGCGCAGTATGGCTACTGTTCCACAGAACGGACGCTGCTGCTCATCCCTGTGTGTGTGTTGCAATCCCAAACTGATTACACATCTACAATATATTATGTTAAACTATTTTTTTTTTGTTTAAAGCAACGTTGCCCCACACTATGATTTCTCCTGTGTCGTGGGCGCGTTTACAGACATGAATTCCACATACAATACACCCAGACCCGGAACAACTATCTGCAGATCATACAAATATTTGTTTCGTGCGGGAATCGAACCCACGACCCGGTGCCGTCAATATTGTATGTATGTTAAATCTAGATTAACACAACTATAGATATAGTCAGTTTTTCACTGGCGCCAAGATCGTATACTTATATAGGCGTATGTATACCCATATAGGCGTATCTATACTCATAAGCTTGGAATCGTTCAAAAAGAATACATTAAAATCTTTACAAATAGTTCACACCACAATGCTGAGACGACAAAATTAAAACAATCGTACGATTACATTCCACGCGAAGCCAGCATACATTCTTAACAACATTACCGAACTGTTGATGACCTTACCAAACTGCAGAGTTATCGATGATGTAATACCGAGAAACGGGTTATAGTGTCGTATTAGCTTCACGTATTTGTCATGTTTTCGTCAACTAACATTTGATATTTGCAGATATTAAACATTATATTTATTGAAAAGACCGTTTGCAGTTGAAAGAGTACCTACGCAAATATTTGTTCCATAAATATTTACTTAAGTACTTACTAATATACTTTTGGGAGATGACAAGAGATTTTGCAAAATGAATCGTAGGCATATTATTTGAAACTGATACATAGATTTTCCGTGTGGTGTCCGGATTTAGAAAATAGCACCACTCCGTCTCCTCCTGTGGGTGTCGTAAATGGCATTTAAGACACTCTAAACCGGAGGGATGGGCAGCAGCGTCTCTTCTGTGAAGCAATAGCTATACTGCGCTCACCAAACCCTACCAAGCGTGGTGATTACTGGCAAATTACTCTTTGAAACGACGACATAATTGTGGAAATCTATGGGGGAGGCCTTTGTTCAACAGTGGACGTCCTTTGGCTGATATGATGATGATGGTCACATATATTTGAAGATTATTATGACGTTTAGAATGGCAATCGATTAACTAACTCGCACATTAATGACATTCTGAAAATGAAAAGTTATTACTTCATCCAAATAGTACCAGGATTTGCTGGTTTACCTTAACCTTGTAGGGTATCCGATAATTAATAAATATTTCGCTTCCATTGCACCATTTATTAAGAAATTGAAATTCAACCAATTTTATTTTTAAAGCCAAGAAACTTTATAATTAATCGGACTTTATTTCTACCTATGCAAATTCTTGAAAGCCTCAGGGAATTAATGATAAAATAATTTATAATACACATTATTATGAAACTCCTAAGAAGTTAACAATTTAACTTAACAGTCAGTTAGAGAGGCTAACTGACTGGCTACAAAAATTAAACTATAATGATACTGGAAAAATCCTTAAAATTACCTAAACACACAATCACACACTCTCACAGACCCACATACTCTCAAACACCCACCCCAGTCACATACCCACACAATCACCCATACTACACATCTACTAACATTCATTTCGAATACTTTAACCTAGATTTAATCATAATAATAAAACTATAAAATATCATGTGATTCTTTACTAGATTCTGTCAGCGCACGTAGTACATACTCCATAAAATGAAAATATAAAGGGGTGGGATCCTGGTGTCCTGAAACACAGGCCACAACTTAACATACTTACCTGAATTGTGTATCATTGCCGAATCTGACCAATGTAAAAAAAATGTATATTGTGGTGAGAATAAACGATTATCTTATCTTATCTTAACTAAACAGTAGAATTAATAAATTAACGAATAAATAAAGATAAGTGGTAAATCAATTTGTGAGTTCAGAAGAATTCTATTAGGGAAGGGGAATTAACTCAAATGTGCGCTGCAAACGAGCCAACGGGAATGATGTAACGCAGATCCCGTGGGGGGGAGGTGCGTTGCAGAAATTTTCCCTTGTTTCCCTTTGGTTTTCCTACATTTTTTTCATCATCATCGTTTCGGCCGAATGAAGTCCACTGCTGAACACAGGCCTCCCCCAAAGATCACCACAACGACCGATATGGGTGTGTTGTGAGCTCATTGGGGGGTTTTGCCATAATCGCCACGCTTGGCAGACGGGTTGGCGATCGCAGTTTAGTTGTTAATGCATTCGAAGGTCGCTGCTGCCCATCCTCCGGCTAATCCCTTAGTCGACTTTTACGACACCCACGGGAGGAGATGCGGTGGTGGCATTCTGAGCCGGCACCACACGGTTGCTTTTGTTATTATTATTGTATGTATTTGTATAAATGTCTAAACAACTATTATCTTATTAAATTATATTAATAATAATAAAACATAGTTGTTGAACTTCATTACTCAGTAATATCTTTTATAGCTTTGATTAAATTCCATTACGTAAACAATGAGTATGAATAAGCTTCGCTTCTATCGGGTGTCCTACGACGCCAAGTTAGTACATAATATTTTCCCACGCAGAGAAGGCCAAGGGATTTTAAGTTGAGATTCAAAAACGAGTTTTAGCGTGAACTTACGCTTCTATGTCAAAATGCACTATAATTTTGGCAGATGGAAGCGTAAGTTCACGTTTAGACTTGTTTCTAAATCTCGCCCTTAGCTCATAGAGCCAAGATCACGATGAAAATGATTTCATTTGACTGGTGAGTGCGTTTTGTATGAAAAAAAGCAATCTTTATTTTACCTGCCTTGACGGCAAGATAAACACATGATTCTTTTGTGCACATCTATTGCACAGTACCTTTCAAATTATATTTGTTTCATTCCCTATTTTGTTTCAAATTTTACAACCTTTTTATAATACTAAAAAAGGTAGTAAAATTTGCAATGTTAACTTATTCATATAATGATGATTATTTAAGTGAATCCAAAAACATCGAAAACGTCCCTTGTTTATAATAATAGGATGATACATTTTCATAACCAAATACTTTATTAATAATAAAATATGGTTTAAAACTAATATTAATGCAGTAAAATGCTGCACCCAGTTGGCACGAATCCACGTTTTGACGGACGTCGTTACATTTTGATGCGCAAGCGACGCCCTGCAGTGTTTGTGCGCACGCAATTAGATCAAAGATCCGAGTGCAATATACATATTACATTATACCTACTCAATGGTTACAATGAACAAATCTAGTTGTAAATTGTAACCACTAAGCAGGTAAACTTGCAGTGCGTTGAGCCGGAAGATTATCGAAAATTATAATCTGCATTAAAGTAGAATAAAATGTGTGGGGTGAAATCCGGGAGGTATTAATTAGTATCCATCCATAAATCAGCGTAAAGAAACTCAACCTCAACCTCCTCATTTTTAGAGTGTGCTGCGTTCCGTGCTCCTTTACTCATAGACAATTAATAACATTTCAGACACTCTTATCGTATTTTAAGCTGAAAGTATACATTCTGCAGTTATAACCATATCATAATCTGGTTAAATAAAATAAACTCACCGGTATCTCCCACAGCTTGGCTCAGCGTGTTCTCAGTGACAGGTCGCAGTGCATCGACAGCGCTGATGTATCCCAAACGATCGGCGATCGCGCACGCTGTCTGACCA
The DNA here is from genome assembly GCA_947459985.1 of Diloba caeruleocephala. Lineage (NCBI taxonomy): Eukaryota > Metazoa > Arthropoda > Insecta > Lepidoptera > Noctuidae > Diloba > Diloba caeruleocephala. The sequence goes on from OX381629.1 coordinate 8,810,007, forward strand.
TTCTGTAGATAAAGAGATGTGTCAACACGGTTGATTAGTGCTAATATGTTCAGGCACGTTCCCAAAGTTGAAAAAACATTTGAGTATTGAATACAAAATATCTGTTACTATGAGTTATTAATACCGGAGGAAATAGCTTCAACTCACGATTCTAATTAACGAAGAACTAAAAGACTTAAAGGCGACGAGGCGCTGGTTAGCTAGCTCCAAAGCCTACCACAACGACGAAATTTTGCTTGCTTGTCGGTCGGTGTATTTCGGGGAGTTTGCGCGGGAGTCACACGAACTGATACCACAATCTCCCTTCTACAATACACTTTTAGACGCACTGCACGCCATCTGCGCTTAGTTAAGATTCGAATAAGTCTTATTCATCGCATCTCCTCAACCATCGTTATGCGCGCATCATATTCTCCTACCTATAAACCCGTTAACCTTCAATGTAAGAGTGAATAGACATCTCCTGGGTGCACTTGCTCCATCGTTGCCCTCATCCATCGCTTTCCATCAGGTAAGTTCGAGGTCTATAGCGGTTCGTTTCATAAAACAAGTAGTGGACAAGTACCGATCCAATCATAATAAATCAGGTAAATTTAAGACAACTGTCTGCCGCGTACGCGCTGGTAAATGAAGAGGTCATTAGTGAGAACTGAAATGATATATAATACATGTCAGGTGTATAACATATACCTATTCCTATGTTTACTTTATTTTATTGGAACGAAGTTCCTTACGGCAGGCTTGGAGGGGATAGGGATTTTGCTGCGCGACCGAACTGAAAAAAATGTGATAGTAAAACCGTAAGAAATAAAAGGCGCGACAGTCGACACAAGCGAGTAGTGTATAAGTGTCGATTCTACATTAGCCGAAGGAACTTCGTTCCTACCTGGTGTCCCACGACACCAAATAATTTTTTATATTTTGTTTTTATGTTTGTTTTTATATTTATTTTATTATATTTATCTGAGAGTGGCTTACGTCCCGCAATGGCAATGTTGTTCAAGGCAAATGATAGGGCACTCCCTCTCTACATATGGTTGTAGCAAAAAGCGATTGAAGAGGAGGAATAAAGTTCCCATACGCAGGATGGTCAGTATGCTGGGATTACTAGGCCGTCTGCCAACCGGGCTGATTAAGATGCCCTCTATGAGAGATCATTGTGGCGGTGAATGGTTTGAGCATGCCTAGCAATGGGTGTTTTAGGCTAGTATGACTGTTTCCTTTTCATGTGGTGTCCGGATCAAGAATATAGAATCACTCGATCTCCTGCCGTATCGTAATGGGACTCTAAAACCAGAGAGTTGGGCAGCAGCTTCTGTTCTGTGGAATAGCCATACTGCACTCACCGACCCTCCCGCCAAGCGTGGTGACTACTGGCACATTCCCCGTAAATTATGACACAATTGTGGAAATCTAAAAGGGAGGCCTTAGTTCGGTAGTGGACGTACTCTGGCTGATATGACGATGATAATAATGACTGTATCCCGCAATGTACTACGATCACGCTGAATTGAACCACAATGCTACAGTAAACTGATTGATATAATATGTGTTTTGAGAGTTTTATAGTAAAACTAGCTGGGACCCGAGGTTTCAACCGCGTTTAGTTTAAAATAAATTTAGAGTACTTCGACATAGATACTTGACATAGAATATATATATATTGGATTTCAAGGGATTTTTTTTTGCGCGGAACCCTAATCATTTTACCAAAATAAAGGTAGCCTAAGTTATTCCTCATAACATCAGCTATCTGCCAGTGAAAGTCCCGTCCCGCCCCGGAGATTACCCGGAACAAACAGACAGACAGACAAAAAACTTAAAAATTGTTTCATGTTATATGTACCGTATATACTATCATATGCGTTTAGTAAGAAGCTGTTATTTTGACATTACAAACAGAAACTTCATTTTTATTTATTTGTATAGATAAGGAACTCTTTTAGCTTAGTCATGATTTCTGTCACAAGTTTTCCCGATCTCCTGTAGTATGCAATTATCCAGCCGCATGTTTCAAATAAATACAGTGCACTAGTGTTTCATCAGAACTATCGATTAAACATATTTCGACGGACATTTTTTAAAGTTCTTAAATTTTCAGTTCAGTTTTTAAATTTTGTATGTAACATGTCGACATACAAAATTTCTAGTTATATATACCATCTATAACTTCGTTGTATGATATTTTTTATTACTTGGTTTCTTGACTATGGACCTCCGTGTGTGGTTCGACATGGGAAGAGCCACCCAGCTTTTACAGACTTTTTAACTTGGAAGGTTCTCTGTTTCCCCCGTACGTTTGTATGTGTGCAATTGTTTCAGAAACCACGGGACAGATTTTTATGATTATTTCACCGGGTTAACTATTTACTTATGGTAAGGTTTTAGTATATGAAATATTAAGAAAAATTGTTATGTCCAGACTTACAATAGCTTATTAGCTTTCAGCAATTTTCTAAATTTTTTATTCAAATTAGATATATTCTTCACTGTAACATTGATTCAAAATCCACGTTCGGTTATTTTCACCTATATTTATGATAGTGTTTGTGCTTACGGTACTTACTGCAGACAGTGCGTTGGGATCGGCGTTCTGTTTCAACAGCAGTTTGATGATGGGCTCTTGGCCTTGCTGTGCTGCTTGATGTAGTGGTGTAAACCTGTGTAGGCGTGAGAATGTTATTAGTTCATGTCATAAATCATCACTGCATATTATTATAAGTATGGTTATTACAGAAACGTGATCTCCATATCCTTCCGTGGATGTCGTAAAAAGTGACTACGGGACGAGGAATGGGCAGCAGCATCCCTTTTTGCATATCTCATTGATGCCAAGGTTGGCGTACTGACTAAACAGTTGCGGTTTCTGCATAACGTGTCGCGAGCTCAATTCCCGCACGGAACAAATATTTGTATGATCTACAGATAGTTGTTTCGGGTCTGGGTGTTTGTGCATGTGAGACTCATCTGTACCCACGACACAGGAGAAATGCAAGTGTGGTAAATCGTTTAAAAATGTTCTGTGGAATAGTAGTAATTCTACGCTCACGAATGAGCTTGTTAGGCGCGGTGAGTACTGCCAAACTCTCCCTCAAAAAGACGACATAATTGTATAAACCTATAGAGGACGTTTTTGTTGGTGGATGTGTGATGATTAGAAAGAAATTAAAATGGTTTATTGGAACAGAAAACAATAACTTGCATTGAATATGCTAAACAAAAAACCTTAAGATGTAAGTACCTGTTTAAACGATGTACTAAGCTTGTTCTTTACTAAACGGTAAGGATACAAAACCAATCTTAATCTAAATAAAATGTGTTATACGATAAAACCCTTTTACAAAAAACAAAATCGTTACACTAATGTATCGCATCGTATATTGTGTTTAGGCTGATATGCATTGACCATAAACAATGCACACCGTAGCTGTGGCAACGAGATTTCCACTCAGCATAATTGTGCGCTGTAACGTGAGCCACATGACGGCGCTGGTTTTCAGCGCTAATCCCGAAGGTTAGAGAAAAGTGTATGTGTGGAGCCGCTCACCCGTGCTGCGCGCGCGCGGTGACGTCGGCGCCGGCGGCCAGCAGCGCGCGCGCGGCCGCCACGTGCCCGCGGTGCGCGGCGGCGTGCAGCGGCGTGTAGCCGTCGCGGCTGCGCGCGCCCACGCCCGCGCCCGCCGCCGTCAGCGCGCGCAGCACGCCCGTGCGGCCCTCCGACGCCGCCAGGTGCACCGGCGTCAGCCCTGCGCACGGGCCACGGTATGCGATGAGACACACGAGTCGGTTCATTGTGAAAGAAAAGTGTTTATTGGCACTAACAATAATACAACGTGTAATTAAAATAAATCAAAACCTGTGACACCACAACAGATTTTTTATGTAATAAGTCGTTCTAGAATTTTTTCTGTATTTTTGTTAATTATTATAGAAAAAAAATGTTATTTTTGGTACCAAGTCTCATAAATATTCTGATTCTGGTATGAAGGTTTTGGCAACGAAATATGACTCAAGTTTAAATGGCAACATGTTATACCTACCAAATTTTTAAGTAAGTGTAGATTAGTTGCGCAATGGTAACCCCGGGTGATATAGACATTTACTGTAAATATAAATAAATCCAAAAAAGTTGTGTAATTGGTCCTACTCTCGATTCTGAACTTAGTTAGTTTCAGGTATTGGGTTATTTTTATAACACGTTGTACAGGCAAACAAAAATATCCAACCAAAGTGTCAAACGGACCATTAGCAAGATTTCAGTTGGGAGTACGAAGTACTCCCAACGGAGGTCTTGCCGAGAGAATTGGTACTCCTAACATAACGCTGATTTTCAGCTGCAACCTACGAGTGCCATACTCTCGAAACTAGTAGGATAAATTTTAATAATTTTGTATGTATATAGTGTAAGTAACAGTGTGTAACATAATAATTAGGTACATAATCTAACAATATAACATTTGTATAGTAGAAAGTAATAATTAAATACATGTTATGATGTATGAAATAACCGTAAAAAAGATAGAAGGAGTAAATAGTCCATTAAAAATTCAATTATTGATTCATCATCAGTTAATATGTATATAATTATGTTGTATGTATTAGAGGCAATATCGCGCCATGAAATTATTAATGAAGAATGATAAATTGAAAATAACAATAAATTACTGAAATGAAATAGAGGTAATCATTAGAATATTTTTTGATTTTAACTGTAATTGATATCAAAAATATTTAATAAAATTTCACGAATATCTAGAAATAAAAAAAAAAATTGAATTCATTCAAAAAATTATTTCGGTAGGTATCTACATGGAGGATGTTGTAGTTCGTATATTCTCGTACTCTTTCTGGTGTTGTAGTCCATCATCTTTTAGGATCAATTGGAAGTTGAGCTATTTTTAATGTATTATATTGATTATATCATCGGTCGGACAATCTAGTGCTCACGAAATATGGAGTACTTAAACAACTCTTACCATTATTTGCTGGCACGTTGACGTCAGCTCCCCGATCGATAAGCATCTCCACACAGTCTTCATGTCCCTCCTGTGCTGCCATGTGTAGCGGTGTGAAGCCCGCCTTCGATTTCACGCTAGGGTCCGCATCTATAGAAACAATAAGTTAAAAACACTCCCCTGGACGCTGTGTCTTGGCTGAGGTATAAAGCCAGTAAATAGTTATCTGTAACCAAGTGTCAGTCGGGCTAAGTGTAATGGCATAAAGTGAGTTTGCCCAACATTGAACTGTTAAAGGCTGAGCTAACTGACTGATTGAATGCTCAATAGCATAACTATTCAGTAATATTCATAAAGAAAAAGAAGAAGAAAGAAAGAAAAACAGTTTATTTTTGTGGCGAACGTCGACGCACAAGTACAGATTCAAAGATAAAAAATCCATATACGGCATAACTAACTACATAGCTAAAATCGTAAATACATTAGGATAATTAAACGCTTAAAAACTAACAGTTCATGAAACCAAACCCGTATCCGCGCTGGTAGCACTGTTATTATATTTTTGATAAAATGGCCAAAAGACTTGGTATCCAGGCTAAATATAAAAACAATATTTTTTTACCAATTAACTTATTAAATAACATCTTAACATCATCAACGGCATGGTTAGCGCAGGGGCTCAGCGATTAGCTTCTGCGCTACGTGTAGTGGGTTTGATCTTCACAAATATTTGTATGATCAACAGGTAGAGGTTCCTAGTCTGTGCATGTGAGAGTTATTTCTATAAACTATACCCACGATACGGCAGAAATCAAAGTGTCATGCCTCTTCTTCATACTGATTAAAATTTATTCCTGTATTACCGTGCTCTACAAGGCAAGGAAAGGTTTTCATATAAAAATAATGGTCACCCATTCAAAACCTGACCGTGGCAAACGCAACTTAACCTCGTACACCGTCCGTACTCGTTGGCCACAAACTCCTCCTATTATAAATTAAATCATCTCACAATTCGATTTTCTGTGTAGTTTATAGAAATACATTTCATATGCACAAATACCCAGGCCATAAAAATGATGCAGTTGAGATTTCGTGATATTATTGTGTACGAAAAAGAGTCCAAAGTCACCACCTTAATCAGTATAGCAAATAAACAAGTAGCTGATGATAAGGTATCTCACCATGTTCAAGTAATGCAAACGCGATGTCCGGATGGTTGTGTCTGCAAGCGATGTGCAGCGCTGAATGTCCATTCTTCGCCAGCGAGTGGGGAGATGCACCTACAATAAATAAGCTTACTCTAGCTTACTGGAACTAGCAGCTACTTAAATAAATATATAATTGTATCAAAAGTGAAGAGTAGATTTGATGTAAATGTGATGTCAAAAAGTATATAACATGTATAAATAGCGGAGGAAAAGATGACTCGTAAAGATCACTATTTTCCTTTGCTTCTTAAAGTTGTATACAGCGTTATTCAAATTTGATAAACACAGCCGAAAAGTGACCGAATAAAAAAAGCGGTGTGTAGGTCATAAAGTGTGACTCTACTGTGATCATACGAGGACCTGGAGACCCCTTTAGATGCCGAAGAAGACCGCCCCAGTGGTTTTAGCCGTAGGAGTCCGGCATGCCCCTTCGTCCTTCCCCGGGGCGGAGGAAGTTCAATTAGAATTTCCACTGGGTCCAATAAAAATAAATAAATAATAGTTCAAAAAGTGTATGTACTCATGTAAGCGCGTTAGGAGTTATACTTCTTTGGGGTAAGAGATCTTATTGTGCCTATTGTTTATTTACGTAAGTAGGAAAAATGATAGAATGATCGAAGAAAGATATTAAATCCCTACGAATGTTATAAATGCGAAAGTGTGTTTGTTGGTTTATCATTCCTTCACACATCAACGGAGCAACTGATCAACGTACGTACGTTTTTTGCATATAGATAGCCAATGGGCCGGCCAATAAGCTACTATTCATTTCGGATAAATGTATAGTATCTGTGGCTTTGCGGGAAATCACGGGGCACAACGAGTAATTTTAATAAAGGTTTGATTAAAGAATCCAATTAAATTAAAATTAAATCTATTTTCATACAGTATACATATTAATCTTTTTTGTGTAATATAGTCAAACATATTTAAAATTAAATAATAAAATTATATAATAAATAATATTGGCTGGTAAAATAAATAATTATGCACTTTTAATTTATCTCAACTTGATACTGTCGGATTTCGTGACGGTATACGCGCTCAGAATACCACCACCTCATTTCCTCCCGTGGGTGTCGTAAAAGTCGACTAAGGGATTAGCCGGAGGGTGGGCAGCAGCGTCCTTCGAGTACATTAGCAACTCAACTGCGATCGCCAACCCGTCTGCCAAGCGTGGCGATTATGGCAAAACCCCCCAATCAGCCCACAACACACCCATATCCATCGATGTGGTAATCTTTGGGGGAGGCCTGTGTTCAGCAGTGGACTTTATTCGGCCGCAATGATGATACGCGCGCAGCTCCCAATCTTATTCTCATCAAACATGTAAACGGATATGTAAACGGAACAAACAAAACAAAACAAAATCTTTTGTCTAAGCTTAAAGGATAAAAAGAACCTTAACGGATATCCTCGTACTGTATGACTTGTCGTAACGGTATGCGAGCGCATCTCCCTATTTACTGTCATCAAACGCGTCAAAAGAAGTATAACTTCAAAAACCTTGGCTGGCTTTACGCTGTTACATTAAGTGTGTAAAATGAAGAAAAAGACGCAAAACAATTTCATACAAATTCAAAAGACAATCAGTGCGAGTGTGACTCACGTTCCGAGGGCGACGTTCCTTATTGGCATGAAAATCAATACGCATTGCAATAAAGTATATTCAGTGGCGAATATTCCATATAACCCGATTCACATCGGCTTTCAGTGTCATTTTATACTTTTAAACGGACACTTCCGATGCTTTCAAGTAATACACCTAAATAATTTAAACGACCGGTTACATGGTCGTCATTTTGGGGGAATTTGCTAGAACTCTTAGTAGGTAGTAGCCACGGCTGGTCGGTGAGCTGGTGGGGAGAGGGCCGATCCTGCTCAAAGAAGGAGGAGACGGCGCCGGGGCATCGCCCTGGCACCTAATCCCTATACGCGTGAAGCCCCCTGCCTTCGCTATAAAGCGGGGGGCCTCTGAGTTCTGCGTGCCCACACCAAGCGACTCACGAGAAGACGGTGGCGCGCAGGTGGTCACGCGCTGCCGTGTGCGCAGCACAGCACAGCGCACGGGGACGTCACCAGGGAGAGGGGTGACCGCTTTACAGTCACCCTCTCCAAGAAGTGCCTATAGGCGTGGCACTAGGGCGGCTCTAGTGGACCCTTCCGAGGACCTGGAGCCCCCATTAGGTGCCGAAGATGATCGCCCCAGTGGTTTTGTCCGGCATGCCCCTTCGTCCTTCCTCGGGCGGAGGAAGTTCATGAAGAAACACTGGGCCCAATTATTTTTTTCAAGTTTGTGAGTTGGTGAGGGCAGAAAAGTTTTTGTATCACATGCTGCGCATGCGTCAGGTTTAGAGTCCCTTAGTCGCATTTTATGACAGACGGATTACGAGTTATCATAGGGTCGAGTTATTATGGGGGTAAATGTCAGGGTCGAGTTGTCTTGGGGTTTAGTTGTCGTAGATTCACTATTTAAGTTACCTTTCAGCTTAGTACATCTATTTTAAATCGCGTTGTTTCTAATAATTGTGTGTATTTTTTATTTGTTTCATCTATAAATCGTGCCATACGATTTGAATCGAATCCAAAGTATCTACACAAGTTACGTATATAAATTACTACAAATATAATTCCAATCTGGCCTACTAAGAAAACCTACTTCAAAATACTAGGATGATGATGTCTATAGATAAGGGTCTATAGATAAAAATGATAGCACACCTGAAATACCACACTGGTGGAAGATATCTTATAGCAAGAATCCAACTAGGTAGGTATTACAGCATTGTTAGATATTCTGCCACCATAATGTGTTCCGGTATGAAGAGCACTGCAGCTAGTATATTACTGGGCAACTATAATCTCGAAGCGACGAGCGGAGTGTGGTGCGACGCAGGACTAGTCCGAGGTAGCATAGCAGTAGTTATGGGCAGGCATGACGCTTTCCCCCAGGCGAATGACATGAAATTGAGAGCGGTAGGTACCTTTGTCCAGCAGCAGCAGCGCGATGTCCGGGTGGCCGTAGTAGGTGGCCATGTGCAGCGGCGTGATGTGCGAGCGGCCGGGCGCGTCGGGTGCGGCTCCTCGCGCCAGCAGCAGGCGCGCCACGGGCCGCGCGCCGTACTTGGCGGCCAGGTGCAGCGGCGTGAAGCCCTTGCGCGTCTCGGCCTCGATGGGCGCGTTGTGGTCCAGCAGGATCGATGCTACCTCTTCTTTGCCTGGTCCGAAAGTCGTTCTATTTTTGTAACATTCGAGTCGAGTTTCACATGTGTAGTGCTATATCTTTATATATATAACCGTTGGCGCGGCTGTTAGGGACCGTGAAACTTTTAAACGACTTCACCGATAAGATCATATTCATACAGCATATTTGTTTTGTCGATACGATAGTTCATAGTTACACTAGGATCCGATAAGTAGCGATGCAGTCTAATAATTTACAAATTCTATATGTTATTAGACTCAAAATGAGCCAAAATGACTCACATTCATATCAAAAATAGAAAATCACGAAATATAGTGATCGACAAGTGGCGCTATGGTCGAATAATGAATACATTTTCACTTTATTAACTATGGTATTAGCCAGAGGACGGACAGCAGCATCCTTCGAGTACATTAACACCTTAACTGCGATCGTCAGTCAACCAGTCGTAGTGGCGATGTTTGCAGGAGACTTATGTCCGGCTGACATGATGATAACTGTCCAATTGCACGGCAAAGACATCTTATCGAACAGAGAAGAAACTCGCATAGATCACATTTGTTCATTGGCGATTTCAGACCATTATTCCCAAGTTGCTTTGCAATGATTTCCTTCAGTCAGGGTAGCTTAATTAAGAAAGTAGATATGACATTGAAAAAGTCACATTGGTACAGTGCATAAAACATAAAAAAACGGGAAGTCTTGACATTCACATAGAAACAAATACACATAAATGATTCGTACCCTCCTTGGCGGCGATGTGTAGAGGGGTGTATCTGTCTTTAGTCGTGGCGGTGACGTCTGCGCCATGCTGCAATAGTAGCGCAGCAATGTCGGCGTGTCCCAGCCGAGCTGCCACGTGTAAGGGGGTCTGGTCTTCACGAGCACGAGCGTCTACCTGCACCAAAAATTTACACATTCGCAATTTCAATTTCAAATGTGCCAATATCAAGCAACAGGACTTGTCCAAAGTGCTATCGAATCATTAGAATTGATTCATTCATCTAGTTGCCGCTGTGTACTGAGGTTACACGTTAAACTATACATCTAACTTAGGTCGGCAAAGATTGCTATCTTACCTTAGCGTTATTTCTGAGCAGCACTCGCACTAGATCAGTTTGATGCGCACGCGCAGCTAAATGTAAAGGCGTCTCTCCCCGAGCAGTCGCCGCGTCAGCTGCTGCGCCTGCGCCTACTAACACTAAGGCGATGTTCATGCAACCCATGAACGAGGCTACGTGGAGGGGAGTTAGACCAGATTCTGTTGTTGCTGCTTTACCTGCAAAAAGGGAGGATTTAAAGGAGATCATTAAGAATTATAGCATCGATTATCTAAAAAAATGTGACGAAAATATAATACTGGTCTATAGGACTTTTCTACAAAGATGATAAAGCTGCAGGTATACAAGTAGTCGGCGCCGTGAATCTCACACCCCCGGCGTAAGGTAGGTTGAAGAAACACCTTGGTGGTTTTAGCCGATAAGACACGTCCTTCCACCTTTCCCAAGGCCGAAGGTGTCCATGGGAGTACACCCATGATAAAAAAAGCCATTACAACTAGTTGCTTGTCAACACCGTCCTGCTTAACACTAGCATGACGAGTTTTATCGCACTGGTCGAGCAGGTAGTCTTCAGCGGACTGGCAAGTTAGGTGGTTGTCAAGGAATATAATTATATCAGCGGGTAAAGGTAAGCAAGCATTTGAACATCGACGTCCCATTGACCATATTTCAACAATCATCATACTCTGTAAACGGATTGGTGATAACAGTATGTTGTTATCAGCATGTTAGAGGTCGCTGCTACCCATCCACTTCCAATTAGGAATGATGAGAGCTATTCACCCTATATACTTTTTTCATCACTTCTTACGATACTGTAGCATTTTAAATGCACAATGATGTTTTGTTTCAGCGAGACAGCCGCCTTTGGAAAGAACAGATTCATGTAACTTTCGAATTATGTTACTACAAATAATCTGTATATACCCTTCCACGAATATTTTTGATGTGAAATATCTAATGGCGCTCCTATACGGGGGGCTCTTATGAAACGTCGCACCGTGCTATTCGGCCACCCTCGCAGCTCGTTGGCTGTCTCCGCCTGCCGCATCGACGCGGCGGCCTACCTTCGCCAGTTTTCTTGTGTGTATCGGTGTTAATGTTGTAGATTTTTATATCTATATTGTTAATAGATCTTTGCAATAATAAAATACTATTTTACAAGTATCTAAATTTAGATATTTCACATTTGCTAGGCGTCCCGCGTCGGCTCACTTCTTAATTTTATTTAGAAGGGCCTGTTAGTTGTCGGCCTTCGCAGTGACAATCTGAGTCCATAGTTTCGACAGCACCATCTGACGGCGAGTAAGGTGTTCTTACGGCACACACTCATTTGAATACTCACTGGCTCCGTATTTGAGTAGCAACTCGACAACTTTGAGTCTGTTTTTCTTGCAAGCGATGTGTAGAGGTGTGAAGCCATTGAGTGCGCGAGCGTTTGCGTCCGCGTTTCTGTCTAGAAGGAGTTTCGCCACCTGTAAAGCAAAGAATATCAGGAATAATACTTTTTCGTATACATCGCCCTCGGTTACTTTGTTCTGTAACATGATTGCAGTATACAGACATTGCATTTGCACGACCGCCCCGACTCTGAACAAATGGCGTATATATTTTATAATGGACATTTAGCAGTACATTGGTCGAGTTGACAGTGTAAAGCTATATGCAGGTTGCAACAGCGTGAGGTAATTAACTATGACTTCACCGATAAAGCCCTTTGCATCCACACCCTTTTGCGATTATCCTAAAACCGCCCTAACACTCATACAATATAATCCGTATTACCTTAACATGTCCACAGTGTGCGGCGACATGCAACGCTGTGAGGTAGTCGACAGTGACGTCGTCGATGGGAGCGCCCTCTGCCAGTAGAACTTTGGCCGTCTCCACGTGTTCGCCTTGCACGGACATGTGGAGAGGGGTCAAACCATTCTGGAACGAAAAATGGGACTGAATTACATCATGAACTGAAAAGTTAACGATATGTAATCATTTGCCGTGTGGTGCCGGCTCAGAATACCACCACCCCATCTCCTCCCGTGGGTGTCGTAAGAGTCGACTAAGGGGTTAGCCGGATGATGGGCAGCAGCGTCCTTCGAATACAATAACAACTCAACTGCGATCGCCAACCCGTCTGCCAAGCGTGGCGATTATGGCAAAACCCCCCAATGAGCCCACAACACACCTATATCGGTCTTTGTGGTGATCTTTGGGGGAGGCCTGTGTCCAGCAGTGGACTTCATTCGGCCGAAATGATTGATGAATCATTTTATATGCCTCACTGTCCACTAAATCTATAGCTTAAGCTCGCACTTGTGGTATATAATACCTTAGTTTTACTAGTGATGGGTGCGCCGTGCTGCAGCAGCCGCGATACAACATTGCTGTGTCCCGAGCGCGCTGCGCAGTGCAGAGGCGTCAGGCCGTCGCGAGTTATAGCCGCTATGTTAGCACCTGCAAACAAATCGTGTTAATCATATAATTCACAGGGTCTACTGGTCTCCAGTCTAGGTTCGGTCTGCCTACTCCAGATAAGAATATCCAAAGAATACTGACAGATATAAAATGTAGGATACAGCTCAAACGACGCACCCAGCACGCGTGACTTCACTCGCGACTCGCTCACAATAAGCATATGTGTATACGTGCATATGTAAACAAAATATATGAGCTCTAACGAGCGAGTGCAACATCCGATCCGGTCAACCACGCGGGATGTTTAAAACATACAACAGTTCTAAAAGTATAAATTATTCGCTACATAGAAATTAGCACTGACTGTTTTGATTGCTGGTACCCATAACACAAGTTAAATCTTTCTTTGGGTACCAGAGTTCATATAAATACTACGTAATGACGTGTAGTTATATCAAAATACGTTCTATTTCTTTGTGCATAATGTTGTTTGTAAGTGTTTGATTGTACAACCATATCTTTGCGAATAAAAAAATATTTTATTATTATTATTATTATATATTATTAAGCCCTCGTACACTTCCTTTAATTTTTTTCTTCGAATCTACAATTCCAATTTGAATGAAACTAAGAGAAATTGTATAATCGGATAAGAAAAATAAAGGGGCGTGGTTTATTGGTTTCTTTTAAAAACACCATTATATATATATCTATATTGTTATATTTTTTATTTGCGGCAGGTTTTATTTATATTGTAAACACGTTTGTTGTAAAAATGGGTGCACTGCAAGTACTACGAGGTACTGTTAAAGAAAGCAAGTAAACATGCTGCGTGCGACCTACCGAAGTTTCCAACAGCAATATGTTACAATGACGATGTTACATGGACATTGCTTACAAAAAAAAAATGCGGAATTTTCATCGAAAAAACTGGTGAGCATAACACAATTTTTCAACTTATCATTTAAAGGCAATTTATCTTCACGCGAGACAAATTGCCAGATTATAGTGAAATTCCCGTTTATTATATCTGTCAGTGCCTACAGCTGTCAAACAAAGTTTTCAAGTGATGCTTGATTGACAGCGTATCGTGGAAAACGCCCAATTAAACACGAAATTCCAACTATATGATATTTCAATCACATATGAAAGGTAATTAGATGGTCGCGTGTCAACTAAAGATGTGAACATATGTAATTATTGAGTCAGACTGACGAAAATATTATGTTTGATTTATGTGTTTTGTTGATAAGAATGTGATTTTTTATACGTTCCATAACTTAAATTATGCCAATCATTCACATACATCATTAAAGTGGTTTCTAAACCACTTACGATTTAAAGAAATGCTAGCTGCCTCTCCGCTGGTCAACCACACACAAGTCCGAGATGTTACTCTCGAAACACTCTGGATTCTATTACAAAACGCACCATTTCGTGAGTTGCAGTATACGCTAAGTTTGATGAAATTCGGATACCATACTTAAGGCAATGTCGTGTGGTGCTGGCTAAGAATACCAGCCCATCTCATCCCATATTTGTTGTAAAAGACAACTATGGGATTAGCCGGAGGATGGGCAGCAGCATTCTTCGAGTACATATATAACTCTAACTAACCTAACCTGTCTGCCAAGCGATGTGATTACGGGAAAAGCCCCTCAATGAGCTCATAACACAAATTCATATACTGATCGTTGTGGCAATCTTTGGCGGAGGCTATTGTCCAACAGTAAATATTTTTCGGCTGAAATGATGACCTAAGGCAAATCTGAATCAATACGGTGTGTGAGGCACGGTCAGGTTTATTCTAGATGTGTAAACTACAAGATACCTCGAGCAGTTATCGTTTAGGCGATGTGTAACGAGATTACCACAAATACTATTGCGTCAGGTTAAGTACAGAGATCGGCAAATCTCTTGAAAGTGATCTTGATTGTACATTGCCGATTTTTGGTCTTCATCATATTAGCCGAAAAGGCTTCCACAGCTAAATAAAGGCCTCCCCCATAGATTTCCACAACTGTGTCGACATTTTTGGGGGTATTTGCCAGTACTTATCACGTTTGGGAGGTGGGTTGGTAGAACGGCTGCTCTTTCACAGAAGGGACGCTGCTGCCCATCCCTCTGGTTTAGAGTCCCTTGCGGCCGAAATAAATTATCAATCTAATCCAAAATCTTTAGATCAAATATTTGGAACTTCAGCTGTTTTAGTGTTAGGATCATTTCTAACCCAAAATCCCAAATCCAAAGGTTTTGGATGAGATTGATTATTAATTTCGGCCGTTAGTCGCGAAATCTTTACTTATTAATTGTGTGTGGAATTTGTGTGTGTTAACGCACCCACGACAGGAGAAATCCAAGTGTGGGGTAACGTTTAAAAAAACTGTGTAGTCGGGGGCCGCCGTCAGGAAAGAAGTTCCTTACTTGCAATAATGACACAATATAAATCCCGTGTGAGTTAAAACAAAACAAAAAATGGGTTTTAATAATATTTGCACGTGCTTAGAATTGAGGTTATACAGCACACAATGCTTGCTGCTCGAATCTCGATAATCGCACCCACGCACACATACAACCGTATATAATAGAAAGAGACAGAAAGGTCGTCTGGAAGGGGCGTAACGCTTTTTCCTTACGTGACGATTTCTGCCAGTTTACTGTAGGCTGCGTAAAAGAACTTCCTTCTAAAAAATGAGACAGGTGTCTTATGGACACCCGCTTGTAACGGAGTTCCTTTCGCTATATCTTTTTTGTGTTTGTATTAAGTAATTATTAAATAAAAAATAAAGAGTTGGTCGAATCATAAAATGTGAATAAAGTTTATCACGCAAAAATGATTATTTATATTAATAAAAAGGGTATTTAAATATTCAAATTATAAAATATTTTTGGCATATTCTCAAAATTGACGGCAAGCTGAATCGATTGCAAAGTTTTAGGTGATCGGGAAGTGCCTCAAAAACCACTGCAAAAAGATGTCGGTTTTCGGTATCGCTTTCGGTCTAGCCCCTCACAGCCCGCAAACAAATCAGAGCGGTAACGTGCGATAAGGAGCTCACCGTGGTCCACGAGCAGGTCCAGCATGGCCAGCTGCCCCCACTTGCTGGCCACGTGCAGCGGCGTGATGTTGTGCTTGGCGGCGCGGCCCGCGTCGGCGCCGGCGCCCAGCAGCGCACGCGCCACGCCCGCGTTGCCGTAGTGCGCCGCGATGTGCAGCGGCGTGAAGCCCGACTTGGAGCACGCGTCCGGGTTGTGCTCGTTCTGTGCGCACGGGGTAAGAGGTAGGCACATGGACTCTAAATGGTTACTAGTACTTACACCTATGTTAGTATATTTGTTTTCATATAATGCCGGCTCATTGCCGTGTGGTGCCGGCTCAGAATGCCACCATCCCATTTCATCTCGTGGGTGTCGTAAAAGTCGACTAAGGGATTAACCGGAGGATGGGCGGCAGCGTCCTTCGTGTACATTAACAACTCAACTGCGATCGCCAACCCGTCTGCCAAGCGTGGCGATTATGGCAAGACCCCCCAATGAGCACACAACACACCCATATCGGTCGTTGTGGTGATCTTTGGGGGAGGCCTGTGTCCAGCAGTGGACTTAATGCGGCCGAAATGAAACTGCTTAATCACTGCGGCTTCATCCCGTGTGAGATGGCGCAACAGCGACTCACGTATGTGCAGACCAATCAGTTTACAAACATGGTCAGAATACTGTTAGGACCCGAAGATGACCGCTCCAGTGGTTTTAGCCGGTAGGAGTCCGGCATACCCCTTCGCCCTTCCCCGGGATGAAGGAAGTTCCATGTAGAATTTCCACCGGACATCAATAAAAAAAGGACCCACGTATGTGCAGTTCAACCTGTTTACAATCATCATCAGGATACTGTTAAAGCTGACCGGCATACTAGACACCAGGGTAACACACCTTTAATACATCGTTGCGTAAGCAATACTGCTTCAACTTTAGAAGTTACTGTGTTCTGGTTAGAAGACCACAGTAGTTCGTGAAATTACTGGACATAAGTAACTAAATACCCTCATGTCTCATTTTTATCTTTATTTATATAGAGGCTTTTAAACATGTTTGTTTTTGTTTAGGTTTGAATAAAAAAATAAAAAAACAAACAAATTTTGAACATAACATAACCATGTAAACCCCATCATAAAGGGTACACAGAAAAACTTTCTTAAGTTCTTAAAGATAAAAAGACATTTTTTTACTAGGTAAATGTTTACCTCCAGCAGCAGAGTGGCAGCTTTGACGTCATTCTTCTTGGCGGCAATGTGTAACGCTGGCAGGCGGACCTTGCCCCTCGTGTCAGATTCAAGTAGTTCGGCGACTACTCGATCGTGGCCCTGTTGCATCGCCACTGCTAATGGTGTGAAGCCATCCTAGAAAAATTTACAAACATCATTAGTGAAATTACCTACAGCTGAAACTTCCAAACTAATTGTAAGATATTTATATGTTGCATTAGGGCTCTTACAGACGAACCGCATATCACCGACGACGTACATATTTACAAACATATAGAACTTCCACCACTTAAAAATGTTTATATGGCATTGTTTATATCAGGCAGTCGAGAAACGTAAGTTACTAAGAAACATTTGAAAGCTTTTAAGTGAGCCAAGATTATCATTTGTTCAACACGTTCAGAGCGACCATTACGAATAATTTCATCTCGCTCATCAGCCCGGAGATGTCCACTGCTGAACATAGGCCACTACAACGATCGTTCATATTGTCATAATCACCACCCTTGGCAGGCCGATTGGTGATCGCAGTTGTTATCAGCACACGGGAGGATGCGGCTGCTCATCTTCTTAATATCAACCATTAGTCACCTTTTACGACACCGATGGGTGGAGAGGCGTGGACTATTTGTCGGGAACCACACGTATTTGCTTATACACGATTAAAATTTTGACTACCTCTGTTGCAAGTGTCTGGCTGGCACCCGCTGACAGTAACATCTTGACACATCCCGCATGGTTCTCCTGCGCGGCCATGTACAGCGGGGTGAAGCCGGCCGCAGACTGCGCGTCCGCTTTCGCCCCTGCCGTCAGCAGCGCCTGCGCTACTGCTTCTTGACCAGCGAGACATGCTATGTGGAGTGCAGTGTTGCCTGAAAAGAGAAGACTATTTGTTAGATGCAAGTTATTTACGTGCGGATTGTATCAATTAAGGCATGGAGAGGCAACATTTGGTAAGAAGGCCAATTTTTTTACGTGGGGATCAGTGAGATTCGCATGACATAACTTAGTATACAAATATTTTTAAATGTTCTAATAACACGCAGTAGTACTTATTTTTTTTCATTTCAGGTTTTAATTTGGTTCATTTTATACAATTAAAACATATCTAAACTGATTACTATTAATCGCCTGAACCGAGTAATAAAAGCAAAATATATAGTTTAATTAACACCATCTCGAACATAACCTAACTATACATTCAATTACCTATATCTTGATTATACAACTGTTACAAAACTTAGGCAGATTATAGCTGATATCTTTATCTAACAAATGGCTCTAATTTGGAACTTGAACGCTTCATGAAGTTGTGGGCCCAACGATGTTTGGGAGATGGTTGGCCTCCTTTTTACCTTTCTTAGTGGCAGCGTCGACAGTGGCGCCTCTTTTGAGCAGTTCCTCGACCACGGATATGTGTCCATCTTTAGCGGCTAGGTGAAGCGCGTTTAGCCCGTTCTGCGAAATAACAAACAAGTTCTTGTTTAATCCATAAGAATAAGATTTGTCGTTAATAATAAATTCCAATCAATCAATATTTAAATATTTAAAACCAAAGTTAGATGACCTTCATTGACTGCTTTCATGAAACCTACACGCAATATCTGATGCAGTATATACGTATGTTGTTCATCTTATCAGCCAAAAGTCCGGATACAAGCCGTGTCATCATTTTGTGGGGAATTTGCCAGTACTCACCACACTTGGCAGGCAGGTCGGTGAGCGTAGAATGGTCGCTATTCCACTGAAGGGACGCTGCTGCCCATCCCTCTGGTTTAGAGTGACTTAATCGCCTTTTACGACAGCCACGCGAGGACATGGAGAGCTATATTCTTAATCCGGACACCACACGGACAAGTATGTTGTTTCTATAATATCATGTTACAAATACACAAGTGGATTCTGCTTCATATTTTGCAGATATACAAGTCCTAAGATGAGAAATGAAACAATGTCTTCTTTAGGCATTGTTTCTCTGAGATGGCTTGAAAAAATTGTTTACGATATAAGTATGCAAATGTGATAGAACAATTGGTTATTATTAAAATATTGTTATTCAAAGATATTAGAAGAAAGGAGATATGCCATGTAGATCAAAATGTATGCGAGCCTAGAAATCCATTTTCCCACTACCATTCTCCATAAAAGCACACTAATGCACACAGTTACAAATTCTCATCCAATGAACTGAACAAACACAACATTATAATTGGCTTCTCATACTAAAACATACCCACGACTTTGTAGGTAGCCAATCATGCGGGGCGTACAGACCGCAAACGACAGCCGTACCACGCAACGCGTAAGTTTATTGGGAGTGCCATTCGCTGTTCTATTCACTGCGTTTGTTATTGACCGATTGCTAGTTAAAAGTGGTAGAAAAGAAGCATTGTATTTTGTACAAAAATAATAATGTCGTGCTGCTCCATCAATCCAAATGTAACATAATAAAGAAAACAATAATTTTTAATTTATTATTTTTATAGACAAATACAAGAAAATTCCTTCTCTTGCATATTGTATATGATTCCTTCCTTGATAAAGTTATTATTTTCGCTTCGGTTTTTGCATGTTATCCCCGAGCAACACGACAATTTAACAAAGTTTCACTTAAGCGATCGAATCGCAACTGATGTTATAAAACGGCCGTTTTTTCCGGATGGCCCAAATTGGGCCTGTCGCGGTGGCGCGGTTACGCTCCCGTACCACTTCTCCTTATTTCCTATTTCTGTGTTGTTATTACATAAAATTCGCTTTAGGATAATACGTCTTTCAAAACTTTTCAAGCTACTTTGTCGTATCATATCTCAATTACGTGTCATCGACGTGTATCATGATCGGTAGTTTGGACGCGAAATTATATCCGATCATGTGATACAACGTTGCGATATAGTATCAGATACCCCTGTCGTTGCTCGTAGTTAAAGCTGGGTCCACGTTTGTAGCGTGTTGGTGTATCACGATCAACTGTATCGAATTGATTAACTGTATCCGAACCATAGACGTCCTTTTTGCCCATATCGTAATTCGTATTATAAACCGTATCGTGTTAAAAAATTCGTCCATACTTAATCAATATCGTATCGAATTAACGTATTGCGTAACGTGCCTGTAGCCACCGCACAGCACAGCCCTCGTTTAACCAGGGAGTATTCTTTTGTGTTTGCTGACGAGTACTATTGCTGACCAAACTAGCGATTGTGATACACATTAATGACATACGATACGCTGAAATTAAACAAATTTACCCAATGTGGGTCACATTGCAACGCAATGACAGGCCACTTCGGCATCAAGGAGCAAGAACCAGTATGAAACTTAGTACAACGGATACATGCAGATTCTATATGGACCATCAAGAGTCAATGCTGCACACTGTGCAGCTGCGCCGCTCTGCGTAAGACGTAGGGCAAATCATCTAGGAACACCTTATCCAACACCTGATGTCTATGCGCGGTATGATGGCGAAGTACCTACAGGGATTCCTTGGTTTATCAGCGGAGTAGTCCAGGGCTTTGGGCAGCACAGTGAACCCAACAGGGTTGAAGTGTATTCGGCTGTTGCCGAGGCCTTGAGAGCCACACAGAACAAGATTTAGGTACTCGATACGATACGGGTGATGGCGATAGACCAAAATAACAATGTGGAGCCGGCTTAACTAGGTATGATTAATTAAACTTCGATTTGATATAAAAACATGTCAATTAAGTAAGTTCAGAGACATAAAAAATGGCCGGTTCCGCTCTGAATAGTCCGTGATTGAAATTTAATGTATACGTATGCGAAACCGAGCGTATATAATCATCACAATTAATCATTGATAGTTTGGTATAGAGCCATAAAGCCGCTCAAGTAGTTGAAATTACGTGTATACGTGTATGTGTACACATAGATTATTAAAATCCTATTTTCTGTAAGTGAGAATCGTAAAGATTTGGTCAGTATGACGACTCGGCAGGAATATCCGTAGACCTGGCTGTGAAGGGCGCGGAATAATTACGGGTCCACCATAAATCCGCCGCACAATATTCACTGAATGGAAATTAAGTTTGGTTACAAAATGTATTTTTCTCAAAGGCTCATCAAAACAGTCGGTCACGTCATTAGTGGGGTTAACTCAGCCTCTATAACATAAACCCTAGGTAGCAGTGACATGTTGCGACTCCTCGCTGTGAAGGACTGAAACCTTTTTCTACTACGAGTAGTAGATTCTAATACGGTAGTGAGAAACGTTAAAATAGTTCACAATGTTTCTTACGACAACCTAACCCCATCGAAAATCAGCGCAACGGCGATTTAATGTGATACCTATTGGCATTGCTCCTTTCTCCTTGCTTGGGACTCTTGCGTTGAAAGATACTAATAGATGTTACTAAGGCTGATAAGAAACAAATTTCACCCAAAGCTTGTAAAATATATTGAGACTTCTTGGTATAGTTATTAATTTTCTTTCATTGTCATTTGCCTTTATTTTTTGTGTGCAATGATGAAAGTCAATGACTTTCTTTATCATAAACTGAATTATGAAAAAACGTATGTCTCTATATTTACTTATTTTACAGGATGGCGAAAATTACGTATTCTTCGTTAGTTTTTCTGTTAGTTTAATTGCACATAGTAGTGTGAATATTTTTAAATTGAATTATGTAAATAAACAATAACTCTCTAGTTGACGCTGAATACATATTTAGATAGTAGGTAATGAAAATAAAAATAAAATCGAAGCGATATCGGAAATGTATTTAGTTAAAGAAAAACGGAATTAGTTTATTACTGAATCGCGGTACTGAGGCGAAGCAAATCACATTAACGTCAAACGTTACAAAATTTAATACACAGCCCGCTCGACCTTTTTGGTGGTAATGAAATCCATTTATATTCACACTCAAAACCAATAATTAGCTCTAAAATAATGCGTAAAGAAATTCTAGATTATTGCTAAATTAATTAAAAATAGACATCACATTTACGACCAATATAGCGCTTGTTTTAATCTTATAATTATAAAAGTGTCATTAAAAATATCTCTAAGTTTTCGTTCGAAACGTTCCAATCAAATTTCCTAACAACGTAATTAATGGTAGCTGTAGAGAATTCAGGCGCAGGGTTGTATGGAACTTTGAATTGAAACACAAAGCGGCTGGCAAAACACAATCACTATATTTTCTCTCTTACAGGATAGCTGCGATGCAACACATAAACACAATATAAAACAATAAAACTGGATGACTGAATTTAACTTTAACACAACACAAACTGAATACTAAAAGATGCTTCTTGACAGGGCGAAGGCTTATCTGGTTCCGTACGGGTATTTCACTGTATCTTGCTCACGTAGGACTAATTTAGTACTGCCGACCATTTGGCCGGGCGGTCATATTTATACTCAAAATTAGGTCGTACAAGTAGTGGGTACTATCATGTGCCATATATTTCGTTATTGTCCAATGACAATGTAGGTTTATTTTGTCTAATATTACTCGGTAGCCACTACTTGTGGGTTATAACTGATTTCAACATTCAATAATTACAACTTATATACATTATAGATTGCTGTGCATGCTACCTAGGCTAAAAGGCTGTGATTCCGTAACATTTCCACCCCCCGTAAGAGGTTTCAGCCGATTACAGAGCCATCGGTAGGAAGCACAACAACCTTCACCGTGGGCCGACGCAGGACCCCATTATTCGTTTGTACATCGACTACACGGACTATATAATCATTTCCGTGGTACACCGCTTTGATCACACCTTTAATCCACTTATTACGTTCTTTATTATTGTCAACTATCACTACCACATCACCCACTTTAACGTTTGGCGCACTGTCAGTCCATTTGCTTCTCCGTTGAAGCGTTGGGAGGTACTCGCGTAGCCAGCGCCGCCAGAAGATATCGGCGAGCGCGTTGACTTTTCTCCATTGGCGACGCGAGTCGACGTCTTCAGCGGTTTGCTCCGTCCAAGATGAGCAACCCGACGCAGTGCCCAGAAGTAGGTGGTTCGGTGTTAAGACCACTGGCTGATCGGGATCGTTCGTGACGTATGCCAGAGGTCTGCTGTTAATAATTAACTCTGCCTCCGTGAGAAGGGTGTAAAGGATCTCCTCACGTGGGGCACGCTCTCTCAACGTAGATTTTAGCGCGTTCTTTACTGATCGAACTAATCTTTCCCAGCACCCACCCATGTGTGGAGAGGCGGGGGGATTGAAGTGCCATGATATTCCTTTGTTAATGGCTTCGCTTTCTACGACCCCCTGGTCCATTTCTCGCAGCGCTGCGCGTAGCTCGTGGTTTGCTCCGACAAAATTGGTCCCTCGGTCGGAGAAAATATCGGTGGGTTGCCCGCGACGCGCTATTAGGCGTCGCAGAGCCAGGATCGCAGAATCGGCGCTCATTGAGGCGGCCAATTCAAGGTGGACAGCGCGGGTGGCGAGGCACGTAAACAGAACGCCCCATCTCTTCTCTCGGCGCCGTCCAATTGTTATCTCCATGGGCCCGAAATAGTCTAGGCCACATCTTATGAAAGCTCTTCTGGTGCTTTCTATTCTTGCTGGTGGGAGGTCGCCCATTTTAGGTGTAGCAGCTTTAGCCTTCTTTATTCGGCAGAGTAAGCATCTGGCTACCACTGCTTTCACTGTGGTTCGCAGGTTCGTTATCCAATATTTCTCACGGATATTATTGACTACGGTCTCCTGATTAGCGTGGAGCGCCGTGGTATGGTACTTGTATACTAATAATCGGGACAGTGGGTGACGTCCATTCAATATAATCGGGTGTCTTTCGCCAAAGGTTAATTCTTCACAGGCTCCTAGTCTGCCTCGTACTCGCAATAACCCATCGTCGTACAACATGGGGTCGAGGGGGCGCAGCTTTGCTGACGCCGGTGAGCCTTTCCGCAAGGCTAACAGATCTTCGGTGAAACTCTCTGCCTGTATCGCTTTCAGCAGACAGAGTTCCGCGTCGCGCAGATCATCGGCGCGAAGCTCCGTGGTCAGCCGGCGTTTGCGACACCGGTTTATGAAAGCGAGCACATGCGCCATGGTGCGCAGTGCCCGCGTCCATGAAGAGAAGCGAGAGCCGTCGAGTAGTCGCGGTGTAGATGCTGCGATCACGTTGACTCGATGGACTCGCTCGAGATTCTCAGGCTCCGTCGCTCTTATCTCTTCGTAGGTTGGCCATTGTTCCTGCGGATCAAGAAGAAAAGGGGGACCAGATAACCATTCTCTACAACCACTCGGCCAGTTCAATCTGGTCGCTTTGTCAGCGGGGTTGTCCGCCGAGGGGACCCAGTGCCAGTCACTTCGCTTTGATTTGCTATCTATCTCAGCTAACCTATGCGATACAAATTTCTGAAACTCTTGCGCTTCTGAGTTTATCCACTTTAGGACCGTTTTACTATCGGTCCACAGAAATCTACTTGTGATGTCAAGTCCTAATTCTATCTCAACAGTACGGGCTAATCTCGTGGCTAACACTGCCGCCTGTAACTCTAATCTGGGTATAGATACTACTTTCTGGGGAGCTACTCTTGCCTTACCCATTACTATGGCTGTTTCCCTTTCACCGTTAGCGTTTATTCCTACTAAATAAGCTACCGCGGCGTAGGCTAATTCACTCGCATCCCCGAATACATGCAATTCTAACCCTTCAGGTCGTAGTCCGTACCATCTTGGGATCTCAATTTCGTGTAAGGCTTGTAGGCTTTTAAGCCATTTAAACCACATATCGGCCTCCGAAATTGTCAGTTGTTCGTCCCACTGTATTCCTGATTTCCAGACTCTTTGCATGAGTATTCGCGATTCTATTATACATGGATAAAGGAATCCCAGTGGGTCGAATATCGACATTATAAAGCTCAAAAATTCTCGCTTAGTCGGGATAATATTACCGGTTACTATCTCGCCTGGTAAACGCTTGAAGGACAGATCGAAAGCCAACTTGTCAGTGCGCGGCGACCATATCATGCCTAGGGTTCTAGCTGTGGGGGACTCACCTTTTTCAAGCGCCACGTGCTCTGGTA
This sequence comes from Diloba caeruleocephala, assembly GCA_947459985.1. Taxonomy (NCBI): domain Eukaryota; kingdom Metazoa; phylum Arthropoda; class Insecta; order Lepidoptera; family Noctuidae; genus Diloba; species Diloba caeruleocephala. The sequence continues at coordinate 8,835,132 of OX381629.1, forward strand.
TCTCGGCTCGCAGCTTGTCGCGTAGCTCTGGTGAGTTAGTCACCCACCCCCGTATGTTGAAGCCGCCGGAACTATGTACCTGGGTTACCTCATCGATGAGTTTGTTGGCCTGCTCCGCTGTCCATGCGCTATCCAAATAATCATCCATGTAATGTTTGACTTTCACTGCTTCGACCGCATCTGGATATTTGTCTATGAACTCATCAGCATTTTTGTTTAATATATATATCGCTGTAGTGGGTGACGATACGGCACCAAAGATCATAGAGTTCATAGCGTACGTGTCAGGTTCCCTGTCGCGGTCTTTGCCTCTCCATAGGAAAAGTTGTGCCCCTTGATCTTCCTTTCTAATTTTAATTCTCAAGAACATATCTGCGATATCACCCGAAAAAGCAACTGGTCCTATGCGGAACTTGAACAATACTCCGAGTAGGGAGTTCAAAAGGTCAGGTCCTGCTAACAAATTATCATTTAAAGACGTACCTTTATGATTTGCGGCGGCGTCGAATACCAGCCTCAGCTTCTCTGGTTTGTTAGGATTCCTTACACCGAAATGAGGTAAGTACCATACCTGCTTTGCTGTAATACCGGCGTTCACCTTTCGAGCGTATCCTTCGCTTACTAGCTTGTCTATCTGCTCAGTGTATGCTTTCGCGTAAGCGGGATCTCGGTCGATCCTTCTTTCAATGCCTACCAGGCGTTGTCGCGCCTGCTTATAATTACATGGCAGTTCTACGTTGTCATGTTTCCATAGTAAGCCTACCTCCCATTGTATTCCGTCAGGGGTGCGCTTACTAGTTTTGTCTAGAGTGGACATGGCTCGTTCGACATCACCGTGCTTGCGAGTCTGCTCTGTGATGCCTATTGCCTCTAACTCGAACTGAGCCTTAACAGTTTCGTGTAGATCAGGAAGGGAGATTGCAACACAATTTACAGAACTATTGCTACTATTTCCTACGGGTCCGTGGATTACCCAACCTAATCTAGTTAAGGAAGCAACTGGCTTACCGGATTTCCCTCGACGGATGTCCTGGCCGACAAGCAGGTCCCAGTTGTCCTGTCCGAGCAGGAGCAGCGGCTTGGCTCCCCTCATCTCCTCACATCCCAAATCTCGGAGGTGAGCGTTATCGCCTAATACGTTGGCAGATACCGTCTGCGTGGGTAAGTCCATGTTCACTAATGTGCGGCACTTCACTATATGGCCTTGTCCGTTCGGGCCTCGCACATTCACTGTCACTCTTTTCGACGTATAGTCCGTCACTTTATGTCCGCGCGCACTTCTTATCGTTAACGGCACTACCGGCCCCTCGAGGTCATTCGCGAGAGCACTATCTAATAGTGACACTGTAGCACCATCGTCTAGAAGCGCGTAACAGTTGTGACTTCTACCGGAATCACTACTCACTGTGACAGGCATTATTTTCAGTAGAGCCCTTGACTGGCTCTCACCAACATTTGTGACACTCTCCGTGCTATTGTTCACTGTCTGCGTTCTTGTCTGGTGTAACGACACATGGTGTGAGAAATTACACTTCTCACAACGCTTAGCACGGCAGAGGTTCCTCGAATGTCTTCTTCCAAGGCATTTAAAGCATAGCTTGTTTTCTTTCGCTATTTCCCAGCGCTGATCTACAGTAGAGTCTATGTATCTCTTGCACTTCACTAACACGTGTTCACCTTTACATAACGCGCATTCTAACTGTCTGTTAGTTGTCTCTTGCGTCGTTTGTACCGTTTCGCATGTATCACATTGTACATTAACACGTTGCGTCTGACGTGTGTTTTGGAATGGCCGTGTAGTTGGCTGTGCGTTCTTATTAAATCTGGCTGCGGTAGAGGTTAGTCCGGAAACACTCGTGTTCATATGCACATAGTAAGAGGAGGCTCGAGATAGATGAGATAGGAAGTTCGCCAATATCTCTAAGTTTGGGGACACACGTAGATCGACTCCTTGCGTGTTATTCAGTCCCATGGCGAAATCTCCATACTGTGCGCGCTGTATTGGTGTTAACTTAGTTAACAGCTCTCCGACTAACTGAGGATTGTTAAGGTATCCCTCAGCGTGGATATTCTTTAACAGGGACACGCAATTCCTTACTGTCGTAGAAAACTTCCTTATCTCTCGGCCATTTTCACTTATTTTAGGCAAACTTCTTACCTTTTGTAATGCACATTCCAATATTAGGTTTGGGTGTCCGAACTCCTCTTCTAACACCTTCATGATGTCCGTAGGATTCGTGGACGTTCTGAGAAGATCTTCTACCGCACTTTTGGCTTCTCCCTGTAGTGATGTCTTCAATCGCGCTAAATTTTCATACGGTTTGAACTCATACGTGGTTGTCGTATCCCAGTACATGTTCTTATACGATATCCAGTCCGACGGGTTGCCATTAAAATAAGGCAGTTCATAAGCTTGTCGGGGGATTGGTCTTGGTCGCGCTAAGTTTGCGATTGCTTCCGCTAGCTGATCCACTTTCTTATCTTTCCGCTCACACGAAGTATCTCTGTGCCCGCCTTCAAATCTCCGGTGCTCTGGCTCTCCAGCATACGCCGATCGCTGCGGGTTATCCCATTCGACGGTGTCACATGTCGGGTTCGCGTACACTGACACTCGAGGGACACTAGCTAACACGGCCGGTGTATTTAGCACTGCGGGTTGTTCGCGTTCGCGGTGTGGTATCGCGGCTACCATAGGCGCGCCAAGGGGCGTTTTCGACGCCATTATTATACGGGGTACGGCCGCGGCGGGCGGCACGCGGTACGCGGGTGACTCGCGATGCGCTTGGGCGGCGCTTGTCGGGTTCGCGGCACTCGCGGACTGTTCCATTTGCGATGGATATGGCACTTTGCTGGCTGCTTCCTCCTGTATTACTACTTGCTGAGGTGTAGTGTCAATCCATTGCTCTACTCGTCGCGTTGTATCTTCGGTGACACTATCTTCTTCGGCCGCATCTATCTCGGCTAAGTCAACTTCCAGTTTTTTCTTCACAAGACTCTCGCGTAAACGCACTATTTCTCGCTCTGCCTCATATTCCTTGCGTTTCCTCATATAGTCGGTGCTTCTACGACTAGCTCTCGAGGACGCGTGGCTCGAGCGTGAGTCTATCGTGGCGACTCGTTCCTTTCTAGGATTCACTGGCGGGTCCATTATTCTGTGGTCAATAACGCGACCACCCGTCAGCGGAATCCTTGTTGTAGGCGCCAATCTCAATACGGGTGCGGTTGACGGAGATCCTGGGGCTGTTTCTGATGGTAAACCCGAATCGGTTCTTGCTTCTAACTGACGTGCACTTTCTTCGGCAGCTATCTTGCGGGCTCGTCCTCTTGTAGTCACTGTACTTCGCTCGCTCATGTTTGCGGCTATTCGTAGATCCGGCTCGAAGGACCAATAAATGTAGAGAATTCAGGCGCAGGGTTGTATGGAACTTTGAATTGAAACACAAAGCGGCTGGCAAAACACAATCACTATATTTTCTCTCTTACAGGATAGCTGCGATGCAACACATAAACACAATATAAAACAATAAAACTGGATGACTGAATTTAACTTTAACACAACACAAACTGAATACTAAAAGATGCTTCTTGACAGGGCGAAGGCTTATCTGGTTCCGTACGGGTATTTCACTGTATCTTGCTCACGTAGGACTAATTTAGTACTGCCGACCATTTGGCCGGGCGGTCATATTTATACTCAAAATTAGGTCGTACAAGTAGTGGGTACTATCATGTGCCATATATTTCGTTATTGTCCAATGACAATGTAGGTTTATTTTGTCTAATATTACTCGGTAGCCACTACTTGTGGGTTATAACTGATTTCAACATTCAATAATTACAACTTATATACATTATAGATTGCTGTGCATGCTACCTAGGCTAAAAGGCTGTGATTCCGTAACAGTAGCGTAAATAACGTTACAATTCTATCAGAAATTAAAGACTATTGTAATTGCGCGAAACAATTAAAATACCATACCAAGTCGCGAGCAAACATTCGTAAAAAACTTATTCAAATGTTTGCCCGTACGTTTCAGACATATTGATCTGGATTACGAGAAATGCTTTAGATACATCGTAACTTAATTTTCACGTATTATAAAAAAAAGTTGCGGGATTTTTTCTCGATATTAGACCGCCATAATCCGACTTGCACGAATTTGGAGTAATGCGATTCCATATTTGCTCGACCGCTTAACTGTTCACCCTTTGTGCTTTGTTGACTTACATACATAAGAGTTTATTTTCTTTTCATCCGAGAATTTTAAAGATTACTACTCGGATCCAGTGGAGTGAATCTCCAGAAAAAACATTATAAATGAACAAAGGCAGTGTCACCGAGTAGGATGATGCCAACTTGGTCAGGTTTAATGCTGTCAAGACCTAAGCGTGTCTTTTTCCGCCGTACGGAGTCAATTTCCACTGATTTCGACTTTCCGAGATGTATCCGTGCCGGTTACTTACCATCTGGAGCTTCTTGGCATTACTCTCACGTCCACTCAACTTTGATTCCAACATCGAGTCAACAGCTCAACTGGCTGCAAGAAGCTTGGTATCCTATCAAAGGTGAAAAGGCATTTCACTCCACAACAGCTGCTCAACTTATGCCAAGCGCAAGTTCGATCGTGTGTTGAATACTGCTCGCATCTTTAGGACGGTACCGTCAAATACCAGCTTGAAGCGCTCGAGATGATTGAGAGATGCGCTAAGAGACTCATTAATAACGGTGCTCTGGGCGAGGCAAGTCTCCAGGGCAAGCAGAGAGGCACAGACGCAGAGTTGCAAGCTTATAGTGTTTTTATCGAATACATTTCGTCGAGTATGCATTGGAACTGCCCGATTTAAGGCCCGCAAGCCCATTCCACCATCGGAAATCCAGACAAACGTCATTTCGCCACCGTTGCATGGTAAATGTCCTGCCCATATGCACGAAGCGTTTTGCTTCCATGTTTTACTTGCATTCCGCGAAGGAGTGGAAACTCTTTGCCAGAATCTCTGTTTCCCGCCCATTATATCCTGGGCATCTTCAACTCGCCAGTGAATAGGTTTCTTCGTGCACCATCGTTGACGGCACCGTTGCTTAACATCATGTGAGATACTAGTCGAACGCAAGTCGCAACCATAGTCGCCTTTTACCACACCCACGGGAAGAGATGGGTTGATGTTATTCGTAGCCGGCACGTCACAGCAAATAACATATACCAAACTGAATAATAAACCTGAAGCAAAAATTATCCTTCGATTATGCATATTTCCTACTCTATAAAATTTACGTTGGATAACGTAAAGCCTTCCAAAACTAGGTAGTGTATAATAGTATAAATAACAACATCAACTTCTCACGCATTGATAACATAAAATATATACATCCTGCGACAAGACGATGACTAAATGTATAAATAAATGACGTCTGTCGCAGTCGTAAGTGTAAAGCTATCCTTACCGCCCATCGGAGCGGAACACGGTTCGAAGGCCGGCTACTTAGAATGGGTAATATTGATATTATTTTTATATACCGGTCAATGATCGCCATTGATCATTAACATTATGTCTTGATTTTGTCTTCAACCGGCTACAAGATCTCTTATAGTTGGTTGACCATAGATTGGGCCGATGCCTTCATAACGAATAGAAGAAAATCTGTCTGAATAAAAATATCTGGAACGTCACCACACATCAAATCAGCTAAAGGTCGTCCATTGCTGAACAAAGGCTTTCCCCGTAAATTTCCACAACGTGTCGTCATTTTGGGAGAATTCTCACCACGCTTGGCAGGCGGATTGATGAGCGCAGTATGGCTACTATTACACAGAAAGACGCTGCTGCCCATCCCTCTGGTTTATAGTCACTTAGTCACCTTTTACTACATCCATGGGAGGAGATGGAGTGGTGCTATATTCTTAATCCGGACACCACACGGAATCTAGAACATATAAAAGCATGAATTCCTTCTGTTGCGGGAATTGAATTGAATGCGGATGTTTCGCCACTGCGACACATTTCCATCATTGTTTTTTTGTACTTCTTATAATTAACTAACTAGTTTCTATTCCTATAATCAAAACCTAGAATGTGTTAACCATTTAACGCTTCAGTTATAACAAGAGAATAGTAACAATGAATTTGTTAAGATTAGATCGAGCCAGCTCTACATTTTATTCTATGCTTTGAATTTGTGTTGCGAATGCCTCTCGTAATCCCCGAGATAAATTAATGCAGCACGATCCTTTTGTTTCGTTCCTTCGTTTAAATGATGCAACAATGTTTTACACCATTAATTATGGTAAACATACAGAATTAGTAGCTCTGCAGTAATTTACAAAGCAAGTACAGCGAATATGTATTCCATAATATGACTGTCAGTGATAAGTATTGTTATCCTATGACATAAGTCCCGAACAAAAAGTCTACTTGATTGTACAGCTATGTAATGTCGACCATGAAATGTATAATGCGAATAGATGCAACAAATAGTTGTTATCTATTTTTATGATGATGATTACCCCACCTGCCAGGATGTACTCAATATATCAACGTGTATCTGATGTTATGCACGGTAACTAGGGCTGGCATATGCATATCTATTTAATAAAAACATGACATGTTATTATAATACAACACTTTCAAACGGATTACATCGCGTATTTTATGGATTTTTGTTTTTCCTGACGTTTCGAACATTCGAGGTCGTAGGTAACTTCGGGACAAATAAGACAAAAATCTATAAAGTACGCGATGTAATCAGTTTAAAAGTGTTTTATAATAATGTGTAATAATCGCGAAATCGGAAGACCTTACTAAATATGATATGCTTATGGGTCATAGTAGACTTCTTTAGACTATGCACACATGCAAACAAGATAATATATCGTTTCCTACTAAAATAGTGAATTTTATTTTAAGGGGACAATCAGGAGGTTATAAGTATCGTGTTTATAAAAAGCAAGTGGTAATTTCCATTTTATTTGTTGCAATAATTAAATAATTAAGTTGCTAATCGAGCAAAATAACTAATATATTTTATCACTTTTTTCACAAAAACGCATTCAAATAAAGAACACGGGCCGCTGTTATAAAAAAGTGAGAAAAGATTTGTTTATGCCGTAATAGCAACTTTACGAAACAAAAACATTTTTTTTAGGAAACGCGATCCCTGTAGCCTACCGATTGTCCCCTTAAATTATAGTTCACTATTTTCGTAGGACATTATGATTTTATATTTATATTTGCATCTGTGGTATGAGAATTAACATGGCTTTTGAATTAGTATGACTTAAAAAGAAACTGTAACTTGTTTCATATGTGAATATCATGATGGTCGGTGGCTAATTAATAAGGATTAAAAATCCATATATAAGTCGGATTTCCAATGTGCACTAGTTTTCTTGAATTAAATATTATTTCATTACTTCGTGACTTTTCCGTCGCTCGGAAACCAGATAAATTAGACTGACTTCAACAATTCCGGCTATCACGGTAATATCTATTGGAGCCGGCGACACTTTCTACCTGTTAATTTGCTAATCTTCAGCTGCATCTGGCTGGATTGGAAGTTGACTCCTACTTTAAATGTGAAATTTAGTCAATTGTTAGTATGTAAAACGAAGTTAAAACGAACTGACTGGTTAAAATTATGCTGCCAAATGACTGGATCGAAAGACAGAGAGTTGATTAAAAAGTGAGAGTTGAACTCGCGTGCAGTTGGTTACGGACGATGAATATGTTGTCCACCATGTTTTTTTTTAATTTGACCCAAATTTTTTTTGTTTTTTCTTAACTAAAATATATTGTCTATTGTTGTATTTGGTCTTGCACCAATAACTTATCCCAAGAGCAAACTTAACATCGTAGTTGAAAAACATGTTCTTCCATACATTCCAACTGCAACCGTAAGTTTGTACGCACAATATTGAAAGATTTACCATGTTATTTTAAGACCATAGACTTCTTATAGGTTTTCCTGTAATATATAGGTAAAGAGCTATTATCAATATCTATTTCCGGCTAGTTAGTTTCGGAGATAGGAGGGGGGTGTGTGGTCTATTAAACTATATATTTTAAAATTATAAAATTAATATATTTGAGACCCTCACAACAAGCCTTTTAATTTCATATGTTACACGGTATAGTTTGCAAAACTTTATTCTTTACTTTTCTGTGTTGCCCCCCAAAAGTAAGTTCGTTTATTTACGTTACACGGCCGTGTTTGGGTCGCAGAAATCCACATACACATGGGCCGAGATTCGAAGCAAACTGGCTGTGACAGACGGACAGTCAGACACACGTGTGATCCTATAAGGGTTCCACCGTTTTTTCCTTCGGATGTTCTGAACCCTAAAAAGAGTTATACGCGAGTTAACATAGCTGAAAGGATTAGTAAGCAGAAGTGGTAATGGGCGGACTATATAGCTCGTAGAAGTGATGGCCGTTGCCGCAGAAATGTTCTCGAATGGAGAATACGCACCGGAAAAAGCATTGTGAATACGACCTACAATAAGATGGACCTGGTAGAGGTAGCTGGGCGTCATTGGATGCAGCCAGCAGGTGGTCGTTGTGGAGGTCTATAGGGGAGGCATTTGTTCAACATTGGACGTCCTCCGGCTGAAATGATGAAGATGTTGATGACGCGGATCAATTATTAGACACGGTATAGGATAGTTTATTGAGAAAATTACTTATATTCAATAATAAAAACTTTAACAGCCAGCAAAGTACCTCAATCCTTGTATATTTCAATAAAATATTTCATTAAATTGCTATTTTCCCTTAGGAATCTCATTGGGTCAAGGCTTCCGCCAGCCCTGAGCGTAAGTACTATTCTGTTACAGTACGACGTTAAATGCGTGCGCGCATTTCATTCAATTTGCGTCGTTACCATTCCAACAATCAACTCCTAGGAGATTGAAGCGAGGGTAACACGGTTTTCGATTCACTTGGGGCTTAAAACACACCATTCTGTAATGTATATTATTTGTGATATTTCTAGAAACGGCCAGATAATTAACTTTGCTAGCTATCTACCTTGCTCTAGGTTGAATGCAGGAAAAGCATTCAGAAAGCAGTTTATTACTGATGATTACTTGTTTTCACATCCCATTTACTTTTCATTTAGTTTACAAGCTAAATTGCAGTGATAGTATAGTGGTTGAACGCTTGTCTTCTATACAGGAGGGTCTGAGTTTGATCCCGGCCCGCACCTCTGACTTTTCAGATTCATGTGCGGATCAGAATTTGATTATCAATTGCCTTAATGATGAAAGAAAACATCGTGAGGAAACTTGCACACCCGAGAAGGCTCCGAAATGTTCTAAATGCCGTATGTAATCCGGTCAGCCTGCACTAGATCAATGTGGTGGACTAAGGCCTAACCTTTCTTATCGTGAGAAAAGGCCCGTGCCCGGTAGTTTAATTTATTTTTCACTTTTAGATAAAATGCTCGGAACGGATATTTCTGTAAGAACGTTATACAACCTTAAAGCTATTACGGCAAAGGTCATACAACAATACAAACCATTAAGATAACAGAACAGAATGAAAAGTATATCAGACGGCAGTTGATGAAACTGGCTTACACCGAAAAAGATTTGCGTAAGTATGCTAGAGGTTCATAAAAATAGGATGATGTTGATTAAATTAATTGATAGTAAGAAAGAAAATTATTTCCATCCCGCCCATTATTAGAATGTCATATTGCATGCGTTTTATGTTGCGTTATATGTGTAGGTATATACGAAAATACTGAACTTAACTTTTAAGGAGACAGTAAGTTATAGTGATGACGTTTAATAAATAAAGGGAAATTTTAGGCACGTATTCATATATAATGAATGAAACCAACGCGATATATTTTCGTAAGGTTTTTTCGATGCAATGATTATCATTCTAGTAAACTTGGAAAATATAATAAAAAACAATATAGGTAAAAAAGGGATGCTGCACGTAGCCAAAAATCACCCCTACCTCAGCTTTCGCTTGATATTTTACGAGAAATTAAATCTGCAGCGCGAAACTTTCGATAACACCACACAATAAACTGTGGCGTAGGTACTGCAGAGTTTGGTAGTGAACAAGGAATCGAACATTATTTACGAGTCTATTACATGAGTCGGAGTGCATTTAAATGACTGTGAATTAGACTTTAAGTGTCTATTAGAAGCATCGGCTTAACTCCAACTGAGGCCATAAATTAGACATACAAAAACGGTACGTGACAGTACGCAATGATAATGACGAACAATGATCTAGAGCCGAGATTGCGTACTCTAGATTAAACGATGGTACATTTATTGTTACACTACGGCTTATTTCTAGATACACTTTTTTCTGTCTTTTCGATTTGTTATAAATCTCCCAAACTAAGCTAAGTGGTCCTGGTTCCGTGCTTAGAAAATTAAGTATTTCATTATTATTATTGACCTTTTATTTTATTGGTGCCCAGTGGAAATTCTTCATGAACTTTCTTCGCCCCGGGGAAGGGCGAAGGGGTATGCCGGACTCCTACCGGCTAAAACCACTGGAGCGGTCATCTTCGGCACCTAAGGGAAGCTCCAGGTCCTCGTATGATCACACTAGAGCATTTTAATATACACTCAAATCATACCAGAGACAGTGAAATATGACCGTTACATAATGTTACATAATTGCTTAGAAAAATATTAAGACAACAATAATTATTTTCTATGAATCCAGTTAAGGAAAAACTGAACGGTTTTCAGAAAAAATGGGTCAACCACAGAACACAAAATTTTGTGTTACTCTCCTTTGAGTTTCCGGTTATGTAAGTAAGGTGATTAAGAGATGAGTTTCGTGAGGAGGAAGCTGTAAGAGCAACAACATCTTTGTGTTCATAACGACATACTGTAATCCGTTGGTAGATAGAATGACGTGTAACGTAGTGAATAGGCCGTCAGACGAGCGTCAGCGACTCGGAAGCCATACAACGCGGAACTAGATGTGCACACCTTTTAGCGCGATTGCAGCGCGAATCGCCAATACCATTTTGTTAGTGGCTCGTCTGCCACTCGACCTGGTCGTCCCGCGTTGTGATGGCGTGGGTGTGCATGGGGCCATAAGATAACATGGGTATAATCACGCTCCCGCTTTGGTCGCGCAGGTTTGGCCGAAGCTTAAGAGACCGAGATGTTGAACAATGGTCGTTTACAAGCTGATAAGAGTGCTACTTACCGAGTTAGATGTGTTAATGTCCTTGACGGCGCCGGAGTCGAGCAGATCGACGACTGTATCGAGCTGTCCGGCGCGCGCCGCTCGCAAGAATGCTGTGTTTGGCTCTATCTGTAATTAATAATGTTTCCATGTTAGTTTATATTCGTGTGACGAAAATTAGACGGTACAGGCGGCGCGGTGGCTAAGCGATTGGATTTCTGTGCTACGTGCCGTGGGTTCGATCTCCGAACATAATTGACAATTGTCAATGTCATCGCGCGAAGATGACGTCTAATAAAATTGTAAAATGCAATCAATGCAATTTAGTAGTTAGTGAGTTATTAGCCTTTATCCAAAATAAAGTGGATGTTATGGACGAAGAAAGTTTGGTGAATCTGTGTGTATCGAGTTTTTCTTCGGAGGAGATCGAAAGTGAAGAGCTTGCTTTTCGAATCAGTGCCTACTTCAAAGAAAAAGATAAATAGAAGGAAGGAGGGACGCTCCAAGAGAGATTTATTTGACGTTGTAAGCCTTTTTAAAGAGACTGATCCAGATTTAATTCCAGTTTTTGTAGCAAGGGACTTACAGAAGCTACCTCCAGTTCATTTTGACCATGTTGATCCAACAAAGCTCTTAAAGGATATACTGGTCATCCAAAATGAATTAAAAACAATTAAGGAGTTGTATGTTACTGAAGAAAAGTTTGATGAGGTCAAAAATGAACTTACTAATTTGAAAAATGCGTCTTTGGTGAACAATAACTTTGACTGTTATGTTAGTAAAAAGAGAGGCAGAGGCAATAATATATCAAATAGTTATTTTTTGGATAGCGGACCGGTCGACCTACCGCCCGTTTTGGATGCCGAACAAAATACAACGCAAAGTCAAGCTGACCGAAGTGAGTCGTTGCCGAGAGCTACTTGTGACGCTGCGGCACGAGCGGAGGTGCCTGGATCCCCTGCACCTGTGCCCTCGCGCCCCCCTGCGAAGTCCAGCCCGAACGTTCTAACACAAGTGAAGAAATGCGCACGTACCGCGATTTTGAACATGAATGCGCCGCCGCCGCCGCTATCGTCGCTTGAGTCTTCAGCACCAATGTATCGGATGGATTGTACGAGTACGAGTAGTAGTAGTGTGAATACATGTTTACATAATTCTTTTGCGAGTGTAATAAATACAGAAAAACAATGGAAGGTTGAGAAACCGAATGAGCAGTGGGTATTAGTACAACACAAGAGATTAAAAAATCGCTTGAATACACTGGAAGGCAAGGCACGAAATACAGGCAGTGAAAAGTTTAAAGCGGCTGATGTACAGGTACCTTTGTTCATCAATAATGTTGACAGAAGCACATCAGAGACGGACATTATTGACTACATTTTAGAAAAAACCCGAATTCATGTCACTCTCAAGGAGATAAAAGCGAAGGTACAGAGGGAATACAGTTCGTATAAAATGCAGGTGCCTAGTGTGAAGCTCTCACTGTTTCTAGATGACACTTTATGGCCTGAGGGCATTACTGTCAGAAAATTTATTGAATTTAAAAATAAGGTTAATGGATCACAATACAGGCAAGAGAATAAACAAAACTAATTTTGTGAGTTTTAACTGCTATTCTGTTAAGAACTCCATTGAATACGTCAGGATATTGTGTCATACGGCAGACTTTTTAGCTTTACAAGAGACATGGCTGCTACCAGACGATATTCCATACTTAGGAGAAATTGATCAAGATTTTGCGTACACTGGGAAATCGTCAGTGGACACTTCGTCGGGTATACTGAAGGGCAGGCCATATGGCGGAGTGGCTCTTCTATGGCGTAAAAGCGTGTTCCAAACGGTTTCGGTCGTAGACTGTGAGAGTGAGCGTATAGTAGCCGTTAAGGTAATGTTTGATGATCGCGAATTATTAGTGATGTCGGTATATATGCCAACGGACAGTATTGACAATTTTGAGGTTTTTGTGAGTTGCCTCGGCGAGATTAGTGCGATTATAGAAGCTAGTGGTACTGACACAGTGTATATACTAGGGGATTTCAACGCTAATCCAGGCGCTTTGTTTGGTAATGAGCTTTTAAATTTCTGTGCTGAGCAACGGTGGTCGTGTGCAGACATATAATGGTTAGGGCTGGATTCAGGTACATATACATTCCTTAGTAATGCATACGGGACTACGTCATGGTTGGACCATGTCATCATTAGCGAAGTCGCAAAAGAAACTGTTCTGGGCACAAGTATACGGTATGAGATGTCATGTTCCGATCATTTTGCTGTTGAACTATTATGTGACCTTAATATTTTGGTACCAAAAGTACAAATGAGAGTCTCATTGCCGGATATGGCTGTATGGGGCGAAAGAGATAAAGAGCAACTCAATGAATATTTGTACATTTGCTCAACTAAGCTGCGTGATATCAACTTTCCCTGTGAATTACATAACTGCGCAGATGTAATGTGTAATAATATAGACCACAGACAAGTAGTTGATAAATTGTATCATAATGTTGTGAATTTGCTAAGGAACGCTGCGCTGGCGTGCTCTAAAAGTAGAACAATAAAAAATAAAAATAAAGGGTATGTTACAGGCTGGAACAAACATTGCAAAAAGGCATATGAGGAGGCTAGGCTTCGGTTTCATGAGTGGGTCGCCCAGGGCAAAAATACGTCCGGTCAGGCTTATGACCAAATGCGAAACTCACGAAGTTGGTTTAAACATCAGCTCAAGTGGTGTAGGGACAATAAAACTCAGATAAAGATGGACATTCTTGCATCACAGCATGCCACAAAAAACTTTAGTAAGTTTTGGAAGGAGACCAACAAATTGAATCCGAGGCCAAGTGTTCCAGTTAGTGTAGAGGGGGTTAGTGACGCCAACCAAATTGCCAACTTATTCAGGGACCATTTCAGGGTACTTTCTCCACTTGAACCAGCGACGACCACTACAGAGGTGGGAGGTCTGGCGAAACCACTTGTTCGGATCACTGCGAAACAAGTTGCCAAGGTGATCAGAGACATGAAGCGAGGAAAATCCCCAGGCCATGACTCGCTCGGCATAGAACATTTGCAGCATGCGGGTGTCCATCTGCCGAGGGTGCTCGCTATGTTGTTTACATTCTGTATAAGGCATTCATACATCCCTGAGGCAATGATGAGAACTATAGTTGTCCCCATAGTAAAGAGCAAGACAGGAGACGCCTCTAAATTAAGTAACTACAGGCCTATATCACTCGCGACGGTCATTGCTAAGGTGTTGGACGGTGTTATTGATATTCAGTTAAGACAACACCTACAGCTTCATGATGCACAGTTTGGATTTCGCCCTGGTTTGTCAACAGAAATGGCTATACTGAATCTCAAGCATACCGTCCGATACTACACTGACAGAAGCACACCTGTCTATGCCTGCTTCTTAGATTTATCTAGAGCTTTTGATCTTGTTGCATACGACAGGTTGTGGCAAAAGTTGTCAGATACGGATTTGCCTACAGAGTACATAAGTCTCCTAAAATATTGGTATGGCAACCAGAGCAATTTTGTGCGGTGGTCGGGGTCACTTTCGGTTGAGTATGGGTTGGAATGTGGTGTGAGGCAAGGCGGGCTAACCTCGCCGACTCTCTTCAACTTGTATATGGATCGTCTGATCAATGAACTCAGTAGCGCTGGTGTGGGTTGTTCGATTGATGGTGTTCTTGTTAACAACATTAGTTACGCGGACGACATGGTGCTGCTGAGTCCATCGATCAGTGCCCTTCGAAAACTGATTTCGATCTGCGAGCGGTATGTGGGGGCCCACGGACTCAGATATAATGTCAGTAAAAGCGAGCTCATGGTGTTTAAGGCGGGATCTAAAACTTATCATACTGTCCCACAGGTTATGCTGAATGGCAGTGTCCTTAAAAGAGTCTCGCAGTTCAAATATCTGGGCCACTGGGTCACCGAGACGCTTGTAGATGATATAGATATAGATAGGGAGCGCAGGGCTTTATCTGTTAGAGCTAATATGCTGGCTCGTAGGTTCGCGCGCTGTACTACGGAAGTAAAAACTACGTTGTTTAGGGCATTTTGCCAATCGTTTTACACGTGTAGCCTATGGGTCAAGCATACGAAAAAATCATACGACAACCTGCGTGTTCTCTACAATAATGCCTTTAGGGCGCTGATGAAGCTGTCTCGCTATTGTAGCGCGTCCGGTATGTTTGTGGGCGCAAATATAGATGGATTTGCGGCGATTATGCGCAAAAGAGTTGTGTCTCTGATGCGCCGCATACGAGGCAGTTCCAACAGCTACCTTCAGCTGTTCGCATGGAGGATGGATATGGATCTAGACTGCCCAATAATGCGATATTGGACCAGGTTGCATGTTGAGCACTCCGGATCCAAACCTAAATATAGACTAAGATGAAGTATATAGTGTTTTTATCTTTTTGTTATTGTAGAATTGTAAATTAATTTGTTTTTATTGATGATTTTTTGTAATGTTAGTCTTTTTGTAATTATTTTATTTACTCATAATGTATCTAATATTTTCAATTTCTCGTGTATGCATATGGACTGGTTCTGAAATAAAAATGAATTATTATTATTATTATTATAACTAATAGTACCTGGATGACCGAGCTTTGCTCGGTATTTTCGTGTTACTTAACAACGCCATCTGCTGTTGTGTCGTTAAAGCAATTAGTTGCTCACAAAAAATAGTATTGTTATTCGCCAATAGATGTCAGGAAGAGTCATATTTTTCAGTTGAGACTACTCAAACGCCTATAAAATGACATTTTCTAAAAATGATTCCTAGCTAGATCGATTTATCGCCCCCGAAACCACCTATATACTAAATTTTATGAAAATCGTTGGAGCCGATTCCGAGATTCCAATTATATATATACAAGAATTGCTCATTTAAAGATATAAGATAAGATTTGTCTGACCTACAAATAGTTGTTTGTTTCGGTGTTAATGAACTTGAGATTTGTTTCTGTACACTTTCTACGATACAGTAGAAATACTAGTTATGTGTAGGAATTATTGCAAAATCTGTATAATTTTAACAGCTCTATGCCTGTCACCAGTACAGAACTCAAATAGGCATTTACCGGACAATTTGGTGACAAGCTGGCCACACTCACCCACACACTGCAACTGTAAGGCGAGATCTACAATAGCGTCGATAAGTCTTTATCTAACGTAATAAATAAGCTCTGAAACTTTCACCTAAAGTGTGTGTGGAAGTGATACTTTGTATTTTGGTTAATTTGTAAGAGGATGAGATGAACACACTATGGAGGTGGTAAACTAGAGAGAGAGAGAGAGAGCGATTGATCGACAGTAGGGAAACTGTATAGAAACGTGTTTTATCTCATTCTCTCACGCCCTGAAATACATTCATAGTTGTCTCTATTTCGTTACACATTTTCGTTTCATAAAATCCAATTCACACCGTCCCGAAATAAGTTTAACTCCAAAAAGAAAAGACCTTTCTTGGAGCCACGACTTTTGACACATCTCGGAGGGGATGACTGTAAAGCGGTCACCCTCTCTAGCGAAAAAAAAAGGAAAATACCTGCGCTACGTGTCGCGGCTTCGATTCGTGCAGGAAACACATATTTGTAGCTCCAGATAATTGTTCCAGGTCTGAGATTGTTTATGAGCGATTTATGTTTGTAAAGTTGACCCACCACACGAACGCATGGGTTTCAAAATCTACAGTGTTAATAAACAACGAGTATTGAATAATGTTTATTATGATTTTACTTAGCGTGACTGCTCACCACTACAACTACGATGAATATTTTACTTATCCATTCATATCTGATATAGGTCTCGCTTTCAGTAAATGTTTTATTGAATATAACACGCCGGCCGTTAATCTTGTAATCGAAACACAAGGTGTTCTCGTTAATACTTTCGAAGACCATACCTAACTACATATGATAAAGGTATTAGATTTGCTGTCATATTTAGAGTATTAGGTTGGCTTTCGTTAATTCAGAGTCGGATCATAGTAGCATTTGTCTTACGAAGCTTTCTATTTATAATAGCAATCAAGCGGCGTTCATATCACACGAACGGCCGACGCATTGTGAAGTAGAAGTACAGCTCTCTTGATCCACGCTTGTTATGACACTGTCCTTACAGCCGAGTCTTAAGCTACGTACAGTAGTACAATTCCCTAAGTTCAAACATCCGTACGTATTTGGTATTCGTTAAGACTCATCCTCATGGCGCACCATCAGCAATGTGTTCTTGAAAAGATTGAATCGTGTGTAAAAAAAGTGGGACGACCTCCAACGCGGTGGACAGACGACCTGGTGAGGGTCGCTGGGAGTCGTTGGATGAGGGCGGTATGTAACCGCTCCTTGTGGAAATCTAAGGGGGAGGCCTTTGTTCAGCAGTGGACATCCTTTGGCTGATATGATGATGATGAAAAAAATACCAAAATGGTTATTCGCCGTTATTTTAATTCTGTATTCAAGAATGTATGAACATTTAAGCTTAGAGTATTGCACCACAGAACATAAACTTCCACCTGTTTCTAGCAACCTATAAGCTTAAGTGTTGGACGAAATTCGGTTTTTGGGGTCTAGTATGTTTCAAGAAAATAATGAACTCTTTAATATTGCAGGATGCAGCCTACATTTGTGCATCAAGATGCAACTGTGCAACGCACACGGTGAAATTTTGGGTTCTGAACGCAACTCTATCAT
Organism: Diloba caeruleocephala; assembly: GCA_947459985.1. NCBI lineage: Eukaryota > Metazoa > Arthropoda > Insecta > Lepidoptera > Noctuidae > Diloba > Diloba caeruleocephala. Next base: position 8,852,999 of record OX381629.1, read on the forward strand.
TAAGTTGGTATAACACTATAATATCCAACAAATTTATAGAGGCACATTGCGCGTATGGCCGTTGGGGCAGAACGGTTTTCGAGTGGAGACCACGCACTGGAAAACGCAGCGTCCATCCAACGAGATGGACAGACGTCCTGGTGAAGGTCGCTGGGAGTCGTTGGATGCGGGGCGGGCGGCATGTAATCGATCGTTGTGGATATCTATGGTGGACGCCTTTATTCAATAGTGCTGAGCGCTGTGGAAATGTATGCAGAAAAAAGAAAGGAAGAAATTTTATTTTTACAGAAACAAGAGACAATACACGAAAGAAATTTAAAACGAAAAATTACATCTAAACAACAAAAAATTAGGCATAAAGCTTTTTTCCAGCTGGATATGAAAGCCGCAGCAGCAGCAGATATGGTGGAGGCCTGTGTTCAGCGGTGGACACCCTTTTGGCTGATATGATAATGATGATGAGTTTATTTATAAAGTGAACTTTTATGCTCCTGTTTGGACGACTTCGAACCTGCTCCGCTTTCCACTCCACTATTGAGATATTCAAAGACTGTAAAACGATTAGAGCTTAGTATTGGATTGCCGATTTCACTAATGATTAACTAGATGTCTAAGAACTGGGACTCTTTCAGCTCGTAAATCGCGAATGCCTGATAAAACGTCACTTGGTGAAAGCAAATAAATAAAGCTCTTTAGAATTGAATACACACTTATGCGAAAATAAAGTGCAGAACACGTAAACTATATAAAATATTGCTTCCAGTACATGAAAATATTTTATACTGTCCATAAAATCCTTGTACAAAATTAAACTACATTCAATGAGAGCGTTCACATTATCGATATCAGTCCGATACGAGTATTGTTTATAATCCTTAATACAAACTGGTGACGAGACGAGCACGCCATTCGCCTTGTGGTAAGTGCCACGCCTTCCTATAAAATTGTACTGCTACCCAATTTCACCAGCCCAATTTGCCCTTCAAACCGGGAAACACTACTGCTTGTCAGCAGAATATCTGGCACTGCGGTGGTGTGTACCTATTCGGAGTCTTGTAATAAGAGACGTACCACATAGACCTAGACATATTCTTGTACTGATTTAATTAAGTTTTCCGTAGATACATGTATTTTACTCAAAAAGATCGGTGTGCAAAGCTACGCGTCCACTGGCTCGGCAACGGAGCGTACGGATTTTCTTGATTCTTATGGAACTGCGTTCGTTAGATCGGCAAATCCGCACCGGACGTCCGCGTATTTGCAAAACAAAATTGCCGACTTTCCGATCCCGACGCTCCATACGCTCCGATGCCGAACCAGTGGACGCGCAGCTTAAACCTACAAGTACAATAATTATAGTTTTTTTTCTATCACGGTCCCCATGGTCGAATCTGTTTCATGGCGTTAAAAAGTCAATGGTGAACAATAATGCAGATTTGCCGGTATCCGTGTTCGTGCCCTAAGATTTCACGCCTCGATCACCGACCCGGCCGATAGCTTATCCGTCAGTGGCTGGAAAAATCTCATTTTTCGCTCTATTTCCTCTGCACGAAGGGCCGAGAAATCTACTTATCTTTTGATGGTGTGTTGATGGTCCCGATGAAACCTTGTCATTTAACGAACACGTTTTATCCTTAAAATATTAGGTTAATTTATAAGTGTTGCTTTGGATCACCTTAAATGGTCATCACATCATATCAGCCAAAGGATGTCCATTACATTTTTTTTTTTGTTTACAAAAACGTTGCCCCACACTAGGATTTTAGGATTTCTCCTGTGTCGTGGGTGCGTTTACAGACATGAATTCCACATACAATACACCCAGACCCGGAACAACTACCTGCAGATCATACAAATATTTGTTCCGTGCGGGAATCGAACCCACGACCCGGAGCGCAGCAGCCGACTGTATCAGCCACTACACTACTGTTTCGGCTCGGTCGGTCGATTGATACGATGAATTTAAAGGTCTTCACTATTAAACTTAGTATAAAGTATTTGGAAAAACGAAGTAAAATATATGAGAATTATCAACCTAAAAGAAAGAAATAACTTGATATTCCTTGAATAATCTACTTTACCATATTGAAATTTTGATTCTAATCTAGATCTTGATATTCCTTGAATAATCTACTCTACCACATTGAAATTTTGATTCTAATAATTGCTTTTATCACTTCACTATCACTGAATATCAGTAACTGTATTGTCATCCTGGTTTTTTTACTTACAAAATCGCTTTATTCAGTCTTTCTGTTAATTTCTCTTTGAAATTCATACCAATCATATTCAATTTTAGTAGTCAGTAGTAGTACACAACAAGGTACTACGATGATATTCAAGTATAAATCGCTAATGACTGGAACTTAAAACATATAAATAACTTGTCAAAATTGACCGTGAAATCAAAACAATACATACTAATGGTGAGGACATCACACACTTGATACAGCCTCAAGTATAATCACATATTCATAAACTGTTGGATGAAACTAATATAGTTATAAAGAGACAAAGGAAAGTGTATTCAACAGCCAATTTGCTTAAAAGCTTGGTGCTTTAAAGGACAGTGCAGTAATGGCGAATTGATTTCACTAGTACACTCAAATAAATTAATATGGTGGACGGAATGAATTCAATGAACGAATCCAAACAGTACAAGGGTAAATAACCTCGGAGAAAAATACGAAGATATGATTGTATTTTGGCATGCCGTGACAACCTACGATACGTACGCTGTGATAAAAATCTTTTACTTTATTTGTTATCACCATTCTGATCCGCTCTGAATGTTAGTTAAATCGGGTAGCGACTAGCATAATTACGTTTCATACATATAAAACAAGAAAGTATTCCCTTAAAGCAGAGGAATATAAACCATTCTAGGTTTTTAAGATCCTTACACTGTTTAAATTATGCATTTAATATTACGAGTATACAGTTCCACGCGGATTAGGTACTAAAAGAAACATAAAACATCATATAATCGACATAACGCAAGTTGTTAACGCAGAGGGAAAGGTTATGGCTACATTTAAAGATCGACGAACTGTGTCTACGTAGCGTGCTACCATTACCTTTTTATTACATACTGCTGCACATGGGATTAGAACCCTCATTGCATGGCAAATATTATTATCTAAAGTAGGTAATTTATTTACTGAGAGTAAGTCTCTTGTAGCCTAGAGAGGAGTGACCGGGTGACCGCTTTTCAGGCATCCCCTCCGAGATGTGCCGAAGTGGGCGGTTTTAATTGAGATTTTTCAAGTACCTAGATCTGCGGTGCCAAAGATGACTACTCCGCTGGTTTTAGCCGGTCGGAGTCATCTCCGCCCTTCCCGGGGTGGAGGAAATACAAATGTGATACCGACAAATGAAATTGTAAAATGAAAATAGTCCCTTACTGTAGTAGTCCGTCTAGGTAGCTACCACCGCAGTGCCAGATATTATGCTACCAATTACCTAGTTGTTTGTATTTCAGACATTACTGTGTTTCGATTTGAAGCGCACTGTAGCTAGTGAAATTATTGGGCATAATGTCTCTAGATGACAAGCGCAAGATAATGCCATGCAGGAACAATCCTGGGTAGCGCTACAATTGTTATGGGCTGGCGCGACGCTTACTACCAGGCCAATGACTAGCTCATCGTGATTCGGGATATATAAAAAAACCTGTAGCTTTCACATACAGGTAAAGTTAACGAAGAATCGTGGCGGGTCTAAAAAGAATACTGCTCCAAATAGTTGTGATTGAAAAGGAAAAGGCCTACACAATAGAATACAGATAGCTGGATAATATTTCAATCATCACGATTTGAATTGAGATAGTATCAATTTATAAATTAACTTCCGTAAGCCCGTCTCAAGATACGGAGATAATCTTCTTCGTGACTGTAACTTAGTTCGCTAGATCTAATCGAATCCTCTGACTTTTCAGCCAACTTGCCAAGTGGTAAGATCATAACTATTATAAAGTCTTTTATACCTGTTTTACTAAATTCAGCTGTACTTCGTTAAATTGTTATTAAGTAATTTTCGATTCCGTTGAAATTCGTGTCGCGCATACTATGATTTTCCTATGGCAAATTGAGTTATTAAATGATTTTGTTGTTTAAAAAGAAAGAGTAATACCTATTATCGACTTTCAACAGTTTATAACATTTTTATTGCTAAATGTATAGTAATAAAAATGAAAGAGACAATTGATAAGGACGTATGTAGACAGACAAGCAACGTAGAATTTCAAAATAATTAGAACATTATTTGACCACGTTATACACATTCTTTTCACAATATTATTATACTTAATCTGTAACAATTTCTTTAAATTTGAGAACTCATAAACAGTAATCCTTAACAGTTTAAGTTAATGGAAATAAAACCAAACTCCAAGACTGTTGCGGAAAATATGGTATTAATTTACATAAATTAACTAAAAAAACTGATGAATTCATTTATGTTCCCATTTCCAAACATGTTAATTTTCCGAATCAACAAAATGCACACACAAATTGACACGCACGCAACCAGTTGACGTAAATTAGTCGATAAATAATATTTGACATGAACGCACCACTAGTGTGATGGAGTAGACGCGTCGTTCGAGCGGCAGAATGCGCGCGCCGCACCACACTGCCATGGCGGCACTGGCTGCGCAGAGGCACGCGTCACGCGCTAACGACCACACCAGGTGACAACGACAATACTGTCGACCAACAGTAGACCAACTAGGGTCATGATTCAAGTTATCATGCCCGAAAGCACAATAACTGTCAATTGCGTGCTCTTTCGTGGTGTCACAGGCGCACGACTGAGGCGAGACACGACAGTTCAAAATGTCAGCAAAAAGCTGTAATCAATTTTGAAGATATTTAGGACATCCCAAGTCGGTTTACCGACTCCAATTTTCATGAAGATGCGCCGAGTTAAATTACACTTGATAAGACTCGAAATGTAGAGCGTAAGTTAGTTGGAACTGCTATACCTAGTCGTATAAAAACTACGTTTCAATGTCAATATAATTTAATAAGGAACTTATAAAACCTTAATCAAAAATGATTGAGTAATATCTGTGATATGATAGACCGTTTACATAAAAAAGAATATGCAACTCATACAGACTTAAATTGCTACCGTTTTCATAGCAAAAAATTGACCAAGGTTCTACCTGTGGTATAATTGTGTCAGCGATCTATATCAGCGCTGACGGTATAACGGACATCCCATCGTTTTGTGCAATGTGCACGACAGTGTGCGTCCAACGGGACGAATTAACGGGAGTATCAGTGTTATGTAACGTTTATACATCTGCTTCTAGAATTATTAGATGATGTTGAAGAACTGCAAATCGGGGCTAGTAACCGAAAAAAAAGGTCCACTTGCAGAAGCAGGTTTAAAGTATCTGATCGGTAGTTTGTCTTTGTTTCTAAGATATGGTTGAGACTATCGTCATACCAGAAGTTAGTAAAGCAAAGTTTGTTCTGGATTCTAGCATCTATTTTGTACCGTTGCAGTTCCTTTATATCTGTGGTATCTACGTGTAAAGAGGTCTAAGTAGAGGATTAGATCAAATTCCAGTTCCCAGAGATTAAGCGATGTGATGTTTACATTTTATCGGATAAACGGGATCGGGAAACGTTATTGGATTCTTTTCTACGTAAAACTCATACAGCTAGGTTAACTAACAGCTCGCTTTAATCGCAAATTCTTGGTCGCATTAACTGGAGGACGTTTATCACGACTATCACATGTTTTTAAAGCTTCTTCGAAGAAACACACCAACAATAGTAAACGATTTAGATACGGAGACTGCTTACTCACTTTTTGCCACTGAATCAGAAAAAAATATCTCAGAAACTGCCAAAACAAAAGCAATTTCAGATTCGTCACAGAGAGGCGAATCTGATAACAATTTTCAATTACTCCTACCTATTCATAAAAGATGAAACCGAGCGGGTCCAAATTCATCGTGGTATAAGAAAAATATGTAATTTGGTAGAATAAGCGTCATTATTGTAAGAGAATAGTGTGTACCGTTAGAAAGCAGTGTAATACGAGAGCCACGGGTCGCTGGCGACGTGAATTGTATAGATGATGGATGCACGGGGCGAAATTATCGAGAACCTTGTCCAATCATCATATTACGAAAAATATGAGAATAAAATAACAGTTCTTAATTAGAAAGAAAACAGCGGTTATTCTACGAATAAGCGCCATCTTGTTTTGCAATATCGCACAGCTAGAATTCGACTCGCCATTTAGGGATTTTACACTAGAAATGAGTTTTCTGAAGTCAGTGATTAATTAAGTGTAACGTTTTTTGTTATTCAATTAACCAAAATGTAATTATAAAAAATGTTCAAAATTAAATGCAATGTAGTGAATGAGTTACTTGAAGTAACTCGTTCATATCAGTACCAAAGTACATAACTAAGCAATGTACATTTTTTAATAATATAATCGGTATCTTGCCGTCTCGGTTGCGGATCGATGTTGTCGTAGGTTCAACTTTGTATTGGCCTCAGATATTTCCACGTATCATATTCGAACGGAGGGAGTACCTACTGGGAGAAATTTCTAACACAACAACAAATATCGTATCGAGTCGGGCTAATCATTTTGGTGTAGTTTACTGCAGTGAATTGTTTGTTGGACATGGCACATGCTAAGAGGCAAGTAGAACTATTTGGTATAATTATCAGCAACAGGTCTTATTTAGTAAGAAGTTTGCAAGCAAGAAACCATAATGCGGGAAGCGGACACCTTTCGGAATATTCCTTTCTCAACGTTGCAAAAGTTATATTTATAAAAAATATAACTTTTGCAACAATAAGTACGAACATCTGAACCACGAACGAATATCTGCAGGAAAGACGAACATTTTTACCCATCGCTACTAGAATAAAATGTTAACTAAGTACAAAACCCGTGTGCTTGGCAACAGTAGAATTTTTGACGTATAGAAATCAAAAGCACGTCCTTTTTCAAGTTTCTCTGCAGCAAACATTTTATATTTTTCCTATCTGATACTATCTAAATAGTAGAGCGAAAATATTCCACGAAAAAGATAATCTCGGAGGGTCAAAGTGAGAGGCGCATTCTGTACGTCGTATAACCGTTAAGATGCATTGTAGTAGAAAAAATCAATTCTGAAATGTAATCACGGCCCTTGTCTGTTTGTAGGGCGTGCAGAGTTGTTCATACTACTTCACTAGTGTACTCGAATGCTTTGTCAGTGTTTGTTACAGTTTTTATGGGGACTGCGATGTTTGCCAGCCATAGTGTAACACATTTCAAGTTACTATACCTCAATTGAATAGTTTTTATGTGACCTACAATAGAAGCACATAAGAATGAGTCCAACTTCTAATAAAAGTTCTAATTTATATATTGATTAAATTCAATCGTTTCATTTTAATTCAGTTAATAAAAGTATAATTGTGTGCATCTGCAAATTTAATTATTTTTTGTGTTCCGTACCAATAGTGGCCAAACGGATTATTTATGAAATTATCTCGTTTTTTACGTCCGTCAATCACAGGCATTTTTTACTGTGTGTATAAATGTTATATCATTAAGGAGTGCAGAGATATTCACGTATTTATAAATGTTTCGATTTCTTATTAACCACTCATTTTATTCTGTTGATGAATTTTTAAACACATAAATCTCAATAGTTATTTATATAACTAGCTGGGACCCGCGGTTTCACCCGCGTTTAATTTAAAATAAATTTAGAGAACTTCGACATATACACTTGACATAGAATATATATACTGGATTTCAAGGGTTTTATTTTTTTGCGCGGAACCCTAATTATTTTTCTAAAATAAAAGTAGCCTAAGTTATTCCTTATAACATCAGCTATCTACCAGTGAAAATCCCGTCAAAATCGGTCCAGCCGTTTCGGAGATTACCCGGAACAAACAGACAGACAGACAGACAAAAAATTTAAGAATTATTTTTTTGTTGTAGGTATCGTATATACTTTCATATGCATTTAGTAAAAAGCTGTTATTTTGACATTACAAACAGACACTTCAATTTAATTTATTTGTATAGATATCAGTGTTGATGTCCGATTGACTGTATTTATTAACATTAATGACTGTAAACTTTATGTATGACATTTTAACTCATTTATGTGTTATGAAATTTGTATGTCCATGAGGCTGATCAGTGATCACAGAATTAACTCTATTTAATGATTTGACTAAGACCTATTTCTTACCTGTGAATCACAAATAAATGATTATGAATTTGAATGTTTTGGTACAGTAATAGAAAGTAGTGACCCAATTATTTACAGATCGGATATGAATACAAAATAAAATTTTGATGTAGGGGTTAATTTTGGGACTAAAAGGGGAAAGCTGTTTTTTATGTCATTGTGGCATGTTAAATGGAAGCTTGTTATCCCATTAAAGCAAAAATTCTAAATAGTATTATGTTTAATTTTTTAAACTTTAATAACTAGGCTTTGCTGTCCACGCCGTATTTCTTAAAAATCGCAAAAGAAACAATACATTTGGAAAATTTTGAGAGGTTTGTATTAGGTTTTTTTTTTTGGGAAACGTATTAATTTATGAATCTTTCATTAATTTTTACTTAGGCACCTAATTAAAAACTACTGAGAAGATATATAGTATATATACCCACTAACCAAGTTTTGACTCGCATTTCTAAGGTTTTAATCATTAATATGAGATTAGATACCAAGCCTGTGATGAACCGACGATATGACGATCTGCTCACACAGAAAACTAAAACAAAATATCAACAAAATAAAGATATTTCTATCACTTGTTGTATAGTATTTCCAATTTATAACTGAAATGGTTAGTGGTAGACTTCGTAATGGCAATTTATAAACGTATCACACCTGGTTTTGACACTGTTCGCAAGCCTCGAAGTTCGAATTATCGTCGCTTTTCAACACGAAATTGAATGCCCCATACAACTTCGTTCCAATCCTGTCATTCACACTGCTTTCTATTATAACACGTGACCACTAAAGCAGTGTTATGAATTCTTTTATTATAGTTGATTAATTTAATAATAAATAATAATATTGGCCTAGATGTGGTGGTGTGGTGTCCGGATTAAGAATATAGAACCATCCGTTCCATCTACTCCCGTGGATGTCGTAAAAGGCGACTAAGGGGCTGAACCAGAGGGATGGGCAGCGGCGTCCCTTCTGTGGAACAGTAGTCATTCTGCGCTCACCAACCCGCCTGCCAAGCGTGGTGAGTACTGGCAAATTCCCCCCAATATGATGACACAGTTGTGGAAATCTATGGGGGAGGTCTTTGTTCAGTAGTGGACGTTGTGCGGCCGATATGATAAACTGTGGAGCGACCTGGTAAAGGTAGCTGTAAGTTCTTGAATGCGAGTGACATGTAACAGGTCATTGAGCAAATATATATACGATGGCCTTTGTTCTGCGGTGGACTTCCCTTGGCTGATATGATGATAACTGTGCCACTGGAGAGCAAAAGCCACTCATACACTTGCTCCTTAGTGTTGATCACCATGCTTCTTCACTGTGTGTTAGCGATCTCAGCCCATTACATTCAGGTTTTCCTTCACCGGCGAACTAAGTGGTGCCTTACATTAACTAAGAAAGTAATCGTACATACGGAATTGAAAAGCACACGCTGACATTGGTAGATTCCAGGTTATTAACCAGCAACCCAGTGCTTAACAAGCGTGGCCGTGATCCTCTGGACCAGTTCGATAACAATCGATTAATTACAATATATACCAATATAATAAAATTGAAGTGTATGCCTGTGATTTCAAAATAAAAGTGAAAACTGCTATGTATACGATGCCTAATCATAAATGAGCGTTTTTAATATTTTTGTCTGTCTGTCTGAAAGTTTGTCTCGAATAACTCCGAAACGGCTCAACGGATTTCAATGAAAATTATAGCAACTAAAACTTGAATTTTAATTAATTTTCGTGTATATTCCTTTCAAATATCCTGCCGGGTTCAGAAGATATGATCTATACAAATAAATAAAATTGAAGTGTCTGTTTGTAATGTCAAAATAACAGCTTTTTACTTAATGCATATGAAGGTATATAAGGTACATTTAACAAAAAAACAATTTTAATTTTTTTTGTCTGTTTGTCTGTTTGTTCCGGCTGGACCGATTTTGACGGGACTTTCACTGGCAGATAACTGATGTTATAAGGAATAACTAAGGCGAAAAATAACTTTTATTTTAGAAAAATAATTAGGGTTCCGCACAAAAAAGACCTTGAAATCCAATATATATATGTCGATTTACTCTAAATATCTTTTAAATTAAATGCGGGTGAAACCGCAGGTCCCAGCTAGTTATAAATATAATTTGCGCCTAGCGAAGCCGGGCGGGTAACGACTAGTTTCATAATAAAGTGTTTTATTAAACTATACTAATAATGATAATTAATACAAATATGTATGTATATTTCCATTCGCAATTTAATTGCTTCGATGGGGCGTTATTACAGGATACATTAGGGCATTATACAGATCATCATGAGCATATCCCCAACAAACTTCTATCCATCGGCCATTTTGGCTATGCGGTTCTTGCAAAAATACATACACAAAGTTGTCAAGGAATTGACAAGACGCTGGGAAGCAACGTTCACGTGAATATTAAAAAATAAACTGACACTTACGAGTTGAACTCGCGTGGAGAGGGTTCCGAAATTGCTGAATATATTGTCTATTGTTGGATTCTGTCTTATACCAATAACTTATCCCAAGAACAAACTTAACATCGTAGTTGAAAAACATGTTTTCCCATACATTCCAACCACAAACGTAAGTTTGTGGTTGGAATGTATGGGCCTCAAAACGTTGTTTTAAGGCCATAGACTTCTTATAGGTTTTCCTGTAATCTATAGGCAAAGAGCTATTATCTATGTTTTTTTCAAAATTTTAGACTGAGTAGTTTCTGAAATTAGTGATTGGAATGGTCAACTTTGGGTCTATTTTCTTAAATAATTTAAAAACTACATATTTTAAAATTATAAATTAAACACATTTGAGACCCCCACAATAAGTCCGTTTCATATGGTACACGGTAGTTTGTAAAACCTTATTTTTTCATTTCTATATTGCCCCCCAAAAGTGATATTCAAAATTAATTTATTAACGTTACACTTGCGTGTTTGGGTCGCAGAAATCCATATGTGTACGTACGATCAGCGACATAAGTCGCTGAACAATTAATTTTTTTCAATTCGCTTGCACCCTCTCATTTTGCATCATATCCATATTTTTTCTTGATCAAGTAATTAATTAAATATGTTGCTATTATCTGGTTATGAAAATGTTCACCAACGTTTCTTAAATAAAGAACATAAATATAAAACGATTTGACTTTTTTTATTGTTCAGCGACTTATGTCGCTGACTGTACCAAATTTCAACTTAGTCGGTCCGGTTCGGAGATTCGGAGCAAATTGACTGTGACAGACAGACACTACTCGTGTCACTTCCTTCGGACGTTTGGTACCCTAAAAAGCCTAAGACCACCAGTATGTATGGCGATTAATGACTCTATAACCGTTTATTCATTTATTAAATGCATGTAAGATTCACAGTTACTTATTGACGCGGTAATTGGGAGACCCATATTTAGCAGTGGACGTTTACGCTCTTATATAAGTAAGCGAAGAGCTACTATTACTGAAGTTAAACCTTTATACTGGGTGGCAATTTAATCTCCAGTAACGTTTTAAGAGATGAGTCAGTCCATGATTCTCTAGGTCAGTCTTTCCCAACGTGGGCGATAACGCCCCCTTGTGGGCGCTGCAGGCCTAAAGGGGGGCGGTAAGAGACCCAGAAAAAAAAGGGGGCATTGTGTAGGGCTTTGGGGTCGATTTATAATTTCATCTACCTAGCTAGGAAGACTCTTAGACACCGACTGAGCTCTCGACTACATCTTGTGAACATCAACTAATATTAATTAAGATATAGCTCAAACTCGGTTCGATATAAAAGACCGCGGGCAATCATGTTTTAACAAGTTTTTGTTAAATAATCCGAATTGTACATTCCTATACCAATCGGCTGGTTCTATAATACTTGTTCTTGCTTGTCGAGTACGATTGGGCGTCGAATGAGATAAACGAGTTTATGCACGTTTGTCTTATTCCTGTTGGTGCGTGCTGCTTATGCAATCCCATATAAACGACGTAAATTTATTTTATTTTCATTTGCGGTTTCGCGCATAATAGATAAGCAGTACTTGATTTCAACACTTACGTATTTCTTAAAACAAAACAATGTCGGAAGTACAAAAGAAGAGACGGCAATACTCTGCGTAATATATTAAATTCGGATTTATTGAAAATCCCACAAACCCGTCGTCGCCTTTGTGTCTTCTATGTCTAAAAACATTTTCGAACGAAATAGAAATAGAAATAATTTATTTGCTTTAAGTGTTGTATACAGTGAAGGTCCAAAAACTTATTAGTGTTTCAAACACTTAGTCAATAAATCAGACATGCAAATTTTTTGTTATTTTTTGTTAACGTCCTACAATTCTATATTTATCACACACAAGCAATGAAGCCTTCAAGACTGCAAGATCATTTGAATAAAATGCATCCAGATAAGACAGAAAAGAATATAGCATATTTTCAAGACCTAGAGAAGAAGCATAATACTCAGCCAAGTGTATCAAAACTATTTTCGGCGGTTGCTAAGCAAGATGACGACGGACTTCGAGCTTCGTACAATATCTCTTTGTTAATTGCTCAAAAAGGCAAACCACACAACATCGGAGAAGAGTTAATTTTGCCAGCAATAAAGGAAGTAATAAATAACTACTGTGCTTCATAAACCGGCCGCAGATATTATCCGAAAAATTCCTTTGAGTAATAATTCTGTGCAAAGACGAATTGATGAAATGGCTGAAAACATTGAAGAATCATTGTGCAATCATCTGAGGACTAGTCAATTCTCAATTCAGCTCGATGAGTCCACTTTACCAACTAATGAAGCGTTGTTGCTATCTTACGTGAGGTTTATTAAAGATGAGAAAATACGTGAAGAACTATTGTTTGCCAGAAATTTGGAGACAGATACAAAAGGCGAAATCATATTCAATACATTGGAAAAGTTTTGTGAAGAGAAAGAGATTCCTTTGAAAAATATTATATCAGTTGCTACGGATGGCGCTCCGGCTATGACAGGGCGCCATAAAGGCTTCATAGCATACTTAAAGAATAAAATTCCAGATGTCCTTGCTATACATTGCGTTATTCATAGACAACATTTGGTTGCTAGAAACTTAAGTGAACGACTATTTCAATCACTGCAATATGTCATCAAAGCAGTCAATAAAATCCGTAGCAGCTCTTTGAATGATAGATTATTTCATCAGCTTTGTGTTACTAATGACGAAGATTTCAACCGTTTGTTGCTTCATACTGAAGTTCGTTGGCTGTAAAGAGGCAATTGTCTGATTCGATTTTACAACCTGTTTGACTTTATGATAGAGTTCTTGGAAACTAAAGATACAGAACTGCGCAACAAGCTCATAACATCAAAGAATGATATAGCTTACATGACAGACCTGTATAAAATGTTCAACGACATGAACCTCCAACTGCAAGGCAATAAACTAAATTTAATTAAAACAAAAAATGTCGTTGCTGCTTTCGCAGCCAAACTGCTTCTGCACAAAAAGATATGGGCAGACGTGAGTTTCACAATTTTCCGAATTTATCAGTATACTGCAGTAACGACGACTTGTTTGCCTACTGCCAACATTTGGAAAACCTCCACATTGACTTCACCGAACGACACCAGGACATTTTAAACTTGGAAATACCAGACTGTGTGTTGCATCCGTTTTCAAATGTCAACACAGCAATGTCACCTCAGCTGGAAGAAGAACTTATAGAATTGACAACAAACGAAGAAATAAAAATCAAGTTCAAAAATGGATATCAAGAATTTTGGCTACAAAAACCGATCCCGCAATTGTAACCTGGATTGTGGTCAATTGTTCAACGATTTTTGATAGCGTTCCCATCGTCATATTTGTGTGAACGTGGATTTAGTGCTGTGGCAACGCTGCTTACTAAAAAGAGAAATCGTTTGCGTGTTACCGAACGTGGCGACTTGCGGCTGTTTTTGAGTACATTGGAACCTGATATCAACAAACTTATTGAACAGCATCAGATTCAACCTTCACATTAGTTTTTATATAAGAATTGATTATGTTTGTTTTATTTTCAATAAAAGATACTCTGTCCGAATACTATAAATTTGCGTTTCAATAATCAGTTATAAGTACTTAGCGGTTTTTAAGTATGTTTAAAAAGGGGGGCGTTAAAAAATAATTTATTCTTAAAGTGGGCAGTAGACAAAAAAAGGTTGGGAACCCCTGCTCTAGGTGAATCAGTAAAAAAAATTGAAGACATATTTCTTTATGTCGAAATATCCATTTGTTTTCTAACCCCGAGTGAATTCAAAGCAGCCAGCGGTCAATGGCCTCACGTGCCTACCATATGATCGGGGGTAAGTACCAAACATCTCCCGCAGTGCTCGCCTCGAGCTCGGTCAATGTACGAGACGGGTGTAAGCTCCAAATGTTTCGGTTGGATACTAATGACATTACCGCTTTTTATTTTTGTTATAGGAAAATAGTGCTCTACAGAATTCCAGTGTTAAAGGTATCTAAATACGCACCAAGTATATTTGTGTTAATAATATTTTTTCATTCATTTTCATTTTTCATTCAGCCGAAAAACGTCCACTGCTGGACAGAAGCCTCCCCCAAAGGTTAGCACAACGAGCGGTATAGGTTTCTGTGCTCATTGGGGGTTTTGCCATAATCGCCATGCTTGACAGACGTTGTCAATCGCAGTTGTATTATAAAACTCGAAGGACGCTGCTGCCCATCCTCTGGGTAACCCCATAGTCACATTTTACAACACCCACGGGATGAGATTGGGTGATGGTATTCCTAGCCGACACCACACGGTGCATAATAATATTTAGTAGTAAACAACTAATTTTCCAAATGACATCACTGTGCAAAACGAGCCGGGAAAGCGGTGGCTATTCGAAATTAAAAGTGAAGCGGAGCAGAATCATTGTTAGTATTAATTGATTACAAAGTTAATTAAAACACGTATGGTTTCATTGCCTGAACTGTTATTAGTGTTTTTACTGGCTTCAATTACCGCTAAATTGGAAATAGTGTTACAAATGAGTTGAAATCGTTAAAGGACTTCTCTTAAAACCTTTGAGATAGAGAAAGTTCGGTTTTCGATTCTCCAGTCTGGTGAAGAGTGTTAAATAATTGGCATAGTCTTGTAGCTTCTTCGCCATCATCAGAGAGGGCCAATTCTCGTATTTTATTTTCATGAGTGAAATTTGACCGTACTGACATTAAATTATGAATTGATAAAAATAGATAGTCTGCTCCTCTTAAGTACAGTCTCATTTCAATTTCAATTTTGACGTCTTTAATGTCAATTTAAAATGTTAGCAGAATACCGTTTTGCCTTCGATCAACTTTCGATCCATTTTCGATCTCCTCACAATATATGTACACGTTTGACATTGTTTGTTAAGTTTAAGAGAATACCATTTGTGATATTTAAGACACTGAGACTAGGTTGCAACTAACTTTGCACATTTTATATTATGAGAATTGGCCCTCTGTAAGTATATGACAACACTTCACACTAAAGAATTAGAGGATCCATTTAGCTTATAATAGTCTAATTAGCGTCATTGACAAGTGATCGGTTGCGTAATATTTTAAAATTATCGCAGTAATTGGAAATGTATATGTGGTGGTACATAAAATGAAGAAGTAAGAACACTAGTTAGCGCTTTTCCTTCGGGAAGTCAAGTAGCTACGGAAGATAGTAAATAGGTTTTATGAATGTATAATGTGTTTTATGTATAACCGCTTTAATACAAACCACTAGATGAATATTATAAAGACAGACATGTGTCATGTGTGTACTCGTACTTGCTAATCCAAAACTAACATTGCATTAAAAATCTGTCGTCAGTTTGCATTTTAATAGAAATCTCAATGGCATGAAGTCCTATTTTAGGAAGCTTAAAGACGTGCAAAAATACGACAGCGGGACATTTGTGCAGGCCACATGAACACTCAAAGCCACCAGACAGATATAAGTCAGAGTGTAGAGTCAACAACACTCATTCTAATCATCGAAGTTGACAAGGTTCGCCGTTAACGCCATTAATATACTCGTAGTAATCATTAACTTTTCCGTGTGGTGTCCGGATTAAGAATATAGCACCACTCCATCTCCTCCCGTGGACGTCGTAAAAGGCGACTAAGGGAATCTAAACCAGAGGGATGGGCAGCAGCGTCCTTTCTGTGAAGCGGTAGCCAAACTGCGCTCACCAACCCGCCTGCCAAGCGTGGTGAGTATTGGCAAGTGCCCCCCAAAATGATAACGCAGTTGTGGAATCTGTGGGGGAGGCCTTTGTTCAGCAGTGGACGTATAAAAAATGGCCGATATGGATGGATGGAATCATTAACTAACCTACATATAATTCCAACCACTATCTATATCCCTCTACCACCCTCCTAAACTTAAAAAAATGCGGGTTGCACTCCGGGAGTGCCGACAGAAGTGAAAACTTATTTTTTTTATTTATCTAGACGCGTTCGCGGTCTGCTATATGTACATGCATATATGCACACACTATAGCTGCGTCTCGTACCGGTGTCTCGAGTCCAGAGATTTTATCTCCTCTAAATATATGCGTACCGCGCTAAAAGAAGTTTTCACTTCAAAAATACAAATATCTATGTCCCTTTCGATGAGTTAAAAATGTCAACATTCAAAGGACGTCCACTGGTGAACAAAGGCTTCTCCCATGAATTTCCACAACGGCCGGTTGCCGCCCGAATCAAAAGACTCCCAGCTACCTTTACCAGGTCATCCGTCTATCTCGTCCCGTTTACCGTTGCACAGTCTCTACTCGAGAATCCTTTTGCCCCAACAGCTATCAGTTCTACGAGCAATCTGCCCCGCCCCTTGCCACTTCAGTTTACTAATTCTTTTAGCTATGTCGGCAACTTTAGTTCTTCTACGGATATCCTCATTTCCGATTCGATCTCGTAGAGAAATACCAAGCATAGCTCTCTCCACAGCTCGCTGAGTGAACTTGAGCTTTCTTATGAGGCCCATAGTGTATGACCACGTCTCTATGCCATATGTTATCACTGGTAATACTGGTTAAAAATGTAATGTTGTCCAAATCCGATGTCCTACCGGCATTCAAATGGCTAAGTAATAAATAAGCTGTTGCCGGATAAAGCTATTTGCTGCAACAATTCAAAACCACTCCTAAAGGAGTCATTAAGTCACCCCAACTTGCGAGTATAAATAATTACGTGACAAACGTACCTCCTACGCTTCCAATCTGAGATTCGTAAAACAGATTCTGCAGTGAACCGCAGTTCAAGGAGGCAATGAGCCAATTGGATAAATACGGTGAAGCGACAGATGAGCAGTTGACCTACTAATGTGTTATGCTTGGTCTTATCGTAAGAAATCATTAAGTATTGAATGGTTATGCTCTTTTCGGTTCATTAGCTCGTGCTATTTTTTTTATACTACTCCCTCGAGACATTAGTTATTTAGTCTCTTTTGCCCAGTAATTTCACTAGCTACATGACAGTGCCCTTTAGGTAGTCCGGAACACAGTAATGTTCTAAAGTTTAAACACTACTGGCGTCATTGACACATATATATATATTACTATCATCACGTAGCGGCGAAAATCTGGCACTGCGGTGGTACTCGGACTCTTACCAATGGATTTAACATTTTTGGCACCCTCCTTTACCTCTAGAATGACAATTCTGACAAACAGACAAGTTCCTAGTCTTTTTTTACAATCCAGCAATGTATTAGAAATTTCCCAAAAAAAGTTTTTTTGTGTTTGATAAATCATTGGAAACAGGTTTCGAAAACTTCATTCTGCAGAAAGCAGTCTTACAGAAATGTTTTTGATGTTCGTGCTATCTGATTTGTTACAAACGAAATTTAAAAAGTAGATACTGTTTCCAAAGCTGCCCCTAAAATCTGCCGCCCTAGGATTGCCTACTTAGCATGCTGGGAAATCCGTCACTGACTCTTGCAACAAGAAAACTATCACCAGTAAAATGATTGTTGTAAATCGTCTACATATGATTTCAGCATTTTTATGCACCGCAAATTACCATTGTAGACAACAATGCTTAGCCTATGGATTCATTTCATTTTCAAAATCTTTATTTATCAGCAATAATAAACAATAACAAATGTACTTAATACTAAGCTACATTGACATCAGGGATAAAAACACTTTATGAGGCTAACAATGCACCTTTAAAAGTTTGTAAAATATATACACATAGACTTATTGCAACGTAAACACGAAACATATTTAGATGCAAACAAGGTAGGATATGCTTGGCCTGTGGATTGGTAATCGTGGTATGCCACCATCAATACAAGGAGTATCTAGCATGCTGCCTAGTAAGCTGTATGGTTACCGCAGCATGCTAGATTACGAGTACTACTCGTCGTTCTGATGAAAAGAATATGGAGTGGTGCTATATTCTTAATGTGGTGTCCATGTGGAATCCTGATTATCATATTATCGCTTACGTAAAGTGCGCTGGTGATCTTAGTATTATCCTCCACCCTCCAGATTCATCAAAGTTAATAATTACGATCAACGAGTGTTATGTGTAACGGTAGATTTGGCGCAGTGGCTAGTAGCTTGGCTTTCTCCACTACGTGCCGCGAGTTCGATTTCCGCACGGGCCAAATATTAGTAAAGCCTACAGTTAGTTACCATTGCTCTGGGTGTGGGTGTATTTGCATGTGAGTTTTATGTCCGTAAACCGTACACGTGACACGGGAGAAATCATAGAGCACTTAATCGTTTTTTTTTCCTACATTTTACTTAAGATAATTGTACATCATTAACTAATCATGCCTTCTGTCCGTGTAGCCCTGGTAAAGAATAGGGCTACCCCATACCATCCCGTGAGTTTTGTAGAAGGCGACTAAGGGAATAGGGACCAGGCGTACCATTAAGCACTTTGGGTTACCCGCAGGCGGCAGGTAAACTCATAGAGAATACTAAAATACCCAAAGGGGGTTGGTGTCAGGCAGGTGACTGACTGTAAAACCCTTTTGCCAAAACCTTTGCAGTATTTCATATTGCGCTGACCCGGAGCAACTTGGTAACAGAGCAGGAAGAACTAAACATGCCTCCATTTTAAAATGCCTCATATTTATCATTACAGTCGTCCCGTTATTAGAATATTCCAGGATGCTGCTTCACATTTTCCTAATATAACCCCATAGTTTCTTAACTATTGTTTGAATAATCTATTCGTATCCAACAAGCATGCACTTAAGCATAAGTAGAATTCCAATCGTATCAATATATGAAGTGGTTTGGTACCGGCTGAGACTATGCGCCGCAATAGCGTGTTGATTTTAATGAGTTGAGACAAGTTATTAGCTCAGCGACTACAACCGTCATGACACGGCTGTCAGATAATAAAAAAACTTAATTGAAAACTCATATTAACAATTAAAATTGAAATTGGAACTCATAATAACATTTGGAATATTGGACTGAAATTATGCCAATGTAATAAAATTGAAGTGTCTGTCTGTGATTTATGTGAAATATATGGCAAAATTTTATAAATACCCGTTTTTAGAATTTTTGTCTGTCTATCTGAAAATTTGTCTCGAATAGGCTCCGAAACGGCTCCACGGATTACAATGAAAATGTAACAGATTAACAAGAATTTTAACTTAACTTATCGTGTATGTTCCATTTCGATATCTTGCAGGGTTCTCAAGATATGAATGTAATTTACGCCAAGCGAAACGGGCGGTAACGGCTCATTTGGAATAAATAGATCCCCTGTAGATGTGACAGATCGCCAAGATTATCGCTAAGAATACCACCCATCTCATCCCGTGGGTGTTGTAAAAGGCGACTGTGGAGTTAATCGGAGTATGATCAACAGCGTCCCTCGAGTACATTTATAACCTAACTGCCAACCCGTCTACCAAGCGTAGCGATTATGGCAAAACCCCCCAATGAGCACACAACACAAACCCATACCAGTCGTTGTGGCAATCTTTGGGGAGGCTTCTGTCCAGCAGTGCAAGATTTTCGGCTGAAATGATGATGAAAAATGACTAGATCCCCTGTCAATATAGCACCATAAACTCCTCCTCTTTAAACTATTCCAAGAATCTGTTCTAACAAAAGAAATGTCTAAATGATTTGCGATTTTATGCTGTGATTCTGGCACGTGCTTTCATCTCAATTGAATTCACGGAACTGCTAACAGGGACACTAAACGTAGTTTT
This sequence comes from Diloba caeruleocephala, assembly GCA_947459985.1. NCBI lineage: Eukaryota > Metazoa > Arthropoda > Insecta > Lepidoptera > Noctuidae > Diloba > Diloba caeruleocephala. The sequence continues at coordinate 8,873,401 of OX381629.1, forward strand.
TACGTAATCATGTATCAAAAAACAAACCATCGCGACGTAGAAAGAGTGTCTAGTAGAGTTCTAAGTTGAGAAATAGACAGGATCGGTACTATAGTTGTACCTTTTTCACCGGCCATATTAACAACTTGTAAGAGTAGGCTTCTGTGTGGTGTCCGGATTGGGATTGGGATTGACAGCGGCGTCCCTAATGTGAAACAGCAGCTGTTTATTCTGCGCTCACTAACCTACCTGCAAAGTGTGGTTTCCCCCAATATGATAACATACGACATGTAACCGACAGTCTATAGGGGAGGCCTTTGTAACCTTTATTCAGCAGTGGACGACGCTGACATGATGATGAAGCGTAGTTGCGTTCAGAGGGTAGGAAGCGCCAGCTAAGTTACCGGGACACAACTACAAGGCATTCTAGTTTAAGCCTTCGATCGGCAAAGTATTGCTACCACTATCACAGCTCTACCTTACATTCCAGGAGAAAGCCTCTTTAAATTCTATGCAAGTAGTTACGTAACGAATTCGATTATAACCTGACGATATTCGATGCATGTGTCCTGAATATGAAATTGTCCTAGATTCTGATCTTATGACCGTTCTTGTGGATCTGAATTAATTTGATGCAAATTCTATCCTATCTCACAGTCTGTAGTTTAATAAGGAAAGGAAGGGTTTCATCAAGGAACAGGTCAAATTTCCAGTCACTGTGAATAAAAAGCTAAGCAGGTGAATGTATTAAGGCGGGTCTGCTGGGACAAAATCTAACAAAATATGTAAAAAATGGGAGCGTCCTCTAAACTTGAACTTATTAGCAATACATAGCAGTTAGCTGCAAATAAAAATTAAAAATACAGTGTTAGATAACTTTTCATCAACACTGAGTTCGGCCAGGGAAGACTTACTTGAGGTACGAAGATATATTCGATACAAAAATAAAAACGGTGATTGCGAGCGAGCTGAAAGTATAACGTGTGCGAAGTTCCTCTGATATTGGACCATGAGCGAGTAAAGCGAGCAATATACCGATATATTGTCAAAGGAATGTTTCTAATTTTTATATTCAATCACTCAATGGGAATCGCGGATAATTCCCACGTCTAGAAAAAATATTTTATAGAAAGAATGCTACAATGGCAAAATGGCTGTCAATATGTACCTCTCATCTCTCACAATTTTATCGCCGGTTTGCAGGGACACCCATTCTCTTAATTCTCAATAAATGGGTCAGTACTCGTTAATCGTCAAAAGGGATTTCCTTCCTCATTCTCTACTCTAAATCAGTATTAGAATATCGTATGCATGCTGTAAACCTAGATATGGTAACCTAAGGATACGGACCAGTGGCGGGGTCGACTTGGTCGAGTTAGCATCGAGTTACCTCCCATGAGTATCAATAGCCACCTGCGGGTATCCGGTAACGTTGGGCTTCTACGAGCGAATTGCATTTTGCAATCTATATTGGCTTATGCAACGAAGGTTAAGCTTAGAAAACTATAATCCGCTTCTAGTAAAAATAATATCATATTGAATTAAATAAAACTTTTTACCAAAAGAAATATCAGGCAGGTATAAAATATAAATTCTCGTTGGTCTGCATGAACCTTGGTTGGAGCATATCTGGCCCCGCCCGACTTCAAAAATAAAGATTTAATTCCTTTTCAGTGGTTGTAATATTTTTATATCGTGGTTTTAAAGTCGGTTTTTGTTTTGTTAAAAAGTGTCATTTGTTTCTTTTTAGTGTAAATAAATGTAAGAACTTTTTCCAATTTGGTATCAGTATTTAACACTAAAACAAGATAGACGCTTTCTTTCTTTCTTTTCTTTTGAAAAAAACGTTGCCCCACACTAGGATTTCTCCTGTGTCGTGGGTGCGTTTACAGACATGAATTCCACATACAATACACCCAGACCCGGACCAACTAACTGCAGATCATACAAATATTTGTTCCGTGCGGGAATCGAACCCGCCACCCAGTGCACAGCAGCCGACTGTATCAGCCACTGCACCAACAGGTCAACAAATCTCGGAGTAATCGATGTACATACATAAAAAAATACGCATCGAATTGAGAACCGCCTCCTTTTTGAAGTCGGTTAAAAATAATCATCTGGGACGATAGATAACGCCAGTCAGTACAATATATATGAATTATTATGTTCTGAATTAATATTGTTAATTGAGAATCTGACCCAAATATGTCTAACGGCCGAAATTAATAAAAAATCTAATCCAATATCTTTAGAGTTAAGACTTTGAACTAGATCCGGTTTTGTGTTAGGATCAAAGTTATTAACACAAGAAACAGACAGATTTTCGGCCGTAAGTAGGAATCAAATTATTCCGATTAACTAACCGCCTCAAAACTTCTTAGGTTGCTTACTTAGCGAAGTTTAGGTATAGATAGAGATAAAACATATTTTAGGTTTATACAATGTTTTAGCTTTTTATGAACAAGACGGTCAGAAGACTGATTTGATTGATTATGACATCCTGGGGACGGCTTATTCTAGTAGTGAACTACGGAAAGCTGAATCATGGATCTCTGCTTTTCGGAGTACGAATTTCCTGAGTTTGTTCACTAATATTCAGATTAGTTATACATCACCGTGAAAATAATAGGCATGAAATATCACCACATGGTAATTAGGGCCGTACGCAGTATGGTACGGCAGTGACGTAGGTTAAATGATTGCAAGTGTGAATAAGTAATGACAGGGGATCGACAATAACCTTGTAACAACACATTGTCATCGTACACTCCTTGTACTTATCACAAGCCTGATTATGAATAAAAAACAATTACTTTACTATTTTTACCATTTTAACGAAATGAAATAAACGAACTGTTTGGGATCTAGAGTAATCATCATTATCCTATCGGCCAAAGGACGTCCACTGCTGATCCGATTTCCACAACGGGCGGTCAGGTGCCGCCCTCATCCAACGACTACCAGCGACTTTCACTAGGTCGTCTGTCTTTCCACCTCGTTGGAGGTCGTCCCACGCTACGTTTTCCGGTGCGTGGTCTCCACTCGAGCAACGGCCATCAATCAGCTCTACGAGCAATGGGTTCGCTCATTGCCTCTACTAATCTCTCTTGTTTACTAATTCTTTCAGCTATGTCGGCAACTTCAGTCTTCTACGAATCTCCCTTATTTCCGATTCGATCTCGTAGAGAAATACCAAGCATAGTTCTCTTCATAGCTCGCTGAGTGACCTTGAGCTTTCTTATGCGGCCCATCGTGAGTGATCACGTCTCTGTGACACTGGTACACACATGACACTGGTAACACATACAGGTCAGACTTTCATCTTGAGGCATGGCGGTATTGTTAACGAAAAGACGTTGGAAAGTTTCCCGAACGCTGCCCAGCCGAGTTGAACCTACCTAACTGGACAGTTTGTCCCTGGTAGACATACTCGTCAACAACTTCGAGAATAAAGCTCTCAACGGATATTGGGATGTGCACGACATAGGCATTTGATATGACTTCCGTCTTGTCATGTTGGGAAACTCCGTTGAGATCATCGAGCATAGTATTGAGCTCTTGTAGCGATTCTGCCATCAAGAGTAATCTGACCAATAGACGGCATAACAGCTTTTCGGTATTCCGTGATAACCGCAGCGCTAGTATGAATATAAACTCTGCCGAATAAAATCATAATACAAAACAAATACGGAAGTAAAAAATACTTTACTAAACGCAAGTGCATAAACAATTTAAGCAGTCTTGTTGTTTTGTATCTATCTCGACGACTGGTAGTAGCAAATATTTCTCAGGAATTAAAATTTGCTTAAAGAAATAAATTATGGTGATTTGTCAGTATCTTGTTGAATATTATTTTGCTTAACAAGAGTATATTCATCGGGATTAAGAAACGGCAAAAGAATAATATCTTGAAGTGTGTGAAGTTGGTATTTTGTTGAACTTTTATCAAAGTTTTTAAATTAACATACTGATCATAAGTTCCTTTCAATGGTAGTTTCGCGTAAAACAAAAACATTTTATTGACATGTAACATAAAAAGTTTTATCAAAACAAAAATGTATGGAATTTGTGTCTGTAAACGCGACGATCGACGACGCATGAAAATCCAACGTGGGGCAACGTTTAATAAAAATTACAAAAATAAAAAAAAGTAACAATAACCTTAATTCCATGCTGACCCCGGGAAACTTACAAGTACAACACCGAGATATTTAAATCAGTTAACGGGAACTAAAACTAAAGTCTAAGTACTTACACTAAACAAACAAAATAAAATTGTAATTTATAATATAATAAATCTAGGATAACTGCAGTTTTTTTAAAGGCGAGAGTGGCAACATTATTTTCTTGCACACATTCGCATGACATGCTTTGCTTATATTACGTTACGTTACACATCAGTGATTTCCCAACCTTCAAATCTATTTATTACCGATGAAGTAGCCTATATTTTCTATGATCTTCTTCTATATGATCAGCAGCGTCTCTTCTGTGTAACAGTAGCCATACTGCGCTCATCAACCCGCCTGCCAAGTGTGGTCAGTACTGGCAAATTCCCCCAAAATTACGAGACAATTGTAGAAATCTATAGGAGAGGCCTTTATTCAACGTCATTTGATTGACATGATAATAAAGATCTTACTGGATTCTATGTGGTCATTGTTGTTGGTTTTGATTTGGTACATAACTTTAATTCGAATGTGCTAGTCTCCTCCTCGTCTTTCATTCTTATAGATGCAAGTTTTCTGAGAACACTCATACCGCGTGGTAATATGAAAATGATGTCATATTACTTATGATCCTGCCTGCATCCATTTTAACATAACATAAATGTCATTTGCACTTGTTTCGTCTTACCTGATATAGAAAATTGATGTTAATGTAACTATTTTTTTACTCGTTGGTAATCCTTTTTGGACTCCCTCCGCCCTGGGAGAGGGCATAGGTAAACTGAACCGCACCGAGGGACCAGTGTCTCTAAAACAATCGCGCCAGGGCCGCCAGTTGTTGTCATGCCTTTACATCTCGGAACTATAAAGTTGTAACCCCTCAAGCTGAGGGAAAGCGACTGTAGCGGCCGCCCCCAGGCACATCTCGAGGGATGTTAATGTACTTAAACCTTCTAAAACGCTTAAAGAAATGCAGGATGATATCAGCCGAAGGATGAACACTGCTGTACAAAGCCTCCACCATAGATTTCCCCAATCTCATCCCATCCCAGTTCTCACTACGCTTGGCAGGCGGGTTAGTGAGCGCAGAATATCTGCAGTTCCACAGAAAAGACGATGCCGCCCATCTCTCTCGATCTAGAGTACCTTAGTCGCCTTTTACGACATCCACGGGAGAAGCTGGAATAGTCTTATATATTAAGAATAGAAAAATATAGAAGAATAGAAGCATATTCCAACAGGTCAGCGGCCAGCTCTCAGAAGCTCAGCATGGATTTAGACCAGCAAGAAGCACTACTAGCAATCTTCTCAGCTACATGGCTCACCTTGTGCCAACAGTGAACGGTGGGGGACAAGCTGATGCTGCTTACTTTGATTTTAAAAAAGCGTTCGATCTAGTAAATAACGATGTCCTGCTTAAAAAGTTAGCAGCAGTTGGTTTCACCCCACATCTATTAAGATTTTTTGCAAGTTACTTAAGCGATAGACGGCAATACGTAGAATATGCGGGATACAAGTCAGAACCATATTTTACCAGGTCTGGGGTAAGTCATGGCAGTAATCTTGGGCCTTTGCAATTGAATTAGATAATAGATAGATTAGAATGTAACGCAGTCATTTGGGCTCCGCACGAATCTAAATATAGGCTCATGTTGGAGAGAGTACAGAATAAGTTTGTTAGGTACGTATACTCGCGGCTGTATGGTGTTTATCCATTGAATCCATTATTGTACCCAACTTTATTTATTTTGAGCATGGTTGGATATAACGACAGGGTCAGGAGGGATCTCGCACTCATTTTGTACATGTTCAAAACATTTAGAGGGAAGATGTATAATGCCGACATCCTGGGGCAGATAGGTTTGTGTGCTCCGGACGGGTACGTATGGCGACGACGACAGCCACGGCTGCTGGTGGAGCCGCGTGGCCGAACCAACCTCTTAATTGAGGCGCCGCTGACGCGAGCACTCCGCACTCTCAACCTCATAGCTAGTGAGACTGACGTATTCCATTGTACTCTGAGTGATTTCACAAAGGTAGCACTGTTTATTATTTGTTACAAGATTAATTAAGAAGTAAAGTAGTTTTTTTTTAAGATTAATTAACAAGTAGATGAAAATATTGTATGCTACACTATCGCATTAGGTATTTAAAAAAACCTGTAATGATAGTGGTAAGTTTGAGGAATAAATAAATAAATAAATCCTGACACCACACCAAATATGCAGGATCCCAAGACAAAAAGAAAACCTACGCCCCCCGAGACTTGAAATTTATCCTGTACAAACAGATGCGATCTGGCACATAACGATATACTTTGGCCCTTTTTTATCGGTGCAACTTCCAGTATAATTAATTAAACAAATGACACAGATGTACTAAAACGTTACAGTCGTACACGTGTGTATGTCTGTATTTAATTTAGGTTCACGGTTAATCACACCTTTTCCTGTTCATTGGATCTACGCTCTGACCATTTTAATTAAATTCGATCAGACAGCCTGCGGAATATTTCCAGTGGTGCAATGCGGCTGAAACTCGTTGCTCGTGATATTTTATCAGGCGAGAGATAACGATGCTAACTATATTGTTAAAAGCATTTATATATGAAAACTTATGCACATTTTACTACTGATTTTAGCTCTAAATGGAATAACCTTGCAGATATTAAATGGTTGCCTTAAATATACATCATTGATTTGTAGGCCATTCGCAGACTACGTCAAATTACCAAACAATTTATTAATTGCAGCGAAATGGTGGATAAGGCGGAATATATGCAGCAGATAATAATAGGATAAATTATTTATTACTGCTATTAAAGGGCAGTGGAACATTATACCCTTCGATCGGTGAAAGTTTTATTTGCTTTACAGGCATTGGAGCTGGCAAAGCCTAAGCTAACACTAGTATATAAAAACTGATTTGTAAGATAAATAGGAAAAAATTCAAGCTATCAATTGCAATCAATGCAATGTCCGCATTTTCTTTGCAGCTCTAGATTCCGTACCACATTTAGTTTTCATCTCCGGCCCCATTTCTCAATTTCAACATTTTTTTTTTAAGAATAGGTTGTGTTATACTCGTTTTAAGAAACAAAAATCCACGCCTACTTTGTTCTATAATAAATTTACTTACACTTTTATCTATTTCTATAAACACTTTACAATGTAGTAATTACATAGGCTAGCTTGCATGCTTCATAAACACGTTTTTCCTTATACACCGAGACTGATTGATTATTAATTCTGACATGATCTTAGCGGATACATCATACATGTACGCGTAATAATCTTCTATGGCAGAAACTCGGAACCAGTATTTATAGTGTATTACTGCTTGCAAACTTAGTATAGTGTATCTATAATTCATCGTGGAAAACTCCATGGTATAAACATCACAGATCAGCGATTATCGATATAAGAAGCAGTTAAGATGACTATCTTATATAAAGTGTATCCAGCACTTTACCCGAGATCGAGTTGGTAGGAAAGCGGCGTAATTGGGTCAGGTCATGCAGACAGAACGCCTAGGATTTTATTACCTTAGAGCTGGCCTATTCGCCCATTTGTCGACTTTCATCCGCAATTTACTGTGAGATTAAGAGACTGCAATTATACGTTGAGATTAGGCTTAATAGTCGACAAATACATGGACATGTTTACAGCTGATAACAATCTTTTGTGGTCTATGAATTAACTCGCTAAATTACGTGAGAGTTGTAACTGTGTTGTTTGTAAAATGACTGAATTAACTCTAGGGGCTTTCTTGTGTGCCTTCTGCATGCATCTCAGGGAGATGTCACTGCTTAACCGGGCAATCTGGCGAAGTCGAAAGGCCTCCAGCCAGGCAAAAACTCCTTCCCTTCCCTTCTGTCCCTCGGTTTAGACCAAACCGAGGGACAGCTGGATCGAATAATTTTTTAAGTGATATTTAATGCTCTGGCTCGGCACTGGCCGGTTCGAAGCAAGAGTCGAGGGCGAGATTGAATTATTGAATTGAGGGTCGACACAACAGCCCTAGCGGGGATTCGGATAGAGCACGGCAGAGTCGAAGTAGCTTTGAGACGGTCGTTTCATGAATGGTGGTGAATGGTCGGCAAGTTCAAATCAATATGTGGTGATTATATTAATTCTGAGGCTCCGTCTCAATACTAATAGAATATTCAATCTTTGTATCTCAGCGCCCACGCATAGTTTTATCATGATAACAAGCCAGCATTATGGTTTTGTTTAAAATATGCCAACATGTAGCGCTACCAGAAAAATTAATTCTAAACGAAGCATTTCTTGAAATTTTGGCACAATTTACATTATAACGTATAAATTCTAACGTGGTTTAAAATTTGCACATCAGCTTTTTTTCATAAGATCATAATTTCAGCTGAATAACGTTGACTGCTGGAGATAGGCCTCCCCCAAAGATCGTCACAACGACCGGTCTGGGTCTGGTTGTGTGCTCATTGGCTAGTTTTGCTATAATCACCACGCTTGGCAAGCAGCAGCGTGATTGGCTAAAAACAGCGACTGAAAACGCAGGAGCAGCTATCGCGCAGCCAAAGATCCACCGGTCGCAAATCGCCTGAAATTAAAAGTCGGGAATGCAATTTTTAGTTCATTGACCGTCCGTCAGAGTGCGCTTCGGAGACCTTCACCTGTTTAATCGCTATCGGCAAATACGTAATACCAAAATGACGTTTGGTAGCAGCGTCTGTGCGATTTACGCCTGTCACAAACCGTCTGCAACATACGTAATTAGACCGCCGTTATTGGTTTGCCCGCTTCCGTTCTGGAAATTTCGATGTGAAAAATGAACTACGTGGTCGCCCGAAAACTTTAGTCTACAATGTCGAATTAAAGGCGATTGTTGAAGCTGATGATGCTCAGTCTACGGCTGAATTAGCTGCAGCGTTTGACGTTAGTATCAAAACAATATTGGTCCATTTGCGTCAAATTGGCAAGGTAAAAAAGGTTGACAAATGGGTGCCCCACGAACTTAAAGATCATCAGCGCAACGTGCGCGTCGAGGCCTGCCTTGCGCTTTTCATCAGCCACAGAAACGAAGGAATTATAAACCGCATTGTTACCTGCGACGAAAAATGGATTCTGTTTGACAATCGCAAGCGCTCAGAAAGTTAGTTAGATCCTGGTTCAACACCTAATCAATGCCCTAAACGAAAAATTACCCCTAGAAAAGTGATGGTCTCTGTTTGGTGGTCTAGTGCCGGTGTGATTCATCGCAGCTTTTTACCAAACGGGATGAGTATTACTGCAGATGTGTACTGTGAAGAATTTAAAACTATGATGGAGAAGCTCGCACATCAGCTTTGATCAATCGCTCGTCCCCGCTGCTCCTGCACGATAACGCACATACTGCACAAAAGACGGTTTCCAAGCTACAAGAGATGGGGTTGGATGCTCTCCGTCATACACCCTACTCACTAGCCATGCGCCTACAGACTTCTACTTTTTCCAGAATATGGATAACGTTTTGGTAGGGAAAAAAATCTATACCCGAGAGGCAGTACAAATACCTTTGAAGAGTTTGTGGCCTCCCGTCCATCTGGTTTCTTCAAGAAGGGCGTTGCGTTGGCAAAGATTTTGATTAAAATAAATAAAAAAGATAGAAATAATTTGCTATACCTACTTTATTTCGTATAAGACGGCAATTTCATAGGCAAAGACCATATATTATTTGGATGCAATCTCAACTCAAGTTCCACTTGAGTTTAGATTCTCTACGCCTAAGAGACGCCTACATCCCAATACGTACATTCTACTCGTAATCTTGATAAAGACTATTTAGGTATTGATATTCAATGAGTATTATCTTCATGTTTTCCTTGACTGTTGGGATTCCCAGAACACAGTTGGCATAATTTCACCGCAAAGATATCCCGAGTTTTGTTTTCATACTTATACAGATCTACTAAAATAGCGAAATTTATTGCAAAGCGACAATCAGCAGGGGATCACATTTATAGAAACAAAGTAGCAATTTAGATTTTTTATCTTTTGCAATATTTTATAAATAAAGTTACTGGCTGAGCGCATTTTTTATGTTTTTATTACAACGGTGCACGTTTTTATTTGTATATAAGTGTAATTAAACGACACGTAAGAATCTAATCGCTATTGTTATCCACTTTATAATGTTGAATAGATCTGTATTATCTGTAGTCTGTGCAACCAAATAAAAAATCCACAAATGGATTACAATTAAATATAACAACAACAAAATAAAAAATATCTTCGAAGTTGTGCGTCGCATGTGCGCAGAACTAAGGGTGATTGCTCAGCACAGAGGCGCTGGTTTTCAGCAACAACCTTATTTTTATTAAGTCCCGCTTTAACTATTTATCTATGTATCCGGCCGCAAGCTCGAGTTTATTTTGCAAGTTTGCACCTTAGCAATTTCTCAGCACATTTGTATGCGCGTACATTTAAATTACCATTTCTATTGCAATTACAATACGCGGTGGACGTGTTTTGGTTTTCTCAGCACACAAGGGTCCTTGTAGGCGATTACGTCATTCGCCTTGCATGGTGCTTTATTTTCTCATTTCAACAAGAATTGCGGTTATATATGGAAATGAAACAACACTTAAACTGTTATATAGCTTCATAAACAATACATATAGCTTCAACAAGACCTTCGCAAAGCAATATTGCGATATTTATATAGGAGAATGACGACACTAAAACTATTCCTCGGTAAAGTAACATTAGTATAGCTATGCTGTCCGAGTGGTGTCCGAATTAAGAATATAGCACCACTCCATCTCCTCCCGTAGATGCCGTAAAAGGCAACTAAGGGACTCTAAACCAGAGGGATGGGCAGCAGCGTCGCTTCTGTAGAACAGTAGCCATTAAAAAAAAAAATGGTAATGGAATTGGAAAATTCCCCCCAATAACATGACACAATTGTAGAATTCTATGGGGGAGGCCTTTGTTCAGTAGTGGACGCTGTATGGCCTATATGACATGATAGCTATGCTTAATAGGATTATTTTTTTGTTAAGACCTGAAATTTTATAGCATATTTTAAAGTTTATTTTATTATATGGGAGGGCAAACTAGCTTAGCTTGCGACCTAAGCGATCACCGCCGTCCATATATATCCGAGTCACTGAATACTCAGAAGCTTTGGCTGCCCCCACATATTTTTACTTTTACTTTCAAGTGTTCTTTCACTTTCAATTTTTGTACCGCATTGTAAGGCTTCATAAAACATCTGTAAAGAATATAGAATCCTCAAAGAACCATTAAAATACCTTGAAGCGGCACTCAATTTACCAAAATAGCTTGGATCTCATGAATTGTGTAAGAACAAATACATATACGGAGTAGTCATGCAGTTAATCCTTTATGAGTTCAACCCGCTTGTTGACCAATACAGCTCGATTTAGATCTGGTCCGAAAATAGCCTTAATACTTGAGTTGGAGTTTATAATGAAGTTGGTACTTACAGTTCATGCATCATTGACGTCAAATGTTTCCTGGAAGTCTGCTTTTAGATGACCTGATACAATTTACATTTCTGAACCTATATTTAATACTGAAAATGATTACCAGTCTTATACATCGAACATTATTTGAAAACGGATTAAAATAAAATGTATATTTGAATTGACGAATAAATCAAACATTACACGATTGTATTTATTTCGGAGTAAATGTTCAAAAACAGTACAAAAGACTAGTTTCAGATCTAGGTGTCGCGGGTTCGATCCTTGCACGGCACTAATATTTGTGTGGCCTACAGATAGTTATTCCGGGATTGGGTGTTTGTGCATGGCATATTTATCCACGATATAGGAGAAAAAAATGCCGTGTGGTGCCGGCTCAGAATGCCACCACCCCATCTCTTCCCATGGGTGTCGTAAAAGTCGACTAAGGGATTAGCCGGAGGATGGGCAGCAGCGTCCTTCGAGTACATTAACAACTCAACTGCGATCGCCAACCCGTCTGCCAAGCGTGGCGATTATGGCAAAACCCCCCAATGAGCCCACAACACATCCATATGTCGTTGTGGATATCTTTGGGGGAGGCCTGTGTCCAGCAGTGGACTTCATTCGGCCGAAATGATGATAGGAGAAAAACTACAACGGGGCTACATTTAAAAAATACGAAATCTTGATGTAAAACAAAGATACAAAAATATATCGTAAATCTTAGCTCTCTTCACGTGCACTATGCCCGCATCTATTTATTTATTTCATACTTCATGCACAAAGTTTCTTCAGCGGCTATAAGACATTTACAACAAGTCGACCTTATACAGAAACAAAACACGGTATGTGCACAAACAAGTGTGACTGTGAGCAGTAAAAAATAACTAAAAGGCAATACATGAATTTTCACAAAGCAATTTTAGGTCGTTTCTAATCCATTCTCAAAAACTCAAAGATTATTTTTACTCAGGATTGAGTTTTTTATATCTTGAACTTGCCTACCTTATATACCCTGCTTGTAACAGGCACTAGCGTTATTGGTGCGATAGAGTAGGCCCTGCAGTACCAAGTCACTAATCTATGTGCATCATCATAGCACATAGCAGTCGTAGACGTCCGGTGCTGAGTAAAGGCTTCCATAATAGATTTCCACAACGACCGGTTACATGCCACCCGCATTCAAAGACTCCACGTCGATTGTCGTGTTGCAGGCCAACCCACGCTGTGTTTTCCGGTGGACAATCTCCATTCGAGAACCATTTTGCCCAAATGGCCACCGATTCACCCATTGCCACTTCAGCTCACCAATCATTTCAGCTGTATCAACAACTTCGTTTTTCTACCGATCTCTTCATTTTTGATTTCGAACTCGTAGAGAAATGCGAAGCACAGCTCTCTCCATTGCCACATATTTACAGTCTACTTGTTATTACTGCACCATTTTCCCGTGACACGTAAATTTCATTAATCATCCCAAAGACTACAGTATTTGTAGCTCGCTGTGAGGCAGTTTCATAGCAACGGTTGGTCAATGAGGACTATGATGTAAGTCTTAGGATAAATAACGTGACCTAGCCTAGATTTTAACAAAAAGCAGTTTTGGAAGTGCGGCGTAACTAGTTTACATCCTCTCATAGATGTGCCTAAAGGCGTGGCACCTTTGAGAGTCTCCAGTGTAATAATTATCGAATTTTGTAGCCCCTTTCGGTGCGGAAGATAACCAGATCCGGTGGCTTTAGCCGGTAGCGGATAGCATACCCCTCCGTTCTTCCCCGGGTGGATGAAATACACGACAAAAAAATAATAATTTGGAAATGGCTTCGGGATGCTATAGGCGTGATAATCATCTAGGGACCAAGAATGCAGACATACTCTACGATAAAGCAATCTAGCTTTATAATGTTTATTGTTTTATTGTCTCTGTTACACAAAATACATAATCATCGTGCGTAATAGTACATTGTCTCCGCAATCTGATTGAGCGCAAGACCTTGACAGTGACACAGTTGCCAGGTTGATCGGCTCATTACCACAGTGTTGGGTATGCTCAATTAGATAATAATGACTCAGCAGTCTGCACACATCGACATTATAATATAGGAACATTGTTTAAAAATGTGTTTCTTACACTGGCAAATGTTGTAGGAGCAATTAATGCAAACTGATTTTTTGAATCTTAATTTTGTATCGAAATTGTTTTATCTTCGCAATAATATTGCATCAGTTAAAACTAGATAAATAATTATGAAAAAAGTTTATAGCATTTTTCTTTTTATACAAGGGCCAACCCAGTCTCACCTTATTACAGTAACTTAAACTAGCCGACAATGTTTGGTCCAACTTAATTTGATGTGCAAATATTTTTGTGTAGATATATGGTGGATTTAAGATCATTTATAAAATTTGGTCTGCCGATAGCAAAAATTGTGGTCCATTATTGGTGTGCCTTTTCATCTATGTTCCACTTTCATGGACACTCGATAGTCATAAAATTCAAGAAAACGACTTAAGTGTCTTACTGCTTCGGAACCATAAAGCTATGCAAATATTGTTATTACATGTCATACATAATGTATATAGAATACAAGATTGATGAGTAATCAAGCAACCAAGTAGAAGCACGATATGATGGTTAAATGCCTAGCTTCATCACAGTGACGTGCGGCGTGTAGGGCACACGATTATGATAATTTTAGACAACAATAACACAACTGCAGTTTCTGCTGATCAATATTCATGGCGAGTTCTTCGTTAAGTGTGTTTTGAGATGTTATACATACATTTTAAGTGGTGTATTATTGCCGTTCGCTGTGCAAAACTGATCGTCAACCTGACCCTTAAAGCAGGGGGGTGAAAGTCTCAGACAAATGGTGAGTACAAAAAGTTGCATCGAAACTAGCGCCATCTCCTGCCTACAGTCGGCACATTTCATATTCAGTTTTATTCAAAATATGACTAGATGGCAGTAGTACCTAAGCAGAAATACCCAAAATAAACTTATTTATTTTTGTGAATACGTTCTTAAATTACAATTTCTTTTTTTGTGATATTAAATAAATACGTTTTGCGTTTATTTAATTTCGACATACAATATCTTTATTATTGAAACATCATCACTTCACAAATTGTCAAAGAGAAAAGATACCTACCTACCTTTTGCAAGTTTGTAAAATTTATTTAGCTGGTGTTTCTTTTTAGGATTAGATTATTTTAAGAGTGTGATCATTTTACGTTGAATTTATTGTCATTTTTTAATAATCTCGCACTGAATTTTATAATCCTCGGTGTAAACAGGTGAACAGAACTTTGAATGTAAAATTTTCATAATATGATAAGAATGACCTAGTTTTGGTAAGCTTGTGATTATTATACAAAAAGAATAATAAAAAACATTCAAACATTTCCTTTGTTTCTTTTTTGTAGAACTATTCTAGTTTCGAGAAATTATTAGGTCGGTTAAATTGCAAAACTTTTTTCAATAAAATAAATATGGTCTGCGGCGCAAATTAATCGATCTAGTGATTTTTTCATAGAGTGAACAAATTTTATTAAAAATACATCTGGAGAGGCACGCCACCTGCAGGATTTTTTCGGTACTAAATGAAAACGTAGCGCCATCTGGTAGTCAAGGTCGCATATTTCATTATTGTGGTCTTAGAGTTGCGCATCTATGTCAGTATTAAGTGTATATTCTATGCCTTAAAGGGTATTCGGAATACATTGTAGTATTAAATGTTATTTGTGTGTAGGTAGTATTACCTTACTTTTGTTAATATATACCCGCGACTTTTGATTACTGTTGGCCGGCCGGCTATCGTCACCGCCGTTCGAGGACTTGTAAGTTGGAACGTATTGAGTGCGGTTGATAGTACGTCCAAATTACGGTTATTGCGCCCGCGTTGGTAGTTGAAATTTAGTACTCTTCTCGCGAAGTTCTCGTTGCGCATACAAAAACCCTATGGGGTAGTAACAAGTACTATTCGCTTTAGTTTCATGAACAGAAATAGTTTCCGTGAAGTGTATAGGTGACACAAGGTGTGAAACCCCGGCGATCACCGCACGGTAATACGTGGCGCTGGGTCCAGGTGACAAGTATACATTCCTGAATAACCTTTAACCATTGTTGATTTAATTATAGTTTAGTATTAGTGGTCAGACTCAGGGGAACCCCAAATCCCAAACTACAACTGACCTTGGCAGAGTTACATGAGAGTGTGACCCTCGCCCCAATTCTATACCTGCAGGTTGCGCAGGTAAGTTTTATATAACTATAAGTTATCGTTACAAAATCTGTAGGGTTTGAGTCGCTGGGCCGCCGCTCCCGTTGCGTAGGGCCAACAAAGATAGTGAATTTTATTTTAGGGGGACAATCAGGAGGTTTTAAGTAACGCGTTTATTAGAAAAATAAGTCGTTATTTCCATTTCATTTGTTGCAATAATTAAATAAGAAAGTTGCTAATCGAGCACAATAAAAAATATTTTTTCATGATTTTTTACGAAAACGCATTCAAATAAAGAACACGGGCCGCTGTATTAAACCGGTGAAGTTTACATTTAATTTAATTTATTCTTGCCTAAAATAAATAGAAATACAAACCTGTGTTTTAGAAAACGCGATCCCTGTAGGCCTACTGATTGTGCCCTTAAAATAAGTTATCTACATATATTCAGTAGGTTATATTTACGGATTGCGTATTTTTCCATTAATTATTTCTGCAATTATTAATAAATAAAAAATACTATTATTCATTTGTGTTCGAATAGCAACTTATTCATTAAATTGGTTTCCAGTCCAGAATGGGGCTGAATAGCATTTTTCACGGCGCTACTGCTCTCTGACCTTTTTAATGTCCCTCTCGGGTCCTGCCAACTAAGGTTACACCGGTTATTAGATTGCAAACGTGCTGACCGTAAAGATTCGTATAACGAACGGGGCCGATAGCTTGACATGTCCATCTAAGCATGGCCCCTCACTCGGGAAGACCGCAGTGCGGACATGTTCACGTGCCACAACGCTCAGCGAGGCCTGCATCATTTACAGTCACCTCCCCTCCGCTAGAGGTGTAAGCGGCAATGGCCTGGCACCACGTAGCGTTCTCGTTCTCGAGAAAATGGAGCCCCCCCTCGGTAACGAAGATGACGGCTGAGGTGGTTTCAGCCGGTAAGAGCCCGGTATTCCTCTCCGCTCTTGTCCAAGGTGGAGAAAGAGCATCGCACTAAAAGTCGTCCTTCTAAGATACATCGCAGAGAGATTATTATAAAATAGGGTCCGACGGTGTATGCACTTTAGCTTATATACTCAAAAATTACTGATTCCATTTTGGTAAGCACGATTTTAACTACGAATAAGAGCAGTTTTCGTGGAGATTTTTGTAAATACGCTTGCAAAACCGCAGGCGGCTATATAGTTTACTCAAGCGCGGTTTATTCAATTTCCCAGAAGCGTAATATTTATTTAACGTTTTACTAACATATCTGTACGTGGCACAGCGGAGATAATAAAAAGCATGACGTTGATAACCAATGTAAACCTTTACGAGGTACTGATGTTACATACGTTTTTCGGCGCGGTTGGCGCAGTGGCTAAGCGATTGGCTTCCTGGGCCATGTTTCGCGGGTTCGATCCCTGCACGGAAAAAATAATTGTATGATCTACAAATAGTTGTATTGGGTCTGGGTGTTTGTGCATATGAGATTTATGTCTGTAAATTGTAGTCACGATACAGGAGAAATCAATACAACCCAACGTCTTCAAAAAATCATTTAGTCTACCTACGCTTGGAATTGGCACTCGATACTTACGGTACGGATGTTGGGGCTGCAACAATACTTTATCGCGGTTCGGCGACTTGCTGGGTTTGATCGTAGTACCAAAATCAATTGATTTAGCGACTGTATTGACTGACGGAGAGATGAAGCTCAGTACACATATAGGTATGTCTACTGTGACTGAAAAGAGGGGGCGAGCGGACGGGGTAGTAGCACACGATCATACAAAATATTTTTTTTTTTTCTGAAGCCGTCATTGATTGATTGAAGAGAAAAGTTTAAGTTTAAAGTTTATTGATGAGCTTGTGTACGGCTCTCGTGTGAGTACAATTTACAGTCACTGCATCCAGCTGCCGCATCTAACACTAATCCCCGTGTATACTTTGGCCCTAATAGCGGATAAACCCCTAGAAATCTAATATTTACACCTAACTTTATATTATTATTATCCTGGATAGGTAACCTCTTCAAACCGGTGAAACGCTCGGTACAAAACACTACTTATTCATGCAGTATCTATTAATATCACGATAACAATAGATATAGTACACAAGAATCAGTAGATACCAAATGAATAAAAAAAGAAATAGAGAAAAAATAAGACAATGGCAAACGCCTACATGCTACAGCTTGGCTTCCTACATAAAACCCACTCATACAGGAAAAGAACCCTACATAATATCCCACAGAACTTAGAAACTTTGAAGAACCGCGTTCGAAACTGGGGCAAGGCATAGCGCAGTATTGGATTGCGGTGACGAACCGCAAATTGTACCCTATTCTATAAAATGCTTAAAGCACTTTATACGTACAAAAGGATCCATTAAACATTTTATTTCTCCCATCCGCTGCGAAGATTCGTTGGCCTACATTTTGTTTTTTTAAGTTAAAAAACAATGTGTACTCCAGAAATATGCTTAATAGTCATCATTTCGGCCGAATGAAGTCCACTGCTGGACACAGGCCTCCCCCAAAGATCACCACAACCACCGATATGGATGTGTTGTGGGCTCATTGGGGGGTTTTGCCATAATCGCCACGCTTGGCAGACGGGTTGGCGATCGCAGTTGAGTCGCTGCTGCCCATCCTCCGGCTAATCCCTTAGTCGACTTTTACGACACCCATAGGAGGAGATGGGGTGGTGGCATTCTGAGCCGGCACCACACGGCAATAGTGCTTAATAGTACTTAGCTCTAAAGGAAACTTTATTATTTGTTATGCAAACTCGACAACGACGCAGGAGTTTCCTGAAAGACATTTTATCTTCATAAAAGAATTCATATAATATATAGCATCATACATAATATTGATATTATTATTAGATATTGATACATTTAAAACAGCTTTAGTAGAAACTTTCTTAATACTATGTACGAGGTGTGCACCTCTCATACCAAATCCCTTGCGAAGAGGTCAAAGACAAGAGGACACCGATTGATATAAGATTCTTTTGAGTTTTCTTTTTATAATGATGAAGATTTCTAATTCTATGTTCTGTTTTATAGACGGATCCGTTAGCGCGATGGCTAAACGGTTAGATTTAATAGATATAGGAGAAATACTGTTGCGGAAATCCCTTAATATAAAAAAATAAAAAGCTAATATCGTATTAATATTAACTCTGGTTGCCGTGTGGTGCCGGCTACCAATAGCACCAACCTATCTCATCCCGTGGGTGTCGTAAAAGGTGACTATGGGATTATCCGGAGGATGGTCAGCAGCGTCCTTTGGGTAGGTACATTAACAACTCTAGATGGAGATTATACGAGTTCCTGGAGCCTACCTTCGGTGCCGAAGATGACCACTCCGGTGGTTTTAGCCGGTAGGAGCCCGGCCCCCCTGCCCTTTCCCGGGGCGGAGGAAGTACATGATGTATTTCCAACAGATCAATAAAATAAAGGTCCATTAACAACTCTACTGCGGCCGCCAACCCGCCTCCCAAGCGTGGCGATTATGGCAAAACCCCCCAATGAACACACCAAAACCTATATCGATCGTTATGGTGATCTTTAGGGGAGGCCTGTGCCCAGCAATGGACTTTATTTAGCCGAAATGATGATGAATGATGACTAACTCTACATTTTGTTCTTGTGTATTTTATAACTATTTCGGCCCAATTTATCCACAACAGTACGATGTGTATTGTGGTGCCTACCGTTGTCAAATTGTCTTCGTTATAATCATCATCATCATCATATCAGCCAAAGGACATCCACTGCTGGACAAAGACCTAACACCCCATAGATTTCCACAATGAGCGGTTACATGCCGCTCTCATTCAACGACTCTCGTCGTCACCAGATCGTCTGTCCACCTCGTTGGATGTCGTCCCGCCCATTGCCACTTCAGTTTACTAATCCTTTCAGCTATGTCGGCAACTATTGTTCTCTACGGATCTCCTCATTTCTGATTCCATCTCGTAGAGATATACCAAGCATAGCTCTCTCCATGACTATCGAAAAGAGTAGTTGAAAACCTCTAATACTTGTAAATAAATATTTTACTTCTACATGTTTTATATAGTCGGAAAGCTTCACTTGTTTGTGACGTAACAAATACCGCCGTACATCACTGAGTAACGCCAAAGGTAGCTTCCACAATACTAAGCATTCCCCTTTTCTCTTTGTAGGTATTGTTTATTCACGATTCTACGAGAAATGTAGCACGCACAATTGGAATCTTCATTTACATAGCCTTTGATGAGTTTATTTTGTTAAAAAGTTTACCAACGTTTCGAGTACGAAGAAGATAATGTAATAATTCCTATACACGTATAACGTTTAAATTATAATTTACCGTGTTCCGGTTGAAGGGCACTGTGTAGCGAGTGAAAATATTGGGCATAAGAGATTAACGACCGAATATTGAAGCCCCGATTAATATTTAAATCCCGCTTAGCTGTTTAAGACGCCCTATTTCGAATGGAAGCCGGACGTCTCAGATCCATAAGCAGAATTTTAATAATAAATGACGATTCAGTTTTCGGTTATTTAAGGGGATTACATCACTCAAATAGCAAAAAACGATTTTGTTGACTAATCCTTTTGTACACTGTGTTAAAAAAAATGTTATACTTAAGGACATCAAAGAAAAAGTGTATTCTTTAAAATTAAGAATAAATTTGCCCAAATGTTAGAAAATAATTAAGTAAATTCGCGGTTTTTAACCTACATTGAATTTTGTCTCTATAACGGCTCAACAGTTTTACGACGTTTTTGGTGTAAATTTTACACCAAAAACGTCGACGTCTATAACAATTTGTATTGTTTTCTTTTCGTTTTTTTTTATATTTATTGGATAATAAAGAATACACTGAAATGTCACAAGCAACGCCTGTGGCGCAATCTCTGACGGAACGCAATACATCAGTGTCTTGACGACTCTTATAGCGGGTGGACTGTGTGCGTTATTTTTTATAAAAGAAATCCAAACTTGAACAACTTTGAATGATTTATTAATTAAAGCCTTTTATATGTAAATAGTACAGATATAAAAATTACGTAAAATAAGCATAGAAATTAAATAAAACAATTTTAAACGGATTAAATCGCGTGTATTATTGATTTTTGTTTTTCCTGACGTTTCGAACACTTTGCAGGGTTCGTGGTCGCAGGATGACTAAGGTGACAAGCGTCGTTACAGATTTAAAAAGTTATTTTATCTACCGTACAAAACTAATCAAAAATTGTTTCGATGCACGCAGTAATCACTCACAGTGTCTTGATGTTTTTTAGTTTGGTGTGTTGTTTGTGATTTTATCATTTTATGATTTTGATTAGTTTTGTACGGTAGATAAAATAACTTTTTAAATCTGTAACGACGCTTGTCACCTTAGTCATCCTGCGACCACGAACCCTGCAAAGTGTTCAAAACGTCAGGAAAAACAAAAATCAATAATACACGCGATTTAATCCGTTTAAAATTGTTTTATTGTAATGTGTAATAATCGCGAAAACCTAAGACAATACTACATAGAAATTAAGTTTGTAAATATATTTAAAGGGAGTTTGTAGTTTCGTTTTGTGTTTAGAACTTATCATTGAGTTAGCCTGACAATGCCTAAATTTAAACATAAATGTAAAGTGAAGCGTGCCCGAACTGTAAAAAAATATGCTTAGTACTTACATTATTTCCATTTATATTTACATTGCTGTTTATTTTCGCTTTTAGTTTACTTTAGTATTTCGTTTATCGCTACTACGAATGTTTTTTTTTTTTGCTTTTGGTTCACTTTATTATTTCGTTTATCGCTAGTACGTAAATAATGATGAAAGCTGACCTAGCTTTCATCATCCTAACTAGTTCCATCACTGCTTACCGGACAGCATTAACCTGATCATCATCAAACCTTCAGAATGTATTATGTATAATATCGTAACACTTAATCCTTAATAAGATAACTGGTGAAACTCATCACTGTAACTATTTTATTATTAAAAATTGTATTAAGGTATCTTAGAGAGCGAATCAAAAACAGGCAAAAACAATTACTACAGTGAGACACATCTGTGTTTTGCCTAATCTTTAGATTATTTTGTTGTAGTATGGTCATTTATCGGTAGTTAGAGGTAAAGTAACAAATACTAGTACAGAGGAAAATCATCAAGGTCATTGGACAATGTAATGCCCTTAATGTCACGAGGTACGAGCGCAGTGTAGTGCCATCCATGCAGGACTAGTCCTGACTAGCATTACAATTATTATAGGGAGCCGTGACGCTTACCACCAGGCAAATGACAAGCTCGACTATTTACCAGGATGTATAAAAAAACAGCTAGTACTATATCGCTTTCTAATATATTGAATTTAAGTAACCTAAACTTGATTTTCGAAGCCTTATACGACAAACATACTTTTACGTATACAATCTATGTTACATACCTATAAGTTTATTTAAAAGCACCATAAGTTCAATATTTAATCTCATTTGGGTTGATGTCAACTCTACTGAAGCAAAAATCTATTAATGTTTCATGATGATTTCATTTTATAAAAAGGATTAATAATTGCGTCTTTTTATTTATAACAATAGTACCTCATTAAAAATTAACGACGCCCCGTGACAATGTCGACGGTTGAGTATAGCTCTGACTCGCCGGCTTTAACTCCAAACCGGACAAATTAAAAAGCATTGTCTCACTAACTGGTTCAGATTTCTGGCTCACAAAAGCTCTCGAAAAGGATTAATAAGAGTCTGGAATTCATTATTCTTCTTTTTGTTGGAGTTTATAGTTCCGAGCCACATTGACGGAATGAACAATATGGAAAGGTTTTAGAAGAAAAGATGCATTTTAATTGTCCCCACAAAGTGGGAATTATATAATGAAGTTTAATTCGGTAAATATACAAAGCGACTCTTTCATATTTTATAGTCTGTTACCGACATTTGGAAGGTATTAAAACCCCGCCCACACATCTCCCAAAAATACAAACATAATAAGAGTTCCTAAACGGCGAACTTCGGCTTCAAACTCGAATTAAGATCATAAAACTTATTTAATTGTCGTTGTTTATTGGTTAAAAACGTGATGTTTGTTGAAATTGTTTTGATTTAGTACGTGGTCCGATGATACTTTTATTTACTTTTACATTTGAATTGTGTAATGTTATCCAAAGTACGCATATGTATACGATCGTGTGATTCGTTCAAAAAATTTAAGTTCAAATTAGAATAAGATTTGTCACTCTATAAATCGTTGGAAGTGAATTGACATTTACTGTATTGTCAGAATTTGGTACTTTTTAAATAGGTAAGTAGTTACCTACCCCAATCTAAATGATTATAGTAAGATTTTGCGTTAAGTTGGATGCTTTACGCATATTCTGCTCTAAACTATTATTTATTGATAGTAGCCAGATCCGACCTTTATTTACGTCAAGTATACAGAAGCAACTGCCCCAATTTCAACTGCCCCGGGACTGGTATATGGAGCAATGACTAAATCTAATAAATAAAAAAATAAATTTTATTCTTAAAATGCCTATTTTTTTAATTAAAATCGATCATTTTCAGTTAGTAGCTCTATAATAGTTATCTTAGGCTAGCCACATTATTTTGTTGTTTGGCAGAAAGGCATGCCACTTTACTCTGTCAATTATTTAGATTATTTAATCAGATCAGTATTTATACTATCAAAGGCCATTAACATAATTTTTTGTTCTACTCAACCTTGACATTGGCAGAATCATGGACAACGCCGGAGCCATTAAAATAAATTTTGAATCGGAATCAGAGTGTAGTTATTAACATAATTGATTCTTATGAAAAGGCTAGGTACCTACTCTATATTAGGTACACAACAAAGAAGTCGACTACAATCAAACTTAGTCGTAAATATCATGTGAGCCACTTCAATCATCATAAGTTCACTCAGACAAAAGTTTATTACCAGCACTTTTAACTCGGTTTCGCGGCAACCCACAACTTGCACTAATATAAACTTTCGGCCTAAAGCGGTGCACACGCGCTTCGTCCCATCAACTAGAACCGGTTTTCATGAGCATTTCACCCGCCTACGTTGAACGTTACTTATAAAGCCTTTGACGCTTACCAGTTACCATTCATGTGCAGCAAGCAGAATCAAAACTTAACGTTTTGATTCTGCTTTTGAGATTTGAAAACGTTTAACGAAACGCGCTTTTTAAAATATACGCGATGGTATCCGTTAAAAAGTGTTTTATTATATTGAGTAATAGTCGCGAAAACCTAAGTCACCTATCAGTATAATTAATTGTTGCAACGTTCCAATTTGCTTGTTAGAAATCACATTTTTTACGATATAGCTAGTGGAACTCTGTGTGTTATTTGTATTGATAAAAAAGCAAAATGTTGACTTGATTTTAACACTACATCATCATATCAGGCAAAAGGGCCTCCCTTATAGGTTTCCGCAACGACGTACCGTGTGCCGTCAGTTTGGGGGGAATTTGCTAGTACTCACCACGCTTGGCAGGCGTGTTGGTGAGCGCAGAATGGCTACTGTTCCACAGAATGGCTACTGTTCAACAGAAGAGAGGCTGTCGCTCATCCCTCCACTTTACGAGTCCTTTAGTCGCCTTTTATGGCATCCACGGAAGATGGAGTGGTGCTGTATTCTTAATTTGGAAATCACACGGAAAAACAAGACAAAAGCAAATAAACTATATAATAATCTATTGCGTACGCGAAAATAGACTCTATATTCCCATACAAGATAATGTCTATATTAAGACAAATTGATATAACAGCCAATTTAAAATAAGCGTCATCTAGTATACTTGTTAGTTGTTAGAGTATAAAATTACATATTATTCAATATGATTAGGCAGTTCTTAGCTGAGTCACAGCACGACGAGACCTGTCTACCCACACAGACGATGCTGCTAAGATGGCTGTTGGCTATTTGCTTTGTACCTGTTATGTTCGTCAAATCCTTATGAAGCAAACTGACTGATGTACATTGTAAATAAGGCCGGCTCTCTATATTTGTTTGTTTGCTTTCTACATGTTGTCTTTCTTTGTCGCTAGTATTTGTGATCATTAGTTGACGGACATATTGTATCTTGGTTGTAGAGGGAATACTAAATAGCGGAACTTTTTGTCATAAGTGACTTCGTTACATTTCTTAAATAGGCCACGGTATTCTGCACCATTTGTTAGACGCTAAACTATTTGAGACACCCGTTTCCGGTAGGGAAACCGCGTAAAGATCAGCGGTACTTAAATATTAAATTGCGTTTTAATATTCGGCCGTAAGTCTAAGACATATTTTGATATCTTAGTAATCATTAAACAAAGATTTTGGTTGTATAACTAAACCCGTTTTTTCAGCAAACTTAGATACCTACTTACATTAAGTAACCGTTTTTATTGTTTCTGCCAAGGACGGTTTATTTTATTTTATGTACCCTATAGACGATAAATAGGTACAATGATACTATTCAAATTCAAATTCAAATTCATTTATTTCAGGTACCATATAACCCATATTAGAAAACATCTTTAAATTATTCAATAATAAATATATAATCACACATAAATAAATACAAATATATAAATACAACATCAACACACAATGTATTATAATTAACTAATATTAATTACAGTATTCTCTTACGTGTGACACTATATGTAACTTGTCTGTCACAGCAGTGTCGCACATAAGGACAGTCCAGTCTGTTTGCTATCATACTCAGAACGGTATTGGAGCTGTCCCGCACTCTGCGCACAAGAGACGCGCAGCGCTTCCGCATGGTCGTATGAAAACAGTCCGTGCGCGCCCATGCGAACATACCCGAAGCGCTACAGTAGTGAGGCAGACCCAATATCGCTCTGAAAGCGTTGTTAAATTGAATGCGGAGGGTGCTATAGCTTTTCTGCGTGTAATTAGCCCACAGGCTGCAGGTGTACATGGACGTGCAATATGCTCGGAAGAGAGTTATTTTCACGCCATCCGAGCAACGTGCGAACCTATAACATAAACATAAAAAAGGGCAGGAAGAATATTTTTACCTAAATTATAAGTTTTCATTATAGTCAAAAAAAATAACTCTCAACTTCGAATTTGCTAGTTATTTAGTTCTCCCTCTACGCCGATGATATTTAATCGTTTTATAACATACACTTTCGGAGGTATTAACTACATATTTTTAAGACTAGCTGTTGCTCGCGGTTTCACCCGCGCGTTTATTCTTATCAATATTAATACAAATATGAAAGTGAAAGAATTTTTAGGAAAATTTTAGCAGTTCAAGAGATTTCCCCATACATAAAAACAAAGAAAACCTCTTTATAATTTTAGAATAGACGCGCGGTTTTACCCACCTTTTACTTTAAAAGAAATTGCATTATTTATAAATAATTTAGACATAGACACATTATTCCCAGCTATCTGCCAGTGAAAGTCCCGTAGAAATCGGTCCAGCCGTTTCGGAGATTAGCGGGAACAAACAGACAGACAGACAAACCGACAGACAGACAAAAAGAATAGGTAACATAGTTTTTTGTTGTTATAGGTACCGTATATACTTTCATATGCATGTAGTAAAAAGCTGTTATTTTGACATTACAAACAGACACTTCAATTCTATTTATTTGTATAGAAAACAAAAAGGTCAAAATATTTTACAACGCTTTTTTCATCCCATTACGCTGATATAGCGTAATATTAAAATAAATAAATAAACCACTTAGCCCGCTACATAGCATTCGAATCCAGCCTTACCGTCAGCGGTTTCATCGCTCTCAATCATCACGATGAGGCCATAAAAATGAAACAGGGACACCATGAGTGCCGTGACAGCGCAAGCCCGAATAGCCCTTAAAACGAAAGGGCTCGACACGACACGGACATACAACCATAAGCCTATAATGGCGCCCATTTGGAATCAAATTAACTCGGACGAGTGTGAACCATAAAATGGAATTGTTTCGTGTTTCTTGTTAATTAAGATTAACTTATGAGAAGCGGTGGTGGGATTAAATGAGCTCGCGAATAGCTGTTAGTATCAGGAATAAATTAAAGTCAACCATTCATAGGGAATATAAGAACGGAAAAATCTTTGGAATATTTTACACTGCTTGAAAGTCACGAGTCTTTGCACAAGGTAAATAAAATCGGATTTTTTTAAAATTCTCTAGCCCTTCAGTTTTGCCAGAATGCCCAGCATCTTCCTGAGATGTCAGCGAGAAACCCATCGAATTTTTTTACTGTTTTATACTTATTCCCAATACATATACATCTACACATCATCATCATTTCAAGTGAAAATGTCCACTGTTCAACATAGGCCTCCCCCAAATTCCCGGACTGTGTTTGCGTTGTGTTCATTGGGATTTTGTCATTATTGTTTGATATTTTTATTATTTGATATTTGTCATCACTTGGCAGTCGGGCGATCGCAGTTGAGTTGTAATTCATAACACCCTCCGGCTAATTCCATAGTCGCCTTTTACGACACCCACGACGTGAGATCGGGTGGCGCTATTCTTAGCCGGCAACACAAGGCAATAGGCATACCTACAATATAAACCACTCCCTGATGTCGCAACGCTTCTTGAATTTAAATTAAATGCGTTTTATGTGCCCGATAATATTTCTCGAGGAGAATTTTGCAGACATGCGGGTCTTTATTGATGCAGTGAGTATATTTTTCGTCATTAAGCACTTAAATGGTGTACAGGACAAGCAGCAACGGGCGATTGTTACTGAAGAAAAAAATCTATTCATTTACGCTATCAACTTCCCAATGTGTATTCGGCTGTGATTTATTCATGTTCAGCCCATGACTGTCCCACTTCTGGGCACGGGCCTTTTTCTCTAGTGCTGGTTGGCGGGCTACACACACCAGCAGGTTAACGCAAGTGATAATCAAATTCTGATGCGCACTTGAATCCGATGAGTTAAAGGGATCGAGCTGAGACCCTCCTGTATGAAAGGCAAGCGTTCAACCACTAGGCTATCACTTTATTCATCGTCGCCAAATAATAATCGTATGAAAATGAACCATCGATTGTATTTATAATAATATTTTGGCATAAATGGAGCCGGTAAACATTACATCGCCAATTGATCATCATCATCATCATATCAGCCACAGGACGTCCACTGCTGAACAAAGGCCTCCCCCTCAGATTTCCACAACGAGCGGTTACATGCCGCCGTCATCCAACGACTCCCAGTGACCTTCACCAGGTCATATGTCCAGCTCGTGGGCGGTCGTCCCACCTGCGTTTTCCGGTGCGCGGTCTCCATTCAATCGCTCCATGGTGCCACGAAGGCTTACAACATAAAGCTCGATAGCTAAATGCGTTGACTGACTAACGATAGGTCGTGGCTCTCAAGTTCAAATATCAACCCGGTGAAATATTGCTGTGAACCCACTCCTAATACAAGTGTGTTTAGTTTAATTAAAAAGCTAATTAATGTGCATCGCACATTGCTATTATATTCAAATAAAACAGTGCCAGCATTTTCTCTTTCTATGTTATTACAAGACTCGAACAAGAATTTCTTTCCAAAGTTTCTCTAACATAACGGACAGATGTAGTGCCCTAGTCCAGATGCAATTACACCATAATCTGGAGATCCAGTTACGCCTTGCCTTAATCGGGCCATATATCTGACTTCAGACGGTTAATTTCTATTTCTTGTGAAATAATCTAATATATAAATATCTCATATCACGGAGTTTGTGGTCACACTCCTCCGAAACGGCTCGACCGATTTTAATGTTTTTTTTTTTTGTGTATTTGGTAGGTATGAGAATAGGTCGTAAAGCATTTTTCACCCTCTTACCTGGGGGTACCCCCAGTTTTTTCATCGCGATTTATGTATGAACAATGTCCATGATGTAGATTTCCAAATTCCACGCGTGCGAAGCCGCGGGCAAAAGCTGGTGTGTTTACAACATTTAAAAAATGCTATCTTATTAGTCACGAAGAATATCCGAACAAGTCCTCTAAAATTAAGCTCTCAGGTAATAATGATGAGTGACATATTTTACCTCTAAAGGCAAATATTCACTTTGGACACACCTAGTAAGGTGGGGCGCAAGTGGGGCGTATATGGGTAAATTCCATTAACAATGGACGTCCACTCTTAAATTCATGCCTTCGTTTTCATAAAACATTATGCAACGAAACACTTACACTAGTCAAACTAAATTGTTTATGAAACTACAGTGAGTATTTCTCTTCTTTATTTTATAAAATATCGTATTGTTCCAGTCTAGTGGACTACCCCTCTCTCCATCCATGAATGTCGTACAAGGCGACTAAGGTTGATATCAAGAGGATCAGCAGCGCCATCTTCCTATGTGCTAATAGGAACAAAACAGCGATCACCAATCCGCCTACCGAGCGCGGTGATTATGGAAATTTCCCCAATTACTGCTCATTGGGAGGCCCGAGTCAGCTGTGAAAGTTTACCAGCGGATGTGTATGTAATTTTCTATAAAACAAACATTATTTAAGTTATTCCTAAAACCTAAAAGAATCACTATAATATTTTGATCGTGTGACACCAGTGTCACGCGAGATCTATATTATATAAACTCAATTACAAGCATATCACCTATCAAAACATTCATTAAAAACTTATTTGGACGACAAGCCTTAAAAACTGACAACCCTCGAGGTAAGTATAACCCCTTATAAACAATAGGTGACATACGGCCGAATACTGCAACGCCACTTAATATTAATTAAGAATTTAGCACCACTCCACCTCCTTCCGTGGATGTCGTAAAAGGCAACTAAGGGACTCTAAACCAGAGGGATGGGAAGCAGCATCCCTTCTATGGAACAGCAGCCATTCTGCGCTCACCACCCCGCTTGCTAAGCGTGGTGAGTTACTGGAAAATTCCACCCAAAGTGACGACGCCACGGTATGTGTGTAGAGACGTCTTTGGGAGCGGTCTTTGTTCAGCAGTGGACGTAATTTGACTGGTATGACAATGACTTAATATTTAAGTTCTGCTAAATTGAGACGCCCCGCTTTCCTATCGAAAACGTGCGTTTCAAATACTTAAGCAGTACTTAAATACTAGGTAAGTGGCGTTTCAGCATTCAGCCGACAAACGCAGGTTTCTGTACTTTAAATGCTCATTGATTCCATTTCACGACTGCCGTTCTATAAATAGCTGTGTAAGAGTGAGTATATTTTAATAAAAAGCCCTGACCTGCTGTGTACCTGTGTCACAATTTTAATACATGTTATTATGAGTCACGCAAACAGTAATTATAATTAACATTCATGTTCTAATTAATGATATTCATATATTGTGATGCATAACTTTTCACCATGAAAAAATTATGGAGTCTGTACGTTATGTGGCACTAATGAAATTACTCGAGCATTTTGAGTTTGTCTCCTATTTTATGCAATTTATAAGGGTAAATAATAGAAGACCTCCTCCCTACTCTCCTTAAAACCGTGTTAATCGAAGATTTAATGAAATAATTAAAAAAGTAAGAGGATGGGCAGCAGCAGTGTGTACTACTCACAACATACTGCAATCATAAATACCTCCCAAGCGTGGTGATTATGGCAATATCCTATTACTGCTAATTGTAGTGACCATTGGGAGGATCGTGTTCAACAGTGGACATAGGCTGATGTGTAATTCAGCCGTTATGGAACACTCAATGTATCTCTCTGTAGTTACTGCTGAAAATCGAAACCTCGTTACGCATTTGATGACTTTTCGCTGCTATCGGTCCCTATAACGGCTTGGTGGAGCTTTCATAAACACATCGCGCTCTAAATTTTAAAAGTTAGGATGAAATTCTCCGATCTGTTGAATCTGCTATTAGCAGCTGCATTATTATAGAAAAATATTGGCGCAATCTCATCACCATCATTATTCCAGCAGAATGAGGCCTCCCTCAGATATCGCCACAACGATCGGTCTAGGTGTGATGTGTGCTCATTGGAGGGTTTTGCCATAATCGCCACGCTTGGCAGGCGGGCTGTCGATTGCAGTTGAATTCCCATAAGTCTCATAGTCACCTTGTACGACGCCTACGGGATGAAATGGGTTGTTGCTATTTGTAGCCGCCACCACACGGCTTAACCACGGCGCAATCTCCAGCGCAGTGTATCTACTCACACATATCATTATCAGTCTGTACATAAGAATGGTGCTTTAATAACTTATATATGCAAAACCCTTCACATAAGTATATTACCCTATTTTAAGGAAAAAAAATAGGTCGTGTCATAGTGTAATTTCTGAAAACATCTGGCACGTACAGACATACAGAGGAAACACAGAACCTTCCTTTTTTATCCGGTTAAAAAGCAAATCGAATGTGGTTAGACACCGCAGTTTCATATGGATAAATATTTGGTTACGATTAACTGACAACAATGTAGCGTGAAAGTTTCAAATGAATACGAGTCGAATTTCAACGTCAAATCCGTAGCAAATGTCAGCTAGGCACTTAAAAGCTCTTAACAAAAATAATCACCTTCAAGCCCACACAATATTTCAAATACTTAAAAACTTTCACTTCAACGACCTTAATTAAAATAATATCAGGCTTTAA
This sequence comes from Diloba caeruleocephala, assembly GCA_947459985.1. Taxonomy (NCBI): domain Eukaryota; kingdom Metazoa; phylum Arthropoda; class Insecta; order Lepidoptera; family Noctuidae; genus Diloba; species Diloba caeruleocephala. The sequence goes on from OX381629.1 coordinate 8,904,803, forward strand.
TTAATAATGCTAAATGTACATTCGAGTACAGTTACTCTATAATATAAACAATGGGCACGAAGTATTGAAGAGGAAATGTCATGAGTAAACTGTATGTAGTCTTCTATACGATGCGGCACCGTCGCATGTCACTTCAGCACGTAGCTGTACTCCATACCTTTCCTTACATTGACTGTCGTTGAGAACAGTCGCACGGATAGCTTGTCACCTAATATGGTGCTATAATTTTGCAATAACGCAGCGTCTAAGGTGCGAGAGCGATGCCACGCAACGAATAATTCATGAGCTTTTTTAAATTTCAATAAATCTGTCTCGTCAACGCAATAAATGAACTTTCCATGAAGATTCAAAGTATTTGCATACATTTCATATGCTCGGCACAATGAACACACTTCACTCGCGTCTGGGGTTATTTACTCTGTAATACCTTTTATTGACAATGCATTCGGCTTATATCATACACATTAAACTCGTCGTGAATACGAGATTTGTTTTCAAGTTTCTCTCTTCATACACCTCATAATATCAGCCGAAGGATGTCCACTGCTGAAAAAAGACATCCCCTATAGATTTCCACAATGTCCGGTTACATGCCGCCCGCATCCAACAACTCCCAGCGATATTTACCAGGTCATCTGTCTATCTCGTTGGAGGCCATCTTAGCGGTGTTTACCGGTACGTGGCCTCCTAGATCGTTTCTTCCCCAACGGCGTCATGGCCTACGAGCTATGTGCCATGCCCATTGTCACCTTAGGTCACTACTCCTCGTCTCCTCATTTCCTATAGTGAATGACTACGTCTGCGGTATCGGTGTCGAAAAGACGTTGCGAAGTTTCCCGGACGCTACTCAGCCGAGTCGGATTCGACGATTGAATTGATTCGGGATCGGTGGGTTCGATTGCTGCACGGAACAAATATTTGTACGATCTGCAGGTAGTTGTTCCGGGTCTGGGTGTATTGTGTGTGGAATTTATGTCTGTAAACGCACCCACGACACAAGAGAAATGAAAAAAGAAAGTGTGGGGCAAAGTTTAAAAAGAAAAAAAAAACATCATGAAGTTCCTCCATCCCGGGAAAGGGCAAATAGGAATGCCGGGCTCCTACCAGCGAGAGCTCCAAGCAAATAATGGTGATAACCGAATTTGGTAATCATTAAGATTGGTCCACATGGTTCACAGTCTGCAATGTGTCCTTGAATAGCTTCAATCATGTCTTAGCTAATACCAAATTGGTTTTTCACCGTTATTTCAAGTCTGTTTTCAAGAATGTATGGATGTCTGAGCTTAGGGAATTGCACCCCTGCAACCGAAGGCCATGTCGCCACATCTCGAGTGACCCTTACTTAGCCTGTCGAGCGCCCCTGGAGACACAGTTTCGCCGCTCTGGAGAAGTCATCCAACCTGGGAATGCGGGCTAGTTTTTGTGTATTAATTTTTGGGGGGATTTATCGATTGAGCTATTATGTACTACATAATAGGTCAATGGATTGACCAGTACTCACCACGCTTAGCGGCAACAAGGTGAGCGGAGAATGGCTACTGTTCAGCTGAAGGGATGCTGCTGCCCATCCCTTTAGTTTAGAGGTAGTCGGCTTTAACGACTTCCACTGGAGGAGATGGAGCGACGCTATATTTTTAATCAAGACACCGCACGGAATCATACTCCTATTGAACTTATATTCAACATACAAAAAGGATTTTCTAAGCACTATGTTTATTCATTTTGGAATCCGCCGAGGCTATTACAACAAACTCGAGACACTATTTGATGGTAAAATATATGTAGGTACTCGTATGAACATATACATTAGAGTGATTAGAGTTATACAATCCCGCTTACGCCTGCGGTAACTGTTAGAATTCAATTAAGATAGTTTACATGTCTCTGCCATTACCTTGATCACAAAGCGTATGTTACAGGTACTTACCTCCCGATTAAGCTTCGGTTAAGGTCTAAGCGGTCACGAAATCGCTTATTCAGTACGGCAGCGGGTGACAGACATTACATCGGTTTTGAAGGACTTCATCCAACTCGAACAGGATCGCAATTAACTCAGTTGATTTGAAAACATGAAAATTTCACTTTATTGTCTAAGTTTAAACGTTTTAACAATCAGCCGTAATATGTCTATGGAAAACTGTTTGCCGCAATGTCTAGTGAAGTGAATCACGCGCTGTTATTATGCGAGTACATCAAAGTGAAGGCGAAAGCGATCAGCGAAAGTGTTTCACCTTTTTTGTGCAGTCCAAGCTTCCAAGCGCTGTCTGACTGACAATTACGAAAAGGTCGAATTTCACTGACATTACATATTTAAATGAACATGTGAAACCTGAAGTTAGGTACATTATAAATATTTATTGCCTTTAAAAGGTGGTTGTGCGGTATTATTTGTGACGGTTAACAGTGTTGCTGTCGCGGTAAGCAAGTTAGTAACACTTTGAAACATTTTATTGTCACGACTGTTACATGAACCGGTCACTGACAGCATTTCTGTCTTTAATCATTAGTTTACTTAAGTCACTATTAAGTTGGTCGTTCCTTAAACACGAAATAAAACGTGCTATGGCACATTTAACGCAGTGATTAGTCGCTTGACTTTCTGTGCCATGTTTTGCGGGCTTAGAATAATTATGGTAGTTTTACGGTATGTTATGGTAGGTTTCTACAGATATTTGTACCAGGTTTGAGTGTTTTATGTCTGTTACCTCACGATACGGGAAAGCAATAGTGTAGGACATGGCTTAGATAAAAATCAAATGAGCTTAACATGCACGTTGCATACCTAAAAACAGTGTCAAAGGTCAGTTTAAATTATATTCGGCACTAGCTGGGACCCGGGGTTTCACCCGCGTTTAATTTAAAAACAATTTAGAGTACTTTGACATAGACACTTGACATAGAATATATATACGGCACGGTTGGTGCAGTGGCTGATACAGTCGACTGCTGCGCTCCGGGTCGCGGGTTCGATTCCCGCACGGAACAAATATTTGTATGATCTGCAGGTAGTTGTTCCGGGTCTGGGTGTATTGTATGTGGAATGTATGTCTGTAAACGCACCCACGACACAGGAGAAATCCTAGTGTGGGGCAACGTTTTAAAAAAAAAAAAAAAAAAAAAAAAAAAAAAAAAAAAAAAAAAAATATATATATATATATATATATATATAATTGTTTTTAAATTAAACGCGGGTGAAACCCCGGGTCCCTATATATCCCTATATATATATATATATCATCATCATATATATATATATTATATTGGATTTCAAGGTTATTTTTTTGCGGGGAAACCTAATTATTTCTTAAAAGTAAAATTAGCCTTAGTTATTTTTACATAGCCTTAGTTATGTTATAACATCCGCTATCTGCCAGTGAAAATCTAGTCAAAATCGGTCCAGCCGTTTCGGAGATTACCCGGAACAAACAGACAGACAGAAAAAAAAAAGAGTTTTTTTGTTATAGGTATATATATATATATATATGGTGTTATATATATACTTCCATATGCATTAAGTAAAAAGCTGTTATTTTGACATTACAAACAGACACTTCAATTTTATTTATTTGTCTAGATAAGTGTAATGAGTATAAAATTATACGCTCATCTTTGTCATCAGCTGGGAAGCGACTAGTTAGCTAAACATGGGCCTCCTAATAAGCAGCTACAACGATCAGTCGTTAGGGAATATTGCCATACCACGCTTTGGTAATTGCAGAATATTGATGGCAGGAGTACGTTGCTGCCCATCTCCATTCAGTAACATTTACGACAGCCACGGGGAGATTGGAGGTGGCCTATTTATTTACGGGATATGGAAACGCTTGAGTATAGTCGTTATCATAGTAAACCGCTTTACGACGACATTTACGACACGTAGCGTTAGATAAGATGTTGATACATACATAATTTTTATTTTTTTACTTTCAGATCACTTAGGGACCGGCTATCTTTAAGATACGTAACGAAAATTTATGGATAATTAATACGGTAATTGGTCCCCAGTAGAAATTCATCATGTACTTCCTCCGCCCCGGGGAATGACGAAGGGGGATGCTGGACTCCTACTGGCTAAAACCACTGAAGCGGTTGTCACCGACACAGAAGTAGGGCTCCAGGTCCTTGTAAGATCACACTAGAGCCCCCCATTGGCCCGCCTTTAGGCACGTCACGGAGGGAAAGACTGTAAAGCAGAAGCAGGAGGGAAGGCTACTGTAAAAAGGTCGCCCCCCAGGCACATATCGGGGAGGATTGTAAAGGATCCCCCCCAAGCCACTATGTGCTCGGTGACCTCGGCACGTGACCACGTGCACACCGCCGTATTCCCGGAGGTCGCTCGGTATGAGCAGACAGACTCCCCAATCTACACGCTACCCCAAATGCCCTACAATGTAGCGACGGCACCCTGCCGTCTCAGGCGTGTTGGTCCTGGGCGCCTTGGCGGTTGTTGCCCCGGCACCGTCTCGTCCTTCTCCGTGCGGGACCGGCCTTCTCCCGATCTGCAGTCTCCTTCCGGGGTATGACCCTCTCGCAGAAGGAGACCAATGCACTCCGATATTCATGCTCTTCCAACATAGCTGGCACTACTGTCGGCAGGGAGATCTTGGCCGTACCGATCGACCAGAATCCGATGCTCGGCAGTCCACGCAGGGCACTCCTCGAGATTGTACTTACTGTGTGGTATCCTGGTCACTTCCACAATATTCTTCAACCCCCTAGCAAATATGTCACAGAACATAGACCTGACCCGCGCTACGAATTACTACTAACTAACAAAAATAGAGACAAATATTGAGGACGAATTACTTGTTACCGTGACAAAAACGCAAAACAAAAAAAGTACTAAATAGTTGCTATATTTTAAAAGACTCGTTAGCTCCCTTCTCGTTCCTTGCTGTTACATATTACAACCATCCATCTTTTTTGCGAACGTATTTAATGGATAGCCCCGTAGCACTAACAAAGAAAACCAAGTGTTGTCTGTAAGAGATAGTAGTTCACTGCTGACAGCTGATAAACTGGTCCAGATAATCCAATGTGAGACAATAAAGAGAAAGGACCTAATGATCAACATGAAAGTGCAACCCATGGTTCGCAATAACAATTTATCATGTTAATCTGATGGCTAGACAACTCCTTGTTAATGAAACATGGTGTTACGGAGAAAGTACGGCACAGACGTCTTTATTATTATAGGAATGTTACTTCGTACTGTAAATTGTTACTGCCATAATTATCCTGCCACTGTTATGTAGTAAATATGGGTAAGAAAAAAAATACGACGTCAAAATGATTAATTACCAATACGTAATACACTGACCAGACTATGATCCGGTACGATAAAGACTTTTACGAAGCGAGTATATTTAACACACAATAATGACGTTCTGCATGAAATTTAGTGATTACTCAAACATTTTTCAAATTTTTCCTTTTTTTCATTTCCTTTCCAAATTTTAGTGGTGGTAGGTCTCTTATTGCAAGGGGCCGGCTAGGTAGGTACCAGTCGGTGCCGAAGATGACCGCTCCAGTGGTTTTAGCCGGTAGGAGTCCGGCATACCCCTTCCCCCTTCCCCGGGGTGAAGGAAGTTCCATGTAGAATTTCCAATGGACATCAAAAAAAAAAAAAAGGTCGGTACCACCGGGTGCCAGAAATTCGCTAAGCTAAACTTTTACTGTGCTCCGATTAGAAGGGCACTGTAGTTAGTGAAATTACTGGGAATGAAAGAGTAAATAACTTTACGTCGCGAGGTGACGAGCGTAGGTGGTGGTGCCTCGCAGGACTAGTCCTGGGTAGCATTTTGATTGTTATAGGCAGGCATGTCGCTTACCACGAGGAGAATTACACTAGATCCTCTTGTCACCAAGAAAAAACTATAAAGTTGCCAATGCCTCATTCCTTTCTTATATTAAACGGGATATTGTCATGAGGATCGCAGTATGTTGTTATTAACATACGGGGGCATGCTGCTGCCCATCCTCTTAATATCAACCCTTCGTGCGTGGCCTGTTCTTTGCCGGGAACCACACGGACATACAGACGGACACAAACCCTACAAATACATTCCAATAAATTATTTATTTTAACATCCTGTCCATTTTCCTTTTAATGCAACGTTCTTATCAATATGCAGTGGAAAGCGATCGCATATTATGCAGTTTGCATAATGTACCACCCGCACTGCATACGTGCATGCCACTAATAAACAACAGGGTTAGTTTGTGATGTCAGAAATTAACGAGGACACAGAAAGCTTCAGATAAACAAAATAATATTAACATACGGTATTTGGATGATGGTACGCTAGGAGGTGACGTAGACTCTGTTCTCAATGACCTTGTATTCCTGAAAGAGAAATTCCACTCACTCGACCTCTCCAAATGTGAATATCATTTGCCTGAATACACCGACAGACAGTAGACTTTACAAAAAAAATATGAAGTAGGCCGAAATATCAAAATAAGGGATAAAATACTCTGCACAATTCCCAATTCTAGAAGAATTATTTCCAACTTTCATAGACGAAAAAATACAAAATTTAAATGACATTTCGGATATACTTCAAAATTCATTTACCTTGGTCTTTAACTTTAATTAGGTACTGTTGTTTTGCCGCAAAACTTTGTTTTTCAGTATGTTAATATTATATTATTTAAATTTACATATAAAGCCGTCGTTACTTATATTAGAAACTAGCTGGGACGTGGGTTTCACCCGCCGTTTAATTTAAAATAAATTTGATTATTTATAAATAATTTAGAGTACTTCGGCATAGAAACTTGACATAGAGTATATATATTGAAATTCATGGGTTTTACATTTTTTGCGCGGAACCCTAATTATTTTTCTAAAATAAAAGTAGCCTATGTTATTCCTTATAACATCAGCTATCTGCCAGTGCAAAGTCCCGTATAAATCGGTCCAGCCATTTCGGAGATTGGCGGAAACAAACAGACAGACACAAAATAATTAAAAATCAAAATTCATTTTTTCCACATACATTTAGTAAAAAGCTGTTATTTTGAAATTACAAACAGACACTTTAATTTTATTTATTTGTCTAGATGGGAAAGTGTGTTTGTCGGTTTGTCCTTTCACGCAGCAACGGATCGACGTGATTAATTGCGAAGAGATTGTCTATGGGCCGAAGAGTGACTTAGCTTACTTTTTATCGCGGAAAATGCACTATTTTTATTTATTTATTTATACTTTTATGCACAATGGTGGTACACAAGGCGGACTTAGTGCCATATGGCATTCTCTACCAGTCAACCTTTGGGTTATAAACGACATACTATGAAAAAGGTACAAAAAATGTAAATATACATATATTTATATAATATAATGTGATAAACATACATAAATTAGGGACGCTAAAATACATAAGTTAAAGTATACTACATGTATGTAGTATACTTTAACATTTTATAGTACATAAATTTTCTACCCCAATACATCCATCATGAAAACGTTGCCCATAATTTTATTGTCGATTAGGATTGCAGTGATTTCAAGTAGTATTCCCGAACTTAGAATTTCGTTCCAGAGTTTAATTGCTGAGACAGCAAAGGAATTAGAAATAAAACCTGTAAGGTGAGAGGGAATCTGAAGAATCAAATTTTATTAATTTATATCTTAATTTACTTATTTTTGTGGGATAGCTATATATATATCAAGTATAATTTTGTAGGTCTTCACACTAAAACGATTGAACAGTATTGATGGGTTTAGAAATTTCCTAGGTTCTGATATGACATATGAACTGCAACTATCCGGTTGGTTCCTCAATTACTAAAAGAACATTTTTTTTTTATGGAGGCCTGGTCCCTCTCGATCCCGTCGGGCCAAGTTTCAGTCGAAGCCGTGAGACGTGACCACGACACTCAAACCTAGGTTACTGTATCGACGGTGGCAGAGAAGGGGAGTCCTCCCATATTTGCCTAGTATCTAGGTTGTGAAGGTCTCATGGTAGTCGCACTCCATGTAAAATATCGATATTCAGCCTTAGACTAGAAGCCGACCCCTACATAGTTGGGAAAAAGGATCGGAGGGTGATGACTGAACGGAGGCTGTAGGTACTGCGCATTCCATGCTAAAGTTATGCTTGAACCTTGCATATGAAGAAAAACAAAGCTCTCGAGGTATGATGGGAATGTAAACTCTTACGTGTGGGACGTAAGCACAATATCCCATATAAAACAGACACTCAAGGGCGTGGAAAACCGTTCAGATATTATGAGAGGAATGGTTGATTTACTGACTGGTGACTTCAGTCTTGTGACTTCCGCCAACCTCTACTGATGATCCTGAGAGGCACACTTGCAGGCGAAATCAGTCATTATACTTTGCGTCTTTAACGTTTGCCCATACGTTAACAAATTCTGCCTAACAACGAATATGAGAATGTACCTCTACAATGACGTAGAAGGCATTACGTGGACACACTATTCAAAATTGGCGATGGGCGATTAGAAACGGATGCCGATGGTTGTATTCACAAACAGGGGAATTTTATAATTTGGTGGAGAATGACGCAGAGCGAATTGCTAACGTTTACCCAGATTTCCATAGAAACTTAAATGACCAGTGGCTATATTCAATGGCAATTTTTGCACCGAAAAATTACAACGTAAACAAAATTAACTCAAACGTTTTGTTAGAGGTAATAAAATAAACAAGTTTTTCTCAGTAAACTTATGATGGACCACTTCGTATCCCGTAGAGTACATAAATTCGATAGGGCTGTCGGGCTGGCCCTAGCACAAAGTCCAATTAAAATTAGGCGTCCCGATCATGCTTATGCGAAATTTGGATGCACTGCGATTATGTAACGGGACAAGGCTTCGGATAATATTACTTTGGCTAAACATAATCGGTGCCACTAATTTACCAGGTTCCGTCACATGCTGCGGATCCCTATAATTCCAATTCCAAAAGACTACAGTTCCATGTAAAACTCAGTTTTGCCATTAGGTACCATGCGCAAGGGCAAACATTGTAACTAGGGAGGGATACACCTGAAAAAACTTAGTATGTGCCACTTCCAGCTGTGCGTGCTCCGTTAACGCTTCGGCTGGGTTGGGTTATTGGCGCTTACCCTACACTTTATATAAATTCTTTTAAATTGTGTGCTTTATTTTTTGTTAAATCTGTTACCTACTGTGCGTTCACCACAATGTTAGTTTTTGAAATTTCTCATGTAAGTGAATTATAATTCTTATGGGAAATAAAGATATCTCTACCTTTTTTTTTCTTTTTTTTATTGGTGCCCAGTGGAAATTCATCATGAACTTCCTTCGCCCCGGGGAAGGACGAAGGGGTATGCCGGACTCCTTTTTTTTATTTTTTATAGATGCCCAGCGGAAATTCTTCATGAACTTCCTTCGCCCCGGGGAAGGGCGACCGACTCCTACCGGCTAAAACCACTGGAGCGGTCATCTTCGGCACCTAAGGGAGGCTCTAGGTCCGCGTATGATCACACCAGAGCCGCCCACTGGTGCCACGCCTATAGGCACATCTCGGAGAGGGTGACTGTAAAGTGGTCACCCCCCCGGGGGGATTGTAAAGGATCCCCCAAAGCGTCGCACGGCAGCGCGTGACCACATGCGTGCTACCGTCTTCTCTTGGGTCGCTTAGTGTGGGCACGCAGATTCCCCAATCTACGCACCCGCGAACCCAGAGGTCCCCCCCTGCCTCACAGCAACGGCAGGTGGTTTCAGGCGTGTGGGAATTAAGCGCCAGGGCGGTTGTTACCCCGGCGCCGTCTCCTCCTTCTTCGAGCGGGATCGGCCCTCTCCCGATCCCGCTCTGCGGTCTCCTTCTGGAGCATGACTCTCTCACAGAAGGAGACCACTGCATTCCAGTTTTCGTGCTCTGCCAACGTAGCCGACACTACTGCTGGCAGAGAGAGATCTTGCCCAATCCGATCGACCAGGATCCGCCGCTCGGCGGCCCACGCGGGGCACGCTTCGAGCGTGTGCTGCGCGGTGTCCTGGTCGCTATCACAATGGTGGCATTGTGCCGTGGCCTCGTGTCCTATCCTGTGCAGGTACGCGCCGAAACAACCGTGCCCGGTGAGCACCTGCGTCAGGCGGTAGGTGACGCGCTTGCTCCTTTTGAGCCAGGCTCCAAAGAGCGGCAGGACGGCCTCGACGACGCGCTTGGTTGCAAACTGCATCCGCAGGCGATGACGCCACTTTACAAGTGCGCGCCGCCGAGCTAGCCGCCGCAGCTTGTCCAACGCCCCTGGAGGCGCGCCTTCGCCGCTCTGGCGGAGGGATCGTGTCTGATCGTAGACCCACGCATCCATCTCCGCCAGGATGTCAAAAGGCGGAAAACGCGCCAGGAGAGTTGCCGCCTCGTAGGACACCGTTCGGTATCCTCGTGCGATCCGGATAGCCACTCTGCGCTGCAGACCATGAATTTTGGTTCTGCAGCGCTGGGCGCCTGATAGTCGAGCTGACCATACAGCCGCCCCGTATAGGACCACGGACCGCACGACTCCTCCGTAGAGAAAAGATATCTCTACCTAGATATCTAGATATCTCTAATAAAGATAACCTCAAAACCATGATTTTACCATGGCCAGCTATAGGCAGCATGTTCGCGTGTGTCTAATGCCTATAATTTGCTCGTAATTGTGCGAAACGGTAGCATATGCAACATTGTAGCGTCCTAAAATAATGCTCTGACGGTATCCGTCTTATATTATAGCATCCAAATATATTCTGCACTGTGCCCAGGATTGGTGCGTTATTTTCTTTACAACCACGTAAAAGATTATCGGTTTTTTACCGGATACATTTCGGCGAGTGTGCACTGGAACTGCACGATTTAATTCCCCCAAGTCCATTCCATCATCGGACAACCAGACGAACGGCATTGCGCCATCGTTACATGGTTGATGTCCGACCCATACGTACGAAGTGTTTTGCTTCCTTTGTTTTTCGTGCGTGCTGCTAAGGAGTGGAACTCGTCCTCCTTCCACCTCCCCAGGGCGGAGGAAGTTCATGAAGAATTTTCACTAGGACAAATAAAAATAAAAACAGTGAAATACTATTAACTTACGTAACGTTTACGTTACGTAAACTATGCTATACTGTGTCATACTAAACTATAAACAAAATCACGCACAGTTAAAACACATCGCGTTCCTAACGTAAAACGTCGCCGTACAACAAACAAAGGTCCCGTATCCGTATTCGCGGATCTTGACACTGATGATCGGTATCCGTATCCGCGGATATATACATTTTTAACAACTCGGCACATCTATTAATCTCACACACATCAGTCCATAAACGTCCACAGCTGAACATGGGCCTTCCAATGATCACTGCAATGACTGCTCATTGTCCAATTACCATAATCACCACGCTTGCAGGATTAGTTATTCGCAGTATGTTGTTATTAGCACACATTCAGCGATTATAGCCAGTTGTACTCAGTCATGGGTAAACAATTGGTGAGGTTAAGGAACCTGCGGCGCGGTCAATCTATGGTTGGGTGACCGCATAGTGGTATTTGAACTGAGCGTCTCCGTTTTACAGCACCTATGGATGGAGAGGAGTAGTCTATTCTTTTCCGAAAACTACACATAACCCAACAGACGGCACGGTTGGTGCAATGGCTGATACAGTCGGCTGCTGCGCACCGGGTCGTAGGTTCGATTCCCACACGGAACAAATAATTGTACGATCTGCAGGTAGTTGTTCCGGGTCTGGATGTATTGTGTGTGGAATTTGTCTGTAAACGCACCCACGACACAGGACAAATCCTAGTGAGGGAGCAACGTTTTTTAAAAATAAAAAATCTATACTGCAGTGAATATTTCTAGGAATTACATTAATTCAATGTGGTGTCCGTATTAAGAATATAGCACCACTCTATTTCCTCCCGTGGATTTGTTAAAGGTGACCAACGGAGTCTAAACCAGAGGGATCAGCAGCAGCGTCCCTTCTGTAGCAGAGCAGCCATTCTGCGCCAACCCGCTTGCCAAGCGTGGTGAGTATTGCCAAACTCCCCCCAAAATGACAACCCTGTAAGTAGTCGTTCAAGGGGGAGACCTTTGTTCAGTAGTGGGCGTCTTTTGGCTGATGTGATAATTACGAATTGTGCCGTGTGGTGCCGGCTCAGAATGCCACCACCCCATCTCCTCCCATGGGTGTCGTAAAAGCCGACTAAGAGATTAGCCGGAGGATGGGCAGCAGCGTCCTTCGAGTACATTAACAACTCAACTGCGATCGCCAACCAGTCTGCCAAGCGTGGAGATTATGGCAAAACCCCCGGATGAGCCCACAACACATCCATATCGGTCGTTGTGATCTTTGGAGAGGCCTGTGTCCAGCAGTGGACTTTATTCGGCCGAAATGATGATGATGAGAATTACGAAAAATCGTGTATGTGATAGTCAATGTAACTGAATGTCCCCCATAGATTTCCACAACGATTCTTAAACCAAAGAATATAATTATAACAAGTTATCTATTATGTTAACCTAAAAAACATTTACACCGAGAATTTCCTTCGCGCATTCGCTACGTGTGCGCACACATCAACCTACATTCGCGCATGTTCTGTGAACATTGCCATAAAAGATCGTACCGCTGGTGAGACACGTATTAGAAAAAATGGTCAACAGGCTATCAGTTAACGGGACTATATAACCGCAAATAATATAGACTGAAGACCGTATATTTTTTTAAGAACGTTCTCGACGCGTGCCATCGACGTTTGCGTGACAAATAAAGCATTTAGAATAATAATCTACTACATAAAAACTAAATTCTGGCTTATTAAGGTTCTCGTAGCTTATTTAAGAACAACATCATACATATTTATTAATTTATTTATATACATTTTATTGTAAACCGCATAACACATAAAAGTCTAACATTTACAAAGATATAAGTGAACAATGGGCGGGATTATCGCACAAGGCGATCTCTTAGTACGTCCACAGGTAAAAAAAAAGCCTCACCCATAGATTTCTACAACGGTGCGATCATTTTGGGGTTTTTTTTTTTTTTTTTTTTTTTACTTTTATGCACAATGATGGTACACAAGGCGGACTTAATGCCACATGGCATTATCTACCAGTCAACGTTTAGGTTAAAAAAGAAATGCATTGAAAAATGGTACAAGAAAAGATATAAACAAAAATTTCATAATAAGATACACATACAGAAAAATCTACATACTATAGATACGGTAAAATATATAGGTTTAAAATATACTATATACAATAAGTACTATTTATCCAATGTCAATTAGGATTCCAGCGAATTCAAATAGTATTCCCGAACTTTGCGTTTGAAAGAAAATTTTATCTGATAATTTTCCAGCAGGTTGGTGAGCGAAGAATGGCTACTATTCTACAGAAGGGACGCTGCTGACCATCCCTATGATTTAGCGTCTCTTTAGTCGCCTTTTACGACATCCACGAGAGGAGATGGAGTGGTGCTATATTCATAATCCGGATACCATAGCGATTAAAGACTAGACTAACATTATATAAAATATAGAACAGAAATTTTCTAAATAAATTCCAAATACTAACTCTGACGTTAATGTTCACATATAGAGTTGGGAAAGGTGACCTTACCCTAACTTTCGGAACAGAAAACACTCCAGCAAAAACACAAATAGCAATAAATAACTCTGAACTGCCAAAGCCAATGTCGTTTCTTTCACCCGCCATAAACATTAGGCTGCAGACACAACAATACATACGTATATATAAGTACATGAATGTACAGACCGCTAAGTGCCTACTGTAAGTGTTTTTCATTCCGGATTAATCGCAAAGCCTTCTTAATAATTCCCCAACCGGGGCGCTTGGGGATTATTTCCAGCGACTGCAGAATTAAAACAATAAAAATAGTGGTGAAATTATTCCAAATTACACTTCAAATTAAATTAGCCAGAACATAAAGTCGAATAAACGAGAATTGGAACTGCGTTTTAAGTAATCGTCGGTCAGATATAGTATTTTAATTTTGCTAAATTACCAAAGTTCACCTTGAGATACTAACATCTTTGGTTACTAACGAAGATTTACTTATATCGAAACCACCAAAAAATATATTTTATTTATGTCCTTTAATATAGAGTTAGTACTAATCTTTTGTTTTGGAAACGAGTTCAGTACTCGAGTAATGTCACTTAATGACGGCCATATGTCTAAAGAAATATTTCCAGCACAATGTGTGGGAAATAAAAATAGGATAAAACCACGCGTTGCGCTATGTGACTGATGGGTAAAGTAGAAAAGAACGTGCAAGGCTATTAATTATGGAAATGTAACCAAACCATTTTTCTTTTTGGTTCACTTTAGTAATGATTGAGTAATGTTCCATGTAGTTTCCAGAAGAGATCCAGCCCTCTTCTGCTAGTGGTGTCGTAAAAGGCGAATAAGGGTTAAGAGAATGGGAAATATCCTCCCGTGTGCTAATAACAACGTACTGCTATCACCAATCCGCCTGCCAAGCGTGGTGATTATGGCACCTACGTAGTGATCATGTTCAGCAGTGGGCGTTCACGGGCTGATGTGTAGTAATAATTTATCAAACAAATTAAGATGACTAAGATATTTAAGCCGGATATAATCCTTATCTTCCTCGATTTACTTTTGTGATAACGTGTTTGACCTACTAACGTCAGTGGATGTAATAAGTATTTTGATATGAAGCTTCAAATACAATATTCATTTATTGTGTCTAAGAAATTCGTAGTCCATTTGAGGTTTTGAGACAACAGTGTCATGTATAGCACCAAATAAAAATACAGCAATTTGTTAGATTTAAATACTGCACTCGGCAACTGAGTCAAACTCTTCACGTCATACAGAGATCTTCAACATTTCCAGGTATATTGCGAATTACCAAACTGAAGAACTAAATAACATGAATCCACAGCAGTAGGTATTTATTTTACCTTTGGATGTAAGATACAATAACACGACTAGTAGAAAATATACCCAGAAGAATTTAATTCGCTCTTAGTCTTAACAAATTTTGATTTATATTCCAAATGTTACGAAATTTGTTGGATTCAAACAACTTATTTGACTCTAAAAATATTGAATGGTTTTTCAGAATTGCTTTACTCTTAATAAAAAGCATTCATCAATGTCTTTAGTATAAACTCCGCCAAACAAGCTAGACGTTTGCAGATATAAGTCCAGCCGACTAACGGTTGACAGAGAACATAAATCAAATCTCAAAGCTTTCTTGAGCACTATCGGCGGTAGGCTGCAGGCCTCTTGAAAATTAGACCTAGTCTCAAAACGGTCGAGCGCAGCCATCATCTTCGTCGAGATTGCTCGAGATGAAAAAGTAGGTTAAAATAGTTTTGTATCGCACCATCTATTTAGGGAGAATTATAGGGCATTATTTATATTATGAACTAAAGCTGCCGACATAGCTGAAAGGATAAGTAAGCCGAAGTGGTAATGGGCACGTAGCCTGTAGAACTTTTGCCCGATGGCGTAAAAAGGTTCTCAAGTGGAAAACGCATTGGGTGATGGTATCTGAAAGTCGTTAGAAGCAGGCGGCATTTCAACTGGTCGATGTGGAAATCTATGGGGGAAGCCTTTCCCCAATGGTCCATCGACTGATATGATAATGATTATTATATAAAATGTTAAGCAACGAAAGGCGTTCCGACAAAACCGTAATTTTAGGTACATGTGCCACAGGATAATCGGACAAATAAAGTCTTAGGAAGACTGCAATAGACCGGAAAGTTGAAATCTAAGGAATATTTTATATTTGCGTAATCATATATTCGTGGCATTGATTACGAAAATCTTTTCAATTCCATTCCAATTACTCAATACTTTATTGCATTCCATAATGTTTTTACAAAGATAGTGGTGGTTTATGTATAACAGATCATTATGGACCCTGTCGGGCACAGCAAATTAGGAGACAGGAAGAAGCCTAAGCAGCAGTTTGATAGATAAAAGCTAATAAAATAAAAATAAAATATATAAAAAGCATGTACATAGGTATATTTATCCTGTAATTAATTTGTCGTCGAAATATTCTTTTGTTGTGTAGTAGCATTTAGTTAAAAGAAAAAGCTTTAATTTATTAATAAATATATTAGTTTTATGTTCCTCTCTAATAACATTTTGTGGTTTATTATAAATTTTAATAGACATAACCAAAGGGCAGGACGAATGTATTTTTAGTCGTGATGTTGGTAAATTTAATCTGTTCTGTGTGTGTCGCAAAGTATATCTTGTTTGTATTTCTTCACGAGTGTTATATAATTCTGAATGCTTTCGGACAAATTTACTTACTTCTAAAATGTATAAGCAGGTAAGCGTAAGTATTTTGTGTTCCTTGAAATGAGGTTTACAGCTATCTGTTTGTTTTATGTTGGTTATTGTTCGGATTAGCTTCTTTTGTAAAGTGAATAAGGTGGGTGATTCTGTGCTATTTCCCCATAGTATAATACCATAACTAAGCCATGCTTGGGCATACGCATAGTAGGTGACGATTGCAGTTTGCAGGTTGGTAGTTTTTTTAACTTCGCGTAAAGCATATAAGAATTTTGAAAGCTTTGCTCTTATTTTTTGTATATGAGATTTCCAGTTCATGTGTGTATCTATAGACAACCCGAGTAGACTATATTCATATACTTGTTCTAATTTTGTGTCATTTAAAATTACATCAAGTTTTACTGGAGCTTTTTGATGGGGATGAAAAGCAATTAGTTTAGTTTTGGTGAAGTTTATTTCTAAATTATGGTCATCCATCCAGTTGATTACTGTAGAGAGAAGGGAGTTTAGCTTGTCGTTTATATTTATATTGTTTTGGCATGAAGTGAGTAAAGAGATGTCATCTGCAAATAAAACACATGGTCCGCTTATAGTCTTTGGAAGGTCATTTCTGTAGATAAGGAATAAAAGGCACCCTATAACACTTCCTTGGGGGATTGACGCGTTAACTGCTCTGCTGTCGGATCTTATTTTTCTATTTGTCTTGTGTAATTGTTGAAATATTCAATCTCTTCTTGTTGTTCCCTATCTTTTAGGTAAGATGCAAACCATTTATGAGCCTTCCCTCGTATTCCTATTCCATACAACTTATCTAGTAGTATTTTAAATTGTACTTTGTCATAGGCTTTAGTCATATCCAGTAGTATACCTATGGCGTAGTTCTTGTTATTTATAATATTCAGAGCTTCTTGCATATATTTACATATTGCTAAAGTTGTAAATCTGTTTTTACGGCAACCATTTTGGCAGTCGTCGAGTATTTTATATTTTTCACAGAAGGAGTAGACACGGTTACACATAGCCTTCTCAAAGATCTTAGATGCCGCTGGCAATAAAGCGATAGGGCGGTAGTTATTTGGGTTTGTTCTTTCGTTTTTCTTATGGATTGGTTTAATTAAAGCTTTTTTTAGTTGATTAGGGAATGTTCCTTCTTCGAATGACTGGTTAATTAGTTTATAGAACGGTAAGGTAAGTCGTTTGCACATTGTTTAAGTGAAAAAGGCGGGAGTTCATCTACTCCATAACCCTTTTTGTTTCTCAGATTTTTTATTAATTTATTTATTTCATAAGGGTCCACTGGGCTGAGAAACATGGTGTTTTCTGTAGGGCAGATCACAGGAGCTCCTTTTGGTTCGCTACCGAGTGCTCGGGTGGATTTCTCCCCAATAGACGCAAAAAAGCAATTAAATATATTAGCTATTTGTTTAGGTTCAGTTGTAAGGTTAGGTATTATTTGTTTGTAATTTTATATTCAGTTTTACCTTTTGGATTGTTTTGTTTGTTCTCTCGTTGATTATACTCCACATGGTCTTTACTTTGTTTGTTGATTTATTTATTTTATTTATATATTGTAACGTTTTTGCTGTTGTTACAGATTTTTTAGGATTTTTTCGTATTTTTTATAGTATTTTAATAATATGGGATCGTTTGTTCGTACTGAAAGGATTTTAAGTAGTCTTTTGTTTTTGCATGATAACTTAATGCCTTTGGTTAGCCAGTACTTTTTACATTTCGTTCTTAATGTTATTTTTTGTACAGGGATACATTTATTTAAAACGTTGCTTAATATATTAGTAAATGCTGTATAGTTTTCGTCTATGTTTTTATTTGCTGTTATAATGTCATACCAATTTTGTTTATTTAATTCGGTTTTGAATTGTTTAGTGTTCCGTGTATTATATAACCTTTTTTTGTGTACCAGTTTGTGTGTTTATATTGTTATATAATTTCATATGCAAAATGGTTGCACTGTGGTCTGAAAATCCTAATTCTTCAACAGTGATAAGTGATAATATTTTTTATCTGTGAAGATTGTAAAAATTAAATCTAAGCATGTAGAGGTAGTTTGGGAAATACGTGTGGGATCTTTAATGTGTTGTATAAAATTATGTTCTAACATGAGATCTAAGAATAAGTTTGTTTTTAAATTGTTTTCTAAAATATTTATATTTAAATCACCTCCTAGTATAACATTAAACTTGAGATATTTGTTATCTATGTGATACATAATATGTTTTAATTGGCGAATAAATACTTCCTCTTCTCTTCTATTCCAATAGATAGTCACTATTAACATTTTTTCCTTAAGTAGTTCAATAGCGCATGCTTCTATACAATACTCAATAGACATATCTCTAATATCACATACCTCTTTAAAATCTATATGGTCTTGTACACTGCCGCCTCCTCGAGTATGGCAACAGTAAGATGCTGCAATTTTGTATTTGCTAAAATGTAGATTTTCAAATTTTTCTTGCGACAGCCACGTCTCACATAGGCATATAGCATTATATACTGGTTTTTCATGGATGAACGCTTCTAGTAGATGCTGTTTATTACAAATGCTTTGGATATTTTGAAATAAAATGTTAATTTGTTGTTCTGTAGTTTCGATATTATTTTGAGTATCTTCCACGTTATTAGATTTGTAGTACTGGCTTGTAGCATGCGTAATTTCGTAATTTTCCGTTTGTTCTTTAGTGTTTACGTTATCCGGTACTTTGCAATAATTGTCCTAGGATTTGCGCAAAGATTGAATTTCAAGCCGATTAATCTACTATATTATACATATGTATGGTGTGTATACCTTTATAACCCCAGCACATTATAATAACAAAAATAAATCACAAGCTAAATAAAAATTATTAATCATTCACAAAACGCCACATAATCGAAGATCGGTAATTAATCAATAAGGTTTTGACTGAAAACCAGCCACGTGCTGTCTCTGGATGGTAGATATTAGACGCAATGTTCTAAGGAGGTGTGGTTCGGATTTTTCGAACTCTTTTTTTGTATTTAAATTTTGATCGTTTATAAACGTAACATAAATTGTTAATGAGAAAGTTCTGTGTTACTTAATATTCTCTATATATCGTATAAGTAACATTAAATACGCGTACAGATAAGATCACGCAAGCGCTCACAAAATGTTTAGGCATGCATGGAATATATCCATTATCTGGGTCTTCCCACGACAGTCGTCCATTCCCCTTTAGTGACCCTGCCAATTACAATGAAAAAAATGAATTGAGAGCAGTTTTAATTTTAGATATGCATACTTATCTGATCTTTTCATACAGGGTAAACTGCCATGGCAAATAATTTTTTATTATATTGTTGTAGTATCTTCTATCTTTACAAATGAACATACATTTTTCTCATTAGATATTTTACAATCATTTGTATAATTTCTCAATTATTTGAAATCCGTCGAGTTCTTTTTATATTATTTTATATACCTCCAAGGTGGCAAACACGGTGGTCTACAGCCCGCTTGATGGTAGCTGTTACCGTAACCTATGAACGATTGCTACACCGGATTTCTCACTCACGCGTTCCCAATTTTGTAATTTCACGCCCTTTTTGAAGATGCTGTAGTCTCTCGGGAAAACCTCGGTGGGAAGCTGATTTCACAACCTGAGCGGGCGGAGAGGAAGTTCCTCTGAAACCGGTACGAGACCATTTTGGCTCAAGGGTATGCGGATGAACTCCCCGTCGATGACAAGAGGTGCAATTTTAGAAAGTAGCCGTTGTCATCATATCGAACAATTCCTTAGAACACTGTCCGTTGTGCAAGCGGTAGAACACAAAGTCTCTGCTCAGACTTAAATGCTCTAGACTGATTGTGAGCTTGGGACCTCAACTAACTGCGTGATTCTGGACCGCGTCAAAAGGTCCAAGCATTGCCGGCTCTTCTTCATGAGAAACGGTAACGATTGGAACAACTTAAATTATGACGTTTCATAAATGCCTGATAGATTAATTTTAAGAAATAACGATTGCCTAGTGTTAATAAAACTGACTGTCGTTTAACTGCATAAAGAAAGGACATAAATATTCGATAACTGCATCGTCTAAGAAAGATAAAATTCTTGCGTGTGCGTATGTCGGAAGCGAAAATTCACGTAGACAAGGTAAACGTACATCTACATTATATTGTTAGAACTGAACTAAATTTACTTAAAACAGACACCCGACACAAGTACTCAATACAAAGTCATACTGGACGAAACGAAAGTCCAGATAAGTAAAACATATTGTGGAGATCTATAGAGAAATTGGCGCATTAGCACTGCAATTCAAAGCACAAAAGTCATTTAACACAATTTCTATAACGAAAGCGCAATGTGGTTAGCGAAAGTGATGATTTGTATACATGAAAATTCTTTTAGCAAATAGAATCTGTTAGATTTCGAAACAACAAGGAAAATAAATTATATGAAAAATGGAGAGCTCACAAATTCACACGTTGCTTTCAACGCCCCCGTTGAATTTGTACAAGATGTCGTTCGACCTAATAAATCCCATAACAAACGTTCAATAAATAATAGCGTGAGAGCATTAGACTGCGACGACATATATTCAATATTCGATTCTTTTGCATGTAACAATGAAGACTCAATGCAATTGTCGCAGCTGTCACGCTACAGTGCGCTACGTATGTGAAAATACAACTACAGTCATAGATAATGCAACAACGGCTTCTAAATAGGTAGCGCGTCGTTGTGAATTTTATATCAGAGCCAATTCTCATTATTTAAAAACATTCTTTTGAACATTTAAACTAGATCGGAACTATATTTTTATAGTTCCGATCTAGTTTCAATGTCCTAACTGTCACAAGTGGTATTCTCCTAAACCAACAAACAACGTCAAACGTGAACTTACACTATAAGATCGAAAATCGATCAAGGTCAAAACGGTATTCTGCTAACATTTCGAACTGTCACAGGTACTAAATCTGGAGTGGAACTCATTGTCAGAGTTTGTGTTACCGACCGTTACAACCTGGGAATCTTCAAGTCACGAGTAAACAGGTTGCTTCTAGGCAAGCGTGCACCATCGTTGACCGCATCGTCGCTTAACATCAGGTGAGATAGTGGTCAAACGCAACTCTATTCAATATTTATTACTATGTTCCGGTTTGAAGGGCACTGTAACCAGTGAAATTAATGACACTTAATAAAGAGACTAAATCACAAAAAAATGTCTCGAGGTGACAAGCGCAGTATCCTGAGCAGCATTACAATTTTTTAAGGACATGCACGACGCTTCTCTAGCTTAATCTTACGAGGACCTGGAACCTCCTTCGGTGGACGAAGATGACCGCTCCAGTGGTTTCAGCCGGTAGGAGTCCGGCATGCTCCTTCACCCTACTCCGGGGCGGGGGAATTTCATGATGAATTTCCACTGAAGACCAATGAAAAACGGCGTGGCGCTTACCACCAGGCAAATGACTAGCTCGTGTCGTCACAGTGTGGTATGAAAAACACCTACACATTTTCATAATTAAAATATAATAAACACCTTAACGTCCGCTTAAGTCTCTCTGTTGTTTTTATGATGTCATTTAAGAACTGGAATAATTTCCGCTCAATTAGAACATAATCTGTAGACGAGTCCACTTCCAAAAGGTCAGTACTATAAGTATTTCTGACACTTGAAAATATTTGGAAGTTGAGTCAAATAAGAATTATCAGACAGCGCCAGTTTAAGACAAAACATATCAAATAATACATATTGTATGCATATCTGTTAGATTGTTTTATTAATACACTACAATTAACTTCATAGTAAAATATGTCCGGATTATAGTACCGAATAATACAAGCAAAACCCGTATCATAATGCCATTACGTTACGGTGTCCGCCGAAACAACCAGTTATGCTAAAATGTTTACATCATTCGCTCGAAATACATATTGTTATGCCACACGTAGCTGCTTATATTCAGGCCACTTTTCTTTAAAACTAAATTCATGAAGGGATACCAACGTGAGTAAATGTTCTAATTAGCAATTGTAAACTATAGGCATTGCTGTTCAATGGAGCCCCAACATAAGCGGGCGACCTTGTCGATTATCTTAATGTATTCAAACTTACATTTGTCGTCGACAGGACACAAAAATGTTCGATCAACAAAGTGCACGGATCAGATATTTATAAAACAAATCGAGTACTAGAATGTCTGTTATTTCCACATACATCTTCCATATCATCGGTGTGACCTATATGATTCAATCCAATATTCGAAGATGCCAAAAATATTTTTACAAGTCCATCTATTAGGTAGGCAAGCATTTATAAGTTCTAAATGTATGATTCAATCCAATATTCGAAGATGCCAAAAATATTTTACAAGTCCATCTATTAGGTAGGCAAGCATTTATAAGTTCTAAATGTACATTGCATCACAAGTTTATTTGCGGACTTGACACGGCCGAAATGTTACTGATTTGGATGCGCGGACGCTGCATAAATGACGTCACTGTTCACAAAATATTATCTCGTAATTAATAAATCAAAACACGTTACTAGAAATCTTGCAAAATACCGAGGGTTGCGCATATTTGGATACCACTTATTTACCAAAGATGTAAGTGAATTTATCATCATAGTAGATATGGAACACTAATTATTAATATCAAATTATTTATTTATAGTGTGATTTTTCGATTAAATATTAATAAGCATTATGTACATATATACAGGAATTTAAAGGAACGTGACAAACACAGACGTGTTTCTTGAGAGTTTGAAGGGCCACTTCTCCCCAGCTTAAACGCAAGGAAGCGATGCAGACGCTCAAAACAGTGTAGGTACTTTTTGACCTACTTATTTCCCTACTACTTTTTTACTGTCAATTTTGAATAAACGATATGTTATTTTATTTCAGAATACTGAAGATAGACATTACAGTGAATTGAACGTCATTTTAAGGATACATATTAAGCTGTACATTTCTAGTATAAGCTGGCCTTCGTTACGATGAGAGATCCGCTTAAACTAGGTATGTATAGTTTAGCCGTGTAGCCGTGTGTACCATTCCAGTACGATAATATCCGTTTCTTGATTAAACTCTGATGTGTGAGTGTGTAGCTACAGACTCGTTGCTTCCACAGCATGTTCAAACAGTTCCTCAGGAAACTGAATTAATATCGAAAAACACCAACTACTTGATACACATGCATAGAGTTCACAAGAGGACTCGAAATACTGGTCCTAATAGCGACAAGCGATTAAATGAATCGACAATATTGTGCAGTCCGGTATTCAATATTATATGTATAGATACATCATTATCATATCAGCCAAGGTTGTCGGTTGACGGCAGTGTCGTCTTTATGGAGGGAATTTACCATTAGAAAGAGAGAAAGAATATTTACTTTTACATTACTCATAGGCTTGGCAGGCACGTTGGTGAGCGCAGAAAGGACGCTGCTAACCATCCTCTCGGGTCTGGTTAGTCCCTTGGGCGCCTTTTACGACATCCACAGGAAGGCAGTGTCGTGCTATATTCTTAATCGAGTCACAACACGGAAAGCCAATGGATGTGCCGTCACCGAATAACCATCGAATCAATATCACCATCATGTCACCCGTAGGACGTCTCATCATCATTTCGGCCGAATAAAGTCCACTGCTGGACACAGGCCTCCCCCAAAGATCACCACAACCACCGATATGGATGTGTTGTGAGCACATTGGGGGGTTTTGCCATAATCGCCACGCTTGGCAGGCGGGTTGGCGATCGCAGTTGAGTTGTTAATGTACTCGAAGTACGCTGCTGCCCATCCTCCAGCTAATCCCTTAGTCGACTTTTACGACACCCATGGGAGGAAATGGGGTGGTGGCATTCTGAGCCGGCACCACACGGCAAATACTAAATCTACTGCTGAACAAAGGCCTCCCCTAAAGATTTCCACTGTAACCATCAACTCGGCACGATTGGGGCAGTGGCTAAGCGATTGGCTTTCTGCGCTACGTGTCGCGGGTTTTATCCCCGCACGGAACAAATAATATATTTGTATAATCCACAGATAGTAGTTTGGGGTATGGGTGAATATGCAAGTGAGATTAATGTCTGTAATCTGCACCCACGATGCAAGTTAACCCTAGAGAAAATAATACAGTTTAACAATAAAAACACGCTTATGATGAAATATGTACAAACTAAAACACTAAAAACTGAGCACAAAATATTGTTTTATCTATACAAATAAATAAAATTTCTGTTTCTGTCTGTTTGTAATGTCAAAATAACAGCTTTTTACTGAATGCATATAAAAGTATATACGGTACATATAACAAAAAAAACTATTTTTAATTATTTTGTCCGTCTGTTTGTTCCGGGTAATCTCCGAAACACCGCACACACACAAAAACTGATGCCATGGATTCAGTATATGATTCTGGAACTCTCAGCGTTAGAATATTGTCTTTTCAGGAATTTTCATAAATGTTGTTTTAACTAATTTCAGTATAAAATAATTATTGCGTCTATCCTAACGCTATCTATACATCTATACATACAAATAAATAAAATTGAAGTGTCAGTTTGTAGTGTCAAAATAACAGCTTTTTACTAAATGCATATGAAAGTATATACAGTACCTACAGCAAACAAACAATTTTTTTTGTCTGTCGGTCTGTCTGTCTATT
Organism: Diloba caeruleocephala; assembly: GCA_947459985.1. Taxonomy (NCBI): domain Eukaryota; kingdom Metazoa; phylum Arthropoda; class Insecta; order Lepidoptera; family Noctuidae; genus Diloba; species Diloba caeruleocephala. The sequence goes on from OX381629.1 coordinate 8,929,756, forward strand.
TGTTCCCGGTAATCTCCGAAACGGCAATACCGTTTTCTACTGGACGTTCACTGGCAGATAGCTGATGTTATAAGGAATAACTTAGGCTACTTTTATTGTTAGTAAAATAATTAGGGCTCCGCGCAAACAAAAATAACCCTTGAAATCCAATATATTATATATATTCTATGCCAAGTATCTATGTCGAAATACTCTAAATTTCATTTAAATTAAACGCGGGTGAAACCGCTGGGCCCAGCTAGTGTAAAATAAAAGCAAATTGCAAAGGTGGTCTCTACTTATACTTCTCATAAATAATCTACCTTTAATGTGATATAATGAAAAAATCATTATTCTATTGTAATAGAATAATGCCATTATTGTTAGTAATAATCGCATTTGGCTAGTTTCTACGTAAAGTTAGTACCATAAAAAATTGATCTGAGAAGTTGTGAAGGTATAGATATATGCACAAAATTTTGCAGTGCCAGAATATCCAGGATCTGATTCGAAGACGGGGACTAGTGAGTAATAAAACAAATGACTAAATTGTACAGGACACGAGGTCCTGGTAACAGGATGAAATAATTTTTCTTACGATCGAGCACACGATGGGGTCGATTTATTGTCCTCCCACTCCAGTGCTTTTCGTTAATTTCCGGCCAAATCTAGAGCAATTTACTGTGAATAACTGTAGCATTCCCGAGTTACCCCCTTACCCGTTTGAATGACTGCATTGTTAATAGCGACGGCTCACCGCAGTGAGATTTAAAAAATAAAAATGCATTCCCCTTCGTTGTTATGCAAATTGAGCTCCGACGCTTTAATTCTATTCGAGATTATAAAAGCTCGATTCTGTTTAGTAAAAATCAGAATGCAGCGCCTACGTGTTTGGACATGGTGCCCGAATATTAGTATCTTTAATTTGTTTTAAACCTTTACTCGACGCTCACACTAAACTAGAAATTAGATGCATAGTCATGAACGTCATTGTGTAAATGAAATATAGTCGTTCATCATGGCAATCATGACATACAAACCTTAAATAATGTGTTGTAATCATTAATTCAAGCCAACAATAGTTATAAGCGAAAGTTTAAAACGTCAAAAATAAATACAATCATGAAAACAATAATTTACATATACAATATAAAAACACGGAACCGAAAGTCGACCCTTGCGGTACACCAATATATCATATTTTCAGCATAATTAATATTTATACACGGGCCATTATCTTCATAAAAAGAGAGTAAGCAGTAAATGTCGCGAAGGGCGCAGAAACACGAAGAAGTCTATCAAACAAATACAATATCAGATTCTACTCGAAGGCTTCTATGAAAAGCATCGTCTAAGTCAAAATATTATAATTAAGATAATATAAACAGGCGTCATGGCCAAATTTACGAACGACGTAACTTCGAATAGCTCTGCGATTTTTATCGATCACGAAGTGTTGTCTTGAACCTTGATCACCTCCACAACACATATATGCTATAATTTGATCCTACGTGATCAATCAAGGGCGAATTCATACTTTGCGACTTTTCACACGCAAAGGGAGCGTCCTCCATAATATTTATTACGCAATTAGCGAGATTAAAATAAACGGTCAGTTACTCATCAAAAGCTTAGTTTACAAGTATTTTTGTCGACCAATTACGCTATACTCTACGACTAACATAACAAGCAAAATTTTGCAGTATGCAATATATTTTAGAGGCGAGTAATTTTCTGTATGTACTTAAATTCTGATTAGCTCTGCTGAGAAAACAAACAGTGGGTGTATGATTTCACACTCATTGCGTGGCAACGGTAAAGTTCTATTAGCGGAGACCGGAAAGCATTACGTGACCGGTGCTACCAGTAACTGCCTCAGTGCACTCTCTGAGGATGACTTGGCTTGCAATATTAGCTTCCATCGTCACAGGACGGCACTTCCGCAACGCTGTGAAATGGGACTCAAATGAAAATGCCATCGCTGAAACGAACTACGGATGACATTCAATGTGTAACAAATTTAAAGAACATTGACGTAAAGGATACAAACAGAGTTATGAGAAATTTTATTACTGGTAAGATTTGATTCGTTTTATTAGCATTGAGAAAGCGTATACTTGCGTCTTCCTATCAACGTCATATTATTTCGTATTTCCAATTCAAAATGAAAGATAGTTCACTAGTTCGCGGCTCTACTTTAAAACAGTTTCGGCAATCAGAAATAAAGATAGCCCGTATGCTCAATTTCGATGTGGTGCCGGCTAAGAATACCACCACCCCATCTCGTCCCTTGGGTGTCGTAAAAGGTGACTATGGGCATAGCCGGAGGATGGACATCAGCTTTCTTCGAGTACGTTCATACTCAACTGCTATCGCCAACCCGTCTGCCAAGCGTGGCGATTATGGCAAAACCCCCAAAGAGCACATAACACAAGTCACAAACCCATACCGCGGCAGTGGCCATCTTTGGGGGAGGCTTCTGTCCAGCAGTGGACGTCTTTCAGCGGAAATGATGTTGTAGAGGATGATGCTCAATGGATATTTCCTTGTAAAACAAACGAGGCATTTAGCATTTTATAATAAAATTTTAGTGGCTAAGCTGTTATAATTCCTGGCACTTTAGTAACCGGGGTCACTAACACAAAACTTTCAATGGAACGTAAACAAAGAAAAGAAACATCTCTTTACTTAGGATATAAAAAAATCGGTTTCCAAAGTAATCTAGAGCGGAAATAACCATAGGGTCGGCAACCATGCTGTATTGTTTTTTTCCACTTGGCTGGCTATCTGATGACGTCACGCATTGCCACCTTCCGCTGGAGCAAGTTGAGACCACGGATGCGGTCAGTAACTGGGAGAGTATGGGTTTACATTATTTATAATCATGATTCTTGATTTAAAGGGGAATTAAATAGATGCGATTCTACAGTATAATTATATTTTACTCCAATTTACCTAACTTCAATTTAGTGTTTCTTTTGTCTCAAGAGGTATAATAGAGCAGTTAACCATGAACGATTCAAGCTAACGCCCTCATTTGGCATTGCTCGCACATACAGCCACCATATGTCTACCAAAGGACGCCCGACATCTATATTTATGGTCTCGAGTCTAGATCTAATAACGCCGACCAAGTTGGCAAATATTAAAACTATAACTTCATAAGTTTATTCTCTTGAAAGCACATTTATTACTTTACGTTGTATTAATTTCTCTACATATCATGATAAAACTTATTTTGTAGAAAGCAAGGTTAATTTCATGAAGTCATTAATGTGGAAGTAAATTTGATATAGATCTACGAAACAGAGGCCGAACGTAAATGTCACTTGTAATAGTTCGAACAGTTAACTTTTATTTATAGAGCTATAAACTAGAGTACTTGATTCTACACGTACTGAATTACATGAAAATATAAATGATCTAACAAGCTTTAAAACCCAACAAATTAATATTTAGTCCATTTTAATCATGTCTAAAACAGTTTGAAATATAGTATTCCGTAGTCAACAATAACCTTATCCAACTGCACAAAGAACGCGTAAAATCGATAGTAGGTCAGTACACAAACAGTAGACTATTTCCTTCGTGTAAAAATGTAAACAAAACGCTCGTAAAAGTAACGAAATTAGCCAGGCAGGCACCGCCATTACGGATGAGACCAAGTTCTCAACTCGCTAACCCAAATGCCACGTACCAGAGTCGTGAAAACAACTGCGAATTTAAGGAAACCGAATTACGGTTGTTGGCAGACATAATAGTTCTTTTGATTGAGTAGGTACTCTGGCACATGTATCTGTCCTAGTCACGCACACCGTTATATCACACAAATTGTTGGATATGTTAGGAAAGGTATGTTTATGATGACAGTTACTAGTAGCGATCTAGTATTATAGGAAAGTGTGCCATGTTTAGATAATACTACTGAAATAGTTCCCCTCAGTTGTAGTGCACGGGTATGACTACCTATTGGTAGCGAATCGATTATATTCAACGTACTTTAAGGTACGTCATGGAATTTTACCTTCGTTACAGTTTTGCTGGAAAGCGAAACGATTCTCTGATAGAGATGTATTAAAAATATATTTAAGAAAATGGATTGGATCCATTTCAGATTTGGATTCTCCCCGTTTGGTTAGAATATAAATATTCTAAAAAGAATTTCAGCATACTAAATAGTATCACTAAGTGGGCAACTGCCTCGGCATTTTGTAAATGTCATTTGTTAATCTGCTCTGCCTTTTTACTTTCATTTAGTACTAAAATAAACTGCCAGCGAGCCGACAACAACAAATGTCAGAGAACACTTTCACACGAAGCGAAACATGTTCGAGCAACGAACAAAATACAAAAAAACAAATAGATTAAAAAGGTACAAATAAGAAAAGATATAAAGATAAGAATACAAGCGGTTGTAGGCTGTTAAAAGTATTGTCCAACACTGCAAAACAACGCAAGAAAGTTAATAAAACAAAATCTCACATTAACATCTGTTATCTTTTCTTTAAGATAATTTTGATGTCCTGTGTACAGATACGGTTATCAGATAAGGTGTTAACTCATTAACAGCAGGTGACGGATAATTATCGCCGTTATCGGATGCGCTCGCGCAGCGTAGTACGGTAGTTTGTCAACAATGACCCCCACTATCGATTAGAGTGTTACATACTCGTTACGGCTTCAATGGATCAATTGATACGCATAACTGCTCTCTCTCCGTCATACATTGTAGACGGCTCCGTACAATTGGAACACGTGTTTATTTTTAACCGACTTCAAAAAGGAGGAGGTTTTCAATTCGTCTGTATTTTTGTATATATGTTCGGACTTAATTCCGTCATATATATGCACCGATTTGGATGATTCTTTTTTGTTTCAAAGAAAAGCCACTCAATATATAAAAAAACACCAGGTCTACAAATATAATAAAATAATTTAGGCACAGTTTATTAAATAGCTCATTAAATATGACTGTACAGTGAATTTTTGATGAAGAACATTTTGATACATAGCCGTTCGTGCCTGCAGTACATGTACTAATTACAAAGTATTAAAAGAAAGTCCTCCGAGAGCATCTGTCTGTCGAAAGCGCTTATCTCCAAAAGGACTGAACAGATTTTGAACCAGTTTTGCATCATGTTAAAACTTACTCACGAGGGAGGTTTTGGTGAATAATTTATTTATTTATACTTTCATGTTCATTTGTAGCACAAAATGCGGACTTAATGGCATGTGGCATTCTCTACCAGTCAACCTTTGTGTTAAAAAGAAATGCATTGAAAGAGGTACAAAAAAAATATATCAATAATAATATACACATACAAATTTACGAACTATAAATACGGTAAAATATATACATATGCTACATACATGAAATAAAAGATACTACATACAGTACGTATTATATCTTATTAATCATAATAACGAGGGATGCAGTGAATTCAAATAATATTTACTAGAAGCTTTTTTTTAATCAAGGGGGAGCACATTCCAGTGTTTGATTTTTCGTTAGAATCAAATTTTCAAAGTTATGGCTACTACTATACACATACATACTATACAGGCTATACCCAAAAACTGGAAATATTTTTTTTAGATTCTCAGGAGTACAAGGATCGTTAATGATGGAGAAGAGGAGACAAAGAGAACTGAGGGGTCATCTTTGACGGATAGGCAGCCATTTGAGCTGATTTATGAACATACTACATTGTATAAATTAGTTGACCTCTCACCTCTGTCTCTTTCATCTCATCAATCCATAAACGTCGACTCAACTGGGGCCTCGCAATAAACGGTCCAAGGGGATATGCCAAGCGATGGCACGCAGATTGCTGATCGAACTATCATCATTTCGGCCGAATAAAATCCAGCTGCTGCTGGTGGATACAGGCCTCCCCCAAAGAGCAGCGACCGATGTGGGTGGTTTGTGTGCTCATTGCTCATTATTAATATATTCTGAATATACATTATGTCATTTCATTCATATTTAAACACCTGAACGAGGGCGAGCGGCTAATTTAGGAATGAAAATGATATCACAAATAAAATAAATTAGTAGATGGAGGCAGTTTAAAAATATTGCTTGTTAAGATAATTTTATGCAGCATACTAAAGATAAAAATTAAAGGATGACTGATATAACGGCTATCTGAATTACAAATATGTACTTCGTCGATGCATTGGTTTTATGACGTAAGAACACTACCGAGTGGTGCCAGCTAAGAACGGAACCACCCCATCTCATCTCATGGGTGTCGTAAAAAGGGACTATGGGATTAGCCTGTGGATGGGTAGCAGCGTACTTCACATTTACAACATAACTGTGATCGCCAACCCACCAGCTAAGCGCGGGGAATAAGGCAAAACCCCCAATGAGCACACAACATAAACCAGAACGGTTGTGGTCGCAATCACTGGGGAGGCCTTATGTTCATCAGAGGACTCAACTTGGAAGAGGGATGATTAAATTAACCACGCGGACGAAGTCGCGTGCAGAACCAAATTAAATATTTAGAGCAAATTCTCTTTTTCGTCTATCTTTATAAATTGGTGTCAATAACGATAGCTGCACGGCTAATATTCAACATTATTGGCGTATTATAGGAGGAAGTCGGGAGCTCTAATGGAATAATCCAATTGATCGACACTACGCTCTTCTTCTTAGCTGTAGGATATTTATAACCTCACCAATATTCCACACAATATCCAAGGATGATAATTAACTCGTTCCTTTACGTGTAACTTTAACCGACTTAATATGAAAGGATATACTGTACCTACGTACCTAGTAAGGCTTCTTCTTGGCTTCGAATTTCGTGAAACAAACATTAATTTCCTTTCTACGGAGAACACATGCGAATCCAATTTTGCTATAATATTTCTACTTCAAAAGAGTCGTTAAACGGTTATTGTTTCTAGCTGTTTGGAGCACACGGAACACGAAACAAACAGGTTTACCCCCTATACTAATTCAAACTGCATTAATCTTTTCAGGGTGGTAGGCAATTTGGTTTTAGCTACTATTGTCTAGCCTCCCCTGCAGTGTCGGCTACATTATGAAATATACACGAACGATACTATTCATAATCAATTATAACAGCTCTTCTGCTGTCGGATACAGAGTTAGGGGATGGTACTTATATATTTCGATCTCTCCGATCCCTCCACCCTCTTTAGTTAAGGGGTGACGTCACGTCAAGCGGATAAACCCCTCAAGGTCGCGGTAACTTTTGATTCGGTAAACGTCTTGAAAATTTAAAGAGATGCTCGTTTTTGTTTCCTTAACGAATGTGTATTGGGTGGGTAATGAAACTCGACAGTAATAGCGTAGTTCGCTAGGTTATAAATATCTGTTTCCAATGACTATTCTTTGACTAAAGTTATTGTATCTACATTTAGTTACCGACATCATGCTCCCATTATAACAGAGTAACGATTTTTCTAGTGAATAAACCGCAAGGTGGGTCCGCCACGCCCTGTGAGTACCCCACAGTATCTAATAGATACATGCTGTCATAACGTCACAGTGTTTTGATGACCTTGACCGCAGAGGATGAATTATAAAATTAAGTATATGACCTATTTAGCTAATGAGGTCTATACGAAATAAATATAAGGTCGGATATTTAGATGTTTGGATGGTTGTAACTGAATCTCGCTATAACCACTGATTTGGATGACTACGAAGATACATAGCGAAGCGCGACGTACCCTAGATTTGAAAATTAATTTCCTTTTTATACCAGGGAAGTTTGGAAACGAAAAGATAAGACAAAGTTCGTCGTGCTAAACATGCATCATGAACATATTGTTATGTTACAAGAGGTGTTAAAAGTATGAATGTTTTCGGCAATAATGACGTCAAACAAAAAAATTATAGACTGTGTGAAAGATGATACGATTGAGAAGAGAGTGAACTGTGATCACGGCTCATAAAGATGGACTGTAGATGAAGACATATTACGTCGAATCTAAGGGATTAGGATAGGAGGACGACTATGCGCAGCTAATAAAAATTAAAACTAGTTTCATATTAGCTGCATAGCTGACTCATACGGACTCATCTAGATTAGACGTCTATACATCCGCAAATCGCATATGAAATAAGGAACCCAACCGCATCCAATCAAACTAGAAGGTGCGAGAATTCTGAAGTCTATTTCTATAAATTTACCAGAAACATTAGATCGTTTATGTTAATACAAGTACTAAAATTCATCGCGTATCCCATTTTCAGCTTCATTCAACGCATCAAATCACATCCGTCGTAGCTGAGGCGCAAGGTTGCAGGATATTAAAAAGGCCTGTCATGTGGCCTTCCCACTATGCATTATAAATAAAATGAATTCATGAAAAAATATGAATGAGTTCACGATTCAGGGTACCGCGGCCCGCCAGCCCGGATTGCGACATTGCGCGAATTGTGTAATGCAGCAGATGTTATCTGTTAAAAAAAGAGCTTATTGAGGGATTTCACGTCATTTTTTGCGTCATCTGTCGAGGTCTCACTCCTCTTTTGTTGCAAACCATAGTTTAGTATAAGAACTTTTTATAGTTAAGGATGCAATGTCAACATTGTCGAAGGCAAATGATTTTTGTCTTACATCGGAAATTATTGGTTGGGATTTTGTGCGTCGTTTTAATACGACTGTCATCATAAGTGAAAAATGAGTACCTACTTTGGTAAGAAACAGATTTAAATACAATTTATTTCATAATAACAGACGATAGGTTGATTTCTATATGGAGACAGGAATTGATTATGTATACCTTTTGATTGCACTGCAGATACCAAAAACAGATAATAAAAACAAGAATGAGTGAAATCATTGCTGGTGACGAAGTGTCTATAATTAAGTATTATTAGATGCAATAATACCAAGGACCACCACCATGAATGCTGGCAAGCTATGTGAGTGATGTCATGCTAGTTATTAAATGTACTCCATGTATCTACTAGTGTTTAGATCCAACAGGTATGACATAAAACTTTACTTGTTAAATAAGTACTATCAAATAATCAATTTCAATCACTCTACAGTTTGGCGTACTTAAATATAATCTGCCTTTTACCGTTACATTCCCAAAGTAATTAATTCCACTTTGCACTCTCATATATTAAGACTAATCACTGGGTAAATATATGGCAGTTACCAAGACAAGCTATACCCATTTTATGATAAAATTGTAGAATCTTGAATGGGTGATGGTTTGACATCTCATACAGGTCTATAGTTCTAATTGAGTCGGCAGACTGGGTCAATTAGAATGGCCTTTTTAGCACAAGCCTCAGAAATATTCTTCATAATGTGCTATAATAGATGGGGAATACTAGGTACTTATTAAGTTAATTGTCAGTTCTATAGATATACTATGAAGAATTGGTTCTACAGACTGAATTCTCACTAGGCCTGTTATGAACTAAGATTTTTCTAGACTGCTTAGTTTCTTTATCTGGTATGGGCTTTTAAAATAGAAATGATAGATCTAGTTGTCTATAGTCTATTCAAAGCAACATTCAGACTATAAACAGGAAATTACTTCAGAAAAAAAACTGCTCTTAGAAAGTTTCTATTCATATTCTGTTTAACAATGCTTACAAATATAATTCAAATTGTTTTATAAATACGACTTATTCATGCAACATGAAAAGCCTTGATTTTCTCAAGCAGAATATTATTTAGTCAAGGCCAAACAACCCATATAGTTAAGTGATGTTATCAACGAGAAGTACACCATTCACTTGTGACAGACAATTGAAGAGATGAATAATCAAGGTAGGTAATAACTGTGAACAATGTATCAATGACATATTTATAAAGACTACATCTAAATGGAATTGTTCGACGTCGTTAATCGCTGTTCAAAATACAATAATTTAAGAAACGAAGTTAATTCTACAAAGCCTGGCACAAGTAGATATATTTAGGTATGGATCGTAAATGACATCATTATTTGTACGAAAATCGGCAGTAACCCAGAAAAACGCCGCATAGTTACGCCTAAAATAGGTCATATCCCCGTTTAGAGTGACCACCTATCCACAGTGCTGAATACTCCAGAACCACACATGATGCGCGAAAACACCCTTGCTTATTTCTGCATAGCTCCGATTTAAACCGGTATTATTATTACTAAATACAAGCTTAATAGCCCCATAAAAAAACCGATAATCTTTAGGCTTTTCTAAGTTAACATTGAAGCTGTGAGGACAGAGGATGCGAAAAATCGCAGTAAAAAATAAAATAAAAAGTCGTATCGGTACCTGTTTACTTTTGTTGTCGATCCCGTTCGCCTTGCCGTCTGGTACGTTGCCGTTGTTTTCCTCACTTTTGTCACTTTTCACACCCTCCAACGCCATATTCAAACGCTTATTATATTCACTGTCATGCGAGAAATCTAATAATTTCCCTTATTTCACTGTACATGAAATATTTTATCACAAATTCAATACGAGCAAACACTCCCATAGACAACGGGCTATCACAAACCACAACGCGTCGCGGCAGCCGACGCATTGAGCGCGAATGAAAAATGAAACGGATTCGTTTATTCGCTAGTCGCTACAGGAGAGAGAGAGCGAGCCAATCGTAGAGCCGGCCGGGCAAAGCTCGGGAACCGACCAACCGTTGCATTTCGCCAAACCTGGAGAGGCTGGGAGAATATAATGGGAATTATGAGTTTATGACTCAAAAAATGTATATTGATGAATTTAATAAGTTGTGAGACGTATTGTCGTTTAATCATTTTATATTTAAAGTAAAAGGTTAGTCCAGTGATTCAACTGCGTATTTTTTATTTTTATTATTGTGTTTATAATATTATAATAGCAGGAAGTCCCCACATTTGAAATAGCATTAAAATTTAATGAAAGATAATTTCGATCAGTTAGAAGTTATTATATATCACTCGTACAGTATTCGACCGTCACTAATTTGGAAAAAAAATCTAATGCAATTGCATGCAATGCAATGCTTATATTTATCGTATTTTGTATGTCGTTTATCGTATTTTGTCATTGAAAGCTTGAAATAGAAGGAAACATAGTTTTACGTATTTTAATCTTCCCGCCTTTGTCTATTTACATTCTGGTTTTGACAGTGACACAGATAATATGAAATATATGAATATCAACGATTTTAGTAAGATTTAAACGATTTTTGCATTTTGATAAATAAAAGTTTAAATTAATATTTTTTTGTAGAAATGTATCTTTTTGTGTTGTATATTTGAAAAAGGAAATATTTAATCATTTCATTTAACGTATCCATGTAGGTGCAGACTAAATATGAAGTATTATGTAAGACCTAAACATTGATAATATATTACTATTAAATACATGTATATCAGCGCCATCTATCAACATTGCACGAACCATACAGAGCGCTATTATAAAGAACTAAAATTGATAGATGGCGTAAGTTACAGCCGTTTTAGATAACGTAAACTAATAAAATGTCTCTTATTATCATTTTCAACTCAGATAATATTAAATCATCACATGTACTTTATGAGGATTGAAACTTTTACAACAAAATATCAACCTCTCAAGTATCAATAGCCCACTGGGTTCATTCATACTTATAATAATGAACTGACTTTTCCGAATCCGCTTGTAAAATTTTGCTACGCCTCAGTCAACATTAATTAGCTTCTTCACAAACATGACTGAAGAATAACATAACTTTTTTACAATTTGCAATATTATATCGTACTAGTGATGAGTAGTTTTTCCAAAAAATCTCCGAAAGTGGACACGGTATGTATCCGTAATTTTTTCGAACACCTTAGAAGGAACTAAATTAACAAACGCTTTGCCGAGTTATAGACAAATAATAGATTTTTAATAAGAGTCTTTCCCAACTTAGCTTATATTATTACTACAGTCTACTACTAGACCTCGCTCAATCTCTTCCCATAAATTCTGATTTTCAGTGTTCTTGTCATCAGTAATACGACTGACATCATCATCATCAATATCACGCCATCACGTGCACCCTGCCTCATGCCACTGCAGGGCATAGGCCTGCTGAGCGCCCTGTCCAAGGACGTAACAATGTCTTTTTTCTGGGAGAGACCAAATTGGCACCAGTGGCTACACCGACATTAGATTATTTTTAATAAGTGATTCCATATAATCCTGGGATGGTAAGGATTCCCTCCCATGCTACGCCTATGGTCGTACCAAACTCAACTTCAATCCAATCTGACCACAAGTAAAAATGACCTGTTTAAACCTGTGTATATTATTATTACTATATTATTATTATATTACATACCTACTAATTACATACTTACATTCATTCACTACATACACGATAGCTGATGGTGAATCAGTAATTATTGGGTAAAATAACTAACGGACTGTCTGCTCCTTCTATCTTTTCTACGCCTATTTAATTCATCGTTACATGTATTTATTATTACTGTATACTAAACAAATATCATTACATTATGTACCTAATTATTACATCTCATGCTGTTACATACATTATATACATACAAAAAAAATTCAAATTTATTCTACTAGTTTCGTGCGTATGGCACTCGTGGGTTGCAGCTGAAAATCAGCGTTAGGTAGTGGTACTTGGTACTACCACCTGACATCATGCTGAGCTGTTGGCCCTTTTGGCACTTTTGTTTTAATATTATGTTTTTGTTTGCTGTGTAATTGTTTGTGCCAATAAATACTTTTCTTTCTTTCTTTCTTTCTTTCTATTATTGTATGTAACCATTTCCTACACTAGAATTTATCATGTACCCCGGAAGGTTTACACACATAAATTCCTTATGCACAAAAGATAACTAACCAACAATTACCCATACGCCATATAATTATTTTTTCCATGCGGGAATCAATCCCGTAATCAATAACACAAAAAGCTACTTTTGCACGCCAAGTACTGCGCCAACCATGCTAAAATGAAAAGGCGCAGATTTCATAATGATCAAATTTCAATCATTCATTCATTCAAGATGAAAATCGCCGTGCTATAAAAAAGTCATGCAAGACAAGTTCTGACGTGAAGCTACTGAGTTTGGACTATACGCACACTGAGGCCATTCTAAACATACCTAGGTAAACAGGGCTTGGCACACGCTAATACAAATACACACTCACCCACATAAACATACACAACACACCGACAACCCTCAACTATACCTGCTGGACTGTAAGAGACTAGGCCTCGCGACACTTCCGAGCGAGGGATTCTGGACGAACGATCAGATCGGGCAAGACCTCTCTGCCGGCAGTAGTGGCTATGTTGACAGAGCATGAAAATTGGAGTGCAGTGGTCTCCTTCTGCGAGAGCGTCGTGCTCCAGAAGGAGACCGCAGAGCGGGATCGGGAGAGGGCTGATCCCCCATGGAGAAGGACGAGACGGCGCCGGGGTAACAACCGCCCCAGCGTCCAGGTCCAACACGAGCCTGAGACCCCGACGAATCAAGACGGTCATGTGTAGAATTACCACTGGACAAAAAAAGGCCTCACGGCACTGGGAATCATAGTGCGAGGTCTAGGCTTCAACCAATTGTTTATATTTTTAGGCACAATAAAAATATTTTTATTTACCTATATTTATTTTATTTATCATCACCATTCTATTACCATCATTTCAGTCCCAAACGTCCATTGTTGAACATAGATATCCATAAGACGTAACAATTATAATCTGCCTGCATTTAATGCCTGCCTGAATGCAGTATTTGTTTTTTTGTTGTTGAATACTTACTGCACATTGCTGCCGTTTGTTAACAGAACTTGGAATCATAACAGTCCTTAATTATAAAAAAAATCGAATAAGTCAACGATATCGAGCACAAAATAGAGAAATGTGTTTCTAAATTAATGTTTGTACACAATATAAAAAAATCAAATATCCAGTCGATTAGGACTAAAGGTGATCGTTACATCAGTAAACTGTTTATATGAAGACTGCTTTTTCTGTGCTATTTTTTTATGATACTACTTGTCTAAGATAAATAACTCCAAATATTATATTTTCCTTTTCCATATTATAATGTATCGGGGCTCTTTATTGGTTAGAATCTAGGTTTCGATTGGACTGTCATTGAATAGTAGTATAGTAGAATTGGTATTGAATGACAGTCCAACCTATTGACTCTCTATTGCTAGTTCGTTAACGATTATTTCAACTTCTGTCATCTGTCAACACCACAATGTCGTCAGCGTAGCGTAGGTGAGTCAATACTTCTCCGTCGGCTTTTACTGCCTTAGCTTCCCAATTCAGACACCTGAAAACAGATTCTACCATCACTGAAAAAATCTTTGGAGACAGTGAAACTACCTGTTTCACTCCTTTTTAACACGCTTTTCTTAGCTTGGTATGTATCTATGTCATATATCTATGAATCTATGTATCTATCTAACAGAACAGCGTTTGGGAAACTTCGCAACGTATTTTCGTCAACAATACCACAATGGGCCTCATAAGAAAAATCAAGGCCACTCAGCGAGCTATGGAGAGAGCTATGCTTGGTATTTCTCTACGAGATCGAATCAGAAATGAAGAGATCCGTAGAAGATCTAAAGTTGTCGACATAGCTGATAGGATTATTAAACTGAAGCGGCAATGGGCAGGACACATTGCTCGTAGAACTGATGGCCGCTGGGGCACAAAGATTCTCGAATGGAGACCGCGCACCGGATATCGCAGCGTGGGACGACCTCCAACGAGGTGGACAGACGACATGGATGAGAGCGGCATGTGACCGCTCGTTGTGGAAATCAGAGGGGAGGCCTTTATTCAGCAGTGGACGTCCTGTGGCTGATATGATCATGATGATGATGACATCAAGTACCCCACGCTTGTTCAAAATATTATTTTTTTGGTTAATCACTATTGTTATTGTAAACTTATTGAAAATTATTTATATTTATATTAAATTATTTTTATTATAAATTATTATCTACGTTTTTTTGTTTTTTAATGTTGCCCCGCTCTAGGATTTCTCCTGTGTCGTGGGTGCGTTTACAGACACAAATTTCACACACAATACACCCAGACCGGGACAACTACCTGCAGATCATACAAATATTTGTTCCGTGCGGGAATCGAACCCACGACCCGGAGCGCAGCAGTCGACTGTATCAGCCACTGCACCAACCGTGCCATCTTTTACTTCGGTTATCTGAAAAAGCGTGCTTTTTTAGCTTTTTTAAACTATTTTTGTACGCTATTTTCACGCTCTAATCGGAACTTGGCGTGCCATTTTGAGTACTGAATATTCAGTTTATGTATTTTGGGTTGACGCTTTGTTGTGCTAGTGATGTCCATATGAATTCAAAATATAAGGAATCATAGGCTTTAATGTAGTCTATAAAACATATAGGTATGAAATGTTCCTATATTCGTTTACCTTTTCTATTAATTGTGTAATAACTTGTATGTGGTCCATAGTGGAGCATTTATCAGGGAAGCCCGATTGTTCACGCGGTTGGCTTTCATCTGATTTTTTTTATATATACTCGTCATGAGGCTGATTGGTTTTATAGTTTTCCAGGTCACTTCTATCTCCTTTTTTTATACAGTAGTAATTATTACTTTGGAGTAGACTTTGGCCACTGTTCTGTTATGATTTCTGTCCTGAGGATCTTATTTAAAAGTGTTTGGAGAAGTGAAATAGGTAGCGATTTTTGAACTTCGTTAGTAATAAATGTCACCTCCAGAGGTCTTGGCGTTTTCATTTTGGTTTTAAAGTGTATTCGATTTCTGATTCCATAATGTTTGGTAGATCTGTGTCTGTATTTGCTACGTGGTAGAGGTTGTTCATTTTTGTGTGGGAATTTGTTTCTTCGTTAGTGTAAGTAGTGTTAGTGTATGTGCTCTATAGACGGTAAATTCATCAACAACATAAGTTACGCTGACGACATGGTGTTGCTGGGTCCCTCCATAAGTGCCGTGAGAAAGCTCCTCTCAATATGCGTGGACTATGGCCGGAGCCCATGGGCTCAAGTACAATGTTAAGAAGAGCGAGCTTTTGGTGTTTCAATCAACAAGGTCAGAAGTCAAGTACCTGGGTAACCAAGTTTCGGATGACCTCTCAGACATTGACAGGCAGTGCCAGGAGTTGGCTATCAGATGCAATACAATCGCCCCGACTGAGTAAAAGTCTCGCTATTTAAGGAGTGTTGCCAATCCTTTTGTTTTGTTTTTTATTCGTCAGTCTGTGGGTCAAATATACGCAGAAGACGATCAACACTCTACGCATACAGTATAATAACGGCTTTAGGATAGTAATGCGGTTGCCCCTTGGCAACCTCACTGTAGTGCATCGAGCATGTTTGCCGACACTCGTGTCGATGGGTTTTAAGTCATCCTCAGAAAGAGCTGGGGTGCAATTCCTTTAGCTCAAACATCCATACATCCTTGAATACAGGGGTGCAATTCCTTAAGCTCAAACATCCATACATCCTTAAATACAGAACCGAAATAACGGTATAAAACCAATTTGGTATTCGCTAAGAACATGATTGAAGCTATTCAAGGACACGTTGCAGGACGACAGCGACGAGGATCAGACTTAGCGATCACCAAATTGGGCTATCACTGTTATTTCAATTCTGTATTCAAGGATGTATGGATGTTCGAGCTTAGAGAATTGCACCCCAGAATCGAAATAACGGTGTAAAACCAATTTGGTAGAGAAAGTGGTTACTTGACAAACTACTAATGATGAAAGTGGTCGAGTTACAAAATCTTAATAACCATTAAAGCGAACTCTATCGATCAGAAAATTCTACACAATAATTTTACCTGTTGGGTAAATACTATATGAAAGAGACAGCAATATGCACGAGTTTATTCCCTAATCCAGGTGGGAGTCCAAGTTATCAGGGCTTTCACTAAATAATTGATAGAGGTCATGTCCTTAGGACGCGAAGGACTGATACCAGATAACGTGCTATCATGTGTACACTCACAGAAATAATATGTTCTTTCACATTTTAGTAAATTATAATATTTGTTACAATTTGAACTATTATAATTATATCTTTATTGTACTCAATATAATGTAACAGATAGATAAATAAAAAGCTATATGTACAAAGACGAGCTTATCCCAACATTGAGTTTTCTACCGGCAAACCTTTATGTGAAAAAATACAAATAAAATATGAACAGCATCAAGTATACAAACAGCAGGAAAACAACAGTTAAGTGTAATGAAAACAACTGATTCAGGGGTGTTGTTAAATAATTAAATACACAAGTATACAGCGTAGACATAATATATACTTAAACAAATACATAACTATATAAATATATACTTTACACACGTACATACTTATGAGTATAATACTAAGGGTAAAATGGTTCTTGATGACTTTCTTGAAATTGCCCAGCAAAGAGCTGTCGCGAGCGTGGAAGAGAATAACAGAGACGCACTCCGCGTTATGTAAATAGTCCATCATATATGTGGTCGTATTTCCGAAGGTCGAAAATGAAGCGGACAGACAAATTCTGCAAACGTTCAAGTTTATTAAGGAGTTCCGCAGTTGCATCAAGGATAACTGAGGAACAACCATTTCAACAATACAACAACAACATTTTCATCAATTCTAACGGTGGCGTACCGCCGTTGGAAGAGACATGTGATCCGAGAGATTCAACATGTATCAGTCACCATAAATGAGAGCTTGAGATTCGGTTGGAATTCCAAATAGACCAAAAGCTTAATCACTATCTGATTCCCTAGATCATAGTTGATGGCATCAATGGCTTCAGGAAGCTCTCCAGATTTGAAGTAACAATAAAGCTGCAAATTGTCTACACAGAGACATTAGTAAGAAATTAGTACTTTAGTGATAGCGTTAATAAAAACGGAGAAGAGGAGAGAGAACGTCACCCTTGGGAACACCCGCAGCAGGATCACACCACTCAGAGGAGCCCGCCTCGGAACGGACCGACTAAGAGTGACCCCGAAGATACGAGCTGAACCATGCCATCACAGAACAAGATATATTTAGAGAAGATACGATTCCTAAGAGGATGTCATGATCAGCTGAATTAAAGGCACTGCTAAAGCTGAGTAGCACCAGAACACTCAGAAGTTTATTTTCCATAGCCGGTTGGATGTCATATGTAATTTTAATTAAAGCTGGTACTGTGCTATGGCCAGTACGGAAACCAGGTCGGTAAGGACTTAGTAAGCTGTTGGATGAGAGATAATAAGACAAATAGTCATGAGCACACTCTTAAAGACTATGGATTGGAAAGAGTGAATAGATATTGGACGGAACTGGGAATATCGAAAAGAGATTTTAAATTTTAGGAAGCGGTATGACATATCGACCCTTTCCTTTTTCCAAACTGATGGAACGATGCTAATGTAGAGAGAATAATTTATAATATGATGATGATTATTGATTAATGACGGGTTTGAGTTTGTTTAGGATTTGAAGAATCATTACATATCGATATCAAAATCACTGGTAACACACACTGGATAAAGACTCGTCTTGAGGCACTGTGATATTGTTGACGAAGTGTGACTGAAGATTTCCTAATGCTGCGCTTGTGCAGCAGTGGACGTCATTTAGTTTTTATATGATGATATCAAAATAATGTTGTATGATAGGAGTCTAGGCTAGCTTATCTGACCACACCGATATCGCTTGACCGAAGCCGTTAAAAACTAATTACATCTACGCATTACCAAATTGCCACACAAACAAATTACTTACATACAGTCATTATATGTACCAACATTTATAAGGCATAGACGTTGTACAGTCTGTGACAGATTGTAATAATTAAAGGCTTAGCTATTGATATAATACGTACTTAAGCACAAAATCAATTATAATTTAAATTTTCGTAAAAATAATACAAAAATAGTGAAATTTATTTTAAGGGGATATAACGCGGTTATACAGTTTATTAAATAACAAGTTGTAAATTAAATTTTTATCTGCAATAATGAATAAGTAAAGCTGGTTTTCGAGCAAATAAAATATTCAGAATTTTATTACATCAGCGCTCTTTTTTTATCCGTATGCTTCTTCGTAATAAATTAAATACGTAATAAATTATTCAAAATATATGAAATAATAATTCGGAAATTACAACTTGTTCTTTAATATCCCTTAAACTACCGATTCTCTCCTGAAAATAAATGTCACTATTTTTTATTAATAAAAGGGTACCTAATCAAACACCAAATTATAAAAATTCCTAAACAAGCGATGCCATAAACAAAATAATCGTACATACTTTGGTTATTTATTAATTATCCTCGTGTGATACCTATTTTCCCCGTCTGTACCTAGTATCTCATCAAGCCAAGCCTGGCTATGTGTACGTTTAGTAACGACTGCACGCGCTATGATTACAACGCGTGCTCATAATAAATACAATGTTTATTGTTATTAATTAATAATTATTACAATTTTAAATGTTACAAACTGTATACTTTAGTGAAGTGACGTTCTTGAAGTGCAGTGTTTATTCTAAAACTTCAGAAATTTTGTTCGATTAATAAATTAATGAAAATGATTAAATGTAAGTACCTAGTTGTATAAATTATAACCATCAAATGTATAATAATGACTTAGGTTTTCACGAGTATTACACATTATAATAAAACACTTTTAAACGGATTCTATTGCGTATATTTTAGATTTTTCTGTCATCCTGCGACCACGAACCCTGCAAAGTGTTCGAAACGTCAGGAAAACAAAAATCTAAAATATACGCGATGTAATCCGTTTAAAAGTGTTTTATTATAACATCAAATGTATATTTTTAGGCCATAAATCGCCTTTGTCTCTAAAAATAAACACTGTTTAATAATTCTTGTGGAATCTTACTGTTAAGTTACTGTAAAAGTTCCCACAAACGAGCGATAAGGTATCTTCTGATTCAGGTACGTAACTAAAGAAATTATGCTCCATCCAGCGGTTGAATAGTGTTACTACGTATAGATATAGGCAGAGAAAAAACATAACTACTTCGTTTTTTTCTAAGTATCCCATATAAACACACTACAAACATACGATTAAATTAGGTACACGTAGGCATAAGAAAACCTCTCGAAGTAAATATCGCAACAAACATCTGATTAAAGGATACAAACCTCTTTGTTTACCCCGATGTAATAATAAGTTATGTAAATCGATAGATTATACTATGCAAAATGCATCTTGTTCGTATGTACTTGATATTATGAACAGTATAGAGCATGTTGTTATTAGATATTAGCTGATCAAGGTCCAAAGCGAGATACGGGAATTTTATTTATTATGAGACAAGTAGCAACCTCGTTGAAACACTTATCATATCAATAATGATAACAACGGAAGAAAATTAAAAGAAGTCTTTATACGGAGTAGTCAAGCCGTTGTTTTAAAATTTAAACGTTGTTTTGTTCGGAAATTATATAATTATATCTCTGCGATTAGGTATTATTGCGCGCAGGGCTGTAGTTGTATGTTTGCGATTTTGATATAGCGTGTTCTAACTCGAAGATCACGTAAAACGTTTAAAAAATTTACTTCACCAATCAATTTACTGTTATATTTATTACACACACACACATCTAAGAACACTACTCTCCCGCTTAGTTTTAAGTTCTTAACAAGAAATATTGTATAATAAGCATATACGAAATCTAGTCGTGTAAGTAATGGTCATGGTTTAAAGCCATTATATCATCATATCTACAATTTTTGAGAACTCTTATAGTAAAAGGTAAAGATAAAAATATTTTTATTCATATAAACCAATTACAGGCACTCATGAAGAGTCAGATTTTAGTAGCTGCGTTCCAAGATGTAGGTTTCCTATGGGGAAGAACGGACAAGAAAGGCAAAGAAAAAAGAAGGTTACTTTTTTTAAATCAAAATAATTTTGTTACAATATTTGAATACATTGTTCTTGAAATTAATGTTATGTGAGGACAATGTAGGAGAAAAGAGTCTAAATTACATTAAGTCTAACACTAAACAAGCCAGATTCTAATAATTTATAAGCTTATGATTGACGCCACGGTTGGTGCAGTAGCTGATACAGTCGACTGCTGCGCTCCGGGTCGCGGGTTCGATTCCCACACGGAACAAATAGTTGTATGATCTGCAGGTACGTTAGGTTCCGGGTCTGAGTGTATTGTGTGTGGAATTTATGTCTGTATGCATCCACGACACAGGAAAAAACCTACTAGAATGAGTGAAATCTCATCGTAGCGCCGACTGGATGTTGTGTAGGTTCAAGTAATGAGGAGATTACATGCAGGGTTCCACAGGGGTCGGTTCTCGGCCCCCTTTTATGGAACCTTGCCTACGATGCGTTCCTGCGGCCAGCCAGCTTAGTCTGTTACGCTGACGACACTTTTGTGTTTGCCAGTAGGGAGTCCTTTGAGGGAACCATCCGGCTGGCCGAGTAAACGGCAAATCAGGGTGAGCCAGTACTATTACACTACTGCACACTACTATACAGTAGATATTTTTATAAGTGTAGATGCGTTGCCCGCGCTCTACAATGGTCACATGAAAGCAAGGTAATTGCCCGGAGTTCTCTTAGTCCCGCACCGACCAGTGTCGCGTCTAGACATGAATCATAAGCGTAATTCAGCAACAAAATGCGAAAAAATTATGCCACCCTGTGTTTATAGACGATGCACGAAGTATACTGCAACTGTGAGAGAAAAAGACGTAATATTACATAAAACACGTAACGTAAACAGATATTGTATAGACAAATAGTATTTTCTTTATTTTTTATTGGGCACTCCAATGGCGGCCGGCGTGCCGTTCTGTAGTGCAATAACGTTCGTGTATGGCGCGTCTATTTGTAAAATGTCATTGGGTGCAAATAGATCTGGTCCTATTCCAATACATAACTGTACTATAAAAAACTCATTCTCTTTTTTTTTATTCTAATCTACATTAATAAACAAAATCACATCAGAATTGTCTGGTTTTTAAATGTTCTGTGGAAATTTGATTTATTTTGCTATGTGAGTGCTGTCCAAAACTATGGAGATGACTTACGCAAACGAAATCTGCTTTTTTCTGATAACAGTAGAGCCAATCCTCTTCGAGGAGGGCAAATAATGAGCTGGAACAGTCCATAAATCTATACAAATAAATAAAATTTAAGTGTCTGTTTGTAATATCAAAATAACAGCATTTTACTAAATGCATATGAAATATATATACGGTACCTACAACAAAATACTATTTGATTTTTTTGTCTGTAGCTCTGTCTGTCTGTTTGTTCCTGCGCAACGGCTTGACCTATTTCTACGGGACTTTCACTGGCAGATAGCTGATATTATAAGGAATAACTTGGGCTACTTTTATTTTAAAAATAATTAGGGTGCCGCGCAGAAACCCATGAAATCCAATATCTCGTATATACTCTATGTCGAGTGTATATGCCGAAGTACTCTAAATTATTTATAAATAATCCAATTTATTTGAAATTAAACCGCGGGTCCCAGTTAGTGTTTTAATATAATCTATATACTTATCTATTGCATGTATGTAGCTATATATAGAACAAATAACTTGTTATGGTAGGTATCGTCAGTTGCTCGGTAAACTGTCCACAAGGCTGAATGTGACGAGCTAATTAAGCCAATAGACAATATTTACCATAGGGTATGTTTCTAGTAGTATTGAAGAACATTGTAGTCGTTTATATTGAAAACTTGCATATTGTTTTTTGCCTTTTACGGTCGTTTTTTTTATACCACTAAGGTGGCAAACTAGCATACGGCCCGCCTGCTGGTAAGCGGTTACCTTAACCTTTAAACGCTTCTAACACCAGAACTATCATTCGCACGCTGCCGACCATGTATGAATCTTTTACCGCCCTGTTTGTAAAGGCCCATGCTGTAGTCTCTCCGGTAGGGAGCTGATTCCACAAACTGACCGTGCGTGGTAGTAACTTTCTCTGAAACTGTACGATTCTAGACAATTTTAGC
This sequence comes from Diloba caeruleocephala, assembly GCA_947459985.1. Lineage (NCBI taxonomy): Eukaryota > Metazoa > Arthropoda > Insecta > Lepidoptera > Noctuidae > Diloba > Diloba caeruleocephala. The sequence goes on from OX381629.1 coordinate 8,952,685, forward strand.
TAAACTGACTCTGACTAATACTTCTACTGCACGGTTGACGCAGTGGCTAAGCAATTGGCTTCCTGCGCTACGTGTCGTAGATCTCCGCACGGAATTAATATTGGTATGATCTAGAGATAGATGTTCCGGGTCTTCTGGGTAGTATCACATGTGTGATTTGATTTTATTCGCGTGATTGCCTAGCTGTAGTCAGTCATTAGTGGACTAGAGCTCGTCAATGGGCTGGCTCGACTGGCAAAGCTACTAACGATACTGAGTGAGTGAAGAATACCGGAAGCCCAACCCCAAAGAAATGGCATGGTGCCTTCACAAAAAAATTGGTCCGCCCTAAAGGTTGGCAACACATCAGCGACTACAGTGTCACGGATGTTATGAGTGGCGGTGATCGCTCACCTTCCGATGATATAAAATATAACAGGTGTAAGGCATCGTAACAAAAACTGATGCCATGGATTCAGTACATGATTCTGGAACTCTCAGCGTTAGAATATTGTGTCTTTTCAGGAATTTTCATAAATGTTGTTCGGTTTTAACTGATAAAATAATTATTACGTCTATCCTAACGCTATCTATACATACAAATAAATAAAATTGAAGTGTCAGTTTGTAATGTCAAAATACTAGCTTTTTACTAAATGCATATGAAAGTATATACAGTACCTACAGCAAACAAACAATTTTTTTTGTCTGTCGGTCTGTCTGTCTGTTTGTTCCCGGTAATCTCCGATACGGCAATACCGATTTCTACGGGACTTTCACTGGCTGACGTTATAAGGAATAACTTAGGCTACTTTTATTGTAGAAAAATACTAGGGTTCCGCAAGAAAAATACCCTATGAAATCCATTATATATACTCTATGTTAAGTGTCTATGCCGAAGTACTCTAAATTATTTAAAAATAATCCAATTTCTTTTAAATTAAACAGCGGGTGAAACCGCGGGTCCCAGCTAGTTTTGAATATAAACTATTTATTTTCACATATAACTGAAATATAAATAAATACTAAACGGCTGTTGTTGCGGTTAGTTCACGGATAAGGTAATCGATCGCAGTAGCATAATAATATCATGTCATACATTAATCGCGTAGCGTTTTCATCGCGTCGTTTACAACACATTGCGTGCTCAAAAATGGAAAATACTTACCAAAATAATTTATTTTCCTAATTTTATTATAAGTGCCTAACGGCCGAATACTCAAACGCCATTTAACGTTAAGTCCCCGCTTTAACTATTCGAGAAACCTGTTTTCGGTACAAAACCGGGCGCCTCATATTGTTTAAGCGGGGACTGTGTCAGTTTGTAATGTCAAAATAACAGCTTTTTACTTAATGCATATGAAAGTATATACGGGACATATAACAAAAAAACAATTTTTTAATTTTTTGTCTGTCTGTCTGTCTGTTTGTTCCGGGTAATCTCCGAAACGGCTGGACCGATTTTGACGGGACTTTCACTGGCAGATAGCTGGTGTTCTAAGGAATAACTTAGGCTACTTTAATTTTAGAAAAATAATTAGGGTTCCGCGCAAAAAAAAGAAACCCTTGAAATCCAATATATATATTCTATGTCAAGTGTCTATGTCGAAGTACTCTAAATTCTTTTTAAATTAAACGCGGGTGAAACCGCGGGTCCCAGCTAGTATATATATATATTCTGTGTGGTGTCCGGATTAAGAATATAGCACCACTCCATCTCCTCCCGTAGATGTCGTAAAAGGCGACTAAGGGAATCTAAACCGGAGGGATGGGCAGCAGCGTCCCTTCTGTGAAACGGTAGCCATACTGCGCTCACCAACCCGCCTGCCAAGCGTGGTGAGTATTGGCAAATACCCCCCAAAATGATGACACAGTTGTGAAAATCTATGGGGGAGGCCTTTTTTCAGCAGTGGACGTATAAATGGCCGATATGATGATGATATGATATATACTATATATTTTAGTTATAAAATTTAATTAAATATGAACTAATTTTTTAGTTTTATTTTATTAGTTCATATTTAATTAAAAGCGTATGTATCATTAATTTTTTAACTATAATTTTATTGTTTTACTTTAAAGCAAAAGTAACCCATAAAACCTATAAATTCAGTTCAAATTCATTAATGACCCCGTGTCTAGTGTATATTAAATATTAATCTGTTATTCGATTTTAGGTTTTTTATAATGATCCTGGTGACAGCACAACGTTATGTTATTATTAACTATATATTATGTTACTGATTTATTGATACGTCAGCAAAGTTTGAAGTCAATGGGTCATCCAGAAGAGCGGCAAAATTTTATTTTTAGATTACATTAGATTCACACATAGATACATACATAAATACAGGTCATGCTAACATAAACCGTGTAATTTTTTTTAAGCCACCGACGAATCCAGCTTGTCCCCGGATGCAATGCACCGGGGCCAATGTATATATAAATACGATGAAAAGCTTCAGTTTATTTAAAACAAGTTTATCTGACATACCTACCTAGAATGTTTACTTTAGGCCTGTAATATTAACGTAACAAATTCAAAATTCACCTAGAAAATTATAAAAAAACTAATAATTATACAAGCGTCATTAAATCTTTTGAACCTTGCTTTGATTGTCATCGAAGACAATCAATATGATCAGGCCTTTAGAAAAACCAGAGTTAACAACCAATTGAACCCAATTGTGTTTCCCACTTGTGACTTCTATTCTTAAAATTATTTGATGACATTCAATTGATAAAAACTACCAACTACACACTATATGTATCTATCTACCTATTCATGCCCCATCTCATATCCCTGCTGAACACAGGGATGGAAATAGGGATGAAAGTATTGCCCAAATCTCTTCATAGATATTTCAACTCCTATTCACCCACAGATTAATCTGTTATTTTCCTATTTATTCTTTGGTATATAAGAGAAATCGTTCGGAGGACCTAATGACGACACAAGCAATCCCGGGATCCCGGTTCTGTTGCGGGATTCTGTTAAACTGCATTAGGAAAATCAACTTCATCGTTCGGTAGTGTCCGCATTAAGAATATAACACCCCTCCGTCTCCTCCCGTGGATGTCGTAAAAGGTGACTAATTGACTCTAAACCAGAGGGATAGGCAGCGGTGTCTTTTTGTAGTAGTAGCCAGTAACCATTCTACACTCACCAAACCACCTGCCAAGCGTGGTGAGTACTGACGACACAAAAAAGCAGCCCCCAGTATCCAGCGGCCTCGCTATTCCTGGTCATGGTAGTGGCCACAGTAATAATGGTGGGGCAGGTGGTGCTAAGAATCTCCAGCAGAGATCCAGCTGCCACCCTAAACAAAAATTGACCCTAGTAACCGAACCTAACCCGGTGACCAAAAAAGTTCGTGCAGTTTTAGTCGTCGCTCGCTATAGAGACATGATTTTCTAGAGCCCAATATTTATAACCAACGTAACATGCACAGACTCGTCAGTTTATTGGTTCACTTTTACTTGCTAATACGCTTTTCGTATCTTAATTATTTTTGTCTAATATGTAGTACTGGTGTCATTTAGGCTTGTATGCTCTACGAATTTGAACTCGGCACAAAAGCTGCAGAGGCATCTCGTAAAATATGTACAGCATTCGGAGAAGATACAATATCAGATCGCACTGCATAAAAGTGGTTTAAAATGTTCATGTCGACGAGTCACTTGAAGATTCACCTCGTTCGGGAAGACCCTCTGCTATTGACAATGAATAATTACGGGCTGCCATTAAAAACGACTCCAAATTAAATTGCCAGCAATTTTCGCAAATGTTTGGTGTTAGTGATGAAATAATTCGTTTTCACTTACATCAGTTAGGCAAGTCATGGAAGTTAAGTAAATGAGTCCCTCATGAATTATCAGACGGCCAATTCTCGTAATTAATTTACACTATGACTGAAACTTGACCGAACTGAGATTAAATTATGAATTGACCGAGAACATGGTATTCTACTACTCTTAAAGTTCAGTCGGATTTCGGTATAATCTCGATCTAGTCTCATTTCAATCTCAACTTTGATGTTTATTTAAAGACAATTTAGTACATGTGACAGTTCAAAATATTAGTAGAATACCGTTTTGACTTCGATCAACTTCCGATCCATTTTCGATCTCATCATAGTGTAAGTTCACGTTTGACGTTGTTTGTTTGTTTAGGAGAATACTATTTTGTCATTTATGACACTGTGATTAGATCGGAACTATATTTTGAAGATTTTTAAATTACGAGAATTGGCCCTCAGATCAAATTGGGTATCAGTTAGCTCAGTACTGCTTTCGAGCAAAAATGGATTAAGTACAGTAATACTAAACTACCCATAATTGGTTCTCCCCTAATCAGCCAAGCCAATCCGACACATACGTTGAAGACGCCAATTCATTCCCAGATCATGCTTTGTGTATGTTGGACCGCTGCTGGTATAATACACTACGAGTTTCTTCCCGAAGGTCAATTATCTACTGCTGAACTGTACTCGATGCAGCTCGATCGAGTATATAAGTATTTACTTGAGAAGCGTCCTGGACTAACAAGTCCGGAATCGGAAGAAAGAAATATTCTTACAAGACAACGCGAACGAAACACACACACGATGCGAAACGAACTCTAGAAAAAAGATATGGGAGTTACCGCATCCTTCATACTCACCTGATATCTCTCCAACCAATTATCAACTTTTTCTGGCTTTAAATAATCATATGACGAATAAAAAGAATCAAATTCAGTTTGAAGAGGAGGCTGCAGAGTTTTATGCTTCGTAAAATAATACTTTTTGCAAGGGCGGAATATACACACCTGTATCACGTTGGGAAAGAATCGTAGGTTGTTTGGGTGCTTATTTAAATAATTAAATTGTTTCATAAATAAATCTACGAGACTTTATTTGAGATTTTATCATAAAAAGCGCATGAACGTCACCGGATATAACGCGCGTACACTGAGAGCAGAAGAAAAGATCGTTGAACTGGATAAATAAACAAGTTGCACTGGGATGTCATGGGTTTATCAGAAGTCCGAATAGAGGGCGAGGTACGATAACCCTAAAATCCGGCAACCTATTCTACTGCCGGGGCGTTGAATAATCTGTCTCAAGGTGGTGTAGGTTTCCTCGCCGCAAGTCACTTATTAACAACGTCAAAAAACAATATGAGTCTGTAACTATTCCACTGAAGGCCAAGGCCTCTCCTCACACAGAGAAGTAACGAGCATAGATCACTACGCTTGCTCACTGCCTGTTGATTTCAGACCATTAGATACAGGTTTCGTTGATGCTATACCGTTAAAGTAATTGATGTCTTAAATGGACGAATTAAAGTACGTATGGTATTCAGTAAATCTTCAGGTACTAGTGTACCACCACGACATCGTATTTATGTACAGTATTTTCATAAAAATCAGAAAATTCCAATGACGCTTTGTCAGTCCTGAAATTAAAAAACTGAAAATCGAACAGAGGGACTCACTCGTTATAACTAATCAAGCAGGTTAAAGATAATATATTATATTATTATGACTTTGAGTGATCGTCAAGATAGTGACTGAACCACTTAATTATTAATAATATGGTCGTCGAAGAGCACAGGACAATACTAAAAAGCGTAAAGTCAATGAGAAGACAGAAATAGAGCTCTGACAGAAAAGAAATTGATAGAGCCCACATTGGTGCTCTAAAACATTTCATCCTACTTCGATTGAAATGCGAAAGATACTTGACTTGAACATAGCCCCGGCATAAAACGACGTGAGTATCATATACGATACATGATGCTCAGATCGTTTTTTTGCATTTCTTATTTATTATTACTAGGGTAAATTACATTTATGCTGCGGCCTGGCAGCTGAGCGACGGTGATGCATGCTGAACCTGGATCTTATTGTATGAAATCGCCAACACGCAGTAAGCAAGTAAGAAGAGTGCGCTTGCAGAGGAACAGTTAAAGGCTGATATTTTCATTATATAAATACTGATGGGTTGCCCTGAGTTGTGCCCCGTAATGGGCAGTAACCTGGAGCCAGTGCCATGCATAGGATTTAATATCGTCACCGGCAAAATGCAGGTGTTAACACCATTGCCTAGTTTTTAAAGACTTTAGAAGCGTGACGCTATATTATTATTATCATATTAATCTTTTCAGCCCACGTCTGCTTACTGTTAGCTTTACCATTTCATTCGTGTCTTTATCTTTTTCTTTTAAAATACAACGAGTTTTTCCGCCTCTGAACCGTTTTCTCCACCCTTTTCCTACTGTTTCAGTTACTTTTTATGTCTATGTATCTGTTTGGGGTGAATTTGCCAGTACTCTCCACGCTTGGCAGGTAGGTTGGTGAACGCAGAATGGCTGGTGTTCCATAGAACGGGCGCTGTTGCCTATCCCCCTGGTTTAGAGTCCTTTTGTCGCCTTTTAATCCATAAGGAAGAATTTAATCGATATTTATTTTCGTAAGAAAGACCGAATTAATAAGTCTTAAATTAAGTTCATGAGACTAACGGACGCTTGAAGCATTAAGATTTGTGTGCCATAAATAAATTGCTGAGAAAAAAGACAGTTGTAGAGACAAGTATAGTTTACGTTAGGTATCTTAAACTCCCAATTTATACATTATTATATATTGGCATTAATTGCAACGAGTTAGTTATAACGATGTTCTCGTGTATCGATCGTTGTGTTTACGCCGATAAGTGATGTGATAACGCTGATAACACATAACCCCCGAGCGGGCGAGTTAGTCGGCAGCTGTGCCCCGCAATCGCCGCACGTGAACAGAAGATTACTAATTAGCCAATTTTAAGTCAACATACGTGAGTTTCGAATATTGTATTTTTATTTTCTTTGATTGAGTTATATTATAAGTAATAATAATGCGCTTTTAGAAAAATAAATCGTCTATTGATTAGCCTGAAGAGATTCAATCAGTACTGACCACGCAAGTCAGTCTCGTCCTGCTAGTTTTTCTTTCCTAGAAGTTATATTTATAATAGTAGTTCCTTAGGCGCGGTAGGTGAAGCAGTGATACTCTAGTAGTCGAACGCTTGCCTTCCATACAGGAGAGCCTGAGTTCGATCCCGGCGCGCACCTCCGGCTTTCGGATTCATGTGCGGATCAGAATTTTAATCATTTGCGTTAACGGTGAAGAAAAACATCGTGAAGAAACCTGCACACCTTGAGAGGGCTCCAAAATATTCTCAATGGTGTGTGTAGTCCGCCCACCCGCAGTAGGCCAGCGTTGTAGACTAAGGCCTTAACTTTCTCATCATAAGAAAAGGCCTATGCCGAGCAGTGGGACAGTAATAGGCACGTATATGTATGTACTTAGTCTAAGTTGTAATGAGTTTTTCTTTATGGTAATCCACTTGTGTGAAAGATTTGGGCGTCGTCCTTGATCCCAGACAAGTGATCGTGAAATGTGTTCACGACCACATTATTTTTACTACCCAGGGACTGTTTGAGGAGCTGACTTGAGTTTATTCTCCGGACTTTTGTGCTAATGACGTAGTTTATTTTTTTAACACACTCATCCGCCGCAGTAATGTAATTCAGTGCCTACCTTTGAAATTCCCGCGAAACGACCAAAATCATCTTATTGGAGGAAGTCCAGAAAATCTTCCTAAGGTTTTTATTTAAATATAATATGTATCGTTCCGTGTGGTTCCCGGTAAAGAATAGACCACCCCGCTCCATCCATGGTTGTTGTAAACGGTGATTAAGGATTGATAACAAGACGATGGGCAGCATTATTCTCCCGTATGCTAATATAAAGATCACGTTTGCTTTTTATACTACTTTGAGACGTGATGAGCAAGTAATTCGCCTGGTGGTAAGCGTCATGCCTGCCCATAACAATTATAATGCTACCCAGGACTACTCCTGCATGGTATCACACTGCACTCGTCACCTCGAGACGTGAAGTTATTAAGTCTCTTATGCTCAGTTATTTCACTAGCTACATTGTCCTTCCAACTCGCACAGTAATGTCTAAAATTTAAACAGTACTGCTTGGCGGTAGAATATCTGGCGCAGGGGTAGTACCTAACCAGCCGGCCTCTTGCAATAAGAGACCTACCACCATGAATCAATCTACCATTGCTCACCAATTCACCTACCAAGCGTGGTGATAACGGCAGTATCCCCAATATGACTGCCGATGACTGGTCGTAGGGCTGGACCGGACTGCTGAATACTGGCCAGTATTCAGCAGTGAACGTTTATGGGCGGGTGTGTGTGCATTTTATGTATTCCACAAATTACCTCTTAGACAGCCTGGGCCATAACTCATTACAGGTCAGGAGAAAGCCGATTCTGATTGTTTCTTCGTGATAATTACCGGCGTATTACAAAGGCTGTTAGCTATACTTAGTGTTGCACCTGTCCCAATTAACTTCCGCTGAATTGTTAGATTCTCCACTCAATTATGCTTTAACTTACGCAACAATTATGGATATCATTGATAAACTTAACTGTATTTTTTTCTAAATGTATTATATTTGTGTAAGAAGTGAAGTGGGTATAATGACCAATGGTGTGACCGACTAGTGATAGTTGTCGATTATATTTACACGCTTTTTTATGTGGGAAAGTCCTTATGAACTTCTTCCACCTTGGAAAGGGCGGAGGGGCAAACCTGACTCAAATCGTCTGAAACCCCACGGTCTCCTTCTTCTTACATCTAACCGGGGGTGAGGTGTACGCTTTGTCTGTATTAGACCGCACCCCCGGCAGCTATCGGCCACTATCACTGTTCGACGAGCCCCTTCTTGGCTGCACCTATCCTACAGAAAGGCGCGCGTGGAACACACATGCCGCCGTCTAGGGCCTGTTTCTGTTCGCGAACTAGGGGTGGTCCGTCACCTGCAGGCCGCTCCTCATGGTGGCCGGAGATCGTTCAGCGCTCTCCTCCGGCATTATTTACACCCTCGATGAAATGATGATGAAATTATCATTTATCATTAACTAAATCCTAGGTTTTCAAAACCAAAATTCCGAGAATTTTTCTTCCACCCCATATGGCGTCCTCGACCTGGCAACACTCGCTGTACCCCATTGTCACAACAGTAGCGCGCGCTAATTCTGGGTGAATTTTTTCTTCGGTTCCTCACATTGGAAGCAAATCCAGATTGTGATCGCATATATTTTGTTAGCATGCTTGAAGTACTGTGAGAAGTCTGATTGCTAGTTGCGTCTTTGATTAGTATGTCTTCAATTAACGTAAGTGACCAGGGACTAGTTAAAATCAAATAAATTGATAAATACTTATTGTGCTCATTATAACCTTTAAAAACAAAGATTTTTACTTGCTTGTATAATTAAGCAGCTATACAATCACTTTATACTAAACTTTAGGGTATTATATTTCCAACATTTCCAATGAACATTTATTAAACGACCTATAATATATGTTCGATGTCATGTGTTACGTTTCCTGGGAAAGTGGGCCGTATTCTCTATGAGGAAATGTCATAGTTTTAATATAAATTTGCAAGTTGTCTTCAACACATCAATAATTAACATATTATTTGTTGCAGTATCGTTAAAAGAAGCTATGAAGATCGGCTTCATCGGCGGTGGCAGATTGGCCTTTGCCTTGGCCAATGGCTTTATCTCTGCAGGTAAATATTGTCCCATTACCTTTGAATACATCTCCGTGTACGTGTAGAGTGGTTTACTAAGGATAATGAACACTGAAAGATAATGAATCTCAAACTCAAATATGTATACACGTTGAATATTCATAATGGACGAATAATTCATAAATCTCTGGTAATAATTCCACACGGGATTTGAAATTAATGATTTTCGAATTTATTTATTTCTTCGAAAGTACTCTATACTACATATACTGTTTGATCATGAAAACTGTAGGATATAACGATCAATCAGTCGAAAAGCCGGTTCTTTTTATTGCGTAAAACTAAAAACCTATATTCTATACCTTGGTCATCATCATCACCATCATATCAGCCAAAGGACATCTACGGCTGAACGAATCCACCACCACCATCCTTCCACACTTGTGACGTCATTTTGGCGAAGCCAGGCCAAGCCAGAATGGCTACTGTTGCACAGAATGGACCCTGCTACCCATTCCTCCAGTTTAGTGTTCCTTAGTCGCATTATACGACATCCACGGGAAGAGGCGGAGTGGTGCCAGGTAGTTGTTCCGTGTTTGGGTGTCACATCACAATGCCCCACACTAGGATTTCTCCTGCGTCGTGGCACAGGTGAAATCCTAGTGTGGGGAAAAGTTTTATAAAAAACAAAACAAAGAAAAACAGTGCAGAAATTATTATATTATTTGCGTGACATCGCAAGTAATTGACATATCATTAAGTGTAGTTTTTCGATAACCTTGTGTGAGTAATCAACGCACACGTCTAAATAAAATGCCACGGATTTTGTTTATGAGGGCCTGTCTAACGATTGAAATCATTGATTCTAAGCATATTTAGCTTATTTGACGGGGTTAACAAGAGTATAGTGTGAGTGCTAAGAATCTCCAGATGGGATCCTGCTCAACCCAAACAAAATCTGGCCTTAGTAACATATAACGCACGTAAACTGAGGGCAGACGAAAAGATCGTTGAGCTGGAAGACGAAATAGATAAGTTGCACTGGGATTTCATCAAGGCGACCATCTGTCTCATGGTGGTGTCGAGTTTCTCGTCCGCAGCTCCGTCATTAACAACAAAGTGACCATCGAAAGTGTGTCGAGCAGGGTAGAGTACCTTATACTCCGAATATCCAAGAAGTATTGGTTGAAGGTCATACAGGTCTACGCACCGACCTCGACACACCCAAATCATGAAGTAGAGAGTATGTATGAGGACGTAAGTAGGGCCATACATACCTCCAAGACACACTTCACTGTTGTAATGAGGGACTTCAAAGTTCTCCGATAACATTCCCTACCGCATGGCAGAAAGACGCGCCATGACACTCCAGCCTTCTGGTGATGCTGAAGCATACCGATATGGATATGGAAGTCCTTGCATCACGGTATACGTACATTTAACACCAACGATGTTAAATACGATTGAGCGGCATCAAGGCTCCAAAGTGTTTGCAAGAGACAAGTCTATTGGGCAAAATCGTATTATGAAGCTGAAGACCGAGGATGGCAGTGTAGCGTCGACTAAGCTAGATGTTTTGAGAGAGATTGAGAAAGACGTAGGCGCGCATGTAGTCACGCAGCACAGCTCACAGCAATGCATGGGGGGATCGTTTACACTCCGCCCCGATAGGTGCCTGGGGGGCGACCATTTTACTTTTGCCTTCCCTATACTAGAGGGGGTGACCGCTTTAGAGTCACGGCCTCCGGCGTGGCACCAAAGGGCGCCTCTAGTGTGATCTTACGAGGACCTGGACTCACTCCTATCGTATTGTAGCTGTTATTAAGAACTCCATGATCTTCTGTGTATGTTTACTAATTTGAATTTCTACGAACATATCTCTCACATTTTTCATTTGTAGAAAATACATCATTATAAAAAAACCCTTCATCTTATCTTAATAAACATAACATTTGTACCTACTTGTAGTTGTAGTTAGGTACCTATTTTTAGTACCATGTGATCTTTATCAGAGTTTACTCTTAAATTAAAACAATATTTCACAACACGTGTGACGCAATGTTGTCTATTACATTAACTTAGAGATAATTACGAACAAATAAATAGTTTTGTAGAGTTTTATGTAGCAATGTTAAAGTGAAATAAACAATAATGGGTAGACACGTAGATTTTTCTAACTTTAAAAAAAGATGTCCTTCATTTGGACTACTCCTGCATCGTGGATACAGTTCACAGACGTAATAAATCTCACATGTACGACCACCAATTGAACATCCACGGATTATGGAAATCTATGGGGGTGGCCTTTGTTCACCAGTGGAAGTGTTAAGGCTAATATGATAATGATGATGACTTAAATCTACTGGCTCGGCACGGACTGGCTCGAGTAACGGTCAGCAGGGGGAGATTGAAAGGGTATTCACGACGGGCCTCTACGGCGAGGCATGTCTTAGCGGGCCGGTGAGGACGCTATCGCGGTCCCCCTATATGCTTCGTGGCGCTTCAGACTTCAGAGGAGCTCGGGTACCGAACCTGCCGTCTCAAATATCAAGGCAAGAGTACAAAATCTAGGCTATCACTTCATGCTTTTGCTAAATATTAAATCTAGGTACAGTAATAATTACTTGTCTCGACTGATGTAATAATTAATATCACCTACTTTTTAAGGTTTGGCAAAACCCGATGAGATCACAGCAAGCGTCCATCCAGCTGATGTTGTCAGCGCTGAAGCATTTAAGGTAAACCATAAATAAATAACCAATATTTTATGTGTCTAATTTGGGTAAATATGAATAATTAGGAGTAATAGTTTTTCCTTGAATGTATAATGATGTAAGACGTAGTTGTGAATCAGCATGCTATATTTCATAATAAAATGAGTAAAATAATTTCGAATGCGGCAGTTATCCAAAATCTTCTCAAATCACTTCTTTGTTTCTCACATAAGTTTAGTAGGTATACAATTATGTGAATAAAACCCGAGCCTACCAAGCCTTTAAAAAAATGTTATTTGTTCATGAAACCGTTTAATAATCCATGCTTCATGCTGAAAAGAACCATCTTACTACGGTATACAACGTATAATTAAAATAACGCGTCAGACACCCCAATTGATTGTAATTGTAATAAGTTGATCTAGCAAACAATTATTTATTATAATAAATAATTGCATAAGATATTTGCATTTTTGGTGGCGAATTTCATCATTATTCAAATCAATTCATACCACTAAACATATTAATTATCAGTGACGTATGCTCGCCACTATCGCTTGGGTCAATAATTACATGCTGGCATTCTGCTAAGATCTCAATTGAAAGTTTTGGCAAATAAATGTTAAACAGGCCCCTTTTCCATTGGGCACTTTGGGCAAGTGCTAGGAACTAGGGGCCTGATTGATCGCGGGGCGCTAGTTCCTACCAGATCAACAACCGACAACCGATATTACTGACAAATATAGTTATTTTCCGAAAATCAAATGATAATTACTGACTATAAATATATAATACTTATTAGCTTTATTGATAATTTGATATTCTGCTTAGCTGCAAGGTGATTCCCCTACATTATTTTTAAGTTTCTATGCCGTGTGGTGCCGGCTACGAATAGCACCAACCCATCTCATCCCTTGGTTGTCGTAAAAGGCGACTATGGGGTTAGCCGGAGGTTGTGCAGCAGCATCCTTCGAGTATAATACAACTCAACTGAGATCGCCAACCCGCCTGCCAAGCTTGGCGATTATGGCGAAACGCCCCAAGGAGCAGACAACACACCCACGCCTGTAGTTGTGTAACTATTGGGAAGGCTTGTGTCCAGCAGTGGACTTTATTCGGTTGAAATGATGATGATGATGGTTTTTAAGTTTTATGTAGCTAATAGCAATGTAAAAAGCAACGCAACCCACTCAAGTAAACGACTCCATGATCGGGTCTTCTCCTGCGAACATAAAATTCGGCCGGCCGGGATTCCCCTTTCACGCGCACTTACCGGTTAGCTGCACCTGCTGCTTTTCATTCGGAACTGAAAATTAAATTTCGCGGTCACCTGTTCTGTTTTGTTTTATGTTCGCGACTGTTTTCAGTATAAGAAAATTTAAAATAATGTATACTGAATTAAAATACACACTGTCTATTGTGTAGTTTTTCAGGAATATAATTATCACCGTGTGAAAAAAAATGCAATGAAGACACGTTTTCAAATGTTGAAATTGCATTGAGAATCTTTTTAAGTATGATGGTAACTAAACGCAGTTGGGAACACTCCTTTTCCAAATTGAAAGAATATCAACAAATTAGTTCTGAATTACAATGCTCCAAGAAAAATTTAACAGTTTGACGCTGATGTCCAAATGTGATAAGTTCAAAAACATAGACTTTAAAGAAGTGATTGACGATTTTGTTTGTCTAACATTTAGAAGGGTAAGCACTAACCTGCGTATAGTGAGTGCGAGGAGTAAGAAGAGTTATTTCCGGAATATATTATAATTACACATTCATTTAATTTGATTGTGAATAAATAAAAATAATAGTAGAATAGATCTAGAATTTTGGCTACCAAAGTACCTACGAGGGCAGTTTGGCAACTCAATGACTTTAAGGTTGAATAAAAACTTTTTTAATATATTTTTTTTGTCTCATATTTGGAAACTCACTACGAGGCGCATGCCGTTCTTTTTTTCAAATTTGGCGGGAAAACAAGCTTTTTAGAAACAAAAAAGTTAGGCGACTTCTAAGTATTCTTTGAAAATGGAGAAAAGCGAGTTTCGAGTGCTAATTAAACACAATTTTGGTAAATAGTGGTAAAACTATTAAGCAGACAGAAGACAAATTGAAAAAGTATTATGGTGATTCTGCGCCTTCTCATGGGATGGTACATAAGTGGTTCACTGAATTTCCTTGTGGACGTACGACCACTAATGACGCGGAGCGCCCAGGAAGGCCGATTGAGGTCACTACGGAGGGCATGGTTTGTCTCATATTTGGAAACTCACTACGAGGCGCATGCCGTTCTTTTTTTCAAATTTGGCGGGAAAACAAGCTTTTTAGAAACAAAAAAGTTAGGCGACTTCTAAGTATTCTTTGAAAATGGAGAAAAGCGAGTTTCGAGTGCTAATTAAACACAATTTTGGTAAATAGTGGTAAAACTATTAAGCAGACAGAAGACAAATTGAAAAAGTATTATGGTGATTCTGCGCCTTCTCATGGGATGGTACATAAGTGGTTCACTGAATTTCCTTGTGGACGTACGACCACTAATGACGCGGAGCGCCCAGGAAGGCCGATTGAGGTCACTACGGAGGGCATGGTTAATAAAATACATGATATTGTTTTGGCAGACCGTCGAGTGAAGCGCGAAATAAGTGATGCTGTGCACATCTCGACTGAACGAGTTTTTATATTTTGCATGATATTCTGGGCATGAAATGATGCTGTGCACATCTAGACTAAACGAGTTTTTATATATTGCATGATATTCTGGGCATGAAAAAGCTTCCTGCAAGATGGGTGCCGCGTTTACTAACAGTCGACCATAAACGAAATCGTGTAACAGCTTCTGAGGAATGCCTAGCCATGTATAATTGCAATCCGAGTGAGTTTATGCGTCGGTACATAACAGTTGACGAAACGTGGGTCCATCATTATACACCAGAGACTAAGCAACAATCGAAGCAATGGACTTCTACCGGGGAACGTGCCCCAAAGAAGGCAAAAACTGTTTGCTCGGCTGGTAAAGTGATGGCCACAGTCTTTTGGGACAGCCAAGGGATTATTTACATATTTTTTTTGGATAAAGGCAAGACAATAACCGGAGCTTACTATGCTGCATTTTTAGATAGATTCAATAAAAAGTTGATCAAGAAACGACCGCATCTAGCAGAGAAAAAAATCTATTTCATCAGGGTAATGCACCGGCCCACTCGTCTGCAATCGCGACATCAAAATTTGTCGAATTAAGATACGAATTATTGCCACACCCTCCGTATTCGCCAGATTTAGCCCCCTGTGACTTTTTCCTCTTCCCAAACATGAAGAAATGGTTTGCCGGGCAAAGATTTTCGTCAAACGAAAAGGTGGTAACCGAAACTGAGGGCTATTTTTCAGGGTTGGAATGTCGCTGAACTAAGTGCGTAGAGTTGAAAGATTATGTAGAAAAATAAAAAAAATTGTATGTAAAAAGAGTGTTTCTTCTTTCCAAAGTCATGGACTTATCAAACCGCCCTCGTACGTACACCTTTTGCCTGTTGTTAATAAAATAGTTCAATGCCACATCACAGTCGTCGGAGGTCCATTATCCTTAACTGTCCAGGGCCTCCAATAGGTTAGAGACGGCCCTGATGTCAAATGTGACTCCCAACGTTTCCATCGCCCTTATTCAAAGTTTTAGAATAGTAATCATAATAATCGAGTCGCGCGATGGTGAAACCGGTGCCGCACCACTCTACACCCCTAGCCGCTCACACCGGTGTTGCTCCTTGTCGCCTGTAGTGGTGGCCATTTAGGGGGCCCATCTTGTGAGTGGCGAGTCACCGTCTGCCACAGAATTTCACTTTAAAGGTTGAAAGGCAGACGCTGTTTTTTCCGTTTTTCTTAGTATTAAATCCATTTAGCACCCATTGCAATAGACTTTATACTTGTAGTTTCCATTTCATACAATAGTTTTATATCTCCTGGGACAATCCGAGGCTGCATTTTATAGTGCAGCCATGGAGAGTCCCCGGTTAGTGTCCCATCACATTTTAGATTAAAATTCTCTAAAGGGCCTCTGCGTGTTGGACCCATGTCCCCGCGTAGTAGTAAGTCTACCAACAGGGGATATAAACCCGTCGAAAATAGAGAAACATGTAGATAATAATAATAACGTTTATTTCACCAAAAAATTATACAAAAACTTGTACGTACGTCAACTTAATGTCTGTTATTAATTTGTGCCCACAATACAGACGAATCATAGTAGAAGGTATCTTTTCCTGATCGGTCTTCCACGAAAGTCTTTCTTACTGCGACGCCTACGCGAGTCACCTTTTTTTTAAGCATGTCATTTTTTTTGTACAATAGCCGTTGTTGTGAAAGAGGCAGAAGATAGACTAAATATGTCAGTACTTCTAAACCTTATCGCTGGGTCATATAAAGTGGCTTCTGGGTATAATATAATAGTAATATAATAGTAATATAATAGTAATAAGTATAATAGTACCTTCACAGGTTCAGGAAAATGTTAATGTATGTCAAATTACAATAAATAAGACGGCTTGCTAAAAATAGATAGATAGTATAATATTAACTGTCATAAATTATACTGATATGGTGCTATTCAAACTGACATGATATGAGTACTCAATAAAGCGCTCATCCTAGATAGATAAATTCTTCATACGATACCTAAGCATTATTATGGGCCCATGTTAACAAGATTATAATCCTTATCAGCACGCAGCTATGTATATGTATCGAGCAATCGTAGCTAAATATTGGAAGAGCTACCAAACTTGGAAGGCAGATTGATGATTGATGATTCTATCAGATTATCTAATAGTAATATGGCGTTGCTATAAAGACAATAAATATTGACGGCACGGTTGGTGCAGTGGCTGATACAGTCGGCTGCTGACTCTGGGTCGTGGGTTCGATTTCGATTAAAATAGTAACTAAATTTTTCACCAACATATCCATTTATTTTGTAACATAGAGTCAATACAAAACAGCTGGCGGTCGATGGCCTCATATGCCTGCCATATGATTGGATGGTAGGTACCAAACATAACCGCAGCATGTGTAAGCTACTAATTATATTATCGCGTATTTTTTATTGGTATATGTTTGAAAACATTTAGTAATTAATAATAGGATCAGTGCTCCACCGCACTGCAGTGTTGAAGGTGAAGGTGCATCTTTACTGACTGAAGTCGACGACTGTATAGAAAATCGTATTCGAAATGTTGATGAACAGGCAATTTAAATCAAACAAACACATAGTTGAGCACACTATTTAAATCGAAACTCAATGAGCATGTTGTTGTCTCAACGTTGTTCTCGTTATTGTAGGTATAGAGATAAAATATAGATCTTTGAGTGTATAAAACACTGTTAAATTATTGTGGTAAATTATTACAATTATTAACAGTGATCATATTACATTTGAGTGAACTTACTTTCCTTTAGATACCATTTCTTTGACATTAATAGCATTTCGACTTAATTATGGATAAAGTTACAGTTTTATTTTTTATACTAGCTGGGATAAGCGATTTCAACCGCATTTAATTTAAAAGAAATTTAGAGTACTACGACATAGACACTTGATATAGAATATATATATATATATATTGGATTTCAAGGCTTGTTGCGCGGAACACTAATTATTTTTCTAAAATAAAATTGGCCTACGTTATTCCTTATAACATCAGCTATCTGCCAGTGAAAGTCCCGTCAACATCGGTCCAGCCGTTTCGGAGATTACCCGGGACAAACAAACAGACAGACAGACAGACAGACAGACAAAAAAAATAAAATTAGTTTTTTTGTTATAGGTACCATATATACTTTCATATGCATTAAGTAAAAAGCTGTTATTTTGACATTACAAACAGACACTTAAATTTTGTTTATTTGTATAGATCAGAATTTTTTACAACCATCTAGTGTATTGTTACGGTAGGGCAATATGTGTTTTAAAACTCGAGTATAGTGATGATTTTCTTGAAGCGTAATATTTTTTCGTCTCTCTAGAAACTTGGAGCCAAAGCAGTTTTCGAGAATAAACCAGTGGTAGAGAGATCTGACGTTGTGATAGTGTCAGTCAAGCCAGATGTGGTGGTGCCCGTCCTGAAGGAGATTAAAGATCTGCAAGCTTCCAAGAACAAGCTATTCATATCAGTTGCTATGGGAGTCACAACTGCTGCTATTGAAAAGGTAATATCATTTTTATCTTACTTCTTTGATAGTGGATTCCCTAAAAGATAACGGCGTTCTACAGATTTAGGCATCTTCCAAAGCACGTTTTATTTCTCAAACGCTCCGTCCATGCTCGCACTTATGGGAAATTTTACGTTAGGGTTTATTTTCCATATCGGTTGGTCTTAGCTCCTATCCTCATCATCATATTATACGCCCGCCATAGACGCCACAACTGCCCGCATCCAACGACTCCCAGCGACCTTCACCAGATCATTTGTCCATCTAGTTGGAAGCCGTACCACGCTGCGTTTTCCGGTGCGTTGTCTCCACTCGGGAATCTTTCCGCCCCAATGGCCTCATGGCCTACGAGCTATGTGCCCTGCCCGTAGCAATGATTACTAATCATTTCCACTATGTCAGCAACTCGTCGGATACGATTTCATAAAGAAATACCAGTTTATTAGAAGCATAGCCCTGTCCAAAGCCCGCTGAGTGACCTCGAGCTTTCTTATGGGGCCCATAGTGAGCGACCACGTCTATAATCACGAAAAGACGTAGCGAATTTTTTTGGATGCTGGCTAGCCGAGTCAGACTCGACGATTGCCCTTATTCTCGAAGTTGCACCTACCTATCTTAGGAGTGACTCAATTGGTATCGTAGGGTACTTCTGTGAAGAGGTGGACGCTCACATATAGTGCATTAAAAGTTTTTTCTTTCCTCGTTCAGCTTTTAACTTTTTGAGTTTAGTAATTGTTCCGTGAATGTGTTAAATAAATGGATCTGATTCCTATTCAAGAGGTATCCGTTGCGTATAGGTGCGTTGCGTGCAGGTATTAAAGAGGTCTTGAAATATATTAATGCTGCAGTAGTAGTAATATGTTTGTTTTCTAAACTTAGTCTTTTTATCGGCAACTCTAGCTTTACAACAATTCCCGGCAGCATGTACGTGGATTGTTTTAAAAAAAATTTAGATAATAGTATTATTTTATTTAGTTTCTTAATTCATTAACTGTTTTCATAAAGCTTTAGTGGTTGCTTGGCTGGCTGTAAAATATAAATAAATCATATATTATGTGCAAATAAAACCTTATCGCACAATCTTCGTATCAACAGTTGTCCGTTGCAGTCTCATGTAGTATGAATATATATCTCTGTTAATAGTATAATTATAACTTTCAATCAGAGCGATCGACACGCATTTAACATGCGTTTCATAAGACAATAAGTACTTATCAAAGTATCGAGTTATTGTTGATCAAAATGAAAACAGTAAGAAGACTTTTATCAAATGTAATTTTCTAATACCTTTGTCGGCACGGTTGGTGCAGTGGCCGATACAGTCGGCTGCTGCGCTCCGGGTCGTGGGTTCGATTCCCACACGGAACAAATATTTGTATGACCTGCAGGTAGTTGTTCCGGATCTGGGTGTATTGTATGTGGAGTTTATGTCTGTAAACGCACCCACGACACAGGAGAAATCCTAGTGTGGGGCTACGTTTTTTAAAAAGCGAAAAAAAAAAATGTATGCATTATTAAAGGTGTGTTGAAGTCCTTTGAACAATAAGGCAAATAATAGAGCTAACGAAACTGTGCGGACCGATTCTATAATATTTCTTCATGATTCATTAGCCTTCTCCACGTCTGTCACATAGTTATTGTCGTCTGTTATAGAGTTAACACTATCTATAGTTAACTTCATAGTAAGAGACTTGTGGTTCTACTGCGCTCGCCGCTGTTGGCTGACTGTTCTTTCCATAGTTAGACCAATCCAGGGGAGCACCTTAGGCCGTCTGTCCTGGCTATCGGCAGTGGTTACGGGAAATCATAAGCCCGAAATTCTGACTAGCTAAACTTAAGGATATTGGTCAGATGGCAGTTGGTCTAGATCATCATTTCAGCCAAAAGACTTCAACTGCTGGATATAGGGCCTCCCAAAGATCGCCAGTGGCCGGTCTGGGCAGTGGCGTGTTGTAACTAAGTGTTTTTGGTTGGAGGATGGGTAGCAGCATTCCCAGAGTGCTAGTAACAACATACTGCGATCACCAATCCTTATCGTTTCAGCCCAAAAACATCCACTGCTGGTACAGGGCTTCCCTAAAGAGCGCGACACGGACCAGTTTGTGTATTGTGCTCACTGTTGAGTTTTGATTCGCCACGCTTGGCAGGCGGGTTGTCCATTGCAGTTGAGTTGAAAATGTTCTTGAAGGACGCTGCTACCCATCCTCCGGCTAATTTCATAGTCGCCTTTTACGACACCCATGGGATGAGATGGGGTGTGCTATTCTTAGATGGCACCACACCGAAAATTTACTTTATGTAGAATACTGATATTCAGTAGCATGTGGTTAAACATGGGTTAAACTGGGAGTCGGCCCCGCATGGTTGGAAATAAGCTAGGAAGTCGATGATACTTGAATTTATATTATCTAGTGTAAATTCAGGGATTTATTTTATCTTATGTTTTGTGATTGTTTATGAATTATTCGTGCTTACAGCTGGCGCCTGTCTTTGGGTTTTTTAGTCTCCGCTATTTAAGTTATAAAACTAGGATTATTTCTTATCTTAGTTCCAATAATGATTTTAATTTTTACTTATTTATTATACGCATTCCAGGTGCTACCAACAGAGGCCCGCGTTATCAGGGTGATGCCGAACACGCCCGCCCTCGTCCAGCACGGCGCTGCCGCCCTCAGCCGGGGCTCCCGTGCCACCCCCGACGATGCCAAGCTAACCAGCAAGCTGTTCCAAGCGGTGGGCACCTGTGACGAGGTCCCAGAGTACCAGATGGATGCTGTCACGGCGTTGAGTGGGAGTGGGCCTGCTTATGTAAGTGGAAGGATTAAATTGCCTTATTTCCTTTGTCCCAGTGAGCCATTCTACTGTTACCAGAGTTGATGAAGAAATTGCTCGTGCTGAGGCCATGCAAATACCAAGCATAGTTCTCTTCATAGCTCACTGAGTGACCTTGAGCTTTCTTATGAGGCCCATAGTGAGGGACAACGTCTCTGTGTCATATTTCATCACTGGTAAATAAAGTATGCAAGTACAGTTACAGATACAAATATAGTTTCCTATCTCTATGTTGATGCTCGCCGGTAAATAACTTAAACGTATCATGGCCTTGAAATTCAGTAGAAGGAAAAGGGGCACTGTGTTAGTAGGTGAAGATATAGCTTAGCCAAGATAAAGCAACGAGATAATAAATTGACAACGTGCAGGTTATTCACCTGGAACTAATATAATATTTTATCAGTATTTTATATATCTAAACAATGCAGTTAGAACTTAGGTACTTCTAAATAGCCGTGTCCAGCGAGGCTGCACAGGTGAAGTCAGCCTTCTCGTAATGTAGTGTGCGCCGGAATATGCTGCTAGGCATGACCAGACCGACCAATCCCAACTGCCTTGCGAGGCTGTTACGCTTCTCTAAATGACGCGGCTTTTAAATTTCTGAATTGGCAACGTATGTTTTGCCCGATGAACACAGTATAATGACTATGTTGGCCAAAAATTATCGTCTAACGAAGCTCGTATAGACGCTTGCGTTAAAATCATGAAAACCGTAACTTAAATATCGTACCTTGCCCGAGCAGACTATCGTAGATGTTTGTATGATAGCTGGGACCACTGAGAGGTGATTAAACATTTTGTATATAGGTCGATAGAAATGAGTTTTTTTTTTAATTATGGGCTTTTCGCAGGCAGCTCATGGAGCTGTTGCTGCTAAACTGGGCAATATGGTAAAGTTGAAAAAGGCCTCTAGCCAGGCAAAAATTATTAAGCAAATTAAGCAAACACGGCAATGGGCGCCCCCTTTTTTTTTATTGATGTCCAGTGGAAATTTCTACATGGAACTTCCTTCACCCCGGGGAAGGGGGAAGGGGTATGCCGGTCTCCTACCGGCTAAAACCACTGGAGCGGTCATCTTCGGCACCGAAGGGGGGTTCCAGGTCCTCGTAAGATCACACTAGAGCCGCCCATTGGTGCCACGCCTTTAGGCACATCACGGAGGGGATGACTGTAAAGCGGTCACCCCCTCTAGCGGAGGGAAAGCGACTGTAAAAAGGTCGCCCCCCCAGGCACTTCTCGGAGAGGATTGTAAAGGATCCCTCCAAGCCTCGCTTTGCGCTGTGCTGCGCACACCGCTCCGCCACCGTCTTCCCGGGGGAATGGGCGCCCCCTAGTGGGACTTGGGCTTCGGTTTAGCGAGTTGCTGGGGGTCCAACTTGCGACAGCTGGATCGGTATGATATAAATATTTCAAGGTCATTTATAAAACTGCTGGCTCGGCACTGACCGCCTCGAGCAGGGCTCGGGGTGGGATTGATGTCACGTCAGGCCTCGGCGCCGATGATGGTACAATGGTCTGCTTGAACTAGAGATCGTTGGTCTCTTTTTGTGTGCTAGATGTATGCTGACCGTAATGGAGGGTGATTACATCGTCGGCATCGATCACCTTTTTTGGCTAAGAGCTACCATAAATAGCAGCTCATAGCCGGCAACATTCACGTTATAAACTATAACGCTGGTTTCTATGCCCATGTAAATCGTGGCCCGTTTTTATATCGTCATACACAACGCTTTGAGCGTTTTACTGTGCTGAAGCATTGTACACACACCTTGCTTCCGTGTATGTAAAATTGCTATCACTTTAACTTCCAGGTATACATGATGATAGAGTCTCTAGCGGACGGAGGCGTACGATGCGGATTGCCCCGCGACCTAGCCCTCCGATTGGCTGCGCAGACCACTCTTGGGGCGGCAGCGATGTTGAAGACTAGCAGTCACCCTGCGGTGCTGAAGGATAACGTCACCAGCCCAGCGGGATCCACTGCTGAAGGAACGTATCATTTAGAACAGAACGGTATGTTTGCTTACTGTCATATAATTATATGTATTAACGCTTCTGGTTTCCTTGTGGTGTCCGGATTAAGAATATACCGACTAAGGGACTCTAAACCAGAGGGATGGGCAGCAGCATCCATACTAGAGCCAACCCACTTGCCAGCACGACGACACAGTCGTGGAAATCTATCGGGGAGGCATTTGTTCAGCAGTTGACGTCCTTTGGCTGATACGATGATGATTCTGTCGCTTGTCGCTGTTCTATAAAATTGGAATAACTTGATACAGTCGACTGCTGCGCTCCGGGTCGTGGGTTCGATTCCCGCACGGAACAAATATTTGTACGATCTGCAGGTAGTTGTTCCGGGTCTGGGTGTATTGTGTGTGGAGTTCATGTCTGTAAACGCACCCACGACACAGGAGAAATCCTAGTGTGGGGCAACTTTTTTTTTTAAGAAAAGAAAGAAAGAAAAATGATAAATTAACGTTGTTCGTGTTATTGAACCCTTATACTGTTTCAAAAAGATTTGAGGGATTTTTAAAACTACATAACTTTTGTCGTCTCTATTCACAAATAAATAAATATATTGTTTTGGAAGTTTTGCAGTCCGCTGAGGTACTAGTCCGCCTGTCTAAACTTGTTCTAAATATGCTGCTACTACTGTTTAAAATTACTATATACTCGCAAGGTTGGTAAGCGTATCTTCATAGAACAACCCCAAGACAAGTGCGACAGCCCGATGTTCGCCCACTGGATGCGACTCCACAATAAATTTTAAACCGCCCTCTAGCAAGAATATTGACGATCGAATATTTTTAATGGTTCAATATTGTAATTATTATTTTACTTTTCTGATGTAGGTACTGATATTATGTGGTGTATAGGCCTGGATGCTCGCGGGATCGGGATAGGGCCGATCCCGCACGGAGAAGGACGAGATGGCGCCGGGGCAACAGCCGTCCCGGCTCCCGAGTCCAACACGCCTGAGCCCCCTGCCGTCACTACATGGTGGGGGGCCTCGAGGGTCGCGGGTGCGCAGATTGGGGAGTCTGCGTGCTCACACCGAGCGAGCCGGAGAAAGATTTAGGAATCGCGGGAGCTAGGCGATCTAGAGAGTAGGGTGGGGGTTCGAGTAGACTTATATGAGAATTTGCCTCGCCTCTTTTCTTTAATAGCTTCCCGTAACCTAATTATGCAGTGGACTATAATGGCAGTTGAAAGAGGTTATTTGCTATCTCAATCTTCAGCTTTGCATTCCATTGCTAGGTATTTTAGCCAGGGATAAAGACAATATTTTAATCACTGTAGCGGGATAGCAGGCTGTCTACAAAAAAACACTATTCGTCTTCATTTTAAATATACTTTTTATTTATTATTCCCAGGTTTCCGGTCAGCTGTCATCGGAGCAGTGGCCGCTGCTGCCGACAGATGTAAATGTGTGAACAGCCAACTAAATAATACGCCATAGTGTTACTATATATCCACTTGTTGTAAAATGCCGTTTGTTATTTTGAGAAGACATTAAACATTATGTTTTGTATATGGAATGGTTTTATTTCTAGTAGCGGTCGCCTAGTAGTCGAAATACGACTGATATTTTTCATGTTTCGAACAAAGATACTGGAAGTGAGAAGATCAATAAGGAGTTTTGAGGGCGTGAAATATATATAGAGAACAGGGTAGTCAGTGCCATCATGTTTCTGTGCTGTCGAGTGGGCAACCAATTTAAAATATATTTAAAGAGAAAACAAAGACAAACATATGAAATGTAAGCGTTTATTCAAAATTGACAAAAAATGTATGTTTTTGAACGTCAACATAAGATAGCACCCGTATAAGCCCACCTAGCTTCACCGCTTCCTAGTGTTTAAGCTGGGGAGAAGAAACAGCGCAACAAACTCCCCAAAAATATAATAGACGATGACAAATGAGTCAGATAATATTCTTGTTTTACTATGACTATACACGAAAAAATACGTGTGTGCGTCAACGAGCCCGTAAGCACGTTCCAGGTTCAGTTTAAGGGATATGCCTGGATGCACGTTCCGGCCATACATATGGATATTACTATATTATTGATCATAGATTACGATTGTTCGGAGATAAGTATTGATCAACTTTCTCTGCCTATCCCATAGGTTTTAGCCCCTACTTGTAACGCCATCTAGTTTATTACACATTAAATTAAGCTATAAACAATTAGGTCTTTCAGAATACCGCAACTGGAATGTTTTATTATATTTATGCTAGATGGCGCTATTTAAATCCAGCGTTTGACAGTCGATCCATTTATTATCTGTAAGTGAAATGTTAGAAACGACAAACGAGTTTATTGTCTTCCAATCCGCTTCCAACGGTTAGTGAATAAAATAAAATGAAACGTCACTCTTTAAATGAATAATGGAGGGAATCGAATTGAATTAAATTGCATTCAAGCTGTATCTAAATTCGTGACCTTGGGCCTAAACCAATCGCATCGTGATCTATTGTTACGGCCGGAGGTTCTGTTTACATCTTAACAAGCGATAGACACTACTACAGTGTCGTTTAGTGGTAGTGGTATGAACGCCGCGGTAGTCGGCGTATGTCTAGTAGAAATACAGAAATAGAATGCATATGTTGTGCAGTGGTGTGAAGGCTTTCTGGGCTCCTTGCGAGCTGAGCTGACCTTACATCTGAGTAAAGAAATCGACCCACGCCGGCTAATAAAGGGACTCCTACGCGCCACAGCAACCGATACGAATTGCGTCGTCTAAACACTACAATGAGCGAAATTATGAGAAATACTAATACTGTCGCGTCGTTTCTATATTCTCTGCAAGTTTAATTATAAGTTAAAGTGCATATTTCAATAAGATTAGTTTATGCAATGTGTCCAAACGTGTCAAAGTTCTGAGGCGTTGTAGTGTAGTGTTATCTGTCCAACTTCGAAATTCCGTCAACAATCAAGGCTACTGTTTATAGAAACCCGCTGTTCTTCAACTGTGCAAACTGGTGCGTAACACTTATTTTCATTTATTCTTGTATCAATGTCACAAGGTACCAAGTACACAAGGTAGGTATTTCAAATATTCGTGAGGTTAAATTGATTATCATATTCCAAGATTAGCTTGTTGTTTTCTATCGTAGCACTTCGAAGATAAGGACTAACAACCAATCAAATAAACTCGTTAAAAAATAGATGTATACCCAAAATAAAATCTAAACATCAAATATCTTTAGTGTATGAGAAGTATTCGTGTATCGTAACTTTTCCAATATGTTTATTATTGGAATAAACCAAAAACAAATACATAAGTCATAAACAATGTATTCAAGTACATCAGTCTTGACCTTTGGATAATTTTTCATCATTCATTTTTGTTCATACTTTGTAAACATGCCTATCCTATGATCACATAGTTTTGTAGACCTTGCATGTCCATGTAGTTGTTCATTTTGGTTCAGCATTGAATATGCATATGTTAATAATAATAATGCAATAATTAATTTTGGTTAATATATTTGTTGCAGCTGCTATGCATTGGTCTTACTATATTGATTATTGGAATCCAGTTTTTATAACTTCATATATAATTTATGTCAATTTAAACCGATATTGCTATTAAAATGCAACTTAGATTACCTTTAAGGTTTTTAGCCAAGGAGTAGATAACCTGTGTAAATTCCTGAAACAGTATTTATTATACAAGCAATAACCCAAATGGTAATTTTCTGATTGAGTTACTTTCTAACTTGTTGTCATTTTAGGAAAGTTACGTATGAGCTAGTCTATGTATATGGAGTGGAGCACTAAAAAGTTGTATCTCAAACACCCACAGTCCCCATACAGGGAGAGCAGAGTTAGTTAGTTAGTTAGTAGAGTTAGTTGTTCCTCCTATTTTGTTTTTCAAATGTCATACAGTATTTTACCTCACACTTAGTTTGCTGTTGGAATGAAATTTAAAGCTTCTATCATTTCAGTCCTGTAAACATAGGCCTCCTTAAAGACCACTACAATGAGGGTTGTGACCATGGAATCAGTTTATTATGAATGCATGTGAAGACAGACTACTTTTAACTGCATTGCAGTACATATTATTGTAAATATTGACATCTGAAGAGTTGACATTCTAAATAACTGCAAATAATGCTTACTTCATAAAGGGTGTAAGACTGGGTTTTATTTTGCTACAGTTAATTCCAAGATAATAAAGTTATGTTGAATCTGAATCAAATCACAAGCTGTAAAAAATTTCAGTACACAAACCTAGTCTTCCAGGACTGTGATAATTATATAATTTAAACTCTTTTCTTAGCTTTAAAATTGATTATTTATTGATTAAGAAAATTTTACTTCTTCTACATGTGTTGAATTGAAATGTATTAATAACTAATATGAATACCTTGGTGCGATATTTGAGATTCATGATTATGATACTTGTTTTTTGAAAACTTAACTCTTAACTTCTAATATTGAACTCTCTGGTCCAGCTATGCTATTTGAGTCACACCTAAACTGTTTCCTGATCAAAAGTTGACCACAATGGTAAACTTAGAGAACAAATTTAAATTAAAGTATACCCAATAGATCAACATCTGTAGATCATACACATATTTTTTCTGTGCGGGAATCGAACCCGTGACCCCGAGTGCAGAAGTCGACTGTATCAGCCACTGCACCAACCATGTCGTCAAAGTTGCCTCAGTTCTAATAAAGTTTGTAGCATAGAGCAGTATAGTGATATCATAGAACAGTATATTGTTACATAAGCCAGTAATACCTTGTATTCATATATAAAGTGTGATGAGTAATGTTCATACTTGTTCTTAGGTCAGCACTAAAATTGTAAAGTGCATTTAGTTTCTGAGAATCATTCAGTGATGAATAGGAATTCACCTGTTTTGATTGTGTAATGGTTTGTTATTGCACAATTTTAGTTATGCTATTGTTTGGAAATTCAGAATAATTGAATGAACTACCTACAGTTAGAAATTTAAGATAGGTTCTTGAGAAGAGAAATTTATGGAGCTGTAAAAATACAAGTTAATTATTTACCCTAACAAAAACAAAAACATAGGTGTAAAACCATTAGGCTTAAGAATATATTATCCGTCTCCTCCCATGGGTGTCGTCAAAAACTGACTCCTAAGCAGAGGGTTGGCAGCAGCATCCCTGCCATTGAGAATGGCTGCTCCATTCTGGGCTCACCAACCCGCCAGACAGGTGAGTACTGGCAAGTTTATCCGAAAATGATGACATCATTACTTTGCCTTCTATTCAGGAGTGGAAGTCCTTTGGCTGGAATGATGAACAACAATTGTTTTCAATATTAACTCTTACTTACTGCTGCAAATTTATACATTTTTGTAAACATTTGTACTATTTCTGTTAATGAATTTAACATTAACATTTGATTTTATTTACAGATGCAAATTCAGAATTTATATTTGACAAAAAAATTTGAAAGACCAGACAGAACATATAATTGCTTCAAAAATTGTTAAAAACACCATGAGATAAACAAAAAGTTCAACCAACAAGAAATGTTCCTGCTGTGTTAGCAAAATCTTTCAAAATAAAGAAATCAGCAGCACTGCTGTGCTACAAAGTGAGGATGGATGAGAGTGACGTCATCATATCATCCACAGAAATTATAAAAGGTAAGTGAATATATTTATCAAGGATAATATATATTTTTTAATCATTGGCGTATCAGCGTCATTTAATTTTAGCTCCAAGGAGCTACAGCTGAGGAAAGACATGTAGATTTATTTCTGCATGTGACTTCATTCTGGTCACATAACAAATAAAAAACTGAAGTAAAAAAATATAGGTAATTAGTTATGTCAATGGACATTGCAGTCAATGTACCTATTGTGTTCCTCCCTTCACCATGTAAAATAGTATAGCTCTTTCATAAGTAATAATAATTAATTATAAGTTTTTAAACTGACATGGTCGCTTACATTATTGTTAGAACAGAAAACGGGAAGCTCAAAACATGTAAAAGATGGTAAATTTAATAAGTTCTAATAATATTATTATTTTGTATAAAAAACTAAGCCTTTTCACGGTATCCCCTTAAAACAATCATGCAGTTTTATCGTCAAAGCCATAACTTTTAGGTAATCTGGAGTATTACTTTTAATAACGTGACAGACATTGAAATCTTTCTGAATTAGGCTTGTGCCTTAATAAAATGCCTGGAATGTCCTGAAAATGTCCAGTTTGGGCTGGTTTTTAACACCTGAGGATATAATTTTAATGACGTTCGACGTTTTTCAAATCAAACAAACAGCGTTTAATTATGCCCCTTAAGCTCTTGTTAGTTCCGTGCCAACACATTCGCGCATACTAGGGATCTACACAAATGGTGATACAGAAAGTTCATTAATTAAAACGGTTGTAGGAGGCAGCACATGTCCCGCTTGGCGAATTAAAGTTTGAGAGGGAAGTGTCGCGAGCCGACTCCCACTACACAAATTTAAATAATTGAATAATAAAATATGACTTTGTTACTATTCGCTACCAAATACAGCTGGTCGACTGACCGACCATCTGGTTAAACAGAGCAGTTGACAACAACTAGAATTTTTGAGATTTTGTATGTAACCATAATTTAAGTAAAAAAAAAACTAAAATATTATGAAGGGATATTAGAAGCCGTATTACTTTATGAACCGATATCATAACTTCAACATGACTAATTCGCCTTCCAAGTGTGGTATTCATGTCAGTATTTTTCTTCATACGTTTGGTATTCCGACGTTCATATGGTGATAGGCCTTTTATTTTTTTATGGATACTTTCTCCGTCGCGGGGAATGGCGGATTCTTACCGGCTAAAACCACCGAAGTTTTCATCTTCGGCACCGACGGGAGACTAGGAATTCTAATAATCTCCATCTAGAACCACGCACCCTTTAGGCACATTTCGGGGGGATTGTGAAGGATTCACCCGATGCTTCGCTGTGCGTACACGTCGACACGTGACCACGTGCAACTTCCGTCTTCCTGGGGGTCGCTCGCTATGAGCACGAAGATTCACCAAGCGGTCTGCTCGCTACCCTACGATGATAGGCTTAAGGTTGGTGGTGGTCAATTTCGGGCAGCAATCGTCCTAATAAAGATAACTCGGAGAAAGAGTAGAGGTAGGTTAGGGCCGTGTTAGCCTAGATCTCTCTCTGCCAGTAGTAGTGTCGGCTATGTTGGCAGTGCATGAAAATTGGAGTGCAGTGGTTTCCTTCTGCGAGAGCGTCATGCTGCAGAAGGAGGCTGCAGAGCGGGATCGGGAGAGAGCCGATCCCGTACGGAGAAGGACGAGACGGCACCGGGGTAACAACCGTCCCGGCGCCCAAGTCCAACACGCCTGAGCCCCCTGCACTACATGGTGGGGGGCCACGGGGGTCGCGGGAGCGCAGATTGGGGAGTCTGCGTACTCACACCGAGCGTCCCCCGGGAACGTCTTCCCGTCCACGTGGTGCGCACGTGGCCACGTGCCGCCGTGTGCGCAGCACAGCGCAAAGCGAGGCTTGGGGGGATCCTTTACAATCCTCCCCGAGAAGTGCCTGGAGGGGGCGACCTTTTTACAGTCGCCTTCCCTCCGCTAGAGGGGGTGACCGCTTTACAGTCATCCCCTCCGTGATGTGCCTATAGGGGTGGCACTAATGGGCGGCTCTAGTGTGATCTTACGAGGACCTGGAGCCCCCCTTCGGTGACGAAGATGACCGCTCCAGTGGTTTTTAGCCGGTAGGAGTCCGGCATACCCCTTCGCCCTTCCCCGGGGCGAAGGAAGTTCCATGTAGACTTTCCTCTGGACATCAATAAAAAAAAGGGCCTTGTTAGCCATCGATATTAAATTAGTGGCTAATTGGGAGGGGCTCGTGATTTGCGAAGTCAAGCCGCACGTGCTTCTGTTATGCCTTGGACAGATGAATATTCCTTACACCTCGAAATCAAGGCTCCAAAAATAGAGAGGCACACGCACGTTAAGCGTTCCCGGATATCAAACGAATACCTTTTTTTTATTTTTTTTTATTGATGTCCAGTGGAAATTCTACATGGAACTATTATACCTACTATACTATTACTGCCGTTTCGGACAGTCAGGAGCCTGTAAGCTTAAAAAACAGTCGATTCTTAGAATATCAGTATCTATTGCCAAATAATGCAGTAAGGTTTGATAGCAGTCGTTCCATGTTTACTGACATTTTGCCCAACATTATTATTAAGTCCAACATAGGGCTGCGATCGGTTGGTACTCATAACCCATCAGTACCCCTAAGTACGAGATTCTTTTCTCAATCAAAAGGTAATAGTAAACTATACCTATCTATCGTGAAAAGATTGATGACGGCACGGTTGGTGCAGTGGCTGATACAGTCGGCTGCTGCGCTCCAGGTCGTGAGTTCGATTCCCGTACGGAACAAATATTTGTACTATCTGCAGGTAGTTGTTCCGGGTCTGGGTGTATTGTATGTGGAATTCATGTATGTAAACGCACGACACAGGAGAAATCATAGTGTGGGGCAAAGCATTTAAAAAAAAAAAAATTGTGCGAGTGGTACTGGTAACAGTAAAGACGCTTTTGTCTCACTTGCACACACACATCAACTCGTAAACGTCCACTGCTGAACATGGGGCTCCCAATGTTCACTACAATGAGCAATCATATGGAATAATCACCACGCTTGGTGGGCGGATTGGTGATCGCAGTATGTCATTAGCACACCGAAGGATGGTGCTGTCCGTCCCCTTGAAACCAACCCTTAAACGCCTTTGACAACATACCCATGGGTGGAGAAGGGTGGTCAATTCTTATCCGGGAACTACAATGAACTTTCACATTATGTCACTTATAAGCTTACTAAGTTAAATAAAATACATAGTTTGATTGTAGGCGTCACCAATGTCCGGAATGCCGTCGGTACATTCAGATTATTGCACACTATGGTATACATACATATACTGCCGCCCGGCTCCGATCAGTCTGACCTTCGCCAAGTGATTGATCCGTTGAGATATTACGTTTTAAGTGCTAGCTGTGAAGTTATTGATTTTTTGCACTGTTTAGTGCTACTAAGGGACGGGAAGTAGACAAGGTACTTCATCACGCGCACGCTCAAGTTGTGGAATTAGCTCCCTACCGAGGTTTTCCAAAGATGGGGCTCTTCAAAAAGGACGTGAAAAGATTTTTACATGGTTAGCAACGCAACATCTCTGGTTTGGCAAGGGCTCATAGGCTACGATAACCGCTTACCATCAGACGGGCTGTGTGCTTATTTGCCACGTTAGTGGCATAAAGATCTTTAATTTTTGGGGTTCGTAGCTCGTATAGTTTCAATAGCCACAGAGCGTAATAGGCCACTTAGAAAGGAGACAATATTAAATCCTTTTGCACTAAGACCAAGTATCTATAGACGGATAGTGTCAAGCTTAAACAAAAAATCTAGTACCATCTCTTACGAGCACATGCGTAATACTCATATGAGAGAAAGAGTCTATAGAGTATTGGTTACAGCAAAACAATCGAATGGCACCGTTTCGTACTAGAGTAACAATACACTTTCTGTAAAAACTGTTAGCGTCAGTGTTTCAACCAGATGGTTTCAGGCAAATATAGCTGTAGGCGCACAACGCTTCAAGACGTGCGCGAACGGTTAGTGCTTTCTCTTTTTATCACACGTAATGCTCGCATTAGGATGATAGGTCTTTATATCTGGAAATTTGTTCAACTTAATAGGCTCTATCTATGTACGTAGGTAATACTATATCTTTGCTTTTGCAAATGTTATATAAATAATATCTGTCAGACAAAAAGAGGCTGCGCTGAGGTCAATTGATAAGAATCGTTTAATCCAGGGGTTCCCAACCTTTTTTGTCTACTGCCCACTTTAAGAATAAATTATTTTTTAACGCCCCCCTTTTTAAACATACTTAAAAACCGCTAAGTACTTATAACTGATTATTGAAACGCAAATTTATAGCATTCGGACAGAGTATCTTTTATTGAAAATAAAACAAACATAATCAATTCTTATATAAAAACTAATGTGAAGGTTGAATCTGATGCTGTTCAATAAGTTTGTTGATATCAGGTTCCAATTTATTCAAAAACAGCCGCAAGTCGCCACGTTCGGTAACACGCAAACGATTTCTCTTTTTAGTAAGCAGCGTTGCCACAGCACTAAATCCACGTTCACACAAATATGACGATGGGAATGCTATCAAAAATCGTTGAACAATTGACCACAATCCAGGGTACAATTGCGGGATCGGTTTTTGTAGCCAAAATTCTCTGAGCAGTGAGCAGTGATTGAAATAGTCGTTCACTTAAGTTTCTAGCAACCAAATGTTGTCTATGAATAACGCAATGTATAGCAAGGACATCTGGAATTTTATTATTTAAGTATGCTATGAAGCCTTTATGGCGCCCTGTCATAGCCGGAGCGCCATCCGTAGCAACTGATATAATATTTTTCAAAGGAATCTCTTTCTCTTCACAAAACTTTTCCAATGTATTGAATATGGTTTCGCCTTTTGTATCTGTCTCCAAATTTCTGGCAAACAATAGTTCTTCACGTATTTTCTCATCTTTAATAAACCTCACGTAAGATAGCAACAACGCTTCATTAGTTGGTAAAGTGGACTCATCGAGCCGAATTGAGAATTGACTAGTCCTCAGATGATTGCACAATGATTCTTCAATGTTTTCAGCCATTTCATCAATTCGTCTTTGCACAGAATTATTACTCAAAGGAATTTTTCGGACAATATCTGCGGCCGGTTTATGAAGCACAGTAGTTATTACTTCCTTTATTGCTGGCAAAATTAACTCTTCTCCGATGTTGTGTGGTTTGCCATTTTGAGCAATTAACAAAGAGATATTGTACGAAGCTCGAAGTCCGTCGTCATCTTGCTTAGCAGCCGCCGAAAATAGTTTTGATACACTTGGCTGAGTATTATGCTTCTTCTCTAGGTCTTGAAAATATGCTACATTCTTTTCTGTCTTATCTGGATGCATTTTATTCAAATGATCTTGCAGTCTTGAAGGCTTCATTGCTTCGTTCGAAAATGTTTTTAGACATAGAAGACACAAAGGCGACGACGGGTTTGTGGGATTTTCAATAAATCCGAATTTAATATATTCCGCAGAGTATTGCCGTCTCTTCTTTTTTACTTCCGACATTGTTTTGTTTTAAGAAATACGTAAGTGTTGAAATCAAGTACTGCTTATCTATTATGCGCGAAACCGCAAATGAAAATAAAATAAATTTACGTCGTTTATATAGGATTGCATAAGCAGCACGCACCAACAGGAATAAGACAAACGTGCATAAACTCGTTTATCTCATTCGACGCCCAATCGTACTCGACAAGCAAGAACAAGTATTATAGAACCAGCCGATTGGTATAGGAATGTACAATTCGGATTATTTAACAAGTTTTTGTTAAAACCTTGTTAAAACATGATTGCCCGCGGTCTTTTACATCGAACCGAGTTTGAGCTATATCTTAATTAATATTAGTTGATGTTCACAAGATGTAGTCGAGAGTCGAGAGCTCAGTCGGTGTCTAAGAGTCTTCCTAGCTAGGTAGATGAAATTATAAATCGACCCCAAAGCCCAGCACAATGCCCCCTTTTTTTCTGGGTCTCTTACCGCCCCCCTTTAGGCCTGCAGCGCCCACAAGGGGGCGTTATCGCCCACGTTGGGAAAGACTGGTTTAATCTGTACAGGTTTACGTCAGATTCCTATTGTGAAAAAAATATTTATTTAATAATCAAAGTCTTTGATAATATTAAGTTTAATTTTCAAGCTACCGGTTATCACCCCAGATACATAAAAGTGCCTACAATGGTGTTTATTATTATTTTATTGGTTAAGTAAAATAAAAAAACAAAAACTCGAGCGTGTGTGTAAAACATACACAATTTAACGTATTTATCCAGAAGGCAACGAATTGTTGGTTGCGTATTGCCTTCAAATGCCAGAAAAGAAGCGCGCTGATCTAGGCCATTAGGGCTACAGACCTTGGTATTTTGCAATACGCTAATCTCAGAGCGGCACACAGCGCGAACGGCACAGGTGGCGCAGTGGCTAAGCGTAAGCAGTTCGGCTTACTGAGCAACGTGTCGCGGGTTCGATCTCCGCACGGAACAAATTTTTGTACTATCTGATTCGGTCTTGAGTGTTTGTGCATGTGAAATGTATCTATGATTCTCTGTAAACTATAACCACGAGTCCACGACACAGGAGAAATGCTAGTCTTGGGCGACGTATAAAAAAAGATTTAGGAGAATTGTTTTAAAATCGCCTAACGCATGAAGCTTCGTGTGGTTCCCGGAAAAGAAGAGACAACCCCTCCCCCCACAGGTGTCGTAAAAGTGTAAAGTAAATGTGACGAAGTCATCCTTCATCTTCATTTCAATCAACCTCTTTCATGACTTCATACCTTTTATTTCCATCACTGTCCACCTCACGATTCATTCTTTATTCAAATCAAAATTCGAATTTATGTGACGTAGAGTCGCTCTTCATATTTCGATCATTATCATTACACATTCGATTCTGAACGCTAGTGGTTCGACACACAGCTGTCGGTCTGACAAATAGTCTCCTGCAATATTACAATTACTTATTTTTAACTAGCTTAAATATTGTGATAATAAGCTAAATTTTAAAATTTATATAACCATCAGCATGAAGTATTGAAGTTGTGAATATCAATATAACAATATATATGTTACGTTTCATTGAATCACAATAACTGAACTCCGTTACTTGCTGCCGTGGAGAGAGCCTCCTAGTTGAGCTAACCGGGAAGGAAACACGGAGGGAGGTACTCCGCGACAAGCATGTTTAGCAGTGGACGTTTACGGACTGATGTGTAACTCATAAATAGCCCAACAATAGAAGCCCGTGTCGAAACGACCATTACAAATAGAAATATGTCATGCAGCAACAACTCATGTGGAACAAATATGATTACGTAACACAATTTGGACCATATAGACTGGTTCCGTTGCGAGAATCGAAACCGCTACCTCAAGCTCGGGAAACGAAACCAGACAATCATCATCATCATATCAGCCAAAGGACGTTTACTGCTGAACAAATGCCTCCCCCATAGATTTTCACAACGAGCGGCTACATGCCGCCCGTCTCGAACGACTCCCAGCGACCTTCACCAGGTTGTCTGGCCACCTCGTTAGACGTCATCCCACGCTGTGCTTTGCGGTGAGCGGTCTCTACTCAAAAACATTTTTACCCAGCGGCCATCAGTTCTACGAGCAATGTGCCCCACCCATTGCCACTTCAGTTTACTAAACCTTTCAGCTATATCGACAACTTTAGTTCTTCTACTGATCTCCTCATTTCTGATTCGATCTCGTAGAGAAATACCAAACAAACAATACTATCATTTACTTGAAAAAAATATAATCTGACGATGAAAAAGGCGTTGGCGTGAAATGCGATCAACCTTACCCACCTAGTTAAGCTAACCTATCAAGTAGATATCTAGAGGATAGGCAGCAGCGAAATCCGTGTGGTGTCCGGATTAAGAATATAATACCACTCCATCTTTTCCCGTGGATGTCGTAAAAGGCGACAAAGGGACTCTAAACCAGAGGGATGCCAGCATGCCTTACAATAGCCATTCTGCGCTCACCAACCCGCCTGCCAAGTATGGTGAGTACTGGTAATTTCCCCCCGATATGTCGACATATGGCTTGTAGCCTGTCGTCTAATTGGACAGGCCTTTGTTCAGCAACGGAATGTTCTTGGCTGACATGATGATGAGGCGGCAGCATCCAGATCCGCCTGCCAAGCATGGTGATTATGGGAGGTCCATGGTCAGCAGTGGACGTTTACGAGCTGGTGTCTGTGAACTACAAAATATTTTCTGATAGAAGAACAAGGTACTTACGTTACTAAAATTAAGATTTAGCCTTGCCTTACATTAATGTTACGCCCTTGACGAATCAAGGGCTGTAGTACTGATAAGAATCATGAAAACCTAAAAAGTTTGTAGCTCTTTCAAATGAATTATTATGTTCGCGTACTTTCGTAGCAGTTTGCTGGTGATAGGTTTCTTATTGCTGTGTCTGCTATGTTGGCAGAGCACGCAAACTGGAATGCAATGTTCTCCTTCTGTGAGAGCGTCATGCTCCAAAAGGAGATCGCAGAGCGGGATCGGGAGAGTGGATTGGAAAACGTCCCTGTTCGCTGTGCTGTGATGCGCACACGGCGGCGCGTGACCACCTGCGCGCCACCGTCTTCTCGTGGGTCGCTCAGTGTGGGCACGCAGATTCCCCATTCTACGCACCCGCGAACCCAGAGGTCCCCCGCCTTCACTATAAGGCGGCAGGGGGTTTCAAGCGTATAGGAATTGAGCGCCAGGGCGGTTATTCCTGCCTCTTCGAGCAGGATCGGCTCTCTCCCGATCCCCCTCTGCGGTCTCCTGGAGCATGACGCTCTCACAGAAGGAGACCACTGTATTCCAGTTTTCATGCTCTGCCAACATAGCCGACACTACAGCTGGCAGAGGCGCACGACTTGTCCTGGGTGGCATACTTATTGTTATGGGCATTACCACTAGGTGAATAGCTTGCTAGACCAGTCACCAAGATGTATAAAAAAACGTTTAACGTTTTTTAGTGTTGTAACAGTAATTTAAACATTAACTAGATATTTAGCATCGGAATTTTGCGAGTCGATTACTTGAAATGGTACCAATTAGTTAATGTGCTAATTGATATAGCACCACTCCATCTACCGTGGATGTCGTAAAAGGCGACTAAGGGACTCTAAGCCAGAGGGATGGGCAGCAGCGTCCCTTCTGTGGAATAGCAACATTCTGCGCTCACCAACATTCTGCGCTCACCAACCCGTCTACCAAGCGTGGTGAGTATTGGCAATTGCCCACAAAATTTATAAAGCCTTTGTTTAGCAATAGTCGTAAATGGCTGGTATGATGATGACGATTTAGGGGAAGAAACTAGTAACCAAACAATTACTTTGATTAACAATGATTTCTGGTTATTGGTTTTGTTGATGAGCGCCTTCTCGTCTTATACTCTTCATATGTAACGAACTTTTACTGATAATTATGAAAAAGCAAAGCTGCCAAATTTATTTTAAAAAATGTACAGACAGTATTTTCTCTGTTGCGCAAGAATCCCCCTTTTCCCTCAATGGAGCTTAAAATTCCACACCTTTTTCTCGTTCCTCATTTCCGTAATTAAGAAACCGTCAAAGCAATTTCTATTAACGCTCCTAGCAGACGTTCATTGAAATTTCATTAACAAAAGCTTAACCTGCGATGAAAACTGAAAGAAAAACGAGTTTCACTCCTTGTAAACCTTGGAGCTTTCTATATACGTAATATTACTATTTCATGCCGCTATGGCGAATAAATGTGGAATACTTTTATAAAATAAATCATAATGTCTTAGGTTTTCGCGATTATTACACATTATAATAATAAATATACCTGCCAACCATCTTTTCTATTAAAATTAGGATTTTTGTTAATCGCAATAGCCTCACAAAATTCCACATATCGGTTCTCTTTCGAGAGGACTTGAGGTTGATCAAAACGAAGAAAATAGTTAGGTTTGCCTAAGGCATGTTCACACACTGCAGACTTTGTGGAGCGTCTGTGCTTGACATCAGCTATGTGTTTTTTATACGGGTGGCTATACTACGCTTTGTTTGCTCTATGTATGTAATAATACAGGTACCACCTATTTGGAATCCAGTCATTAAAAAAATAAAGTCCCAAACAACATACCGCACTAAGAAACATCAAGACACTGTGAGTGATTACTGCGTCCATCGAAACTAATTTCTGATCAAAAGTGTACGGTAGATAAAATAACTTTTTAAAATCTGATATACGCCTGTCACCTTAGTCATTCTGCGACCACGAATGCTGCAAAGTATTCGAAACGTCATGAAAAACAAAAATATACGCGATAGAATCCGTTTAAAGGTGTTTTATTATAAAATAAATATTATTACGTGACCTGCGTATGCACTAGCTGTTGGTATTATAATTAATGGCTTTTGGCTCAAAGCTTGGTACCAATTAATTGTTCGCTACTAAACTTTGCTGTGGTCTTCAACAGCAAGGGTGGCCAACATGTTCAGGGCTGTAGCGTACTTAAAAATTCCTAACCTCTTGCGATCGTCTTGATTATATGGATTAAGTTGGATGAATAAAACAATAACTAAACAGATTATATTTATGAAAAGGGGATAATGGGAAGTTTGTGTGGTAATTTCTTCAGTCAAATTAATAAAATCAGGAGTGTAATTAGATAACGCGTAAGTGTAATTAGTCTTCGGTGTGATGGTCTGTCAAAGTAGATCGAATTGAAAACGCTGAATCGCTTTTTCACTGAAAATCTTTGTTTCTTCCTTTTGCGATCGGCAACTGCCTCTGGCGATCGACATATTTGCCAACTTACTGTTTCTACTACTATACTACTACTAGGTGACAAGGGACATGTCACCTAGAAAAGAAAAATATTTTGAATTTCCACTGCCATTTCTAGCAACATATATCTTGTCTCAAGGTTATATCTTGCAAAGAAAGAAAAAGTTTTGATACATACTCGAACAAACAGGTATAAAGAACAGCCGACAGGTTGAACAATGTACCAACAAAACAAAGTTTACCAGTAGGTACTCTAGTAAATAAATGATTAGGTGAGAGATCTGAATTTGTTCAAGCTCCAAGTTCATAATTTATTACCTAGTGTACTGTTAACTTATTGTTCGTGTGGTCGCCGAATAACCTCGCTAACCGAAAACGTAATGATTTATTCATCTTTTTACCCAACTTCTACAACTAACGAAGAACTTCAATACATCACAACCTACTCAAACAAGAACATTAAACTGACAAACAAACATACTTAAGCACAAGAAAAATGTATCTGCCATATTTGGCGTCTAAAAGTAAACGACAATTTGAAGCAGGGGCGTGAGGACCTCCCCTTAAGGATGAGTAAGAGTGAGTTGAGTGCTCTTCATACTTCTGAACCTATTTACTCCCTAAAGTGCAGAAACAGGCTATAAGGTTGCTGTAAGTTTGACGTGTACTAATTCTTATGCAGTGCATTACCATATGAAGGAATATTTGGAGATGTTTATGTGTCAATTTAAGTCTTTAATGGTCTTTGTAGGCGTGTTTGCCTACTTAATACTGTTTTGGATGTATCAGAACTTTAAACAGTGTGAGCGCTAAGTGCATTGACTTGGGAGTTATATGATCTTTTTGTGTTTGTAGTTCTCACATACAAGCAATGAGTGTTTTCGCCTATTCATTGTCGTTAATGCTGATATCACTGAATCGCATACAAACATTTTACATCAAGATTTCCTAATGTAATTGAGAAATTAAAGTTGTCTGTGGATCCTGACATTCATCGTTAAATCTAAAATGTAGTATGATGCAACAGTCCAAATTGGTACATTTTTGTATTACTTCATTGTTTATATTGAAAATTACGCTTGTGCAAACCCACCATGAACTGTGCATGTTATGCCCCTCGTTTACTCTCAACATTAATTGCTTAGCCTGAAACGGTCAGTGCATGGGCGTACCCTGCATTCGTCCTGGAGGGTTAAATAAGTAGAAATGTGTATTTATTAAGTTGCATCAGTGTATTGTAGCGGGTCAGTGTTTGGTAGGAAAATCTAGATGAACTACCTCAGTCAAAGCAAGCTACATAAATATTTGAAAACAATAATAATAAATAAGGACCTAAACGTAATCTTAATCCAATTTCAAGACTAGACGTACCTAGAATTTCGATTTCTTTGCATGATTCTAAGGTCCTCTACGGTTCAAAGGTCAAGTTAAGTTGAATCCAAATTTTATCGTTGAAATTCCATTATCCAACTAAGTTACGTCTGGGCCAGACGGTCGTCCCTCGAGACAACGTGTTGCAATAAAAAGCGAAAATATGTGGACGGCTAGAAGCAGTCAAAGCCTAAAAATACCTGACAATAGGTCTTATCTTGGAATAGCGGTATCTTCTATTTATTAGGTGGTTGAGGTCAGGTGGCAGTGAGATCACCGCTGACACAAGGTTGGCCACAAACTACACGAA
Organism: Diloba caeruleocephala; assembly: GCA_947459985.1. NCBI lineage: Eukaryota > Metazoa > Arthropoda > Insecta > Lepidoptera > Noctuidae > Diloba > Diloba caeruleocephala. The sequence goes on from OX381629.1 coordinate 8,994,090, forward strand.
ATAAGAAGACTGGCTAAAACCATCACGGTGTTCTTCTATATCCGAGTCGAAGCAAAGCAAAAGCCCGGGTATAGGGCGTGCCGTATTATATTTCTCGATCACTATAAGATCGATCCTATTTGAATACCTCGAACAGAATCCCATTTTTTTTTGTATAACGATTTTCTGTTATACTTAAAATTTATTTATATTCTGTAAGTGCAGCATACTGTGCTAGTTCGAAATAAATTTCTTACATTCTTTCTTTCATTCATCGCACCCATTAGCATCGATGGTTGCATGCTGTCAGTTCGTACGAAAAATGACAGCTTACGGCTCGCAAATGACTTATTATCCATTACAGTTTGCCGTTCCATGAGTTCTAAGCACTTTAACCTCTTCTATGCCCTTTTGACAACAGCAACTTGCATAACTATAAAGCACAACTCTTCTTCAGGACCAAATCATGAGACTGGACTTTTAAAACGAAATATAAGCTCACTTGCGTTTTATTTATTGAACATGTCTTCGATGTCCTTCGCGTTTGATCGTTATCAGAACTTTCAGCCAACAACCCATAAATATTTTAAGCGAATCCATACCTTTTTGGGGTACGCGACATAAATTATTGGTTTGATGTTCTATATGGACAGATTGGCAATAAAACTATCTTTAAAAGTTGGTTTTGAACGCCTAATTCAATCCAATCTATGGATCTAAAAATACAATTCGTTTAGTAACAAGAAAATAAAGAAATAGTCGAGTCTATCGGTAAATTGAAACATCGGCCTCGCGTACAAAAGGTTTCGTTTCGATTAAAATATAACATCAACTTCGTTTTATAACAGCGTTACCAAGGTTCATATCCTAAGCCAAGAGTGATACCAGTAAGCAAGAGGAGGTGGATTACCATCGTTGCTTTGCGCACAAGTATCAATCGACGTTGTTCATTATAATATCGATTCAGCTACAGCAGCTGCTGCGTATTCGTGGGCCTTGCCCTGCTTGGCATTACACTTTTTTTCATAATATCAGCCGATGCACGTCCTCTGTTGAACCAAAGCTTCCCTTGTTTTCCACAACGACCAATTACATGCCGCCCGAATCCAACGATTGCCACCGACACCAGGTCGTCTGTCCATCTTGTTGCAGGCCATCCCACGCTGCGTTTGCCGGTGCGTGGTCTCCACTCAAGAACATTTCTACACCAACGGCCATCAGTTCTTTGAGCTATATGCCCCACAATGACAATCGCTCCTGATTACTATTCCTTTCAGCTGTCGGCAACTTTTCTTCTACGTTTTTCCTCATTTATTAAGCATAACTCTTCCCAGTCGAATATATGAGTGCGGATTTTGACTGTCGAAAAATAAACATCGATGACTTGTATATTCCGATACAATTATTTTTTTGCCGAGCTAATCCTGAAATGGTATTGCCTGATAAAAAATGTATCTGCAATGAGAGCGCTGTCACATTAAAATTACACAACGTTTACACCGCCGCTTCGCACTCTATATCTATACTTATAAAGCTATTCGGGGGTCATGTTGGTAAATTGTATTTTATTTTAGGGCCATTGTATATATGGCAGAGACAGTTTAGAATATTTGTGTTTGTCTGTATGATTTTCTTGTATCACGTTAGAACACGTGGATAATTTTTATTAAACTTTCACTGTTGTATAAGTCAGGGGTGTCAAAATGCCGTGGGCTGTGTTCTAATAAAAAAATCCCAGACCCAGACATCGACTTGATTATGGGTTTAGTTGGATGATTAAAACAAAAATTAAACAGACTTTAATATCGTTTATCGATCGTGTGGTGCCGGCTACGAATAGCACAAACCCATCTCATCCCGTGGGTGTCGTAAAAGCCGTGTAAGGGATTAGCCGGAGGATGGGCAGCAGCGTCCTTCGAATGCATTAACAACTCAACTGCGATCGCCAACCCGCCTGCCAATCGTGGCGATTATGGCTAAACCCTATGATGATGATGATAAATGAGCACACACCACACCGATTTCGGTCGTTGTGGTGGTCTTCGGGGGAGGCCTGTGTTCAGCAGTGGACTTTATTCGGCTGAAATGATGAGTATTATAAAAAGAGGTTAATGGGAAGTTGTATTCATATCTTCTGTCAAATTAACAAAAGCAAGTGTAATTACATAACTTCAACCTTAAAGATATGTCCGATAAACCGTATGTTGGTCTGACAAAGTAGCACAATTTTCGTTTTCAAGATTTTCAAGTACGAAATCGATTGAAGGGTTGGCCACCGCTGATATAGGTCTGGAATAGTCGTGTCTTTATATCTAAGAAATGATTCATTTCAATCGGTTAAGTAGAATCTGAGAAGCAGCTTGATCTCTCTATACTATGTATGTGCGTTTCTATCCGGAACAGAGATCATGATAAGGTGGTCGCCGCGTGAAGGAGTCGCGTGTTATAAAAGCTAGACGGTAAAAATATTGCCGCGGCCCAAGCATTTAAATAGTATAAATCTCGCTGTTACAGTCGGGCACATGTACGCGTGAAGTAAAATTTGCATATTTCAGTCTTTGCATACATTTTAACAAGGTATTGCACGCTCGCAGCTCGGCATAGAATATTAATATGTATTTAACGCATATATTCTACTCTCAGTGAGCGCAGTTTAGTTATTTATGCAAACACGCCAAACTCTAATGGAAAATATACCGCCAAGTTAAAATAAAAGTCGTAGCAGGATCGTCCATTTCATCCAGATCGTCGCTTTATTTATTTTCTGTTAGACATAGCAAATAGCTAAAAACGAACAGTGCATCACATCATCATCATCATCATCATTTCGGCCGAATGAAGTCCACTGCTGGACACAGGCCTCCCCCAAAGATCACCACAACCACCGATATGGATGTGTTGTGAGCACATTGGGGGGTTTTGCCATAATCGCCACGCTTGGCAGGCGGGTTGGCGATCGCAGTTGAGTTGTTAATGTACTCGAAGGACGCCGCTGCCCATCCTCCGGCTAATCCCTTAGTCGACTTTTACGACACCCATGGGAGGAAATGGGGTGGTGGCATTCTGAGCCGGCACCACACGGCAAATCATCATCATCATTTCAGCCAAATAACGTCTACTGCTCAACAGAGGTCTCATTTTCACATTTGTATTCATTCATTAATCATTTCGGGGGATTTTGCCAGTACTCACCACGCTTGGTCGGCGGGTCGATGAGCGCAGAATGCCTGCTGCTTCACAGAAGGAAGCTACTGCCCATCCCTCTGGTTTAAAGTCCCTTAGTCGCCCTTTACGACATCCAGGGATGGAGGTGGAGTGAAGCTGTTATAATCTTAGCCCAGACGGATAGTCCATTCTTAAATAGCCTTGCCTTATTCACCACCGCGAGGCGCTTTGATGATTTACCATCTTTCAGTACTTCCCCGTCCCTCGGTTGCTATTTCAGTAATTGATGGCATAGCACCAGTCAAAATCATAAGGGAGTGACCACACTTATCAACGCGGAAACTGCTTGAGCCGGTCAGAAAGCGCATTATGTCCATGCAATAGAAGCGATAAAGAACACATTCGCCTCATTTCGGTTCGGACGTCGCGACTCTACATCAATCGGAAACGAATTTGTATCGCGCCGAATTTCCAATCGCATTATTACGGTGCCGACGACGGATGAAAACACCCGATTACATCCGAACGGCTACGATCGCTTTCACGCGTCAACGAACACACCCAATGGTATCCGAATGGTGTGGTTCAATTACGATAATTCTCGAATGTGTCAACAATGTGCGATTCAGTTATAATTAAAGAATCAACGGACAGTCATGGTGTCTACGGCCGCTCGGAGACGTCGACGGACGATTCGCGTTATAAACAGCCGATAGCTGGCGTCGATGGACGATCCGCGGTATCAACTGCCGATCGGCAGCTTCGACTGCCGATCTACTATGCTTGTCGCGTTGGTGATACGTGATCGGCTCCAGCCGATTCCGCGTCGAAAAATGTGGTCACTCCCTAAACGCGTCGGGACATAAACAGCTATTCAAATATAGAATAATATTCTATGATATATATTTATTACGTTCCCAAATGCACATGGGCGCTGTCGTATAAACAACTTAGATTTTATGGGAAAACATAAATATAAAGCATCACACATCAAGTCACAGGCGTGGTAATTATACTTCTCCAAACTACAATGGCAGTCATAAAATAATCAGTAATAATCTAAGTCTTAACGCGATGATTTATGTCCGGGTGTCGTCACTTCGCTAGAACCCCGACACTTCACAGGATTCCTATATCTGTATTATATCGCAGTAGATATTGATATTTCACTATACTTCATGTTCATTATTTCGGCCTTGGCGCTGTATTCTGATGGATGGCTACATTCTATGTACGGGTAAGATCCCACATTTGAAGTAGAATGTACTTGATACGTTTTTACCACTTTTTTACACGCTTAATAATTTGTTTGACCTATGTATGTATACATGGTAATGGAATCTTGCAATTCAATTTTTACACACTTCTAGATGTCCGATTGACTTAAAACTTTGCAGTCCTTATCACGAATCGTGTAGAAATAAAATTATAGTTTAAAAAAATCAAGTTGATCTAAAACGCTCAAAATGTAAAATAGAACCGTGGGCCGCTCTATTAATAATATATTATAAGTATATATAAAGAATACATTATAAGTAGAGAGCGCCCCACACTTTTATTTCACATTTCAAAATTATTTGGTACTTATTATTCATGTTCCATTAAGAGCCTGTTTTTGTAAGTTTTTTAAACTATAATTTTATTTCAACTGCTGTCTGCCAATGCTATTGCAACAATAGTTTTAGCTGTACGCCTGTCGCGCACAAATTTGACGTCATCTTTGATGTGACAAGTTACATTTTGCACGGAGCGACTTCTTTTCGACCCTGGAAACCTAATCATAATCGTTTCAGCCGAAAAAAGTCCATTGCTGGACACGGGCCTCCCGCAAAGATCACCACAACCGATATGGGTGTGTTGTGGGCTCATTGGGGGGTTTTGCCATAATCGCCACGCTTGGCAGACGGGTTGGCGATCGCAGTTTAGTTGGTAATGTACTCGAAGGACGCTGCTGCCCATCCTCCGGCTAATCCCTTAGTCGACTTTTACGACACCCACGGGAGGAGATGGGGTGGTGGTATTCTGAGCCAGTACCACACGGCAAAGTCATCTTTTGGTAATGAATAATTAACGTAGTGGATTATGTTATTGTGATATATTAATTGTAAATCTTCTGTTGCTAATGTATTTTTAATTGTAATATTACCTATATTTCTGACACAATGTAACATTGTTAAAGAATAAATCAATCAAACCAAAAAAAAAGAAGTCGAAGCGGGTCGCTCGTAATTAATAATCTCGTACAAAACTCATTAAAATCTAAGTTTCATTGGATTTTTGCCTCAACACTAACAGTTTGACGTTATAGTACCTTGAAGTTCCAAGGCCGCTTATCGCTCAGTTTCAAGTGGCTACCTACAAACTCTACCCTGGCTAGACCACTGAAATAGCTCTAATTTCCTTTTCAAGTGCTACACATGCAATAAAGGTGCGGCGCGAGTGTCAGCGTGACCTTGGGGCTTCAGTTACGTAAGCGTATGCAAACTTGGGGTGTGCCCCAAGGACGAGCGCGCGCGATTCCGAATTAGAACTTATATAATTTGAAGGCGTTGGTTTGTGAATGAAATATCGTTTTTTTAGGTATAGTTTTAGTACTTAATTTCCTTGTGTTGTATTGCGACCTTGTAACGCTAGCTTTACACTTTGTAGCCTTCGCGTCATCTCGAAACAGAGTAGAGGACGTAAAATTAAGACAGTAGTATTCTCGTTATCCCCTTTGCCATGGCTTTTTGGTCTTCTTTATTTATCTGAATATGTTCTTCTCTATTTATATCTAAAGTGCGGCCGCCGAGAGAATGCGTTCCTGACATCCGTAAATGGGTCTAGTTTTTTTTACATTAAAGATTAAATTTCATCTATACAAATAAATAATATTGAAGTGTCTGTTTGTAATGACAACATAACAGCTTTTTACTAAATGCATATGAAAGTATATACGGGTACAACAAAAAAGCTATTTGTATTTTTTTGTCTGTCTGTCTGTCTGTTTGTTCCCGCTAATCTCCGAAACGGCTGGACCGATTTCTACGAGACTTTCACTGGAAGATAGCTGATGTTATAAGGAACAACATAGGCTACTTTTAATTTAGAAAAATAATTAGTGTTCCGTACAAAAAAAATAAACCCATGAAATACAATATATATATATACATACTCTATGTCAAGTGTCCATGCCGAAGTACTCTAAATTATATATATATAATCCACTTTCTTTTAAATTAAACGGCGGGTAAGACCGCGGGTCCCAACTAGTCATTAATATAACAGAAACTAGACCAATTAACACATGTCAGGAACGCATTCTCTCGGCGGCCGCAGTGTATTACCTTAACGTATCGCTATAGTATAGTTCACTTGTTGGAAATCGCCTATCAGAGAAGGAAAATAGATGGAAAACTAATGATGGTTGGTGCCCGGAAGATCCCTTACTCTCCTCTCACCGTAACGCTTGTTATTTCTGTAACATGGGGCAAGTAGGTATTTAAATGACTATGTATCTAAGCATCAGTAGAATCCGTTGACGTCACAGTACAGATATGTGTTCGCTAGCTCTGCCCGCGTGTCCGTCCGCGGAATTTGGATATTTGTAAAGAAGTTATTAGAAAACAATCCCGTTTATCTGTACTATATCTGAACTATATATTACAAAGCGAGATAAACCAGTTGACTTGTTTGTAGTCGAATAAAAACAAAAATGTTTTGACTTCTATTACCATACTGCACTACTATTTGAATTTTTACTGTTTCCGGTTTATGAAATATCAGCTAAATAACGCTGGGCGTAAATTAAAATTTAGTGTTGACGTCCACTGCTGGACAGAAGCCTCCCCAAAAGATTACCACGATGACCGGTATGGGTTTCTGTTGTGTGCTCATTGGGGGATATTGCCATAATCGCTTCGCCTGGCAGACGGGTTGGCGAACGCAGTTTCGTTATAAAAGTACTCGAAGGACGCTGCTGCCAATCCCATAGTCGCCTATTACGACACCCACGGGATGGGATGGGGTGGTGGTATTCTTTCGTTTTTTATTGTGTATATATATATTTTATGTTTTTTCGTATATTCGTAGAAATTTAATAATAGTCTTCTATTCAACGACATAATCTATCTGTGTGTCTAATTTAATTAAAAACCGTTCAGCTGCTTGAGTTCAGCGTGATGCGAGTCTCAAACATTCAAACGTACAAACTTTCACATTGATAATAGTATTAAGATTAGAATCAATACAAAAATTGTATTATGATAATATTTTCAAAAACAGTAAAATTCGAAAAGAATATTTTGATTAATATACATATATCGCTAAGTCGACTTTTGGCGATTTTAACTTTTTTCTGCCGTACACCTTCGAAAATAATTATATATGCTCACAATTTTTCGTATCGTTATCTTTATGAATAAATATAACTTAAACCGAGAGACACGCTAACGGACGAATACTAAAACGCCAGTTAATATTAAATCTATTCAATAAACCTGTTTTAAGTCACAAAACCGGGTGGCTCAAATAGTTAAAGCGGGACTTAATATTAACTGGCGTTTCAGTATCTCGTATCAGTTTCAATGCCTCAACACGTTTTTGGACTTGCTGACGACATCGACTGCGGTACTTGAACGCGAGACCACACAATTACATTTCAGTTGTTCAGTGTCCAAAGAGCTGTTTCTAATGTTATAAATCTGTTGTTTAGCTCTTTAATTACAGCGTTTATTTTAATTACAGAAATTGAATTCGTCGCTAGCATGTAAAAAGCACATTTCATAAACGTTAATCACATCACAGTAATTGTGGTTCAACGTACAGCTCCTGTAAAAGATAGCGTGATAGTAAATATTTACTCCCTATCATCGTCAGAGGCGCTCTTAGCCAGTTTCACTCACTGATCGGTAAACGATCGGTGAGGTTAAGCAATGCTTGGTGCGGTCAGTATATGGATGGGTGACCGCATAGCGGTATTTAAAATGAGCTCCGTTCTTCGTATTGAACGTAAAATTGTCGGTCCCGTTTGTTGTAATATTAGACAGCAGTCGTTAAGGCACGTTTTCAAAAATTCTGAAACAAGGTTGGCCACTAACCACACTAAATAAAAAAAAATTGTGTGGCAAAAATACGTGTGGCATGAGATCCCTCGGTCTTTATTTATTTTTGCTTGATAGTTTGTGCATTTTCTGTAAGCACGACGGCATTGTTATTAATTTTATTACTTAATTAATAAAACAATACAGATTGTGACAGTGTGTGCTCATTGTCTTGTCTTGAGCGAACTGATTGCGAGGTGCTACAATTGGGGGAGTTTTGGTTCATACTTTTGGCGCGCATCAAACATATCTACTTCTTTTAATATATAATATCATTGATTATAAGGTACATAAACAACGCAGCTTTCCCGTACTTTTGTTATTTTGTATCATGTTCTCGAAAATGGAAAAAAACTAAGTGCGAGCCGTTATTAAATACCTCTGTTTAAAAAAGTTAACGACGCAAGAGATTCATTGCGATTTGGAGGCAACATTAGGAGAGCCTGCTCCGCCGTATTCCACTGTCGCAAGGTGGGCTTCTCAATTTCGAGTAGGGAGAACGAGCACGGAAGACTAACATCGTTGCGGCCGTCCATCGACGTCAGTCACCCAAGAAAATGTTGCGAAAGTCGAGAAAATTGTATTGAGCGATCGAAGAGTTACCATCCGATACTTAATTCAAGAAACGGGCATTTCACATGGAAGTATTCAATCCATATTGAAACAATCTTTGAATATGAGAAAAGTCTCCGCAAGATAGGTGCCGAGAATGTTAACCGACAGTCAGAAACAAAATCGACTTGACATTTCGAAGATATTGTTGGACAAGTTTCAAGAAGATTCTGAAAACTTTTTGTCTCGTTTCGTAACAATGGACGAAACATGCGTCCATCATTTTGATCCCCAGACAAAACAGCAATCTTCGCAATGGAAACGGCCATCATCACCGACCCCGAAGAAGTTTCGTGTCGTGGCATCGGCTGGCAAGGTTATGGCCTTAATATTTTGGGACTCAGAAGGGATGTTGTTGATTGATTACCTGGATTCCCAAGTTGAGGAATGCCATCAAAGAGAAAAGGAGAGAGAACCTTCGAAGGGGCGTGCTGTTTCATCATGACAACGCACCCGCGCACAGGTCGGCAGTTGCGATGGCTGCCATTCAGCAAGCTGGCTTCGAATTGGTTGACCACCCCCCTTATTCACCAGATCTGGCGACTGGTGAATTTTATCTGTTCCTCAAATTGAAAAAAATACAGGGGAAACAGGTACGAAGACGATAACGAGGTGATGGATGCCGTGGAGAGCTTTTTGCAGGACCAAGACAAAACTTTTTTGTGAAAGGGATTGAAGCCTCGGAAAAGCGCTGGACTCGGTGTGTAGAGAGACTCGGAAACTATGTAGAAAAATAAATTATTAAGTTATCAATAGTCATTATATTCTTTCTCATTCTCACTACTTTTTGATCCCTCCTCATAGTATACTAAAACTTCTATCAAAAGCCATCCACTGGTTCTTATCCACGTGATGGTCTTTCATACAGACAGACATAAAGCTTCCCAGTATTGTTGTTATTTTAAGTACAGTGCCCGGCACGAATCTTACGCTCGAGTGAAGATCGGTTTGCGCAGTTATATACCGCCAGACAGAACCAAAAAATCACTCCTGTCCAGTTGAAGAAGGGAAGATCAGCGCTTAAGATAGTATAATACAAATATTATAGTATAATAAACAAAAAGCGTGACTAAGGTGACAAGGTGCCACCGTAATAAACAACACATAAGGAGTAATCCGTTTAAAAATGGTTTATTATAGTCGCGAAAACACTACTATATCAATGTTAATCTCGAATTGAAATATTGGAAAAATATCCAATGTACAGAAATTCCTTCTATAAGTTACTCGTATAAACTATGAACTCACATAATCTCATTGCGCGACGTTCACAAGGACCGGACAATGTCAACATTACGTAACCTTGGCCACGTAACATTTTAATACAAATTGATTGCTAGATGACATCAAAAGAGTTTATAACCTTACGTATGGTCAAAGGCAGATACATCATCATCATTAACGATCATTGCGTGCAAGGTAACCGCTAGCTAACTTCCCGTATCTTATGACTGGTGCTACAAACTATGGCGTATGGCACAAAGTAGCGGCAATTAATTCCACTTGACATGTCCGTCCATGTTGGGTTTTATAGTGCTGCAAAAGTAAACCAGTACTTTTTTAACTTAAGGGCAACATTTCGCTCATTTCCGGGAAATAACGTTTTACAGTGCGAAGCTTTGCTGTATTTTGTGAGATTAGATTGTTTTAATTGGAGGTCTCCCGTAGCATTTTAATGTTGGGATTAAGGATCTTTTTTACCCGTGTTTTTTTTAATTTCTCCCTTCTATTTCTTTACTCATTATTATGTCTCTTCAGTATAAAATTACTTAAAAAAATATAACTCTAACCAGCTTTATCGTCGGCACTTCCCCGCGATTTATTAATTTTCTCTTATAAAAATCACTATCTTTATAGATGAGTTGCTTTTCGCTTTGTAACTCTTCTCCGAAATCACAAAATGGATTCGAATGGGGTTTTCGCTGTTAGATAGCATGGGTTTTTGACCAAGTAAAACCTTGGCTATATTTTACCTCCCAACAATATCGTGATAAAAGGCATATTAGCACAAATGAGCTTTATGCATATAACTAGTGTAACATAGCATAGGCATCAGCTGAAAATCAACGTTGCAACTAACTGTAGCAATTTGCCTTTTAGACACACACATTTGACATTACCACTCAGTATTTATTATTTTATGTTCTTGTTTTATCCTTTTTGGTATTGCTTTTGTTATGATGTCTAATACACATTTTGTTCGTTTCTTTCTTGTATAAATTCAGCCACCACCAAATTCAGTCAATCCTGTAGAACTAGAGTCGTTAAGCCTGCTTTAGTTAAAAACATCCATACTTTTATGTACTATTATAGCAGGATTAAGTACGTCTTATCGGCTTTTTGCGTTATCAGCTTTGCCTCGTTCCTTCGATCCTATATCAGTACTCGCGTCAAACTCTTCAACCAATCGGACGCCGTGCCGAACGCACTAAATGTGTAGTTTACTTTTACATTTCGATTCTGAAAAGAAACAGGCTATACACAGAAGGACATAACCATTAACTTACTATAAAACATACGATCCCATACTACGATACTAAACATTTCATGATATGAAGTATTTTTGGCTTTGCATGCAAAGCGATTGCCGACCTTCGCAACTTATGTATGCAGAACCATCCCCAAATGAGTACTTTGATTATGATCTCGTAATCGGTATCAGTTTAATTTTGACAGTTCAACAAAAATTAGGCTCTCGATCCGTTTATAGAGAATTATTGATTAAACTAGTAAGATATTCAGGGAATTCAATACCCGATTCGCATTCCAAACATGTATAATATTTTTTTTTTTTTTATATCATTTTTTTAATTAATGTAGACGATTGAATAAATATTTTTTTCAAAATACGAAAATTCCCGTTATTTTCTGAACACACCTCGTATAGGCAGGCCGTGTGGTGCCGGCTACGAATAGCACCAACCCATTTCATCCCGTGGGAGTCGTAAAAGGCGACTATGGGATTAATCGGAGGATAGTCAGCAGTGTCCCTTCTGTGGAACAGTAACTATCACAAACCCGCCTGCCAAGCATGGTGTGTACACCCAAATTTCGCCTAAAATGATACACAGTTTCGGTGAGAGGACATGCGTGCCATGGAATGCTATGGAGTTCAGCAGTAGACATGCCTTTTGACCTTTCATAACACCCTCGGAAAATGTCTAGGGGTAGCTATTCTTAGACTAGAAATAACCGGTCGCTTACTTTATGTATATCATCATCATATCAGCTAAAGAACGTCCACTGCTGAACAAAGGCCTGGCCCACATATTTCCACAACTATTAAGCTAAAAGAATATGCTATTTTAGCTAAAGCTCACAAAAGCTTTATGACTCTACGTAGCCCGCAGCGTAGAGACGAGATCTTTCCTCCGATTTATTTGTTTAATCAAACTTCCACGGGCGGGATAAGATCGTTCCTCGACCTCATAAATTTTTATAACTAGAAAATGGAAGTTTATTTTGTCGTCCAATTCCAAAAATAACTATTGAGCTTTTCTGTCATAAACTACTACCCTATCTCTTGTGGTGTCCGGATATCCGCGTGGTGTCCGGATTAAGAATATAGCACCTCTCCTTTTACTCCCGTGGATCTCGTAAAAGGCGACAAAGGGACTCTAAACCAAAGGGATGGACAGCAACGTCCCTTCTGTGGAACAGTAGCCATACTGCGCTCACTAACCCGCCTGCCAAGCGTGGTGAGTACTGGCAAATTTCCCCCAAAATGTTGACACAATTGTGGAAATCAATGGGCAGGCCTTTGTTCAGCAGAGGACGTTCTTTGGCTGGTATAATGATACGTTTTATCTGTTAGTTTTGTTAATAGGTTAAATGAATTCAATCTTTTTTGTTTAATTTCACGGGTGGCAGGATAATCTAATATACCTTGCGTGTGTACTGCGCGCGCCTCTCTGAAGGTTTGTGCGGCCGGCCAGGTCGCACAGAAATGGGGCCCGACAAACAGTGATGGGCCGATACCTGCCGGGGGTGCGGTCTAATGCTGTAAGGCGAACACCTCACTCCCAGCCGGAGGTAAGTGAAGGGACACCGTGGAGTTTTAGCCGGTTAGAGTTGTCCCTTCCCAAGGCGGAGGAAGTCCATGAAAATTTCCCCACGACAAAAAATAAGGATAGTCTAATATAAACACGTATCTACCTTCATTATCGGATTTTCTTTCGTTCGTACTGACAGATCTCAATGTCAACCAAATAACCTCAAGTTCATTAACATTGACACGTTAAGCGCTTTAGAAAGAAACCCTAAAGTCTCCGCCTATAATCATAATAATTAATGGACGTTTCTAACTTTACTGTCTGCTGCTATGCTATAAAATTGATTTTAGTTCGGACTTTTCTGTAAGTTTAGCTACGAGAAATGGTATGAAGTCTAAACCCCAAGGGACGACTCGTTGTTAATACTGCGTGTATTACTTGCTTTCAAAGGCTTAATCCGTATGACGTGAATAAGTCAACAAGCCGTCCTGCAGAAAATTTTATATTTCATCAATATAAGCGTCTAGATTGCCTAATTTATGGGGTAAATAAAAAACTTAGTCGGTAATACTGTGCGGTATACCATAATAAGTAAACCTATAGTTAGTTCTTTATTCGCCCCATGAAACAATACCAAGGAAGTTGACCAAACATTGAACCGATATTTCTTTCAAAGTCATCGTTTTTTATTTCGGACTAGCTGCCCGCTCCAGTTTCTCATAGGCGGGTTCATGCAAATCCGATTGCAGCGCCACCCACCGGGTCCAATTGTGAAATTAAACCATCCAGGAACCCAGTGAAACATACACAGAATATTTCATCAAAATCGGTCCAGCCCTTTAGGAAGAGTTCAGTGACATACACATGTACAGAAGAATTATATAAGATATACCAAATATTGACACTTATGAAACGTCAGCGTCTAAGTTTCACGGTTCCAAATAATTGATCTCGTGGAGAAAAGCCGGCAAGAAACTCCACGGATACTCTTTTAAAATAATTGAGATTACAATGTTGACACAATGTTGTACAAATGATTATAAAGCATATACCGAGAAAAATGTAGGTTAATGTGTGAAGATGGAATATACCACAATTTTATAATAATAATTAATTTGCCGTGGTTTTCCGGCTGACCAGTCCCAACAGACGGCACTCGTTGACGAGCATGACGCGTGCATCAGCATCGCTTAGCTCAACCATTTTGTAGGGAACCGAACGAGCCGATACAAAACACCACCACCAGCAAGACATTTTAGTGAGCATGACAGACCAATACCGTTAGGCAAAAGACACAATCAATATAAGTATTAAACATATAACAATAATGACTACATGGATATGAAGGAAGTTTAATAGCGTAACCAATGGCGGCACGGTTGGCGCAGTAGTCGAGTGTTCGGTTTTCTGCGCTACGAGTCGCGGGTTCGAACCCCGCAAGGAAAAAATATTTGTATGATCTACACACAGTTATTTCGGGTCCAGACCCAGACCAGACAGTGTTTGTGCATGTGAGATTGATCCCTGTAAACAACACTTACATAAATGTATATTTTGCATGGCTCCAAAAATATACATCTAAATGCTATCTTATTTAAGAAATGAAAGTAGCTTCAGTACGTTTAAAAAGAGGTTGCACGCTCTACTTACGGAAAAATCAAACCATTCAGTTACAAAGTATATGTAGGATCCTAATTAGATAAATTAATGGTAATGAAATAATGTTTTTTTTTAAATTTGAAGTTATTACTATTATTACTACTATAACTAACTGTGCCCCGCGGTTTCACCTGCCGATTAATTTAAAACATATTGGATTATTTCGGCATAGACAATTGACTATAGAATATAAAATATTGAATAGAATAATTGGGTTTTTAATTTTTATGCGCGGCACGCTAATTCTTTTTCTTTTGCTAAAATAAAAGTAGCCTAAGTTACTCGATATAACATCAGCTATCTGCCAGTGAAAGTCCCGTCATTATCGGTCCAGCCGTTTCGGATATTAGCTGGAACAAACAGACAGACAGACGTACAGAAAGACGGGAGGAGCAGGAGGAGAGGGGTTTTGCCATAATCGCCACGCTCCACAGATGGGTTGGCGATTACAATTGAGATGAGGTAGTGATATTCTTAGTCGGTACCACACGGAAGGTACCACGTCCCCGTTCCACGGTATACGTAATTATAACGACATTCAATTCACAACAAGAGATAAGGTGACATATTCTAACCCCAGGGTCCACTTGTATGAAATTTCAACCGACATCGAACCCCGCTGTATACATACGTAAACTATACACTATACATGATAGTAGACTTTCAGTTTAGTAAAACTACTGGGCATAAGAAACTAAAAAACTAATGTCTCGAGGTGATTTCGCGAGGCGGTAGCAGTCGTAAGACTTCACCTTCAGGTTTGAGCAATCACCTTCTACAGCTTTGAGCAATCACCTGAAGCTCAAACATGCTGATAACCTTACACACAGACGTGTTTTTCCAAACGTTCCTTGAGGAATAATATGGGTCTAGTAGTATCGTTTTTTTTTTGCGCTTGTATATTTGGTAGAAAATTCGGCATTTGAGCCGAATGTTCGGCCGAATACGATTATTCGTTAAACCTGCCGAATAACGAATATAAAAACTAAACTGTATTAAACACTGAAGTTTCCGTCATCGTATATATTTGAAGCAGCTTTATTTGTCATCCTAATCTCTTTCCTAAACTATCTGAGATCAATAACCGAAGACGAAGAGATAACAATAGATTATGCTTAAGGGGATGGATGCCTTTGTTTAGCAGTGGACGTCCTGTGGCTGATATGATGATGATGGTGATGATATGCTTAAGAAAGTTAAATACAGTATTTAGCACAAACAGAAATTTTGCTGATGCTAAAACGAATATTTACTACTCAAAAAGCATTTCCTCTCAGTATAACTTATAATGTATGTATGGTATATGTTTATATATTTATTTAAGTATATATTATCCCCCAAAATCGCTTGTTATCATTATTCTTAACTGTTTTCTTCCTGATTGTACACTTGATACTGACCTCTTTTGTTTCTTTTTTTATCATTGAAAAGGTTTGCTGAAATATAACTCAATGTTGAGTTAAGGTCGCCTTTGTACGTCATGTTTTATTTTATTTAACAATCTATGTTTTAAGTTCAACAATAAAGATTAAGAATATTCGGCCCATCCCTGGGCAAGGACAAGGGGCATTAAAAAAATGGATATCAAGCTTATTTTTTAAAACGTTGCCCCACACTAGATATTCTTCTGTGTCGTGGGTGCATTTACAGACATGAATGCCACGTACAATACACCCAGACCCGGAACAACTACCTGCAGATCATACAAATATTTGCTCCGTGCAGAAATCGAACCCACGACCCCCGGAGCGCAGCAGTCGACTGTATCAGCCACTGCACCAACCGTGTCGTCAACGTCAAGGTGTATGGATATGCGTCGTAGATGCTGCCAATTGTAAAAATTATGTGATAAAACATGATGTATTTTTCAATTGATTTGCAGACCAGTTGCACTGGTTGATTCCAGAGAAATATTTATTAATATATATTTTAAGAGCAACTATGCCTTCTTTCCAGCAAAAAAATATATTAAACTGATTCTGTTTGCCAAAGTGGAATTACGACCCACAGATTTACTGTAAGATAATTATTCATCATCATTTCGGCCGAATAAAGTCCACTGCTGGACACAGGCCTCTCTCAAAGACCACCACAACGACCGATATCGGTGTGTTATGTGTTCATTGGGGGGTTGTGCCATAATCGCCACGCTTGGCAGGCGGGTTGGTGATCGCAGTTGAGTTGAAAGAAAGAAAGAAAGAAGAAAGAAAAAGTATTTATTTCTGAACACCACAGAGACGCGCATAATATTAACACCAAAGTATAAAACACTTTTTTTTTTCCTTGCAACACTCACGCAGTTTAATAAAGTACCTCGCCAAAGGACTTGAGAGTCCAGGCTATTCACATACAAAAAAGAAAAGTAATACAGCATTTCCAGCTCTGTTTAGTGCGTGAATGTTGGCAAGAGATTTAAATTTCTACTAAAGCAAAATAATTATACTATATAAAACTACGATTAAATTAAAATAATTGTGCGCCGCTAGTGTCCAGAAAATGGCTAACACTCAGCATTATGCTGCAGCGTTGAGATAAAATCAACATCAACAGCGCTGGTTTTCAGTATCAGCCTCCTAACCTATCTGACGTCATGGCATCAAATCTTGTTTATGTAAATACAAAATACTAATCAATTATAGAAAAAACAAAAAGGACTCTGCTGCTAATTGCTATATCTTTCGCCAGAAGTAAACGACAAAAACATTAATTTTTGCCGTATCGGGCAGCCATGATTGTGCGTTATGCAATATTATTACGTTACCAGAGTCAAATCAAACAGGATATTATAAATGCTTGCGTGAATTATAAATCTAAGATTATTGTGGTGAGAGCAACGATGAAAACCACATGGCCTTACACAGAAAACCTCCGATGCCACGCGTGTTGCCTATAGGCCGTAACACGAAAGGTAAAAAGAGAATGTATTGTTATTTATAATAAACTGTGTTGTAAGTTGTTAATGTATTCAAAGGACGCTGCTGCCCATCCTCCGTCTAATCCAGAGGTTCCCAACCTTTTTTTGTCTACTGCCCACTTTAAGAATAAATTATTTTTTAACGCCCCCCTTTTTAAACATACTTAAAAACCGCTAAGTACTTATAACTGATTATTGAAACGCAAATTTATAGTATTCGGACAGAGTATCTTTTATTGAAAATAAAACAAACAATCAATTCTTATATAAAAACTAATGTGAAGGTTGAATCTGATGCTGTTCAATAAGTTTGTTGATATTAGGTTCCAATTTACTCAAAAACAGCCGCAAGTCGCCACGTTCGGTAACACGCAAACGATTTCTCTTTTTAGTAAGCAGCGTTGCCACAGCACTAAATCCACGTTCACACAAATATGACGATGGGAATGCTATCAAAAATCGTTGAACAATTGACCACAATCCAGGGTACAATTGCGGGATCGGTTTTTGTAGCCAAAATTCTTGATATCCATTTTTGAACTTGATTTTTATTTCTTCGTTTGTTGTCAATTCTATAAGTTCTTCTTCCAGCTGAGGTGACATTGCTGTGTTGACATTTGAAAACGGATCCAACACCCAGTCTAGTATTTTCAAGTTTAAAATTTCCTGGTATCGTTCGGTGAAGTCAATGTGAAGGTTTTCCAAATGTTGGCAGTAGGCAAACAAGTCGTCGTTACTGCAGTATACTGATAAATTCGGAAAATTGTGAAACTCACGTCTGCCCATATTCTTTTTGTGCAGAAGCAGTTTGGCTGCGAAAGCAGCAACGACATTTTTTGTTTTAATTAAATTTAGTTCATTGCCTTGCAGTTGGAGGTTCATGTCGTTGAACATTTTATACAGGTCTGTCATGTAAGCTATATCATTCTTTGATGTTATGAGCTTGTTGCGCAGTTCTGTATCTTTAGTTTCCAAGAACTCTATCATAGAGTCAAACAGGTTGTAAAATCGAATCAGACAATTGCCTCTTGACAGCCAACGAACTTCAGTATGAATCAACAAACGGTTGAAATCTTCGTCATTAGTAACACAAAGCTGATGAAATAATCTATCATTCAAAGAGCTGCTACGGATTTTATTGACTGCTTTGATGACATATTGCAGTGATTGAAATAGTCGTTCACTTAAGTTTCTAGCAACCAAATGTTGTCTATGAATAACGCAATGTATAGCAAGGACATCTGGAATTTTATTCTTTAAGTATGCCATGAAGCCTTTATGGCGCCCTGTCATAGCCGGAGCGCCATCCGTAGCAACTGATATAATATTTTTCAAAGGAATCTCTTTCTCTTCACAAAACACAAAACACTTTTCCAATGTATTGAATATGGTTTCGCCTTTTGTATCTGTCTCCAAATTTCTGGCAAACAATAGTTCTTCACGTATTTTCTCATCTTTAATAAACCTCCCGTAAGATAGCAACAACGCTTCATTAGTTGGTAAAGTGGACTCATCGAGCTGAATTGAGAATTGACTAGTCTTCAGATGATTGCACAATGATTCTTCAATGTTTTCAGCCATTTCATCAATTCGTCTTTGCACAGAATTATTACTCAAAGGAATTTTTCGGATAATATCTGCGGCCGGTTTATGAAGCACAGTAGTTATTACTTCCTTTATTTCTGGCAAAATTAACTGTTCTCCGATGTTGTGTGGTTTGCCTTTTTGAGCAATTAACAAAGAGATATTGTACGAAGCTCGAAGTCCGTCGTCATCTTGCTTAGCAGCCGCCGAAAATAGTTTTGATACACTTGGCTGAGCATTATGCTTCTTCTCTAGGTCTTGAAAATATGCTACATTCTTTTCTGTCTTATCTGGATGCATTTTATTCAAATGATCTTGCAGTCTTGAAGGCTTCATTGCTTCGTTCGAAAATGTTTTTAGACATAGAAGACACAAAGGCGACGACGGGTTTGTGGGATTTTCAATAAATCCGAATTTGATATATTCCGCAGAGTATTGCCGTCTCTTCTTTTTTACTTCCGACATTGTTTTGTTTTAAGAAATACGTAAGTGTTGAAATCAAGTACTGCTTATCTATTATGCGCGAAACCGCAAATGAAAATAAATTAAATTTACGTCGTTTATATAGGATTGCATAAGCAGCACGCACCAACAGGAATAAGACAAACGTGCATAAACTCGTTTATCTCATTCGACGCCCAATCGTACTCGACAAGCAAGAACAAGTATTATAGAACCAGCCGATTGGTATAGGAATGTACAATTCGGATTATTTAACAAAAACTTGTTAAAACATGATTGCCCGCGGTCTATTATATCAAACCGAGTTTGAGCTATATCTTAATTAATATTAGTTGATGTTCACAAGATGTAGTCGAGAGTCGAGAGCTCAGTCGGTGTCTAAGAGTCTTCCTAGCTAGGTAGATGAAATTATAAATCGACCCCAAAGCCCTACACAATGCCCCCTTTTTTTTCTGGGTCTCTTACCGCCCCCCTTTAGGCCTGCAGCGCCCACAAGGGGGCGTTATCGCCCACGTTGGGAAAGACTGGTCTAATCCCTTCGTCGCCTTTTACGACACCCACGGGATGAGATAGGTTGGTGCTATTCGTAGCCGGAACCACACGGCAAGACTGTAAGATGATTATTAACCGGGTAATATTTATAAGTATACTTTACTTTTCACGATAAAGTTTGATATTATGGTTGATGAAAAAATGGTAGGCACGAGCGATCCATAAAAATAGTTACAACTGCTTCTAAACATGCAACTACCCTTGTCGCCCTGAGTTGTAGGGAATTTAATTTCCATTCTTACTTAAAGTTTTACTATTAGATTACCTTTCAAAAAAGTTGTACAAGTTAACAAAGTTTTTAGGTCCAAAGTAAACGTATACTCTTCTAAATTACTTCGTAAGTTCTGACGTGTCTTGCTCCGAATTTTAGATTCGTTAATTGTATGCCGTGTGGTGCCGGCTCAGAATACCACCACTTCATCTCCTCCCGTGGGTGTCGTAAAGGTCGACTAAGGGATTAGCCGGAGGATGGGCAGCAGCGTCCTTCGAGTACATTAACAACTCAACTGCGATCGCCAACCCGTCTGCCAAGCGGGGCGATTATGGCAAATCCCCCCAATGAACCCACAACACACCCATATCGGTCGTTGTGATAATCTTTGGGGGAGGCCTGTGTCCAGCAGTGGACTTCATTCGGCCGAAATGATTAATTTCGTATGTATAAAGATGCCACTACGACTTCCTAAATTAACATATGTTAGGTACTTTAATTAACATATTATTAACATGCAGATCTGTATAGTCCCTTGTTTTCCCCTGTAGTGCTATATTTATTGGAGCGTATTATATTATTGGAGTCGTTATTTCGATATTCCGCCGTAGACTCCTGCCCTCAATTCACATTATTAGCCCGATTGAACGAAAAGTCGGAATTTAGGATACCAATCACGCTACTACTCACTACTGTTTAGTACGTCTCATCATCATCATCATTTCGGCCGAATGAAGTCCACTGCTGGACACAGGCCTCCACCAAAGATCACCACAACGACTGATATGGGTGTGTTGTGTGCTTATTGGGGGGTCTTGCTATGATCGCCACGCTTGGCAGACGGGTTGGCGATCGCAGTTGAGTTGTTAATGTACTCGAAGGACGCTGCTGCCCAACCTCCGGTTAATCCCGCAGTCGACTTTTACGACACCCACGGGTTGAAATGGGGTGGTGGCATTCTGAGCCGGCACCACACGGCTTAAATGTAACGTCTACGTACTTCTATAAACATTACTTTAGAATAACATCGTAATAATATGTACAGACCTCCAGTCTCTCGATTCACGTCCGAAATTAATAATCAATCTAATACAAAATCTTTAGATTAATAATCAACCAAAATTGGATTTGATGGATTATTAATTTCGGCCATCTATCGGCTTGGTTTACAACGTTTACAATTCGTGTAGATAGTGTCCGGATTAAGAATACAGCAACACTAGGTTGATATTATAAAATTTGGTATATAATTTTTCGAGAAATAAAGATGGGTGGGATACCCAGTCGTCAGGTATCCTAGTCGTATTCATAAAAGCAATCTGTGTACTGTAACCTTCATACGGTCATGTTATGGTAAAGTTAAATAGTAAATGCTGTTCCATGTTGTGTCCGGATTAAGAATATATCACCACTCCATCTTCCGTAGATGTCGTAAAAGGCGTCTAACGGACTCCAAACCAGAGGCATGAGCAGCAGCATCTTTTTTGTGGAACAGTAGTCATACTGAGCATACCAACCAGCTGCCAAGAGTGGTGAGTACTGGCAAATTTCCCCCAAAATGACGACACGATTGGGGAAATCTATGGGGGGGAGGCCTTTGTTCAGATGTGGACGATCTTTGGCTGATATTATCATACAACTTTATACCAGGATAAATAAACCACAAAGAAGCTTATTCGATTATGCAGTTTCTACCCATATTATAAACCGAAGTCATGGTCATTGTGGATATATATAGGGGAGGCCTTTGTTTGACGATCTTTGGCTGATATGATGATACAACAATATAGTTACGCCAGTTAAAATAAACCACAGAGAAGCTTGTCCGATGAAGCAGTATTTACCGAGATCGAAGTTCTGGTCTTGCCTAAAAGTGCAACCTGCCTTCATGAGAGCCATTAACATGCTTTAGAATTTTAATAATAATAGATCAAATAACTAGCCAGAACACACTTCATCATCAATAGATTTTTCTTTTCTTCGACTAAAGACTCCATCATCATATCAGCCAAAGGTCGTCCACTGCTAAATAAAAGCCTCCCCGATAGATTTAAAAAATTGTGTCGTCATTTTGTACAGAAATTGCCCAGTACTCACCAAGCTTGGTGAGCGCAGTATGGCTGCTCTTCCACAGAAGGGACGCTGCTGCCCATCCCTCTGGTTAAGAGCCCGTAGTCGCCTTTTACGATATCCACGGGAGGTGATGGAATGGTTGCCATATTCTTAATCGGGACACCACACCGAATACAGACGAAACGGTGAAAATAGTTCCTCGGACAAAAACAGCCTCAGGTGGCCAAAGTACTTAGGTGTTGAAATAAATTTGCAATCTCATGGTCGCTTAAAGCTTAGTCAAATCGTTACAGTTTAAAGAAAGCCATCAATTATATTAAATGGACGTTTATATTCCTTTGCCTTAAAATAATAACACCTAGAAAGATAGTCGACACACGCAGCGTGTACCATACCAACCATATGAACGGAGACTGATGTGACACTATTCGCTGGGCGGCCGTTAATGGTCCGCAAATAGGTTGTGAAGATGCCGATAAAAAAATGATATAAGCATTATAGCATAGCATATATCATTGCATAAAATCAATATAAAATGGTGCCGGCTCAGAATACCACCACCCCATCTCCTCCCGTGGGTGTCGTAAAAGTCGACTAAGGGATTAGCCGGAGGATGGGCAGCAGCATCCCTCGAGCACATTAACAACTTAACTGCGATCGCCAACCCGTCTGCCAAGCGTGGCGATTATGGCAAGACCCCCTAATGAGACCACAACACATCCATATCGGTCGTTGTGGTGATCTTTGGGGGAGGCCTGTGTCCAGCAGTGGACTTCATTCGGCCGAAATTATAATATAAAATTAAACTAATTTAAATTATTGTATGTGCTAGTGATGCACGTTGCACGTATGTATACCATACATATGGATGCTGCATGTAGGTATATAGAATGAATGTAATAAACGCAATTTTTGATTCAATGGATGCCATTCGCCTAAACTTTAGAAAATATTATCAACAATAAATATCAATTTTATGTAGTTTATCCGTGAACATGACGCTTGCAACAGCAATTAAATAGCGGGAACTCAAAACAAATAAAAAACATGGTAAATATCCCGTTTTCAGTTCCAATAATAGTGTCAGTGACCATGTCAGTTAAAAACTTATAATAAATATCAAGATTTAATTTATCAAACTTCAGGGACAAAATCGGTATTGTTGTCATCCACGCCAACAGTTAACTTCTGCATGCCATACGGACATAACCCGGGCAATAGCAGCAATGCCTAGCAATATTTTGTATGTCTTTATTGACCAATTCTAATACTTCCAGATAGATTGTACTTCGCAACTTTGAAGACCGGATACAAGCCAAAGCCGACACGAAACAGCAAATATTTCCACATCGAAGATGAAATTATCTACGAGAACTTCTATTTCGACTTCGGGCCTTATCACTTGTGCCATCTGTACCAGTTCTGCAACAAACTCAACGAGGAGTTGGAGAAGAATCCGAAAAAGAAGATCGTCTTCTATACCAGCAACAATGAGACTCTTAGACTTAACGCCGCCTATCTTATTGGAAGTTATCAGGTATCGTATAACATTTCTTCTACTCCAATTTTTTTGTTATAACTTGGTTACCCCCTGGTGTAATTTCCACCTCGGCACATGGAGATCTGAATCTTGTGTTATGACATGGGAATATGTACTCCCGTTTGCGAGGCGTATTGGCTTTTGTATGATGATTGTACACAATCGGTTATTATTATATCCTTCTTTTAACGTTGTTTTTTTTTATTGTTGTAAAAACATTGCCCCACTCTAGGATTTCTCCTGTGTCGTGGGTGCGTTTACAGACACAAATTTCACACACAATACACATAGACCCGGAACAACTACTTGCAGATCATACGAATATTTATTCCGTGCGGGAATCGAACCCACGTCCCAGGGTGCAGGAGTCGACTGTATCAGCCACTGCACCAACCAATTATTGTTGGTGATCGTGTTTATTTTAAGTATCTCATCATCATGATCACTTCAGCCGAATAAGCTCCACTGCTGAACACAGGCCTCCCCCAAAGATCCCCACAATGACCGGTCTGGGCATGTTGTGTGTTCATTGGGGGTTTTGCCATAATCGCCACGCTTGGCAGGCGGGTTAGAGATCGCAGTTGAGTTGTTAATGTACTCGAAGGACGCTGCTGCCCATCCACGGCTAATCCCACTGTCGCTTTTTACGACACTCACGGGATGAGATGGGTTAGTGCTATGCGTAGCCACCACACGGACTAAGTATCTACGCAATCTTAATCGCTTTCTTTATGAAATTTCAACAATATCCATAATAATATAAGTATCAGTCCCACTGCAGGGCAAAAGCCTCTTCTCATACACATAAGTAGAGAGCATCGATTGCGTGTGCGCAATTTCAGATCAATCATCTAGGTTTCCTCACGATGATTTCCACCTGAAGTTTGTGGATTAACAAAGAAAGTACATATGCCACTGAAAAAGTCAAATCGGTACATGCCAGGTTTGAACTCGCAATCTGTACTTATGGAACGAGTTCGTAAGCTACCCGCCCACCACAATATACAAAAAAAAAAAAAAACTATTCAATATTTTTATACATAATACGGCGAGTTTTTAAACATAAAGATACTGCAACCTTACCTCAAAATGTTGTGATATCAATGTTACTGATGGATGATGCTGCTCGCCCATAAAATTTCCACAATTTTGTTGTCATTTTGCGGGAAAGTTGCCAGTACTCACCACGCTTGGCAGGCGGATCGGTGTGAGCACTATAACTACTGCTCCACTGAAGGGACGCTGCTGCCCATCCCTCTGATTTAGAGCCCCTTAGTCGCCTGTTACGACATCCACGCGAAGATATGGAGTGGTGTTATATTCTTAATCTGGACATCACTATGCTGATGCATCTTATATAATACTAGATGTGCCCCATAGTTTCACCCGCCGTTTAATTTTTTTTTTAAACATTGCCCCACACTGGGATTTCTCCTGTGTCGTGGGTGCGTTTACATACATAAATTCCACACACAATACACCCAGACCCGGAACAACTACCTGCAGATCATACAAATATTTGTTCCGTGCGGGAATCGAACCCGCGACCCGGAGCACACCAGCCGACTGTGTCAGCCACTGCACCAACCGTGCCGTCATTTGAAATAAATCGGTTTACTTATATATCATTAGTATGTATTAGTATTGGATTTCATGGGTTTGTAAAATAAAAGTTACTCCTTATAATATTAGCTATCTGCCAGTGAAAGTTCCGTCAAAATCGGTCTAGTTGTTTCGGAGATTAGCCGGAACAGACAAATAGATAGACATACAAAAAAATGGTGTTTTGTTATAAGGATCGTATATACTTTCATAGGCATTTAGTAAAAAGCTGTTATTTCGACATAACAAACAGACACTTCAATTTTTAAATTTGTATATATGATTATATCGTAATCGCATCTTACGACATCGCCGACACGAGAAATCATACGGCATACCGGGTCTTGATAAGATTACTATGATTCGCAGAAAATCGCTTTACAAGTCTCGTAATGTCAGGAAGACTTAGAAATTCAAGGTTCTTGGTTGTATAACTTAGGCAATGTGTATATTTTTACACGTGTTAAAGTTTGGCACTTGGACATATACTTGGGTATTCATGTAGTCTACAGAAATGTTCTACTGATGATATTGTTGTGCGTAGGATCATTGAGCTCCCTAAAATGGGTTAAGCTAAACGATGACTGATTGATACTTGCCGTCAGGAAGGGTCAACTCAAATCGGCTATGTATCTTTCGCCAAAAGGCTATTCCGGACGTTGTCCTCAACTTTTCTAACATAATTATTATACAACCTGGGCCTGCAGTCTCAACGTAGATGACGATACCATCGCAAACTTACTGATCGCTAAATATTAACGAATAAATTCGGTTGCATTAACGTGTTTACGTACAATGCAAGTCTCTACCGAGTAAAATTGTTAATTATCTTGACATTTCGATGCGCCCTCTCCTTCTCCGAACGCAATTGGCTCCCGACGTTGGGCTCGTCAAGCTAACGAGTCCGCACGAAAATATTTTTGTTTAATGTCCAATATTAGTCCTTTAAAATAAAAAATAAACTCCAAACTACTAATTGAATCTATAGTAACAGCTAAAAAGAGGTTAGACATTTATTTTCCCAAAATTATTTTACCAAATCCCACGCCATCTCTGTCTCAACTCGAACAAAATATAAAAAGTCTTTATAAAAACCCCATAGATGACGCC
Organism: Diloba caeruleocephala; assembly: GCA_947459985.1. NCBI lineage: Eukaryota > Metazoa > Arthropoda > Insecta > Lepidoptera > Noctuidae > Diloba > Diloba caeruleocephala. The sequence continues at coordinate 9,020,626 of OX381629.1, forward strand.
ATAGGTAATATTTTTATATTGTATAATTTTTCTATTTACACTCATTATTCACGTACCTATTATCAACGGAAAATGTTAGTTTAAATCAAATTAATAATGATGGAAATATGAATCAAGGTTCGGCCGAGACGATGCGAAGTAAACATTGGATCCGTGCGAACTTGTGTGTAAAAACAATTTTTTCCGTATTTATGGAGTATTATGTTAATACAAGTGACTAAAATCGAAGACCAAACCCTAACACTGGACAACCGACGAATCGATATTATTATGCTACTGCGAGCGATCTCCATTCATTCATTTGTAATTATTTTTATTTTATTTCTATTCGTAAAACTTACAGCTAGTACAATATTCATAAACAATACAAAATTGAAGACCATTTACATGTTTTCATTTATAAACTCATAGTAAAAATCTACAGATGTCGGTCGGTATTTTGCCTGTATGTAGACTTAGCAGGGGGACAAACAGTAAGCAGTAAGCTAGACTTGCGTCACATTCTGGAATGTGTTACATATCCTAAACAGGCAAGCATCTCGGGGCAGTCAATAGTACCATTTACGACTAAAAAGAAATGGAAAATCTGCAATACGTCTGCGTTCATACAATGGTAGTAAATTAAACTTACACCGCACTATGTAATTTGAGGTATATTTTCGCATTTGTAAAAACCGCTTATGAACGCGCTCAATTCTGTCTATATAACTATTATCGTTTGGATTCATGATAGTTATGTATATTGCCCTATTTAGCCTGATTTATAACGCCTGCTAACTAGGCTTAGGCCTAGGCTTAAAGAAGTACCATTTAATCAGTTTAAAATACATCGTATGCTCGGCAATTTTCTCAGTGGAAATATAACCCGGCCCGTAATTAAGGGTTACCGGACAATGTTCCCACGCGTTCTCAATTATTCAATGATACGCTACACCACTGAGAGTGGAAATTGTCTGTGGGACGTACCCACGCAGACGTGGATCATTGTCTTTGCTGGCAGACAAATACGTTTTCAGCACAAAATGATGCTGCCCGATCTGATTCTGAGAGCTAGATAAAAATAGTTCATTGATTTATTCGAAGTCGATACAATGTTGTAGTTATGTATTTATTTACGTATTTCATAAGTGCATTTAAATATTTTTTTGTTTGAAAAGGAAGTTGTCGTTTTTTATTTTTTGTTGGATTAATATACATTTTATTTGTATACATTACTATACAAATAAATAAAATTGAAGTGTCTGTTTGTAATGTCAAAATAACAGCCTTTTACTAAATGCATATTCAAGTATATACGATACATATAACAAAAAAACAATTTTTAAATGTTTTGTCTGTCTGTCTGTCTGTTTGTTCAGGGTAATCTCCGAAACAGCTGGACCGATTTTGACGGGACTTTCACTGACAGATAGTTGATGTTATAAGGAATAACTTAGGCTACTTTTATTTTAGAAAAATAATTAGGTTTCCGCGCATTAAAAAATACCCTTGAAATCCAATATATATATTCTATGTCAAGTGTCTATGTCGAAGTACTCCAAATTTGTTTTAAATTAAACGCGGGTGAAACCGCGGGTCCCAGCTAGTTAATAAATAAAGTTGCTATTCGAGCACAAAAAAATAACCAATAATCAACACGCCCCGCTGTAACAAAATGCATTTTTTGTGCTCGAATATCAACTTTTTATAAAATATTATTTATAAAAAAAAAATGAAATTACCACTTGTTTTTTAATATTGCGTTCCCTATAATTGTCCTCTTCAAATAAAGTTTCCTTTCATTTATTTTTGTAGTACATTATTATTTACGTTGAAACTACTGTTTCGTTGGACTTAATGAATTAAGTGCCGCATGAATACGTCAATATTTACAGTTGGTTGAGCATGTTAGCTTATCCCATAGGGGATATAAAGTATATATCCGTTCTTGTCAACCACTGACAAGGCCGCCGTAAAAAATAACGAAATGATAAATGAATCGTTATGTTTCAGTGCAGGCATGTGAAGTTGCGAAATATTTTATAACCCATATAAATCTCGTAAATCATATTGCTGATGTTCGGATTTGACGATACATGTCTACCTCCGTCCCCAAACCACAGGTGGTCCCCAAATAATTACAGCTTAAAGGGCTTATGCCATTTTTTGAATCCGATATTTCGTAGCTAATTAGGGCTTAGGAACTCATTAAGCGTGACTTGGCAATGCGAAGCAATCCTTCATGTTCGCAAATGAATAAATACAATGAATACCAATATAATAAAATTGAACAGTATGTCCAACATAAATGTCAAAATATAAGTGAGAACTGCTATTTATACGATGCCTAATCATAAATAATCGTTTTTGGAATCTCTGTAATGTCTGTCTGAAAGTTTGTCTCAGATTACAGTAAAATCTTTAGTCATTAAAACAGGAATTTTAACTTAAATTGTCATGTATGGTCCATTTCGACATCATGCAGGGTTCACAAGATATGAATATAAATATAATTTATTCCTAGCGAAGCGGGCGTGTAACGGCTAATTTTGAATATATAGTTGCACTTACCCGGAACGACCATTATATAATATTCCATTAAGATCGTTATATTAATAGCCTATTACTGTCCCACTGCAGGGCAACAGCAGAGAAGGTATAGGCATTTGGTTACCACTCATGCTAACGCGTGTTGCCTATTTCAGACCTTATTGTTCCAGGATTCCTCACGATGTTTTCCTTCACCGTTAAAATCTGTAGTGTCTTAAATTAACTAACGACGAATTATGACATTGAAGAATTCAGATTGGTATTTGCCAGGTTTCAAACCCGCAACCTATTGCTTTGGAAACGACTCCGTAAATTGACGGCACAGTTGGTGCAGTGGCTGATACAATCGGCTGATGCGTATCGGGTCGTGGGTTCGGTTCCCGTACGAAACAAATATTTGTACGAACTGCAGGTAGTTGTTCCGGGTCTGGGTGTATTGTGTGTGGAATTTGTGTCTGTAAACCCACCCACGACACAGGAGAAATCCTAGTGAGGGGCAACATTTCTTTTTTAAATAAAAATAATATCCTGGCTACAACGACAGATTTATTTCATGAAGGGAAGTACTTAAACGGGCGACTGTAAATTCAAATTACAAGGTGTAAAAACTACTGAAAACGTGTAACAAAAATAAGTCGGTGACAATTATTTCGTTTGTACACTTGTTTGCAGCATCGGGGTGGCCCAAGGGCCATGCCAGCCCCGCCATAACTTTGACAGTATTTGTTCTATAATATTAATAATAACCTTTCATTATTATAAAGGCGGTATATAAGCGAGTGACCATAAATAGTCGCTCACTCGGTATTTCTAGTCGCCCATTGTTTCCGTTTTAAATTCTCAGATAATATACCTGGATACCAGTCCTGCAGCAGTGTACAAGCAGCTCACGGATGGCTCAGAATGGTCACTCCTGAATTTCCGTGATGCGTCTGGGGGCCCGCCACTCTTTGATATATCTCTTTTGGACGTTCTGCATGGAATCAAGGTGGCTCATGATGCTCGGTTCTTCGATTTCGACCACTTTGACGCGGAGCAGTATCTATTTTATGAGGTAAGTTGGCGTTCTGAAGTTTACCAATAAGTTGATTAGTGTTCTAATGAATATGTTACTGTAAAAGCCCGACTAATGGTAAATCGTAGGATTTTCTAACTTGAGCTGGTAAATCTAAGGATTGATATAAAATAAAACTATCTTTCGGGCTTTTACCATTAGAGTTTGGCACATGCTTGCTTTACCAATGACGATTAGTAAATGTTGGTTTTGGAGAGTATGCGTAGTATTTGAACGTGTGTGTGACTGTGAATTCAAAATACCAGAGGATCAATTCTCGTAATTAAAAAATGTTCAAAATATAGTTCCAATCTAGTCTCAGTGTCATAAATGTCACAAATGGTATTCTCATATAAGCAGCAGTATACCATTTTTTTGGTCAATTCATAATTTAATCTCAGTTCAGCAAAACGCGGAGAATTATCATAAAATGGTCAATTACATTTTAAAGTCCAAATACCATACTTTAAATTAATTCATATTACATTGTGACACAAGTTTGATACCTATTCAATGTGGGACATTAGCCATTATTATTAGTAGCCACTTGGGCATTCTGCTTCCGATTTAAATTATATGTTTTTTTAGAACCAATTATCATTTATTATATGTGTTCGCCTACACAATGTCTACAATGTTTCAAGATTTCATTGAATGCCCCTCCTAAAATTCACTTTTTAATATTGCTGTATATATTTATGCATATGACTGTACAAACAACGCATTATTCCCCTTCCAGAAAGTTGAAAACGGCGATCTGAACTGGATTATCCCGGGCAAGATGCTGGCCTTCTCCGGTCCCCACCATCGGTCGCGGCTGGACCGCGGCTACCCACTCCATAGTCCCGAACATTATCACGAATACTTCCGAAATCATCGCGTCACGACGATCGTAAGACTGAACAAGAAGTCGTACGATGCTCGCCAGTTCACTGCGCACGGCTTCGAACATAGGGAACTGTTCTTTGTGGATGGCTCTGTACCTTCGGACCTTATTGTGAACCGGTTCATAAGGATCTCTGAAGCGGCGAAGGGCGCGGTTGCAGTTCATTGCAAAGGTACGTTTTAAGTAGTACGATGCGTTATTTACTTTCGACAACTTTTGAGGATAGGAAGGTTCTCGAATTGAAACGTGGTCCGCTGAGACTTGACCTGGTGAAATTCACAGAAATTCGCTAGATGGGTTAAAAGCTTCATGATAAAGAATCATTGTCACAACCATATGACGTGCTATTTACCTGTGCAAGCCATCGAGCATCGAGAATTATTATGTGTGGACGGCTTCTGAGCCATTGAATGTCTTATCAAAAACTGCTGCTTGGTCTTGGAAAATTGAAGTGACAACGGGTGCGCTCTCAGTATATTGTAAAAGTAAGATTTAAGTGTGTTCGTGTTATATTTACCTTTAAGGAGGGAAAGTTGAAGTGTGAGTGTAAAAAAAGTTATAGGCTTGTTATGTGCCCTCGCACCACGGGTGCGGATACATGGGGGATAGCGCGAGGATAGTTCATATCCCTATTCGACCAATGCAATGACGCCGGCGCAGTCAGACTTGCCTATTCACCCTTTGCGGCTGGCAGATTTTACTTATGGCAGTCGCTGAAAGTAGCGCCGAGGCAAATTAATTATACTTTATAAAAAAAAAACTTTCCGTGATCATGCAAAGGATGAAAGGAGAGTATCGGTCTCTTCCATTATCGCTAGCCTCGTTCGCCGTGCCGCGCGCCAGGCGATCATCGAATCGAACTTGAAACGTTTTTAACTTGTTAATGCGACATGGTTTAATCACTTTTGTTATCGATTCTATTACTGATTCTAAGCAAACTATCTCCAGGTTTCGTATGTGCTAAGAATAATGCTTTTATGTGGGTAACTTTTGTTATAGAACGAAGACTGCCCCAATAGTTTTATTAATTAACGGTAATGGGATTTACCCTGCCGCTGGAACTGCAGTTTCCGCTGGGACAAATCGACTAAATTCCATTATGTACCTATACCAACCATTCTATGCCGGCGCGATAATGTCATGCTGATTCGTCAACCGGGAATTAGGCCCACCGTCTTTTATTAAATTTTCATTGTTATTTATTTTTGTTTGTAACTGACTGACGTAAGTGCACGACGTCGAAGACACGTTTGTTTTTTCATGCGTATGTTTGTGGGATTATTATCCTCGAAGCATGTCAGGATAGATTTTAATGCATGAAGTGTCCATTGACCCGTCCAGGCCTTGCGATGAGGCGAGATGCTTTGAGTTTTTATAAAATTAAAATGGCGACTTAGAAAGACGAAAAGATGGCAGAGACAAAAAGATATCGCGTACCATAATTTGTGGGGTATTATTGAATAGGTCCTTCAAAATCAATCCAATATTGTTTCCTTCATGATTTTACAGCTATTATAAGCTGCACTTTAGTTCTTCGCGGACAATAGTCCCGTGTACGCATGCATCTAAACTGTAGTAATCATAGATAGGTACGGTATATTGAAAAATAATATTAAAAGTACTCCAATAAAACAAGTAAATAAAAGGAACAAAAGCCGACCGCATACAAAGACGAAGCCAAGGTGTGTGCTATTCGTAGCCGGCACCCGATCAGTTATAAAGGTGTGTAATTCACCTACTCTTTTTAACTTGTGATATATATATTATACAGGGTATCCAGTAAATAGCACGACGTACTGCAGGGGGTGAGACCTTGGGTCAATACCTACCAAAACAACACAATATATGTTCAGCAAAATCTTAGGGATTTACAGTAGTACAAAATTTTCCGAAATATCGAAAAATCTCTACCACACATTTTCACACTCTACGACACAGATTTTTAAGCATCTCGTAATGAAAAATTCCTTTTTTAGTTTTTTTTTTACCTCAAATTATTTGTGAATAGTTATTTTACTGATTGATAAGTCTATTTAAGTTTAATGTATTAAAAGCTAAAATGTTTTCAAGAAATACAATTTCTATTTAAATTTTCACAGTACAGTTTTCTTATCGCTTCTCGTGTGTCGTGGGTGCGTGATGAATGATCAATGATGAATTCCACACACAATAACACCCAGACCCGGAACAACTACCTGCAGATCTTACAAATATTTGTTCCGTGCGGGAATCGAACCCACGACCCCGAGCGCAGCAGCCGACTGTATCAGCCACTGCACCAACCGTGCCGTATGTGATTTATGTCTGCAAATAGAATATGGGGCAATTAAATCATAGAGTGGGCAGTACTTTTTCGTTATTGTAAATATCAACTATTTGTTCACAGCGGGTCTAGGTCGTACTGGCACACTAATCGCTTGCTACATGATGAAGCACCACGCGTTCACAGCGCGTGAGTCCATCGCGTGGCTGCGCATCTGTCGCCCGGGCTCCGTCATTGGACACCAGCAGTGGTTTCTCGAGAAGTAAGTGGCAATGAGTGGTGCGAATTTCTACTGCTACTATTCTTCTACATTCACACATTTTGCATACACGAATAGGTAATTAAAAATACTACTCATCTGCCATACCTAAAATAGGAATATACCTTGCATGGGCTTCTGGGAAGATCCTGGTCGAGCGGTCGATCGGATCAGGCAAGATCTCTGCCGGCAGTAGTGTCTGCTATGTTGGAAAAGCGTGAAAATTGGAGGACAGTGGTCTATAAGCGGGTTATGCTCCAGAAGGAGAGCCGCAGAGTCACATAAGTAAGAAGATGGGGCGAGATGTACCTGAAGGAGTGGCTCCAATATGAGTAGCTCCAGTTCTCTGAACCTTAAAATTGTGCTTAAGAATTAGCAACAGCCACTGATATTACCGGAACTATAGGCATTCTATCTTAAGCGTTAAGTCGTCAACCAGTAATCAGTAGGTTGCTGATGTCTATAAGTGTGTCTGCTGCTTACCATCAGATAGGCAGTTCCTCGTTTGCCGCTCCTGTCAAATAAAATACTAGTGGCGCATTTCGGTTGAGAATCAAGTTCGCGTAATTTATTTGTTGCAGCGTCAGCAAGATATGTAATGTCTGTCATTAGCCAGCGCGTCATGCGGCATAGTGCTGCTGATACCTTTCAGTGAATCTAGGCGCGGTGCCATATACAGTGTTCCTAAAGATGATATACGAGACGACTTGTGAGTTTACTCTGTCGAAACATCATTGCTGTTTTGTAAATAACGTCTTACATTTCTTAGACCTCAAATGCTTTTTTTTGTATTTTTGTACACAAGATGTAAAGAAATAGAAAGTCATTTAAAACAATTATGGGAGAAAAGGACTTGCTAGTAAAATTACCCTAATCGCCTGATGGTAAGCAAGCGTCTTGCTTGCCCACAAAAATTGGTAGAATACGTAGGACTACTACGTCACCTCAAGACATTAGGTATTTAGTTTCTTATGCCCTATGCCTTAATGCCCACGCATGTAGGCACATCTGGGAGGGGATGACTGTAAAATGGCCACTGCCGCTGAGGATTTATGAAGGTTCCCCTGAAGCCTCGCGGTGCGCTGCAATAAGAGACCTACGTAACTTCATCATCATCAATTCGGCCGAATAAAGTCCTCTGCTGGACACAGGCCTCACCAACGATCACTACAACGACCGATATGGGTGTGTTGTGTGCTCATTGGGAGGTTTTGCCATAATTGCCACGCTTGACAGGCGGGTTGGTGATCGCAGTTGAGTTGTTAATGTACTTGAAGGACGCTGCTGCCCATCCTCCGGCTAATCCCATAGTCGCTTTTTACGACACCCAAGTGATGAGATGGGTTGGTGCTGTTCGTAGCCGGCACCACACAGCAACATACAGCTAAGTAAAAGCAGACCTTAGGTTCATCTAAAAGTATAAACTTAACCTAAGTTATTAAAATCACCATTATTTATAATAGCGTCCAGCCACGAATGCACGCAGAGGGCGAGTCGTACCGTCGCCGACACAACATAACCTCCCTGCCTGTGTTTGAGCGCGGCATCTACAGCGACGCTCCCGAACCAGAGGATGCCGCGGACGTGGCAAACGCCAACAAGCCTGTGTCGTTGAGGACCATACTGCACACCAGCAAGATAATGAACAATAAGGTAATCCTATGGTTCAATTTCACTAATGGCGGAGGATGGGGGGATGTCACAAACAGCCACCCTCGATACCGCCAGTCGGTGATAAGCGGCGGCTACGCATAGGTCTTAGTTTCCAAAGAAATGAAATGGTTCATGATGTAATTCTTTTGTACGTGTGTATGGGCACTGAACTCCTATATCTTAACCGGGAACTGCGCCTCATAATTTTGGCCGAATGAAGTCCACTGCTGGACACAGGCCTCCCCCAAAGATCACCACAACGACTGCCATATCAGTCGTATGTTGTCGGCTCATTGGGGGGTTTTGCCATGATCGCCACGCTTGGCATACGGGTTGGCGATCGCAGTTGAGTTGTTAATGTACTCGAAGGACGCTGCTGCCCATTCTCCGGCTAATCCCTCAGTCGACTTTTACGACACCCACGGGAGGAAATGGGGTGGTGGTATTCTGAGACTGACTGAACTAACTGAAATTAATACAGGTCGACCACACAGTATTTTGATGGCTCGTCTACTAATGTTATGTTAGTTGCTCACTTAGTATTTATTTGTTAATAATACTTGATTAATATTATTTATATTATAGCTGGACAACGCAAACGTGCTAAACGTGAACGAGACTGATTCGGAAAATAATGTGACGTCAGTGATTGGCAAGTACAAGACAACACCGACACCCATGTTACCCACGAAGACAGTATTCGCGCCCAAAATGAACTACATGATGCCCACAAACAACATACGAAACGCCAATAACTCCAATCTAAAACAACCCCCCCGTATCATCAATTCGACACTGAAGTCACATTACGCATCAAAAACATCGACATTTCCCCCCTCTAGAAGTGCCAATTCCCAAGCCAACAAACTGACTGGTAGCGTGAAGCCTTTCAATGGTAAAAGCAGCTTCCACGGCCAGCGAGCCAACCTCGCCCGGCCTGCTCTCGGATACACGCATGGCACGAGCCCCCTCAAAACCTTCACAAGAAAGACTGTAACCGTCAGTAAGGTCGGTACCAATGACAGTGCAGTTGTTACAACACTAAATAATGTTACATCAACTCTATCTGCGTTAACAGAAAACTGTCATCTGAACGGTAAGAATCGCATACCCTCGGAACCAAACCTCAAATCCGCTGCGCAGACCAAACAGACTAATAACAACCTAAATGCGCGGAAGAAACTGATTGTTAGATCTAACTCAAACTCACGCAAAAAGCTACCTAAAAGTAATCTTCCGAAGAGCGGCTTAGATTCCACTCAGGACCTGTCTTCCAGTGATACGAACGGCACCAATATATCTGTGGATTCGCTTGAAACACCATTCAGATTCAGACGGAAAAGAGACAAATCTAGCAGTCCAGAACCAATGGACTGCATCACTAACTCTGTGATCACAGCTGATGTTACGCCAGACAACTATGAGGAGACTAATAACTCTCAAGGAAATAAGCTATACAAGATAAAGGCTTTGAGGAAGAAATGCCCCGCATTCGGTGTCAGCCTTCTAAAGAAGGACGGCGTCCAAACTCGCTCGAGTAGTTGCGCCAGCAGCTCGACCGTCAAGAAAAAATGATGTCTGTGAATTAGCTCGGCGCGGCGGCAACTAAATGTTAGTTTTGTGTCTAGAAGTCTAGATGTATAGTTGCAAGGATGTGCATAGCACACGACGATGTTGTAATCTATGTCGTTTTACCTTGATGAATTTGTTTAGATGCTTCCTAACATTTTTTTACAATCGACTGAAGTTTTTTATTGAACTCATATCAAGTTTAAAATAATCATTTTGCTATAAAAGACACTTTGTCTAAACAAATTTTTCAATGTTTTTGATGTATAGTTGTTTAACGCTAATGTGAACCCCGCGTGGAAGCGAGCCTACTATTATAATCTCATTAGTTACTACTGACAGTACAGTTAGCCACCGGTCGACTGATTGGCTAATGAAGTGGCTGTTTATGATATATTTGTTTATATAAGTTATATTTTATTTATGGTTAAATTTGCCTCCTTCGTGATATCGTGTACAGAGCACGGGGAAAGAGTTTATAGGAATACGTATAACAATAGTTGTATATAATATATGTCACTGTGAATGTTCGAAGCTAAGTGTATCTTGACAATCAGCAAGTTAAAGAAAACAAAACGATTTCGTTTTTGCTCTAGTGAATGTTATCATACACCACGACGGCCTGGTGTATCTTCGGTATCTCCATTATAAGTGTTATTATCCTAAAGAACAAACACAGTATCTTCATGTACGGCTACGGTAGCCCTGGAGCCTTGCCAGCCGCCGTGCCATTCTTTGTTAATAGCTATATCTAATATTCACTAAATCGTCTTGGTGTATGTCAACATTCACCAGCGTATTTCCAATTCTAAAAAAAACAATAAATAATTTCGTACATCACCAATGTGATTGTTGACATACACCAGTGTATCTTAAGAAACGCTGAGCTTCGGACATTCACAGTAACATATAAATAATATACTCCTTTTATACTTCACATTTATAGAGTGTGACAACTACGTTAAAATAATGTAGGCTATTAATATAACATTAGACAATCAGTTGATCAGCTTAGAGATTTAAGAAGAAATATTTTTGTAGTTTAAATTAATAAGTGATTACAAAATGCCATTTTCTTCAGCTTTTATTGAGCTTCTTGTTTAGATTTATCGATCGGTTGAATGTGTTACATTTTGTTATTGTTTAGTAATCAGTATCAGTTTTATATATACATATGTGTATTATTATATGTGAGTTACGTTTATGCAGTAAAGCTTAGAAATTTTATAACATGCAAATATTTATAATGAGCTTAATGCACACTGAGACTTGGTTTGTGCAATATACGGTATGTTTATTAATAGTGGACTTAGGACCTAAAATTGCCTTGGATATATTTTCAGCATATACCTCGACGTGTCTTTGGTCTACACTTGATAGTTTTTATGCAAATAATTAAATCTTACAATAGGATATTTTATGCAGCATAGTACTTGGTGTGCATTAAGCACCAAACTCAATGGAGGTTATGTTTGAAACTTGTCACAAATGCTGTGTGATGGTAGCTTCTGAGTAAACTTTAATGTGTTAACATAAATTTTAGAAGTGTAAAGTGTTTATACCTTTTAGGTGAAACTAACTGTATTATATCATAGCATTTCTTCGGTCAAAAAACGAACCGTTATCGTGAAAATATAATATTCACGATCCTACCTTTGCTCGAGTAAATGGAAATGGCGGAAGTCCCATTATTAAATCATTTTTAAAATAAGCGACAAATAATTTTTATCATTTTTATAAATATAAACTTATAGTAGTCGGCGCTGATTTTGAGCGCTGACCTTTCCCACTTCATCTACGCAGAAGTATTTTTTTAGGTCTTTTCGTCGGTCTCCGCAAAACGATTCCCACTCTTTTACTGATTGCTCTAAGCACGTGCAGGGCACTAATTATTGTTTAAAATAAAATCAATCACAACATTACCCAATTTACTTATACAAAATATGAAGCAATTTATGTTTGTTGCTGTTGTCTCAATCTCGAATTCCCATGTTATTAATATAATAGTTAAAAAACTTTACTTATTATATTTAAATTTCGCATTTCATATTATATTTTCACAGTAACTGTTTGTTCCGTAAAACTGTACTAATTTACAGTGTCATATCAGATTGGTGAACGCTCGTGTTATATGTACGAGCGTACCGGCCGGCAGGCGATGTTAAGTAATCAATTTTATGTCACTTGTGCCTACAAGGTATAGTCGGTTAATGTCGTCCAGGTTGTCAAGATAACTTCTGCTAATTACAGGGCACCCAAGTCGATTCAAATCAAATAATGTATCGATCGAATTTGTGTCGTCGAAATAACCGAATTGTAGGCACTGTGTGTTAATAAATATAGTTATTACTGTTGGATGTTGTGAAGACTGTTGTCCATGCCATTTATCGTAATACTATTATTTAATGAATCTGTACTTACAATTTAATTCCTATACATAAATACCTATATTATGTTCTTGTTTATGTTAATTTAAGTTTGAAGATTTGCGTTATTTCCAATATTGTTAAAAAAGCTGTTCTGTTATTATAGGACTGATTATTCACTAAAAATGCTGCAGCGGATTTTATAAATAAATTGATAAATTGTCTGTGCGACTCCTATGTAAAATTAATATTACTATTGAATTGTAAGTACAGTGCATCAATACGCTTTAGAGGTGCGGCAGCTGTGGTGTGGTGACTTCGTTTTATTGTCACAATAAAAAAATGTCGATACTTTAATCAGTCGATAGTTTGTGGTACTGCTCTTTAACTAATAACTTTGTAAGTATAATTTTAACATTTAGCTTAATGTATTGTGGACGCATTGAAACTTTTTCTCCATAATAAAGGTTTATTTTCACATCTAGGTTGTATGTAGACATCAATGAGGTTGAGAATACAAAGAATAAACGTGAAAAAAGCCCATGATTCAATAGATAGAAAAAGGACTTATGGCCTTTTTACATTATTTTGTATTTAATAACAAATTTATTTCTAATGTTATCGTTGCAGTGAAGTGCAGTATCATAAGCTAAATATTCGCAATATATTTACAACCGATTTAAATTAACATTTTTTAATTATTTTCTGTTTATCACTTTTATAACTTTTATTTTATTAATGTCGTAAGGTCATAAACATCGGAATCATTAAGGTCATAAATATCGGAATCACTGACCAAATCAATTATTCCTTTTATTCTAATAATGTATGTTTTCTTGTACTGTTTTTGTTATTATAGTCTATTGCGCTTGCCTAAAGTTTTCCTCATTATCGTTATAATTCAAGCTACGTCTGAATAATAAGACTTCTGTTATTAAAATGACTGTGAGAGTAACTTTTGCCAGCAATGCATTTTGCGCTCGCGTCCAGAGCGTATCGGGTTCCAGTTACTTTACGGTCTATAAAATCAATTAGTTGCTCCCTATGTATGATATTTGCGACCTTATGACTTTGGGAACAAGTGCAGTGATTCAGAAGGCGTTTTGGTTTTTTGGAAAAGTCTTTTTTGACAATTACAACAATGCCTGGATTAATAGACACCTTTATATATCGTTTTCGTTCTTAGCTTTCATTATAGAATTTATTTTAAAAGGTTATTCTTATCCAAATACATTTATTGTCTTTTCTAACTACTTATTTGTAACACAATTCTTAGTGGCGTCTATTAATCTAAGTTTTAAATCAAATAAGCGAAATATTTTAATTTGTAAGAGTTATATTTTATTGAGGATATTTTTATAACGGTATGTGGTGGTGAGCAGGAGTGGATCGAATTAAAAGGGACCAGAGCGTTGTAGTGATACAATTTTGTATTGTAATTGTTTTGCATCTGTTGTCTAGATATAGTTTTAAATATTAATTATGTTGTGATCTTGAGATCTAATCAGTTACTAATGTAATGTGCACTATTACCTAGGTATATATGTATATAACCGAGATAACACCATCATCATATGGTAAACAAATGCTTGTGCTTAATAAAATTAAAAAAGATATATTCCAATTTATTTTGTAGTTTTATTAACGAATGTGAGCTGGGTACAAAATGAGGAAAAGGCGGATTTACTTAATTTACAGGTATGTAATACCAGACAATGTATAAACATATAACGTTTAATAAATACGCCGAACAAAACATCCATAATTTTTGCAAGTAAATCTTTCAAATTGTTCAATCATTTTAATTTCACAATATAACAAACTCATTCTAGAAACAAATTAATGTACCGTACTATTCACGACAAATAAAAATAGCAACACAGTATTGATATACGATTGAAGTTATTGCGTCTAGAATTCGTACTGTGAAACTATGACGACCAGCCTGGCGACCGCGCTGCCAGCAAACGTGGCGCGCTGGTACAGCGACATGGTCAGCTCTAGTTCGACTACCTGGGGACCTTCGAGCGGACACAGGAGAGAGATCACGCAGATGTTGCCTGATGGGCGCATGCTGGAATAGAGAACAGTGTTCATTAGAAATGCGAAAAACGGCTCTTTTCTTAGATTATGGCTTCTGTAGAGTGTCTTTTATAATTACGCCAATGTAAAAAAGAATTGAGAGACATAGCTTTTTCAATCAAATGAGCCATGTGTCACCTTTAGTTCACTCGGGTATCTTTAACTTTTGTTCATTTGAGAGACGTACGATGGACTGGCGATCGAGTTTTTGAGTTCGATTCCTTCCCGCTGCACTATTACGATGAGTTCACCCCCTGCGCAAGTGTTGTTATATCAGTCATACGGCCAAATACTGAAACGCCAGTTAATTTTAAGCCTCGCTTTAGCTATTCCAGAAACCCGTTTTCGGTAGGAAACCGGGTGGTTCAAATAGTGAAAGCGGGACTTAATATTAACTGGCGTTTCAGTATTCGGCCGATAGTCATCCACATTGCAGATTCAACTCTTTTTATAACAACCGGCTCGGAATACCACCACCCCATCTCCTCCCGTGGGTGACGTTAAAATCGATTAAGAGATTAGCCGGAGGATGGGCAGCAGCGTCCTTCGAGTACATTAACAACTCAACTGCGATCGCCAACCCGTCTGCCAAGCGTGGCGGTTATGGCAAAACCCCCCAATGAGCCCACAACATACCCATATCGGTCGTTATGGTGATCTCTGGGGGAGGCCTGTGTCCAGCAGTGGACTTATTCGGCCGAAATGATGTTTAAACGATAAACGGACAAAAATGTCATCATCATAATTTCGAATAACTTACTCAAAACATCTTAAGTCGGCGGGCTTCACTCCTGGCGATGCTTCTACGGTGACCATGTGCATCTCGAAGCTCACGACGGAATCCCGCCAAGCGGGACCGTGCATCGTAAATAGGTCCACCTGGAAGGGTATTATATATTCATGGGGAACAACTTAAGCATTTATTTTGTATAAGGAAGTGTCCCACCGAAAACGGACGGTGGGGTGAGACGTACGCAGTTCCGCTATCAGTGTGACTTCGATAATATTTGCGAACCATCTTAAAATAAGACAAACGCCTGCTAGTTAACTTCGCGCCATTAGCTAAGTGGCATATGATATCATCATGTAACGTAAAGTCTCGTTTGATAGTCGCCTTATTATGATGTTCGCATTACTGACCCGTGTTGTATTTAGAAAACACAGCCTAGCTTTGTTGAGAGAGTACTAGGAGGGATCAAAAAGTAGTGAGAACGACATACTCCTTGGTAAGAAACAATAATACTGGCAGGCATAGCTCAGATACATGTTTGTAATATTAATAAAGAGAAAAATCTTCGATTCTCTTTTGTTTTTTTTCTGAATGTAGACATTTGTTTGCTTCGTGTCAGAACGCTAAAAAGGTACTCTGTGGTAGCGGGCCTGGCTTATCTAGGTTATCTTGGACACTACTTGTCCGAATAAGTAATTTCTTTCACCTTTTATAATTTTTTCTAGTGTTCCAGATGAGCTATATATAGGTAGGTATTTTCTGAACGAAGCGAGTGCTATACTATAGGATAAATACGTCACTCTACTATATCTAAGGTCGATGGCACTGCACGTCGAGGACTGATGAACGCTGTATCCTGTTATTGATGATACTTTTTAACCTAAAATGACTGCGACAGCTACCTAGTAGTAGCACTTAGGGTTTATAGTCCACATGATTTCCTATTATAGTTATCAACTAGCTGGGACCCGCGGTTTCACCCGCGTTTAATTTAAAAGGAATTTAGAGTACTTCAACATAGACCCTTGACATAGAATAAATATATGTATATATATATATATTGGATTTCAAGGGTTTTTTTTTTTGTGCGGAATCCTAATTATTTTTCTTAAATTAAAGTAGCCTAAGTTATTCCTTATAACATCAGCTATCTGCCAGTAAAAGTCCCGTCAAAATCGGTCCAGCCGTTTCGGAGATTACCCGGAACAAACAGACAGACAGACAGACAGACAGACAGACAGACAGACAGACAAAAAATATAAAAATTTGTATTTTGTTATATGTCCCGTATATACTTTCATATGCATTTAGTAAAAAACTGTTATTTTGACATTACAAACAGACACTTCAATTTTATTTATTTGTATAGATGTATAGATATAATAATAGGTACTCACACTTCCAGCAGGCAGGTAAATGTTAGCCACGAAGGTGATGAAGTTGTAGCTGTACGTGCTGGGCCGCTGCAGACAAGTCCAGTCGCCCACCTGGCAAGAGCGCTGCACGCGCGTGCAGCGGCTGAAAAAACGATTTTTTTACTAAAGCTCTTATATAGATAAGGACCTAATGTACAGCTTGACAAACAGGCTTGCGTTTAATTACAACCTAAGCTGGTCAAACTATCTACAGTAGAACCCGGGAGAAATCGGCCTTTCTCAAAAAATCGATTTTATTTTTAAACCTTGCCCGTCACTAGGATGTCCCCTGTGTCGTAACCTAGGCCGCGATCCCGACTAGCAGCATATGAAGGCATATATATAGTCCACAAGTTTAAAGTTGCTCAACGGGCTATACTCGGAGTCTCTCTAAGCAGGGGTTCCCAACCTTTTTTTGTCTACTGCCCACTTTAAGAATAAATTATTTTTTAACGCCCCCCTTTTTAAACATACTTAAAACCCGCTAAGTACTTATAACTGATTATTGAAACGCAAATTTATAGTATTCGGACAGAGTATCTTTTATTGAAAATAAAACAAACATAATCAATTATTATATAAAAACTAATGTGAAGGTTGAATCTGATGCTGTTCAATAAGTTTGTTGATATCAGGTTCCAATTTACTCAAAAACAGCCGCAACTCGCCACGTTCGGTAACAAGCAAACGATTTCTCTTTTTAGTAAGCAGCGTTGCCACAGCACTAAATCCACGTTCACACAAATATGACGATGGGAATGCTATCAAAAATCGTTGAACAATTGACCACAATCCAGGGTACAATTGCGGGATCGGTTTTTGTAGCCAAAATTCTTGATATCCATTTTTGAACTTGATTTTTATTTCTTCGTTTGTTGTCAATTCTATAAGTTATTCTTCCAGCTGAGGTGACATTGCTGTGTTGACATTTGAAAACGGATCCAACACCCAGTCTGGTATTTCCAAGTTTAAAATGTCCTGGTATCGTTCGGTGAAGTCAATGTGGAGGTTTTCCAAATGTTGGCAGTAGGCAAACAAGTCGTCGTTACTGCAGTATACTGATAAATTCGGAAAATTGTGAAACTCACGTCTGCCCATATTCTTTTTGTGCAGAAGCAGTTTGGCTGCGAAAGCAGCAACGACATTTTTTGTTTTAATTAAATTTAGTTCATCGCCTTGCAGTTGGAGGTTCATGTCGTTGAACATTTTATACAGGTCTGTCATGTAAGCTATATCATTCTTTGATGTTATGAGCTTGTTGCGCAGTTCTGTATCTTTGGTTTCCAAGAACTCTATCATAGAGTCAAACAGGTTGTAAAATCGAATCAGACAATTGCCTCTTGACAGCCAACGAACTTCAGTATGAAGCAACAAACGGTTGAAATCTTCGTCATTAGTAACACAAAGCTGATGAAATAATCTATCATTCAAAGAGGTGCTACGGATTTTATTGACTGCTTTGATGACATATTGCAGTGATTGAAATAGTCGTTCACTTAAGTTTCTAGCAACCAAATGTTGTCTATGAATAACGCAATGTATAGCAAGGACATCTGGAATTTTATTCTTTAAGTATCCTATGAAGCCTTTATGGCGCCCTGTCATAGCCGGAGCGCCATCCGTAGCAACTGATATAATATTTTTCAAAGGAATCTCTTTCTCTTCACAAAACTTTTCCAATGTATTGAATATGGTTTCGCCTTTTGTATCTGTCTCCAAATTTCTGGCAAACAATAGTTCTTCACGTATTTTCTCATCTTAAATAAACCTCACGTAAGATAGCAACAACGCTTCATTAGTTGGTAAAGTGGACTCATCGAGCTGAATTGAGAATTGACTAGTCCTCAGATGATTGCACAATGATTCTTCAATGTTTTCAGCCATTTCATCAATTCGTCTTTGCACAGAATTGTTACTCAAAGGAATTTTTCGGATAATATCTGCGGCCGGTTTATGAAGCACAGTAGTTATTACTTCCTTTATTGCTGGCAAAATTAACTCTTCTCCGATGTTGTGTGGTTTGCCTTTTTGAGCAATTAACAAAGAGATATTGTACGAAGCTCGAAGTCCGTCGTCATCTTGCTTAGCAGCCGCCGAAAATAGTTTTGATACACTTGGCTGAGTATTATGCTTCTTCTCTAGGTCTTGAAAATATGCTACATTCTTTTCTGTCTTATCTGGATGCATTTTATTCAAATGATCTTGCAGTCTTGAAGGCTTCATTGCTTCGTTCGAAAATGTTTTTAGACATAGAAGACACAAAGGCGACGACGGGTTTGTGGGATTTTCAATAAATCCGAATTTAATATATTCCGCAGAGTATTGCCGTCTCTTCTTTTTTTACTTCCGACATTGTTTTGTTTTAAGAAATACGTAAGTGTTGAAATCAAGTACTGCTTATCTATTATGCGCGAAACCGCAAATGAAAATAAAATAAATTTACGTCGTTTATATGGGATTGCATAAGCAGCACGCACCAACAGGAATAAGACAAACGTGCATAAACTCGTTTATCTCATTCGACGCCCATCGTACTCGACAAGCAAGAACAAGTATTATAGAACCAGCCGATTGGTATAGGAATGTACAATTCGGATTATTTAACAAAAACTTGTTAAAACATGATTGCCCGCGGTCTTTTATATCGAACCGAGTTTGAGCTATATCTTAATTAATATTAGTTGATGTTCACAAGATGTAGTCGAGAGTCGAGAGCTCAGTCGGTGTCTAAGAGTCTTCCTAGCTAGGTAGATAAAATTATAAATCGACCCCAAAGCCCTACACAATGCCCCCTTTTTTGGGTCTCTTACCGCCCCCCTTTAGGCCTGCAGCGCCCACAAGGGGGCGTTATCGCCCACGTTGGGAAAGACTGTCTAAAGGATAGAATCCGAAACTAGGATATCCGAAAGAGAATGAAAATGAAGATATGACAGACCGAATTAGCAAGCTGAAGTTGGCAGTGGGCTGATCACGTCTGTCGAAGGACCAATGGCCGATGGAGCAGACGAATCCTGGAGTGGAGACCGCGTATGGGTAAACGTAGTGTGGGGCGCCCACCGGCCAGATGGACGGACGACCTGAAGAAGGTTGCTGGGTCCGGCTGGATGCGGAATGGTGATGACCGGGTATTGTGGCGAATGCTAGGAGAGGCCTATGTCAAGCAGTGAACCGATATAGGCTGATGATGATGATACAGATTAGTTGTTAGAGATTAATTCGTTTTGTAAATACTCGTACTTTACTAAATCCTGGTGTCGTGTAAATATTGTGCCTTTACGGAGAGATGATATAAAGCAAATTCTGTTTTAGCTAAAACTGCAACAGGCTGGAGTATTGAAAGCATTATCGACTCACTGTTTCGCCTCTAGCCTGTACCCCGGCGGGCAGTCAATATGATGACAGTGGTAGCTACCGCGTGTATTCTGACACACGTAGCCGGAGTCAGCTCCGTGCGCACAGTGCGCCACGCCTGTTTCACACTCGTCTATGTCTGTAAAAATATTATAGATTAAAGTATATACCTAATTAAACATGACATTACATAGCCGTAAAGCGTACATGTAGCGATATTTAAAAAAAAACAGACATATCTTTAAAAAAACTTATTTTTTTATTTGGCCCCGGAAAGTGACCCTCGTATGCAAAATTCATTTATTTACACTACACGTCCATGTTTGAGTCGCAGAAATTCATATGATTGCGGTATAAATTGGCTGTGGCAGACGGACAGACAGACACACGAGTGATCCTATACCGGTACCGGGTACCGCCGTTTTTTCATGTGGACGTGCGGAACGTGAATTACGTTACTTATATACATGTTTTTGTTTGCGACTGTACCTAGAATAGAATAGCATATTCTTTATTGTACACCGTTTTAAAACAACTAGGAATCATTCTATGAACAGTAATTGTACAATGGGCGGTCTTATCGCGATTTCTTACAGACAACCTTTGGATGGACAAGAAAAAGATGGAAAAAGACAAAGGGGGTAGTCCGTGGTGTACTTATTATATTAATATAATCAAATAGTGTATCTAGACAATTAAATATAATACGGATGGGTATATTTTCCATAAATTACTTAAATAGTATGCACATTTATACAACCATATGATTTAGTTTATACAATACAATATAACTAATCTTTAAGAATATAGAATATCGTACATTATATTTATAATAAATATATGGAAAATACCCAATAAGAATACAGTACTATAATATTGGTAAATCAACAAACATTATTAGTTAGTAATAATATTGTTTTAGTAGATTTTTAAGAGTAACAAA
This sequence comes from Diloba caeruleocephala, assembly GCA_947459985.1. NCBI lineage: Eukaryota > Metazoa > Arthropoda > Insecta > Lepidoptera > Noctuidae > Diloba > Diloba caeruleocephala. The sequence continues at coordinate 9,041,726 of OX381629.1, forward strand.
TGACTGGGCACTTTTGATTAACACAGGCGGTGCATTCCATATTCGGGCAGCCTGAACGGTGAAGGGTTTATCTCAAGTCTTCGACTCTCCGATGATCTCAAGAATCTCGAATGTACGTCAAGGAACTTGAAACGTTCTTTAAGATAAAAGGGGGTTGCGGATTAAACAGAATACTGTAAAGCAAGGAAAGTATACGAGAATTCCGGCGAAGACGTATTGGAAGCCACTTGAGTTTTGTACGAAATTCTGAAACATGATCATATTTGCGTAAACTAAATATAAATCGAAAATAAAAGTTTTGGAGTCGCTCAAGTTTATCCACTTGTGCCGTGCCTACATCCTTGACCTAAATTATTTCTAGTCAACACATTTTAGCAGGTCTGACCGCTGTATTTATCTGTTGCCCATGTCTCAGCAAATCGATTGTGTCCTTCAGTTGTATCATTCACGCGCAAGCATAGTACCTAAAGTCGTGAAGCTGTTGGCCGAAATTTGACAACCATAACTGACGAAAACTTAGTAAATAATTTTATAGTTTATTTTTCTATACATTTCCTGCTGTCTCAATAATCTCAACCCTACAGGACAGGCGATACAGTAGCTATCTTACTCATGGACGCATTATACGACTTGCACTATGCAGCATATGTACTCACCGATGCAGCTCCTGCCGTCTTCCGACAGTCTATAGCCTGCTGGACAGGAGCACCGGTAACTGCCGGGCTCGTTGACGCACTCCCCACCGCATAGCTTGCCGCGCAGACGTACCGATGAGAACTCTTCACATTCGTTTACGTCGACACATGTCCTTGGAAACAAATGTTTAGATTTGACCAAAACATTACAAGGTTCCTCAATTACAAAAGCGCAATTACAGCCGTGGATGTCGTAAAAGGTGATAAAGGGACTTAAAACCAAAGGGATGGGCAGCAGCGTCCCTTCTTTGGAACAGCAGCCATACTGCGGTCGCCAAGCGTGGCGAGTACTGGAAAATTCCCCCAAAATGACAACATAATTGTGGAAATCTATGGAGGAGTACATCCTTTGACTAATATGAAGATGATGAATCACAGCACAATTAAAGGAACATTTTTTTGAATAAAACTGTACCTCATAGAATATCTCCACTATCGTGGGTGCAGTTTACAGACATTTTTTTTACCTTTGCCCCACTCTAGGATTTCTCCTGTGTCGTGGGTGCGTTTTACAGACATGAATTCCACATACAATACACCCAGACCCGGAACAACTACCTGCAGATCATACAAATTTTTGTTCCGTGTGGGAATCGAACCCACGACCCGGAGCGCAGCAGCCGACTGTATCAGCCACTGCACCAACCGTGCCGTCAATACATCTCACACGTGATTTTTACAATTATGTCTACTTTTTCTGGACTAGGTAACTAATATTTCGCTTGACTTCAAAGCACGTTACTCCCATTTTGAATGAAGAGTTGCCCCGTCCTACGATTTTCGTACTATAATTAATTAATTAATCTAATAAAAATGAATGGCTTACTTATTATGGTCATCAAGGCGATAACCCCTCTTGCAGTAGCACCGGTAACTACCCCAAGAGTTGGAGCAACCCTGGCTGCAGACGCCAGGAGTATCAGAGCATTCATCCACGTCAACGCAGACTTTGTCATTCGAAGGCGCGTTGCGGAACCCATCGCGACACACGCAACGATATGAACCCCACGTGTTCAAGCAATCGGCGTTGTACGCACACGGCTGGAAAATACAGAATATAAAAAAATACTTACATAGCGGAAAGACGAGACTAAAGTTTATGGACAAACAATGAATACATAGTTAAGATCACTGCTGAAAATTGGCTTTTATCAGCGCTGCAATGACGAAAGTAAGGACCATACCAGACTAGAGGAATACTTATCACCTGATCGCAGAATGTTATCCATGTCTAGTGTAGATCTTGCACATCTGTTAATGAGTCAAAGTTTGGAAGGTAGCTGGTTTACTTTATTCAGTATTTTGAAATGAACTCATTATAATACGTTTGTGTACTTTGACAAGCATGTATTCAATTAATGTTCTCACGTTGGTTCTGACCAGGTGGTGTCGGAACGGACATAAGCTTGAGTATCCTCTGCAGAAGTAAGCAATAGACACTACCGAAATGTGTTACATAACATCAAATATACGCACATTGCCGTGCATACACTCATTAATGTCCTCGCACTGATTCTGTCCGACGAGCCGGTGTCCGGTTGGGCACTGGCACGAGTATCCTCCGTAAAAGTTCTCACATCGCTGATCAGAGCCGCACTCCGATATGTTGCGGGCGCACTCGTCAATGTCTACAAAATGAGAAAATAATCATATTTATTTATTTACTCATACTCTTTATTGTACTCCAGAAAACAAAAATAATACATAACATAATTTATTTTAAAAAGGATAAGATTTATTTATTATTTTCGTATTCTTCTCAGCAAACCCTTCCATTTGATACCCATATCATGGGGGTGCATCAATGATATTATACCATAGATATGTTACCTCCTATATACAAATGTACTCTGTGTATGTTACGTCCATATTAAATGACGCGCAAAATTCAGTCTCGCTGTATGTATAAACCTACAAAACTGCACATCTACCTATGATGTAAGGAAGAAGATTCTATTCTATTGTTGGCTCTCACAGGCTCAGCATCAGCCGAACGCACTTCGACCCTATTGGGTCCATTGTGCTGCCCAAAGCCCTGCACTACTCCTGCGCTGGCAAATCAAGAAGTCCCTGTAGGTACTTCGCAATCATACCTGCCTGGAGCCGTGCAAAATCATCAGGAAGAAGGAAGGAAGAAGATACAAAAACCACGAGAGTAAAAGAGATAACTATCTAAAATGACAACACGTGTACTCGATGTCTTTGTCGCATCTTACTCACGTGTGATATAAGATCCCTAGTTCTTTATTCATGTTTGCTTATAGTTTGTGCATTTTTTATATACGGACGACGGCATTGTTATCACTTAATTAATAAAAAATAGAGATTATGACAGCGTGTGCTCGTTGTTCTGTTTTGGGCGAACTGATTGCAAAGTGCTACAATTGGGGGAGTTTTTGTTATTACGTTTGGCGCGTATATAACATATCTACCTCTTTTGATATATAATATCATTATCATTGGGGTGCATACAAAATAACAGTTCCGCCATCTTTGGGAGTCCGCCATATTGAATTTAGAAGATGTCACTTAGCTAACCATGCATTGTCATCGAAACTAAACGTGTATGCAATATTTCAGCTCAATCGGTTAAGGGTAAACTGTTATAAAATTCAGTTGCAAGATTTGACCCATATTATCAAGGCCTATGTCAAGGGACAACCTGACCAACGTACTGGTTGCTGATGAAACTTTTATGTTTTCTTAACATATTTTTCTTTTACTTTACTTTTTTGTAATTTTACTGAAACAAATCTATAATTGTAAAAGTGGTCAGCGAATAAAGGCTTTTATTATTATATCAAGTCAAGTTAAATAAATGGGTGGTCGTGCACAGCGATCTCTTCCAGACATCCTTTAGGTACAAATAGGTACCTACTTGCACCAGTCTGAAAGACTTTTACAGGTTATTTTATCCTTTACTATCATTGATAGTAGCAACAATTTGTTATAAATCTTTATCGGTTTTTTTATGTCCATGATATTGTATCTACAGAATTAAATTCTTATGTAGGGACCCATAAAATATTCAAAATCTAATATGTTTGGTCCTTTTGTACAGAATAACGAATTAATAAGGGAAAGACAGTACTTTTTTCGAAAATCTACAAAATGGCAGCCTCACCATAACATCTATTATCAGGCGTGAGCTTGTATCCCCATGGGCATGCAGCAACCAGTGCTCCTACATTCGGCAATCTAGAGTACGTAGGTCGCGGGGAGTAGGGCCCTCTCTGTCCGTACTGAGCACCCACTGTGATCACGTTGCGACCCTCGTTCGAAGAGGCCGGAGACGATGGACGAGGTGTTGAGGTCGGAGTAGCTGGACCTGCAGCGAATATTTTATTTTAAGTATAGTAATTAGTAGCAGATCCGAACAAATGTATTAATTTCATATGTGTATAAAGGATTATAAAGGAGGTGTACACCATCCAACTTCTAATACACTGATGACGCACAATGTGACAGCACCATTGGTATGAGAACTAGCTCTGGCCCCGGCGCGGCTCTGGGGGAACCAATCCACTCTCGCAACAAGGTGAGTACGAGTATATAGACACATTACATAGAGTAACATTGTCTTCTTATTGTTAGAAGCCCAGCAGGACTGACAAGCTGCAATAGGCTGTTATTGTTGTGATATCGGAGTGGAAATCAAAATCTGAATTTTTCTTTGGCCCGCTCTAGGCTTTCTTCTGTGTCGTGGGTGCGTATATAGACAGAAATTCCACACACAATAAACCCAGACCTGGAACAAATACCTGCAGAACCTACAAATATTTGTTCTGTAGGAAATGAACCTCAGACCCGGAGCGTAGCAGTCAGACTGTATCAGCCACTGCACCAACCGTGCCGTCAAATTGATAAATATTTATTTATTGATGTATGTATCCTAAGACTCCGTGCGTTTGAGATATAGCATTTGATAAAAGCCCTCTTTCCCAACAGAGCTTAAGATTGTAATTTAACTTACTATATGTAGGTTTGTCAATTTCGCCTCGACACAACCTGCCACACTCACAGCGGAACCCTCCATCTACGTTGACGCAGTCCTCGCGAGCTGAGCACGTGGCCTTGTTGATCGCGCACTCGTCTATGTCTATAGGAAAAATAGTTTATAAACTTAGATGACGAAATTAACCAAACGTTTTCTTAGCTTTATCTTGGCCTTTTCCGGATTCCTCTTCCTGTAAAATTCGATCCGTGCAAAGTGACAACATTTTGGCTTAAATATCGATCGAAGTAAAATATAATCATCTAGATCTCCATTTTTTACCTCGATATATTGTATAGTACATTGACTTACCAACACATTTGCCAAGACTTCTATCGTACTTATAACCCAGCTCACAAGGGACCGGTCTGTAGTCTGGTTGTGTTGGCAAATACGCCCACTCAGGAGATGACACTGCAGGACAAAATATTAGTTTTAAGGGGATTTAAAAATATGACGTGAAACAGACGTTTTTGTAGGCTGAGGATGCAAAGAAAGAAATAAAATCGAAGCGATGTTGATTTTGTTCTACTCATTATATGTAATATATTCCCCCTTTGTCACTGCCACTGCCCACCATTAAATATATTTGTTGGTGTAACAGAAAAAGAAAGTTTAAAACATAACACTCAAAGTCGCAGATATAATTTTTACAAGGCCGACTATAAGATTATTAATGAACACTTAGAAGAAATAGACTGGGAACGGTTTTTCTGAACACAGATGATGTTAATTTTATGGTAACAAAATTCTATTCAATAATTCATAACATAATAAAAAAATGTGTTCTGCTTTGTAAAGTGAAGCACAAATATCCACCTTGGTTTTCGAGAGACTTGATACGCCTGTTAAAGGAGAAAATCAAATTTCGAAATAAGTTAAAAAAATATAATAACCCATTAGACAGGATCTCGCTTCGCTGGTTGTGTAACCGATGTAAATATTTAGCAACTGAATGTTATACTGCTTATACAAATCGTATCGAGGACGCTATTGCTAGGAATCCTAAGGCTTTTTTTTCGTTTACTAAAGCAAAACGTGGTGGTGAGAGCACATATCCTACCACAATGACGAATGGCTTAACTTTCACTTCCGATGGAAATACGATCTGCAATTTGTTTGCTGTGTACTTCTCATCTGTGTATAATGGGAAACAACAAAGTAATATCTTTCCGGTAGAGTGCTCTTAGCTGCAAACTCTTTGTTTGTGTGCAGTGACTGTTTTGCATCGCTAACAATAGATCGTGAAGGTATACTAAAAAAGTTAAGGCAATTAGATTCTTCAAAAGGTATTCGGATGGTATTCCTCCAATTTTTATTACTAGCTGTGCTTCCAGTTTGGTCAACGCTCTTTATTTGATTTTTAATAAGTCCCTGCAATCTAGTATCTTTCCAACTGAGTGGAAAAAAGCCAAGATCGTACCAGTATTTAAGTCAGAAGACAAGAAACATTTTAGTAATTACCGGCCCATTTCTATTTTATCAACATTTCCTAAAGTTTTGGAGTCCCTTATTTGTCCACATATTCAAAATTATTTAAAAAACCTAACCTACCGAATCCCAGCATGACTTCACAAAGTTCAGGTCAACATGTTCAAATTTAGTCTTATTTACTGAAATCGTCACAGAATCAGTTGATGCACAGAAACAAATAGACGCCATATACACAGATTTTAGTAAGGCGTTTGACCGCGTTTCTCATGCTATTTTACTTAAAAAACTATCCGCGTACTGGTGCCATTTTAAAATGGATTGGTTCATATCTAACAGAGCGTTCATATTATGTTGTGGCTAGTGGTTATGAATCAAATACTCATAAAATTAACTCCGGGGTTCCCCAAGGATCGCATCTGGGTCCAATATTGTTTAATATCTTTATTAATGACATTCAAAGCTGTTTTATACACTCAACACCCTTTTTATTTGCAGATGATCTTAAATTTTGCAGAGTTATAGAACTCCAAAACGACGTCAATTTGCTGCAAAGCGATCTAAACAGACTTATAAAATGGTGCGAAAATAACGATATGCTCTTGAACGCGAAAAAATGTACACATATAAAATTTACACGAAAAAATAATTTCATTCGATCGGAATACTTTATTGGTAAAGAACAATTGTAGGAAGATAAAGTCACTAAGGACCTGGGTGTACTGTTGGATAGGAAGCTCGCCTACCTACCACATATAGATAATATTATTAAGCGGGCGTCTAGATTGTGATCTTTACAATAGCCTAGTTCGTAGTCACCTGGATTATTATAGCATGGTTTGGCGACCTCATTATGCTACACATTCCCTCCGAATTGAGCGAATTCAAAAATGGTTTATACGACACTTAGCGTTTTTAACTGGGAATTCCGGACGAAAATATTCATACAGTGAGAATCTACAAAAATTTAACATTATAACCATAAGACAACGTATGGATATGCTTGATCTATCAACGCTCCATAAGATTTTATGTAACAAAATAGACTGTTCTGAAATACTTCGAAGAATTCGGTTTACAGTACCAAGTAGATAAACCGTTATGCGCTCCGATCAGGAAAACCGTATTGGGTCAGAATTCGCCAATTTCTCGAATGTCTAAACGATATGTTGAGTGCAGTGAGTTAGTAGACATACACAGTCTATCACTATCAAAATTTCGTAAAGCTCTTGCTCAAATATATCTGAAAAGGACCCAGCACAGTGAACCATAGAACATTAGTCCCTGTTAAGCAATGTCCATCTTGTTTGTAAAAGAAGTTTGAAAAAAAAAAATGTCAAGTTAGTCACAATATAATATTGAGCATCATTCTTATGCAATTCATTATAATTTATATGTAACAGTATATTGCATGTGGTGTTTGCCTATAATTGGCTATGCATTAAGCTCGTAAGTCGTGCCATGTAAACCTAATTGTTAAGAACAATGTAATAGCTGTTGGCAATCCTAAATAAATAAATAAATAAAAATATATTTAAAAAATATATATATATCAGTAATATCTTGCCAGCAGCAGCGTTGCAAATTATAAGAATCTCAAAAATGCCGATTAGAGAGAGTTAAATTCTTTGGAGTGAATCGAGATCTATTTTCAATAGTTTTTTTAAAAAGAGATTTCAGGTCTACTCACTTGCTGTTTTCTCTGTGGTTGTGGTACTCGTACTAGTGGTAGGGGTGGTGATGACGTTGCAGTACCCTGACGCGTCTCTGCTGAACCCAGCCATGCACTCGCAGATGTACCCGCCAGCCTTATTCACGCATATATCCGTGTTATGACATTTGTTCTGGCCTGTTTCACACTCGTTCTCGTCTAGAAAAAACAAAGTCTAGGATGTTTCTATTTACAGGGCCACCAAAACGCTACCAGTAGATGCCACTCTAATTTCAAAATTATATCAGAATGTTGAGCTCTTGTACCTATATGCTTATTATATATTATTATCATTGCGTTTTTATTCTAAGGTATATACTTTATATGCTTCTACTACCAATCAGTCTGCGAAAGTTGATGAGCTCAGTATTCTGCAGTTAATATATCTTAGAAACGACTCCAATTTCCTTCAGCATCTATAGTTATATGTAATAAATATACCTATAATAAATATGATAAGTACGATAACAAGACATAATATTTTGAGTTAAATATTGCGGTCTTAATCAACAACTATCATATGATAGACTTCGATTGGCATTTCATGATAAAGCCCCATCTCGTGCCATTGTTTATAACTGGTTTAATGAGTTTAGGCATGGTCAAAGCAATCTCACTAATGATTTGCGCGAAGGACGTCCTTTTAGGGCGACTATTGAAGATAACGCAAGTGCTGTGGGAATGATAGAAGCTGACTGAGTGACATATCAACAGATCCGGGCAAGTTTAGGCATTGATATGAGTCAAGTGCAAGTCTTACACAAACATTTAGGCGTCAGAAAGCTTTGCACCAGATGGATACCTCATAATTTGACTGAAGATCAAAAACGGCGTCGCTTGTATTGGTGCCGCCAAATGCTTGAGAAGATTAACGGAGGTGATGAAAGCTGGATATATTGTTACGAGCGCGAAACCAAAAGACAATTGGCCCGATGGATGTTTCCATTCGAAGATTTGCAAGGGAAAAAGGTGATTGCCTTATTCTTTGGACGGATAGGTCATTCCGCAACAATTGCGCTAGAGGATAAAATAACTGTTACTGTAGATTGGTATGTAAGTCATTGTTTAACGATTGTCTTGAAAAATGTTAGACAGCAGCGACCAAGAAGTAGGATCCTGCTCCATCACAACAACGCTCTAGCTCACTTTGCCAGACGGACAATTGAATATTTGTCTATGGAAGGTGTGGAATTAGTTAGTCCTCCTCCTTACAGTCTGGACCTGGCACCTGGCGAGTTTTATTTATTCCCCAAAATAAAAGATAAACTCGCTTTATGAACCCCAAAGATGCCGTGGCTGCGTTCGAAAAAGAGGTGGAATACATCGCAAAAGAAGAGTGGGCTGACTACTTTAGTCAATGGTTTTATCGGATGCGACGGTGCTTAGAAAGGAACAGAGACTACTTCGAGAAACAATAAAAATATTAACAGGCACATTATACCGTTTTTAATTTTCTAAAAACTTTTGGTGTGACCGCGTATAATCACTTACAAAGTACGCTAATAAATGTTTGAGCCCGAGTTACTTACCGACACATTTTCCAAGACTTCTGTCGTAAATATAACCCACTTCACAAGGGACCGACGGGTACCTGCGACCTGGTCGTGTGGGCGTATACGCCCATTCAGGAGATGTCACTGTAATATAATATAACTTATAATGGTATGAAATAAAAATATGATGTCAAGCATACTGTTGTGATAGACAGAGGACGCCAAGATATTAATTAATAATATAAAAAATTATCTATAATCAAAATCAGTCAGAGTTGCTTAAGCCGCCCAAAGGCATTCGACTTGTTTTACCAACAGCCATCAAATGACAACAACCAAGACCAACGATTTTAAGTGTTCCCCGAAGCACGGGCAAGGGGCAAATGCATCTATAACTTTTGATACTTTGACAAGAGATTTATTTATTTTGTTATTGTATATATTGTGTTATTATATATATTGTATTGAATTGGACTTTATGAAACGAAAATGTGTAACGAAAGAGAGACAACTATAAATGTAGGGTTTAGGCTGTGAGAGAATGAGATAAAACACGTTTCTATATAGTTTCCCTATTCCCTACTGTCGATCAATCTCTCTCTTTCTCTCTCTGTGTGTTTACCACTTCCATAGTGTAGGTATTCATCAATTAAACAAAATACAAAGTTTCATTTCTACCGCGTGTGAACTTACACTCGACAATTTTTGAAGTGAAACTTCTTTTGGAACGGTGTGAATTGGATTTTATTAAACGAAAATATCTAACGAGAGAGAGACAACTCTAAATGTATTTGATTAAGGATTACCAACGCACAATACATTTTATTTGATATACTTAAATAATAAACATGAAATTTCACGTAATATACATTCCATTATAGGAATTCGCAGATTTCAAGTCAACTTACATGCATTTCTTTCTGTAGTTGTACTACTCGTACTTGTGGTCCTACTAGTTGTAGGGGTGGTGATGACGTTGCAGTACCCTGACGAGTCTCTGCGGAACCCAGCCATGCACTCGCAGATGTACCCGCCAGCCCTGTTCACGCATACCTCTGTGTTCTTACAGCTGTGCTGGCCTAATTCACACTCGTTCGCGTCTAGTAAACGAGAAAGGAATAAGACTGGGATTCTCTTGTCCTATTATTTAGACTCGTAATAGGGAGGTAGTTTCTATTAGGTATAGGATCGCTATAACAAACACTGCTTTGTTTAGATTTAGGGATGTTGCTGATTAGGGTTTTTTTTACATCCGCGGATATGAATACGGTTGTGGATTTTCGCGGACATGGATGTCAAGTTTTTTAGTTACTTCGTTTAACTACATGAATAAATTAAAGAGATGGCGTTTTTTCGTATTGTATAATGTAAAAAATGAAAATCTAAAATTGGTGAATTGCATGTAACAAAAATCAATGTCGCTGCCTTGTCAGGCTCCAGCCATTTTCGAAGAGTCAGTGATTCATGCCACCTTTCTCATTAGTTAGGCTTCGATATGCTGCAGCGAATGTTTACCCGCTAATATAATTTAGAAAGCGCCATGAGTAGATTTGATCATTAGAATACTTAAAGCGTACACTCACCAACACATTTTCCTTCAGCATCTTTTTCATATCCGTACAGGCAATGAAGATCATTCAAATCGATGCCTGGACTTTCATGATCTGGTTTATCTCCTATTTCATTTATTGATCTGTCATCTGGGACTTCGGGCGTCGGTTTAATTGGAGTACTCTCTGGCCTTATCGGTGTTTCTGGTCTGGTAGCAGCAGTTTCGGGATTTGGTGGCAATTCAGGTCTTCTAGGGTAATATTCTGGTCTTCGAGGGTAGTTTTCAGGTCTGCGAGGATATTCAGGTCTTCGCGGGTAAGAATGGTCCGGTCTTCGTTCTGTATTGGTTCTCACTGTGGTGGTACTGGTTGTATATCTGGGTCTGTCGTAGTATGGTGGGTAGGGGTAGTTTCTACTTGGTCTAGCTGTTGTTGTTGAAGTACTGGTTGTAGTGGGTCTGAGTGTCGTTGTGGATGTGGTTGTGGTACTGGATGTGGTAGTTGGCTTAGGCGTAGTCGTAGTGGATGTTGTAGTGCTCGATGTTGTTGGTTTCGTCGGTACACTCTCTGGGTCTGAGGTTGAATTATCTTCACTGTGAATTTGAAATTAATGTTATGTAAAACTTTTTTTAAATGGTATCGTTATATCGGCCATGTAACGGCTACTGAACAAATGCCTCCTCCATAGATTTCCATAATTGTGTCATCATATTGGGGGGAACTTGCCAGTACTCACCACGCTTGGCAGACTGTTTGGCGAGCGCAGAATGGCTACTGTTCCACAGAAGAGACGCTGCTGCCCATCCCTCTGGTTAAAAGTCCCTTAGTCACCTTTTAAGACATTCACGGGAGGAGATGGAGTGGTGCTATATTCTCAATCCGGGCACGACACCGACGAAAATGGTATAGGAGGGTAAATGGTCATATGGGGCGCCTGAGCGATAACCGCCTCTCATACACATCCGCAACATCAGAGGAGCCGCTGATGTATTGCCGACCTAGGGCAGACATACACTTTTTCTTTGAAGGCTCCGTTTTCATGTCCACCAAATTTTTGGGAGTTAGGCATCCAGCATTCGTCACTCACCGTATACAACGAATCAATACTGTTGCTACTTCACGCCGGTATTCTGTAACAGTATGGTACCTACTTCCCCGGTCGAGGCAGCCCAGTGAAACGCTCTTGTCAACTAGTGTATGGTATGTCATGCTCACTCAATTGTCCTGCTTATGCTGGCGTCGTGTATCGGGTCGCTAAGTTTCCCTACAATGTAGTTGAGCTGAGCGACGCTGATGCATGCGTCATGCTCGTGAACGAGTCCCGCCTGTTCGGATTGGTCATGTTAATGCTGCCATGGCAATTGAATCAAAAACTTTAGTAAATATTAAAATCAGGCTTGTTTAGTGTAGACTTTTTAAGTAGTTTAGACTCTTTTCTCCTGCATTGTCCTCATATTACCTCCATTTTGAGAACAATGTAGTTAAAAAACCTTGTACCAATATGATTTAAAAAGAGTAACCGTGGAGTTTCTTGCCCGTTCTTCTCCATAGGAAATCTACATCTTGGAACGCGGCAACTAAAGTTTTGACTATTCATAAGTGCCTGTAAATGGTTTTACATGAATAAAAATTATTTTCTATATAATCTTATCATAATGACTGCAGCTAGGCTCTCCTACGCAAGAAAGTAAGGAAAACTAAGTTCGTTTTTCAAGAACGCTTTTTCATTGCGTGCCTGCTCTTCATGATCTTTGCGCATTTTCTACATAAGTATACACAATGAAAATTAATGTCCCTCAGAAAATGTTAAGTTATAACCAGGAGGACTTGACCCTTGAAACTGTCATCAAATACCTTACGACAGCACCTCCAGAACCTTTCCAGAATTTCAGTCGTGACCTTCATATCAAATACTAAACATTTATAACTGTGTACTTACTCGGAGTCGTAGTACTCATACTCGTAGAGCGGTGGGTTGGTGGTGGTACTGGTACTGGTACTGGTACTGAGTGGCCGACGAGTGCAGGTGAATGTACCCAGTACGTTCAGACAATGCTGACCGTTGCCGCAGTTGTCCAACTTAAGGGAGCATTCGTCGATATCTGGGTGCAAAATATTTTTACTAATAGAGGGGCAAATATTTCGGTCTTTTCGAAACAGTAGCCAAGAACATCAAGATATTATACAGTTAGATGAGATAGAGAGATGGATCAGACGGAAAAACTGAGATCTCATGAACCTCTGGTGCTTGTGAAGGTCCGATATTAGTAACCCCACTAAAATAATACATTCAACATAAACAAGGGCTTAAGGGCAAGTGCTACCTTTTTATTTTTAAATATAATTTATGAGGCTTCAGTACACTCTAGGTGACTATGCCAGCCTCATGGGATCATTAACAACATAATATGATATGTAACATTTAAGTCGCAGTAACAACCCACGTGGTACACATTATGATATAGCAGCACTTACTCACACATAATGCAATTCCGTGTATCCTATCTTTTCCCGCCTTAAACACATTCTCAAGGAAAAAAAATTGCATGCTTGCATTCGTTAGATAATGGCCTAAGAATATATTTAACTCGCCACTGTATAAACTCATGTCCGACATCATTCTCATCCTCCCGATATCGATCACATTCCATTATCACATGTTGTATGTCCTCAGGCCGCTGATTAGCCCATTACTATCTCACTGCTGGGCGCGGGCCTTTTCGCATGAGGAGAAAGGTTAGGCTTTAGTCAACCACGCCGGCCTAGTGCGGCTTGGTGGACTACACACGCCATTGTGAACATTCTCAAGCCCTCACAGGTGTGCAGGTGTCCTCACGGTGTTTTCCTTTACCGTTAACACAAGTGATAATCAAATACCGATACGTACATGAATTCGAAATGTCAGACGTGCGGGCCTGGATTGATCTCAGACCCCGTATGGAAGCACTAGGCTTGTCACTGCTTACAAGTAATACCAATCAGCGCACAGTTAATTCGTTGAAACATTGAAACACAATTTAGTCTAGAGAACATATAAAGAAGATACTGACCCACGCAGGAACCTGACGAGGAGTCAAGTTCGAAACCATTCTTGCAGCGGCACTCGTGTCCACCGAACGTGTTGATGCAGTTTTGGAACTGGTCACACAGATGGGAACCCTCGCGACACTCGTCAATGTCTGAAATTGTAATTGCTTGAATTTTTGCTTTTATTACTTTAATATGAGACATTTATATTATTCGGTTTGGTTTTCAAACGTCTTGCTCTTTTATGTAAATTTCTATCTGCGCAAACATATCAAAAGCCTAAGGAAAATCGAATTGATATCTCATAATTCAAAAGAGACGATGAAAGCTATCATAGTAGGTTTGTAGAGAGATTTATTTGTTTATCTTAAAATTAGTACGAGTAGTAAGGTTGATAAGCGCAGAATGCCTAGTGTTCAACAGAAGGGACGCTGCTGCCCATCCGTCTGGTTTAGAGTCCCTTTGCCCACTTTTACGACATTCACGGGAGGAGATAGTGTTTCGTTTTTTTTTTATTGTGTGTGATAGGGTTAATCAGAACACTACACGGACGATCTCTTAATAGGTTGCCTTAAAAATAAGTCCTGGCGTATTCTTTTGAAGACTCTTTAATATAACTATAGCAAATACCTCGTTTCATTAATAACAGCCGTTTATACGTCCACCGCTGAACAAAGGCCTCCCCATAGATTTCCACAATTGTTTCGTCTTTTCGCTAATACTTACCACGCTTGGCATGCGGGTTGGTGATCACACTATGGCTATTGTTCCACAGACGCTGCTGCCCATTGATCTGGTTTAGAGTCCCTTAGTCGCCTTTTACGACATCAACAGGTGGAGATGGAGTGGTGCTATATTCTTAATCCGGACACTACACGGAATACAACAACAACAACTACCTATTACTACCTGGTTCGAAATGGCACGGCACATGGCACGTTTGGTGCAGTGGCTGATACAGTCGGCTGCTGCGCTCCGGGTCTCTGGTGCGATTCCCGTACAGAACAAATATTTGTATGATTTGCAGGTAGTTGTTCCCCGATGGGGTGTATTGTGTGTGGAATTTGTATCTATAAACGTACCGACATAGGAGAAAGCAAAGTGACGGGCAACGTTAAAAAAATACTGACCTTCACAAATTGATCCACCAGGACGAACTCTTGTTCCTTCCTGACATGTTTTCGTAGCAAGTCTAGAAAAATAGTTATTAGTTTCATTTTTATTATTATTTAAATTACTTTAAATATTCATATCATATTTACTAACTTGGGTAAAGTACTAATCTTAGACTTGCAGTTATACGCTCCAGGTAGGTTAATACACACCTCAGAGCGCTTGCATACTTCCAAAGTGTCTTCACACTCATCAATATCTGGAACAAATACGCCAAGTCTTCAGAAACGTCCATGTCCTGCTCTAGCTCTCATATTAAGTTTTTCAGGTCGTGTGGTATCGGAATACAACTACCCCACCACTGTGCCACGTTTCTATGACTACTCAAGTGGTTTTAACTGGTAAGCGTGCGACATGCCCTTCCGCCCTTCCCCCGGGCGTTGGAAGCCCACGAGAAGTTCCACCAGGATACAAAAACAGTTGGGATAAAGGCTTAGCAGGATTTAAAGATTATGAAGCAACTAAAGGATTCTTGGCTTTGGCAAACGGTGTTGTGTTTACCATACCGCCAATAAAAGAAATTAATAGAAAGCAGAGTGGTAGATTTTTTATTACAATACAGTTTTGTATACTACGTTTCTTGAGTTGCTGCTAGGTTTTTGTGGCTGAAAACACGTGGGAAGGAGGAATAAACTTGCCCCTGTGAAAAACATGGCTTTTCGAAACGATGACATGTTTGTTACTCAAGTGTGACCTTTAGCCTTCGTCATAGCGAAGGCGAGTTTTAGAGGCAATTGATATGGAAATTCAGTGGGTATTATTGGAATACGTGGAATTAAAACATTATCACATTCTCCCCTTACTATTCCAGTCATGTCAATGGCTTGTACAATGGTTTGCCCCAGAAGTGTTACTTGCAACCTTATGCCAAAGTCTTGTTTCCTCGAGATTATGCATTAAAAGGCACACCGACTTATATCTTAGCTTGTGTGAAAACACATCTGGTAATCCCAAGGAAATAAAAAACCTAATCAGTATCCATTACAGAATCCAACGATAAATACTCTTTAATCTATCCATATATCATATCATATCGGCCATTTATACGTCCACTGCAGAACAAAGGCCTCCCCCATAGATTTTCACAACTGTGTCATCATTTTGGGGGGTATTTGCCAATACTCACCACCTTATTTATTGGTGACAAAATAGCCATATTCTATAACCATCCCTTAATCTGAATATTGTTTAGTATATCGGGATAGACCTTAACATTTATTGTAGGTACTCGTACATTTGTAGTGAGGTAGAACTTGTCAAATGTTCCCGCAGTGGAGAGGCCTTTAAAGCTTGCGTTGCTGTCGTCCGACGCGCGCCACACGGTGTGCTCTTGGTTCATAGATTTCCAGAACGACTGGCAACATGCCATGTGTCGTCATTTTGAGGGAATTACCCAGTACTCAACACGCTTGGCAGGCGGGTTGGTGAGCGCAGAATGGCTGCTATTCCAAAGGTGGAACGCTACTGCCCCTCCCTCCTGGTTTACAGTCACTTAGTCGTCTTTCACGACATCCAAGGAATGACTAGTGGTGCTATATTCTTAATTCAGACACCGCACGGACATATTAAACATTAAGCTAACTTTACTGTATTTCATCGAATCAGTGATGGTGCCACTATCGAAATAATGACTGAAAATATTTGCAAGTAAAGCTGCGATGTTATCAATGATAGGTTCAAGGACTTATCGGATATACCCCGTAGGTCATCAAATTGTAGGAGCGTCTTACTTCGTGCCAATAAAAGCCAATATTGATAACAACAAAATTCCCTCAAGGCAACAAGACGTTTACGGATATGATTGATTGTTCGGTAACTAGGTAAACATGATGGAGCCAGGGTAAGCCGGGCAAAGCTAGTCCAAGGTGGATAAACAAAGAAAAACGTAGCGCTAAGCCTGCAAAAAATACCTTCACATATCCCAGTAGCGCTGTTTACAACGAAGCCGGGGGCGCATCGCTTTGAAACGTGGTCCTGACAGAAGAAGCTTCCGTGCGTATTGATGCAGTGCTGCGACAAGTGCTGGCAATCGTCCACCTTCTCCCCACATTCGTCAATATCTGAGAAATTTATTTTTTATTGCACACAATGTTTACAGAGTAAAACAATATTAAAGAAAAGTTGATGTATATAGGCGAGCTTAACTCACTATTACGATGAGTGTAAGTACTGCCTACATAAGTTTAAATTGAATTAAGCAGCGTTTTCCAATTATGAAATTCCATTAAAACGAAGATTGATGATAAATTGAGTTAAAATTGTAGACAATATTTTGGGTCCACACTTACTGACTGACGTCTGAAGGGTTACCCCGAAGGTCTGTATTTAACTAACTAGAGTAACCATAGGTGGCATATAATTATTTAACAAAGAGCCTTCTGACCTGAGCTGTAGTGGAGAATATGCTTAAGTCGGAAAGTTGTAGGCTTTTTCTCGGCCTCTAACTACCCGCGACTCCTGTCATAGATATTGGGTTACTGCCCATTTTACTAACCAATGCACTCGTCATCAGGCCCAGCTCTGAACCCTGGTGGGCAAATATCATTCTTGGGTGAAGTAGAGGTGACTGCGGCTTCAGTGACCGCGCCGGGAATGGCCTCGGTGAATGGTTTGCCAATCTTGCCAGCACATTTGTAACCACCTATCGTGTTCTCGCACAGGTACTTTGGACACGGAGGACGGGGTAGCTGACATTCGTTGATGTCTGTGAAATCATTAAATATGATTTTAAAAAGCTTATGTTATGGTTTTGGTTATGTTTGAAAACTTGCTCCATTTTTACGTTTCTTAAAATACTGCGTTAGGTTCTTTCATTTTATATCCTACTTTCTTTTCTGATATACTTTTCTGTTTGTGTTAGAAGTTATACCCGAGATACGCTTTACTTCATCGCCATTACATCATGTAATATATGCATTGAATCAGATTTTTTTCTTAATCTTCTTTTAAACAAGAGTGTCGTGTTCTAGTTTAGGTTCATTAGTTTTTTAAACGATATTAGGATTTCTCCTTTTTTCGCACAAAATATATGTAAGCCTTACAAACATTTGTTCGTGCGGGAATCGAACCAGCAATCCATAGCGTAGATAGCCAATTGATTGACCACGGCTCCATCAGTATCATCGAATCGAATGATATGTTTGTTATAGAAAATTTAATAAACCCGAAATGAAAACAGAAATTTAACTCACCATCGCAGACCTGATTGACAAGGTTCCTCTTAAAACCTGGCGGGCAGCTGAGCCCCACGTCCCTCTTCTTGATGGGCACGCACTTGAATGCGCCGGCCGTGTTATGGCACACCGTATCTTCCGCTGTACACAAATCATCCGATGCTTCTGCACACTCATTTATATCTACAACAACAGTGCGCCTAATGACAGAACTGGAGATAGCAAAACTCCAGTAAGATAGAGAGGAATTATTTAAAAGGTTTATTTGATTGATACAAAACCTTTAATATCACGTAAATATATGTATATGTCGACATTAGTCCTTCTACGCGAAACATTTGCACACTCATTAGCAAAAATAATAGTGGTTGACTAATTACAGGCCTACCGGAAATTGGGGTGGCACAACATTATGTTTTCAATGCCAAGGGCCGCGTCTCTCTTTGAAGCGAATAATATCTTTTAGTCATCTCAGAACGGAAATTAGCAACAGACAAGATTACTATAGACGGAAGTTATATAAGTCTTACAATAAAAACTTAATTCCTTCTGAAGATTTTATACCTTTACACGTTCTCTTGTCAGCTTGCAGCCTGTACCCCTCGTGACAGGAGCACCTTATGACACCGTTCTCGTCATTACAGTCATGTTCACAGGAATCCTTCTTACAAGTCTGTTTTTCTGCTTTCTTTTCTGTTGTAGTCTCCACTTTCTTCTGTGTTGTGGTTTCAGGTTTCTTTTCTGTCGTCGTTTCTGGCGTTTCTGCTGCTTCCTGAATTGTCACGAAAGAACTATTTCATAATTGGTACATTGTACTGTCTTTGGATATTCAACGTGCAGCAATTTTCTGTTTCCTAAAGCATCAGCTAAGATTCGAAGACGTTATTGTATCCAAAGTATGAAAAGATAATGATTAACAAGCTGGTATGTATATTGAAGTGTACCTATCACCACTCATAACTAAGAAGTGGATACTGCTGTCCGTCTGACTGTTCTAATCCTTGAATCTCCTTCTACAGCTGCATTTAGGTATGCAGATATATGGCTCTATGTTTATCTAGGTTAATTGAATAGAACGTAAATGCTATTTCTAGGTTCTTTGTATTGAATATGTATTATCTAAAAGTATATACCAAACAGCACTGGTAGAAGGCATTCTTCCTGAGAGCAGTGGAAGGATTAATGCCTTCTGGAGACGGTGGCGAGCCACACGCCACATTACCCTGCGATTCGCCTGTCCATCTTCCAAAAGAGCACTCCTCACAACAAGTCTGTAAAAAGATCATGGTTTAAGTAGTTTATTATATGCCGGTTACATAATTCCTTAGCGTTCGTTGCTAACGGCCGAAACTAATAATCAATCAATTTTGGTAAAATCTTTAGATTTATGATAAAATGGATATATCAAAAATGCATAAAATTATGATTTGCTTTTAAAATGTTTTACATCATCTATCAACTTTACAATAATTAACTACTTTCGACAAAAGTTTCAAACTAAACAGTTTTGACTGAATTGTCACTAGCCTTTGGCTAAAAATGCACATCCAAAGTCCTTTTAACAATAAAAATACATTGACCTAAAATTACATTTTACTTATTCGGAACTAGCAGCGGTTAGTCACAAAAAATGTAAATAAAATAGACGTATAAAAATATTGCTCTACCTTCCCTATTTCTGAGTCTGGAGCACTGCACCGTTTTGACGCAGCTAATTTCATACCCGCAGAACACGCGTCTTTGAATCTGAAATCACAAAGTACATACTAGCTGTTACCTACGACACACTTTACTTATAATATATTTACACTATGCCTGCGACTTCGTCCGCGGGCGCACTAAATGAAATACATACAATCTACCAGTACACAAAACAAACCCAAACCGATCGTTGTGGCGATCTTTGGAAGAGACCTATGTCCAGCTGTTAACGTCTTTCGGTTGAAATGAAGATGATGGTTTTTAAAGCGTATAAGTTCATAACTTATTTTGCCAACCCAATAATTTTGTACTACGTAGGTACATAAACCATCTCAAAGTGGAATAGAAGATCACAATTCAAAATTAATATAAACAAATACTGATGAGTCAAAAAGATAAGACGATAACAAGGATATGACAGCTCATCTCTGTTGTAATAAATATTACAATTAAGTTACAAATATGTGTAACGTCTGCCAGCGCCTTGCGGTTTTCTTTCACTGCTCTGCGTCATAAGTGTCATAAGAGGTTGCTTTGAAGCGTTTACAGGTTTTTGGTGGTAGGCTATATCCGGAAGGCGCACGACTGAGTGTTGTGACACTACATCGGAAAAGTGGGTTATGGTCGAATGAAGTGTGTAGGTATGCAATGGCATGTTCTTGTGTGATCATATGAGCTGATTCTGTGCTGAAGATGACCATGCTCCAGTTGTTTTAACCGGTAAGGGTCCGACATGCCCCTTCGCCCTTCCCCGGGGTTGAGGAGGTTCATGAAAATTACCACTGGATCAAAAATTAAAAGAAGGTATGCACCGGCATAATATGATCCCTCCGTCACTGCCAAGAATACGTAATACGCCGAGAACCACACAGTACTAATTCATTTCGAACATGAACACCTAGAGCCGGAACAGCTATCTGTAGACAATACAAATATTTCTTCAGGAGTCTTACTTTAATTGCTGTGCGCAGCAGCTGGCCAGCGCGGCGAGGCACACGTCCATTTGCTCTGGCTCGATGTCCTCCGGAGGTGAAACTCTTGCGCAGGACGATGACGTCACCGCTGCGCTCTCGCCGTGTGCGCAGCATGTATCGGTTACTTCCAGCTCTTCAGACGACGTTAAGGCTACGGAGATGATGACGTTAACGTTGAATAATATCACTGCTTTATCAATGTGAGAGGTAAAATTCAGCTTGCTGTCTATGATGACACCCAGATCTCGAATTTCATTCGCTTCTTGCAATATTACGCTACCAATCTTATACCTTGTATTAAGTGGTGTCTTTTTTCTTGTGAATCTTATGTCATGACATTTTCCAGCGTTTAGAGTCATGTTATTTGAGTTACACCAGTGTAAGATATTGTTTGCATCAGTTTGAATTAAATCCGCGTCATTTAAGGAGTTTACTACTGTATATATTTTTAAATTGTCGGCGAACAGGGAAACGTAAAAAGAAGCGGCCTTAAATGAGATCCCTTCGGAACACCTGAGCCCGCATAATAAATTCCAGATTTACTTTCGAAGTATATAGGTATATAATGAGTTTCACGTGGTTCCTGGCAAATAATTGACCACCCCTCTCCAGCCATGGGTGTCGTAAAACGCTACTGAGGGTTGATATCAAGGGATGTGCAGCAGCATCCTCCCGAGCTAATAACAACGTACTGCGATCACCAATCCGCATGCTAAGCGTTATGATTATGGCGACATCTTCTATAACCAGTAAATGTAGTGATCATTGGAAGGCCCATTCAGTACCACTATTCAAGTTTTTACATATTAACCAAATCTTTAGTCTTTTAAAGTAGAGTTGTCGAACTATCTACGGCGTACCCACGGCTGAAGTTCTAGTATAAGCTGATCTCGCATTATATAGGCTTTTCTTACCATGAGAGATCACCTTACAAAACAAGCAAAATAATTTATAGTAATTAACTTTCGAACGTCGCTATAATTGACTGTTAAAAAGTTTATATTATTAGCTAACATGCAAAGATAAAATCCAAAAAATCAAAGCAAATTTCGTAAAAATCCTACTCAGGACTCAAAGGACAGGGTTATATATTAGTACATAAGCTCCTCTCTTCACTACCCTAACGCAAAAATGTCTCAGGTATAGACAAACTCTTCTCTTCGCATTTCTCCGTTTTGGTGGATAACGAACCATAGCTCCCAAGTGTAACTCAGCTTAAAACCGTATCCTTACCATCAAAAATAAGACAATACAGATC
Source organism: Diloba caeruleocephala (assembly GCA_947459985.1). NCBI lineage: Eukaryota > Metazoa > Arthropoda > Insecta > Lepidoptera > Noctuidae > Diloba > Diloba caeruleocephala. The sequence continues at coordinate 9,063,906 of OX381629.1, forward strand.
CAAAGTCAAAGGCAGCTTGCTTGCTAAAGACTAATGGTTCCTAAAGTGCATTTTACACATACTGCAGTAAGTGAGCAGAGTATTATCCAATTCACGGGAATGAGCGCGAAGATAGGCGGAGGCGTGAAGAAACGTTATCATAATCAACGACGATCATCATAACTAACTTGCTTAGCATTTGTTCTGTTACCAATTACTAAGGCAACGGTATTTGAGTGCAAGAATGGAGGAGCTTGGGGAACATGAGAAGTGACTCATATATTATCAAATGCTATCTTAAACTACTTAACGCATATTAATCTCCACTCATCATCATACAAAAGACGTCTCCTGCTGAACAAAGGCCTCCCCATAGATTTCCACAACGATTGGTTTTATTAGTTAGTCCGTGTGGTGTCCGGATTAAGAATATAGCACCACTCCATCTCCTCCCGTGGATGTCGTAAAAGACGGCTAAGGAAATCTAAATTTGAGGGATGGGCAGCAGCGTCCCTTCTGTGAACCGGTAGCCATACTGCGCTCACCAACCCGCCTGCCAAGCGTGGTGAGTATTGGCAAATACCCCCCAAAATGATGACACAGTTGTGGAATCTATGGAGGAGGCCTTTGTTCAGCAGTGGACGTGTAAATGGCAGATTTGATGATGACGACATTTTGGGGGGAACTTTCCAGTACTCACGCTTTGGCGAGCGGATTGGTGAATTTTTTCGACATTTTGGGGGGACCCCATCATCATATCATATCTGCCATTTATACGTCCACTACTAAACAAAGGCTTCTCCTATAGATTTCCACAACTGTGTTATCTTTTATGGGGGAATTTGCCAGTACTCACCACGCTTGACAGGCAGGTTGGTGAGTGCAGAATGGCTACTATTCCACAGAAAGCACGCTGCTGCTCATTCCTGTGGTTTAGAGTCTCTTAGTCGCCTTTTATGATGTCCATGGGAGGAGGTGGAGTGGTGCTATATTCTTAATCCAGACACCACACGGAAACTTGAGTATGAATTAATCTAATACCATTTTCACAATATTAGCATGGCTCCATATAATATAGTTACAATGAAGGAATGACAGTTAGTATTATGTAAGTACGTGTGGCGCTCTTTATTGGCAAGACTGTGAATAATGATTTGGACATTTTTGATGTGGAGAAGTGCCCAATGATTTTATTTATTAGTATAGAAAATATATATTTGGTCGTTTATTTATTTACGTTACATAATTAAACAACAGGTAACAAAAACAAAGGACCACATTAGTTGCAAGAGCTGGGTACAATGGGTTTTATCGCACAAAGCAATCTCTTCCAGACACCCTTTGGATGTCTAAGATTGGAATATAGCTAGATAGAGATAGCTGGCAGGATATAACTGTTATACATATATATTTATTGGTTTAGGCAACATTTCTATGGTAAATATAATATCCTCAAAAGTTTATTTATTTGTGTTCATTAACGCATTAAAGAATAAGAGATTTTACAAAAATACATCTTAGTATTTCCCTCAGCATTTTTCGTTTTCAAAATTCGCAAATATCATTGTGTAGATATAAGTTATTCAGGTACTGTACAAAAATAATACTCGTACACACTTGTACATTCCTACGCCATACACTCAGATGATTGGAATGTAAGTTAAATTATACGCTAACAATTTGATCATCTCAGTATTTTTCCTAAAATGTCATTGTGTAGATATAAGTTATTCAGGTACTGTACAAAAATAATACTCGTACACACTCGTACATTCCTACGCCATACACTCAGAAGATTGGAATGTAAGTTAATTTATACGCTAACAAAATGATCAAACTTAACTAACTACTGTTTGTTCAGTTTCCATAACACAAATAACATTTAATATCTGATTACGCATAATAAAGTTCTTGTTACATTAATTCGCCACAAAAGTAAAGGTGAAGGAAAATCACCATATTGATTATTCAAAATCACTTTAATTTGGTATTTATCCAGACTGTGCAATCGTGTTTACTAATTGTTTTATTAGGCATTCGTTTACGATGGTACTTGTCACATAAATACTCGTGTGAATAGACCATTACGTAGAACACATGACATTAGTGAGGCGCTGCCTATAGCACTGCAAAAGGCATATTTAGTGAAAGATTATATAATTATTGAAATATTGTCTTTATGTAACCAGAATTTTCGAGAACATTGTACACATAAATATTGTAACATGATTTTAAAAGAGTAACCATGGAGTATCTTGCCCGTTCTTCTCCATAGGAAATCTACATCTTGGAACGTGGCAACTAAAGTCTTGACGATTCATAAGTGCTATTAATGGTTTAAATGAATAAAAATCTTTTTATCTTATCTTTATCTTTAATGGTGACTCAATGATATTATATATTAAAAAGAAGTACATATGTTACATGCGTGCCAAAAGTAAGAACCAAAGCTCCCCCAATTGTAGCACCTCGCAATCGGTTCGCCTAGATAGCTATATATGTAACATCCAACATTTAGATTTCTCTAAACTTGTAATGTCCGTTCGCATACTTTATTTTCTTTACTGGTTAAACAGGGAAACCTTTTACTAGCCATACTCAGCTGTGTTATGTATTTATGTTATATAATGTATCGCTGTTGGTTTTCTAAATAAAAAAAAAAAAAAAAATCTCTTTTACTCTTGTATTTTTGTATATTCTTTCTCACGACATGGTTGTGCAAGCGAGACTATATTTTGCGCGCCATTTAATATGGACGTAACATATCTATGGTATAATATCATTGTGGTGACTACTACAAGTAACTGGGATCTAGACCAGTGGGATCGGCAGCAGCGTCCATTCTGTGGAACCGCAGCCATGCGGCGCTCACCAACCCGCCGCTAATCTATCTACTATACTGACATACAACTACAGGTTTCCTAAGACAGTATCTGGTAGAGGTAGAGTCTACCTACCGTCTTTTTACCGGCCTAATAATTTTAACGCTGGGGCTGCCAATACATATTCATAATATGTTGTGCCACACTAGGATTTCTCTTGTAGGTATCGTGGATGCGTGGCACCAATGGGCGGCTCTAGTGTGATCTTACGAGGACCTGGAGCCCCCGTTCGGTGCCGAAGATGACCGCTCCAGTGATTTTAGCCGTTAGGAGGCCGGCCGTCCTTCCCCGCGGCGTTGGAAGTTCAAGAAGTGGAGAATTTCCACTGGACACCAATAAAAAAAATGTGTATTTTTTTGTACAGAAATAATGGTAGATTTTTATGTTTGGGCATTTATATACATATTAAGTAACAATGGGCCTAATACACTCCCTTGCGGAACTCCTAAGTTAACTGATCTGTCATCATATCGGCCATCGATAGGTCCACTGCTGAACAAAGGCCTCCCCCATAGATTCCACAACTGTGTCATCATTTCGGGGGGTATTTGCCAATTCTCACCACGCTTGGCAGGCGGGTTGGTGATCGCAGTATGGTTACCGGTTCACAAAAGGGACGCTGCTGGTTTAGATTCCCTTAGTCGCCTTTTACGACATCCATGGGAGGAGATGGAGTGGTGCTATATTCTTAATCCGGACACCACACGGACAACGAACGAACGAACTGGTCTGTACTCTGACAATATAGAGCATTTTTTTCTGGACTTTAGGACACGCACGAATAATTTCGGTTAACTGCTTTCTGTTAGTAAGATATGTTTTATAATATTGAGAACGATGCTGCCTCTTTCGCGCTCGTTATTTAGCTGTTGATTCACTAAACTATAAATAAACATGACATGACTTTAGGCAAAGTTAGATGTTGCGACATCCCACCTCGGACTAAGAAGAAATGGAGAGCTAAAGGGTAAACATTTCATCTGAATACGGTGCGTCATATATTAGGTAGTTTGGTGCACCAGGCATTGATATAGACTCATATTTCTTGTCGCGATTGGCGAACAATTTAATGACTTCTACCCAATGCGACTGCGAGCGTTCAAAGAGTCCGAATAAACTGAGATTATAAATATACTGCTTTTGAAAAAAGAATGTACCTATGTATATTTCCGTACCCGTCCCTTCATGTTTTTCTCCTCACTCCCCCTTTACATCATCATCATTATGATTTATATTTATTTCTCGAAGGTGTTTTTATCGGTACCTCCTTTATCACCTTTAATACTTTATCCAAATTAATAATTGAGACATTATTTTAAAGATTATGTACGAAAAATAACCATATGACTGATCACGATTCTGTGCGAAAAATTCAACTATATTAAATAATAATTATGTAATTCAAGTATCTATTATCTGTCGAAGGTGTTTTTTGTCGGTACGCCATATTATCCCCTTCAATTCCTTATCAAAATTAATAACATCACTTGACATTAGTTCGAAGATTATGTTCCCCACTAATAACGAAATATAACTAAAAGGTATAAAATTTTAGTTTTCGTTAAAAACTTTGTTTCAAAACCTTTTTGTATTTGCATGAAAAGAAGTCGCCATCTATTGACAATCTGACGGAAAATGATCGAATAGTTTAAAGTTATTGTTTTCGTTATTTCGCTTATATTAGAATTAAAGCGATCATCACGATTCTGTGCCAAAAATTTGCAGTTAATATCTATTAATTGCTTAAATGTATGAAGTAACATACTAGAAGGAAGCAAACATTTACTCAAATCGTTCTTTGCGTACGCTCGCTATCAACACTGTTCGACCGTGTTTATAATTCGTGTCTGTCGATAATCCCGGTGACCTCAGACACAGACCACAGATGCACTGCCAACGAAGATGTTTGTATTTTAAACGTTCCATAAATGTTTTATAAGGTAATGATGATTTTATTACACCTGTTCTGAATTAATGTGGATTCGCTGCAGTAGTGACATGCATGCATGTAGGTAATACTGATCACCTTACTGTCCAGGCAATAATGTATAACTACCTCGTTTACATTCAGCTCACGTCCAGCGTGTAAACAGGTTTCTTCCTATGTCCCTACCGTCGGCTCTGAGCACTTCTCTGGGGTGCAATTCTCTAAGGTCAAACATCGATACATCTTTGAATATATAATTGAAATCACGGTGATAACCCAATTTGGTATTCGCTAAGACTGGTCCTCATGGCTTACCTTCTGCAACGTGTCCTTGAATAGCTTCAATCATATCTTAGCGAAAACCGAATTACACCGTTATTTTGATTCTGTATTTAGGGATGTATGGATGTTTGAGCTTAAGGGATTGAACCCCTGCTCACTGCCGCGGACATAAACTAAGTGTAAACAGAGTAATAGGATTAAAAGCACTTGCCTGTACTTTTCATTTATGATTGATAGGCCGAACTGATGGTAAGTAAGAACCGCACCCATCGACATCAGGAACCTACCGATTACTGATGTGTTGCCAATCCAATGCTTAAGTTCAAATACCTTTATTCAGGGAAATTTGGCATGGGGACATATCGCTATAATTAAACATTTTTATAAAGGAGGCTGGCAATCGCCCATACAATGCATGGCCCGAATTTTGTTGGTCGTTACATTTATGAAATTGGTATGGTGTGATAGGGGATTTCACGAGTATTTACCTACAATATTCCAGACAAATTGGTATCTAAGAGAACTTTTTTTTACATAGTTGGCACAAGGCCTTAGAGAATAGTATGCATTTCATTGAAATGTCACTAGTTTATTCAAGTTGTCTTCTAATATTTTGCACGTTTTATTTTAATTATAAATCTCAAAGATAAATAGTGAAACTAAATATAAAAATTTACACTTATTTTTAGTTAAGCTTTCATTTCTGTAACAGATCAGGGCCAAAACCACCCGTGTCCTTTGTCTTATTTTACGAAAGTTATCCTACAGATAGCCACTAAAAGGCAGGTGTAATCTCAGCGGTAGCTTTTATAATAACTGTCTATCACAACGTGGAGCAACAGCAGTCTAATCTCCGGTATTACAATTATGAAAATTAGGTTTTCATAAAATATGAATAATTAAATGCTGCTGGCCATCAACCCAATATGGTTTTACGGGTATTAACGACATTCATAAATTACGCCTCATTGACCTTATGTTTCGAGAGACCATAGGCCAAAAACTGAAACGCCAGTTAATAAGCTCTGTCTCTAAGAGTGCAAAAGAATATTTTGGCGACCAAAACTTAACACACGTAGTTATAAAAATCTTATTAATACAGAAGCGTTGGTTAACGTTATCCCATTTTGTTGTAAATCCGTGCCAGGCCGCGCTGCGGAGCCACGTTTAATTAAATATTTAATAATTCCTAACTTGCTTTCACGGCGATCCCGTAAGCTTGTCTACTACAAAGCTAAATAATCTCCTCTCCAGCCGCAAGTTTATGCATTTTCATGCTTCAGTTAGAGTTATGAGGTAAAAGTTTAATCTTCGTTTATTAAAAGGTTTAATGTGTTTGGGGAAAATAACATCTCATAATTTGCTAGAAGTAGACTATATTATAGTCTACTTCTAACTGAAGCATACTATAGTAATCTACCAGAACATTATTCGTTAATTCTTCAACTACTAGCACTTAGCTTAGCACTAGCACTAGCAACTTTGACCATTTCCGTAAACCGTCCTAGTCGTCCACTTAGGATATTGTTTCATCAATCACTATAAACCACAACAATAAATCCAATATTTGCCGTATTTTGTCTGAGTATGACTTGAGTTGACAAATTAGTGTCTATACGGCCTAAAAGTATCTTATACATATGTATCGTACTATATCTGGTTTTACGTAAAGTTGTATCACCAAAATGACATTTAAACCACTCGAGTCTTAAGATTCAAATTATAGCCTCATGTTCATGTGGTCCAATATAGTCAAATTCAAATACATTTATTTAGAACCTCAGGCTACTTAGGTATTTATAATAGAAAAAATTGGGTTTCCATATTCTGTCTTAAGCCATGCAATACTTATTATAGGTACTGGGTATATGTTAGAAAAAAACTATTTTATTAGATATCGATCGTTTTGTTCTGTGTACATTTTTTTACATTCTTTTGTTCTGTCTTCTGCATAGACCAAAGTCTTCCGTCTGATTATTACCTTGCATGGTGTACCCGAGAATAAAACAAAAATATAAGTTTTAATAATAATCATTGAATTCAGGCTTCCATGGCCCACAATTATTTACCTTACAAACTAGCATATATAAAGTAATACAAATTCTCTGTTAGTGAATATAAGGCTTAAGACTATGTCAGTAGCACTTCACTTTGCACTAATTGTCTTTATGCAGTCCTGTGCCACTTGTCCGTGGCGACGGAAAATCACGCCCGGCGGCCAAAAGTCTTCTTCCATAACGAGGGGCAGGTAACAGTTCGGTACTCGCACCACGAACGCCTCGAAGTTGACGTTGCGGCGTGAGTCCAGTAACTGCACCCTCGGTGTGTACCTCGTTTTTTGGCGCACATACTCTACGATATCCCCCGCCTTAGTGATGTAATGTACACCGGAGTATTCGGCTTTGCGGCACGTATAGTAACTTTGGACTCCGCAGGAGCCGTGCCGCAGCGGTTCTTATTGGTTTGTTGACGGCGCTTCCTCCTTTGCACCATCACCATCATCAGCCCTCTTCGGCGCCTTTTCCGGCACAGGCTTACTGCCGACATACTTTTCGAGTTTCTTTTTCATTTTTACGAAATATTTTATGAATATATAAAGATTGATTAATCTGAACACCGTACAACGTTGCCTTATACATGACATTGGCGAATTTGTGGAAGATACTCTACAGAAGCCATAATCTAAGAGAAGAAGTTTTATCTTAGCTATTATTTAACTATGCTCTGCTACTACTACCTGTAACAGGTTATGGGCCCAGCATGCTTCGTCTGTGCGGAGATGTCTAAGGGTAATAAGAGTTCTCATAGAGAGATAAAACATGTCATTTTGATTAAAAAAATGTTGCCTTACCCTACGATTTCTCCGGTGTCGTGGGTGCGTTTACAGACAAATTCCACACACAATACACCCAGACCCGAAACAACTACCTGCAGATCATACAAATATTTGTTTCGTGCGGGAATCGAACCAAAGACCCGGAGCGCAGCAGCCGTGCAGTGGCTGACCACTGCACCAACCCTGCCGTCGAGTTTGATTTTTTCGCTCTAATTTTAATAACAGTATTGTAGGTAGTTAAAATAATTGGTGGGATTTTCCAAAAAACATTTTGCCATCGCATGGTCTGCCATTCCTAGAGTTTTAACAAAATATCAAAAATATACTTCGAGATAGTGAAGAATCCCTAGATAATGGGAAACGAATGATTTTAAGTATTTGAACTTATTTGTAAAAATCTGATTTAAAACATGTCTGAAAGTTCTTGTAACTCAAACTTATAAAGTATTTGATTAGATGCTGAATTAAAATAAACACTGCTTTTATTTGTTATTTATTATTTACAAACATACTACGTAAGACTGTCCACCTACCAAAGATCACCTACGAATTTATGTTAGACAGACTAAACAATTCTGAAAAATCAGACAAGTCATCTTCAAAGTCCTCTATTTGGTGATGTCACTTGAGCGATGTCCACTAAAGTGAATATATGTTTTGGAATGGACGTATCGGTTTAAATGTTTTCATATCATAGGAATGACGATTATACTAAAACCTAGCAACATTTTCGTAGTAGTTGCAATTTATGCAAAAATTTTATTACATTATCCGTGTTGTGTCCGGATTAAGAATATAGCACCACTCCACCTCCTTCCGTGGAGGTCGTAAAAGGCGACAAAGGGAATCTAAACCAGAGGGATGGGCAGCAGCGTCCCTTCTGTGAAACGGTAGCCATACTGCGCTCACCAACCCGCCTGCCAAGCGTGGTGAGTATTGGCAAATACCCCCCAAAATGATGACACAGTCGTGAAAATCTATGGGGGAGGCCTTTGTTCAGCAGTGGACGTATAAATGGCCGATATGATCCAAAATTCCCAATTTGTGCAAATAGTGTGAAAGTCACTGAAGCAGGGTAATGATGATGATGATTTTTTTTGTTTGAATACACTATTAAAATTATTATGTCTTATATTTGTCAACGTTATTATTATTATAGTAATTATATTACTACTTAAAACCCTGCTCGATCACTTATTATCTTGCACTCTCCACTTACGCTTATTTACGCGAACAGTGACTATCATTTAACCATTGACATAAGTTCTAAGAAGCTGATAGTGACTAGTTTGATGTTTAAGCGTTAACTGATAGATTAGTGGAAATGTGACACGCTGACAATCATGAGTTACTATGGGTTCCAATGACCGGGTTACCCACCTGTGACGTCATATCAATGACATTTCGTAAAGTTATTGAGCTGATTAGATAACAAAAGTTGCTTTAAGGGTCCGACCTCAATAATAACAAACCTTTACAATAAACGAAATATTTAATGTTTATAATTGTAAATGTTTCGCAGCTGTAATTTTATCATTAACACGCTGGACAGTACCTATGGATATATTTTCTTTTCTTGGTCTCGGTGACAGTATAACTTTTCATGCATTTATTTGTGAGGGTCTCACACAAAAACAGACGACGAAGAAAGGCAGTAGGGGCTTGCTATCTTTGTTATACGACGGTGTAAATGTTTTATATGATCATTTTACAGGTATCCAACTGTTATTCCCGATTGTAAAATTAACGATATACAAAATAATATGTCTATAAATGTTGCCGTGTGGTGCCGGCTCAGAATACCACCACCCTATTTCCTCCCGAGGGTGTCGTAAAAGTCGACTAAGGGTTTAGCCGGAGGATGGGCAGCAGTGTCCTTCGAGTACATTAACAACTCAACTGCGATCGCCAACCCGTCTGCCAAGCGTGGCGATTATGGCAAATCCCCCCAAAGAGCCCACAGCACACCCATATCGGTCGTTGTGGTGATCTTTGGGGGAGGCCTGTGTCCAGCAGTGCCGGATATTCGGCCGAAATGATGATGAAATGTTACAGCATATTTTGAAGTTTGTTAGTCTCGGCTATGTAGCCGTACTGACCAGCAACGTGTAATGCGAGCAGGACCAGTCGCTAGCTGTTACTCCATGAGAAGATCTTTATCAGATCGATATTCAAAAATACGCCCAATTAAGCCCAATTAAGTTAGGCTGGAGGCACCTACTGTGTAATTATCTACTACGAAAAAGAATAAGGTACAATATCTTAGAATCCCAAGATAATTAGACGAAGCAGAAAATACATAGCATGATAGAGGCGGGAAAAACAAGCAAACTTGCCAAGCTATCAAAGTCAAATTTATATTGTTGCAAAATTGATTGCAAGTACCAGTTCCAGCCCTAACTCAAATTCATGTTACCATACTTGCCAAAAGTTAAGCTAAGTTGATAACTTAAAACAGGATAAATTTTAATAACTTTGCGCCATTTGAAAGTTCTTATATCTACCAGAGTTCTGTTAAAAATCGACTTTATTGCCAACATCTTGATATCTCTCAAATATAACGCCCAATATTTAAACAAATGTTCGAATAAGTTCAAAGAACCCACACTTACCGCCAACCAAACTCGCCGAAATCAAACACAGCACAATATTTAGCACAAATAAAACCTTCATTTTGAAAAAGTACAAAACACACTTAAACTAAACTGATAAAGTCTTCACCGTGTAATTTTTTGTATTTGTAGCGATCATAGTTTTGTATTTTTTGAGTAAGTTCGTTATTCAGTGTGGGAGCAGAGTTCCCGCGTTCCTTTAGCACTGTCTTACTCAGTAATGATACGAGCTCACAGGTCAGCGCTAGTGATAAGATTTCTGCGCATGACACCGCAGGCCGAGACGGGCCATAGTTCAATGGGAAAAATGTGAAAACAATGTATGTCCGTAAACAGGATATTTTAAGTGTAAAGGAAGTTAATGAGAAGTTTATCTATCTTAATTTACTATAACTGTGGATAACAATAGATATACATAAACAACCTGATACAGATTCTTAGAAATCAATGTGTTTCGTAGCTCCTAAAACAGATATTTAAGTAAAACTGTTTTATAAGTCATCATAATCATTTCAGCCTAATAATGTCCACTGTTGGACAGAAGCCCCCCCAAAGATTGCCACAACAACCTGTATGGGTTTGTGTTGTGGGGCTCATTAGGCTATATAATTTAAATTATATATTTATGAATTCTAAAATCATGTTATTATTCTGCCGAAATATTAAATCATCATTTCGGCCGAATAATGTCCACTGCTGGACACAGGCCTCCCTCAAAGATCACCACAACGACCGATATCGGTGTGTTGTGTGCTCATTGGGGGGTTTTGCTATAATCGCCACGCTTGGCAGGCGGGTTGGCGATCGCAGTTGAGTTGTTAATGTATTCGAAGTTCGCTACTACCCATCCTCCGTCTAATCCCTTAGTCGCCTTTTACGACACCCACGGTATGAAATGGGTTGGTGCTATTCGTAGCTTGACCACACGGCATTAAATAACTATTTTAAATTATTTATATATTGTTATTTAGTATTCAGTCTTATATTTAATTTTATTCTTAACTTTTCTGTGCAGCTTCGGACACGAACAGGGCTTATCTCATCCCGTGGGTGTCGTAGAAGGTGACTAATGGAGATAGGAATCCGGTGCGTACCATGAAGCACTTTGGGTTACCCGCAGGTGGCAACTAAACCACCAACACTAGTATACCCAAGGAGGGTTGGTGTCAGGCAGGCGGCCGCTGTAAAACGCTTTTTTCAAAACCTTTGCAATATGACTACATATTGCGCCTACTCCAAGTTACGAGGGCGGTTTGATACGTCCATGACTTTGGAAAGAAGAAACGCTCTTTTACATACACATTTTTTTATTTTTCTACCTAATATCCTTTCAACTCTACGCACTTAGTCCAGCTATGTTCCAACCTCTTCAACCCATCAAAAAAATTTTTTTGTTAAACTGAAAAATAGGCTACTACCCGCCAAGCCATTTCATGTTTGGGAAGAGGAAAAAGTCACAGGGGGCTAAATCTGGCGAATATGGAGGATGTGGGATGAGGATGTGGCAATAATTCGTATCTTAATTCCATAATTTTTGATGTCGCGATTGCAGACGAGTAAGCCGGTGCATTATCCTGATGAAATAGATTTTTTTTCTTTATTAGATGCGGTCGTTTCTTGATCAACTTTTTATTGAATCTATCTAAAAATGCAGCATAGTAAGCTCCGGTTATTGTCTTGCCTTTATCCAAAAAATCGATGTATATAACCCCTTGGCTGTCCCAAATCACTGTGGCCATCACTTTACCAGCCGAGCAAACAGTTTTTGCCTTCTTTGGGGCACGTTCCCCGGTAGAAGTCCATTGCTTCGACTGTTGCTTAGTCTCTGGTGTATAATGATAGACCCACGTTTCGTCAACTGTTATGTACCGACGCACAAACTCACTCGGATTGCGATTATACATGGCTAGGCATTCCTCAGAAGCTGTTACACGATTTCGTTTCTGGTCGACTGTTAGTAAACGCGGCACCCATCTTGCAGAAAGCTTTTTCATGCCCAGAATATCATGCCCTCCGTAGTGACCTCGATCGGCCCTCCTGGGCGCTCCGCGTCATTAGTGGTAGTACGTCCACAACGAAATTCAGTGAACCACTTATGTACCATCCCATGAGAAGGCGCAGAATCACCATAATACTTTTTCAATTTGTCTTCGGTCTGCTTAATAGTTTCGCAACATAAAAAATAGTGTTTAATTAGCACACGAAACTCGCTTTTCTCCATTTTCAAAGAATACTTAGAACTCGCCTAACTTTATTGTTTCTAAAAAGCTTGTTATCGCGCCAAATTTGAAAAAAGAACGGCATGCGCTTTGTAGTGAGTTTTCAAATGAGACAAAAAATAAATGTTTTTATTCAACCTTAAAGACGTTGAGTTGCCAAACTGCCCTCGTACTTAGGACTAGGGCAGGAAGCTTTTTTTCTTTTCTTAATTCTACTATAAGTTGGTTATATGCTAGTAAAACGCAATCATTTAGAAGAAGTACTTACAGTAAAGGGAAGTGAGTAGCTAATTAACCGTTCATCAAATATACTTAATTGGAACGAATGATTATGATCGAACACTTAACCTTCGCTGTTATCTATCACGAAGTTGAGCACAAAGTGTTATAATTCCTAAAACAAATCAAAGTGTTTAAATTTAACGCCCGGTTCAAGCATCGGCGTATCTGATAATATGTAGTCCGGTTGTCCATAGACACCAGGTACACAGGTTAGGTTCTCAGGCTAGGTTAACCTATCCAAGTCGGACTGCTGCGACTATGTACCATTAATCGACATTTTTAATTATTCGAATATTTAATCACTCGGTATTTCAATCTTAGACATTTTAAGCTTCTGTATAACAATTTTCGATATTTCCATAACATCGATATTTAAGTTTTCGACGTTCGACGTTTGGAACGTTTTGACGTTCAAAAATGTAACCTGTCGGCTGATATGATAATGATGCTAAATTATTCGTAGTGTCCGGATTAAGAATACAGCACCATTTCATCTCCTCCTTTAGATATTGTAAAAGGACTCTAAACCAGAGGGATGGTCAGCAGCGTCACTTCTGTGGGACTGCATACATTCTGCGCTTACCAAACCGCCTGCCAAGCGTGGTAAATGTGGCCTCTTTGCTACCAGCGTTTGTAAAACAAATTCCGGAATGCGCTCACCGCTACACCGCTCGATACATACAATAAGCAATCTTGTGCAATTGACGTATTATTTCTATACAAAAATAAATTTAAAAATAATATAATTAAAATTCTAAAAGATCAGCAGTAGGCTCTGTAAGTTCCATGATACTTGTATGATACATCACACTTGCATGAATGTGTGGTTATTCTTGTGATTTGCTTTTTTTTCTTTTAGTTGAAAACTTTTGTTTCTATTTACCTTTCATTTTGCTTCATAAAGTAAAATTGCTGTGACAACAGCTAACTTCTGCTAACAGCTTAAATTCTATAAAATAATCTGTGGAAAATGTAGTGGGTAGTATATTAATTTAGTCTAGTTTTAAAAACATTGTATAAGACTTAATATACTACTGTTTGTTTTCCCTTAAAATAAATAAAAAAGTAAAGACTGGCAAATTCCCCCAAAAATGACGGACACGCGGCATGGTACCGGTCCTTGTGGAAATTAATGGGGGAGGCTTTTGTTCAGAAGTGGACATCCTTTGGCTGATATGATGTTGATGATAATTAGATATAGTTATTTATAAGAATTCGAAGTCCCTTCCCCGCGTTATTATAACTGGGGAAAAGAATCAGCAGCGCCACAAACTCCCCAGCAGTACAGTTTTCAACTAAATTTAATCAGTAATGCCTGCTTACACGCCCTTAGCCCTTAACCCTTAGTCCACTGCTGAACATGAGCCTCCCAATGATCACTACAATGAGCAGTCGTAGGCCTTATTGTCATAACCACGTGGCAGGCAAGGAGGAAGCTGCTACCCACCATTTTGATAAATAACCTTAGTCGCTGTTTAAGACACCCATGGTTGCAGAGGAGTGGCCTATTCCGTGCCGGGAACTACACGGAATCTGCCACGAAAAAATCTGCATTCTGCTTGCTCCACCGAAAAGTAAAGGTGTTCTAAGTGACTTTCTAATTAATAACAGTGTGTACCGACACGATATTTTGTGTACACGCCGCTACACATCCAGCTATATAAATCCAGTTTACGCTGAACTCTCATCATAGCGAAAGCCTATACAATGCGAGATCAGCTTATATGGGTTTGTTTAGCTTGATGTGTAGCTTTGTGTACATCGTAAAACAACTAATTCCTAAAGTAAACGGAACCACGTGGAGCCTTGCTAATTTGGACTAATTAGTTTACCAAATTAATATTAAGAGGAAGTTATTTTTTTACTATTTTACATATTTGTATCGGGGTAAGCATATGATGCCATGCAACCCATCTGACATGTTTCATGGATCAATTTGCGTTTAAGATTTGGTGTTAGTGTTCTACTAAGGCCTCCCATATAGATAGATTCAAGCTTAGGCCCGCGAGGGAAGTGCCTTGGGTAGCACATTTTGAGCCGCAAAGCCGCAGCCTTAGCATGTTGTACCGTTTTTTTGTACGTGGGGAATTCTTCATAACCATCTTCCACCCTAGGAAAGAAGAGGGGCGTGCTGGATTTCTACCGGCTAAAACCCACGGTGTTCCGTCGTTCTACGTATTACTGGGGATGCTGGTTTCATTTTTTTTTTAGAACATAGAACATTTATTTGTTGTAAACATGGTTTCAGAGATGATAGATCAATTGGTATAGTGCACTCTCACGTCTCACCGTGCAATCGGCATGCGAAAATCAAGTGTTATTATTGCTGTACCTAGTAACGAATTCAAACATATGCAACAAAATATAAATTGAATACACCATATTCAGTAATATTATTTATAAAATTATATTGAATTAGTGAATTATTTTGTAAATTTGCCGGCGGCGCGCGGCATACCCTTGAATCTTAAGTTCTAATATATCGCTAGCTTCAACGAAATAACTTCGTGATAATAATATTATAGTTAATAATATATTGTTCGTTAGCCTAATGTTATCAAATATAAACAATTTTGTTGTAGCCAATTCTGTGATTTAACAAAATAAACTATTTATATGAATTTTTCATTGAAAACGAACTGGCATGCCGCGAATAAAATTTTATATAATAGTCAGAGATCGGAATAGGTAGAGTATATTTACCTAAACTTCGAGCCAGTATGTAACATAGAATTCTTAATTCTTAATGATAATCATTGTTATCATCCCGGGATTTCAGAAATTACAAATTTATTATTGTCCTTTGAATACGTTCGTAACAAATTATCATTTCGAACAATTTTATATTAATCAGTCAATACCAATGCATTCCACAAAATTTATTGATAACTCCTTTACGGTTCAGGCCGCTCGTTTGGGGAATGCATTCCCAGTTGTAATAAGACGAGCTCAGTCAATATCAGTGTTCAAAAGAATAGTGAGGGAACATTACTTGTCACTGTGATTATTTTTGCTTAGAGTTTACTAAGTATTACATCTGAATTAACTGTATTTCGATATTTTGTCGAATTAATTAAAGAGTATTTGTATATGTGTATATATAAATATTTATGTATTTATATATCTATGTTGTGTATAATCTTCCACTATTTATATATTTAGTATATGTATACGTAATTTAGTTATTTCATTATGTATCTGTGTGCACCATCGACTGCCGCATACTCGTATATTATCCAGTTAAGTATTTCTCCGTCCTAAGGTTGCCTGGAAACCAAGCCAACGTAGTAACGGCCAATACCTCGTTTAAGTGGTTCGTCGTATATGTGATTACTACTAAAAAGCTAACCTAACCTAAGGTGATACATGTTTTTTCAATAAAATATAGGCAGCTTCATTATAGGCATCTACATGAAACCAAAAAAAGATAAGCTTGATAGCCCGAGCTGACGGCTTAATGTACTCCTCGAGGCTCGACAGGACAGGAGTCTTGATGTGGAAAGAACGTTCATGCATCCAAAACATCCGCGGCAAAGGCTGCTTAACCTCACATACCGATCATTCGGCGGGCCCTTCATTTTGCATAGATATCCGACCATTTAGATTTACGAGCCACAAATACGAGAAAAGCGTTCGAAATTCTAAATTCAAAAACCTAGCTCGCCTTTAACACCTACCGTGGATGCTATTTAGTGAATAAGTACACAATTTACAAATATGTGCCTCTGCACAGCGTGGCCCGGCGCGGCGTGGAAATGGGCACGGCCAATGGGTCAAGTGCGAGCGATAACACTCTGTTACCCAACCGCGCACTTATTTATTTGTAGATCACGTTTATCGGCCTTTCATGTCTAAAGAAAAATAAATGGAATTTCATATTTATGTCGTATGTTTGTTTGGTCTTATATATAAGTATGGAAACGAACGTTAAGCGTCATACTGTCATTTTCAATATCTTACCGACTTTAATATGTTTGAATAACCTTAGCTTGATATATATAAGTAGTATTATAAGACAATTTACCAATAGTATACGTACTTATTCCTTTAGTTTAAAATCATATAATTATACTCGTATCCAAACATCATTAAACTCATAACTAGTAGTTGCGTATTACATTCTGAATATAATGGCACTAACTACTCAGCCGGACTACCACCCCTAAAATAGGAGTAGAACAAATATCAGGACATGTCACTAGAGTCTTTATTCATCATTTCAGCCAAAAAACGTCCACTGCTGGGCATAGGCTTCACCTAAGATCGCCACAACGGGTTTGTTTTGTGTGTGTGCGCACCGGGGGTGCCACGCTTAGCAGGCGGGATGGCTAACACTGTTGATTCGTAAACTTACTCGAAGGATACTGCTGCCCATCTTCCGGCTATTCTCATAGTCGTCTTTTACGATACCCACGGGATGAGCTAAGGTGATTCTTAGCCGGCACCACACAGCTACTAAGATACAAAAGATACAAATTTTACGAAATAAAACTAGTCATTGTTTCGTAGATCACCATTCAAGGGACCTTGAGAATTTTGAATCTCTCTTACTACATATCCTGCAATGGATTGGGCACAAAGATATTGCACATCGCATAATGCAGAAAAAAGTGAATCACCAAACCACAGGCCGAAAATCCCAGAATAATTAATATATTAATACTAGAAAAACCAAAAAACTGTTAAGCAAGATTTTATAACCACCAATGTTTTGAGGTATTACAGCAGAGGTCCCCAAAGTTGTTTGTCTCATAGACCACTTTCCATGTTTTTCGATTTTGGGTAGACCGCCTGCTTAGCTGAAATTGCTTTTTTGAAAATTCATCAACTTTAAATGTGAACCCATTGGTGCCACGGCTTTAGGCACATCTCGGAGGGGCTGACTGTAAAGCGGTCACCCTCTCTAGCGGAGGGAAGGCAACTGTAAGAGGTGTCCCCAGGCACCTCTTGGGGTATTGTAAAGGATTCCCTCAAAACCTCGCTGTGCGCTGTGCTACGCACACGGCGGCTACATGCAATCTACAGATCCTGGTCGTGGGGTCGGGTAGATCTCTCTCTGCCAGCAGTAGTGCTGGCTATGCTGGCAGGCCATTATAATTGGAGTGCAGTGGTTTTTATTATAGATTTGTTTTTAAAAAAAACGTTGCCCTACACTAGGATTTCACCTGTGTCGTGGGTGCGTTCACAGACATAAATTCCACACGCAATACGCCCAGACCCGGAACCTCATATGATCATACAAATATTTATTCTGTGCGGGAATCTAACCCACGACCTGGAGCGAAACAAACAAACAATTATAAATATGCAAACTGAAATCAGGAATTACTGAAGAAACTTCAGTGATAGATAGTGTTCCTTGACTAGTCTTTTTAATATTGCTAGGGATCTAGCACGTGTAATTGTTACTGGCTACACATTCCACAAGCTTTTCCTTACTACGTATTTAGTGGCATGTATTGGCATTTTCAACGTCAAATTCTCTGATGACCTTAAGGATATCGAATGTGTGCTATGGAGGAACTCGAAACGTTCTTTACGATAGCAGACAGTAGATGGATTATATAGGATAACTAGCTGGGACCCGCGGTTTCATCCGCGTTTAATTTAAAAGAAATTTAGAGTACTTCGACATAGAACATAGAATATATATATTGGATTTCAAGGGTTTCATTTTTTTTACGCGGAACCCTAATAATTTTTATAAAGTAAAAGTAGCCTAAGTTATTCCTTATAACATGAGCTATCTGCCAGTGAAGGTCCCGTCAAAATCGGTCCAGCCGTTTCGGAGATTACCCAAAACAAACAGACAGACGGACAGACAGACAGACAGACAAAAAATTTAAAAATAGTTTTTTTGTTATATGTAACTTACATACTTTCATATGCATTTAATAAAAAGCTGTTATTTTGACATTACAAACAGACACTTCAATTTTATTTATTTGTATAGATGTATAGAAGATTAATAATATGAGTATTCTGACGAGGCATAGGACGTCGCTAGGGCTTAGTACGATACTCTGAGACATGATCATATTTGCGTAAACCAAATATTAATTTAATACAGAAGTTTTGGAGTTTCAAGTTTATCTTCGTGTAAGTTGTTCTTCGTGTGATCAAGATAGCTGGTATCGGCGTAGTCCAGAGTCCGAAGAATTTTGGTGAAAATTGGCAGGAAGTAACGTAGTCTTCGTAAAGACGCCGTAGATGCGAATAATTACGCCTGACTTCCTGTATTTGAGGTCCCCAGGACAAGGTTTTGTCTATATAAATATTTTATGTAAAAAATTATGTTTTATAAATGAAACGACAACCGAACTTTGTTTTTCCCTATAAAATATAATGGTGGACGTTTTTTCACCGCGGTGGAAGAGTGGAGGAGTGTAAAGTAATAATAAGTAGTAATAATAAAGTATTAAGTTAAATCACCCGGGCGGTCCTCTTCAGCAAAGAAAGGTTCTCGAAAACGAACGCACCGCAGCTGCTGATAGGTGCCAATTAAGCCTGTAGGCACATTTTGGAGGGGGTAACTGTAAAGGGGTCACCGCCTCCGACGAAGGGGATGCGACTGTGGAGCTCTTAGTTTCATCTTGGAGATAATGGGATCGATAGGTCCTTCAAGTTTTCTTTTCTAAAATATACGTGTTTTCCTTCATAGACTCGTAGAATGGCAAAGCAAATTAGTTTAAGAATATTCTTGACATTTCCTTGGGTACTTAATAGCCGTATCGCGATGTTTGTTTGTTGAATGTTAATGTAGGCATAGGAAATGCCAGATGCGTCGTTACAATGCCAAATAAAGAGCCTACAAGCATGCTGCATTTTTTATACCTATACCTTTACTTTTGAGAGGGTCTTAAAATTGAGTGGCGTTTCAGTATTCGGCCGTAAATCGGTCATGCTCACTGCACTGTCTAGTTGGTGGTGGAATTGTGTATCGAGTCGATGGGATAAGCGGTGCGGATGCATGCATCATGTTCCTTTTCATGTCATTATTTCCTACTTTACTGTAGTATATTCCATCTGTAAACATTACTCTTCATTTTTCTCTCTATATTGCTTTACCATCATTTGTATCAATCAACATTGTCAGCTCCATTATTTTAAAATGATCCATGGGATTTCTTGCTAGCTCTTCTTCATACAACCAACTAATTGGAACCATGTCATAAATTCTGACGTTGACGTTATTGATTTATTTGAAATAAAATCTTTTACTCGATACATATCGAGTATGATAGTTTTTTTTTTCTTAGTATAAGCAGGCATGCAAGTCACACATTTGTGCAGGTTAATCTTGCAAACCGCTGTATGGATAAAATTATGGTGCCAGCCACCACTTGTATTTTTTCTGACTGAAGCCATTTGCAGACATCCGTCTTATTACAAAACATGGTTTTTCGATATTCTGGAACGAAAACTGTGGTTTAATGATTTTTTTATTACAAACAGTGGTTTAGCTCTTAGTCTTGGACTGTCTATGGTACTAAAGATAAACCTGATGGGTACCTAATCTAGTTTAACTCTAAAAACCTTTGGTCTAAGTCACAAATATACATCAAATTCATTGTTTTCAGGTTAGATTTGGTTTCTTTTTGTGTGTCTAACTAAAATCAAGTACTATCTAGTCCTGACTTATTTTGATATTAGTAATACGGACGGGTTTAAATCATGGTACTAACGTTAGTTCCGTACTAAGTCCAGACTTCATAGTTCTGGTTTAAACCTGAGTCTAACAAGATTTTCGTAATAAGACTGATTGAGTTATAAATGAAACAATTTCGTCTAGAGCTGTATAAAATAATAAAGTAAGTTAGGCCTTTTGAGTTGTTATTATTTATTTCGTAGTTGGTATATGGAAGACGAGGGATTTCTGCGACTTCCTTCGTCCGAGATGAACTAATTAAACCCCCGAGAGAACTTGGTGACGCAAATAATAGGAATATTCTGACTGGCTAATTCCCCGAAAATTTACAACACAGGGCATGTCACCGGTCGTCTATGCGGGATGCTTTGTTCAGCAGTGGACGTCTTTTTGCTGATATGATGATTAGATGAACTCTCTTGATGATCTAACTCTCTGCCAACGTTCATTTGAATCCGTTCGTGTTTGATTGAGCATGATTGCGAGACAAACATAAAAACTTTCACGCTTACAATATTATTTAGATTCGAGTCGTTGTTTGCGGACAGCATATTGTTTTTTGGCCCAATAAGATTTCCCCTGTGTACAGTCAGTGACATAAGTCGCTGAACAATTAAAATATTTCAAATCGGTAATACTCTTTATAATAGTAACGTTGGTGAACGGTGTCTAAACTAGATAATACCAACATATTTAAATATTGTTAAGTGCTGACGACACGGTTGGTGCAGTGGCTGATACAGTCGGCTGTTCCGCACCGGGTCGTGGGTTCGATTCCAGCACGGCACAAATATTTGTATGATCAGCAGGTAGTTGTTCTGGATCTGGGTGTATTGTGTGTGGAATTCATGTCTGTAAACGCACTCACGACACAGGAGAAATCCTAGTGTGGGGCGAGGATTAAAAAATGTATATATAAATATAAAAAAATGATTAGGAATAAATATGGATATGATGCAAAACAAGAGGATTGAATTGATTTAAAAAATTGAAAAGGCTTAGCCACTTATGTCGCTGACCGTACATGAAAACAGTTTACAGACGTTAATCTCACATGCACAAATACCCACGCCCAAAAACATGGGTTTTTGATCTGTTATTCTGTTGATCATGCAGATATTTGTTTCGTGCGGGAATCGAACCTGCGTCACGTAGCGCAGAAAGCCAAGCGTTTACTGACTTCGCGAACTGTGCTGTCAATGTAACCGATCGTGGTAGAAATCTATGCGGAGGCGTCTTTCAGCAGTAGACATGACTCGGCGCATATGATATCATAATGTCAGCTGAAATCGTCCACTGTTGCACAGAAGCCAATCTTTGGGGGACCAAAGATTGTCACAACGACCGACATAGGTTTGTGTTGGGTGCTCATTGGGGGCTTTTGCCATAATCGCCACGCTTTGCAGACGGGTTGGTGATCGCAGTTAGGTTATACATGTACTCGAAGGACGCTGCTGTCCATCCTCCGGCAAATCCCATAGTCACTTTTTACGACACCCACGAGATGAGATGGGGTGGTTGTATTCTTAGTCAGCACCGCATAAAGTATGGTATAATTCAGAAGAAACTCTTTCCTTCTTGGTCGTCTGTATTCGAATATTTTTCGGTCGGAACTATCCCGGGTGGTTTCGGGTGTCGCGATAAAGCATCTGCTGCTAAAAGTACCTTACACTGTTTTTAAGACACGTTTGTATGCAACCATTTCGTTCTGTGTTCTAAAAAATAATTATTGTGATACATCCTCATCATATCAGCCAAAGGACGTTCCAGTGCTGAACAGAGGCCTGCCCTTTGATTTCCACAACGACCGGTAACATGCCACCCGCATCCAACGACTCCCAGCGACCTTCAGCAGGTCGTCAGTCCACCTCGTTGGAGGTCGTCCCACGCTGTTTTCCGGTGCGCGGTTTCCACTCGAGAAACTTTTTGCCTTTCTTATTGTGGCACAGTTTGCCGTGTGGTGCCGGCTCAGAATACCACCACCCCATCTACTCCCGTAGGTGTCGTAAAAGTCGACTAAGGGTTAGCCGGAGGATGGGCAGCAGCGTCCTTCGAGTGCATTAACAACTCAACTGCGATCGCCAACCCGTCTGCCAAGCGTGTAAGCGATTATGGCAAAACCCTCCAATGAGCCCACAACACACCCATATCGGTCGTTGTGGTGATCTTCGGGTGAGGCCTGTGTCCAGCAGGGGACTTCATTCGGCCGTAATGATAATGATTGACAAAAATCAGACACACACATCCCGTAAACGTCCACTGCTGAACATGGGCCTCCCAATGATCACTACAATGAGCGGACATAGGTGATAGGTGATAATCACCACGCTTTGTAGGCGGATTGGTGATTGCAGTATGTTGTTATTAGCACACGAGATGATGATGCTGCCCATGCTCTTGATACCCAATACCTTACTTGCTTTTTGCGATACCCAGGGCTGGGAAGAAGTGGTCTATTCTTTGCCGGGAACTAGGCTTGTGTAACTCATGAACGAGTCGTTCCAACTAACTCACATGAGGTCAGCGGAATTACGGTTAGGTTAGGTTATAGTCCAATAAACGAAATTAAAACCATTTGTAATTATTAGAACATTGATCTACAAAAAATATAAATAATAATCTCTTTCTCTTCTCTTCTCTTTTTTATATAATAAGAAGGATATAGAAAACAAAACTGTAAAATTTAATAAAGTCTATTATTAAATATACAGATTAAAAATCTGACATCTATTTATATCATTTTGAATGTTGGCGCGAAGCCTGAAAAATGTATAAAGGAAAATCGATTTCATATTTAACCCATTATGAATGACTCATGAACTCATAGATAATGAGCGAATCGAATCCGAACCGAATCCGAACGGAACCGTTCTCGTACTGATTCACGGAACGAAATGAACTGGTGAACGATTTTGAGGAACGAGAGTTTGTGAACGAGTTCACTAAGCCATTTTGCCCAAACCTATACCGGGAACCCCAGGCAACAACAAAAAATAGTCAATAATATTTATTTCCTCACAACTTCATATTACAATATTTTTTAGACTTCTCATTTAGCTTTATTTGTTCCTCATTTTTCTTCCAAATCCAATCACTTCCTAACACTCCTGTTAACCTTCCCGTAGATCTCGGTGAAGGCTTCCTTACAATGCGGCAGCGAGTCCCTGACTTTGTCGTAGAGCGTGTGGTCGAACATCAGTCGGAATTCCTCCCGAGTAGTGTAGGTGTCGGCATAGAGCATCTGGAAGCCATCATGTTGGGAGACGAAGCTTTCGATGCGACGAGTTGACGGTACCTGAAGGAGATGATAATTTTGACGGGTCCATAAATCTACTAAAATTGTATTTTTAAAAACGTTGCCCCTCACCAGGGTTTCTCCTGAGTCGTAGGTGCGTTTAAGGACATAAATACCACACACAATACACCCAGAACCGGAACAACTGCACCTGCCGGTCATACACATATTTGTTCCGTGTGGGAATCGAACCCACGACCCGGAGCGCAGCAGCCGACTGTATCAGCCACTGCACCAACCGTGACGTCAAATGATTAGCTCGAGCCTCACAAGACTTTCTTTTTACATAGCGTGTGTCATCGGAACCGCAGTTAAACGTGCTCTATGGGGTGTGGAGGTAGATTACACAAGTTTTCAAGTACACGATGTTATCACCGTACAGGTGAACTTAACCTCTGACGATATCGATAAGGAAATCGAAAAAATAATTGCAATTCTCGGAGGAATAGGATGCGTTCAGAAGAAATTTAATTACGAGGCTGACAGAGATGTGGCTGGGCGTACCTATAGAGTTTGCTGCGTGGCCTTTACTCGCCAACATAAAAACTAGGAAGTGGTAAAGCGTAGTTTTGGAAGCTGTATTTTGACGAAATAAATACTCTATTTAACCGACTTCAAAAAGGAAGAGTTTCTGAATTCAATGCATATTTATTTTCTTTTTTACTATGTATTGCCGTGTGGTGCCGGCTCAGAATGCCACCACCCCATCTCCTCCCATGGGTGTCGTAAAAGTCGACTAAGGGATTAGCCAGAGGATGGGCAGCAGCGTCCTTCTAGTACATTAACAACTCAACTGCGATCGCCAACCCGTCTGCCAAGCGTGGCGATTATGGCAAAACCCCCCAATGAGCCCACAACACATCCATATCGGTCGTTGTGGATCTTTGGGGGAGGCCTGTGTCCAGCAGTGGACTTCATTCGGCCGAAATGATGATGATGATGGTGTACACTGATTACTCCGAGATTTGCAGACCGATATGAGCAATTTTTTTTTAACTGAGGCAGAATGCTTTCGATTTGGTCCCATATACATTTGATTTAGTAGTTTTTAACCAGCTTCAACAAACAGGTAAATTTGACTGCGCTTATGTAGATGATGTCTTAATAGTTTCGATTCCTCTCAGATCAGAGAACCGATTTGAGATTTACACTAAAAAGAAACAAATAAAACTTTTTAACAAAAAAGTACCGTCTTCAAAAACCCTACACGATATAAAAATATTAAAACCACTGAAAAGGAAAAAAAACTTTATTTATGAAGTCGGACGGGGCCATTTTTAACGAGGGTATTTTTTTTGTTAAAACGTATTTTTTTGTCATCTACTTTGAATCATAAATGCATCGATATCAGCTAAACGATGTCGACTGCTGAACAAAGGCCTCCTCCATAGATTCCCACATTTGTGTCCGCATTTTGGGTTGAATCTGTCAGTACTCACCAGGCGGGTTAGTGAGCGCAGTATGGCTACTGTTCCACAAAAGGACGCTGCAGCTCATCCCTCTGCTTAAGATTATCTTACGGCCGAAACTAATAATCGATCTAATCGAAAATCTTTGGATATCAGATTACGGATATGTCGGTTTATGGTGTTAAATGTGATCGTAACACAACAATGGATGAATTTCAAATTTTTTATCTGAAGATTCTGGATTAGATCGATTATTAATTTCAGCCGTTAGTCACCTTTTACGAATCTACGAAAGGAGATGGAGTGGTGCGATATTCTTGAAAACCAAATTTGATTTCTTTCTGTCAGTCTTTCTTACAGTTTCATATCCCTTGGCTTTTGGCACTCCGTAGACGCCGATGTCGACGAACATCTGCGAGTCGGCAGTCGTTTTGATCTTCAGCTGGCCGGGGTGGTTAAATACTTTGAACGGACACAGCCAGATTGGGTACACCTAAGTGATAAAAAAATACTAAATACGTAGCCTAAGCAAGGTTTAGCTTAGAGTTAACAGAAACATCATTATGTGCAGCCCTCATTGCTGATACCTTATATTTTTGCGTGAAAGAGCTGCTTTTTTTTGTTTGGCTTCTTGCATGCGCCTGGTCATGGTCATACAATTATTGTATTGTCATCAATTTCAAGTCTATCGAACATCTAGTAGTGGTTGTCAATTGAAATATATGATTCCAGTTCATTCATACATATATACATATCTACAGGTCAAACTAATAAAAGCCTGTTAAATAAACTATCCTTTTTCAAGATAAGCCGTAACGTATGTGTCTATAACATAGCGGATATATCTATAGTGGCCTCAAACGTCTAAGTTGTAATTAAAATTAACATCGATGTTTTCGTTTAATAGCCAGCATTTTTGTCACAGCATTCAAGTGAGGGATTTTCAGTAGAGAGATGTCTCGAAGCTAGTAACGATCCAAAAACTTCAATCTCTTTATGGAAGATCGCTAGCTTCCACCAGGTTGGCAAAATCACCGTCCCGACTCGACCTTCCAAGTTTTATACTATCCTTAATCTCCCTATTCAACATCTCAATACCAAAAATTCTCCTTCAAGTGTTCAAGTACACCATCATGTCACAGCACTTTAGTGAAGCTGAATATTACGAAAGCTACAACAGTAAAATATACTACATAAGCCGGATCCAAACACACAGTAACTTATATTAGACTACGATTTCAGGAATTTTCATGCACAGATAAATCAAAACAATATTTTGACTAAGGTTGAGATTCAGAAACGAGTCTAAGCGTGAACTTACGCTTCCATCTGTCAAAATTAGGTAAGTAGTGCATTTTGACAGATGGAAGCGTAAGTTCACGCTTAGACTCGTTTGTGAATCTCACCCTAAATCTTCTCGTGACCACGGTCAATACAACTTGGCCGAAACGTTGAGGTTAGTCAAATTTTGTTGTGATTTTATCTGTGCGCGAAAGGTCCCGAATCATAGTATAATATGAGTGAAATTCGCGATAGTTTAAAAACCCAGTAACTTGTTTCGCGCACCTCAATCTCCTTATGAAAAATGTCGATGGACTTCTCCAGGTGTTCCACAGGCACTAGCATGTCTTGAATGACGTGGGCTTTTTCATACAGCTTGGCAACGGCTTCTGGCTGTGTGAGCTTCAGCAGGGAAACTTCTGGAGGCATCAGCCAACCCAGCAGGTAACGGAAGATGGGGTTGTTGCCAAAGGGAACGATATCCTGGTGTTAAGAGGTTAATGGGTTATATTTCTTTTCTATTTTATATAAAGTAGAAAACATATTAAAGTAACATTTTTTTTGTTTTTTTTTTTATTGTTTCGTACCAGAATTATGACTTTCAAAAAACTTTCAAAAATATTTTGGTGCTTACCAGGGCCTGCATCCCCCATCATCATATTAGTATAAGGAAGTCTGCTGAACAACTGCCTCCCTCATAGATTTCCACAATTGTGTCGACTTTTGGGGGAATATGCCAGTACTCACTACTCTTGCTGGGCGGGTTGATGTGCGCAGTAAGGTTACTGTTCCACAGAAGGGACGCTGCTGCCCCCCTGCAACTATAAAGCCCCTTAGTCGCCTTTTACAAATGCACAGGACGAGATGTAGTGGTACTATATTCTTAATCCACGATTTAAATCTTTGCTTAATCGCGATCATCATCAGCCTATCGCAGTCCACTGCTGGACATAGGCCTCTTCAAGTGCATGCCACTGATCGCGATCCTCGGCTACTCTCATCAAGCTACTGCCAGCCACCTTACGCAGGTCATCACTCCACCGAGCTTGAGGGCGTCCTACACTACGTTTACCAAGTAATCCCGATAGATCCGCAGAATAATAATATTATATATCGAGGAGTCAAAGCTACTTGTTGTAAAGCAACATTTTTGGAGGTATCGCCATATTTGTTTGACTTTTTTTTCTATAATGCCTATCATGACATTGGTACCTCATTATTTAGTCACCAATTATAATATAGGAAGTGATGCTGTTATTATGCCTAATCTTGGTCCCTAATCGTTTCATCATCCGACTAATAGTTTAGTCGCATTTTACGGCACCCACGGGATGAAATAGGTTGGTGCTATTCGTAGCCGGCCAACTAACTTGACGGCATACTGTTAACTCTTTTTCTGCTTCCATCATTGACGAACAAAGACTTACATTCGTTATTTTGCTGTAAACAATAAGATAAGTACCTGTAGTTCCCAGAACAGGCTCCTAGTGTGTCTGTGGTAATAGTCCCTCAGAGGAATGTATTCCACGATCGAGCGGTTGCTCTTCAAATGACGCTCGACTTGTGTGAAGAACCATTCCGAGTACCACTTGCCGATAGGGTTCAACTAGTAAATGAAGAAAAAGATTATTTAATTTATCATCATAATCAGCGCCTTATTTTGGGGTTGAGCCACCCCTAGGCTGATCTAATCGGGAAGCCATGCCTTTCGTTAACCGAACCGAAAAAGTAAATATATAACCAACATACATACAATACATAATCAGCCCATTACTTTCCCACTGCTGGGCACGAGCCTTTTCTCACGATGAGAAAAGTTAGGCCTTAGTCCACCACACCGGCCTAGTGCGGGTTGTCGGACTACACACACCATACCATTGTGAGCATTTTGGATCCCTTTTATGTGTACATAACATATTTCCGCGCGGTGTTTTCCTTCACCGTTAACTTGAGTTATAATAAAATTCTGATCCGCACATAAATCCAAAACGTCAGAGGTGCGGGCCGGGATCGAACTCAAACTCTCCTATACGGGTGGCACGCATTCAACCACGAGGCTAGCACTGCGAAATAAAAAATAAAACCAAACACCACAAATTACACCTGCAGCTCGTCCGAGGTGGAAACTGGCACGTAGGAAGAGACGAGCTTGAAAGCATTTTCTGGTTTCCGATAAATCTCGTCACCTCTTCAATATCTCGCGCCGCAAGGCTAGCCTATTTAACTTATACGGTAAATCAGCCTAATAACTATAATGGTTCGGAATGATCAACCTATAGACGGATTCTGATAAATGCCAGTAATTAATCGAATTCGAATAAAGTCGAAGAAACACCGTGGTGGTTTTAGCCGCTAAGAGACCTTCGCCTGTCCTAGGTCGGAAAAAGTCCATTTAGATGTTACTTTAAGAAAAAGGCACGGCATATCTCCCTGGATAATCCTAAATTGTAGATTACTGAGAGTAAGATTCTGTTATTATTTTGTAACAAGTTAAACAATTTATAAAAAAAAACTTACTTTGCCGTCGTCGCCGATTTCATCGACCATATCTCCAGTCATCAGCACTCCAGCATCCTTAGTATACAACAGAGCTTCGATGAACTGATGCGGCTTGCCCTTGAGGGACTCCTGTCTGAACTGATCTGATAGCTCTTGAAGGTTGTTATGTGGGTGGTATTGGAGACGAATGTACCTGGTGGACAAAGTAGGAATTGCACAGAATGATGTTTTTTTCACGTCTTTACTCTATAAAATGATGGCACGGTTGGTGCAGTGGCTGATACAGTCGGCTGCTGCGCTCCGGGTCGTGGTTTCGATTCCCGCACGGCACAAATATTTGTAAGATCTGCAGGTAGTTGTTCCGGGTCTGGGTGTTTTGTATGTGGAGTTCATGTCTGTAAACGCACCCACGACACAGGAGAAATCCTAGTGTGGGGCATAGTTTTAAAAAAAAACCTATATTAGTCAGACCGATACTTAATGTAGATTACTGAGGTCTAGGAGGAGGCCTTTGTTCAGCAGTGGACGTCCTGTGACTGATATAACTGAGGTAACAAATGTTTCATCTTTTATTTTATTTATTTATTTATTTGTTTATTTCATACATACAAATATCTTTACAGGCTAAACCCAATGCGATATTGTAACATTAGTATTAATATTATCAGTATACTTAATGTAATTATAAACTATAACATAAAATTTTATAACTAAATACTATAGCAGACTATATCAAGGAACGTCCACTACTCCAAAGGTACTCCCCCACAGATTTCCACTACGACCGGTTACATGACTCCCAGCGACCTCCACTAGACAGTTTAATATATATTATTATATATTTTTATTAGAGAACGTCCCATGCTGCTTTTTAGTGCGTGATTTCCGCTCAAGATCTTTTCTGCCTCAACGGCCATCAGTTCTACGAGCCATGACTGAAATTCTTTGCTTAGTCTCTGAGTAATCATCATTATCATCAACAGCCTGATTCTACCCCCTGCTGAGTACAGGCCTTTCTTTATTTAAGCCACTTTCTTCGGTCCTATGCTTATCGCATCCATACCCTTTTTTTTTATGTCCAATGGGAATTCTACATGAACTTCCTTCACCCCGGGGAAGGGCGAAGGGGTATTCCGGACTCCTACCGGCTAAAACCACTGAAGCGGTCATCTTCGGCACCGAAGGGAGGCTCCAGGTCCTCGTAAGATTACACTAGAGCCCCCCCAGTGATGCCATGCCTTAAGCACATCTCGGAGGGGATGAATGTAAAGTGGTCACCCCCTCTAGTAGAGGGAAGGCCACTGTAAAATGGTCGCCCACCAGGCACTTCTCGGGGAGGATTATAAAGGATCCCCCCAAGCCTTGCTGTGCGCTGTGCTACGCACACGGTGGCACGTGACCACATGCGCACCACCGTCTTCCCGGGGGTCGCATCCATACCCTGCGATCCTCTTTATATTGTCGACCCATCGCGCTGCTGGACGTCCTTCACTCCGTTTTTCGTCTTTGAGCGATACTGACGTTGAGAATTATAGAAAGAGATACCTAGTTGATAGTTAGCAGCAAAATATTGTTTTACTTATTCTATGAAACAGTAGCCTTACCGTTAGATATACGTTGAATAATGTTACAAAATAAATAAGTGAGGTATTAGTAGTAGATGCTTATGTAATTACTTTTTGGCAGGAATAACTTTGATGACGACAGAGGTCAGGAACCCAAGAGTGCCATATGACCAGGGAACTGCGTAGAACAGGTCGGGATTCTCGTCCTGGAAAAATATCTTTGAATTAGTTTTACTTGCCTGAAAGCAATGTAGAAAGCTATCTTCAATAGTGGCTCTACGTTGAGTCTAAGCTAGGGTTGCCATATTTGGTTAGAGTCTCATCGGGATGGTTCTCTTGGCCGGGGCAGGCTTTATTGAAATCATTTCCGTTAGTAGGAAATTAGTAGAAAGAGGGCAAGTGTAAGATTTTGTAAAGAATAAAATAATAAAGAGTATAATACTATGTGTAATATTACTACGCCTGAGCATGACACGCCGCACCCCCTGCACCCACCGCCATAGGTTTTGCCGGCCTCCTACTTGCTTAGAGCTTGCTTACTTGTACGCGAATTTTGTTAGTGTTGTCCAGTGGTTTTTTTATTGGGACAAATACCTATAGGTGTTATCGGGACACAGAGCTCGATAACAACACTGGAGGTCGCAGGATATTGCGGAACTGCGGTAAGCGCGCATAGTAACGCGGTGGCGATAATCCTGGCTGCGAAGAGCTGCTGGCGACTCCAGACAGTGTACCGTGCACCTAACGGTAAGCTTCGCCTGTGGGGCCACCCCCTGTCTCAGAGTATCCGGTCTCCGCTGCTGGAAAGTGGTGAGCGCTTCCTGCAAGGGTGGAGCATATTCCACCGCGGATAGTGCTGCCTTCCATGGCGCTCAGCGCGATGGAGTGACGTGCCCAAAGTAACCCGGGTAGCGCTAAGAGCGGTGGCGCTACTGCTTTAGACCAAAAACACCGCCGCAGGGCTCGATGGCATGGTCTCGAGCCCCGACTGTGATGGCTCGTAAGTGCATGCGTCGAGCGAGGCCAGTTTCCATTGCGGTCGAAGAATGGTATGCTGATCTTGCTGAGGAAAGAGTCTGGCAGATTCTCCATCCGCATAGCACCCCATCGTGCTGCTGGATGAGGTGGGCAAGATCTTTGAGACAGTAATTGCAGACCAGCTCGTCCGGCACTTGAACGTGGTAATTGGCTTGCTCAAAAGATACATCATACCAGCCGAAGGACGTCCATCATCATTATCATCATATCAGCAAAAGAACATTCTGTAGAACTAGACAAAGGCCTCCCAGATAGACGACAGGTTACATGCCGTAATTTTGGGCGGAATTTGCCAGTACTCGAACCCGCCGGCCGGATTGGTGAGCGCAAAATGGCTGCTGTTACACAGAAAGAAAGCTGCTGCCGATCCCTCTGATTTAAAGTCCCTTAGTCGCCATTAACGACATCCACGGAAGTATACAGTAAAACGCAACTACTACATGAGAGCATTTTTGTATGGGTCCGCGTATTGTTAATAATCTTCCACCTTCGTTAAAATATATTGCTGATATAAATAGTTTCAAAAAGAAACTTTACAAGATGCTTGTTGAAAAGTGCTACTACTCCATTGCCGGTTTTCTAAATGATAAGACACTGAATACTCCGAAATATTACGATAAGCCGTCATAAGTTCATAACTAATAAGTAAATTGTAATTATAGACGCAAATAGTAACTAAGTAACTGAATTGTATTCGTTTTTGTAATTATGGTTATATCTATTCATTGACGGTAAATAAGTTGGACATGCCTCTAAATTAAATAAATATTGATATATGTAATAATAAATATTGATATATATAATAATAAATATCTGTTATTTTATATAATAAGTTAAGATTGTATGCCTGAATGGCGGGACATAGCTGATCCTATTAGATTAATTTGTATATTTTGACATCTTATTAACCTGTGATCCACAATAAATAAATTTGAATTTGAATTTTGAAATGGAGTGATGCTATATTATTCATCCTGACACCACGAGGACGTCCACTAGACCTCCCCATAGATTTCCAGAATGACTGGTAACATGCCGCGCGCATACTACAACTACCAGCTACCTTTACCAGGACATCTGTCGATCTCGTCCTCCCCACTGGGTTTTTAATCATTTCAGAACATTAGTATCTGCCCCAACGGCTATCGGTTCTACGAGCTATGTTCTAAAAGCTCACAAGAGATACACTTATTATGAGTCAAAAATAAAATATTTTACCTTGCTGCAGGTAACAACCGATCCATCAGCAAGCACCAGTTCGTACTGCAGGCATATGTGCTGGAACAGCCCATACACATGGGAGGAGGACTCCACGCCCGTGCCCATGACTAGACCGCCGACCGTCAGCTGGTCTAGCTCGGGGACCACCGCTAGCGCTAGACCAAGAGGCTCTAAAGTACGGGAGAGCTGGCCCATTGTGACCAGAGGCTCGCAGCGGACAGTCTAGAAATAAACAGTTATCGATAAAGTAACAGAAGAACTTATCTTCAATCATTTTATCGGGGTCCAGCTGTATACCACGCCTGGCATAATGCTGGATCTGCTGGACGCCATTTGGCACTGACATGATTATCCATATTAAGTTTGTAATCATTATTTCTTTCTACTAGTTTGATGTCGCCATCTTTATAACCTCTGTTCTCTGTCTCATTTATCTGTGACAAATAAATTTTCTTTCTATCTCCAATCAATGCTCGTGATTACATTATTAATCTTCCTTCAATGCCTTCACGCAGCTTTAAATGAGTTTGCTGAGAAGAACTGCCTAGTAGATGTATTGAGAAAACATCCAGATCGGCTATGTTAACCAATTCCTAGCGATTTGAATTGACGTAACCTGTTTTGAATAGTGTCCCGTTTTTGAACGGGAGCTGTGAAACTGATTCATATATGTATGAATCAATTTGACTAAGTTTAAATACACAAAGTTATAAAGTGTATAATATCGCACTTAGGTTGCCTTTGTCACTAGGGTGGAGAGATAATCTTCATCTTTCCAGTATAGTCTGGACCAGGATCAGAAGCTAAGTGCTCAAAATCAAAGCAAATGCTGTTACCCATTTCAACTTTTAAGTTCCATTGTCGACTTAGGGCATCCACAAAAGGACAGAAAATAAGTAGGGACCACAAAGCAATACCTAGTTCAGAATTACAATAATCCTCAAATATGTAATAAACAAAAATTATGTAAAGTCCGTTTGTACCATTTTGTTAGTGTCAACTTCGAGCACATCAACGAGGTTGACTTTGATGTTGGTAAAGTATTTCTTGTAGATGCTCTGGCGGAACGACATGGTCTGCCAAGTCGGTCGGGCAGTGCAGAGGCGGCTGCTGCGGTCACCTGCTAGCCAGGATTTCACCTGAAAATGTATTCCAAATTGATTTATTTATAATTTTATGCACAATGATGGTACGCAAGGCGAACTTCATTTATCATAATTTTATGATTATAATTGTCTTAATCCATTTTTGTCCCCAACTTTACTAATAACCTTCTTCATCCCAGAATTAACATAAGAAATATACACACACACACACACTTATCAGCTCGAAAACGTCCACTGCTGAACATGGCCCTCCCAATGATCACTACATTGAGAGATATAATCACCACGCTTGGCAGACGGATTGGTGATCGCAATATGTTGTTATTAGCACACGTGAGGGTGCTGCTGTCCATCTTCTTAATCTGAACTCTTAGTTGTCCTGAATTTTGCAATACCTGGTTTCGGTTAAATTGATAAGGGAACCATGATTTCGCTGTACAACATTCATTTTATTTACGAATGGGATGGTTCGAATGAAAAATCTTTTTTTTTTATATTGACCAAATAGGGCCTTAAGAAAAGTCAAGAATAGAGACGCACGGTTCTGTTAGAAACGAAAAAGTTAGGTCCGATAGCCGGCAAGAAACTCTATAAACACACTTATGATAAATGTGTAAATATGTAAATCTTGACTAGTAGATACTATTGTGACGAATTAGGTAAGTAAAATCAAAGTCTTTTATTATTGTGTGTATGCGATCATTGGGGGAGGCCTATCTTCAGCAGTGGACGTCTTTCGGCTGGGAAGATGATGATGATTATTTATTTTATTGACTAATAATTGGTTTTATATATATTCTATTCTTTTATATACATTCTATTTTAATATTTATGTTACTGTATAAAAATAAATTTTAATTTATTAATTATGTTCTTATTAATTGTGTTTGAAAAATTATTGGTATGGGGTATAATAAAAAGAACTGTTGGGTGCCCTAAAGAAGTAGGTGTGCCTTTTAACGAGCGTACCTACACGTGTAAGTAATTACAAATTTTTATTTTCCTCATAACTTGATTTCTCTATTGATGCATCTCTATTTTTAGGACCTAAAAACGCAGCTCAATCTACAAACCCACCTGCTTCTGAACATCATTGACCTTTCTGTCATGCAACTTTGGCGCGCTGTTTAGCTTGAACACCACATAGTTCCGGAAGGTGGACCATATCTTCCAGAGGACTGAAATGGGCAGCAACGCCACAAGTACTACAATCCAGCGATGCTCCACTAGGATGTACTCCACAAAGTTCTCCGTTTGTACCACCATATTGATTAAGGAGACTCTGGAATCGATAA
The DNA here is from genome assembly GCA_947459985.1 of Diloba caeruleocephala. NCBI lineage: Eukaryota > Metazoa > Arthropoda > Insecta > Lepidoptera > Noctuidae > Diloba > Diloba caeruleocephala. Next base: position 9,099,282 of record OX381629.1, read on the forward strand.
GAGAATTCATGAAGGTGAAATTGTGACTAAATATATTAACTATAATAGTGTACTTTCGGTGAAGGGTAGACTGGATATGGAAGGCGAAGAACCGAGCCGAAAAGAAAGTTCTTCGTTTATTAATAGAATATCATGAGTTTGAGACATAACCCTTTCTCACTAGTACTTCAGAATGATCAACACGATCAGTCAGATCAGTCCCGGCTGAAGTGTCAAACTAGCACATCATTTTTTTTTTGTTTTTCCCAATGGAAGTTCTCAATGAGCTTTCTCCGCCCTGGTGAAGGGCGAAAGGGAATGCCGGAATCCTACCGGCTAAAACCACTGGGGCGGTCACTTCTGCACCTATGCGCGCGGGGGCTGGGGGGTCTCCAGGACCTCGTATGATCACACTAAAGCAGCACATAAGTACCTACTGAATAATACGAACTACCTAGATATGTACCTTGGCTGAGATTGAGTATTCTCAGGTTTATCCGCAGGCCGCATTGCTGTCTCTTTTAAAACTACTGTGTAAGCGGCTCATTATTACAACTTCTATTAAAATCTTCATTCCAGGACTGAGTTGACGTCAATAGTGGAACATTACTAGACACACACTAATGTCGCTTCCAGTATAGTATGATGAAATGATTACCAGAGTATCTGTGATATGATAAAAAAAAAAAAAGTTTTAAATCGAAATGCGCGCGCATTTGTTTTTCCCGTGGGAGAAGTCCGCATGGACCTCTCTGCCGTGTGCAGTGCAAGGCGTAAGGGTTTGCGGCCCTGTCCTAGTGACTAACTACTAAGGTAATGCAAATCACCTTAAATCTATAGTCGTTGTTAATTTTATTTTATATCAAGGATTCTTAAATCTTTCGTTGTAAAAACACTGCGGTGTCCACAAGGTCCAACTCAGTACCATTAATAAATATGCTGGTTTTTATATTTCTAACATTAGATGTAGTGAATCTAATGCATTTTGTTTTTTCTCGTTTAAGAGCAAATATTTAATATTAGACCAGTGGACCACTCTGGAGATAACGCCATTTACATCGTCAGTGGCCTGATTATTACGTCTAAGTTTAAATAAAATGAATAATGTTCAATGACTTAGCACAGGCTGAAGGCCAAATTTTAATCTTATTTTTTAAATTAATTTCGGACAAAAAATAATTATAATAATTGAATGTCTAAACTCATGATAAAACATCTTGTAGGAATAAAACTATTTATTTTAAATTAATTTTATCTAGTTAAAGTTATCTGAATATCTTTTATAAAACTGCTGATTTATAAAAAAATATTTAGAACATTACTTTTCGCTAATGGCATTAGCTAAAACTATTTTACTATTTTACAAAACTGTAGATTTGGGGGTGGAAAACTAAAAACAGGGACAATAAAAAAACCGGACATGGAGTTGAACTCGCGTGGAGATGTACGATGAATATGTTATTATTATGGATATTTTTTATTAAATTTGACTGAAATTACAATAATTTAACCCAAGAACAAACTTAACATTGTAGTAAAAACATGGTCTCCCATACATTCCAAATGTTAGTTTGTACGCATAATATTGAAAGATTTACCATGTTCTTTTCAGACCCTATACTATTCATAGGTTTTCCTGTAATATATGAGTAAAGAACGATTTACTGTAATTCTTCAAAATTTTAGGCTCAGATGTTTCGCGATAATGGATATGGTCAATTTTCATCTATTTTCTTTAATAACATTAATTTGAGCGAGTTTATGTTTAAACCCTCACAGTGAGCCCTTCCATTTGATATGTTACACAGTACAGTTTCCAATTATTATTTTTAAAATTTTCACCTCATAAGTGACTACTATATTCAAAATTCATTTATTTACGTTACACTTCCGTGTTTAAGTCGCAGAAAATCATTTGTGTACCATATTTCAACTTAATCGGTCCAGTAGAGAAAATTGGCTGTGACAGACGGACAGACAGACGCACGATTGATTCTATAAGGGTTCCAACGTTTTGTCATTCGGACGAACGTATAAAAACAGTAGGAGTGCCGTAAAAACCCTAGGATTGGCTAGCCCCCCTTCGGTGCCGAAGATGACCGCTCCAGTGGTTTTAGCCGGTAGGAGTCCGGCACACCCCTTCGCCCTTCCCCGGGGTGAAGGAAGTTCCATGTAGAATTTCCACTGGACATCAATAAAAAAAAATAAAAAAAAAGGATTGGCTACACAGGATGTCTCAATCTCTTATCGGCTAAAACCACAACAGTTTCCTTCGATCTACCTATCGCATTGTTTTTACCCTTGCATTCATGGATATATATATTACTATGTTGTTTAACTCGATGCTTGCATTGGTTTTACTTTTACTTTTTTTACTTGTTGTGTGGTGCTGGTTACCGATAGCACCAACCCATCTCATCCCGCGGGTATCGTAAAAGGCGCCAGTGAGATTAGCCGGAAGATGGGCAGCAGCGTCCTTCGAGAACATTAACAACTCAACTGCGATCGCCAAGAAGTGATATTTGTCAGGCAGTTTAGGTATGTCATGCTCACTCAAGTGTCCTGCTTATGGTGGCGTTGTGTGTCGGGTCACTAAGTTTCACTACAATATGGTTGAGCTGGGCGACGCTGATGCATGCGTCATGTTCGTGAACGAATGCCGTCTGATGAGATCGGTCATCTTAATGCTGTCATGACAATTGAATCGAAAACTCTGGTAAATATTAAAATCAGGCTTGTTTAGTGTAGACTTTTTAAGAACTTTTCTTCTGCATTGTCCTCACATTACCATCATTTCGAGAACATAGTAGTTAAAAAAACATTGTACCAATATGATTTAAAAAGAGTACCTAACCATGGAATTTCTTGCCCGTTCTTCTCGGCAACAAAAGTCTTGACTAAGTGCCTATAAATGGTTTTACATTAATACTTTATTTTTTATCTTTTTAAACCAATTGACAATGAGCATACAACACACCCAGACCGGTCGTTACGGAAAACTTTGGGGGAAGCCTCTGTCGAGCAGTGGACTATTCAGCTGAAATGATGATCATGATTGGTTTTTACCCGTAACGCAGCTGAATACTGACGATGTTAAATAATATTAAATACTATATTTATATTAAAGTCTAGATACCATGCATATTAGGAGTGTAAGATAACATATTGATAATTCCTATCAATGTGCAGGTGTTCGTAATTATCACGAACGAATTAACACGCTATTACGCATCCTGGTTATGTATACTTAGTAAGAACACGCTTGAGATTTCCGCCTTTTTTGGAATGTAAATACGCCAAGTGTTGTCAAGCCAAGTGTGCCCCGGGGAAAAGCAAAAGAATACCAGACTCCTACCGGCTAAAACCATGGGAGCGGTCATGTTCGGTACTGAAGGGGGGCTCCAGGAACTCGCAATCAATCACACTTGAGCCACCCATTGGTGCCACGGTCATGATCAGCCCACTAATGATCCCGCTCTGCAGTCTCCTTCTGGAGCATGCTCCAGAAGCATGCGGTCTCCTTCTTTTTTTTTAATCAAAAAAACGTTGCCCCGCACTAGGATTTCTCCTGTGTCGTGGGACCCAGACCCGGAACAACTACCTGCAGATCAGACAAATATTTGTTCCGTGTGGGAATCGAACCCACGACCCCCGGCGCAGCAGTCGACTGTATCAGCCACTGCACCAACCGTGCGTTGGTTGCGTACTACAAACCCGGGCGCTCGCGCCTCTTCTCGAGTAGCGTCGTGGAGCCTCCCGCTTCAGCCTATCGAACGCCCCTAGGGGCACTTTTTCACCACTCTAGCGGAGGGAGCGTGACTGATCATAGACCCACGGATCCATCTCTGCCAGGAAATGCGAAAGCGTGCCAAGAATATTCGGTATCTACTGTACTGTCCTCTATCCTCGAGCGATCCGGACAGTCACTCTGCGCTAGTTTATTTCTGCAGCGCTAGACGCCTAACAGCCGAGGAAACCATACAGGCACACCGTTAGGGGGCCACAGACCACACGACACCCCCCCCCCCCCTCTCCCCACAGAGCTGCGGCGTTCTCCTTCCTCCACCTTCCCTCGGTCCTCCGAGATTGGGTAGCAGCCGGTGCATGACACCCACTACCCTCTCGGTTTCGGGGGATATGGCGCTCGTAGTGCTCCTTAAAGCCCCAGCGACTGGCCAGGATGTGCCCCAGGTACTTCATGTACCAGCCAACCCTGATTTGCGCGTCACAAACGCGTATCCCTCTACTGAGTGGTTCTCTGCTCTGCAGCAGTGTGGAACCATAGCGCATCGATTTAGTTAGGCCCTATCCCAGACCCAATGCGTGGATTTCGGCCACAACTTTTGCCAACGCTTGCTTGGCAAGCCGAGTGGTTCCTTCCGCTGGCTCAAGAGTATCTTCAGCGTAACAAACCAAGAAACCAAGCTGGCGCTAGGACAGAACGACGCGCCGCACCGCATCGTAGGCGAGGTTCCATAAAGTTTCGTTTTCAATAAAGTAAAAGCGTACATCTCACATTACCCGCGTTTTGATACAGACGTGTTTGCTGTCTTTTATTTTTCGTAAATCAGTTTACTTACGGCCGAAGGACTTATATAAGGTTCCTCCCGTCACCTTCGACCATGACGATGTCACGAGCCTTGTAAGACATCGTATTTTTACTGACAAGTTTAGCTTGGGGTGGGAGAGGGAGGACGGTGGCGCGCACGTGGTCACGTGCGGTCGTGTGCACGCCGCACGGTGCACAGCGAGGCTTGGGGGGATCCTTTACAATTCTTCCCGAGAAGTCCCTGGGTTAACCTTTTTACAGTCGCCTTCCCTATGCTAGAGGGGGTGACCGCTTTACATTCATCCTCTCCGAGATGTGCCTAAAGGCGTGGCATCATGGGCGGCTCTAGTGTGATCTTACGAGGACTTGGAGCCCGCCTTCAGTGCCGAAGATGAGCACTCCAGTGGTTTTAGCCGGTAGGAGTCCGGCATACCCCTTCGCCCTTCCCCGGAGCGAAGGAAGTTCATGTAGAATTTCCACTAGACACCAATTTTATTTTGAAAGGGCCTCGACCTACACCTTAAAATTAGAGTTGAGTCGCTCGCGAGCGAGATATATAAAAGATATATATCTGTCTCAAAGAGCGAATCTCTCAGTCGCTCACTTTCATTGTAACTATATCTTTGAATCTTTTGTATCTGTGTCTGGGCTAATTATTGGAAAGAGCGACTGAGTGGAAAGGTTATAGTTATCTACACACATTTTGTCGCTTTAATCTAGCCGCGTGTTAAAATCATCGTGTATTAATTGTGCATACTGCATACTGTGGCCTACAAACAAAATTTGTATTCAATTCATTACGTCGCAAAATTCGCCTCTAAACGAGAGAGCGATCGATTCGAATCTTACTCAATAGATCATATCTTCGCTCTCCGCGAGGCGACAGAGTGACTGAGCGGCTCTGATTTACTGAGCGAGTTGGGATCTAGATATAAAAGAGTGATATATATATCTTTAGATCCTAAAGATATATATCACTCTTTTCTTTTCACTGATATACTTTGCGCATCTCTACTTAAAATGTCTTGAGTGGCTGGGTCAAGGGCCTGATGCTTATAGCGGTACTTCCGAACAACACTCGTATTATTGGAAGGTTCTTCCTTCTGGAGCCCTAACCACCTTATCTTCCAATCTTAAACCCTACTCTCGATATTGTCGGACTATTATTACAGCTTACAGTTCCGTATAAATATATGTATTTAATCATTTATTTTGAATACAGGAATATTTACTTACCATATTATCTGATAAGTACTATATTAGTGTTCACATTAGTAAATCTAGATCTAGTTTAATAGATCAACTGTAAAATTATAATTCAACACACCTTTTATTAATTGTATGTTTCTAACCACAGCACGGGAGTGCATTAGATCGAAGCTACCGGCAGACTGAATTCAAGGGCAATAAATAATAACATCGATATCCAACCAACACTAGTACATCAACAATATACCAATACAAGAAAGTAACCACTATATCCAATACAAACTTGATAAAGTTTGTTCTCTATATGATTGTGACCATAGATAATACTATCGTCATTGTGACAAAGAATGTTATTTGAAATCAGAAGATATGAAAATCAAATTTTATTGACTCAGATAACAGTAGATTAAGTTTTTATTTTTGTACAGTAAGCTAAGACGTTAATAATAAGATTCGTTTCGGCACCTACCTAATTAAAGCGAAAATTTCATATCCCAAACTCAAACACTTGTTGCTCTGACACTCTATTGTCGTAGTATAGGATTTGAGGGTGTAGCAATGTTTTTTTCTGAGAGGGAAACTCTAGATTCTAGATAAAAAGCAGTTGTGTGCCAGTACTCACGACTCTTGGCATGCGGGTTGGTGAGCACATATTTGCTACTGTTCCACAAAAGGGACGCTGCTGCATATCTCTCATGTTTAGAGTCCCTTAGTCGCTTTTTACGACATTAAAGGAGGAGATGGAGTTGTGCTATATTCTTAATTCGGACACCACGCCTACCATGGTATTATTAAAAAGGGATACTAGGCAATCTACACTTGCTTTACGATACAGAATTGATACATTTTGGGAGAATGTAAATCAGCACATTTTTGGTAATGAGAAAATTTTATACCACATAATGTCAATGATAGTTCAGAATAAAACTACTACTAGTTTTACGAATACAGAAATACCTAATACATTTTGGAGAATGTACAACAGCACATGTTTGGCAATGAGTAAATTTTATTATGTCACAATGCCAATGATATTTCAAAATACAACTATCGTAAGAACACACATCACCAAATTTCGTAACATACAACGACAAAAATCATTATCATGTTACTTAGAGAAAAATACACTACACCTTAGTAATTTATATTAGAACTTCATAGTTTACATTTAGATTTAGAGCTCTCATGTTTGACAGGTATCACAGTGTCTTTTTTAACCACTGGAAGACGAGGAACAGTAATGATCAGTAGTCCATCAGCAGTTAACCTTGATTTAATTTCCTCTATTCGACATCCTTCAGGGATTTGAAATCTTCTCATAAACTGACGAGCGATATAACCATAATCGTCCTGTTTTTCTTCATGTTTCCCTTCAATCACAATAAACTCATCAGTCGTCTTCACCAATATTTCTTCAGGGACGTAGTCCTTCACTTGTAAACATATTTCATATTTATCTTCTTGCTTTTTCACTATGTTTTCTTGCTTCCAAGGAAAACTCTCCAACCAATCAATTGATTTCAACAGCGTGTCTTCCCTGTTCCAATCCAAAATTGGAGGTTTGTTTAACGCTGGTAACTGGAGCATTATGTCTAGTTATTCTAGAAATAACATTGACAGTCAATGACAAATAACAACACAACGTCCACTAAAACCTACGTACCGATTACGCTACGTTACGTTAACGCGCGCATTAACTCACTTGCTTTCAATAGGTGTTACTGGGTGACTTAACTGTTTTGTAATGTAATTCGTAAAAGTTAAACACAGATGGCGCTATCTACCGTTTTATTAATATTTTTTACAAATTGAAACTTGGTTGGCTTTTCCGTAGAGTTGTTAACGTAGACAGGCAAAAAATAAAACTTTGCTTCACTTACGGGGACCTAGAAGTATAATAACATTAAACACTGACGTCCTGACGACACGACATCGCTACAATTTGTTCCAATTGTATTCTACGCTCACCAGATGGCCCACCGCCCGATTCAGTTAAACAAGTTTGCGTTTTTTGTGACCTTCGGTGTGATGGCATTTTATGCGGGTCTGAGATTACAATTTTACAAATGCAGGTGACGTTTGAGGTACGGTACACTACAAACCACGCAGAATCTAAACGTTTCGTGTATGTAACTAACATTTATATATCTATTTTATATTGCAGAAGTTTGTCAATCGTTCAGTTTTTTGTGTTTACTGCAGTTATAATTATATTATCCCTGTCATATAAACCCCGTCGCACTCACGTGGCGCTGTGAAGTTAATCATAAGTTCATATTACAGGTATGAAGATAAATAGATAATGATAATCGATAGCAGCGTTGCCATATAATATACAGATTTCTCTATATTTATACAGATTTTCGCTGTAGAAACAGATCTGCACTGGATACAGATTATATATTATATTATACAGAATCTTCAGATTCTATTGATTAAAGTTACCATAATCTTCTTAAAATGCGTGAAAGTGGAACAGGTTGACAATCCACGTTCAATAAAAATAACCTTTAGCAGCAGAGGTTGCAGCCTCTCTTAGACAAGATGTAGACCTACGGAAAGAAGCTATATCATGCTCATATCATAGTCGTACGAGTCATACGCATTATTGTAGCAAACATCTAAATTAATTAAGTATGTGAGACGCGGTAGGGATAGGACTAATGTACCTATAGTACATTGGAGTATCACCAGTGTGTCATTGTCGTACCGCGAGTCGGTGACACTACAAGTAGAAGTCAAGATGCCAATCGCGGCCTAATTACAACTAGTACCACTCGTGCTTAAAATATATTCGGGTATCCTGCTCTTCTCGGGAAGTTTTTGTACTTTTGGAGACGATGTTCACTGACGTCTATTAGCGCTTAATTTTCCTACTCCATGCATTATAATACCTTAATGACTCCATGACGGTTAGGAAGCTATACTATTCCAGATGAGCCTATGCTCATCTGGAATAGTATAGCTATGTTTATATTTAACATGTTTAACATGTATGTCAAGCGAGGGTGGATTACTTATATTCTTAGTTTAATGCTTTTAATTATCTTTTAGCGGTGAATAGGTACCGTGCCGATTTATGAGCACTCATAACTTTTTCCAAACAGATAGTACTTTACTGCTCTAACAATATTTGTTTATTATATGATAATAGTGCTATCAGTGTATATTGCATAATCAATGTCATGAAAACCATATTTACCTACCTATTTATGCTGATATAAATTGTGATTTTTAGACCTATAAGATGTCGGCGAATAAAGTAGCAATAGTGACTGGGGCAAATAAAGGACTTGGATACGCAATAGTTAAAAATATATGTGAAAAATATAACGGATGTGTTTATTTAACGTCACGCGATGAAACTAGAGGAAGGAAAGCGTGCGAAGAATTGTCAAAGTTAGGACTGCATCCGATTTTTCACCAGCTTGATGTCACTGATAATGAAAGTGTGAAAACCTTCGCGGATCATATCAGTCATAAGAATGAAGAAGTGGAAATTTTAATTAATAACGCTGGTATTCTATTTTTGAAAGACGCGATAGAATCCAAAGTTGTTCAAGCCGAACAGACTATTTCTATAAACTTTACGTCATTGGTTAATATCACTGAAGAACTTTTACCATACGTGAAAAGTGGCGGGAAAATCGTGAATATTTCGAGTTCGTCTGGTCATTTGTGTAGAATACCGTCTAAAGAGTTGAGGAAGAAATTCAGTTCAGAAACTTTGACTTTGGATGAATTAAAGTGTTTGGTCAGAAGTTATGTTGAAGATGTGAAGCAGGATGAAGAAATAAGTAAAGGTTGGGGAGATTCATCATACGTTGTGTCAAAAGTTGCAGTAAACGCTTACACATTTATCTTACATCGGAGATTATCGTCTATGGGTACGTAATGCGATATTTTTATACCAAAGCTCTTACCTTTTTTCATCATCATCATTTCGGCCGAATGAAGTCCACTGCTGGACATAGGCCTCACCCAAAGATCACCACAACCACCGATATGGATGTGTTGTGGGCTCATTGGGGGGTTTTGCCATAATCGCCACCTTTTTTCACCTCGGTCTAAATCCTTGTGGGAGGGGCGTGCCCTACTCTTACCGGTTAAAACCACCCGAGTGGTCAACATCCGCACACGAAGGGGGGCTCTCAGGATAAGGATTTCAAGAAGGAATAGTTCGGAGTCGCCCATTAGTGTCACGCCTATAGGCACATCTCGGAGGAGGTGACTGTAGAGATCATCCTCTCTACCGGGGAGCCGGGGGAGACGACTATAGAGGCCGTCCCCCAGCTAATGCTCATACCTAGGTAACCCCATCATAATCTTATGGCCATGTCATTTTCAGCGCTGTTAATAAACACATTTTTGTCTTCCTCTGGTTATTTTGATGGGTCATGTCACCCACGTTATGTATGATTTCTACTGAGTTGGGGGTACAGTAATCTCACATGCACAAACTTTGATCCGAAAAGATACCTACCTATCTGTAGTATGTATCTGTAGACCATGCAATTATCTATTCCGTGCGAGAATCGAACCAGTGACATGTAGCACAGAAATCCTAATTGATTAACCACTGCGGCGTCGTGCAAACGTGCCGTCGAACTTGTAACTGTTAATGTCAACTAGTGAAAATCCCTGAAAATATTTGCATGTCTTAACTGCGTCCCATGACAGTTGCTCTACAAATGTTGTTAGATGTTTTTTAAAAATAAAAATAAACATTACGCTTATTGGGCATTTTTTACTACATAATTCGAATAAATATGTTCATCTAGCTTTAAGGCACAACATAGAATACCACCCTAACAAACTCTATATTCTGTTTCAGGTATAACAGTTAACTGCGTGCACCCGGGCTATGTAATATCGGACATGACGCGCGGTGCTGGCTCGGTGAGCCCGGCGGCCGCAGCAGCTGTGCCGGTGGAGCTAGCTCTGGCGCCGCAAGGTGCGGGGCTATTCGTGTGGCACACCGGTAGCTCAATTCCATGGGACGGACCTGACCCCCGTGTCTATATCGATGGGAAATAAGTGTAAACTTGGCCGTCCGTCCGTTCATAGATATCCGTGAGTGGGGCGGATTTAGGCTTGGGCCAGCGAGGCCAACGCCTAGAGCTGCACAATTTGAGGGGCGGTAAAACTTAGGAGGCAATCAATATCAGTGACGTTATAGTGCACAGACTTGGAACAGATATTACAAAAAGCTATTATTTCAAATAAAACACTGGTATGTTCATGTAATTGCTACTATTTAGTATGCTAAATATAATTTAGAGTAGACTACGAATAAAAGGCTATTAAAGCGTTTGCCATCAGCGCTACAGCGAAGCTTCGGAGGGAATCATTGCAATCCTCTCCCCGAGACATGCCTGGGAGGCAGCCTTTTTACATTCGCCTCCCCTCTATTAGACGAGGTGTCTGGCTTTAGTCATCCCTTCCAGATGTAGCTGAAAGCGTGGTACCAATGGATAGCGCCAGGCGTCCGGTGATTTTAGCCAGTAGAAGTCACGCATTCCCCGGGGTACATGATGTATTTCTACCGGGAGAAAAAACATATATTATGGGCAAAAGAGGACTAGATCTTTTTTCAAATCAATTTCATATTATTTTTGTAGTTGATGTTCAGGTTGTTTATTGCCTCTACCTATCTGTAACTCCTGTGAAAAATTTAAGATGAGACCCAAGGCCCTCACCTCCTGATTAACTTATCCGCCCTGGTTAACATACATCTCCATAAACACAAACACCCAGGCGCGCGAAATTAATATCGGCAAGTCATACCATACAAAATACGAGTTTAATCTTTTTTTTAAACCTATTTCATTTTCGTTCATTCATTCAAGTTTGTTTTTGTAACTAACATCTGTTGAATAGTATGATGTTAAAGCAATTTTTGTCGTTGATGCAACTCACCATTTGATCGTGTTTGGTTATGAATGATAAGGTATGTCATTAAAAGAGTGAAATGTTAATTGGTTGCTTTAATTTTAATGATCTTTCTCATGGTTAATGGCTCAATAAGGTACAAATGGAACAGCGAGTTATTGGCATCTCATTTTAATATAGAAAATATAATCTGTCATAACAGGGATATGATTCTAATAAATATATAATATATAACGAATATACATATATTACGCCCAGCGAAACGAAGTATAGAACGAAAAAGAATTCACTCCTAAGAAATATGATAAATCAGCACCGGGGAGCGAGCCGAGACCGAGCGCAAATAAATAAATCAAACTTTTAAAATAAAACAAATAGGTTAATTTATTTTACAAATTCCTTTGTTATCATATTTCTCTCGTTAAAATATGCTCTTTCTTAATACAAAGATTTTTCGATCACTTCACCAACGGAAAGAAACAATAATATTACTGAATAGAAAATATAATATTCGCCGTCGGGGACCAGTCGAATTGCACTGTGTGGGGGTCTACTTGGCATCGATGCACTCGGCCGGGTGCTGGTGTGGCGCGGGCTTGGCGGGCGCGAAGCCGGGCGGCAGAGGGATGCCGGCGTACGACATGCCGCCCCAGCCCAGCTTCTGGCCCCAACCCGCACCCGCGCCGCCTGCACTTGCGTGGAGCTTCACGCCGTTGGGCTGCACGCTCAGCTGGTTGAAGCGTGCGAATAGTTCCTGCTGTTGCTGGCTCAGCGCGTTCACGCCGGCGTTTGTGTTCGTGTTCGCGTTGCTCATGCCCGCGTTCTTGCCGAAGTTCACCGATGTCGACATTATCGCGGGGTCCATCTGAGTCCAGTCTGAGAACATGGCGCTATTTGAGTTATAACCTGAAACGGAATGTACAACCCGACATAAGGACAACTGTTTTTGTAGCAAATAACAGAAGTGCCCTGACCGATTTGTACAGCCTGCTCACACAAGTTGAAAAAAGCAAAACATTTTGGTGACTGATATAGCTCTAACAACCGACTAATGCCAGACAGACGCTTGGACAGTGCGTCAGTTTAGAAGACTGGCTATAGAATCAGTCTCTTTTGCCCGTGCAACATGCACTACCTCCACTTTTAAGAGGGTAAAATCGACAAAATTGAGCCTTAAACTTTAAAGTATATGTTTTTAGTATAAGCGTCATTTACTTTGATGGTGTGTCTGTTGTGGGCGAGGTACTCCTAAACCGAACGTGTTCATATGGCTGAAACCTGGCGGTGCGAGGCGGGAACGACGTACGCGGTCCATATTGTCTCTGTAAACAAAACACACATATTTTAACACCAAATCATTACGATTTATGCCACAATAATTATGTAGTTTCGTAAATAAATAATTAAGGTACGCTAGTGGTGTCGTGTGATGCCAGCTACGAATAGCACCAATCTATCTCATTACGTGGGTGTCGTATAAGGCGATTATGAGCTATACGGAGGATGGGCAGTGGGGTCCTTCGAGTACGTTAACAACTAAACTGCGATCGCCAACCCGTACTTAGGGTGGCAATTATGGCAAAACCCCCCAATATGCACACAACACACCAGAAGCGGTCATTGTAGTGATCTTATGGCAGTGGCAGTGGACTTTATTCGGCTGATAAAATGATGATGACGATGACGTAGTTAGTTCTGTGAACACGTACAGTTATATAGAACGCTCTAGTGAGCCTATATCCTTCTAAGGATGCACAGAGATTATAGATGTTAGTGATATGTCTTAATATTATTTTAAGAGGTTTATTCTGTTTATCCCAGAGTCACCCTCATTCCAAATAAAAGAGCAAAGATTATGGGTAATCAGGTCTCTGGTAGCGTAAACTAATCAAAGGCAGTTAATATACATGTGTCAAAATCTTCATCATCATCATTTCAGCCGAAAGATCTCCACTGCTGAACACCCTTCCTCAAAGATTTCTACATGCCTCCGGCATCCAATGACTCCCAAAGACCTTCACCTAGTTGGAGGTAGCTGCGTTTCCCGGTGCGCGACTCCAGCCGAGAACCTTTCTGCCCCAACGGCCATCACTTCTATTTTGAAATCTTTAGTAATAAAAGAACTATCACCATAGCGGAAATAATATGAGAATATAAATTCTACATAGTTCTAACATCATTACATTAGGAAGAATCCTTACCCGCTAGAAACTGTGTTTTGCATCATTTCTGTCTCCATGAGCTCTGCGAACGCCTTCTGCGTTTCCTTGAAGGGGTCGAAGTCAAGGTCATCATCGCCGTCACCTGCCGCACGACCGCCGTTACCTTCGTTACCGCGTATATTGTTTAATCTAGAACATATATAGATTTACGTGAGTACAACAATAGAGATAAGAGAATGCAATGAGTTTTAGGGTGAGATTCAGAAACGAGTCTAAGCGTGAACTTACGCTTCCATATGTCAAAATGCACTACTTACGCCCCTAATTTTGACAGATGGAAGCGTGAACTTAGCTTAGACTCGTTTCTGAATCTCACCCTAAGAGTGAATTTACGCTTCCATCTGTCAAAATCCACTACTTACGCTCATAATTGTATTCACAAACAATCGGAACACGATAACTTAACTTAGTTTACGCTTAGCGTAAACTAAGTTAAGTTCTTGTGTCTCTTTCTTCTCTTAGATTATGGCTTCTATGGAGTATCTTCAACAATTTCGCCAATGTCAAGTATAAGGCAACGTTGTACGGTGTTCATATTAATCAATCTTTACATATTCATAATCAAAAATGAAAAAAATCGATAATAATATGTCGGCTACGTCGTACGGTTTTCAATTTGACGGCACGGTTGGTGTAGTGGCTGATACAGTCGGCTGCTGCGCACCGGGTCGTGGGTTCGGTTCTGGGCGTTTTGTGTGTGGAATTTGTGTCTGTAAACGCACCCACAACAGAGGAGAAATCTTAGTGTGGGGGCAATTGATGGGTTCCGCATGTGATCACATTTTGAATGGTCTGCTTTTTGAAAACATACACATAACACATCAGCCCGTTAACGTCCAATGCTGAACATGGACTCCCATACGGAACCTTCCCTTCTAACATTGGAAGCCTAACTAGAACTCTTACCTCTGTTTGTGTTCCATCTCGAGCCTCTCAGCGCTGAGCATGTTCTGCGGGTAGTGATGGTGGTCTATGTATCGACGCTCTTCAGTGGCCCCGCGCTGTAACTGTAACCGCATCTGTTGTGCTTTGTGGAAGTCCGTGAAGAATTTGTCCATGTTCTCCGCGAGATACCGTACTTCGTTCTGTTGAGATTTTATAACGATTCGTTACAACGAGAAAAAGTTGGGTTACCACGTATTTGGCGAATGCCATATGTGAATGTGTCGCGTCTCTTCTCCATACAAATTAATATTCGTCGTATTACAGGCAAAAGCTAACATTTATTACATTTACCAACTTACCCAACATTGATCTAATTCCAATTTTATTATATATATATATATATTTTACCTATAATAACAGTATACATCATCAAATGATAATGAATACATTATCTATATTATTAAAATTAAAAACCGACAAGCTATATTATACTGAAAGGGTATATCATACTGCATGATCATTACCATCATATCAGCCTATGGACGTGCACTGCTGAAACAAACGCCTCCACCACAGATTTCCACAATTATTGTGTAATCTTTTTGGGGGGATTTGTCAGTACTATCTACGCTTGGTGGACGGGACGGACGCTGCTGCCTATTCCTCTGGTTCAGAGTCCCTTAGTCGCCTCTAACGACATCCACGGGATGTGGTGTGAGTGGTGCTAAAGCTCTACTTTAGACACCACATATAAAAAAAAGAACAAACATTCTATACAAATTTTCTATGCATTTGTTTGTTATTTTCTATTACACACACACTTAAGGTATTGGCTTCTTTAACATTGGCCGTAACATTATCGGCACAATTATTAATGTGCCCACTTCCCACATTTTCTTACTTTAATTAAAACCATACAAACAAATTACAATAATTATAGGCTAACTTAGAACTATCTCAGTGCAATGGTCCGTCTCGAGGACTGGTTTGAGCATATTTCTAAAATAGTACTTCTGCTTAAGTTGCTTGTTGCAACTGTGGATAATCATGGCCATTTGGTTATGCCTGTACAAGTACTCACCATTAGCAAGACGAGAACAACCGAATAATGTGCGTGATAGACTCACCCGGATGGTAGCATGCCCAATAGATTATTTTATTATTATTATTTGTATGAAGAAGAGACAAAAAGCACCGCCAAGTTAAGTCAGTCTTAGAGCTCACGAGCGACGTCGCTCGGCTTTTATGGCGACAAAATAAGGTTCAAACCAAAATGATTACTAAAATTATTGTACTCATGAAATTAACTATACACAACCTTTTTGTTTGTGAGATCAACGATCTATATTCTATTGGAAAACCAACAGATACGAATGCTTAAGACGAATTGCGTTGATAACAAACTACAGTTTTCTTTAGATTGGAGATTTGTTTTCGGTCTTACAGTGCCCGGGGCGGCTCTCGAGTGCTCAGTGAGATTTGCATAACGCCAAACAAAAAACAAAAAACATTTTTGCTCTCAAGATCGATGCCGGCTACCATATAATGCGACGTGTTATATATAAGCGATTGGCTTAATCGTATCAAATTCGAATAAAGCTGATTTTGATTACTTTCTATTTTATTATTATGAACTGATACAGATACTAGACTCACCGCCGACTGTTGTGTATCGAATCCATTGACGAGGCCTGTCTGTTGCATTTGTTGTTGGTTCTGCTGCAACAACTGTTGGTTGTGCATCATGAACCCGCCGCCCATCGAGTTGCCGCCAAGTGAGCTTGCAGACAGCGAGCTACCGCCCATGGAATTGTCTACGCGCATACCAAACGGTGGAAGCATATTTGGATTTGGATGAAAATTAGCACCTGTACAAAGATCTCAACTGTTAACCCCGCAGATGACAAGACATATTCATCGTGTACCTTATATATGATAGATACCTTACCTAATATTTCACTAGTCGACTCAAGTCCTATACTAGACGTGGGCATATAGTGTTTTGGCTCGACCATAACGTTGTGTTGCCTCGCCAGTAACTCGTTTTGTCTCATAAGCATTTCACTTTGACTGCGTTCTCGTAGCAACAATTCCTTTTGATCCATGAGACCTTGGCTAATTTGATTAATCTGTCTATCGTTTCCTAAATAGCTCATTGTATCCCTGTCTAGTAGTCCGTAGCCATTGAGTATTGGGCTCTTGATGTGTGGGAGGAGATGGTTGTTGTCGACGAGGCCTGCTAGCATATCCGTGTGCCTCTGCATCATGATCACTTCGCTACTGGGGTCGCTGAGCAGGTTGTGTGTGTTGTCGTCGTCGAGCAAGCTGTGATCACTGCTATCTAACAAATCATGATTTTCTAACAAACTGTGTCTATCTGATTCGAGCTCGTCTATTTCGTTAGATAGGAAGCTTTGCGTGTCGTTCTCAAACACTGACGTATGCGTTGTCTGCGTGCTATTGTATTGTTTGGTATCTAATATTTCGGTATCGTTATTATCATTATTAATACTATTGCTAGACTTTTGTTTGGATTTGCTGTCGGTTTTACTTTTCTTGCTGCTTTGGCCGTTTGTGCTGTTTGTTTCCTTGCTTCTATTTGTTTTGCTATCTGTGTGTGTGTCTTTACTCTGTTTTGTTTGAGCCTGTTGAACCTGTAGTGTGGGACTGGAAGATTCTGATGTGCCGTTTTCTTGTGACTTAACTGTAACAATTCGCAACATTCCTGAATTATTTGGAACCACTTAAATTATTATTCAATTTAAATACTATTCGTAATGATTAATTACGCATTATATTCTATTCATTCTATTACAAGGACTATGTTTAAATATTTTTTTATTTATTTTAAGTTGACATTGGACATCTTCGAAAAATCTAGTAAACAAGCGACTCGTTCGTTATTGAGGCAATTACGCTGGTAAAAGTAGTAGGTTAACTACGATACTACTGTTTAAGATCCTTCCGATGGCCGCTTTTGAGCTTTTTCTAAAGAATATGTATGGAAAAAAAGGCTAATGCAGTACTATCGTAAATTATCTACACAACTTACATTAGGGAGGGCCCGTGTGCGTTGACCAACAAGGTTTTCGTATCGTACATGTCTTTTTTTTATTGATGTCCAGTGGAAATTCTACATGGAACTTCCTTCACCCCGGGGAAGGGCAAAGGGGTATGCCGGACTCCTACCGGCTAAAACCACTGGAGCGGTCATCTTCGGCACCGAAGGGGGGCTCCAGGTCCTCGTAAGATCACACTAGAGCCGATCGTACATGTCTAACGTCGTAATGAAAAAGATTGCATAGTGTGGTATTGAACTCACGGAACTTGAAAACTTTAGTTCATTGCCTAAAAAAATTATTAATTACATTAGTATCGTACGTACCCGTAGACTGTTGTGGTTTGGGACTGGACTGTTTTCTGACGGGACTATCTGAAGGCGGCGAGGATCCGAGACTTGGCCACGCCTCCTTGCCGTTACCATTGCTGCCTACACCATTACTGCTGCCCGCACTGCTTGTGCCACTGTTGCCATTTATAGATTCTTTTTTATTAGATCTGGAAACGAGGGTAAGGTAGTAAACGTCGGTTAAGAGAGTTAGTTTTTTTACTAAGGAACTGCTGTTTGTACGGGAAGGCTATCGGTGCGATTTTCTATTTATGTTATAGTCCACTCAAAGCTATGCAATGGTGATATTACACAAGACAAAATTAACTTTGATCCCTTATAAATTAGCAGGAGATTTATAATTATATAATGTAGAATTGAGATAATATTCTGTGTAATTTGTTTGCAGTTTTTTTTTGTTGTCATTCTCCCGTTGAGCCATTCCGTACAAACATTTAGTCCCTAGGGACGAATACAGCTAGTAACTATATTTAAAGGTAAAAGTGTAGTGGGAAATTGTGCGTGAAAACGAATTAGGTTGTGATTTTTAGGTAACCTGAAACATGGCAACTACTACATCTAAAATTTCAATTTTCTCAGCTGTATACGCCCGTAACCCTGCCATGTTGAATGGTACTCACTTAGAAGAATTGACTACGTTTATATGTGACGATGTGACCACTGTTGTCGGTATAAAGTTCGACTGATTACCTGAAAATATCAAAACAATATATTAGAATTTCTACATTTTTCCTTCCCATTGGTACTTTGACAGATATACTGATACCTACCATCTTTTGAACTGCTTTTTTCTGCATTCGTACTAGAATTACCTGCAAGTTAAATAGCGTTATGCATTTAGTAAATCATTCTCAATTCAGGCAAAGTTATTGTAATAGCATTAGCAAGTTTGAGAACGGTACATTGTAACGGTAATTTACCAACGAATTATGGTAAACAAGTCACGGTAACTGGTTTTGTGTTATGGTGCACAATGTAAACAACTACATCATGTCATAGTTTACTTTGTTTTGTTGTTGTATTTATTTATCTGCCTACGAAAACAACAACTCTTAAAATGTTAAATAAATTTTAGGGCGCTTTACAAATAAACAAATGTCATGTATACATATATGTTGTGGTCGTTTTCTATTAATTAAAATTCATACAATCAAAAGTCAATGCGAGACGACAGACAGCAAGACACGCATGGCGTGTCGTGTGTACATTTTTGACAATACGAAGATAACGTGTAAAATGCACTTCATAACTAATGTGCAACGATTCAATTCATTGTGTGTTCGCTGTTCAAACTAAAATTATATTTCTTTATATAATAAATAAAATTATTCACGATATGCTGCTCCAATATTCCGATTTAGTTTTCATGGAACTTCCTTCACCCCGGGGAAGGGCTAAGGGGTATGCCGGACTCCTACCGGCTAAAACCACTGGAGCGGTCATCTTAGGCACCGAAGGGAGGCTCCAGGTCCTCGTAAGATCACTCTAGTCATGCTAGACACCTAGGCTAGGTGAGCCTAATTTGGACAGTCTATCCTATCCACAACTGGATACGGGTAACCTAATAGAACACAATACTAAACCACTGTACACAATACGAACCCTGAGTTTTTTTCTCAGAGGTTGTCATGTAGTGAAATGCCCTCCGCTGTTTCAATATGACGTATAAAAGTGTCTGCTATGACCTAACTACTGAATAAACGATTCTATTCTATTCTTGTGACGAACTGAAGGAAGATGGTTTTGTGGTATAATCCCAAAGCTACCTATACAACACTCACTGGTAGTGGCTGTAGCCTTCTGTTTGTCGGGAACCTCAGGCTAACAAAACTGCCTAAACAACGGTATGTACCTGAACTATTGCTGTGTTTTTCTTCTGGTTTGTCCCGCTGCGCCTGCAACAGCTGGTTGTGAAGCTTTCGCTCGTACACCTGGTGCAGGCCCGCGTGCATCTCTTCTTTCGTGAACGACGCCTTCGGATCACCTGGACACACACAACGTCTTATAAAGCGATAATTTGTTATCAAAACAATCTCGAAATATTGGTATCGACTTATGCTTCAATGATTGGTTCTTATTAGAACAAAGACATGAAAGAATCAGAGGAAGGGCTTTTCTCTCATCAACAGTCTACCACACTCCACGGCGTGACATAGGCCTTCCATAAAGAAGGTTAAATCACCAGGTTGATTGGGCGACATTCTAACCAGACAGCCCACCAAAGCAGAACGGCACAGACAGCGCAGTGGCTAAGTTATTGGCTTTCTGTGCTACCTGTCTGGGGTTCGATACCCGCACGGAAATAAAATTTGTAATGATCTACAGACAGTTGTTTCGGGTCTGGGTGTATGGGAGATTTATGTTTGAGCATCGGTTAAAAACAATATTTAAGCTAGTTAAATGGTTCTGCTCATCGTCTGAGGATCATCGGTTACCCAAGATCAATCATGACCCCCGCGTGCCCACCTTTTATTTATCAGTGGTCAGAATATCTGGTCTGGGTACGTGATTAAGGACATGAGATATGCATTAATCAGCAGCAACTTCTGGCCCTGCTTTCGTTCTTACCTAGCTCGTGCAGATACATGCAATCTGGTTTCGGACAGGGCTGGTTCTTCATGAAGTTGGCGCAGTACTTGGTGGTGCCGAGCGAGCCCTTCAGCACCCTTCCATCCAGCGTCACGTTGTTCACGCCCTGGATCGCCCGCAGTGCGTCCGCCGGCGACACGTACGTCACATACGCTGACGCTGACGGACCCTAGCAACAAAGACACCACATGTCTCAATAGAATCATAAGGAAATATATCAGGCAGTTCCAATAATATATCTTGGCAGGTTATTTTCCTTCCAGCGATAGAAATCTAGTTTACATAATTATTGAGCTTTGGCAAATGTTTACCTTCAGTTGGCAACCACCGATCGATATACTATAAGGCTGTATGTATTTCAGTCGAAGATGATTAGGAGAATCTCCGTGAGACGCAAGTAAGAGAGAACAGAATTATATCCAATAATCCACCAGTACATTAATTATAAATAATAAAGATTTAGATCGATTAAAATAAAGCGTTAAAAATAAATTCATTGCCAGTGTTTCTTGTGTAAACAAAGAAAAAAGAAACAGTTTATCGTAAATACGTTGATGGACAGTACTATTTCATTGGTTGACCTCCTTCGACACTGACAGCAAAGGATGTTTTTATTTTAAGTATCAGTTCTCTACAAACAAATAGTAATTTGAAGTTAGAAAGAGGATAGATAAATAGGCAGAGAGGGAGAAAGAGGAGGAGAGAGCGGAAGACAGAGATTTATATAACAAGAGAATATTATATTAGATTACTTCTCACCTGTGACCCCGCATACGTGGTACTCTGGTTTATAACTACTTTGTGAATTTTGCCGTATTTGCCAAAGTACTCCTGCCGTTTGAGGATCTGAAATTGTAAGCTTTAATTATATTACAAATAGATTATAATCAATAAAACTAAGATCGATACTTCTGTTGGTTTTTTTTTTGCTAACTTGTCCCCTTTGTCCTTACATCTCAGATGTAATGACCAGAACCTCGACGATCAGCCCTAGAAGCACATGATTAAGGTTAGGGTGCAGGGAAGCTTTCTTCTTAACACTCCAGATATGGTGTCAGAGACCAGAGTAGGAACTTAGTCAACCCATGATAGATAAAGTAGATGTGTGAGGATGGTGGATGTCGAGAGTTTGCTCTTTACACCCCAGATATCATGTCAAAGTCTGAACCTTGTTCGTCAGCACAAGAAGCACATCGTGCAGGCTTACCTCTGGGTCGGCGAGGCGTACGGGCAGCCCTACCACGAACACGAGGTTGTTCTGCACGACGCGCACGTTGGCTAGTGCGCGCCGAGACTCCAGCGTTTTGTTCCGCCGTTTCTGCTCGCGTGCCTTCTTTTCCGTCTTTATTGCTGCCACCTAAACAATAAACATGGACATAAAGTACAATAACATAATCGTCATCTTCTAGTTCTACAAATGGCCCGTGACTAAATGGCTGCCACACAGGTATTATATTGATATCATATCAGTTACATGGACGTTACTGGTGACCCAGGGCCGCCCTCATATATTTCCACAACAATTGTGTCATCATTTTAGGAGGAATTAGGCAGTACTCACCACGCTTGCAGGCGGGTTGGTAAGCTCAGAAAGGCCGTTGTTCCACATAAGAGACGCTGCCGCCCATCCCTCTGGTTTAAAGTCCCCTTGCCACCTCTACGACATTCACTGGCGGAGATGGAGTGGTGCTGTATTCTTGATCCGGACACCACACGGAATTCACACGGCGTAGTAAAAGGCGACTAAGGGAATCTAAACCAGAGGGATGGGCAGCAGCGTCCCTTCTGTGAAAAGGTAGCCATACTGCGCTGGTGCGTATTGGCAAATACCCCCCAGAATGATGACACCGTTGTGAAAATCTATGGGGGAGGCCTTTGTTCAGCAGTCGACGTGTAAAAGGCCGATATGATGATGATGATGTTTAAAGATTGATTTGACAAGTTTGGTGCTGTGCTAAATCCTTTGGTTTTCTGCGTTACGAATCGAGGGTTCGATTCCCGCACGGAACAAATATTTGTATAGTCTGCAGTTGGTTGTGCCGGGCCTGGGTGTTTGTGCATGTACAATGTATGTCTGTAAACTGTACTTCCGAGAAATGCTATTAGGGGCAACATTAAAAATACATATATCAAAGTTAGAAATATAAAAGGGGTGCCACCACTGGACAGTGTATAGCCTATTATATTAAACTTCTCATAATAACAACAAAATAGTTCACCTGCTCTTGACTGAGCGGAGTGAAGTCTGCCGGGTTCTCCGGGTAGGCCTTCCGACATGCCGGACATAGGCCGTTCTCGCCCTCCCGGATTCGATTCCAGCAAAACCGGCATATCTGTAATGTGGAAAACTTCTTTTAGACACAACACAGGAACATATTTATCACAAAATAACAAGTGTTATTTTTTGAGGTGAGGATACTTTTCGGACTGAACACTTAGAACGATGAATTTGTGACTATCATAACAAATCGGTTCAAAGGTTAATCTATACAAATAAATAAAATTTGTAGTGTCTGTAATGTCAACGGGTAAACGGATTTTTACAAAATGCAGATGAAAGTATATCGGTACTTATAACAAACACACAATTTTAAACTTTTTTGTCTGTCTGTTTGTTCCAGCTAGGACGACGGGACGTTCACTGATAGATAACTGATGTTATAAGGAGTAAATTAGACTACTTTTATTTTAGAAAATTAATTAGGGTTCCGTGCAAAAATTTAAAACCCATGAAATCCAACACACACATAAATATATATACTATGTCTATGCCGTCAGTTGTCTATGCCGAAGAACTCTAATATATATATATATATATATATATATAATTCAGAGGCACACAGCAGACAACATTAACTGGTACTGTTATGCTGTGTCACTGCTGAACATGGCAGTCCCATTTTTTTGTCGTTGTGAAATCTTCGTGGACTTCCTCCGGCTTGACAGGGGCGGAGGGGTATGCCGGGCATTGGACCACACGTCACGTCATTTCTACCAACCTAGTTCAGGCACGCCTATAATAGATATGTTAAATCGAGCTGACTTATATTTTCATGCATGTACCGATAAATTATATTTTAGTTATAAATAAATTTAAATTAAGTATTAATTAAACAATTGTGTAAGATATGTTTTGTTTATGAACATTTGTCAATATAATTTGTAAAAGTTGATTAATAAATTATTACTATTATTTGGTCTGACGGGCCCCAATAATATAATGAGTGATAGGTATTTCCATAATCACTACGCTTAGCAGGTGGATTGGGATCACAGTATTTTGTCAGTAGCACACGGGCAGATGCTGTTGCCCATCCTTTTGATATAAAAATATAATAATTTTGATAAAAACAGCGATCGTTTCAAAACTGCCGATGAGGGATAACTGCATCAATGACGTCAAACAACTTGTCCTAAATTTCATTACTATGTACCAAAACTTTGTTTACATATTCATTGTATGATAACATGTAAGTCGCCTTTTACACGTCCACGGGAGGTGGAGTGGTGCTATTATTAAAATAATATAGTCCCAAACAAAACACCACACTAAAAAATATTCAGACACTGAGTGATTACTGCGTGCATCGAAAATAGTTTTGATTAGAATTGTACGGTAGATAAAATAACTTTTAAAAATCTGTAACAACGCATGTCACCTTAGTTATGCTGCGACCACCAATGCTGTAGGGTTCGAAACGTCAACAAAAACAAAAACCTGTAATATACGCGATGTAATCCGTTTACAACAATGACATTTTACAAATAGACTTATGGCGCATAAGCGAACATTATTGCACTACAAAACGGCGCGCCGGCCGCCATTAGACCGCGTAATAAAAAATAAAACAAAATACTATTTTTTTCTTTACAATATCGATTTACGTTACGTATTTATAAATTTATTAAATAAAACGTCATTTTCTCTCGCAGTTGCTTCGTGCATCGTCTATAAACACAGGATGGCATTACTTTTTTGCAATATGTTGCTGAATTACGCTTATGATTCACCTCTAGCCGCGATACTGGTCGGTGCGCGACTAAGTCAACTCCGGACAATTACCATGCTTTCATGTGACCATCGTAGAGCGAGGGCAACGCATCTACCCTTGTAAAACATCCTTAGTGTTTTATTATAATTAAATACTCTTGCTTAATAATAATAATTTCAGCTTATAACTATCCCACTGCAGTGCAAAGGTCTCTTCTCATACAAAGGAACGATCTTTGATCACCACGCTTGCTCACTGTGTGTTGGCGATTTCAGACCATTATAGAGCCAGGTTTCCTCACGATGTTTTCCTTAACCTATAGTCAATAGCGTCTAAGCGTCAGTACTTATGACATTGTAACAGTCACACAATTTACTGGTTTCCGACAAATCTTGTCGCCTCTTTAATACCCTGCGCTAGAGACTACAATTTAGCCTGTACGATAAATCAGGCATAGGTTGTCATCAGTGCCCCGTGGAAACTGAGCATTGTTGACATACAAATCAGGTAGACTTTTCCCATACACCTGGTGGAAACTTCTTAGTCGTACGTCTGCTACCTACATAAACAGATGGTCTGGCCTTTCTGAGCCGTGGAATATACAACGCACGTTTACTTTATAAATGCAGTTCATTGAATATGACTTATTTGCATTCAACAATGTAAGTATAACAGCTGTTAAACATATGTTTTAAACTAGGTACAATCAACAGCAAAATGCATAAAAATATTTTCTGTTTATTTGGTTATGATAATAGATTCTAATGAAATAAAAAACACATTTAGCTTTGTACTCTGTCTTTAAACAATTATTGTATATATTTCCTTATCTTTGTTTAACAATACTGTATTACTTTTAACTGAGCTTGGTAGTTGTCAAATATTTTTATTGACTTCTTTATTCTGTGGCCATTACAGGATAGAGAATAGTATGACGTGGAATATTGCCTTTTGCATGTAGTGTTATGTGGTATGTGCGTAACATCAACATATTCTTATGTCTAAATGTTCATCTCTTGCTCTACAGACCAATGTTTATATTCAGAAAGTGTTTTTATCAAGCTACAATTTTAAAATGCAAAAAATCTAATCTTAGTTTCGACCTGCCCTAATATTTTTATTAAGACGGATAAAACAAGTATGTACTGACGGCACGATAGTAAAGTTTTATTTATAACATCACCTCTCTGATTGACGTGTTTGCAAATTATGAAAAAGTAGTACTCGGATTTAGATATCTTTGTGTGTAAATGTTTTGAGTAACAGCAATAATCTTGCTTACTATTACATGTTTTTTTTTTATGTTTGAGGCTCAGACGGCTGAACGGATTCTAATGAAATTTTGCATAGATGTAGATTATTTTTTGGAATAGGATTTTATTTGAATCTGTCTGTTGGGAAGTTTCTTATTGCAAGATTTTGCACAGCCACAGACATTACTGTGCTCCGGTTAGAAGGGCACAGTGGCTAGTGTAATTACTGGGTATAGGGGACTAAATAACTTCACGTCTCAAGGTGACGAGCGCAGTCTGATGACACGCAGGAGTAGTCCTGGGTAGCATTACAATTGTAATGGGCAGGCATGACGTTAACCACCAGGCGAATGATTTCTCGTCTTATCACCAAGTAGTATAAAAAAACTCGCACTATTTGGGACGCCCGCTATCCTACGTAAAACGGCCTTCGTAAATAGTTAAGAGGGTCTTAAATATTGCGAGACGTTTAAGTATTCGGCCGCCTCCTAATAAACCTCTACAAATAATGGTCTCAAGGGGTAATATTGCTGTCATTGCCACATCTGGAAACAAAGGGTGATCGGAGCATGTTATCGCAATAAATAATAAAAATAATAATCTTAGTCGCCATGGCACCCACGTCGAGAGAGGAGGTGGTAAATTCTTAGCTACACAGTTGATAAGTTTTATAATTTTAAAGCTGCCTTGAATTGTCGACTGGCGGACGCGAGGTCCCTAGTTCAAACCCACTTGCATTTGGCAACCCCGTTTAAGTATTGAGGTGATCCAATTCAAGGGGTTAACGAGAATGCTAGTAATGTGCTAGTTATTTTTCTTTGTTTTGTTTTTAGTTTACTTTTCATTATATATTTGTATATTTTTTCAGACTCGCGTTCTTTTTATTTGTAACATGTAGTAAGGCGACGGAATGAAAACCAGCGTTGATCAGCTATAATGTGCAGAGTCCGTTCGTTTTACCAAACACAATTTTTATTTGTACCTACTATTACTATGCGTTTAGTTAATAAGTGTGATTTTGTTAATAAACTATCCCTAACACCTAATTAATATTTATGGTTAAATATGGACATACTTGGTATCCACATGTGCACGGGTAGAAATGAAGATCGTCCACCTCCAAAGGTTCCATACACAGGGGACATTCCACCTGGAAAAAAATATGTGTGATGTATACAACTATACGAAACCTTATAACAGTTTGTTCAGAATCAGTAAAAGAATCGATTGCAATAGTTTTTATAATTTTCCCAAAAATAAGTTTAAAGCTGGACACATTATACGCACATCAGCTATGTCTTAGATAATTGTTGTAAATTAATGTAAATGAATACAAAGTTCGTATTATGTTTTAGTTAGCGAAGAAGGATGCAATAATATCATATTCCATTTTTTTATCGTTATTGGACTCCCAATCGATAGAGCTGCAAGTATTATCATCATCATATCAGCTAAGAAATAACCATAGGTGAACAAAAATAAATAATGCTTCCCACATGAGACGACCGGTTACATACCGTGTGTGTCGTCACTTTGGGGGGAAACCACAAGCAAGTACTCGTTACGCTTGGAGGTTGGTGAGCGCAGTATGGTTGGTGTTCTACAGAGGGGACTCTGCTGCCCATCCCTCTGGTTTAGAGTCCCTTTGACTTTTACGACATCCACGGGATGAGATGCGAGTGGTGTTATATTCTTAATCAGGAAACCACACGGGTTAAGCGTTTTTACCGAAACGCTACTGCGGTCGTAAAGCTTAGAAACAAATGATTAAAACTCATCAAATATAATATCTATATCTGTCTTTGTAAGCTCTACTACACAATGAAGACACAACGTCAGTAAAAAAAAACAATTTATATGTAGTCTGTGACCACACCGGACTACCGTGTGGTGCCGGCTCAGAATGCCACCACCCCATCTCCTCCCGTGGATGTCGTAAAAGTCGACTAAGGGATTGGCCGAAAGATGGGCAGCAGCGTCCTTCGAGTACATTAACAACTCAATTGCGATCGCCAACCCGCCTGCCAAGCGTGGCGATTATGGCAAAACCCCCCAATGAGCCCACATCACATCCATATCGGTCGTTGTGGTGATCTTTGGGGAGGCCTGTGTCCAGCAGTGGACTTCATTCGGCCGTTAGATTATATTAGATGTAGTCTGCATAACAAATAAATTTCTTCTTACAAACGTTACGATGATACTACGTATTTACTTGTAAGTGATAAGGGACTTCCCTCCACTGTACTATAAAATGTTTGTGACTACTACTGTGATTAGGGTAATACGCTAGGTACGAGAGCTACTCCAATGTCTTGAAAATAACAATCAAAGGATTTACCTGCTCTTCTCCACTCTGATTCAGCACTGACATCCTAGCCCCAAGAGCCAATTGTTCCGTACCCTCCTTTAAAAGGCGAGCGAGCTTCAGTATACACTAGAAAACACTCTACTGCAACCTGAAAACAAAATTAAACCTTAATAAGAACTGCATAAAGTTTAATGTGTTATATCAAATCATCATCATATCAGCCGATGGACATCCACTGCTAAACAAAGACCTTCCCCATAGACTTCCACAACTGAGTCGTCATTTTGGGGGGAACTTGCCAATACTCACCACGCGTTGTACGTGGGTTGGTGAGCGCAGAATGATGACAATGACACCGCACAGGGATGGCCCTGTCGTTTAGACTTTAAAGTTCCCTTTACGACATCCAAGGGAGTAGATGGAGTGGTGCTTTATTCTTAGTCCGGACACTACACGATATAATATCAAAGACGACGACTTTAAAGCCATTATCATATCAGCCCGTGATAGGCCACTGCGGGCTTTTCTATAATAATGACACCTAGAATGGTGTCTTGCTGACCGCTGTCGCAAACGCATAAACTAAACACTAATTTATGTGTTCGTGAAGCAGTGTATGTTTACTTGCGTATGCTGCCACACATACATAACAAGCTACAAATTTCCAGTGTAACCTGATCTCGCATTGCATCGCTTTCGGTACAATGATAGATCTGCAGTAGTATACAGGGTGTCCAGTAAATAGCACGACATACTGCAGAGGGCGAGAGCTTGGGGTCAATACTAACCAAAAAAACACAATATATGTTCAGCAAAATCTTATGGATTTACAGTAGTACAAAATTTTCCAAAACATCGAAAAGTCTCTACCTTGACACAGATTTTTAAGCATCTCGTAATGAATGAAAAATTCCTTTTCTAGTTTTTTTTTTTACCTCAAATTATTTTTGATTAATTACTTAACTCATTGATAAGTCTTTATTCTATTAAAAACTAAAATGTTTTCAAGAAATACAATTTTTATTTATATTTTCATAGTACAATTTTCTACTACTAAAATTTTGCTGCTGCGTAAGATTTAGCTGAACATACATTGTATTTTTTTGGTAGGTATTGACCCAAGCTCTCACCCCCTGCAGTGTGTCGTGCTATTTACTGGACACCCTCTATATAGTAGTGTTTCGGTAGAATGAGTTTATACTGGAAATTTATAGCTTCATATGTAGCAATGTGTACATGGATAATTTTGTTATAATTAGCCATTGTTGTCACATATTGTAATAATAATTTTGAGAGCAGCCTCCAATTAATAATATTTATTAAGTAATTGCAGAGCACGATCGGGTGGCCCTGCATATGGGTTAAATCCGTCTTTATAGATGATTACGCATTGCGAGTGTCGTGTACAATTCATTCCGAGGTCTCCTTCTGTGAGAGCGAGATACCGCAGAAGGAGACCACAAAGCGGATCGGGAGAGGGCCGTTCGCGCTCGGAGAAAGAGCAGACGGCGCCGAGGTAACAATCGCCTCGGTGCCCATATCTAACACGCCCTGATGACGATACTAAGTCATTCTTCTGGTGGCAAGCATCATGCTTGCCCATAATAACTGTATTGCTACTCAATACTAGTACTGCGTGGCACCACACTGCTTACAAATTGGTCACCCCATGGCTATTCATCACGAACTTCCTCCACCCTCAGGAAGGGTGGTGGAATTGTAAAGGAACCTCCCGAAGCTCCTTGTGCGCTGTGCTGTGCACACGGCGGCACGTAACCACATGCGCTCCGCCGTCTTCCCGGGAATGACTTAATATGAGCACGCAGACTCTCCAATTTGCGCGCCCGCATCCCCCGAAGCCGTCTGTCATATGGCGAAGGTAGATCAGGCTCTGGCGTGTTGGACCTGGGCGCCATGGCGATTGTTACTCCAGCGCAGCGCGCCGTATCGCCCTTTTCCGGGTGGGATCGGCCCTCTCCCGATCCCGCTGCAATAAGGCACCTCCCACCAGTAAATGTTATTAATTATGTTTTTTTAATAATTGCCAACCATCGTTTCGGTTTTGAACACACATGCACTGCAGGCGTTCCTCAAAATGAAGATAAAATGTTACGGGTAGAGCTGCCGTCAATTCTTTTCTGAGAATCAAACGGCCGAGATAAAAATATAATTAGGTATAATTATGTTATTTTTTATATTCTCTTTAATTGACGCTGTTTCTACCTTCATGGACGTAGCCAAAGGATTTTGATTAAATAAACTTTGCCACAGTTCAACGCTATACAAATGTATTACATTTGAGTCGTTCAACTGATCTAAATGTAGTACATTTGAGGTTTAAGGGCCCTAATTCCAAGCCTGTTTATAAAACTCACTTAGGGTTTATATCGAATTTGTGGGCTGCAGCAAAAAACTCGCAGAGAACTAATTGATATAGCAATTAAACATTTTGTATAAGAAGGTAGGAAATAAGTAGGTAATTAAAGTCGGTAATCTGTAGAATGCTCGCTAATAGAGCTGCCTTGCGTACCTTCCACAGGTTTCATAAAATTTAACAGTGTTAAGCTTATAATAGAAAATAATAATTAAATGATGTATAATATCGATAAAAAGGGAAAGTTAAAAACCTGATATTTAAATTAGCAATTGGATTCTTATCCGTGAGTTGACCTGATTAAGGATATATAGCACCACTCTATCTCCACCAGTGGATGTCGTAATAGACGACTAACGGCCGAATACTCAAACGCCATTCAACGTTAAGTCCCCGCTTTAACTATTCGAGAAACCTGTTTTTGGTACAAAACTGGGCGCCTCAAATTGTTTAAGCGGGGACTTAAGGTTAAATGGCGTTTGAGTATTCGACAATAAGGTCCTTTAAACCAGAGGAATGAGCAGTACCGTCTCTTCTGTGGAACAGCAGCCATTCTGAGCTCACCAATCAGCCTGCCAAGCGTGGAGTACCGCCAAATTGGCAAATTGACCCCCAAAATGACGACGCAATTGAGGAAATCTATGTTGAGGCCTTTGTTCAGCATTGGACGTCCTTTGGCTGATATGATGTTTTTTGTTTTGCGGAATAAATACTCTTTCTTTTTAACATTGCCCCACACCAGCATTTCTGTTGTCGTGGGTGCGTTTACAGACATGAACTCCACACAGAATACACCCAGACCCTGAACAACTAACTGCAGATCATACAAATGTTTGTTCCGTGCGGGTATCGAACCCGCAACCCAGAGCTCAGCAGCCGATTGTATCAGCCACTGCACCAACCATGCCGTTAATTCATACGTCCGATGTTAATAAAACTATATTTTAGATCATTTTATATCAATGATAATGGAATTCTAAACACGCGTGCTTGTTATCAATTGTATTAAATAACTTTATCATCTAGTTTTGAAAAATATCCAGCATAATCTAGATTACGATAAAATGCAGATTTTTTTTGCAATTTCGATGACAATTTGGCGAAGTTGCTAATCAACGTGTATTTATCTTCACATATCACCTACTTTTACTACTAAAGCTATAAATGCGAAAATTGTCCTGTCTGTCTGTTACGTCTTCACAGCTTAGCTGCTGGACTGGTTTTGATTAAGTTTTGTATAGACGTAAATTGAATTCCGGGACAAGATATAACGGGTGTAAGTGACATCATAACTAAAACTGACACCATGGATTCAGTTTATGCTTCTGGAACCCTCTCGAGTTTTTGTGAGAATTTTGCATCGGCCTTATCATGAAATTTCAGTTTTTTTAAAGTTTCCATCACTAATTTCAGTATTAAATAATTGTTTTCGTCTATCCTAACGCTATTTTGAATAAAAAACACAATAAACTAGTTATTTTTACATACAAATGTAAGTAGACCTAAACAACTGTTTCGCTACAGTTCACGGATGAGGTCATAGCTCATAGTAGCATACGTTGAATTGAATAACAGTAATCACGTAGCGTTTTGATCGCGTTGTTTACAATACATTGCGTGCCTCAAAAGGATTTTTTTTTAATAACTCCTAAATCCTAAACCTTCTATATCTTCCAGCTCCCACTAGCCAATGTACATTTAATTGATGACTTCCTTGTCGGACGACTTGTATGTGAAAGAAACGATGAACATTATCATATGTACCATCATTGTGCATAAAAGTATAAATAAACATTAAAGGAACTTTAAAATAAATACCACATTAAACGCGTTAAAAATGTGTAATCAGCAGGAATGCATAAAATGCCTCTTTTAATTCATAACGCAGTTGATAACACACAGGCAACATTCGTGTGATGATGAACATTATGCAAGTTTCTATTAGAAAGGCAGATTTACGTTGAGGTCAACACATATCGTTTTTTACACACTGTTGTGTTATTATTAAGTTATGATAGATAGATAAGCTCTATGTAGTTATTGTAGTTTATGTGTTTCTAACTTTTGCATATATCGACGTAACCAAAGTATCTACTGCTTCTCCAATGAAATTAAATGTCATTTATTCAAATTCAGTAGACTAAAAGGAGTTATTTTTGAACGCCAACATAATATGAGACCAGCCCCAAACGCCCACCCTTCACATAATTATTCTAGCTGGTATATCCCAGTTGGAAAATACATATTAGATATTTTGGTGGTATATTTTTGAGCTGTATAGTCCCTTCCGACTTTCCACCGGCCAACATCGACGGGTAATAGCGTAGCGTAACATACGTTGTTAGTTATTAGATTACAAAAGTGATTTAGTGAAATGTAGCTACTTGACTAAACATATATTATGAGCACCATATACTCCCACAGTTGACTCTCACTGGTTGCATAAGGGGCAACAATAGCCATAAGCCAACTAATACTCCAAACAACCAAACCTTGTGTAGAAGCATTATAGCAATTTCAGACAATTTATATCTCAACATCAATAGTATTCTAAAATGAGTCACAATAATAAGAATTTCTTCCTCATACCGGAAAAGTTAACAACATATAATAAAGAACATTAAATTATGCTCGACTAAAATAACTATTGAACTATTAGTAAACATTAAACGCATGGATAACTTACAGGAAAATATAGAATATCTTATATAATATATAAATGCCGTAAATAGGTAACAGATACAAGTCAGGTAAGCAATATTTTATTATGTTTTGTTTAAAAATTCATAAAATATAATAAATAATAAAATTTTCTTTAATGCTTACCAAAAAGATATTATAGAAGAAAAAATATATAAATGGTCTGTAATATCAACACGTAATCAGTAATTTTGTGTTTATAAAAATTCATAAACATCTTTCTTGTTTTGCAAACACTCGTTATCACAAATTGTCACTGATATAAACGAGATAAATCGATAATGATTCAAGAATCAAGAAACGATAAAATTATGTATCTATGCTATGAGTACTAATTTATTATCTGTAAGATTGGCTAATTAAGTCTACTGACTGAACTAATTATTTTTAATGGGACATTAGTCACTGAATACTTATTTATAAAGAAAGAAGTAAATAGTTATATTTGACGCCACGGTTAGCGCAGTGGGTAAGCGATTGGCTTTCAGCGCAACGTGTCGCGGGTTCGAGCCCTGCACGGAACAAATATTTGTATGATCTACAGATAATTGTTTCGTGTTGGATGTGTATGTATGGCTGTAAACTGTAAACACGACACAGGAGAAATCGTAGAGTGTTTTGTTATTTCTCATTGTAAATTATCAAAAACAGAAAAATATGTTAGTCAAGTGGGTATTTGACTAACTTTTTGCAAGAATTTCGCTATAGGCCATCTGATGTTGGACAACCACTTGTACACACTTCTTCTCTTGGTTGGCATGTAAATAAAAATAGCAAAAGAAACGAAATCAGAAATATTTCTCTTCCAGTCTGGGTTAGCATATAAATAGAAATAGAAAAGAAACTAGATCAGAAATATTTCTCATCTACAATTACCAGTCTTGGTTGGCATATAAATTAAAATAGCAAAAAGAAACTAAATCAGAAATGAAAGCTAATTAGGCAAGTATTTCCAATACAGTCCATGTCCTTAACATGGGACAACCACCTGCACACATGAATTATTTGTGCTATCAGAAAATAACAGATGTGGTACTGTATTGGCTAAATAAGAAATGTTTACTGTGAATTTTGTTTTTCATTATACCAAACAGGTACAGATTTAAAACCTGATGAACAAATTGGGTATGTAAATAAATTGCCAAAATTTTAAATTATATTCTTTGGAAAAGATATGGCAAAAAAGTAAGAGAAGTTTAATTAAATTACTTAAATAAGTTTATAACTTGTAATTGTCCGCGCTTTTAAAGTGCTGCCTGTTACTACCACACCACCATAAACGGCCGAAATTAGTAGTCAATCTAATCCAAATTTGGATTTAAAATTTTGTAATTATTTGTTTTTTGTTAAGATTACATTTAAGACAAAAAATTGACATTTATCTTCAGTTCAAAGAAAAATCCAAAGATTTCGGATTAGATTGATTATTAATTTCGGCTGTAAGACAACATCATTTTAGGATTATTGAGACACTTGAATGATTTGGAATGTAGTTTTTTCTTCCTGTGCCCTTTCCTATGTTATGGTCAGCTTTTAGTCTAATGAAATGCAGCTTTCTATGAATATTTATAATGCCATCTACCTGGCCTCCACAACCAAATCACTGCGAAATATCACAACACTCTTTATAATTCCTCTGTATCATACAACATCTTTGTATCTTTCCGTGTGGTATCCAGATTTAGAATATAGTACCATCTCCTCCCATAGATACCAAGGGACTCTAAACCATCAACGAAACTGCAAAAAAAATCTGGATGAAATAAACAAATGGTTCAATAAATGGAGAATCAAAGCAAGTGGAAATAAATCAGTGCAAGTCATGTTTACGCTCAGAAAAGCAACATGCCCCCAGTGGAGAACTTCCCCAAATTGACTTGGAGTACTTGGGATTACACCTGGACCACCGAATGAGACAAAAACAAACACAGTCCAAAAGAAATTAGATCAACTCTAAATATAGGGGACTGTACTGGCTTCTAGGTAGAAACTCTAAGACTGTCCATTGGCAACAAGCTCTTGATTTATAATTCCGTTATCAAACCTATGGCATTGTGGGGAGCTGCTTGTGCCTCCAAAACAAATTAAACACAAAGAAGCCAAAATTACATCCAAAAACAAATCAGCAATCCACCCTGGATCATAAGAAACATAGAAGTCCATGAGCACCTAAACCTGCCAACAGTAAAGGAACTCATAATAGCATGTGCAAAGAAGTACAAAACTAGACTGGAAACCCATCCTAACCAGCTCGCCTCACGGCTAGACATCTAGACTGTATAAATAGTTTAACTTAATTAACTATTAACTATGCAGGATCTTAGAACTTGGCAGCAATAATATGCTACCGCAATTGTTTCGTTTCGTTATTCCTAATGGGGAATAACATACCAGACCCTTATCTTTCATCACATATGCTCATAGTCAGAAGGACTGATTGCATAATGATTAAAAAAGAAACCAGAGGGTTGGGCAGCGGTCGCTTCGGTGGAACAGCAGGCACTTTGCATTCACCAACCTGCCTGTCAAGCATAGTGAGTACTGGCGAATTCCCCCCAAAATGACGACACAATTGTGGAAATCTATGGGGAAGGCAGATCCGTGTGGTGTCTGGATTAAGAATATACCACCACTCCATCTCCTCCCATGGATGTCATAAAAGGTGACTAGTAGACTAGTAGTAATCTTAACCAGAGGGATGGGCAGCAGCGTCCCTTCTGCGAAACGGTAGCCATACTGCGCTCACCAACCCGTCTGCCAAGCGTGGTGAGTATTGGTAATGATGATACAGTTGCGGAAATCTATGGGGGAGGCTTTGTTCAGCAGGGGACGTATAAATGGCCAATATGATGACTGGCTGCAGTAATTGTGATTACGCACTGATTTTAAAAGAAGAATACCAGTAATATCAGCACTTTGGGAGAGTTTGGCTGATAGCCAAAGGATGTCCACTGCTGAAAAAAGGCCTTTCACAATTGTGTTGTCATTTTAAGGGGAACGGCCAGTAGTCACCATGCTTGGGCAGGCAGGTTGGTGCATAGTATGGCTTTTGTCCCACAGAAGGGATGTTGCTGCTCACCTCTCTGCCTTAGAGTTTCTTACCCATATTTTACGACATCCATGGGAGGAGATGGAGATGAAGCAGAACTACATTCTTAATCTAGAAACCACATGGAATGAGAGTGTATATCTAATGTTTCTTATATAGATTCTATATTATCTAACCTGATATAAACAATAAGCCTGTAGGTAATTTTAAATAAATACACAAACATGGATATTGCAGGAGTTATACTAATGAAAGTTACAATATTAATAAAGGTTTAATCTTATTGTAAATGATTGCTATAATATTAAGATCAGTATAGTGAATTATGCCAATATTCTTTGTTCTTGATCAGATTGAACAATTTATTGTGCTGTTTGGTGCTGGCTACGAATAGCACCAACCCATCTCATCCTCCATCGTGGGTGTCGTAAAAGGCAACTATGGGCTTAACCGCAGGATTGCAGCAGCGTCCTTCGAGTACATTAAGAACTCAACCGGGACTGCCAACCTGCCTGCCAAGCATGGCGATTATGGCAAAATACCCCGATGAGCACACAAATCACCCAGACCGGTCATTATGGATATCTTCGAGGGAGGCTTATGTCTAGCAGTGGACTTTATTACGCTGAAACATATTGTATTCACCTTTAGCATAATTAAGTCTCTGTATCTTTCAGTGTCACTTTAACATGCTGGTTAAAATACAAATGTTCTACGAAACATTTTAATTTCATGTTGTTTATCTTGGAACTGTTTATATTATTCATTTAAAGACTTTGAAGATGTATACATCACTGCATTTGTAAGTTTAAGACACTTGATAAAATATTGTGTACAGTAATAAACACATAAAAAATGGACACTAATTGCATTCTATACTGATGACCTATTTAATTAGATTGTGTAAGTGCGTACTGCATTATTTTTAAACCACTTTAAAGATATGAGAGGAAATCACCAGAAATGACTACAGTGAATGATAAAGAACAATTACAGAAAATATTCAGTTTAGATTAGGTACTGACTAAAAGATGTTTATAATACATTTTGTTGTTGATTATGTGATTCACATATCAAAGGAAATGAACAAAAGATATGTTTATTTAAACAATTAAAAGAAGAAAATAGCTAGATCTACACAAAACCTGAATGAAAAAAACGAATTGACAGTGGATATAACACTATCTATAATCAGTTATGATTCTACGAGTAATTATTTACTGAGGTAAACAATTTAAATTGGTCTTTTACAATAAGTAAGGGCGATAAATGGATCGCAACAATGACTCAACCCTGCTTTGACAAGTTCACAATTTGACATTTTACCTAAGAAAAAACAATTCAATCTACTACTTTCGTAAGCGTTTCCAAACCACTTTGAACCCATCATTATCAGCATATTTAAAAAATAATGCGTTTATAAGCTCACAGCAAAGTTTACGTTGCATATTATGTACCTACTGTCGTAACTAGATGTACGTCGGTCAGCTGCCATTCAAAAGAATATGTGGCAAAAGTCAAACTTTCATTTCGTACAAGGGTACACTAAAAATACATTATAAACACTCAATATACAACCACCGGAGTATAGGAATATGTTATCTTTACTTTCATCACGCGATTCCATTTTAGGAGAAAAAAATTAAAATCGATGTTTACCTTACGTCTCCTCTCAATGCAAATCTTTTCTATTGCAGAATCGAGACTGCTAACCCTTCCGCTAGAGTCGACGATGAATCCTTTCCAATGGACCTACAATGCGGTTCACGAATCAATTTAAAATAAAATGCAAAGCTGAAATAAATACAACTGTCCCGAAGATATTTTCTGCGAGTTACTATACATTTGTTTTATGAAATGGCCTAATCTTTTACAAGATTCCGTTCTGTATTTCCATAGACAAATTCATATACTTTTTAATTTAGAATGTTGAATGAGTAATTTTCCACTTTAGTTTAGTCAAGGATGCTACTTTCCCTCTTACATATTTTTTCTTTTTACTAAGTTTTACATATATTCATAATATAGTGTGAGAAGTATCCATAAATTTAAAAATCAGATAAGTTGTAAAACTCATACGATAAAGCTTCATTCAAAAACATCTCATAGCGTTACAGTCTTTCAATTATCTTCAGTCCCGAGATTTTGATTGGTAGATACATCTGAATATAGACAATATTTAAATTTTACCAATTAAAAGGTTCAAATTACCAATTTGTTGACGTCGCCATCATAATCTATCCTATCCGTACATGGAGTATTGTATTCGATTTATAGCGTCGGAGCTAAACATTTACGATCTCGATAATTCAAAATTTACATTGATTTTAGGTTTTCTATTATTAAAATATTTCATTTTAATATAAATTTATCTG
Organism: Diloba caeruleocephala; assembly: GCA_947459985.1. Taxonomy (NCBI): domain Eukaryota; kingdom Metazoa; phylum Arthropoda; class Insecta; order Lepidoptera; family Noctuidae; genus Diloba; species Diloba caeruleocephala. The sequence continues at coordinate 9,138,067 of OX381629.1, forward strand.
GCATAAATAAATACAGGACATAAATATTATATTACAATCGCATTCGATATATAGCGTCGGAGCTTAATATTTACGATCTCGATAATTCAAAATTTACATTGATTTTAGGCTTTCTATTATTAAAATATTTCAGTTTAATATAAATTTATCTGGCATAAATAAATACAAGACATAAATCTTATATATGAAACATTACGTTACGTTATTCATCATTCTAAACTTGACATTCGTATCACAATATTAAATCAATGATGATTTGAGTGTAATCTGTTGCGCATATTTTCCTCGTTTCCTTCCGTTGTTTCAAATTGCGGGAAAATTAAATACCTACGGTCAATACAGTATGGTAGTGTTGAGTAGTAGAAGTGCGTAGTTATATGCTGCAACAGGTCTCTCCCAAGACGTCTTAAAACCTAGTTTCTCATCTGCGTACAAACGTGTATCTAGTATTTAGGACCACAGAGTACCTTTTTATAGTCATAGACTCAAACCGCACACAAACTTTGTTTATATTAAAAAACAAGTACCTAAATTATAAAGCAATAAAATTGTAATAATTGAACCACAATAAACCTGTTATGAAAAAGCTGAGATCACATGTGTCCTGGACTGGAATCTACGGATCGGTAAACGTAGCGTAGGAGGTATCCCAGCTGCTCTAGTGTGATCTTACGAGGGCCTGGAGCGGTCATCTTCGGCACCAAAGAGGAGCCTCTTTGGTGCCGAAGATGACCGCTCCAGTCGTTTTAGCCGGTAGGAGTGCGGCATACCCCTTCGCCCTTCCCCGGGGCGAAGGAAGTTCATGTAGAATTTCCACTGGACACCAACAAAAAAAAAGGAGGTATCCCAGCCAGATGACGAAGCTCGAAGGTAGTAGGGTTAGATTGGACGCAGAAGGCGTAGAGACCGGGTGTTGTGCAACCTCGAAATAATAACACCTAGAAGGATAATATCTTACAGACCGCTGCTGCTGTCTCAAACACGTAACCTAAACACTATACACTAATCATGTGTGCGTAAACAGCGTTTGTCTACTTTAATATTGATATCGTTATTATTAGCCATTATCATCAATCATCATATTACAAATAGTCATGGTTTCTTTCGGGAGCATAGCAGCGTTCACAAGGAAATGAGTACTTACTAACGGGTTGATATGAATAGCTCATGAATAGTGTTAATATCCATCACTGCTGAATTGATTGATTGACGAAAAAGTTATCTAACCTAAACCCTGTATTTCCCAAAGAGTGAGACAGTGGTGCTGAGATATATGATGGTATCTATTTTTTAAACTGGTTTAAAAAAAATAGACGAATGAAAAAATGGCGAAGGGGCATGCCGGACTCCTTACAGATAAAACCACTGGAGCAGTCATCGTCGGCACTGAAGAGGGACTCCAGGGTCCCCGTAAGATCATACTCGAGCCGCCCATAGGTGCCACGCCTTTAGGCACTTCTCGGAGGGTACGGTCAGCGGAGGGAAGGCGGCTGCAAAAAGGCCGCCCCTCAGGCACTTCGTAAAGGATCGCCCAAGCCTTACTATGTCTGTGCTGAGCATACGGCGGCACGTGACCACGTGCGCGCTACCGTAGTCCCGTGGGTCGCTTTAACCACCATCAATTTCTCTGGCTTAATCCGTATAAGTTTGTAGTTTCTATGGTTAAAAAGACTCCGTAAGTTTAGTTTACTTTCAATCCGTACTAATATATAAAATGTGTCTACATATTTCATACAGTAAAATTAGTTGTAATAAATAGTTTCCAGGTTCAAACTATAATCCAGCTGACCCTTCCATAATATTTTTATCCCTAGTGGAAAATCATCAGCAGTTCCTTCGCCTAGGGGAAGGGCGACGGGGTATGGCATACTTCTACCGGTTAAAATAAAACCACGGCAGCAGCGGCACCAAAACGGAAGCTTCAGTACCTCGTAAGATCACACTTGAGCCGCCAGTTTGTGCCACAACTTTAGGCATATCTCGGAGATGACTGTAAAGCGGTCACACCTCTAGCGGAGGGCGACTGTAAAAAGGTTGCCCCCCAGGCACTTCACGTGGGGATTGTAATGGATCACCCCGAAGATCTCTAGATCCGCTGTGATGCGCGCATGGCAGCATGTGGCCACGTGCGCGCCGTGGACTTACTCCCCAATCGGCGCCCACAACTTCCGAGGCCCTCAGCCGCCCCAACAGCGATGGCAGGGGTAGCTCGGACGTGTTGGACCTGGGCACCGGGGCGGTTGTAACCCCGGCGCCGTCTCGTCCTTTTCCGTGCGTGATCGGCGCTCTCCCGATCCGCTCTGCAGTGTTCTTCTGGAACATGGTGCTCTCGCAAAAGAATACCACTGCACTCCAATTTTCATGTTCTGCCAACATAACCGACACTATTGCTGGCAGAGATCCTGTCCGATCCGGTCGACCAGAATCTGTCGCTCGGCAGCTCACTCATTGAACGTGCGCTGTGCGGTATCTTGGTCGCTTCCACAATGGCACTATGCCGTGACCTAGCTTCCTATTCTGTGCAGCTACGCGCCGAAACAACCGTGACCGGTGAATACTTGAATCTAACAGACACTACGAGAGTTATCGCATTTTATTACTAGAAATAAAGATTTAAGTCTTTGGCTGGAAATAGATGCCTGTTATAAATAAATATGAAACAACGGGCTATCAACGGTGAACGGTCCTCCTTGGACGCAAACAACGCGCGAAACGATTCGCGGCTACTTCGCCTCTTCCGGACAAGGTCTTAACTTTTAAAGTGTTACAAAATTTTATAAGTTATGCTGGAGGGTAATAAGCCTAGAGTGGGGCTTTTCAAAATCAATAGGTCATTAAATAAAACATGAGTATACAAGCATATTATATATTTTTTTATAATAATTAAGAATAAATTCTTACATCACGAGTTATAAAATAAATACATTTATTGCCTTAAATTAAGTCCAAAGTACTCTGTACAATTATTGTTAGCGATGTACAAACGAGAACGACAAGTAAAAATATCGAAAAACAAAAAAGAAAACTAAAAAGGGCCTTATCGTGAAGTCAGAAGTTTCCACAATTCTCTGAGTGACAAATCTACGAACAACTTAACAAATTGTGTCAGAATCACAACCAATAGTTTGCTTCTTAATTTCATCTCTTATCAATATTACACAAACTATTTTATATCATTGCTCTTCGCTTATTACTAAAACAAGAACCATTCTTTACCTTATATTATAATTACAATTAAATTAAGACTATCTAATTGCTAGCGGGTGTTTCTTACTGGACTGTTGTGCTGTTTCCTCACAATTATTCCATCCTTTTTGTAATCTCGAGATCTAGAGCTGAATGCAGACTGCCCTACGTTGAGCTTACACAGCGGCTTATAATCTTTATAGTTTCGTTGGAACGCGCTTACCGAGACTATTTATTAGACTTATTACGTCATCCAACAATACTTGGCAATTGGCACAAGCAGTAAATGAGATCACAGGAGTACTGGACTAGTATTATTGTGATGCTCAAAATTTGCTTAGCCATGAAATTGCGACACCTTTTATGTGCAGATCCAAGTCATTTCATGTTGATATGTAACAACATTAAAAACCGTTTAATATTGGTGTCATAGATGATTATTTGACATATTTCTAGGGCGTTATCTAATTAAAATAGACATCACAACTGCGCAGTTGTATCAAATACTGACGAATTATGATGACGATATTATATAAGAAGTCTCTTCTTACTAGTTTGATACCATTTCAAACTGAAAGCTAATTTGGAATATCATTAATTTGTGCTACACAAATTAGCCAGTCATGTTTAGAAATAGGGAAGATGTGCGTTCGTGTTGCATTGTTTAGTTTTATGTGATTTTCTACAATTAAGCATAAATGTGTGTTATAGTAATGCAGTCTGCACGCAGGTCTGGTGTGATCGCTCATCGTTCACTCCGCATCCGCCGGGGTTCATTGCTTTATAAACAAGGCATTACTTAACCAAGGCCACTGTGTCATCCACAATGAGCGACTACTAGCCTAGCATATTAATATGCCCTATGACTATGCTTTAAACAAAAACTGTTGCGTTCAGATAATGTTGGCATTGTTCATACAGAATTACAGACGATAATAAATTAAATAAGACGGTTAAAAATATCACGAAATTAAATTCATGTGGCAAATAATATGGCATCAGATTTTAAGTACTTTTAATTATTAAAAGTAAAGACTACAGCACTTGCTTGTCGCAAGTATTAGCTTTTAGTAAAGTATAAAAAATGCTATACTCAACATTTGCGGTATTTATTAAGATTCTAGTAAAGGTATTGGAAGACAGAAAAATCATTGCTATTCAGATCAAATGAAACAGTTAAAAAACTGATACATTAATTTTCAATTTATACTGACCATTAAGCCAAATAATTATAATAAACCAATTTCACTAATTAGATTAATTAATATAAACTAAAATGGACAAAACATATAAAATTATGTACTTCTGTGTTATTAAAGTAACCAAAGTGCGGATTCAATAGTTTAAGATTACATTTTAACACAGGGTCGGGCTCCATTAATTTCAAAATTGACTAGATATCTGTGTGCATAGGAATCATATATAAAAAAATAGCTAAGTAAAGGAACCGATACACTGAAATTCTGGCATGTCTGTGTAAAAAACCATCTAAAACTAATTTATTGCCTTAAGCAAAAAATTACGTCTAAAACTGTACTTTAAATTATGTAGAGTACACAATAACACGTCTAAATTTTGTACAATTTGTACAAACGCATCTGCATTCACTAACATAAAATTCATGCTCAGTCAAGAAACCTAGAATAAGGACCTAAAACGAAACCAAGACGTTATAATAAACATAATAAAATTAGTTTGAAAAAACTTCACAACATCGAAAAATCTCACAATAATACGCGGACTAACAAAAATCACTAACAAAATATTTGATCTCTCATTTCACTGGTGTAGAATTATTTAAGTACGGTCGCTTTTCTCAACGGAAAACACAAATATCACCGATCAGTCTGCAATACAAAAGAACGAACGTCGCTAAAATTGAACAGCATCGACAGGCCGTATCGTAGATCCGTTAGTTGCGCGGTCGGCGCAGAGTCCGCAAGACGCGACGCGACGGTTCACACCGCGACCACTCGTCTCGCACTGGCAGCACTTGCAGCACTAGCAGCACCGGGCGCGGCCGGCAGGCATCACTTGGACGGCTGGTAGGGCGGGTAGGCCTGGTGCGGCTGCGCGGCGCGCGAGCCCGTCGCGTACAGCTGCTGCTGGAAGTTGTGAAACTGCGCCGCGTACGTGGGGTCGGCCGTGGAAGGCACCGCGAAACCCTGCCCCTTGAAGGCTGGCCCCGGCCCACCCATAGACGGTGGCAGCGGTTGCGCCGAGCCCATACGTACGTTGCCGGGACCCATGCCACTCTTCACGCCCCGGAAACCAGGACCACACATGGGGTTGGGTCCCGGCCCGCCGAATGGGTCGGCCATTTTGGGCGGAGAGTTGAATCCGGCAGGGTAGTGGTGTGGCATGCGCAGCATCCCCGGCGCACGCATCACGCCGCGCATGCCACCCTCCATGTCCATGGCGCGCGCTCCAGGGAAGTATGGGACACCGCCCTTGCCACCCTCCATTTGCATCTGTGGGTTCGTGACTCGCTGTAGGAAGTCCAGGCTGGGGGGTCCCCGTGGACCTGAATTGCACGGCATCTGCGGCCTCGTAGGCAGGTACTGTATCGTGTTGGGCGCGCTCGCCTTCACCTGCACGTTGGCGCCGTTGTAGGGTGGCATCTTACCTGGGCCGCCCATTCGGGGTCCCATCATGGTCGCGTCGGGTCCCATTGGTCCCATAGGCCCGCCCATGGGTCCTCCACCCATTTTTGGACTTAGATTCATGTCTGGAGGAAAGTCAGCACCTCCCATCATTCCTTCCATGGGTCCGCCCATTCCTGGTCCTCCCATATTGTCCATGTGGCATCCTGGGGGCAAGGAATGCATGATTAGATTTCAGTTACTATATCTACTGCATTATATATATAACATATAACAAGATAAACATCTCTCACCTAAGTCGTTCATCATCATGTGTGGGTGTCCATGCGGGTGCATTGAGTGATGATGTTGCATATGGTGTGGTCCTGACCCGAAGGGCCCCATGCTGCCGCCGTTGGGCCCCATAGGTCCCCCGGGACCGGGTCCGCCGCCACCCACCGTGTTGGTGAGTTGCTGCGACATCTGCGCAAGCGACGAGATGGGGTCGAAGGAAGACGTGGATGTCATAGGCCCATTCGGACCCTGGTTAGGGTTGATGGGAATGTTGTCGGGCCTGTTCATACTGCACGGACCAGGAAAAGGTCCAGGAAGACTCGTGCTGTTAGGGCCGCCAGATAATGTTGTCTGTTGATGAATAATAAGAATTTTACATGACTTAATTTGCAGGAGAAAACTGCGCAGTTAAGCTGAATTTATCGTAGACGAATGTCGGTGGTGTGTACCAATGTACAAGCACGTACCGCGCCTTACGTTGTCAGTGTAGGATAAATTTAACCTTATTATGACATTGTACAAACTACATTCAAGTCGAGAAGTTTACATATTTTTCCATCACCAAAAGATAGCACATCTAGGCCATTTTCGTCTTATCTCACCTCATTATTTCCCGCCATCGTGTCATCCATGGACCCGCTGGCGGTGGTTACCGCGCCACTAGACGCGACGCTGCAGCTGCTCTTGACACTGCCAGTACACGACGACGCTGATGATGCCGGTGCGTAAGGACCTTGGTTCAGGCCCGGGGGGTCCCGCTGCGGTGTTTTTGATGCGCTATCTTGACTTGATCTGTTTGATGATGGACTGGGACGCGATTTTTCGTCTGTTGAAATATAAGGATCATTTACCGTCATAATAATTGGAGTAGACTGGATGAAGAAGGCACAGGATGGACTGTTGTGGTGACCTGGGAAGAGGCCTTCGTCCAGCAGTGCACCACATTAGCCGAGTTGACTGATTAAAATTTGTAAATACTACAAGCCATAATAATGTATAACAGGGGTATAATATGGGAAAGCGAACTGAATTCATAGTCCTCAAATGTTAACTAGCCCATTAAGCGTATATGCCTACTGACTGTGGAGGCTCTGATAGGATAAAAATATAACATACCAGACTATAACTTTAGGGAGGCCTGACTCTGCGGTCACCAAGAAGCTTGCCAATTGTCCAGATCATATTTGTGAGTTTCAGAGTTTCCTGTGCAGAGGTCGGGTCAATGGGATATAGAAACATCCAACATCAAACTTCCCCAATCGAAGACATCACTTGTGCACGTACTAGCCGCGAGAGGTCGATGTGCGCAGTGAAGTGCTATAAGCTACCTAAGAGGACTACTTGATTGACTTACCCTGGCACTTGGTGTTGGAAGCAGAGGTGGGGGTCTGAGGGTTGTTGAAACCGGGGCTCTGCTCCAGGGAGAAGCGGCCTGATCGCGCCTCGGACAGGGACCCGTGCGGCTCAGGAGTGCCCGGCATCATACTATATGGAAAAAAAAGGTCGTTCAACTCATCGCTTCGCTCGAAAGGCAGCCCTTTCATAATTGGGTAAAGGCTTGAAGGACGGATAATCCTCCTAATACGAACATTTGAATTTATTTATATGTTACTTATAGTAGGTTCTGTCTAATATTCAGAACTAGCTGATAACCGCGGCTTCATCCGCTAGTCAACTTATTTAAACTTTTAAGGGAACTTAATAATGAAAATAATGTAAGATACAGTTTTATTGCGTTAAGAATAGGTTGTATAACATAATCGACCTCTACCTTTCAATTGAATCCATTGAGCCATTGGAGTGTGATGGAGCTTGAGATTCAGACATATAAACTTTCACATTAATACATTTATTATTTTCTCATTTTATATATAAATTCAATAGGATAGGCCTTGTTTGACGAATAAGTACTACCTCAGCATCGCCGTATTGCGGAAACCGCAACGAGCGCTGGCCCTCAGGGTGATAAGGAGATACCCTACGGTCTCCTATGAGGTGGGGAGCCTCCTTGCCAGATCACTGCCCTGGGATCTAGAAGCGAGAGCTCTCGCGTCGCTTTATCAGTGGCGCGGGAGGCACTAAGTCGGGCCGAACGGCCAGTACCTCGTGAGATAGAGGCACGACGATCCGAGCTTCGGCGGATTCTGGTGGAGGAGTGGAAGGAACGACTGGTGCAGCCCACTGCAAGGCACGCCACAATAGTAGCGGTAAGACCCGTTATGGAGCAATGGAGGCATGGCACCATCATCTTCCGGATGACGCTGGTGCTGCCAAACCATGGGTGTTTCGGGATGCACCTGTGTCGAATAGATCGAAAAGGGACGCCCGGTTGTCATCACTGCGAAGCCTGCCCAGCGGAAACGGCACAGAACACGTTGGAGCAGTGCCCAACTAGATCAACGCAGTGCCGTGATCTCTTCGCGGCGGGCGAAGAGCGTGACCTTTCGCTCCTGGCTGTGGTGAACCACTGAAGTCCATCGTCCGAAGCGAGAGCGCGTGAGATGCCGTCGCTTCCTTTTGCGAGGGCGTGATGCAAGCAAAGGAGGCGGCAGTGGGAACGGGAGGAGAACACCTCTGATCTCCCCCGAAGAAAACGCACCGGGCGCGGGTGCCGGAGGAGGGCTCTGAACGATCTTCAGCCCCCATATGTGGTGAGGCGGCCTGCAGGCGACGAATTAAGGGCAGTCCATCCGAGCGAATCCAAACAGAAACAGGCCCGAAACGGCAGCGCATGTGTTCTGCGCGCGCCTCTCTGTAGATAGGTGTGGCCCGCCACGTCACGGAGCTGACTGGCCGATACCTGCCGGAGGTGCGGCTAATGCTGACAAAGCGCACACCTCCCCCCACCCAGCGATAACTGGAAGGATACCGTGGGATTTTAACAGGTAAGAGTCCGACATGCCCCTTCGCCTTTCCCTAGGCGGAGGAAGTATATAAGGATTTCGCCACGACAAAAAGGCCTGATCGCTTTGCTATGTAAGATTGTCGTCGATTCAGACGACGATGGAATTCTTTTTTCTTTTTCGACTGTATGTCTTTTGTATTTCTTTTACCTTCCTCGTATTTAAGCTTTAATGTCTTCCATAAACGGACACTCGTTGTTATTCCACATGAATTAAAAGAACTCTCAATTTTCCTTCATGCAGATTATTCTCTTATCTGACGGTGGAAAAATCGGCCCTTATGTGCGATACAATATTTTACTTATTCCAAACTACGAAACAGAAGCTCGTAGTATCTTAACTATAACGAATAAATCTTAGATTTACGTTCACTTTAGCAAAAATTATAAACAGTAATAAAACATACCCGGCAGGTGATTTCTGATTAGAATTAGATTGTGGTGTTTGCCCTCCACTATTTGACGGGGGCCCGTTGTCTTTTAACGATGTGTTCGGCTGTTTCTGTATCGTTAACTCTTGACCTGTTACAATTTAACATGAAATAATTAAATAACTGAAGTAAAAGACAGATGTTGATTTGGACAAACAATGTAGAATGAAAGAACGAATTAGCCATAGAGTATGAAAGTACAATATGTTAGCACATTTTCACCAACCACCACCAAAATGAAATAAAAAATACAGAGAACACACAAATTCTACTATGGAAACGTATGATACGATCACAATATTCACTAAATAAGGGATTCACACATTTTATTAATGTTGAGATTGTAAATAAAATGTGTAACTACCCTAAAATATGAAATATAAATTAGTTGAAAGATGACCAAGTATTAAAGTCACAAAAGTAATTTTACTTGGTAATCTTGCAGTGTTTACATAGAAAACATAAAAAGCGTAGTAATAATGCAATCTTCATTAGAGTCGCAAGCAGAAATAACACGATAATAGTTACAACATGAGCCAGGGGTTACACTCAATTGTTAAAACACATGATGCATTACGTAATTAAATGAAGGACTTAATGATAATCATAACGAAATATTTCATAGAAATTTAATAAGTGTGACCCCGGTTATAGTATGCTATTATTTCTGTGGTCGTCCAATCAAGCTAGTTACCTTCAAATTGGTTGAGATACGATATTTGCTGCGGGGACGGCACGGGCATCAAACTCGGCTCCTTGCCGTGCGAGCTACCTTGTTGATTCTTCTGCTGTTGCGCCGCCAAACATTGGAGAGTACGGACAAACACCCCGTCGTCTAGCTTCTCTAGGATTTCTTATGTGGCCAATGTTTGATCCAATGTTCAAATAGACGTAAGAGCCACGTATCATATGTTACGGGGTTTAGTCCAGTATTGTGTATCAGAGGTGTATTCCATATTGTTGAAGGATTTTTATGTTATTCGTTGTTATTCATCACACGATGGGATTTCAAGCGTCAAGCGTTTTGCGGGGGAGGGGAGGGAAAACAAAAAATACGCATTACAACTACAGAAAAACAAAAATTAAGAAAATCAAATCACGTCTCACGCCAATGGCCCGGAGGGGAACGTATCTAAAATAAAATATTCTGTCGTGGTTGGGAAAATGTCTAACACTGATAAAAAAATATGAGCATGCTCTACTTCTATGGCTTGATTTTATGTATATTAACTTTTCATGCGATATTTGTTAACTTACCATACATGTAATAAATAAATTATGAATTAAAAGGACGATAGAATAACTGATCAATTCCCATTGTATTTGGAAGATTATCAGATAATGTTAACACTCCCAATTTCTCCTGTACAATCAGAGCCCAATACTTCAGAAATACAGTACATGACAGTACGAAAATACGATGGTATTAGCTACGGGAGAGCCTTGCCGCATATCTGTAAACTTGTATGCTTCCTTGAAACGGCGCTTGCGTTCTGTCACGTACTGTTTACAGGCATGTCCTTTGAATTCACTCTCGTTTACACTATGTTTAGGGTGTAAGTTTAATGTTATGGCATGGGTACCGACCTGGAGCGTCATTTTTAGGCCCAGGCTTGCAATGAGCTGGGCTATTCAACCCAGAGCCGGCGCGAGACGCTTCTGCTGACATCGGCATCTGAACTGACCCGTGGCCCGGGGATTGCGTTGCTGCAGACCGGGAATAACGATCATCTATATAACATAAAAGAGACATTTTCACTGGCTGACCGAGAGGTACCGGCAGGACACATTTATTTTCCATTTATGGTGTAAGGAATTAAAAAACACTATCGTTGTACTGCCGGCTTAGAATAGCCCATCGCCTGGTTAGGCAGCCATAGTTCCCTGAACTGTCTGCGAGAAGACAAAAAAATATACAAGGTGTATATGCAAAACCAAGAAATCTTTAAGGAGGTGAAAGTGTAAACGATTCTGATAACAATCCATAAAAAAACAAAACATACTTATTTCTTAACCAAAATATCCTTTATAATAATTTATGGCTACGCACTCTTATCAACACAGTTTATTCACCCGTGGGTGTAGTAGGTACGATGTATCCATTTCTCCCTCCCTTCAACCACGCGCCCGCTAGGCTCGGGGAGTCCCTCCACGCCAGGATGCGCGTCACCGCTTCTTCTCGCGCCGCAATCGATCGCTCAATTCGATAATCATGGCTGAAGATCGGCCACCACGTCGACACCGGATTTCTTTTTCAAATATCGAACTCCGATATCGTAGCATTGTAGGTACAAAGCCGAAATGTCGCCCGGACGCGTAACATGTGGATAGAATTGGACGGCACGGCTGATACAGTCGGCTGCTGCTGTAAACGCACCCACGACACAGGAGAAAATCTCGTGTGGGGCAACGTTTAAAAAATAAATTAAAAAAAAACAAAAAAAAGGAAAAATAAAAAAGGACGATTTTCCAACCGTAATGTGTGTAGAGCCGGCGAGTTAAAAAGACGTAATAAACGTGTTTTCCGTGAGTAACGCGAAGATTTTATTCTGTCACGGCTCGAAGACAATTTGCGTCAACGTATGTCAGTGTCTAGCTCAAAACGGCGGCCTCTTTGAACACTTGTTGCGTTGTAACTTGAGCACGTAAGTAGATTATCGTTATCGTTTCAGCCGAATAACACTTTAGAGGCGAGTTGGTGAGCGCAGTATGACTAATGTTCCACAGAAAGGACGCTGTGTATGTCTGTAAACTGTATCCACGACACATCCAATTGCGGGGCAAAGTTTTAAAAACAGACTGAATCGTACACTACTCGCAACGATATGTTTTGTACGAATGTCATCGTGATATTCGACGAATACGAATATTCGGTAATTGGGTGTTATCCTATGGATACGATGAGCTTTTTCACCATGACAGCATTTAGTTGATAAGATTTCATGTTATGTAACTTGGATATATTTGGAACATATACCTAAATGAATTTCAATGTACACCTATTTCAGTATTTATTTAAAATGGCAATGTTGATACCAGATTTTTCAATAATGCGCTACACTAGAAACCATCCATATCATTAAGACCTCATAATAATTAACGTCATTATACTTTTCACTTACCTATAGGCACGGAGGCGGAACGGTGTAAGGGCGAGGCCCCATAAGGCGGCGGCGGTAGACACCCGCCCCTCTCGGAGCAAGGTGACTTTACTTGTGTGCCTGGAATATCATGACAATTTTTATAATTCCTCTTAAGATGAGTTTACAACCGCTATTCACTATGGGGACTATAGATAAACTTATTTACTTCTTATCTTAAAATCTATACTAATAAATATTATAAGATTGAAGTGTCTGTTTGTAATGTCAAAATAACAGCTTTTTACTAAATGCAGATGTTTTATTTTTTACTGTCTGTCTGTCCAGCTAATCTCCGAAACGACTGGACCAATTTTGACGGGACATTCACTGGCCGCTAGCTGATGTTATGAGGAGTAACTAAGGCTACTTTTATTTTAGAAAATTAATTAGGGTTCCGCGCAAAAAACAAACAAATCAAATATATATACACATTATACTACTAAATAATTAATTATTTAATTTCTTTTCAATTAAACGGCAGGTGAAACCGCGTGGCACAGCTAGTTCAAAATATACGTGAAGCGTTAAAATATTAGCCGTCAACATCACTTAGCTGTCATTAGCACTTAACGATGCATTCCGATTACATAGTTACGATCAGTTACTTCATGTCGGTGTGGTTCATGGGAAAGAGCAGAGCATCCCTCTCCACCCATGAGTGTCGTCAAAGGCGACTAAGGGTCGACATCAAGAGGATGGGCAGCAGCATTAGCCAGTATGCTAATAGCAACAACATACTGCAATCACCAATCCACCTGCAAAGCGTGGTGTTATGGCAATAATCCCCTCTGAGTACTCATTGTAGGGATTTTACGCGCTGATGTGTGAGTGTAACGATCGAACTTAAACCAGCACATGCGGAACTGAGCGATAGCTGTTTCTGTTTGCTACTGTTAGGTTGACTTTGCTGAATAATTGCAGGGTTGGCTGATTACTGAAAATTATTTCCTGTTATATCCTAACTCTACTGTCATCTTTGTTTATGTACGGTTGGTGCAGTGGCCGATACAGTCGGCTGCTGCGCACCGGGTCGTGGGTTCGATCCCGCACGGAACAAATATTTGTACGATCTGCAGGTAGTTGTTCCGGGTCTGGACGTATTGTGTAATTTGTGTCCGTAAACGCACCCACGACACAGGAGAAATACTAGTGTAGGGCAACGTTTTTTTAAGATAAAGAAAAGAAACATTTTTGAGATTTTTTTTTAGAGTTTTTGCAACAATACTTCCATTCCAGTACAAAATATACAATAAAATGTAAGGTATCAGATTCGTTTCAATGAAATGACAATAGGCATTACCTCTCTGTTTTAGGAAACTTGTCAGTATATGGTCAAGTAGTTTATCCACAACATATTTTTTTTGCCGTGTGGTGCCGGCTTCTAATACCACCACCCCGTGGGTGTCGTAAAAGACGATTATGGGATTAGCCGGAGGATGGGCAGCAGCATCCTTCGAGTACATTTATAACACAACTGCGATCGCGAAGACGGGTTCGCGTGTGCCAAGTATGGCAATTATGGCAAAAACCCCCCAATGAGCACACAACAGAAAACCATACCGGTCGTTGTGGCAATCTTTGGGGGAGGCTTCTGTTCAGCAGTGGACGATTTTAGGCTGAAATGGATATTTTTTTGTTTGTAATATAGTATATAGTACTAACTCATATCATTGTCCATGGACTTGGGGTCGTCGAAGAACTGGTGATGTATTTTCTGCCAGTCGATGTCTGCCGAGGCGGGGCTCTTGGGACTCCGCAACCCCACCTTGTGGACCCCTGGACCCAACCCGCCCGGGTCGCCCGGACCCATCTGTGTAACAAAACAATGTTCAGTGAATTGTTGGTTAAGTTGTTGTTGTAGTTGTCGAAGGTCCTTAATTAGTGAGTTGTCGACAAATCAAGATCTTTGCAGAGTTCGTTTTCAAGGACCATTTTATTAAGATTTATTGATTATATATTAAGATTATATTTACTATGAACAAATGTGATTATATAGGTTAGAATACATACATACAACATAAAATATTGTTTTATTTTATCTATACAAATAAATAAAATTGAAGTGTCTGTTTGTAATGTCAAAATAACAGCTTTTTACTAAATATATATGAATGTCGTGTCTTGCCGGCTACGAATAGCACCAACCCGTCTCATCCCGTGGGTGTCGTAAAAGTCGACTAAGGGATTAGACGGAGAATGGGCAGCAGCGTCCTTCGAATACATTAACAACTCAACTGTGATCGCCAACCCGCCTGCCAAGCGTGGCGGCATTGTGGTGATCTTTGAGGGAGGCCTGTGTCCAGCAGTGGACTTTATTCGGCCGAAATGATGATATGAATGTATATACGGTACCTACAATACCATTTTTTTGTCTGTCTGTTTAAAAGGCTGGACCGATTTACCGACCGACCGAGCAGCGTCCCCTCTGTGGCTAGTAGCAATACTGCGCTTACCAACCCGCCTGCCAAGCGTTGTGAGTACTGGCAAATACATCCCAAAATGATGACTCAATTTTGTAAGTCTATGGGGGAGGCCATACATTAATTATGAGACAGAGACGTGGTCACTCACTATAGGCCTCATAAGAAAGCTCAAGGTCACTCAGCCAGCTATGGAGAGAGCTATGCTTGGTATCTCTCTACGAGATCGAATCAGTAATGAGGAGATCCGTAGAAGAACTAAAGTTGCCGACATAACTGAAATGATTAGTAAACTGAAGTGGCAATGGGCGGGGCACATTCCTCGTAGAACTGATGGCCGTTGGGGTAAAAAGGCTTTCGAGTGGAGACCGCGCACCGGAAAATGCAGCGTGGGACGACCTGCAACGAGGTGGACAGACGAACTGGTGAAGATCGCTGGGAGCCGTTGGATGCGGGCGGCATGTGATCGCTCGTTGTGGAAATCAATGGGGAGGTCTTTGTTCAGCAGTGATGTCCTTTGGCTGATGATTATGATGACATTTACAGCATTTTAGCACTTGCCTTCATATTTATTTAGGGATTTCTTTTATATACGATATAGTGACGAGATGAGCATGTCATTCGGGCCTGCCTATAACAATTGTCATGATCTCCAGAACTAATTCCGCGTAGCACCACACTGCATTCTTCACTGCTTAAGCTTGGATTGGTTAAGTCTGCTATATATACGCCTAAGTGGCAAAATATCTGGGGCTGCGGTGGTACCTAGCCGTATCCTTGCAATAAAAGACCTATACCACCAATCACACAAGATTTGACAAAACCTCTCTACATGTTAAAGCAACCTTTTTTTTATTTTTTTTACGGATGTCCAATGGTAATTATACATGGAACTTCCTCCACCCCGGGGAAGGGCGAAGGGGCATGCCGAACTCCTACCAGATAGAACCACTAGAGAGGTCATCTTCGGCCCCAGGGGGCTCCAAGGTCTTCGTAAGATCACACTAGAGCCGCCCATTGGTGCTACGCCTTTAGGCACATTACGAAGGGGATGACTGTTAAGTGGTCACCCCCTCTGGCAGAGGGAAGGCGTAAAAAGGTCGCCCCCCCCCAGGCACTTCTCGGGGAGGATTGTAAAGGATCCCCCCAAGCCTCGCTTTGCGCTGTGCTGCGCACAAGGCGGCATGTGGCCACGAGCGCACCGCCGTCGTCCCGGGGGTCGATGTTAATGCATCTTAAGGTTACAAAAACAAACATAAGACGGATATATGACAAATATACGCAAAGTTCAACTCACATTTCTCCCACGCCCGTACTCGTCGCACATGGGTCCGTTGACTGGCATACCGTGGTGGTCTGGCCCGCAGTCGCCGTGCGGCACCATGCCACCCATCATGCTGCCGTCCATCATGATGCCGCCTGGAAGACGCGGCACTTTGTACCATCGAACAATGTGATACAAACAGGTAAGTTACGTAGAGGGCGCTGTGAAAGCTTGTAGTTTTTATCCACTAGTTGCATGCATATAAAACATATAAATCAAACATATCCGTCGTTTTAGTGGTTCCGCACTAACGACTGAAAAAACATAAATAAATCCTTCTCCTGAAAAGGTTCCCGAGTGCATGTTGATAAACCATCTATAGCATATTTAGGGAAGCAAAATTCCAAATGTAAACAAACTACAAAGAAGGATTTTAGAGTGCTACTTTTGTTTCGACTATACAACATAAAATAAACCTTTTTAGAGTTTTACAAGATTGATGTATGCATTCATATTCACATAAAAAACTATAAAATGTGTTCCTTTAGCTTTATTTACTATTATTCTAACCTTTTTTGCACATCCTTTTATATCACAATATATATAAAAATCCTTTTATATATGAAACACTTTTAAATACATGAATAAATTGAAATATTTATGATGAAAAATATCTGACAATATAAAGAACCTAGACTCTATACTTTCCAATCTTCTCATACATGTTTTATTATAAAAATTAAGAAAATTACTAATTTATTATACAAGGCATAATATGTATTGTCGGGTAATACCCTGACATGTTTACTCTCGCTCAACTTTCTGAGAATCATTGGTTTCTTTGTTTACATTTAGTTTGTTGCTTCCCAGAATATGGTATAGTATAGTAATAAACATAGTTTTCATGAAGATAGATGAGGTCCGAAAATTAAGTAATTTAAGTAATGAGCATATATGATGAACACAATTAAGCAAGGTGTGTTTTCTCTTATCTTTCTTAATATATTTGAGAAAAATGAAGGAGAATGCAACAATACAATTAACAGGAGGTAAGTTAGAAAACCAATTGTGCTTTTAAATTCTTTTTATAATTATGTCGTCATTTTGGTGGGAATTTGCCAGTACTCACCATGCTTGGCAGGAGGGTTTGTGAGCGCAGTATGACTGAGATTCCACAGAAGGGACGCTGCTGCCCATCCCTCTGTTTAAGTACCTTAGTCAGCTTTTACGACATCCATGAGAGGAGACGAAGTGGTGCTATATTCTTAATCCGGACACCACACGGAGTTAAATTTAAATGCGTACTTTTAATTAATACTAAATAGTGATGAGTTATTTGCCTGGTGCTTAGTATCTGCCTGTAACTATATTAATGCTGCCCAGGACTAAGCATGGTTGATACCACACTATGCTCGTCGCCTCGATACATTATTTATCTAGTCTCTTATGTCCAGGAACTTCACTAGCTACAGTGCACTTCAAACCGAATTCAGTACTGCTTGGCAGGAGAATACTGCGGCCCACCACCATCCTGTCTTAACATACTTGCTTTAAAGTAATTTAATGTTAATTTTAATGACTCATTTAATTATCAAAATTGTTTACATTATAAGGCAGGACATATTAAAAACAGACCTTATTTACTGTTTTTACAGTTCCAGCAATGTTTTGTCGACAAATTATTTTGATTATGGTACAGTTCAGAAAAAGAATTGAGTTGTTTTAATATGTAACTTTCTTACCGTTCATTGAAT
The DNA here is from genome assembly GCA_947459985.1 of Diloba caeruleocephala. Classification (NCBI taxonomy): domain Eukaryota; kingdom Metazoa; phylum Arthropoda; class Insecta; order Lepidoptera; family Noctuidae; genus Diloba; species Diloba caeruleocephala. The sequence continues at coordinate 9,156,043 of OX381629.1, forward strand.
TAAGATTTGGTCCTGGCATCATCCTAGGTCCCATGTGTGGTCCACCCATCATACATGGTTTAGGCCCTCCCATTCCACCCATGGGGTTTGGCATTCGCTAAAATAAATAATCAAATGGTGAAAAGCGTTCTTATTATCATTATAATATGAAAGAGTATTTGGGTAACTTACTCCCATTGGTCCTCCGCAACCTCTTCCCATATGTATATCTGTGCACATTCCCGTCTTCATATCCGGACCTCCACAGGGACCTCTGATGCCTTTCATTCCGCAAGGTCCCATCGGACCCATCGGACCATTAGGACCTAAGCCCGACATCATCGGCCCATTTGGACCCATCATTCCATTTGGTCCCATAGACCCATGCCCACCCATCCCCATTCCACCCGGCCCACCCATACCTCCCATCGGTCCACCCATAGGTCCATTTGGACCCATCGGACCACCAGGGCCCATCGGACCTCCCATAGGTCCATTGGGGCCCATCGGGCCGGACATAGTACAGCTTGGGCCAGAGTTCATACTGTTTGACATGGATACCATCGGACCGTTGGGTCCAGATCCCATTGGACCGTTCGGACCCATTGACATAGGGGGGAAGGGAGACATGTTCATGTTGGCTGAGGAATTGGGTGGATTTATGTCGTTCGAGCCCTGTGAGCCGTCGCCTGGGCCCTGGTTGGGGTTGTTCCCCCCACTCTCTGGGAATAACATCTGTTGCATTTTCCGGATTGTAGCCAATTGCTCTTCACGATGGGCACGCTGCTGTGGTGTTAAATTCTCATCTGGTATTTTTACACCTGTAAAATGGTATTTAATATTATCTTTATTTGATCATACGAATGACGCACATACGAAGTTACGTTGCTGTAATAAAAACAGCATGAAAACGCATATTATATGTAATGGACTTTCTATTGACACAATTAGCTTATAATGGCCATAAAGCAGAATGAAAAATATATTGAATTTTATTTAGGAATCGTCGAACGTAAGCTTACTGTAACATGAGTCAAAAATGGGTCCCATCTCTTCATAGGGTTTTCCTTTTTCAAGCCAATATTATTAATACTAAATGTTGGCCAATCTTGCGTCAGAGTTGTTTGAAACGCCTAAAGTCCTCCAACTTGGCTTAACAATTGCCTTCTTATGACAACAGTTCGGACTAACGATTTTACGTGCCCTCCGAAGCACGAAGATGCTCAGTTCAAATACCATAATGCGGTCACCCATCCATAGACTGACCGCGCTAAGCATTGCTTAACCTCACTCAGATTAGTGAGTGTCACTAGCTATGAGCGAACATATGAACATATTATACTACTGACATATTACACCTTCTAACTTTTTCCCGCATGCATGAATTATACATGGCATGAGAAGCAAACCAGAAAGTCTGATGCGGCTTCCCTCTGATTAGATACATAATGAAACCGTTCTCCGTTTTTTGTACGGATTAGGAATACAGCACCAATCCATCTCCTCCCGCGGATGTCTTAAAAAGCGACTATCATTACGGCCGAATGAAGTCCACTGCTGGACACAGGCCTCCCCCAAAGATGTCCACAACGACCGATATGGATGTGTTGTGGGCTCATTGGGGGGTTTTGCCATAATCGCCACGCTTGGCAGACGGGTTGGCGATCGCAGTTGAGTTGTTTATATACTCGAAGGACGCTGCTGCCCATCCTCCGGCTAATCCCTTAGTCGACTTTTACGACACCCATGGGAGGAGGTGGGGTGGTGGCATTCTGAGCCGGCACCACACGGCTACTAACGGACTCTAAAACAGAGGGATGTGCAGCAGCGTCCCTTTTATGGCCAAGCGCGGCGCAGTTTCGCCCCAAAATGACGACACCAGCCTTGTAACCATTGTGGAAATGTAATCTATGGGGAAGGCCTTTGTTCAACAACGGGTGTTCATTGGCCGATATGATACTGACACAGAAGTAGAATGTAGAATGAATATGAATAGGCCATCCTGGGGCTCTTGTTGTGAGGATAGGTCAAGAGGAAAGGCAGTGACAACTTCCTGTATGATTATAAGAACACTAGCGACCCGCCCCGGCTTCGCACGGGTAGCAGTAATGATCTATAGCCAGATGACTTATAGTGCACGAAATTGTAAAAACACAAAAAAATAAAACAAAGAACTATTGATCTGATCACTACCAAACTTCACAGGATCGCCTGCTGGGTTAATCTGAAGTTTGCGAAAAATGTTACTAAAATCGGCCCAGCTGTTTTGGAGTCCATACGGAATATAATACACAAATCGATTTATATATATCTATACAAATAAATAAAATTGAAGTGTCTGTTTGTAATGTCAAAATAACAGCTTTTTATTAAATGCATAGGAAAGTATGTACGTTACATAAAACAAAAACACTATTTTTATTTTTTTTGTCTGTCTGTCTGTCTGTTTGTTCCGGGTAATCTCCGAAACGGCTGGACCGATTTTGACGGGACCTTCACTGGCAGATAGATGATGTTATAAGGAATAACTTAGGCTACTTTTATATTAGAAAAATAATTAGGGTTCCGCGTAAAAAATAAAACCCTTGAAATCCAATATATATTCTATATCAAGTGTCTATGTCGAAGTACTCTAAATTTCTTTTAAATTAAACGCGGGTGAAACCGCGGGTCCCAGCTAGTATGTATAATAATAATAATAATAATAATAACTCTTTATTGCGGACACTAGATCCATATAAACACATCACAGAAAAATAAAATAAAATAAAATAAAGAAACGCCCACTGACAAATCAACACAACAGTCATTCATGCCGCAGTACGCAGCCAGTGCTTATACATACCCGTTGAAACAATTCTTTCTGACAGACTTCTTATAATAGAGTTTTCACACCTGTGAACTCTGGACATAAATCTAGCTATGCGGTTCCTCTGTATGGCTTCGAAGGAGTTAATTCGCGCCTCCAAGAACATGCCGGAGGCACTACAGTAACGCGTCAGCCCCATTAGTTGCCTAAAGATATTATTATAGGCAACTCGAATGCCATCAATCGCTTTTTTAGTGTAGTTCGTCCAGAGTTGACACGTGTAAAAAGTCTGACAGAACGATCTAAATAATAAGTATATACATTTAGATACTGTAGTCACCAGTGTTTGTCAAGCATAATGGTTATGGCAATACGCTCTCGCAGACCAACTTTGAAGTAGTGTATTGTAGCAATGGGCGATTGTTACTAAAAACTTTCGAATTATTCGATTATTCCGTTTATTCGATTACAATGGAATAGCAGCCGGTGTTATTCGACTTTTGGTAGATTGAATTTCACGGTTTACAATTGGCGATGTAATGTATGCCTCCTACTGAGCACCCTGCCCAGTAGTGAAATAGGCTGAAATGGACGGCTAACTAAAGTCTTGACTATTCATAAGTGCCTGCATATGGTTTTACATGAATAAAAATATTTTTATCTTATCTTAACATTTTGACGAACGAGATACGATTTCACAAATGTCGAATGATATGATTATATTTTTTGTAACAATCACCCACCATGTATTGGGAGGTTCACAATTAACAATCAACTTTTACGGACTTATTAATAAGTGTCACCTTTAGGTCCAGTCTGGCAGGGCTGATCGGGCCCTGAATCAGAGGAAGCCTGGCTGGAGGGCGCGTCTTGTTGCGCAGGCCCCGCCTCCGAACATGCGGGCAGGGAGCCCGGACCATTCGCCATACCGTTTGACATTACAGAGGGGTTTTTCTAAAACATTACCAAACTTTTTAATCGACTTTGGAAAAAGGATGCTTATTTTGTATTATTGTGCACAAGTGGTGATATTTAATAGGGTTGACCTAAATTAATATCACTGTGGAGGCTCTCTAAACAATTACTAATTTTGGTAGTATGCTCATAAGAAAGAAATGAATAACAGGAGTAGTTATTAAACATGTTCTATAGCAGTTGCAGTACATGTATAATAAATAGATTGAAATATACTTACGGTGTCCCAGGGCATTTCACCATCAGCACCGAGGCCGTCCATGACACCACAGGACGGGGTGCCCCCTGGAAACCCATCCATATGGCCCATCCCTGGACCCATTTGACCCATCTGGCCTGGACCTCCTTTCATCATCATCATTTGATTGCCTGCCCCACCCATCCTATTTGGGCCCATCATGTTTGGCCCCATGTGTCCCATGCCACTGTGCCCCATCGGGCCCATGTTGGGACCCATGGGCCCGCCCATCATGTGTCCCATTTGGTTTGGTCCACCCATCATGTTAGGCCCGCCACGCATCCCTCCCCGGGTTTTGGCCATAGCGAGGTTGTTGAGCCACTGTGCAGGACTTTGTTTGTTGAACTGGCCCATCTTTAGCGGGTGTTTCTGTAAAACAATTTATGTTGAAAATATATTATGAGTAAATCGTAATTATTTCATGTGGAGTCCAGATAAAAATATAGCACTGTTTGATCTTGTCCCATGGATTTCATAAAAGGCGACTTAATGACTAAATCGGAGGGATGGGCAGCAGCGTCCCTTCTGAGGAACAGTAGACATGCTGTGCCAACCAACCCGCCTGCCAAGTGTGGTGAGTACTGGCAAATTCCCCCCATAATGACGACACACGAAATGTAACCGGTAGTTGCGGAAGTACATGGGCTCCCTTTGTTCAGAAGTGGAAGTCCTTTGGCTGATATGATGATATCGTATTTGAGGTTATATAGGCGTTTATTTACCTCAAGATATTTCTTAGTGCCCGGCTGTGCGCAATGATACGCAATGATAGAGTGATGCTGTCCTGATATGACGGCTTCCGCACCCTTGTTAGCCAATAGCGTCGAGAACACGAAGATTTGACTTTGCTGCTGGGAAAACATCCAGTAATGAATATAATTTTGGTAAATTGACACTAAGGTCCGTATTACAGAACGAAACTCAAGCATTGATCTTAGTTTAAAACTAGTTTTGAGTTGAGCATTAATTTTAAAACGTCCCTCAAGCATAGATTTATTGAACATAGTTCAACTGAGTCGTGGCTTTATTCTAAATCGTCACTCAGTTATAGGTCTGTACTTGAGCAGAGATTTGAACTGTGATCACGTGAGCGTGGTCCGGATAGCGCTTGAGCACAGTTTTTAATGCATGTTGTTTCTTGCGCATTGATTTTTGGTTATTTGGTTTTGATTGAATACAAGCTGTTTTTATAAGTGTCTCTGCAATAATATTAATGTATCTGTAAAATGTCATTGAATGGAAGCATACATTTATCACAAAATGGATATTTTTGGAGAAGTTGACTATTACAATGATTTATTTAATGATCATTCGAAAAGAAGTTTGATCTTTAGTGTTCCTCTCAGATGTATATGATTGACTTGTATAATTGTTTTTGTTTTAAATGAGGTCGTTTCATGTTTCCCCTATATGTGGTGAAAAACGTCATACTTTCTTTTCTTTAACTTTCTGGAGGAGCCAACACGATTTCGCTACAGGTTATTATGTTAATATGTACATCAAATTAAACTATATTTATTTATCAACATAACATCTGTTCAAGTTTTCAATGACAATAGGCGCCAACGCCAACCCACGTTTCTTTATAGTTGATACTTCAACAACAGTCATCTCGTTAAAGTATATAAAAATATTTTACGTAGGTACCTAGTATGTAAAATAACTCTTTTAAAAATGAACCTTGTATGTAAAGAGGAACTACTTTGTGAATATTTATATTTCTTAATTAATAGGGTTTTTGAGGTACATTTCAATATTTCTTATTCTGGGCAGATCGGAACAAAGTTGGTAATGGAAATAAATCGTAATGGAAAACAGGCTGATGCATAGACAATGAGTAATATGTGCTTGAGGGATGATTTGAATCTCATCTCAGCTGAGTATAGATTTATTACCGTTCTGGAGTATGACCGATACTGAAGTACAGATTCTATACTTAAACAGTGATCAGGTGATTAAAGATCAAACTGGACTTGAGTATCGTTCTGTAATACGGACCTAAGATAATTGAAATTAAAAACTTGTAATAAGAGGTTTAACACAAGCTTTTTGTATATAGTAAGTAGTAAGGCTTAATATGGTCAAATAAATCGTTACAGTTAATAACGGGCGTAAGTGACATCGTAACTAAAACTGATACCATGGATTCAGTACATTAGATAAAAAAAAAAATGCATTGGTCTTTTCAATAATTTTCAGTTTTTCGTCCATTTTATTTACTGATTTCAGTATATTATAATGTTTTGGCTATCCTAACGCTATCTATACAAATAAATAAAACTAAAGTGTCTTAAGTGTTAATAAAATAAAACAAATCTCCGAAACGGCTAGACCGATTTTGACGGGGCTATCACTGGCAAATAGCTGATGTAATATGGAATAACTTAGGCAAATTGTATTTTAGAAAAATAATTAGGGTTCCACGAAATAATTTAAAACCCATGTAATCCAATATATATAAGGTCTTACTTTATTAATGGAAAATATTTTAGGGAGTAAAAAAAGCGTTATAGCAAAAAAATAACATCACAGCTACTTTTATTTTATACATATTCATAATTAATTTAAATAATTCATGTTTTCGTTTGCACAAAAAGCGCTATTCACCACGTAAAAACGGTAGGTAACTATCACTATTATGTCTTTTTAAAAATACTGTGGTACTGTCACCGAACACTAACACTAAAACGTGTTTGAAAATGGTCCGGTCGAACAGCAATGTGGTTGTTTGGTAGCCCACCAATGTGTGTTGATACTTGAAATGAATTCTATACCATTCATACTCGTAGAGCCTAGCCTTAAAATATGTTCCATTATTAAAGTAACACGCTATATACTTATTATATAATAATTATTTATGAATAATCCAATTTCTTTTAAATTAAACGGAGGGTGAAACCGCGGGGTACAGCTAGTTTTGAATAAAAACACAATAAACTATTTATTTTCACGTAAAAGTGCAATGTAAATAAAAACTGAACGGCTGTAGTTTTGCTATATTCACGGATGAGGTCATCGCTCGCAGCAGCATCATAATATCATATAATGGTACAACAATCACTTAGCGTTTTTATTGTGTTGTTTACGATACATTGCATGTTAAAAAAGGACAAAAACTGTAACCTATTATTTCCAAGATAAATGGCTTTGTAACTAACTTGTAACCTATTCCCAAGTTTCAGTTTCGGTATGTTGTCACTCACAACCTGTATAATAAGTTCAAATCCTATAAACAATAAAATTTAAATTGTGGTACATAAACATGTTGAAAGTAATATAGTATATAAGATATTTTGCCGGTGAACATTTGGACATCGCGGGAATGACCTTATATGAAACATTTTACTAAGCTATGTTGTTACCTCCATACTGCCAGCCTGCTTGCTGATAACGTTAGATGGCAGTGTCTGCGCCTCACTAGCCGACATTGGACCCATTGACACACCAGGCCCCATTGGGCCGCCACCTCCTCCCATGCGACATGACCCCATGTTCTCTGGACCCCCGTTAGGGTTGCGGCAGTTTGGATTTTGATCCTAAACATACAAAAATATATTTTTGTAAAAATAAATAGGTTTAGGAATTGTGATTCAAGAAAATAAATAAATAAAAAATGGGCTTAACAAATTTTACTTTTGAAGTACAAAATTATACAACAGATTCCTCCTGATGTATCACTCTCAGAACAGTTTATCCAAAGCTACGAAAATATAACAAATACATTTTGTTCTTACCTGGAGATTACTTGATGGGCCCCTGAGACCTGTTTGTGGATCCAATATATCATTTGAGTCTGAAGAAAGGCGCTCTGATTTTAGGGAGCCTGGGCCGCCTAATTCGCAAGATGGAGATTTTGTGGGGTCACCTGAATCAATATTACTTGTTAGATTTTGCCTTTTTGATTTTAAACTAGACTTATTTTGTACAAGTTTTTACCTTCTGAATGCACCTTTACTTCACACGCCATTCAGTTAAAAATGTATTGCTAAAATGGTAATGAAATGTGCAGTTGAAGCTAGTGAAGCAGGATGATACCAAGTGGGCACAAGCAACATTTACTAGATTTTGTTATATACGCAACTCATGTAGTATGCTTCTGGCATCTCAAACATGATTCGATTAGGACGGCATCAACACTAGCCAGAAAGTCACATATCACTCACCGTCACTGTCCATAAGGCCGTCAATCTCAGTCTTGATGCCGTCAACTCCGAGGTCAGCAACGGAGTCCTCGCTGCCGGGCTCTAGTTTGACCCTGTGTTGAGGCTCGTCCGGCTCCTTTTTCAGCGCCGCTGGGGTCGGCAGCGACGCAGAAGGCGGACGTGACCCATGTCCTAAGTGGCGACATCGATTAACATTTTTAGGGTTCTGTAAGTCCGAATGAAAAAAACGGCGGAGGCCTTATATAATCAGTCGTGACTCGTTTCGTCTGTCACAGCCAATATGCTCTGAATCTACTGGGCCGATTAAGTTGAAATTTGGTACACATATGAAATTACTGCGATCCAAACGCACGGTTGGCGCAGTGGCTTAGCGATTGGCTTTCTGCGCTACGGATCGTGGATTTGATTCCCCCACGGAACTAATATTTGTATGATCTAGATAGTTGTTTCAGGTCTGGGAGTTTGTGCATGTGAGATTTATGTCTGTATACTATACCTACGACACTGGAGAAATCCTAGTATGGAGCAATGTTTTTCTTTAAACACAATAAAACCCCGACGTGTAACTTAATTAAATATATTTTTTACATATTGACCCCCATGGTCACTTTTGAGGACAAAATCGAAAATTTTAAAGAAGTGTTGCTAACTTTACCTTTTAACATATCAATGGATAATTTTTTTATAAATAGTTTATAGTTATTTGAGAAAATTGATGAAAATTTACCATTCCCCCGCCCTTATTTCCGAAATTATTGACACAAAAAAACTACTTATAAGATTACAGGAAAACCTATGGTCCTATATAAAAGTCTATGGTCTTAAAATAACATGGGAAATCTTTCAATATTGTGCATACAAACTTACATTTGCAGTTGAAATGTATTTAAGAACTTGTTTTTCATCTACAACGTTAAATTTGTTCTTGGGATTAATTACTGGTACAAGACAGAAGTTATTCATTATCACTATATCATTCACATATAATATATATATATTTACTATGTATTCATGTATATATATTCACTATTAAGAGACGTAGATATGTTACATGCGCGCCAAAAGTATGAATGTTCCACACAACCAAAGCTCCCCCAATTGTAGCACCTCACAATCAGTTCGCCCAAAACAGAACAACGAGCACACGCTGTCACAATCTCAGTTATTTTATTAATTACGTGATAACAATGCCGTCGTACGTAGGAAATGCACAAATTATCATTCAAACACGAATAAATAACTAGGGATCTCATACCACACGTGAGTAACAAATAAATAAAATATTTGACTAAAAATAATATTCATATTATTTATAGAATAATACTCTCGAAGATAACACAGGCCAAGCAAAGAAAAGAGACAACACATATATTCTATCACAGGTGCAACAAAGATCGAGTACATGTGTTGTCATTTTAGATAGCTATCTCTTTTACTCTCGTAGTTTTTGTATCTTTTTTCTTACAGCATAGGTAGATGTGCAGTTTTGTAGGTTTATACATACAGCGCAATGATATTAAAAGAAGTAGATATGTTACATGCACGCCAAAAGTAAGAACCAAAACTCCCCCAATTGTAGCACCTCGCAATCAGTTCGCCCAAGAAAGGACAACAAGCTCACACTATCACAATATGTATTGTTTTATTAATTAAGCAATAAAAATTCCGTCGTGCGTATAGGAAAAGCACAAACTATCAAGCAAAAATAAATAAAGAACAAGGGATCTCTACTACACGTGAGTAACTAACTGTAAAATATATTTTAATAAAAAAATACTATTCAAATCATCTATAGAATAATATTCTCGAACAAAACACAGGGCAAGCAAGGAAAAGAGACAATGTATATACTATCACAGGTGCGATAAAGACATCGAGTACACATGTTGTCATTTTAGATAGCTATCTCTTTTACTCTTTTTTTTTATCTACTTTCTTACATCATAGGTGTGTAGTTTTGTAGCTTTATACCTATATAAAGCGATATTGAGTTTTGCGCGCCATTTAATATGGACGTAACATATCTATAGTATAATATAATTGAGGAAATATAAATGAATTAACAATTATTACGTTTGTTTCACCAATGTTTGGGACAACGCGCCAACTATTGTGTCAAATATCGACTGATGCCAGATACTGCGTCCACTTTCAATATCGAGTCCGCACCAAATATCACCACATTTTTTCCGCTTACATAATGACACTAGCCGTACCCGCCCGCTACGCTAGGCGTAAATTATATTTACACCTATACATGTATTCTGGTGTGGTGCCGGCTCAGAATGCCACCACCCCATCTCCTCCCATGGGTGTCGTAAAAGTCGACTAAGGGATTAGCCGGAGGATGGGCAGCAGCGTCTTTCGAGTACATTAACAACTCAACTGCGATCGCCAACCCGCCTGCCAAGCGTGGCGATTATGGCTAAACCCCCCAATGAGCCCACAACACATCCATATCGGTGGTTGTGGTGATCTTTGGGGGAGGCCTGTGTCCAGCAGTGGACTTCATTCGGCCGAAATGATGATGTATTCTGGACCCTGCTGCAAGATATAAAATTGGAACACACATGAAAATTTAAGTTTTAATTCATGTATTTATCCCGAAAATTTTAATTGAGAACCGTTGAGTCATTTCGGCGCCTATTCAAGATAACATTCAGTATAGTAAAATGATAATTGTAAACGTTACTATTACGCTTGATGCATAAATAATAATATAATGGCCGAATACTGTGGAGGGTGTGAGAGAAGGCTTATTGTGTGAGAGAAACAGGAGACCGGCTTCGGTCTCATATCTACTCCGTGCTGTTTACTGGGCGAGAAGTGACACCGGTAGACGCCGGGGGGGCATAACTTACCAAGTCAAATTGATCAGTTATCGAGCGGGTTGAAGAATTACTAAAACAACCATTAAAAAATAGGGGTTGGTGATAGAAGGGTGAAAATTTAGGGTTGCGTGTATATTTTTATGCCACATTCTAAAAAAAAAAAAATTGGGTTGGACAACCCTTATGACTTAGGGGTATGAAAACTAGATAGTAGCCGATTCTCAGACCTACTGAATATGCATATAAAATTTCATAAAAATCGGTCTAGCCGTTTCGGAGGAGTATGGTAACTAACACTGTGACATGAGAATTTTATATATTAGATATTTAAATAAGACTTCCAAATTTTTCTAGGACAGTTAATAATTTATTGCTTTTACAATTACTGCGATGATGGAAGATGTTTAATACAAACACATTGCAATCATTAATATTTATGTTTGAGTATTAAGGTTTCTAATCAACTGTAATTGTTATTACTTTTTCTATATTTACTACTACGAAATGTATAAGTATATGCAATTGTGGCCACTTGAGTGATGTGTTTTTAATCCTGATCCTTAATCTAACAGTATTGCTGGTCGAAGTAACAACAGCAAAAAATGCACCAAATACAGTACAAGACATTAATGAGTTCATTATATCTGTGAAAATCTGTTAGTTACGTTTTTTGTATATCTTTTGTGTGTTGCAGATAAACAGATTTGATCTGGATAAATGAGATGAATCCATTACATGCATAGCTGAGCATATAGCTTAAATGCTTTCACCGTAGTCAACTATTTTTTACAGAATGTATAAATTAAAATTGTGTTGCTAATGCCTAATTTGAATCAATATGTATTAAGTGAAATGTTTTAAAATGAAAATTAATTAAAAATGCATTATATTTCAGTTAGTTCTAGGCTGATAATAATTTAACTTGCATCTCTGAATTTTGTAATCTGTTTTATAAACATAAACGAATAGGTATGAAAATCATTCATTCATTCATCATTCTTCCAGTTTCTACCACATATATAATGGTTATCTTGTGATAAACAATGTGCAATTTTTGCTAGAGAACATTCCAAGATGTTTCCTAGACAACAAGAATTTAGAAGTAGGGTACTTAGGGACAGAATGAATAATAAATTGTATCTTCCATGCTGTAAAAAGTCCCTTCAGATAAATGCAAATTTTATGATCGTAAAAATCTTTAATAATATTCCGGAAGAATTTAAGGAACTTCCCATTAATCTATTTAAATATATAATAAATAAATGGCTTTTGGATAAGTGTTACTACTCTGTTGAGGAATTTTTTAATGGAAATAAATTATAAGTGTATTTAATTTATGACTCAGATTGTACTATTATTTATTACCCTTATGATTTGAGTTGATAATAACAGTAATTTAACATAAGTACATTTAATTATAATTATAATAATTTATTATTTTCAGATTTAACAGTGTAAAATGGACATTATATAAACATTAATTGGTTTTGTAGATTATTATGTTTAAAAAAAAGCATTGGCAGAAGCTTTCAAATGTATAAGATCTTTAAAAAAAAGTTTACGCTCTTGGCCCTGACATTGTATTGATTTTATCGATGACCATGATTAATAATATAGATTTTATTTTTACTTTGCATTTGGACATTAATTTTAAATGTTAGTTCAATGACTATGGTATTGGCTGATGACCGTAAATTAAATAAATTGTGAAATTATCAATATTTGCATGCTACATTATAAGCAGAAGTGTATATGAACATCATTATAATAATAAGAACCGCTGCATTGTTATTCAGCAACACTGTACTTCAAGCAAATAAAGATTTATTGATTGATTGATTGATTGAATAATTTAAATGTTCTACCTTTTTGTCTTTAATAATTTAGTTTAATTAAGGATTAAATTATTCTGCAACTACCATCAGCCAAGTTTGTTAACTATGGCAATATGGAGAATATTGCCATGTAATTACTGATTTGTGATAAGCAATGTCCATATACTAATTGTAGGATATGTAAGGTGAAAATTTTTGTGGGATTTAAAAACGATGCCCAGTCTGAATTACTCTATGATTTGACTCTCATACTATAGTTCGTCATATCAGCCAAAGCAGGTCCACTATGAACAAAGGCCTCCCCCATATATTTCCACAACTGTTAACATTTTGGGAATTTGCTAATACTCACTATGTTTGGCAGGTGGGTTAGTGAGCATAGTATGGCTATTGTTTCACAGAAAGGACGCTGCTGCCCGTCCCTCTGGTTAAGAGTCACTTGGTCGCCTTTGACATACATGGGAGGAGATGGAGTGGTGGTATATGTTTAGTCTGGTCATCACATGGACTGTTATAGTAACATTCAATGAAAAATATCTCACAAGCCCAAACATATATTAGCTGCCTGCATGCATCAAACATACTAACTCACAGAAAGCCAAGTACTCAGATATTGTGCCAATCAGGTTGTTAATTTTAGAGGAGAAAAGATATTTAAAATAATGGAATATAGTATGTAAAATTCTTACCAGGCTCAGCAGGATCACTGGGCTCGTCTTTGAGGCGGGCACCTCCGCCCTTCTCCTTCTCCTTGATCATACCCCTGCGTGCCTTCGCCAACTTGACTGTAGACACAAAATTACAAATTTTATGTATAGGTTTCCTATGAAGTATTTTAATTATTTCTATAACTATAATTGGGATCCCAGACGAAGTATGTTTTAAAAATATGACTACAAAATGAAATTATTTGAAAAATAACAATATAATGTCTGTAGTTTGTTTTTGTAAATCTTTAAAATATATATTTGCCACCCATAGTTTTAATTATGAATGAAAGCTCATTTTTATGTGCTCCAAAGTTTATTATAGCATATACATGTCACAACTGCTTTGATTAAAATACTGAAATAGTAACATATGGTAATTAGGTACATACAGTAGGTAAGTACTGACGACATAAAAAAAAAATCAATCAATCCAGGAAATAAATTTAAAATTAAAGGGTAAACATATCTATGACTCCATTTGTAATAGATTGATTGACAACAAAACAAAATATTTTACAGGTTTAATTTTACACTGAGCATGAACTTATAACTTGATATACTTGGTGTAACATTTCTCAGTAAAAAGTGGCAGTAAGTGTCTATTTCATATATGTTATAAATTTTACATTTACTGTACAAATTATTGGTACAAAATTAATTGTTCAAAATTAAGTTTGATAGATTGGTCAAGATTAAAAGTTAGTTTTAAGTTATTAGTTTCAATGTTATGTCAAGCAAGTATATATCAATTAAATTATATTTATAAATGTATGTAAGACCTTGATTTTACACATATTAGACACAATACCACTCATGAATAATTTATTATTTAATTATGATATAATGTACTGCAAAGTTATTTTGAAAACAAGTTTGTTTGGCAAATTAAATTAAAACTATGCTTAATTAATATAATGTTTAGTTTTCATTTCGAATTTTGATTGTAAATAAATATAAAATCATTAGAGAATGTACCTGTTTGTCCACTTATGTCATAAATAACACATTTACAGGAGATTACCACATCCAAACCAAATCACTGTGTTTAACAAGTCAGGGAATGGCCACAGAACAACACTGAGTGTAATAATTCCATGTGATCTCCATGTAAGTCCCAAACAGTAATGTGCATTTGTATACATACAAAACTAATACGCGCCGCGGTTTCGTCACGGGCACAATAATTGGCACATGTCCCACAAATCCACAAAACGGCACTTCATTACAAGAATGTCATTATGCTGCACCAAATGATCGAGAGATTATTATAAATAGAGATCACGAAAAACCTTGGCGATCGGGGGGACGCCGACGGCGCGGACCGACCCCGCTGTCACTACCAGTCGCCGAGAACCCCTGATCGTTTCCAGATATTCAATTAATACGAGAATACACCGCGAATCCCCATAAAAATTCCTGGCTTATTCTCCATACATAAACAATGAGATAGGTCGGGTGTAGACGGGTGCGAGCACACGAAACGCACGTTTACTATGGCCGATTTATTGCCTCGGGAACATTGTTCTTACGAGATGATCCCACGGGAGAAAGCGTCTAACATTATTTTATATCATTCGTGTGATCTAATTAAGGTATAACGATGGGTATGCAGCAAGAAACAAAAAAATCGGGATCGCTGACATTTTTGTTTATGGTACATCGACAAGATCCAGAATCCACAAATAGCGAAAGAACGTACACGATTACCGCCTGCCGACGGATTCACTAGCACTTGATAACACAAAACACTGCGTTTCTTCACATTTATGTACGTTTCATCGTTAAAATATACCTGATTTTATTTAATTTCTTTCTATCAGCATTAACACAAATCACCACGCACACACAACACAACATACATATATGTGCACGCACAACACTAGAGCATTGAACAGATTATTATAATCACATAATTGATAAGTCGACTAAAACGTAATTTTATACGAATCCATAAAATAAAAGGATGCCTTGTAAAATCTAAAATTTTCTTATTTTGCTGTTATAAGAAATTGAATTCAAGTTAAATGTTACTTGGGTAAAACTTGGTCTTAGCTATCGGTGATTAGATATTTGCATAATTTTACTTTGATAAATGATTGCCCATTGTGTAGACATGTTTGAAAACGTGCAGTTTGACGAATCTATTGTATTTTATTTTAATGTTAACAATTGCATATTTCGATCAACATCAAAAATAAAGCCGCGTCTCCAGGGCGTGTTTTGCTTTACACAATACACAAAATCATTGAAACATTATTTTATTTTATTCTTAGAATGAGGACTCTCAACAACAACCACTACGTCTACTACTACACAAAACATTGTTTCACTACACATTTTTATTCGCATCCACATCATTCGCATCTACTCAAATCCTCCCGCGTGAGTGTATTCACTCATTGGCAGGGCACAATCATTAATTGACAACTCTCGCTAGCGATGCACGTGCACAGACGTGCTTTTCCAGGCTGAGTTATCATTGAAAGTAATTCTTAGAAATCAGATTCGTTTCAACGGAAGAAGTGTCTTATACTAAATCAATCTTTTAATTTTCTTCATAAATGTTAAAATTTCTAGATTGTTAGTAGGGTCTTATTTGAAAACTACGCTTCTCTATGCTTGTTATCAAATCAACAATCTTCCTCATCCGAACTCATACTGCTTGTGTAATGTTTTCGAAAACATCTAAATCAGCAGTAGACCGTGTGTTAGACCAACATGTTGAGAGAAACAATGTTTTGTGTACACGTAATTTTAAACAGGTAATGTTTTCGAAAATCATTCACTGGGATCGGCTTAATGAATTTTATGTTTAAAATATATTGGATATTGAAAGCTTTTGCTAATCTTTTAAAAAACTATGAGCAAATGCAGTGCCAACATGAATATTCTAGGATATTAATTTATTATGAACTGTTCAATGAAATGAAGATATCAGTATTTTTATCTAAAGTAACCCTACTAGTTTATTATGAGATAAATGTAAAAACATATTTTAACTCAAATAGGTTAAACGTTTGATTTTTTTACGAATAAGAGGGAAGTTTCTTACAGATGAAAGTATTGCTCCCATATGATATTTCTATAGTATACGTCAAAACTAACTGAAATCGTTACAATATATTAAACATATATAAATTACACATTATAAAATATATATAAGATTGTTTAATAATACTTTGTGTATTGTATTCTGTAAATTTCAGGCTCTATATATACTTAATTGATATTTAGGACTATTAGCAGGTTTTAGTAATTTGGTTATCTTGGACCTCACTATTAGAAACAAATGTAACAATCGGATACATTTCCGAAGGTAACTTAGGGTAACTTATTGCTAAATGATATTTTATCTTTATTATCCTTGTTCTACTTGGTCTAGAAAACTAAGTTAAATGATTGGAAATAATAAGAAATTCAAGGTGTTTTTGAACCACCACATATCACTATCATTCACATTTCTCGGAGTATAGAACATGATAGGAAAAATATCACTTTTGATAAAATAAATGAGTTAAGCCAAGTCAGGTAATGAACTAGAATTTATAAATTTTATGAAGAAATTGTGAGAAACTGTGTAGTAGGTATATGGATGGATGGATGTTTCTGTATTGCGATAGTTTTTTACTTAAAGTTTTTACTAGGCTGAATGTAGTTGTTGCTGCCATGACTAAGATAAACCAATAAAAAATAATATTGTCTATGTCTATGATTCAGATACGGTGAAGGGATGAGGAACGATTTCGCTTCGTTGCCCAAATTATAATTTCATGGTGATTTGTGATATAATCTTCGTATGTGGATTGAAATAAGTGTTGTTAATTGGTGCTTTAATTGTGTGTAAGTGTCTATTTAACACTTTTTTGGTTAGTCGTATATCGGAGAAGATTACATTTTGACCGCTCCCCTAGGCGTAGAATACAAGTACGTCAGTCGTCAAGTATTTTTCATGCCGTTTGTACTACTTGCTTTAGTAGGGGGCCGCAATAGTAAAAGCTGTTGGAAAGTGCAATCGTACGGGAAACAGATGGTGTAAAAACGATCTCACGTTCTATTTATGAGGCGTTTGTCGTGTTGGTGCATTTGTAAAGTTTGTAGCCATTTTCGGTGAGTCTTGATACATTTCGCTATTTACGTGTCGATGCCGACGATAACGTATTTTGCGTGACGATTTGCACCGAATAATATGATTCGTGTGCTTTTATAACAGTATAACACAGATTTATGTGTCAACTGCATTGATATCTCGAAATTTCTCTAAGTCCTATTCATTGATGTAACTTACAGTATTTTATATCATGTTTTTTTACATATGATAGACGCGTAGCGCGCTAAGTTTACTAAATTGCAATTCAAATAAATGAAGAAAATCTTGAGAGCTTTTATGGGATCATTCATTACCATACACCATAATTGGATTCTGTAAACGTAAATTGAATAGGATTAATAATATTTGTTTTCTGTGTCCTACATTACTCAGTGATAAGAATGGGTGGATAACTATGTATAGATTGTTAGTGTCGGAACTGGTGAATTGTCTGTGTAAAAAAATCGTGTCCCAGAGGAATATAAACTTAACATATCTAAGCACAAAAAAAAGATTAAAGTGATAGGATAGGCATGCTCTCATTATTTTTATGAAATGGTTTTCTGTATCTGTGCATCTATGATAGGGGTTTTTACCATTAGATTGATGTGGTGATAATTATTGTCAATAAAGTAAAACATATAGGGGTGAACAGAAAATACATAATTTGAATTATATACATTTCTCTTGCACTTTGTTACTATATGTTGGTGCCATATGGAGCATATCAATATCAGCCATAAGATAGCATCTGCTGGATGTAGGCTCTTTGCAATAAATTTACATAGCTATGATTCTGAGCCTCTAACATTGGAATACATACATAACACTTCCATGTACTAGTGACTTAGTCTTCTGCTTCCTAGCTTCATAGCTTACCAACCTGCCTGGTGAGTACTGGCAAGTTCCCCCCAAAATTATGACACACAGTATGTAACTGGTTCTTGTGGAAATTGATGGAGGCTTTTGTTTAGCAGTTCCTTTGGCCAATACAGCACGGTTGGTGCAGTGGCTGATACAGTTTGCTGCTGCGCTCCGGGTCGTGGGTTCGATTCCCACACAGAACAAATATTTCTGGGTCTGGATGTATTGTATGTAGAGTTCATGTCTGTAAATCCTAGTGCCCCCAATGTTATTTTTCAGCGCAATGTAATTTTTTTAAGAATATGATCATGATAATCTTTATTTATATTTAGAATTAATTGTATCCCATAAAAGTGTTAAACTCAAAACTCCTTTTTATTTACATTCAGTATGTCAGTGACACAATAGTAAGCATGACAATATGATGGGTAATTCTATTCACACACATGCATATGTACTGTGAACCTATTGTGATTGTTAGTGCTGTGTGACTAATCAATTTGTTGCTGGACAATAAAATTGTAGGATGTCCTAGACTATCCCTATTTGTCATATAGTTACAAGTCTATTTTTGTTTTCATTTTCAAAGTTTGTCATTTAAAATAATGGTGAAAATCCCATATTTGTAATTGATGGTCTTCTTTTTCCTGCTATGGTTGTTGGTTTACCTATTACCTGCTGGTAACCCATAGTGCTTAATAGTATGCTTTAGGTTAAAAACTCCCTTAGTCGCCTTCTACAACACCCATGGGAAGAGATGGGTAGCCCAGTTTGTGACTGGAGCTTATGTGTAATTGATACTGATTATACAAACTTACATAGGTAACAAAGTATTCTTTAATATTAAATTTAAATTATAGTCTGGATAAGAAAAGTATATTTTTGTTATTCTTGACTTTTCCTCCAGATCTACAATTTTCTAGCCAATATAAAAATGAGTTAGATATAAAATATGTATATACTACATAGCAATTGCAAAACTTCACCAATATACTATACTTGAATGGTGACTTTCATCTTGTCATATCAGCCAAAGGGCATCCACTGCTGAACAAAGGCTTCACCCATTGATTTCCACAACAAGCGGTCACATGCCGCTCTCATCTAACGATTTCCAGAAACCTTTACTAGGATGTTTGCCCCCCTCATTGAAGGGCTTTCATCTTAAAGAATCAAATTTTCTTCGTTCCCACACACAAGATGAATATTTTTAATTTGTGTACCATACTATGCTATGTCAGAAGTAATTCTTAAACTTTCGCGAATTCGAAGGTCTATTCGCACACAAATTAATATAATAATATTTTGTCAAATGATAGTGTTTTGTTAGTTAAAATATTATTTTGATATTATTCTGTTCGCGAATAGACCCGATATTATCTTAAAATCTGCTATATCAGAAGGTGCAAATACCTGTTTTTATTTTATTTTAAAAAAAACTTAGAGAGGGCTCTAGGATTTCTCCTGTCGTGGGTGCGTTTACAGACATATATTCCACACACAATACACCCAGACCCGGAAGAACTACCTGCAGATCATACAAATATTTGTTCCGTGCGGGAATCGAACCCACGACCCAGAGCGCAGCCGCCGACTGTATCAGCCACTGCACAAACCGTGACGTCGTACCTACCAAATCTTTGTGCTTAATGGCTTTCACTGGATTCTTTGAACACTTTACACACATTTCGTTTAGTCATTCTCCACATGTTGTAGAAAGTAATACATTGTAAACATGTTTGCATATAGTCAAATATGTATTTACTTAGGTTTGCTCATATAAAGTAGGCACATAAACAAGGGAATGTGCTTGGATTTATTTAGTATGTGTATTTTGCATTACTTTTGGATTAAAAGGAAACAGTTGAGGGCTGTCACACCACTGGGTTTACCCAGTTTATTTTCTTACAATATATTATAATTATATGAATCATCATCATTATCATTTCAGCCGAAAACGTCCACTGCTGGACATAGGCCTCCCCTAAAGATTGCCAGAACGGTGGGTATGGGTTTGTGTTGTTTGTTCATTGGGGGTTTTGCCATAATCGCCACGTTTGGCTGACGGGCTGGCAATCGCAGATGTTATAAATGTACCCGAAGGACGCTGCTGCCCATCCTCCGGCTAATTCCATAGCCGCGGTATCGTACCCACGGGATGAGATGGGGTGGTGGTATTCTTAGCCGGCACCACACGGAAAATTATATATGAATATCCCTTTTTAATTTGGTCATCATCTCAGCCGAAAACGTCCAATGCTGGACACAGCCCCCTCCGCAAAAATCGCCACAACCGCCACGGCGGTTTGTATTGTGCGCGTTTGGGAGTTTTTCCATAATCGCCATGCTTGGCAGGCGAGTTGGCGATCGCAGTTGAGTTTTAATTAGTGAACACAAATGACGCTGCTGCCCATTCGGCAAATCCCGTAGTAGTCGCCTTTACGATACCCACGGGAGGAGATGGGGAGATCCAATTAATAAATTCGAATTGTTCTAATGTTAGAACAGAAGTACTGATTATTACTTTGACCATCAAGAGGTATTTGTTTAATAACCAAATTACAGGAAAACGGTCATGCACATAGTTATTAGTAGTGACCAAAAGTGCCGCCCTGTGTTGGGCTAAGGTCTCACTCGCTGAGTGTTCATCCTCTTCCCTATCCTTGGTGTTTGTTTTCATTCTTTATTTATTATCATCATATCAGCCATGAGACGTCCACTGCTGAACAAAGTGTGGAAAGTGGAAATCTATGGGGGAGGCCCCATAGATTTCCACAATTGTGTCGTCATTTTGGGGGAATCTTGCCAGTACTCACAATTTTTGCCACCATACTATGCTGCTGTTCCAAAGAAGGGACGCTGCTGCCCATGCCTCTGGTTTAGAGGCCCTTAGTCGCTTTTTACGACATCCACGGGAGGAGATGGAGTGGTGCTTTATTCTTAATCCGAAAACCATACAGAACCATATTTATCGCGTCATGATTATCGCACCATATCTTTCGCCGGACAATATTTTTTAGCAGTTGGTTCATACAGAAATTCTAAAGCTCTAAATTTGAAAAGTAGAAAGTAATGAGTTAGTAGCCAGTACCGATCTTGAATGCTAGCCTTCCCCCCTCTTTCTGGTGAAACTGATGAAAGCTGGTGCGCGGAAGTAATTTTTTGGGTTTGTTTGGCGGTTTGCATTTGCGCAAACTGATCCCCACTCATGCACTTTTTCCGGTCTCCATACATAAATTCAAATAGCCATACCCGGAACAACTACCTGTGGGCCATACAAATATTTGTAGCGTGCGGGACTCGAACCCGGGACCTGTAGCGCAGAAAGCCAATCGCAGAGCCACTCCGCCAAATGTGCCGTCATTGCGCGCTCAAAATTCGTGCCGGACACTGAACTGGGCACTTTACAATACATTTCTTGTAAGACTAAAGTTTTTCTAATTGTCTTACCTAACGTAAAATGATGTATCTGAAATGTGGGAAACACGGTCAATTGCCGTCTTATAACTCAAATCGAATGAATTGCCATATCATCATATCAGCCACAGGACGTCCACTGCTGAACAAAGGCCTCCCCCTTAGATTTCCACAACGAGCGGTTACATGCCGCCCTCATCCAACGACTCCCAGCGACCTTCACCAGGTCGTCTGTCCACCTCGTTGGAGGTCGTCCCACACTGCGTTTTCCGGTGCGCGGTCTCCATTCTAGAACCTTTGTACCCCAGCGGCCATCAGTTCTACGAGCAATGTGCCCTGCCCATTGCCACTTCAGTTTACTAATCCTTTCAGCTATGTCGACAACTTTAGTTCTTCTACGGATCTCCTCATTTCTGATTCGATCTCGTAGAGAAATACCAAGCATAGCTCTCTCCATAGCTCGCTGAGTGACCTTGAGCTTTCTTATGAGGCCTATTGTGAGTGACCACGTCTCTGTTCCATATGTCATCACTGGTAACACACACTGGTTAAAGACTTGCGTCTTGAGGCATTGCGGTATTGTTGACGAAAACATGTTGCGAAGTTTCCCAAACGCTGCCCAGCCGAGGCGGATTCGACGATTGATTCAAGAGATCAATTGCCATATGCCTTGATAAAACTGGAATAATATATAATGTCGTCTTAGTTGGAATGCAAATAGCACCATTCTATTCTCTTCTTAGCAAAAATATCGTAGTGTAAACGTTCTGAGTAGAAACATTCGTCGACGTTTAATTCTGCACAGCATCGGATGTCCTATCATAAATATTTTGAGTTGCTTCTGTACTTCACAGCTAATTGCCTCGGCAATTAACCCCGTTATGAGCAAAGTACTGCGAATGCACAAGACGGCGACGGTGTCTTCACCAGATTAACAATGGACTATGGAGCTTTCTTTTATTGCCACTGTGTACTTTATTTATTTCATAAATTGAAGTTAATTCATCCCCCAGTCCCACGAACGTGAGGCAAAATAGAAATCAACGCATTTTTGTATTTGGCTTAAGCTGTTTTAGTAATAAAGAAATCGTACCTAGTCTCTATAACGACCGAACATAATGCCCCTTTGATTTTATTTCTGTTAGTTCAAAGGTTAATCCGTGATAAAATTATATTTCCGACACAAAAAAAAAATTGCGTAAAATTAGCCGAATTCTTTTCTTAAATTTAGTACCAATAGTAATAAATAAAGTAACTATGTATGTAGTTATGTAACTATAACTACACTACTACTATATACTTTAGATTTATCCAAAAATGTTTAGTAAATAAATGTCCACGAAGCAAGCGAAGCCGGGACGGGCCGCTAGTATTACATAAAATAAAACCAAGTTTATCCTATGTGGTGTTACGAGTAAACCCTACATTTCGAAGTCCATTGCTGAATGAGGGTCTCTAAATGATCGATCGTAGAAGCCGTTGCTGCATTATACGCTTCGCAGGCCAATTGCAGATTGCTGTTAATTGTTTTAGCGTAGACACTTGCAGTCTTGCCCATAGTCTGGAAAGGCCCTAGGACACCTACGGATGGAAAAATTCCACAGCCACTCTACCATTCATTGATTCACTACTTGTGCTTCTAGAATATAATGTGGCGCGCCAGGGATTTACGCGGTCGTCTCTTCACTAACATGTACATATGGGTACTTTTCCATTTTTACGTTTCGTAGAACCTAAGACATCACTGGGCTTAACGGTGAAGGAAAACATTGTAGGAAAATTAGGATCTAATGGTCAGAAATCGCCAGTACCCAATAAGCATGCGTGGTGATCAATGCTTCGTTCCTTCCTGTATGAGATGTATCTGTATCCTGCAGTGGGAAAATTACAGGCATTTTTTTATTACAGTACCTGCCAGATATGTTGGCAACACCGGCTAACTATCCAAATTAATCGTAGACATAACCTTAAAGCCGTCAATATATCAGCCAATAGATTTCCACAACGACCGGTTACATGCCGCCTGCATACAACGACTCCCAGCGACCTTCACCAGGTCGTCTGTCCACCTCGTTGGAAAGGTCGTCTCACGCTGCATTATTCGGTTTGCGGTCTCCACTCAAGAACCTTCTACGAGCAATATGCCCTGCCCATTGGTCAGCTATGTCGGCAAACTGAGTTCTTGCGCAGTCTTATCAATTTCTGATTCGAAATTGTATAGAGATACCAAGCATAGCGCTCTATATAGTTCGCTGAGTGTCTTGAACACCTTGAGCTTTCTTATGAGGCTCATAGTGAGTGATCGCGTCTCTGCTATATGTTATCACTATACGATACAACAACGATATTGTTGAATTCTGAAGTCTTTGACCCTAAAGTAAATATTTGAGATATCAGAAAACAAAGTATCCGGATTCCATTACGTTCTCATAATATTATGTGCTTATTTGTTTGACTTGCCAAACTTTTGCACAGTGTTTAACGTGTTCCTGGAGAGAGTTGTGGCCGAAAATGTTTATGTATGCGAGAAGTTATTATGTAATAATGTCACGTGCATTTCTTGGCTGTATTACGACCGATAGACGGTTTTCCCTTAGCCAACTTTTACGACTGGCCCGGAAAAATAAGCTGTCGAAGCACTTTTCCATTTTCTTGCTACGTTGTATGAGAATATCCATATCGAATTCAGTAATGTACAGCTTGGATGAAAAATACGTGATAAACGTGGAAATCTTACAAATTTCAGTTATATTACATTTTTATTGCAGTATTTACGGCCACCTTAGCTACAATCTACCTTAAATAGTAAAATGTTCTCTGTTGATTTGCTGCAATTCCATGGATATTTTGTTGCTTTCCCGGAGAATTAGCGCCTTTGATGACGATAGCTCAGACCCATTGCTTCTCATATAGTGGTGTGGTGGTGTGGTGCTGGGTAAGAATAGCCCCACCCTTTCTCTTGTCATGCGTGTCGTTGTAGGCGACTATGGATAGCCGCAGGATCCTTCAAGTACATTTACAACTCGACTGCGATCGCCAACCCAGGCGACCAATGTCCAGCAGTGGACGTTATTTGGCTGAAATGATGATGAGGGTTTCAAAGTGGTCGGCAGGTTTAAAAATGTGATTGTTCTGCATTGCTCGTCTTTCGGGTGATATGTTGATTATGATGATGATGAAACGAGATGGTACTAAATTCGAACTTGGTTAATAGAATTCTATATATATATTTTAGTTATTTCCATAGTGTAATGTCGTACGGTATTCTGTTGTGGGGGAATGCTGCCGACATTCAAACTATTTTTGTGCTACAAAAACGAGCCATTCGGTCAATCTATAAGTTAAGCCCGAAATATTCACTGAGGGAGAAATTTAAGGAGATTAATATAATGACGTTCCCATCTCAGTACATTTATGAAAATGTTTTGTATGTACATAAAAATATTAATCTCTTTGTGAAAAACAGTGATATCCATAGTATTAATACCAGGAACAAACATAAACTGGTTGTTCCTGCCACTAGGCTCCAGAAGATAACCAAATCATTTATATGTCAATCTGTGCGTTTTTACAATAAAATCCCAAGTCATATTCAAAAATTAAGTCTTAATAAATTCAAGTTCATTATAAAGCAGAAGCTGTGTAGAAAGGGTTTCTATAAAGTTACAGAGTATATGGACGACAAATATGCTTGGGATTGAGCTGCTCTAATTTTCATAGGCTTATACTGACATTCTTGGTTTATGTATTTATCAAATACAATTGCCATTTTTTTTATGTTGAAATTTAAATTATGTCAATATTACCTATAATGGATTATATTAATTCATATAATGACATTTGATTAATCTATTGTATTACTTCATATAATGACATTCGATTATTCTATATTTTTTAAATTACTTTAATGACTTGTTTATTTTTAAATATTCAATTTATTTTGATTTGTTACTGTACTGGCAGTGCGAGAACCATGTGGGTTGTTTTGTATTTTGTTTTATTGACGTGATAGTTGTCTGGCAGTTTAGGTATGTCATGCTCGCTCAAGTGTTCTGCTGATGGTGTCGTCGTGTATTGGGTCGCTAAGTTTCCCTGCAATATGGTTGAGCTAAGCGACGCTGATGCATACGTCATGCTCGTGAACGGGTGCCGTCTGTTGGGACTGGTCAGCCAAATGCAGCCATGACAACTGAATCAAAACCTTAAAAAAATACATTCAGGCTTGTTTTGTAGACTTTTTAAGAAGTTTAGACTCGTTTCTCCTACATTGTTTTCACATAACCTTGATTTTTACAACAATGTGCTCATAAAATATTGTAACATTTAATATGATTTAAAAAGAGTAACCATGGAGTTTCTTGCCCGTTCTTCTCCATAGGAAATCTACATCTTGGAACGCGGCAATTAAAGTCTCGACGATTCATAAGACCTGTATATGGTTTACATGAATAAAAATATTTTTTATCTTTATCTTTATCTTTATACATTGGTTTTTTGAATTAGGTATATTACCGACGGACACGACTATATATTTCTATAATCTGTCCGTGTCGTCCGGATTAAGAATCTCATCTCCCCCATGGATGTTGTAAAAGGCGACTAAGGGACTGTCAACCAGAGGGATGGGCAGCGTTATTTCTGTCGAACAGTGATCATACTGCGCTCGCCAACCTGCCTGCCAAGCGTGGTGAGAGTACTAGCAAATTACTCCCAACGTGACAACACATGGCGTGCAACCAGTCGTTCATGGGGGAGGCCTTTGTTTAGCAGTGGACGTTTTTTGGCTCGTATAATAAATCATAGATTTGGAGCAAATCAAATGATAACTAGTTTCTAAAAAGTTATGAGTGAATAAAGTGTTAATTCGTGTGGTGTCTGCATTAAGAATTATACCTAGCAACATTTTATCTCCTTCTATGGATGTCGTAAAAGGCGAATATGGGATGGGCAGCAGCGCCCTCCTGTGGAACAGCAGCCATTCAGCGCCAAGCGTGGTGAGTACTGGAAAATTCCCCCCAAAGTAACGACACGATAAAATTGTGGAATCGGTGGCGTTTGGTCCTTTTGCTGATATGATGAATAAATGTAGGTAATTATTGATTAATTCATAATGTTGTATTGACAATTTGAAGAACAATAGAGTTGTCTCATACAAACAGCACTTATAAGATTCTTGCGCATTTTTACAAGTCCTTACTAGTAGGCGTAGCATTTGACTATTTCAAAGTCTTCTCTTCCGAAGATAGACAACGGGTTCTCTACACGTCTCGATATCTCTTCTTCCAGAGCATGAGCCGACATGAAGACTCGGCTGTCTTCGTAGACATAGACATGGAAAATCCTTTCCATAGCAACGGAATGCCGCTAGTGACGTAGAAATTTCATTCAATTCTAATCATTCTTTGCAGTTCGTTACCAAAAAATACGTCGAACAATTTATTTACTTAGTTATATAATCTTTATTGTACACGAAAAATAGTCACAGAAGTTTTGAATTAAGTAAAAGTACAATAGGCGGCCTTACCTACCGGTATCCGCGGTATCTCTTCCAGGCAACCTTGGATGCAAAATGGTTGCTACACTTTGAAACAGAAGTTAATACGAAAACGAAACGCTAAATGTAAATTTTATCTCTGGTATTATTTTAAAGTATCAAATTTCATTAGACCTGGGAAAACTTTGCAATTTCAATTGTGATTCTTGTGAAGTGCAAGTGAATAATGGCAACAAAAAAAGGAACTCATATTACTTACTACCTAGCCTACTTACTACTACTCTCATCTTATTAGAAACAAAAGTTCCACCACTCTCGGTCTAAGGCAGAGTATAGTTGACACTTTTGAAGACCATTTCCTTGCTAACTTTAATGTTATACAGGAATTCATTCTCCGGCAGGTCGAGGGCCCAGTGAGCTCTCTCACAGAGTTCCTCTCTGCCTTCCTCGAGTTTTTTTCAGCATTAAAACTTATTAAATAGTTGCGTTATGACCCCGTATTTACTCATTTGGGTTAGCTAAGTTTCCGTAATCCTTTAACGCTACGCAAAATCTTACGATATAGATACGAAGAAACTCTTGTCTACGTTTCTTGGGATGTAGACAATTTGAGAAGAAATATCACTATCCCTAAACGTCACAGATAGACAAAATAAGTTGGTTATGCTCGTAGATGAAGACTTTTGTCTAGGGAAGAGTAGAAACTATTCTTTCCGTTCGTTCTTGAGATCGCCATGCTCGGAATGGTAGAATTGTTGACATTGTCTACATCCAAATGTCATTTTTGACTACTCTTCCGTCGACAAGACCGTTGTCTTCGGTGTTCACGCTACGCCTACAGGAGGTAATCAAAGACATCAAGAACCGGACAACCGCATATATAGAGTTTTATTATTACATCAAACAGAAAGAGGTTTACTGTCAATTTGTAAAAAAGCTATACGTCTTGTGATTTTTAATAACAATTATGATGAGCTACGATGTCTCCTGTTTAGTGGGTACAGTTTACAGACATATATCTCACATGCACAAACACCAAGGCTCGTAACAACTCTGTAAACCATAGAAATATATTTTATGTGGAACCGTTCGTAAGATAAGCGAAGTTTACATAAAAAAAGTCATGGTTAAAGTCGGAAGACGGATGGGGTAGCGATTAAATAACTATCACTTCTTGCAACAGATGAAAGTTGGGCCAATTTGCAATGATAATCTTCAGATAACTTTATGTGTTATGCAAAGGACGGCCTTTCGTGTGTAAGCAATTCTCGCCCGTAAATACTTGTTCGTTACTCTTAACTATGAGTACCACTCCGAGGTTACTGTTTGGTTTAAATTCCCTTACTGATTATTTTATTTTGACCATTAATGGTCGTAGTATAAACATGACTTGTTCTTACTGTAGGTACGTTAAAAAAATGTATATTTTGTTAAACTCAAGATAAATAAAACAAGTAATTGGCTGACATTGTTCTTATTTGTCTTTGTTTGTAAATAATTATGTATTGACTCACAAAGAACCTTCCATTGTACATTCCGATTAAGAATATTAAATACAAATTATACGTCTTGTATAGGTACACATACTGAATACATATTAGTTATAAAGCGGCGATTGTAATAATGTAATGACGCAATAATAAAGAAATATAATTTCATAAATAATATTTATGTCATTCCTTCACCGCAAGAAGTATGAATATTACTCGTATTTACAATGAATTCATAGTTATAAAGACCCACTCACAAGGAGACACTTACTCGCCTCAAACATAGAATATTCGGTTTGGAAAAAGTAATCATGTAAATATCTTGTACGATATCGCATGTAAAAAGTCCTACATGCATGAGCGCATGTCTGTTTTTAGTTTTATTTTTATACCTTTAAAGTGTCTAAAGTGGCAAACAAGCATGCAGCCCGCCTGATGGTAAGACGTTACCATTACATATGAATGCTTGCAGCACAAGAGGTACTCGCGCGTTGTCGACTCTGTAAAAATCTTTTCGGACCTTTTTGAAGAGCCCTGAAATCCCTATTACATTTAAACAAATAGACGCGCCATGCACGAACATTATTGCACTACAGCACGGCGCGCCGGCGCCATTATATCGCGTGATAAAAAATAAAACAAAATACTATTTCTTATTAAAATTATTTTACGTTACGTATTTATTTAATTATGAAATAAAACGTCTTTTTTTCTTACAAATGCAGTAGGTATATTTCGTGCATCTATAAAACACAGGATGGCATTATTTTTTCGCAATATATTGCTGAATTACGCTCCTGATTCACGTCGAGCCGCGACACTGGTCGGTGCGCGAGTAAGTGAACTCCGGGCAATTACCTTTCTTTCATGTGACCATCATTGAGCGCGGGCAACGCATCTACACTTATAAAAACATCTTAGTGAAAACCTCGGTGGGCTGCTGATTCCGCGCGGCAGGAAGCAACCCCGAAATTGTGCGGTACGAGGCCGTTTTGCCTCTAGTGTATGTGGATAATCTAGCCACCGATGGCGAGAGGCGCGATGGTAGAAAGTAGCCTACCATTATCGAACAATGTTCGTTATACAAGCGGTAGAACACACGCAGGGAGGCAAAGTTTCTCCTCATACTTAGGGGTTGTTTGTTTCTCGCCTTCGTCATTGCAGTGTGTAATGCGATTATTGCACATGAAAATCGACGATTTCATCTAAAAACATCCGAGAATCACTCTTCATATAACTAATGAGGCTTTGTTGTTTTTTTCCAACAAAATAAATCAGTTGACATTAAATATATATACGTGTAAACAAAAAAACGTTCACATTAACGAAGAGATAAGTTTTAACGCGAGAATTAACGTTCAACATCATTTATTATGCGGGATGAGCAACCATTACTAATCGGGATTAACCGCAGGATGAGCAACAGCGTTCTGCGATTGCATTTACAACTCTACTGCGATATGCTAACACGCCTTTTTTTATTGGTCCCCAGTAGAAATTCGTCATGAACTTCCTCCGCCCCGGGGAAGGGCACTACTTCTACCGGCTAAAACCACTGGAGCAGTCATCTTCGGCACCGAAGGGGGGCTCCAGGTCCTCGTAAGATCACACTAGAGCCGCCCATTGGTGCCAGACCTTTAGGCACATCTCGGAGGGGATGACTGTAAAGCGGTCACCTCATCTGGCGGAGTGCGGTGAAATATACCCTTCTAATGGTTGACATTGTCGCTAGAAATGTTAAGTTATAAATCTTAAGGTGTTTTAAACCTTAATAGCAAAACATGTTAGTCTACTTGTTTTCCTGTTGAGATTCTGTGTTTCTTTCGGTAATTCTTCTTCAGGTTGTCTTTTTCTTCTCTTAAATTATGGCTTCTGTAGAGTATCTTCCACAATTTCGCCAGTTTCATGTATAAGGCAACGTTGTACGGTGTTCAGATTAATCAATCTATACACATTTATAAAATTTAAAAAAATCTTTACAATAATATGTCGGCAACGTCGTACAGTTTTCAATTGTTTTCTTTCGTCTATCTTTTCAATATGACGTGTAAAAGTGTAATTTAGAACCAAACTACTGTTTAAAATATTCTAGTGTATTCTGTTCTACAAACATTTTGCCAATAGCCCTGTGACTGACATGATATACCTATTATTATTATTTATCGGAAATTTACGGAATATTTCTTTTCCGTACTGTGTGGTGTTCGGATTAACAATATAACAGAAATGGAGTGGCCATTTCCTCACGTGGATGTCGTAAAAGGTCACTAAGGGACTCCAAACCACAGGGATGGGCAGCAGCGCCCCTTCGATGGAACTGTAGCCATTCTGCGCTCACCAACCCCAGGCGTGGTGAGTACTGATAAATGCATCCAATAATGACGACACAGACATGTAAACGGTTGTTGGGAAAATCTATGGGGTGGCCTTTGTTCAGCAGTGGACGTCCTTTGGCAGATATGATAAGGAACATTTAGAAAGAAAGAAATTAATTTTATTATACAACACAGACACCAACACCTATAAGGTACAGCTCAAACACAGTAAAATAAAAAGGAAATGTTATTAATGTCAGTTTAAAAAACACCTTTACATCTGTGCTAACTGCCGGAAAATTAGAAACATCTGTGTGACATTTCACAGCTGAATATTAATTACTTAAGAATATTAAAGTACGAAACCAGCACTTGTCCTTGCGAACTCCAAACTTAAAAATCCTAATATATATAAATTACGTGTCACGTTGTTTGTCCGCTATAGACTCCTAAACTACTGAACCTATTTTAATAAAATTTTGCGCACTGTGTGCAGTATTATCGAACTGAAAAGATAGGATAGTTTATATCTCAATTTATTATCGCATTATTATTTTATTGCGAATTATTTGTTTATTTACTGACGAAGAGTCATAATTATCTGTTAGTTCGATGAGATTCTAACAGATGGCGGTATAAGATAATTAGTTGACTGGATTGATTGGACCCGTTATCGGGTCTCGGTAATCGGGTTTGCATGGTACCTGCCCGTGCGAAGCCGGGGCGGGCAGCTAGTAGTTTAAAACTTTTTAAGACTTGGCAAGCTATGTTGGGACGTAGTTTCCACTTGTTCTAAAAGTTACATTGTTTGTTGCAGGTGAATCCAATCAACATCAGTATTATCAAAAGCAGCTCATAATGACATTACGTTGTAATAAATTAACTAGCTATTAGGGTATCAGCTGTCAAGTACAGACATGATAAGAAGACCACCGCAGACATGGATGGTGTGAAGAAAATACACTCGGGAGCACTGTATCGGTAAGTGTTTTATTTTGTTCATGTACACAGCTCAGTCTATCTCATCTCAGTCCTCTGGTGGATGGCAACCTCTTCGTCTCCTCTTATTCTAAAGCCATTTTTGTCGTACCGTGAGGCTGTTGTCTGTCCGAAGTATAAAAACGAATAAAATTGATTGACATCAGAGCTTCGAAGATAAGCAGGAGAATGTATTTGGTACCGTTGTGAAGAGATGGACTACAGTAACGTACGGTGAAATCTAAGTCATGAAGACTCTTTGATTCATGAGTCACGCAAGTCAACATTTTTCAACAATACTGCATATAAATGTACAGACGGGCGACATCAACCGTCGGGCTTGCTGGAGGCTCTTTCAGCTTGTCGGTTAAACCCTTGAGCGGCAAGAAAAATTTCAAGTTTAGTGCGGAAAATAAAGTCTTTGTAATTTCTCGATATTTGGCACCCCGGGGTTTTCGAGGTCGGTGATTACGAATTTGCTCTCAAACGGCAGAAATTCAAAATGGCCGAAACAATATGGTGACCCCCCGAGTAAGTTTCATCCGATTCCAATAAGTTTTTGCATTATGATCTACCATATTGAATTCGCCATTTACATTTTTTGCATTTTGAAGGTATATTTTTATTTATCGACCTTTTTTATGTTTATCCTAGTGGAAATTCTTCATGAACTTCCTCCGGCCCGGGGAGGCGAAGGAGCATGCCGGACTCCTACTGGCTAAAACCATTGGGGCGGATCACCTTCGGCACCTAAGGGGGCTCCAGGTTCTCGAGATCACACTAGTCCCACCCACTGGTGCCACGCCTATAGGCACATGTCGGAGGGAGGCCCCCCTACTTATATCGACGGCAGGGGTCTCAGGCGTATGGAAATTAGGTGCACGGGCGGTTGTTACCCCGGCCCACCCTGATTGGCGCGTCACCAACGCGTATCCACGAAGCTCTTCGGAGCCTGGCTCAGAAGGAGCGAGCGCGTCACCTACTGCCTGACGCAGGTGTTCACGGTTGTTTCGGGGCGTACCTGCACACGATACGACGCGAGGCCACGGCACAATGCCACCATTGTAATAGCGACCAGGATACCGCACAGCACACGCTCGAAGACTGCCCTGCGTCGGCTGCTGAGCGGCGGGTCGTCGGTCATCAATGGGTGGCTCTAGTGTGATCTTTCGAGGACCTGGAGCCTTCTTCGGTGCCGAAGATCAAGCTCCAGTGGTTTTAACCGGTAGGAGTCCCCATCGCCCCTTCGCCCCTCCCCGGGCCGGAGGAAGTTCATGAAGAATTTCCCGTGGGGACAAATAAAATGAAAAAGGCTAGCACTGCTAATATTATAGATATATTATTTCATCAACATTATCATTTTAGCCAAAGAAAGTGCACTGCTGAACAAAAGCCTCCCCCATAAAATTGCATATATATTTCTATCATGATATACCTATTATTTATGTTCCCGTAATAAAATATTCTAACATTGGTAATTTTTTGTGGGATATATAACACGCGTTAAACGGTAGAGGAAACTTTCTGTTTCTTGCGAAAAGGATCGAAACCTGAGATACTATCTTTCCGTTTAACTTTAGCATTGACGGCGGTAATAGCTTTACGGTCTCTCATTTTTACCTAGTAGGTAGGCAGTATTGAAGGTTAAGCTGACACGAATTTAAAAAATTCAAGCTTTGTTACGCCACATCTGAGAAGCGGATCATCATTTTTTTTTTCATCATTTCGGCCGATCGAAATCCAGTGCTGGACACAGGCCTCCCCCAAAGATCACCACAACGACCTATATGGGCTCATTGGGGGGTTTTGCCATAATCGCCACGCTTGGCAGACGGGTTGGCGATCGCAGTTGAGTTGTTAATGTATTCGAAGGTCGCTGCTGCCCATCCTCCGGCTTATCCCTTAGTCGACTTTTACGACACCCACGGGAGCAGATGAGGTGGTGGTATTCTGAGCCGGCACCACACGGCAATAGAGAGAGAAGTGGATATAGATAAATAAAATGCTGTAACATCAATATTTAGCACCATAAATTTATTTATCACTACGCCAGTTTGCGGAATTTGACACGTTACATTTTATTATCAAAATCAATTCTTTAGTTGCGGTATACCTTCGAGAAATTTAGAGAAATCCGTATTTTGAATATCAACTTAAGCATTTTGTTGACATGAAAATATCTAGATAAAATCTTACGGCTTTACGGCGCTTACGGGCGCGGCAAAACGATTTAGTTAGGTTTCAACTCTAGAAAACTCATTTTAAGGGTTAAAAGGTAATAGACTGAATGTGGGCCTGCGAAAGAAACCAGACTACGCCTTCTCTCCCCAGCTTACGTAATGGGGACATTAAGAAAATCTTGGATATTTTCTCCGTATATTCCACGTTTTTTATTTTACAATTTTACAGAATTCTACGCACAAGTATATTTTGCTGTGTGGTGCCGGCTCAGAATACCACCACCCCATATCCTCCCGTGGGTGTCGTAAAAGTCGACTAAGGGATTAGCCGGAGGATGGGCAGCAGCGTCCTTCAAGTACATTGACAGCTCAACTGCGATCGCCAACCCGTCTGCCAAGCGTAGCGATTATGGCATAACCCCTCAATGAGCCCACAACCCACTGATATCGGTCGTTGTGGTGATCTATGGGGGAGGCCTGTGTCCAGCAGTGGACTTCATTCAGCCGAAATGACTACGCACAATTAAAATATGAGTTCTTTGTAGTCAAAGATTTTTAGACATCCTATAAATATGTCCGTACCACATTCATAATCTTTTTATATTAACCTATCTTAACTTAGCTTTGTTTGCACATTACAGCTTATCATTGTCGAAATACCGCTAATCTGATATCTAGTTCTGTATTAACGCAAGTACTTATTAATGGCATAACTGGAAGTCAACGCAAATACATATTAATGGCATAACTGAAACCTATACAGTCATACTTGAATTATACAGTAACCGCTGAATGGTTCGGCATTTCAATAGACGCTGTACATATTCCTGCCTTGTCACAAGTTCTGCATGTCTGGCTTGCTGAACATCGACTTAGCATTATGCAAGTTCTAACTAAATAATCACTGTTAGATACTGTCTAGTTTTAATTAGCATCTAACTTTAGTTGGTGATGCAAGTGGGGAATTTAGGATAGTTTCATTTACTGTTCCGGATTCGGTAGTAATAATGTTAAGCTGTATTTTACTGCTTAAGGAATGCCGGGAATTCAGGGCCTCCTTCATTTTGAAAGTCATTGTGTTTGTCAAGTTTTCAGAACAAGTTTGATGTTGTTGCGAGTGCAGAATTTCGGCTCCTTATCTCCAGAGTTCTGTGTAAACATTTCGCAACCTGGCTAACAATCGAAAGGGTCTTCGATCCCGATATAACTAAGAAATTGTTACATAGCAGGTATTCCACGAACTCATTTCCACAGTGAGATTATTATTGGAATGAGTTTGTATGTAGATTTGGTTATTGCTATTTTCTAGTCTTGATAACTTGCTGACACAGCCTTGATTATTAATGTCGCAAACCCCTTAATATATATTTCGAATAAGGAAAAACCTCACACCCTATGCGGGTGGGAAGTTTTTCCTAACATTATAAAGAATTTCCCTTATCTAAATCAACTTGAAATAAACTGTTAATAAGTTATCGCAGCTATTCCGAAACTGTCAAACACATTCGTAGTTAGTTATTGGAAATCTGATCTGAAATCGTTGTCTTTCTTTTTTATTGAAGTATACGTCTCAATGGTCTAGTGAATTTGCTAAACTTTTGGTTTGGTTTTGATCTAGATCGAGGCCATTTTTATTTTAAAGGACGACATTAATTTATTCCCTGGATAATTGGGTATATTTATTGACATTTATATTCGGTTAACCAATTATTGCTTCTAACCAGAGCCTGGAGAAGTTCCAATGAACGAATAATCCTTCCAAATAGATCGAACAATAAATTCTGGCCGTCTCAAATTCCTTTACCCTGGGATAAATCGTCCATTGAGTGGATTCAAGTGATCCAATATATTTCTGTTAGGCCTTTTCACTGGCTATGAAAAATAGAGGCTCGCATTTATTCGTTGGACAAACCACAATGGACTATTGTGATATTGCTGTGTGTATGTAAAAACAATAACTGACCGCACTGATAGGCAGTGTTCCATTTCCAACCCATCTCGTGTAGTGAGATCACTCTATGAACAACACGACGCCATTTAGGCCGGCGCTTCTATTGGCTCACTGTACTGGCAATACAATACCGAGTGTAGTTGATACAACAATTTATACTTGTAATTATAGAAGATTACTTTTCCTGTATGTTCTAAATTTGGCTGCATGTATCATTTTTATAGTGTATTAGTTTATTTAGTTTATTATATTTTTCGTGTTGTGTCCTATTTACAATGCGGCCGTTTCTTTTATATTATAGATTAAATTGCCGGCCGAATGAAGTCCACTGCTGGACACAGGCCTGCCCCAAAGATCACCACAATGACCGATATGGGTGTGTTGTGGGCTAATTGGGTGGGGTTTTGCCATAATCGCCACGCTTGGCAGACGGGATGGCGATCGCAGTTCAGTTGTTAATGTACTCGAAGGACGCTGCTGCCTATCCTCCGGCTAATCCCTTAGTCGACTTTTACGACA
Source organism: Diloba caeruleocephala (assembly GCA_947459985.1). Taxonomy (NCBI): domain Eukaryota; kingdom Metazoa; phylum Arthropoda; class Insecta; order Lepidoptera; family Noctuidae; genus Diloba; species Diloba caeruleocephala. The sequence continues at coordinate 9,192,878 of OX381629.1, forward strand.
CCCAAGGGAGGAGATGGGGTGGTGGTATTCTGAGCCGGCACCACACAGTTCTTTGTGCTTCGGTTTCCGTAATACAAGGAAGTGATTATGGAATGGGTTTAGTCGACTAATTATCAGATTTACTAACCGTTTCTCGACACATTCATCATATCAGCTAAAGAACGTGTCTACTGCTGAACAAATCCTCCCCCATAGATTGCTACAATGACCGGTTACATGCCGTAAGACGTCATTTTGGGGATAGTCGCCATGCTTGGCAGGCGGGTCTGTGAATTAGATCGGGCAAGATCTCTGCCGGCAGTAGTGTCAGCTATGTTGGCAGAGCATGAAAATTGGAGTGCAGTGGTCTCCTTCTGCGAAAGCGTCATGCTCCATAAGGACACTGCAGAGCAGGATCGGGAGAGGGCTGATCCCGCACGGAGAAGGACGAGACGGCGTCGGGGTAACAACCGCCCCGCCGCCCAGGTCGATCACACCTGAGCCGTCTTTTATGGCAGGGGGTCGTGGTTTGAGATTGGACGAGTCTGCGTGCTCAAACCAAGCGATCCCCGGGAAGACGGTGGCGCGCACGTGGTTATGTGTCGCCGTGTGGCAGCACAGCGCACAGCAAGGCTTGCCTGGGGGGCGGCCTTTTTACAACCGCCTTTCCTCCGCTAGAGGGGGTGACCGCTTTACACACATCTCCACCGCGATGTCTAAAGGCGAGGCACCAATGGGCGGCTCTAGTGTGATCTTACGAGGACCTGGAGCAGTCATCTACGGCACCGAAGAGGCCGGTAGCCCTGCCCCGGGGCAAAGGAAGTTCATGTAGAATTTCTACTGGAGACCAAGAAAAGAAAGGCGAGTCGGTGAGTGCAGAATTGTTCCACAGCAGGGACGGCGCTGTTTATTCCTCTGGTTTAGAGCCCCCTTAGTCGCCTTTAACGACACCCACGGGAGGAGATTTAGTGGTGAGGCTTAATACGTATACACGGAACCGTTTCTCGACGCCTTCATTATTTTTATTTCCAAGCTAAGTAATTGATATGTCTCGGGAGTCACAAAAAACGTATATGTCTACAATAAGTAACAAAATCGCGTTTGTTTCCGGATCGTATCATTTCCAGAGTACGAGGTTAACCACTCCAAATTCTCAGTGTCCTTACAGGGATTTATTTCACAGTAATGGAGGATGTAACGTGAATTTGTGATCATAATCACGTTTTGTTTCCATTATTTGTCGCTACGCGTTTCGCTAATGGACGAAATTAGCTGTAAAAGAATCGATTTTTCAATATTACTGCACTGCCGAAAATAGCGCGCCGGTTTAAAAATTGCTACATCAGACATTGAAGAAGTAGTAGCGCGCGATTTCGCGATACGCCCGAACTAAACGAATGAAGAAATCAAGGAGATTAAAAATAAACCAGTTGTATACAGATGAAGTCCCAAGTGGCGGCGGCGGCACATCTAAACGTGCGAAATGCGCCTATTTCTGCTTTTTTTATTTCACCTTTGTGGGTCGTGATTCTGTCAGCGTAACTGACTTATTCCATTCTGCGTTCGGTGCCATTGCTAGGCTCCTTTCAGCGTAAACTGTTACTTTAATTTAAAGTATCTCCTTCATTCCCGATACATTGAGAGCAATTGGAACTGACTCTAAAAATCTCTAACCTAACCTCTTAAAGTATAGTGTTTAGTTTAAGTTCGTTGAGAGTTTACTCATATATATATTGTTATTATGTAATGAGATCCAGTTTCCGAAGACAGGGCTAGAAGGCGTTTCAAAAAATATCTGATACGTAAATATGAGGGGCTAACAAAAATGTTTAAAACATGGAAGTTTCACATTACTTTTACCACACTATTGCGTTTGTTGCTTTCATAAATTTTAATGATTATGATAAGTAATCTTAACTTGACACTGGCAAAATGGAATCACAATGTTTAGTAATGAATTGTGCGCCTAAAATAGGTTTTTTAAATTCAGAACCAGATAGGTGTATCATTAGGTCTGCATTTTATGCCGTAGATATTACTTTGGGTAAGCATCACTGGAAGTTAACTTTGTGTACTAAAATCTACCTACAATGGCTCTCCGAATTATGTATTCTAATAAGCCTTTGGTATGTTACTTATCTTGTAGATATTATCGGTTTTATGAAATCGAATCAGGATTAATAAAATACGAAGTAAATTTTATTCGATTAGGCTTTGAATATTGAGTAGAGATTACGATTAGGCACAACTAAGAATTCAGTTCGTTATTACTTTAGAAATGTAATTTAGATTTGCTTTCAGGCACTACCGTTTCGTATATCGAATTCTAAAAGTTTCTAAGAATTATATTAGTACATTAGCTAGAAAACACCTTTGTGCGCTCTCATCGCGTCAGTCAAGGTTCTCTCTGAGGTTCACAAGGAACACGGCATTAAAGAGACGAGCATTACAAGTTTGTTTGTTTTTCAATGTTTCACAGAAAACACATGCCCCTTTAAAATTTACACACGATATTTCTATTCTTGTTGATGGGTGTACCCTTTTCCTTGTGGCTGTTTACATCTCACATAAATACTCTTAAATACGACAATGATGTGTACTCCGAGGTTCCCGGAAAATTCTTAATCTGCACAATTGAATTTTGCGGCACATTTTAAAGGAACTCGCCGGTAAAGCTTGTTTTCGACTGTTTTTAAATAATTAATTTGTAAAAAATGAATTATCATGGTTTAAGTTTTAATATTATAGGAGTAGATTTTGATGTTGGAGCTGCAATTTTATATACCACATTTTTGGCGTATTAGGAATTCACTACTGGCAGCTCAGTGGCAATTAGAGATCGTAACATTAGGCCCCCTGAAATAGGGGTTGTAGCTGGGGTGGACTGGACGCGGAAGGCTTGAGAGCCTTGTGTTATGAGAGACAGCGGCTTCTCCCTAGTTGTGAATTGCGTTACGCTAACTGTAATTCAGTGAAAGATGCACAATTTTAGCTTGAAAACCCTTAGTCTTTGCACTACACCAAGCAATATTCTTCAAATCCCGATCATTCCCTTCCATTATATTTAAAAACTTTATTTTAAAATGACGTGTGTCTATTAGGACTGAAAAAAATATCCTATTCTATTTTATTCTGCTATTAATATCAGGGGAAGTACGATAAATATAATATTATAAATATAAATTGGAGGTAAAGAGTGGGGTAATATTCAGCGAGTCTTATTTTTAACGGTGAGTCGAATGGTGATATCGTTCCACTATAATATCCTTGTTCAGATGCATGAAATAAGAACTAAACGTACTTTTACCAGTGATGACATATGGAACAGAGCCGTGCCGTGAGCCGTGGTGGTCACTCACAATGCCTCATAAGAAAGCTCAAGGTCACTCAGCGAGCTACGGAGAGAGCTATGCTTGGTATTTCTCTACGAGATCGAATCAGAAATGTGGAGATTCGTAGAGAACTAAAGTTGTCGACATAGCTGAAAGGATTAGTAAACTGAAGTGGCAATGGGCGGGGCACATTGCTCGTAGAACTGATCGCAGTTGGGGCACAAAGGTTCTCGAATAAAGACCGCACACCGGAAAACGCAGCGTGGGACGACCTCCAACGAGGTGGACAGACGACCTGGTGAAGGTGAGGGCATGTGACCGCTCGTTGTGGAAATCTAAGGGGGAGGCCTTTGTTCAGCAGTGGACATCCTGTGGCTAATATGATGTACCTACTTTCTGAACTTGACATCTACTCTCAAGTTCAGTGCTTCTCCTCATGTGAAAACAAAAGTTCTCTTAAGATCAAAATGCAGACAACGCACCGGAAAACGCAGCGTTGGATGACCTCCAACAAGATGCATAGACCACCTGGTGACGGTAGCTGGGAGTCAATGGATGGGGGTGGCATGTGATCGTTTGATGTGGATATAGTATGGGGGACGCCTTTGATTAGCAATGGATGTCCTTTGGCTGATCAGATGATGATGAAGATGATGAAGATCAAAATAAGATACTAACTACTACTAAGATAGTAAGGAACAAACGCTTAATGCAAGCTTACTTAAGTTTCAATACACCTCATTCGTAATCCATTATCCGTCAAATTGAATCGGAAATAGAGATACACTAAGATCGGCTGAGCCTTAAACGGATTAGCAATCGAGTTGAGGTGCTAATCAGAGTTTATATTGTATAGGAATCTCGGATTGGCGGCTGCCTGCATCGGCAATTGGCAAGAGCGAATGCAATCGAGGTACCTATACTCAATACTCGACAGCGAACGGTATTAGTACATGTTTAGTAGTGTTACTTAAGCGTAATGTTGAGCGGTTAATTTAATTGACATTACGTAAACTGCACTGCATGTACTACGTGTTTAAATGGCTATCGCACGATAAAATATTGATGCATCGATATTTTATGTCACGATAAGATATGATAAAATATTATTTGAGCACCTTGAAATATTATTTTTCATATTGCGAATATTTTGGACGTTAAAACTTGTTTTGTTTTTTGGGTGGGATTCACGGGAGATAAGACTGAAGGACATGTGATTCGTTAAAGGTACTTACAACCAATGACATTTTTCATATAGACGGTGCCATACACGAACATTATTGCACCACAAAACGGCGCGCCAGACAAAATACTATGTTTTATTTACAATATCGATTTACGTTACGTATTTATTTATGAAATAAAACGTCTCTATCTCTCACAATAACAGTATACTTTGTGCATCATCTATAAACACAGGATGGCATTATTTTTTCGCGATATGTTACTGAATTACGCTTATGATTCACATCAAGCCACAACACTGGTCTGTGCGCGACTATGTGAACTCCGGGCGATTACCTTGCTTTCATGTGACCATCGTAGAGCGCGCCCAATGCATCTATACTTATAAAAAACATCTTAGCTTACAACATCATTTGGACTCTCACGGTATTTTGAGTTAGTAATTTTGTTCTATTAATCCATTCTAGATTCGTTATTGCTTAAATACAGTAAAGTGATAGACTTATTTGTATAAAATTGCGCTATTTTCTCTTCTCACACTTTGCCTAGATGTTTTTCTTTATAGTCAGTAATTTAGCTGTCTGGCGTGCAGATACACAAAGCAAGAGTTTTTCTGTCAGCTGCAACGTCTCTCCGATTTTCTCCTTTGTTACACCTGATTATGTCTGCCTTTGTTTATGTTGTAGTAGTTAGTACTCTTTTAAAATACTGAGTTCAGGGAGCGAATACTTGAAAAGTTCATTTTTCAACATAAATATTACTTCAGGACAATATACATTATATATTCCCACGTATGAACCTCCTTCTATCTACACTATCAAAGGCTATAGACTGCTGGACATACGATTTCCTCTAAAACACCGCTGGGCAAACTTAGTAGTAAACGCAATGCCTATTTTACCTTTCCTATTTAGGGAGCGAACACTTGATAAGTTGATTTTTCAACATAAATATTACTTCAGGACAATATAAATAATATACGCATTATATTCTCACACATGTACCTCCTCCTTTCTATCTACATAACTATCACAGGCTTCATACTGCTAAACATAGGCTTTCCTCTAGAACTACGCCGAGCAAACATATTAGTAATTACAAAGCTTATTTTAGCTCATGTTATTTCTTTCCAACATACAGAAACGTAGTAATAACATAATTATACGAAGTGGTTTTCTCAAATAACCCGCGTATTCAAATCTTTGTGTAGGTACACATAGTACAAGAAACTAAACTCAATATTTAAATTAATGCACGGTCTATCTACATCTCATTATAATACGCAATATGGACCCCCGTGTTATCGCACCTACATACATGGGTACATTAATGTGCCTAGTCGACCTTGTGTACTTTATCGGGTTATGTGAATCTACGGACACACATTCCCGTTTTAAAAATAAATTAAAAGACAGACAAATAAAGACAATAAAGACTGAATCTTTCTAAAAGCTTATATCTATGCTGGTCTAGGTAAGAAATGTTGTTCACAGCGAGGCTTCAGGGGATCCTTTGTAACCCCCTCCGAGATGTGTCTGGGGTCGGCCTCTTTATAGCCACCTCCCTCCCCTTCGCAAGAGATGGTTGCTTTCACGACACCAACGGGCGGCGCCGGTGTCGTTGTTTAGGAAGTCCTGGAGCGGCCCCTCGTTGCCGAAGATGACCATTAAAGTGGTTTCAGCTGGTAACGAGTTCGGCATAATCCGCCACCTTCCCCGGGGTGGAGGAAGTCAGCTGGATTTCCACTGGGATAAATCTGTGGTGAAAAGAACGCGTAAACCCATAGAAGACAATCGGTCCCTTCCGTGTTACACCTGGCGTGATTTGTATAGTAATGCAGTTTTTAAACCTAGAGAGAGAAATATACATTCCCCGCAGATCGTAAAACTTCGCCTAACTGCATTTCCTTAACAATAGTTTCCTCGTCAAATTACTGAGACTGCAAGCTTATCTTCATTGAATAAACTTGAAATGAAACTCCCGCCTGTTCAGAATCTCCTTTTTTAGTGTAGGCGCAAAACAAGAATATTTGGCCGTTGTGGATTATACGAAGGCCTTCGATACTATTAATCACCCGTAAGTAATCAGATCTTTAGAAAACCAGGAACTTGAAATACAATACATCGAACTCTTAAGAAATATATAGGTACCATTTTATTATAATATAGATAACAGCTCCGCAAACATAAAACTAAATACTGCATGACCCTCTTGAAATACAAAGTGATGTTAAGCAGGGCGTTATTGCGTGATATTGCCAAAAAAAAAAACGGGAATGCCTTATTCTTTTGGCAATATAAAAAAATCTTTCTCCATGCGTAGTAACAGTGAAATATAATGTCGATCTTTATAATCTAGTCTAATTTTTTTATACAACCTATGACAAGACGAGCAAGTCGTTCGTCTGGTGGTAAGCGACACACTTACCATAACAATTGTAATGCTACCCAGGATTAGTTCAGCGTGGCTCGTTCTCATTGTCCTTGTCACCTGGAGACATTAGTTATTTATTCTCTAATGACCAATAATTTTACTAGCTACAGCAAACCGGAGCAGAGTAAGGTTTAAAGTGTAAATAGTACTGCTTGGCGCAGAATATCTGGCACCAGTGTGGTACCTAACCGGGCTAATGCACTAAGAGATCTTTTTGTTTTTTTATTGATGCCCAGTGGAAATTCTTCATGAACTTCCTCCGCCGCAGGGAAGGACGGAGGTGTATCGGTAGGAGGGGGCTCCTACCGTCTAAAACCACTGGGGCGTCATCTTCGGCACCTAAGGGGGGCTCCAGGTCGTCGTACGATCACACTAGAATGCAATAAGAGACCTACCACTAGCAAAGTTAAATTTTATACATTCTAATTCTTTTTAGGGTTTCAGCCCCTTCGTTTTAGGCTAAAAGTCAAAAGGTCTTGACTGAGAATGGCTCGGATATGCTCTCCAGTTGAATGTATACACAGCGGCGTTAAGGCATAGGTAAAACATATTTATGATCATAATAAAACACTTTTAAACTGATTCCATCGCGTATATTTTAATAAAAAAGGTTAACACTTGTAAGGCGTTCAGATGGTGTACAATCCCATCGACATTTCCCTAGGATTAATTATTTTTAAGCAAAGGATTATGATCAGAAATGAGGAGATCCGTAGAAGAACTAAAGTTGGCGACATAGCTGAAAAGAGAAACTAAAGTGGCAACGGGCGGGGCACATTGCTCGTAGAACTTGATGGCCGTTGGGGTAAAAAGGTTCTCGAGTGGAGACCGCGCACTGGAAAACGTAGCTTGGGACAACCTGGAACGAGGTGGACAGACGACCCGCGGGCTGATTAGCTAAAAACAGCAACAGCAGACGCGATAGCAGCTATCGCGCAGCCAAAGGATCCATCGGTGGCAAACCGTCGAAAAAATTGGTATTACGTAAGGCATCGCCCGCCTGTCGCTATTGTGGAAGATGCATAGTTACTAGCGCCAGTAGCCACCAGTGGAACTAAAAATAATGAACGATTTTAATTCAATGATTGTCCGACAGAGGCGACAGAGGCCCGTCAGAGATCTTAGCCTGTTTAGTCGCTATTTGCCGATTAAATAGGTAATACCAAATTGCCGTTTGACAGCGGCGTTGGAGCAATTTATGCCTATTGCAAAGCGTCTGCGACTTAGGTAATTAGCCCGCTGGTGAAGGTCGCTGGGAGTCGTCGGATGATGGCGACAGGTTACCGCTCGTTGTGGAAATCTGTGGGGCAGGCTTTTGTTTAGCAGTGGGCGTCCTTTGGCTAATATGATGAAAGGATTATATGTGACTGCTATTGGACCTTCTAGCAGTAAGCAGCACGTAGTGTCTGTGCTGTGTTATTTACAACGAGGTTTCATCATCGGGTCGCCGTAGCTGAATGCCGTCAGAACTGAAATATGTCAGAAGTAATCGTTTTTGGAGTGTCGCGGTCATGCCCTCCAAGGAAACTATATTTATTTTATGAGCTGTTGTTACCTATGATTTCGTTCACGTCCTTATTAAGGGAATATCCTATGTACATACGTAGGCGACGTATCAAGCAATATGTTCCAGTATAGTCGGACCTACTGTAAGGAAAGTCTAGACAATGCGAGATCAGCTTATACTGGGAATATATACTTTGATATGTAGTCGTGTATATAAACTACGTCTATGCCGAATTTTAGTTGAATTCCTCAAGCCATTTGAGCGTGATAGAGCCTTAGACATTCAAACTTGTACGTTTATAAAGTAAAGAAAGAAAGTAAGATACTATATATAAGTAGTAAGATACTTAGCTAGCTAGAAGTGTTTCGGCCTCCGACATAAATCCCTGAGTCTAGCTAGATTCTACAGCACCGACGTCGTATTGTCGTTGGTACACTTTTACCTACTAATCAAATACTGACGCGTTCTGTAAAGTCCAATCTTTACAGCATTTGCCGTACATCAATGCCCTAAACGTCCATCGCTGAACGTGGGATTATTAATGAATTGATACAGATAAATCGTTACATGTTACATTCAATAAGTGTTCGGAGTACGTTTTTTTGCTCCTCAATGGAAATTCATCATTTCATTCCTCCGCCACGGGAATGGGCGAAGGGCCATGGCGGACTCCTACCGGCCAAAACCACTCGAGCGGTGCTCTTCGGCACCGAAGGGGGGCACCAGGTCCTTCACCGATGGGGGGCTCCAGGTCCTCGTAAGATCACACTAGTGCCGCCCATTGCTGCCACGCCTTAAGGCACGTCTTGGACGGTATGGCGTCTAAGACCTCTAGATGAGGGAAGGCGACTGCAAAAAGGCCGCCCCCCCAAGACTCGCCGTGCGCTGTGCTGCGCACACAGCGGCACGTGATCACGTGCGCGCCTCCGTCTGCCCGGGAGTAGTATGTAGCTCCTAGCACCCAGAACAGCTTACGACATACACGGAACAAAATCTTTACCGGAATGGCTTTCGTAAATATGGTATGAACTGAAGTTGATAAAGCAGGATGTTGTGACAGATTGCCCACTAACCTATGCACTAGTTCAATAGCTATTGAATGACAACGTTGACGACTTTCGATACGATAACAAGCTACGTTCATCTTATTACTTGTTTGACGCTCAACAATGTAGAGAATCAATAAAACATTTTCTTTAATTCATGTATTTTTCGTTAACATAAACAGAAAAAATAAAACAAATTCAGGTATAGAACATTAGTAACATTAGTAGGTATGACATACAAAAATTGTCTCATTTCAAATGCAAATGTGTGCATAATACAGAAGTTGGAATGTTCTAAAAGTTTCCTGGGGAGGCAGAAGATTCCAAAATTAGATTGCACAGGAACAGAGGTGTCTGAAGTTTGCGGGTTTATCCCCATCGATCGGGGCGATGGGGGTGAATATTTGCCCGGATTTTTATGAGAGTGATTACGACTGGTCGGTCATAATGAGAAAACGGGTAGGTAAGTACAAAGCTCGCAAACTTTGTGAAAACATTTTGGGTTGCAAAAGAGAAAAAAACTTGGGCATCCGTAAAATCAAAAAGGCCCGAAGCCCAATATTTACGCGTACATTAACAGTAATAAAGGAAATTATTTTATACGTAATTTTATATTCTCGATGTTTCGTGTATTCACCGGACCACGGCCGGCCGGACACAAAGGATTCTTACATTACGTTTATTGTTAAATAACAGTAAATGCGAATTAATCTGTAATTTATTTCAGTTGTTAAAAGACGTTGTATTTTTCTGGGCTTTCATTAAACCACTGTAATATGGTTCTTCTATGAGGGAATTGACAGAACTAACATTTTAATTATTAGCATAATTATGTTTGTTATTACTCCAATTTGTAATTCTATTCCATCTTGTAGGTAATCGTGGTGTTTATAGCTGAAGGAGGTCCTGGGTTTTGTGGTGATCGTTGACCAGCTCTCATTTTATTTGATTAGCTTTATTGCAAGAATTCGGCGAGGTAGTGTTTGAACATTACATTGAAGGGCATTGCAGTGAAAATACTTGGCAAAGGAGACTGAATAACTAATGTCTCGAGGTGAAGGGCTCATTGGTGGCGCCACGCAGGACCAATCCTGGGTAGCATGGCAAGGCGTGACGCTTCATCGTCATATCAGCCAAAGGACCTTCACTGCTGAACAAAGGCCTCCCCGATAGATTTCCACAACGGCCGTAACCATCCAACCAACCGGCCATGTAACCCGCCCGCATCTAACGACTCCCAGCTACTTTCACCAGGTTGTCCGCCCATCTCGTTGGAGGCCGTCCCACGCTGCGTTTTCCGACGCGACGCTTACCAGTATGCAATAAGTTGATCGTCTCGTCATAAATTTAAAAACTGTACTTGTTGCATACGAGTAGCTACCACCATTCGCCATTCCTGACTTGTATCAGTCAGGGATGGCGAACCTTTTGCCATCTTCGTAAAATCTTTAATGTAGACATGACGTGCGAAAGAGCAATCCAAGTATATTAGTGGCATTATAATTGAAATGTAACATACTTTATTAAAGTCGAGTACATAAACAGATACATTTTACACCTGCAATTTTGAATAACTGCTGTAAATTTAGTATCGACTAGCTGGGACCTGCGGTTCACCCGCGTTTAATTTAAAAGAAATTTAAAGTACTTCGACATAGACACTTGACATAGAATATATATATTGGATTTCAAGGGATTTATTTTTTATGCGCGGATCCCTAATTATTTTCCTAAAATAAAAGTAAAAATTGTATTTTTGTTATATGTACCGTATATACTTTCATATGCATTTAGTAAAAAGTTATTTTGACATTACAAAGAGAAACTTCAATTTTATTTATTTGTATAGATAATTACTATAGGAACATTTTGTTGAAAACATCGAATAATTATTTGGATTTTTTGCTGTCAATCAGTGCCGTGCCCACAATTTTCTATCGTGTGCCATAGGTTCGCCATCCCTGGTATAAGTAATATGTTTATCGAAGCTGATACCACTGTATCAATATGTATCACTGATATTGGTGTCATATTGTTATCAGTGTGATGCCATGCTCATTGTGCTCAAGACAGATCTACAGAATGCGTAAATTTGGGCTTTCTGATGGGTCTTTTTACAGTCCGGATACTTCACGATGTTGTTTAATTCATTTTATCATAGATACATGCGTCCTTGTCGCCTCACTAGTTGCGTCAAATTAAATTATTTAACATTTAAAAAGGACGACCCAATAAAAACAATTAAAACAAACGCAAGGCGCGGTCGATGCATCGTATGACGTCATAAGTAAGGAATGCGTCCGAAGATTGCAATGTGTGGTACCCATACGACCTGATGACGTCACATGTCATATGATCCTTTTTCTCATTTTAGGGCTCCAACGGAAATAATTATAATTGTTCGACCCGCCGATAAAACCGCTTTACGGGTCGTAAACCTGTTCCGGCTTACAATAATCCATTTTCAATTCTTAGTTAGCTAGCTGGTAGCTTCGATCAGATAGCAAAAAACCGAGCTCAATACATTTCAGTGTTTGTTCAATTATCCGTGTGGTGTCCGAATTAAGAATATAACACCATTCCATATCCGCCCGTAGACGTCGTAAAAGGCTACTCAGGGACTAGGCCTTTTTTTTATTGGTGCCCAGTGGAAATTCTTCATGAACTTCCTTCGCCCCGGGGAAGGGCGAAGGGGTATGCCGGACTCCTAAAACCACTGGGGTGGTCATCTTCGGCACCTAAGGGAGGCTCCAGGTCCTCGTATGATCACACTAGAGCCGCCCACCGGTGCCACGCCTATAGGCACATCTCGGAGAGGTTGACTGTAAAGCGGTCACCCCCCCCGGGGGATTGTAAAGGATCCCCCAAAGCGTCCCACGGCAGCGCGTGACCACATGCGTGCTACAGTCTTCTCTTGGGTCGCTTGGTGCGAGCACGCAGATTCCCCAATTTACGCACCCGCGAACCCAGAGGTCCCCCGCCTTGTAGCTACGGCAGGGGGTTTCAGGCGTATGGGAATTAGGCGCCAGGGCGGTTGTTACCCTGACGCCGTCTCTTCCTTCTTAGAGCGGGATCGGCCCTCTCCCGATCGCGCTCTGCGGTCTCCTTCTGGAGCATGACGCTCTCACAGAAGGAGACCACTGCATTCCAGTTTTCGTGCTCTGCCAACATAGCTGACACTACTGCTGGCAGAGAGAGATCTTGCCCGATCCGATCGACCAGGATCCGCCGCTCGGTGGCCCACGCAGGGACCCAATAGTCCTGGGTAACATAACTTACTACTATGCGAAATACTTGTTCGTTTCGTCAAGTTTATAAAAAAAGCCTGATATTATCTGTGGTCATGAGATACGATTAGACATGGTCACATCTGGCAAGTTTGGGACTGAACGGACTTGGTTGAAAAAATATGACTATATGTCTGATATATATATAATATGTCAGAGCTGAATGATGGTGCAAAGTGGATAGTTAGTGCTAGCTAGTGGTAGATACTTTTATCATCATCACATCTGACTATAAGACATGGCTTCTTAATGAGCATCATATCAGCCAAAGAACGTCCACTGCTGAACAAAGGCCTCCCCCATAGATTGCCACAGTTGTGTCGGCATTTTTGGGGGAATTTGTCAGTACTCACCACGCTTGGCAGGCGGGTTGATGAGCGCAGTATGACTACTGTTCCACAGAAGGGACGTTGCTGCCCTTCCCTCTGGTTTTGATTCCCTTAGTCGCTTTTTACGACACCATACGGAATTACAACGGAAACACCAAACGGTCTTAATGATCGCTACGCATAAATGTCATTTTAACGGTCAAGTTGCCATTTATAACCAAAATAATGTTTTAATCTATAAAAAAAAAACTATTGAATAATGTGTTAAGCTGACCCCTCAGCCGACTTGAAATACGGTAGGTGATAAATTAATGATGATAGAATAAGATGAAGCATCTAAATACACAAACAACCGCCTCCGGCTTTGTACGGCTTATTTGTCACGATATGTTTCTGAGGTAAAATTTAGGCTAAAATATAGCCACAGAACCATGCTATTTAACAGTTACACTAAGTGAAATATATTCGAGGGTTTTGGAGAAAAAGAATAATAACGGGAAAATAAATTCTCATTTAATAGTAGTTAAATAGTACTAAGAATATAGTAATTAATGGATGGACACAAAATTAATTATACAAACTCCGCCCTCCGAGAGGGTGAAACAGGGGTTGCCACCCCAAAGACGGTGACGATTACCGCTGGATCTTCAAAGAAATAAATTCGAGAAATTTGTTGAAATTAACGGAATTAAAATAAACAAAACGAGTGATTGATATTAAACCAATAAACAATTTGGGCAAAGGTCGACTTATAAAAAGGCTTTGTGGTTTTAGAAACGGGAAATCATTACTTTATATCAATAATAAAACAGCACAACTGAAACCCCACCATACTTGAATTTGTTTGGATTTTTGTTAGCTTTTCATCATTTCGGCCGAATAAAGTTCACTGCTAAACAAAAGCCTCCGCTATTGATCGCCACAACAAACAGTTGGATATGTTGTGTGCTCACTGGGGGGTTTTGCCATAATCGCCACGCTTGACAGGCTTGAGTTGTTCATTTACTCAAAGAATGCTGCTGCCCATCCTCCAGTTACCCCATAGTCGCCTTTTACGACACCCACGGGATGAGATGGGTTGGTGCTATTCGTAGCCGGCACCACACGGCACGATGTTAGCTTTTATTGAGTCGAAAATATTTCTGAACTGAGCCCACTGCATTCATTTCAAACATGTAGAAGTGTTACTGTTTACTGTAAAGATGACTACACTTAGGCCTCAAAACAATTGCTAAAATAACTTTTAGTAAGCGCACTGTTATTGATGCTCCGGAGCAGTGTTTTTCAACCTTCATGAATTTGCGACTCCGTTACAAGTAAAAATATTCTAGTGACCACCCGTAATAAAACTACGTTAGTGATTTGGAACACAAAATATTTAATTGAGACTTATCGAGAAATCATGTGCACTAGTGTCGCTTTGTACCAACCGCGAACCCCGAGCAAGTCGTTGCAACCCCCTTGGGGGCCGCGACCCACAGGTTAAAAACACTGCCCTGAAGGATGCCGTAGGCCATCCTCTTGATAAATTAGTTTTCTCTTTTATGATTCCCTTTTACCCTTTCTCCTGTGTCGTGCTTACACAGACATACATTTCACATGCGCATACACCCAGACCCGAAACAACTGTCTATAGATCATACAAATATTTGTTCCGTGGGGGTATCGAACCCGTGACAGTTAGCGCAGAAAGCTAATCGCTTAGCAATGACTGCGCTGACGGCACCGCAGTAGTATTCTATTTTATAATATTTAGTAGTACTAGTGGTCGTACTTACCAGTGATGACATATGGAACAGAGACGATGTCACTCACAATGGGCCTCATAAGAAAGCTCAAGGTCACTCAGCGAGCTATGGAGAGAGCTATGCTTGGTATGTCGCTACGAGATAGAATCAGAAATGAGGAGATCCGTAGAAGAACTGAAGTTGTCGACATAGCTGAAAGGATTAGTAAACTGCAGTGGCAATGGGTAGGGCACATTGCTCGTAGAACTGATGGCCGTTGGGGTAAAAAGGTTCTAGAGTGGAGACCGCGCACCCGAAAACGCAGCGTGGTACGACCTCCAACGAGGTGGACAGACGACTTGGTGAAGGTCGCTGGGAGCCATTGGATGCGAGTAGTATGTAACCGCTCGCTGTGGAAATCTAAGGAGGAGGCCTTTGTTCAACAGTGGACATCCTGTGGGTGATATGGTGACTAGTGGTCGCCCAATGATCGAAATTGATCATTATTCATATTTTTACTTTCCGCACTCCTATGGTGTCTCCTATCGTATGAACTATAATTATGCCAAATCTAACTCCTCCGTGCCCAAAGTGCTTAAAAGGGGGTACAAAGTTATTTTTTTTACGTATTAATATCTAGATTCTACAGGCTGGTGCTCTATTCTATGCCCGTAATAGCCACACGTGCCATAATAAAACTATTCAGAAGATCAGCGTGTCTTTATGTTTGTTTATAAATCTATAGTTCTCAACAGCAAGATTAATCACGTCATGCTTTGAAAACCGTGAACAATTTTCTGCGCGCCTATTACGTTAAACTGCCAGCACGAAAAACCATTGTAATATTTCATGTCAATAATCACTTTTAGTAATTTCACGAAGCGTTACACTTCCGTGACCGACAACATAGCGGAATGATATGTCCATTATACGCTAAGCCTAAAATTATATCGTACAAGTGATAATTAGAGCTCGTCATGCACGTGAGACGGCTAATTTGAGGCTAAAGATTACGGTACCTTTGTTAAGTACACGTAGCAATAAAGTGTAATAGAGGCAAGTTATTGTATTGACTTCTTCAGCTTTCCAATATGTGTAGATCAAAATAGTTGAAGTATAATCAAATCTGCCTATAATTTACAAGGGGCGGTTTTGGTCTGAGACCTACCGTGACTTTTGAGTATACGGATATCCTCAGATACGATTTGTTTCGACTTCGTATTGTCTATAGAAACTAGGTATTCCCAATATAGCCGAGGCATTAATAGCCATATTGTGGAGTCTAATTGTGACGCTATGCATTTAAACGTCAAATTTGAGGCTGGAAAGCCCGCTACGTTTGCCTTCCCGCGGTAGATGCAATTGATTGGATCGATACTATGGACGTTTAGTTTGATTTGATCGAACTTGCCGCGTAAAATAGTTGCAGCATTTTCTAATATAGCTACGAGAATAGTCCAGAATTTTCCATTAAAATAACGTCCAACCGCAAGCATATTTAATTCAATCAATCATTTGATTCTACTGTGACCTCGTTATAAGGATTCACATTAATTACGGAAACAAACTCCATCGGCCACGTTTAAATCAAGCTCCGTTCGAGTGAAAATTGTCCTGAACGGCTCGCTCTAAATTCAATCATAATGTGTTGAACTTATACTTAACAATATTAAGTAAGTTAGTTGTTGGGAACAAACTACAGCGCTTTGACCTTATTCACGTCACACAAGACAATATGCAGTGACGTGCAGATCAATACAAAACATTTGATATCGCTCGTTAAGCCACTTAAATTGTTTACGAAACGAAACGGATTAACAGTTTAAGCTGTGTTTGTTAAATGTATTCGATATACTGTTACAGTCAGCTTGTCCACTTGTGAACGTGGGCTTCCCGCACCCCACAACGGACGAATAGGATTGTGAAAATGCGTGGTTGTAATCCCGATATCATTGTGAAAACATTTGAAGGATTTAAGATGCGATTCCTTTTTGATGTAGCTACAATATTTTAAATATTTTGACGACACGGTTGGTGCAGTGGCTGATACAGTCGACTGCTGCGCTCCGGGTCGCGGGTTTGATTCCCGCACGGAACAAATATTTGTATGATCTGCAGGTAGTTGTTCCGGGTCTGGGTGTATTGTGTGTGACATGTATGTCTGTAAACGCACCCACGACAAAGGAGAAATCCTAGTGTTGGGCAACGTTTTTAAAAAAAAAAAAAATTGAAAATGAAAGACCTCCATTAAGGTTGTCCTCAGTAGCTAACAATCTGTCACAATTCCTGCATCGCAACTGATAATCCTGAAACCCTTGTAATTTCCTACATGTGAGCGGTCATCACGATTTCTGCTGCAATCTTAATTAAATCTGCTTCATAAACGAGATAAGTGCACTGAGCGTAAATTCCGCTGAGTTTCAGTTTTCTGGTTCCCTTGTACGTCTGGCCATCTATCTATTTATATTATATACAAATGAATGTACCATTCATACGATTAAGTTGATACTTTGTATAGTTGTTGCTAGCTAGCTATATATGGTAAAAGTTTATGACATAGAAAATAAATAGTTAATTGAAAGAGGCATTGCAACACATTCCGGACGTGAGCTAGTTATCAGTACAATTAATTTTGACCCTGTGGTGTCCGGATTAAGAATATAGCACCACTCCATCTCTTCCCGTCGATGTCGTAAAAGGCGACCAAGAGACTGTAAACAACAGGGATGTACAGTAGCGTCCCTTCTGTGGAATAGCGCCTTCTGCGCTCACCAACCCGCCTGACAAACGTGGTAGGCTATGGCAAATCCCCCCAAAATGCTGACATAATTGTGGAAATGACGGCACGGTTGGCGCAGTGGCTGATACAGTCGGCTGCTGCGCTCCAGGTCGTGGGCTCGATTCCCGCACGGAACAAATACTTGTATGATCTGCAGGTACTTGTTCCGGGTCTGGGTGTATTGCATCTGGAATTCATGTCTGTAAACGCACCAACGACACCGGTTTTTTATTTTTCAAAAAAAAAATGTGTGGAGGTGGCCTTTGTTCAGTAGTGGACGCCATTTAGCTGATATGGTGACTAAAATGTATTTATTTTATAATCAGATAAACACACCATGCAGTTTTATCAATGAAGGAGTCGCTAACGTATGAAGTCATATGAATGTATGGGTACGGTAATTGGGCCATTAGTAAAGTAATTTGACATTAATTTATCAAGTGTTTTATTAATTTTGTCAAATGTACGCAACGCTCGCGTGTGTTCCGTCTGCGTAAATTAATTATATTATTTTAAATTAAAGAATTTTGCATTACAGCGGACGGATGGCGGTAATTGCAATTTAGGCGGTAATAGCGCCTGTAATGGAAAATAATATTTAAGAGGAGGTAGATTAATACCATATCCAAATATGGTAGGGTCAGGAGAGTCAGGTTTTCGTATATTCTGGAATAATTGTGGAGTTTGCAATACAGCAGTTTACGCCTTTTTGAGAAGCCTTTAATGATATATTGGGCGTTTAGGCTGAATTCAAGAATCATGTGTTAATGTTCAAATTGCCGGAGTGGTTATTTAGAAAATGGCTTATTGCCTAATTTATTATATCGCCTTGATGTGTATGTATGTTTTTAACATTCAAAAGTAAATACGTGGGTCGCACCGTAAAAGGAGGCCACACCCGCCACCATTTAGGTACAATTTTTTGAAGTGAAAACTTCTTTAGCGCGGTACGCATATTTTTAGATGAGATAAAATCTCCGTACTCGCGACACCGTTACGAGACGCAGCTATAGTGTGTGCATATATGCCTGTACATATAGCAGACCGCGAACGCGTCTAGTTAAATAAAAAAAAATAGTTTTCACTTCTGTCGGCACTCCCGGAGTGCAACCCGTATTTTTTTAATCTTAATTTTTTTTAAATTTTTTTGTGTCGCCTGTTATTAATACAACGCCTAACCATTAATGACCTTAGAATGTTTGGGTCGGCTGTCTGAAAGTTTGTCCGGAATAGGCTCCGTGAAAATTGTAGGAATTAAAACAGGTGTTTTAACTATAATATTCGTGTATGTTGCATTTGGGTATCTTGCAGAGTTCAGAGTATATGAATATAAATGTTATTTACGTCTAGCGAAGCGGGCGGGTAACGGCTAGTTCTAATTATTAACTGATTCAATATAAGTGGTGTCCGGATTAAGCACTACTCCATCTCCTCCGTGGATGCCGTGGGCAGAGCAGAGGGATGGGCAGCGGAGTCCCTTCTGTTGAACAGTAGCCAAACTGCGCTCACCAACCCGCCTGCCAGGCGTGGTGAGTACTGGCAAATACCCCCCAAAATGACGACACTGTTGTGGAAATCTTTGGGGGGAGGCCTATGTTCAGCAGTGGACGTATAAATGGCTGATTATGATGATCAATATCTATTGTGTATCAACTTTAGTTAAACTTAAAATAATGTAGATTTCCAGCCGATCTTATTAATAAAAACTTCAACTCGACACCTACACCAGTACAAACCCTATGACTGTTATAAGGTTTACACGTCACTGATAATTTGTTTACGGTAAAACAATACTGCAATATAGAACACTGTTACTGGTGGTAGGTCTCTAATTGCCAGAGTTAGGGCTAGGGAGATACTACTGCAGTGCTAGCGCCACATCCGGCTGCCAAACAGATCGCCAATTCTCGTAATTTAAATATGTTCAAAATATCGTTCCGATCTAGTCGTAATGTCATAAATGTCACAAATTGTACTCTCCTAAACTAACAAACAACGTTAACGTGAACTTATATAATCTCATTTCGGTAAACTTTCAGTCAATATTGTGATTACGTGAATTGGCCCTCAGAGCAGTACCTAGTGTTTATACTAAAAAAAATAATGTGTTCCGGTTTGAAGGGCACTTTAACTAGTTAAATTACTGGGCCATTAGAAATTGAATAACTAATGTCTCGAGCCGACGAGCGTAGTGTAACGTGCTACGCAAAATAAGTCCTTGGTAGCATTGCAATTATTATGGGCAGGGATGACCTGTGGCAATGCTTTAGGGTGGAACGACCCGGGCGGTCACGCAGGGTGCCAAAATCAAGAGGGTGCCGCGGAGTATAGTGCGGCACCCCACAAAAATAATCCTAGCCAATAAAACAAAATAAAGGGCACTGAAAAATATGTCGCCCTAAGGCTAAGGCTGCTTGCTACTGGGCGTGACGTTTACAACCTTTTTTGTCGTGGAGACTTCCTCATGGACCTTGGCAATCCACTCTCTCTCTCTCTTACTCGCTAAAACGCCACGTTGTTCCTTCCAGTTACCTATAAGGTGCGGTGTTTGGCGTGTAGGCATTGGACCACACCCCCTGGTAAGGATCGGTCCGTCCCACTTGGTCTCTGTGCGACGTGGCCAGCCGCATATTCCTTTAGAGAGGCGCGCGCAGACCACTTAGCGCCGCCGTCTCGAACCTGCTTCTGTTCGGGCGACGGACTGCCTCAAGTTCGTCGCCCGCAGGCTACAGCTCTTGGAGGCCCGAGATCGTTCAGCGCTCCCGCCGGCGCCCGCGGTGGCGCTTACCACACGGCGAATGTATTGCTCGTCTCGCCATCGAGTAGTATAATAAAACGCAGTCGTGAGTAAGAACTAAGGGCATTCGTATAATGTCACGCCTTTTTAAAAAAAAAAATTGGTGCCCAGTGGAAATTCTTCATGAACTTTCTCCGCCGCGGGGAAGGACGGAGGGGTATGCCGGACTCCTACCGGCCAAAACCACTGGGGCGGTCATCTTCGACACCTAAGGGAGGCTCCAGGTCGTTGTACGATCACACTAGAGCCGCCCACTGGTGCCACGCCTATCGGCCTGAGAGGGTGACTGTAAATCGGTCACCCCCCCGGGGGGATTGTAAAGGATCCCCCGAAGCGTCCCTGTGCTCTGTACTAGGCGCACATAAGGTCACGCCTGTATTCTCATTCTGAGCCATTGGATGCGGGTAGCATGTATCCGCTCATTATGGAAATCTGTGGGGGAGGCCTTTGTTCAGTAGTGAACGTCTTTTGTCATTCTCCACGGGTTAATCAGAGGTGACTGAAAACTACACCTATGTTTCATATGTGACAGTACAAAGTCTTGTCTAGCAGGGATTGCCCATTTATTTGATGCATTTCTAAACTGAATACCGCTTCAGAAAGTTCGTTGCTAGAAAAACTTAATAAGAATGCACCACCTGGAAACCAATACCAGGATTATACTCTGTAGGCACGCTGGCGATCAATAAGCAATAATAAGGAAACTTTGAATTATACTTAAAATTGTATAATTTAAAACATATATCGTCCTACAAAAAGTGAACTTTATTTCATAAGATGGTCAATTTTCCTAAATTTTCTCAAATAACTTTTACCAACTATATATTTTAAAATTATAAAATAAATACATTTGAGAACCCCACAACAAGCCCTTCCATTTCATATGGTACACGCTACAGTTTGTAAAACTTTATATTAAAATTTTCTATATTGTCCCCCAAAAGTGACCCCAAATTGAAAATTCATTTATTAACGTTACACTTGCGTGTTTGGGTCGCAGAAATCCATATGTGTACCAAATTTCAACTTCCTATAAGTTCCAGTAGATTCGGAGCAAATTGACTGAGACAGACGGACAGACAGACACACGAGTGATCCTATAAGGGGTTCCGCCGTTTTTTCCTTCGGACATTTGGAACCCTAAAAAGGACTCTGGAGAATAAAATATGATGATGATGATTTTACACCAGAAAAATATATTATTATCATATCAGCCAAAGGACGTCCACCACTGAAAAAAGGCCTTCCCCATAGATTTCCAAAGCGACCGGTTAGATGCCGCCCGCATCCGACGACTACCACTGACCTTCGCCGGGTCGTCTATCCGTTTCGTTGGAGGCCGTTGAGACAGAAAGGTTCTAGATTGGAGACCGGGCAACGAAAAAAAAAAATATGCAAGATAGAAAATATAAGGCTAAAGTAAAAGGGCGGTCTAAGCGCATTCGGCGATTTTATCCAGACATCCTTAGAACTTACTATATGTGGATAACTGCTGCTTACCCATTAGCTTACCACAAAGCTACTTGGGTAATCTATTTATAACAATGGTGATACTAATACACATATGTACACGCACGTTTCTACAGATTAATCCTTCAAACATCTCGAGCATACTAGGAGAATTCCTTTTGATGTTTTCCTCTTTGCGTTCTCATCTTAGGATAATAATCTATCCATCCACTTTGATTGTGTAAAGGGATATCTTGGGCTGTTACACGATTCTACCGAGATTAATTAATACACTAGTTATTGTTCAAATAGTGCGATTGTGTCACAAAAGGTCACGCATTAATCCGACGAAGCTCCGGTTTTCGTAACAAGAATATATTTAACAATGGATTTGTACTTGGATACCTGAATCACCTTATTAATTATATTAAGCATCGCGACGGCATGCAGTGAGTCTTACAACCTGAGATCGAAAAACCTTAGGCTATAGCGTAATTTTTCAAACTAATCTTTGATAAAAATCCACACGTATGGTAATATTAGAAATTCCTGTCGAAGGGGACCCTAGCCAGGGTGGATTGAATAGCAATGGCACCCTAGGCCTGGTCTGTACCACCTATACCGCCATGTTCTTACAGGCTTTATTATTAATAAGGGTAGCAAAGTAGACGGGAAACGTGTTGACTAACGTTTATTTTCTTTTTCGTCGTTCGACTTATACGACATCTCTCTGTACCAGTATCATCTGGCCACAATATCTAACGCAGCGACGTACAATAATCTGAGGAATAGCATCTCAAATTTGGCCGACTCTGAAATTTGCCGCGTGCTGCCGGCTAAGAGTAGTACCACCCCATGTCATCCAGTGAGTGACATAAAAAGCGACTATGGGTTTAGCCGGAGGGTGGGCTGCAGCTTCCTTCGAATACATTAATTACAACTCTTAACTGCGATCGCCACGCCAAGTGTGACGATTATGGCAAAACCCCCTAATGAGTACACAACACAAACCTTTTTTTTTATTTTTTTATTGATCCGGTGGAAATACCTCATGTACTTCCTTCGCCCCGGGAAAGGGCGAAGGGGCATGCCGGACTCCTACCGGCTAAAACCACCGGAGTGATCATCGTCGGCACCGAAGGGAGGCTCCAGGAACTCGAAAGATCTCCATCTAGATCCGGTTGTGGCGATCTTTGGGGATGGACGTATTTCGGCTGAAATTATGAAACTATGCCGACCTGAGCCCGTCTAGTCTAAATCTGCCCTTGACCTTAGCTGAAACGGAGTTCGCGAAAATATTTGATCTTAGTGCTTAACAGGTATTTTAATTAATGTAGTTTGTTCGTCCCCTGACTTTAACAACTGTTTGCGAGAACCGTCTGTGTGGGTCGCGGGTCCTTGTAGTTCCCGGCAAAGAAAGAACCCTCTCCACCCATGAGTGACGAAGGTGGTTGATATCGAGATGGGCAGTAGCATCCTCGTGTGCTAGTAACAACATACTGAGGATACTAATCCGCCTGCCAAGCGTCGTGATTAATGATATCCCCTATGACAGCTCATTGATTGTCATGATAATTGACGCCCAATGTTCAGCAGTGGACGTTTACGGCCTAATGTAAAACAACAATGTGCTCATAAAATATTGTAACATTTAATATGATTTAAAAAAAGTAACCATGGAGATTCTTGCCCGTTCTTCTCCATAGGAAATCCACTTCTTGGAACGCGGCAACTAAAGTCTCAACGATTCATAAGTGCCTGTCATATACATTTACATGAATAAAATATTTTTTTACTTTTATCTTTATCTTTAATTTGTGTGTATCTTTGTGTGTGCGTGTGTGTATCAGAACATCTATAAATGAACACCCACATAGACGCGCCATACACGAACATTATTGCACTACAAAACGGCGCGCCGGCCGCCATTAGACTGCGTAATAAAATATAAAACACAGTACTATTTTTTATTTACAATATCGATTACGTTACGTATTATTTATTTATGAAATAAAACTGTAATATGTAACCACGACACTGGTCGGTACGTGACTAAGTGAACTCCGGGCAATTACCTTGCTTTCATATGACCATCGTAGAGCGCGGGCAACGCATCTACTCTTATAAAAATATCTTAGCACTAAACACGTTTGCGTTGACGTGCTGTCTGCGAACCTCATTTATTTACCTACCGCGTACCAACTTACTGGTCGCTTGTAGGTAAGCGGCTTACCACCGCCCATGAACATCAACAGAGGAGGCGCTAATGCTTTGCGGATCTTTTAAGGGAAGGAACAGTAAGGAGGCAGGAACAGCACAAAATTGAGAAGGTAGGACAGGAGAAAGTGGGGGAGTGCCTGCCAAGCGTGGTGAGTACTGGCAAATTTGCCCCAGAATGACACTATTTTGGAAATATGGGGAGGCCGTTGTCCAGCAGTGTACGTCCTTTGGTTGATATGATGATTATGATAACGATGATGACTTCTCACTCACTGTACGCGTATTATTCTCGTTATATGCTAATACGTATTTATTTAATCCGCCATCAAATGGGTCTAATGGCAGCGGCAAATGGTGAGTGTGTGACATTACACCTCTGACAGTTCATTCGGAGAATATACGCATTTATAATATTACATACATTAATGTAATACATCTATTGCAACGCTTCGTTGTCGCAAAATGTTTCCTAATTTGTCGATATCCACACTGACACGTCAAGAAACTTCGAAATAGGTGTCACCAATGTATATAAATACCGATATTATTGATGGGAATCGTGAAGTGAGCTATATTGAATTCTATTAAGACTTGTTGGTCGATATTACTCGTAAATTTTAGCTACTCTGAAACGTATAGCCATCTTAGAAATAGTTGAAGATTACTCAGTGTTTTAGAGTTTTTATGCTTCACTTGTTCGGTTAGCAGTGATTCTATATTGAGAGGGTAAATTCGTTCAATGTTAGGTATTCGGTGTGGCCAAGTTTTGCCTGTTAACCAAAAATATGACAGAAGGCGATTTTGTATATATCAGTCCTTTGGAGCATCATACAGGTACCTACATCTTAAAGATAAATCGAAAACTGGATCGTGGTATTTTTGTACAAAATAGATTACGGCGTCTCTACAATGTTTTCATTATCATCATATCAACCAAATGACGTCTACTGCTGAACAAAGGCCTATAGACTTGTCTTGACGATGATTGTTTCGTCATTTCGGGGGGAATTTTCCAGTACTCATCACGCTTGGCGAGCGCAGTATGGCTACTGTTCCACAGAAGGGACGCTCCTAACCGTCCCCTCTGGTCTAGAGTCCCATGATCGTCATTTATGACATCCACGGGAGGAGATAGAGTGGTGCTATATTCTTAAACACACTGATTACAGTGTATGAATGTTTTAAAAGAAGTTGATTTTGTACCGCTGTCTTGTTTTTATAGTATTATTTATATATCTATATTACCCCATTCCTTCCTATACGACTGTTTTTTTATTTATGCGTGCTTGGCAGCAGTACATATAACGATCTTGAAAATTCACAATGATTATTATTTATCTTTCAGCAGAAAAATGTTCATAGTTGTTCAGAGTCGCTTGTTCGAACCGACTGACTGCAACTTCTATTGTAAAGTAAATATGTTATATTTAGTGTGTATTGTTTCAGCAACGGGCCTGTGGAGGGCGCGTACGGTCCGCAGCACAGTCCAGTGTCGCGGTCCGACGCCTCCACTGAGGACGCCGAGCTGTCGGCGGCGCTGGCCCACCAGCATCACCTAGCTATGCAGGTCAGTAACATGATCAGCTAATAGTTATTAGCCACCAGTAGCTTCAAGCCCATCCTTGTATTTACGCTAGCTCAGTACGCAACACAGTCTAACCTGAGGGGCTGTTGGCAAGGTTGATCCGAGTTTGCCGTGGTTATGTCTTGCTATGGTGATAATGCGGTCAACCAACTGGTCTTACCTTACGAATTTGGTACCCTCAGTACGTAGAACTGTACCCTTGGCGGCATTGGTTTATGATCTGGCGGGCACACAAGGCAAGCAATGATGAAGATTTGCATATAACCAGTCTTGCTGACAAATTGTAACTATCCCACCCTGTCTCTCAAACGCTGCATGAAGCGAACGAAGCTTTCACCTAAGACCTGATGACAATCTCGATTGACCAAGGCATAGGTGCAATGACATTCAGTGGCCGAACATACACCGTCAAACATTTACGTCATCCTTGACGACTTCAATCTGGACGACAGATTTACAGCGCGATAGCTGCTTGACAACAGCTGCAGCGATGCAACCGTCCGAAGACATCTTTAAACTCCCTATTCGATAATGTTTTTGCAGTGCGTTTGTTCGACGACATTAGCGACGGTAGTGCCGTTAATACGGTGTATGAAATTTACATTTAAATGTATGATCTGCTGCCCTTAATTGTAAGGACCCTAAATGTTATTTCCATACATTAAAATTTACGATTATTTTCTTAGAACATTGGAGACTGCCATTTTAGAGGGCTGGATTTATTGCGCCTTCCCTTTTACATTTTCGCCCCGACCAGTGTTCATTATTGATATACATATAAAAACCCTTTTGGAGAACTCGAACAGCCTGCAACTTGTTGGAGGAAAAAACCACACCCATTGTGTTCAGAGTTCTTAGAACGAACCGGCAAATTGACCTTTAAACCCGATAGATATAATGAGATCATCATCTTGATGATAATAAGATTACAATGTACCTAATTGGTCCAATTTTAGCTCTACGATTATGCTGTTCATGTCCATTGGATTTTGTGCGGGTAGGAACATTAAAATCCCTTAAAGATATCACTGCGGTGCCAAATTCTCAAGATTTGAACTCCTTAAAAGAACGTGTTTATTGCTAATACGCAAGATATGCAATATTACGAAATCATTCGAGCACGTCAGTAAGCTACAAAGATATCTTTGAAAATTGCTTTCGTGTTGATCATAATATTTCTTATACTAGGTCACTCTTGCTCGACCCTCGAAAAATCTTTTTTAAGAACCAACTAGCGGTAGTTTTATTAAGTGGTGAATGTGTCTTTATTTTTATTTAGTATGTTTTATATTTAGAATCGTCGTATTCATCATCGCCCAGATGGTTCTATTATTGTAATATGTGGTAATCGGTGTGGTGTCCGGATGCTGAATGTAGCACTACTCCATCTCCCGTGGATGTCGTAAATGGCGACTAAGGGGCTCTAGAACAGTGATGGGCAGCAGTGTCCTTTCTGTGTAACAGCAGCATTTTCAGCGCTCACCAACCCGCCTGCCACGCGTGGTGAATCTGCTAAATTCCCCTAAAATGGTGACGAAATTGTGTAAATCTATAGGGAAGGCCTTTATTCAGTAGTGTACTATGGCTGATATGGTCACTGGTAGTAGGTCTCTTATACAAGTAAACAAATAGCTCTTATATTGGCCGTCAAGCAGTAGTGTTTAAACTTTAGACATTACTGTGTTTCGGTTAGAAGTGCACTGTAGCTAGTGAAATTACTGGGCATAAGAGACTTAATGTCTCGAGGTGACGTGCGCAGTGTGGTGCCACGATGGACTAGTCTTGGGTAGCATTACAAAAGTTATGGGCAGGTAATGAAAGAAATAAAGAAAGAAAATTTGTTTATTTTGAATCCTCATTTACACACGTTGCAAATTTGAATTACAGTAAATGAAATACTATAACACGTGTAGCAGTTGTGAATGTGTGCGGGCAAAATTGGTGCCTATCTCAGCTAGTGCTACAGCCAGCAATATGCTCGAGCGCTGATATTCTGATAAGCCTGAAACTTCCTTTTTACAATCGTCTTCCCTCCGCTATAGGGGCTGACCGCTCTACACTCGTCCCCTCCGAGATGTGCCTAAAGGCGTGGCACCAACGGGCGGCTCTAGTGTGATCTTACGAGGACCTGGAGCCCCCCTTCGGTTTCGATGATTATCGATCCAGTGGTTTTAGCCGGTAGGAATTCGGCATGCCCTTCACGGTTCACGGTGACAATGATGTATAATTCTTTTCTTTAGCTTTTAAAAGTGTTTATTTCCTTACTCAAATATGTTTCACGCACAGGCTGGTGATTACCCCGTGGTTGGCGCTGGTGTAGAGCCTGACTACGGACAGTATGTGTCATCGCCGGCCGCGCACTACAATCACATGGGACACCTTACCATGGCGCCCTCGCAGAAGTATCCACACGTAAGTTCTCACAGGATCTTCCTTTTTTTTATATTAAATTGGTTCGCGTTTGACCACTATCTCAACTGATGTTAAGTGACGATGGTGCACGCTTGCCTAGAAGAAATTGTTCACTCGCGACTTGAGGATTCTCAGGTTGTAACGGACGGGAAACACTCTGGCAATGAATTCCACTCCTTAGCAGTGCGCACGTAAAACGTGGAAGCAAGAACTTCAACTATATAATGGTGACGCAATGCCGTTCGTCTCGTTGCTTGATGAAGGAATAGACTTGGAGGATTTAAATCGTACAATTCCAGTGCACACTCGCCTAAATGTATTCGATAAAAAACCGATAACCTTGCAACTCTGCGTCTATGTTCGAGGCTCTGGAGCCTTGCTTCGACCAGTGCATCGTTGTTAGTGAGCTCTTAGCGCGTCTCAATCACTTCTAGCACTTCGAGGTTAGCGGTAGAGGTACTTGGCGGTACCGTCCGAAAGATGAGAGCAGTATTCCACACACGATCGAACTTGCGCTTGGTTAACCAGCAGTTACGGTGTGAAGTACCGCCTCACTTTCGATAGGATGCCAAGCTTTCTTGCAGCCAGTTTAGCTTTTAACTCGATGTACTCAGGCATGTTCACTCTCGAGAGTGTTTGAAGCCAAATATGGGGGTGGATGACAGAGTAACACCAAGAAGCTCGAGGTAGTCAGCAATCAGCACGGATATATCTTGGAAAGTCAGAGTCAGTTGGAATTGATTGCTGGTTTTAGGCGACCAAAAGCACGAGAGCACGGTAGCTAATCGTGGCACTCTTGGTATCAGTAACGCTTGATGAACGCATAAGCAATAGACAAATGCATCCCTGTAGCCCCTTACTAGACCTTTAGACAGCTATTTTGCCCTTTTACACGCTGTCAAGTCCAAAATGGCTGAATTGAAACAAGCTGAAAAAAGGTATCCCAAACACTACCTCAACGTGATCTGGGACTGAAATAGGCACAGGTCTTGGACAAATAAAGGAGGTTTTAGGCATTACTAAGTGATCCAAGCTCTTCTCTCGTAATCTTACATGTGGATGTGATAAGTAGCTGATTTGTTTATTTCTTTTTAGCAGCCTATTTTACCTCTATTTTCAAGCATTCCTTTACATTCTTATTTCTTGTTGTACCCAGGTGATGGATTCAGTGTCAGTCAGCGGGGGTGGTAGCTACGCGGGTGCCGGAGGCACCGGACACTACGGTACCTACGGTCACTATGGTACCGCCGCTTATCAGCCGCAGACCGCTTACATGGTGGAGACGACCCAAGTACCGCAGTATATGGGACAGGTACGTATTTTATTTTAGTCATAAATGCACATTTTTTAAATGTCCGACAGATGTCCTCTGTTGAACAAAGGCCTGCCCCATAGATTTCCCAACGACTGGTTACAATCAGTTTGTCGTCGTTTTTGCAAGTACACACCACGCTTGGGAGGCGGGTTGGCGAGCGCAGCATGGCTGCTGTTGCAGAAATGGAACGCTGCTGCTCACCCCTCTGATTTATAGTCCCTTTACGACATCCACGGCAGGAGCTGGAGTGGTCCTTAATTCAGAATTCGGACACCATGCGGAATCAATATATTCCATTGGCCAATATATTGCCTCTCATTGGGTAGAATTGTGTCCTCGTCCTACGACTGATGATTGCATATTAGCATGGGCACAAGGTTGAATATGGTTGCGCGGCGAAACCGTGGACAGATGTATTATGGAGACAGCGCAAGTAAATACAACCATATATGGCATAGATTTATAACTTGTTTCAATAGAAATAAGGTTGATATTTACGTAGTACGCCCACCAAAAAGTTTCACGGCAAAGCTCTGCCAATACTAGGAATCTAGTTTGGCTGTAATATGTTAATGTATCAATAAAACTTTAATAATTATGTTGTTCCCAGGAATATGTAGAAGGCAGAGGTAGCGCTTCACCCCGGAGCGCGTCCCCGGGTGCTCTGCCACAACACAATCTACATTTACAACAAAGGTTCGTGAGGTTTATGAGTCACTATTAGGGTGCCAACACATCACCACATTCGCACCACGCTTAAAAACGCCCATTTGGACACTGAAGGTGCAACTTTTCGCGTGGTCTTGTCTTGGAAGTCAATCTGCTTCGACTTGCAGTCGGTTCGTGCCTTATCACGCTAACATTATTTTTTTGAGATGGACTTATATTGTGTTTATGCCTGAGCCTCATTACTGGCATTCTTAGTTACTGCTGCGCGGCAGATTAAAAGTTGGCTAACTTTGTACGGTGTCACCACCAAACTTTATAATAATACTAGCTATGAGCTGACCTACGGTTCCACCCGCCGTTTAATATAAATTAATCGGATTATTTATAAATAATATAGAGTACTTAGTAGACAGTTGACTTAGGCATGCAAAGTTCGGCTCTTCTTGGTAATGCCCGGTTCGCATCGCCCACCCGCGTGCATTAGTTCGTTTTCACTTAGCGTTCCTTCTTACTTTCTCTTTTGCTCGGCTCCTTAGGGTCGTAGTATGACGTTAGTCTATAACCTTCTCCAAGAACCGAGATATCAAATGCAAGAATTTTTCAAATCCGTCCAGTAGATATCTGGCGCTGATGTCGTTCAAGCCTGTGAACGTGAGCCGTTCGCGCTTGTCAAGTGAACGCTGTTTTGATATGCTCTCGCTGATTTGTTCACACCTTTATGCATAGTTCTGAGCTCGTTTCAGTTTGTTTTGGAAGCTAGCGCATCCAAACGCATTCAACAATGATGAGTCAGTATTATCTAACGATTATGTAAACTATAAACTTTTCAATAACATTTTTCGCTCAGTAGACTCGCGACTTCAGAACTATTAATATCTGTGAAGTCTGGTTTCGTCATTTACACCATACGGAGTACCCTAATATCTCAGTGTTCATAGTATATTATAAGGCTAGCTCTCTCATTTAATTTGGTATGGTGGTTTGGTCTATCAATTGTGTCGTTGTTTGTGTTGTGTGTTATTTTAATAATATATAGGATTCTATATGGAGGCGATCGGTGTGCAATTATCTATACATTAATATGTGAAGAAAAATCTTTGTACCCCTTTTTGAGCACACTGCGCGCACGGAAGAGAGTGTGAGATTTTGCATAGTTATAGTTCATATGGAAAACGAGTGCAGGAGGCAATTTGTGTATAAAAGGTGTTACAGATATATTATATCAAAATTTAAAAAAAATTATGTATCATGGTCCCATTTCGACCCTGGGCGACCAGTAGTAATTTT
The DNA here is from genome assembly GCA_947459985.1 of Diloba caeruleocephala. Classification (NCBI taxonomy): domain Eukaryota; kingdom Metazoa; phylum Arthropoda; class Insecta; order Lepidoptera; family Noctuidae; genus Diloba; species Diloba caeruleocephala. The sequence continues at coordinate 9,224,216 of OX381629.1, forward strand.
AAAAAAGCTTTAACTATAGTCAGCATTAACTATGTTCCTGGGTCTTTTATCTTGATATCAGTTTCTGTCTACGTATATAGGTACGACTCAGCGTCACTGGAGCAGCTAGGTCGCCACTACTGCGTGACGTCACCGCGAGGCGAGTACGCACCCGACGCGTACGGCTACCAGCATTACCCCACAGCCTACGAGCCGCCACATCAACCGCCACCTTTCAAGGTATGATCATATCAGTCGCCAGAACCCCCTTCTGTTCAGGCGAATAACGTGCTAACCAAGGCCTCAATAACCCAGGCGACTGTAGTATTCCACCAGTAAAGGCAAACTGCATAGAACAGAACAGTACTTAGTTTCGTCGGTTTTCGCAGCTGAAGACCGACACTACTCGAAACCTTCCATCCTACCAATCTCATCACCAAGAACCCATCTAAATCCTACCCTGTTACTTTCGATCGGGATATAAAGTATCCTATACTTTTATGTAGACCGTATCAATTATCTCTGTGAAAAACTGATTAAAATCCACCAAGGAGTTTTTGGGTGATGTAAGTCATATCTGACTCCTTAGAACTATTTTATTATTTTATAAAAAGCTATACATATCTCTAGTTTCAAAGTTACAAATCCCTTGCACTCTTTTTTTTTTCATCAAATCCATTATATTTCTTGATCAAAGCAATATATATATATGTTGCTATCATCTAGTTTTGACAATGTTCACCAGGGTTGCTAAAACATAGAGAATTATGTATTAGTCGAAACGTAATAGTAAACTACACGTTTACCGCGTTCGGCGCTGAGATTGGTTGAAGAATTTGGAGCGGGCAAATCGCAGCGCTGAACGCAGAAAACGCGTAGTTTACTATTACGTTTCGATTGTAAAAAGAAACTCGTACTAAGGGTACTGATTAAAAAAAAAATGTTCAGCGACTTATGTCGCTGACTTATACCAACATACTGATCTTTATTAGAGCTTTTGCACTCATTTTGAATAAGCTGTGAATATTGTATAATTCTTTTTAATTTGTCTGGTACCTCTGCAATACGACGGATACAGTTGGTAATGGACAGCTAAAGAAACTAGTTTAATTAATTTACTTATTCGGACGTTTTGTTTGTACAGGATTCACAAAATGGATTAAGTCTGGGCAGTGCCGGTGGACAGTCAATGTACGGTGACGAAGAGGAGCTACAGAAACAGATGGCAAATATGGCACTAGGTGAGATAGGTACTTAAAAATTCTCACTACTATTTTTTTATACTAAAACCAGGTGGCGAACAAGCAGAGGATTGCCTATAGGACTTGCGCGTTGCCGACCATGTAAAAAGGTAAAGGCAATGATATTATACCATAGATATGTTACGTCCATATTAAATGGCGCGCAAAATACAGTCTCGCTTACACAACCATGTCGTGAGAAAGAAGATACAAAAACAACAAGAGTAAAAGAGATAGCTACCTAGGCGAACCGATTGTGAGGTGCTACAATTGGGGGAGTTTTGGTTCTTACTTTTGGCACGCATGTAACATATCTACTTCTTTTTAATATATAATATCACTGGGTAAAGGTAAATAATCTTTCCATAGATTTTTTCACCATCCTGCCAGACAGAAGACTTCCAATTCTAAACTTAGGTGTCTTGGTGGACCGTAAGAATACGTTTTGTGTGAATATAGCCAAGATTGTGTTTGCAGGATAGGGTAAATGCACACAAGTATACTGCTGTCTATTTTATTTATTGCCTTTCACGCACCCGAGCCTCTCATAGCCAATTGCACTCACTGATCCGTAAACGATCGGTAATGTTAAGCAACGCTCGGCGCGGTCAATCTGTGGATAGGTGAGCGCATATTGGTATCTGAAGTCTCCGTGCTTTGGAGGGCACGAAAATCCTTTTATCTCGGTTGCTGTATTGCCGTTAGACACCAGTCTTTAAGCCAAGGTCTTTGGGCCTTTGGGCGACTCCAACAACTCTGAGAAGAGATTGGCCACTAACCCAACGATAAGGAAAGAAAGAAGCATACATGAAAAAACTACCATATCCTTTACTGGGAATAAACCAACTTATATAATATCATCATTATCAGTATATCAGTCAAAAGACGTCCACCTCTGAACAAAAGCTTCCCCCATAAACGACCGGTTACAAGCCGTGTGTCGTAATTTTGGGGGTATTCACCACGCTTGGCAGAAAGGCTGTTGTTCAGCATAACATATCAGCCATAGGAAGTCCAGTGCTGAACGGCCCCTGTTGTGTGTCCCACATTGTTTTTCATAACTGTGTCGTCATTTTGGGGGGAATTTTACCAATACTCACTACGATTGGCAGGTGGTTTGGTGAGCGCAGTATGGCTACTGTTTCACAGAAGGGACATTGCTGCCCATATACCTCTGGTTAAGGGTTCCTTAGCGGGCATTTAAGACATCCACGGATGGCGATGGAGTAGTGCTGTATTTTTAATTCGGACACCATACTGACAAAATACTGTAACTAATGTACGTTTTGGAACTGCGTGTTAATTATTTTTAGGTTTTTTTATACAACTTGGTGATGAAACAAGCAAGTCATTCGCCTGGTGGTAAGGGACATGCCTGTCCATAACAATTAGAATGCTACCCTGGACTAGTTCTGTGAGGCACTACACTGCGGTCTTCACCTCGAGATGTGAAGTTATTTAGTCTCTTATGCCCAGTGATTTCACTCGCTACAGTGCCCTTCTCAGCGGACCACAGTAATCTAAGTTTAAATACAACTGCTTAGTGGCGAATATCTGGCACACCCACCTAGCTGGCCTCATTCAGTAAGAGACCTTACCGCCAGTAGTATATTATATTCTGGAAATTTTTCTACAGTGCACGGCAGTGTCGGCGGCCGCGAAGAGACTGGAGGCCTTCAGTGGCGCGACCCGAACTTACCCGAAGTAATAGGCTTCCTCAACTCCCCCTCCGACGTGGTGAAGGCCAACGCTGCTGCTTACCTTCAACACCTCACTTATATGGATGACCCCAACAAACAGAAGACCAGGAGTTTAGGTAATATTATAAGCCTTAATATATATAGGATAAGTTTTGATATCGCACACCCAACTTTTTCTATGTAGTTTCCCTTTTAAATCTTTAGTCTTTTGACTAGGAGTTTTAATAATATAGTAGCCCATGAAGCAGTCAAAGTAATAGGCTTCATCAAATTCCTCCAACATTTAGTTACATGCTGATATACAATATGAATATTTATATGATATGAGTACTTGCTCAACTGCAGCAAGAGTGTACCTGGAGTTTACATATAGGCTAATTGTATATAGATCAAGAATAAAAATATTTTTTCCTACCATGAAATGCCTTGCCAATATGGTTGAACCTAGATTTTATTTATTTAACTATTTATGCACAGAGAAACCTTACCAAGGAAAATGGATTTGGAAAATATAGTAATGATTGTTTATTTGATTGACGATTTATTTGCAGAATAGGGGTACATCAAGTTTTTAAAAATATTTATGATATAAATAGTCCTTATCTACATTTAACCAATTACGGTATGCAAATATCAACACATTGTCATAAAACAATGTAAATTATACTGTAATAAATTCATGCACATTATTAACACAATGTAAATTATACTGTAATAAATTCATGCACATTATTAACATTGACGGCATGGTTGGTGCAGTGGCTGATACAGTCGACTGCTGTGCACTGGGTCGTGGGTTCGATTCCCACACGGTACAAATATTTGTACGATCTGCAGGTAGTTGTTCCGGGTCTGGGTGTATTGTGTGTGGAATTTGTGTTTGTAAACGCACCCACAACACAGGAGAAATCCAAGTGTGTGTTGGGGCAACGTTTTTTATATAACTAACATCGAGTCAGATATGGAAAAAAGAAAATTTAATAGTTTTTTTGATATAAGTAATTTTTGGTCATTGAATAATAAGCTAATCATCAAAATATTAGAGAGAGTAGTAACACTTTACGTGAAGCATCTCTTAGAGGGCCTTTTTGAAGAGAATATTCTGTATCTTTTTTGGTAACTTATTAATAAGGGCTGCCCTACAAAATATACTGTTTTGCATTAATGAAGTGACAAAGAGGTATCGCTTATTTCTAACGAAATTACTCCCAGTAGACCTGCGAGATGAGAGTTTTAAAAAGAAGAAAATAATGTAGACGCAGTGAGCACAGTAATAAATAAAAACAATCGAATAAATAATAAATGAATACTTACATATTTTGTACCTGCATCCATCGGTATCCAAAACTAACGTATTCTTCCATTGCAGGCGGTATCCCACCTCTAGTACGGTTGGTGTCCCACGAGAACCCGGAGGTGTGTCGCAACGCCTGCGGTGCGCTACGAAACTTATCATACGGCCGACAGAATGACGAGAACAAGCGAGCTATCCGCGATGCAGGCGGTATTCCCGCTCTAATGGCACTTTTATGTCGGGCAACCGACATGGAGGTAAGCATCGAAGAATTCGAGAGAGGTACTTCAAGCGATACTTACACATGGACAACTTTTTAATCTATACAAAGCATAGGCCTGATCTTGTATGGAGTATTATATCCAAAATGAAACGGATCACCAAAGTACCAGCTTACTGCACCCGATTCGGTGGAACGTAGAGCTGAAAGACCCATAGGCGAGAAGGCGCTGAAGATGGCTAAGCTCCATAGTCTGCCACATCGACCAAAGGGTGCATGCATTTCAGTCTTCTACAGAGTGTGCGCGGGAGCTACACGAAATGATCCCCTTCTACTATCGGACTTCCCACCTGCATTGCGTTTGGAAGTCCGACATCCGCGTTGATTGACCAAAATTGATGATATCCTGATATGTCGTAATCAGTATTAACCTTCATTATGCACACATCCAAAGTATGGGACTCTTTGCCAGCATCTGCTTCCCCTGCTACCTATAACGTTTGACATAAGAGTAAATAGGCATCTTCTGGGTGCGCTCGTTCCATTGTAGACCTCGCTTTTCATATGACGAGATCGAGGTCAAGAGTGGGAACCATTTATAAAAGTAAAATAAATAGTGGTACAAGTGTTCTGCTAAGATCTGTTTGACTTTGATTGGATTCCACCGGAATTCATCATCATCATCATGTCAGCCAAAGGATGTCCACTGCTGAACAAAGACCTCCCCTAAAGAATTCCACAATTGTCATCATTTTGGGCCCAATTTGCCAATACTCACCACGCTTGGCAGGCAGGTTGGTGAGCGCACAATGATGCTGTTCTACAGAAAAGACGCTGCTGCCCATCCCTTTGGGTTAGACTCCCTTAGTCGCCTTTTACGACATCCACGGGAGGAGATGGAGTGGTGCCATATTCTTAATCTGAACATCACACGGACTGTCACCATCGGGATTAGCATTGTTCTATAGTCCACAGTCTTAAATGAGCTCGTATATGTGCTAACGAAACTACTCTGGTAGAGGACAATGACCGGACTTATATGCGTCCAAATTTTATGCCGGAAAGATGGATTTTTACTGCTGTGTTTGGTTGCCGAAGAATAGACTACCCTCCTATACCCACGGGTGTCCTAAAAGGCGACTAATGGATGATATTAAGAGGACGGGCAGCAGCAGCGTCCCATATGATTATAAGAATATACTGCGATCAGCAATTAAATTCGAACTTAACTCAAAGTTAAGCAGATTGCCTTTCTGCCTTTAGTTGACTGAGCGCTGGAGCATTTTGCTTGCCGTAGCACTAGCTGAAAAGATACAAATTAGGATCTTGAAGATTCACTATTATTAAATTCTGTCAAACATAATGTACTGTATATAAAATATGTAAGGCGTATATGTGAGCAGTTAAGGATTCAAAATAAAACTATTATCTTTCTTTCACCTTGCATGCCAAGTGGGTGGTAAGCGGTTATAGCAATATATCCATATAGCCACTCATTGTAATGATCACTGGAAGGTCTGTTTCCAGTAGTAGATGTTTACGCGCTGATGAGTGTGTGTGGATTTTAACGTAAGCTCAAGTCTTATACAACTTGTCTTGTCTGTAGTGTTTATCTCTAAAGACTATTCTCTAAACTAAACTTTTTTCTTAAGCTCATTAATTTATTAATCTCACAGGTTAAGGAGTTAGTAACTGGCGTGATATGGAACATGTCTTCGTGCGAAGACTTGAAGCAGTCTATAATAGACGACGCGGCACAAGTTATCGTCAACAAGGTCATCATACCGCACTCCGGGTGGCATCCCACAAACCCTGGAGACACTTATTGGTCCACTGGTAAGATAACTATTTACTTATCATATCTACCAATAAAAATACCTACGTGGCTTTTGTCACCAGCCCTGTTGCACTAGTGAGACTCCTGTTGAATGATTTTACCGTCGGATTGGCCGTCAGAACAAACACAGGAATAACTTTAAAAATATCTGGTGTTGTGAAGTTTTTTAAGTTTTCTGTTACTACTATAAATTAGTTCTTACCAGTATTCCTGTTAACTCCTTCAACTAAGCTTAATAGTATTCCTGTTAACTCCTTCAACTACACTTACTAGTATTCCGGTTAACTCCTTCAACTAAGCTTACCAGTATTCCTGTTAAGTCCTTCAACTAAGCTTACTAGTATTCCAGTGAACTCCTCCAATTAAGCTTAATATGCTTGTACTAAATTCTCATGAATGTTTGGGTTCAAACTACACCGCATTTTTTGTAAGTAATTTTATATCTAGCAACAGTAGATGGGGGTTCTTTACAATCCCCTTGAGAGATGCCTGGGGGGATGGCCTCTTTACAGTCGCCTTCCCTCCGCTAGAGGGGATGACCGCCTTACAGTCATCCCCTCCGAGACGTGCCTAAAGGCGTGGCACCAATGGGTGGCTCTAGATGGAGATCTTTCGAGATCCTGGAGCCTCCCTTCGGTGCCGACGATGATCACTCCGGTGGTTTTAGCCGGTAGGAGTCCAGCATACCCCTTTGCCTTTTCCCGGGGCGAAGGAAGTACATGAGGTATTTCCACCGGATCAATAATTTTTTTTATAAATAAAAGATTAAAATTGCGCTGGGCTACTGTCGTGTAAAATAGCTGAGTATACTGAGTGTGATGCTTGATGAAGATCAATGTTATACAGTGGTTTTTTAAACTGAAACATACAAAGTGACATGAAGTCTATCACTATGTTTTTATGCATTCTAGCTGTTAAGGTTCTTCAGAGGTGTGTGCTCTTGAATCTGTTGTCGTTTAAAATGTGATTTTATTTTATCAGTATTCCGCAACGCATCGGGTGTTCTCCGCAACGCGTCATCAGCGGGCGAGTACGCGCGGCGGCGCCTGCGCTGCCTGGCTGGACTTACGGAAGCATTACTACACGCCGTCAGAGCGGCCCTACAGGCCAATGCTATAGGCACCAAGATCGTGGAGAACTGCGTCTGTGTGCTCAGGAATCTATCTTATAGGTAATCTATACAAATAAATAAAATTGAAGTGTCTGTTTGTAATGTCAAAATAACAGCTTTTTACTAAATGCATATGAAAGTATATACGGGACATATAACAAAAAAACAATTTTTAACTTTTTTGTCTGTCTGTCTGTCTGTCTGTCTGTTTGTTCCGGGTAATCTCCGAAACGGCTGGACCGATTTTGACGGGACTTTCACTGGCAGATAGCTGATGTTCTAAGGAATAACTTAGGCTACTTTAATTTAAAGAAAAATAATTAGGGTTCCGCGCAAAAAAAAAACCCTTGAAATCCAATATATATATTCTACGTCAAGTGTCTATGTCGAAGTACACTAAATTCCTTTTAAATTAAACGCGGGTGAAACCGCGGGTTCCAGCTAGTGTGTTAATATAATTAGACTACCATTGTCCACTGCTGGGAGTAAGTTCTTAAAAGACAGTTGTGTTGGTCATAAGGCTTGGCATGGATACCCCCACCACCAGACCTCTCGACTGTTAACCTCCTGCTTGTCACTACAGTGAAGAACCCGACAGTTTTGTTACCTTATTACCTTGAAACCCGCCATAAACACAAGTTTACCACAGATAAAGAGTAATGTATAAATAATTTTCATCTGGGCTTTTTTTGTATTGTTTCCGGGTCGGGTCGTGGGTTAGATTCCCGCACGGAACAAATATTTGTACGATCTGCAGGTAGTTGTTCCGGGTCTGGGTGTATTGTGTGTCGAATTTGTGTTTGTAAAACGCACCCACGACACAGGAGAAATCCTAGTCTGGGCAACGTGTTTTATAAAAAAAAAAACTTAGCAATGCACGTTTACGGTCTAATAGGTATAAATATGTTCAGTAGTACTTACAAAAACGTTAACTCTATTGTTTGCAGGTGTCAAGAGATTGAAGATCCACTGTATGACACGAGAGCGCCGCCCACACAGTCGTCCGGACAGGCGAGGATACAAGCGAGTGCTTCCAAAGGTGAGTAAAATATTTTGTTTTCCTATACAATTTTTTTATGTCATGACGCAGTTTCTGCGTCTACCTTCTATACATTTAGTTGAACTGATGCCTTTCGGCTCTATATACAAAATAGTATTGATCAAAACAATACTTACTCATAACATGAAATAAAATCTATTAAAAAAAGTATAGATACATTATAATAAAATACTTTTAACGGATTACATCGCATATTCCGTGTGGTGTCCGGATGGATACCGTGTGGTGGCCGGATTAAGAATATAGCACCACTCCATCTCCTCCCGTGGATGTCGTAGAAGGCGACTAATGGAATCTAAACCAGAGGGATGGGCAGCAGCGTCCCTTCTGTGAAACGGTAGCCATACTGCGCTCACCAACCCGCCTGCCAGCGTGGTGAGTATTGGCAAATACCCCCAAAAATGATGACACAGTTGTGAAAACCTATGGGGGAGGCCTTTGTTCAGCAGTGGACGTATAAATGGCCGATATGATACATCGCGTATATTATAGATTTTTGTTATTCCTGATGTTTCGAACACTTTGCAGGGTTCGTGGTGTGTAATTTGTGTAATAATCGCGGAAACCTAAAACATTAATAGATAAAGCATCTAACCTGATACAAATTGAATTATGGTCAGTTTTTTCCCATTAGAACACTGCAACAACAATAATCCTTTCATATAACAACTAAATAACTTTTAAAATCTGTAATTACGCATGTTACCTTAGTCATCCTGCTACCACGAACCCTGCAAAGTGTTCGAAACGATAGGAAAAACAAAATCATTTTTTTAAATATTGTACGGGATGTAATCCGTTTGAAGGTGTTTTATAGTGCTTTCAATTATAAATTTTTCATTCATATTATAATTTCATAACCTTACGATACAATAGCTGTTTTTTTTGTGTGTTTTCAACTCAACAAGGATTGACTTGTAAATAGCGATATTACTTGATGTGGTGTGAAATTTTTATGCAACAGATTAATACAGCTATTCTAAAAGCGTGAAAACTGTCCGTGTCGAGAACGTGTTTACAGAGATCGGTATTAAAAATCTACCAGTTATTATTGAAGCTTACAAAAATAGTTTTTTTTTATAATTAATCTGTAAAACGATTTACTTCTACCCTTTTATTATTAGTAGGTTTTAATAACGATACCGTAAGGACGTTCTCGACACGGAAAGTTTTCACGCGTTTAGAATAGCTGCACTGGACTGGCAGGAAGTACTGAGCACATGCAGTAATTTGATATTCCTGCACCTGATGATTTTTCAACGTGGAAAATGTCTAATGGTTATCATCCACCCAGTAGAGGTGGAGGGAAGGTGACTAGTTAAAATACCATGCGCTTGGGATTCAGAATTATCTCGCGCACTCATAGCACCCCCAGCAGATCATAGTCCGTCACTCATTCTGGCGGAATGGTCGCTCTGAATCCGAAGCAACCCTAGGTCACCATTGAGAAATGCAGAAGATAGTGGTAGAAGTAGGTAGTATTAGTATTCTTCCAAACTTACTGCAGTAAGGAGTCTTTCAAATTTCAATGTGTTGTGTGGTATCTGACAACGAATAGACCACCAATCCTACTCCTGGATCTGGATGTCATATAAGAAAACCAAATAGGTAGTGACTAATTTACTATTTTCTATATATACCTGCAATTATTAATTTGTATTGAGAAGGGAAATATCTTCCTTCTCTTACTTCGCTTTCACCTTAATATAAAAAAAAACCAAAAATCTCCGCTTCGATAGCTATTCGAAGACCACAAACTTTTAACTTGCATCTTTCGTTAAAAGGTACATTCTTGATTTAAACACCATTGTTTGTATTTAGGCGAGAACCTCGGCTGTTTTGGTGGCAGTAAAAAGAAGAAGGAAGGTTCATCATCGTCGAACTCGACCAGCCCGCTCGGCAAGAGTGAGCCGGACACACAGCCGCTAGGTGATACCGGGACTACGCAACTTGGCTACTCCGTGCCCAAAGGCACTGAGATGCTCTGGTCTCCAGAGGTAAGAAGAAATGGGACAGTTCTGCAGCTTGGACCATGTTCATCAACATCACTTGCCACAGTCTGCTGGCAGATAGGCCTCAAAGTGTTAATGTGGTGGTAGAGAACAGTGCTATGCTGCAGCTCTAGAGTTTGCTTAACAGTGGACAGCAGTAGGTATCACTTACGTAATTGTAATGAGAGGCTGCCCAGATAACGCTAAACGCAAGTGTATATTGGCTGTAATTAGGTGCCTTGACTATCTCGACACGCTGGAGTAGTATGTTAACACGCGTCACATGCGGTGAAGTGTACGTGCTCCTGGCATTTCACCATCACATGTGCATACGGGTGTGGTACGCACCGTCTAACAGACTCATATTTATAGAGTGCCCCGTAGCGCTCGAGAAACGCTATACATATAGTCTATTTCACTTCGAGTAAGACAGGGCGTGTAAAGAGCGAGACAGCGGAGGGGAATTATGTAGTGCGCTCTCCGGCTCCAGTACCGCACCCTCGCTGAGCGCCCGCAGAAACTAGTATCGTCATTTTCTGATAATATTTCCTCATTTCGATTGGAACATACAATAATCGACTGAAAACGACTTGTTCCGTAATAATACTAAAATGATTATCTTAGCTCAAATTTTATTTTGTTGATGTTTATTTTGAAGTAAATAATCAGGCCTCTTTATGCTTCTTATCCGATTATATAAACAGCCCATTACTGTCCCACTGCTGGGCACGAGCCTATTCTCACAATGAGAAAGGTAAGGCCTTAGTCCACCACGCTGGCCGATTGCAGGTTGGTGGACTACACACACATTTGGAGCCTCTCAGGTGTGTGCAGGTTTCCTCACGATGTTTTCCTTCATCGTTAACGATCAGTTAAGTGATAATCAAATTCTGATCCGAACATGAATTCGAAAAGTCACGAGGTGTGGGACGGCATCGAAGGGAGGTTCCAGGAACTCGAATAATCTCCATCTAGAGCCACCCATTGGTGCCACGCCTTTAGGCACATCTCGGAAGGTATGGCTGTAAAGCGATGACCTCCTCTAGCGGAGGGAAGGCGACTGTAAAGAGGCCACCTCCCCGGGCACTTTTTGGGGGGATTATAAAGGATTCTCCCGAAGCCTCGCTATGCGCTGTGCTGCGCACACAGCGGTACGTGACCACATGCACACCACTGCCTTCTCGGGGGTCGCTCGGTATGATCACGCAGATTTCCCAATAAGCGCGCTCCCCCGGGGCCCCCCGCCATATAAACTAGACAGGGGGCTCAGGCGTGTTGGACACGGGTGCCGCGGTGGTTATTACTCCGGCTCCAGTTCCTCTTCCGAGCGGGATCGGCCCTCTCCCGATCCTGCTCTGCAATCTCTTTCTGGAGCATGACGCTCTCACAGGAGACCACAGCACTCCGATGTTCATGCTCTGCTAGCATAGCCGACACTACTACTGGCAAAGAGAGATCTTGCCCGATCCGATTGACCAGGATCGCCGCGCGGCCCACGCAGTACACTCTCTGAGCGTGTGCTGTGCGCTATCCTGATCGTCTCCACAATGGTGGCACTGTGCCGTAACCTCGCGTCCTATCCTGTGCAAGTACGCACCGAAACAACCGTGTTCGGTGAATACCTATCAGTAGTCTACTACTTATCTGATTATACATACATTCTTTCAAATCGGCCTTTTAGTTCGTTTGTATGGAATACGAGGTGTACTGGGGTCTTAATATCACCTACCTGTAGATCTTCACAACAACTTTGCTGTTTTACCCAGGTGGTGCCCTTATACATGGCGTTACTCCAAACGTGCTCGAACCCTGAAACATTGGAAGCTGCAGCAGGCGCGTTGCAGAACCTCGCCGCTTGTTACTGGCAGCCCTCCATCGATATACGGGCCGCCGTTCGGAAAGAGAAAGGTTTGTAGAAGACATTGCACTGTAAGACGAGTACAGTAAGGTTGAAATGATGATTTACGTATGTTGTAAATAAGGTGTGTAAATGAAATTGTATCTGAAATGAGCGTGAAAAAAATGTTGATTTAGTGCTGCAACACTGAGTAGCAAGACTAGACATGGATTTTGTTATCCATATCAACAACCTAAAACTAAACGGGTAAATGTAACAATTTGAATTCTATGTTTCTGTCATATAAGTTCCGTGTGGTTCCGGCATAGAATATATGTTAATGACCAGTTCGTCAGCCAAGCGTGGTGATTATGGCAACATCCACAATGACGGCTAATTATGAGTGTGTATGAACTTGTGCTGAACTCAGCACAAGTATTTATTTATGATGATTTCTTCTATACCATGAGAAATTCATTTTCTAGCAGTCGACCTTTGCGTTAAAGAAGCACTTCAAAAGTGAAAATAAACCTTATCTACAGATATATAGATAATAATAACGAATTGTATATTACATACATGTCTATAGTGTGTTGTATATTTATATATAATACTAGCTCGGACCCGCGGTTTCACCCGCCGTTTAATTTTATATATATAGAAATGAAATCCATTGGAAAGATAGTGGCGCCACCTGTCAAAGATTGGTCGTACCGACTCAGAAACCTTTGTGGGCTCATGCACAACACTTTGCTGAAGGTCATGACATGATCAAATGCATAGTTTACGATTCTATAAAGGACATACACACAAACATTCATTTTTATATATATAGATTTATTGCATTTTGTTATCTGACATAAATATTCACTTGGGGTAGAGACCGTTTTGTATGCTTAGAATCTTTTTATTATTAGCCCAATGCTGCACATTTACCTCTTCCTAGTTAAGTTTCTCCCTTTCTGTACCAACCAAGTATTCTAAACATTATTTATTTATTTGTTTCTGTGGCCTAGTGCTAAAAGGCTCAATATCAACAAACCCTATTTTCAGTTATTAGCATTGTTTAACACAAAAAGTTTGTATAACAGTGTGAAAGTGGGACTTTGGTCTTTTTAGATAAAAAACATTTTAAGGAATGTCATTTCGCATACAGCTTTAGCACAATCTCATTGCTTACAAAAATGTACTTTGGCCCTTTAGCACCAAGCCACAGATTTATGTTTCGTAGTTGTGATTGATTACACACGCCAAGAAATAGACAGTAAACAACGCTCACATAACCAGCTTTTTCAGGTCTACCCATCCTAGTGGAACTTCTCCGCATGGAGGTGGACCGCGTAGTCTGCGCAGTAGCCACAGCCCTCCGTAACCTGGCCATCGACCAGAGGAACAAGGAGCTGATCGGCAAGTACGCCATGCGTGACCTCGTTCAAAAGCTGCCCAGCGGGAACCATCAGCATGACCAGGTTAGTCAAGTGATATAGATTCTGGCATCCGTAATCACGATGTTCGGTAAGAGGTTGAGGCCAAAGCACACACGAAGATTTTAGCTTCGGCGATCGGCGATTTGATCGCTTGTATGCTTCAACTTCGCACGAGAGCGGGATACAAGTTTCATCAACAATGATCTACATTCAAATAAACAGTTTACTAACCTAACCGTTCTTTCTTTCGTTTCGCCATTTTTGTACCACATTCAAACGTAGCCAAGAGTCGCCAAAAGTTAGATAATGTTTTAAATATATAGTAACTGGCACCGTGTGGTGTCCGGATTAACATATAGCACCACTACATATCTCGTGGAAGTTGTAAAATGCGACTTAGGGAATTTAAAGCTGTTGGTGTTATGCAACTGCACAAATCTCAAATGTCTGAGCGCTCAAGATCCGTGACGGCCACTGTATAGTATACTTCGACTGCCCTCTTCGTAAAGTATCGAACCTGAAAAATGCGATGTTTGTTTGTTTTCTGCAAAACTATAAACAAAACATAATCCAAAAAAGAAACATATAACATCAACTTGCAACAACCAATCCCTGATGATATTGATTTGCGACAGCCAATCCCTGTAATCATAATCATCATATCAGACACAACTCCATCTCCCGTGGATGTCGGAAATAGTGACTAAGGGACTCTAAACTACAGGGGGATGGGCAGCAATATATATCCCTTGCGTGTCAGGTAAGCTCACTTAGCGAGATATGGAGATAAACCAATTTTGCAGATTCCATACTTTATGTAGGTACAGTCGACTTTTGTGCATTATATTTCTTAGTTCCGTGACAGAACTAATCAATGTCCACCATTCATCAGGGCACATCAGACGACACGATAGCCGCTGTCCTAGCGACCCTAAACGAAGTAATAAAGAAGAGCGGCGAGTTCTCTCGCTCGCTCCTAGAAGCGGGAGGTGTAGAGCGACTGCTCAATTTGACCAAGCAGCGTCACCGACATACGCCCCGGGTGCTCAAGTTTGCAGGTCAGTTTATGATAATAAAGGGGAGGAGGGGTACTCTCGCTCACGCCTAGCCAAAGGCAATGTAGAGCGACCGCTCAACTTGACTAAAAACACGTCCAGGGTGATCAATGAAAGATTCTGTGTCCACGCAACTGACTTCGTAGCAATCTGTTTAGTTGCAGAATAATAGACTGTTGGCATAGTCGGATAATATACGGCTTAAGCGATATTGTCCAGGTTCAACCTGGATGCGGTGACCATTGTTTACCCATCAAGACTATCACCATGTCGCGAAAAACCGGGCACCCATTGGATAATGGATATCTGTACATGCAGCTAGAAACCTAGTTTAGATTATGGGAGATACATAAAAGCGCTAACGCTAGACAGTAGTTGTTGATGGACTGGTCAGCACTATTTTAACTAGCTTTTGTTGTTGAATCTTGTTTTAAACGATTGTGTGCTATCATTGAGCAGCAAAAATAGAGTAAATATAATAAGGCAACCTGTTATTTTGTCTAGTTAAGCATGTAGCAGCCTTGGAGTTGAATTGATTTCATATTTTCTCTTTCTTTTCTCGCTGTCAGTTGAATCAAACACGATAATGTTAGAATTTTTGTAGTTTGGCGAGAAGACTCATTGAAATGTTAAAAATGGCTTTGGCGGTACTTAATATTTATTATAGTTAAATGAAGTGAAGTCGCACCGTGCGCTGCTCTGCGCACGTGACCGCTTCGACCCGTGCATTTTATATCGAAGGACGTCGGATCGGGCCATACTGGAACCGTCGCTGACATGTTAGACTACTAACAGCGTGCCCTTACAGGTCAAGTGCTGATGACGATGTGGTCGCACGCGGAGCTGCGCGAAGTGTACCGCAAGCATGGCTGGCGCGAGGCCGACTTCCTCACGCCCGCCCGCGCCGCGCAACCGCGAGCTCCCTCCGCCACCAGCGGTTAGTGCGCACACGCCCACACACATACGCACACGCAAACGCACTCATGCGCACACGCAAACGCACTCATACGTACCCTACATCTTATACGTACCGGAAACGTTTACCTCTCACACATCAGTCGATCATGGACCCGGGTATTGCCGTAATCACGACTCTTGGCAGGCGGATCGGTGATCGCAGTATGTTGTTATTAGCACACGGTGTCATGCTGCTGCTCCTCCACTTGGTATCAACCCTTAGTTGCCTTTTACGACACCTATGGGTAGAGAGGGGTGGTCTATTCCTTGCCTGGAACGAGACGGCAGTAATTACGGCTATACTTCAACTTATATCATTGACATAAAGTCCGCTTTTTCTTAGCAGTCTCACAATGTAGAAATCTTTTTCTTTAATAATTAAGTGAGTAACCAAAATAGACCGTAAGTTACTTAAAGCTTTTGTACTTGCAACTTCGTGCTAATTACCTATAAAGTAATTTTCTGTTCGATTTATTTACTGCTTTTTGTATTTAAAGATATAAATATGTATTATATAATTTTAAGACAGTTAAGAAAATACGGAGATTATGCATAATATACATAGCAATGCAGAAATATCTGTTGACCAGGGCCGACCTGATCTTTAATTTTGTATGAAAAATGTCAGTTTATGACATATATATGAATCAACAAACAACTCATAATGGGCAAGCAGAAGGAGAAACGGTCCCCACAGATATTTCCGATATTTTCTAGTATAGAACGTGTAGCTTCTGGCTATAGCAATAGAGACAAAATTCAAATTGAATACAATATGCAACAGTCCGTGAGTGTAGCTAATGTATTATGAACCATGAGAAGAAAGGCAAGCCAGCTATTTTGCTTTCCTTATGTATCTTAAACCTTAATATTCATTAAAAATCCTATTCCATTAATTGCAAACCGCACTCCCGCTCTGGCGCGTACTGTAATCTTGGGGTTGCTATCGGTTCTTTCTTAATTAAATAAATTATTTTATAAAATTAATTCCGTGTGGTGCCTGGATTAAGAATATAGCACCACTCCATCTCCTTCCTTGGACGTACTAAAAGGCGACTAACAGACTAAACCAGAGAGATGGGCAGTAGCGTCCCTTCTGTGAAAGAGCAGCCATACTGCGCTCACCAGCCCGCCTGTCAAGCGTGGTGATGGTTCTGGCGACTTCCCCCATTGTGGAAATCTATGGGCTTTTGTTCAGCAGTAGATGTAGACGTCCTTTGGCTGACATCATGTATTGATTAACCAGTTTATTTTTTAAACTGAAGTGAATTCTACATATTGGAAAGTAAACTTGACAACTATCTCTTTCTTAACTTAGCACACAGTAATAATAAGATTGTAAATACCTATCTTGTGTACATTTGTGTATTATGTGGTGTGTACAGTCGTATGTACCGTGTATCATTGTCACTCATAACGCTATGTGAATCTCACGCTAACAGTTATGCTAAGGTCACACTATCGGGCTTCATCGATTACATTCATATTTTTAAAAGATTTTACACGAAGTCCTATAGTGTAACCCTACCATATAATAATCTAATAGTCAACTAATAGTCACTTACTAAATGTTACATACATACTTTCATGTTGTCACGCTTTTATATATACTTCGCGTCGCAACTTAGCGTAAAGTTTTTCAAGATTACTTTACTGCAAGACACGATGAAATTATAAATGTCTCCTATATTAGTATGTACCTTGAAAAAAAGAATAAATCGCGATATATTGAATTTAGCCAAAGATTAAATGGGCGAGACAGCTAATAGGAAAACCCCGAATATACTTTTAAAAAACCCTAGAATGGTACACTGGGATAATTTCGTACCTCACCCTGAGTTAAAATGTTGACCCAACTAATTATTTCTTTTTTGTACTTTAGTTGATGTCTTGACAAATGTAAAAAATTCGTACACAGATTAATATCTAAATAATATTTTGACTAAACTAGTGACGAGTAGATTTCTTTTAATTTAAATATTAATCTGTGCGCGAATAGACCCGATACTGTCTTAAAACCATGTATTAAATTCGCGAAAGTTTAAGAGTTACAATTTTGTACTTATAAAGTGATCATACGGAAGTAATATTGATGATCATTTCGGGTACGTTTGTACCTCAGTTTGCCGTTACGTTGCATTAAAAGCAAGTGTACCGTTCTAGTAACATCGGCGGTTCGCGTTAAAACTAAACTGATTGAAATACAAAGTTAGCGTTGAGATTGACAAGTCGCGAAGCTTACGGTGTGGGGCATCAGGTCAGGGCACGCCGTCGTCGGGCGCGGGGGCCCCGCACTCGCCGAGCAACGCCAACAGCACCCTCAGCCGCCCCATGGCGTCCACGGGCGGCACTCGCTACGAGGACCGCACCATTCGCAGGCATCGCGAGGTAACGCACCGCTATTGATGCACCAAACACCTTATTATTATTATTTGCAAATCCATTTTTTTTGCCTTTCATAATCCGCTGGATGTAGGCAGCATCAGGTTTAGGTTAAGCCTAAGTTTTTAAGCTTAATACAGAATTACAGAATCACTGTTTCAACGAGTGACACATTCAAGTACAGGTTTTTTAAAATAAATTATAATCACTAATAAGTTATAGAGATAAAATTTCATCATCATCATTTCGGCCGAATGAAGTCCACTGCTGGACACAGGCCTCCCCCAAAGATCACCACAACCACCGATATGGATGTGTTGTAGGTTCATTGAGGGGTTTTGCCATAATCGCCACGCTTGGCAGGCGGGTTGGCGATCGCAGTTGAGTTGTTAATGTACTCGAAGGACGCTGCTGCCCATCCTCCGGCTAATCCCTTAGTCGACTTTTACGACACCCATGGGAGGAGATGGGGTGGTGGCATTCTGAGCCGGCACCACACGGCAAAATTTACTAAAACATATTTGCAAATCGCGGTCACCCTTGCGCGAGCGCATCCGACTGACGACCTTCGCGATAAACATAATTACCTAATTATAGTATATAATATTTGACGGCACGGTTGGTGCAGTGGCTGATACTGCCGGGTGCTGTCCTCCGGGTCGTGGGTTCGCTTCCCGCACGGAACAAATATTTGTATGATCTGCAGGTAGTTGTTCCGGGTCTGGGTGTATTGTACCCATGACATATAAAAAGATAGAAAGTGGCAATGTTTAAAAAAAAAAATTGTATTAATCGATTTCCCTTCATAATTTCACCCTGGCAAAAAAACAGTGAGAAATTGATCAAATATTAAGGTTTTTTAGACGTATTTGGATTAAGAGTCGTGTACATAATACTCGCCTTCAATATGTGTCACTCGTTGAACCAGTCATCATGTATAACAATGAAGGTGAATATTTGAATGTTAGCTTGAAATGGTTTTATGACTATTTGTTAACTACGTCCTCGAGAGAACCTATGTCTTTTTCACGACCTAATGGTCTATATGGTATATAATGGTCCTATGGTCAATTTCATTACAATCTCACTAGCCGATTGTGCGTAATGGAACCTCAAACATTCAAAACTTTCAGTTATTAAACTTCTAAGAATCGTATTCTAGTTGATATTGCAATGGTACCCATACGTTAGTTTCAGAGATATTTTCATGAATTTGCCCTGTTATGTTTAATTATTGCTTTACATATTGCACAGCTAACGGTTTTTTACATATTGCAATATCAACGTCGATATGTAACACTGAAAGTGGACTGAATATAATGCTTTTTAAACCGTCAACTAAAGATAGCACCCATATACCGCCACGCTACACTGCTTCATATGTTTAAGCTAAAAAGGTGAAGGTCGGCTTTACTCTTGTGGAAGACAGTAAAAGGCAAGTTCGTCGTAACGAAATAAACACGGTACCACTCCTGCAAGCGAATATAGTCGAGTTGCAGCGCTCACCATGCTTCTATACATCTTCCGACTTGACCCACAAACTTAAGGACAGAAGTTTTTTTAATTTTTTATACCGATATGGTGGCTTCTCTCCCCGCCGATGGCAAGAGGTGCGATGGTAGAATGTAGCTGTTGGCATCTTATCTAACAATTGCGTAGTACACTGTCCGTTCTATAAACGATAGAACTTACACAGTGAGGCAGTGTCTCCTCAGACTTAGGGGCGCTAGACCGCTTGTGAGCTTGGGATCGTCGACAGTCATAAATCCGATGATTTGACCGAGTCAAAAGGTCCAAGCCGGTATCCATGTGCTCCTAAATATCATAAATGGCAGCAGTATTCCATATGGGGCCAGCCTTACGACCTATACAGTAGGTCCTGAAGAGAAGTACCGTCTTACTTTGAGCACATCGAGTTTTTCGGACGCCAGCTTGACCTTATTCGCTAAGCGCCTGCGGAACTGGACGCCGCTTGAAATGTTGACACCAAGTATCCCAAAGCTGTTGCCATTGTTATGGTACGCGTTCTGGAATTGTGGAGCTACATCAAACGGCGTTTTCTTAGGAACGGCCAGCCTTGTGTTCACGTGAGATTAAACTAGACTAACTTTAGTCGTCTCCAATCGCAGACTGTTTAGAGTACTCTCGATTTCAGACAAAAGTTGACGGTCCTGCCCATCCCTCTGGTTTAGAGTCCCTTAGTCGCCTTACGATATACAGAGGAGATGGGAGTCGTGCTCTATTCTTAATCCGGACACCAACTTGTTCAGCAATCGGTGAGCAAGGGGCTCACCAATTCTGCCGGCAAGATCGAAATTAGCCCTGGCAATCATTCTCTTACTGAACCTCGAACCTCATTTAGCTTACGCTTACATCCGAAACGGCTGGGTCCTGACGGTGACTGCTGAACAGAAGCAGGAACAGAAGGGTCGACTGTGCAGTTATGAGGTGTTAGCAGACTGCATTGGTGTTGATTTGAAGTCCCCTGATGTTGCAAAAGTCCATTTTCAGTGGGGATGCCGCCGCAATGCTTATGAAAGTATTAAAAAAATCCTACATTCTCCAGATTCTTGCTATTCTAAGTATTTCTCAGACGAGACTTGACCATCGGGAGTCGTGTTGCGCCGTTATAGGGAAGCCAGACCGAAAACCGGTTCTCAAGTTTAGATAATGTGTATTTTTGATGTCTTTCTGAGAGAACCGATACCGCTTTTTAATCATAAACATTATAGCATATGGATCGTAAGTATCACATCGAAACGGTAGTATTGAATAGTCTTCGATCATGATAATCGTTAACATCAAATATGTCCATATCATTAAAAATTTCCATAGCTATTTACAATAAATAACATCCACCACGCTTGAGTAATGAGCATAGATATACTCATATATATGCTCTAAGTGTGGTCTGGACGTCTCTTACGCTATTACAGATTAAAGCTTTGCTTGTGTATAGATTTACGGCTGAGCGACGATCTAGACTAAAGGCGCTATTCAGTTGAACTATGACCAATGAATCTTAACTCAAGTACAGTTCCAGAATTAAATCAAAATCAAATCTCTACTCAAATCTAGCTTTAAGTCGGGATTCATGCTTAAGTTTAATAATAATAATAAATCCTCTTTATTGCACACCATAATAAAACAAAAGTTAAACAATTTTTACCAGTGTAATAAGTGTAGTTCTAGAATACAGGCCAAGTTTCTTACGTTAAAATATTCACCTTGTATAAACACAATATCTAGATTTATTTCCATATCTCCTGCCCATAAAAATATGCTTGTTTTGCCTAAATTCGTAAGTAAACTTAGAGCAGGTTCAACGTTGAACCTCAATCTCAATAGCACTTACTAACAAGACAAGAGTTAAGTACTACGTTGTTAGATTTGCTTTAGAAATAGTTCTTCAGTATTTTTTAGGGGACACAGCAAGCAGTTTACCAATATCTCAACTTTTGAGTATTTTACGTGAACAGTATTATAGCTGCATAATGTTGTTAATTCTGTAGCCTGCCCTGCAATCCCTATCTACCACGCTTTTTACTAAAACAATGCCACTAAAATATATAATAACCCTATTTCATAGATTTATGTTACACGAAAAATAACTATCAGAAAAACGGGTTTCGATTTTTCATTATAATTAATTATATTCAATATTTTCCAAGCATAAAACTAGGAGAATGTTGTTTAAATAAGCTTTTGGGACATATTAAAATAAAAAAGAGTCGTTGGGTTTTCATAATCGCCTACGACGAAAAGAGGCGTCGTATTGTACGGCGGAATCTCTAGAGATACAAGCTATCTGCGATATTCTGATATTTATCTTCCCCTATCTCCCGCAGAACGATGACATACCAGCGATGGAGGTGAACAACTACCACGACGGTCTGGGCATGGGGAACCCGAATGGGCGGCCCATGAACCTGCAAGGTGTTCAGGCGCAGATGCCCATGCCGCCCAGCAGTCGTTAGCGCGCAGACGGCGTAGTTCAGGTGGACCACTTTTCTGTGAAAATTAAGCAAATACTGGTTGAGATGCTATCCTTTGTGACGAAAGGAGGTGAGGTTGTATTGCTTGGTATTTTTTAGTTTTGATACTTGTTGAAATGGGTAGCCATTCTTTGTTGGTTGAATTGAAAAGTAATATAAACTGGATGATATTTAGTTTCTTATCCTACTTGCAATGTTCATGACAATAATATTGTTGTGCATTGGTCTTCAGTTTTAAAGCATTTATTGTTGATTGAGATGACGTATAAACTTGTGTTTAAAAGAGTTTATTGAAATAAATTATAGAACTTACTAAAAAGGGATGGCAACACTTGCCAGTGTTTATTTGATTTTCATCGGCAAGAGCGATATGTAGCCAGCTTCATAGTAATGTTCGAATCTGACAAATCAAGGATCAAAACTTCTTCTGTTATTCTTACACTTGTCTATGACAGAATTATTATACGAAAATATCGTATTAAATTCCTTATGTACTGAAATTTAGACAAGTGTAAATCTAGCATAATGTTTACTCTACATGAAGTAAATGTATATCTTCTGTACCTATCGGCATCGTGAGAATTTTGAAAATTAGTTGTCAATAATATGTGTACTTTTTTACGCTGGCAAGTTTTGGTTGTGGATCATTTTTGTACTTAAGGTATAAGAACAGTATTATTGTTGTTGTGACACGAAAATATTTTTTATTTAACCAAGATATTATTGATACAATCTTTGTGTATTTTTCAAAGTAAAATTCTCACGAATTAATGTACCGAAAGGAAGTACCGAAAAATATTTATTATGATATGAGAAGTCGTTACTTCTGCACAAGCAACTATGTTAAATAATTAATCAAATGTAGTGGTCGCTCGTTGAATGTGGTATACGCTATTTCAACGTTCATTTTGTACAGTCATCAACAATACTTGCTATATGGAGTTCTGCAATATTGTATTTATTGCTGGCAATGAAAGTTGAATTATAAAAATATGATGGAATGGAATACACAATTTCTTTTTCGCCAAACTATTTTGTTATATTGCGAAACCATGGTGTTAGGTTTGTTACTGAAGGTTCAATCGTGAAGGCAAATTGGCGCTTTATTTGAACGCCATAGTAAGACTTTTAAGAACGAGAGTTATCTCAGTTTTTATTAAAGCTTTGAAAGCTTGTCTTTTTTAAATATTTACCATCAGCAAATAGTCAATAGCCATACAGGGAAAAATCCTGAAAATGTTGTGATTGACTGTACATTACATATTTATTTGCCTCAAGGCCTAAAATTTAATCATAGCATTTGGGTGTACGTTTTATACAATTATTATTGCCATTTTGATTTGTAAAGATATCATGTCAATTCCCTATGTAAATAGTCGTGCCATTTCTGTATTTATAATAAAATAAATCTTAAAAGGGGTTTCCTGTAGGTGTGTTGTGTATTTTCTATTTAAAAGTTGAGGCTCGCCAATCATTGGAACGGAATAGTTTTGTTGTATAGCTAAAACAGCTTCATTGTGGTGTCAAATGAATCGAAGGCGAAAATTATCTGAGATTAAGGATAGACGGTTCGTTTTACTTATTCACATGCATATTGCCCAAATAGCTTTACGAGTCAACTGGAGTCCCTAATTTGGGATGTTACGGATTTATCAGAGGCGAAACCGAAGGTACCGTAATGACTCGATGTAAATCGGGATCAAAGTCGGACGTGAATCGGGATCGAAGTCGGAGGTGAATCGGGATCGTAGTTGGAGGTGAATCGGGGTAGAAGTCACAAAATCAAATAGACGTTTGAAAACAATATTTACTTCGAAAACAAGAAAATCTGATTTCGAATTCGTAATTTATTCCGCGCGGCACACTTTCATATTTACAATGTCTTTTACTCATTTCAATCGATGCTTTAGCAAACACAGCACAGTCCAATCGCAACATGCCGATATCTCGCTTGACACTTGACTCGTTGTCGTTAGAAGTAGGTCAGATTTTATCCGGAGGACCCGACATATCGAATTCGGAGTCGAAGCTCTGTAACATCCCTGATATCCATACACGCGGCAAAGTCAGGAGTTGAGTTCGACTCAAAAGTCTCTCAGATAACTTTCTCGATGTTAAACTTGATTGCAACTGCTCATAAACCTAGTATGATAGAGTGGAGCGTTTTAGCTATTTAAATTAAACGACAAAACGTTTCATAATTATGATATCCTAATATAACCATTTATATTAAAGACGTCGAATTAACGTTTTACAATGATAAAATACATTTCAAATATTCGGGATTTGAATATAATTGTTATTATTTATAATGGTTAGTTTAGATACACGGCTCTTTGCTCGAAATCGGAGATGTCTCATTGAAGATTTCGCAGTAAAACGGTCTTATAGTATTTAATGGTAATTATAGAAGTTTTGTAATATTTTGTATCCATTCCAAGACCCTCTACGGTAATGTAATATAGGCGTCTATTGTCCTCTAACGTAAAGTAAGTAATATCCGTCTTATATTTAGCGTTAAGATGCGTAATCGTGGGACGTCCGTCTGATTTTTGTTTATATTTGTTTTAAATTGTTTTGGGTATATTACTGAGTGACATCTTTATGATTGACTCTTTGAGCTTGAAGTCATTACAAAAGTGTTTAAAAGTCCTAATTCTGAGTAACATTTTTATTTTGGGCTGCTCGAGCAGCTTCGTCGGTGGCTTATTATTGAAGTGTTGGACTACGCCCGCTTCAACAATGGGTAACTTAGACTTAATTTGGAAGGGCAATTTTATGCACTACTAGCCTAAAGTATCAATTATATTGATGTCCCTAGCATTTCGCGTATAGACGAGACGGTATCCAGTTACAATGGATGATTTGACGAAGTTATAATCATTTGTAGATAATATATATAATTCCGTACATTTTTTTTATTAATGTCTATTGTTGGAAAGCGGAATACTATTATCAAACACCCGGAGCTTGGAAGGACAACAAAGCTATAAAAATTATTCAACAATATACTCCCAACCAATAAAGAATTAATTATTATTAATTTATGCAATTATAAGACTAATAATCATAAAAAATTAAGGCAGTTATCGCGTATTGATATACGGTAGTGCCCGTACCCCCATGACTACGAAAACTGTTAACGACGGCAGCTTTAAAATATAATTTTTTCAGTTGATTTCCCTCCGTTTATGATTTAAAATGTTAGTATAACTATTTATTTTACATTATTCTGTAAGATTATATTTGTAGGATTTATAATAAATAGGGTTTTTGTGGAAATAATGTTTTTTTTAAAATATATTCTATGCACAATAATGCATTTCAATACGTCCGCGGCAGCATAAAGTTGACTGAATAACCTGGTACAAAACTAACCTCATCGAGTGCATTATAATGATTTAAGTACCCATGTATGTAAGTTTTTGTATAATATTTTTTATTATAAAAATGTAAGCAAATGTACAACGTTATTATTACAATATGCTTGCCACGGCGTCGTCGCTTCTATGAAGCGATATTTTTTATATTTCCGCATAAAAAGCTAACGATTATTGTGTTCGGTTTGCCTAGATGTAAGTATATTATTTACGCATCATTTTATAATTTAACGTGTCTTTAGACGGGAATATTAGTAAATTGTAGGCATTATTAGATATATTGTTTATATTATATATATTAACATTAATGTCTATATCAAATTTTATAGGAATCTTCTTTGTATAGTTGTACGAATTTTATTTTATTGGCTGTCTTATATCATTTATGTACTTCCACTTCACCGAAAAAGATCTCTAGATGTTTCCAAATTTTAATTTTAAGACGTATAGTTTCACCGTTATGTCAACCGTCTTACCGCTGCTGTGTATTGATATTATGACGTCATGGAGTTATCAGTGCAGCCCTTAAAGTAACGACGTCGATAGACATAATATACACGTAACGTAAACATCTGATCCGTGCATAACGTCACATGTCAGTAAACAGCGGGATTTAGTGTTGAACCACAAGAAAAATATATTAACGTCTATGGTCTGGAACCATAGGTTATAGTTGTTGGAACAGTAATACTCGATTATTTATATTTTATTTAAAAGAATTATATTGAGAAATAATTGCTATTTAACGAGATCGTCTGCGTTTGTCGTTGCGAAAGTTTAGTAGTTATATATAATGATAGTTTGTCTTATGTCACGTTGTATGTAGTTTAATAGAGCATTATTCTCTTACATAAAGATACCTTATCATTAAAGAAATTATATTATCAAAGAGAATTAAACGAATGATTTTTTTATTTTTGGTTTTTCTTTTTTGTTTCCTTTTTCTTTTTACAGACCAATAATTAAATAGTTATGCGAATGTTATGGCTTATGGACCGCGCCAAAATAGTAAGGTATTTCAATCTTTGTTGATTGTTTAAAATGGCATTGGTTGCTACTTTCATAGAGTATGGATTTGTATACCACTGTACGAGACTTTAATGGAATTAAAACATTTTGTAAGCATTTATAGCAGGATATACAGCTGTTAGGGAATAGTTTCAGCCATGGCTTCCATTTTTTATTTATTTTTATTTTAGTATAAGAATTATAATTTACTAGTATTTTATTTATAAATTGAAGAAGATAACAACGTCGATGAAGCTAGGTCGTTAATTAAATAGTGGAAATGTGTTTTTGTTAGTATCTACTGATTCTGTTGAAACGGACAATGTTTGGAACGACAGACCAATTGAGTTCTGAAGTGAATTAAAATTCACTCAAGTCTAAACCAAGTCTGGTTGTTCTTGAAGAATAAAGCGTGCTGTTCACTAATTGTAATTTTATTTCAAAGATTATGGATGGCACATTCCTATTGTCTATGGACAACCAGACCGGAAGTCAAGGCTTTTTAATAATAAGTGAAGTCTCCTATCTGTATGAATGCTCATGTTTTTTATATTTATCAGTAGTGTCCTAAACGTATTGAGAAAAAATAAACAGTTATTGAATTTATAGGTGTAATAGACGCATAATTAACGAAATTGTAATGAATTACTGTAAGTTGCATTTTAGGTGCATGCACGGTTATTGGTGATAAAATAATGTCTTTTTTTACTTAATATATTTATTAACACTAATTGTTAATTATGTGGGTGTTCTGCGGATGGACATCGCGATATAACAATATTCCACGACAGTATTATTCAATAATCTCATGTACCAATGTTGCTAATACACTTACATACATTTAAATAATAATTGGAGTTTTATTTTTTCACCTTATGAATATTGATTGACGATAGTTTCTAAACAGTCAACCGAATAAACCGTGTGGTGTCCAGGTGAAGAATATAGCACCGCTCAATATTCTCCCGTGGATGTCGTAAAAGGTGACCAAAGGATTAAACCAGAGGGATGGGCAGCAGCGTCCCTTCTCTGGAATAACGGCCAACCCACCTGCTAAGTGTTGTGAGTACTGGCAAATTCCCCCAAAATACCCTATGTGGAAAGCCTTTGAATGACGCTATTGTGGACATTTATGTGGGAGACATTTGTTCAGTAGTGAAAGAAAGAAAGAAATACATTTATTCGGTATGGCACATAGTGACAGCATTAATCAAATTATATAAAGAGTAAAAATCATATAAAACAAAAACAAGATTACCCTTAACACCAACTAACAGTGGACGTCGTATGGCTGATATGATGAAATCGATAACCGAACATTCGATTGTCAACTAATTCGTCTTCGCCTAAAAACAATCTGATCAAACTGAACAATCAAATACAATTGCGCACAAGTGTTAAATAATATCAGAGTGGTACCCCAGGGATGGCAAAAGAAGTAAAGGTCGACAAATGAAACGTTGGGAGATGACCTCAAAAAGCTGCCGGTCCAGAATGGATCAAAATTGCAAGAGACATAGATAGGTGGAAGTCTTTGGAGGAGGCTTGTATCGAAGGAGAAGCTGTCGTTGGAAAAACGATCGTCAATAATAAATGTAAACTCATATAGTATTGTAAATTATGATAGAACAGCAATTGTAGTTGGATCTTGGACCTTGGTGATCTTGGTACAAGTTACAATGCAACAGCATTTAAGCTGAGTGACAACCCTTTTTTGCACGGCCACGACGCACAATCAGTTTCTTTATGTTAAATGTAATTTAATTTTTAGAACTTGAGGTCCTGATTTTTGTTGTAATTTTATTTTTTATTTTTAATTATATTTTTATTTTGGCCTGAAGTCTAAGTACTTCGGCCAATATTTGTTGTAAAATAAAAATGTGTTGCCAGTTTATTCCTCTGATTAGTGTTGTTCCAATTTTGCTTTGTATTTAATTTTAGTCAAGTGTGCGTTGTTATTAGTGCAAAAATAAATTGTTTCTTTCTTTCTTTTTCTTTCTTTCAATAAAGGCTTATTTTATTTTATTATTTGGTGTGAAACATTTTCATCAATACCTTGTACGGGAGCCTTTCATACTAAAAACGGACCACAGACCCCTATCTATATTTGGGGAAAAAATGGTGTTTCCGTAACAGCGGCATTGAGATTGCAGCGGTATGCAATTATACTGTCCACATGTAAATACGTAGTGCTATATATAACAGCGAAAAATAATTTAGTTGCAGATTTTTTTTTAAGATCACCATTTACTCATTCACCACTGAATTGTAAGGAGGAAGAGAACACAGATATATCTTTCCTATTTCTCGACGCCACTACAAAACCGGTTTCATTTGATAATGATCAGATTGAGCGAGCTACTTCACTCGATAAAGTGTTAGTTACAGTAGTAAATTATATATAAATGCACCGCCCCGCGCGCCCCCATCTCCTTGGCCACGTCCGTCCCAGCCGTGGTATCGTATACATATATGAGTATGGGTCAGTGTTTACTTAGTTGTAATTGAAGCGTATAGTAAATGGTTGGAATGTATTTATATGAACGGCGGCTCCTCTACAAATGCATTAATTATCAAATTATAAAGCATATTTTCTACATTTGGAATACCAAATGTTATTGTATCGGATAATGACACAAAGATTAATTCGGCTGAATTCCATCAAATTTGTGATAATAACGTAATTTAACTTCTCATGTTGACCATCCTGTTAGCAACGGTCAAGCGAAAAACTCGGTAAACATGCAAAAAAAATATTTAATGTATTGTAGACAGTAAATGTGCCTCACAAAATGCAATACCTGAGAAATAACTGAGTTTCTTGTTTGAATATCGCAATACCATACATTGTTCTACAGGAATTACTCCAGCTATGTTAAATGTTTAGTAGAAATTTACGGTCTAGGTTAGAGGTAATTTTGCCATGTAAAAATGACAATATTTGTGAAGTAACAAACAAATTAATTCCATCTCCTCCCGTTGGATGTCGTAGAAGGTGACTAATCAGCATCCCTTTTGTGGAACAGTAGCCATACTGCGCTCACCAACCCGCCTGCCAAGCGTGATGAGTATCGACAAATACCCCCCAAAATGATAAAACAATTGTGTAAATCTATAGGGGAGGCCTTTGTTTAGCAGTGGATGTATAAACGGCTGAAATGATGAATGGTGAAACAAATTAAAACCTAATAGGAACTTCCAAGTAGGTGAAATTGTATGGTGCAAATGGTTTTCCGGTAGAAAACCTATTTAATAATAATAATAAAAATAATAAAAATCTTTATTAACCAGTTTTACAATTTTTTAGAAGAGTATAGTCACTACGTAGCTTACAATACATTTCATCCTATAAATTGTATTTTCACAGAATTATATACCTCTGGCACCCAAGCTAAGATTAAACTTGTGTTATGGGTGTCAGGGCTCTCTAATATAGAACTAGATAAGATGATACAATATGTTCGCGGTTTCATAGTGAATACTTGGTAGCAGTATACAATGCAATAGATTTAAATTACAGAAATACAAATTAAATAAGAAAGTTAAGTTAAAATAGTTAAGAACCTCAATGTAGTATGGTGTGTATGTATTGCGTGAGTGTGCATGCGTTACTGTGTGTGTGTGTGTTTATGTTAGTGCGTATGTGTATGGATTTTGTTAGTGTGTGTATTGTGTGCGTGCGTTGTGAGGGGGTATGCGTGTATGGGAATTTGGGTGCGTGAACTGAAGATAACAGTGTAAACCCTATAAATTCAATAATTTTTCCACTTCCTCATAGCTAAGAGTCATGATCCACTTACTAATTTTCCTTTTACACTCAAAACCACTGCCGGTGTAGATATTACATTGCTCATTTACAGAGTTATATATCCGACTTGCGAGGACCCGAAAATGTCGTTTGGCTAATTTTGTTCTATGCATCTCTACGGGACACACCTTCTTGGATCTTCGTTTTGCCTGGTGGTCACGATTAAACTGTAGAGATGCGTGTTTTCGCAAGGTAGTATTTAACACAAAGAGCTGTCTCACGGTCATAACTTGACAGTCTATATATAATTGTGTGGTGCTGTATCGATAGTGTTTGAAAGTCATGACCTTGAGGACAGCCCTTTGTGCTCTTTCTAGTTGTATTATGTTTGTCTTTGGAGCACCACCCCAAACCGTTATGCCATAAGAGAGAACCGACTGGCAAAGTGAAAAATAAACCATTCTCAAAGTATCGCCATCCGCACTATAGCGTAGGTTTTTAAATACAGTTATTAGTTTTCTGATTCTGCCTGAAAGTCCCTTGACCTGAGCATTCCATGATAATAGATTGTCTATTTGTATCCCAAGATATTTCACATTGGTGGTTCTTGTTAGGGGAAGGCAAGAGCAATGACCAGACTGCGTTTGACAAACATGGGCTTTGATAGCAAAGGTATCATCCGGCTGCGAGGAAGATTTGAGTGAAAAAGTTAAATATTTCGTTTTCTCCACATTTAAAGTTAAGCTATTGGTAGATAGCCACGACATTACAATGCTGAGTACAGATTCTGCTCTCATGCGTGCTTCGTTCCAGTTCTCGGCATGTAGGAGAAGGGCTGTGTCGTCCGCATATGTATATATGGTGCAATAGGGGAGTGCAAGATCACATAAGCTGTTTACATAAATTAAAAATAGAGTAGGCCCCAGGATAGAGCCTTGGGGTACCCCAGAAGACACGTTACAGTCATCACTCACATATGAAGCGATTTTAACACATTGCGTTCTCCCAGATAGGTAGCTCTTGAAGATTGCTTGTGCTGCGCCTCTGACTCCAATTCTCTCTAATTTATTTAGTAAAGTAGGGACAGAGACAGTATCAAATGCCTTGGATAAGTCTAAAAATATACCCAAGCACTTAGACTTCTTATCAAGTGTCCCTACGGCATCGTCAATAAGAGCCGCAATCGCATCTTCACAAGACTTTCCTCTTCGAAAACCGTATTGATTGACGGATAGAGCGTTATGGTTTTCCAAAAATGATACAAGGCGATTATTCAGTACTCTTTCTAGGACCTTTGAAAACGCCGGAAGAACCGATATCGGTCTATAATTGTTGACACTGTCTCTGTCTCCTCCTTTATGTATAGGATGTACCACTGCCTTTTTAAGAACACTCGGAAATACACCCTCAGTTATGCATAGATCACATATGTGAGTGATAAGGGGAACAAGAGTTTGTCTGCACATTTTCATTAGCTTTGTAGTGATACCATCCCAACCCGCTGCAGAATCACTACGGAGACTCATTATAATACCCTCTACTTCAGCATGATCAGGAGTAAGAAGCGCCATTGAGTTAACCATTGCAATGTCCTTGACAAATGGTTCATGCATTGTACCGGTGTTAATGACCTTAGCCGCAAGGTTCGTGCCAATATTCGCAAAAAATTGGTTGACCAGACACATCGAAGACTTGCAGTCAAGATCAGATATAGATAATAACTCTGTAGGAGGTGTATTAGAAGTCTGTTTATTAATTATACTAGTTATTACCTTCCAAGTCTTTTTTGGGTTATTTTTTGCTTTCACGAGTTCATTGGTTTCGTAACTACTTTTAAGTCTATGTAGTAGTTTATTACAGAAATTACGGTACCTTATGTATGTTATTTTTATCGTATAATTATCCGGTGACTTTTTTAATTTTCTGTGCATGTTATCTCTATGTCTAATACATCTTAGTAGCCCCGGAGTAATCCAGGGCTTGATTATTCTCAGTTTTGCAGAAATTGACCTAGTTAAAGTGTGATTATTTGTAATAGAGATAATTGTATTAATTAAATATTCAGTAGCCCAATCAGAACTGCAAGATAACATGACAGCACTGAAATCCGTGTTTGCAATTTCTGAGGCCACTTTAATCCAATCTGTTTTTGAGACTACTTTAGTTGTTTGTCGTAAATTTGTTATATTTTTGAGACAAACAAGAACCGGCGCGTGGTCGGTAATGTGACTATCTAGTATAAATGAGATTACTGGTTTTGCAACTTTAACCATGGCATGATCCAGACAGTTCTTTTCCCTGGTGGGGTGAGTATAAGCCGGTAGTAGTCCGTATGATGCAGTCAGGTTCATATAGTCATTAAAATGTGGATCATTATTATGATTGCAAATATTTATGTTCATGTCACCCACCAGTAATAAGTTTCTATGCGAAGGTAACGAGTCTAATACAGTATTGAGACTACTCAGGAATTTATCTGTTTGACGGAATGATGGTGGCCTATACACAGCAATAATAACCAAATCAGTTATTTTGCATATAAGGCAGTTAGCTTCCATAAATAATGGTTCTGTGACATTATGTTGCAAATCTGAAAGGACGTAGATGACTACGCCATCATTTTTATTTAGGTTATTTGTCGTCGAATAGGCCGAGTATCCCTGCAAAAGTGGAATATTTGTGTTTTGGTTAAGCCAGCATTCTGAAAAAACAATTACATCACAACTGATCCGCAAAGAAGATAGTAATACCAATACACTGCTAAAGTTTTTATTTAAACTACGTATATTTAGATGTAGCAAATTAAATGTTTTGGTGTGGTTGCCCAATAGTTGAATGCATTCATTTGGGGGACAACTGAAGCTTTCATGGAACCCGAACGAATCTAGGCTTCTGATAATTTCACTTAAGTCATTCATTTTTAGTAGATTTAATGTATACACTAATATATTCCAAAGATTTGTCTTTATAACATCTAGATACATTAACGCTGAGCCAGTTGTAATAATATTTATCTAAAACTAGCAACTCGCAGGAGTATCTATGTTGTTGTC
This sequence comes from Diloba caeruleocephala, assembly GCA_947459985.1. Lineage (NCBI taxonomy): Eukaryota > Metazoa > Arthropoda > Insecta > Lepidoptera > Noctuidae > Diloba > Diloba caeruleocephala. Next base: position 9,257,491 of record OX381629.1, read on the forward strand.
CCAGATTATCTGGTGTAATAAGGTTAAGGCCATTATTAGTTTGTGTTGAACTTCGTGACTTGTGTTTTTTTTGTTTGTACAGTTTTCTGTGTGTTTTTTGTGTGTTGTATTTGAAAGTTGTCTTTTGTATTAGGTTGTAAGAGTGTGAGAGTGGTTTGTTAGATGAACTGTATAAAATGTGATTTATGTAAGGTATACTAGATCTACAGGGTCGATTAGATAGTATAAAACGTACCATTAGCCAATTTAAACTAATCTTTAGTATACAGTAAATTTTGAAAACAGGATTCAGAATATATAAGTACTGGTCTTTCACCCTCTTTTTTCCTTAGAAAAATTTTTCCATTAGAGATCCAGCAGTATTGAAATCCATTAGTATTTGCAAACTTCCGAGCTTCATAAAAAAGTTTCCTTGAGGTAGCTGGGAGACGATCAGCGATGTATATGGGAACACATTCACCAGTCAATCCAGTGTGCCTACTATTTAGCTTTTCAGTGTGGGGTTTCCCTTTGTTGAAACTACGCACGGCTCGAAGTATGTTGTTTTTAATCGTGACTGTTTGAAATTCTGCGACAATTTGTTTTGAGGGGCCTTGATTACTCCTTACTCGGTATATGTCCCGTATTTCTTCCGGTTTTACTGGTACCTGTAAGGATTTGCATACATCCACTACTATTTTCGTTAAGTCGCTGTCGTCCTCATTTTCTTTTGGTGAAATATTACGCAGTTCTATTACGGCAGACCGATGATTTTCTCGCAAATCTTGAAATTGTTTCTCCAACTGAGCTATATGCTTTCGTTGATCCGAGCGTTCACTTTCCAGCCCTTCCATTTTAATTTTAATTTCTTCGTATTTTGCATTCATGAGGTTCGCCGAATCCTCAATTTCAGTCTTAATATTTTGCAGTTTTTCATATTGAGTTTTTAATTCTGTCAGCTCCAGTGTTATTTTCGAGGTAAATTTTTGTAAAATACTTTCCTGATTTGCATTCCACTTAGCGAGCATTGCTCTTATTTCATCCTTAAAATCCTCAAGTTGGTCCGTGGGGCTGAACTCTGAACGGGAACGTTTGTTTCTTTGTATCACATTCACGAACTCGCTATCAATTGGAGTAGCGGTAATATTGGGATGAGACGAGGCCCGTTGTACCTCTATAGTTGGATTATTGGGGGGCGTTCTGTTCGTATTCATCGCTAAATAATTAAATATTAAACAATGATAATTCAAGCAAGCAGTATCGTGGCACTTTTACTTTAAAATAGCTAAGCGTATTTACAAGTAACCTCACTATTCGCGCGTATCGGTTACGTTTTCGTAGGACTCCTTGCAATCTCGTAGCCGGTTCGCTGTGACGTAGTGCACGCCTCGTAACCTAGTAGCGTAGCAGAAGCAGGTTAATAATTAGCTACAGTGACGTCAAAGTTGATTTGGCGTAGTCGATAGCTGCGCCGACCTGCGGCCCGCCGTCTGTAGGTCTGTAGTTCGAATCCCAGTCACAACCGCGGCGGCTTTCCGCAGTTTATAAAATATTTAAATTATCTTGCACTCACCACGGCCCACGAGTTAGGCCCCCACCGCCACCAGTCTGTCTACGAGCAGGAGGTCCGACACCAACAAATATGTCCGCTGGGCCTTATGGGAACTTCCTCAAGAAGAAAGAGGAGGGTCCGAGTTTTAAACACAATTTAATAATTTAATTAATTCAAATATAATCCATACATCTACGCCAACCAAACACACGTTCACACCGAATGGCCACCGAGGAGAGAGGAGGATATTTGGGAATTAGGAAAGATAATACAAATAAAGGGTTTAAGAGTTTTTGAAGTTTATTTTCAAAGTTAAAAATATGGTATGTAAAAAACATTTGGATCAAATCAGAAAACAAAAAGGGGAATTTAAAAGTGAATTCGAGGGCGGCACTGAAAATTTCGGGAATCAAGGAAGTGACACAACATTACTATTTAAAAATGTATTTATTGCTTTTAGAAGTATTCTCCGCGAAATTTGACACATTTTTCCATACGATGGAACCAATCATTGAAGCAACCATTCCATTCGGAAGTTGGGGTCTCCAAAATGGCCGTTTTGTAGGCGTCCACAGCTTCTTTAGGTGATGAAAATCTCTGTCCACGCAATTTATTCTTTATTTTAGGGAAAGTATAGAAATCATTAGTGCTTAGGTCGGGGCTGTACGGCGGATGGTCTAATAATTCTATGTTTTCTTGCTCTAAAAACTCTTTTGTTCTGTGCGCGGTGTGAGAACTCGCATTGTCGTGATGGAGGATGATGCGGCGGTTGCAGTTCTCTCTACGGAGTTCAGAAACGACCTGTGGCAAACAAATGCTAGCATACCATTCTGCATTAACCGTTCTTTGTCCCTCAAGAGGAATAGTCGTAACATGGCCGGTTTTGGAGACAAACGTGGCCACCATTTTTTTGCAACACTCCGTGAACGAACAATGTTTGTTGGCTTTAACTCATTTTCGAACACCCAAACTCGTGACTGGTTTTTTGTTTCGGGTTCGTACGCATATATCCAGGATTCGTCACCTGATACGATGTTGTATACAGCATTTGAGGATCCTGCGTGGAATCTTTCGAGAGTTCTGACGCACCAAGTAACGCGAGCCGCTTTTTGCTCTTCACATAGCAAATGCGGTATCCATCGGGAAAACAACTTTTTTACACCCAATTGTTCATGCAAGATTATTTGTATTTGGCTCATGCCAATGTCTAAAGTTGCCTGAATTTCGCATATGTCACATGTCGATCTTCCTCAATCAGCTTACGCACAGCATCAACGTTTTCTTGGGTGACTGCAGTTTTTGGACGACCTTGACGAGGATCATCACTGAGCTTGACACGTCCACGTTGAAATTCAGCAAACCAGCGATAAATTGTGGTTTTGGATGGGGCTTCATCACCAAATGCAGAAATCATCCGGTCAACACACTGTTTTTGTGTTAAACCACTTCGAAAGTCATAATAAATCATCGCTCTTGAATTTTCTCGAGTCAATTCCATTTTCTCAACGACTAAACAAGTTTGACAAAACCTTGTGACAAGACCGTGAATCTTTTTTTAAATAAATAAATGGTATTCGATTTGTAAAACCAAGGAGTTTTCAATTAAAAAGATTTTAATATGACAGGAACAGTGGAAATATTCCATTCCCGATACTTTTAGTGCAGCCTATGTACCTACCAACTGAGGTGTCAGAGTCACAGCAGCCTAAGATAATATATGCGCCTGATGAATCACAACTCTTACAGACAGATCTAGAATTGCCAAGTGAACCCAACATTACAGAGGGAAATAATGAAGTCTCGGTGGGGGATGAGGTAGGTGCTGTGGCTGGGGAAGTGTCACAAGGTTGTAGTCACGAATCTGAGAGTAACGAGTTTGAACGTCCTATTGACGCTGTACAAACATAATGTCAAGCAAACAGAACTAGCAACATACAAACTCGGACGTTCAGTAAGGGACAGAAATAATGTTATAAAAAGTTCTTATGTTTATTGTTTTAATAAGTAACGGTGGAGGAATGTGATGTGTGTATGTATGTATCTATAGCACGCGTGGTGCAATCATCAACACAACGACATCGTTATCGTTATCGACATCATTTAGATAGGTGACCATTCTTTCCACATCAAGACCTCTCCGGACTTCGGAGAACACGTGCGGTCCGTGGCTCTATATGGGGCGCCTGTATGGTCAGCGCCACTAGCAGGCGCCCAGCGCTGCAGAACCCAAATTCACGGTCAGCAGCGCAGAGTGGCTATCCGGATCGCACGAGGATACCGAACGGTATCCTACGAGGTACGGTAACTCTCCTGGCGCGTTTTCCACTTTTCAACATCCTGGCGGAGATGGATGCGTGGGTCTACGATCAGACATGCTCCCTCCGCCAGAGCGGCGAAAGCGCGCCTCCAGGGGCGGGGGACAGGCTGAGGCTGTAAGCTCCGCGGCGCGCACTTGGCAAGTGGCGTCACCCCTGCGAATGAAGTTTCCGACCGAGCGCGTCGTGGAGGCCGTCCTGCCGCTCTTTGGAGCCTGGCTCAAAAGGAGCGAGCGCGTTACCTACCGCCTGACGCAGATGCTCACCGGGGCAAGGTTGTTTCGGTGCATACCTGCACAGGATAGGACGCGAGGCCACGGCACAATGCCACCATTGTGATAGCGACCAGGACATCGCACAGCACGCGCTCGAGGCGTGCCCTGGGTGGGCCACTGAGCGGCGGATCCTGGTCGATCGGATCGGGAAGATCTCTCCCTGCCAACAGTAATGTCGGCTATGTTGGCAGAGCACGAAAACTGGAATGCAGTGGTCTCCTTCTGTGAGGGCGTCATGCCTCAGAAGGAGACCGCAGAGCGGGATCGGGAGAGGGCTGATCTTGCTCGAAGAAGGAGGAGACGGCGCCGGGGTGACAACCCCCCTGGCGCCTAATTCCCATACGCCTGAAACCCCCTGCCGTTGGTATAAGGCGGGGAACCTCTGGGTTCGTCGTTGCGTAGATTGGGGAATCTGCGTGCCCACACCAAGCGACCCAAGAGTAGACGGTAGCACGCACGTGGTCACGTGTTGCCGTGGGACGCTTTGGGGATCCTTTACAATCCCCCTGGGGGGGTGACCGCTTTACAGTCACCCTTTCCGAGATGTGCCTATAGGCGTGGCACCAGTGGGTGTCTCTAGTGTGATCATACGAGGACCTGGAGCCTCCCTTAGGTTTCGAAGGTGACCGCTCCAGTGGTTTTAGCCGGTAGTAGTCCGTCCCCGGGGCGAAGGAAGTTCATGAAGAATTTCCACTGGGCACCAATAAAAAAAAGGCCTTCAATGAATCTATCTCGCAGCAATGTGTCCAACAACTCCATACCAAATTCGCAATATACGACGAGTCCTCTTAACCGCGCCGCCCAGTCTTCTATAGTCTCACCATTCGATATAACGGCTTCATAAAATTTTGCCCTGTCGACGAATGTCGATCGTTTTGGTTTGAAGTGTTCGTTGAGCATAGACACTAACTCCTCGAATCCCAATGTATCCAGTTCCATGGGGTGGACTAGATTCCTTGCCAGACGGTAGCTTTCATCCGTCAAATGAGTGAGTAATAAAGACGCCTTACCTTCCCCTTCGATTTTATTGTATTAAATTGGTTCAATCTTCCATAAAATATTTGCAATTCTCGATTTTTGTGGTCATGTGTTTCAGTTCATTTTGATAACAATCGATAAATATGGGTAAAAATGTCCTCGTCGCCAAATGATATGTATTTGGGAAGTAATGAAACATCAGACGGGCGTCAATGCTAGTATATTACTCAGTATGTAAGCGCGCGCGCAGGCCCCCCGTTGCACCACGCGTGCTATAGATGTAGGTACATACATACATCATCAAAACTGCTTGATACGTCACACGCGAATATATACGTCCGAGATTTTTATTCCGTACACTGGGAAAAATGTCGAAAATTAACGTGGAAACGGTTTTAAGTGATTTGTCCAAGAAGGTAGCAGCGCTGACAATAAATATTAATGCGCAATCCAAGTTGATTGAGACGCAAAATAAGAAAATTGACGATCAACAACAGCTGATCAGTGATAATATCGGCATAATTAGTGAACAGAAGCGGGTAATTGAAAACTTGTCAACTAAAATTGACAGGCTTCTAACGTTGATGTCCAGCACGGAGAAAGAGAGCGATGCACCGATCGACATACTCGATACACAGGGAGTGACCGAGAACACTATAGATCCGGAGGTTGCAGTGTTATCCAATCGCGGCCGCCGAGCTATGGAGCGAACTAAGGCTAAGAGTGCGACTACGTTGCATGAGCGGGAGCGTGTGGATGTGGTCAATACTAATAGTTCCAAGGAAAATATGGATGAACAACAATCCATTGGAAAGTCTACAGGGTGGAAAATCGTTAGTAACCATAACAAAAATAAGAAAACGCAGCCTAAAGTAGTACAAAAAGGCGGGAATTTACTGATTTCTTCAATCCAAGCGATTGAAAAAAAAAAGTTTTTACATGTGTGGTCGCTTCATCCGGATACTTCAGGAGAGGCTATAGCTGAACATATTGAGGGTATTTGTAGCTCAAAGGACATTAAAGTGGAAAAACTTACGCCTAAAACTAAAAGAGATTACTCATCCTTTATGATTGGAGTTCCTGAATCGCAGTATGGAAAAATCAATAATGCTGATTGTTGGCCAGTAAATACTCAGTTTAATGAATGGGTGTGGTTTCGCAACCACAGAAAATTAACGGCAGGTCAAGAAAGTCAGTGATAAACCCATTCAAGTATTTTACCAGAATGTTCGAGGATTACGAACAAAAACAGCCATTTTTTATACAAGCCTTTTGGATTCTTCGTACGACCTGATTGCTATTACTGAGACGGGTCTAAATCATTCTTTACATGATGGAGAACTCTTTCCACCATATTACACAACACTACGGTGCGATCGAGTCGATGGACGCAAGCAAGGAGGAGTACTCTTAGCGGCTTCTTCGCGATTGAAGTTGAACCGCGTTACCATCAGTAATGTAAACGCGGCCTCTTTTGAGATTATTTGTGCGACTGTCTACTTTGAGAAAAGATGTTTATTTTTCTGTTGCGTAGTATATATTCCACCTAAAAGTGATGTTAATGAATACATGCATCTATTTCAGTTATTAGAAAATGAGTGTACTAAATATGAAAAAGTGTTAGTGATCGGAGATTTTAATATGCCTTCCACGACCGTGGAAATACAAAATTATTATGAGTATGTTACTGCATTCTGTGGATTCCAACAGGTAAACGAAATACTTAATATTAATAATCGAATTCTGGATTTAGTATTAACAACCTTGCCGGCAAGTGAAGTAGAAGTGTCTCTGGCTGACGAGCCATTAGTCGAAATAGATGTACAGCACCCACCGCTGATCGTTAACATCATGTTGGAGGCGCCGGCGATCTCAGGGGGCGTACGGTCTTCACTTGACATTACTGACAATAATTTAGAAAACGGTAACGGAGTTATGATATACAACACATGGAACTTTACAAAGTGTAACTTTTCAACGCTTTATAATTTGTTGGAGTTCATTGACTGGAGTCCATTATATCTCATTGACGAACCGGAAACAGCAGTGTCTTATTTTTATGAGATGGTAAACGAAGTTGTTAATATTTGCACACCTAGAAAAAATCGTAAAATGACTAAACATAACGCTAGATATACCTACCCTGACTGGTATACGGCTGATTTGATAGTTGATATCAAACGTAAATGGAAACTTCATAAATTATATAAAACGACACGGTCTAGCATAGACTACAAATCTTTTTCACGCTATCGGGTAGTAGTTAAAAATAAAATTATTTTTGCTTATGAGGCATACCAGCGTAAGTTACAAATGAATATAAAGGAAGATCCTAAATCTTTTTGGAAATTTATTAAAAATAAACGGTCTAAACAAAGTAAAATTCGAATTACAAAGCACGGTCAAGAGATCAGGGAGGCGGATTGTGCAGAGGGTTTCGCGGTATATTTTCAATCTGTGTATAGTAAGGAGCGGCCGGAGCTGGACCCGCGAGAAGCGGAGCGCACGGCAGAGCGGGTGGTTGGTGGCATGGCGGCGGGCTCAGCTCACGTGCATGTCGGGCAGTTGAGCGCCCAGGACCTGCGCTTCGCGCTGGCTCGCCTCAAGCCCAAAAAGTCGGTGGGCCCGGACGGTATTCCACCTTTCATTATTAAGGACTGCCGTGCGATATTTATATCACCACTCTTGCACATTTTCAATTTATGTCTGGAAAAGGGTCAGTATCCCGAATTATGGAAAACTACTCGAGTAACTCCAGTACCAAAAGGAGGATCGGGATCTGAAGTAAGTGAATACAGACCTGTAGCCGTATTGTCAGCGTTTGCGAAGGTGTTCGAGAAAGTTTTGCATACATGTATTTTTACACAAGTAAGCTCACAACTTTCTGACGACCAACATGGCTTCCGGCAGGGTCGAAGTACGGGGAGTAACTTGTTCTCATTTGTGAGTCATTTGGTGCCAACCGTGGACGCTGGGGGACAAGTCGACACGGCGTACTTCGATTTTCAGAAAGCCTTCGATAAAGTCGATAATGATATCTTGTTGGCAAAGTTTGCAGCGTCAGGGTTCACACCGAGCCTTTTAAAATTTTTTGCTAGCTATCTCGGCGGGCGCAGACAGTATGTCGAGTATGCAGGGTATGAGTCGAAACCGTACTACACCTATTCAGGGGTAAGTCAGGGAAGCAATCTCGGGCCGTTAGAATTCATCCTGATGATTAACGATCTTCCTGCAGTTGTGAAAGACGCACAGTGTTTGCTATTTGCTGACGATCTTAAGCTGTTCTTGTCAGTAAACAACACTTCAGACTGTCAAAGATTACAAAATGACATAGACCGAGTGGTAGAGTGGAGTAAACTCAACAAATTGGGCTTCAACGTCAGCAAGTGTTGTGTCATGAGTTATGGCCGCGCGCGAATCCCACTGCACTACCCTTACAAGATGGACACTAATATAGTCTCGCGAGTTACGCATATTAGGGACTTAGGGGTAGAGATGGTTCCGGAACTGACTTTTAGAAAGCACATCTCGGATATTAGTAAAAAATCCTTTAGGAATCTCGGTTTTATATTGAGACAGAGTAGGGATTTCCAAAATATTTTTGTGGCCAAATTGTTATACAACGCTTTAGTTCGTAGTCCTCTGGAAATAAACGCTATTATATGGAATCCCCATGAAACCAAATACAGTCTCATGTTGGAAACAATCCAAAACAAATTTACACGGTTTTTATATTTAAAACAGTACGGGGTCTATCCTTACTTTCCGCTAATGTACCCAAGTCTATTTGTAATAGGCATGGTCGGGTACAGTAGGCTGCAGGTGAGGAGAGACGTAGCGCTGGTTAAATATGTATGGAGGGTATTACGTGGGTGGGTAAATCACCCGGATGTGCTCACAGCACTGAAACTACGAGCACCAGATGAGTTCACGTTTTTGCGTCGACGTCCCACATTGTTCCTCGTGCCCCCCGCTAGAACTAATTTACTCCAGTACGCCCCGTTGACTCGTGCTATTAGATTCATGAATATCATCACGCATGAAATAGATATATTTAATTGTAGCCAGTTGAAATTCACAGAAGCAGCATACAAATGTGTAGAAAATTATGTTATACCTTATGTAACTTGATCAGAAAGTGTGTCTTACTCGTGTTAGTTATAGCATCGCCTTGGTGAAAACTGTAATGGTGTTATAATTTGGTTTAATAAATAAATAAATCATACCCTCCCTCTGGTTAAAAGTCCCTTAGTCGGCTTCGACCTCCACGGGAGGAGATGGTGTGGTGCTATATTCCTAGTCCGGACACCACACGGAAAAATCATTTGAAATAATCCTCCTGATATCAAACAATATATCGATATATTAAATAATTAATATACCTACTCTAAATAAATGGATAAAATATATCGATATATTAAATAATTAATGTTAAAGCGAAATATTAATATACTCTAGGATTAATTATCCAACATTTCAACCAATACGAGCCTTTGCTTTCAATTTAAAATTATTGGCATTTTCATTAGTAAACGCTAAATTAACTTCGTAAGTCCATAATATTCCGTAATAAGTTGAAAACCAGTCAAGTGAATGATTTGTATCTTAGGATACATTAATCTTAGGATATGATAGAGTAGATTGTATGATTAATTTCACGGTTTAACCCAATTAACCTTTTATAAAGTAATTTATTAACAAAAATTAAATTATATTTGCCGCTCGAAAAATAGGGATCTTACGGAGCTTACATTCAATCATTTTCTCTGACATTTGGACTGTACCTGACCGGTGAGGGAGTCGATCGCGCAAAGCGTATCTGAGACTTACGTTATGCTTTCGGGTATTCTATCTATCTGGACGGACGAGGGGACGTTGAAGCGTTTCCGAACTTTCCTCCAGTCCGTCGTCATAATAGTTGTCCTGTCTCCATGGGGCCAAAACGGGAGGTAAGATGAAGGGTCACAGGCTGGTGGTCAGAGTCTAGCTCTTGTAGTACTTCAATGGAATGCAACTTAAGGTGACTGTAAAAAGTTCGCCCCCCAGGCATTCCTCGGGGAGGGTTATAAAGGACCCCCTATGCCTCGCTGTGCGTTGTGCTGCGCGCACGGTGGCACGTGACCACGTGCGCGCCACCGTCTACTCGTGGGTCGCTCGGTGTGAGCACGCAGACTCCCCAATCGGTGCGCCCGCAGACCCCCCAATCGGTGCGTCCGCGATCCCCGCGGCCCCCCTCCATGTAGCGATGGCAGGGGGCTTTGGCGTGTAGGACCTGGGCGCCGGGGCCGTCTTGTCCTTCTCCGTGCAGGAGCGACCCTCTCCCGAACCCGTTCTGCAGTCTCCTTTTGGAGCATGACGCTCTCGCAGAAGGAGACCACTGCACTCAAATTTTCATGCTCTACCAACATAGCCGACACTACTGCCGGCAGAGAGTCTCGAGATCTTGCCCGATCCGATCGAGCAGGATCCGCCGCCCGGCGCCGAGCGTGAGCTGGTCGCTTCTACAATGGTGGCACCTCGCGCCCTATTCTGTGCATGTACGCACCGAAACTACCTTGACCGGCGAATACCTGCGTCAGACGGTAGGTGACGCACTTGCTCCTTCTGAGCCAGGATCCGAAGAGCGGCAGGATGACGCTTGGTCGCGAACTACAACCGCAGGCGATGTCGCCACATCTCGAGTGCGCGTCGCCGAGCCAGCCGCCTCATTCTGTCGAACGCCCCTGAAGGCACTCTTTCGCCGCTTTGGCAGAGGGACCGTGACTGATCATAGACTCACGTGTCCATCTCCGCCTGGATGTCGAAAGGCAGAAAGCGCGCCAGGAGAGTTGCCGCCTCGTAGGACACTGTCCTGTAGCGTCGTGCGATCCGTATAGCTACTCTGCGCTGTAGACCGTGAAGTTTGTTTCTGTAGTGCTGGACGCCTGACTGCCGGGATGACCATACAGGCGCCCTGTAGAGAACCACGGACCACACGACGTCCCCGTAGAAACGGCGAACTTCCTCGCTCAGTCTTTCGAGATTGGGCAGCACCCGGTGTAATGCACCCACTACCCTCTTGACTCGGGGGACGAGGCGTGCGAAGTGCTCTTCGAAGCCCCAACTACTGTCCAGGGTGGTTGTTGCTCCACGGCAGTTTGTGGAACCATATCACCTCGGTTTTGTGAGGCGCTATCTGCAGACCCAAGGCGTGGATTTTGGCCACGACAATTGACACCGCTTGCTCGGCAAGCCGGATGGTTCCCTCGAAGGAAAAACTGAAAATGCCTATGCACTAAACAAGTGTCTTCGACCATTCCTTTACTGTTCAGGCTACACGTTTGTGGAATGCCCTCCCAGTGTCTTATTAGACGTGCTAAATCGATAGTGACTTTAAGAGGAATGGTAAAGGAATGTTAGTTATCTTGGTGATTGTTATTATTCTATTTATATTTTTGGTGAAGGAGTATGTATTTATATTTTGTTGTAATTGTTTGTTGAATGTATGTTTGACGTACCTAATACGTTTTTTCGTATTATATTTAAATATTTATTACTACAGTAGTACACCACCCTTTGTCACTCTTATTTCATAATTTTTGTCCATCCAATGGTTGTCTGGAAGAAATCGCTTTATGCGATAAGGCCGCTAATTGTACTCTTGTTACTTATTATTATTTTGTATTTATTTTGGTGTACAATAAAGTATACTCTACTAGTTTAAGTGATCTTCACACGATTTACGGATTTTGACGAATTTCTAAAGCTCCTTCTATATAAAAATAATAATGTAATATAATAATAATTACTTTATTTCATAAAAGGTGCGGTAATACAATGTTATAAACAATTATTTACGAACAAATACCTAAATATACTACACTAAATGGTTTTTCTGTGGTGAAAGCAATAGTGTTATTTTAAAGTCACAAGTCACAAAATATTAGCTACGTAGTTACAATTAACAATAATATGTGTAAGGGTGGAAGCGTGTATGTATGTGGTCTGTATGTGCAAGTGTGGTGTGCATGTGCGTATCTGTGTGTGGTGCATGTTAGTGTCTATTTGATTATTATATTTTATTTATATTAACAATGATAAAATATATTATTCTGTTTCGTCATACGTTTTACCTAATAGGAAGGAGCAAACAGCTATGGGCATGACTGAAATATTTGAATTAATTTCATTATACAGGTTGTCCAGTAAATAGCACGACATACTGCGGGGGGTGAGAGCTTGGGTCAATACTTACCAAAAAAACACAATATATGTTCAGCAAAATCTTGCGGATTTACAGTAGTACAAAATTTTCCGAATATATCGAAAAATCTCTACCTTTACACAGATTTTTAAGCAACTCGTAATGAAAAATTCTTTTTCTAGTTTTTTTTTTACCTCAAATTATTTGTGAATAGTTACTTTATTCTATTAAAAACTAAAATGTTTTCAAGAAATACAATTTTTATTGAAATTTTCACAGTTCAATTTTCTTAAATTTGCTGAACATATATCCGGATTAAGAGTATAGCACCACTCCATCTCCTCCCGTGGATGTCGTAAAAGTCGACTAAGGGAATCTAAACCAGAGGGATGGGCAGCAGCGTCCCTTCTGTGAAACGGTAGCCATACTGCGCTCACCAATCCGCCTGCCAAGCGTGGTGAGTATTGGCAAATACCCCCCAAAATGATGACACAGTTGTGAAAATCTATGGTCCAGGCTTTTGTTCCAGCAGTGGACGTATAAATGGCCGATATGAATATTGTGTTTTTTGGTAGGTATTGACCCAAGCTCTTACCTGCAGTATGTCATGCTATTTACTGGACACCCTGTTGTATGAAAGGGTTAAGATAGAAGAAGATTTTTATTGTAAAGGAATAATGGATCGCAGGCAAAGAACAGATTTTATCTTTACGACGTCTGCTAGCAGTTTTTTATCTCTCCTGAAAAGTCACGGTTTCGTGGGTTGTGGTTGTGGTTTTAGCCCACGATATCACCATCATATCAGCCAAAGGACTCCCACAGCTGAACAAAGGCCTTCTCATAGATTTCCACAACTATGTTGTCCATTTAGGGTGAATTTGCCAGTAAGTACTCTCCCCGCTTGCCGGGGGGGTTAGTGAGTGCAGTATGGCTACTGTTCCGCAGAAAGTAAAAGGTAACTACTGCCCTGTGCTTAAGAGTCCCTTACCACCGAATACACAAACGCCATTTAATGTTAAGTCCCCGCTTAAACAATTTGAGCCGCCCGGTTTTGTACCAAAAACCGGTTTCTCGAATAGTTAAAGCGGGGACTTAACGTTAAATGGCGTTTGAGTATTCGGCCGTTAGTCGCCTGTAACAACATCCACGGGAGGAATTGTGTGGTGCTATATTTTTCACCCGGACACAACACGGAAAAACATGATATCTTAGTTATCCTTCCTATTGTCAGGAATATCCTTCCTTGCATCTCTTACTTTTTTAGTAAAACAAAGTTGTTCTGATGACTCTGTTTGAACAATCTGTTTTTATTTAAGCTCGCAATTTTCTAACGCAAACAGACGGCAAAAACATCTTCGAATAAACAATCGCAGGACTGTAGGTTGTATTAAAGGTCACGATTCACGGGTCACACGCACAGAAGCAGATTTATAAGAAAAATATTTAATGTAGGAACCTATTTATTTTCGGTAGTCATTCGAATTGCGATTTTAGGCTCACAACCTTTACGTATTTTGTCGGTGAAAAAAAAAAGATTTGACAAGTTGGCCAGATAAGATTGTATTTCTAGGAAAATTTACATTTCTAAAGAGGATGGTAGTTACTTTGTAGCAAATGAAATGTATAAGTTTCATAGCAATAAAATATGTAATGGAGTTGGTTTGAACGGAAGTATAAATTTTATTTGGGACTAAGTATAATTTTGTTCCTAGGTTAGTCTCAGGTTAAGCGAGGCTTGGGGGGATCCTTTACAATCCTCCCCGAGAAGTGCCTGGGGGGCACCTTCCCTCCGCTAGAGGGGGTGATAGCTTTACAGTCATCCCCTCCGTGATGTGCCTAAAGGCGTGACACCAATGGGCAGCTCTAGTGTCATCTTACGAGGATCTGGAGCCCCCCTTCAGTGCCGAAGATGACCGCTCCAGTGGTTTTAGCCGGTAGGAGTCCGACATACCACTTCACCCTTCTCCGGGGCGAAGGAAGTTCCATGTAGAATTTCCACTGGACATCAATAAAAAAAAAAGGTTCGTCTCAGGTTAAGTCAATCACCTGTGTTAGATAAGTTTTAAGAACCTATAATTTTTGTGCGCTAAGGCATGTACCTCCTTCCTTAATTTTAACATCTATGTTGTATACTTACTGATATTTTTACAAATAAATATATCTTCTTTATAAATAAAGTAAAAAGAGTCGCCATAGCTGTTAGGATAAATAAGTTGAAGTGGCAATAGGCGGGGCAAATTTCTCGTAGAACTGTTGGCCGTTGGGGTAAAAATGTTCTCGAGTGGAGACCGTGCACCGGTAAACGCAGCGTGAGACGATCTCCAATGAGACGGACGGGTGACCTGGGCCTGCTGTCTCGACATATATAGCGATCGCTAAGTCCTAACGATCCTGCTATAACAACAATTGGTAGTCCATACGGTCGAAGCTATCGAATGTTATTGGTAACTTAACGAACTTTATTGCTAACTTTTCGTTATTTACTATTTACCTTTAATTGCGGACTCGTTAGCTTGCCGAGCCCAACTTCGGGAGCCGATGGCGTTCGGAGAAGGAGAGGGCGCATCGGAATGTCAAGATTATTAACGAATGTGCTCGGTGGAGACTTGCATTCTACATAAACACGTTACTGCAACTGAATTTATTCGTTAATATTTAGTGATCGATAAGTTACCGATGGCATCGTTATCTATGTCGAGACTGCAGGCCCTGGTGAAGGTCACAGGGAGCCTTTTTTTTTTTTGTTTTTTTTGTTGGGCTTCTCGCATACATTTCTGGGAAATGTGGTTGCTTAACCGGTCATTTGCTGGCGAAGCCAAAAGAGGCCTCCACAGCCAGGCTTAAATTAAATATTAATAACTAAGCAACTTTCGCTAAGGGCGCCCCCTGCGGGACACGGACCTCGGCTTAGGGCGTTGCTGGGGATATCAAGCTATTGTTTTGGGGACAGCTGGATCGGTATTATTTAAATTGTATTAGGGGACATTTAAAGCTACAGGCTCGGCACGGGCCGGCGCGAGCAAGAGACGGGAGGGAGAAGTGCTAACTTGAACGGGAAGGTGACGCGGCGATAGGCCTCCGCGACGTCGGTGAGGCGGGCATCCTCGGCGGCGAGGGCGGTACAACGGTCGGGTGTTTAGTGAACGAGACAACGCGAGTCTCTTCATGTGATCTAACGTGATTTTATCGTCTGGATCGACCAGAACGTGCCTCGGGCGGCGTACTCTACTGATACGGGAGGGTTCGTAGTCGGCGGCTGATACCACAAGGGGATTTGGGTGGGACAGGGCAGAATCGAGATAGCGTTTAGACGCTTGTTTCATAAATTGCCTGATGGTCGGCAAGTTAAGGTCGAAATGGAGTTGGTCGTTTCGCATGTACAGAGGCGCTCCGGTGGCCTTGCGCATGAAACGGGTTTGGAGGGTTTCGAACCTACGGAGTGGGTATGATTCAGCGTGTACGAACACTGGGCTGGCATAGGTCATGATGGGTAGAATGCATGTGGTGTAAATTCTCACCTTATTTCTAAGGGATAATTTACTACGAGCGTTCAGAATATAGTGAAGGCGACCGAGCACAAAGGCAGCGCGGGCACGCACCATCTTTGTGTGGGGAATGAAGGTCAGTTTTTTGTCTAGGGTGACTCCAAGATACTTGGCGTGCGGTTCCCAAGGAACCGATTGGCCCAGCATCGCGATCTCCCTGAAGCGTGGGAACACAGGGAGCCCTTGGATACGGGCGGTATGTGTCCGGACGTTGTGGAAATCAATGGGGGAGGCATTTGTTCAGTAGTGGACGTCCTTTCGCTGATATGATGATGATATTTTGTTTAATTCCTCAAGAGTCGAGATTATTTGTTTCAGTATTTACCGAGGGATTTATTCGGAAACGCTAGACTTATATATGTCTCTTAAATGTTATTTTTATCATATTTGTACCGGACGGGCGAACCTACGTGATGAGTAGCTGACGTCCTGTACCTATAGGTTCCGGAAGTACTTTTAAATTTGCCAAACAATCGAACGTGTTGATTCGGTATGTGCACTTATACTTTTAGCGGAGATAACGTTGATAAAATACTAACACAACTTTCACTGTAACTTATGGCAGAGAGCAATTTCAGACTGTATCGCACCACTATTTACTATAAAGAACTAATTACTAATTACTAACTTGGATCTATTTCTGTTCTTGTTCCTGAAGGGACGGGTGCGCTTAGCTACCTTCGATCTGTACGTACACGAGAGCCGTGAAATTGCTTCCCCTTTTCATTGTTTATTTTTACTATTGTCATACAGGTATTGTCTATTTTTTTTCTTGTATATAAAAAAAAATAAGCTCTATTGTGTGTGTCTGTTGTTCCTTAAAGTGTCCTTTTCAGGTATGCAAAGGGAAAGGGTTAAATAACGTGTGTTGGCTGTGTATTTACAGTTATATCCTTAGTTGTAAGGGTGTTGAAGCTGAGTGACTTAACAAATTTCGTTTATTGTCGTAATTATATGACTATACTTATGACTCTAAGTTCAAGGGTGTAAGCAGTGGTCTTGGCCAACTGTTGTTTATATTTTCTTTTAAATTATGCTTATACAGTTAGTACAGAGCGTAGTTTAGGCCTAGTGGCTAAAACACTAGTGATGCTAGTTTTCTACGATTATACATTATCTGTGGGCTGAGGGCGTGGTTATTAACTAAGGGGAATCCCCTTTTCTGGCTTACATTAGTCTAAATCTAGTACATAGGGTTAGTTTTAACAAAATATAAGTACTAATCATTGTTGTATAGGGTGTCTAGGACTAATAGGCAAAAGTTACATTTTGTTTTTTTTTTTACAAATTTTCGAAAATGTACATATTTGACTTATCTAAATATTGTTTATATATATATATATTCTAATACTACGTATGTACATCGCGAGTTATGTCGCGAGCGCTATTGCTATGTGTGTAAACATCATATCGAGGGTTTTGTATGTAAGCGACATTTATGGTTCTCAGAGTTGGTTAGATCATTGTGTTGTATCTGAAGCGGGGTGGAGAACAGTAGTCGGCGCGAAAATATTAGATAATGTATATTGGTCTGACCATCTCCCATTAGAGATAACATGTAATTTTAGCGTAGTTAGATCGAGGTCGGAATTGCCTAGTAGTGAATTCAATCAGATTGTGTGGGGTGTAAGAGACGTGCAACAAATAGAACTATATAAGACTATTTGCACAAAAAGACTACGAGAAGTTGACTTTCCTAGCGAATTTAAAGAATGCTGCGATAAACTGTGTACTAATGTAGAACATAAGGCGATTATTAATAAAATGTATTGTGATATTGTTGACATAGTAGGCGCAGCGGCATGTTCTAGTTACTGTTGCACAGTAAAAAAGAAAAGAAAACCTGTAATAGGTTGGAATAAACACGTTCGACAAGCTCACTTGGAGGCTCGGCTTGCATTTCAAAATTGGGTGCTACTTGGAAAAAAGAAAATAGGTCCTTTATACATTACCATGAAAGAAAGTAAATAGTTGTTTAAAAGGAAACTTAAGTGGTGTCTGGAAAATAGTGAACAAATAAAAATGAACATCATCGCATCTCACCACAAAAATAAAGAATTTTCTAAGTTTTGGAAACACACAAATAGGCTGAACAGCAAAGTGAGCTTACCAGCGAGTGTAGAGGGCGTTAGTGAGTCTGCATCTATTGCCAATCTCTTTCAAAATCATTTTGTTGTAAAGTCCCCTCTTGGACCGTCATCGCAGGGGTCACTACCGGTACGGCAATCAACCACTGAGTCATTTATAAGAGTTACTGCTAAGGAGGTAGCGGAAATTTTAAAGAACATGAAAAGTGGTAAATCTCCTGGGCATGATTCTCTAAGTATTGAGCATTTGCAGCATGCAGGTGTTCACATGCCCAGAGTGTTAGCCATGTTTTTCAACTTTTGCTTCTCACATACTGCCTGAAAATTTTATGAAGACTGTTGGCGTACCGATAATGAAAAACCGGACTGGAGACGCATCGGACATAAATAACTATAGGCCCATATCGTTGGCTACTGTTATAGCTAAAGTGTGCGGTGTGCTTGATAAACAGCTGAATAAACACCTCAATCTCCATGATGGCCAGTTCGGCTTCAAATCTGTTCTTTCTACGGAGACAGCTGTTCTTTGTCTAAAACACACGGTCCGATACTATACAGAAAGGAAAACTCCCGTATACGCGTGTTTTCTTGACATGTCAAAAGCCTTCGATATGGTGTCCTATGATGTTTTGTGGAAGAAACTGTGTGAGGACACAACACTGCCTGACGAGCTCATTGAGATTTTTAAGTACTGGTATGGCCATCAGAGTGATGTGGTGAAATGGGCAGGCTCGCTATCCGAACCGTATGGGTTGGAGTGTGGGGTGAGGCAGGGGGGCCTAACCTCGCCCAGGCTCTTCAGTCTACATGTGGATCGACTGGTTCGTGAGCTCAGCAGCACCATGGTGGGTTGTTCTATTGACGGAACATTTATCAATAATATAAGTTATGATGATATGGTACTGCTGGCCCCATCGATCAGCGCCCTCGGGAAACTTTTAATAGTGTATGAGCGATACGCGGAGGCCCACGGCTGAAGGTGTAATGCAAAAAAAGTGTGTGTTTGGTTTTCAAGGCAGGTACTAAATACTATCTAGAAGTACCACCAGTCACACTCGGGGGGACTGCACTTAACTGGGTAAGCAAATTTAAATATCTCGGGCACTGGGTCACAGCCACACAGACAGATGATATCGACATTGAGAGGGAACGGAGGGCGCTGGCAGTCAGGATTAATATGTTAATCCGTAGGTTTGCAAAGTGTTCTAAGGTTGTAAAGATAACCCTATTCCGGGCTTACTGTCAATCTTTTTACACCTGCAGCTTATGGATCGACTACACTCAAAGGGCTTACAGCGCCTTTCGTGTCCAGTACAATAACGCGCTTAGGGCGCTGTTGGGGTTGCCACGACGATACAGTGCATCAGGAATGTTCGCAGAGGCGCATATAGATGACTTCTTCGCCATCATGCGGAAGCGTGTTGCCTCACTGATGCGGCGGGTGCGTGGCAGCGCCAACAGCCTCTTAGTTACTGTGGCGGATAGGGTACTGCCCGTACTGAGACACTGGACCAAAGTGCATGTAACGCCATCTAACCGTTTCGCCAAATAAAATAATAATTTATAATTTAAATATTGTGAAATGGTTAATGTAATATTAGTAATGTCTTAGATTTTCGCGATTATTACACAGTACCTGGATGACCGAGCTTAGCTCGGTATTTTCGTGTTACTTAACAACGCCATCTGCTGTTGTGTCGTTAAAGCAATTAGTTGCTCATAAAAAATAGTATTATTATTCGCCAATAGATGTCAGGAAGAGTCATATTTTTCAGTTGAGACTACTCAAACGCCTATAAAATGACATTTTCTAAAAATGATTCCTAGCTAGATCGATTTATCGCCCCCGAAACCCCCTATATACAAAATTTTATGAAAATCGTTGGAGCCGATTCCGAGATTCCAATTATATATATACAAGAATTGCTCATTTAAAGATATAAGATAGTATTATTATTCGCCAATAGATGTCAGGAAGAGTCATATTTTTCAGTTGAGACTACTCAAACGCCTATAAAATGACATTTTCTAAAAATGATTCCTAGCTAGATCGATTTATCGCCCCCGAAACCCCCTATATACAAAATTTTATGAAAATCGTTGGAGCCGATTCCGAGATTCCAATTATATATATACAATAATTGCTCATTTAAAGATATAAGATTATAATAAAACAGTTTTAAACGGATTCTATCGGATGCAGGATGCATCCTGCGACCACGAATGCTGCAAAGTATTCGAAACGTCAGGAAAATCAAAAATCAAAATATACGCGATAGAATCCGTTTAAAAGTGTTTTATTATAATGTAATATTAATTACTGAATATTTTGAAATAGATATAAGGTGAGTGATACTAACAAAAATGGATTGTATTATCTGGAATAAAACGTTATTATTATCTACATGTCTCTATTTTCACGGGTTTATATCCCCTGTAAGGGGGAACCCGGTCTTTTGACAGGCTTACGCGGGGACATAAGTCCAACACGCAGAGGCCCTTTAGAGATTTTTAATCTAAAATGTTATGGGACACCAACCGGGGACTCTCCATAGCTGCACTATAAAATGAAGTCATGGATTGTCCCCATGTCATTATTATTATTATTATTTTGTTGTTGCGTCGCGAACAATATTATTTACGTTTATTATATTATAACTTTACACAATGTTTGATATCGCGCACATTTAAATTACACACAATTTTGACGGCGCGGTTGATGCAGTGGTTGATACAGTCGGCTGCTGCGCACCGGGTCGTGTGTTCGATTCCCGCACGGAACAAATATTTGTACGATCTGCAGGTAGTTGTTCGCGCCTGCCAAGCGTGGTGAGTACTTGCAAATTTCCCTCGAAATGACTACACACGGCATGTAACCGGTCGTATATTTGCCCTTGTTCAGCAGTGGACGTATTTTCATCATTTCAGCCGAATAAAGTCCACTGCTGGACACTGGCCCCCCGTAAAGATCGCTACAAGGACCGAACTGGAGGTGTTGTGTACTTATTGGGGGCTTTTGCCATATCGCAACGCTTCAGGCGGGTTGTTAATGTACTCGCTGCCCATCCGCCGACTAACTCATAGTCGCCTAAAAATCGCTATTCTGCGGACCCTGGAAAAGATAATGGGACAAACTATTAAAATTATTGCATTGTCATCGGTCCTTGATAAGTGTCAAATCAATCCGACGTTTTGAAGGGGATGAAAATCGAGTTCAAAAATTCCGTTACATAGGTTCATAGATACATACCAAGCTAGTAAAAGCGTGTTAAAAACACTTGCAACGTTGTCTTATTGTCTTATTTTAAAAAAACGTTGCCCCACACTAGGATTTCTCCTGTGCCGTGGGTGCGTTTACAAACACAAATTCCACACACAATACACCCAGACCCGGAACAACTAACTGCAGATCTTACAAATATTTGTTCCGTGCGGGAATCGAACCCACGACCCGGTGCGCAGCAGCCAACTGTATCAGTCACTGCACTAACCGTGCCGTTGTGATGTCTATAATTGAAGATTAGGCTTCCTTTACGTTATTATCAACATTTTGTTTGACTTTTATTTTTATTTACTATATTAATTTATGAAAATCTACCGTATTCCGAAATAGCAGCATAATTTTGGAGAAACGAAAACAGTATGACGGTAAGGTAGGCGCAGTGGCTAAGCAATTGACTTTCTGCGCTACGTGTCGCGGGTTCGATCCCCGCAAGGAATAAGTATTTGTATGATCTACTGATAATTGTTTCGGGTCTGACAGTTTGTGCATGTGATATTAATGTCTGTACGCCCACGAGAAGATCCTAGTGTCAACGTAAATCATTTTATAAATTTCTGATAACCTTAAACAATTGATATGCGTTGCTTACATATATTCTGCATCGAATTAGACCTAAGCATAGAAAAGCATAGTATCAAAATACGATAACAGTTGATTGATAAAATACAGCATTTTCATAAAACGCAAATTAGTATGCAAACCCGACTAAACTGAAACAGACATAATTTATGCATAAACACATTACTTGAGTCTTAAGCACGTCAATGCATGAGTATACCGTTTGAACACAACTTAAGTTCATTAAAAGGGATAAACAATCGATGTTGTTTCTAAACGCACTGATTTAATACGAGAAACGTGTTGTTAGACTAAGGCACAGACTAAGTTATAACAGGGTATAACCTAGTTATAATAAGGTATTAAGGTTTTCGTAGACTGGATTGTGAAATAAACTTGGTTTGAGGAATATTTGGTTTGTATTGGGGGGTTTTACAGTGGTAGTGGTTGTGATGGTAAATGGTGGTGATGGTTCTCGGCGATGGTAAAAGACGACTCAGGGTTGATATCTAGAGGATGTGCAGCAGCATCCTCCACTGTGCTAATAACAACATACTGTGATCTGAGACTGCGACTTGCTGGTGATATCCCTGTTTTCCCTAGGGAAATCTTCGGACTTCCTACGCCCTAGGGAAGAGCGGCACGGGAGCGGGCCGTATTTTTAACTTGTGTTCCTTCTGCTTAACTATCGTTTGGGGTGCGCAGTTCACCAGACATTGGACCGCAGCCCTGGTAGATATCGGCTCGTCATCTGTACTGACAGGCCCCGTCTCTATGCAATTTGGCCAGCCGCAAATGTCTTCAGGGAGGCGCGCGCAGACCACGTCGCGTCATTGTCTCAGGCCCCCTTCTGGTCGAGAGATAGACTGCCCCAAGTCCGTCCCCCATAGGCTGCAACTCATGAAGGCCGGAGATCGGTCAACGCTCCCGACGCCCGGTGCAATATTTTTGGCGGGTAAGAGAGGTGGTTTCTTCTGCCTCCGCTTCGCCTTCTCTTTTGCGTGCATCACGTTCTCGTGGAGTAAGGTGACGGCATCCCACGCACTCTTGCTTCGGGCTATGGACTGAACCACGGCCGGAAGCGAGGGGCCGACAACTTCGACTGCTGCGATGAGGCCATGGAGCTGCGTCGTGGAAGCTGGGCACTCCTCCAGCGTAGATAAATAAATATCTAAGTCTTAGCTAAAATTATATTAAAAACTGAAATTATTTAGCAGAAAATGCAACAGCTGGCACATTTTACATATTACTAGCCGTACCCGCCCCCTACGCTAGGCGCAAATTATATTAACACCTATTCATGTATTCTGGACCCTGCTGCAAGATATAAAATTGGAACACACATGAAAATTTTAGTTATAATTCATGTATTGATCCCGAAAATTTTCATTGAGAACCCTTGAGCCATTTCGGCGCCTATTCGAGATAACATTCAGTATAGTAAAATGATAATTGTAAACGTTACTATTACGCTTGATGCATAAATAATAATATAATGGCCGAAAACTGTGGAGGGTGTGAGAGAAGGCTTATTCTCTTGTCTTGTCTTGTTTTAACTTGTCAAATGTAATTCTATGCATAATATTGTGGCGAGAAAACAAACATTATCTTATCAATATCACGCTGTAGTCGTTCGCAATCCGACTCATTGGTAATATGCAAAAACAATTTCAGGTCGTCCGCAAAAAGTAGGCAATCCGCGTCTTTGATAACTTCAGGGAGATCATTTATCATAATAATAAATTCCAACGGACCCAAATTACTCCCCTGACTAACTCCTGTGAGTACTATACGAGTTTGAGGTATAGCCAGTGTATTTCACAATTTGCTTCCTATTTCCTAAATAACTGGAAAAAAACTGTAATAGCTCTGGAGTGAAACCTGCCATCGCGAATTTGCTTAACAGAACGTCATTGTCTACGCTATCGAAAGCCGTTCTGAAGTCGAAGTATGCGACATCCAGCTGGGCACCTGCCTCAGAGTCAAGCACTGAAGTGGCATGATTCATAAAGCACATCAAGTTGGAATTCGTGCTGCGACCCATTCGAAAGCCATGATGTGCATCGTTGAGTTGCGTACTCACCTGCGAATAAATGCAAGAACACAACGCGGACTCAAAGACTTTCGCGAATCCTGACAATACAGCCACAGGTCTGTATCCACTGATTTCCGAGCCAAGAGCCCCCTTAGGCACAGGAGTAACCCTGGTTAGAAAACCCCAAAAAGATCTTGGTTGTTCCACAAAGTGGATGTTAGTATATCTGTTTGAGATTAATAGACTGTCCATAGTCGACCGATCACCTTGAATGTTTGCACATATATATAATTTTTTCATTGAGATTTTAATGCTATCCATTTTGTTGTAATTCGCCAGCAGATTTTATTCAAAAGCTTATGATAACATTCTTGGTTTTGATGTATGAAATACCACTGCCATTTTTTATTTTTACATTTAATTAATAACGTAATTTCCTATAATGGATTATATTAATACGTAAATAATGACATTGATTACTCTATATTTGTTTAAATAGCATTAATCACTTGTTTGAGTTGTTTGGTTCTTTTTTATGTTCACTTTATTTATTTAGACTTGATACTGTAAGTGCAAGAGTTATTTTTTTATTTAGTTTAATTGACGTAATAGTTGTGTGGTAGTTTAGTTTAGTTTAGGTATGTCATGCACATTCAAGTTTCCTACCGATGGTGGCGTCGTGTATCGGGACGCTGAGATGCCCTACAATATGGTTGTGCAGAGCGACGTTGATGCATGCTTCGATGTGAGTGCTGTCTGTTGGAATTGGTCAGCTTAATGCTGGCATTAATCATAAACTATAATAAATATTAAAAAATTTAAACCAGGCTTGTTTAGTGTAGAAACTATAAAGTTTAGACTCTTTACTACATTAAACTCACATACAATTAATTTCGAGCACAATATAGTCAAATATATTGTAACAGATGATTTAAAAAGAGTAACCATGGAGTTTCGTGGCCATTCTTCTTCATAGAAAATCTACATGTTGGAACGCGGCAGCTATAGTGTCTGTAAATGGTGTATCATGAATAAAAAATATCTTATTATTATCTGTACCCAGCAGTGGGTGAGTTCGGGTTAGAGTTAAAGTAGTAATGTCTTAAGTTTTCGCGATAATTACTCATTATAATAAAACACTTTTAAAACGGATTCATCATTATTCCAGCCGAATATCGTCCACTGCTGGACCGAAGCCTCCTCCCCCAAAGATTGCCACAACGACCGGTATGGGTTTGTGTTGTGTGCTCATTAGGGGGCTTTGCCATAATCGCTACGCTTGGCAGACGGGTTGGCAATCTCAGTTTGGTTATAAATGTACTCGAAGGACGCTGCTGCCCATCCTCCAGCTAATCCTATGGTCTAGTCGCCTTCGAAAGCCACGGGATGAATTGCCCATAAACGGATTACATCGCGTATACATTCAGTCAAAAAAGTATCGGGAATGGATGATTTGTTTATGGTTCCAAATTCAAATTTTTGTTTTTATTGTTGTAGTTAGATTGGCACAACTGTTTTCCATTTTGGCGCGGAGTTTAAGTTGCATCTGTTATTTTTATTAAATACAGTGCTGTTTTTTGTTATATGATATCTAGTGTGTATAGCGAATTTCATTATGGACAGAAACACCGAACATGGATTTTGTCTTAAACTTTTCATCGCTAATGGAATTTCGTGTTCGGAGTCACTGAAAATGTTACAAAAGGCTTACAGTGAATCGACTTTATCAAAAACACGTGCTTATGAGTGGTACAAAGCGTTCAAAAGCGGTCGAGATGTGATGGAAGATTTGCCTCGCTCTGGTAGGCCATCAACGTCTGCAACTGAAGTTAACATCGCAAAAGTGAAGGAAATAGTGACTGAAAATCCTAATTCAACTTTGAGAGAGATAGCCGCCGAACTTTCTGTATCTCACGAGTCGATCCGTACCATTTTAACTAATCATTTGGGTACCGTTACCGCTCGGCTAGTCCCAAAACCAAACACTCAACAAATACCATCGAGCAACCACCATATTCACCAGATATGGCTCCAGCCGACTTCTTTCTTTTTCCTAAACTCAAATTACCACTTCGTGCCACCCGTTTTCAATCGGTGGAAGACATAAAGGAGAATTCGCGGCGAGAACTGGACTCAATTCCGGAAACAGCGTTTAAAAATGTTTTAATGATTGGATTATTAGAAATCTTTCTTGGGGTCCACAGTTACAAGAGGTTAGTCGAAAATTATTTGCATCAGCAGGTTCTTTGAGGAGAGTACGCAATTTTCTCCCAACTGCTACTAAAACTGCGCTTGCTCAATCCCTCCTTCTTCCTATCCTTGATTATGCTGATGCCAGTTATCTCGATCTTACTGAGGCACAATTAGATAAACTTGAGCGACTGCAAAATGTTTGTATTAGATTTATATTTGGTTTAAGCAAATATGATCATGTTTCAGATTTTCGTACAAAACTCAAGTGGCTTCCAATACGCCTTCACCGGAATTCTCATATTCTATTCCTGCTTTACAATATTTTGTTTAATCCTACAACCCCCTCTTATCTTAAAGAACGTTTTAAGTTCCTTACTGACGCACATTCGAGATTCCTGAGATCATCGGAGAATCTGAGACTTGACATGCCAATGCATTCTACAATTTTTTTGACAAATCCTTTACAGTCCAGGCTGTCCGATTATGGAATGCACTGCCTGTGTCAATAAGAAGAGCACAGTCACTAGCCATTTTTTTAAATCTCGTAAAGGAACATTATCTGTCTATTTAAATATTTGTTGTATTTACTCTTATTTTCATTCTATAAATTTACGTACGATATATATTTATATAGATCCTATATTATCTATAAAAAGTTTAATATTTAGTTGTATATTTTATTTTATTTTTATGTATGTATTAGTATTAAAGGAATATAATATTCCCATCTATATTGTATTAGATTGCCTAGATACGGTATTTGATGTTTTTAGTATAATAAGTACACCACGGACCTCAGTATTTTTCCATATTTTTCTTGTCCATCCAAAGGTTGTCTGTAAGAAATCGCTAATAGCGATAAGACCGCCCATTGTACAATTACTTGTGTTATGATTTATTTTCCTACAAGTTATTATTCTAATGGTGTACAATAAAGAATAATCTATTCTATTATTCGTTGGCGTAAGTGTATCGTTTCTGAAGGAGCATACTTTGAAGGTGATAAAATAAATTTGGATGAGTAGCAAACATTTTCTTTTTTTTTTAAAGGTGTTTTACTATAATGAGAATTAAAGTAACTGAGCTATACAACAACACGGTCGGATAGCAAAACGTAGTAACTGCAATGTTAACAGCTTTGCAAATACAACATTTTACCATCCGATAACAGCGTTGAACATTTCATTTTGACAATAGCGGCGCTTTTCGCTTCACACATACCTATGTAAATACAGTACCTAAGTAAGGGATTCACCACCTTGACCTACAGTAATTAATTTCTTTTAGCTGACTTTTACAACTTTGACCTGCGGTGATAAACGACTTTATACGCCATTTTATATTCCTTAAAGCTTGTAAATAAAGTCTTTACGAAAAGTTATTTCGACATGCGATAGCTATGTAAATTGGTTAACGTCTTAATCAGAGTCATACCATATCACCGTACCAGCCTATTAACGTCAATCGATATACATGGACTCTTCAGCGATCGGACATTACATTGGGGCTATCACTTATTACAAGAGGCCGGCTAGGTAAGTAGGTACCCCCACCGAGCTTCCCACGTTGTAGTCGTGGTGGGGCTTGCGTGTCTCGATGAATCAGTCCCCAAGGGAGAGATTAGACTAAGAGGGATCGACGGTGGAATACAGTGTGGCTATGCACTGGTGTGTGGACGGGCTGTCTGATTTATTGGATGGTGCCAGAATTTCACTTCTCGTATTACCCGGTTCAGGAGAAAATACTGAGGATGTGAAGCTGAGACCTGTTTCGTCAGTCGTGGACACGATTGACAGACTGTCAGCGATGCCAACCTAAATCGTAATCCTGAGATATAGCGAGTAAGACCATCTCTATAAAATAATTACCCCGAGTTGGCGTGCGGCAAGGGGATGCATGGCTGATGGGTAATTCAGTCTCTAGCACGCAACCCCAGGTAACCAGCGTTACTCCTGGTAAAAAATATCCAATAGAATCCAATAAAAAATATGTTTACCCGGGCACAGGGAGTAGTGCTAGGGTGGACCGATTATTTCCCATATCTATAAAAAAACAAAGATGATGATGTTGGGGTAGCGGTGGTTGTCTGCCAAAGCCGAAAAGAATGACGGTCTAGAGCAGCTTCTAACATCGCTGTGGAGGAGGCGGACCTGGATCTTCCGTGGCCTCCATCCAGCAGTTGGGTTGGCCAAGAGTTGCCTTAGCCGGTGGACCTCACGAAGGAGATACAGGCACCGCTAACGGCTGATCTTGGTGCCTGCATCAAAGAACAGCTGGGGCCGTAGAAAACTTTGCAGACAAGTCCCGCGACCTCAAGGGGTTATTTGGCCGCAGCCTCCGAATGGCCGCGCGGACGGTGCAGGCTGCAATAGACGTAGTGGCCCAGCTCACCGCTACTGGGACAAATAGTGAGATGCTGGAGAGGGAGAACGCGGATCTGCATTCTCAACTCTTAAACCTCTTAGCCCAGGTGGGAAAACTAACTGAGGAGACTGATCTTCTCCGTCGGCCGTCAGAGTGGAGACCACTAAGGGATGGTCGAATGTGCCTTGCACCAGTTACTGCCCAATTTTGGAAGGCATGGATGGCGGCGTGTACTCGAGCTATGCGATGCTGCCACAGTATGCGCAAAAGCGCACAGGGCTGATCCCACTCGGAGAAGAAGGACATGGAGCCGGGGTAACAACCACCGTGGCACCCATGTCCAACACGCCTATATGGCGGTGGGAGGCCTCGGGGGTCGTGAGCGCGCCGATTGGGGAATCTTCGTGCTCGTACCGAGTGACCCCCGGGAAGACGGCGGTGTACCCGTGGTTATGTGCCACCGTGTGCGCAGCACAGCGCACAGCGAAGCTTCGGGGGAATTCTTTGCAATCCCCCTGAGATGTATCGGGGGGTGGTGGCCTCTTTATCCGCTAAGCAGCTATACCGTGTTTAAACTATACACCTTCTTGACACTGTGTTTCGGTTTGAAGCGCACTGTAGCTAGTGAAGCTACTGGGTATAAGAGACTAATAACTTGATCTCGAGAAGCTGGTGTGGTGCCACGCAAGACTAGCTCTGGATAGCATTACAATTGGGCGCCTGCCCATAATAATTACCACAAGGCGAACGACTAGATCGTCTCGTCACCATGATGTCATCATTCATTTCGGCCGAATAAAGTCCACTGCTGGACACAGGCCTCCCCCAAAGATCACCACAACGACCGTTAAGGGTGTGTTGTGGGCTCATTAGGGGGTTTTGTCATAATCGCCACGCTTGGCAGACGAGTTGGCGATCGCAGTTGAGCTGCTAATGTACTCGGAAGGACGCTGCTGCCCAGCCTCCGGCTAATGTATTAAAGCAAAAACATTGCATAAATCACCAGGTTTAACAGATTAATGACCTGCATTATGTTTCTTGAGGTGATCTAGCCAGTTGCACTCATCATCAAATCAGCCAATGGACATCCACTGCTGAATCAAAGCCTCCCAAAGATTTCCACAAGGTCCTTTATTTTGGAAGGTATTTGCCAGTACCTACTCGCCACGCTTGGCGGGTTGGTGAGCGCCGTACAGTATGGGTACTGTTGCACAGAAGAGGCGCTGTTACTCTTTCTGGTTTTGAGTCTCTTAGTCACCTTTAACGACATTCACGCCATACGGTTATGTATGGGTGACTGCATATTGGTATTTGAATTGAGCGTATCCGTGTTTCGGAAAGCACGTAAAATCGTCGGTCCCGGTTGTTGTCATTAGACGGCAGTCGTTAAGCCAAGTCGGAGGTCTTTGGACAGCTTGAACAACTCTTGTATAAGGTATCACTATAGATAGTAGTCTCGATTTTAAAGAACACATAAGACTTCTATGTGGCAGAGTTCGGAAATTAATTTATATTTTTAAAAAACTTAGGCACATTGCTGATACCGAGATGCTAAAAAATATCTATTATGCCCTCTGCCAGTCATTAATATCTTATTGCATATCCTCATGGGGAGGAGCCCCGAAAACGGCAATGAAGCCGATCGAGGTAGCTCAGCGCGCCATTCTAAAAGTAAGTGCCTTTAGGCCCATCTACTTCCCAACCGTAACCCTCTACCAGCAATGTGGAGTACTGACTGTGAGACAATTGTTTCTTCTGAATATTGTATTGCTGCAGCATAGTAAACTTATGTATGATCCGTCATTATTACAAAAACGTAGAAAATATATGGTTTGTACCCAGCGGTCTCCTTATAGAACTAGATTCAGTACAAGATTTTTTAATTTCATTGGACCTTATAAACAGAACTACAAATATTTACCAGCTTTCTAAACTAAATTGTAGAAAGAGAGTGTGTGAATATCTACAAAATCTTACCTATGAGGAAACTGAACTTCTACTACTTATTCCACAGTAACAAGCATTCCTGCACTTAACCAATCCTGTATTTGCATTTTTACAAATTCAGCCCGAATTCGGACACAACTAGTAACATATACACCAACTTATGCAACTCCCCACATACACTCATACATACATGCACCAACACATTCACGGCCCACACACCCTCTTACACTTCACTCACTCATATTTCACCTCCACACAAAGAGAGGACTCTCCAGGCATACAAATTTATTTTTTGTTTATTTAAATAGATAACAAGACAAAATTAATAATATAGAATTGTATTGTACAACTGAACAATCTCGTGTAATTGGCTAGAAATGTTGAAATTCGAGGTGATTGGCGCTGATATCCGAAATACAGGCTACGCTTAGTTCGGATACAGATGCCAATACATTTTGTACTTAGAAGCAGCCTTTTTTTAAGGTTGCCAACTAACCAAAATAAAGAAGTTTTAGCACACAGAAGGACCTCATCGTCATATCAGCCATTTATACGTCCATTGATGAACAAATGCCTCCCCCATAGATTTCCCTTATTGTGTCATCATTTTGGGGGGTTTTTGCCAATACTCACCACGCTAGGCAGGCGGGTTTGTATGCGCAGCATGGTCACTGTCCCACAGAAGGGACGCTGCTGCCCATCTCTCGTGGTAGAGTCCCTTAGTCGCCGTTTACGACATCCAACGGAAAGAGATGGACTGTTGCTGTATTCTTAATCCGGACACCACACGGAATAGTACGGAACAGTAGAAGGATCCTGCTACACATCTTTTTGGGCGTCACTCAATTGACACTCACCGCTCAGACAGGGGCTGCCTCTTTGCTAAGAAGCACATGCCAAGATCTGTATTATTTTGATAACTTTTACTTCACCTACATCTTTGATATACAACCTAAGGTATCCGAGCCTGGTATTTATGCTATACAGCTATTTCGCTACAGTGTGATCAAGATCTGCAGGTCACAGAACCGCCATTATTAGTAATAGAGACCTTGTCGGCTATTAGACACTTTAAAATTACACCTTTACTGTAACTACAATGGCTGAGCCCTTTAGGTCAGACGAGACGACGACGACATGGAGTGCTAGAAGCCTCTCGGCTAGAAAACATTTACAACAAATTTAGAGTTATTTTTGTTGTTACTTTTTATTTACTACTAGTTATCCTGTGCTTGACCCGATTATTTTCTTCTTAATGAGTAGGCATTTTTTTAGCTTGGTATCCTAAGCAAATAGTTATTTTTATGAACATCTTTGTAACTGAATAGGGTAAAACGCGAAAAATAAAAAAGTCATCCAATACTTATTTTATGCAAGCGTGGCGATTATGGCAAAACACAACCACACACAAAAAAAAATGCACCCACAACACACCCATATCGGTCGTTGTGGTGACCTTTGGGGGAGGCCTGTGTCCAGCAGTGAACTTCAGTCGGCCGAAATTATGACTTATTTTATGTGAACAATTACACTTATTTTGTTACCGGCGGCATCAGCGCCCATACGAGTAATCGGAATTTGCTTAGAAAAGATACCTCAGTAAAAGGGGTTGATTATTATTTAAGCTACCGAAGAGTCATTTAACTGATTATATTGATTTAACGGGGTTAACAATAAAAGAGCCTCAACTAGTGACAATAGTTAAGTGCGTACGGCACATCCTAGGCAGCAAGCCCGTTCAGTTTTTATGACATTTGGTAGTTTGTTATATATTTTATAGACATCACCAAGGGACCCGAGGAGTCCATAGCTAGTCGAGAAGTGGGTAGATTTACTCTATTTTTGTGTCGAAGTATAATTTTGGCTTGTATGTTTTCACGTTTATTAAAGAATTCAGGGTATTTATAATTGTTATATATATATTTATAATCACGCACAGTGTAAACACATGCGCGAAAACAGTCATTATATAGGTGATTGAACCACAAAATGATTTATTGACGTATTATGTGAACGCCGACGTCTTAATTAACTGCACGTTACTTTGCTATAGAGGAAAAAGGAAAATTCACCTTTCACTAGGTAATATTATAAAGAAATATGGTTAGTGTTTTTAATGAACGTCATTTGAATAAGGTCCTCGTATTATAGAACTACTAGCTGTCGCCCGTGGTTTCACCCGCGTTACAAAAACACGGAATCATGTTTGTATTTCTTTTCAACCAAAAAGCCTATTAACTATTTTCTAGATCGATTAGATCTAACTTAAAAAATAACTGATACTCTCATCTCCTCTTTTACCCCTTAAGGATACAATTTATAAAAAACACTGAAACACGTGTGGCGACACCTACATCGCCAGCATAACTACAACTTACAGCGACAAATAAATGAAAAATAATGAACAATTGATAGCAAATAAATCAAAAACGAAATGAAATGACATCTACTTGAATATTAATTGCAACTCTCCGATGACGTCAAAGAATCCTGAATCACGCTTGTAAAGTATTCGCGCAACGCTGCATATCTGCTATCTGGCCCCGGGGATTTCCGGTTCGGCATTGGACACACTGCATTTGTCACGTTTTGTGCGACCCGCATCCACTCACACTCAGTGTGACTGACGGGCATCGGCCAGTTGCTGCGCTAAAGAACACTCATGGCAACATCATCCGGGCCTGCGACACACGTGACCCACATTTTGGTCAGGTTACTCCCAAGATCTGAAACAGCCACCTCTGATCACTCTGGAACATACGATTCTGGGTAAATCAAAGTCAAATTCAAAAGTTTCTTATTCATGTAAACCATTTGCTGGCTCTAACAAATAGTCAGAATTTAAATAATTTAAATCATTCCACTCGTCGCTTGTACCGACGATAACGACTCGCCCATGCATAAACCTTCTGCTTCAAAAAATCTGAAGTCTGTGACACTGGACATATATCCTCAAGGGTCCAATCCTCGAGAATACTCGCCTTACAAAGCTTATTGACGGCACGGTTAGTGCAGTGGCTGATACAGTCGGCTGCTGCGCTCCGGGTCGTGGGTTCGATTCCCGCACGGAACAAATATTTGTATGATCTGCAGGTAGTTGTTCCGGGTCTGGGTGTATTGTATGCGGACTTCATGTCTGTAAACGCCCCCACGACACAGGAGAAATCCTAGTGGGGCAATTTTATTTTTATTTATATATATAATGAATAATATATATATATATATAAAGATAGATATATATATATAGACTAATATATATATATATATATATATATATATATATATATATATATATTCGTCTTGGTTGAGTTGCCCGCCATGAAGCCGATAAATTCATCGTGGAGTACCGTGGCGTAGTCGATACGCCGCTCGTTCCTGTAGGTACTGCACTGCATGTGAATTGCACGTAAGCTACACGACTTGCTGCTACATCTGTACAAGATTTAGTGAGTATTGCTTAGATCTTTGCTGCCTTCAAAATAGCCAGAAAGCATCAAACCCAGGGCACACACCAGCACCCTATTTTAATTATGCATGGTAGTCGTGGCCAAAGTTTGGCGGGAGTGGCATGATAGTCCCGAATCGCATCCTCCAGTGCGCTCTTTTATTGGTCGTTGCAGTGGATACTGATAGTTATAGTCCTGTCATTCTCTTCCTTATGGATGTGGTCGGACTGCGACAGAAGTTCAACGTAAGCTTGCAGTTGCGGTGCCGGATGGAGGATAAATGACACAACCTCTCGCCTCAAGACGAAAATCTTTAACCAGGGTATGTTACATATACTACCGATGACATATTGCACAGAGATGTGTTCTCTCGGTGCGCGCGTCATAAGAAAGCTCAAGGTCGCTCGGCTAGACTCGTATAGACCCACTTCATCTCCCGTGGGTGTAGTAAAAAGCGACTAAGGGACTAAACCAGAAGGATGGCAGTAGCGTCCCTTCTGTGGAACAGTAGCCATACTACGCTCACCAACCCGCCTGCCAAGCGTGGTGAATACTGGCTCTACCACACGGAACACCACACGGAATTGTTGCTGAAATAATCAATCTAACATTAACATTAATTGATCCATATACATTAACAGAAACCTCGCTTACAAATTACAATTATAGTTCAAACCTAAACCAGTATGTAAATACTCGCAATTCTACATTTCGTTTGGACTACACGGCACCTGATTGCAATCATGGCCGGGCTAAGAAAATAATATTGTTGTAGCTAGCAATCGCCATAATATTCGAGTAAATGGAACCATTTGCAAAGGTAACGGGCTTGGAATGGCCGTTCAGACGTATAAGGGACCTCTGTGGACCTCCGAAGTACTGTAGCGTGCCTATGAGTTTTGCTAATGTCCGGATTTTTGCTTTTTAAGTTTCATTGTGATTAATATCACTGCGAGTTTTGGTGTTTTTACAGTTTAGGCGCAGTATGGTCAAGAGGAATAATATGTGTTACACACGGATTGAATACCGCCATTAATATAAAATATACAGCATGTTAAATAGCAGATGCTTGAGGGCGTTCCCTTAAACTCGTTGATCTACGTCATTAATAAATAATATACAGATACTGGATTATACGCAACTTAAAATGGTCGAAATATGCATGATAAATGCTGGAAATATGCGAAAAATCGCTAAGACGTGCAGAATATGCGACATCAAGTTTAAATTAATACTACAAAATAAAGCCTTTATGTTTATTTAAAAAATTCAGCATTAAATAAATCAGAACCAATTTCTTTACTTATTACTTTATTTTTATTTATGAAAATGATAACAATCAAGTACTGTTCCAAATATTCAATGAAAGTCTAGAAAAGTAAGAAA
The DNA here is from genome assembly GCA_947459985.1 of Diloba caeruleocephala. Classification (NCBI taxonomy): domain Eukaryota; kingdom Metazoa; phylum Arthropoda; class Insecta; order Lepidoptera; family Noctuidae; genus Diloba; species Diloba caeruleocephala. The sequence continues at coordinate 9,292,617 of OX381629.1, forward strand.
GAAATCATATCAGCCACACGACTTCCACAGTTGAACAAAGCCCCCCCCCCCCCCCCCCCCCCTTCTGGATTTCCAACAACATCTACCACCAGTATTTTGTAAGGGGCGTAATGTAATATTGGAGTTCATGCACAATTTCGGAATAGTCCTGGGTTTCTTCATTGGTAAGGAGTTTTACATATAATTGGAAAAAAATACAGCGGTACTCTCTGTCAGATCCGCGATTCAGCATTCAGAAGGTCACTCGTCACCTTAATCGATGACAAGTGGTACTGGAATAATGTGATGAAGTTATGGAAAGTGCATCATAAAGAGTGGATATTATAAAGAGATGTGACGTTAGGCCGAGTGTAGACCAACTATCCCTTTCGGAAGGCCTGATTTTGACTTGTAACAAATTAAAAAACATGATATCTCGCAAAATTGTTTTATGTGGCAACACTAGTAATCGTAATGTACCTATCACTTTAGATTTTATTATTAGTGGAATAAGGTAAATTAAATTATGTGGACTCCCTTCGTCGGCTGTCGCCTGCGGACAATTTTTAGGACTTTGCACCCCGTGTGTCGTGTTTGTACAAAAACAAAACTTATAGTTTTAGTCATACGTTATACGTTCTGCGTGATTGAATTTGAACGGTTTATACGATTTTGGCGGTAGCATTCATTCGTAAATGCAAAATGGATATTTTTATCTTTCGGATCTAAAAAATATAAATATGTAGGTACCTACCTAAGTTTGAGCAGTATAACGAAGAGCTGGATAAATCTTATGTGCCTTATGTGTGTAGGTATTTCATTTCGGAAACAGTTGGGAAGTTTAAATCGCACGTCAAATCTATTTTCATAAAGCATATTATAGGATTAAAGACTATGTTGACGATAGGGACATATGGCGGTAGTACTTTTCTGCACATGTGGCTACCCTGGAAACCAATATAAATATACACTTGTTTGCATTATGTTATTTTTGTTATGTATATATTTACTAGTACATTGGCAGAATTCGAGAGGGTGACATAAAATTATCGTATAATTTATTAATAAAATTAGTATAATAGTGGCTACATTGTTGCATTAGGTACCAAACTTGTAATAACATTTGTGGAGAGATAAATAAATTCTTAAATATAAATAGTTATATAAAAAAAAACAGTTTTCTTCTACATGCTTACTCGTACTTTGAACAAATCTAATTTTCAAATTTCTCATGTTAGAATCGACACCCATTAGGGTAAACCTCAGTCTGTGTGGGCTAAATCCCTGAGGGTAGACAACGTCGCCGTGCTGCGAAGGCCGCAGCGAACGATGGTCCTTAGGGTAATAAGGGAATACCGCACGGTCTCCTACGAGGCGGGGAGCCTCCTTGCCGGATCACCGCCTTGGGATCTAGAAGCGAGAGCCCTCGCGTCGCTGTATCAGTGGCGCGGGGAGGCGCTAAGTCGGGGCGAACCGCTAGTACCTCGTGAGATCGAGGTGCGTCGGTTTGAGCTCCGGCGGATCCTGGTGGCTGAGTGGAACGGGCGACTGGAGCGGCCCACTGCAGGGCACGCCGCGATAGCGGCGGTAAGACCGGTAATGGAGGAATGGCTGGAGAGGCGGCATGGCGCCCTCACCTACCGGATGACGCAGGTACTCTCGAACCATGGGTGTTTCGGGAAGTACCTGTGTCGAATAGGCCGAGAAGAGACGCCTGGTTGTCATCACTGCGGAGACTGACTGGAAGACACGGCGCAGCACACGTTGGAGGAGTGCCCAGCTTGGGGGTGACCTCTCGCTTCCGGCCGTGGTTCGGTCCATCGTCCGGAGCGAGAGCGCGTGGGATGCCGTCGCCTCCTTTTGAGAGGAAGTGATGCAAGCAAAGGAGGAGGCAGAGCGGGTACGGAGGGATATCTCCGATCCCCTCCGCAGAAGACACACCGGGCGTCGGCGCCGGGGTGGGGCGCCGGACAATCTCCGGCCACCATGAGGAGCGGCCTGCGGGCGACGAACCAGGGGCGGTCCGTTGCCCGAACAGAAACAGGCCCGAGATGGCGGCGCGCGTGTACCCCCCCCCCCCCCCCCCCGCCGAAGGATAGGTGCGGCCAACAAGGCCGCACACAGAAGGGGCCCGTCAATCATTGACGGGCCGATATCTGCCGGGGGAGCGGTCCAATGCAGAAAAGCGTACATCTCACCTCCGGCTAGAGGTAAGAAGAAGGACACCGTGGGGTTTTAGCCGGTTTGATCCCGGCATGCCCCTCCGCCCTTCCCAAGGCGAGTCCAAGTCCAAGAGGATTTCCCCAAAAAAAAAGGGTGAACCTCAGTCTAGCCACCTAAGTTTACTTAAATTGATTATAAACATTGTTTCGGGAATACAATGAAACTTTCAACATCATTTTGATTGTCTCATTTTATGCTTGAGTGTTATATTTTTATTTTATTATACTTGTAACAAGTTTCTGTGGAAATGAAGTCGGTTTTAACGTCATTACGGTAGTAAAAACACGAGAGAAACAAGAAGGAGGCATTGGACCATTGATATAGAAAAACATTGGACCAAAAGTTTTGAAAGTTTCTTAGGCCTGCTTACAAAGTTAACCTGGCAGAACTTTCTAGAATAACCTAGTTTCAAATGAATGGTATTCGAATGAGTTTCTGGTTGAAGAGGTTTTGAATGATGATCAATGTATACAGTATGTCGTTCTTAGGCCGCAGGCTCGTCGCTGAACGATCTCCGGCCACCATAAGAAGCGGCCTGCGGGCGACGAATGGAGGACAGCCCGTCACCCGAACAGAAATCGGCCCGAGACAGTGGCGTGTGTGGTCTGCGCACGCCTCTTTGAAGATATGTGTGAGTGGCCAGGTCGCACGGAGACAGGGTCCGTCATAGAGTGGCGGACCAACACCTGCCTAAGCTGCGGTCTAATGATGACAAAGCGAACACGTCACCCCCAGCGAGAGGAAGTGAGTAGTAGGAGTGGAAAGACACCATGGGGTTTTAGCCGATAAGAGTCCGGCATGCCCCCCCGCCCTTCCCAAAGCGGAGGATATCCATGGGTAATTCCCACGAAAAAAAATAAAAAAGGCCACAGGCTCGTCATCTTCCCTCAGAAGTCATTGCATACAATGTCATCACGGTTCTGGTCAGGGTCACCTTACACACGCATCAGCCCGTAAACGTCCAATACTGAATAGGGGCCTCCCAATTATCACTACAATGAGCGCTCATAGGAGATATTTCCATAATCACCACGCTTGGAAGGCCAATTGGCGCTAACACGGGAGGATGCTGCTGCTTTTCGATATTAACCCTTAGTCGCATTTTACGACACCCCTGAGTGGAGAGGAGTAGTTTATTCTTTGTCAGGAACCATACGAAACAGGGTCACCTACTTCCTTATAATTTTTCAACGAAGTTCTTAGACTATATACGCTTAATACTCACGAAGTTGACGGCTTCTCTGTGCCAAATTCGTGAACGGGTGCTGATTGCGGTGACTGGCCGTCTTGCTGACTAAAACTACCTCACATTTCTTTGACTGAGTCTCCAGCCTTCGAGTCAGGAGAGGGTCACTATTCAAGGTTCCCCGCAGTTAGATACTCTGTGGTAGTGACACGCTCTGGCTCTGCGTCGGAGCATACGGAGCGTTGGCACTTTTACTTTTGTTTGTTCTGTTTGTGTGCGGATTTGCCGAATAATGAATGTAATTTCATGGGAATCAATACAAAGTAAATCCGTACGCTCCATACGCTCCGATGCCGGGCCGATGGTCGCGCAGGTTTACGCTTCGGCATGCAGTTGTGCCACGCGCCGCCACTCGCGAGGAAGTAGTCGGCGTCATCAAATTTTCGCGCCAGATGTGAACGTTAATTACCTTTCAACATCTATGTTCTATTGCTATATAAATTTTAATAAACAAATTATAATATGATTACTTAGTACGCGGAGACGTGTTGCTGGGGAGTGTGTTGCGCCTCTTCTTCTCCCATTCTTAAACACTAGGAAGCGCTGAAGGGCGGGCGTTTTGTTGTTGACATTAATAATGTAGGTACATACTTTGCCTTACAACACTCTCTTTTGTCTTTCTTCCTTCTGTTCGTATCCATCCTTAGATGTTTGGTAGGCCTATGACTACAGCTGTGCTCTCTCACGCAAGTATTTGCGGAAGAGAGCCTATAGTCGCGATGTTAAAATATCGATATTTTGCATCTCAAATTCGATGTTCCGCTAATATCGATATACATCGACGCTCCCCAGTTTAGAGCAATTAACAAGTTGTTAGCCGGTTGAGGTTCACAACTGGCCGCAACACGCTAGATGATATGCGATTTTACGTTTCTCGACTAATGACTTTGAACGTCTTTGCGGGAGACATCAATTTCAATGGATACTTGTATTTTTCCGACGTGACTGTTGTCTAAACTGTTGAAATTACAAAACATTGTCATCGTTGTCATCTGTTCCATTTATGTTCCATCCCTTGTGCTCGAATATCGAGAGACGGACGCAAGTTTATGAAGTGGAGGACAAAAAAACGAGTGGATTCGCTTACGGAAGGAGATTTTCTTACGTATTTTGAAGAACTTTCCAAAAAATATCAAAGTTCAACGCTTTGGAGCACATATTCAATGTTACGAACAACTATACAGATAAGACATAATGTAAATATAAAGAAATATGTAAATTTGACGGCTTTTCTCAAGAAATTATCCACCGGCTACAAGGCAAAGAAATCCAAAGTTTTCACGAGGACAGATTTCGAGAATTTCGTAAATAAGGCACCAAATGAAAAATACTTAGCAACATTTGTTTTGTATTATTTTCATCAAACTAAATTGCTCGGTAGAGGTAGCAACCAAAATACAGTTGTAACACACTTATTTTTTGTTTTACAGGTTGCTTTAATTTTTGGGATCAGCGATGCCTGCAGAGGGATAGAACTGGGTAACAAAACTATGGAAGATGTCGAAACTGATACCTATCTTCAAGCCATAAATTTGCCCGAAAAAGTGGAGAATTTCTAAAAATTGTCAAAGCCTACCAAGATTTACGGCCGAGTGGAGTGGGCACGTCTAGATTATAGATCTAGATAGATAGACACTCAAAACTGAAAATACACAAGGCAAGTTATAGGCAAAAATAAATTAAGCAACATGCCAAACGAGATCGCCACCTATATAAATGTGCCTAATCCGGAACAGTACACTGGCCACTGTTTCCGAAGAACATCCATGATTCTGTATCCAGAACATCCAAACGAGGAACCCTCAAACCTGGAACTACGTGTATCTCCCACATATAACTCAATATTCATCTTCACAGAGGACTGAAATTAAGTTACCGGGAAAAAAAATCTCGTTGAATATTCAGAATTGTACAAATTGTACATTACATTTTTAATCAAATAAACTCTTTCATATTGTATTAGATTATTATATTTTCTCGCAATCGTAGTGAAAAGTAGAGTGTAATACACGGCGCTAATAGACCCGATATTATTTTAAAATGATGATCCAATTCGTGGAAGAAAGTGCTATACAAATATTAGATCCGTGCGAGGATTGAACCCGCGACAGGTACTGCAGAAATCCAATCGGTTAACCACTGCGCCAACGGTGCCGTCAAAGATATTCGTATGACGATTGAAATATTTGCATAACAAGAGACGGAGGGATTGGAATCCGTAAAGAACGGTTGCGCATTCAACTTTCTTGACCGCAGCAATGTTGCTTAATTTTCTAGATCGATCGTTAAGAACGTGGCATGAGTAGTCCTTTGCTCAAAAAATTGCGTCTCTGGTTGAAACCAAAGCCACGGCTGTCTCTATTTATTTACGTACGTATACAATCATAGGAAAATCAGGGCCTGAAAAACCATCCTTTAAAGAAAAGTATTGACTCTAGGGTAGTTTTTTTGACAATCAAGGATATGCAACTGTCGTCCCGCGAAAATTCAAATTCCGAACACAAGATGTTCGTGTTCGGGAGTCTGCGAGTGTTGCTGGAAACTTTAAATTTGAATATGGAACGCTAAACTTTAGAAATGGCGGCTTACGACTGGGACCTATGCAGTTGAATAAATGTAGTTTGTATTACATACTACGAGTATGTGTTTAAAGAAAGACTTTCTGTTAAATGGCACAAAACTGTTCCTGTTTATTTTAACTGCTGCAGTTTCTTTCTTAATTTTCATTAGAAAAATAAATTGATAATTACTATCTAATACCAAAACTTCTTCACTTTTAAAATTCCTAGTGTTTTACAAAATTTTAAGCAGCCAGTGGTCCGGTAAGTTCTAGTAATATTATAGAATCATAATCAAATGAAAGGCGACACTGTCTTAACAAAAGGCTGTAAAATTTATATCACTACAATTATGTAGATATATATAATAATTATGTACATCAAAATAATTTTATTTTATTTTATTTTATTAGGATCTCCAACAAAGAATACACATTTCATTATAAATAATAACAACAATATACATTTAAGCCTTTTGCTTCCTCAATTATAGGAGTTCACAGCTAATAATATATTTAGAAAGCGCTATCTTTAGGAGTTTTGCAGTCTAAAAGCTAAAGTAGGCATTTATAATACTCCGTTCCACCCACAGAAATAGGAAATAAGGAGAAGTGGTACGGGGGCGTAACCGCGCCACCGCGACATGCACAATTTGATTCATCCGGAAAAAATGGCCGTTTTATAACATCAGTTAAGATTCGATCGCGTAAGTGAAACTTTGTTAAATTGTCGTGTTGTTCGGGGATAACATGCAAAAACCGAAGCGAAAATAATAACTTTATCAAGGAAGGAATCGTATACAATATCCAAGTGAAGGAATTTTCTTGTATTTGTCTATAAAAAGAATAAATTAAAAATGATTGTTTTCTTTATTATGTTACATTTGGATTGATGGAGTAGAACGACATTATTATTTTGTAGAAAATACAATGCTTCTCATCTACCACTTTTAACTAGCAATCGGTGAATAATAAACGCAGTGAATAGAACACCGAATGATACTCCCAATAAACATACGCGTTGCATGGTACGGCTGTCGTTTGCGGTCTGTACGTTCGGTATGATTGGCTACCTACAAAGTCGTGGGTGTGTTTTAGTATGAGCCCATTATAATGTTGTGTTTATTCAGTTCATTGGATGAGAACTTGTAACTGTGTGCATTAGTGTGCTTTTATGAAGAATGGTAGTGGGAAAATGGATTTCTAGGCTCCCATAAATTTTATCTACATGGCATATCTCCTTTCGTCCAATATCTTTGGTTCCACCACATGTCGTGCCATACACGTGGTTTTACGTTACCGGAGATGTATGATGTGGCGTCGATTAAATTTGTTCAAGGTAATTCACTATTGTCAGCACCTTAACTGTATTTTTTAAATAATGTTCTCGGATTCAATACCGAAATCGCAGTACAAGTAAAGCAAAAGGTTGAATGCACAGACTGTAGCAGGAGAGGGTTTCGTCGTTTTGCGGTAACAATTTAGCGGGAATTAGGGAAGTGGGTCAACAGCACAGATTAGAAAGCAAATGAAGTGACAATGTGACGAATGCGATGGATGTCCGTCTACAACACTACGTATGTCAAATCTCAACGTTTCGTCCATTCGACAAGCAGAAATACGCCGCCGGCGATCGATACCATGCCAGTGCTTTTATTCAGTGTACTGTGTAGTACCTCACTAATTCGTGCCTAACCTCTGGTCAATAGTAACTTTTTATTTTAAACTAGCTGCGCCTCGCGGTTTCACCCACTGTTTAATTTAAAAGAAATCGGATGTATTCGGCATAGACAGTTGACATATAAAGTAAATATATATATTGGATTTCATGGGTTTTAATATTTTTGTGACGTAGTGTGGTCATCCCCTCGCTCGCTCGGTTCAAGCACAAAGAATCCCTAAGAGCGCGCCCGTCATCCCCAAGGTGGTAAGCTGACGTAACGGTTCTTTTGTGTATTTTTATTTAAAGAAGCTTAATGCGAAATGTGTTACACTTTACTACGAGTAGTATTGTTCTTACCCTTATGAAGTTAAATATGCGGATGCTGTCGTTTGTCATACTTGTCGTGGTGGCCTGGAGGTTTACGGACTTGCTTCTTAGGCTCTGGAATGCGGATTCAAAACCTGGCATATTTCAATGTCATAAGAAAGTAATTTCTTAGTAAATTTAGGACAACCCTGACCTTAACAGTGAAGGAAACATCGTGAGGCAACGGGTCCAATCGGGTACCAACTAATGCAATTTCATTATTGCATATGTTTGGATACACCCTTATATAGTCACTGAACCAAATGAGGTGATTATTTCCGTGTTCGGCGCTCGCAGTGGGCTGAAAATCGAGTTTAACAGACATAGGAAAATATTTTCGTATTCGTCGTTTTCTTAAATTGGAATCACTTTATCTTGACCTTCATCTTGATACATAATTGATAAGGTGTCATAGAACACGCTAAAGATACAAATTTGTTTTAGTTTTTTTGAAAAGATTGCGTGGCGGTCATCGTAAAATAATTGAAATCTCAGTTATCACATGCGTGCGTAAAGATTTTCTTCACACAATTTTTCTCATATTTTTCTGATTACTTTTGACGTATTTCACTTCAATAGCGGAAATGCGATACCAGAGAAAAAAAGGTTTTCATTATTAATTTTATTTCTTATTATAACGGCTTAAGTTTAATATAACCGAGAAAACACCAGCACAATAGCTTGGCCGGCCCAGCCATCTCCAGAGTTTTTTTGTTTTTTTAGGTTTCCGAACGTCAGAAGGAAAACACGGCGGTACCATTATAGGATCACTCGTGTGTCATAGCCAATTTGCTCTGAATCTACTGAACCGATTAAGTTGAAATTTGGTACACGTATGGATTTCTGCGACCCAAACATGTACGTGTAACGTAAATTTTGAATATGGGGGTCGTTTTTGGGGGCAATATAGATAATTAAAGAATATTTTTTAGCAAACTGTACCGTGTAATATATGAAATGGAAGGGCTTATTCTGAGGGTCTCAAATCTATTTATTTTATAATTTTAAACAATATAGATTTAAAGTTATTTAAGAAAATAGACGAAAATCGACCACCCCCCTTATCTCCGAAACTATTGAGCCTAAAATTCTGAAAACCATATAGGTAATAGCTCATTACCTATAGATTACAGGAAAACTATAAGACGTCTATGGTCTTAAAATAACATGGTATATCTTTCAATACTTTGCGTACAAACTTAAGTTTGCGGTTGAATGTATGTTGGAATGTTTGTTCTTGGGATAAGTTATTGGTATAAGATCGAATCCAACAATAGACAATTTATTTAGCAATTTCGGAATTCTCTCCACGCGAGTTCAATTCGCACTTGACCGGTTTTTTTAAACTAGCAGACAATGAGCAGCTTAAACTAAAAGATTTAATATTTCCTTAATTTGTTGGCAACAGATATGTAATTTTCTCAGTATAGCCTATTACAATTACAGATAACTATTATAATAATTAATAATTGGTAGGTACCTAATGCGGTCACTCAGTTAAGCTTAATTATATTAAACGGCAGTTAGGCTGGTCACTAATCGTTCTCTAGAATTAAGGGGGAAGGGCAAAGGAGCATGCCGGGGCTCCTACTGGCTAAAACCACTCATCTTCGGCACCTAAACCAAACTTTCTAATAACAAAATCTCTTTTATTGACCGCGAAAGGCACTGCATAAACATGTGTCTTCTACAGTCTACAGGCAAAGTCAGGCAGCGCTAAACAGCGTGCGAGTTGGCGGCTGCAAATCGACCATTCCACTGCGTAACTACTTCGACAACCGTCGCGAAGCGGTGACCATAGCGCTGGCATATTTAGGATAATTTATTGTAATTTAAATATATAAACAACACTTTTTTGGCTACAATTAGTATAGCAATTTCTTTATAATTTTCCTCAAGATAGATACTTCTGACAAAAATGCATAAGGTATTCATTTGTTTTTCAGCAGAAAGATGTGCTGTGATCACTGCTGAAAATAGACCTCCCCCAGAGATCGCCCCGATAACGAAGTTTGGGTTTGTCTTATGTGCAGTTTTGCCATAACCGCACGCTTGGCAGGCGGGTTGGCGATCGCAGTTGACTTGTAAATGTACTCGGAGAACACTGCTGTCCATCCTCCGGCTTAACACAAAGTTGCCATACATGGGATGAAATGCCGCCCCATTTCCCCACTCTATTTGTACCCGGCACTACACGGAAAATTTATTTTTAGTAGTAGGGAATTAGGGCGACGTCTCAATATTTTTTTCTGATTGACCTACGGTTAACAATTGCGTAGCGTTAGAGGAGTTCAGAAATAGTGTTATTCGTACAGGACAGTCTCACACCACTTTAATTCATGGTCTTCTGTGGCGAGTAGTAACAAAAGCTATTACCTGGCCGGGGCGCGACTCGCTAACTTGTGGAACGACGCCTTGGCTAGGATTATCCCGCTTTTCGCTCCAAGTATGCTCACACAAGTTTACGTACAAATACCATTTTGTTGTACTTAGTGGTGTTATGTCGGAACTTGGGACTTTTTTGCTTCAAGAACAGATATACTTAAAATTCAGTCAGATTTTATAAGAAGGGTAAGTTAAATATAAGGAAATCTGTTTTCCGGGCCGTGTGCTACATTTCAGTTTTTGAAAAAACTGAAAAGTAGGACGTGATCGGGCACGTAGCTATGATTGATAGGAGAGAATTGATTGATTCATAAGCCGCGTTGGCACAGTGAGGTGTTTGATGGGTGAACGGACACACACATTTAGAGCTTCTATGCTTCAGAAATCACCACCGTCGTTGTAGTCGACCGTCGATGGTCCAATTAAAAGATGTATTTTCTTTCTTTAAAAAAAAGCGATGCCGCTCTACACTGAACTATCCTGCATCGTGGATACAGCTTATAAACGTAAATCTTAAATGCATAAACACCCAGAACAACTACCCGGAGATCATACTGTAATGAAACAACGGTACGGTGATTTCCGTTGAAAAGCGAGGATCCTTCGACCAGGCAAGTGATATGCTTGACAGGCTGACGCTCAGCGGTTGAGATAGGGCGTTTGTATTATAAAGCGATATTGTGAATACTTTACTTGCGCGATTCAGGAATCTTGACATCATCAGAGAGTTGTATTTAATAATTCAGTAGTTGTTACTATACGTTTTTGTAGTAGTGGCGATGTAGGTGCTGCTACAATACAAATTTATATTTGTTCTGCGCGGATCGAATCCGCGATATGTAGCGCAGAAAACCCATCGTTTAGCTATGTTGTTCCAACCATGTCTGTATACCTGTATTATGTCTAGAATTTGGTTTTTGGGATAAATATCGTATCGTATCTATGAATCAGCGTTTCCAGATATTTTTGAGGGACAAAGTATTATTTTGGTCTCGAGGCCTTAGGTCAGCAGTAGACGCCCTTTGGGTAATATGAGTGAGTGAGTGATGAAAAAACTAGACTGTCCCTGTCCTGCGCGTGGCATCTAATTAGAGGCTAAGAATCGGGACGTCTCGCCATAAGCGGGACATTTGGTAACGATGGTACAAATACTCTAATCATGTAACCCTATGTTACGCGCAGTCAGAAACTCAGTAATCTGGACTTTTGACAACAGGTTTCTTCCAGTAACTGGTTTGCGGAGATCAGGTGGCCGTGTTTCAGTGTAAAATATGATATCTTCTGCAGCACCGGCTGGCAGCCGACCTCAACAAGCAGTTGGGAAAGGGAACTCTGTTGATGACTTTAGTGAGGTGTCCGTTTCCTGGCTGACACTTTATTTGAGTTATGTGGAGTTTACATCACTATTCGTTTTGGAGAAATATTCAATGTTAGTTATATTTAGTTATTGGTGATAGCCCAGTGGGTAAAAGCTTGCCTTCCATACAGGAGAGTATGTGTTTGAAACCGGCCAGCACCTCCGACTTTTCGGATTCATGTGTGGATCAGAATTTGATAATAACTTGCGTTAACGGTGAAGGAAGTCCCAAGGTGAAGGTCCCAGCTGTGGGACAGTAATGGGCTGATTATGTATTCAATGTTATGTGTCCATTGGACAATCATTTAATACCTACACGTAAGTACTACTATGAGAAAAAAAACACTCGAGCACCGTTGCACTCTACATATTAAGTACCCATATCTACACACATACACAATAAACTGGACTTTTATAAAATAAACCTTTATAAAACAAACGGCCGTATACTGAAACGCCAGTTAATATTAAGTCCCGCTTTCACAATTTGAGCCGCCAGTTTCCTACTGAAATCGGGTTTCTCGAATAGTTAAAGCAGGACTTAATATTAAGCGGTCTTTCAGTATTCGGCCGTAAGTAAGTATATATTAAATTATTTAAACTTAAAACTAACATATTTATCTACTTAAAGTTTTAACAATAATCACGAGCAGTTTAAATCAGCAATAATTTGTAGATAATGTTATATCCATGTTGACACCTTTATTTATTTTATTGGTCTCCAATGGAATTTCTACATGAACTTCTTTCGTCCCGGGGAAGGGCGAAGGGTAATGCCGGTCTCCTACTGGGTATAACCACTGGTGCGGTCATCTGCGGCAGAAGAAGGACGAAGGAGGGTCTCCAGGTCCTCGTAAGATCACACAGCCACCAATTAGTGCCACGCCTTTAGCCACATCAGGGAAGTGATGACTATAGAGTGGTCACCCCCTCTAACGGAGGGAAGGCGACTGTAAAAAGGTCGCCCCATGCACTTCTCGGGTAGGATTGTAAAACTCGCAAGCCTCGCTGTGCTCTGTGGGCCGCCGTCTTCGCGGGGGTCGTTCGGTGTGAGCACGCAGACTCCCCAAACTGCGCGCTAGCGACCCCATCCATGTTGACACCTAATTAATATTCGATAGAAGGCAATAATCGTTATATATATATGAATACAAACATATTATTTTGTATAAACTATAGTTAGATGGGTGTTTAAACAATTTTAACATGTGATATATTAACGTAATCATCTTCATTTCGGCCGAATGAAGTCCACTGCTGACCACAACCCTCCCCCAAGGACCCCCACAACGACCAATATGGGTGTGTTGTGTGCTCATTGGGGGGTTTTGCCATAATCACCACTCTTGGCGCTTGACGCTTGCTTGCTTGACAGGTTAGCGATCGCAGTTGAGTTGTTAATGTTCTCGAAGGACGCTGCTGCCCATCCTCCGGCTAATCCCTTAGTCGACTTATACGACACCCATGGGAGGAAATGGGGTTGTGGTACTCTGAACCGGCACCACACGGTAGCAGCATAACGTAATATGCATTATATATTAATAAATAATATTTGTTTAAATACCTGTTTAAAGGTATCTTTGTAAGTAACAAATCATAAAGGAAAATATTATTAAATAAAAAAATGATGTTTGAGTTTAGCATAAAACAATACTTAGCTTTAGCGTAATCCTCAATGATCGATGGATTTGCGGACGACAAAATAAGTGTACTATTACCGCAATCGCTCGATATAGCTGGGGATATTTTCATCTGCCAATCAAAAACAAGTTTAACGTGTGGATTTCCGGCGAAAGAAAGACAGATGTGGGTGTCAGTGATTTTGCAACAGTCAGCATACTATATAAAGGCTAAGATATATAAAGGCTGGCACATTACAAGTAAGAGGATAGGCTAGAAAAAATTTGAGGGAGTTGGAAGATCCCGGTCGCTTTTAGTTTTTTTTTATAGCCATGTAAATAGCTTTAACACTGACAGCTTTAATTTAAGTCCGAAACTTTGCGAGTAAATTTAAAAAGAACTAGATGGCCAATGCCACTAATTTTGAATTTAAAAGTACCGTAATACAATACACAACTAAATAAAATTAAAATTCAGAGTGTACGACTTATACTTTTTTTTTATTTGTATTTGAATGTAAAATTTGGGTATTTTTTAATAAAACAATAAAAAGTCGATGAAAAAAAATCCACAGGGCATGAGAAATGTTTAGGGGTCTGAAAGGATAGCAGATGACCCCCCCAGTCGACCATTTCAATTTGGCACACGATGCACCAAACAGCCTGTATAGACTGTATTATAATATTCCATAAGCGATTTAGATTCAATATGTGAAACGAGATCTGTCCGAAGTAATGTGCATTATTTTAAGGTGATCTTATGTTTTATCTGTTCTGTGCATATGACTCTTCGGAGTTATGATAAATCACTTGGCCCTCTGCCTTCCGGTTACCCTATTTTCCAAATATCGTTGGTCACCTTCATCGCGTCGTCTAGTTCTGTCATGTCTGGCTATTTATTCTTGACTCATGTCTAGTCGATATATATGTAATATATATATATATATATAGTTATATATATATCGTTATATATATATATCGTTATATATATATATATATATATATATATATATATATATATAACGAGCTCCTTACGGCCTACTTGACGATAAGTATCAACCAGAGCCATATCAGCATTCGAGTGAAGAGTGATGCATTGCGGACCTTAAGGCTCAACTTGGAATAACTTTTGTTCCGGTAAATTTAATAACTCTTATAAACGGCATGCCCTGTGGCGCTGGTTAAGAATCCACGCCGTCTCATCCCGTTGGTGTCGAAAAAGCGACTCTGGGATTAATCGGATGGGTAGCAGCGTCCTTCTAGTATACTAATAACAACTGCGATCGCCAACCCGGCTGTCAATTGTGACGATCATGGTAAAACACAAACTCAGATCGGTCGCTATGGCGATCTTTGGGAAAGGCTGTGTGCTGTGGATTTATTTAAATAGGAAATCTTTTATTCATATCTGAATTTATTAAACTATATTTCACACGCAAGACACAATGGTATCAACTTAAAACAACAAAATAAGATTCAAAAACTGTATTAACCGTACAATAGAACTTCGTTTCGCTCGTAATTTTACCTGGTATTGTGCAGAATAACCACCCAAAGGCTCTGGATTAATGTCGCGAAAGATTACAGCGGTCGTGCGCATGATTTATACAATTTAACAAACTGGCCGCGGATTACTGGTGTAGATAATGGACGGACTCTCATTTACTACGGTGGAAATACGCATATTGACCGGAAAAGTTAAAATGGGGAATATTGTACAGCAGTGATAGGAAATCAGAAAACTTTATTTGTAAACATAGGTACGGTTACAATGATATGTAGGATGTTACAGTGTTCGGTCTCTAGTGTGATCATACGAGGACCTGGAGCCTCCCTTTCGCCCTTCCCCGGGGTGAAGGAAGTTCATGAAGAATTTCCACTGGGCACCAATAAAAAATAAAAAAAAGGTAGATGCGCTATGTTTTGCCACATGGCGTACAAATATTTTTGTTTTGAAATACCTATATGGCTTCCAGTTTTTAACTTTTTCGAATGTACACTACAGCTGAATAACATTTATGACAATACAATTTATGCATAAAAATAATCTTAGTAATAATTTCACATAATGACGTCAATGTAATAATTAATCACGTCATAATAATTTCAAATAGTTTACTTACAAATTTCAGATAAAGTCATTGTAATTGTAAAGGAACATCCGTTTTGAGCAAGTGGTATTAATAGTGCTCGGATAACACGTGTTGGTTGTGCTGGCAGAGCCCATGATTCAGAAGGAGGTCGCTGATCGCGATCGAGAAGGCTGATCAACTGGGAAACGAAGGTGCCGCGCCGGGGAGACAGTCGCCACGGTGTCCAGCTTAGCTGGGATATAAACCGCAACCTAACCTAAGGCGGAGGGCTTGCAGGAAAACTTCCGTATGAAAAAAAGTGTTTAATTAATAGATATTAATAATGTAATCATTTTATACACCAGGGTTTCACGTAAGAGGGTCACACTGAATGTTTTTATCATGTTTCGCAATGGTTCGATAAAATTTACCTAGTTTGTCTGATTTGCATAAATAGTTAAGTCAGAAGGCAGGCCAAAGAAAACTAAATAAATTAATTCAATTTCTGTGAGGTAGACAGAAACAGTTACGAACGTAGGATTCAATCATTTACATTAAATATAACGTTGTTGGCTGGTTAGTGACGTGTGGTTAAATCTATTATGTAGCCGTATTGTGGTTCAAACTTGCAAGCAATTTAAATATCGAAGCGAGGCGACTATTATTGTGCTGCGTACAATTGGTCGCAATAAACACAAATATCTAATTAAACCGAACTGATTGTGTGTAATGCGATTTAAATATTTTATATTTTACTAAACATAAAACCAAATTATAATTGTTGATCCTTTAATTAGGTATTATTTAAAATAAAGTTTTAAGTTATCATGAGGTTATCTAACAAAAGAAAAACATATATTTAAAATTAATGATATGTAATTATTTTATTTCTAAATTATGAATAGTAAAATAATCAGTCTTAGTATTTTGCTTATACTTACGCTTGTCCATGTTTAAATAAAATTGCATAATTGTTTCTTCTAGCGAAATACTTTGAGTCCGATAAGTTTCTATTGAAAAATGATCGCCTAGGTTATTATTTTTCCTCCGTTAGCACCTGCGTTCGGTGGCAGGGGGAGTCGGTCGTGGACCTGACATGGGCGACTCCTTCTGTGGCCAGTATGGTGTCGGGCTGGCGGGTGGCGGAGGAGGTGGTCACGCTGTCCGACCACCGCCACATAGTTTTTGACGTGGCCCTCCGTCCGCCTGGCCCGAGCCGTCTAGGTCCTAGCCCGCAGTCGCGGCGTTGGGCCCTCACACAGCTCGATCGAGAGATGCTCGTCGCTGCTGCCAACGTCGTGGCGTGGTCAGAGGTCGATCAAGGGATCTTGCCCGATCCAGAAGAGGAAGCAGCCTGGTTCCGGGAGGCGATGACGTCGATATGTGATGCATCAATGCCCCGGGCCAGGCGCTCTCGGCGTACGGCGATGTACTGGTGGTCGGATGAGATCGCGCAGTTGCGCGCGGTCTGCCTGGCATCCCGCCGCCGGTACCAACGAAGCCGACGCCGGCGTAGTGCTACGGCCGGAGAGACTGCGGAGGCCTATCTGGCCTACCGGGCGGCCACGAAGTCGCTGAACAGCGCAATTCGCGAGGCGAAGGCTCGGTCCTGGAGCGAGCTCCTGGAGGGACTGGACAGGAATCCGTGGGGGAGACCCTATCGTATGGTCGTGGGCAAATTGCGCCCATGGGTCCCCCCGGTGACCGAAATCTTGGCCCCGGATTTGCTGGAGGGAGTGCTTTCAACGCTGTTTCCGGTGGTCCGGGACCATCCTGGTCCCTCTCCACCCCCGATTGCCTCGGGATGGGCCGAGGAGTTGGGGGTTTCGGAAGGGGAGCTGGGCCGAGCCATTGGCCGCCTGAAGAGTCGCAACACCGCACCGGGTCCGGACGGCATTCCGGGCCGCGCGTGGGTGTATGCACTGCAGTCTCTTGGGGACCGCTTGAGGCGGCTGTTCACCAGCTGCCTCCGTCGAAGTGTGTTCCCGACCGGCTGGAAGGAAGCCGGATTGGTTCTGTTGAGGAAAGAAGGAAGGCCTGCGGAGTCTCCTTCTGCATATCGTCCCATTTGCCTGCTCGACGAGGCTTCGAAGCTATTCGAGAGAATAATTACCCGAAGACTCGTTGAGCACCTGTCGCGAGTGGGTCCCGACCTGGCCGAAAGTCAGTATGGCTTCCGGCAGCGGCGGTCCACAATCGACGCGATTTTCCGCGTCCGCTCGCTGTCGGAACAGGCAGTGTCCCAGCGGGGTGGGGTGGCGTTGGCTGTCAGTCTAGACATCGTCAACGCCTTCAACTCCATCCCGTGGGGCGCGATTAGAGGGGCACTAGTCCATCATCGTTGCCCCCCCTACCTGCAGGGCATTATAGGGGCCTATCTGCGTGATAGGCACATTCGCTACGTGGGCAGGGACGGTAGCGTAAAGCGGAGGAAGATTACGTGCGGGGTTCCGCAGGGATCAGTCCTCGGTCCCTTTTTATGGAACCTCGCCTACGACGCGGTCCTACGTGTCGTTCTCCCCGCTGGCGTCAGCTTGGTATGTTACGCTGACGACACTCTTGTGTTGGCCAGCGGGGAGTCCTTCGACGGAACCATCCGGCTTGCCGAGCAAGCGGTGGCAATTGTCGTGGCCAAAATCCACGCTCTGGGTCTGCAGATAGCGCCTCACAAAACCGAGGCGCTATGGTTCCACAAACTGCCGCGGAGCAGAGAACCACCCAGTTCGTGGATACGCGTTGGTGACGCGCAAATCAGGGTGGGCCAGTACATGAAGTACCTGGGGCTCACCCTGGACAGTCGTTGGGGCTTCGAAGAGCACTTCGCGCGCCTCGTCCCCCGAGTCGAGAGGGTAGTGGGTGCATTACACCGGGTGCTGCCCAATCTCGGGGGACCGAACGAGGAAGTTCGCCGTCTCTATGGTGGCGTCGTGCGGTCCGTGGCCCTCTACGGGGCACCTGTATGGTCATCCCGGCTGTCAGGCGTCCAGCGCTGCAGGAACAAACTTCACAGTCTGCAGCGCAGAGTGGCTATACGGATCGCACGGGGATACAGGACAGTGTCTTACGAGGCGGCAACTCTCCTGGCACGCTTTCCGCCGTTCGACATCCAGGCGGAGATGGATGCGTGGGTCTACGACCAGACACGCTCTCTCCGCCAAAGTGGGGAAGGCGTGCCTTCAGGGGCGTTCGACAGACTGAGGCGGCTGGCTCGACGGCGCGCACTCGAGATGTGGCGACATCGCCTTCGGTCACAGTTCTCGACCAAGCGCGTCGTTGAGGCCATCCTGCCGCTCTTCGGAGCCTGGCTCAGAAGGAGCGAGCGCGTCACCTACCGTCTGACGCAGGTATTCACCGGTCACGGCTGTTTCGGTGCATACCTGCACAGAATAGGACGCGAGGTTACGGCACAGTGCCACCATTGTGGAAGCGACCAGGATACCGCACAGCACACGCTCGAGGAGTGCCCTGCGTGGGCGTCCGAGCGGCGGATCCTGGTCGATCAGATCGGGCAAGATCTCTCTCTGCCGGCAGTAGTGTCGGCTATGTTGGCAGAGCATGAAAATTGGAGTGCAGTGGTCTCCTTCTGCGAGAGCGTCATGCTCCAGAAGGAGACTGCAGAGCGGGATCGGGAGAGGGCTGATCCCGCACGGAGAAGGACGAGACGGCGCCGGGGCAACAACCGTCCCGGCTCCCAAGTCCAATACGCCTGAGCCCCCTGCCGTCACTACATGGTGGGGGGCCACGGGGGTCGCGGGCGCGCAGATTGGGGAGTCTGCGTTCTCATACCGAGCGACCCCCGGGAAGACGGTGGCGCGCACGTGGTCACGTGCCGCCGTGTGCGCAGCACAGCGCAAAGCGAGGCTTGGGGGGATCCTTTACAATCCTCCCCGAGAAGTGCCTGGGGGGCGACCATTTTACAGTCGCCTTCTCTCCGCTAGAGGGGGTGACCGCTCTACAGTCATCCCCTCCGTGATGTGCCTAAAGGCGTGGCACCAATGGGCGGCTCCAGTGTGATCTTACGAGGACCTGGAGCCCCCCTTCGGTGCCGAAGATGACCACTCCAGTGGTTTTAGCCGGTAGGAGTCCGGCATACCCCTTCACCCTTCCCCGGGGTGAAGGAAGTTCCATGTAGAATTTCCACTGGACATCAATAAAAAAAAAAAAAAAAAAAAAAAGGTTATTATTTTTCCAATATTACTACACGAGATCGGAACCTAAACCGGGTGGGTACCTCACATTCCAACGCTTACCGCTATCAGTACATAATAATTTACTGCCAATTTTAGCAATCGTATAAATGGTATATCGTATCGACCGGTTGGTCATGATCATGCGTATGATGCGTGTCTAAAAAGTGACGGAAATATATAAGTAGAGATCTTGTTGTTTCGTGTAGCGACGACAGTGTGCGAACTCTGTGGGCTGCGTACTGTGTTGAGACACCACTTACACGTAAAGACGTACGGACTGTACCGTGTGTTCACAGCAATACAATACTTAGCGTGCTACTGCACTTTTGAACGCTTACTGTACATTGAAATCATATGTCTTTCAACCTGGCATCTTGCGACTTTTATTTATTCACCAAAATATAAGATAGACTTAGAGGAATTCGCTTTATGAAACCCGAAGAAAACGTGGAAGCGATCCCTAAAGAAGAGTGGGCTCACTGATTCAATCAATGGTTCCATCGCATGCGACAGTGCGTGGAAAGGATCGGAGACTACATCGAAAAACAATAAAAATATTAACAGTATCCTACATCATTCCGTTTCTGATTTTCTAAAATCTTGTAGGATGACCCCCGTACGTGTACGGCAGATATTGATACTGGCCTCTGCCATCACTACATGCTGGAGGGCCTCCGGGGCTACGGGGGCCATGGGGGCGCAGTTTGGGGAGTCAGCGTGCTCACACCGAGTGACCCTCGAGAAGACGGCGTCGCGCACGTGATCACGTGCCACCTTGTGCGCGGCTCAGCGCTTGGGGGGATCCATTATAATCCTCCCCTAGAAGTGCCTGGGGGGCGACCTTTTTACAGTCGCCTTCCCTCTGCTACCGCTTTACAGTCATCCCCTCTGTTATGTGCCTGAAGGCGTGGCACCTATGGGCAGCTCTAGTGTGATCTTACGAGGACCTGGAGCCCCCCTTCGGTGCCGAAGATGACCGCTCAAGTAGTTTTAGCCGGTAGGAGTCCGGCATACCCCTTCGCCCTTACCCGGAGCGAAGGAAGTTCATGTAGAATTTCCACTGGACATAAATAAAAATAAAAAAAGGTATGGGTACTGCATCTAGGTATATAGCATGATTGAAATAAACGCGATATATTTAGATTTAAGATATTTCGATTTCATTGCGTTATATTTTGCCCAATTAGTATCTAAAATATCTCTACTATGAATTTAGTGAGTGTTAAACACATGGGTAAAATAATAATATTTTTATCATGTTTTAACTAGGAGTAGATGAATTGTTTCTTTTTATCAATCAATTAATTGCCAAAAATATCCTGTGTCTGAGTATTGCAGGGATCAAGATACGGGAAGCGCAGCGGAAAATTCCTTATACACGATTACTTTAAAAATAAAAAAATTACTCCGTGAAATATTCATGTATGATGTCCAGATTTAGAATATAACACCACTCTATCTGCTCCCGTGTATGTTGCAAAAGGCGACTAAGAGTTTCTTTACCGAGCTCTAGTCAACTAATGACTACAGGTAGGCTCTCCCCCGCTAGGACAATAATGTCGTGAGGCTGGAAGCCTTGCGGCACAAAAAGAGAAGCTGGTGATGGAGGTACGTCACCGTCGTCAGGCTGTGGCGAGGCCCAGCGGGTGTATCGCTCCGGCATTCGTGGCGTTGGAGATTGAGGATCAGCTTAGGCACTCTATAAACTTTAAGGTCGGTGGTATGATGGACGCCAAGTTGACGACCGTGGAGGGGCAGCTCCTGCCGGAGCAACGTGCTGCAGACAGCCATGTACATAAGTGGCCGCTGCCAAGGTGACGGCCGCGGCTGCGACTGCCGCCGAGGCGCAAACCATCACAATAGCGCAAACAGGCGCTGACGAGGCGTAACCAAGCGCACCGGCAGCGCAATCAAAGAGGAAGGATGGGAAGTGGCGAAATGATACCTACATTCCGTCGCTGGCGAGGACGGCGGCGCCAAGGTCGTAAGCCTGGCGTGCCGATTGCGGGAGGTTGTATTGTTTTTGTTTTTTAAAAAACGTTGCCCCACACTAGGATTTCTCCTGTGTCGTGTGTGCGTTTACAAGCACAAATTCCCCACATAATACACCCAGACCCGGAACAATTACCTGCAGATCGTACAAATATTTGTTCCGTGCGGGAGTCGAACCCACGACCCGGTGCGCAGCAGCCGACTGTGTCAGCCACTGCACCAACCGATCCCATTCTTCGACGTTTATACCGCACGTCCCGTGATGATGGTTTTTTTTATTGATGTCCAGTGGAAATTCTACATGGAACTTCCTTCACCCCGGGGAAGGGCGAAGGGTATGCCGGACTCCTACCGGCTAAAACCACTGGAGCGGTCATCTTAGGCACCGAAGGGCCCCCCATGAGCTACTTATAAAACAAACACGTGTCTATTATGATTGTTAACTTCAATTTGCGATAAAATGAAAAATGAAATTTTATTCTTGTACGGATGTCCCCCAAAATAATGAGTAGACAACTCTTTACAAATTAAATTATTTAGAAATAAAGTTATGATTTGTCTCCTTAAGTCGATCAAAGGCTCATTGTTTATAAATGAATTTTCCGCGTAAACTAGAACAAATATTTCACTACATCTATAAGCAATTAATAAACCCTAAAATGACAAGCGGACACATCAAATTGCAACAATTTCTAAATTATTTCTTGAAAACTAACGCGATTTATAAGCAAGTATTTAATGAAAATCAAATAACTTCCATATATGAGTGGCAGTTATTCAGTTACTTCAATCAATAACTAGTTAAAACTAATAAGTATAAATCGACAACCAATTGAGGTTGGGGACCTATTATGCTGTCAATTCATCTGCGGCGACAACTACTTAATGAGAAGTTAATTCCAACGAGAAAGGAATTTGGCTACCGCTGCCCTTTGAATGAATACCGTTATTACTAAGGTATGGACGCGAAATTGCTGCTTATTTTACAAAATAAAGGGTAACTTAGCAATTTAGAAAGCATGTAAAACTGAAAGTGAATCTCAGCGTTGGTTATGAAATAATTATAACTGGCTGTTACCGGTGACTGAAGGAGATGGAGTGGTTTATTTTTAAAACGAACACTACCCGGATAGCCTCACTCCATCTCATCCCGTGAACGTTATTAAAGTTGACTAAGGGACTCTAAGCAAGAGTATGAGCAGGGGATGATTGGGATTACCAAGCAATATTTACAATAAAAAAAAAACAATATTCTTCAACGCACAGATATTTTAGCGATGTATTAGAACCCATGTTCAGCATTGGAAGTTTATCAGCTGATATGATTACGCTACTGATCTGAAGGCTATTGTGGGACCCATCCCACAATAGCCTTCAGAGTACCATTTGCATTCATAATGTTTCAAACATCAACCAGTCGTCACTGTGGCCTTAATGATATTGTTAATTTTCTCATACTGCTGGCGCTTTGACTCGCGCACCTTAAACCGACAAAAAGCGAGAGGTAGGCATGACAAGCGGCATCACATGTAACCCAGCCACATTACTTCTTTGCCTCCTTCCCTCATTACTTTTCACGCCACTCTTCGAGTGTGTGGCTGTATTATAAGACAGTTCATCGTCATCACCATATCAGCTGAAACACGTCCACTCTAGAACAAGAACGTCTCATACTGAGATTCAAAGAACATTGGTCGCCACGCTTGCTCACTGCGTGTAGGTGATTTTTGGTCAATAATTCGACCGTTTTCCTAAAGTTGTTTTCCTTCACTGTTAAAATTATTATTTCTTAGATTAAGCAAGAAACTACTTAAGACACTGGAAAAAAGTACCACTGGCACAAACCAGAAACGAGTAGAAGCGAGTACGTAAACCACCGGGCCATTAAGACATCCTGTCCATACCCAGGCGAGTTGGCGATCGCATTTGACTTATAATTAATATACCCGAAGGACGCTGCTGTCCATGCTCCAAGCTAATCCCATAGTCGCCTTATACGACACCCATGGGATATGGTGGTGGTATTGTTAGCTAACGCCTCACGACAACCACTACAATCGCTATATATTATATCTACATTAACTTACCCGGAAACTACACAGCACCTTCCCATCTCTCTATTTAGTGCTATTACTATCGGGCTAATAATCCGCGCCGATGATTGACCGGAGATTAACGCCGGCCGCCATGTTATGACGTCACGTTACGTAATAACATGGCGGAGCAATTCAATTCGCCTCAGCTTAGTATGCGCTTATTAGTAGTAGTGTTAAAAATGTAATATAATATTTTCGAATAGACCTGTGATCTAATTATGAGAAAATCACATTTCCTTCCCAATCTTGGATACAGACTTTTAGACTGACTCAGGGCAAGGATCACCTATTATAGCCAATATCTAAGAAACCTTACATCAAATGTACAGTCGCAAGCAAAAACATAACGAACTCGTAGCGAAATTCAACAGATTATATTTCAACATTGGTTGATATTATATAAAGAACAAAAGATCCATATGGGTCGAGGTGCTCTTCTGATAAACCTATGACATCCCAGTACAACTTACCTATTTCTTCTTTCAGCTCAGTGATCTTTTCGTCTACCCTCAGTGTACGTGCGTTGTATGTGGGGTGGTAGCAGGATCCCATCTTCTTAGGAGATTCTTAGCACCCCCTGCCCCGCCGTTACCATGGCCGCTACCATGACCAAGAATAGCGGAGCTGCCGGGAATTGGGGGCTGGTGCTTCAGTTGTGTCATCATTTTGAGAGGAATTTCCCGATACTTACCGCGTTTGACAGGCGGGTTGGTGAGCGCAAAATGGCTACTGTTTATCAAAAGGGACGCTGCTGTCCATCCCTCTCGTTAAGACTCGCTTAGCCGATTATTACGACCTCTACGGGAGGGGATGGAGTGGGGCTATATTCTTAGTCCAAACACCACTCGGAACATTTATACTTAATTATACTTATTTCTGTATTAAACGAACAGATCATCAGATCAGTACGATCAGCAGTGTTATGATCGGGAAAGGGACATTGTATCCAATATTTTGGAAAGGTTTAGCGAGTTAGAGTCGAAACTTAAAATTTGCTGCGAAAACCTACCACGTATACCTACTCATATACAGAGACATTTTACCAAAAAAACTGAAAACTACTCTTTAATTATTGCAATAAAAATATGGTTTTTTTTTGCATAACAAACAAATCCTTTTTATACTGATATTCCCCATATAATAACTTTCACTATTTTTGTAGGCCCTTATATAATGAATGTTTACACGCTAATCGGTCGTTTATTGTTTTCTTTGGCTAAAAGTTGTAATTAAGTAAATGGCTCTTTAGTGACCAAATTATGTATATCGTTTGTATTTTGTAGAGTGGGCGAGTATGCCCTTGACGAACCCCTTGAATGTTTAATTTACAACCGTTTTGGGCCTAAATATGAGGTCTAAATGTCATTCAGTTGCCAGTTGCAGATGTAATTATTTATGCAAAGTGACAACCTGCGGCGGCCAATTTGAGCTCACATTAGCCTCCCGTACAGAAAACGGGCTATTCCCAATTTATATATATATTCCCAATTATTTGACGGCAAAGTTGGTGCAGGGCCTAACGAAGCGTTTTTTTACTGCTCTGGGTTTTAACGCTTGTTAAATTTATGTTTGTGAACTATACCTACGTTACAGGGACACAATAGGATAGTGTGATATGTATGTTTGAACAGAAAAAAACTGCAATATTCATGCCTACAAGCTATTGTATATTTGTCTTCAGGCAATATTAACGTTTCACTGTCGGATACTGTCGGAGTTCTATTGGAGACATGATGTATTAGTAATTACTTTAATTATTAGTGATGTATTAGTAATTCTCCATAGGACCGACGTTTCCGAACCGTGCACATAACTGTTGACTTTTTGTAAGAGCCTATAAGGGCCAATCTGAAATGTTATTTTTGGGTTTGAGTTTACACAAGGTTCGTCCGGGCTGATTTAATCTCAATTTGCCATTGTAGTCAAGGGTGGCATGAATTGAAATGGCTCCCGAGGCCTGGTCTGATATGTTGCAAATCTCCACGTTGGTAAAAAAAGACTCATCCTCGCGGTCCTAAGCCCAAATCCGGCCCTGATTGTAATTCAATTAAGTTTTTCATCTAGTTTTTTATTATTTTGGAATAGTACTGGTTACAGGATACTTGTATAGCTGTGTGGTGCCAGCTACGAATAGCACTTACCCATCTCATCTCTTGGGTGTCGTAAAAGGCGACTATGGGATTAGCCGGAGGATGGGCAGCAGCGTCCTTCGAGTACAATCACAACTCAACTGCGATCGCCAACACGGGTGCCAAGCGTGGCGATTATGGCAAACAATAAGCACACAACACACCCATGTCAGTCGTTGTAGTGATTTAGGGGAGGCCTGTGTCCAGCAGTGGACTTTATTCGGCCGAAATGATGATGATGAATGATGTATAAGTGATTAAGGCAATTTAATCTGCCTAGTCTAAATCTTTATTTCAATAGCGCATATGATCGACCCAAATTAACCGTCACACACACATAAATCAGCCCGTAAACATCCACTGCTGAACATGGGCCTCCCAATAATCACTGAAAGGAGCGCTCATATCGCCATGATAACCACCGTTGGCTGGCGGATTGGTGACCGCAGTATGTTGTTATTGGCATACGGGAGGCTGCTGCTGTCCACCTTCTTGATATCACTGCACGGCCAGAACTGTAATTCTTTCTAATGGGGCCAATGTTTCTGAAGCATTGAATCACGATTCGAAACTTAATAATTCTGCCAGTAACTTAACCTCGTTATTTCTTCATTGCAGGTGTTTTGGTGTATAAAGTCGGCAAGATAATTAATAGATAATTGAAAAGATCTTGAACCTTTGCAAATTATCCATGTTTTGGGCCACCCGGCTTCTTTACAGTCACCTGCCCTCCGCTAACCCGCATAGGGGGTGACATCAATGGGTGGCTCTAGATGCAGATTATTCGAGTTCCTAGAGCCTCCCTTCGGTGCCGAAGATGACCACTCCGGTGGATTTTGGCGGTAGGAGTCCAGTATGCCCCTGTAACCTTTCACAGGGCGGAAGAAGTACATGAAAAAGGTAGTTAAGTTTGTCATTCTGCATAATTGCTGATAATAATTAGAGCAACGTTTTCTTTTAATTATTTAGAAGAGATTTTTAATCCTTGAGTTATCTATCCTAATGGTGTTTTTGGCTTGTTGGTGACTATTAATTTAGTAAATAAAGTGTATAAAATTATATGATTATATCATGAAATTCAATGAACGCTTTATTTGCATCAAGTTCATTAAACACATAATAGAGGACATAGATTTTATCCTTCACAATATTTTCTATATTATCTTTGTTATATTCGTTTCAAAATATACCGGTAGTTTATAGAGTCTTTGTTTTTAATCGAAAATGCTAAATTTATAGATGTATTATGATCCGGTAAATTACTTTCGTGGATATCATCAACTAAATCAATTATGTTGCATATAACCTTGTCAATACCTACAAGCATTATTTTTGCGTTCGTTGAAATACATTTAGTTTAGGGTTTAAATTCATAAAAATGTTTTGAAATTCAATTGTATGTCAATTTATTTTTAGAGTTAAGTGAGTACAATTGAAATTATCACCATTAAAGATATTCAAAATCATAATGAATGGTGTCTATGGTCTATATATTAGTTTACATAGTGATCTTCTCGTTAAATTATAGTAATCGATAAATTGAGTTACTAATATAGTTACGAAAATTCTCTAATACATTAGTTAAAAGTATTCGTTTAGATGATGATTACTAGGATACTACTACTAGTGCAGAATGCTTAGCTACTGCACCACTTGTGTCGCCTAATTTAGGGATCATACGTAACACTTTGGAGTGATGATGCAATAATTTATGTAATTCTAAAGTTTTTGAAACAAAACATAAAATCCGTGTGGTGTCCGGATTAAGAATATAGCACCACTCCATCTCCTCCCGTGGATGTCGTAAAAGGCGACTAAGGGAATCTAAACCAGGGAGATGGGCAGCAGCGTCGCTTCTGTGAAACGGTAGCCATACTGCGCTCACCAACCCGCCTGCCAAGCGTGGTGAGTATTAGCAAATACCCCCCAAAATGATGACACGTTGTGAAAATCTATGGGGGAGGCCTTTGTTCAGCAGTGGACGTATGAATAGCCGATATGATAGTTCGAAAAAGTATGTCCAGTGCTACAAGCGAAATACATAACATCTTTAATTAGTCCACTGTATTCATATTTCATAAATTGACTGCGTGAAGGGAGCTGCACACGACGTTTGTCCCAGAATGTGTATATAATAAACATGATTGTAAATGCCAGAGCCTACAATTGGTTCTTAATGCTTATTACAGCCACGGTGCGTAATCGACCTAAAATCTTAGGCTGTTGCCCTACGGCCCACTATTTATAATACTAAGCTATACATTGCTGTAAATTTATTGTTAATTTCCTATCGGATTATGCACCTATTTCGCTTGCGAATGATATAGGGACACAACTTGAGATTTCGGTAATTTGGGGTTTGTGGAGTTCTCGGGGGTCGCGGGCGCGCCGGGTTAATTTCTGCGCTCATTCTAGGCGATGTCAATCTCTGGCAAGTGATTACGTGCCGCTGTGTGCGCTGCGCAGCGTATAGTGAGACTTCGGGGGGGGGGGTGTCGATGGCGATCCATGACGCGCTCGCTTATTGGACATTGGGCATTAGGAATTGAAATATAGGGGTGGTGGTGTGGGCATACATTTTCTTGAAGTTATATATATATATTATATATTTAGTGGCCACCCTTGAGTCAGAGTTGTTCAAGCCGCCCAAAGGCCTCCGACTTGGCTTATCGAGTGCTGTCTAATGACAACAACCGTGACCGACGATTTAACGTGCCCTCCGAAGCACGGAGACGCTCAGTTGAAATACCACTATGTGGTCACCCATCCAGAGACTAACCGCACCAAGCGTTGCTTAACCTCGCTAATCGTTTACCGATTAGTGAGTGCAACTGGCTATGAGCGCCTCAAGAAGTAACCAAGTTCTTGAAGTTAATGTCAGAGGAGTTAAAACGATTGTTGGTGTCATTTATTATCCCCCAGCTATTGATTATTTCACTGAATTCGAATCGGTATTCCAATCTTTTGGTTCTGAGTATGCCAGAGCTGTCATTGACAACCTTGCTTTCCTTTCTTGATTCTCCCACTTTTCCTAGTTACCTTACTTCTTATTTCCAGTATATATGCTCCAACCATGATAAAAATCTTCGTTCTTCACATAATCGTCTCTTGCAATGTCCCTCACGCCGTTTGGACTTGATGCATTCTTCTTTCGCTGTCCAATCTATTCTATGGAATGCGCTACAATGTAGCGGCTGCATTTTTAAATCAGGATCATCATTTCGGCCGTATGAAGTCCACTGCTGGACACAGGCCTCCCCCAAAAATCACCACAACCACCGATATGGATGTGTTGTGGACTCATTGGGGGTTTTGCATAATCGCCACGCTTGGCAGGCGGGTTGGCGATCGCAGTTGAGTTGTTAATGTACTCGAAGGATGCTGCTACCCATCCTCCGGCTAATCCCTTGGTCGACTTTTACGACACCCATGGGAGGAGATGGGGTGGTGGCATTCTGAGCCGGCACAAAAATGAATCCACTCCTCCGTCAATCAATCGCTAATTTAAAGTCCCCAACGCTAACATACAAACTGCCTACATCGACCTTTGTCTCGTTCCGCCCACTTATTTAAATTGTTGCCAAAGTTTTGCCAAACTATAGGTAAACTAATGAATTTAGCAAGAGGTGTTACGGTCACGGAGTAACATTGATTTGTGAGCGCGCGCGTTTGGTGCTTGCATATAAATATTGTACATACATTTGTTATTTGCATTTGTACACTACTTTTAGTTTGTTGCATATCATTCAGTTTTGATGTTTATTGGGATTGTCTTATGTAGAAAGGAGAAAAGAATGGTTACTGATTGTTTTCAGGTTTTGGGAAAAATCTCAATTGAAATTGATTTTGGATTTGACAATGTCTCCTCTTCTTCATCCTTGCGTTACCATAGTCTGCTGTCGTGGTGAACTTTGCTTCAAATCAAACTTGCAAACCTAAGAAAATATCCTTCATCCAGGATGATGACACGCGCGACTTTGGGTTTTGGTGTCGATACACTAATTAATTGTCACCGTTTTTAGGAAATTATGGATCTCCCCCTCTCTTTCCGTGAGTGTCGTAAAAGTACAAAAGATGGTGGTATCCTCCTGAGCAGAGTAAGAACATACTGAAATTACTAATTGGTTTGCCAAGCGTGAATGGCAGAATTCCTAAGCAACAGTTTTTTTAGCAGCCTATGGAAGCCCATGTTGAGCATTAGACACTTACGGGCTGATATATCTATTACCCTAGATGTCATTAACCAGCCGTCCACGTGCTAAACCTGGTTGCTAGATGGTATCCAAATCGATAAGACAACTCCTTCTTTTCGTAAATTTACCACAAATTATCGTCCTGTCATGCAAAATCTAGCGAATGTTCTCCTTTTTCAAAAATCGAGCGAACTTTGAGCCATTAGCTCCTACTGCTAATAGTAATACGAACTATTATATACAAGCGCTTAGACTAACGGAAGACAATGAGATCTAAGGATATACGTTGTGAAGATTATTATAATCTAAATATGTTCATTTGTTCAAAATCGCAAATCTCCTAAAGTTCTTTAAGTTCTTTATGAAATTTTTACACATTTCGTTTTATTCATATACGCGCATGTTTTTATTAAACCAACCTTAGATAGAGACCCTTAATTGTTTTTTTATTCAGAATCGACATCATGTTGTAATTACGTGCATTTAGCCACAGCAACGCGTGGCAGGGTAAAACTAGTTACCTAATAAAAATGGCGATCTCCGATTTTAAAATAAGTAGTTCTGGAAATAATAAAATTTGGTTTTTTTCATATAAACAATACCTGCTTTTTTTGTAATCTTCCTTTTTTGTTCAATTTGCTCTCCTTTTATATGTTTTCCATCCTACCCTAGCGGCAATCCTAGCCTAGCTGCTATGTCACTTCCTACCACCCCGCCAATCTCAAAACAAGGTAACTTTGGCGGGGTGGTTTATGTGAAGTATTTTATAATATTCTATTGTAAGAAGAAAATCCGTTCGAATACAACTAGGAAGAAAGACACGGGTGCAAGTAAAAAAACAATAAAATTATAAACAGTATAGTAAAAGTAACATTTTAACAATATTGTTGTACAAATTTTGGGAGACACGCCAAGAGAGTATTTTATAAAAAAATATATAAATCATCATTTAATCATCATCATATCAGCCAAAAAAACGTCTGCTGGACTATATAAATTTATAGAAGAAAAAACAAAAAGTATTATTACAAAAACAACATTTTAAACAACCCTATTGAAATGTTTCAGCGTTTGGATTTATATCCCTTTCGTTTTACACACACATACACCAGCGGCGAAGAGTCCATATAACCTGATTCCCATCGCCTTCTATCACGGAATTGGTTAATGTAGATCAACGACATTTTATACATTCATTTAAACGGATATTAACTTACTTCCTTTGAAGTAATAACACCTAATAAATATTTTGTATGATATGCAGATGTTCGTTTCGAGTCTGGGTATTTGTGCATTTATATCTGTAAACTGTACCCACGCCACAGGAGAAATACTAGCGGGAGCAAAGGATTACAAGAAAGAAAAAAAACAGACGTCCATCAGTATCGGATACAATAAAATATTCTAGAAGAAGGAAAGTTTGTAGTCGAGAACTGTTCAATAGTACTAAAAGTAGATTCCGAAAATTGTACTAGAATGAAATAGAAATCATAGAATTATTATGATTATTTATTTGTATGCATCTCAACAACGCTCAAACGGTTGAACTTAGACATTTGGCAGAGAGGTAGATTATGTCATAGAATAGGACTTAAATTAGTTCCCTGGAGGATAAAGTCGCGAGTAACTACTAATATCAATTAAACTATAAGATTGAAAAAGAAATATAAGCTCGCACTAGCTTACTTGCACACTAGCTCTGGGAAATGTTACTGTAAAAACAATCGAATAAATTGACAACTGTGCAATCGTGTATTTGATTGGCGATTTATTCGTCGATGTCGAATAATAATAGAATGAAAATGAACAGTCTACAATTTTACATAAAAAGCTCGTCCTGTTGATATGGTGACTTTTTAAAACATCAGGCAACAAACGGCGTCACAGCGATGAAGAATCAAGTAACAATCAACCAACAATCGAATAAACGGAGAATCAAATAATTCGATTGTTTTTAGTAACAACTGCCAAACTTGTGTGCTTGTGTGTAATTTGTATACGTATCGTCATACATATACAAATCACACACAAGCATATGTATCCAAGGTTGGCTTATATATAACTAGCGCTATCCCGAGGTTTCACCTGCCGTTTAATTTAAAAGAAATTGGATTATCCATACAAATAAATAAAATTGAATTTATGAATAATTTAGAGTACTTCGGCAGCATATACACTTGACACGGAGTATATATATATAGGATTTCATGACTTTTGCGCAGGACACTAATTATTTTTCTAAAATAAGAGTACCCTAAATTATTCCTTATAACATCAGCTATCTGCCAGCGAATGTCCCGTAGAAATCAGTCTAGCCGTTTCGGAGATAAGCTAAACACACATAAATACCGTCAGACAGAACAGCAAATTTTTTTTTGGTGTAGGAGCCTACTGCTATTCTTTCATAGTAACAAGCTGTTATTTTGACATGACAAACAGACACTTCAATTTTATTTATTTATATGGATTGATATTAACCTTTTGTCTCTTACACCAACAACAGGCCACACGGTTGCAATAAAATCTTCTCAAGCTTTTATCAAATCAATGATAGTTTCAATTAGTATTGTAATCAAAGTATGACAAAATGCACTTTATATTAGCTGCTTATCACACAGCGCAAACAGCAATAATTCGCAAAGGCATATTTATGCGATAAGACGGTGTCGAGCAAGCAGATATGGTAGCAGACATTGTAGGACCATAGTTTATTGCCTATCTTAGATAATTACTTGACTTGAAAGCGAACACCGCTTTCCATAACCGCGTTATACTATATCAAAATGTCTCCGTTAATTATGCAAAACAATATCTTAATTATTACATTTCTATCGGCGATTTGCGAATGTTGCTTAACAATCCTTTTGGAACGGCCTTAATACCAAATGCAGAAATAATCCCGCTACAATCTAATTCCGATCGTCAAACTGTACACTTCCTGGTAAAATAAGGGAACGGTCAATTCTATTCAATTTTAGAAATCTCTTTGTACTACCGACGACTGACGACGCAAAGGTAGCTGACAAGACTAAAATGCAGTAATTGAGCAGTGTATTCTGAATTTTAGAGTGATTTTTAAGACTTCTTTAACAAATATAATCTATACAAATAAATAAAATTGAAGTGTCTGTTTGTAATGTCAAAATAACAGCTTTTTACTAAATGCATATGAAAGTATATACGGTACAAATCTGTTTGTCTGTTTGTTCCGGGTAATCTCCGAAACGGCTGGACCGATTTTGACGGGACTTTCACTGGCAGATGACTGATGTTATGAGGAATAAAAGCGCAAAAAAAGTAAAACCCTTGAAATCCAATATATATATTCTATGTCAAGTGTCGAAGTACTCTGAATTTCTTCTCTGCGGGTTTTTACAAAATTCTGTTACCTACTTGAAGTAGGTAACAGAATTTTTTAGTATTTCGTACGTGTGGGATACAACTTGGTAACAAAGATACAATTTCTCCGATATTCAAGTTAATGATTCAGTTGCATGTTTCTTCTAATTTTGGAAGTGTTATTTTTACAATCGCAATCTCCTTATTAATAACAAAATCGTAAGTGTATTATTAAGTTTGTCCGTAAGTGTTCAAGCCTAGTACCCCGCCCTGTATCTTATGTTGACATTTTGATGGCTATCCGCACATTGCGAAATAATAACAACACTGCCTTACTCACGCAGTTTGAGCCACCACGCGATAGAAAGAGACGGGGCATACTTTTCTCATTGCCGCAATGCAACCTGCGCAGGAGTCGATGCGCATTTGCGATACGTACAACACACCGAGAACCGGTGCAATTGTAATGCAAAACCAGTCGTTAGCTAAATGCGGTTAAAATATTTCTGATTGACATCTGTCGGCTCACCGCCCGCCAAGCAATGCCGTAATGGTAGGTTTGCTCGCTCTGTAAGGACGAATTAAAGTAATCTTTACATCTTTTTAGACTAATGATAATTAATACAATACACATGTATTATTTTCTTCCATATAGCGAGAATTGCAAAAGATTGCGAGTCGAGTTTCGTTTGTCTTTTAATGTGAAGGGAATGGATACAGTGGATATGTTGTGCTTACAGGGGAGAAAGCTTTTTTTTTTTTTTTTTATCTTTATTTTTGTAAGGGCTTTGAGTCGCTTAGCGACTATGTCAGCCCTATGGGAGAAAGCTTGGTGTTTGCGTTAAATTTTGATGTGCATACCACGAATGTTGGCCACAGATTGCCGTCTGACATCTGCTCCACATACATTTTTTTTTAGTTCTTTACAACGCTGAGCTCGCGCTGCATTCCGTACCGGCTCGCTTTCTAGGTGTCGAAGTCCTTACACTGGTGACGCGGCTACCCGTCACCAGCCTTTTGTATTTATGTTGCCCAGTGGAAATTCTACATGAACTCCCTCCGCCCCGGGGAAGGAC
This sequence comes from Diloba caeruleocephala, assembly GCA_947459985.1. Lineage (NCBI taxonomy): Eukaryota > Metazoa > Arthropoda > Insecta > Lepidoptera > Noctuidae > Diloba > Diloba caeruleocephala. The sequence continues at coordinate 9,327,099 of OX381629.1, forward strand.
GGAGGGGCATGCCGGACTCCTTACTTTATTTTTTATTTTTACTGATGTCCAGTGGAAATTCTACATGGAACTTCCTTCACCCCGGGAAAGGGGGAAGGGGTATGCCGGACTCGTACTGGCTAAAACCACTGGAGCGGTCATCTTCGGCATCGAAGGAGGGCTCCAGGTCCTCGCATGATCACACTAGACCACCCGTCACCGGCCTAGAGAACTTTTGTTAACAATTTGGATGATTTCCCTCCAAGTTCTGGTTGGAGATACTTCTCTGGATTACTGTGCGCACGCACATTTACATTCTAGGGAAAAGATCTTCAACTTATGACTTTTTAAATCATAATATAACGAAGAGTTCTGTGTGGTTTCCGGCAAAGATTAGATCACCTGTTTCCACCTATGAGTGTAAACGTACCAGCGATATAAGAGAAATCCTAGGGAGGAGCAAAGCTAAAAAAAATGGCTGAGACGATGAAGAAGGATTATTATAGCATATTTGATAATAAGAAAGAGCTATATAAAAACTCTAAGTAAAAAATGTTGACTGTAAAAATTACATATAAATAAGATATTATAGTCTCCTTACTTTTCGGATTAGATACTCTCAAACGGACGGAGTAAGAGAGGCTGTTACAAAAGGGAAGATTATTTTGATAATGCGTAGTTAGTGTAAAATTATAATTAATCAAAAACTATAAAACCCTTTTAAACGGCGTTACATCGCGTATATTATTGTTTTTCATCACTTTGCAGCGTTCGTGGTCCCACCCAGGATGACTAAGGTGACAGGCGTCGTTACAAATTTTAATAGTTATTTTATCTACCGTACAATCATAATTAAAAATTGTTTCAATGCACGCAGTAACCACTCATAGCACTCAGTGTTTTGATTTTTGTTGGCATGTTATTTGGAACTTTATTACTTTAATAATAGAATTCCAAACTGGTAGAACCTGCCAACCATCTTCTCTATTAAAATTAACATGTTTTTTTATTTCAATATAATCCTGAAACATTCTTGGTACACATCAGTTCTCTTTCGCGAGGATTTGAGGTTGATCAAAACGAAGAAAATGGTTAGGTTTGTTTATGGCATGTTCACACACTGTAGAGTTTTTGAAGCGTCTATGCTAGACGTCAGCTATGTGATATTTTATTCTGATGACTATACTACGCTTTGTTACAGTTTGCCCTCGACAACCCACAAACAACGAATTTTTGAAAATATTTTATTATTTTATTATTTATTATTATTTATTTTATTATATTTTAATTTTATTATACTGACAAACAGATTTTCTATGCCTCAAACTTTGGTATATCAAAATTTCTGCCAACTCCCTCACATTTCGACTTAAAGGCTTGTTTGACTGGACGATTAAGTATAATAATTATTGGTAAAATATCGATCAAAAGTTTGAGGAAAAAATTGATACAGATAAATAGAACACCACCACAATACCCTAGTCCTACTAATGTCATATACAAACAAAACAAATTAAATATGAAGCTTCACGAAGAACCCTTTGACCGCGTCACGCTTTTACAAATGAATGGAATAACATCCTGTGTTTACTAATTACTTGAACATTATGTGAATGGCTCGTGTAAACAGAAGCATAAAGGGCTAAACAGATTGTTACGGAACGGCGCTACCGCCGTGGCCGCGTCGGGTAACCGACAGATGATTATCGTCAATAAGGTAGCATCGTATTCGTATGTAAGGCATCTGTGACACTTGCGCAGTGCTTCGTATGGGTAAAGTAATTCTAGAGTAATTCTTCTTGATATTTTCTGAAATATGCATATCTTTGTAAATTGTCTGTCATGATCACGAACGGTGCAGCGGCTGCTGTGCTCCGGGCCGCGGGTTCGATTCCCGCACTGAACAAATATTTGTATGATCTGCAGGTAGTGTTCCGAGTCTGGGTACCTGGATCTGGTACCGGCAAAGGTAGTTCATGTTTTCCATTTATTGACAAAGTGCTAAATTTATTACGCGTGACATCGCCACAGTGTCTTGCGTGTTTATGCTATTTAATCCAGTTTTAGGACAAATTTGTATGAGTAATATACGCATACGTATTAATGTTATGCCACGGATTTAGATCATGAGGGCCTATCTTACAGTTTAAATCTTTGATTACAGCCTGACCAATACCGCTGTACCGCGCCTTAGGTATGCGCGGTGAGGTGGGAAGTGTAATACTAATTCACATCACTCCGAATATGATATATAATATGGATGAGACGGGAGTTAGGATCCCATGTACTAAGCCACCAAAAGTACTGTCAGTGCTTGGAAGGAAACAAGTCGGCATGGCAAGCACCAGCATTCCTGTAAAAAAACTACAAGAACAGAAATTTAAAAAGACTCTTAATTAAATAAATCTTAGAGCTTCTGTGTTTGGATTAAAGAAAACAACTGCATCCAAGAGAATAGACGCGTCTCAAATGAAGAAAAAGAGTACAGAAGAGATAATAAGTGGTAAAGAAAATGATGTTGAAAAGTAATATTGCACTACGTGTAAAGAGTTATATACCAATCGCTTCTTAGAAGACTGGATTGAATGCTCTCAATGCCACGAATGGACGCATGAAAATTGCTTCTCGTAATCAGGATGGACCTGATTATATTTTCGCGATTTCCATTTCGATTAGTGTCAAAATTCTAATACATATCCTTTTTGACCTTAGGACATATCCGTTTTACCTACCCTTATAGGGCAAAATGGATATTTCACGACTTAGAGAAAATAATTTATATGATTATAAAAAGAATTGATTTTTGTGTTCTCATATTTTTTTTATTTTGAAGATTGTTAACCAGAGTTCGGCTTTAATATGATTTAATTACATGGTAACTGATTCTAATACGATTTTTTATTGTTTCCTTAACGGATACTTCTTGCCCTTTTTTCCATTCTCCTAGAAATTTGAAAGAAGAAAAAAAGCATTTATTACCACACTAATTTACAACAAAAAATTCAAAAGAATAACAAGTAATTATATTAGTTTGTATGGTGTGGCAAAAGGAGCGGTCTCAGCAAAATGTTGAACAGTGAGCAGCATAGCCGTAACACTGCCCAACGCTGGTTTTCAGTCCGCCCCATTTACTACCGTTATTTAAATTACAAATATTTTACGGGTAATATTTTTATTACACTTTGGATGATACCTACTAAAAGTAAAATAACAAAATTAAATATAAGTAAATAAAAAATAAATTATGTAGATTAAAGATTATAGATTGCCACTACAAAAACAAAGTGAAATTTATAATTTGTATAGCCTTTTCTCAGAAGGCCTTTATATAAACCTACTCAACAAACAAGCCCATGCTACAGGTTGCAGGCTCAAGGACGCTAGCATGGCATCACAGCAGTGACCCTTGGTATCTATGACGCTGCTATATGCTGCACAGTTCTTAATATATGGGTAAATAGGCCTGATTTAATGTAAGTTTTTGCAATTGTTAATAACTTTCATATAAGAAGTAACGACCATGTGGTCGATAGAATATAGTCCTGCGTAGGTTTAATTATTAATTAAACTTTGTTGAACAGAACCAATGAGAGATTTGTTTCGTTCAGTTCATACAGTATCATCCTGGTAATTAATTCTCATGCTACTACCACTGGGATAGCCGGTGGGTATCTTACACGGTACAATGTTGGAGCATGTACAAAATAAATTCATAGGACACTTGTAGGTACTTAAGACTGTACGGTGTTTATGCATTTTACCCGAAAATGTACCCCACACTATTTGTACTGAGTATTCTCAGTAAATCTGTGTGTGCCAGACCGCTCAACATGGCGACCCGCAACAGTATTGCCAGCGGCCAAGACGTGCTCGCAGCTAGAAACAATTTTCTGGCAAAACCATCTCCTACCCGATCCACCCGCGCATGAAGCCAAGTTTATGACAGGATTGACGTAAGTACATATTTTCATGCAACAAAGCAAATTCACAAAGCTTTTCTTCAATATAATTTTAAATTCGTTTATTTATTATATAAATTGTATCATGTTTTACTTACGTAAATGTATCTTAGTTCTACACTATTTGCATGAATATCAACTAATGAATAAATAAATATCTTTCGAAGTTAGCTAATCTCCCACTTCGCCTGACCTGTATTTAATTTACAGTTTTTTGAGGGTAAACTCGATTTTAATAAAAAAATGTGGTCTAACAAAATGTACTCGCCACACATATCGCAACTAAATTATTCCGCCGAAGCCAAGAAAATGTGGCCAAAGTATAAGTTAGCATCCTGTTAGATTCCTTTCACATCACACGATCTTAGATCTCGAGACACGAGTTTCGCTTGCGAACGGATTAAATTGAAAGGTTTAAACCGCTTTTACTATTGAAATCTAAGGCAGAGATAAGACAGGATCTCTCTTGTAACCTCTGATAACTCGAGATGATGATTTAGTTAATAAACATATTTTAGATATTATAAGAAGTAGATATTTTACATGCGTGTCAAAAGTAAGAAACGAAACTCCCCAAATTGTAGCACCTCGTAATCAGTTCGCCCAAAACAGGACAATGAGCACACACTGTCACAATCTTTATTGTTTTATTAATTAAGTAATAACAATGCCGTCATGCGTATATAGAAAATTCACAAACAATCAAGCAAAAATAAATAAAGAACAGGCATCTCACACCACACGTGAGTAACAAACTATGTAAAATATTTGAATAAAAAATACAAATTATTTAAAAGATAATATTCTCGAAGAAAACACAGGCCAAGCCAAGAAAAGTGACAACACAAATATATTCTATCACAGGTGCGACAAAGACATCGAGTACACGTGTTGTCACTTTATATAGCTATCTCTCTTACTCTCGTAGTTTTTGTATCTTCTTTCTTACAGCATATGAGCATAAGTGTGCAGTTTTATACATACAGCAAGACTGAATTTTGCACACTATTGAATATGCATGTAACATATCTATGGTATAATATCATTGAATAGACTTAAGTATGAAATTTGATGTTTATGCATTTCGACAGCGGCTCTTGAGACTTCAAGATCTGTAAAGAAGCATATTGGTGAGAGGCAGTTCTCACCAATATGCTTCTTTAGGTGCATTAACTTTTCATTGACCTGGAGGTAGCGTCATGCCTGCCCATAACAATAATAAACTACTTAAATTCGTTCCATCATCGCCTTCCAGTCATCGGAACTGCAGGCGTGGTGACAAATTCGGGAACAGGCTTTGCTCATTTACTATTAAATGAAATACCTAGATTTCGCTCCCTGTATCTGTATACCTAACCACAGATTATAAATTTAAGGGTGATTGGTGATGTTCAAGGGACGAGTAAATAGACTTCTTCTGGGTTAGCAAACTACGTCGTTGATCTCATCATCGTAATCCATCAGGGGGAGATGTATCTCGCGGTCAATCGTAAGCCTATCAACAATAACAAAAGTTAAGTTGCTCGTAATCTAATCACAGCTATGCAAACCCTCGCGCACGCGTTTTATTAGTACAGAAAAGCCACAAAATCATCAGAATGTGAGCGTCCACTGCTGAACAAAGGCCTCCCAGTAATGACTACAATGAGCGGTCATAGGGATATTGCCATAATCACCATACTTGGCAGGCGGATTGGTGATCGCAATATGTATTAGCACACTGGAGGATGTTCACCAGCACTGGGCAGTAGTAGCCCATACTGTTGATACCAACTCTTAGTCGCCTTTAACGAAACTCATGGGTGGAGACGGATGATCTATTCTTTTCCGGGAACCACACGCAACACAAACAGCATTGAATGCTTCTACTTCTTTCTTCTTTTCGTGTGGTTAGTGGCCAACCTTGTGTCAGAGTTATTCAAGCCACCCAAAGACCGACTTAGTTTAACGACTGCTGTCTAATGACCACAACCGGGAGCGACGATTTTACGTACCCTCCGAAGCACGGAGACGCTCAGTTCAAATATCACTATATGGTCACCCATCTATAGAATAACCGTGCCAAGCGTTGCTTAACGTCGGCGACTGTGTACCGATCAGTGAGTGCAACTGGCTATGAGCTTTATCGAAATTTCTAATAAATTAAGATCTCTATGATCTCAATTGTAATACCTTTCTTAGTAACCGAACCATATGACATATTCAAATAGACAACAATTATAACCACCTAACTGTGAATCTAATAAAAATTGACCGTATATCCGAGCGCTCAGAAAATATCTCAAAGTCCTTTATTCAAACAACACATGCTAAACAAACAATTATCGTAACCAGCGTTAAGCAGCAGTTGCGACAGCGGATTCGATTCCCGGTTAGGCAACGTATCAGCTGTTGATCTGCCGAGAACCGTACACTTGTGCGGTCTAATGATATTGTTGTGACATTTTGACCTAGGATGGTGTAAATGTTGGCATGTACAGTCAGACACGTAGGTTTAAGGAATTGTTTCGAAAATGTTGTTTGTATTTTGTGATTTTAATATTCCTTTATCGCCTGTCGAGTGAAAACCTTGTATGTGCGAAAGAGATAACTTTACAGGAGTAAGAAAGACTGCGCCTTGTAAAATTTATAACCTCAGCTTATTATATATTCTAATGTTTTTCAGTTACAATTTTCGAATGTTTCAAAGGTCTAATGTTTTCTTGAGTGAAGCGTTAACTTTTAGCCCAAAAATGCAATAAAATAAAAATGACCAGAATTGAATTTAAACTTCGGGAAGGTTTAACCCTAAGGCGATGATATCTCAATAAACTTACCTATTCTATCCTATTCCCAAATACTTCAGTCAAATAGTGAGACTCTAACGGCCGAATACTCAAACGCCATTTAATGTTAAGTCCCCGCTTAAACAATTTAAGCCGCCCGGTTTTGTACCAAAAACCGGTTTCTCGAATAGTTAAAGCGTGAGATGGTGTTTGAGTATTCGGCCGTAATAGCATCATCATCATGGTCATCATTTCACGACACGGACCTCCTCCAAAAATTGCTACAACCGACGGTCTGTGTTTATGTTGTGTGGTCATTTGGCGGTGTTGCCATAATCGCCACGCTTGGCAGGTGGGTTGGTAATCGCAGTTGATTTGTAATTAATGTACTCGAAGGATGCTACTACGCATCCATAGTTGCCATTTACGACATCCACGGGATGAGATGGGGAGATGTTATTCTTAGCCGACACCAGATGAATACCATCTCTAACCTAAATAAACCTAATTACCTACCCTTTTCTAGACAATAGGTCCTTACATAACTATGAAATTGGCGTTTTATAAGGAAAATAGCAAAAGGAATAAATACTACGTAATTATGTATGCAATCAATTAAAGTATGTATCATTGATATATATACAGTTTTTCATAGGTAGTTCTCTGATTCCTTCACTGAAGAAGTCGGGAAAGTGGGAATCAATATAATCTTTGAAGGCAGTTTGGACTGCCTCATCGGAATTGAATTTTTTCCTTGCAGGAAGTTATTCAAATTCCGGAAAAAGAGTTTATCTGTTTTAAATTGCTCCAGGCAAGGTCTGCGGAGAATGGTGGGTACCGGAGACATTCTAATCGCAACTCCTCTAATTTAGCGACCATCTGTTGTGCAGTATGTGGTCTAGCGTTGTCCTGAAGCAGCAATTGACCAGCCTTGGTTGTTTAACGGCTAGCTTTTCCATCATGGTTTGCAGTGGTTGACTATACACATCTACCTTAATTGCGGTCACCCCCTCTAGCAGCGGGGAGGCGACTGTCAACGGGCCACCCTCCAGGCACATTTCGGGGGGATTGTAAACTGGGGTTTGTACCCACCTAGCTGCCCTCTTGCAATAAGAGACTTACCATCAGTATCTCAGACTTGAGTATTATGTCAATAGCTTGTTTGATTTAAAATACCGTTTATTCTGGCAGGCCCCAACGCCCTGTATGGCCTGGCCGGCTGCACAATTTTCCAGGGAAGAGCGCAAGGAACACAGCACACCGTCCTGGTTAAAATTAGGTCAGATTTTACCTTAACTTCGAATGTTCTATGACAAAAATGTCAAAGGAAGTGCTAAGCTAACCTAACCTAACTGTTTCCTTTTTGTAGTTAACGGGCTTACTCTAGTCGGTGTCGCAAAAGAGAACTAATCTTAACAGCTCTTAAATATCCACTGCTAAATGAAGTTCTCTTGCGACGGAAGGATACTAGAATATATTGATGTAATCGCCACGTTTGCCAATCGTTGGTGATTGAAATACAGTCTTATAAGTCAAGAGGATAATTTTTATATGTAAAAATATCTTCTTTAGGACAAACATCCAACAGCCGCTTATCGATCAACGTTGGATAAATGTCTGGATTGGTTGATAACATATTATTTATGACGAGCGCAACTTGTGGTGCCACACAGGTCTAGTTCTGGATAGCATAACAAATTGTCTTGGTTATCACTTATAGGTGATTGATCAGCTGCGTAAACTCGAACATCCATAATAACACAGCATTAATAACAATGCAGATTTCTTTATCTAGAAATAAATGGTATTTTACAAATAGATAGACGAACATTATGACACTACAAACCGATGTAAATGTTACTATAGCTACTACCAGTATATATATATATATATATATATATATATATATATATACAGCTCTCAAACAGTGCGTGAAGGAAGGCAGAGAAAAGCAAAGCCACCATGCGGCCGGCATACCGGTTATTAGAAAGAGATGAATATACACCGTTAGCTACGTGGCATTAGCAGCTGCATGGCGCATGCTCGTTGGCCTGAACGAGTGTGATGTAACGTGTCTGCTGGCGCCGGCCGCCATTAGACCGCGGGATAAAACAAAATACTGTCAATTTTATTTCATCATTTCGGCCGAACGAAGTCCACTGCTGGACACAGGCCTCCCCAAAGATCACCACAACCACCGATATGGATGTGTTGTGGGCTCATTGGGGGGTTTTGCCATAATCGCCACGCTTGGCAGGCGGGTTGGCGATCGCAGTTGAGTTGTTAATGTACTCGAAGGACGCTGCTGCCCATCCTCCGGCTAATCCCTTAGTCGACTTTTACGACACCCATGGGAGGAGATGGGGTGGTGGCATTCTGAGCCGGCACCACACGGCAATTTTATTTACAGTATAGATATACGCATGAAATGTTTTTTTCTCACAGATGCAGTATAATTTGTGCATAAACGTTCCATAAACACAAGAAGGCATTTTTTTCCGCAATACGTTGCAAGAATTACGTTTAAGATTAACGCCTTGCCGCGACACTGGTTGGTGCGCTTAGTAAACTCCGGGCAATTACCTTGCTTTTATGTGAACATCGTAGAGCGCGGGCAATGCATCTACACTTATAAAAACATCTTAGGTAGAAATATTATACTTATTCAGCCAATATCATGTCCGAAAGGAAAACCTGATTAACATTTCAAGTGAACTTTCACTTGTTCAACGGTTTATATTTAACCACAGGACTGTACCGGTTACCTAACTGAGAGCGAGGAGCTAGAACCAACAGGTAATTAAAGTTTATCCGAACGCGTTCATTAATTTTATAAACACTCTAATATATTTTGTTAATATATTTGCTGGGAACTCGCTCTAGCTGCCTATTTATCAGTTGGAATTTCAATATTAGGAAATGGTAATGTCATACAACATCATGAGATACCTAAAGTCTACATTCTGGCCGTAAGGTAAAGTATAACATTGTATACATATATCTAATATGTATTTATCTATACAAATAAATAAAATTGAAATGTCTGTTTGTAATGTCAAAATAACAGTTTTTTACTAAATGTATATGAAAGTATGTACGTTACATATAACAAAAAACTATTTCAATTTTTTTGTCTGTCTGTCTGTTTGTTTCGGGTAATCTCCGAAACGCCTGAACCGATTTTGACGGGACCTTCACTGGCAGATAGCTGATGTTATAAGGAATAACTTAGGTTACTTTTATTTCAGAAAAATAATTAAGGTTCCGCGTAAAAAAAAAAACCCTTGAAATCCAATATATTTAGTCTATGTCAAGTGTCTATGTCGAAGTACTCTAAATTTCTTTTAAATTAAACGCGGTTGAAACCGCGGGTCCCAGCTAGTGTAATAATATAATGATAAATATAGTTTATTACCCACACATCACACATCATTACAAAACAAAAATAAAACGATAGCGATACATAAAATATTGTGTAGTATGGTAAAAGGAACAGACTCAGCAGTGTTGGCAGTGCGCAGTGATAAACCACGCACCGGTCAACGCTAGGTCTCAGTCTGTCCCCTTTACTACGTAATTAACAATAAGACTACAAAAACAAAAACAAGTAGAACGAAAATAAAATCAAAACAAAAAGAAACAGGTTGTATAATAGAATAAATAATTAATACTTAATAAAATATTTCTTGCATAGTTTGTGGAGTAGTTTTAGTGTCCCACTGCTAGGTACGGGCCTTTTCTCACGATTAAAAAGGTAAGGCCGTAATCCACCACGCTGGCCCAGTGCGGGTTGGCGGATTACACACACCATTGAGATTTTTTCGCCTCATGTGTGCAGGTTTCTTCACTATGTTTTCCTTTACTGTTAACACAAGTAATAATCAAATTCTGATCCGCACATAAATCTGAAAAGTCGGTAAGGCGCCTGCATTAAGGCGTTCAACCATTAGGTTATGACTGCGTACCCCCGGGAAGACGGTGGCGCGCACGTGGTCACGTGCCGCCGTGTGCACAGCACAGCGCAAAGCGAGGCTTGGAGGGATCCTTTACAATCCTCCCCGAGAAGTGCCTGGGAGGGCGACCTTTTTACAGTCGCCTTCCCTCCGCTAGAGGGGGTGACCGATTTACAGTCATCCCTTCCGAGATGTGCCTAAAGGCGTGGCACCAATGGGCGGCTCTAGTGTGATCTTACGAGGACCTGGAGCCCCCCTTCGGTGCTGAAGATGACCGCTCCAATGGTTTTAGCCGGTAGGAGTTCGGTATACCCCTTCGCCCTTCCCCAGGGTGAAGGAAGTTCCATGTAGAATTTCCACTGGACATCAATAAAAAAAAAAAAGGTTATGACTGCGTTCCATATAGATTTAGTTAGAGTATTTATTTATTGTATGTATATATTTATATGAAAATTGGTGTACATATATCTACTATTTATTTTAACAAATAAAGTGTATATATCAATGTCATCGACGTACGGCACAGACTACTTGGATTTCTCCATTTCTCTACCTTGAAATCCATCCAAAAATTGTCTGTAAAAGATCGCTTTTAGCAATAAGACCACCCATTGCGCCACGCTAACTATTGTAAATGTCCTTCCTATTACATTGCTGTACAATAAAGTTATATTATATTTAATGTACTGAAGACAGCCTAAATTGGCCTTGGTTTTTTGTACACTGGAAACGAAGCAAACTGTTTGAAGCATTGATATATATATATATATATATATATATATACATATATATTACTATCGTAAGAAGTGAACACATGAGACGTTACTGTCATGGGGTATGCAACACTGATCTTGCGATTGGGAGTAATATCGCCATCTCTATCAGACACGTGCCACGAACATGACGTTCGAGTAAGTATGAGAGAGATAAATATATGATTAGATCAAACTCCTTCCTAGTTTCAAAGCTACGGCTCCATAATCAAATATTTTACGCGTAATGAAGAGGCTTGCATCTCTAGTTGTTTAACTCGATGGTTTGAAGGGTCAAATCCATCCGTAACCTTGAAACTACGGTTGATGGTAGATAAAAACTATAAAAAAGCTGTTGATCCATGTGGTGTCTGGATTAAGAATATAGCACCACTCCATCTCCTCCCGTGGATGTCGTAAAAGGTGACTAAGGGAATCCAAACCAGAGGGAAGGGCAGCAGCGTCCCTTTTGTGAAACGGTAGCCATACTGCGCTCACCAACCCGCCTGCCAAGCGTGGTGAGTATTGGCAAATACCCCCCAAAATGATGACACAGTTGTGGAATCTAAGGGGGAGGCCTTTGTTCAGCAGTGAACGTATAAATAGCCGATATGATGAAAGCTGTTGATCAAATTGTTTTAAGGGGTTCCCACCAAAGAATAGACCACCCTTCTCCGCCCATGGATGTCGTAAAAGACGACTAAGGACTATATCGAGAGTATGGGTAGCAGCTACATTCCGCCCGCTCATAACAATATACTAAAATCACTAATGCGCTTGCCAAGCGTGGTGATTAATTATAAAATGAAAATAGCGATATATTGATAAGATAAAATAATACATAATCAATCCATTACCGTACCACTGCAATGTAATTGTGGCAATCTATGGAGGAGGTCTTTGCCCGGCAGTGGACGTCATTTCACTGCTTATCAGCATTACTCGCGGATGTAGGATTGAACCGAAGCAGACATATAGGGTGTATCCATCCTGTTGGACACCCTATTCATCCCGGTTCAGTATTGTTATGTACTTAAATAACATAATTTACGGAAGTCTCAATATCATTACACGTGTTATGCTAGGCGCCCATTAACTGCAACAGTTCAAAGATCGGATTAGAAGTCACGACTTTACGACCGGATACAAAAGATAGTCTTGATTTATTATCAAACTAGCTGTTTCCCGCGGTTTCACCCGCCGTTTAATTTAAAAGAAATCAGATTATATTGGAACCCGGACCGCGGAACCCTAATACTTTAAAAAAAGTAACTTTAACATCAGCTATCTGCCAGTGAAAGTCCCGTCAAAATCGGTCCAGCCGTTTCGGAGATTAGCCGGAACAAACATACAACAGACAAAAAAAATAAAATTGTTATTTTGCTATAAGTACCGTATATACTTTTATATGCAATTAGTAAAAGGCTGTTGAAATTATAAAAAGACACTTCAATTTTATTTATTTTTATAACATTAGAAGGTATTAGGTAATGAAGAACGCATTGATTGTGGTTTCTGGCATAGAAGAATATAATAATAAATAAACCACAAACGAACATGGAACTTCCAAACATAAATATTTGATTTACACGTATTTGGACAGAGATTCTCCTTGCAATGGAATATAAAAATTGGATACTTAAAATAATGGCTTTTGCTTGTGTGGGCTGGCAACTTCTACGTTACCTTGGCAGTGTTGGGGCGGGGCTGTGGTAGGACGTGATGTCAGAGCTGGGTATGGCTGGTTCATTGGGATGGATGGCTGGGTACACACCCCAAATCTACCCTGCGAGTTGCGACCTCTGAAGGATCGCCTCTATATATTGGGCAGCGGCTAGCACTTATCATCCTGTGGGCGAACAAGAACATACTGTGATTATGATCATGATAACAGACGTTAAGCGTCGTGATTATAGTAATACCTCATTCATCGAAAGGCGTAGTCAAAAATAACCTAACAAAATACAATGAGGTTTGTACATGGACCTTTGTTTTCGTTTTTTCATCGCGGTGGAAGTCCTTTATGAGCTTCTTCCGCACCGAGGAAAGGACTAAGAGCTGTGCCAGACTTTTACCGGTTCAAACCGTCTAGGTGTTCATCTTTGCCACCAAAAGTGGCTCCAGGTTCTCGAGAATGAATGCAACGAAGCCACCTATTGGTGCCACGCCTTTAAGCACATCTCGAAGGAGGTGACTGTGAAGCGGACAGCTCATCTAGCGGAGGAATGTGACTCTAAAAAGGCTAACCCCACTAGGTAGAGACAGTTGGTCGGGGGGTATTGTCAGTTGAGGCATTCAGCTGTGACCTCGTGTCTGATCCTGTGCAGGTACGCACCGAATCGTGTCCGGTGAACACCTGCGTCAGGTGGTAGGTGATGTGCTAGCTTTTTATCGACGCCTTTAGGCATATCTAGAGGGCTGACTGTAAAGCGGTCACCTCTTCTAGCGGTGGGAGGCTACAGTAAAGAGGCCACCCTCCAGGCAAATCTCGAGGGAATTATAAAGAATCCACCCGAAGCCTTGCTGGCGAATGCGTCAATGCTCATGCGCACATAGCAGCACGTAACAACGTGCACACCGTGGTCTTCCCGGGGGTCACTCGATATGAGCGCGCAGATTCCCTAATCTGCACGCTCGCGACCGCTGAGTAGCATAGTTACCCCCTGCTCCGTGTCCTCCTTTTTCGAGCGGGATTAGCCCTCTCCCGATCCCACTTTGCGGTCTACAAGAGACCACAGCACTTCAAATTTTAATGCTTCGCCAGCATAGCCAAGCCGAGTAGCTAGTTGCTTATAATGATGCATTTACCAAATAAAATATTAATAGTATTAATTTTTTTTGCATGAATAAATTGTACACGTCTTTAAACATCGGTGTCTAAAAGCACTTTTTAAACAAATATCGACCACAGAATATTATCATATATATATTTTATTCTATATCCCCATTAACAAGCATTTATATGGCTTGCAGCTACTGTTATCTAAATATGGCGGGAGCTAAGCGAATCTAATCTGACATTAGCCATAAAGGTCGTATTATATGGACGCCAACACATTCGAATGCAGATCTAATGTCAGATACCGCTGAGATGATTTTGATGTTGTTCTAAGTGCCTGATAGTCTATGGTTCCAGGTATGGGTAACAATAAGATGTTTATCTAGATTTGTTTAATAAAATGGGGATTAGATATTTGATATTTATTAGTTATTACAAATTCACCACTTTTCCTTCAATTTTGTTTTGTATTTCCACATTATTTATATGTATTTTTTGATCATGTATTGTAGTATTTTGGCACTACTATTTTTAAATAATAGTAAATTTAATACAGTAGCATCCGTTTCAAACTTCTTATATAGGATTTGTACTGGTGTACCGTCATTCCCTCAATCGCATGCGCACACCGAAAACCCAGCCAACGCCTTGTGTTCAGGCCAGCCAAGAAGTTTAGCGTGGGATAAATATACATCTCTGCTAATTCCTTCAGGAATTGTTAGCGCTAACTATATCTAAAATCTGACTCTCGGCTTACTCAGAGGTACCAACCACCAAATACATCATCATGTTTATAGCTCGAACCACAAACCGCTCCATAACAGTAAATCTTGATATTGTAAAAGTTCGCGCATTGATAGCGGTGATCACCGCGCCTAGTATTAAACGCAACGATAAATATCTTGCCCGGGTCAGCGCATGTACGCTGCGCGGGCGCAGGCTTCTAGTAAATGTTGTAAGTCGACGCTTACTCATTCTGAAGGGACTAAATTGTTGTTATGTAAGTAATGGATATAATAAATGTTAGTGTTATTTCCGGGGTTAAAAATGTATGTTGGTAGCAATGAAAATAAGAGTAAGTCGTAAATTAGTTCCTTGTAGGAATAATAACTAAATAGGAGAAAAGTACATTTGTTAAGAAAAAATATTTTTTATCGTAAACCATTATAAACAATCATGAATCAGACTTTAGTTGCCGCGTTCCAAGATGTAGATTTCTTATGGAGAAGAACCGGCAAGAAACTCCATGGTTACTTTTTTTAAATTATAATTAACTACATTGTTAGTGAAATGAAGGTTATGTGAGGACAATGTAGAAGAAAAGAGTCTGAATAACATCTGTTCAACAATAAACAAGCTAGATTTTAATATGAATTAAAGTTTATGATTAAATTGCCATGGCAGTATTAAACTGACCAGTCCCAACAGACAGCACTCGTTCACGAGCATGACGCATGCATCTTCGTCGCTTGCTCAACCATAGTGTAGGGCAACTCAGCGACCCGATACACGACGCCACCGTAATCAGGACACTTGAGTGAGCATGACATACCTAATCTGCCACATAACTATCACGTCAGTTAAACAAAATAAATTAATAACCCACATGTTAGTATAGTTGTACAGTAAATAGAGCATATATTTTGTTTTTATAAAAGTGTGTTAAAAAAAACAAGTAATTAATGTCATAGCAAATATCAGAAATATTAAAATATATTAATTGGTGAATAGGCGCTAATTAAAATGAAAACTTTCACTCTGCCTTGCCTTGTTCTGACAATTTGGATACTACCCTTGACCTCAACAACTCTATCTTAGAGTGGTTTTAGTAGTTGTTGCCAATTTAATAGAGAACTATGTATCTGGAAGCTTTATAAGTTGACTATGCTAAACCCAGGAAATTGATTGTTTTTTACATTTTTCATTCCCGTTATACTTCTTTAACTCTTGATGACTGCCAACCCTGATTTGCAAAAGCGGCGCGCGCTTGTCCGCTCGTCGCTGCGACTCGCAATTGTGCTCCTAACTCAGATAGCACGATGGCTCGCCGCCTGGTTTATGTGTGTTCACCTTTGTATAAGTATATTGACACGATTACCGATAGAGACGGTGTTTGAGTCGCTAAGCATCCAATAGGGAGTTTTATGGATGGCTGACGATGGACTAAGTTTCTAGGGAGATTGGTCGGTTATGTGAACGGTATTTGTACGTATAAAAGGTAAACAACTGCGTGCAAAATGAACAAGTGTAGTAGTCAACAACAAAACGCAGCATGGGGCTAGATCGACAAGGGTACCCGAAAAGCGACTCTTATTTATATTAGTAGACAATGGATTTTGGTTTATATGTATGCCTTTCCAACATAGACAAATAATTGAGAAATACATTACGTATTGATTTGGAATTAAACAATATTGTTAGAGCCTGGAAAATAGCTAATTATGAAATTGATTGGAGAAGGGACTTTAACCGACTGACTACTGGTACTATATTAGGCAGGAGCTGCGTAATCTTGACCTTACATTATCGATGACAACTGAGTTGAGAGATGAACTTGAGAGTAAAGGTCATAAGTCATCATAGATGAATAAATGCTCTTTAAAGAAAATGTGACTGATAAAAATTTTAAGTGTTTTGTTTAATTTGTAGCTATTCAATAAATGAAAATATTTCCGATACTTTTCGAATGCTTTTTACTTCAACAGTATGTCGTAACTGCCAACCAACATCTTTAGCTTAGTTAAGTGGGGGAAACCGATATCCTAAGGTGCCAGTCGTAAGCTTTAGAGCTTTTAACTACAAGTAACGAATATTATACGATGACTGTCGGGACTGATGGTTTAAGGTTTTGTCTGAGGTGCGGAATGGTTCCCCATGACCGACCGGCTTTTTTTCGTCCTGGTGGAAATACCCACGCATCTTTTACCCATGGAGTAAGGGGCGGAAGGTATAGACTCTTTGCAGCTAAAACCTCTTGGATGGTCATCTTCGGCACCGAAGAAGGCTCCGGGTTCTTGAGAACGGAGCCGCCATTGCCTCCTTAGCCAGCATAGTTTAGACCTCAGCAAGCGTGGCTTAACCTCGCTGATGTAGAGTTCGGATCGCCATTCAACACGAGCTTCGATGTGTTTATTCTTATTTCCAAGTAACTTAAATCTCGTTGAAAGAATGTAGGTGTGTCTACAGGTATCAGGTGCATTGTCACAAGTCCCGCATAGTGACCTGTGAGCTTGTGACGCCACACGGTCGTTCCGTCTCGACGTCGATACGCGATAACATCAGCTCTAACTGTGTGCACACCCAGGGCTGGGCATAGAGTGTTATAAGTCAGTAACTGTGCACCTTTAGCAGTCCTAAAGATTACTACAAGCTTAGGAAAGCTGAAATACTGGTATTTAGCATGGGTTTCGATTGGAAGACAACCATGGAGTTGTCTGGCTAACTTTAAATATTCTTATACTCGAAAGTACGATTCATACTTCGAGAATAAGAAAGATCCAAATTCAAATTCTTAACAGTTATCTAGTCATCATCATTTAATCCGTAAAACGTCCACTGCTGGCCTACCCCAAAGATTGCCACAGCGACCGGTATGGGTTTGAGTCAGCAGGCGCGTTGGCAATCGCAGTGGATTTATAAATATACTCAACCCCACGGTTAATATAAATATCCAATGAGTTGTTGGATAAGACGCAGTTATCAATAATCATTAAATAGGAACCTGTACTGTCTTATTCCAGGCTTGCGTAATGATGTGTGCTTAAGAAAAGGCATTGCAGAGGACAAAGATCAGACAGTCGGTTACTGTTTCTATTAACGTTCTTTTTTATCTTATCGCCAACAACTGCAGAAGCTGTCAGTAAACAGAATCACAGATTTTGTGAAGGACGGGGTAAGGGCATACTTCTAATGTAGGTGTATGGGGAAGCGTGACGCTCACCATATTTTGAAGTGAAAACTTCTTTTAGCGCAGTAGGCATATTTTTAGATGAGATAAAATCTCTGGACTCGCGACACCGTTACGAGACGCTAGACGTTTAGTTTGGCGTTTCGCCGTCGGGATCGCATTAACCCTAGTACCCATTTAAAAAATGTCTAACGCACCTAAATAAGTTTTCACTTATGTCGGCACTCCCGGAGTACATTTTTTTTATATTACATTGTGACAAGACGAGCATCTCTTTCGCTGGTGGTAAGTCATGCCTGCCCATAACAATTATAATACTACCCAGGCCTTGTCCTCCGTGGCACCACATTGCACTCATCACTTCGAGACATGAAATTATTTAGTCTCAAACGTCCAGTAATTTTGTGACGAAGTCATCCTTCATCTTCATTTCAATCAACCTATTTCATGACTTCATACCTTGTATCTCCATCACTGTCCACTTCATGATTCATTCTTTATTCAAATCAAAATTCGAATTTAGTATTGTGGTGTCGAATCGTTCATATTTCGATCATTATCATTAGACATTCGATTCTGAATACTAGTGGTTCGACACACAGCTGTCGCTCTGACAAATAGTCTCCTGCAATAATTTATTTACTTATTTTTATCTAGCTTAAAATGTAATAGTCAGCTATATTTTAAAATTTATGTAATAATCAGCATGAAGTGTTGAAGTAGTGAATATCAATATACCATTATAACAATATATATGCTACGTTTCATTGAATCACAATAATTGAACTCCGTTCCTTGCTGCCGTGGAGAGAGCCTCCCAGTTGAGCTAACCGGGAAGGAAACACGGAGGGAGGCACTCCGCGACAATTTCACTAGCTACAGTGCCGTGTACTTTATCGTCTCGTCACTTTGTTGTATAACAAAAACTTTTTTTATGTGGGCGTTGAAGTACGGATTGGCATAATAACGATTAAAAGTGTTTATTTCATGAAGGCATTAATAGGCTTTTAATAAAATGAGCAGTCGGGATGCTCCAAAAGTAAATTACTTCTTTTGAAATTTGGAAGCTATCATAACCATCATTTCACCGGAATTAAGTCCACTTCTGGACACAAGCCTCCAAATCAAATCATGTCAGACACATTTACATACTGTGCTGATGTTGCTGTAGGTCGCGGATCAATAACCAACACTCGTAGATGTGATTGGTGGAATAGCTATTTAACTGAACAACGTAAACGTTTTCGCAGAGCGCGCAAAAAACTAAACAAGCTTAAAAACAGCAAATCACGGGAGACATATTTATTGATACATTAAATAGATTCAAAATTGCCAGATCTAGTTATAGAGCCGCGGTGGCAAAATCGAAGGGAAATCTGTTACAGAAGGTAGTGCAAACACTAGATAGGGAGGGTCCGTGGTCTCCTCTGTACCACGAGTTTAAAGCCAATAGATCAGTCGATCTTGCTTATATCCAAAATATTAAAATTAATAACATGCATACCACTGGTATTGAGGAGACCACGGAGGCTCTTCTCAATACTCTTATACCTGATGATCTACCTGGAAATGATAACGAGTATCATCAACAGATTAGATCATGGGCTGCTGAACCGCCGGAATCCCCAGCGTCTGACTTACCATCCACTGACGAATTCATAAACGTTGTCAATAAACTACCACTTAATAAAGCATCTGGAGAAGATAAAATATCGAATAGAATGATTAAAGAAGCTTGTAAAATATCGGGTGACTCTATACTGACCGTTTTTAATCGTTGCATTGCTGAAGGCATTTTCCCTCGTATATGGCGTTCCGGTTTTATACGCATAATACCAAAAAGTGGTGACAACCCCCCGGATGATCCTAAATCATACCGGCCTATAACTTTACTACCATCTTTAGGGAAACTTCTCGAGCGCTATAGTTCCACGTTTGCTGCCAGATGGACCGAAATTTCATAATAACCAATTCGGCTTCACAATAGGAAAATCTACTATTGACGCGGCAATCTCTGTCAGGAAAGTAGTAAATTCATCTGAACATAAGTACGTGATAGGCATCTTCCTTGATATCTCTGGTGCCTTCGACAACGCGTGGTGGCCAATGCTACTACTTAAAATGAAAGTCCGCGGTTGCTTCAGAAACATCTACACTCTCGTTTACTCATATTTTGCACACGGATCTGCAAAACTTAAACTTGGTCATCACGCTGTGTCGAAGGAACTCACGATGGGATGTCCTCAAGGATCCGTTATTAGTCCTTATCTATGGAACATGGGTTTCGATGATTTTCTAGCGTTTCCATTACCATCCGGCTGTTCATTGACTGGTTACGCAGACGACGGCCTTCTGCTTATTCAGTCAAGTACAAGGGCGAGCCTTGAAAAATTGGCGGATACTTGTTTACGTTTAATCTCTAGTTGGGGCGAACGAAACCGCTTAATGTTTGCACCACAAAAAACCTTTCAACTAATTTTAAAAGGCAATCTTAAGACATCACCGAGCATTAAATTCAATAATGTTACCGTAAAAAGAAAGGAGTCCGTGTGCTACCTTGGTCTTGTATTGGAGAGAAATTTTACATTCGTTGAACACATAAAATCTGTAGGTGAAAAAGCTAAAAGGAACTTTTATGCCCTGACAAGGATATCAACAGCTACATGGGGTCTTTCATTTTATACTTTGAAAACTATTTACGGCGCTACCTACTTAGGTTGTATTTGCTATGGTTCACCTGTATGGGCCGATAGGGCTACTATCGGCGCGGCAAGACGTAAACTGCTCCAAAGCCAGCGCTTAGCGTTGATATTCTTGTGCAAGGCATATAGGACAGTAAGTACTGAAGCTCTGCCTGTGCTAGCAGGTGTTTTGCCAGGCGATCTTGAGATACAGCGACGTGCTGCAATGTACTACTCAACTAGAGAAAACATGGACGCGGAATTTCTGCTACAACGCGATCGTGTTAGAATCTGCAGATTGTTTAGACCACAGACTGGTGTTTGGGAGGAACTCTTGGCCGAATGGCAATGCAGGTGGGACACGTCTATTAAGGGCCGTCACCTATACCAGTACTTTCCATCCATTCGTGAGCGGTTGGCAAGTGCATGGTTGGAAGTTGATCATTGCGTGGCTCAATTTCTCACCGGCCATGGTAACTTTAAGAGTAAATTGTTTAGCTTCAAGCTTGTCACCTCACCATTCTGCAAATGTTCAACACCGGACTGTGAATATGAACAGTCTGCACACCATATCCTGTGGGAGTGTATTCTTTGGCAAGATGAACGCAATATTATGTTTGACAGCATGCAAGTTACATCCGGGGTTGTTTACTATACAGATCTTGTTGCGACTAGGACGAATTTCCGTGCGTTCAAGTGTTTTTGCCATACCTACTATTGGAATCAGTCTCAATAGCTCACAACATAGGACCCGTAAATAAAAAAATTGTACCCGTGGTGCTTGGCAACTGGGCTTAACCCTGTTGTAAACTCCCATTTATTGTACCTATGGCCTATCGTTTTTCTCTGTCTCCTGCTTGCAACGGAGGGAAGTGGAACGTATATTCTTTCATACTCCTCCTTTATCTTTTCTGATTAATTTCGGTGCGGGTTCCAAGACAGTTATTCATTTCTCTGGGACACACCGAGCTTCATTGATCGGTGTTCTTTTCGGTGGTCGCCATTGTAGATCCTGGCTTACAGGAGTTGCAGTGGTTGGGAATGTGTGGCGGGCTTGTCCCAAATAAAAAAAAAAAAAAAAAAAGCCTCCACAACGACCTGTCTGCGTATGTTGTGCCCTTATTGGGGGGTTTTGCCATAATCGCCACGCTTGGCGATCGCAGTTGGGTTGTTAAAGTACTAGAAGAATGAGATGGGTTGGTGCTATTCGTAACTTGCACCACACGACTATCAAATTATATAAAATAACGGAAATAAACATACTTAAACCGACCTCTGATTTTAAGATAATACTAGAACATAGTCTGCCTATAATCAAATACAAATATATGCTAACGCTGGTTAACATATAGATATCCTTCAGTTTTCCTAGTGACGGCAAGCTTCCAATGATATTGCACTTTTCTCTAACTTATGTGGCGTGCAGCGTATCGGAAACTGGTGGGGAAAATCTTCTTGGTTTAGTCTGATCACCACTGTCGATTTCTTACACGAAAAAGAGCTTTTCCTGTGAATGAGAAGAAACGTTCTATGGTTTTATTCAAGAACCTAAGAATGATGGGACTCTGTTCTCGGTGAAATACCATTAAAGTTTCCTTCTTGAGTAGATATAAACAATTCGACACACGGTAGTCTCACGTGATGACGTCATGATGTGCGCACGCGCAGGGTAATTGCAGTCACTATTCTAGCATTCCGTTTTTATAGGATGCACGAAATAAGTGCAAACGCGCGTTTGCACTAACCGACTAGTTGTATAGTTAGTTTGTTTAGTATAAATGGGTATTAATATCTCTGATTATTGTTACTCGAAGCAGGCACTTTACTTAACTTTCGGTTATATGGAATTCCGAATAGATCTCTCCAATGCGGCTCTTGATCCCCCCAGCAATACCATGTTGTGTAATCCAGAGTTGTGTATGAGTGCGTGCGCCAAGCGATGAAAAGTGGGAAGTCAAGAATTTATGTAGCGTGTAGTTTGTGTCTCGTTAAAGTTATCAGTCGTCACGTGGTTATCCCGTCGATGGGACACGATAACGTCGCGTCTAACTGTGCACACGGAAGGTCTGTGTGCAGTCTGTATGCCACTTAAGTTGAGTGTTTATTGATCTTTAGATTATGGTATGTGATCATGATAATGGTTGTGAATAAATTCTGCCAGCACTTCTTTGCAATTTGTGGGATATTTTGGGAGAAGGTGGAAAGGTGAACTTTCCGCAATACAAGTTGGAAGTATGTCAAGTTAATTATGATAGGCAGATAGGTAAATTGATTAGTACATTGTCTTGACTTCTTTTTAACACATATTCTTTCAACATAAGTGGCTTTAGCCCACAGGGCTAGTATAGCAATGGAGAAACACCACATGATGGTTAATGACACTGATTCTTTCATAAAAAACAAAATAACGTAAGATCGATTCAGGTATGCGGTATTTATACCGAATAGTCCGGCCAAAGTCGAATTCTTTGAAATCTATCGAATAAACGTATATCGCCCATTCGACACACCTCTATCTTTGATTATTGGTCCAGATAGTAGATACCCCATCGTCTTCATAACGCGTTTGAGTATTGAAGCTAATATTAGTTTTACGTGCGAAAGCGAACCTGTCATTACTGCGATAATATATGTGTATGTGCTTTTCCTAACACTATGGTGAAAATATCCTAATATAGTTACGGTATTGTAACTTGATAATGTGTGTTTATTTTACTTCTATTTTAATTCTAAAACGCATTATTTAGTTTCACTTATAAATAATAGGTACTTACTATCAATACATTCGTAACCTGAGGAACGACCAAGTTTCTGCGCAGATTCGACGCACAATCACCACTACTTTACTTTACTACGCTTAGATCGGGCACTCCCCACTTTACATTGATCTTTAATGTTTAGGCATTGTCAGGCTTACTCTATGATAAGTTGAAAACACAAAATGAAATTACAAACTACTTCAAATATATTTACGAACTTAATTTATGTTTTTAACTTAACATGGAAACAATAAAAAACACTAACATAAAATAAATAGTAAAAAGTTTAGCATTATGCTAGTATTTACACTAGCGCTGACTTTCAACTGGGGGCCCATGTGTAGCGTAAATAAATGAATTTTAAATAAAGGCGTCACTTTCTGAGGCAGATTAGAAAATTTAAAATTAAAGTTTTGCAAACTGTACCATCGGCCAATCCGTTTGATATGTTAGATGGTACAGTTTCTTGTTGTGAGGGTTTCAAAAACATGTTTTATTTAATTTTAAAATATGCAGTTAGAAAGTTATTGAAGAAAATTGATGAAAATTTACCATTCCCCCTGTATCTTCGAAACAACGCAGCCTACAATTTTGAAAAGAATACAACTGTATTCTAGTTAATAGTGTTAATAGTTCTTATAATCTAAAAGAAGTCTGTGGTCTTAAAATAACATGGTAAATCTTTCATTATTATGCGTACAAACTTACGTTTGCAGTTGGAATGTATGGGAGAACATATTTTTCAATGTTAACAAGACGAATGAAACGTCAGGAACAACCCATATCTATAATATACGTGATGTAATCCGTTTAAAAGTGTATTATAATGAGAAATAATCGCGAAAACCTTCAGCATTAATATACAACGTTAAGTTTGTTCTTGGGATCAATTACTGGTACAAGACAGATTCCAACTATTGACAATATATTCAGCAATTTCCTATACTTTAATATACTTATTTTAGTTACCACAGACAAATATGGGTCTGATTTAAAAAAAAACATGGTAGATAACAAATTCATCATGAGAACACTTTGCACACAAGTTCAACTCGCAGTACCTGGTTTAAAAAAAATGTAAATTATAACATTATGCACTTCTCCTTCTACATATGAACTTTAACTGTGCCAAATCTTACACTCCTTCGTGCGCGATTAAACAAAATTCTTCACGTAATTATATGTAGATTAAGATAATGTATGCATATACGTATATTGGTGAAATAAGTTTATTAACAATGCTAGTGGTATTAAAAACGACCTAAATACCCGCAGTTACTAATAAAACGTTTACTATTCAAACAAAACAAATAAAAACTAAGCTGTAAATCATTATTAAGCTCGCATTTACGATTATGCAGGCGTTCGAATTCGACCGAATCCTCATAATAAACATATATTAGCATAAGTATAATGCAGTAAAATAATAGCTTTATATTATAATTTACAGCACAATCTTCTTAAATAATTATTTTTGACATTGGTCATATTATTTGTTCAAGTTTCTTATTACAATTAAACAGTTTTATTTAGTCGTTATATCTGAGATCCTAATTTTACATTAACGAAATTGTTAGCAGAATTGGAATAAGATGTTTGTGTTTATTGCAAATAGGGCTTTAACTTAAATAGGTACTTACGTATTATATTATAGCGTGTGGCTTGTTTTATTTTATGTTCTCTGGATAGAATGCTTTTTAGATTAACTAAGAGAACAAGCCAAACGTTCAAATGTTCAGAGGGCCAATTCTCGTATCAAATTTACACTATGACTGAAACTTGACCGAACTGAGATTAAATTATAAATTGACCGTAAATATGGTATTCTGCTACTCTTAAAGTTCAGTCGGATTTCGGTTTAATCTCGATATAGTCAGAATCAGAATCAGAATCAGAAATCTTTATTTGTAAACATAGGTACGGTTACAATAATATGTAGGATGTTACAGTGTTCAGTAGGTAGATGCGCTATGTTTTGCCACATGGCGTACAAATATTTTTGTTTTGAAATACCTATATGGCTTCCAGTTTTTAACTTTTTCGAATATAGTATATAGCATTTATCAAGCTGAATAACATTTATGACAAAACAATTTATGCATAAAAAAAATCTTAGTAATAATTTCACATAATGACCTCAATATAATAATTCAATCTCGTCATAATCATTTCAAATAGTTTACTTACAAGTTTCATATAAAGTAATTGTAATTGTTTAATAAATAATAACATTCAGTATAAGGTCAGCAATAAACTATATTATTCAGGAATGTCAATAGTTTACGAGTAATAATAGTAGAATATATAAATTATTGTCAATGGTATTATACATAAAAGAAAATAATATTTATTTTTCTAAAGGACTAATTATAGAACTGTCATCCAAAAAGTCCTTCAGAGAGTAGTAGCACTTGTTTATTAGTATAGTTAGTAGTATGTTTTTGAATTTGTCCAGATTCATAATTTTTAGTGTCTCAGGTAATTTATTAAATATTTTTTGTGCCATACAGAAAAAGCTTTTATTCATCAGAGCAGTTGCCCCATATGGGATATCGAGCTCTAGCTTATTTTTGTCCCTCAATTTTCTATAATGGCTTTTAAAAGCTATTGTGTATAGTCTAATGTTTGTTTTGACGAATACAGATACTTCGTAAATATATAAGGATGGTACGGTAAGCAATTTTAATCTTTTGAATAGCATTTGACAACTGTCTGTGTTATATAAACCACACATAGACCTGATACATTTTTTTTGGGCTCTAAATACAAACTCTTTATCTACTGAGTTGCCCCAATATATAATGCCATACCTAAGAGTTGATGCAACATAACCATGGTAAGCCGTTAGAGCTGATTCTAGACTTACAATTTTTGAGAGTTTATAGAGAACATATGCAAATTTATTCATTTTTTTACAAATTTCGTCTGTCTGGAATCTCCAGGTCAAATTACTATCTATAATGATACCAAGGAATTTAGTTGTAGTTGTTAGCTCTATTTTAGTCTCTAAATAGTTAATGTTAAGACTCATATTTGGAATTCTTTGATAAAAATGCATAATTTTTGTCTTTTCTAAGTTTATAATTAGATTATTATTATCAAACCACGCTATTATATTATTTAATGTCTTATTTATTTCATTCTCATAAGTATTAGGATCGTCACATTTTACTACTACTGTGCTATCGTCAGCAAATAGCACCATGGGATGGTGTATATGTCTAGGTAGGTCATTTATATATAGTAGAAAAAGAAGGGGTCCCAGCACGCTGCCCTGTGGAACACCGTATTTCAGTATTCTACTGCTGGATCGATATTTCCGTTCACAACCTGTATGTGGACACACTTGTGTTATTTCTACGAATTGTTTTCTGTTGTACAAGTAAGATTCCATAAGATTAAGTATGTTCCCCCTTATACCATATTTCTAAAGCTTATTTAACAATATCTGGTAATCTACATAATCGAAAGCCTTTGTAAGATCCATATAAATAGCACATACAGCATTTCTTCTATCTACATTAAATAGAATAGGGAGTATCAGATCATGTATAGCCATGTTAATTGTCTTATGCTTACGGAATCCTTTCTGTTCATTAACTAATATATTTGATTTCTCAAGGAAGGTATAAAGAGCCTTATATATGACCCTCTCAAATATTTTCAAGAAGACTGGAATCAATGCAATAGGTCTGTAATTTGACATATCTTGCTTTTTGTACAATGGCACGAATATTGACGTTTTTAGTCCTTCTGGGAAAACCCCACTGAACATGCTCATATTAATAATGTGGCTAGTCTCATTTCAATCTCTATTTTGACGTTTCTTTAATGAAAATTTAGTACATGTGACAGTTCGAAATGTTAGCAGAATACCGTTTTGACTTCAATCAAATTTCGATCCATTTTCGATCTCATCACATTGTAAGTTCACGATTGACGTTGTTTATTAGTTTAGGAGAATACTATTTCTGACATTTATGACACTGAGACTAGCTCGGAACTATATTTTGAACATTTTTAAATTACGAGAATTGGCCCTCAGATTACACTCGCGTGTTTGGGTCGCTGAAATCCATGTGTACCAAATTTCAACTTATCGGTCTAGTAGATTTGGAGTAAATTGGCTGTGACAGATGGACAGACAGGCAGACACACGAGTGATCCTATAAGGGACCCGCCGTTTTTTCCTTCGACGAATGGAACCCTAAAAAGAACATTCATGAAAATACCTACGCAAAATTCTAACGCTGAGGGTTCCAGAAACCTGTACTGAATCCATGACATCAGTTTTCGTAACCAATTTACTTCTGTTAGAGTAGAAAATTGTTACTGTAATTATAGGTACTACGTTTTATTTTATTGGTCGCCCAGTGCAAATTCATTATGAACTTCATCCGTTCCGGGGAAGGGCGAAAGGGCTGCCCCTATATATAGGGGACCTATAGGGGACTCCTATCATAAACGTCATCGTCATCTTCGGTACCGAAGAGGACTCCAGATCCTCAAAGGATCACAGTATATAACTAACCTACTTTCTTTACCGCTTAAGTTTAGCGGTTTATACACAAAGCGTATTAATAATTTCTCGATAGCCATAAACAGTAATAATGTTTGTGCGGAGTCTTCATTACTCGTATTTATGTTCATTACTCTTATTTTAGCCGCAAGGATAAACGCATAAAACATTGCGGTATATGACAAACGCTGGTCTGGAGGGTTAAAGAAAAGATAGGATGCTATTTGCTGTTTATTCTGGCTAAAGTTATGAAAAGGTGTCTACAGATTTAACTTCTCTTACTTAAAACTTGATTTTATCAATAGGTTTCATCTTTTTATATTTGGTATGTTGAAAAAAAAAACGAGACAAGGTCACCAGTATTAGAAAAACAAAATACAATAACTGAAACTAAAAAGTAGTTTCTTAGGTTTTCGCGATTATTACACATTACAATAAAACATTTTTTAAAGTCCAAAGTATTTATTGCTTTCATGTGTACATAGAAGGTGTTACATAGTATAAGTTTACAAACAACACGAACCCCTGTTAGGGCGCAGCAGTTTTAGTAAGAGGCATTATGTAGGTATATTGTTATTAAACATTAGAAATGTACCATAATACGTCAGCGGAAGTATTGGCCCAGAACTCAGAATAACAGATTAAACTGAATAGAGAAGAAGGTAGCATCAACGAAACATTAACCATAAGTTGAAAATTAAAATATTAAAATTATTATATTATGTTAGAAATTTCAATCTACTCATTACTCTTACCTTCAAAAAACTCTTGCAAGTTATAAAAACACTTTTCATTAGGTATTTATTTAATTTATTTTATATTATTGTTTTTTGTATCTTTTAGTGCGTGAGATATTTTATTGAACTTGACTTGAAAACATAATGTACAGCAATCAAATCCTCTTAATAAACTATTTTTTATAATAAAACACTTTTAAACGGATCACATCGCGTATATTTCCACGATGAGAAAGGTTAAGCTCTAAAATCTACCACGCTGGCCTAGTGCGGGTTGGCGGGTTACACACACCATTGGGAACATTTTGGAGCCTTTTCAGGTGAAGGTTTCCTCACGATGTATTTCCTTCACCGATATAAAGCAAGTGATAATCAAATTCTGATTCGCACATGTATCCGAAAAGTCAAAGGTCTGGTCTGGTCAGGCCTGGATCGAACTCAAACTTTCCCGTATGGAAGACAAGCTTTCAACCACTAGGCTATCACAAAAGATAAAGTAAACTAAAGTATCAATTGTATTGAGGGCTTTATGCGACTTTATCAACGCTGCATAGATAACTATCTGGTACATTTAGGTGGATAGCGGTTGTGCGAATTATGCACCGTGTACTGAGTTCAGAGCCGTGTCAGGCGCTCTTTACCGTTACTTTGCATCACACGTAACTGTAATAGGGTCAGATAAGGCTTGGTGTTAAGGAAATAGTTAATTATCACCTTATGTTGTGTTAAGTGTTTGCCGTGTGGTGCCGGCTCAGAATGCCACCACCCCGTCTCCTCACATGGGTGTCGTAAAAGTCGACCAAGGGATTAGTCGGAGGATGGGCAGCAGCGTCCTTCGAGTACATTAACAACTCAACTGCGATCGCCAAACCGTCTGCCAAGCGTGGTGATTATGGCAAAACCCCCCAATGAGCCCAGAACACATCCATATCGGTCGTTGTGGTGATCTTTGGGGAAGGCCTGTGTCTAGCAGTGGACTTCATTCGGCCGAAATGATGTAGTCTTAAGGGGTCACATGTTAAGTGGTGTTTATGAGCTTTTAGGTGTTTTAATCACTATTGGAATTGGAAAATGTTTTCATTGAAAGTATTTCTCCTGTGACGTGCTGCGTTTATAGACATACCAAACACACAATACACCCAGACCCAGAACAACTACCTGCAGACCATAGAATTATTTTTCCGTGCGGGAATCGAACTCGCGACTCGGAGCGCAGCAGCCGACTGTATTAATCACTACACCAACCGTGACGTCAAAAATGGCTAATCATCACCTGATGAAGGGGTTAATATCACATGTTTAGAGATTTTAATGCGTTTTAGATATTTCGATTGTGGAGTTAGAAAATCTGGGTGTTTTTCATGTTCATGTTGCGGTGACACGGAGGTCTATGGTTTCGTTTCTCAAGCACTTGATTGTAGATTCAACATCTGGAATGTACCAATGTGACTTTTACGATGGCATATGTACCGCCTTAGTTGATCTAAGACCAATCGCTAAGCCACTGCGCCAAACGTACTGTCAAAAGTATAGAAAGTTATTCTAAAGTTATATTATATTAGTTATATATATATATAATATTCACGTACTTGCACGAGCAATTGCTTCACTTGTATTATTATTTCTGGTTTTGTAAATGTCTGATTACCCTTTTTTTGGGATATATGGGATTTCACTTGCACCAATATGTGCTGCGCAAAACGCGACTAAGGGGCTCTAATCCAGAAAGAATGGGCAGCAGCGTCCCTTCTATAGGACAGTAGCTATTATGCGCTCACTAACCCGCCAGTAATGCCTGGTGAGTACTGCCAAATTTCCCTCAAAATGACGATTATGAAAATCTATGGGGGAGGCTTTTGTTCAGCAGTGGACGTCCTTTGGCTGATGTGATGATGATGATGATAAATATGTGCTGTTCCGCTTGAATAATCCTTATCATAATCATCATTTCAGCCGAACGAAGTCCACTGCTGGACACAGGCCTCGATATAGGTGTGTTGTGGGCTCATGAAGGGGGGGGGGGGACCCACAGGAAGAGCTGGGGTGGTAGTATTCTGAGCCGGCACCTCATGGCATCCTTATATTTGCATTTAAAACTATGGAAAGAGATGAAGCGTGTTATTTAAACCATCAACACACAGCCCTCTCACTTACGACTATCTGGCGTAGAAAAATAATGAGCAAAACAATGCAAATAACTTTAGGGAACCCTTTTAACGTTAAATACGACCAAACTAACTAAACTGCCTTATATCAGTACGCATTTAGAAAGCAGAGCCGACGTAAACGACTTGAACGTATCTACACTTTTCCAAACAGCCCTATCTCCAACATTCACAGTATTTACTACACAGATCCGCTATAAAATGTTCCTTAGTCTTAAACCAGTCTTATCTCTCGTACAATAAGATTCCGTAATCAAAAGTCAAAGAGCAAGGAAGTCGGCGTTCCTAGGCCTTTCCTAAAGTGTCAAGACACTGTATTTGTCGTAATTAGAATGAGATACAGCCTTTTTAGTCGTTGTTGCTGTAGATGTTGCTGTTAGTTATCATCATCAGCATCATATCTTTTTATTATATCATCACATTGCCAAACGTCTGAAAGAAATTATCTTTCTTTCTTTGTCTCTTTCTTTCAAACGATGCCGGTATAGTTTAGTATAGTTTTGACGGCACACTTGGTGCAGTGGCTGATACGGGTTCGATTCCCGCACGGAACAAATATTTGTATGATCTGTAGGTAGTTGTTCTGGGTCTGGGTGTATTGTGTGTGGTATTTGTGTCTGTAACGCACCCACGACAAAGGAAAACAAAAATACAGACATGAATTATACAGCCACAAATAGACTCACAACAACCTGTAGACCATATACTTAACATTTGTTTTATCCGGGTTCGAATCCGTTATACGTGGCGCTGAAAGCGAAGCTACTAGCCACTGCGCTAATCGGGCATGTATTTATGACCGCGGTATGTTCTTATTACCTCATAGAAGGCTGCTGCCAAGGGACTGTTTGATGGTTTTAATGGTTACAGAAAATGAAAAAATTAAAATTTATTTATTTCAGGATTAACCCATACTGCATCATATAAATAGACTAAAAAACAAAATAATAAAATTAAAATTGGCAATCGAAATCAGAAATTAAACTATGATATAATAAATCAACATCGGTATTCATTTAAAATCACAGTAAAAATAAATAAAAATTGCTGTCAAAATAATAATTTAAAATTTCAAGAAAATCAAATGACCAAATTAAATTGAAAACATTACAAATCAAAATAAGAAAAAAACAAGAAATAAATTTAGGTTAAATATACCCAGACATGCCTACTACGCCAGTGTAGGGGCAGTCGAGGCGCTCAGCAATTATCGCCAGGACAGCATTGGAGCTAGCCATTATATATTTTTTTTTAAATTGATGCGGTGTAAGTACCTCATACACTTCCTTCGCCCCGGGAAAGGGCGAAGGGGTATGCCGGACTCCTACCGCCTAAAACCATCGGAGTGATCATCTTCGGCACCGAAAGGAGGCTCCAGGAACTTGAAAGATCTCCATCTAGAGCCACCCATTGGTGCCACGCCTTTAGGCACATTTCGGAGGGGATGACCGTAAAGCGGTCCAATACGGCCCTGAACGCGTTGTTATACTGGACGCGGGGGCACTGTAACGAGCTTGTGTGTAGCTAACCCACAGGCTGCACGTGTACAAAGAGGTACTTTTTTTTTCTTAAAAACGTTTCCCCACACTAGGATTTCTCCTGTGTCGTGGGTGCGTTTACAGACATGAATTCCACATACAATACACCCGGAACAACTACCTGCAGATCATACAAATATTTGTTCCGTGCGGGAATCGAACCCACGACCCGGAGCGCAACAGTCGACTGTATCAGCCACTACACCGACCGTGCCGTTGAAAAGCGTGATCCCCTTTTTTATTGGTGTCCAGTGGAAATTCTACATGAACTTCCTTCGCTCCGGGGAAGGGCGAAGGGGTATGCCGGTCTCCTAACGGCTAAAACCACTGGAGCGGTCATCTTCGGCACCGAAGTCGATCTACGATATGAAGCTGCGCTAACCGCGGGCAGGCTTTCGATGGGTGAGCATTCTTTCCACATCAAAACCTCTCCGGACTTCGAAGAACACGTCAGGCTGTTGGTCCCAGCTGTCATACCGATATCTAGGACAATTATTAGTAAAGTCAGCCGAGTAATTTTACTGGCTGTGCCTACCCTTCATCCCGAACAGAACTGCACTTAAACATACCTCACTTCAATGGTGGTGGGGCTGCAAGTCTTACTGCAAGAGGCCGGCTAGGTAAGTTTGAGTAGATAGATCACTACCCCAGTGATCAATATTCGCCGCTAAGCAGTTGTGTTTAGACTTCAGATGTTACTGTGATTAGGGTGTAGGTACTGAAATTACTGGGCATAAGAGACTGATTAACTTCATGTGTCGAGGTGACGAGCGCACACAGGCACCATGCCACGCAGGACTTAACCTCGATATCACTAAATGCCTCCATCAGTAGTTATGGGCAGGCGTGACACTTACCACCAGGCGGATGACATGCTCGTCTCTTCACCATAACTAAAGAAAAAAACTTCTTATGGCGAGTGAAATAAGTAGGATTGTAGTTCGGCCACAGTCGAGTCCTTAATTATATTATTCAAACCTACCTACTCCTTTAATGTGTTGGTGTGTAATTAGAATGTCTGTGCCATAACTTAGGCCGCAATAAACAGCATTAGATTTACCGCTAATGTTGGCTACAACAAATCAAATGTACCGCACTATGTTATCTACCGGACAATATTGCTTTTGAATAAGGAAGCCTATTCACGGAAGTTAAGATTGTCGTTTTTGTACACTGCCGAATAAATTGCAGCTGATGGAGGGTTGTGCCAATTTGTATTACCACTTATAAATGTCTTATCAATGTAATTAAATAGTTTATCACTATTATTAGAACTGGAAACGGGATATTTACCATGTTTTTTATTTCTATTGAGTTTCCAAATACTCAAATACTCAAAAGAAATAAAAAACATGGTAAACATTTCGTTTCCAGTTCTAATAATAGTGTCAGTGACCATGTCAGTATAAAAAAATGGTCACTGTAAATGTTCGTAGAACTTTGATCATACATCTTTGAACGCAACCGTTCAGTGTAGGCGAGTCGTACCTCCCTGCTATCATCTTCAGGATGCACTTGGGGCTGGCCCGCATTGCACAGAGCAATGAAGCAGTCTTCTTCCTCCAGAAATCATCGGTATGTGCCTGCGCAAACATACCTGATGCACTGCAGAAGCGGGGCAACTCCATCAAACTGGACCCACAGGGCGCTGATGGTCGTATAATATAGAACTGTTTTGTTAAGAATTGGTTTGTAAAAGATTAAAGTAATACAGTGAAATGTCCTCCGATGTTTCGATATAACGTGTCAATGTGTCAGCAAGGACTTCATTAGTTCGGTCATCTTTCAGACTAAGTGTAAATTAGTTATGAGAACTGGCCCTCACTTGTCATTTATTAAAGTTTTGCAAAAAATAATTTAAAAAAATGCAATTTCATCACAAATAAAGAACATGCACCGCAGTTAATAAACGCTGTCCCGATTGTCTCTTTGAAAGTAAAGTCACTATCTGTTTAGGCTATTATACAGATAAAGGAATGAGTAATTTGGTATTAAAGGCACGGCTTTTAAGACAGTACACCTTTTGCTTGGGTAGATTTTTTTAATTATTGGCGCGTGCTTCGTTAATTTAGGTGTTTATTCTGTTGTATAAAATGTGAATATCAGACATGATAAATAAGTTCAGTGAACTGCTAACTTTGGCATTTCCAGCGTAGCTCGCCATTATTCTTGACAAATATTATCTTTCTTAATACTGTATTATTAAGAAAGATAATATTTGTCAAGATTGTATGTACTTAATAGTAATAATCCACAAACTTAGTATAATTTCACGTAAATTGCGGCCATTACTATCCGAATAGAATATTAAAATGGTTATCAAAAATCTTATTTAGAGCGACATTTGTTCCAGACAAAAGACTCCGATTTGCATGCAAACTGATCGCTAGGGTGTGTTTAAGTTTAAAATTGTCGTCGATATGATTGTGTCGTTGTCGTTCAGTGAATGGGACGCCGAGGCCCGCGGGAGAGCGCAGGTCGCGATGCATTCCCGGAGATCGGAATAGGATTAACGGAGACGGTTTGCTTCAGATTGTAAAGTTGACATTATAATAAGATAGAATTTTTATTGCTTTATGGCTTGACTTTTTAATTAACTTACCGCCGAAATTAATCTATACTAATAAATAAAATTGAAGTGTCTGTTTGTAATGTCAAAATAACAGCTTTTTACTAAATTCATATGAAAGTATTATACGGCACCTACAAAAAAAAAACTTTTTTCTTTTTGTCTGTCTGTCTGTTTGTTAATCTCCGAAATGGCTGGACCGATTTGTACGGGACTATCACTGGTAAATACCTGATATTATAAGGAATAACTTAGGCTACTATTATTTTATAAAAATGAATAGGGTCCCGCACAAAAAAATTAAAACCCATGAAATCCAATATATATACATACTCTAATGTCATTACTATCGTCTATATATAAATTATATATAAATACTCGCATTTCTTTTAAATTAAACGGCGGGTGAAACCGTGTGTCCCAGCTAGTAATGGAGATTGTTATGACTACATCAGTAGGTAGAATAGAAATAGAATAGAATAGTTTATTCAGTAATATTTCAATTGTTTCAGTAAGTTACTAGCAGATACATTTACTCGTTATATTGAACCGAAAAACCTCTGAAAATAAATGTAAATTTTTTGATAATATTCAGAGAATATTCTGAACTATTAAACGATATCGACGGAGTTTTGGATCCTATTCAGAAAATGCTAATTTTATTCATCTCAGTGTTGAATGAGCTTTCCGCCTTTATAAACAGTACAGGGTAAGCAGCGGATAAGCAGATTGTAAACACAGCCTTATCGCAGTATTGGATGAGCAATTGTGGCGGAGGCAAATAGGTGGGGCACATGTCTCGAGTTGCCATACCGCTGCTAGTATCATGAAATTCACCCCCGGGAAGTCGGTGGCGCACATGTACCACTATGTGCGTAGTACAGCGCACAGCGAGGCTTCGGGGGATCCTTTACAATCATCCGAGATATGCCTGAGGGTCGGCCTCTTTTCAGTCGCCTCCCCGCCAATAAAGGGCGCGTGTCTCACAACATATGTGTAAATATGATTTGAAGAAAAACCCAGCTTAACAACTTTTTATTATTTGCTTCAAGCATACGAAAAGACTTACATTTCACAACGAATGGTATATTCAAAGTTAAAGTCAAAGTCAAATAATTTTTTATTTCAAATAAACCAATTACTGGCACTTATGAAACGTCAGAATTCAAATTGCTCGGTTCCAATTAGTTGATCCTATAGAGAAGAATCGGCAAGAAACTCCATGGATACTCTTTTAAAATAATTGAGGTCTTTAAAAATATTAGTTAGAGTTCCTTTACGTTCGAGAGAACATTTTTAATTACGAGAATAGGCGCCCAGATTAATAGATGCTCTTGCAGTGTTTACACTTGTCATGGTACGCAGTCAAAGATATATAATAACATGAAAGTAAAATCAGTTAAGCCGTGTGGTGGCCGGATAAGAACACCACCACCCCGTGGGTGTCGTAAAAGGCAACTATGGGATTAGCCGGAGGATAGGCAGCAGTATCTTTCATAACTCAACTGCGATCGCCAACTCGTCTACCAACCGTGGCGATGATGGCAAAAGGCCCCCAATGAACACACAACACTAACCCATACCGGTCGTTGTGGCAATCTGACTTTTGTCCAGCAGTGGACGTTTTTCGGCTGAAATTAGGATGATGAATATCAGCTTGTAACAGTTCCACTACAGGGCAAAGGTCTCTTCTCAAACAGAGAAGGAATGATCATTGATCGCCACGCTTGATCCCTGCTATGTATAATACTCACGAAAACTTAAGACATTAATAAATTAGTCTTAAAGTTGCTAGTCGTTTGCTTTATTATTCTTGACAAGTAATTATAATGAATTAAGTAATGATTAAAACCAACCAACAGTCCAAAAAGTCAAGAAGAAATATTTAGTAATATTTTATATAACATAAACTGTAAACGTTAAAACAAGGAAAATGAGTTAATTATTATCTTTATAAAGACAATTAGCCAGTCAGTGAGAACAAACGATGTAATTTCATCTTCGCTCATAATGATGGTCCTTCCGGATATCTTAGTGTAAATAATGACGCCATATCCTGTCGTGGGTTTAATTGTATGGAGTTTACAATACGCGTGTTCTGTTACGAATTTATGTTGTAGAAATGCTTGTTTCATCATCATCATGTGCCTATTCTTTTCCGAACTCCGACGGTATGGTTGGTGCAGTGGTCAAGCGATTGACTTTTTGGTCTCGGGTTCGATTCGAGCACGGAAAAAATATTCATATTGCCTACTTCCAGGTTGTTTGTGCACGAGATATTTATGTTGGTGAACTGTATACCTATGCTATAGGAGAAATCCGGTCTAGGGCAACGTTTTTTTTAAGAAACATGGATCGAATATCCTATTTTGGGGTTGGCTTCCAGTACAACCAGATATGACTGACTGGTAGAGAATGCCATATGGCATTAAGTCCGCCTTGTTTACCATCATTGTGTATAAAAGTATAAATAAATAATTATGGCAGAATATCAATATCTAAACATAGCACGGTGTGGTGCCAGCTAAGAAGAGCTCCAACCCATTTCATCCCTTAGGTGTCGTAAAAGGCGACTATGCGATTAGTTGAAGGATAGGCAGCAGCGCCCTTTGAGCACATTTACAGCTCAACTGCGATCGCCAACCCGCCTGTCAAGTGTGGCAATTATGAAAAAACTCCTCAATGAGCGCACAATACAGTCGCCTTTAACGACTTCCACGGGAGGAGATAGAGTGGACTTATATTCTTAATCTTGACACCACACGAAACCCAGACGAAACGAATAAAGATAACGACTTTCACTAATTGTTTAACAGGAGGTGGGATTTTATTGTAAAAACGTATACATTGTCATTTAAAGATTGCTTATATTCTGGTGGCACTGTGCCGTGACCTCTTGTCCTATCCTGTGCAGGCACGCACTGAAGCAACCGCGACCGGTGAATATCTGCGTCAGGTGGTAGGTAACTCGCGCGCTTCTTTTTAACCAGGCTCTGAAGAGCGGTGGGAGGGCCTCGACGACGCGCTTGGTCGCGAACTGCAACTTCAAGCGCTTTCGCCACTTCTCGAGCAGCTAATGCTACCTACCTAGCTGGACTTATGCAATAAGAGTAGACCTACCAGTAGAAAGTGTGTAAAGAACTTTCATCCAAAGTCTACTACAAGCGCAGCAACACCTCTCAGATCGACCGAACTTCTAACCCCTCGTTGATCCCTTTAAGAAACTGGATATTGCTTAAACATCCCTAGTTTTAATGAGGTTCTATAAAGTAAATGCTTAAGCATGAATTTTTAAGACCCGCTTAATTTTAGATCTAGATTTTAACGATATCTTTCTTGGTAGTAATTAAGATACTTTCTTAAGTGACGGTCTTTAAACTTTATATCCGGTTGTTTTATATAAAACCTTTTTCTTTATAAAATGGAAGACCGTTATTCAACGACTTTCTGGAGCTCGGTCGGGCAGATAGCGGTGGAACATTCTGCGCACGTTTTAGAGTCCTAAGACAATATGACAACTAAGACTGTTTATGGAAACGTTAATTTGGGAATAATTTATATTGTTGACAGGTTTCGAAATCTTTAATCATCATTACATCAGCCAAAGGACGTCCACTGATCCGCCTCTCCCATAGATTTCCACTACGAGCGGTTACATGCCGCTCGCATCCAATGATTCCCAGCTACCTTCACCAGTTCATCTGTCCACCTCTTTGGAGGTAGGCCACACTGCACTTTCCGGTGCGCACTGTCCACTCGAGAACCTTTTTAACCCAACGGCCATCTACAATCAATGTGCCCCGCCCATTGCCACTTCAGTTTATCCTTCTCATTGCGTGTCGTAAAACGAGACACAATTAAAAATCTGTTGTGTCTACACGGCTGCCGTCAATTGACACGCGAGGGGTTTAACCCTATGTATGTATGCCGACAACTTTAGTTCTTCACGTATCTTCTCATTTCTGATTCGATCTCGTAGAGAAATACGGGCAACGTTTAAAAAAAAAAAAAAACTATTATAGCTCTCTCCATAGCTTGTTGAGCGACCTTGAGCTATCTTATGAGGCCCATAGTTAGTGACTACGTCTCTGTTCCACATGTCATCACTGGTAACACACACTGGTTAAAGACTGCCGTCTTGAGGCATTGCGATATTGTTGACGAAAAGACGTTGCGAAGTTTCCCGAACGCTGCCCAGCCGAGTCAGATTCGATGATTGACCCCTTTCTCGAAGTTGGACCTACCTAACTGAACAGTTTGTCCCAGGTAGACATACTCGTCAACAACTTCAAGAACAGAGCTCCCAACGGATATTGGGATGGGCGTCATGCCATTTGCATTTGTCATGACTTTCGTCTCCGAAACTCTATTGAGATCATCGGTATCACTGCAGTGATACCGACGCAATTTTTTATCTCAAAACAACTGAATTATCGATGAACCACATTAAAGATTATGCTGCAGGAGCTCAGCACAATGGTCGATGATCTCAATAGAGTTTCGGAGACGAAAGTCATGACAAATCTGCAAACTCTCAAACACTTACAGGGACGAAATAAGCATTGATCACCACGCTTGCACACTGCGTGTTGGGGATTTCAGACCTTTAGATTCAGCTTTTCCGTATGTGTGTGTGTGTGTGTTGTGGTGCCGACTACGAATAACACCAACCCATCTCATCCCGTGGGTGTCGTAAAAGGCAACGATGGGATTAGCCGGAGGATGGGCAGCAGCGTCCTTTGAGGACAATAACAACTTAACAGCTATCTCGTACCCGCCTACCAAGCGTGGCGATTATAGCAAAACCCCCCAATGAGCACACACATGCAGACAGCTTTGGGGAAGCCTTTGTTCAGCAGTGGACTTTATTCGGCCGAAATAATGTGATGATGATGAGATCCAGGTTTCCTCACAGTGTCTTCCTTCACAATTAAAGTCTTCGTGTTTTAGATTAACTAAGAAAGTACGACATTACATCCTAATAATATTTTGATATTATTAATTAATCATAAAATTGTAAATGTGCGAGCATCATGTAGCCGTTAATGTTATATATTTAGTACCCTTTGCCTTTGGCCTGGTGTCTGTCATGCTCACTAAAATGTCTTGCTGGCGGTGGCGTTGTGTATCGGGTCGTTCGGTTCCCTAAAATATGGTTGAGCTAAGCGATGCTGATGCATGCGTCATGCTCGTGAACGGGTGCCGTCTGTTGGGATTGGTCAGCCATTTACTGCCATGGCGAATAATGATTATATTACATTAGTATGTCTTTTTTTTTTACATTGGCCTACATAATGCTCTTTATATGGTTTACCTTAATTTGTATTATTCAACATCGTAATCTCAATTATTTTAAAAGAGTATCTATGGAGTTTCTTGCCGGCTCTTCTCCATAGATCAACTATTTGGAACCGTGCAACTTAGATTCTGACGTTTCATAAGTGCCAATATTTGGTTTATTTGAAATAAAAATATTTGACTTTGACTTTGACTTTGACGACGTATGACATTGAAAATAGTCACATTGATTCACGAGATTTGAAACCGCATCTCAAGAAGCAAGTCTCTAAAGCTCTGGGACACCACGACCGTCTTTGAGAATTCAAGATATTGTATAAAATTTGTGATTTGTTTTTATACGGGACCGGGACGCATACAGCGCATGTTTTTATAGGACCCAGATGTCTTTTCTCGCCTGGAAACTGAGGTACGCTTTGGGTGAGGATCGCTTGTTAGATTTTTTTTATGCATCCGTAAGACACCTCTTAAACTAAACCACCGTTTAGGGTGCCCCATTTGGGATGGCTCCATATCTAGTAATCAAATCTGTCCATGTTCTGGAACATCCATCTGACTCTCAAGAGTGAAGTTTTTTGCAACCCTATGACGAAACCTGCGAGTCATATGCCTGGTGGTAATACCTGTGACAATTGTAATGCTTGTAGTCCTGCGTGGCATCACAATGCATTCGTTACCGCGAGACATACGCATCAACTTTTCCTTTAATACAAACGGACATAAGTCTCATATGAGTAATTTTGATAGCTACGATACCCTTCAAACTGGAACACACTAATATTTAAACACTTCTGTTTGGAGGCAGAATGTTTGGCACTGCAGTGGTACCGTTTTTTTTTTTTCAAGCTGTGGAAATAATTCATGCATTTTCTCTGGCCCGGGTAAAGATGGAGGGAATGTCGGACTCCTAGTTCTCAATAAAAAATAAAATCACACTAGACACACCCATTGGTGCCAGCGTTAGGCATATCTCGGAAGGGATGACTGTAAAGCGGTCAACCCCTCTAGCGGTTGGGCGGCGAATCTAAAAAGTCACTCCCCAGGTACATCTCGGAGGGATTGTAAAGGATCCCTCGAAGCTTCGCTGTGAGCTGTGCTGCGCCGGCCTGTTGCAATAAGAGACCTATCACTAGTGCAAAGCAAAAGCTCTTCAAACCTAACCAGCAATTGATGACACATTACTACTATTAATAGTATTCTTGTTAATCGAGCTATATGCGAAATATCGTTATGATAAGCGCCTTCATGTCAATAGTGCTTCGAATGAACCCCTCAATTGGCAGTCCAACGAGGTCAGCTATTATTCGACATAATAGCATTCCTTATTTCCATATTTCTAATGACTAAGTACCTCTACTCTACTCTTGCTCTAGTGGCGAACCGTAGCACGTGTGGTGTGATTTAGACACGGGTTCGACTCCTGTTCGAGCAGTGATATTGGAAATATCTGTTAGGTAATTTTTTATAGTTTTTCACATTATCGTTTTTTCGTTCAACATCGTTTTTAGTAAATAAACCTCTGTTTATACCTTTTTTATTGGTATCCAGTGGAAATTTTACATGAACTTCCTCCCCAGAGAAGGGTGAAGGGGCATGCCCTCTTACCGGCTAAAACCAGTGGAGTGGTCAGATTCGGCACCGAAGGGGGGGCTCCAGGTCCTCGTAAGATTACTAAAGCACTAGAGCACTAGAGCACTAGAGCACTAGAGCACTAGAGCCCCCCATTACTGCCACGCCTTAGGGCACATCTTGGAGGGGATGACTGTAAAGTAGTCACCCCCTCTAGCGGAGGGAAGGTGACTGTAAAAAGGTCGCCCCCAGGCTCTTCTTGGGGAGGATTGTAAAGGATCTCCCCAAGCGTCGCTATGCGCTGTGCTGCGCACACGGCGGCTGGTAATTCTCTGTTTATTAGGTATATGGTTACAGTATAACAGCGTGATGTTTACAATTAATTGCTACATTAATTGATCCCATTATCTCCCTTCTAGCATCGGACTTACGTTACTGCAGGGTACCATTAGCACTTGATTGATATATGTCGTACTCAGCGCTTTTCCTCAACCTCCATTATGCGCACAGCCAAACTGTAGAACTAGCCACCAGCCACCTGCTGCTACCAGCGTCTGCTTTCCCTGCTACCTATAACCCGTTAACCTTAAAAGTGAGAGTGAATAGGCATCTTCAGGGTCCGCTCATTCCATCGTTGATCTCATCCTTCGCTTTCTATCAGGCGATATAGAGGACAAGAATGAAATTCATGATAAAAAATAAAACAATACACACTAACTTTAATCAATATTTTACCAACCGTCTCCTTGCATTCCGTGTGCAGTTTGCAATCTTATTTATATTATATTCAT
Source organism: Diloba caeruleocephala (assembly GCA_947459985.1). NCBI lineage: Eukaryota > Metazoa > Arthropoda > Insecta > Lepidoptera > Noctuidae > Diloba > Diloba caeruleocephala. The sequence goes on from OX381629.1 coordinate 9,369,819, forward strand.
TACTATAACTCCAAATCGACGCGCGGTAAACCGTGGAACGTGACTCGAGCCTCTCACCCGTGCCCTGCTGGCATCTCTTTCATGCATTCTGATCGTGTGATAGATGCGATTGCGCAGATTTCGATGCAATTCCTCGTAAGAAATTTGATATTTTCCCCGGATTTCGATTTCGAGGGAACGATTTATTTGATGTGTTTTGTCCATAAAAGTCTTGGTTGCCAATCATTTAAGATTTATATCCGAAACATGTACGTAGGTATTTGTTTATTCACATTCTTATTTGTTAGTAAATAGGAAAACCACACATTTATTCTTTCAGGCACAGGAGGTTCTAGAAAGTATTATAAACGAGTACCGTTATAGTTTAGTGGTTGAACCCTTGTCTTCCACACCTTTGATGAAGACCGTTATGAATAAAGGGCATTTGGTACTATACCATCCAAGATACACCAAGTTTTGTACCATGGTTTGACTGTGCAAAAGTGTCCAGTAGACATTTGTTTGTAATTGGCGTGAAGACTTATTTAGTACATGTAATAATGGAATGTGATCGGTATCGGCATCGGAGGAAGGGTTTCATATCGAATATGAGTTTACACAGTTAGATATCCTCTATGACCAGCCATTGTCTAATGAACGCAGCGTATTTACTTTCCTTAAAAATGTGTTCCCCCCTTTGGGGATTTGCCTTTGATTCTCATGTGTGTAGATGCTAGAAATATTGTTTTAAATATTAGGTCCATGTAGTGTTCGGATTAAGAATATAGCACCACTCCATCTCTTCCCGTGGATGTCGTAAAAGGTGACTGAGGGACTCTAAACCAGAAGGATGTGCAGCAGCGTCCCTTGTATTGAACAGTTGCCATTCAGAATGGAGCTATATTTTTATATACTGCGGACATAACAATTGCAGTCCAGGGTAGCATTAGAATTGCAGTCCTGGGTAGCATTACAATTGTTATGGGCAGACATAATACTTATCACCAGGCAAATAGCTTGCTAATCTCGTCCCCATACTGAATAAAATTAAAAAACAGTTCAAAAAACATTATAAGTGACCTAATCTGGAAGGAAGGTGTACACCTTCCTCCCAATCACATCATTAACGGGAAGGCCCTCTCAAATATTTCAACACGTACCTTTCACCCTTCTCTAAGCAGTACATGTGTCGACGTCGGCTCATCAATGTGGCACCGCCCATGGCATGTCGTTATGCCCCATGAGGTGAGGGCGGACCGTTATCGGATCTCTTTATATTACTTCCTGTTAGGAAACAAGATCGAGGTGGATCTTGGACTAATTAATATAGTTTTTGTGTATGAATTTTGATTTGATTATTGTGCATACGATTTATAGCTTTCAGTATCAAAGTAGTTTTCCCCACCTTTTTTATTGTACCCAGTGGAAATTCTACATGAACTTCCTCCGCCCCGGGGAAGGACGGAGGGACTCCTACCGGCTAAAACCACTGGGGCGGTCATCTTCGGCACCTAAGCGGAGCTCCAGGTCCTCGTATGACCACACTAGAGCCGCCCACTGGTGCCACGCCTATAGGCACATCTCTGAGATGGTGACTAAAGCGGTCACCCCATCGAGGCCATATTCTCCACCTTGCCGGCTGGCGGTCTATAAGCGCTGTACGATTTACTTGTAAGTTTTTGTCTCGTACGAAATTGTGGTTCCTCCAGCTTACGTTAGCGTTTTTTTCCGTACTCATACGAGATTGGAAACGTAAGGAAGAGTGTACGTCTTCCTAAAAGGTTAGCAACGCATCAGCGACTCCTCTGGTGTTGAAAAGATTAAGGGTATTACGTTGCCCGATGACCTTCATGATTTGGTCTTGAAACTAGTATTTGTTACTTGACCGCCAATTACCGATAAACGACCGTACTACAAAAGGATTAGTCACCAAAATCCTTTAAAATTATGCTATTTTTGCGATTTGAGCGACGTAATCCCTTTAACGAAACAGATTAAAATATTGTTTTAACTTTAAACCATTAAATAGTATAGGTTTTTACTACATATGCAACTTAATAGCTGCTTAGATTTATGGCGTCTGGCGAAACTATAAGACATAGTCCTATAATGGTGATGGCTAGCGGTTGTTAGCTATTAAGAGAAAACATAAAATTACATCATTTTTTCTGAACGGTTGTCAAACTCATTCATGTCGCGCAAAGGCTTAATTATTATAAAAACGATTGGAAGGGATTGTGTACTTGTGTATTATGAAGAGAAAATAAATACATCGATCAAAAGATAAAGTTATTATTTCAGTCTTGAGGGCGGCGTCACTCAAAGATCCCGATTACCCGATACTATAGTAATTAATAATGGCAACACGCAAAGTTGCAAACAATTACTACAGATATCGCTACAGTGTTCTTAGGAAACTATTTATTTTATTATAAAAATAAGCAATAATCACAAAAAATATTTACACCCAGCGAAGCGGGCGCCTAACAGCTAGTATTTAATATACACCCATAGAAAATATTTAATTAAATTCTTCGATTCAGAATGGTTGATCAGTGAGATTAAGCTGCGTTTGCCACAGCCTTTCCGTGCCGCACGTTAAGATGATGGCCTTGGCTGATACATGAATATCTATGATAGTCGTCACGGGAAGTCCGAGATTTTGCTAACCGACCTTTTTTATTTCACACCGTGGAAATATATCAAGTACTGCTTTCGACCGGGGGGAGAGTGGAGGGGCATGTCAATCGTCAACCGGCTACAAGCTACAACCACCGGAGCGGTCATCGTCGGCACCAAACAGGGGCTCCAGGAACTCGCAAACGATCACTCTAGCGGAGGCGAGGCGATTGTACAGAGGCCGCCCCCCAAGCAAAACTCGGTTGTGAAGGGGCTCACTGTGCGCTGCACTGCGTGCGCGCCGCTTACTTCTCAGGGGTCGCTCGGTATGATTACCTACGTGGATTCCCCAATCTGCGTGCCCTTGACTCTGACCAATCTATACCCGAGGACATCAGTATACCATAGTAATAGGATTGCGGAGGTAAGATGCAGTTGTTCCATGTAAAATCCAGATATTCAGCCGTATCTGGTTAGACAGGATGTAGTTGAGTAAAGGGTAGGAAAAAAAACAAGTATTTTTATATATATATATAATAACCTAAGCACTTCATTTAGTCATGTGTGCGCGGCCACGCACACAAGCGCATAGGAAAAGCTATTTAGGTGACATTATAAATTATCATAATTAATTATTTATCGAATGCAGCGTTCACAAGAGAATGACATATCACTTACTGGTCGCCCAGCGAATGGTGCCATATTTGTCACCGTTCAAATAGTAGCGCATAGCGTGTGCACCGTATTTTTATAGGTGTTATTATAAACACAATATATATTTATACATTCTAAGCAGTGGCACCCTTGTTATCCCTCATATCGTATCGCAGTTTATAGACAAGCCGAGAACCGAACCAGCGACCTGTAGCGCAGAAAACCAAATGGCAACTAGGCCAACCGTGTGGGTAAGTTTTAAATTTATAAGGCTGTGACATCTGTTGTATGTCCGGCGGTAATATAATCAGTTAAACCACCGCATAGCCATTGGAGAACAATGCCTGCTTGTTGGTGGCAAAATTTGGTTTCGTTGAATGAAACTTATCTAACTTGTTAAATAACTTAAGTCAATAGTCCCCATTCCAGACATAAGAAACGGGAAATCTTTTTAAATAGACTTACCAATTTATTAAAATGGAAATGAAATCGTGCAGAAGTCGTAGGCGTTTGAGACATTATATTCTATACGCTCTGTATTCGGAAGGTACCTATCACGGAGAACTAATACGTCACCCACTCAAATTCCAAAATATCCATATAACTATATTGCTGGAACTCTTCAAAACATTACGCACAACAACAATAAAACTTTATTATAAATAAGCCTACACCATATTTATTCACTGTGGCCGTTTCAAAATACCAGTTTATTTTACCGTATAATGCATGCCGCGTGACGTCATCGTACGAACCAATAAAAAGAATTCGGACGCAATAAATTGGCGTATCAAGAACTCTCGAATGTTGAGTTTAAAACCGAGAGACGGAGATATAAGATATATGAAATTAATATCAGAATCCTCGAGATCGCTGATATATCTTTTTATGTGTTGAGAGGGAGAATTTATCGTGGTTTATTTAAATATTACTTTGTGATCGTAAACGAGGCGCGGCGGTTTCGGCATTGAATGAATTATGGGTAGGTGCCTTTTATTGAACGGCGTATATAACGTTCAGTGCTCTTACATTTTTATTGAATTGGTTTCAAATTTTGGGGACATTTTTGCTTAAGGAATTTGGGTGAACTAAATCTGGAAGAATATTTGTTAGACTATTTCCGTGTGATGTCCGGATTAAGAATATAGCGCCACTTCATCTCCTCCCGCGAATGTCGTGCGACTAAGAGACTCCAAACTAGAGGGATCGGCAGCAGTGTCTCTTCTGTGGAACAGTAGTCATACTGCGCTCGTCAACCTAGTAGAGTACTGGCAAATTCTTAACAAAATGTAGACACAATTGTTGAAATCTATGGGGGAAGCATAGCTATCTATGCGAGGGGAAGGCTTTTGTTCAGCAGTGATTGTCGTTTGGCTGATATGATGATGTACTAGAACTAGATAATTTGGATCTGAATTCAGCATTTGGCAACTGTGTTTTCTATTTGTAAGTATAAAGTTTTCGTTACATCCAATTTAGAATTCCTGGTTGGATGGACCAAAACATCTTATAACTGAAATACAAATATATATATCAAAGTTAAATATATACACACTATGATTAAACTAAATTATATAAAGAAACTACTAAACTAAATTATATCGGTGTCAAAGCACTCTTCTTCATTGTTATCAGCTGATAATGTTCCCCGAAGACTGGCAGCATTGCCACGTTGACTGGCAATGCTTATTATTTGGCCAAGGAAAAGGCCAGCCCTCAAACGGTGCAAATACAATATTTTTTGAGCTGTTTGAGGTCGAAACTCTGGGTTCCTATAGTCTGAATGTACGTCTGCTTTTCAAAGTTAAAGTTGGACAGTTGGTCGACACGTGATCAGAGGGTTGGCTATATCAAAGTGTGTGTCACATAGTCAATTTTGTAGAAGATATTTGTTTATTCTTAGGCAACACAAGTCATGGTTGGCCAGCCAAGGTTCAGGGATGAGTCAGGAAGTACGCCAGAGTTGTAATAAAAGTAAAGTACAAAAGCGTTTATAATGGACATATTAACCAAAATGTCCATTGTTTTATCATTAGGCAGCAACTTAATTTTGTTAGCAAGTTGGTTGCGTTGGTATTTTTGATGCAAGTCTTTTAGGGTTTATATATGCAACGAATAATTTTAATCATTTTTAGATTTTAAAGGTGTTTGATTTTGATTTGTTGATTTTGTATTTGTTTTCATTCCCTCTATTAGGAATTTATGTATATGAATATATGCGGAAAAGCGAGTTAATGTATCATGGTTTGATATCATCATCATCATCATATCAGCCACAGGACGTCCACTGCTGAACAAAGGCCTCCCCCTTAGATTTCCACAACGAGCGGTTACATGCCGCCCTCATCCAATGACTCCCAGCGACCTTCACCAGGTCGTCTGTCCACCTCGTTGGAGGTCGTCCCACGCTGCGTTTTCCAGTGCACGGTCTCCATTCTATAACCTTTGTGCCCCAGTGGCCATCAGTTCTACGAGCAATATGTCCTGCCCATTGCCACTTCAGTTTACTAATCCTTTCAGCTATGTCGACAACTTTAGTTCTTCTACGGATCTCCTCATTTCTGATTCGATCTCGTAGAGAAATACCAAGCATAGCTCTCTTCATAGCTCGCTGAATGACCTTCAGCTGGTTTGATATAGGTGTCGTAAAATCACATATTATGAATCATTAGGAAAAAGATTATTCATATAAATCATTCAACATTCAAAATTATTGAACATTAGAATTACCACATCCTAATAGTTTCAAGAAACCCAACATGGGTTGTGGGTGACTCCAAAGAAAAATAGGATCTTCTAGAAAATTATGAAGTTTTATGACCTTAAACTCTTATTAAAAGTTTCTTTGGATATTTTAGATACATATGAAATATATATTTTTGTGAAAATTTACTAGAAAACTAAATACATTGGGACACATAGGTAACCTAATAGAATTACCATATTTTTTTTAATACTTGACTCATCGCTCTCTTCCCTTCCTCTCTTTAGCCCTAGGACATAAATAGCAGAGAGTATTTGAATAGACCAGAGCTGAAGCCTTTGAAAATGGTAAAAAGTGAAAAATAAAAATTTGTAGGCTGAAACCCATTGGAAAAGGAAGAAAATGTAACAAAAATAAAAGGAAAAATAATTTACGGGCGATCTGAGTCCGCGAAGTGGAAGGAGGTGAGTTTTTAAGGGTAAAAACGTTTTATCTCGATTTCTGGCAAGACTACAAGTCATAGGGAAAAAAAGTTAAAGTAGCAAAGTTGTAGGTAATAAAAAAATGTGTAAAGAAAAAACTTTTGTATTTACACTTTTTTCACATAACCTCAAAATTTATGTGAAAATCTCAAACAGTTTAACAAGTTTTTGGTTTTTATTTTTATATTTTACAACGAAAAAACACGAAATTTGGTGAAAACACCTTTTTATGTCCCAAATACACTGTACTTTTTTTGATTTAAAACTTTTATTTTGACTTAATGTCGAAAAAGCACCCTAATATTCAATCGAAAATACTCCTAGCAAAATATCTGCTTTTTTTTTAAAAGACGGGGGGCATTTTGTTCTTTGAAATTTCTACTTTCTGATGGTGTAAAAAAAATATACATTTCTTTGGTAAATTTTCTCAGAAAATGCACAAAAACGAAAAATCTCGAATCCGAAAACTTTGAACAGATGAAATTTTTCTTTTGAAATATTACCGAAAAACCCACCGCACAGAAAGTAATGAGATTGAAAATTAAATCTAAGAGCGCCTTAATTTATTTATTTTCCTTCCTTTGATTCTCTATGTCTTGAACTACAGAATGTAGCTATTGCAGTCTCAACATTATATTGACTTTGACAAGTTTGATGAATGAAAGCTGATGTCAAAGTCTCAAATTGTTTGTATTTATTGTCGATTATTTTCTTGCTAGTGTTTAGTGGGGACTCAAAAAATTATCGACCCTGGTCTAAAGCTGATTAAGTTGAACGAGCTGAGCGCTTTTATCTTCTTCTACCCCCAAAACATTATTAGTCTCAAAGTATGAGGCAATTTTTTACTGTATTGAGGCGGCCTCTCACTTTTGGCTGTTTAATTGGAGGCTTAGATTCCTGAGTACTGTGCTTTTTGACATTGGAACTCTAAAAATAGGTGGTCCATCTACAAGTAACCATCACAACTTGTAATAGTAGTGTAGTCGTGTAGTTTTAGCTGTTTTATATAAACCACTGCGTTAAAATAATCAAATCATCAACCATCAGTTCTAAGTGGTCCATTTTAGCTGGTTTGATACATAAATATAAAGAATAATTTCTAACAGTTTACCTGGAAAATATAGCTTCCACGCGTCCAACTTGGATTTTGCCTCGTATGCAATACCTTTGGGGTCAGCTATCACGATGGTTCTGCAAGCAGTACATGTATTTGAATCAACAAACAGAGTTTTTCGCCATGTATACACATATGTATACATTTTTCCCTAAACAAATAAAGGGACATCTTCATCGTCCGATTCAGAATTAACATCGAACATATCATTCTCATCTTAATGCTCAGATATATGTTCGGCGTCTGCAATATCATATGCATCGTCGTCTGAAGAACTTTGGGCACCAGCATATTCTTCCTCAATGTTCGATATTCATCATTTCATAGAAAAAGTAACATTGATGCCATATTATAGACAGTACGCGAAAAATTTGGTAAAATTTAATTAAAGTCCTTTACTAATAACGTTTCAATAATCACAACACGGATCATTGACGACCTCAACAGGTAATTACTCCAAAACTAATGAGCCTGCTCACTCCAAGAAGCGTCACGGACTACTGAAAGCTAAATACAGAAGGTACACAGAATTCAAAGTCAATATCTCGATTAAACAAGTAAAAAAAAAAAAATATATAGCTTCATCAACGACCTGATGTTGTGGATCATACTAGCCGAAGGTCGTCCATTTCTACAATGACCGGTTAAATGCAGCCCGCATCCACCACTCACAGCTGCAATTCCTTAAGCTCAAATATCCATACATCCTTGAATACAGAATTGAAATGACGTATCCTTAAATAGCTTCAATCGTGTCTTAATGAATACCACATTGGGTTTTCACCGTTATTTCAATTCTGTATTCAAGGATGTATGGATGTTCGACTTTAGAGAATTGCACTACTTGTCCGTCTACTCGGAAACAGTCCCACACCGCGTTTTCCGGTGCGCGGTCTCCACTCAAGAACCTTTCTGCCCAAACAGCCATCAGTTCTACGAGAAATGTGCCCCACACATATGATAAGTTAGTGCAATCTTGTTTCTATGATTTGAAGAGTTTGTGTATATTTTTAGATTAACGTGTAAACGCCGTTTTAAAAATATTTGCCTCTAGGCTCTAATCATTCTTAATTTTATTGACTTAAAGATTATCTCTATGTGCGGAGTTAGCGATTACACTGCTTAACTCGATGCTTACTCAGCACACAGATCTCGATATCTTTTATGATACCAAATTAATTTCTTAAATAATGTCCCATATTTTCCATGTAACTTCAGTGCTTCGTTTTTTTATAATTTCATAATAGTCTTATTAAACAGGAATCGATACGATTACATTAAAAGGAAGCGAAATATATCAGTACAACTTTGAATTATTTTACAATAGAATAGAAATAATTATATCACAAAAACAATTTACAAATACTCTACGTATCCGGCACGCCCGAATGCTATCCAAAAAGTAAATTGCACTGCTCCTCACTTCCTCAGTGCCCGCTACAAGCACCAGCCCCCACTCTAGTGGCATGCCACGTCATCGTCAAGTGTCGTTTGGCCCCGTCTCCTGGCTGTCTATTTATAATATTAGTTTAAATTTTCTGCTAAAATGTAAATGCTTTGGTCATGTACATGTTCAGGGTACTAAGTGGGCTGGTGCACCATCCCGAGATGCTGGAGGAGCTGCAATTGCTTGCACCCGATGGGTCCGTGGGTGCGCGCCGTCGCCCAGCTTTACTACGTGTGCCTAGGTATAACCTGCTCAGGTTTGCCCCCATGTCACGTGCCATACGGTTAATTAATAGACTTTCAGGAGATATTGATATTTTTTTTCACAGTCTGCCCAAATTCATTGAATTAGCAGGGAGGGGCGTTGAAAGGGGTATCAATTTGTAAGATTTAAATACCATATTATAATTATTTTTATTTCTAATTAACTATTTAATTTAAATAAACATATCTTATAACATCGTATTAGTCATTCAAGTAATGTAATGGTGTTGTAATTGTATCATAAATAAATAAAAAATAAATGTCATGTACTGTGAACTTATATTCAAGAAATAAATGCCACGATGGCCATCCAACGTTAAGCAAAAATGTGCCAAAACACTTAAAATAAAAAGTAAAGCATCAGAAACGTGGTCGTCGTTTCTTTCAACGCCAAATATAGCTTCTTAATCTTGAAACATAAATACTGTTTTACGATGACATTCAATCATGGAGTCATTACGGTCAATTTTACATTTGGTACGCTCGGCTAATGATACAGCGAATTTTGGAATGATTACGGTCAAGACTTTGATGGTACTTATCTCGACTACCGCTAAGGATTCGTTAAAGAATTTATGTGGAATGCTTAAATTTATTGGAGGAGCTTAGTTTCTATGCTGATTAAAGTCTTGGAAAATATGAACTACCCTCATTATCATCATCATAATATTAGCTAATGGACGTTCACTGCTGAACAAAGACCTCCCCCATAGATTTCCACAATGACAGTTTGGATGCCGCCTGCAACCAGGGGTGCAATTCCTTTAGCTCAAACATCCATACATCGTTGAATTCAGAATCGAAATAATGGTGTAAAACCAATTTGGTATTCGCTAAGACATGATTGAAGCTATTCAAGGACACGTTGCAGAAGGTACGCCATGAGGACCAGTCTTATCGAATACTAAATTGGGATATCACCATTATTTCAATTCTGTATTTAAGGATATATGGATGTTTGAGCTTAAGGAATTGCACCCCAGACTTCCAGCGACCTTCACCAAGTCATTCGTTCGGCGGTCTCAACTCTAGAACCCTTTTGCCCCAATAGCCTACGTTCTAGTTCTACGAGCAATATGCCCCGCACGTTGCCACTTAAAGATAAAAATAAGCCTCCCCATAGATTTTCACGAATTGTGTCGTCATTTTCAGGGGAATTTGCCATTCTTACCAGGCTTGGCAGGTGGATTGGTGAGCGTAGTATGGCTGATATTGAAAGAAGGCCTATCCTTCTAGTTTTGAGACCCAAAGGCGCCTCTTACGACATCCACGAGAGTATTCTTAATCAGGACACACGGACAATCCTATATCATTATTATCATCATAATATTAGCCGAAGGACGTCCATTATTGAACAAAGGCCCATAGATTTCCACAACGACCGTTTATATGCCGCCCACATCAAACGATCTTTACCAGGTCGTCTGTCCATCTCTTTCGGCGGTCTCAACTCAAAAACCTTTGGCCCCTACAGCCATCAGTTCTACGAGCAATGTGACTAAACTAAACTAACTTTAACTTTATCATATGCCCCGCCCGTTGCCAAAGATAAAGATAAGATAAAACAACTTATGGGGACGGGGGGGGGGGGGGGGGGGGGCTGGGGAGTACAACGTACTAGAAGTTTCAGCTTCAGTGACTACGGTAGACAGGCTAGGTTGATCAAGTAAAAATACAGACTTGAAATACCTTGCAAAAGCATTCGCAGCATCGAAATCTTTTTTCTTCTTTTTAAAAAAGTTGCCCCACACTACGATTTCTCCTGTGTCGTGGGTGCGTTTACAGACATGAATTCCACATACAATACACTCAGACCCGAAACAACTACCTGCAGATCATACAAATATTTGTTCCGTGCGGGAATCGAACCCACGACCCGGAGCGCAGCAGTCGTCTGTATCAGCCACTGCACCAACCGTGCCGTCAAATCGGTTACAACTTCTCCCTTATACTCGAATTGAGTGCAGGAGCTTCTAGAAGAGCGCTGATCCCTAACAAATGACCAAAAGTTTTTTGAATCCTTTCTTATATCCGCCTCTGCTCGCTTAATAAAGTTATTATAGGCTTCGTTAGTGAGTTCTTTGATGCGTCTGTAATATTTAAACATTTGCTGGTTGAATTCTGCCTTAAAGGCCTTATATTTTTTTAAGGGATTTTTTTTGTTTAATGTTATAAATAATTTCCGAGGTATACCAACAACGATATTCATATTTACGCTGATCCAGATGTTGCTAGCGTTTTCCCCAGCAACGCCCTAAGCCAAGGTTCGAGGCCCGCAGGGGGCGCCCTTAGCTGCAGTTGTTTTATGTCATCGTCACCGTTATTAGCGGTCATTGGAAGTGGACGTCCACTGCTGATCATGGGACAAAACGTTATACAAAACACGTATACAGGCTCTTATGGTGATATACTGAAACCATTGATTTCTACTGTGAACTGTGAAAAATCTAAATCGTCTTTCTTGTTAACCTGTATTTCTATCTTGGTTTATCGATTTAACTTTAGTGATTGTTGATCTTTTATACAAAAAGGTAAAAATAACTATAGAAATATATAGATAGAATAGAAATTCCATAAAATATTAAACTCTATTTTACATATCAAATATCTAAAGCTAGGTAAACCGAAAATATAAATTGAAAGACGAAAGAAAGGCATATAAAAATGTATATCTTTTGATGAGTTCAGTCATCCCAATTTGGCGTAGAATCTCTCAAATTTTAGTATTTATGTCTATTTCTTAGTATCTTTTTAGATACATTAAATGTACATCAATATGTACTAGATGTAAATTTAAGCAATATAGTGGTAAGTGCCATTAGAGATATGTTTATTTATTAGGCGCAAGAATCAATTATCCCTAACAAGGTTAGCTTCGTCAATGATATATGAAGATATAGGCAAAACCGACTACAACTGATTCATATTCAAAGTCAAAAAAAATATTTCTAATAAACCAAATATTGGCATTTATGGAACGTCAAAATCTAAGTTGCACGGTTCCAAAAAGTTGATCTCGTGGAGAAAAGCCGGCAAGAAACTCCATGGATACTCTTTTAAAATAATTGAGATTACAATGTTGATTGATACAAATTATTGTAAAACTTATACCGAGAAAAATTTAGGTCTATGTGTAAAGATGGAACATACCACAATAATATAATAATACTAATTTATTTGCCGGGGCAGTTAACGGCTGACCAGTACCAACAGACGGCACCCGTTCACGAGCATGACGCATGCATCAGGATCGCTTAGTTCAACCATATTGTAGGGAACCGAACGACCCGATACACAGCGCCACCGCCAGCAAGACGTTAAGTGAGCATGACAGACCAATAAAGCCAGACAAAAGACAATCAATATAAGTACTAAAAATAACATTAATAGCAACATGATGCCAACTTTACATATTAATTTAAGAATACAGTAGCCATAACATACATTTTGTCGGCAACGTTGGCGTAGCGGCTAAACGAATTGCTTGCTTGCGCTACGTGTCTTAGTTTCGACCCCGCAAGCCACAGATATTTGTATGATCTACAGAAGGAATATTCTAACACCCCTTTTATGCAGATTGTATAGGGCTTGCCTGGCCTTGCTTCAGCTTGGAGGCAGGTAAAAGTAATTTATGAAAAGACCTATTATGACGGCACGGTTGGTGCAGTGGCTGATACAATCGGCGCTCCGGGTCGTGGGTTCGATTCCCACAAGGCACACATATTTATAAGATCTGCAGGTAGTTGTTCCGGGTCTGGGTGTACTGTGTGTAGAATTTGTGTCTGTGAGCGCACCCATGACACAGGAGAGATGGGGGGTGTGGGGCAACGTTTTTTTAAAAAGAAGGAATAAATAATAAAATTTGTCGTATTTTTTCCTAAAATGTCTGGAGAAAATGATAGACAGGTATGAGATGACCACTTCATAACCTGCAATGCGCATATCATTCTGGTAAATCAATCGAAACGACATTGCATTATGTTGTAGACAGTGCAGAATGTGCACTAGAAACTAAAGAGATCTATGCTGGAATTTTTTTGACATTGAGGGGGCGTTTAACCGAACGACTTTCGAGTCACTAAAAGCTTCAGAACAGAAAGTGCTTTTCAGCAACCTCAACTGTTCTCTCATATAGCCAGCAAATAGATAAGATGATCTACAGATAGTATTTTTTGTTTTTCCTTAAAAAAACGTTCACGAAATCCTAGTGTGGGGCACTAGGATTTCTCCTGTGTCATGGGTACGTTTACAGACACAAATTTCACACACAATACACCCAGGACCCGGAACAACCATCTGCAGATCATACAAATATTTGTTCCGTGCGGGAATCGAACCCACGACCCAGAGCGCAGCAGTCGACTGTATCAGCCGCTGCACCAACCGTGCCGACTAATTATCTAGGTATTATATATTGTTAAACAATACACTCTTAGGTTGATGGCACTGCGTTTTGTACAGCGGTTTTAGTTCGCGTTTTACTATTCACCTAAAGATTATAATAACTACGAGGGCGGCACTGAAAATTTCGGGAATCAAGGAAGTGACACAACATTACTATTTAAAAATGTATTTATTGCTTTTCGAAGTATTCTCCGCGAAATTTGACACATTTTTCCATACGATGGAACCAATCATTGAAGCAACCATTCCATTCGGAAGTTGGGGTCTCCAAAATGGCCGTTTTGTAGGCGTCCACAGCTTCTTTAGGTGATGAAAATCTCTGTCCACGCAATTTATTCTTTATTTTAGGGAAAGTATAGAAATCATTAGGGCTTAGGTCGGGGCTGTACGGCGGATGGTCTAATAATTCTATGTTTTCTTGCTCTAAAAACTCTTTTGTTCTTTGCGCGGTGTGAGAACTCGCATTGTCGTGATGGAGGATGATGCGGCGGTTGCAGTTCTCTCTACGGAGTTCAGAAACCACCTGTGGCAAACAAATGCTAGCATACCATTCTGCATTAACCGTTCTTTGTCACTCAAGAGGAATAGTCGTAACATGGCCGGTTTTGGAGACAAACGTGGCCACCATTTTTTTTGCAACACTCCGTGAACGAACAATTTTTGTTGGCTTTAACTCATTTTCGAACACCCAAACTCGTGACTGGTTTTTTGTTTCGGGTTCGTACGCATATATCCAGGATTCGTCACCTGATACGATGTTGTATACAGCATTTGAGGATCCTGCGTGGAATCTTTCGAGAGTTCTGACGCACCAAGTAACGCGAGCCGCTTTTTGCTCTTCACATAGCAAATGCGGTATCCATCGGGAAAACAACTTTTTCACACCTAATTGTTCATGCAAGATTATTTGTATTTGACTCATGCCAATGTCTAAAGTTGCCTGAATTTCGCGGTATGTCACATGTCGATCTTCCTCAATCAGCTTACGCACAGCATCAACGTTTTCTTGGGTAACTGCAGTTTTTGGACGACCTTGACGAGGATCATCACTGAGCTTGACACGTCCACGTTGAAATTCAGCAAACCAGCGATAAATTGTGCTTTTGGATGGGGCTTCATCACCAAATGCAGAAATCATCCGGTCAACACACTGTTTTTGTGTTAAACCACTTCGAAAGTCATAATAAATCATCGCTCTTCAATTTTCTCGAGTCAATTCCATTTTCTCTTCTTCTTCTTCTCTTAGATTATGGCTTCTGTAGGTTATCTTCCACAATTTCGCCAATGTCAAGTTTAAGGCAACGTCGTACGGTATTTAGATGAATAAATCTTTACATATTAATAAAATATTTCTCAAAAATGAAAAAAAATCTAAAAAATAGTCGGCAACGTCGTACGGTTCAATTGTTTTTTTTTCTTCCATTTTCTTCTTCTTCTCTTAGATTATGGCTTCTGTAGAGTATCTTCCACAATTTCGCCAATGTCAAGTATAAGGCAACGTCGTACGGTGTTTATATGAATAAATCTTTACATATTCATAAAATATTTATCAAAATTCTTCCATTTTCTCAACGACTAAACAAGTTTGACAAAACCTTGTGACAAGACCGTGAATTTTTTTAAAAATAAATAAGTGGTATTCGATTTGTAAAACCAAGGAGATTTCAATTAAAAAGATTTTAATATGACAGGAACAGTGGAAATATTCCATTCCCGATACTTTTAGTGCAGCCTATGTATTTATAAGACTATTCACCACAGCAGTTGCAATACGCTCCAGATTAGTACATCCCAAATAATTTATTTTAAAATACTTTTATAATAAATCGTGTTGCGCGACCCTGCTTCCAAATGCTTCTCTGATCCTAATGGCTATCCACAGCATCGTATTTAGGGGGTGAGGGCCAGAGAATGCGATCGGTAAATATTTTCACACTATAAAATATTCTGAGCAGACTGCATATTATAAATGGACTGCGGCGCTACCAAAATCGTTAGCAAGTAGTAACTATGATTGCCGACGCAAACTACGAATATACGAATACGAACGCCCGATTTTGCGTAGATAGTGAACGAACGCATTCTCAAGCTTACCACATACAGTAGACCCTTTCGAGTTCTTTCGGATGCAGTCATATCAGCCATAGGACGCCCACTACTAAACAAAGGCCTGCCCTATAGATTTCCACAATTGTATAGTCATTTTGAGGGTAATCAACAGTACTCACTACGCTTGGTAAGCGGTTTAGTGAGCGCAAAATGGCTGCTATTCTACAAAAAAAGGTTGTTGGTTTAATTTCCCTTAGTCTCCTTTTAGGAGCTTGACACCACATGCAGCCGGACGCAGACGATTAGGCCAAAATAAGTAATAATGTCAACAACCTGTAACGAGAAAGAACGAGCATCGATCACCACTATTTTTCTCACTGCGTGTTGGACTCTAGGACTAGTGTGCTCTGTGGTTCGCGGGCGCGTAGATTGGGGAGTCTGCGTGCTCATACCGAGGAAGGAAGGGAAGGGGAAGATTGCGGTGCGCGTGGTAACGTGCCACCGTGTGCGCAGCACAACGCGCAGTGAGGCTTAGGAGATCCTTTACAAGCCTCCCCGAGAATTTTCTGGGGGGTGGCCTTTTTACAGTCGCCTTCCCTCCACTGGAGGAGATGAGAGAGGGGGATGACTGTAGAGATGATGATTGATGATGATGATTAGGGATGACTGCCTAAAGGCGTGGCACCAACGGGCGGCTCTAGTTTATACTAGATTAGTTTTTTAGTTTAGTTTAGTTTATACTAGACTAAGATTATTCTTACGAGGAACTGGAGCCCCTCTTAGGTGCCGAAGATGTCTGCTGTAAAGGACTAGTATGCTCTAACGGCCATCGGTTTTTCAACACACATGTTCGACCTAGTGCTTCTTCAATTATCTATACAGTGCCAAGTCTCCGAGCAATATGTCTGTGACATTTGGACGAACAGATGGACACGAAATAATTATAAGAGGTCAGTTTTGCCATAAGGCACGCTAAAATTATTGCTTTTCGAGGATATAGAGACACCGCGGTTCGAGAATGTGTGGACATATGGGGAACAAGGTGTGGTGTTCCTCCATAGAAAAGAGGATCCTCCAACCAGGCGGGTGGTATGTCTGGTGGGCCGTAACCCAACCGTTTGTGTTGGGCGACTGTATATATGCAGCGTCACGCGAATACTTTACAAGCGTGATTCAGGATTTTTTGACGTCATCGGAGAGTTGCGATTAGTATTCAAGCTGTAAGTTGCAGTTGTATGCTGGTTGCTGGCGATGTAGGTTTCGCCACAGACATGAATGTATAGGCGTAGCACCAATAGTGTTCCTTCTAGAGATCCCGGACCCTTACTGCTGAAGATGACCACCCTGGTGGTTTTAGTTGGTAAGAGTCCGCCCCAGCATACCTTCCTCTCCCCTGCCTGCCCCAAAAGACGCAGTGCTTGGTACGCAGTTACGAGGATACACAATTGAATCTCTCCCCGTGGACATCATAAGAAGCGACTGGGGGGGGGCCTTTTTTAAAAAAAGGGACTTTTTTTATTTCGATCTTACCTCACCATTAAAATGTTGACGTGAATCTTTAAAGAAGCCGTTTAAATCAATTTGTATTTACCATATTTCATGTCCGACATAAAGGTCTTCATTGCCATCTGGGAATGCTTAATATTGTGTTATAGAAGCTTAAGGTGGCACTTAGCTCCAGTTAGGTCGTTACCGAACCAATTTTTGAATACCGGAGCGAATCGGATACAATAACAAAACTGAGATTAAAAACAGTTCAACACAGTAGTGATGGGCTAATGACTTATCGATAATCATAGTAGTGGGTCCACCCACTACTAACACTACAGTATCGATAAGTCTTTTCTTTTTTTCATACAAATTAGTGATGAGACGAGCAAGTCATTTGCTTGGTGGTAAGTGTCAAGCCCATAACAATTGTAATGCTACCCAGGGCGAGTCCTACGTGGCATCACACTACGCAGGTCACACTACGCAGGTCACCTCGAGCCATAGGTTATTTAGTCTTCTATGCGCCATAAAAAATATACTATTATATGGAAGTATTCATTCTATAAAGATGTCTCAAGTTTTTAACTTATTATAATTTGGCGACTGGCCTCGTGCGGTTTTAAAAGTATTAATCATTACAAATAGAATATGCCATGCTATACAACAGGTATAGTCGTCAATATATCTTTAAGATTTTTATACTACTAATTTCTTATTGGAACAACTTAAAAGTAATTAAATGATTACCTACATAACATTAATAACTTCCATCTATCCGTATATACATCCGTGGGGTGTCCGGATATCCATGTGGTGTCCGGATTAAGAATATAGCACCACTCCATTACCTCCCGTGGAGGTCGTAAAAGGCGACTAAGGGACTCTAAACCAGAGGGATGGGCAGCAGCGTCCTTTCTGTGGAAAAGTAGCCATTCTGCGCTGACCAACCTGCCTGCCAAGCGTAGTGAGTACTGGCAAATTCCCCCCAATATGATGACACAGTTGTGGAAATCTACTGGGATGCCTTTATTCAGTAGTGGCCGTTGTATGGCCGATATGATGATGATGATGATGCGTATATATTACATGCGATTATAAATAAGAATTACTTACATGAAGAAAAATGCGGTTAGATGATTATTAACTTTTCTTTTTTTATTTAGTTTATCTACTCGCAGTTTCATTTATATACCGCATTGTAAAACTTATAATTGTTTACGCAGTCATTAAAACATAACGCGACATTTATTAAAATGATAACAATTAATTACTATTTATTGATCATAACATCCGAAGGATGTCCACTGCTGAGCAAAGGCTTCATTCATAGATTTCCACATCGATCGGTTACATGCCCCCCGCATCGAATGACCCCCGAGCTATATTCACCAAGTCGTGTGTCCGTCTCATTGGAGGCCGCCGTTTCCGTTGCGTTGCCTCCACTTGAGAACCTTTCTGCTCCAATAGCCATCATTTCTATGTGATATATATTAATTATATTCGCATGGGTTGTATTTAAAAGCAAGCTTTCAGTTACGACAGCAGTGAGAAGATAATTAGTTCGACTTAAAAGGAAACTTGCAGTTCTACCTATAAATCCTTTAGGAGACTAGTTCATTCGTAATTGGAGCCAGATCAGTTGACAGCGTCAGCTTCTTATGTCAATGTGACGTTGCTTATAGTTATTATAATCAAACTGGAATACGTTAGTTTTTCTATTGCACATTTTTTATTCAATTTTCGACCTAGCTATTAGGATTTTGTGTTCTCTCAAAGATATATCTATCAAGCAAGAGGCCACAGAATAATATAAATCAGGATTAGGCGATTTTTTGTCGACATAAATCAAATACGACGATACTGATCGGCGTATATTTTAATCAAATTTTTATATTTATTCGTTTAGTAGCGGGCGCCGCGTGCCTACGTAAATTTATGATTTCATCTGCGATTTATACTTTAATCTGTCATATTTTTTAAATTTTTGTGTTGAGGCTTTTATGAAAGTTGCTGTAGATACAATATTGCAGTATGTTTAGTAAATTGCCGATGGATGGTGCAAGAGAGCTGACCTATCTTCAAGAAGGTTAATCTGGAGTATCTGGTACACGGAGGTGATATGCTATTTGAACCCTACTGTAAACTTCAGGTATTTCTTAATAAAACAACACATTATAATATTTCCAGACGTAGGAAACGGACACATAACTTCACATTTTGTGCCGTTATTTAGTTAAGCGTTTCAAACTCTGTTTCAACAACAAACTAGCAAATAAGAATTTACTAAAATACGACTCAATCTTGACTGATATACGAACTAAGCAAGCACTCAATCAGCCTAGTACACCTAAATAACACAACCCTAGTTTCCCAACTAATAAATAAGCTAAAAACACTCGGTAAATGTTACTAATACATTTTATTGTCTTGATCCAGATGTCGCCATACATTTATAACGATCGGCACAATTAATACAATACATCCATTTAGTAACGTTTTTGCTATTGCGGGGTCCAATTAGGCGATTTCCCAGTCGTCACTGATATGAATATGAATAAAAGATGTCGTCTGATGAGACAATATATCTTTGACGAGTGACAGTCAAGTAGTCGGGTTAGTTACTAATGCATGTAATGGGACATGTATCGATATCGATAAGTAGTTTCAAACTAAATTATATATGTAGGGTGTTTTTAGAAAAACGACTGATGTTACATTTATTTAAAATTGGATTTTTTTTGCTTTGTTTTCTCTGTAGCTCAAACGAAAGACTACAATATTGTGCTTAAACTAAAATTTGCTAAAAAACTTGACCAGCCGAAATATAGCTCTAAAATCACTCTACTATTTCTGGAAAAACAACCGAAGTCCCTTATGTTCCTGGCAATCTATCATAAAGTTTTATTTACCAAGTATCAATATAAAATGTTCTCAATGTAAATACATACACACATAACATCACTGACGGGTGTAAAAGAAGTTTATACAGCTTTTGTTATAATTTTGTAATCACTTTTACGTTATGCGCACGATGAGTATTTAACTGACAACATGGTTGGCGCAGTGGCTAAGCGACTAGCTTACTACTCTACCTCTCACAAGTTCGATTCCCGCACGGAACAAATATTTGTATGATTTACAGATAGTTGTTTCGGTTCTGGGTGTGTGTGCGTCTGAGTTGTATGTCTGTAAACTGTACCCACGACACAGGAGAAGTTGTAGTGTGGGGCATCAAATTAATAAAAAGAAAAAGAAATCCGAAGATGTTGCTAATCCAGCGCAGGTTTACTTATTGAACGATAAAATACCAAGGCCAGTTTTGCGGAACCATGAAGTATTGTTAAGTTTGACTTTGGAGGGTTGCACTTAATGTCCCAGCAGATGTCGCTATAAGTTGCAGGATGTCGATATCACTCCGACCCTCTCGTTACATCTTGTAAGCTAGCCAACTTGCCAGTGGAGTGTTTCAATGAGTCGGGACTGAGTGCCACGGAGTCCCAGTGGGTTGGAAATGCTTACGTTGAGATTCCCCAGTACGTTGAACTGATGCTGCGTAATATCCAGTGAGCCGGAATGTGCAGTGAAGTGTAGTGTAAAGATGCTCTGCTTGGACCGGCCATATGAACAGCTTCATGTTGCTTAAAAAATAATAATATACTTAATTTTATCTATCGACACAAGTGAGAGTTTCGCTGCACTAGCCACTACTGGTCCTGTCTAGTATTCATATTATGTAGATGAGGTCTGTACAAATGTAGGGGGTGGATTAATATCCGCTGCCGGTTTTATTGTTTTATAACATGAGATAATTACAACAATCTATAACTGTTTTCTTTTTAATATTGGTGCGTCCTTTTTTTATAAGATTCACAGTGGCGTTCTTTCGTTCATTGAATTTTTATTCGCATCCTTGACAAAGTGTTTGTTTTGATACTTTTCGCAAGGACTCCATGATCACTCTGGTCCTTGTATTCCGGTTTAAATTTTATTTTTTAATAGTAAATTGACAGCAGAACGTTTTTGCTAGTCCCTTCTTGAAAATAGTCATGATTAAACAATAGTCAGTCGTTTGAAATACACATTTATGTCAAGTGTATTTTTTTCTATACAGTAGATTATTTGACCTGCTTAAAAACAATTATTAATTATACTTACAATTAGAACGTAGCATATATATTTATTTGATATTTAGCACAGGTTTTGTACCATTAGATTTAAGACATTGCTGTCCTACATCACTATTACTACCGCTTTGAAAAAAGTAATTTAACTTTAAGATATCAGAAATCTTGACTTTGTTTTATGATTTGCCGTGGTTTTGAATTCCGAAGTTATGACCAGTGTAGTAGCGAATATAGCTCGATACTTAAGCCTGATCTACGTTATCTACGTCTCCATAGAGTGTCATTTAAAAAAAATCCTTAATAATGATATTCTAAAATACTTTATCGCCATTTGGGGCATAATATAATAATAATTGAATTTCGCACGTGAGTTGTATTATGACGATCCTGTAACAATAATGGCTGAAGTGATATACTCACACATTGAGAATAAGCTTTTTTTATAAGATTTTGCTTTTGTATAACTAAAACCAAAGTCGAAGATGTGTTTAACACCGATTAGGTTTGTCATGATATATGCATTTAAAGAATGAGTATGTGCAGATCTGAGAGACAAAGAACCTAACTTAACGGTTTAAATTATATAGGTACTAAACGTATTTATATTTATTTAGTAATAAATATGTATTGTCCTCTTTATGAGGGCACGAAGATATTTTTACTAAAATTATCTAAGTGTAAAAATTTAATTAAAAATATACTCGACGTGAATTTTTAGGGTTCGGGTGCAGAGTTGATTGTATTAAACCAATTAGCGTTGTAAAAGTAAAGTTGCATCACGCTCATCCCCTACGGGATGGGTAGAAGTGTTTAAAGTGTAAATTTTCTTGATGTAAAAACGTTTAAATGGAATTCGAGTTCGTTGTAGATTAAATAATTTTATAATGTAATTAAATATAATTATTAGAAATGGTATTGGGAAAGTCTTTGAACAGCTCCGCAACTCTTCTGTTTATTAAGGCTTTAAAATTACGTGAACCTTATCTAATTATTTATTGATTGTCATTGGTTGTCATAGAGATACCTTTGTTAGTCATTATGGGCTGTCAGAAACGTGTCTATAGGTGCCGTAGATGGAGTTAATACTCAGTCTACTATAGGTGGTTATTTTATCAAATTTCTTTGATGTCTGCGCCATGCCACTGTTGTCATATTTTTGTTCAGGATACGTGATGTTTAACAAGTGCGATATTCAATTCTAAACACATTATATTATTTTTATAATCTTGGTCATGGTTGCTTTCATACTCATTAAATATTACTTTCATACTCATTAAATATTGGTTTCATACTCGTTAAATATTGCTTTAATACTCAATAGTTTTCATTGTTCGAAAATATTGAGATGTCAAAATCTTTGATAAAAAAAAGAAGTATATCAAATAAAAATAAAGTACAGTAACGGCCGAAATTAATAATCAATCTGATCTAAAATCACTGGATTTTGGATTAAGGATTTGTCTTTTTTTGTGTTTAATGTGATCCTAACACAAAAGTGGATGTAATTCAAAAAAATTAATGTACATATTTTGGATTAGATCGATTATTAATTTCGGCCGTAGGTGATCAAATATCAAAGACATTTAAGTGAAATTCAAAGACGTTAAGTGGTTAATCACCCTTACCTAAATATATCCGTATAAACTCTTATAATTGAGTGGCAGACTTCAGATACCATTCGTTTGCTTAGCCGTCTTTTCTTCCCAGCTTAAACATTAGGAACGGTAAGAGTGGGCTTTATGGAACTGTTTTGCGAAATCATCATCATCATAATCATCATCATTTTAACCGAAAGAGGGCCACTGCTGCTCTGGGGCCTCCCCTAAAGATCACCATAACAACCGCTTTGGTTTGGTTGTGTGCTAATTGGGGGGTTTTGCCATAACACGCTTGGCAGGCGCCAATGTGATCGCATTTGAGTTGTTAGTGAACTCAAAGGTTGCTGCTGCCCATCCTCTATCTAATCCCACAGTTGCCTTTTACGACACGCATGGGAAGGGATGGGGTGGTACTAGATTGGTAGCCGAATAATTCGTCTTAGTATTCCATCTATCCATCCACCAGTATATCCGTCTATAGTTTTTTGCAAATATTTCATATATGATACATATTCATTTTTTACAAAAGGGCGACATCGCTATCTCCAGTGTTTTCATAAGTATACGTGGGTGGACACATTTATGGCGCGCGGATAAGCATCTCGAACAAAATGCTTGTAATTTTAGCAATTTTTCTTTTTAAGTGGACTCGGTTTGTTTTGTGAATTCGGGGCCTCTAATATCGTTGAATAAATAAACACTTACTGTACTATGTTGCGGATTTGAATCATTTTCGTTTATGTTATGTAAATAGGCGTGATTATTTATACAATTGCGTGTGTACGTATATTTGGTTTTGTGTAAAATTACAATTATTCTGGGATGAAGAGAAAGCGGAGACATTTATTTTCTCAAACATCAATCTCACTGTACTTATGGCCATCAGAGAAAACCATCAGAAGCTTATCGACTTGGACCAGGAGATGTTTGTAGGATTCTTACTCACTCAGATCTTCTCAGTAACCATGTAGGTCAGCACAAATGAACAGTCAACGGAAGATCTAGTGAAACATGTGGTGCCCATCCAGTGCATTGTAGCACGTCATAATTTCGGCTGAATGAAGTCCACTACTGGACACAGGCCTCCCGCAAAGATCACCACAATGACCGATATGGGTGTGTTGCGGGCTCATTGGGGGGGTATTGCCATAATCGCCTCGCTTGGCAGACGGGTTGGCTATCGCAGTTGAGTTTTTAATGTACTCGAAGGACGCTGCTGCCTATCCTCCGGCTAATCCCTTAGTCGACTTTTACGACACCCACGGGAGGAAATGGGGTGGTGGTATTCTGAGCCGACACCACACGACAACGTAGCACATACCGGGTGAAATTGGAAACATCTCCCCCAATCCCGAAAGCTCGTGAAACTTGCAGGCAATCGACGAATCATTTGCCGACTGAGTACAAATGGGTATATGATCTAACTTGTCAGTTTGGAAACCCCGGATACTACCCCCGCTCATAACTAGGAGCACCAGCGCTACTGATACGCCAGGCTTTGCCCAGCGCTCACCTATCGAGGAAAAGAGAGAATAAGCTACACCTTGTTCCTTAGCTCCATGTGGTTCCCGGAAAATAATAGACTACACCTCTCTAGCCATAGGTGTCGTAAAAGGCGACTAAGGGTTGATATCAAGGGGTTGGGCAGCAACATTCTCCCGTGTGCTAAGAACAACGCACTGCCATTGCTAATTCGCCTTTTTGATCGTAAGGATATCATCATGGGCTTCATCCTCCTCCTCATGGATAGGGTGGACATGCCGGACTCTTTCCAGCTAAAAGCTCACGGTGACTCTAGCTGGGGGTGAGGTGTTCGCCTTGTCAGCATTAGACCGCACCCCCAGCAGGTATCGGCCTGTCACTGGTAGTATGTGGGTGTGTGTGAGTGGGTAGGTGAGCGCAGTCTGGCTAATGTCCCACTGAAAGAATACTGCTGCCCATCCTTCTGGTTTAGAGTCTCTAGTTACCTTTTACGACATTCTCGGGAGGATATGGAGTAGTGCTATATTCTTAATCCGGACACCACGCGGAAAGTTTAGTAATAAAATAAGAATGCGGCCGACTTACCTATTCGCCTTGTAGAGCTCACTAAAATAGGGTAGTATTGTCAGTATTACCATTTTAAAAACATATTTTTTTTAAATAGTGACTATGGATGTCCTCTCTGGCTCTGTTTACCCAAACAGGTCGATGACTATTTATGAATGCTGTGTAGTATGGTAGATAGATAGATTTGAAAATTTAGAAGTGGAATGAAAGGTTTGCAACGATTCAGTGCACTTCGCTTATTGGCACAAATAATACATTTGCCATCTTTACGATACCAGCTTACACTTAACGGATTCGCATGCTTGCATATAGCTGATTGTGATTACTATCAATGACTAACGGCTCCTTTGTCTTTCTGTATATGTTGTGCAGTATTTTATCCGTTGTTTCCATTCACGAGGTCAAATTGCTACTGGTGTAAACGGATGTAGCCTAAATGTGTATTGAGAAATCGTTAAATTAAATTGCGTTGCCCTGCGGGAATCGTGAAAAGTGATGACGATTTGTTAAAATAGGTATATACAGGTTGTATGTGATAAGGGACCGATAGCTTAAAAATTATCATCATAATTTCAGCCGGAAAACGTCCACTGCTGAATAGAATCTCCCCCAAAGATAGCCACAACGACCCGTATGGGTTAGAGTTGTGTGCTCATTGAGGAGTTTTGCTATAATCGCTACGCTTGCCAGACGGACTGGAGATCCACGGGATGAGATGGGGTGGTTGTATTCTCTGGCACCACACGGTATACAGTCAATATATAAATATATATAAGTAAAATTTATTATTTTCAAATGGAATTCCAAACTCATAACTTTAACACGAATGATTTAAAAATGGAAGTCCCGAAAGCTCCCGATCTGCAAACGAACGCAAATAAAAATTCTAAAGTCGTAACAAATGTCGTCCAATCAAAATTTCACGACGCACATCGTTGGAAACCATAATTAAATTATACATTCATGCATAAAATAGCCGTTACTGTGTTATGGCGGGCCGTGCGTGCGATTAACAGATTACACGATCCCATCCCGACTAAATCTGAGTGTGTATTCTTTACATTAAATGTATTCTTTGCATTAAAACGACGGCCTGTTACATCTGTTATAATCTCTGCAATCGTTTCTTATTTTAAATTGACGGTGAAGTTACATTTGTTGTAAAGATTCTGACTACTAATAGCCGTTATTATTTTTGGTTGATATTGTGTATATCCACTTTATGAGACGCGCGAGTCTTTATGATATTTCGGACTTATTCAAACGACTTGTTTCCTTTACCTTACCTTTCTTTACCTTAGTTTTACACGATGATTGATATAACTAATATTAGCGTTGGGAAGTTTTGGACCCGTGCCGATATCGCCGCGGGATGTGAAGTTGACTTTATTGGTGTTTTGCTTAAAGTTGAAAGGCAAAATGTGTTTCTTTGTGCAAACAATAAAGCAAACATTAATTTTTATGATTAAATCATCCTACGACCACGAATCTCCAAAGTATTCGAAACGTCAGGAAAAACAAAAATCTATGATATGAATCCGTTTAAAATAGTTTTATTATAATTATATGATCAAGGTACTATGTATGGGGACTTGCTTAAACCTTCAGGACTACAGGGATTCATAAGGTTTGATCAACGTACTGCTCAAAACCTTAGCTGCCCCTAACGTCTATAACATTATCTGCGCTGACAGACTAAGCTTCGATGACGGAAAAATGACGTGATAATCCCCCCGTCTTTTTTGCCTAAATAACTCTGTGACTAGTGCATAACATAATCAGCCCATAGAATTTAGAGTCTCCTGTATGGAAGGCAAGCGTTCAACCACTAGGCTATCACTAGTGACATAATACAGTTGATACTCATGACAATAAGCATGTGTCCCAGTCACCAATATGCTTGCCAAGCGAGGTGCCTGCCTCCTATTTGGAAGAAGCCTGTTTTCAGCAGTGGCTTACATATTTTATTTTATTTTATTGATCATTTGAAAATACATCATGTACTTCCTCCACCCTTGGAGGGGTATGCGGGACTCCTACCAGCTAAAACCTCCGGAGTGGTCATCTTCAGCACCGAAGGGAGGCTCCAGGAACTTGACTAATCTCCATCTATAGCCACCCATTGGTGCCACGTCTTTAGGAGCATTTTGAAGGGGATTACCGGAGGGAAGGTGATGGTAAAGAGGCCACCCCTAGGCTCCTCTCGGGGTCGGTGACTATAAAGGATTTCCCTGAAGCCGCGCTATGCGCTGTGCTGCGCATACGGTGGCACGTGACACAACGACACGCTTTTGCGCGTACTGTGGCAGCATAAGCCGCTCGCGCCACAGCTCGAGTGTACGCCGCCGGGCCTGCCGCCTCATACTTTCGAGCGACCCTAAAGGCACTTGTTTGGTGTGTTTGGTGATAAACCCACGCATTCATCTTCGCCAGGATGTCAAAAGGCGGAAAGTGCGCCAACAGAGTTGCCGCCTCAAAGGACACCGTTCGGTATTCTCATGCGATCCATATAGCCGTCCTGCGCTGCAGACCGCGAATCTTGGTTCTGCAGGGCTCCGAGAATCGAAATGACCGAACAGGCACCCCGTAGAGGGCCAAGAGCCGCACGTCTCCCTCGTAGAGGCAGCGAACTTCTTCCCTCGGTCCCCCGAGATTAGGCAGTATCCTCACTAACCTTTCCAGCCGGGAGACAAGACGCCCGAAGCAGTGGCCTACCTACAGGTAGTTTATAAATGAGGACTGCAGACTATTGTAACCGAAAACTGCTTTTATGTTTTATTACTGGAAACAGCAAAATGATAATGCCATTTAAAGGTGCGCATTGCCATCGGATATTTTCACTCGATTACTTTTTCATACATTCGCTTAATTTACTGTAACAACTGTTGCATATAGACTGAGCAAAAATTTGCTTTACATATATGCATTCGGATTTTTAATCCTATTATCAACATTCCAATCTGAACCTGTCTAGTAGGCAAGTCCAACTATATGAAATAGGTCAATCGGCAAATCCGCGTCGGCTGGGAGGCATTCGCGAAACTTCACAACGTCTTTTCATTAACAATACTGCAAAGTGCCCAAAGAAGAAAGAGGTCAATCGGAAAATCCGACTCTACGAGATTGAATCAGAAAGGAGATACGTCCAAGACCTAAACTTGCCGACATCATTTAAGGGCTAGTAAGTGGCAATGGATGGGGCACATTGCTCGTAGAACTGATGGCCGTTGGGGCAGAAAGGTTCTCGAATGGAGACCGCGCACCAGAAAACGCAGCGTGGGACGAAATGAACAGAGGACCTGGTGAAAGTCGCTGGGAGTCAATGGATGCGGATGGCATGTAACAGTCGTTGTGGAAATCTATGCGGGAGGTATTTGTCCAGTAGTGGGCATCCTTTGGCTGATATGATCACCCAATCCATTATTAATCTGCCCGATGTAGAAAAACTGGAACTTGACCCATGACCTAATCTGCCACAGATAACACATGATTAATGGTCGACATATGAACAAATGGTTTATAAGAACAAAACTTTATTGCATTTCCTTCTCGGGCGAGGCGTGTAACAAAATTACAATTAACATGATTTACAAACTGCATAAATAACACTTCAAATTAATACGACGCCCCGAGACATAACATCGGTTTTACCGTTCCCCCAGTGTTGCTAGAACTTGATTCAAGAATTCCAGATTTTTTATTTTGATATCAAGTCGTATCACATTATACGCATCGATGGATACTGATCGATATTTATGTTCTACGGATATTAATTACATTTTTATTCTGTTCTTCGTTTTAAGATACTGATATCCGCGATCGATTCTCTGAAATAAAGGTACCAGACATCTTTACATCTCCCTAACTTAAGGCAAAACTTCGAATATAAGATCTTGGGACATTACAATGTCGCTAAATATTGTGATTTATATTTTTGCAATATCGGATACTCGAGTGTGAAAGAGACGTAATTTTCTCTCCTTTTCTGAAAGTTATTAGGTTGTTAAAGATTATCTCAACAGTGATGAGTGCATTCGATAATTGCTTGTTTTACATCGAATATTAATTCTTTGAGTGTAAAGGACTTTATAAAATATAAAAGTGTGAGAGGTACTCAGTCACCTACTTGAGTGTGGGATTTCATCGTTTGTCCTTTGCAATGAGTTTCATAGAATATCTAATTTGGCAGTAGGTATATCTAGGGACACAATTTTTTTCATCTTATTATTGAGGTTTCATTTTATATTATATCGAAGCAGATTTTTTTATCATAAAGTCGTTTTATTAGGTATACATTTTCATCTAAATATTTTATTGCTCATACTAATCTGCACACTTTCACCATTAATATTTTAGTTTATCAACAGAATCGATATCGCATACATTAAATCATAAATCGCCTACATATTATCGGACGGCGCGAAAAAGTACACAAATCACACCTCTCGAACGTAGACTTTTTACTTTTTATGTGAACCCAACGTACTGAGAACGTGTTCTTCCAGCACCGCTTTTTATTTCTTTTCGAACCTTTTAGTACATTTTTTTCGTGTAGACGCTGTTAATGCCATTTAGAATGCTGGCTAAAAAGGAAATATGTCTAAAGTGCATTGCAGTTAGTGAATTTGTAGAGTCTTGTGTTTCGACGACTAATAAGATTTGAGATATTAATTATGGAAATGGATCCTCCACTTTTGGATATAGGTAATGCCTTACCTATCGACTTTACAGTAAACGGTTACACTCGCAGCACGCAGGCCCGTCATGAAAAATATATTTTAGAAAAATATTTGAAAACTATGTACCTATCGACCGTATTGCATACTCTTGAGCATCTATAGAACACTGACTGACCGTATTGGTTATACTCGAAAGTAACATTTAGCAACATTTAACACAACACAAACTGTGTTTGGTAGATATAACTAAGTACCTATTAGAGTCCAAAGCGGTTTATTTTTAAGAACACTAGCTACCAACAATGTAAATTCAAAAGTTCGATCATAATGGCGGTTCTGACTTTTCGCTTTCCCGTCATGCCTAATAACGTGTTATGCCAGACCTGTATAGAACTGGTTGAAATGTTTGCAAATCAAGTAGGTATTTTTTTTTGCAATTAGCAAATTGTGATATATATCGTTGATTTAGTTAGGACCCCTATTAGCTTTTGTATATTGACAGCCGGAACAAAACGTTGAAATTTATATTCTAGCACATAAAAACTATAAAAAGTAATTTCGTATGTTAATTTCTGAAATAAAATGAGTGTTAAATGTTTTATACAATTTAGTTTTATTGGTGATAAGTCTGAGTTTTATCAATTTATTGTTTTAAAATATGTAGGAAGATTTAGATATATATAGGCAAATCCTAACACAGGTATTCACTGAGCACGGTTGTTTCGGTGCGTAGCTGCTCAGAATTCGACACGAGGCCAAGACACAATGCCACCATTGTGATAACGACTAAGATACCTCACAGCACTCGCTCGAGACGTGCCCTACGTGGGCGGCCGAGCGGTGGATCCTGGTTGATCGGATCGGGCAAGATCTCTCTCTACGCAGTAGCACGAAGTAGTTTTGCTATGTTGCAGAGCACGAAAACTGGAATGCAGTGGTCTTCTTCGGTGAGAGCGTCATGCTCCAGAAGGAGACCGCAGAGCCGGACACATGCGAAAGCATATCATAGCTAAACTGCCGTACAAGTACAACATCTATCACGAATATAACCTGCAAGGTACTTACACTTTAAAGAAACATATCCTAATAAAATCAAAAATATTCAACACACCAATGTCACTTAGGGTGAGATTCAGAGACATGAACGTAAGACGGGCTAAAAATGCTCTAAGCCAAGTAGTGGCTAGACGCATTTTCAAAATTCGTATTCACAGTCCCTCTGAAAGTTACGTCGGTCTTGGCTAAGTTTGAACTATATTCTCTACGGCCATTTTTAATACGAGAATGTTTATCGGTGAGATACGGTTTTTACAAAACTGTGTCGCCAGGCATAAATAAAAATAAAAAAGGATAGCAATATATTAAATGCCATTGGAGTGAGCGAAACAAAATATCGAACACAAATCTATCTACTTAAGTTGCAAATCGCAGGAATATATGAACATTTTACGAGTAAAAATTACTATTCGAAACTCCACATCCACCATACTAGAAATAAAAATACTGACGCAGACTAGAATAAAAAGAAATTTGGGGATGTGGACTGAAATAACAAGGTCATATAATAATCAGATAAGTTTATTATTCTACATATAATTATTCTTACATTCTGTATTACTGAAATTGTATATTAAACAGTTGAACATATTGGACTAATGTCCAGCCTCCATAGTACAAAGCTAATTAGAATTATGACAGTCAAAGTAAACAACTTCCTCATATATTCATAATTCAAAGTTCTTATTGCATGCATACCTTTGCCGGCTTAGTGGCGCTAGATTCGCCCAAAGTAGTTGATTTTCACTACTTGGCTTAGCTTAGTTTACGCTAAGCTTAAGTCGTGTTCCGATCGTCTGTGAATACAATTATGAGCGTAAGTAGTGCATTTTGACCGACGGAAGCGTTAGTTCACATCACATATTTGATGTCCGTTATATATATTTATTGCAGTTTTACGTATGTACCACATAAGGACAGATGAACTTCTAATCTCGCGTGCATCAGATGACGTTTAACATTAAGACTGGCTCATTATGCGCTCGGATCGGGTTACGCTGATTTGTTATGTAGGTGGACGTAGGGTGACCATCTTCGTAACAAATGATGGACAGTTACAAAATTTTAAATTAATCAGGATACCTATTGCAGTTGTACCTACTTCTTTTGGAACAAAATGAACGTAAAATAGAGGGCTTTTTAAATTGCAAATAAATATATTAATATAATTTTAATTAAATTTTTAATCAAACCTTTATTAATTGTACATTTTTATTATAGTTTTCGTACTTAGGTAAATAATTGGCACGAGGGATGTATAAAATTGTTACGCTAAAGAACTATACCTTCTAACGTGCGTAATTACCGTTTTTTTATTTTTATTCGCTCACGCATTAATTATGCGGTAGAAGTCCACTGCTGAACATAAGCCTCCCAGCGATCACTACAATGAGCATTCATAGTGGGTATTGCCATAATCTTGCTTGGCAGGTGGGTGGTGGCCGCAATGTGTTGTTATTATCACACAGGACGATGCTGCTGCCCATCTTCTAGATATCTATTCTTAGTCGCCTTTAACGACGCCCATGGTGGAAGAGGTGTGGTCTATTCTTTGCCAAGAACTACACGGATATTGAGCTTAGGATTTTATTTGTGGGGCGCCTGTATGGTCAGCTCGACTGTCTGGCGCCCAGCGCTGCCGAGTCAAAGTTCACGGTCTGCAGCGCAGAGTGGCTATACGCATCGCACAAGGATATCGAACAGTATCCTACGAGGCGGAAACTCTCCTGACGCGCTTTCCGCCTTTCGACATCCTGGCGGACACGGATGCGTGAGTCTATGATCAGACACGTTCCCTCCGCCAAAGCGACGAAAGCGTGCCTCCCGGGGCAAGGATTTTATTAGCATCCGACTACAACATATGCTTGCCTATATCTAGCGCTGTACTGTGATAAGATAGGTATATTTCTACCCCACACGATGCATTATTCATCATCATGATATCATTTGAAAGATGACCACTGCTGTACAAAAGTCTCTTCCATAGATTTCCAGGTGGAGCAGCCACAGGTTGACATCCAACCTTTCCATCTCACGATGCGTTTTTCGGTGCACCGTCTTCAGTCGAGAACTTTTTTGCTTCAACGGCCATCAGTTCCACGAGCAAACACGATGCAAACAAACAAACGACATCCTCCCGTGGATGTTGTAAAAGGCGATGAGAGAGAGATGGGCAGCAGCATCCCTTATGCGGAATAAAAGCCCTACTGCGCCCATTAACCGGCCTGCCAAGCGCGGTGAGTACTGATAAATTCCCCTCAAAATGATAACATAATTGTGGAAATCTACAGGAAAGGCCTTTGGCTGATATGATGATGCATGGAACTTCCAGTAACTTCATTTCAATTTCCAGTATGAGGCATCAATATTGCAACAACAAAATTGTTCCCAAGGCACAACATGTAAAAGAAACAAAAGATATTACGTTCGGGAGCTGAGAGTCGGCAAACTAGTTTGCATTTTCAATTTTAAGACGATTTAAGTTTTAAGTTCACTTTAAGTCGTTAAAGATTTCACTCGGAAGGGATTTATCGTTTAATGGTTTCTTACAGTGCAAAGTGTGACCATTGTGAACATTTTCTATATCTAATGGTGTTGTCAGGGTTTAGCTTTGTTGTTTTGTATATTAGGGATGACGGTGGCGTGCACCCATGTGTATATGTGTACGCAACACAGTGTACAGCAAGGTTTCAGGGGTATCCTTTACCATCCCCCTCAATATGTGCCTGGGTTGGCCTTTTTACAGTCGCCTCCCCCCACTGGGAGAGACCGCTTTACAGTCATCCCCACCGTGTGCCTAAAGATGTGACACCATTGGCTCTCTAGTGGGAATGTATCGAGCACCTGGAGCCCCCTTTCCGATTCGGTGATGATCGCACCGGTGGCTTTAGGCGGTAGAAATACCCCTCCACATTTCTCCGGGGCAGAGAAAGAACATGATGTATTTTCAATGAGTAAAAAAAAGTGTAGATATAGCTACGTTATTAAAAGTAAGGCTACATTTAGGAGTCATGTAGTTCCCTACAGTTACACTGATCAGGTATGATTTATTTTGGGGCGAGATTTTATCTTGTCTATTTATCCATACCTGGAATATTCCAATAGACTGCAACAACGAAACGAGCAAGGTTGAGATTAACTTAAAATGTATACACCGCATTAAAAATCTAATCTAATCTAATCTAACGGCCGAATGAAGTCCACTGCTGGACACAGGCCTCCCCAAAGGTCACCACGACGACCGATATGGATGTGATGTGGGCTCATTGGGGGGTTTTGCCATAATCGCCACGCTTGGCAGGCGGGTTGGCGATCGCAGTTGAGTTGTTAATGTACTCGAAGGAGGCTGCTGCCCATCCTCCGGCCAATCCCTTAGTCGACTTTTACGACACCCTCGGGAGGAGATGGGGTGGTGGCATTCTGAGCCGGCGGCACCACACGGCCAAAATACGGCATTAAAAATATTTTCTATAAATCGTTTTACCCCTTGTGACCATTGGTCCAGCAAACGCGTCTGAAGAACTTGCAGCTGCGTTCAAATCCCAGGTCGAGTAAAAAGTATGATTGGATTTTTCTGTTACAGCTTCGATAGTGCCAGACAGGTTCGCTCACTCTCATGGGATCTAACAACGCCGTACTCTGCCTGGTCTTTCAACTTCTAAGTATAATAGTCGAGATTATTTCGTATTCTGAACGTTATAATATAGTTTCCTATTCATTAAAAGTGCATTATTAGGGTCTGCCATGTTCGTCTGTCATAAAAACGCCGCCCTCTGTAACTTACCAACCGATAATGAATCGAATGTAAAAAGTAACAATGAATCGAACAGGCACTATTTAACTGGAGGAACTATTTAACTGGAACTTATAATAAATTACTATATATATTATAAATAACTTGTAATAGAACGCCAGGTTATTTGTTGTTTAAAGTTTATTTTTATTGTACTTATATAGGTGACAACCGAATCCTTTTCGCGTGATCGCTCGTTAAGTTGGTTATAAGAACCAAGATACATAATAGTAGAAGATAATTATTATAACTGTAATTATTTATTGTCATAATGTCTGTCATTCAACTTAGTTTTTTTGTTTTGTATTGATTTTTATTAGCAAGCGCAACAATACAATCTCACATTTTAAAAACCATTATTTTTCAATGAACGTTTGAACTGTTAAATAAATAAATAAAAAATAGGCTGTGACGCATGGTCACATTACTCGTGCAGAAGCCATCGTCTGTCCCAGATTAGTGCGATCTCGAGTCAAACCAACAGCCATCATAACTTTTAAGGCATTAAAAATAAATATCTGCGGCATACCGATTCGATTACTCCCCAATGGTGAAAAAATATATTAAAACTTGACCGTAACAAGAAATTCTGTAATAAGAATAGTTGTGTTAAAACATAAATAAATAGCCTGCTACTATTACGATATGTACGCGGGTCACACTGAATGTTTTGAGAATAGGCCAGTAAGAAAATTTTCCGATGATAAACATGATTTAAATATTGAATAAAGAAGGGAAGCTGTAGATGTGTACATTAAATGCGTAAGTTATTTGATTTTAACTATTAGCGGCAGTTTAAAAAGTGTATATCGTGCGTCGAAATGTATTTGACGAGAGAACATTTTCGCTCCATGATTTATTACGACTTTCGTTATTGCCTTTATCAACAGCTATGTTGATATATAGAGATAAGATATGATAGACTTCGATTGGCTATTCACGATGAAGCCCCATCTTGTGCCACTGTTTATAACTGAGTGAGTTTAATGAGTTTAAACATGGTCGAAGCAATCTCATTGATGTTTTGCGCGAAGGACGTCCTTCTACGGCGACCACTGAAGATAACGTGACTGCTGTGCGGCTAATGATAGAAGCTGATAAAAGAGGAACATATCAACAAATCTGGGCAAGTTTCACATCAGCCAAACGTAGTCCACTGCTGAACAAAGGCCTCAAAGGCCAAAGAATGAGATGGGGTAGTAGACCCCATCTCATTTTGTGGGTGTCGTAAAAGGCGACTATGGAATTAGCCGAAGGATGGGTGGCAGCGTTTTTTGAGTTTATTTATTTATAACCTAACTGAGATCGCCAACCTGTTTGCCGAGCGTGGCGATTATGGCAAAACCCCCCAATGAGCACACAACACAACCCCATACCGGACGTTGAGACAATCTTTGGGGGAGTATCTGTCCAGCAGTGGATGTTTTTCGGCTGAAATGATGTATGGCTGTGTTTAACATATTTATAATAATTTTGGGGGCAGTAAGTCTAGATCCCGGTGATAATTTGTGATGGTTAATTAATCATCTTCATCATATAAGCCCCAATAAGTAAGCCGATTAAAAAAATGCTATATAAATACATCACCCCGTAAACGTCCACTGCTGAACATGGGCCTCCCAATGATCACTACAATGAGCGGCCATATGGGATATTGACATAATCACAACACTCTGCAGGCGGATTGGTGATGAGGTATTTCCGCAGGTGAGTATAGCGCACGGGAGGATACTGTTGCCCATCCTCTTGACCCGTAGTCGCCTTTGACGACACTTTGGGGACAATTGGGGAGGGGTAGTGCACTCTTTTCCGAGAAGCAAACAGAACGTGACCACCATAATCACCACGGTTGGTGTATTAATTGTTCATTCTTGTGGTCATTATGAGTATGCTTGGATCCGCTTGACATAATTCATTAGTCAGATAAA
The DNA here is from genome assembly GCA_947459985.1 of Diloba caeruleocephala. Classification (NCBI taxonomy): domain Eukaryota; kingdom Metazoa; phylum Arthropoda; class Insecta; order Lepidoptera; family Noctuidae; genus Diloba; species Diloba caeruleocephala. The sequence goes on from OX381629.1 coordinate 9,406,252, forward strand.
ATTGTAAAAACAATAGAGATCTTACGTCAGGTTAATAACGAGTTCAAAAGATTTAACAATTTTCTTTAATTCTAGACTAGCGTAGGAGTAATTTATTATGTTTAAGCACATTTTACTTTAACCTTCCAACGCCAACCCTGGGCTTGGGGGCTGTTAAACACAAAACTGCCGTGTAACATGCGAGTAAATGTCGCAAAGGTGTCAGGAATGCGGTATGCCCGCCAATTAGCCCCGCGTCGAATGGGACCGGTCCCGGTGGCCAATTTTATGTATCGTCCATGTAACCGATCAATGGCAGTCGGCGGTAAGGCAACCTGATGAATGGTAGATTATTTTAAAAGATGGTTATGTATGCTGAATTTCGCTAATACTCGATAAATATATTCCTTCTGTTTGGTTTGATTTGAAGGATTAGTACGGTGAAGTGGCATTACAGAAGTGACACATACCTCGTAGAACTAATGGCCGTTGGTGTGGCTCGGAGAGTTGGCTCGAGTGGAGAACACGCTTCGGATACCGCAACGCGGGACGGCCTCCAACGAGATGGACAGGGTGAAGGTCGCTGGGAGTCATTGGATGCAGGTGGCATGTAACTGGATGTTATTGAAATCTGAGGGACAGGCCTTTGTTCAGCAGTGCACAGTTGACTCATACAATGATGAGGATGGGTTGATTGGTCCACTCGTTGGAGTGATAGTCTCTTGCTGCATAACCTATACACTTTTTATGTGTGTGTAAGCAATTTATGATCTTTACTTGCGCTGTCATATGTATGCAGGCAGTTGTAGGTTGTTACAGTAATTTGTATCTGGCAGATGCAGATTACTATAACAATAACAATGTCACAAAACGCATTTATTACTTTTCGACAACACTTATAAAGGAAATGACTGAAGACTAACTGATTACCTAGCAGATGGTGTCATATCTATCACTGTTCGAATGGTTACACATTGTGTGTTGAATATTTTTTGACTAGGTACCGTAATTATATAAACCTTAGTAAATTAAAAACAGCCTTCAAAAATATTTTGGGTGAAACAGTTCGGAAGGTGCCTTTGAATTTTTTAAGGTGATTTACTTTTTTAATGTTTAATTTATTCATACTTTTTTATTCCCAACTAGGCAAATGCTTTGCCAGAACGATATGCGATAGATAGCTGGCGTAATGCTAAGTAAATCTGCTTCAGGAGCATCGGGTCTGCGACATGTTGTTAAATAAACGGGAATAAGTTTGCGTACCCACGTAATTCAAGTCGGCCGTATGGTGCCGGCCACGAATAGCACCAATCCATCTCATCCCGTAGGTCACGTAAAAAGCGACTAAGGAATTAGCCGGAGGATGGGCAGCAGCGTCCTTCCAGTACATTCACAACTCAACTGTGGTCACCAACCCGCCTGTCAAGCGTTGAGAGGAAATTTGTTTGTTTGTTTCGTTTTAAAAACAACGTTGCCCCACACTAGGATTTCAACTGTGTCGTGGGTGCGTTTACAGACATGAATTCCACATACAATACGCCCAGATCCGGAACAACTACCTGCAGATCATACAAATATTTGTTCCGTGCGGGAATCGAACCCACGACCCGGAGCGCAGCAGCCGACTATATCAGCCACTGCACCAACCGCCAACTTCCTAATGAACACACGACACACCAAGACCGGTCGTTGTGGCGATCTTTAGAGGAGGCTTATTAAGCTGAAATGATGAGCCGCGTAAGTACAACTGCTGACAATGTGTGCTTGCAAGTGAGATTTTGACTGACAGAGGTTTTTTAGCGTTTATTCTAGAACGCTAAAATATTCATAAGAGCAAGTAATGTAGTACTAAGTGTATAGTCTATGTGTAGTACCGACTTCAACGTTTTGATGGACGTTCAAAGTTATGCTAATGTTTTATTCTATATTACCTAAGCATCAACATTTTGTTGCGTGGGCATTTGTTTCCACAACCATTTTGAATACCATGATTTAAATTGAGTTCTTCAAAAACCCATCCAACGGGAAGTTTACCAGGTGCCGCAAATGTAGGTGATAAATTTACGACAGTCGAACGGGTAGTAATATGAGAGACGGGTAATAAACATAAACAAAACTGATTCATATGTACGATAAATGTTTTAACATCAAATGGAGCCGCAAAGAAAAAGACTACACTTCCCGTCGAGCAAGATTCGGATTTATCCCTTATGCCTTAATAATGAGCCTCCACTTAGTTAATTACGGAATAACATCAATTAGCATGAGGTGGATGTGAAATCCTTGAATAAATGAGAAGACACTTCCAGATGGGATAATTTCTGGACATCTAAATTTAAATAAACATTTTGAAATTCCTTAAGTGCACGCCTCCACTACCCCTCCTTATTTTTATCGAATTCAATATAACAAGATTTTCTCGTTGTTAGAAATAAAATGATTACACTGGGAAAATCAATGGGGTTACATTATAGAACAAACTGAAAAACAAAGTATTTCTAGAGATAGACGAAGAGATAAGTGGTAAATACGTATTTGTAAAACATTGTATAAAAAAAAGAAATAATCAGAAATCCTACGTTGTTTCGATATGACGTGTAAAAGTGTATGTTTGGACCTGATTACTGAATAAAATGGTTGAATTGAAGAGAATTCGAATCAACAATTTACATCCATTTATTTTTCTCTTACTTTTATTTATTGGAACTCTTAAGTTAATATCTACATTTAAAATCACACCTGAATAGTTGTTATTTGAAATGTTCCCTTAGAGCCCTACTTCTTCGAGATGCCCAAAAGCTAGTTTTGAGTTTTTTGTAGAAATTGTTTAATATGTGACTATTTCTTAGTATTTTTAATTGTGATTTATCTTAGACGTATCTACAACATGTAACTGAAGCAGTCCAAAACCTGAAACCTGTTCAGAATCGAAAGTAGAACCGATTACACTACTTTTTAATTTGGTTTATTGTTACAAATAGTAAATACCTACAAAACCCGGGGTTACCTTTGCGAAACTAATCCTTACTTACTTTAAAACTTGCATGTTGCCATTGTAACTTTTGATTCAAATTTCTTTGCCAAAATCTTCAAAACTTTGCGGAATGCTATTAATCGAACAGAATAATTATGAGATTCACCACCAAAATTTACAAATATGTTTTACAATTATATACAAAAAAAATACAATTTATTAGCTAAAATATCAGTTGGGGTGTCTGAGGTTTTGGGTTATTTTAATTACAGGTTGTATATTGTGGACTGTTAAATGTTGACCGCATTGGTATTATGGTTGGTATCACGGTTGCTATCACGGCTACTAAACGTGTGATCTTGGGTTCAATTCGATTCCTAAGTCGGGCAGTGTTGTCAGGTTTATTTGTTCGAAGTTCCTCATAGCGGACAGGTCGAATGCTCTGCCAACACACCTAAAATTACAGCTGACATTTCACACTCGCAGTATTTCTCACACAGCTTAATATTATTGTATTATCAGCAATATAACATTCTAAGACTGTCTATGGAGTTTCTTGACGGTTCTTCTCCATAGGACTAACTTCTTGGAACCGTGCAACTACATTCTGTCTATTCATAAGTGCCTGTAAATAATATATTTGAATAAAAATCTTTTGAATTTGAATTCCGAACAAGTATTTTTCTCTTTCTGATAAAAACGATGGAACGGAACACTTGAATGTCTACTGTGTCGCAAGAACAATTTACAGGCATGAACCTCAGATGCACATGTACCCTGACAAGTACCTACTTTTAAGCCTTAAAATACGGCATGGTTGGTGCAGTGGCTGACACAGTCGGCTGCTGCGCTCCGGGTCGCGGGTTCGATTCCCGCGCGGAACAAATATTTGTATGATCTGCAGGTAGTTGTTCCGGGTCTGGGTGTATTGTGTGTGGAATTTATGTATGTAAACGCACCTACGACACAGGAGAAATCCTAGTGTGGTTGCCCCACACTAGGATTTCTCGTTTTTTTTTTAAATAAAATAAAAATAAATTGTTTCGTGCGGGAACCCACGACTCATAACGCAGAAAGCCAATCGCTTAACCACTGTGTCAGCCACGCCGTTAAATTTTATAGACCACGAATCGAGCTTATAAGTTGTCGATTCCCATCCCATAGTTATAGGGAAGTGGAAGTCAGAAGCCAGCTGCTCCGTGTACAGTACGTAAATCGGTGCTGTACTGACTTCCGCTTCCCCAGCCGCGTCTGCTTGTATAAGAAGCCGATTAGTTTGTTAGTTGGGAAAACGCTACTCTATTAAACGGCACGGTTGGTGCAGTGGCTGATACAGTCGGCTGCTGCGCACCGGGTCGTGGGTTCGATTCCCGCACGGAACAAATATTTGTATGATCTGCAGATAGTTGTTCCGAGTCTGGGTGTATTGTATGTGGAATTCATGTCTGTAAACGCACCCACGACACAGGAGAAATCCTAGTGTGGGGCAACGTTTTTAAAAAGATATAATGATAAAAACTCTACTCTAAAAAGCTTTTGCCTGGATGATATAGGCGATTTATCGTATCGGGTGGGGCTCGAACTCAGCTCGCGGACATTGCTTTCACCACCAGCATTACACCGTCACCGCACCGTATGTATATATGTATTGCTTATATTCTTAAACAAAGAATCTGTCCATCATTCGTCAAAACCTATTCAATACGAATTGTGAAAGTATTTGTGTTTTCACGACGTTTTAATTTCCCGCGTAATTTCTTTGATAGCTGTCATTTAGTGATTGACATTTAAAATAAGGACTTTTTAGGCAAAGGACGATCGACTTTGAAGCCTATTGCGAGGACATAAGTTTTCAATCGTATAATCATAGTATGATATAAAAAAAACTGTGTCATACCTACTATGGAAATCATCTTTTGAATGAGTAATCAACATGGTTTGATGTTTAACTTTCTATTTCATTTGTCTAACATTTCATTATTACAATGAAGTATTTACGACCGAATGATCTCTTAAATCATAATAACTTTTATGCTAGCGGTTTTAAGGATTAAAATCGCAGTTTGTTTTACAAGCGCAAAAATAAGTTTACATGACATTAAGTACACTCCTGTCAAAATTGTTCGTTCCGTTCTAACAAGTGGTGTTACGAAATATACTTTATTAAAAATTGTTGCACCATCTCCCAACTGTTTTCTCCATTATAATTTTGTGCGTAAGTACTTTTTTATGCTGGCAACAATGTTTTTAATTGCTTGTAATGTTTTCGTTTCACTTTTTATATTACGCTTGTTATTATTAGTATTACAAATATGTTCAGAGATTGTATCTTTAGTCTCTACATCTTCAATGTTTATTGTATTTTTATTTGATTAAATTTGGTTTAGGTAGGTACCTATGTAGGACTTTCTACAAGTACATACTAACATATTAACCCTTTGGTCCTGGTGAAAAAGACACCACAGGGTAATCTTATGTGAGCGTTTAGTTTATGGGAACCTTCATGGCCTCATATGCGTGGATGAGTTCCTGATCCCAGCATGGTTAAAACCATACTCGTGAAGCTTAAAGTATAACAAGTCGTTTACAAACGATGTCGGTTACAAACATGCAATGAATACGTATTGCAATAATTATGAACAAATATTGTTTTCAAGCGGTGCAGTTTGAATTGTTTTAATTATAATAAATGCGCTTTAATATCAGGTATCAGGGTCTCGTATTTTTCATTGTATTTATTATAACTTCACTTTGTTTTTGTCCTGGATGTGATATATGTCCATGTTCTGCAATTTACTGACTGCGGTAGGCTCAGTAAAAGAACTTCACCGTAAATCTGTGACGGCACGGTTGGTGCAGTGGCTGATACAGTCGGCTGCTGCGCTCCGGGTCGTGGGTTCGATTCCCGCACGGAACAAATATTTGTATGATCTGCAGGTAGTTGTTCCGGGTCTGGGTGTTTTGTATGTGGAATTCATGTCTGTAAACGCACCCACGACACAGGAGACGTAACGATAAAAAAAAACTATATATAAGATGAAATTCTTTCCAAATTGTCCCACTGACCAGTTCTTCTTTTAGCCCATCTTGGATGTTGTAACAACTCATTTTATATCGTTTCACCATGGTTGGCGGTGGTGACAGTCATTAAGATCGAATAATGAAAAATTGACTAAAGTTTTGTCTACATCGACTTTGTATACGAAGGAAGACTGCTGGTAGGCATTCGATTTCGCCGCGAAGCAGCAATGCAAAGCAAAAAAAAACAAAGAGACCAATTTTATGTGATTCACGTAGGTAATGTGTTTAATTAACGTTCGACTTAACATGATTACACTTTCCGGGCATTCTGTATAGATACATATTTAAGTTAATTTAAAGCTGTCAATTTTGGGTGATATAGCTCTGAGTATATTTTCTACGCTATACGGCGATCCTACAAACACCCAGTCCTTATTGGGGTATCCGAACTCGCTCCGAGCGTCCACAATTGCGTCGTGCAGTGCGTGTGTCACCACTACTGCGAGCACTAGGGCTGGCTCTCCAGTCGCTTTAGATCTGAGCACTCCAGCAGGGTTACTGGCGTTTCTTCTGAACGTGACTCTGAAGTCCACCGGTATATCCTTAGCACCTGGGGGCTTGTAGGTCCAGGTCCGGTCTGTTAATAACCTTCCAGTGGATTTGTCGTAAAGGAAGATATTATTTTATTTTAAACTTTAGACATTATTATGTTCGGGTTAGAAGGGCACTGTAGCTAGAGAAATTACAGGGCATAGAGACTAAATAACTTATGTCTCGAGGTGACGAGCGCAGTGTGGTGTTAGGCAGCATTAGTTCCGCGTAGCATTACAATTGTTATGTCCGGGCGAATAGAAAAAGGAAGATATTTTATTTATTTAAAAAGTTTTTATTTATTTCATCATCACATTACAGAGACACATTAAACAACATCTTACATAGAGACTGGCGTCTGAAATAGGTACCTGTGTCAGATCACCAGGCTACCCTCTGAAGAGATAAATTGCATTATACAATATTAATGAGGTTCTCGACGTTTTACTGTATATTATTTAAAAGATGTACTTCCTCTGTCGCAGGGAAGGGTGGAGGGGCATGCCGGACTGCTACCGGCTAAAACCACCGGAGCGTTCACCTTCGGCACCGAAGGGGAGCTCCAGGTCCTTGTACGATCACACTAGAGCTGCCTATTGGTGCCATGGGATGATTTAAGGCGGCCACCCTCTCTAGCAAAGGAACCGACTGTAAAAAGGCCACTCCCCAGGCACTTCTCGGGGGATTGTAAAGGATCCTCCGGAGTCTCCCCGTGCGCGGTACTGCGCACACGGCGGCACGTGACCACGTGCGCACTGCCGTCTTCCCGGAGGTCGCTAGGTATGAGCACTTAGACTCCCCAATCCACGCGCCTGCGACCCCTGAGGTCCCCCGCCATATAACGACAGGAGGAGATGGAGTGGTGCTATATTCTTAATCCAGACACCACACGGTTTCGAAAAGTATTGCCATAGTAGATTTTTTCCTTGATTTTAGGACCCTAAACCTCCATTAAATGTATTCAAGATAACTACTCTGCATAGTACGGCTATTTCATAGGCCTTTTAATGTTTGTTTTAATTAATGTTTGTTCTAAGAGTCTGATTCTTCGCTTATTAGATGTTATTTATATCATGAGTAATGCTTCGGTAACCAATGATGGTGGCAAAATATGGATTTTAAAATCTATATTATTAATGTGTTCCCTTATTAAAGGATGTGACATCAATACCTCTCTGAATAAAATAAACAATTTGAAAGATGAAAATTATTTGCTATGAATCAAGAAAGGTAAAATGCCTGTCGTGTAAACAGGTAATTTAAAATCTTACATCAAGCAACCCAAAACAAAATGGATGGCCAAGATGACAGTGAATAAAGTGTCGCCAACGCCGTTTATTTAGTATTTGCATATTTTTGCACGGTCTCCTGTTATTCGATACTCAAAATATTTCGCGTGGGAGATTCGTTTCGGTTTTATGTCGATAAATTTTATTTTACGAAAGTGATTTTGATTTGTGTATATTGGCTCTGAAAGTGCCTCTCGTGATTTGAAAAGGGTCTAAGTAATATTTTATTTTTAAGCTCTTTAATACTTGACCAACAGGAGTATTTTGAAATTTAATTTTTATGCAACCTTGCTTTAGCTTGAAATTGATTTAGTAAAAAAAGATGCGAATATTCAAATCAGTATTCAATGGTGGGATTTACACTAATGGCTTCTGTTTTCAAAATCGCTACATTTGTATACTAGCGGTGCATTGTATTTATTGTACAATAAAAATGCAGCTATGTTTTTTTTTATGTGTAAGGGCACCATAGTTCTATTCTATTGATGTCCAGTGGAAATTCTACATGGAACTTCCTTCACCCCGGGGAAGGGCGAAGAGGTATGCCGGACTCCTACCGGCTAAAACCACTGGAGCGGTCATCTTCGGCACCTAAGGGCCTCTTATGATCACACTAGAGCCGCCCAGTGATGCTAAGCCTACAGGCACATCACGGAGAAAATTTGGGGCACCCACTCTGTAAGCGCTTAAATAGATAAGGGTGCATGCCTTGATATATGTATGTATATTATACGTAACACCAGTCTGCAAGAAAAATATTGTTAAGAAAAGTCTGCTTAAAATACAACATTTTATGAATTGGTTTGTAGTAACAGCCAAAAATCGTGTGGTGCCGGCTCAGAATACCACCACCCCATCTCCTCCCGTGGGTGTCCTAAGAGTCGACTATGGGATTAGCCGGAGGATGGGCAGCAGCGTCCTTCGTGTGCATTATCAACTCAACTGCGATCGCCAACCCGTCTGCCAAGCGTGGCGATTATGGCAAAACCCCCCAATGAGCCTACAACATACCCATATCGGTCGTTGTAGTGGCCTGTGTCCAGCAGTGGACTTCAATGGCCGAAATGATGAACAGCCAAAATGTATTTTATAATTCTTTGTTTTAATTCATCATCATCATGTTTGTATGTATTTGCCATTGAATTTTCGAAAACATGATCACAGAAGTATACATTACCAGTTAATGTATTCAACCGGTCCAGATAGTGTAAATCAATTATAAATCGTTCCCGAATGCAAACGAATGAACGAACAAACTTATCTCTGGTCACGTTAAAAATCTTTATTTGGGTTCCTTAGAATATAATTGTAAAAATTAATAAAAAAATATTTGCTTTGAATAATATAGAAAGAAAGTCCGCATATGCGATGCGTAACCATTCCAACGGTGACGGAAATGACATATGGCATAACCTGATATGTTATTCAGGTGTGTGTGAGGTACGTATGTTTATTTTCGCACTCACACACACAACCACAGTGATATTGTTGTTATGTTTAGCCATTCTCGTCACATCTCCAGTCGTCAATTCATTCATTTATTCTTATTCTTGAAAGAAAGAAAGAACAAAGAAAATGTTTTATTAAAGTGAAACTTTTTTTGAGACGGTGTGAATTGGATTTTATGAAACGAAAATGTGTAACGAAAGAGAGACAACTATAAATGTATTTATAGAGTATAGGTTGTGAGATAGTGAGATAAAACACGTTTCTATATAGATTCTCTACTCCTTATTGTCGATCAACCGCTTTCTTTCTCTTTCTGTCTCTCTCTGTTCACCCTCTGCATAGTGTATTCATCTCATTCTCTTACAAATTAACCAAAATACAAAGTTTCACTTCTACCGCGTGTGAACTCACACTCGACAATTTTTTTGGACTCGTACAAAATGATAATTGTGACTTATTATTTACAAAAATAAATACACAGACTACAGTACTGTACGTGACTAAAAAACCCCCTATCTCAATATGCTGCAACAATTTCTGCTGCAGCACTGATATTCTGATAGGGCCTAGATGTCGATGCCACGGGCAGTTATGACATAATAACATGTTTATACTTATGTTTATACTTAATCATGGAAAAATAAACAGAATATTAGAGTAGATCTATGTAGATATTGAGTAGGATGACACCTATGTCATCAGCGAGCTATGGGTGTACAGCATAGGGTGCTTACGGACATACAGACAGCAATCACAAAGTCCAAATGCTCCGTCAATGGGGATACCACATAGATATGTGACGAAGCGATTGCTTTCACTGGAAGAGATATCTCATTACGCATAGTTCATTTTATTTTATTTAATCGAAATCATATGTAAGTAAAAACGGAAATAATTTGTTTGCAAGTTAAGAAATATTGGGAATTAATTGGGTTCGTTTTGAATAAAATATGCAATTACGACATACGATAGTCCGTGTGGTGTCCGGATTAAGAATATAGCACCACTTCACCTTTTTTTTTTTTTTTTTTTTTTTTATTGATCCGGTGGAAATACCTCATGTACTTCCTTCGCCCCGGGAAAGGGCGAAGGGGCATGCCGGACTCCTACCGGCTAAAACCACCGGAGTGATCATCGTCGGCACCCAAGGGAGGCTCCAGGAACTCGAAAGATCTCCATCTAGAGCCACCCGTTGGTGCCACGCCTTTATGCACATCTCGGAGGGGATGACTGTAAAGTGGTCATCCCCTCTAGTGGAGGGAAGGCGACTGTAAAGAGGCCACCCCCCAGGCATCTCTCGAGGGGATTGTAAAAGATTCCCCCGAGGCCTCACTATGCGCTGTGCTGCGCACACAGCGATACGTGATCACGTGCGCACCGCTGTCTTCCCGGGGGTCGCTCGGTATGAGCGCGCAGATTTCCCAATAAGCGCGCTCGCGACCCCCAAGAGCACCACTTCACCTGTTCCCGTGGAAGTCGTAAAAGGCGACTAAGTGACTCAAAACCAAAGGGATCAGCGAGCGGGGTCTCGTCTATGGAATAACAGCCATTTTGCATTCACCAACCCGTCTGCCAAGCGTGGTGAGTACTGGCAAATTTCCCCCAAAATGGCGACACACTTGTGGAAATCCATGGGGGAGGCCATTGTTCAGCAGTGGACTTCCTTAAGCCGATATGATGGTCGATTTTGTGTACACGTTTCAATCCGATACAGTAGTTTTGGTCGTTGATAGATAAAGATAAAAATATTTTTATTCATATAAAATCATTTACAGGCACTTATTCACTGCCCGACTTCATAAATAGAGTTTTTTTCCCTTTCAGTGGTTTTAATATTTTTATCGTGTAGGGGTTTTGAAGTCGGTATATTTTTGTTAAAAAGTTTTATTCATTATTCTAATAATGGACTGAGTAACATTAAATACGACAATTTTTTATAACGGTATTTTTAACTGATCTACGAGTGCCAATTCGCCTACGGAGCGTGGCGATCATGGCAAAACCCTCTTTTATGATTGTCACCCGCTGAAATCTACCGCATGACAGGGGGCTCCTGAAACTCAGAAAAACATATCTAAAGCCAGTCCATAGGTGCCATGCGTTTAGGCATATCTCGGACGGAATGACTGTATAGCGGTCATCCCTTAAGTTGAGGGGAGCGACTTTAAATATTTCCCCCATATCAGGGATATCTCAAGGAGGAATTCTAAGGAATCCCCCGAAGCCTCGCTGTGGCAAAACTCTCCTAATGAGCACACAACACAAACGTAGATCTGTCGTTGTGGTGATTTTTGGGGAAGCCTATGTCTAGCAGTGGACGTTTTTCGGCTAAAATGATGATGATGATGATTAATGTTTTGTCTTACTAACATTCAAAACAAAAAAAAAATCGCGAATTTCTCAATTTTTTTATCAAAAGGGATAGCATAGTGTTTCTTTATTTCTAAAATGTTGGTATAAAATTCAGTGAAAGATTTTTACACATTTAGTAAGTTCATATAGATTATATTAAACATCTACTAAAAGTGAAAGATTTACTGTGTACGCTATTCCTATTGCGCCTACCGTCCGCTCTATTTGTCATTTTGTTTATGCCAAATATATAGTATTATCTACGTACATAGATAGAGCTATTAAGTTGAACAAATTTCCATCACTGAATACTTGTCATCCTAATGTGAGTAATACGTGTGATAAAAATACAAAGCACTAACCGTTCAAGCACGTCTTGAAGCGTTGCGCGCCTACAGCTATATTTACCTGAAACCATCTGGTTAACACACGACGCTAACATTTTTAACAGAAAGTGGATTGTTACTTTAGTACGAAACGGTGCCATTCGATTATCTTGCTGTAACCAAAGCTCTATAGACATCTCTTTCTTTCATATGACGTTGCGCATGTGCTTGTCAAATAGGTGGAGGTGGTAATAGATTTTTGTTTATGCTTAATACTATCTATAGTTACTTGGTCTTAGGTCTATGCCATGAAGGAAGCGACGCCAGCGCCGCAGGTTGGTGTGGGTTTCTTATTTCTTATGCACAAATATTTACAGAAGCGGACCTAAAGTCTTAGTCTTTTTCTACCAGTATATCTTAAATATAAATGTCGTCATCAAACTGTTATAGCGTTCACAATTAAATGACAGAACACTAACCGAACGCCCAGTGAATGGTGTCAAATCCATCACCATTTCAATGCTTACACGTACCTATGTAGACCGATTATACTTCTAGGTATTATTATTTTAAGGGGCACCCATCCAATAGTCGGTCTGCGCTGTAATAAATCACAAGCCCAAAAAATGACACTTCAAATTCTATACGGAACTCGCCTCACCTTAACATCAGGTACCCCTGCTTTATCCAATACATTGGTACTTAAGCCTCTTATCTAAGCCGCTTTATTGACTATCGCCTGTTTTAGACGTTCGATGTTACAGACGCATGTCGGTACCAAAAGGTGATTATTTTAGTACTTTAGTGACGTCATTACACATAAATTGTTTGTAACGGGGTCTTTTACCTTGCTTGGAAACTGAGAGTGATGTTGCGTGCAAGAATGCGAGAAAACGCTCTTAGTAATGTCGTGGAATTAAGGGTATATTAATTGGCTGCATATGTTTACATGAATGACACACTTTCAAAAGTCAAAGTTAAATAATTTTTATTTCAAATAAACCAATTACTGGCACTTATGAAACGTCAGAATTTAAATTGCTCGGTTCCAGTTAATTGATCCTATGGAGGAGAACCGGCAAGAAACTCCATGGATACTCTTTTAAAATACTTGAGATTACAATATTGAATTAGATAGGTATTACACAAATTATTAGATATCACATAAATGTGTATAAAACTATCGACACATTGCTGAAATATAAATATAGCAGCTATGCAGTACAAAGAGCACCTCACATATAATTGGTTACCAGGGAAGCTACATGTGCAGAAAGTAGCTAACGCCATATGTCCCTATCGTCAACATAATCCCTAACCCTATAGTAGGCATTTTTTATAAGAATTGTTTTAACGTGTGCTTTAAACTTCCCATCTGTGAGATCAGTAATTGCTTGCAAAAAAGAATATTAAATAGGGTGTTGTCACAAAGTACGTGGTCTGCGTTCTGGGCAATAAGACCGTAGATTGTGTCAAGTGCCATTCGCGTACCGTGCAAAGCTGCACGCTGAACACAGCGTAGACGGCTAGCCAACTGGTCAACAACGGTCAACTTAGGGCCAATTCTTGTAATTTAAAAATATTCAAAATATGGTTCCGATCTAATCTCAATGCCGTAAATATCGCAAATAAAAAAAAAAAACAAACTAAAAAACTAAAAAACAACGTCAAACGTGAAGTTATATAGTGATAAGAATAAAAATGGATCGAAAGTTGATCGAAGCCAAAACGCTATTCTGCTAATATTCTAAACTAAAATTATTATTAAATAAGCGTCAAAATTTACATTGAAATGAGACTAGATTAAGATCACACCGAAAACCGACTGAACTTTAAGGGGAGCAGAATACCATTTTATGGCATTTGTTTTATTTTTTCATTCATCTAAAGTTGACCGAACGTCAACTTTTATTCATAGTGTAAATTAATTACGAGAATTGGCCCCTGACATTACGTAATGTATCACACATTTAAAATTCAAAAACAGACCGCATTTAGATATTTAGATATTTATTTATTTCTCACTACAATAACGAAAAAGTTACAGTATTACAGAAATTTACCGCGGGAGACTGGTGCCTAAACTAGGTTGAAGCCTGTATTTCAGGTCACCAGGCCTTCCACACCAGAAGTCCAATTCATAGTCCTTTCATAAAATGTGCCAAGTGACAAAAAACCATTTTCTTGTTCTTCGTGTATCTGATTCTATCCGATACCGGTTGATTTTGTTCTTTATATCCAGTTCATCATCATCCAGTCATCTTGCACCCCATGAATGCACACTTTCACTGACTACATCTTGATATAACAATAAACTCGCTGTTTTAATAAAATGTGTAAATTATGGCTTTGATATAGCCATTAGTGACAATTTATCAAAATTTATTTTAAATTTTTCATATTTTTGTTGCACATTGAAATTATTATTTATCACATTCTGTATAGTAAATATCTTTACGGTGTGTACTCTTATTATTATCATTTCCAACACATGGTTGTGCTACGACTTGTGCTTACGAAAGGGTTTACCACAAAAGTCTAACAAGTTGGATTCGAAATCATCATCATTTCGGCCGAATGAAGTCCACTACTGAACACAGGCCTCCCCCAAAAATCAACTCAACGACCTATATGGGTGTGCTGTGGGCTCATTGCGGGGATTTGCCATAATCGCCACGCTTGGCAGATTGTGACAGGGTTGGCGATCGCAGTTGAGTTGTTAATGTACTCGAAGGATGCTGCTGCCCATCCTCCGGCTAATCCCTTAGTCGACTTTTACGACGCCCACGGGAGGAGATGGGGTGATGGTATTCTGAGCCGGCACCACACGGCATTGGCATTGCACTGGATTCGAAATGGAGACTATCAATCTCCATTCCAATATTTTAGTCGTTGGTCTAGTAATGCTTTTTACTATCACTATCACAGAGTGATTTTAGAGATTATCAAGTCTAGAAAGACGTCATTCACCATCCTTGGTAGCCGCTATATGTTGCTATTGCCAAACAGAAGGATGCAACAGGGTACTGCTTAATCTCTAACCTGTTTTATGCTGGCAGCCGCGAGACACAATAGATTTTTAATGATGTTTGGCTTTGTGACAGTGAATGGGACATGTTTGAATAGAATTCATCCTACTAATATTATAAATGTTAAAGTTTGTGAAGATGTTTGATTGTTTGTAACTTAATCACGCTGGAACGGCTGAACGGATTTGGATGAAATTTGGCAAACAGACTATAGCCCGAATTAAAATACTTTTATCCCGGGAAAAAAGACAGTTCCCGAGGGAGGCGCTATAAATCTTTGTGTTAAGCCAAATTATAGGCGAGCGAAGCCGCGGGCAAAGTCTAGTCAGATATAAAAATGCATTACGCTCAGAAAAAGTGAGTTTGAGTCTGACTTTCTTCAAAAATGCCGAGTGTGATCGTCCATCCCATCTTTTTTATCATCCATTATATTCAGATGGATATAACAGAACCGACGTACATTTTATCTTAATAAACAAATAAAAATTATACAAGAGGAACACAAAGATAATCAAATTGAATCAGTCATACAATCACCAAACACATTCTTGAACCGAGATCGTGGCTCGGCAAACTTAGCGTAGGACGCCTTCAGGCTCGGTGGAGCGACGATCTTCGCAGGGTGGCTGGCACGAGTTGGAGAAAAGAAAAGTCGAGGATTGTGCTCAATGGTGTGATATCAGAAAGGCCTATGTGTAGTAGTGGACTGCTATGAGCTGATAATTTAATTATTTATTTATTTTTAATGTAAAATAGTGGACAAAGGCGGTATGCCATAGGCATTTTCTGCCAGACGACCTTTGAGTGAAGCAGAGACTATAAGGTAGATGCACGAACAAAATAATGGTGAATGTGCATTTGTGTGAGTGAAAACCATTTTATTGTCAACTTAGATAAAAAAAAACAAGTTTTATAATACACCAGAACTCATGTTTCAAACGTATTTAATTCAAGATTTATAGAGGTTTCTATGCTTATTTTCCAATAAAAATCAATAAAGAATGTTTAACATCCTAATTTATATAATAAACTAATTATTTCTAATTGGTTTAAGTGAATTGAAATATAAAATAAATTCCTATTCTAATACGATAATCCGTATTAATAACGATGCCAATAAAATGTTATGTCTTCCAAATGCAATATTAATCGTAAAATATAGTGGCGATTACTAAATTAGTTATTAAACTAGATAATCTCATAATTTAGGCGATTGACTATTTAATTATGTCAAAATTATTGTGTCATTACAAAACAAGTTTGCCTTTTTTTAACGGTTATACAGCCTACCATAGTTATAATACTTATCCCACGATAAAGATTAGAACTTGTTTAGAAAATTTCTTTACCACACTTTTATTCCAAAATTAATGTGTTTGATCATGATCATCATCATCATCATATCAACCGAAGGTCGCCCACTGCTGAACAAAGGCCTCTCTTATAGAATTCCAATAATAGTAGTAATAATTTTTTATCTCGTATTGTTTTTAACACGCTTTTATTAGCTTGGTATGTATCTATGTAACACATTTTTTTAACTCGATTTCCATTCCCCTTCAAAACGTCGGATTGATTTGAAACTTCGCACACTTATCAAGGACCGATGACAATGCAATAATTTAAAAAGTTTGTCACATTATCCTCGCCAGGATCCTCAGGATTCGCGACGCGATTTTCATCTCTGATACCCTGAAAAAATTACAATTTCATCGACATACACAAACTTGCACAAAAAATAATACTTCCATAAGGTGTCGATTCAATTTTCCACGGCAAGAGTGCGATGAGACTCGAATAGTGTCTTATTCTTCAGATGATTTTATCCGCAATGAAGGGAGAATTTGGTAACGTAAACGTCGAAAGGAAGATGCTTGGGTAAATAATTACCACCCGTAGTTATTGAGACTATGGACAGGCAACATAGACATTCAGCCATGGGCAAAACAAAAAAGAAAGGTTATTTTGTAGTTAGCCGCACTACAAATAGAAAATAAATAATAGTTTAATGAAACTAAACATCACGCTTTTGTAGATAACCGAACTAAAAAGTAGCAAATAATTTTCAAAATTATGGATCATCGATATTTTTTATCAATAACTATGTATATAATATATATATAAAAGAATAATATGTACTTAGGCGTCAAAGAATACCTCCTCATCGCTGTCAGCTGATAATGTTCCTAGAAGGCTGGCAGCATTGCCACGTTGAATGGCAATGCTTATTCTTTGGCCAAAGAAAAGGCCAGCCCTCTGATCACGTGAAGTGTCGACCAACCGTCTAGCTATATCTTTGAAAAGCTGACGTGCACTCGGACCCCATGACCGTTTCGACCCCAAACGGCTCAAAACAATAATTGCCAATAAGGTTATTGTATTTGCGCCGTTTGAGGTCTTCAGCTGCAGAAGCGGCAGCGCCAGCACAGCTTGCAGTGCTTGGAATATTTTTAAAAATTTTCAATAATTTAAAATAACAACAGAGTGGTTAACAATAAATATATTTTATTGTTAAGAAGCGTGGGGTGCTTGATGTCAATGGGAATGCCTCCGCCTTGGGCAGGTTCTGATGGGCATGCTGGACTCTTACTGGTTTAAAACCCTACTGTGTTCCTTCTACTTACCTATGGCTAGGGAGCGGTGTCTTTCCGGCGCCCCGTACTTCATAGAACCAATCAATTGGAACTGTGCAACTTAAATTCTGACATTTCGTATGTCCCAGTAATTCGTTTATTTGAAAAAAAAAATCCACTCACTTGACTTGACTACTGGTATAACTTTTGTTTTCTAAAAAGTACGCCGAATACAACACCAATTCGGAATCACGAATCTGGCTCGAATATGGCAGGAACCTAAGGCGACCTGACATCGTATAGGGTTGAGTTACAGAAACATGAGCAGTTCAATTCAGTAATTATCATTAACAAGCTCGACGAAATCTCTGTTTAAATCTATAGTAAAGCAAAGGGCTCGATGCTGGATTGTGATAGGATAATGGCTTCGCCGCCCACGGGTGCTATTGAGAGCTCTATTTTCTTTTAAAAATAACAACAGGTCCAACTGTATTATTTTCTATTCAATAAGTATTTTTACTCTCGTTAATGTTAACCGTTTAACGATTGAAATTGTAGACCATCCCAGAAAAAGTAAGAATAAGTAAATAATAATTTAAAAAACACTAAGTTTTATTTGACATACAATGATGTACATAAACACTAAGGTCCGTATTACAGAACGAAACTCAAGCATTGATCTCAGTTTAAAACTAGTTTTGAGTTGAGCATTAATTTTATAATGTCCCTCAAGCATAGATTTATTGAACATGGTTCAATTGAGTCGTGACTCGTAGGTCTGTACTTGAGCAGAGATTTGAACTGTGATCACGTGAGTGTGGTCCGGATAGCGCTCGAGCACAGTTTTTAATGTAAGTTGTTCCTTGCGCATTGATTTTTGGTTATTTGGTTTTGATTGAATACAAGCTAAGATGTTTTTATAAGTGTCTCTGCAATGATATTATATATTAATGTATCTGTAAAATGTCATTGAATGGAAGTATATATTTATCCCAAAATGGATATTTTTGGAGAAGTTGACTGTTACAATGATTTATTTGACAATCATTCGAAAAGAAGTTTGGTCTTTAGTGTTCCTCTCAGATGTACATGAGATGTACAGGACTTATATAATTGTATTCTTTTTAAAAGAGGTAGATTCATGTTTCCCCAATATGTGGTGAAAACCGTCATACTTTCTTTTCTTTAACTTTCTAGAGGAGCCAACACGATTTCGCTACAGGTTATTATGTTAATATGTACATCAAATTAATTAAACGATATTTATTTATCAACATAACATCTGTTCCAGTGTTTTCAATGACAATAGGCGCCAACACCAATACACGTTCCTTTTTAGTTTATACTTCAACAACATTCAACTCGTTAAAGTATATAAAAATGTTTTACGTAGGTAACTAGTATGTAAAATTACTCTTCTAAAATGAACCTTATGTAAAGAGGAACTACTTTGTGAATATTTATATTTCTTAATTAATAGGGTTTTTGAGGTACATTTAATTACTTCTTATTCTGCGTAGATCGGAACAAAGTTAGTAATGGAAATAAATCGTAATCAAAAACAGGCTGATGCATAGACAATGAGTAATATGTGCTTGAGGCGTGATTTGAATCTCGTCTCGGCTGAGTTTAGATTGATTACCGTTCTGGAATATGACCGATACTCAAGTACAGATTCTATACTTAAACAGTGATCAGGTGATTAAAGATCAAACTGGACTTGAGGATCGTTCTGTAATACGGACCTTAGATAGAGCACTTTAAATATACAATGTATCAGGTAGGTTTAAACTGTTTGTTTGAACTCTATTTACTATTTTTTAGAAAACGTTGCCCCGCACTAGGATTTCTCCTGTGTCGTGGGTGCGTTTACAGACATGAATTCCACATACAATACACCCAGATCCGGAACAACTACCTGCAGATCATACAAATATTTGTTCCGTGCGGGAATCGAACCCACGACTCGGAGCGCAGCAGCCGACTGTATCAGCCACTGCGCCAACTGTGCCGTCGAACTCTGGTACACAATGTAAAATTTTACTTGTGTTATGGGTACTAGGATTAAGGTGTTAGGTATAGCGTTTACTATACTATCCTTAAAGCTTAGTAGGTAGTGCAATGAATGAATGAAATATTAAGAAAGGTCTACATAACATCAATAAACTGTTTCAATACTTAGAATCTAATTCTTCGACTAAGATGAGCTACAGAACGGAAAATGCCCATCACGCCGCAGGCAGGCGTTACGCAGCTGTATCGAGCGATATTAGCTGTACTATAAATAAAATTATGAATCAATTAAAATACCTTACATATAACTCAATTTTACAGCGACTTTCGTCTATTAATAATAAGCACGCTGATTTAAAATTATGTTTTTTTGCGAGATGCCCTATACTATAATCATATAAACCTACCTCAAGTATATAAAACATAAATACATGAAACAGCAACAACAAGATATGTTAACACGACTTTTCTCCATACTTAAAAGTTTCTCAATCGAGTAGTTGACAAATTAAAAGTATACGCTTTACTTATGACCTTTACATGTAAAAACAAAATAATAACCATTGAATGAGTGTCCTTTTATTACACTGGTGGACAAATTTAATGTTTATAGGGCTGCCATGTTTCTGATGCATGTGGGATGTAGTGTGTTTTATATAATGACTAGCTGGGACGCGCGGTTTCACCCGCGTTTAATTAAAAAGAAATGTAGAGTACTTCGACATATACACTCGACAGAGAATATATATATATTGGATTTCAATTATTATTATTATTTTATTATTAATTTTGATAGGGCTGCCATGTTTCTGATATATATTAATTTTTTTTTTTGCGCGGCACCCTAATTGATTTTCTAAAATAAAAGTAGCCTAAGTTATTCCTTATAACATTAGCTATCTGCCAGTGAAAGTCCCGTCAAAATCTGTCCAGCCGTTTCGGAGATTACCCGCAACAAACAGACAGACAGACAGACAAAAAAAATTAAAATGGCTTTTTTGTTATAGGTCCCGTATATACTTTCATATGCATTTAGTAAAAAGCTGTTATTTTGAAATTACAAACAGACACTTCAATTTTATTTATTTGTATAGATAGTGTTAATAAGTAGGATATATTTAAACACAGAATTATATAATTTATTATTAGGTATAAAATATCTATAGTTTATATTTTTCGTGCAGATTAATCTAGCGAAGATTCGAACTTACGATCTTTAAGCGTTGAATTATCGTCTCTTTATATACTAATTCGAACAGTATGAACAAGTTCTTTCGTTAATTTTGACATTCTTTATCAGCATGGTGTTACTTGTTTAATAAGTTGATAGTTGGCCAAAATTATTTCATACACTGCAATTATTTTGTAGTGTAGCAATACTTGATTGTACAAAATATTTGCAGTATATATTTAAAATATATTTAAAAAAAAAAAAAAAAAACCTCAGTTTTTGCAACCCTAGGATTACTTATCCACAAACTAGGGAACTATAAAACACTATCTTAACTACCCGGTAATCCTGTGAAGTGCCACGATCTGGTGACCCTACGTGTAACTAATTTAACGCACAGCTAATGGCGGACACGTCGCGCGACGAATCGTTGGACCGGTTGCACAGTGAAATACCAATTAATTCTTACGCAGCATTTAAGCATGCGAGGACGTATGGAGATTTACTTCTTACTGGATTATGGCTAAAGAAATAACTTGAGATGTAAATGATAAAAAATATGTCGAAAGGACATTAGTAGAACAATACTGACTTCAATAACAAGACTTGCGCATTTCGGGGCGTTAGTTTAAATGTAGAATATACAGCGTAGTTTTAACAGCTATATCTCTAAAACTATTGGCTTTTAGGGGAAAGTAGTAGAACAAAAGTTACTCATTGCCATGCATAGTATATAAAAACGCTCTCGGCTTAGTACTTACACCTTTTCTACCTTTCCCGCTATACTTACATTTACCTTTCGTTATGTACTTACATAATTAAAGAATACTTATTTTACTAGTTTAGAGCGTATGGTACTCGTGGGTTGCAGTTGAAAATCAGCGTCAGATCTAGTGGTGCCTGGTACTGCCTCCTGACTTCATGCTAAGCTAATGTATGCTATATAAGTACCTACTATAATATAGGTTTACTGTATATAAGATTTTTTGTATAGTGTACAGCCTTCATGGCAAAAGTGAGAGCAGAGCCTGCTCTGGGTACAATTTTCAGGTCAGACAAGTGGAACTGTGTTGACCTGCTATGACTTTTATAGTCATAGTCCTGGGGTTAAAATTTCTCTGGCTGCCCCCAACACGTGAGAGTCACCTATGCCATCAGCGAGCTGTGGGTGTACAGCATTTAACGAGTGCTTATGAACATACAGACAGCAATCACAATGTCCAAATGCTTCGTCAATGTGGATACCACATAGAGATGTGACGAAGCGACTGCTTTCACTGGAAGAGATATCTCATTACGCATAGCTTTTAAATTTTAAATTATTGAAATAATTTATTTTATGGACAGAATTTGCTTGCAAGTTAGAAAACATTGGGAATAATTGTATTCGTTTTGAATAAAATATCGAATTCCGACATACGATAGTCCGATTGTGTCCGGATTAAGAATATAGCACCATTCCACCTCACGTAATGAGATATCCCGTGGATGTCGTAAAAGGCGACAAAAGGAGTAAAAACCAGAAGGATCAGCGAGCAGCGTCCCGTCTATGAAACAACAGCCATTTTGGATTCACCAAAACGACTGCCAAGCGTGGTCACTTATGAGTAAACAGACTGTAGTTCCAAGCACCGCGTTCCAAGATGCAGATTTCCTATGGTGAAGAAAGGGCAATATACTATGGAATGTAATGTTAACTATGTATATTTATGTAGAGGTCGACCGTTCACTGTGTGGGGCCGGCTACGAATAGCGCCAACCCATCTCATCGTGGGTGTCGTTGAAGGTGACTATGGGGTTATCCAGAGGATTGGCAGCAGCGTCCTTCGATACATTAACAACTGAACTGCGATCGCCAAACCGCCTGCCAAGCGTAGCGATGGTGGCATCCATCTAATGAGAACACAGCCAGACCAGTCATTGTGGCGATCTTTAGGGGAGGCTTGTGTCCGGCAGTCGACTTTATTTGGCTGAAACGAACGATAACGATGTAGAGATCAACACAGAGACTGGTGCAATTTGTAAAAAAGTTGTGTGAAGAAAGAAAACAGCGATGTGATGTTTTCGGGAAAGCCTATGTCTAGCAGTGGACGTTTTTCGGCTGAAATGAGGATGATGATGATGATGAATGTTGTGTTTTACTTACATTCAATCCAAGCGAATAAGAGCTCTCATTTTTTTATCAAAAGGGACAGCATAATATTTCTTTATATCTAAAATGTAAGTATGTATAAAATTTTGTGGAAATTTTTGTTTCAGTCTAAGTATTATAATTTATAATCCTTTAGAGCTGATAAGGTTTAAGATATTTTCGGTACTTGCCATCAAATCAAAAGACTTACGTTCATCTAAGTACAAAAATAAAAATAAAAGACGGCGTTATCGGTTACTTTCATGTCAGTTCAATAAGTTATAGATCTATGTACTTGGAATAGTTTTAATGTCAAGTCTATGTTACACTGCGGGGGACAAAATTAATTGGTAAAATCACTTAGACGAGTGGGTTCTAACAAGCGTTATTATAGCGTAATTACATGCTATAATGAATATTAACCAGAAATTATAATCATAAAGATTAAATAACCTGAGATCATTTTATAGTTTTCGGAAATCCAATGACCAATTTATAGTGCACTGCACTTCATATTTGTAGAATTTCCCAGTTTGTCTCAAGCCTGACTAAGGCACTTTTACACGTTTCCCGTGGAGTGGTATTCTTGCATAACTAAAACTTAACTCATGTGAATACCCACTCGTCTTACTACTAATTCTTTGACACTTGACATTCCGTCAAAAATGTCAAGTGTCAAAGACTGAAAATAAAACAAAGATATGAAGAAAATAGGAAACAATTGAAAACCGTACGACGTTGCCGACATATTTTATAGATTTTTTTCATTTTTGAGATTTTTTTTATGAATATGTAAAGATTCATTATTCTAAACACCGTACGACGTTGCCTTATACTTGACATTGGCGAAATTGTGGAAGATACTCTACAGAAGCCATAATCTAAGAGAAGAAGAAGAATAAAAAATGAAAATAAATTTAGATAAATCGTCAATATTGGGTATATCAAAGCCATAATATACACATTTTATTACAACAATGAGTTTATTGTTATATCAAGATGTTGTCTGTAGTGAGAGGGCCTGATAAAGTTATATTAACGTATTGGAGAGTATTCATCAAGGGAATTTTAACAAGAGGAAACAACTTGTTACAATCAGATACCTACACGAAGTACAAGAAAATGGAAAAATTTCGCTTAGCACAGTCTATGAAAGAGCAAAAATTGGACTTCTGGGTTGGAAGGCTTGGTGACCTGAGATATAGGCTTCAGCCTAGTTCAGGCACCAGTCTCTCACAATATTTTTTTATAATACTATATTTATCATTATTGTGGTGAGATTTTATAATCAATCTAATCCAAATCTTTGAATTACATTAATTCATTCATATCAGCCATTAATACGTCCACTGCTGAACTAAGGCCTCCCATAGATTTCCACAATTGTTTCGTCATTTTAGGAGGCATTTGCCAATGCTCAACACGTTTGGCAGGCGGGTTGGTGAGCGCAGTATGGCTGCTGTTTCTCAGAAGGGACGCTGCTGCCTATCCCTTTGGTTTAGAGTCCCTTAGTCGCCTTTTACGACATTCACGGGAGGAGATTGAGTGGTGCTATATTTTCAATCCGGATACCAAACGAATTATTTGTACACCACACGAATTAGGGATTAAGGATTAATCTGTTGTTGTGTTAAGTGTACCTCATCTGAACACAAAAAACAGATTTAGGATTAGATTGATTATTAATTTCGGCCATTAGTCGCCTTTTACGACATCTACGGGAGGAGATAGAGTGGTGCTATATTCTAAGCCGGACTTACACGGACTCACGGCACGGACCGGATTATATATGATTCACCATAAAACCTACAATTAATCAACGTTTTTTGTAGCCAAGGTTGTTGGCACGCAAGTGTTAGCGGAATATTAGTTACCTTTGCAAACCATACGCATAGCGTGTCTACCGGCACTTCAGGGGTTGTGGGTAGCTAATCTGTCACCTGCTGCATCGTATTAACTTGTTTCCCTCACTTGACCCTTACGATTTCTTACTTGATAAAAATTCTGATACTCACTTATCTGCTTTAATTTGCACACCAGAAAAAAATACAATAATTTTTCCAGAAATGGACGTAGTGACGCAAAAACAATTCAAAATAATAACTCTTTTTGAGATGTACGGCCGAATACGTCAGAGTTTTATTAAGAAGGTTTACGCTAAGAAAACCGGGCGGCTTAAATGGTTAAAGCGGGGGACGTAACATTAACGGTCGTTTCAGTATTCAGCCGATAGACGTATGAAGTTTGGATCGGTACCTATTTGGTGATAATTTTGATTTGTTTGTTATTGTGCATGATATAGACTTAAATTCAGCCGAGTAAAGTCCACTGTTGGACAAGGATCGCTAGAGTAACCGGTCTGGGTGTGTTGTGTGCCATAATCACCACGCTTTGCAGGCAGGTTGGCGTTCGCAGTTGAGTTGTTAATGTACTCGAGGGACGCTGCTGCTCATCCTCCGGCTAATCCCGTAGTCACCATTGACAACATCCACGGGATGAGATCATGACTCACCGCATGGTGAGTACTAGCAAATTCCCACCCAAAATGATGTCGCAATTGTGGACATATATGGGGGAGGCCTTTGTTCAGCAGTGGGTATCTTTTGGCTGATATGATGATGATAAACAATCGAGTAACAATCGACCAACATCCAAATAACGCTTTAAAACGTTGCCCCTACACTGTAATTCTTCTTTTACATGCACAAACACCCTGACCTGCAACTACTGTTTGTAGATTATACAAATATTAAATACACCCTAAACTTCTACTTATTCATATAAACGGTGGGTATAGTATATGGGTATAGTAAGTAATTTCATAGATAAAGCTGTTTTGACTAATTTGTTGATATTTAGGCGAACAATACCTGCAGAACTGAAACAAACTTACGGATTTGTTCGCTTTATTAATTATGTATACCTAATTTGAACATACGGGCAGGAAATCCATACGAGCACATGCTTTCATGCAAAACATATTTTTTTCCTAATTTCTCGACGTTTCAAACCCTTTACAGCGTCCATGCTCACGGGCAGACTGAGGTGAAAGACTGTAAGGCAGTCTGCCTCAGTCAGTTTCAGTTCTTGTTTAATTAGTTTTAATTCCAAGTTACTTTTTAGGCATATCAGTCTTGATGACGAAGAAGATTACACTAACATTCTTTTCTAAAAGAAAAGTCCAGTGTTAATCTGAGATGGACGGTAAATCACGGAGTTCCCAATGTCTTAGGGTAGGCGTCGACGCTCATAATGTTCCCTTAATAGCTTCAAAGGTCAGAGCACCGAAGGTCATTGGGGCGACGATATAACCAACGTTTAGTTTTGTGTTCGCAAGACCGACCCACGATTCTGTTTTATAATCGTTTCGGAAATTATAATTAGCGTCTTCTGATGTGAATTTGCCACTGCTAATTCATATCTTATAACTACACCCTCGGGAAGGTATTTTGACCGGAGCGAATCGCGTGCCCCTAGCCAAAAGTAAACGCTAAACAAGCTATTGAAAAGTTATCAGCACAGTGGACGTCTTTTGGCCGATATGTTAACATTGTACTACCTGTGCCTTTCATCATTTCGGCCGAATGAAGTCCACTGCTGGACACAGGCCTCCCCCAAAGATCACCACAACCGATATGGGTGTGTTGAGGGCTCATTGGGGGGTTTTGCCATAATCGCCACGCTTGGCAGACGGGTTGGCGATCGCAGTTGAGTTGTTAATGTACTCGAAGGACGCTGCTACCCATCCTCCGGCTAATCCTTTAGTCGACTTTTACGATACCCACGGGAGGAGATGGGGTGGTGGTATTCTGAGCCGGCACCACACGGCATACCTGTGCCTTTAGGACACGCCTTTACAGGCGCTTATGATATGTATCTATGTTTTATAAAGTTACATATTCAATTAAAGAATATGATTATAAATAGTGGTTCCTCTATTCGCCTTTCGCTTACAGAGAACGTGTGCGAGTGAGAGGGGTGACAAGAGCAATAGAAGAACCGTCATTTATAATCCCATTTGCGCGGGTCTATAACAATATAAAACATCTGTAATTATTATAGATATAGTTATCGACCTTAGTTCAAACTATGAGGCTGGTAATGTAACGTTAATAGGAATTGGACCTTGCAGGGTTCGTGGTCGCAGGATGGCTAAGGTTGTTACAGATTGAAAAAGGTATATTACTTCATCTACCGTACAATTTTAATGAAAAATTAGTTTCAATGCACGCAGTAATCATTCACAGTGTTTTTAGTGCGGTATGTTGTTTGGGACTTTATTATTTTAATAACTGGATTCTTTTTTTTATACTTTTCAGCCGGCTACGTCCCACTACAGGCAAAGGCCTCTTCTCATACAGCGAAGGAACGAGCATTGATCGCCAATCTTACTCACTGCGTACTCGCGAATTCAGACGAGTAGCCAGGTTTCCGTATGATGAATCATCATTATAGGCGTAGCAAGGATCCCTCCTTCCAGCCAGGTGAGCCCGGCTCGTCCCAAAATCCTTCTGGGCTACCCCAGAACTACATTGAATCATCTATTGAAAATACTAAACAATAATCTCCTTAAGGATGAGTGAGCTGATGTGGCAATGGGCGCGGGCAAGATTGCTCGTAGAACCGATGGACGTTGGGTTAGAAATGTTCTCGAATGGAGACCACGCACCAGAAAACACAGGCCTTTAACGAGATGGACAGACCTCGTGAAGGTCGCTGGGGAAGCGGGTAACATGTGACCGGTCATTGTCGAAATCGTTGACGAAATCTATCCTTTATTCAGCAGTGGACACCCTTCGGCTGATATGGTGATTATGATGAAAATCCATATCGTTTTTTTCTGGCACGAGAACTTCTTGTGAATTGGTAAGAAATATGTGAGTCTACAGCGTATTTCAATCAGGCCTCTCTCAGGAACAAACGTTGCTACGGTCTTGCTTGTGGTGATTTTCGTCACCTAAAAGTCAGTGGTATCTTAGAATAACTAAGAAAGTAAGAATATTTCCTTATTAATTTTTTATTGTCCCGGTAGAAATACTTCATGTACTTCCTCCGTCCGGAAAAGTAAAACAAAGAAACAGTTAATATATAAGTAACCAGACGGACATCATAAAATTGTCATTTTGTCGCTGCGCAGTTCGTACAAACACTGGCAAAACACGACACCACAAACAAACACTATAACTTCATCCATTTACAACTGCCACACACAAACACCGTGCAGAAACTATCGATTTATAACACAATCGAGAAATCGAATCAAGAGCCATCGATGTAGCATTGTTCGCTTCTACGTTCTTCACCGCGATTCCCCGTTCTCCAGAGTTTATCGCTCCGTAGCCGCCATAGCTTCGCGTAATGGCCCTTAATGAGCGTTTAAGACGTTGCCCAAGAGCCCCACTTGTTTTATAGTCGTAATTAAACCGGTATTATCTGTAGATCTTGTAGATCCTAGTGCGAACGTCTGTGTAAATTGATTTTTATACTGTTCCGCGTTTTTTACGGTGATTGGTGAGTTTTTGTTTATGGTAGAAGCGACAGAAAGCCTTTAAGCAAAACGAATGTGTTTTTAGATGCAATGAATCGAATAAAAAAACGATATTCCGCACTTTTTTTATACCTCTTACATAGTAAACAACAAAGTGAGATCGGGAGAGGGCCGATTCCGCTCGAACCGCCGCGGCGCCCGTGTCCAACACGCCTGAGCCCCCTGTCTTCTTTATATGGTGGGGGCCTTGGGGGCACTAGTGCGCCTACTGGGAAATCAGCGTGCTCATACCGAGCGATCCCCGGTTTAACGGCAGTGTGCACGTGGTCAGGTGCCGTCATGTGCGCAGCACAGCGCAAAGCGAGGTTTGGGGGAATCCTTTACAATCCTATGATGAGATTAGAGGTGCCTGGCCTCCCCAGGCCAGGCCTCTTTACAGTCGCCTTCCCTCCGCCAGAGGGGGTGATCGCTTTACAGTCATCCCCTCCGAGATGTGCCCAAAGGCGTGGCACCAATGGTCGCTTTAGATGGAGATTATTTGAGCTCCGAGGATTAGGGAGGCTCCCTTCGGTGCAGAAGATGACCACTTCAGTGGTTTTAGCCGGTAGGAGTCCAGCATACCCCTCCGCCCTATCCCGGTGCGTAGGAAGTACATGATGTATTTTCACTGGATCAATAAAAAATAAATAAAATAAGTTGGCAAACGAGCATAAAGCCCGCCTGATGGCAAGCGGTAACCGTAACCTATGAACGCTTGCAACACTAGAGGTATTACTCGCGCGTTGTTGTATATAAGGACACCGGTATGAAAAATTTATAAGGTGTGAAATTTTATCCAGCGTTAACTAAAATGCGTTACGTTTTTCTGCGCACCTTGATGTATTCCTCAAATGTCATTTGATGTCAAGTATTTATATTATTTCATTTAATATATATAAATATTGATATTTAATATCATTATTATTAAATATTAATACGCACTTGAGTGATTAAATAAAAATATATAAAATATGGAAAATCTAGTTTAAGTGACGGTGGAAGAAAATCCGACGAACACGTGGATGCAGTTACTAGGTAGGTTAGTTAATTTTTATACAGAATGTCCAGTAAATAGCAGGACATACTGCAGGGGGTGAGAGCTTGGGTCAATACCTACCAAAAACAATATATGTTCAGCAAACTCCCAAGCTCTCACCCCCTGCAGTATGTCGTGCTATTTACTGGACTAATACTAATACTAATTTAATATCGTACATATAAACATCCGTACTTTTTAATATAAATTAAGCTTCTCAATCATTTCATAATTATAAGTTGTCTGACTGTAAAAATGTATTTATAAGTTATATGACTAAATGACTGTAAAAATGTGAACATATAGTAAGTAATACAAACATATTTGCAGTATTATAACAAAAAGAATTTTTATCCCTCACTGCCTATTAATAAATAATACGAAGACAATTGTACTTAAGGAGTAAACTCCAGTCGTGCATCGGCGCTGACACACACACTTTTTTATAATACTTGGTTACAAGACTAGCAAGTCATTCGCCTATTTGTAAGCGATATTATAATTAGAATGCTACCCAGGACTAGTTCTGCGAGGCATCACACTGCGCTCGTCACCTCCAGACGTAAAGTTATTTAGTCTCTTAGTAATGTCACTAGCTGCAGTGCCCTTCTAACCGGAGCACAGTAATGTCTAAAGTTTAAATACTACTGCTTAGCGGCGAATATCTGGCACTGGGGTGGTACCTACCTAGCTTAGCCTAGCCTAGCCGTCCTCTTGCAATAAGACACCAGTTAATAGAAACAACTTTAGCTGTGTTAACTTATCGCGTTTGTTCTATTCATTCTAATCCAGACGTGCAGCGCGCGTCGATGCACATACAATTTAGAAAATATTATACAGGGTCCTACAGAGATAGTGAATCTTATTTTAAGGGGACAGTAATAAGTAGGTTTAGGTTATTTTAGGTTTCGTTTTTATCAAAATGCATATTGTAAGTTCAATATTTTTGCAATAAAAAATTTAGTTTATAATAATAGTTTTAGTTTTAGTAGTAGCTGTCCGTGTGATGTCCGGATTAAGAATATAGCACCACTCCATTTCCTTCCGTGGATGTCGTATAAGGCGACTAAGAGACTAAACCAGAGGGATGGGCAGCAGCGCCCCTTCTGAGGAACAGTAGATTTTCTGCGCTCGCCAACCCGCCTGCCAAGCGTGGTGAGTACTGGGGTGCAATTCCTTAAGCTCAAACGTCCATACATCTTTAAATATAGAATCGAAATAACGGTATAAAACCAATTTGGTATTTGCTAAGATATGATTGGAGCTGTTCAAGGTCACGTTGCAGAAGGACAGCCATGAGGATCATACTTAGCGATTACCAGATTGGGTTATCACTGTTATTTTAATTCTGTATTCAAGGATGTATGGATGTTCGAGCTTCGAGGATTGCACCCCTGGCAATTTCCCCCCAATATGATGACACAGTTGTGGAAATCTATGGGGGAGGCCTGCTCAGCAGTGGACGATGTATGGCTGATGAGAGAATAGTTTTTTTATTTAAGCACTAAACAAAAAATAAATTAAAATTTCACCGATATAAGCGGTCATCATCATCATAACGGCCATTTATACGTCCACTGCTGAACAAAGGCCTCCCCCATAGATTTTCACAACTGTGTCATCATTTTGGGGGGTATTTGCCAATACTCACCACGCTTGGCAGGCGGGTTGGTGAGCGCAGTATTGCTACCGTTTCACAGAAGGGACGCGTAAGCGTAATAAGCGGTGCGTGTTCTTTATTTATATGCTTTTTCGTAATAAAAAAGTGTTTTTTTTGTTTTGTGATCGAATAGCAACTTCTTTTAATTAATTACAAAAATTAAATGATCATTATGTATTGCTTTTTTAATAAACGCGATACCTAAGATATGTTAGACGCTTGAAATAAAATTCAGTATTTTGTGGGAGCCTGTATAATATTGTTTTAATATATAGTCTACACCATTGGACTGAAAGTTACATTACTCAATAAATAGGTTGCTTGCACCTACACAAAAAATAAAACTACGCAACCAAAACACCACTACGTAGCCAAAGGTTGCCAATCCAATCACACATATTCCAGTCAATCGATTTTTACGGCTTGCGCAAGTGACAAGCACTTAATACATTCTACATCTTTCTTAACCCTGAGATCAGTTTGGAAAAGACGTAAGTGATACATTTACGATGCTCTAACCGCTTCGCCTCCCATAAAACTGAGTCCGCAACTAATTACCAACACGTTAGGGGCACTAAAATGAAAAGCTGTATATTATTCTTAAACCATAAATTAATTTTAGCGTCGCAGTGAACCCGATCCGTACCGACGAACATTATAATAATTCTCCATGAGATCGAGTATTTTTTAGGGTATCCATACCTCGAAATGAAAAAACGGAGTGCATGTGTCAAGACCCTTTATCCCAGAAAGGACTGAAAATATCGAGTTAAGATGAATATTAAATTACTAAAATCTACAGCCTCATAGGCATGTCAAAAATTGAAGATTCTCTTGCCTTGCCTTCCAAAATGAATTTTCATTTAAACGGATGAATTAGCGATCATACGTCAAATACTTCCTGTTGAATTGACTATTGGAATTGTGTACATCAGAAAGGTGTCATTGCTCAAGTAAAGTAAAAAAGCGTGTTAAAAAAGAAAATGATTCATTAGTAATTATATGTGGAATTGTTATTTGAGAACCTTAATTTGGTGGTTTCTTTCATGTACATATACAGGACAGAAAACAGTTTTGAAACATAAATATGATTATGCGAACTGGAACGTGGAGGCACCGACATAGCTTGCAGAAACAGCAAGCTGAGGTGGCCGCCACCCCCACCGGCACAGGCACATCTGGGGAGGTATTGTAAAGGATTCTCTCGAAACCTCGCTGTGCGCTGTGCTGCGCACACGGGGGTACGTGACCACGTGCGCGCCACCGTCTTCTCGGTGGTCGCTCGATGTGAGCACACAATCTTCCCATGAGGCCCCTAGCCAGCTGAAGTGTGTTAGTTAGCGTGTTGTTACCCAGGCGACCCTGCCAGCATAGCCGGCACGTTGCCGGCAGAGAGAGATCTTACCTGATCCGATCGAACAGGATCTGCCGCTCAGCAGTCCACGCAGGGCACTCCTCGAACGTGTGCTGAGCGAAATGAAATAATCATTTATTCAAAATAGACTAAAATTATTAGTTATTTTTGAACGTCAACATTAGACCCATATAAGCCCGCTCTTCATCGCTTCCTAGTGTTTAAGCTGGGGAGAAGAAACGGCGCAACAAACTCCCCAGCAATACGTTAGTCTGTCATATAGCAGTATGAAAACCTGCGTTAGGCGGTAGGATAACGAGCTCGCTCCTTTTGAGCTAGAGCTCCAAAGAGTGGTAGGACGGCCTCGACGACGCGCTTGATTGTAAACTGCAATCTAAGCGTGTCTCCGCCAGGATGTCAAAGGCGGAAAGCGCGCCATACGCAGGGACCTGGTGTAATAGGGCAAAGGTAGTACTTCGAAATTCGTAACATGACGCGATGCACGAGATAACTAATGATTATCGTTTAATCTGTCTTCTCAATTGTGGGCTCAGTACTGAGAATTGTGACTACATTTTAGCCTGCCGACTGCATGCCTGCATTTGTAGCAATCAGGTGCTTCTTGGAGTGCGACGCTGTCGCCTATCGGGTATCTCCAGGTATCTCCGGTTTATCTAATCCGTCCAAACCTTCAGGCTCCGATCTCTAGATCTTTCTCTTCAACTTTTACTGTCACTTTAAGTCGCTCCAGGTTATCGAAAATCTTCCTAGTCTTGGAGTGCGACGCTGTCGCCTATCGGGTATCTCCAGGTATCTCCGGTTTATCTAATCCGTCCAAACCTTCAGGCTCCGATCTCTAGATCTTTCTCTTCAACTTTTACTGTCACTTTAAGTCGCTCCAGGTTATCGAAAATCTTCCTAGCTTTGTGCCCAAAATGTCGCACTATGCGGTGCAAGTTGAAGACAGGCGTTTAATACTTGAAATATTCAAT
Source organism: Diloba caeruleocephala (assembly GCA_947459985.1). Lineage (NCBI taxonomy): Eukaryota > Metazoa > Arthropoda > Insecta > Lepidoptera > Noctuidae > Diloba > Diloba caeruleocephala. The sequence goes on from OX381629.1 coordinate 9,439,719, forward strand.
TATTTTAGCATTGCATGTGCATTTCTTATCGTAAAGAAAGATTTTAATATAAATTTTGACACGTTTAATTTATGATTGCCGTGTGGTGCCGGCTCAGAATACCTCCACCCCATCTCATCCTATGCGTGTCGTAAAAGTTGAATAACGGATTAGCCGGAGGATGGGCAGCGGCGTCCTTCGAGTACATTAACAGCTCAATCGTGATCGCCAACCCGTCTGCCAAGCGTGGTGATTATGGCAAATCCTCCCAATGAGCATACAACACACCCATATCGGTCGTTGTGGTGAACTTTGGGGGAGGCCGAATAATAATGAAATCTGAAAAATAGTGGAGTTCATTCGGCTGAAATGATGAATTTATGATTAACGAAAAAGTTGTGCGGCTGAATATAGCCTCAGATTTAATGAGTATTTTAATGTCAAAGTATTATATTAATAATAACTTGTAACTGTCTTACAACAAGGCAGGGCTCTTCTCAGACAGAGAAGGAACAAACCTTTCTGGTGATCAAAATCATAGTGACGCTTGCTCACTACATGTTGATGTTGAACCATTAGGATCCAAGTTTCATCACGATGTTTTATCTTCACCTAAAGTCGTGGCTTAGATGCATTAAGAAACTACACATGTCATTCAATAAGTCACACTGGTACATGGTTTTGACTCCGGAAAGTCGTACTTATGAAGTGGGTCCAAAAACCTCCGGGCCTCCCTAGTTAGTGAGTTTTTAGTTAATCTAAGACTCCACTGAATCGAGCAATAAAAGAAAACGTTGTGAGGACGTCTGGACCAAATGGTTTAAAATCACCAATATGCCACGAACAAGCATAGTGATCAATGGTCGTTCCTTCTATGTATGAGAAGAAGTCATTGCCCTGCAGTGGTACAGAGTGATATTACAGTACTTACATTATATATTTGTTACTTTCTTTTGTATTAAGTTTTGATGATTGTACTTGTAGTAGGTATTTAATCTAAATTGTAAATGCACCTTACATAATGGTAGTATACGGGGCGCACTGAAAACCAGCGTTGAGCAGTGTTACGGCTATGCTGCTCATTTTTCAACATTTTGCTGTGCCCGCTCCTTTTGCCGAAGTTTTATTCTTTATTTTATTAGTATGGCAATAAATACTTTCTTTTTTATATCGTTTTAAAATATATCCTTGTTACTTTTTACGACACAGTCAAAAAGAAAAAGCGTTTGCGTGTCTTTGTTGAGGCCCACTCGGAGCGCAAACCCGCTCCAGTGTTAACCAAGTGTCGAACATAATAATTTGTCAGGGATACGCGTTAAATATTTTTGTAAAAATTAATCCCTGTCAGGGCAATATTTATAAACGCCGTATAAAACAGTAGTAACCCTTACAAAATATCAATTGGGGCGGCCTGTCGTTTTTTATAGCGAAGTCTGTAAAACATCGGTATAGCGTGTGTACGCGCCTTATGCTCGCTTGGCACGCGAGGTACACTCGTAACAAAAAGTGATTTAGGTAATTTTTCTGGCAGTTACCTATTAGCTCGTAATATGTGCCATTTGCTACTACCTACGGTTTTATGTTTCCCTTTACATTTAATGTTATGTACTTAAATGGCGAAATTGTTCAGATATTTTGGGTGACCGCGATATAGAGCGTTGGTATCGTAAAAAATGTTTGATGCCGATATTTCAGACTGAGTGTTAGAGTTTTGTACATAATAAGTATTTATAACTTATATTATACCTACATTTGTAGTACTAGTACTAGTACTAGTAACCTCAAAACGATGGGCACGATGCATTAGTCGAAGCTTGACATTGACTGGCAATTTCGCGTCAATTCTTAAGCTATAATCATTAATCTTGTATTTAAAGCATGGTAGGGTTAAATAAATTGACATTATTATTATTAATTATTCGTGTGGTGTCCCTGTGGTGCAGGCTGCGGGTGTCGTAAAAGGCGATTATCGGATTAGCCGGAGGACAGGCAGCAACGTCCTTAGTACATTAACAACTCAATTGGGATCGCCAACCCACCTACCAAGCGTGGCGATTGTAACAAAACCCGTCAATGAGCGAACACAAAATACCCATATCTGTCGTCGAGGTGATATTTGGGTGAGGCCTGTGTCCAGCAGTGTACTATATTCAGTTAATATTATGATGATGTGGTGTCCGGATTAAGAAAATAGCAAGACTGCATCTCCTCCTGTAGATGTCCGAAAAAGCGACTATGAATAAAAGAAGATTAAGGGGACTCTAAATTGAGGGACGGACAGCATCTTCCCTTCTGTGAAACAGTGACCATTCTGGACTCACCAACCCGCTTGCCAAGCATGGCATTCCCCCCAAAATAATGACACAAATATGGAAATCTATTTGGGAGGCCTTTGTTCAGCAGTGAGTGTTTTTTGACTGATCTCTGATAAGTCGATGTAATGATAAATCATTATTTTGTGCATAGTAATATATTTATACTTACAATAATTCTCCTTTTTAATGGGGTGTAATGTAAAGAAAATCATGCAGACCTGATATAATAAGCACATTATTCAATTTCATCTGTTTACATTCTTAATCAATGAAATATCTAGCCACAATCAACATTAATATTGTAGTTTCATATATAAAATCTGAAAATGGTCATCTCAAACGACCATAATAACGAAGGGTTTTGAAGGTAGTTCCATATACCAAGTATAACAGGCGCAAGGTGGATTGAAAATAGTATAGTATTTATAGTAGGCCTTAACTTCACAAACGACTTAATTCCACAAACTTTAAACGTTAAACAAACAAATAACACAGCATCTCAATTTACCGTAAACCCATTAATTTCCCATTTAAAAGGTTAATTAAGCCCGAGGCTTGTCTCCTCGGTAGTACAGGTCCTTTTTATACTTTTTAAAGGCAACATCGGCTCGACCGCGAATGATCGAGCGGTGTAACTGTGTTATACATTTAAACCTATCCAAATGAAAGTGTAGTAATTTGTAAACTAGTATTTCTATGTTGATTCAAATTAAAGAAATATGTAAACTGTGTCAGTCATTTGTTTGAAGGGGTATAGTTAGGTCAACGAAAGGGTAAAATATTTCTTATGATTTGTTGGTTCCACAGAAATAGAAAATAAGGAGAAGTGGTACGGGGGCGTATCCGCGCTACCAGTCCAGATCCAGTCGCATCAATTTGGGCCATCCGGAAAAAATGGCCGTTTTATAACATAAGTTGAGTTTCGATCGCGTAAGTAAAACTTTGTTAAATTGTCGTGTTATTCGGGGATAACATGCAAAAACTGAAGTGAAAATAATAACTTTATCAAGGAAGGAATCATATACAATATGCAAGTGAAGGAATTTTCTTGTATTTGTCTATAAAAAGAATAAATAAAAAAATATTGTTTTCTTTATTATGTTACATATGGATTGATGGTGCAGCACGACATTATTATTTTTGTACAAAATACAATGCTTCTTATCTACCACTTTTAACTAGCAATCGGTGAATAACAAACGCAGTGAATAGAACAGCGAATGGTACTCCCAATAAACTTACGCGTTGCATGGTACGGCTGTCGTTTGCAGTCTGTACGCTCGGTATGATTGGCTACCTACAAAGTTGTAGGTGTGTTTTAGTATGAGAAGCCAATTATAATGTTGTGTTTATTCAGTTCATTGGATGAGACCTTGTAACTGTGTGCATTAGTGTGCCTTTAGGTTTTGCTGGTAGTGGGAAAATGGGTTTTTAGGCTCGCATACATTTTGATCTATATGGCATATCTCCTTTCTTCCAACATATTTGGTTGGTTCGGTCAATATTTGTGACTCAAAACTACTGCTGCAACTCTTAAAAACAAACTTTTTGGTTGAAAATGAGTTATCTCTTTTTATAGAGTAGGAGTTTCTGTAGGGATATATCAAACGAATAAAAACTTAGTATCAGACAACCAACAAGGCCAGTAGAATTCGAATGGTGTGACTGTGTTAAAGAACAGTCGTCTTGCTAAAATGATTTTGGTGAAATCTAGGGACAGCTACTTAGTATTAAGAGGAATGGGAGGATTCGTTTATAGAATGTTGAAATAATAAATATGGTGTATTGATAAATATGTATTTTACACTTCTCTGTGTAATCGAGTCAGACATAAAATCAAATGTACTCAAACTATAATAATGTCCACTAAATTTTGGATTAAAATTCCCTTAATGGCCTCTGCGTGTTGGACCATTGTCCCCACGCAAGCCTATAATAAGACCGAGTTCCTCTTTGCAGAGGGTTTAACCCGTGAATAGAGAGACATCATAAAAATAATATCATCGCAAGTGCAAAAATATTTCGTCATAGACATCAACGACCGTGTGGTTCCCAGCAAAAAATAGACCACCTGCCTCCAGCCATGGGTGTCGTAAAAACTGACTAAGGATATCTCTTTAAAGAGGATGGGCAGCAACATCCTTCCGTATGCTAATAAAAACATACTGCATCGATCAATCCTGCTATGATCGCTCATCGTAGTGATCATACGGAGACCCATGTTCAGCAGTGGACGTCCACAGGCTATATGTGTGTGTAGACATGATATTATGTTGATTTAATTTGCTATCGTTTTACATCATTATATCAGCCAGACGCCGTCCACAGCTGAACAAAGGCCTCCCCCATAGATTTCCACGGCTGTGTCAACATTTTATTTATATGCCAATACTCACCACGTTGGCAGGCGGTTTGGTGAGTGCAGTATGGCTACTGTTCCACAGAAAAGAGGTTGCTACCCGTCCCGCTGGTTTAGAGTCCCTTAGTCGCCTTTTACGACATCCACGGGAGGAGATGGAGTGGTGCTATATTCTTAATCCAGGCACCTCACGGAACCTTAATCCGGACAACACATGGAACCTTAATCCGGATACCACATGGTTCCTTAGCCCGGACACCACACTCGTTTTGCTTCGTCAAAGTGGAAATAATACTCTTTAATTTCAAATAATTAGTAACAAATTTGTTTGAAAATGCTCACATGCCAATGCGGTATTAAAATTTAAAGTGCAATTTAACACCACAGTCCACAGCAGTATGTCGTGTTGTGCCAACATAACACGCAGCGAAGGCTTAAAAACTAATTATTTTTATTTAATTTTATTTATTGAGAGATCCGACACGCGAGAATCGAAGCCTCTCACGGCGGGAGTCGCCAAACCTGTTACGCGTAAAAGCAATTTTTTAAAGTTATGCACGTTACATCCCTTGTCCACCCTTGATATCCAAACGAATTTATACCTCATTTCTCTTCTGAATAAGATTGACAATTGCATGTATTTTATTGGCCGTATCACCAGAGTGAACGACTGTACCTTTATGAATACAACTATCTAAGAAATGTATTCCGTTTTAATTACCATAGGTTCTTATTGTGTGTATAAATTAAGTTTTTATGTGTTTCTAGTAAACTATGTTAGTTATTTTTAGTACCTACGTACCTATTAAATGTAGGCTCCTACAAGAATAGTGAATTTTAAGAGGGCAATACAGTCATCCCCTCCGTGATGAGCCTAAAGGCGTGGCACCAATGGGCGGCTCTAGTGTGATCTTACGAGGACCTGGAACCCCCTTTCGGTGCCGAAGATGATCGCTCAAGTGGTTTAAGCCGGTAGGAGTCCGGCATACCCCTTCGCCCTTCCCCGGGGCGAAGGAAGTTCCATGTAGAATTTCCACTGGACACCAATAAAAAAGGGATGCTAATGGGACGGCGATTATAAAACAAATGTGATTTCCATTTCTTCTGCAGTTATTTTATACAATGATTAAATAACGTTGCTATTTGACAGAAAAAAAAAACTTATTTCACCATTATATTGCGACAACGCACGCTGATAAAGAAGCCGCGTCGCAGTAATAACATAGTGAGTATTAACTTTACTTAGTAATTATTACAAAAAAAGCGAATTTATAAGTTAATTTTTTAATAAATGTAATGAATACAACTTGATTTTCCTCTCCTTAAAATAAATTTTACAAATTTTGTTGCACCCTCTATAATTATCTATGTTGTTTGTATTGAACTTTATTCGCGATAGTTTGGTATTAATTCATGGTGTTTTACTACCTAGTTTAATTCATAAAGTAACAGGCTGTTCAAGAGATAACAAAGCGCCGTTGTTTATGTACACATTGCTTATTACCCGTGGTATACAGAAACATTTATGGCCAAGTTATAATTAGCATCGGTAAATCTCTTCAAAACCCGTGTTCATACTGGTTTGAGAAAGTTTGTGATGTAAGCAGGTCTTGATTTTAGGTTTGAGTCGTTCCATAGGCAGTTATAGCACGGGCCAAAAAGCTGTTTCGTCATCATTATCGAAAAACACATTTATTGCAAGAACCATCAAAATAGCACAAATAGTCTGATTACACATTGGATTTGATTTACCTTTCAATACAGCGGTTCATCCCGCAAGTTTTATTTTTAATAACGTTGTATGGGAAGGCAAACGAGCATGCAACTCGCTATTAATAGCCATCACCACCGCCTATATACATACGCAACCTTCCATTGGGGCAAAAAAGGTTCTTGAGTGGAGACCGCATACCGAAAAATGCAGCGTGGAGCGACCTCCAACGAGGTGGACAGACGACCTGGTGTAGGTCACTGGGAGACGTTGGATGTGGGCAACATGATACCGGTTGATAAGAAAATATGGGGGAGACCTTTGTTCAGCAGTGAGCGTCTTTCGGCTGATATGATGAATCTCCATATTACTTTTTCTGGCACGACAACTTCTTGTAGATTGGTGGTGTTACCTATTGTTGGTGTATAGCAGTAGTTTAAAATAAAGACATTGCTTCAGCCTTGCTCATGGTGTTTTCCTTCACTGAAAGTCAGATGTATCTTAGAATAACTAAGAAAGTATTGCAATTAAACTTACAGGAGGGAAAATGAGCATGCGGGTCGCCTAAATGATCACCTTCGCACATAAACATCTGCAACGCCAGAGAATTGCTGATGTGTTGCCGATATTCAAGGTAGACATACACTTTTTTGAAGGCCTCATATTGATTGCCTGCCATTTTTCTGGGGGTTGGGCTTCCGGTATTTCTAAATTCAAAATGTAATATAGTTCTTTTTGAATGTCAACATTAGACAGCACCCATATAAGCCCACCCTTCACCGCTTCCTAGTGTTTAAGCTGGGGAGAAGAAACAAACTCCCCAGCATATATAATAGTATTCATAACTCACGGTATGGAATGCAGCAATGTTGCCAGTTCACGCCAGTATTCTCTGACGGCGTGATACTTCCCCGGTCGAGCCAGCCCATTTACGAGCTCTAGTCAACCGATGACGCTAGATAAGATAAAGCTAGGCGCTCCCATGCGATAAATTGGCACATCTCCTAATCTGAAACGATTTTTTGGTTTCCACTGCCACTTCAATCCCTCGCGTCCCCAGGCTATAGTCTATTTAATCTACATATATGGAGAGTAAATCAGGCTCTTGATGTAAGTCGTATAAGCTTTCATAAGAAAAAGACATGATAATTTAGAAGTACATCATTTAGACGATTACCTAATTCCACATTACATATCAGCCAACTATACATCTGCTAATACGTAATATTGCCACCAGTATATGGTTCGAAAACAGCCAATTCAGTTGTTCCCTCCAACAATGTTACCGACGATAGATTACCATAGTAACATTTTCAAGCTTTAGCTTGCATTATTTACTATTCGCCATAATCGCCACGCTTGGCAGGCGAGTTGGCGATCGCAGTTGAGTTGATAATGCACTCGAAGGACGCTACTGCCTATCTTCCGGCTAATCCCATACTCACCTTTTATGACACCCACGGGATGAGATGGGTTGGTGCTTTTCGTAGCCGGCACCATACGGCAAGATTATGGCAAACCTCCTAATGAGCACACAACATACCCAGACCGGTGGCGATATTTAGGGGAGCCTTGTGTCCAGCAGTGGACTTTATTCGGCTGAAACAATTTACTATTCTTGACAGGCAGAAGCAGTGATAACCTAGTAGTTGCATCGTAGGCTTCCATACAGGAAGGTCTGGGTTCGATACCGGCCCTCACCTCTGACTTTTCGAATTAATGTGCGGATCAGAATTTAGTTGTCGCTTGCGTTAAAGGTCAAGAAAAATATCGTGAGGCAACCTGCACACCTGAGGTCATTCCAGACACAAGGCCAGCGTGGTGGACTAAGACCTAACCTGTCTTATCGTGAGAAAAAGCCCGTGCCCAGCAATGAGACAGTAATGGTTTTTTTTTTTTTTCCTTATGTTACTCATGACATATCGGTCATTTATACGTCCACTGCTGAACAAAGGCCTCCCCCATAGATTTTCAGAACTGTGTCATCTTTTTGGGGGGTATTTGCCAATACTCTAAACGCTTGGCAGGCGGGTTGGTGAGCGCAGTATGGCTACCGTTTCACAGAAGGGACCCTGCTGCCCATCCCTCATGTTTGTCCCATATGTTACTCATATTTCACATAAAATAATTTGTTGATATCCATAAATAAACAAACACCAAGTTCGATAAACGCAATAGTGATGATCACATAAAGTTTTATTGTATATAATTATATTTCAGTTACCTTCTGCGTCACCTATATAATTTCCAGGGTTGGTGGCCTACTCCGGAAACCTCGCGGCCATATCAAGCAATTTTGAAAAATAACATTTAAGTACTTACAAACATATGTTTTTCTGAGAGTCCAATGAACTTGGGGTAGTGTATACGTTTAGAACCGGTTATACAACATCGTCCGTGTGGTGCCTGGATTTAGAATATAGGCCTCCCGTGGATATCGTAAAAGGCAACTAAGTGATTCTTAACCAGAAGTATGGGCAGCAGCGTTGCGTCTGTGGATGTGCAACAGTTTATGTTTTTATTCAAAATAGCGTTAGGATAGTCGAAAATATTTTACGAATTATGTTATACTGAAGTCCGTTAAAATAAACTCTAAAATAAAACTGAAAACTCACGAAAGACCGACTCAAAATTCTAACTCAGAGTTAGAATTTTGAGTCGGTCTTTCATGAGTTTTCAGTTTTATCCGGGTTCCAGAACCTTGTATTGAATCCATGGTATCGGTTTCCATTACGATGTCATTTATATCCCTCATTGCGCGATATTATAAGTTTTATAAGCTATAGTTATACATACTATTATAATATAAAATGTAATGTGACATTCGTGTACGTACCATAAGCACCGAGTTGGGTTGAAAACCAATCATCATCTCGGACGAATGAAGTCCACTGCTGGTAGCAGTATCACAAGAAAACGTTATGGCTAACAAGAAAAATAATATATGTACTTTAACTATACATCGATTTGCCTATAGTATCATTTGCCCACGCATTATCCCGTCCAATTGCCTGGATCCGCTGTACTTGAGCGAACTCTTCGAATGCTCATTATTACCAGTCGAAGACCGGTTCCTCCTTCATGCCTCTCCTCAGCCCGTAGACCGGTGTCATGGACATAATGAATCAGGCTCTTGATGTAAATCGTGTGGTACTAAAACCTGCATAAGACAAATACATGATCATAAAGAAGTATATAGTTTAGACGATTACCCTAATTTCACATCACATATCAACCTGTAACTATCCCCCTTCTCGGCAAATGTCTCTTCTCATTCAGTGAACTAGCATTGATCACCATGCATCCTCACTGCGTGTTGGCAAGTTCAGACCAGGTTTAGTCTCAGACCACATTTACTCACAATGCTTTTCTACATATAAAATTAGAGGCGTTTAAATTAACCAAGAAAGTTCTTATAACATTGAAAAAGTCATTAACAACTCAACTGCGATCGCCAACCCGCCTGCCAAGCGTGGCGATTATGGCAAACCACCCAATGATCACACAACATACCGATATCGATCGTTGTAGTTATCTTTGAGGGAGGCCTGTGTTCAGCAGTGGACTTTATTCGGCCAAAATGATGACTTCATCATATCAGCCATTTATATGTCCACTGCTGAACAAAGGCCTCCACCATAGATTCAACAACTGTGTCATCATTTTGGGGGGTAATTTGCCAATACTCACCACGCTTGGCAAGCGGGTTGGTGAGCGCAGTATGGCTACCGCTTCACAGAAGGGACGCTGCTGCCCATCCCTCTGGTTAGATTCTCTTAGTCGCCTTTTACGACATCCACGGGAGGAGATGGAGTGGTGTTATATTCTTAATCCGTCCGGATTAAGAATATAGCACCACTCCACACGTAATGATGACTTATGACCAATTAACTATTAACTAACTCATTCAAATACGGCACGGTTGGTGCAGTGGCTGATACAGTCGGCTGCTGCGCTCCGGGTCGTGGGTGCGATTCCCGCACGGAACAAAAATTTGTATGATCTGCGTAGTTGTTCCGGGTCTGGGTGTATTTTGGATGTAGAATTCATGTCTGTAACGTCACGCACACACGACACAGGAGAAATCCTAGTGTGGGGCAACTTTTTAATTAAAAGAAAGAAAAAAAGAAATAAACATTGTCAAAATCCATTAAGTAAACTAATTTTAAATTGATTTTGGTAAATAATAATTGATATGATGTCAGTTATTTACAAGTAAAATGACAATAAAACAAAATAATAAATTATAGTGTCAATAAAATGATTAAATCAATTACAATTAATAATAATTCGTCGAAATAGTATTATTCAATTAATGCCAAAAATCTGGTAAGTCAAGTTATTACCTAATATATTTTGTACAAACGGATAAAAACATCTGACACAGAACTACTAGGTAAATTACGAAAAAGGTTAAATTCCAGTACGACCTCGCAGTTCAAATGCTCCACATTAATTAACTTAAAAAATACATTAGTACTCAACTCACTACAACAAGTGACAGAAGTAAAGCTTGGCCGCGCATGCGCCCACTCCTTTTATGCCCGTGCATGCGCCTACACAACGTTACACATAATACGTTGCACTTAAATTTGACCTTGAAATTGTACTCTTGTCGCGCCCATCTAAGTTTTGACTTAATTAGTCAGCGCCTTCGAACGTCATCTTTTGCATTTGTAATCAAATCAGATACTTTTTATCGAAGACGTCCACTGCTGAACAAAAGTTTACACCGTAAATTTCCACAATTGTGTCTTCATGTGGCAATTCAAGTTGCCAGTAACCACCATCTCAGCGGGCGGGTTGGTGAGCGCAGTATGGCTGCTGTTCTACGGAAGGGACGCTGCTGCCCGTCTGGTTACGAAACCTTCGCTTTTTACGATATCCACGGGAGGAGATGGAGTGGTGTTATTTTCTTAATCCATTCACCACATGGAACAAATCCTGTTTTTTTATTTCGGCCGAATGAAGTCCACTGCTGGACACAGGCCTACCCCAAATATCACCACAACGACGGTTTTGCTATAATCGTCACGCTTGGCAGGCGGGTTGGCGATCGCAATTAAGTTGTTAATGTACTCGAAGGACGCTGCTGCCCATACTCCGGCTAATCCCTTAGTCGACTTTTACGACACCCATGGGAGGAGATGGGGTGGTGGCATTCTGAGCCGGCACCACACGGCAATCATATTAGTCAAATCAGTTACATTCAATTTAGTAATGGTAGAAAACGTAACAAATTTCATAGAATATAATCAAATCATTTATCGATTATATCTGACACCGTATCTCATGAAGACTTACACCACTTCCAAGCGATATTTTATTTATAATCGGTCATTGTACTTATGCATTCTGATACATTTATCTTTCCACGATCTATATTAGCGTTGTTCTCGGAACCTTGTGAGCGATACCCGGGTATATAATATACGTACAAATATGTATATATATGTAACGAATCGGAGCCGGCGGCGAGTGCAGTTGAAAAGCGGCTTCCTACGGACGGGGCACCAGTTGCGAAATTGGGTGGATAAAAGAAGGGATGGAGGAGGCATTTAAATTATTTGTATTGTTTTTATAGACTAGTCCCACAGTTGAGTCCCCCTTATTTTGGGTAAAGATAAGTCACACATGCACAAATACCCAGACTTAGGCCCGTATTTATACATCAGGAATCGAAACTCAAGTAGAATTTGAGTCGACATTGGGTTATCCAAATATGAACCCTACGTAATAGTGGACCGGACTTATTTTCAATTGATGTAATCTCGATTCAAGTTCCACTTGAGTTTTGATTCTTTATCTTGTAATACGGGTCTGAGACTGCGTTTCTGCAGATAAATATTTTTTCCGTGCGGAGATTGAACCTGCAACCAGTGGCGCCAAAATCCGTATTATCCTCGACCTCGGACCTCTTAGGTAGATTTCCTACGGAGGTGGTTTTATCGGAGGCAAAGGCGAAGTCGGAAGTCTTATAATGACCTCCACTCATCCTCTCCAGGCGGAGGTGAATCAGAGTTGTTGGGAGGGGATACTACATTATTTACTTATTTAAAAACGAAACATACAAGTGTACATTTCTAAGAATAATCTAATATTATTTGTTTGGTATTGACAATATCGTGCGGGTCAGGCTTACGTTGATCCTTTACAATCCCCCTGGGGGGGTGACCGCCTTACAGTCACCCTCTCCGAGATGTGCCAATAGGCGTGGCACCAGTGGGTGGCTCTAGTGTGATCATACGAGGACCTGGAGCCTCCCTTAGGTGCCGAAGATGACCGCTCCAGTGGTTTTAGCCGGTAGGAGTCCGGCATACCCCTTCGTCCTTCCCCGGGGCGAAGGAAGTTCATGATGAATTTCCACTGGGCACCAATAAAAAAAAAAAAGGCTTACGTTGATCTAATATGCAATCGCAACTTGACGCAACTAGCATAACATTCATAAGTTCGTCGGCGGCACGCTAAACCGGAGGTTCTGACACAGGAGTCAAAGCTCTGTAACGTCCCAACTCTTATGTGGCTATTTGAGAGATGTGTAAGAGAAAGTGTGTGTGAGAGCACCATCAGCCTGGGTTCACACAGTCGTCTCCATCATTTACAGGTCCGATTAATACCCTGACTCGGTAGGATACTTCCACGAGAAATCTAATAAGACATACATTAATAATTTCGACGCCACGTTTGCCTCTGTTGCTAAATATTTGTGGACTTCAGTCTATGGTTCCGGGTCTAGATATATGTGAGATTTATGTCTGTTGATTTTCAAACGCACTCCTATATGTGAACTATGTATACAGGATGTAAGAGACAACGTAACTTAAAACTTTGGGTAGAGGTCACACTTAGGCCTGTAATAAAAATAGGAAAGCCTCGGAAAATAGGAAAATCTCGGAAACAATGGGTTACAGTTTTTGTAATTTCTGAGCACGCAATGTATGGTCAACAACGCAACTGCTTTCTGAGACTTCCTGAAAGAACCGACTCATAATTCTAGCACTGAGGGTTTTAGAATCATCTACTGAATCCATGATATCAGTTTTGGTACGATGCCACTTACACCCGTTATAGTAGAAACATAGTGGGGCCATCATTTAAAAAAATCTCCCACTGACTGGACTAAGGAAATCCAACTAAAGATGCTGCCTTTTTATTTGTCGTGAGGTAATGGACTTACTCCCCCTTGTGAAGGGCGGAGGGGCATGCCGGACTCTTACCGGCTGAAACCCCACGGTGTCCTTCTACTTACCTCTAGTTGCGGGTGAAGTGTTCGCCTCGTCAGCTTTAGACCGCACCCCACGCTATACTAAGCGTGAAATACTGATTTGAAATAAGAAGCAGACCTGTTGTTCACTCTTTATTCTTTCTTTTTTTAAACGATGGGGCATTTCAGGTATCATTCTTGGGTTTCGTCTGTATTGTGAGGTTAGTTTTCAAAACTGTATTCTCTTTTCTGTGAAAGGTTTTATAGTTTATTGGTATATAATTTGCTTCATCATTTCGGCCGAATGAAGTCCACTGCTGGACACAGGCCTCCCCCAAAGATTATCACAACGACTGATATGGGTGTGTTGTGGGCTCATTGGGGGGTTTTGCCATAATCGCCACGCTTGGCAGACGGGTTGGCGATCGCCGTTGAGTTGTTAATGTAATCGAAGGACGCTGCTGCCCATCCTCCGGGTAATCCCTTAGTCGACTTTTACGACACCCACGGGAGGAGATGGGGTGGTGGTATTCTGAGCCGGCACCACACGGCAATTTGCTTGGATTGCAAGTATTTGTATCATCTCCATGTGCCGTATCCCTCATCACTAGCTCCTTACTCATCATTGCCAACACATTACCGATCGGTTACGCGCGACGCGATGCGCTGAGCCTCCCAATAATAACATTACGCTAATTACGATAATGCCGTCAGCATGTGTTCGTTTTATCCCTCCCAGGGAAGGTAAGTCAACTCCAGGTGAATGTAGCTCTTAGAATATATTAGCAATGTAGTTTATAGCGAGTAAAGATGCACTAAAACAATGTTGTTATGAGCTGAGAGTCCATATATTTATCAATGATTGAAAATTGAAAGTCTTTGGGGATATAGTTGTAATGTTTCGATCAACACATGTCTGAGTGGTGTTCGGATTAAGAATAAAGCACCACTCCATCTCCCAAGGATACTATAAAAGGTGACTAGTGACTCTAAAAGAGAGGGATGGGCAGCATCGTCCTTCTGTGGAACGGATGCCATTCTGCGCTCACCAACCCGCCTGCAGGTGAGTACTGGCAAATTTCCCACAAAATTACCCGTGTAGTAGTAGTCGTGACAGGCACCGACTGTATTTTGGTAGTTTAAAAAAGAACAATTTTTACTTGTACTTTAGTAACAAGTGTTTTGAAAATACAAATGCTAATGATGAATTCCATTAATTAGGAGTCCTAGTTTCTATCCCTCGTAACTGATAACGTTGATATGTTTTAGAAGTATGATATAAATCAATAATCTACTGACTTTTTGATGTCATAATAATGAACAAATTAACTAACCATCCATAGTTTAATAATGAATATAAACGACGAACATTTTAGGGCAATTTTTACAGCTCCAAAATAAAATTTTCGTGCATCCCCAGTTCGCCCGCGGTACACTATAGCGCAACTCAAAGATTCGCAAAGAAAATAAATCGACTTGTGGGTCACGAAGGAGTGTTCACCTAATTTTGTATACAAAAGCAAGGAATGTTTGCGTGGAAGCACTCGTAGGATCGTGTGTGCTTTGTGTTACTTATCAATTCAATTAATTCGTTTACTAACTGACAGTGTCCCGCAATTTCAACCGCTATCCCACAGGAACAACGTTTTTCATACTATCTCTATCCCAAAATAATCACGTCTATCCGTTGCATTGAAAAAAAGATAAACCAACAAACACACTTTCGCATTTATAATAACAGTAAGAAGAATACTAACATGGCCCGAGAAGGCGGCGCCTTCTATGCTGCGCATCTCTGAAGAAATATGCGGTTGGCTAGGTCGCACAGAGACGGGGCCCGTTAGACCAAGTGACAGGCGGATACCTGCCAGGGATATGGTCCAATGCCAACACGGTGAACACTGTATCCCCAGCCATAGATATTGGAAGAAAGACCATGGAGTAAAAGTCGGCATCGTGCGGCATGTCCCCTCCCAAGGCAGAGGGTGTCTATCCGGATTTCCCCACGATCAAAAAAGGAAGTATCCTTCCAGACGATCCAAAAACTTTTACACGTTACTTTGAAACAAAAAATCTTGATTTGTCTCCCACAATGGGCCTCATAAGAAAGCTCAAGATCAGTCAGCGAGATACGGAGAGACCAACGCTTGGTATTTCTCTACGAGATCGAATCAGAATTGAGGAGATCCGTAGAAGAACTAAAGTTGCTGACATAGTTGAAAGGATTAGTAAGCTAAAGTGACAATGGTCAGGGTACATAGCTCCCCGAGATGGCGGCGCGCGTGTTCCGCGCGCGCCTCTCCGAAGGATAGGTGGGCAGAAGGGGCCCCTCAATCATTGACGGGCCGATACCTGCCGGGGGAGCGGTCTAATGCAGAAAAGCGTACAACTCACCCCTGGCTAGAGGTAAGAAGAAGGACACCGTGGGGTTTTAGCCGGTTTGATCCCGGCATGCCCCTCCGCCCTTCCCAAGGCGGAGGAAGTCCAAGAGGATTTCCCCACGTTAAAAAAAAACGTGAAACTGATGGCCGTTGGGGCAAAAAGGTTCTCGATTGGAGACCCCGCACCGGAAAACGCAGCATGGGATGACCTCCAACAAGGTGGACAGACGGCGGCGAAGGTCAATCAATCAATTTTTTTATATGTGAACATAGGTTATTACAGGGTGGTATAAAAGTACGTTTTTTAGGAGCGGCTATGTCCTATCATTGATATGGTGTACAAATTTAAAATAAATATTATGTAGTAAACATGTCTTGAAATTAATAGGTATTATATAAGGAAATTACAATGAAATAATTATCGTTTTATAAATTTCAATTGAAAATTGTATTAGTAAGATAATTTTCTACAGAATAGTAAGTCTTTTCATTTAGAAATAAAAGTGTATCTTCTGTTAATCTAATATGTTTCGGTGTTTAAATTTATTATAAATCTTTGGACACATTGCGAATACGCTTTTCTGAAACAGAGTGGTTTTTCCTGTTACTAACAATAATTTGTCACATCTTCGTGCACTCGTTACTTAGAAAATTTTGATAAGTTGCGTTTAACAAACATGGTGGTTTCATATATATACATAGATGGCTTGTCAATAAATTCATACTTTTAAAATGACGTGTGCAACTGTCCGTGCGGTCTATATTACAAATTGCTCGAATGCACTCTTTTTGAGCCTTAAACACAATCTCCTTTCCAGTAGCATTACTCCAAAACATTATACCATATAAGTCGTTGGATGAGGGCGGCATGGAACTGCTCGTTGTGAAAATCTAAAGGGGAGGCCTTTATTCAGCAGTGGACTTCCTGTGGCTCATGTGATGGGGATGATGGCCTATAAAATTGTAACGAGCTTAATGTGGCTTAAAAAGAGTATGTATGAAGTTCCTCTTCAAATCCAAATTCATAAATTTTTTATTAATTTGATCCATTTACAGGCAGTACTTATGAATAGTCAGAATGTAGTTGCACGGTTCTAATAAGTTGGTCCTATGGAGAAGATATGCCAAGGAATTCAAATGATATCGATTGTTTAAAAAAAAAAATTACATTGCTGATATTTACAATAGAATTCAGTTATATAGTAAAATAATAATACTCGTAATGTGCCATTAAATAGAATTGCCTGGCAGTAAGGACTGACCAGTCCCACATGAGGGCACCCGTGCACGAGTATGACGAATGTATCGGCGTCGCTCATCTCAACCATATTCCAGGGATCATAACAACCTTATACACAACGCAACCATCAGCAAGTTAGTGAGCAATGCAGACTCAAACTGCCAAACAGCAAATCTTCATAGGCAAACTTCATCTTGCAGCTTACGTTAGTCGTACTCTTGAGAAGTGCCTGTAAATGGTGTAAAAAGCTTTTTAATATCCTTATGTATCTAAACAAAAAATATAACAGAATGAATCAAATTTTTCAAATCCTCCCACGAAACTTGACCTACATAAGTAGCCGCCATTTTCTGACGTGACGAAAATAAATTCGCCTTTAAGGTTTTATGGAACAAAGACATCATAATATTCTGCCGTCGGCATTACATATTTATGCGTATTATATGGCTATGCACATAAGGTGGACGGAATTGTAAGACGGTATATTTTGCACCTGCCTTTTTATGTTTTGTGACACTTAAAAGTTTTATTGTGTAATTTATTTGAATGTTTTCTGAATGATGGTTTGAGAGATTTTTATTCACCTATACTCTGTCTTTTTGAGGACTTTACAGGCTTTGTTCAGCTCTGTTCGGTTACGTGATGACCCGATGGACTATCCTTACGCATAAATATAAACATTTTATATAGTCTGTCCGATTCAAACATAGATTATAAAGAGACTTGCAGTAATTTTTTTGCCGTAACTCAATTGCCTTCATCATCATCATCATTTCAGGTTTGCTATTTTGGGTCTGGGTGTTTGTGCATGAGAGATTAATGTCAGTCAAACTACCCACGATTCACTAGAAAAGATGGCGAGGGGCAAAGTGTAAAAATAAATGCCTCTATAATACTAAATTAGTGCAGTTCTTTGCCAAACAACCACAAAGAAGTCGCTTGTTAATCGCTTAGACGGAATAAAGATACACGTATCAAGATTTGTCTAGTTCTATCAGTGTCGGAACTATGGGGTCTACACCATTTAACTCATGGTTTTACACAATGGTAACACAATAGTTTTGTCTGCGGGTCAAGACGGAATGCCTAATTAATTACTACCAGGAACTGAACAATGGGATCCAAAGAAACGAAGCTAGGGTTGGCGCATTTAGAAATTTTAGTCAAATATATATGCTATCAATGATGATTTAAAAAAGCTAATAATACTAAACCGCATTTATTGTTTAATTTAAAAAGCCCCGCTATAATTGGCCGTGTACTTGCCGGAAAAGTACCACAGTTTGCCGGCAATTCCACCACGGCCAATGAGAGTGGTTCTCCCCCCGCTCGCTACGTTACGTAACCTGAAGTATTCAGTATGTCAACGACATAAATGTATACATCTCTTCGATTTTTCATCTGGTATCCGGATTAAGAATATAGCACATCTCCTTCTCCTCCCACTGTCGTATAAGCCGACTAAGGGACTCCAAACTAGAGGGATGGGCAGCAGCGTCCCTTTTGTGCAATAGTATCCGTTCTACGCTCACTAACCTGCTTGCCAAGCGTGGTGAGTACTTGCAAATTACTGTGACAATGACTGATATACCGTTGGACATACCGAATGGGTGTATTGTGTGTGGAATTTGTGTCTGTAAACGCACCCATGACACAGGAGAAATCCTAGTGGGGGCAACGATTTTTAAAAAAAAAGAAGAATTCAAATTTCGAACACGCCATAACTTGTTCAAAAAATCTTTAGTCTCTTGAAACACAAAGTTGTCCTCAATATCCTGTATTATGCATGATATACGTGATGTGATACTTTTATATTAAAACTATATGAGGCCGGGACAGGTTTCTATACATTTCGAGCCGGAGTCTCATGATTCCGGCTCTGATTCGGTCTTACTGCAAGTTCGATACATTTGTTCCGGTTTGAAGGGCACTGTAGTTAGTGAAGTTACTGGTCAGAAAAAGACTAATTGACCAATGTTTTGAGACGATGAGCGCAGTGTGGTGCCAAGCAGGACTAGTCTCAGTTGTCATGGGCGGGCGTAAGGCTTACCATCAGACGAATGACATGCTTGTCTTGTCTTGGTTGAAGAAATAAAACAGAAATAAAATAGAAATTATTTTTACAAGAGGATAGTATACAGATGAGATTGCACTTTATAGAGTTTGTTAATCAATAGTTGTTGTAATGTTCTAAGACCATATTCCATGGAGCAATATGCAGTAATAAACTTTTAGTTTAATGTCTGTAATAACGCATAAATAGTAAGTGGCCGGCGCATAACCTGTGCCATGCCACCAAGGAACCACCATAAGAATTTAATACACTGTGTTTATGTTTCATTCTCGAGTTAAATGGAAATGTGTAATTATAAATTTTATTTTAATTAATTTTGCGGCCATGATATAGTGTGAGTGTGACCTTTGTTCGAATCGGTTTATTTTGAAATTAACAGAAGTTTTCAATACCTACTTAAATCGATTTTCAAATATTGAATAATAATCATATCAGCCACAGGACGTCCACTGCTGAACAAAGGCCTCCCCCTTAGATTTCCACAACGAGCGGTCACATGCCGCTCTCATCCAACGGCTCCCAGCGACCTTCACCTGGTCGTCTATCCACCTCGTTTGAAGACGTCCCACGTTGCGTTTTACGGTGCGCGGTCTCCATTCTAGAACCTTTTTGCCCCAACGGCCATCAGTTCTACGAGCAATGTGCCCTGCCCATTGCCAGTTCAGTTTACTAATCCTTTCAGCTATGTCGAGATCTTCGTTCTTCTACGGATCTCCTCATTTCTGATTCGACCTCGTAAAGAAATACCAAGCATAGCTGTTTCCGTAACTCGCTGAGTGACCTTGAGCTTTCTTATAAGGCCCATTGTAAGTGACCACGTCTCTGTTCCGTATGTCATCACTGGTAACACACACTGGTTAAAGACTTTCATGTTGAATGATAATAACAATATTAATAATATGACCCCTCTGGACAGTGGTTATCTCACCATGGGATAACCTAATTCCGGAGGGCATATTATAGCAGCTTCCTAAAATCTTCCTCTCTTTTGATATTAAAAAAAGTATATCATAAGAAGATCTATTAAGAAGCTTCAGAACGCAGGACAGCATGTGGTGAGCTGAATGTGAGTGGCGACACTGCGCGCTCCAGAGAGTCGGTCAGGGCCTCGTCTCCGTCATTGGTCAGTTGGAACCTCATGGGTGCTAACAGGATTTTCAACTCTGTATATGTATTTATGTCTTCTATATATGTTGCATGAAAGTGTGCGTACGTGAAATGTGAGTGACTATGTAACTGACTGTTGAATAACTTCAATATGTTGTGGATCATCAACATCATGCAGACTCGACATTGTGTAGTGTGTTACAAATAAATTATTTATGCTTAGCAGTCAACAGTTCTTGTATTGCGTAAAATCTTTTTCATAAAACCATTTCTTAAGTTCTGCCTTATATTACTTACAGTAATTACTACTTATAAATGTAACTCTTTTATTCGATACGGTATTGCGTTGTATATTTTTATACACATAGAGTAACAGCTTTTTGAGTACATTGTAGTCCTACTTGTGATGATACAATAATTATAATGCGAACCTTATGATCACGTGGGTGGAATCGACAGGAAGTAGTATTATCATACTGCAATCACCAATCATTAGCCCACGCGACGCGATTCAGGTGGTCCAGTGAACGTTGGACTCCCAAAACTTGTAGCATTTTGAATTTATTTTGTATTCCTTGTATGACCATACTGCAAAAATGCCGCCTTCGTGCCTTTCTATTCGTTCGGAAATTTCTGGAATAGAACATAAAAGGGCTGCCGTCGCAAAACTGTTGCATCTTGAGACGAGCGCAAACGTATCTCCAAGTGAAAATGTGCCAATATTTACCGCAATCAAGACAATCTATTGATTATATATTGATTCCGTGTGGTGTCCGGATTAAGAATATAGCACCACTCCATCTCCTCCCGTGGATGTCGTAAAAGGCGACTCAGGGACTCGAAACGGAGAACGAGAGCAGCCTTAAAGCGGATACAATATACGAATGGAATACGCGGATAACTATGCTTAAAATGACTATGAAATGACGGCACGGTTGGTGCAGTGGCTGATACAGTCGGCTGCTTTGCACTGGGTCGTGGGTTCGATTCCCGCACGGAACAAATATTTGTATGATCTGCAGGTAGTTGTTCCGGGTCTGGGTGTATTGTGTGTGGAATTTGTGTTTGTAAACGCACCCACGACACAGGAGAAATGCTAGTGTGGGGCAACGTTGAAAAAAAAAACTTGTGGCGGGTGAAGCAGGACTGTAGTACTGCCACAGTCGATTTCATAACATAGATCTCTACTATACATAAACTTTAATATAATTCATCAATGAATAAACTAATATAAAAATCTGTTTTCTGAAACTGACGACCCTAACGGTAATTTACAAAGGGTGTATTGTAATGGGGATTCTAACAAAACTGAGGGTATTTAGGAAATATTTGACGGACATTTGCGACTGCTTGGCGGAAGAATGTCGCAAGCTCTCATACTGATTACAATTGAAAAGGTTTTTTCCATCTAATTTGGGTTGATGCGTTCTGAATTATAATTTCGACAAATGAGATTGAATTTTTAGATAAAATTCATGTTATTTAAGGTTTTGTATCGTTTTGAAGTATTTAGAGTAATTATTTGAATATACATAGAAAGCCGCTTGGTGCCGGCTCAGAATGCCACTACCCTATTTCATCCCATGTGTGTCGTAAAGTCGACTAGGGGATTGATTGGGCTGCAGCGTCCTTTAACAACAGCGTCCGTACACTAACAACTCAACTGCGATCGCCAACCCGTCTGCTAAGCGTGGCGATTATGGCATGACCCGCCAATGAGTACACAACACACCCATATTGGTCTTGTGGTGATCTTTGGGGGAGGCCTGTGTCCAGTAGTGGACCTCATTCGGCCGAAATAATTATGAAAAAAAATGACATAGAAACCTCTAACAACATTGAATCGTGGCTCGTAAATTTACGTTGTATGAGACACCAATATGTGGTGTGTGGTGCCGGCTATGAATAGCACCAACCCATTTCATTCCGTGGGTTACGTAAAAGGCAAGTATGGGGTTAGCCTGAGGAGGAAGGGCAGTAGCGTCCATCGAGAACATTAACAACTTAGCAGCTATCGCCAACCGCCTGTCAAGCGTGGCTATTATGGCAAAATCCCCCAATAAGTACACAATATGTAAACGTTTATACTTAAAAACGTTTATACTTTTAACATAGCGCCACCTATTGGATACTTACTCAATCCAGTCAACTAATTACCTTATACCGCCATCTGTTAGAATCTTATCGAACTAACAGATAATGATGACTCTTTATCAGACAATAAGCAATAAAATAAGATTGCGATTATAAATTGAGATATAAGCTATCCTATCTTTCAAGTTGGATAAAACTGCACACAGTGTGCACAATTTTATTAAAATCGGTTTAGTAGTTTAGGAGGCCATAGCGGACAAACAACGTAACACGTAATTTATATATATTAAGATGTATATAAATAGAAATCAACTTAATCAATGAATTATTCAATATGATTCCAAAATAGTACTTTTTTACCCAGGCCTGAAATAAAGCAATTAACTGCCGAGTAATATAGAAATGAGGAGGCGAAGCCGAGTACTTTCGAAGTGATTTTAAAAGGACGAAGCGTTAACCCTGTCCTTTTTAACTAAACGAAGCCAATAATTGCTGTTTCGGCCGAAACTTGTACAGTAATTTTCTCTTATTATTTCATTACTTTTTCAAGACAAAAGGTTAATTCATAATGTATATGTATCTTACATTGCTGTTTGCTGTACAGTTAGACAATGCAAGCACGCGACTGGTGATATTCGTTTATTCCACGACTCTAGCTAGGTAAGTACCATTGCAGTGCCAGATATTCACCGCCAAGCAGTAGTGTTTAAGCTTTTGACATTACCGTGCTCCGGTTAGAAGTGCACTGTAGCTAGTGACATTACTGGGCATAGAGACTAATTTCTCGAGGTGACGAGCGCAGTGTCTCGCAGGCCTAGTCCTGGGTAGCATTCTAATTATTATGGACAGATGTCGCTTACCATCAGTAGGTATAATAACTTCGCGCACTCGAGATGTGGCGACATCGCCTACGGTCGCAGTTCGCGACCAAGCGCGTCGTCGAGGCCATCCTGCCGCTCTTCGGAGCCTGGCTCAGAAGGAGCGACGAGCGCGTCACCTACCGTCTGACGCAGGTATTCACCGGTCACGGTTGTTTCGGTGCGTATCTGCACAGAATAGGGCGTGAGGTTACGGCACAGTGCCACTTGGAAGCCACGCCATTGTGGAAGCGACCAGGATACCGCACAGCACACGCTCGAGGTGGCACTTCTGGGTGGCTGCCGAGCGGCGGATCCTGGTCGATCAGATCGGGCAAGATCTCTGTCTGCCGGCAGAGCTGTGCCGGCTATGTTGGCCGAGCATGAAAATTGGAGTGCAGTGGTCTCCTTCTGCGAGAGCGTCATGCTGCAGAAGGAGACTGCAGAGCGGGATCGGGAAAGGGCCGATCCCGCACGGAGAAGGACGAGACGGCGCCGGTGCAACAACCGTCCCGGCTCCCAAGTCCACCACGCCTGAGCCCCCTGCCGTCACTTCATGGAGGGGGGCCTCGGGGGTCGCGGGTGCGCAGATTGGGGCGTCTAAGTGCTCACACTGAGCGACCCCCGGGAAGACGGTGGCGCGCACGTGGTCACGTGCCGCCGTGTGCGCAGCACAACGCAAAGCGAGGCTTGGGGGGATCCTTTACAATCCTCCCCGAGAAGTGCCTGGGGGGCGACCTTTTTCCAGTCGCCTTCCCTCCGCTAGAGGGGTGACCGCTTTACAGTCATCCCTTCCAAGATGTGCCTAAAGGCGTGGCACCAATGGGCGGCTCTAGTGTGATCTTACGAGGACCTGGAGCCCCCCTTCGGTGCCGAAGATGACCGCTCCAGTGGTTTTAGCCGGTAGGAGTCCGGCACCCTTCCCCCGGGGTGAAGGAAATTCCATGTAGAATTCCCACTGGACATCAATAAAAAAAAAGCTATAATAACTTGATCGTCTCGTCACAAATTAGTATTAAAAAACCTTTTAAACTTTTAGTTTTAAACATACATTATTTAAGCTCCATCAATTTCATTATTCGCATTTATACATTGGCCTATCTTCGACAATTTAAAATCCATTGCTACCTTTACATATAAAACAATAAGCTAGGAGCTAACAAACCTTCCAATGGACATGTAACGCGGCCGTTTACTCAGAGTAACCCTTCTCAAGAAAAGCAACAGGTGGGCAATACAAGTATCAAGTACTGCAAGCCCAATGATTGATACGTATAGTGATCGATCGATCATAGTGAAGGATCTACGAGTGTTGTACGTAAACTAACGAGTCGAACGAGTCGATGTCTTCATCCGATGGTAAAAACTTATACATATACATGAGGACGATTGAAGATGGAAGGGATTTAGATGGTAAAATACGCTATAGAATGGTTTCCTTGAAAATAATGTAGATTATGTGTAATCTAGAACTTAATGTTTAAATTAAAAGAACATCGTAGTGGTCCGGAGGTTAACGGACTGACTTCTTCTTAATTTCTAAGTTGAGGATTCTAAGCCTGGCCTGAAGTCAGGGGAGAAAGGCGTTGTACTCGTACATTTACAATGTTCCACAATTTTTTTACACCAGCATAAAATAAAATTACTGTTTAATCCAAATTCTAGTACAGTTAGAAGAAAAAGTAATTGAAATGCCTTGAAATTCGGCTCTGCAGCTATTTTAACCTATATATTTGCGGATGAGGACATGACATAATTTGCGCTGGTACTTATCGTAACTTTCACTTAACGTACAAAGATAAATCGGGAATGGTATTTAGAATTTTTGGCGACTATACAGTTTACGTCACGTAGTTTGTGTAGTCCCAGTCGACTGATATAAAAACACTATTGTACAACTGCAACCCGGGTATCAGTATTTTTTTATTGGGCCCAGTGCAAATTCTTGATGAACTTCCTCCGCCCCGGGGAAGGACGAAGGGGCATGCCGGACTCCTACCGGCTAAAACCACTAGGGCGGTCGTCTTCGGCACCTAAGGGGGGCTCCAGGTTCTCCTATGATCACACTAGAGCTGCCCACTGGAGCCACGCCTATAGGCATATCTCTGGGGTATCAGTACCTAGTAGTCCCAGTCACCTGACTACAATTTTTTTCTATGATGTTCAAGTAGCGTGACCAGTTTGCCATGTGGTGCCGGCTACGAATAGCACCAACCCATCTCATCTCTTGTGTGTAGTAAAAGGTGACTAAGGGACTAGCCGGAGGATGGGCAGCAGCGTCCTTCAAGTATATTAACAACTCAACTGCGATCGCCAACCCGCCTGCCAAGAGTGGTTATTATGGCAAAACCCCCTATTGAGCACGAAACACATGTCGGTAATTGTGGTGATTTTTGGGGGAGGCCCGTGTCCAGCAGTGGACTTTATTCGGCCGAAATGATTATGAATGATGACCAGTTCTCTCTATTATATAAAAGTACAATATTAAGTTATTGCTTAAGTTACGATATGTCAGTAAAGGAAATGCTGCCAACAACCTGTATTTTATGCACTTTTGCTACCTAGAAGCACTGCTTATGTTGCTTATACTTGTTTATCTGATAATAACATCATACTATGTTAGCTTGAAGTAGGTAGATTATGAGTAATTCGACTTACCCCAGTGTGAAGTAGGTAGATTATGAGTTATTCGACTTACTCCAGTGTATTGAGTATATGTATATATAAAGTTATGAACAAACAATTCTATACATAGTGGCTTCTGATTCGTTTTCATGTTTAGAGGGAGCGGGTGTATCAATTAGAAACACTCTTCATTGTATTCTGTTATTCGTCATCATAATAGCAACATCGCAGAGGATGCATTAATGTAGGAAATCGTGATCTTTTGGTTTAATTTGGTTATCCTTTAAACATATTAAATATTTAACAAATAAGAGCGAAACAATTAAAAAAGCATAGTGATAAATGTTTCATTAGTGTAACGTAAGGCCCATTTTCGCCCGTAACCGTTATTCCCTATAAATATTATAAACAACTCACACAGCCAGCATAGAGGGCAGGGGTTATTAAAAAGTAACTATTCTTCTAAATAATGTGTAAGCTGTGTGGCTACACAATTGATGAATACAATGATGGGCGCGTGACGCGATCGGTGGACTCGTGTGAAGTTACAAAAGGCCCTTTCTAAATAGAACTTTTTTCTTTTCAAAAAAGCATTAATTACATAGATATGGTAGCATATTGATACTGAATATCACTTTCACGGATCGGACAGGGTTTTTTGGTGCATATTGTATATTTCCTGGCGATATTTTCCTTCACCGTTAATTAAAGTTGTGTTTTAGATTAACTAATAAGAGAAAAGAAGTAAATATAACATTAAAAACGACACATCGATACGAATATATAATCAGGTTTTGATCTTCCACACACAAATCAGCCCGTAAAGGTCCACTGATGAACATGGGCCTCTCAATGATCACTACAATGAGCGGTCAAAGGGGATAGTACCATAATCACCGTGTCTGGCAGGCCGGTTGGTGATCGCAGTATATCGGTATTAGCATACGGGAGGATGCTGCACCCGTGAGTGGAGAGGGGTGGTCTTCTCTTTGCCAGGAATCGCACGGAACCTTCGGACATATATATATTTTTTTTATCGTGATATGAACCGATATTTCAATAGCCATCCATTTTACGTTCTCATTCCGCAATCTTCTATCGCTGTCGTGTGTGGCACTTTTTGCGCTCAGCTGCATTTCACAAATAACTGTACAGCGGAGCCAGCTGAGCGGTCAGAGCGGCTTAATTAGTACTAAAAATAACTCAGGGATAACTTTGTCTTGTGCAGATCCTGTTATGGACGCTCGTATTTCGCGGATTATAAATAAAACATGCTTTATTTTTGTGAATGTTTAATTGCAGCTCATAAAGCTGCTGCTATAATGTGTTTTTATACAAAGATCAGATAATAAAGCCTAAAAATAATAAAGACTCCAGTCGAGTCGGGACGATTTTGGAGCTTTATCAAAAATACTCAGTTTTAGCGTTAAGAGATACATAATAGATTTTACAAACATTGGCGAGAAGATTTTTTATTGCTTAGGTAGTATTAATATTTATTAGGACATTTAATTACCAATATTCTTGTTTTTAGTTCTTTGTTGCCCATACTCACCCGTGGCGCTGAAACATAGCCACTTACGAAAGTGCACATCTAAGTATAAGATCATAGTGGCCAGATGCCATTGTTAGACAGTTCCTGCCGAGTCTGGACTGTGACCCACGGGGGCGCTCTTACTTAATAATAACAGGTAAGCTGTGCCCGTGGGGCGCCCCACTGTCCCAGAGTCTCCAGACGGGGCTCCGAACGGAAAATGGCGATATACAAAGAAAGAAAGAACGAAAAAGAATGTATTCAGCCACAACAAGAGAGACAATATATATAATACAAACAAAAGGATAAGTGTAATTATATAAACAATAAAATAATAAAAAGTATAACAGTTGCGTGTGTCTCGCGGTTGTGCTGAATAGGGTCTAGTTCAGCGTGCGCCAGACGGAAGTCCGGCGCTGGTTTTCGACTATACCCTGTAGTGACTCACGGATATGATACCAGCTTCTGTAACGACACTCTAAAAAAAATTAATCTAATTTTCTACTAAATAAAACAACGCCATAGAAAGAACCAAAAATTAACAACAAAAAATAAGTTACCTTAACAAAATTAGAATAAATAAGTAGGTAAGTACAATAAGGCATTTATAGAGATAAGACATACATCGATATGGTTCAACGGCTTCAAGCCAAAAATACCGCAATGGTATACTCGGCCGAGCTCGATCCTGCTCTGAATGCTCTCGGTCCCCGACCAAGAGGGCTCCTAAGCGCATGTTTCGACCGGGGCCAGTTCCTACTGCGGTGGAAGGCTGGCAAGCTTGTCCTGCTGCGGAAAAAGAAGCTTCCTATGGAGTCTACGTCCGCATACCGCTCCATCGTGCACTTGATCGTGGTGGGACTGGATCTTGCGGAGAACCGGTTTGGAGGTGGTGGTGGCGGTGTCTCTCGACCTCGCCTACGGTCCCATCTTGAAACCCAGCGTTACAACGTTCCGCCGTTGCAGTATATATAGTTGTTGATATATGGGGTAATTTTGGCCTCGTACACATATTTTATTTAAGAATACTATTTGCTTTTATTTTGTTCCTATAAGTGTTGTTAGAGTCCGAAATAATTTTCGTATTTCTTTCATATTTAACTGTTTGTGAAGGATAGGGTCGGCGAGACACGACGTGTGGTTTGTCGCACTTCGCCTTGACCCCAAGGGCGAGACCGTGAAGTATCATGCACTCGTCCTCGACAGCCAGTGGAACTCTGTGCTGCAACTCACCCCCAAATTAATTGACGACGTGGCTGCACGTCTGCTGCTACTGCTGTATTTGGAGGCCAAAATGACATGGCATTGTGCGGTACATGACCCTTTACGGGGCCTTAGTGTGAGGTGACACATTGATAGCCCGTAACGTCGCAATACTGTAGAGCTGCCGAGCAATAGCTCTTAGGGGATAAAGGTACGGTCTTCTATAAGGCGGCGAGCCTTTTTATCTGATTAGCATCCTGGGATCTGGATATGATAGATAGCCCTCGCATCATTATATCGCTGACGCGCAGAGGCACTATGTTGGGGCGCTAAGAAGGAACGACTTGTACAACCAGTGATGGGCCTATGATCTTTCATTTTATAATAGCATGTAGGTTCCCATTTTGCGAGAATCAAGGACGATGGGGCGTATGCGGACGGAGACTCCATATGATATCCATTTTTCCTCAACAAGACCAGCTTGTCAGTCTTCCACCACAGTAGAGACTGGCTCCACTCGAAACATGCGCTTAGAAGTCCTCTCAGTCGGGGCCTAAGAGCATTCGGCAGTACTCATTCACGGCTAGGTATGCCATCGGCAGAGCGGGATCGGGAGAGGGCCGATCCCGCTCGAAGAAGAAGGAGACGGCGCCGGGGTAACAACCGCCCTGGCGCCTAATTCCGATACGCCTGAAAACCCCTGCCGTTGCTATAAGGTGGGGGACCTCTGGGTTCGCGGGTGCGTAGATTGGGGAATCTGCGTGCCCACACCAAGCGACCCAAGAGAAGACGGTAGCACGCATGTGGTCACGCGCTGCCGTGGGACGCACTGGGGGATCCTTTACAATCCCCCTGGGGGGGTGACCGCTTTACAGTCACCCTCTCCGAGATGTGCCAATAGGCGTGGCACCAGTGGGTGGCTCTAGTGTGATCATACGAGGACCTGGAGCCTCCCTTAGGTGCCGAAGATGACCGCTCCAGTGGTTTTAGCCGGTAGGAGTCCGGCATACCCCTTCGTCCTTCCCCGGGGCGAAGGAAGTTCATGATGAATTTCCACTGGGCACCAATAAAAAAAAAAAAAAAAAAAAAAAAAAAAAGGTATGCCATCGGGCCGTGGGGCGGTGTTATACACAAAGGAGGTACCCCATAATATTTTAAGTGATAAAATAACAATAAAAATTCCATAAAAGTCAATCGAGACGGTAATTTCCTTCGTTACTCGTATAATAAACGTTGCGACGATCCTTCGTCTGATTTGAATCTAATTTGGTTCCCCGCTTGGCGCTGCCTGTATAGAATATTATGACGTTTCAGACGAACTTAATGCCATATATTATCTTAAAATAATATAACTACAACTGGTCAGTGAATTCTCCCTTTCTTGGTATAGCTACGTCATTAGTTTACATAACAGGCATTTTCATTGGCTTCATAATTATCTAGACATATAGTTGTTTTTAAGCGTAGACCTAAGTAGTGGTAGATGTATGTACTGTATCTACTTATAAGGCATCTTCTAGACGGCCTGTGGTCAAGAATTCTACGTTGCGTATTGTGCATTCAGTTTGCCTTCCGAACACAGACAGCAGTCTACAAACTTCGTAGAGAGATTCGTTTTGTAAATATTTGCTGTAAATAGTACAATAGAACTAGTGCATTTGCTTGTGTATGTTGTAAGTACTGTTTAAAGTTAGTATTTTCCTACATTATACCGAACGCATAATAAGGGCCTGCAGGCTTTAAGTGCATTAAAAGGAGACCAGGAAATAAATATGTTTAAGAAATATTGTTTATAAATAGATACACCAGGCAAACCAATGTAACTGTGAATTAATTTTTCAATTATCTACTCGTACAAGAATATATATTAGCTTAAAGCCTTGCACATGCATGTAAAAAAGGAGTGGTCACATTAAAGCTAATCCCGCGCGGGAGACAGCACGTGATTCACTTTTCTTTATTCAGACAGACCTAGCCTATATACGATAGTAAAATTAACTTAACCGATTTAGATTCATTTCACTAGTATTTAACGTTCTGAGACAAGTTACATTCTCGGGATCATGTATTGGAATGACAAAAAATAACTGTAAATGTTACATCCCGAGCAATGTTTCGTTCGCAGGTACTTAACCAATCAGTTAGTAAGAAGAAAACTTAAATATCGATAAAAATTCACTCTATGGCATCCCACAATGTACGCTGGAAGCTGTAATATTATAGTTAGAATTGTTGTTTACGTTGTCCTATTAAAGACTCAATCGCAGCAGCTCGCCGTGTTAATCTGGAGGGAATCTAACGTAAACTACAACGATACGAGTCAAGATATTATTTAGCTCTAATAAACGAAGCAGTAAATCGAACTTAATTTGGATTCGTCGCCGTGTTTGTCTGGAAGTGTCTTACGAGACTCAGACGGTACTGGGATCGATCAAATAGCACGCTGTAACGGGAGCCTAGCTTAATACCAGCTAGAGTTATCGTAGTGTACTGCATTTATGCATGTGTTTGAATGTATTTATGCGTGTACGAGATGAGAAAATTCTAGATCCGTCTTATTTTCTCTGAGTACTGATGTCACAAAAACCCACGAAATAGTCCATCATCATTATCATTTCAGCCGAATAAAGTCCTCTGCTGGACACAAGCCGTCCCCAAAGATCAACAACGACCGGTCCGGGTATGTTGTGTGCGCACTGGATTTGCCATAATCGCCACGATTGGCAGTTGGGCTAGCGATCGCAGTTGAGTTAATGTTAATGTTAATAACCCAAAGGACGCTGCTGCCCAACCTCCAACTAATCCCATAGTCGCTTTTTACGACACCCACGGAATGAGATAGATAATTAAATATACTATAATATAGCTGAGGTGGCAATGGGCGGGGCGTAAAGCTCTTAGAATTCATGGTCGTTGTAGAAAAAAGGTTCTCGAGTGAAGAACACGCACCGAGTATCGCAGCGTGGGACCGCCTCCAAAGAAATGAATAGACGACCTGTTGGAAGTCGTTGGATGCGGGTGGCATGTAACCGGTCGTTGTGGAAATCTACGGGGTAACTCTTTCTTCGGCAGTGGGCATCCTTTGGTTGATATAATGATGATGCTGATATAAATATATACTAGGCTAAGCTATAAGGTGAATGATGGTCACTTCAAAAGCGTAACATAGGTCCTCGTCGCACGTGTGCTGCCCAATCTCGGGGGACGGAGCGAGGAAGTACGCCGTCTCCGCGGGGGGGTCGTGTGGTCCGTGGCCCTCTACAGGGTGCCTGCCAGCTTGACTGTCAGGTACCCAGCGCTGCGGAACCAAACTTCACGGTCTGCAGCGCAGAGTTGCTATACGGATCGCACGTAAACCGAACGAGTCCTACGAGGCGGCAACTCTCTTGGCACGTTTTACGTCTTTCGACATCCTGGTGGACAATCAGATGCGCTCCCTCCGCCACAGCGGCGAAGGCTTGCTTCCAGGGGCTCTTGACAGGCTGAGGAGGCTAGCTCAGCGGCGCGTATTTGGAAAGTGGCGTCACCGCCTGCAGATGCAGTTTGCAACCAAGCTCATCGTCCAGGCCATTCTGTCACGTTTGTGTTTGTCTTGTTTCGATGCGTACCTGCACAGGATAGGACGCGAGGTTACGGCACAGTGCCACCATTGTGGAAGCGACCAGGATACCGCACAGCACATGCTCGAGGAGTGTCCTGCGTGGGCTGTCGAGCGTCGGATCCTGGTCGATTAGATCGGGCAAGATCTCTCTCTGCCGGCAGTGCAACGCTCTCCTTCTGCGAGAGCGTCATGCTCCAGAAGGAGACTGCACAGCGGGATTGGGAGAGGGCCAATCCCGCACGGAGAAGGTCGAGCCGGCGCCGGGGTAACAACCGCCCCGGCACCCAGGTCCATCACGCCTGAATCCCCTACTGTCACTACATGGTAGATGGCCTTGGGGGTTTCGGGTGCGCAGATTGGGGAGTCTGCGTGCTCACACCGAGCGACCCCCGGGAAGACAGCGGCACGCGTGGTCACGTGCCACCGTGTGCTGCGCACAGCGTGGCTTGGGGGCTCCATTATAATCCTCCCCGAGATGTGCCTGGGGGGCGACCATTTTACAGTCGTCTTCCCTCCGCTAGAAGGTGGCCGCTTTACAGTCATTCCCTCCGAGGTGTGCGTAAAGGCGTGGTATCAATGGGCGGCTCTAGCTTACGAGGACCTGGAGCCCCCCTTGGGTCCCGAAGATGACCGCTCCAGTTTTAGCTGGTAGTAGTCCGACATACTCCTTCGCCCTTCCGCGGGGTGCAGGAAGTTCCATGTAGAATTTCCACTGGACACCAATAAAAAATAAAATTCAAAAAAAGGGATTTTGAAGTCGGTTATTTTTTTGTTTAAAAAGCTTTTTAACAGTATACTTGTATTTCTAGTTTAGTTTACAGACATAAGTCTCACATGCACAAACACCCAGACCCGGAACAACTATCTGTAGATCATACGAATTATTGTTACGTGCGGGAATCGAACCCGCGACACGTAGTGCAGCATGCCAATTGCATAGCCACTACCGTGCCATCAATCGTTGCAGATGAGGTAAATTTTTCATTTTGACCTTTGACCTTGATATATTTTTAATCCAAACATTTTGGATTAGATTGATTATTAATTTCGGTCGTAAGTGGAGACCGTGAATCGGCCAATGAAGAGTCACTGCGAAAAATTTCATATCCACACTTGGAAAACAGACTTGCAGTGAATTAAAATAAGTTTGTTGTTGTCTGTTACCTGTATCCAATCGTCTTGACATCCTTTAAAACCCTAATCCTATAGCCACCGTTTGTGACATCCACGGAATGAGATCCCATAGTCACTTTTTACGACACCCACATTATGAGATGGGTTGGTACTATTCTTAGCCGGCACTACACGGTAAGTTATAATCAAATTATCAATAATATTCAACTCTATACTATTACTGCAAATAAAACTACTAAGACAGGATTAAAATATAAAGTCATGCTAACAAACTTGGTGAGAGACTAATCCACAAATAGTTGAGACCGAAATCCGCCAACAAAAACATATTTTCCCAACATTTCTATTTAAACCAAATTCCAATAAGATCCATTAGTAATAACGTCATATTCTTAACTAAACGCCGAAAGCCTCATTGTCTGGGCGCATTCACCCCAAATAACTTTTTGTAATCGCGACAGAAAAAAAAGAACTTTCTTTCTTTTTCTAAAAGGAATCCTATCGGGCACTTTCTCTTCATTCGTTTTGTAAAAGACAGCAATTTTGTCCAGAAGACATCGTTTTGACCCACTGTGCAATTACAGTTTGAATGGATAGACGTAAATCAACGTATGTGCAGCCTTTTGTGGCTTTTATGAAGTTTTCTTCACAGTGTGCAGGGCCAAATTAGATTTTACTAGTCCGTTTGATTTACTGAAAAATATGCAGTGATTTTTCTTTATGGATACTTACAAATTGAAAATAAATTTAGCAAAGCATAGTTTAATAAATGATACGATTGCATTATAAAAAAATGTTTATTTGATTTTCAAACATACAGTATCACACAGTGTGTTAATGTAATAAAATTATGCTCTGTAACTATTGATAGTTCTTTTTATTTTTTTTATTACTTTTCAATTATTTATTTATGTCTATCTCAAAGATTGTAATGATCCTTCTTCCTTTTATGGTCCTATCAGAAAATCAGCGCTGTAACTTCGTTGCAGCTTGTGCTGAGATAGAGTTTTTTTTTGCAGTACATGTAATGGTAATTTATTATTAATTAATTATACTTATTTATTTGGATTAGATTGATTATTAATTTCGCCTGTTAGTGAAGTGCGGTGTCTCCTCTAGTACGTAGTATATAATAGCTCAATCTGATAATTACTAGCCGTTAACTGGCTAGCCGCTTCACTAGGCATAAATTATACTTATATTCATATCTTCTGAACCCTGCTTCATATCAAAACACGACACTTACAACTTCTGTTTTAATCTCAAAAATTTTCATTGAAATCCGTTGCGCCCTTTCGGAGCTCATCCGAGACAAACTTTCAGATAAACAGACATAATTGTAAAAACGGTAATTTATGATTAGGTCAACGTATAACGTATACATATGAAATCACAGACACTTACATTTTATAATATTGGTATAGATTGAAACGTATGTTAAAGAATCGTCCTATTGATAATTCAATAACAGCAAAGTGGGGCTTTAGGCGTCTTGATCAAGGGTAAATTAGGACGTGTCCACAGAACTCTGGAAAACAAGACGTTTTGCGCAAATCGGTACACCTGGCAACGCTACTTGGTAATACAAACAGCTGTTCTATGAATAAGTTAAAATAAATCATAAATGATTCTTGAGAATTTTAATATCATTATATTAGTTGAATTTATTGAAATAAATCATTTAGTTATGACTTTTGACAATAAGCCTACATTGTCAGTTTATAGTGATAATAATGAAATACATGAAAAGAACACCCACGAGTGACGACACGAATTCAAAATAATTTAATTCTTATAAACCATTTACAAACACTAAAAATAATTAAAATGTAAGTAGTTCACACAGTTCCAAGTTGTTGGTCCTATGGAGAAGAGCTGGACAGATACTCCAAAGACACTTATGAAATAAAAATACATTCTTGATATTACAATAGAATTACGTTTGGTGAGAGGAATCTACTGACTACATTTTAAAAGCATGAAGTACATAGCCGAGTACGATAAGGCCGCCCGCCCATTGTACTCTTTACTAATTGGTGTACAATAAAGAGTATAATAATCATAACTTACCCCTCTGGGACAGTACTTATCTCACCATGGGATAACGCAATCCCAGAGGGTAGATTAAAGCAGTTACCTCACACTTTTGATATAAAAAGTGTATCATAAGGAGATCTGTTAAGAAGCTTACAGAACGCAGGGTAGCTTGTGGCGAGCTGTGTGTGAGTGGTGACACTGCGTACCCAAATGCCCCAAAGAATCAGTCAGGCCTCGTCTCCAGCTTGCCTTTATTGGCTGGCTGAAGTGGACTTCATGAGTGCCCGCAAGGTTCTCAACTGTGGCTTGCATTAGTTGGCCGATCTGAGGGAGCTGCCAGAGCAATATGCTCGGAGCTGAAAGTGTCTAACGGCTTAGTAACGAGCAAGCCCGCTCCGAGTATTCGAGTCCCATGATGGTGAAATCGGTGCCGCACCAGCTGCTGACACCGGTGTTGCTCCCCATCGCCTGTAGTGGTGGCCATTTAGAGGATCCATCTTGTGAGTGGCAATTCACCGTCTGCCATGAGTTTCAATAAAAGGTTGACGCCGTGGTTTCCGTTTATTCCGTTGAGCTTTCAGTTCATATAACACCAATTTGCAATAGACCGTATTATTAAAGCTTCCTTTTCATACAAATTCTTTAAAGAGTGACAGAGTCAGTCAGTGAGTCAATCAGTGAGTCCGTCAGTGAGTCCATCAGTGAGTTCATCAGTGAGCCAGTGATGAGCGTAAATAAGTATTAGGGTTTAGTAATATATTAAACATGTAATTTATGTTTAAATGTTAAAAAATAAATTGGTTCTGATAAAAATCCGATTCAATCTCACATGCCCAAACACCCAGACCCGAAATGACTGATGATGAATGATCTGTAGATCACACAAATATTTGTTCTGTGCGAGAATTGAAACCGCGACACGAAGTGCAGAAAATATCATAAGAATGTGATCATTGAAAAACAGGCTCCAAAATGATTCTGCAATTGGTCCGTTTTACTGTTTGAAACGAGAAAGGGAAAGAAATAACACAACATAAATAAAATCCCCAACAAAGCTTAACCAATCAGACTAATGAATTCACTTAAAGATTCATCGCACTCATTACTCGATACGATTGCGGTGACGTGTGAACCGACCCTTACTATCGAGTGTCTAAACACGTCCCTTTGCCATTTAACCCGATTGATGACGTCACTATGTCCCCTTCGCCGCCACATTTGGGCTACGTGAGCTGTCCCCGGCCTTGTGTATTCTGAGTACATAAATAAAGTACATAAATACACAACTGTGTACATTTATGTGGCTTTCGTTTCGATGTTATGGGATTTCACGTTTTAGGAGATATTGTGGCTAGTTTTGATTAGATAAGATAGTTTTTGCGGTAATACACTTTTTTTGTTTTTATGCTGTCTGATGATGAGGCGAGCTAGTAATTCGCCTGGTGGTAAGTGTCACGCCTTTTTTGTTCATGGGGAAATCCTCATGAACTTCCTCCGCCTTGGAAAGGGTGGAAGAGCATGCCTAACTCTTGTCCGCTAAAGCCCCACGAGGTCCTTCCACTTACCTCTGGCTGCGGATAAGGTGCATGCTCTATCAGCATTAGACTGCACCCCCGGCAAGTATCGGCCTGTATGACGGGCCCCATCTCTCTGTGATCTTTTTTTTTATTGGTGTCCAGTGGATATTCTTCATGAACTTCCATCGCCCCGGGGAAGGACGAAGGAGTGTGCCGGACTCCTACCGGCTAAAACCAGTAGAGCGGTCATCTTCGGTCCC
This sequence comes from Diloba caeruleocephala, assembly GCA_947459985.1. Taxonomy (NCBI): domain Eukaryota; kingdom Metazoa; phylum Arthropoda; class Insecta; order Lepidoptera; family Noctuidae; genus Diloba; species Diloba caeruleocephala. The sequence goes on from OX381629.1 coordinate 9,476,951, forward strand.
TAAGGGAGACTACAGGTTCTCGTATGATCACACTAGAGCCGCCCACTGGTGCCACGCCTATAGACATATCTTGGAGAGGGTAACTGTAGAGCGGTCACCCCTCCGGGGGGATTTTAAAGCATACCCTAAAGCGTCCCGCGGCAGCGCATGACCACATGCGTGCTACCGTCTTCTCTTGGGTCGCTCGGTGTGGGCACACAGATTCGGTGTGGGAAATCCACGCACCCGTGAACCCAAAGGTCCCCCGACTTATAGCAACGACAGGGGGTTTCAGGCGTATGGGAATTAGGCGCCAGTTTGGTTGTTACCCCGGCTCGGTCCCCTCCTTCTTCGAGCGGGATCGGCCCTTCCCATCTTTGTGTGACTGGCGCACGCACCTGTCGTCAAAGTGGCGCGTGAAGAATACACGCGCCGCCGCGCACGGTGCGTTCGCTCAGGCCTGTTTCTGTTCGGGCGACGGACTGCCCTTAGTTCGTCGCCCGTAGGCCGCTCCTCATGGCGACCGGAGATCATTCAGCGCCCACGCTCGGTGCGTTTTCTGCGGCAGGGATCAGTAGCGGTCTCCTCCCGTCCCTGCTCGGCCACCTCCTTGTTAGCGTCATGCCTACCCATTTAGTTGGAGAAGAACGGGCAGGAAACTCCATGGTTACTCTTTTTAAATCATAATCTATAGTTACAATATTTGATATTGTAAGAACAATGTAGTCAAATATTATGTGGACAATGTAGGAGAAAAGAGTCTAAATTACATGAAGTTACACTACACAAGCCGGGTTTTAATATTTATATGATTAAATTGCCATGGTAGTATTAAGCTGAGCAATCCCAACAGACAGCATTCGTTCACGAGCATGATGCATGCATCAGCGTCGCTTCGCTCACCCATATTGTTTGGCAACTTAGCGACCCGATACACGACGCCACCTTTACTTAGTTTACCTCTTAATGTACGCATATTTTTCTATTCTTTATTTTTTAATATCAATGAATTTTATTTATCTAATTCTACATATCGTATTCATCGTATAACATTACATTATTTATTTTTTACAGCCCAGCCAGCCAATACTATTGAATTATTGTATGATTCAAAATATTTGTTATTCCATTCCTATATTCCATTTATTTTATTCAAATCAGATTTTATTTTATATTACTAACGTAGGTCATACATTTTATCGTAACGAGTTCTGAACATATGTTGGATGAATGCTAAATGAATTTGATCTCAGTGTTGAGTACATTCGATAGCTTGAAACCAAATACAAATACCAGAGGAAGGGGGCAGCAGCGTCCCTTCCGTAGAATAGTAGGCATACTGCGCTCACCAAACTGCTAAGCGTGGTGAGTACTGGCAAATTACCTCCAGTTTCTTTTTTAACTTTATCCACACTATTATTTCTCCTGTGTCGTGGGTGCGTTTACACAATAAACCCAGACCCGGAACAACTACCTGCAGATTGTACAAATAATGTTTGTTCCGTGTTCCCACACGAATCATCTTGCGAATCACAACTTGAACAACTCTGACACACGGTTGACCACCAACCAAACTGAAAGAAAATTAAAAGAAGAAATTTTGTTTGTATGTAGAGAGTAATATATGAAACTACTCAAACGATTCTAAAATTTCTTTAACTAATAGAAAGCTAGACTATGCTTGATTGATACTGGCTATATATATATATATCTATACTAGCTTTTACCCGCGGCTTCGCTCGCATTGAAACCATTAAATAAATCTATTTTTTATCGTTCATATATTTTTTTTAAATTAAAAGTATCATATGTTACTTCTAATACCTTCAAGAATATGTGTACAAAGTTTCATGATGATCGGCTAAGTCATTTTCGCGTGAAAGCGTAACAAATAAACTTACATTCACATTTATGTAACATAATATTAGTATGATTGATAAAAATAAATGCGCGGGTGAAACTGCGGACAACAGCTAGTTACATATAAAATACATACCTTTTAACGGCACGGTTAGTGCAGTAAGTAAACAATTGGCTTACGGAACTACATGTCGCGTATTCGATCCCCGCATGGAACAAATTTTTATATGGTCTACATTTAGTTGTTTCGGGTCTACGTGTTTGTGCATGTGAGATTTATGGCTGTTCTGTGTGGAGCAATGTTTTTAAATACTTAAAGAACAAATAATGCTCTTTTCACATTATTACAAATTTTCTATTTTATTTTGTTAGTCTAAACAGAATGCGCCAAGATGCAAAAGAGATGTCGAATCAGCAGCATAGATCTAATCTGAACCTGGATTCTTTGCCTAGAACTAGACTCAAAGGTCTACTTTCTGAGATTACCTAGACTAGATTCCATTGGAGATTTTTAGGTATATAGTTGAAAGAATAAGAAATAAAAAATTTCACAGTATTACATTTTTATTCAAAGAAGAATGTCGTACTTGGAATTTATAGGGGCTTAGTTTTATGTGTCTGCGAAGGTTTTTGGGACATTTTTCTTATAATAAATAAATAAATTTTGTAAAATTATGAAAATACTCTTGAGGAGTATAAAGCTCAATTCAGACTTATACTTTATTCCGTTCATTTCTTCTGTAACATTATATAACTATTATGTGTAACATTAACTATTAAATAAACATTATACTTCATGCCTAGGTAATACGTACGGTCGCTCTAGTGAGATCTTACGAGGACCTGGAGCCCCCCTTCGGTGCCGAAGATGATCGCTCCAGTGGTTTTAGCCGGTAGGAGTCCGGCATACCCCTTCGCCTTTCCCCGGGGTGAAGGAAGTTCCATGTAGAATTTCCACTGGACATCAATAAAAAAAAAGGTAATACGTACGGTCAACAACAAAAATAGCTGAACATTTCAGTTTTTAAACATGGCATTAACTGGAAAACAAATTGCAATATTAACACTTAATAACAACTTTGAATATGCAGGAACTGCAATTTGATTAAACACAAAAACAAGTTGGAATATGCAGGAACTGCATTCTGATTAAACACAATAATAAGTTTGAATATGCGAGAACTGCATTTTGATTATTTTACAATGTTTAAAACTCATATTGTGCTTCAATTAGCTTTTTATATAAAGCCTTGTTTAAAAACTAATAATATATATTATATCCTTTATTTTCTTAACATACATGTTTATGGTGCCGGCTCAGAATACCACCACCCCATCTCATCCTATGGGCTTCGTAAAATTAGCCGGAGGATGGGCAGCAGCGTCCTTCGAGTACATTAACAACTCAACTGCGATCGCCAACCCGTCTGCCAAGCGTGGCGATTATGCAAATATGCAACACACCCATATCGGTCGTTGTGGTGATCTTTGGGGGAGGCCTGTGTCCAGCAGTGGACTTAATTTACTCCTCAAATGCACAACATACATTTCTTCTAAAAACAAAGTCAGCTGTTGTAATTTGCCTCTGCGTCATTCCGCCTAAATACCGATCATTGGTGACAGGAAATGTTAAATGCAATCTTATTTAATTATTAATAAGAACGATTAATATAAATTCCAAGAAAAAGTAATAAAACAGTTCTTAAAAATTAATTTAAACACACGCGGCACCACTATGACGCATGTGAAAACATAATAAGAATCCGAATCGTAGCCCGATTATCGGACCTCCAAAAATATTTGTTCAACCGCTCATTTCGGGGACAATAGATCAAAATTGTGTTGACTTTAAATTGCCTTGGCTAAATTCTACAAAAGCGAAACTCGCCACCTTAAAGTCCTTCATCAGAAAATACTCCTAGTTTTTTTATCAGTTTTTATTTAACAATGTTTGTCCCTACCGCGGTCGGGGCTCAAATTGACGACATTAGCGTTTAAGAGCCAGAAAATAAAATTGTTCCCTCTAAGTGCACTCATTTCCCTGTCTCCGTTCTTTCATCATTGAGTTTTCTGCGGACCTGGCTTGTACTGTTATTTTATTTATTTTCTAGACTATCTCAAGGTTGTTTTTGTTTAAAGTATTCTTTGAGTCCTGAAGTTCATTTTCTGTTTTCTGTTTTTTAAGCGATGCACCATCTTGTTTTGTTTATTCAACTGAATGAATATTTCAACTATAATATATATATAATATATAATATATATATATCACCAAGCACCATGACTGAAATGGATTGTTTTATTGCAAGAGTAATTTCATACACTATCACAAGCATATATATGTATGTATAAACTCATGTCATTTGTCATACAAATATTTGTTCATGCTCAGACATGAAATCCATAGTCTGGACATCTTTTGCAGTTGGAATTGCTTAAGCATGAATTATTTGAATTGATGGTCAAATTGAATTAATTTATCATCATCATCGTGTCAGACCAAAATACGTCTACTGCTGAACAAAAGCCCCCATAAGACAACTAACCGGTTACATGCGTATGTCGCAATGATTTGGGGGAATTTGCTAGTACTCACCACGCTTGGCAGGTGTGTTGGTGAACGCAGCACGTCTACTGTTCCACAGAAATGACGCTCATTCCTCTTAAAATCCCTTAATGATGAATTACACACGGATAATGAATTACTTTATTGGATTAATTACGTACATTATGGATGGATATAAATGGATGTTTCTTAGACTCTATTAATATATAAGATATCTATATATAAGATCATATAAGATATCTCTATATAAGAATTTAAATATATTCGCCTACTATTTGTAATAAAAGTGCAATAGATTAATATCTCGATATTCAAGATGACAACTTTTTACTGGAATGGGAATCTACCGTGGACTACGCCCTTCGCTGGGACGGAGTGGTATGCCGTACTTTTACCGACTAAAATCTCCTGAGCTGTCTTCGGTCTTCACACCGAAGGGGGCTGTCGGTTCTCGAGAGTAACCGCACCAGAGCCGCCTTAGTGCAACGCCTTTACTGGCACATCTCGGAGGGGCCGATTGGAAAGCGATCACTCTCTTAAGGAGAGAGGAGGCGACTGTAAAGAAGCCGCCCCAAAACATCACGGGGGGAGGATTGTGAAGGATCTCCCCGAAGCCCCGCTAACTGGTCCCCTTCCTATCCTTTTCACAAATTTGTTGGGCAATATCAGTATTCTACACGGATCATCTGCCACGTATCTCTACCACCTAATTAATATTTAATACTAGCTGCGACCCGCGGTTTCACCGGCGTTGAATTTAAAAGAAATTTAGAGTACTTTGACATAGACACTTGACATAGAATATATATATTGGATTTCAAGGTTTTTTCGCGCGGAACAATAATTATTTTTCTAAAATAAAACTAGCCTAAGTTATTCCTTCATCAGCTATCTGCCAGTGAAAGTCCCGTCAAAATAGGTCCAGCCGTTTCGGAGATTACCCGGAACAAACAGACAGAAGACAAAAAACAAAATTTTTTTTTGATACAGTTACCGTATATACTTTCATATGCATTTAGTAAAAAGCTGTTTTGACATTACAAACAGACACTTCAATTTTATTTATTTGTATAGATAGCCAGTGAAATTACTGGACATAGAGACTAAACATTGCCTTTCGCTATTGACTGTTCACAGTTACACCGTCTGTGGACCTACTATGTTTTGTCTCTGCTACATCCTGATGTCGACTGGTAGAAAATGCCTAATGGCATTGAGTCCACCTCTGAACAGTTTTAGTGCAAAAAGTATGAAATAGAATAGAATAGAATTTAATAGAATAAAATAAAATAAATTTTACATTAAATAAATAAAATAAATAAATAAATAGAATAACGAATGTCGCGAGGCAATGAGCGCCGTCTGATACCACGCTGGACTACTCCTGGCTACCAATACAATCAAGCAACGCAAGCGAGACGCTTACCATGATGATTTCGTCGGCTTTCCAGATCCGTCAATAGGAGGTCAAAAAATATTTGAACGACCTTCTTTGTTTATGGACACGAAAAGAAATAATCACGCATAAAATTACACAACACAACGTTGCACTCAAATTTTACTTTAAATTTGTACGGTTATCGCAATCAAAAAAGTTTTTTTCCAAAACCGATACCTCAGGTTACGTAGACTGTAACGACTATTATAGGTATCCATATGACCCCGGGAAGACGGTGGTGCGCACGTGGGCACATGCCGCCGTGTTCGTAGCACAGCGCACAGCGAGGCTTGGAGGGCTTTACAATCCTCCCCGAGAACTGCCTGGGGGCGATCTTTTTACAGTCACCTTCCCTCCGCTAGCGGGGATGACCGCTTTACATTCATCCCCTCCGAGATGTGCCTAAGGCGTGGCATCACTGGGGGCTCTAGTGTGACCTTACGAGGACCTGGATCCCTTCTTCGGTACTGAAGATCACCACTCCAGTGGTTTTTACCACGGCATACCCCTTCGCCTTTCCCAGGGGCGAAAGAAGTTCATGTTGAATTTCCACTGGACACCTAATAAGGTATCCTTATGACAAACAGGCGCGTAGGCTTAACGTGCTGTCCAACTCACGGTGGGGCCATTGGCGCGGCAAGTGGAGCTTAACTTTGCAAATCGACCATGCTACACAGTAGCTATTCAACCCAATCATCTTGAAAAACACAACTTTAACAGTTTCAAATTAATATTTTGACGGCACGGTTGGTGCAGTGGCTAAGTGATTGGCCCCTGATTTCTGCGCTAACTGTCGCGGGTTCAATCTTGTTTGAAGAATTGAAACCATTTATGAAACGGCTCAGCTAAATAACTGACAAGTAAAAACTCCTTGTTTCCGGATATTGATTATAAGCATGGAAACAATCGCTACGTGCGGACGTCCACTGCTGAAGAAGGGATCTCCCATAGCTTTCCACAATTGTACCGTCATTTTAGGTGGAATTTACCAGAACTCAACCACGCCGGGCGTGTGGATAGGTAAGCGCAGTATGGCTGTTATTCCACAGAAAGGACGCTGCTGCCCATCCCTCTAGCTTACAGTCAATGAAAATGTGGACCACATTGCAAAAAAGTGACGACTAAAGATTTGATGTTTTTGATGCCCCAACACGATGACTTTTCCTGTATCTTAGTTACAGTTTACAGACATACATCTCACATGTACAAACACCGAGACCCGAAACAAATATCGGTAGATCACACAAATATTTGTCATCCACAGCGCCAAGCCATAATAGTTTCGTTCATTACCACGAAAAATGAAATTTTATGGTTGTGTTTCTGCTGACATCCTAGAATAAATAAGTTGAAGTAATTGAACACATACAAAGTAAAGATTCCAAGAAAGAGAGTAATTTAAACTGGATTGAAATAACATTAAAAATATCGTCATCATCTACTGGTAGCATCATTCATTGTCCGCTTGTCGGAAGTCGGTAATTTGTTTGGTAAATTGTCAATATTTCTCCTCGTAATTGTACTAAATTACCTCATTTCGTACTAATAATAGTCATAAAAATTCCTTGTTTTGTTACACAGTCAACCAACGCGCACGCTTGGGTTAGTTGTCACCCGCTTTTGTGTTTGTAGGTAAAATAGTTCCTGACTATATAGTACCCAATTTAACATCAAGTTTACGTAAGTAGCACCGCTGTCATGTATGGGAGCACCTCGATACCAGCTTGGACCTCTTGACTCAATCCAAAACGTGCAGTTAGGATCCTAACCTGTTTCTAGACCTAAGAATCGTCAACGATCTCAAGCTCCCAAAAATTCTAGAACCCCTAAGTCTAAGGAAAGATTTTGTCGGCATAGCGAAGCCTGTGTGAGTTCTACCGCTGTACAACGGACAGTTTTCTAAAGAATTTTTGATCAAATCACTTTGTCATCGGCAGGGATTCAGCCATGACCTTAAAGCCAAAATGGTCTCGTGCTTTACGGTTTTAGAGGAACTTCTTCCCGTGCACGCAGACCGTTGTAGAATAAGCTCCCCAGCGAGGTTTTCCGACAGCATGTAGCTCTCCAAACAGAGCGTGAAAAGATTTTGACAGACGCTAGCAATTAATAACGCTGGTTTTGCAAGCGTTCATAGGTTACGGTAAACACTTACCATCACCAGAGCAGTGTGAGTGCTTGCCACCGTATTCTCTGGTCGTTGATACTTGCTACTCGTACATGCATATGCTGGTTAGTTCCCGTTAAAGAATAGGCCACTTCAAAAGAAAAAAAAATTGTGTGTCAATACATATCCCCATATGTATTGACACACAATTTTCTTTCTTTTAATCACTAATTGTCCGCTAGCAATGGTCATTATGACAATACCTATGACTATTAATTGTAGTGATCATAAGGAGGCTCATGTCCAGGCTGTTACGCAGATTTTTTACAATACTACCACTGGATGAGGGTCTCAATACAGCGCGACTTTCATAAGCGTACTCTATTATAGCTGGACTTATTCATACATATACATATGCTTATACAGTCCATTGTTTCGAAGAAATCTAGTATATTGTTAAAATTTCACACCGTGAGTAAACTCTGGACTTAATTCAAAGGTATCTAATTCTAACTCTGCTCTACACAAGTTTGTACGTAAATCTTCTGTTTTGTTTCACTCACTTGTTTGGTGACAGGCAAAGTTGGAATTTGTTTTAAAATTTATTCCCGTGGAATACTGCCATTCTGTTTCCTCTTACATCCGTTGTTTGAATTCTAAATGGGCGGAAAAGTTTTGTGTGCGTCGCCATCTTTTTGTAAGGAATGGACGAAAAAAGTCTGTCCTGATGGTTTCGGAAATTAAATTTTTGGTGAATTGATATACATAATGAGTTTTCATGAAGATCTGTGTAATTTAGACTTTTGGAACGATTCTGGATTTTCCACTGAATTTTTTGGCACATGATATCGTTATGTTAAGAAACTGTGTGTTCTTTTTGTACTTTTCTTCAAGCTTATCACGGGATTGCAAACGCAATAACAATTCTTCATTTCATTATTTCGGCCAAATAACGTCCTCTGCTGGATACAGGCCTCCCCCAAAGATCACTACATCGACTCGACCGATATGGGTGTGTTGTGTGCTCGCTGGGGGGTTTTGCCATAATCGCCACGCTTGGCAGGCGGGTTGGCGATCGCAGTTTAGTTGTTAATGTACTCGACGGACGCTGCTGCCCATCCTCCGGCTAATCCCATAGTCGCCTTTTACGCACCCAAGGTATGAGATGGGTTGGTGCTATTCGTAGCCGGCACCACACAGCACATAATTCTTCATACAAATTGAATTGAAGTGTCGCGTTCTCATGACGTAAAGAGAGCGTTTAAGATCATGGAACCGGCGCGCGTTGCAGTCTACTGAAAGAATATACAACATATCACCGTTTAGTATTTCGCGATGATTACTCATTATAATGAGACACCTTTAAAAGGATAACATCGCGTATATTACGAATTTTAGTTTTTTCTAACGTTTCGAATACTGCACGTCTCTCCTAAACGATCGGTTACATCCCGTGTGTCGTCATTTTAGAGGGAATTTTTCAGTACTCACCACAGTTGGCAGTTAAGTTGATGAGTGCAGAATGGCTGCGCTGCCACAGAAGGGAAGCTGCTGCCCATTGCTCTAGTTTGGATTTCCTTAATCACTTTTAAGACATCGACGGGAGGAGATAAAAGGGTGCTATCTCCTAATCCGGACAAAATACAAAACATTTTCTTAACATAAGAATTGCAGCGCTAGAGAACAGTTGGAAATAAAAGGAGAGACATTGTTTCTAGAGAAAGGCGTTAGAAAAGAAGACGTTAGATCACCCAAAATATTAATAGCGCTACTGGAACACACATTTAATAAGCGAAAATTGGACAAAAGTAGACAATCAACCTATAAATCATTTTCATCATCATTTCAGCCGAAAAACTTCCACGGCTGAAGAACAAAGGCTTCTCCATATATTACCAAAACTACCACGCTTGCACGGAACAACTATCTGTAGGACAACTAATATTTGTTCCATGGTAGAAACGAACCCATTTAGGGCAGAAAGCCAATCATGCGATTGGCCCCACTGCAACATAAATGTTAATGGGATGCAGTGACCACCCACCCGTCAATATTAGACGCTTCAACAAGTACAGTTTCATCCAAGGATGAACCCGATAGGCGCTAAGCTGATGTCCGTGTCCCGCAGGGGGTGTCCTAAGCAAGTTAAATATTAATTTTAAGCCTGGCTGGAAGCCTCTTTTGGCTTCGCCAGAAATGTCCAGTTGAACAGCCACATTTCCAAAAAAAATTTGCGAGAAGCCCCACAAAATGATAACCCCGATAATCGTTCTACATGCACTACCATTAATTTTACAAAAAACACAGGATTCTCCATCTCAATTAACAGTTATATATAAGCATTCTTTTAGATTCAACCAACTATTTTCAGTATCGAAATATGAGAACCCATAACATATCTAGTAAGTATATTATAGTTGGGAGTGCTTGTCGTTGTAGCTTGTCAGTTAATGAGAGGCCGAGCTCATTTTTATTTCTAACAAAAATCAACGCTCTTCTAAAACTGTATCTCGAGTTTTATTTATATTGTAAAACACTGATAATAGTAATTATTATTGTTTGTTGCTCATAGGTCATCCCGTAATACTCTAGTGTGATCTTACGAGGACCTAGAGCTAGAGACCACTTTTGGTGCTGAAGATGACCGCTGCAGTGGTTTCAGCCGGTGGGGGTCCGGCATACCCCTTCGCCTTTCCCCGGAGCGCAGGAAGTGCATGACGAAACTCCACTGAGGACCAATAAAAAAAAATGCTTTCTTGATGTCAACAATTTGTCCCTCTTCACGGGTTACCAATATTTTCATAGGCTAAAAGTTGTCTTTTTAAGAAAGGAACTATAAAAAATGATTAATTCGAAGTTGAGTGACACATTTATATGAGCTTCTTTTGTAGACTGCTGGCTACCTACTTAATAGAGTAACTATAATCACAGCACATAAAACAGATTGGTAATGACATTATTATTTCATCCATATACATATGCTCATTACTCAAAGCTCCTCGCCACCGTACACATTTGTAAATAATAAATTGTAAATGTAAATAATAAATACTTTAGAAACTGTTTGTACGTAACCTGAACTTAGATCTATGTTTAGATTATTTTTACTACGTATGCTGTGGTCTCCTGTAATTGAGGAAGCACAGTGTCTTGTAAAATACTACTGTAAGAAAATATATGTAATGTGTATTCCTTGTTGGAGGTCCTAATAATAAATAAATAAATATAATTAACTAAACATGTACTTAAAAATTGTTAGAAAATATTGTTTTAATAAGTTTTAAAGTTTTACTTTAGCTTCGAGGTAGTTTTTATACAATAAAGATGTTTATAATTAAAGCAGTACCTAGATAGCCAGCTCAGCAATAAAATCAGTAGCATTTGCTTTTAAATTATCATCATTATATCAGCCAAAGGACGCCCACTACTGAACAAAGGATATTATCCCCCATAGATTCACATAATTGTATCATCATTTTGGGGGTAATTTGCCAGTACTCACTACGCTTGGCAGGCGTGAGCGCAGTATTGCTACTGTTGTGCACAAAAAGGATGCTACTGCCAATATCACTAATAAGAGTCTAAACTTCTTAAAAAGTCTACTAAACAAGCCTGACTATAATATTTTTTTAAGTTTTGACTACATTGTCATGGCAGCATTTGGCTGACCAGTCCCAACAGACGGCACTCGTTCACGCGCATGACGCATGCATCAGCATCGCTTAGCTCAACCACATTTTAGGGAAACATAGCGACCCAATTCACGACGCCACCAACAGCAGAACACTTGAGTGTGCATGATATACTTAAACTGCCAGACAACTATCACGTCATCATTTTTTTTTCATCATTTCGGCCGAATGAAATCCACTGCTGGTCACAGGCCTCCCCCAAAGATCACCACTACACCTACTTTTTTTTAAAACGTTGCCCTACTCTAGATTTCTCCTGTGTCGTGGCCTCGTGGGTGCGTTTACAGAGATGAATTCCACATACAATACACCCAGACCCGGAATAACTACCTGCAGATCATACAAATATTTGTTCCGTGCGGGAATCGAACCTACGACCCGGAGCGCAGCAGCCGACTGTTTCAGTCACTGCACCAACCGTGCCGTTGAAACATCAAAACCAAGAATATCAATATAAGCCTATCTACACAGCTTCTGCTTTATAATGGGCATTAATTTAATTTTTGAACGAACCTTAGTGAATCCAAACTGTTTGCAATGCAGTAACTGGTACATATTAAATGGCTTTGTATTTGATCCAAAATAAGTTTATCGTATATTTTGCTTTGCCGTGTGACCACCACCCCATTTCATCCCGTGGGTGTCGTAAAAGTCGACTAAGGGATTAGCCGGAGGATGGGCAGCAGCGTCCTTCGAGTACATTAACAGCTCAACTGCGATCGCCAACCCGTCTGCCAAGCGTGGCAAGACCCCTCAATGAGCCCCCAACACACCCATATCGGTCGTTGTGGTGATCTTTGGGGGAGGCCTGTGTCTAGCAGTGGACTCCATTCGGCCGAAATGATGATGATGATGATGATATTTTGCTAAATGTAGGTAGTATCCAAATAAGTTTAACATTTGTAACAGACCGTGGAGTAAATTAAAACTCGGTTTCACAATTATATTACAGGTATATTTTAGGGCAGAGTTTCCACCTTGCACTACTCGTTTACAGAAAGATCCTTCATAATGCAATGCTTCTACTTTTATACGGTTCAGAATCCGTTACAATACATTTCGAAGATAAAACTTAAGGTATATTATATTTAAAAATGTAACCAGTGTTATTCGAAAAACTAAATATAAACAAACTATTTATACAAGCATTAAATATTCAAATATGAATAATACTGGATTAACTAAATTATTTAAGTGATTATTTTATACTCAAGTTATTTAATATCCGACAGTCTCATATGACGTCACTACTGGTAAACTTAAATAGATGGACAATGAAAGTAAATGATATTAATATATAATAAATAGGAGATACTGATTTAGAACATAAATAATTAAATATTACAGGTCCCAAATAATTAGTATCCACAGTCTAAATATAAATAAATATGGGGATGTGACGCATGTTGTGATGGCTTCACAAGGGGCGGTCATTAGTCGCTAACACATTAGTAGGGTCAGTTGTTCTACCCGATTTAAATAATGGAATTATTATATTTATTTATATACTCTTAAATGTACACCAAAAAATAGTTCCAGAAGTTTTTAACTAAGTTAAAGTGCAATATTCAAGAACATCTATCATAATCATCATCATATTAGTTAATGGATGTCCACAGCTGGGGAGTTTTCCAGTATTCGCCACGCTTGGCGGAATGGCAGAATGGCTGCTGCCCATCCCTCTGGCTTAGAGTAAGCATAGTCGCCTTTTACGACATCCACGAGAGGAGATGGAGTGAAAATTACGTAATTCAACTACACAGGGACGTGTTAAGAGGCCTCACGAGTTACCCAGAAAAAGAGCTCAAATCTCTTCCTTGGTAGAAGGATAATCTACCTACAAAACGAATAACATAGCTCGATTTTTAATCTCCCAGTCTCGGTATTTCTTTTTATTTTCATTCTGTCCATCTGATATCTGCATAGAGGGACGGTCGCGACTACAATTTAGCGGTAACCATTGTCAAGTCGCAGTCGCTACAATCAACGGCTTCGTTCATGATGAGAGTAGTCGTGTGTACGGACGAGAAGATATTGCGTCGAACATTTTTTTTTGTTTTACTCCGTATCACCTATAACTAAGCAATCGTCTCCCATGAACATCCGCATTATCAGAGGAGTGCGTGCGTGCTTAAAGATCGTAAGTGTTCGGGAAAACCGCTGACGGAAATTACGTCGTGCGAGGCAACAAGTGATGAGTAAACCGTACAGTGCAGATATCAAGGTGGTGAGAAGGAAATTTTGACTTCAGGCAGGTGGTGGTGCCATGGCGGAAATCAGCGGCTGGAAGCATATTGGTCAGTTCCTCGGAGCGCTCTCCGTTATATATGCGATAGAATATGCATAAAGACAAAGCCTGACCGCAACGCCAGAGGATAATAAATTGTTAGAAAAGTATGCTGTTTTCACCGACTTCAAAAAGGAGGAGTTCTTCAATTCATATGTTCTTTTTATGTATGTACACCGACTACTCCAAGATTTATAAACCGATTTGGCCAATTAATTTTTAATAGGTGACTAATGATTTCGAATTAGTTGCATATAATTTCATTACATTTGATTGAGCTGTTTTTTAACCAGCTTCAATAAACTGTTTTAAATTAACTGCGCTAATCTAAAGGATGTCTTAATAGTTCACCGATTCCTCCAAGCTTAGAGAACCAACGGATTTAAGTCATTCTGATTTAATTTAGTGTTAAATACTCTTGAATTGATTTCATATAAATATTCGACGGCATGGTTGGTGCAGTGGCTGATACAGTCGGCTGCTGCGCTCCGGGTCACGGGTTCGATTCCCGCACGGAACAAATATTTGTATGATCTGCAGATAGTTGTTCCGGGTCTGGGTGTATTGTGTGTGGAATTTATGTCTGTAAACATAGTTGACCACGACACAGGAGAAATCCTAGTGCGGGGAAATGTTTATTCAAAAAAATAAAAAACTTTGTTTGGTTAAGTGTTTCTTATGACATCAGCTCTGACATCCGTGAGTTGTGACTGTCTACTAACTTAGATAAGTAGGCCAACGGTGAACACGCAGACCAACGAGAAATTATATTTTATACCTGGCCCTGCCCGACTTCATAAATAGAGGTTTTTTATTCTTTTATATTATTTATATTTATATTTAAACCATTAACTTTGGCAGGGAATGTTTGGTAACCTTAATGACTATGGCTTATTACATCTCCTTGTACTGGAGCTCATTGCCTAGTTAGTAGACTGTGATAGAATAAGCAATTATAATCATTTATTCGTTGCTAGTTTTGTTACCTTATTTTTTTTTATCTAACCTACTTTAAATGTTTATTATAAATAATAATTATAATTTCGGCTGAATGAAGTCCACTGCTGGACAAGTGGACACAGGCCTCCCTAAAGATCACCACAACGACCGATATGGATGTGTTGTGGGCCCATTGGGGGATTTTGCCATTATCGCCACGCTTGGCAGGCGGGTTGGCGATCGCAGTTGAGTAGTTACTATACTCGAAGGACGCTGCTGCCCATTCTCTGGCTAATCTCTTAGTCGACTTTAACGACACCCACGGGAGCAGATGGGGTGGTGGTATTCTGAGCCGGCACCACACGGCAATGTTTATTATAAAGCCATAAAACGATTTATTTAACGCGCATAATAACTTGTTGATAACTTAAACAATACAATGATTAAACATAAATATTCTTGTTAAGATACGTTCATTACCTTGAAGAGTGGGTGGGTACTGTACAGAAACAAGATATAGTGATATTGCGCGTTTGACCCGGGGCGTGTGACCGCACTGACTTACTTTCGATTAAATTACTGCTTACCTAAATTAGGTAAATAAATTCGAACTTACAAAATGTATGGCAAGGACATTGGTTCTACAAGTAGAGGTCCTTTAGAGGATTTTAAAGCAAGTAGAGGTCCTTTAGAGGATTTTAAAGTAATGATAAAGGTACTGGCTACTCTTCATGGTCGCGCTATAGAAATATAGTCAAGTATTATCTCGGGTTATGCGATAATAATAAGCTATACTGCAATTAATCTAAGATTGACCAAAATCTCTAGGTACATTGAACACCTCTTTGGTGTGAATATCCAACCAATATAAAAAAGTATATCAAATGTGAAATGAGAGACTACAACTGAAAACATAGAAAAAACAATTGAACGGTACGACGCTGCCGACATATTTTTTGGAATTTTAACATTTTTGTGAAATATTTTATGGATATGATGTAAGAGTAATTAATGTAAACACCGTACAGCGTTGCCTTATACTAGATATTGGCGAAATTGTGGAAGATACTCTACAGAAGCTAAAAATCTAAGAGAAGAAGAAGTAGATTTGAATATGCTTTGACATGAGTTTAGGAATTCGTAAGAATGTCGAGCAAATATTTGTTTCATCGCCTAAACTATACAGTTGTGTGAGAGAAAAATATAAGAATATATAATTGATATTATTCATCATCATATCAGACATACAACGTCCACTACTGAACAAAGGCCTCCCCCATAGATTTCCACAACTGTGTCATCATACTGCGGGGAATTTGCCAGTACTCACCACGCTTGGCAGGCGGGTTGGTGAGCGCAGAATGGCTACTGTTCCATAGAAAGGACGCTGCTGCCCATCCCTCTGGTTTAGAGTCCCTTAGTGGCCTTTTTCGACCTCCACGGGAGCTACATTCTTAATCCGATCACCACACGGATAATAATAATAGCTTATTAATACTTTCAAATTATATTTTTTGGCATACTTGGGCTATATTTTTTGGTCAAATTTTAAGTCGCATTAAGTTAAAGGCATATTAATTATTACTGATGAAAATAAACACTGTTTAGTTCAATATAACTTGAGTACTACACTGTGACAGTAGGTTAATGTGCGGCGGGGGTAGCCTTTGGGCCACCTCTAAGCCGAACTTTTATTTGGGCGGAGGCACTAACTTGCTGAGCGAGTCGCCACTACTGCGTGCACTTCGCACTCTCAACCTCGTAGCAAGGGACACAGACATATTTAGTTGCACATTGAG
The DNA here is from genome assembly GCA_947459985.1 of Diloba caeruleocephala. Taxonomy (NCBI): domain Eukaryota; kingdom Metazoa; phylum Arthropoda; class Insecta; order Lepidoptera; family Noctuidae; genus Diloba; species Diloba caeruleocephala. Next base: position 9,493,612 of record OX381629.1, read on the forward strand.
TGAATTCACAAAGAAAACATTGTATATAATATGTTATACCTAATAAGATTTAAAACTGTTTGAGATTTGTTGTACGCTATTGTATTGGGCTATGGCTGTAAAAATAGTTGTAAGTGTGGATAAATAAATAATTTATAATATAATGCTTTAGATTGATCTGCTTTTAAATCGTTAGGCTAGCTAGCTAGTTATTGTAAAAAAGTTATGCCTAAACGTTTATGCAGAATATTATGCATAACGACAAATAGGATAATTGAAAGTATGCCATGATAAATTATTACATACAATTTTATGCGAATCAATAGTGTAGCCAATGTAGGTTATGGTCAGTTACTTGATTTACGCGAAATCAGTTGGTGAACGACTTCTTTGACCTTTTGGGAACCCAGGTAGTATGGTGCTATTGCAGTGAAGCAGTGGTTGGACACCTGGACGATGGACTGGACACAGGAGAAAACTTAGTCTGGGCCATCGCATATAAAGCAGGCCTATAATAATCTGAACCGGACAACTTATCCTTTGTTCTGCGTTATATCCATTTAGCTACTGGACTGGTCCCAAGAAAGAGAAGAGATGTTATTTATTATCGGCTTCCTAGCTTAGTCTCAGTCAGAGTCCGCAGTGCTTAAATAAATGGATTGCGCATGCATTACCTGCACCAATATAAGTTGTAGTATGTTACTTGATTTACGCGAAATCAGTTGGTGAACGACTTGCTTGACCTTTTGGAAACTCAGAAAGGAGCAGGATTAGGAGATGCTGTTGCACTGAAGCAGTGGGTGGACACCTGGATGATTAGTTAGCGTCCAGTTGTTGCTTCACCGCTGTTTAATAATGAACTAGCTCATTATTTGCTTTGAGCACACTGCACAAAACCAGACTACCTGTTGTGGCGATTTTTTGGGGTAGGTCTGTGACCAGCAGTGGACGCTTTGTAAACTGAAATGATAGTGATGGTCATGAAAACACTTACTATACGGTAAGTCAGGTAAGGTATACACCCCCCAACATGTTCGCCAACAAAAATGTTTGATCCTACACAATATAGTCCCCTATATCCATAGTATCCGAAGCACCTCATAACGCATTATTGCCAGCCCGAGACGGGACATGTACCTGCTAACGTGCATTGTTGTCGCGATGCCTTTTTAAAAGCACAACAAAGCCACAAGGCATGCATCGTAGCCTATGCTGATAGACACGCGTTTTGATGCGTACAGGGTGATACGAATTAGTATTGGATAATATTATTATTTTTTGGTTTCATTTAAAGACCACATGAGACGTTCATAGTCAGTAGCCAGCTGAGGTTAATATTTAAACTTAATATATCCGTGCTTCGGAAGGTAAGTTAAATCATTAGTCCTGGTTGTTGTCATTGGACGGTAGTCGCCTTTGGACGGCTTCAACGGCCATTAAACATACCAAAAAGCGGTCAAGTGCGAGTTGAACTCGCGTGGAGAGGGTTCCGAAATTGCTGAATAACTAACTTATCCCAAGAACAAACTTAACATCATAGTTGTAAAATACGTTTTCCCATACAATCCAACCGCAAACGTAAGTTTGTACGCTCATTATTGTAAGATTTACCATGTTATTTTAAGACCATATACTTCTTATAGGTTTTAATGTAATCTATAGGTAAAGAGCTATTTGCTACATTTTTTCAGAATTTTTGCTTAGTATTTTTGGAGATGAGGCGAGGTTAATTTTTGTATATTTTCTTAAATAATTTTAAAATTTATACATTTTAAATTTTTAAAATAAATAAATATGAGACCCTCACAATAAGCCCTTCCATTTCATAGTTACACGCAAGTTCGCAAAACTTTATTCTTTAATTTTCTATATTTCCCCCCAAAAGTGACTCCCATATGCAAAATTTATTCAAAGTCAAAGTCAAATGTTTTTTATTTCAAATAAACCAATTACTGGCACTTATGAAACGTCAGAATTTAAATTGCTTATTTATTTACGTACGTAGGTTGCTAAAAATCTATATGTGTACCAAATTTCAACTTAATTGGTCTAGTAGATTTGGAGCAAATTGGCTGTAACAGACGGACAGACAGACACACGAGTGATCCTATATGCGTTCCGCCGTTTTTTCCTTTGGACGTTCGGAACCCTAAAAAAGGTGAAGCGACGTCTTATAACCTCGTTGTCTAAAGAGTCAATCATTCAAGACATAAGAACGGGAACGCTGTGTAATCTCGAACGGTGTTCAACCAATGCATTTTGTCCAGATTGTTTTTTATAATCATCATCGTTATATCAACCAAAGATGTCCACTGCTGAACAAACGCCTTCCCCATAAACGACCGGCTACAAACCCCGTGTCGTCATTTTGGAGGGAATTTTCCAGTAGTCACCACGCTTGGCAGGCGGGTTAGCGAGCGCAGAATATTGCTATTCCACAGAAGGGACGCTACTGCCCATCCCTGTAGTTTGCTGTATTCACAGAAAATATTTTTAATCACGAGTATTCGTTCCACACCTTTGTCGTTTACCTCTAAGTCAGTTTATGCGGTTACTTCATCTGTATTTTTGCGTTTATTCCAAATACGTTTTCTTTACAAAAGAATACCCATATCACAAAAAGATAAGATAAACTAGTGTTCCTTGGAGGAAACTGTGTGAAAACTAGGCAATAGCATTTCAGATGTTAGGCGTATCTCGTGTTGTCTAAATGAGGTCGCGAGGGTCCCGTGTGACCGTGTGATCAATTTTGTGTGTTACCGCTTATATAAATGTATAGGTTAGGTATTTTGCCGATACAAGGACCTGTGTATGATTATTTTTTTTACTGATAGATACGTGGTAACTAACTAGATATGACGGACTTGTATGAAATTATAATTTAATAATTTGTATATGATATCTTTTGGCGAATAAAATATATTTGTATTTGATGCCTTTTTTCCTTTTTCATTTTATTTATCACAGTTAAAAATCATCAAGAACTTCCACTGCCCCTTGGAAGGACGAAGAGGAATACCGGGACTCCTACCGGCTAAAATCACTGGAGCGGTCATCTTCGTCACAGAAGGGGGGCTCCAGGTTCTCGTATCATCACACTAGAGCCACCCACTGGTGCCACGCCTATAGGCACATCTCGGAGAGGGTGACTGTACAGTGGCCATCCCCGGAGAAATTATAAAGGATCGCCCGAAGCTTCACTGTGCGCTGTGTTAAAGCTGCGCACACGGCGGCGCCCGTATTATTATAAAATTCTTAAAAAGTCCATACTGCAACATTATATACTTCTTTGAAATAATAATTGTATTCTAAATATCAAAAGCACACGTTATATCTATTCACGTGAGCTTGTTATCATCCTGTACACAGTAATAAGGCAGAGTGCAGACGGCTTTGTCGTCATTCCGATGCACGGCCGTGTGTAAAGGCCTGTACTGTTTACGTCATTTGCGTTTAATTATGGGGGAGAGCGTGTGCAAATTTAATGGGGTGAAAGTGAGATGGAAATGCGTTGTGATTTTTGTTGGATTATCATGTAGTTGTAGCCCTAGAGAATACTGGCGAAGCCATGAATGCATTTTCAAAAAATAAGCCGTTTTGAACCAAAGCTCTCTTATCGATTGCTTCAAGACCCAAAATGCACTTCTTGGAGCAAATTGGGTTTTTTTTCTCCTTCATCAAACATGGAAGTAATAACAGTACATATATCTTTCAAATATGATATAAAGATGGCTGTGATTTTAAATTTAAGCCGGGCGATTATCCTTCCATGTATGCTTGATAATAGTAAACTTAAAGTCTACAGACAGGGAAATTCAAACACCAAGAAAATGAATTAGTTAGGTTCACCACCTATGAGAATTACGTATATCATAATATATCAGACAGGAGTATAGGACGTGTATCTATTTTCTGAAGCGATTTGTATATTCTTTTTACGAAATCTGATAAAATGTTGCTATAACAACTGGGTGTGTCGTTGATCTATACACTAACCACTAACCAATTTCTTCAAGGGAAGCCGATGAACATTGGGTTATATATTCTCTAAAGTCTACGATGTATAAAATAACGGGCATTCCAGATAACCCGTGTAAATAGGTAGGTAATTACAACAACAAAAAAACCGGTCAAATGCTAGTTGAATCCGCATGGAGAGGGTTCCGTACGATGAACATGTTGTCTGTCATGTTTTTTTTTAATGGACCCATATTTGTTTGTGGTAATTAAAAAAGGAAGTGTGGTACCAGATTGTAGAGGGAAATTGCTAAATATATTGTCTATTGTTGAATTCTGTTTTATACCAATAACTTATCCACAGATAAACTTAATATTGTTATTGCAAAACATATTATCCCATACATTCAAACTGCAAAAGCAAGTTTGTACGCACAAAATTGAAAGATTTATTTATTTATTATATATTTAATACTTGGTTGGACACTTGTTGTTTCTACCGATTCTACAACCTGACCCAACCATAATCTATCCCCAAAAAGCATTTCCCACCCATCAAAACCATGCCCTAACGGTCATACACCGCAAAATCAAACATGCAGGCAAATCCGCGCGAAAAGTGCCCCCTCGTACTTACAGAGGTTGCCACTAGTGCGGTGTTTGCGGATTTCAGCCGGATAACAATGGCCGACCGATACCCGGGCTTTGTTTTCACTTATCCGGAATACCCGGAACGCTCGTTACTCAAATAGCCCCTGCGTATGCTCAGCTATTGTTCAGTTTTTGAAGAAAATTATTATTGTTTTTGTGTGATTATTGTAATGAATGGCGTGAAATGATATTTGTAATGTCTGTTGATTAGAGAACGAAATGATAGTCGAAATTAGGATCTTTGTTTAGGACAATACAACGAATTTTTGAATTTTATGATGACTTTCTTTTACGCAATCTTCACATAGTCACCCCATTACTGTCCCACTGCTGGGCACGGGCCTTTTCCCACGATGAGAAAGGTTAGGCCTTAGCCTCGCTGGCCTATTGGTTTGCGCACTACACACCATTGAGAACATTTTTCAGGTGTTTCCTCACGATGTTTTCCTTCACCGTTAACACAAATGATAATCAAATTCTGATTCGCACGTGAATTTGAAAAGTCAGAAGTGTGAGCCGGGATCAAACTCAGACGGTCCTGTATGGAAATCATGTAATCAACCCCAAGGCTATCACTGCACCGATATTCGTATTAACCAAATCTCATGCTGAAATTCGTAAAAAATATGTAATTGAGTCAAACGGAACCCGTAAATAGTTGAGTTACGCGATTCACGTAGGTATCCGAACATACTTTGCTAACGTTTTAGTTTTATTATTGGGGAATTCATCCATAACCAAATAAAAAGCCTTCCACTGTGGCCTTACAACGGCTGGCAATTTTTAATACAAACAGAGAAGTAAATTGTTCGAACGAAATTGTTTTTAATTATTTATATTATATTCCACCACTCCATCTTCTCCCATGGATATTGTGAAAGGCGACTAAGAGACCAGTGGAATGGGCAGCAGCGTCCTTTCTGTGGAACATTACAGCGCTCACTAAACCGCCTGCCAAGCGTGGTGAGTACTGGAAAATTCCCCTCAAAATGATGATACAATAGTCGAATTCTATGGGGGAGCCTTTAGTTTAGCAGTGGACTTCCTTGGGCTGGTATAATGATGCCTTAATTAAAATCTACCAGGAATTAATGTTGATTATTATTAAAGCGAGTACCTACTTCTATATAATGCATTTCTTTCTTTATTTATATATATTGACTGGCGTGTTTATTGCCTTTAACTTCGTATTCGTAAAAGTAGTATTCGTTGCATCACTATCCTTGTCCGTAGCTGATACAATATTGATTTTTGAATAAAATACTACCAGGAGCTAATGTTGATTATTATTAAAGCAATACTTACTTCCATATAATAAATTACTTTCATTCTTTCTTTCTTCATATATATTGACTGTCATGTTTATTGCCTTCCACTTCGTATTCGTAAAAGTAATATTCGTTGCATCACTATCCTTGTCCATAGCTAATATAATATTGCTTTTTGAATTAACAACTACCAGGAGCTAATGTTGATTATTATTAAAGCAAGTACTTACTTCCATATAATAAATTACTTTCATTCTTTCTTTCTTTATATATATTGACTGGCATGTTTATTGCCTTTGACTTCGTATTCGAAAAAGTTGTATTAGTTGCATCACTATCCTTATCTATATGATCTAGGGCAGTGTGGTGCCACGGAGGATTGGTTCTGGATAGCACCTTATGTGTTGTGCCGGCGGGATGCCTACCACCGGATGAATGCCTTGCTTATGCCGTCACTAGGATGTATAAAAAACAAACCTTCAATTATGTGTGTATTTTCTTTCCTACACAGGAAGATCGGCAAAGCAGTTTTCAATACATACAGTTATTTTAATGACCCGTTTCTGTATGTAAAAATAACATGTTCTAGGATGTTTATCAATATGGTTATTCATTGAGCAAAATGCCGTGTGGTGCCGGCTCTGAATGCCACCACCCCATCTCTTCCCATGGGTGTCGTAAAAGTCGACTAAGGGATTAGCCGTAGGGTGGGCAGCAGCGTCCTTCGAGTTCATTAACAACTCAACTGCGACCGCCTAACCGCCTGCCAAGCGTGACGATTATGGCAAAACCCCCCAATGAGCCCACAACACATCCATATCGGTGGTTGTGGTGATCTTTGGGCCTGTGTCCAACAGTGGACTTCATTCGGCCGAAATGAATTGAGCAAACAATTTGTGTCTAATTCTTTTCAAGTCAATACCTATTCGTAAATTTACTACAGTTCTTAATATCATACTAGCAAACTGGGTGTCCCAATTTGTTACAGAATGCAGACGACAGTATCTCCGCTCGAAACTTACCAAAGTACTAGACAATTTGCAAACCAAATGTCTCTTTATATACTTTCATAATTCTTCTATCATCTTGCGAAATACAACAGCTGAACGAGTCTCTAGCACAACAAGAATAATACTTGTTGTATGAATAATATTATAGAAAAGTGACAGTGACATTTCACGGCATATGTCATCGGCTGATTGGACATGTTCAGCCCGTCTGTTCCATTGTTGGGACATGTTTGTACCGCGTCAATATTTGTGCACAACACTACGCGCTTAAGCGCCACGCTTCCATGGATGAATAAATTAACATTTTATTTTATGGGATTATGTTATGTAGTTATAGTGAAAGTTTGCGAATTAGGTACTATATCCGATACACAGGTGAGACAAAGATTTCACGATGACACGACACTGCGTGTGAACGGAGAGCGAAAATAAACTTTATTCATCATCATCATCATATCAGGCGAAAAACGTCCACTGCTGGACATAAGCCTCCCCAAAAATTGCCACAAAGACCGGTATAAAGAAAGAAAGTAACAATTTATTCTAATATGTATATGGTATGGGTTTGTGTTGTGTGCTCTTGGTAGATGGGTTGTAAAATCCGTGTGGTGTCCGGATTAAGAATATAGCATCACTCCATCTCTTCCCGTGGGTGTGGTAAATCAACTAAGGGACTCTAAACCAGAGGGATGGGCAGCAGCGTCCCTTCTGTGAAACATAAGCCATACTGCGCTCACCAGCCCGCCGGCCAAGCGTGGTATGTACTGGCAAACTCTCCAAGCCCCCTCCTGGCCTTCGTTCAGCAGTCAAAGTCAAGTCAAAGTTTTTCATTTCAAATAAACCAAATATTGGCACTTATGAAACGCCAGAAACTAAGTTGCACGGTTCGAAATAGTCGATCTCTTTTTAAAATAATTGTGATTACAATGCTGATTGATACAAAAATGATTGTAAAACATATACCGAGAAAAATGTAGGTTAATGTCTAAAGATGGAACATACCATAATAATATAATACAGTGGATATACTTTGGCTGATATGATGGTGATGATGATGAGTCGGGTTGGCGATCGCAACTCGATCGTCATAAATGATGTGACGGTGCTGCCCATCCTGCTGTTAATCCCACAGTCGCCTTTTACGACACCCACGGGATGAGATGGGGTGGTGGTATTCTTAGCCGGAACCACACGGCAAACTTTATTCAGGAACCTGTAAAAGCCCTTTTAATAATTTCATAACTCTACTTCCCATTTCCCTTCGGAACACATCTAGTTTCCTCTAGGGGAATCGCAACAACCTTTGTTCAGGGAAGTTTTCCTCTTGTAATAGAATTTCCTTCGTTATGTAGCCATAGAAGATGCATTGAATTAGTATTGTTATGGAAAATGCGGAAACAGGTTCTTAAAATTACTCCAACTTGAGTGACAATAGCTTTTAATATACATTATTTGGCATTTTAATTTTATTTGGCTATAATAGAAACCTTGTTTATTCGTTATTACCATTAATATCATCATAATCATTTGTTTAAACAAACAATGAAAAATGGTTGATATTGACATTTTTAACACTAAGCTGGAAACAGTAAGACGGGTGCTTAGTGATGACTTTTTCTCTAAACACTAAGTAGTTGTGGTGCAGGGTTATATTTTTGTTTGATTTACATTATTATGTTATTTGTTCACATAATTGTAAACTACTGTTTATTCGTAAAGATCTGTAATTGGCTTGCGGACACTTACAATTATCGTTTATGCTTAATATTACACGCTGTTGATCTTCCTAAAAAAATAAATAAATAAATAATTACTATAAATCACTATTTTTAAATGTCAACAAATTTCCGTGGCATATAATAGTTCACCCCTCTCTACTCATGGTTGTCGTATATTGTGACTAACGGTCAAAATCAATAGGATGGGAGGCAGCATCTTTCCTTGTGCTAATAATGACATACTGCGATTATGAAATGCCTGCATGGTGATTATCGCAATTTTCCTATATGACCCCTCATTGTAGTGATAGTTGGGAAGCTCATAATCAGTAGTCAACGTTTATGGACTAACGTGTGTGTGTCGATAAGACAACACCCTAACATGCTCAGCCTTCACGGTTTGTTTTTAGCCGTACGGCAAAGCCAAAACGAGGGTTATGATTTTAACGTATGTCTCTTAATAAACGTTTTGAGTTCACCTGTGATAAACACTTACTATCCTTAAAATCATCAGAAACATTAAAACTGAAAATGCCTATGCACAAAACAAGATTCTTTGAGCAAATCTTTACTGTTCAGGCTACACGTTTGTGGAATGCACTACCGGTGTCTATTAGACGTGCTAAATCTATGGTCACTTTTAAAGGGATGGTAAAGGAATATTACTTCTCTTTGTAATTGTTACTATTCTATTTATATATATTTTTGTATACATACACTTTATGAAGGAGTATGTATTTATATTTGTTTGTTGAATATGTGTTTGATATACCTAATGCATTTTCGTTTTTTATTACATTTAAATATTTGTTACTACAGTAGTACACCACCAACAACTTTAATCACTCTTATTTCATGATTTTTGTCCATCCAATGGTTGTCTGGAAGGAATCGCTTTTAGCAATAAGACCGCCAATTGTACTGTTAAGTTGTTTTATTTCTTTGTATTTATTTTGGTGTACAATAAAGTATACTCTATCTACTCTACTATGTATACTATGTGTGTATGTTCATCTGTTACGTTAGGTCGCCTAAACTACTCGTTGTATTTTGACAAATGTGGTATCCTTGGAAGCACCATGATATTACGCAGGTTATAGGCTATCTGACATTACATATTAGCTAAAGGACTTTCTTATTCTTTAACTGATATGATGAACATGTTAGTTTTATTTTATTTAAATTATTGTATATATGTTATTTATTTTATTTAACTATTCATACACAAAACATAAATTGACTCAATAATGAAACAGGAGACTCAAGTACAGAAATCTCTGCTTACAGACCTCCAAGAGGAATTTTAGGAGAAAACGTTGCCCCACACTAGGATTTCTCCTGTGTCGTGGGTGCATTTTACAGACATGAATTCTACATACAATACACCCAGACCCGGAACAACTACCTGCAGATCATACAAATATTTGTCCGTGCGGGAATCGAACCCACGATTGTTTCCACAATCTACCCACCCGTGAACCCAGAGGCCCCCACCTTAATGCGACGGTAAAGGGTTTCAGGCGTATGGGAATTAGGCGCCAGGGCGGTTGTTACCCCGGTGCCGTCTCTTTCTACTTCGAGCAGGATCGGCCCTCTCCCAATCCCGCTCTGCGGTCTCTTTCTGGAGCATGACGCTCTCATAGGAGTCCCCTGTATTCCAGAAACTAACGTATACCTACTTATGCAAGTGTAACCATAAATAATAATAAAACACGAACGCAGTAACTATGAGAACGAGGAGAAAATATAGTGTTCTTTCAATCAGTTTTTTTTATAACAGCAGCATTTCTATAGTTTCTTATATTATGTTGTCCTTGTTTTGTGATAAGCAATTAAATATTTCCCTTAATTTAAAAATAAAGTTAAAGTTATTTAAGTCAAACCTGTCCAGCCCAAGTTTAATTCTCACATCGAGTGCTCCGTACCTTATTAAGAACTAAGTGCGACTTTCTCGAATCAATCTACACAACACGGCGAGTTGTTTGCCGACTTTATTTGTAACTTACACAAACAAAATTTACTTTGTTAACTCAAATTTGCAAAAACAATTAAAGTCAAAGATCTCACACTCATTTAGTCTGTAATCTAATTCTAAGAGGAACATTTTTGAAGACGTTTCGCTCAAAATGAATCACGTACAAAATAAAATTGACGTCTGCGAATTAAGCTCTTTTAAAAGCCGTGATACCTTGTTATCTGACTTTTGAAATACTGTTCTTTTTTATACAATCTGGGGACGAAACGTCTAAGGCATTTGACTGATGGTAAGCGTTATGCCTTTTTAACAATTGTAAGGCTACCCCGGAGTAACCCTACGTGGCACACTACACTGGTCAGCTCGAGACATTAGTTATTTAGTCTCTGATACCCAGTAATTTCCCTAGCTTAAACTTATAGGTCTATTGTTTAAAGACAAACAAAATTTTATTATTCGGGACCTCCCCAGCTTGTTAGATCGGAGAGTAGTATGTATGTAGTAGTATAAATATAGTATGTATGTAGATATATTAAAATACATGTTCCGTACGATGAATCAACCAATCAACATTTTTAAATCTGACTCAAATATGTTAGTGGCAACTTAAAAAGTGTGTATGGTACAGGATTGTAGAGGTAAATTACTGAATATAGTACGTATTGTCATCTATCTATACTATAATAAAATCGTAGAGAGACAAAAACTGTACAATGAATATTTTTGAAAAAATTCACTGCCCCGTTTTCCAGGAACGAGACTGATGGCAAAACTGCAATTTTTAGAATTTCTATCTGTTGGTCTGTTTATCTGTTTCTATGTTGGATGTTACCGCTAAAACTACAGTATAGAATTCGTTGAAGTTTGGCAAAAATGTCCGTTACTGTCAAAGGATGGATTTAAAATACAAATCATCACGCTTTTGTACATGGGAGGTGAGTAGTATAACAATATGTCTACAAAGTTTTGTTTTACAGCGAATATTATGAAACAATCACACAAGTTAACACATTCCTTATCAGTACGTAATAAGAATTATGTAAAAAAAAGATCACCATCACGCACGCATATCTAAAGGAAAATAAGCGACAGATTTTAAAAATGATAAAGCTTATTTCGTAACTGGTTACGTAGCCTATTTTTTAATTTTTATTGGTGCCCAGTGGAAATTTTTCATGAACTTCCTTCGCCCCGGGGAAGAGCGAAGGGGTATGCCGGACTCCTACCGGCTAAAACCACTGGAGCGGTCATCTTCGGCACCTAAGGGAGGCTCCAGGTCCTCGTGTGATCACACTAGAGCCGCCCACTGATGCCACGCGTATAGCCACATCCCTAAGAGGGTGACTGTAAGGCGGTCACCCCCTGGAGGGAATTGTAAAGGATCCCGTGCTACCATCTTCTCTTGGGTCGCTTGGTGTGGGCACGCAGATTCCCCAATCTACGCACCCGTGAACCCAGAGGTCTCCCGCCTTATAGCTACGGCAGGGGGTTTTAGGCGTATGGGAATTAGGCGCCAGGGCGGTTGTTACCTCGGCGCCGTCTCCTCCTTCTTCGAGTGGGATCGGCCGTCTCCCGGTCCCGCTGTGCAGTCTCCTTCTGGAGCATGACGCTCTCACAGAAGGAGACCACTGCATTCCATATTTCGTGCTCTACCAACATAGCCGACACTACTGCTGGCAGAGAGAGATCTTGCCCAATCCGATCGACCAGGATCCGCCGCTCAGCAGCCCACGCAGGGCACGCCTCGCCAGCCGATGCCACGATACGAAACTTCTTCGGGGTCTGTGATGATGTCCGCTTCCATTGCGAAGATTGCTGTTTTGTCGCGGGATCAAAATGATGGACCCATGTTTCGTTCATTGTTACGAAACGAGACAAAACGTTTTCAGAATCTTCTTGAAACTTGTCCAACAATATCGTCGAAATGTCAAGTCAATTTTGTTTCTGACTGTCGGTTAAAATTCTCGGCACCCATCTTGCGGAGACTTTTCTCATATTCAAAGATTGTTTCAATATGGATTGAATACTTCCATATGAAATGCCCGTTTCTTGAATTAAGTATCGGATGGTAACTCGTGTGGTGCCAGCTGGCCGTGTGGTACCGGCTCAGAATGCCACCACCCCATCTCCTCCCATGGGCGTGGTAAAAGTCGACTAAGGGATTAGCCGGAGGATGGGCAGCAGCGTCCTTCGAGTACATTAACAACTCAACGGCGATCGCCAACCCGCCTGCCAAGCGTAGCGATTATGGCAAAACCCCCCAATGAGCCCAAGACACATCCATATCGGTCGTTGTGGTGATCTTTGGGGGAGGCCTGTGTCCAGCAGTGGACTTCATTCGGCCGAAATGATGAAATGATGAAAATGATGGTAACTCTTCGATCGCTCAATACAATTTTCACGCTGTTTTTTCATTCGAACGTACGGAACCCTATTGTTAGGGTAGGGTGTTAGGGCCCAAGTACAGATTGGTTCTAATTAACGGGTTGTATAAAGCTGTCATTACACATAGAATCTAATAATCATAACCCGTCCAAATATTTACTTTCTATTTGACGTTTGCTATCTGCGCCTATCCAGCTCTGTTTATTGACCATATGATACTACATACAAGCTATATATTTTTAGTATAAGCTAACCCCTCATTGTACGGAAAGTCTCAATGCGAGATCAGTGTATACTGGAAATATATGGCTTTGTTATGTAGCTGTGCATAACTGCATACCTCAGTGAAGTGTGCTAAACAAATGTCACACTTTATTGTTGCGAATGAACAAATAGTGACGTTCTCACGCGTCATCTAAAACGTAGACTACATAGTTTACGATATGGTATTTTAAATAATAAATCAAAATAAATGATTTTAAATTGAAGCACGTTTTAAAAATAACATGAGGTTTATTGGCAATAGTCGTTTTTAATATATGTAAATAGATAACTACGAGGGCAGTTTGACAACTCAATGACTTTAAGGTTGAATTAAAACTTTTTTAACATATTTTTTTGTCTCATATTTGGAAACTCACTACGAAGCGCATGCCGTTCTTTTTTCAAATTTGGCGCGAAAACAAGCTTTTTAGAAACAAAAAAGTAAGGCAACTTCAAAGTATTCTTTGAAAATGGAGAAAAGCGAGTTTCGAGTGCTAACACTATTTTTTACGTGTTAAAACTATTAAGCAGACCGAAGACAAATTGAAAAAGTATTATGGTGATTCTGCGCCTTTTCATGGGATGGTACATAAGTGGTTCACTGAATTTCGTTGTGAACGTACCACTAATGACGCGGAGCGCCCAGGAAGGCCGATTGAGGTAACTACGGAGGGCATGGTTAATAAAATACATGATATTGTTTTGGCAGACCGTCGAGTGAAGATACGCGAAATAAGTGATGCTGTGCACATCTCGACTGAAAGAGTTTTTTATATTTTGCATGATATTCTGGGCATGAAAAAGCATTCTGCAAGATTGGTGCCGCGTTTACTAACGGTCGACCAGAAACGAAATCGTGTAACAGCTTCTGAGGAATGCCTATAATCGCAATCCGAGTGAGTTTGGTCCGTGTGGTGCCGGCTTAAAATGCCACCACCCCATCTCCGCCCGTGGGTGTCGTAAAAGTCGACCAAGGGATTGGCCGGAGGATGGGCAGCAGCGTCCTTCGAGTACATTAACAACTCAACTGCGATCGCCAACCCGTCTGCCAAGCGTGGCGATTATGGAAAAACCCCCCTACGAGCCCACAACACACCCATATCGGTCGTTGTGGTGGTCTTTGGGGGAGGCCTGTGTCCAGCAGTGGAATTCATTCGGCCGAAATGATGAGTGAGTTTATGCGTCGGTACATGACAGTTGACGAAACGTGGGTCCATCATTATACACCAGAGACTAAGCAACAGTCGAAGCAATGGACTTCTACCGGGGAACGTGCCCCAAAGAAGGCAAAAACTGTTTGCTCGGCTGGTAAAGTGATGGCCACAGTCTTTTGGGATAGCCAAGGGTTATTTACATCGATTTTTAAATATTTGATAAAGGCAAGACAATAACCGGAGCTTACTATGCTGCATTGTTAGATAGATTCAACAAAAAGTTGATCAAGAAACGACCGCATCTAGCAAAGAAAAAAATCTATTTCATCAAGATGATGCACCGGCCCACTCGTCTACAATCGCGACATCAAAAATTGTCGAATTAAGATACGAATTTTTGCCACACCCTCCGTATTCGCCAAATTTAGCCCCCTGTGACTTTTCCTCTTCCCAAACATGAAGAAATGGCTTGGCGGGCAAAGATTTCCGTCAAACGAAGAGGTGGTAGCCGAAACTGAGGCCTAATTTCAGGGTTTGGCAAAAAATATTTTTTTGATGGGTTGAAGAGGTTGCAACAACGCTGGACTAAGTGCGTAGAGTTGAAAGGAGATTATCTAGAAAAATAAAAAAATGTATATGCAAAAAGAGTGTTTCTTCTTTCCAAAGTCATGGACTTATCAAACCGCCCTCGTACATCAAAATTAAACACGCAATCATGCAAATATAACCACAATAATAAATTAATAAAATTAATACTTGCGCTTCCAGTAAATAGGCGGTTGATTGAAAAAACAGACAATCATTTCATGTGGGTTTACCGAATAAATAATACAATGAAGTAAATTAACTAATAAATAAACGAAGCTTAATAGAATACGAAATTGTACTAGAGTCAAATCGATTAGCAATTATAATCGAATCTGTATCGCATTAGAGCATCTCTTATTAATCTGTCTACGAGCGTTTATATGAATAGAACACTAATCATTTCTATAAACAAATAGCTCCAATGAAGTTTACTCCCAACTTATGAATTCGGCCCAACTAAAACACAAAAACAATTTCTCAATGGGCGTGTAATATTAATAAATTTCATAGATAAGTACGAAATTTGTCGATGCTGTCGGCATTCGCCCACGATCGACATTCCTATCACGAAGAAGGCTATCAACAGATAGTTTTGACGGTGCGGCAGTTTTAGCTATGTCGACAGCCCATCAATTTGTCGGCATTTGATGGTTTATTCAGTTAAATGTTATGTCGTTTTTATTGGGTTATCTTGATCTTTATTATGCACTGTTGCTTTACACCTACATATCTGAAATGAAAACGTATTTTTCTGATAGTTCATTGTAGAGTTAACTAGGTGCTTAAACAGTCTTATCGTAATGAAAATGAATTCTATATTCTTTCTTGTCAGGCAATCCATCTCATCCCATGGTTGTCGTAAAAGGCAGCTATGGGACTAGCCGGTGGATGGGCAGCACCGTCCTTCGATCACATTAACAACTCAACCAACTCATACTAGAACAAGCAGACACAGCAACAAATCAGCACACTGCACAAACCCAGAGTGGTCATTATAGCGATCTTTGGGGGAGGCATGTGCCCAGCAGTGGACGTCTTACGGCTTAACTGATGATAATGATGAATCGATGGAATCCCCAAGCTTGACATGTGGGCTGGTAATGTGCATAAGATTAATCAGCAACTATCATTTATTCAACTATTAACTACAACTACAACAATATGCTCAAGTTTTGTTTTCCTTTTGTCATTGCAATTTCTTTCTCTTTCTTTCTATGGAAATTTGGGATTATTGCTGAAGAACTTGACTTTCAATCTCAGGTGCTGCTCTTGCATGAGGTCTTCTCTTCTTTTAAAGATTGCTAGCAGTGTTTATACATTACTCGTACTCTTGTTATCCTCTTTTAACCATGCTTAGGTTTACGTTTATTTAACGGGCTAAATTTCCTAAGCCTAGGGCTGGATTGCCGCTTATTGCTCTTTACCCGCCGTCAATAGTCTTTTCTTTACGGCGACCACACAAGTATAGGTTTTACAGTAATCTAACAAATTATGTACTATTTCATCTACTTAAAAAGACATGGCTTCAATGGGAACATGTACTGTGCTAGGCTACACCTCGTAAAAATAAACATCCTTGAAGATAAGATAGTTTAAGTGTAAAACAAAGATACAAGAAACTCTGCAAAGGACATAAAGATATACTAATGTTAGTTATTTACAGGATGTTGTCCTGTGAACCCGTCGCTAGCTCGAACCAAGCATTTCTTCGACACGGAACCTCTCACATTCATTTTCTATCACTAGCCTTGATGTGCGTAGATTTTGCCCCGCTGTCATTATTCTGATATTTACTTACTTGCGCTACTGTAAAATGTTTCAGATTAGAATCCATGTTTAGTAAAGGTGTTGTTCCTGTGCTTGCCCTTTCTGAGATCTAAGTAATAGACAGGGATGGGTATCAGAGCACGTATCCGGTAGGATAGCGATCTACCTCAAATATTTGAGAGGGTCTTAAATTGTTGACGGTGTGGTTGGCGCAGTGACTAATATAGTAGGATGTTGCGCTCCGGGTCGCGAGGTCGATTCCTTCACGAAACAAATACTTGTATGATCTGCAGGTAGTTGTTTCGCGTCGGAGCGTATTGTGTCTCTAAATCAGTTTATTCACATGTTCTACCAATGACTGGCACATAAATATTCATCATCACATATCAGCCATTTATACGTCCACCGCTGAACAAAGGCCTCCCCCGTGGATTTCCACAATTGTGTCGAATTTTGGGGGGAATTTGCCAATACTCACCATGCTTGGCAGGTGGGTTGGTGAGCGCAGAATGATGCTATTCCACAGAAGGGACGCTGCTGCCCATCCCTCAGATTTTGAGTCCCTTAGTCGCCTTTCACGACCTCCACAGGAGGAGACGGAGTGATACTATATTCTTAATCCAGACACCACACAGATCATCATCATATAAGCCAAAAGCTGTCCACTGTTGAACAAAGGGCTCCACATATAC
This sequence comes from Diloba caeruleocephala, assembly GCA_947459985.1. NCBI lineage: Eukaryota > Metazoa > Arthropoda > Insecta > Lepidoptera > Noctuidae > Diloba > Diloba caeruleocephala. Next base: position 9,511,020 of record OX381629.1, read on the forward strand.
GACCGATTACATGCCATTTTTCATAATTTTGGGGGAATTTGCCAGTAGTCACAATGCTTAGCAGGCAGGTTGGTGACTGCAGAATGGCTGCTGTTCCATAGAAGGGACATTTCTGCGCATCCTTCTGGTTAAGAGTCCCTTGGTCACCATTTACTACATCCACAGAAGCAGATGAAGTGGTGCTATATTATTAATCCGGAAATCACACGGTAATTTTCACACATTACCTATTCAATCCAATTTGGTCCACATTCAAATGAGAAAGGATTTTGTAAAGTTTACAGTAAATATAATAAAAAGAAAGTAAAATAAAGATGAAGCAATCAAGTAATACACCAGTGTTATCAAAAATAATCTTTGCCAACGGTATACAAATTTGTAACTGAAGCGCAATCGTTATTATTTGACGCTGTAACACTTACGTACTCGTAGCTACTGGATCTTCTTGATATTGGACACTGCGACTTGCCCGGGTTTTTTAATGTGGAGATAGAATTGATTTATTTTATAAAGTTACCTGATAACCTAAAAACCCCCATAATCCCCATCTCCACCCGTGGGTGTCGTAAAAGTCGACTAAGGGATTAACCGGAGGATGGGCAGCAGCGTCCTTTGAATACATTAACAACTCAACTGCGATCGCCAACCCCTCTGCCAAGCCTGGCGACTATGGCAAAACCCCCCATTGAGCCCACAGCAGCCATATCGGTCGTTGTGGTGATCTTTGGGGACCCTGTGTCCAGCAGTGGACTTCATTCGGCCGAAATGATGATGATGATGATAACATTCAGACGGCATAAACAGGCTTACAGTCTAGCAGTGGAACCTATAGGCTGATGATGAAACGTGCTCGGTGAAAGAACTGATCTGTTAGACGAATAAAGTTCAGTAGGCTACTTTCAACTATCTAATCGTTTCATTCTGTGTGGTGCCCGGATTAAGGATATAGCACCACTCCATCTCCTCCCGTGGATGTCGTAACAGGCGACTAAGGGACTTTAAACCAGAGGGATGGGCAGCAGCGTCCCTTCTGTGAAATAGCGGCCGTTCTGCGCTCACCAACCCGCCTGCCAGACGTGGTGAGTAAATCCTATTGTGGAAATCTATGAGGGAGGCCTTTGTTCAGCAGTGGACGTCTTTTGGCCGATATGATAAATCGTTTCATTTACAACATTTTACTTGAGTACTTTTTTGAGAACACTTTACATATTTAAAACAAAGTACATATTTGTTGTAGTTTAGATAGTAATTAGTCAGCGATTTTTTTAAGAACCTACTTCGTTTAATTTATATTATCGGTGGACTGATTACGTATATCCCAGACGCTTTGTGACAGGCGTAAATCGAGCAGACTCCGTAGTCAAACGTAATTTTGGTATTACGTATTTGCCGATAGCGAATTAACAGGCGAAGATCTTTGACGCGCATTCTGTCGGACGATCAAAGAACTAAAAATTGCATCCTCGCCTTTAAATTTCTGGCGATTTTCCAACGGTGTATTCCTGGCTGCGCGATAGCTGCTGCCGCTGTTTTTAGCTAATCAGGGTCTTTAGACTTCAGTATACTCATGACCACGGTCAATGCAACCTCATCGCAACGTTGAGGTTAGTCAAAATTTTATTTTGATCTTAATCTGTGCGCGAATAGACCCGCACCCGTATTAGCTAAAAACAGCAACAGCAGTCGCGATAGCAGCTATCGCGCATCTAAGGATTCCCAGTGGAAAAGAGCCTGATATTACCGAGGATGCAATTTTTAGTTCATTGATCGGCCAACAGAGTGTGCGTCAGCGATCTTCGCCTGTGTAATCGCTATCGGCAAACACGTGATACCAAAACGACGTTTAAGAACAGCGTTTGCGCGATTTACGTCTGTTCCAAAGCGTCTGTCGCTTACGTAGGTAATCAGCCCGCGGATACTATCTTAAAATCATATATTCAATTCGCGAAAGTTTAAGAATTAAGTACTACTTCGTTTTCCCTCCAATATTTTTTCACTTTTCCCCACACTATTTTCTCTCTTGTGTATGTAACTTACATACGTAAATCTCACATATTAAAACAACCATCTGGAAAAACGATCTGTAAGCCATACAAATATTAGTTCCCTGCGGTGATCGAACCCAATACATTAGCGCAGACAGCCAAGCGCTTAGCCGATGCGCCAAACGTGCCGTCAATGTCATACTGTTTATTATTTGAAATCATAGCAAACAAAGCCTAAATTGGCCACCGATTATCCGTCTTCGATGTTCTACCTAAATGTAAAAATATTTAAGCTAAGGCAGAGATAAGTCCACCCACTTAAAAAGCGGGTCGAAGGCGGTGAGTCACGTGCCAGCGGGATGCCTATAATATATTGATAATATATGAAGAAGCGACGTCACACTGAAGGCTTGGCGGCGCAGCCGAATGGGTGAGTTCTGTCTGAGTGCCCGCTTTCGATGTAGCAGAACTTTGAGTCGGTGATTGACCGTGGTGGAACGCTGTGACGGTGGAGCGGGTGATTTTGGAAGCGAGGACGATTTCCATTACTGTCGTGGATCAGCTAAAAGAACGAGCAACAACATCCTCTTCTGCACTAATAAAACATCAAACAATCGCTGGTGATTATGGAAATTATCGCATAAGTGTTCATTGTGGAGGTCTAGAATCAGATAAAACAGATAAAACATTTATTCGGCGCTGGTAAATACATCGTTTTAAATGTAGAAAGTAATAAAACGTTTATTAATAATTAATATATAATAAAATTATCAGTAAACACGTTATTTATTAAACCGATTACCGCGGAGATTTAATCGTAGTAGATTCAATTAAATTGTATGATTTAACTCACGTCAATGAGTGATTAAATTGAAACATGATTGGAACGTGACACAATTTGTAGATGTAGATTTTATTTCGTTTACCACTAGTAATTATTACGTACACACATAAGAAATCCAACGGTTTTTAATATTGTGAGAAAATATATGTATGTTTAATACATAATCAGCCTATTACTGTCCCACTACTGGGAACGTGGCTTTTCTCCCGATGAGAAAAGTTCGGCCTTGGTCTACAACGCTGGTCTAGTGAGAGTTGACGGACCATATTGAGAGCATTTTCGAGGCCTCTCAGGTGCGCAGGTTTCCTCATGATGTTTTCACCGTTAACGCAAGTGATATTCAAATTCTGATCCGCACATTAATCCGAAAAGTCAGAGTCGCGGGCAAGGATCGACCTTAGACCCCTCTATGAGTTTGAACTATGTTGAACGACCTAGTTGGCAGTTATTTTCCAGTGCCAAGGGTCACAAGGTGGAGTCCAGCCCAAAATATATTAAAACGTATGAGAATACGATAAGTCCAGGACGTAGGAAGTACACAAGTACACATTCAGGCAGATCTTAATAAAACTTTTTCCCAAAAATGTAATACAACGAAGTCCTCTCCACTCTTTCCAACCATTTCCGAGTGCCGTAATTGAAATCGTCTGCCCAGGAAACGTTACTACAATAGATATTTTACAAATGGAAATATAAGAGCAGCGACTGCACTTCTAATTCCTGCGTCCGTACTACTAATACACCAGCTAAATTGGTTTTTAAATAAAACTCCTAGCTGGAAAAAGTTAAATGTAGTTACGACTTCATTGTAGAATGAATTGTTCCGTTGGATGCCATTTTTTTTTTTGTTTTTGTTTGGTTAACAGCTTATCTTGTGTCAGAGTTGTTCAAGCCGTTCAAGACCTCTGACTTGGCTTAACGACTGCCGTCTAATGACAACATCCGGGACCGACAATTTTACGTGCTCACCGAAGACGGAGACGTTTGGTTCAAATACTACTATGAGGTCACCCATCTATAGACTGACCGCACCGAGTGTTGCTTCACCTGGTCGATCATTTACCGGTCAATTGTCTATGAGCGTCTCCATATCCAATAAACGTATTTATATATTTTTTTCGTCATACTTTTTTTGATGCAGTATATGGAAGAGGTCTATATACGTCGTGTGATGCCCGCTACGAGAAGCACCATCCCATCTCATCCCGTGGGTGTCGTAAAAGGCGACTATGGGATTAGCCCGAAGATGGACAGCAGCGTCTTTCGAGTACATTAACAACTCAACTGCGATCGCCAACCCACCTGCCTAGCGTGGTGATTATGATCATCCCCTAATGAGAACACGACACACCCATACAGTTGTGGCAATCTTTGGCGGAGGCCTGTGTCCAGCAATGGACTTTATACGGCTGAAAAGCTGTATATTGTTCTTATTATTATAAATCAGGACTCCTACCGGCTAAAACCACTGGAGCGGTCATCTTCGGCACCAAAGGGGGGCTCTAGGTGCTCGTAAGATCACACTAGAGTCACCCATTGGTGCCACGCCTTTATGCACATCTCAGAGGGGATAACTGTAAGCGATCACCCCCTCTAGCGGAGGGCAAGCGGCTGTAAAAAGGCCGCCCCCCAGGCACTTTTCGGGGAGGATTTTTAAGGATCCCCCAAGTCTGGTGTGCGCTGTGCTGCGCACACGGCGACACGTAACCACGTGCGCGCCACCGTCTTCCCGGGGGAAAGGTCGTAATGCCTATTTAAGATTTTGTATGTCTCCACGGTCTCTGCGATCCTTTAAAGTTGTAAGCTTCAAAACTTCCAAGCGTTCCTCATATGGTCGTCGTTTTAGTAATCGTGATATTTTAGTGAAGCTGCACTGAACCTTTTCCAGGAATTTAATATCCTTAACAAAATTATTAGCACAGGGAATGATGCTACTACCCATCTCCTTGACCCTTAATCGCCTTTAACGCTTTAACGACACCCATGTGGAGAGCGGTAGCCTGACTATCATTTTGGCCGAACAAAGTCCACTGCTGGACACAGGCCTCCCACAAAGATCACCACAACGACCGATATCAGTGTGTTGTGTGCTAATTGGCGGGTTTTGCCATAATCGCCACGCTTGGCAGGCGGGTTGCCGATCGCAGTTGAGTAGTTAATGTATTCGAAGGACGCTGCTGCCCATCCTCCGTCTAATCCTTTAGTCGGTTTTTACGACACCCACGGGATGAGATGGGTTGGTGCTATTCGTAGCCGGCACCACGCGGCATGTGTAGCCTGACTAGTATGACATATATTCAGACACTCATACAGGCGCTAGCTCTAGTAAATTATTTTACACACACTATTCCCTAACTATAATCGAACTTAATTTTTCCGTTTAAGCCTTCATAAACCACCGAAATCCTTAATGCAATACAAAACACGTAGTGTCCGCCATCTTTTTCTAAACTCATAATGATGGACAACACGTGACGGGCTTTGATGGGCACTCCAGGAATGTCGTTAATGTGAAAGCCCAAGTGAATAGGCAACGAGGGGGCAGTTTTAACATTCCTGTTTCCCCCCGATGGTCAGCCTTGAAGATATTTGATTAAACGATGCCCTTCTTGGTCAGTACTCTCTATGATATATATAAGAAGACGAATGCCTACTTATCGATTATAAACAATGTATTTGTTTTTTTTTTCTATATCGCAATGGGGTATCGAGGCGTCGTGTAACCTGATGGTAAGCAAGCACCGCTGCTCATGAACATCCTAAACACCAGAGGAACTGCTGATGCGTTGCCGACCTCACTTAGGCAGACACTAATTTCTTGATGGTCGATTTCGTGTGTTCGGGAAAACCGCTGATGGTTTGTTTCACTTCTTTGTATGGGACTAAAAGTAATAAGGAAATCGTACAGTACTAGTCCACCAATTACCAAAGTGATCCTCATCAGATATGGAATCTGGCTTTCTCATTAAACCAACCACGTATTTTTCATTATGGGAAATCCATCATGAAAAGCCATCGACGGCACGGTTGGCGCAGTGGCTGATACAGTAGGCCGCCGCGCCGGGACGGGTCGCGGGTTCGATTCGCGCACGGAAGAAATAGAATAGAATGTTCTTTATTGTACACTATTTTTAAAAACAACTACTAGGAATAATTTAATGAGCCGTAATTGTACAATGGGCGGTCTTATCGCTATTAGCGATTTCTTACAGACAACCTTTGGATGGATAAGAAAAAAAAAAAACAAAGACAAAGGGGTATTCCGTGGTGTACTTATTATATTAATATAATCAAATAGTGAGTCTAATATAATAAATATTTGTATGATCTGCAGGTAGTTGTTCTGCGTCTGGGTGCTGGGTCAATTTTTTTCTAAAAATCAATAAGAAAAGATAGCTAAAGACTTGAAAATAATTCCAGTTCCAATTCCATTACCCGGCGATTGCAGATTTGTTTCAAATAAATCAAACTTGCAGTTTCCATTTTTTGTTGATGGTATTGCTCACTCGTTACAGGAACGTATTATGGTATAAAACAATCCAACCGAGCTTGCCCCTTCCCCATGGTTTTTAATTATGATTTGTCTAAACACACCATAGCAACTGCTATGAGTCTGCATTTCAGACACTTACCACTAAATAGATTTGCTTACCTAATGGGTAAAGTTACTTCCAAAAATTGTACTGATTGTGATTCCATTGAAGATGCTATTCATCTTTTAGTGGAATGGGTCCGAAACGAGTCTGAGAAGATCACTTTTTAGATTGCCTACGGCATTCGTTTATACAATACTGGTGTATGCGATAGTATTCTGGCAGTTCCCTTGTCGGAGGAAGGGACAATGATACTTAGAATACTTGAAATCGTAGATAAGAGGTATAATCATTGTATGTAGCTCCATTGTTCTGATCATGCATGATCAAAACTTCTTCTTGCAATAAAGATTATAAAAGAAAACAGTTGAGAATCATATTGTCAAACATTTTTAAACTTCACAGCCAACTAAGAATCGGGTCACAGTGGCCCCCTGCCACATAGACATAATCATGACACGTGGTAGGTTTTTATATGACGGGGGGCCTTGGGGGTCGCGAGCACACTTATTGGGAAATCTGCGTGCTCATACCGAGCGACCCCCGGGAAGACAGCGGTGTGCATGTGGTCACGTACCGCTGTGAGCGCAGCACAACGCATAGCGAGGATTCGAGGAAATCCTTTACAATCCCCCGAGAAGTGCCTGGGGAGATGGCCTCTTTACAGTCGCCTTCCCTCCGCTAGAGGAGGTGATCGCTTTACAGTCATTCCCTCCGAGATGTGCTTAAAGGCGTGGCACCAATAGGTGGCTCCAGATGGAGATTACTCGAGTTCCTGGAGCTTCCGTTCTGTGCCGAAGATGACCACTCCGGTGGTTTTAGCCGGTAGGAGTCCGGCATAGCCCTCCACCTTTTCCCGGGGCGGAGTACATGATGTATTTCCACCGGATCAATAAAAAAAGGTGCGAAGGCTGTAGTATATATAGCTATAGAGTATATACACCTATGTATTATAAAAGTTTTATATGATGATGTAAATGTCGTAGGTACAGTAATCCAACGGATAAATTGTTGTTATTTATTACAATTTTACAAGGAAATTGCTTTATACAAAGAAGAGAACCTTAAGGTGTTGGGCTAATAACTCAATTCAGATTCTAGTGTTGTGACTATTCCAAATGTAATATCGATAAGAGATTGCTGGTTATAGATTTTTAAAACTCCCTTTTCCTGGGCTTTTCCCAACTAAGTCGGTGTCGGCTTCTATTCTAACTAGTTTGGGCTTAATAACATTATTTCATACGGAGTTACTGCTATGTGACCTCCGCAATCCAGTTACTGGGCTATCGTATAGCCTACCTACACCTATAATATTTAGTTATACCTATAACCTTAGGTGTCATAATTTCGATGCGGAGCCACTCTATGAGGATTTCCCCACGACAAAAGAAGGTATGGTGCGACATTAATATGTGATATGATATGTGATGATGACGAGCAATTTAGATATACACTACGATCGATTCAGAATAAAGTTTTTCTGGCGATAAATAAATGATATCTTGCGTAACCCTGACGATATGCCGCCCGCACATCACTACCCCGTAAAAATAAAGCTGTTAGTTTTAGGGTGGGGCTATTTCGCAATCGTAAAGCGTCGAGCCGAACGCGTCGACGAAGCTTAGCCGGAGCCTAATGAGCTCCAACAATGTACGTAACGAGCTGTTATGCTGTTGAGAAATAGCAGTTCGCGTAGTGAACCTGTTCTTTTTTCTAATTTATGCGCTTTTTTGGATAAGAAGAGCTTAATGTTGTTATCTGGTGTACATAAAGATATTTTTACGCTCGCATATCATTAGTCGGATCTTTGTTTTCTATGATCTTTTATTTTTTAGGTACCAAGATCGATCTGTGGCAAGCTACATGCAAAAAGAGACGCTGAGGTAGTTGTAAATAGAACAGTGAATATTTTGTCTGAAGATGGTCCGTGACATCGGCCTGGACACTACTAGGCAGAAATAACGACAGTTGAAGAATAATTCAGTTTTATTTAGAACCTTTAAGTTATCACCAAGGTTGTCATTAGTTTTACCAGAGGTGGAAAAAATCGGGACAACAATAAAACCTAGGATTTTATAGTTACGTATTTTTTTCAATCAATCAATCAAATTTATAATAAACCAGCCAAACAGGACCACAGCATAAAAATAGTTGGGCATTCGTACGAATGTTTACATACAAAAGAACCAATGTGTAAATGTGCGGAATTAGAGTTTATTGAAACTTTCAAATACTTGGGTTTAACAATAGATAATAGATTTAATTGGAAGCCGCATGTTAATATAGTGTGCAATAGGTTGCGATCAATTCTTAGTAAGTTTTATCACCTTAAACTAATAGTAGATAAGCGTATTTTGTTTATGGTTTATTATGCGTTGGTGGAGTCATTGGTGAGTTATGGATTAAGCTGTTACGGTTTAACGTTTAAGACATATTTAGAGGAAATTAAAAAGATTCAAATAAGATTGTTAAAAAGTAATAGTAGATAAAAAAACGAAAGACAAGTGTAAAGATGACTGTAATCAGATATTTTTAGAATGTAACATAATTCCTGTGGACATAAAAGTTAAATATTTAATAGCATTAGAAACATATTATACAGATAAATATAAAAATAAGAAGATCTATAACCATAGTGTTAGGTCGACCAAGAAGGGCAAGTTAATTCAAAGGAAAGTTAATAATTATTATGGGGAAAGAACACGACAGTATTTTATACCTAAGTTATGTAACAAGTATCCGGCTTTAAGGGAAGACAGAAAAATTAAATGTAAACTGAGGCTTAGAGGGGTCATTAAAGGGTTGTTTGGATATTCTAGAAAAGTAAATAGTAGTAATAGTTAAGTTAGAATTATAAGATAAATTGGTTTGAAATAAGTAGCATTTAAAGGTAAAACCTGTAAAAAAAACAAAACGCCTACAAACTGCATGAGCAGTTTGGCGAGTAAAATTTATGTTTGTAACTTTGAATGTCCTGTAAGATAAATAAATAAAAAATAAAAAAAATTGCTCAGAATGTAGGTACTAATAAGATCACATTAAAATATTCGTTCCATACATGCAACCATTTTTGTAGCATGCAAATATTAAAATACACTGAAATAAGGTTATTACAAGCTATTACTATTTTAAATTACATTGTCAAGGTATTAAAAGTATTAAATTTACCATTTTTAATCTTAGGCAGAGTTTAAATATTCGTCCACCGAGTAGTATGCCTTTGAAGAGGGCAATTCAAAAGCCTTTCTTTTGAATACGAGGGCGGCACTGAAAATTTCGGGAATCAAGGAAGTGACACAACATTACTATTTAAAAATGTATTTATTGCTTTTCGAAGTATTCTCCGCGAAATTTGACACATTTTTCCATACGATGGAACCAATCATTGAAGCAACCATTCCATTCGGCAGTTGGGGTCTCCAAAATGGCCGTTTTGTAGGCGTCCACAGCTTCTTTAGGTGATGAAAATCTCTGTCCACGCAATTTATTCTTTATTTTAGGGAAAGTATAGAAATCATTAGGGGTTAGGTCGGGGCTGTACGGCGGATGGTCTAATAATTCTATGTTTTCTTGCTCTAAAAACTCTTTTGTTCTGAGCGCGGTGTGAGAACTCGCATTGTCGTGATGGAGGATGATGCGGCGGTTGCAGTTCTCTCTACGGAGTTCAGAAACGACCTGTGGCAAACAAATGCTAGCATACCATTCTGCATTAACCGTTCTTTGTCCCTCAAGAGGAATAGTCGTAACATGGCCGGTTTTGGAGACAAACGTGGCCACCATTTTTTTTGCAACACTCCGTGAACGAACAATTTTTGTTGGCTTTAACTCATTTTCGAACACCCAAACTCGTGACTGGTTTTTTGTTTCGGGTTCGTACGCATATATCCAGGATTCGTCACCTGATACGATGTTGTATACAGCATTTGAGGATCCTGCGTGGAATCTTTCGAGAGTTCTGACGCACCAAGTAACGCGAGCCGGTTTTTGCTCTTTACATAGCAAATGCGGTATCCATCGGGAAAACAACTTTTTTACACCTAATTGTTCATGCAAGATTATTTGTATTTGACTCATGCCAATGTCTAAAGTTGCCTGAATTTCGCGGTATGTCACATGTCGATCTTCCTCAATCAGCTTACGCACAGCATCAACGTTTTCTTGGGTGACTGCAGTTTTTGGACGACCTTGACGAGGATCATCACTGAGCTTGACACGTCCACGTTGAAATTCAGCAAACCAGCGATAAATTGTGGTTTTGGATGGGGCTTCATCACCAAATGCAGAAATCATCCGGTCAACACACTGTTTTTGTGTTAAACCACTTCGAAAGTCATAATAAATCATCGCTCTTGAATTTTCTCGAGTCAATTCCATTTTCTCAACGACTAAACATCTTCGTGGTCGCCAGCAAGCAGTACGTGCTGATCAGAAATTATCTGACTGGTGCAATCTGGCTACTGGTGTACCACAAGGCGGTATACTCTCTCCACTTTTGTTTTCATTATTTATCAATTCCATAACTAACATCCTCAAATGCTCTTACCATCTGTACGCTGATGACTTGCAATTATACGCTCAAGCTGACATCGGCGATTTAAATAATTGTATTTCTAGGCTTAATGCTGAACTGAATACGATCGCAGACTGGTCACGTAATTTTGGAGTTGCCGTGAACGTTAGTAAATGTCAAGCCATCCTTACCGGCTGCCGGAGCTGCCCAGCTCATTCTACCTAAAAAATTTAAACACTGATCACCTTACGCCGATTATATTTGATGGTACAGTTATTGCGTTATCACATGACTTAAAGGATTTGGGTTTATATATTGATGATAGGCTAAGTTGGAATAAGCAAGTCTGTCAGGTTAGCCGTAATGTCACCGCCATACTGCGATCGCTCTATAGATTTAAGCATTTTTTACCATCTAACACTAAAACCCTTCTGGTCCAGTCCCTTGTGCTTCCTGTAATTGATTATGCGGATGTTTGTTACTCGGATTTATCCGAAAACCTTCTCAACAAATTGGATCGACTTCTCAATAACTGCATTCGCTTCATTTTTGGACTTCGGAAGTATGACCACATCTCTTTATACCGTTCCCAGCTTAAATGGCTGCCTATCCGTCAGAGAAGATCATTGAGATCTCTTTGTCTACTCTTTTCCATTATTAACGATCCTTGTGCTCCTGATTATCTCAAAAGATTTTTTCCTGTGTTGGGTAGCTCTCATAGCCGTAACCTGCGTGCTGCCGAGAATTTGATTCTCCAGTTTCCTTCTCACCGTACTAGTTTTATTGCTAAATCCTATGCCGTCTCAACAATTAAAATCTGGAACGTGCTTCCCCTTGATATAAAGAAAGCACCGAGTAAATTTTCTTTTAAACGTAAAGTTCGGGAATACTATTTGAATTCGCTGGAATCCTAACTGACAATTATGGACATGGTTAAAATGATAAATAGTACGTATTGTATGTAGTATATTTTAAACCTATATATTTTTCCATATCTATAGTATGTAGATTTTTATGTATGTGTATCTTATTAGTAAATTTTTGTATTACATCTTTTTTGTACCATTTTTCAATGCATTTCTTTTTTTAACCCAAAGGTTGACTGGTAGAGAATGCCATATGGCATTAAGTCCGCCTTGTGTACCATCATTGTGCATAAAAGTATAAATAAATAAATAAATAAACAAGTTTGACAAAACCTTGTGACAAGACCGTGAATCTTTTTTTAAATAAATAAATGGTATTCGATTTGTAAAACCAAGGAGTTTTCAATTAAAAAGATTTTAATATGACAGGAACAGTGGAAATATTCCATTCCCGATACTTTTAGTGCAGCCTATGTATATTGGTATTTTCAATGTCAATTATGGATCTTGGTAATTTATTTTTATTTATTCATATGTTATGGCTATGACGTATACTGTTACAATTATTGAAAATAACAAATACAAATTGTTTTTAACAAATACAATTATTTCGTATATATACAGACATGGGAAAGTTAGCTTTTTTTTTAGTAGACAATAGCCGTTATACGTGTACCACTGGTGCTGGTTGTTTTTGTTCGTTGTCTGCCGTCAACACCTCTTTAACGTTATAAAATATCTCATAAATAAAATATATTTGAAAACATGTCTGACGCCCGTATATTGAAACGCCAGTTAAAATATGAAGTCCTGGTTTAACTATTTGAGACAACCATTTTCGTACCGAAAAGAGGTTTCTCAAATATTTAGTGCCAAATTGAATATTAACTGGCGTTTCAGTATTCGGCCGTTAGTTAACTGTTTAATAATATACACAATAATTCTGTAAGTGCAGTGTGGGATTACACATATAAGCACCACTCTATCTCCTCCAGTGGATATCGTAAAAGGCAACTAAGGGTCTCTAAACCAGAGGGATGGGCAGCAGCGTGCAAGCAGGTGGTGAGTACTGGCGAAGTTCCCCCAAAATTACGACACAGTTGTGGAAATGTATGGCTTTAATTCAACAGAGAACGTCCTTTAGCTCATAAGATCATATTGGTGATGATTGAAACCTTAGGTACCTACCATAAGAGACCATAACTTCGAGGAGGTTTCATTACGCCGCGCCGTCACCCATTAAGCTCAACATACTCATAATTTATTTCCGGTAGAATACCTACCGGTCTATCGCGTGTTATAAGGTCAGATATTTTATTTAGTACTAGCCCGGTGAAGTGTAGGGAACCCTAGTTAGAAGCCGACATAAAAAATGTAATGATTCAATTGCTAGTCTAGGAAACAAGTCTATTGGTTCGACACGGAAGTTGCAATGGCCCTACTATTGATAAATTTGAAATAAGAATATGTAAATGTCATAGCGCGTCAGAGGCCGCATGGGCCCGCGTTTCTTACGGCCGAAATTAATCATCGATCTAATCTAAAATCTTTGGATTTCGGATTACGGATTTAAACGTGATCGTAACACAACAAAAGATGAATATTAAAATCTTAAATCTGACGATTTTGCATAAGATTGATTATTAATTTCGGCCGTTATTAATCATAGGTAATAAAATAGATTAGTGATTATTGACATTGGACGCCGCGTGGAGTTGACGTCGCGGTCGTCCCGCCGTCCGCTGAAAGCGTATGTGTGCGGCTAAACGATTGGCTTCTTGCGCTATCGTAGATTTTAATCATTTTAAATCCCTTACAAAGCAGAAAATTTGTATTAGCACAAAATTCCTATAAAGTTATAGAATAAATTAATGACAAAAATTCTTGGGATTGAGCTGTTCTAATGTGACATATTGGGTGGGGACACAGAACGCGAATTAGTGATGGGGCGAGAACTGGCCCTCGCGATACTTTATTGTATTATAAATGTAATATTATAATGTGAGATTCATATTATTTTTTATGCCTTATTTTTCTCCTGTATCGTGGGAACAGTTTACAGACATACATTTCACATGCACAAACACACAGACCCAAAACATCCGCGACACGTTGCGCAGAAAGCTAACCATAAGCTTAGCCACTGCGCCAACCGTGCCATCATTATTATCGGTCGTATTTTTATTAATACACACACTAGTGTCGGTATATTTCGGTTTAATTAGATAATTTGAGACTTCGTTTGTATGAAGTGCGACCGCTATTCTAAGTTCTGAAATAAACGTCGTTCTGGTTCAAAAGCTATCATCATCATCATCATTTCCCCCAAAAGATCGCCACAACGTGCGCAATGTGTTTGTGTTGTGTGCTCGTTGTGCTGCGCTTGGCAGGAGGGTTGGCGATCGCAGTTTAGTTGTAAATGTAAGTACTCGAAGGATACTGCTGTCCATCCTCCGACTAATCCCATAGTCACACATAGTACAGACAAGACACCTATAGTATGAGATAAGGTGGTGCTATTGTTAGCCGGCACGGAACCTTTTTTTATTAATTAATTTCCACCCACGGTACTCCCAGACCCGGAACAACTACCTGCAGATCATACAAATATTTGTTCTGTACGGGGATCCAACCTGCGACACCCTGCGCAGCGACAGCCGACTGTATCAGCCACTGCACCAACCATGCCAAATCTATTGTATAATCAACACGCTTACTGGTTGGGATAAGCGATCTTGGATCGAACGGGGAATCAATTTACCTCGACATAAACTAAACTACAATGTTGGTCAATATTTTTTCATTAGGCTTGAATTCACGATTTTATCACTTCGATTGTTTCGTAATAAAACTCCATGGTAGTGGCACAGATAGCGTGACCAGCAACCACCGCTAGATGGCGTGACCTAGCTCATAGTTTGACACCGCTGCCTTATACCATTCTGATTGCATTCTCAAAACACGCGCTTGCTAATACTAGCACATGAGATCGGAATCTCTTCAAATAACAGCCTGGATCAAATTGCAAGGTGTTTGCATGGTAAATAAGGTAGGGTGCCTATAAATATGAATAATTCATTGATGTATACTTTGCTGGTAATTATCTATCGTTTGTTTTTTGTTTGTTTGTTTAAAACTACGAATATATTTCGGTACCATTTTTGGCTGCTTAGACTGCTACATCTAATGATACAGGATACCACTTACGGCCGAAATTAATAATCAATCTAATCCAAAATGCTCAGATTCAGATTTTGATATTCATTCGTTGTTGTGTTAAAGCTAGCGCACACGGGTGATTTTTGTCACCGTGACAATTTGACAATTTCGCCACTCATATCAAATCAATGGATATGTATGGAAATGTGGTTGTGGAATTCAGTATTTGTCTGTTTTTTTTTTTTGTTGTGTTAAATGTGGTCCTGACACTAAAACGGATGATATGACGATTCTGAATTAGATCGATTATTGATTTCGGCCGTAAATGATTAAAATCTTATCTTTATCGTCAGGTCTACCTAAATATCCCCACTAAATAAAAGTCCCTCAAGTCAGAGTAGATCTGCGATGGAGGTGTGCCGTGTTATGCGTTTCTAGAGGATTTTACGGCTTTCCAGCCCACACAGGGGTCCACCAAAATGAGTGACGAGTCAAGACCTGCTAGAGGTATGACCACCGAGCCGCCAGTGCAGCCGTAGTGGTTTTGCCGAGTCCAGCATGCCTCTGCCTTCCCCGGGGCGACTGACGTCCATGAGGATTTCCCCACCATAAAAAGGAGAAACAAAAGTTTAGTAGTATTATTATTTATTTACGCCTCCCTTCTAAACATTTATCTCTGTTTACTGTTCTCTGGGGCCAATACTTCAGAAGGGACTCCAGCTCATCCCGCCACCTTCTAGGCTGGACGCGATGTATATAATAAATACCTGCTATTTCTTTCGCAGTACCTTAACACGTTACAACCTTGTACCGGAATCGGTACACGCGTCATCTGTAGCTCGACAAGTCCGTGTACACGGTACGCAAGCAAAATATGATGTTTAGCATAATTATCTAAAACTAATTGTATTACTTTGTATCGATGTAAGACCAAATACTTATCATAAAAACAGTAGTCAACCTATAGGGGTTGATGAAAAAAGAGTAGTATTTTGCACAGCTGACTGAACAACATTATTTTTACTCTAATATAATGTAACTAGGTTTTTTCGTATGTTTGTAGTACACAAGGCTTAATTCTAAGTATTGTATAATTTATAAAAGTAAGTAGTAAGTAAGCGGCACGGTTGGTGCAGTGGCTGTTACAGTCGGCTGCTGCGCTCGAGGACGACCTCATTCGATTCCCGCACGGAACAAATATTTGTATGATCTGCAGGTAGTTGTTCCGGGTCTGAGTGTGTATTGTATGTGGAATTCATGTCTGTAAACGCACCCACGACACATGCGAAATCCTAGAGTGGGGCAACGTTTAAAAAAAGTCTTTTATATAAAACTTTTCGGCTGATGTGTTAACACACTCATACATAAACTAAGGTTCACTAGAAACCCTACTTGTACTCATCCGTTTATTTATTACGTTCCGTGAAACGGTACCTACCCACAGTTTAATAAAAGAAATATGGAGGTATTTATCTACGCACACTGCAGGATTGGTGTCTCTAAGTGTAGACTAAGTTTTTCAGGCTGGCGGGTCGATGTCCATGACTTCATAATCATCATCATGCCAAGATACGTCCACTGCTGCAAAGTCCTCCCCATAAACGAAGCCCCGTATAGACACCTTTTTTGGGGGAATTTGCCAGTACTCTGGCAGGCAGGATGGTGGGCGCAGAATGGCTGCTGTTCCACAGAAGGGACGCTGCTGCCCATCGCTCTAGCATAGGGTTTCTTAGTCACATTTTACGACAACCACATTCAAGATATCTTAGAAATGTTGCTGCTTACAACTTCAAGGCCACGGTAGGAGATGG
The DNA here is from genome assembly GCA_947459985.1 of Diloba caeruleocephala. Lineage (NCBI taxonomy): Eukaryota > Metazoa > Arthropoda > Insecta > Lepidoptera > Noctuidae > Diloba > Diloba caeruleocephala. The sequence continues at coordinate 9,527,788 of OX381629.1, forward strand.
AGTGGTGCTATATTTAAACCAGACAACGCACAGGTTCTATTACTACGACCAACGATTTATAAACACAATATTGCATACGAAAACCGCTTCAGAAATATTTTTAAAACAATCTAGAAGACTACAATAAGCACTCGGTTGTTTTTATTGGCAAATGTTTCGTTTGGTTTCTGTCGGTGACTCATAGTCTACCATCAAGCTGTGAGGTCGCCGCGGGTGGCCACTCCACCACCCTAACTTGACCTTCCCCGCCCCTTTTTCTATACCCGATTGTGGAGAACTAAACGAAACATAGCCATCAGTTGTGGCTCTAATTACACTGGTCTGACAAAACTTTTGTTCTTGACTCATCGACTACTGTCAGCGGGAATTTTGGAAGCGTATGGCCAAAGGAAATTGAACTTTAAACGTTTTTGTTAAGCGGCATAGTTCTGTTGCAGTTCTCAGAATGAATGTAGTTGGGATAATTATTGCATTTTGACCTGCTACCGTCTGTTGTGATTTAAGGGGATAGTTTGTACATTTATCATCCCCGGTCCTGTACAAACAGGATGCTATTAGTTTTGAAGTAAGTGATTTGATTAGATTTGATATTGCAGTTTGGGATAATATAGTACCTACCGGTTCTATGTAACTTCTATAGTTGATTCTGCATTGAGGTTAATAGTTTTGAAATACGGATTTCTATAGTCAGCGAAATATTTTAGGCCAAATGGCTGCAACTCAGAACGATGGATCGAAGGATCTACAAGGTTAAGCTGCACTTGCCGTGGTCCTGCTTTGAATGGGTGACAATTTTTAGGGTTCCGAACGTCCGAAGGAAAAAACGGCGGAACCCTTATAGGATCACTCGTGTGTCCGTCTTTCCGTCTGTCACAGCCAATTTGCTCTGAATCTACTAGACTGATTAAGTTGAAATTAAGCACACATATGGATTTCTGCGACCCAAACAAGCACGTGTAACGTAAATAAATGAATTTTGAATGTGGGGATCCTTTTTAGGGGGCAATATAGAAAATTATAGAATAAAGTTTGGCAAACTGTACCGTGTACCATATGAAATGGAAGGGCTTGTTGTGATGGTCTCAAATGTATTTATTTTATCATTTTAAAATATATAGTTTCAAAGTTATTTAAGAAAATAGATGAAAATTAATGACTCCCGCTCTTTTCTCCGAAATTACTGAGCCTAAAATTCTGAAAAGAAAAATAGGTAACAGCTCTTTACCGATTACAGGAAAACCTATAAGAAGTCTTAAAATAACATGGTAAAATTTTCAATATTGTGTGTACAAACTTGCTTGTGCGGTAGTAATGTATGGGAAAACATGTTTTTCAACTAGGATGTTAAGTTTGTTTTTGATATAAATTATTGGTACAAGACCGAATCTAACAATAGACAGTATATTCAGCAGAACCCTCTCCTCGCGAGTTCTTCTCGCACTTGACCGGTTTTTTTCCACAACAAGAAGGGGTTTGTGTCTCGTAGAGCACGTGAAGCTGTCAGTCCAATCATACCAATATCTATGATAGTTGTTACGAAAAGTCAGAAGTCCTAAAGGTGTATCAACTATATTCGTGTGAACCAATAGCGCTAACCACGAACACGGTCGCTTCGCTGCTGGGGTGCAATTCCTTAAGCTCAAACATCCATACATTCTTGAATACAGAATTAAAATGACGTGAAAATTCAATTTGGTGTACGCTAAGACATGGTTGAAGCTATACAAGGAAACGTTACAGACGGTGACCCATGAAGACGAGTCATAGGGAATACCAAATTGAGTTCCCACTGATATTTCAATTCAGGTATTCAAGGATGTATGGATGTTTGAGGTTAACGAATTGCACCCCTTTTTTTATTGATGTCCAGTGGAAATTCTACATGGAACTTCCTTCACCCCAGGGCAGGGCGAAGAGGTATGCCGGACTCCTACCGGCCAAACCACTGGAGCGGTCATCTTCGGCACCGAAGGGGGGCTCCAGGTCCTCGTAAGATCACACCCCTGCAGGTGCTCCATACTGTTCATCTTAATGTTGAGTAGATATGTCGCCTGAATTAGTTGGCAAGCACTGCTTAAGTGTTTGGATATGGGTTTGAGGATTCCACAATACCGATTTCGATACAATCTGATAAGAACCAAACATTTTTCGTCTGGCCACTCCATGTTACTCTAACCACACAAATAAATGTAGGTACGCACTAAGCGTCCAGGTTCACCGGCGTGTACGAACACCCTGCGCCCTGTCGGCCTTCGTTCAGAAGTTGACATCCTGTGGCTGATATGAAACCTTAAAAAATACTGAGAATATGAAATATGAAAAGATGTCGTCTACAAAGATATTATTTATTTATTTATACTTAATGTACACTAGTGTACAAAGGCGGTCTTAATGCCGTAGGTATTTTCTGCCAGACGACCTTTGGGTGATGCAGAGAACAATAAGGTAGATGCACTGACAACATATGAAAGAAAGGTATAGATGCGAAGACATATTATACAAATACATAAACGTACATAAACATTACATGTATAAATATATATTTGTATATACGAAATAAACACATATATACATATTATATAAAAAATATATATATATAAAGATGAGAAAAAAATAAAAATCAGTGTTGAGGTTAATCTGCTGACGTCTTTTTGAAAAGATATTTTCGTAATTTAGTTTTAAAGTTGTTCCGATTGTTAGCCATCCTGATTTCAAGAGGGAGTGCATTCCACAACAGAACAGATTGGACGAAGAAGGTAGAGTGAATAAAGCCAGAGTTATGAGTGGGACATTGAAGAAGACGATTATTACTGGAACGAAGATATTTATTGTGGTTGGAACAAATATACTGGAAGTGAGAAGATAAATAAGAAGGAGAATTAGGAGTGTATAATATAGAAAACAGGGTAGTCAGTACTCTCATATTTCTGCGCTGGTGAATAGGCAACCAATTTAACAGTAATCGATACGCAGAGACATGATCATATTTACGGAGGTTGAAGACGAATCGAATGCAATTATTGAGAAGACGGTCAAGTTTGTTGAGTAGATCTGCATTCAGGTCAAAGTAACACACATCACCATAGTCAATTATGGGAAAAATTAAGGTCTGTACAAGCATTGCTTTTGTATGAGACGGGAGAAAGTTTTTGAGCCTATAGAGAGACCGCAGGATTCCAGTTACTTTTTGGCTTACATTTGTAACTTGGGACCGCCAATTGAGAGTAGGATCAAGACGCAAGCCAAGATCTTTGACGCTGGAGCAAATAGAAATAATTGTGTCTTTGTAGATTACAGGTGGGACGGCAGTGCTTCGAACTTTATAGATGTTTCGATGACTTCCTAAAATAATGGCTTGGCACTTAGTGGGGTTTACCGCCACACCAAAACTCTCGGCCCAGGTATTTATGGCATCAAGATCTTGGTTTACGGCTTTAACCGCATCGGCTAAATCTTCCACTTTAGTTTGAAAGCACAACTGTAGGTCATCGGTATAAAGATGATACGTACACTGAAGTTTTTGGGTAATAAGATTTATAAATACAGAAAAAAGAAGAGGAGATAGTATCCCGCCTTGTGGAACGCCAGTTTTCAGGTTACACCATGTTGAGAAGGACTCCTCAACGTGGACTGATTGCTGACGCTCCCGAAGATATGATGAAAACCATTCCATTGCATCGGAAGAGACCATAAGATGGGAAAGGATAGATAAAAGGATGTCGTGACTGACGGTATTAAAAGCATTAGAGAAGTCAACTATCACTAGTACTGTGACCTTGTTGTCCTCCATGCCAGACCTAATATCGTCAGTCACTTTAAGGAGGGCAGATATAGTGCTGTGGCCTGGCCGAAACCCAGACTGAAGGTTATTGGCATAAATGAAGTGGGAAAATTGTTTATGGACGCAGGCCTCTAGCACTTAGGAATCTTAGGCAAGGGCAAAACATATGCACTGCGCCACAAGGAGGGAAAAATACCGGATTCGAGCGAAACATTAAGGATGTGGGAGATTGCTGGAAGGAGAACGTCTAATATTGGGGTGATCATATTGCGGCTGATGTTATCACGACCCACAGCTTTTGATTTAATGGAAAGGATGATCTTCATAATTTCTTCCGAGTCAACTGGAGAAAAATAAAAGGGATCTATGTTGGGACGCGTTAGACCATCTATAAAACTGATCGTTTGATTTTTGGTTAGACAATCAAATGAGAATGAAGTGGAGAAGTGATTGTTGAGACCGTCTAAGCCAATGGATTTTGGTAGATCTAAAAGTCGCGATTTACCGATACCAAGAGTTCCAAGGAATTTCCAAATATCGGCAGAAGAGGAAGAAGAGACATTATCCAGAATATGGCGGCGTTTGCGTATCATCTGATTACACCGATTCCTAGCAGCCTTGAAGAGCTTCCAATTATCCTCGATACGATCTCTCTTATACTTGCGGAAGGCGCGGTTCCTCCGCCGCATCGCCATCAAAATTCCTCTAGACATCCATGGTGCAGGTGGTCTTTTTAATTTTACTTTTTTCACAGGAGCGTGAGTGTCATAGAGGCCGATAACCACTTGATTGAAAAAAGCGCACTTTATCATCTACCGTAGTGGCCTCCACCAAATGTTTCCAGTCAATGACAGTAGCATCACTCTTTAATTTATCGACATCCAAGCGCAAGCAGTTCGGATTCACAAGGGGGAGATCTACAGAGGATGCTGGATCTACTCTCATTAAAACAGTATTAGGGGCCTGGGAGGATGCGCATGATGCTTTGGGCGTATTTTGCGATTTGTCCAAAGCATTCGACTGCGTGGACCACCGCACACTCATTCTAAAACTTAAATACTATGGAATCCAAGGTAGGTCTATAGATCTTGTAACCTCCTATTTGATAAATCGGGATCAAAGAGTGGTGATTGATAACGTCACATCCACGGGCTCACTGGTTAAAATGGGAGTACCTCAAGGATCCATTTTGGGGCCATTCCTGTTTCTGGTCTATATTAATGACCTGCCATATATGATAAACGATACAATGTCAAACATAGTCTTGTTTGCTGATGACACGTCACTTATATTTAAAGTAAATAGGAATGATAGGTATCTTATAGAACCCAATGATATACTTCATAAGGTATCTGATTGGTTTTCAGCCAATAATCTTCTCCTAAACGCAGAAAAAACCAAATGTATAAAGTTTTCAACGACAAATGTGGCCTATATAGGAACACAAGTAAAACTTGACGGTAGAGCATTAGATCTGGTCCCATCAACCGTATTTTTGGGCGTTACAGTAGACTCCAAATTGCAATGGGGGCCCCATATAAAAGCACTGTCTGGAAAACTTAGCTCTGCTGCATATGCTGTTAGGAAAATTAGACAGGTGACAGATGTGGCTACAGCTAGAATGGTATATTTTGCTTACTTCCACAGTATTATGTCCTACGGTATTTTATTGTGGGGATCGGCTGCTGATGTTGAATCAATTTTTATATTACAGAAAAGAGCAGTCCGATCTATTTATAATCTGGGTTCTCGTGAGTCACTTCGGGATCTATTTAAGGAGATAAACATACTTACTTTACCATCCTTATATATATACCAAAATATCATGTATATACGCAAGAACATTATTAGTTTCAATAAAAAAAGTGACGTGCACAATTTAAATACTCGCAATAAGAACAAGCTTGTCTTGCCTGGCTTTAGACTTAGTAAAACCAGCAAGTCGTTTATCGGAAACAGTGTTAGGTTCTTCAACAAAATTCCTTCTAGGATTACCGATTTGCCAGAACTACAGTTCAAATCTTTGATTAAACGTGTTTTAATGTCGAAGGCCTACTATAGCATAAATCATTACATCAATGATAAAGATGTCTGGCATACGATTCCCTTCTGCACACTGCGACCCTCTGGCGCTGTATAATTTATTTTAACATATCTTATATTGGATATGATTGCAAGTGTTTTAACTTGCAATCAAGGGTTTAATATTTAAACATTGGAATTGATTATATTATTAATGTAAAATAAATTGACATGACCCATTTAAAATTGTATTTTTTAAGTTATTTACTTAAATATTTACACCTTGACATTATATACCTTGACATTTGACTTGACTCAGTTGAAATTACATAATTTTTTATGTTATTTACTTATATTCAATAACTTGACATTATCTTGAACAAATTCATTTAAAATTTCATTTCTATTAATGTTAGTTTCTTATATTTAATATTATGACATTGACTATTAGTTATTGTTAATATTGTTCTTGTAACATTATATTATAATATTCATACGAAACTGTAAATGTGTGAGAATCATGTAGCCATTGATGTTATTTTTAGTACTTATATTGATTGTCTTTTGCCTGGCTGTATTGGTCTGTCATACTCACTAAAATGTCTTGCTGGCGGTGGTGTTGTGTATCGGGTCGTTCGGTTCCCTACAATATGGTTGAGCTAAGCGATGCTGATGCATGCGTCATGCTCGTGAACGAGTGCCGTTTGTTGGGACTGGTCAGCCGTTAACTGCCACGGCAAATAATTTATTATTAAAATTTCACTGTGGTATGTTCCATCTTTACACATTGTCCTACATTTTTCTCGGTATATATATTACAATAAGGTGTATCAATCAACATTGTAATCTCAATTATTTTAAAAGAGTATCCATGGAGTTTCTTGCCGGCTCTTCTCCATGAGATCAACTATTTGGAACCGTGCAACTTATTGGTCTGTCATACTCACTAAAATGTCTTGCTGGCGGTGGTGTTGTGTATCGGGTCGTTCGGTTCCCTACAATATGGTTGAGCTAAGCGATGCTGATGCATGCGTCATGCTCGTGAACGAGTGCCGTTTGTTGGGACTGGTCAGCCGTTAACTGCCACGGCAAATAATTTATTATTATAATTTCATTGTGGTATGTTCCATCTTTACACATTGTCCTACATTTTTCTCGGTATATATATTACAATAAGGTGTATCAATCAACATTGTAATCTCAATTATTTTAAAAGAGTATCCATGGAGTTTCTTGCCGGCTCTTCTCCATGAGATCAACTATTTGGAACCGTGCAACTTAGATTCTGACGTTTCATAAGTGCCAATATTTGGTTTATTTGAAATAAAAAATTTTGACTTTGACTTTGACTTTGATAAGTATACGGTCCTATGTGTATGTGTGCGTGCGATTATCGAGGTTTGAGCTGCAAGCAATGTGCGCGGTCAGCCGTATAACCTCAATTCTAAACACGTGTAAATATTATTTGAACTAATTTTTTATACTTTCACCGTCCCGTACAATACAACCCACGTATAGCCACAGTCGGAATTTGCATTACATTTGATATATAATCAGCCCATTACTGTCCCACTGCTGGGCACGCTGGCCTAGTGCGGGCTGGGGGACTACACATACCATTGAGAATATTTTGGAGCCCTCTCAGGTGTGCAGGTTCCTCACGATGTCCTTCACCGTTAACGCAAGTGATAGTCAAATTCTGTTCCGCACATGAATCCGAAAAGTCTGCGCCTTACATTGCGTGCAACAAAAAAACTGTTTTATCAATCTAAAAATAAAATTCCTTTTTCAGTAATAATTTTTTATCAATGTTACTTAGATGTACAAAATGCGTAGTATTCGGCTTAGTGATGGGTCTTTTTACACCGCTTAAATTATAATTGTGAAAGTTTGAATGTTTGGATTGTTTCTCAATCACGCTGAAGCGGCTGAAAGGATTCAAAATTTAACGGCAGTAGATTATAATTATTATGAAATAAGACATAGGATATGTTTTATTCCTCTGTAGTTTCCGTATTTAATTACTTATTGATTTTATTTCCTTATTGAAATATTTTCTCCAATGACGAAGTCATAGGTCATCATCATCTTCATCATTTCAGCCGAAAAATGTCCACTGCTGGACGGCGACCTGCCGCAATGATTGCCACATCGACCGGTATGGGTGTGTGTTGTGTGATCATTGCGGGGATTTGCCACGCATGGCAGACGGGTTGGCGATCGCAGTTACGTTATAAATGTATTCGAAGGACGCTGCTGCCCATCCTCCGGCTAATATATCGCCTATCCAATAGTCGCCTTTTACGACTCCCATGGGATGAGATAGGGTGGAGGTATTCTTATCCGGCACCACACGGCTGTAACAGTCGCAGGTAACAGCTGGTAATAAACCTTACTACTAATAAAATTGTATTGTTGGTTGTACGTTTAAATGTTTGATGCTCCATGTCACTCAAATGGCAGAACAAATCCTAAAGAAATTTAGCATAGAGGTAGGTTATATCGTGCAATAGAATATAGGATCAAGTTCGCTTAAGAAGACCTCTGGCGAAGTCACTGGTAAAAGTTAGTGAACATAAAAAAGACAAAGTTTACTTTTATTTCTAATCAACCAATTGCTAGCACTTATGAAACGGCAGAACAAGTTGCATGGTTCCGATTAGTTGATCCTATGGAGAAGAGCGCTTTCCGTGTGTTTTTGGTGTGGTACCACTCAATCTCCTCCCATGGATGGATGGATTAGACCAGCAGGAGGCACAACAGCGTCATTTCTGTGAAATAGCAGCCATACTGCGCTCACCAACTCGCCTGCCAAGCGTAGTGAGTACTGGCAAATGCCCCTCAAAATTACGACATAATTGTGGAAATGTATGGGTGAGGCCTTTGTTCAGCAGTGGATTTTCTTCGGCCGATATGATGTTTATGATGATGTAGAAGAGACGGCTAGAAACTCCATGAATACTCTTTTAAAATAATTTACATTACGAAGTTGATTGATATGAATTATGGTAAAACATATAACGAGAAAAATGTAGGTAAATGTGTAAAGAACTTCATACTACAATAATATTATAATAATTTATTTTCCATGGCAGTTAACGGTTGACCAGTCCCGACAGACAGCGCCCGTTGAAACATTCGCATATACATATATATTACACAACCGCACATAAGTACGTTACGAACCAACCCTATATTTTCCCTTTCAGACAACAACAAACTATTTCATACAAAAAACAGTTTCAACAATGGAGATTCTTACTGGACATAACTAAGTCTTTCTGAAAGGCTTTCTCGAGGCCCATTACCCAATCCCGGCGACCTTGAGGCAAGGCCTGAGGCCGATGCGTTGGCCTGTGAATGATTTATACGCCGGTTTTATTCTTCATACAGACCCGGGGACTCGAGCAACTCGTGTAGAAAGTGTTCAGTGTAACTTCGACTTCACTGATTGAGTTAGGATTGTGTGATGTTTGGTTGATCTGATTTCTAGGAAAGTTTGTTAACACTTTACGCATATCATAAATTATGATTTGAGCAGAAATATTGGCAGTAACAATGTTCTCTTTGGTGTTGTTTTTCGGTGTATAATATACCGAGTCCCTCTTTTTGTGGCTGTAGAAGATATATGTAATTATTTCAAGACGGTGGCTAGCACTGTTTGCAGTGGGTGTAGAGCTATCATAGAATATACCGTAGCTGTAGTATATCGATCAGAGACAATTCCTTAAAAGTTGAGATAAAATACTCAACAAAACCTATGCCTCACTATTTCCTTACTTACTTTATACTTACTTTTTATAGCACCGCACTGACTCCTCCCGTGCGTGTCGTGAATGGCGATTTCAGAGACTCCTAAATCAGAAGTATGGTCAGCAGCATCCCTTTTGTGGAACAGAAGTCAAGCCTGGTAAATAGGCACTTGATGAAAATGACCTCCAATATCCCCATGCAGGATCTAGGGGGTTTTTGGGGAGCATTTGCCAGTACTACGCTTGACAGATAGGTTGGTGATCACAGAACGGCTGCTGTTCCACAGAAGGGATGTTACTGTCCATCTCGTCTAGTGTAGCGTGGTGTCCAGGTCAAGAATATAGCACCACTCCTTGTCCTCCAGTAGATGTTCGTAAAGGTGATTTTAGATTTGACTCTATTAGACTGATTTGTTTTTTATTTACGCAATAATACAGTCTAAAAGTCTAGTCTTACAAGAATAGAAAACATAACATTATTATTTTTGCTTTCATTTTTGATAATTGATTAATAAAGCAGCTATTTGATTACTATTTTTTCTTTTTTCACTATTATGCTACGGAGAACTCCCCAATGAGCACGCAATACACACAAAGGTTGATGTGGCGATCTTTCTAGTAGGCCTGTGTCCAGCAGTGGACTTTATTTGGCTAAAATAATGATTATGATGCTGATTAAGAACACGCGCCGCTGTAAAATAGCGTTTTTTTAATAAACATTAAACCTATGGCAACTATGCTCAGTAATTATTGCAAGAAAAAATGGAAATTACAACTTGTATTTTTAATAAACGCTCTCCCAACCTTCTGTATAACCTTTTAAATAAAGTTAAATATTTGTGCAGGACCATTTAAATGATCTAACAAATATCCCAAGTTAGTACAGTCGCGAAATATATGACGTTACTCATATCACAAACACTCCTGCAAAACAGTCCAAGTAAACCTCCCTACACTTTATATTTCTCGTAATAGCCAACCCGAGCATTCAATACAATACAAGATATCAGCCGAGCGAGAAAAAATGCCTACAATGGCCGGCAAGCAAATAAATATAATAAATGTACCATTCTTCACTCCAGGCTGTAAAACTGTCGGGAGCACTCGTGCCCTTGGGCGACCTGGACCCTAGGCCGATTGATGTTAGGGGTAGATTTTTACGTACCTTCATGATTGTTTTGGTTGGGAGGTAACCAGAATTCGTAGTCAGCAAAAGATAATTTACGTCTCCATAAGGGATGTTGATGAAAATAGGAGAACTGCTAGAATAGATGAAAGGGAATAAGTATTATTACCATAATTCCGCGAATAACCCGCAGGAATATGTAAAGTTAAGCATATTGAGTAAAACATATATTTTTATTTCGTCATGTCTGGTGTCTTTGCCGTGTGATGCCGGCCAACCAATGCCACCACCCTATTTCATCCCGTGGGTGTCGTAAAAGTCGACTAAGGGATTAACCGGAGGATGGGCAGCAGCGTCCTTCGAATATATTAACAACTCAACTGCGATCGCCAACCCGTCTGCCAAGCGTGGCGATTATGGCAAGATCCCCCAATGAGCACACAACACACCATATCGGTCGTGGTGACGATCTTTGGGGGAGGCCTGTGTCCAGCAGTGGATTCAGGCGAAATGAATGTCAGGTCTCTGTTAAATGAATTTATTAAAACGATTTTCAGTACAGAAGTATTTTTATAGGCTTCTTCTGAACGCATACTGTTACCCTGCATGGTACTTCTAGTTTTAGCGTGTATATGATACATATGATAAATAGTGTAGGAACCAGTGGCGGTCCGAGGACTGGAATGGGGGGGGGGGAGTCGTCGTAGTGGTCATGAAAAATCGTACACGTTAAATTGACAAACATTCTAAAACTAGACAATTTACGAAAATATCTAATCTATTATTAACTTCCTGCTTATGTCTGTTTGTAATGTCAAATAAATGTATGTATTTTAGAAAAAGAAAATAAATTAGGGCTCCGCACAGAAAAAATCTCCTTTGAAATCCTATATATGTATATACTCTATATGTCAACTGTCTATGCCGAAGTAATCCGATTTCTTTTAAATTACACGACGGGTGAAACAGCGGGGCCAGTTCTTAAAAAAAAAACTCTTTAACAAAGTTACCGAAGGTTACCAGTCGCAAAAATGTGCCGGCAATAATGAACGTGTGATCCGTTACTAGCTACTCTACTTAAGTAGAAGATTGTACATCTATGCATTGTCCGAACTACAACATGTTTTTCCATTTATAGACACAGTGCGGAAATTATTATGCGTGACATTGCAAGTCGTTGACACAATGTCTTGCGTGTTTATGCTATTGAGTTTTACGATAAACTTGTGTGATTAATATACGCACACGTATAAATAAAATGCTACTGATTTTGTTCATAAGGACCTATCTAACGATTTAAATCATTGGTTTAGAATACGAGTTAGATACACATATAGCTTTTTTACTTATTTATTTTATATTAAGAAAATCCCTTCGGTAAGTTAATTGAAAATATATGATAAAAATACTGCAAGAAGCAGGGAACAGTAAGCAATAATTTAAATCTAAGAGAAAAAGGGTAGAGCAAAGATAAGACTAGGAGTAGTCTATCGTATATCAAGAATAGCTATGGCAATAAACGTTACAGCTTCCAATGTGGTTACAGAGTTGACGGCACGGCCTCACGGTTCGACGGTACGGTCGGTGCAGGGGCTGATACAGGTGACTGCTGCGCTCCGGATCGCAGGTTCGATTCCCGCATGGACAAAATATTTGTATGATCTGCAGGTAGTTGTTCCAGGGCTGGGTGTATTGTGTGTGGAATTTATGTCTGTAAACGCACCCATGACAAAGGAGAAATCCTAGTGCGGGGCAACGTTATTTTTCATAAGAAAAAACTATTGAGAATCTGCTATGGGTTTATAAGTGGAGGCGGGAACTCTTCAAAGAAAATATTGACTCAAAAGTTCCCAATTGTATGGTTTCTACAATCGAAGTTTGCGACGACGATCTCTCCCCAAATATAAGGACTGCTGAACATTCTGCCAATTCTTCCTGTAAGCTTTGCGACATTGGAGAGATCATATTCTACGTTAAGGCGCATAAAAACTTGGTTGAGAGAAACCATGTTACAAGACAAGCTCAAAAAAAAAGTACAGCTCTACTAAATATACATCCAGAGATAACACCCAGACAACGACGACGATATCACCCGATACGCTAATCAGAATAAGAAACTTTTAATGTCGGTTTTTTATTTCATCATCATATCAGCTAAAAATGACGTCCACTGCTGGTAAGCAAAATTACGGCATGTAATCGGTCATGTAAGTGCCCCATACACGACCGATTACATGTCGTGTGGCGTAATTTTGCGGAGAATTTTCTAGTACTTGTACTATTTTTAAGAAAATGTTCGATAGCAGCGCCCAAAAAGTAAGAATCCTCTTCCATCACGACAATGCTCCAGCTCACTTTGCCAGATGGACAATCGAATATTTGTATATGAAAGGAGTGGAATTAGTGAGTCATCCTCCTTACAGTCCCGGCCTGGCACCTTGCAACTTTAATTTATTCCCGAAAATAAAAGTAAAGCTCAGAGGAATTCGCTTTATGAATCCCGGAGATGCCGTGACTGCGTTCGAAAAAAAAGGTGGAAGAGATCCCTAAAGAAGAGAGGGCTCAATGCTACATTGTATGGTTTCCACGCATGCGACGGTGCTGAGAAAAGAACGGCAATCTACCAGGTGCGGTCGCAACCACATACTTTTGGGGGTCATATTAACAGTAATATGTTGAGCAAATTAGATTCAGTGCAGAATAACATTATCAGAAATTAAACATAATATTATAAAAGGCCCCTTCCCCCGACAATGAAAAACATTCGTATAGTAAACGGTGACTCAGGGACTTTAAAGCCTCTGCTTTATGGGATAGACAGTAGCCTTCCTTCTGTGAAACAGTAGCCATTATGCGCGCACCAACCCACCTGCTAAGCGTCGTGAGTATTGGCAAATACCCCCCAAAATGTCGATGCAATTGTGTAAATCTATGGGAAGGGCCTTTTTTTTATTGGTGCCCAGTGGAAATTCTTCATGAACATCCTCGCCCCGGGGAAGGGCGAAGGGGTATTCCGGACTCCCACCGGCTAAAACCACTGGAGCGGTCATCTTCGGCACCTAAGGGTGGCTCCAGGTCCTCGTATGATCACACTAGAGCCGTCCACTGGTACTACGCCTATAGGCACATCACGGAGAGGGTGACTGTAAAGCGGTCACCCCCCGGGGGATTGTAAAGGATCCCCCAAACCGTCCCACGGCAGCGCGTGACCACATGCGTGCTACCGTCTTCTCTTGGGTCGCTCGGTGTGGGCATGCAGATTCCCCAATCTACGCACCCGCGAACCCAGAGGTCCCCCGCCTTATAGCAACGGCAGGGGGTTCTAGGCGTGTGGGCATTAGGCGCCAGGGCGGTTGTTACCCTGGCGCCATCCCCTCTTCTTCGAGCGGGGTTGGCCGTCTCCCGATCCCGGAAAGATCTCACACTCACAGAAAGAGACGACAGCATTCTAGTTTTCATGCTCTGCCAACATAGCCGACACTACTGCTGGCAGAGAGAGATCTTGCCCGATCCGATCGACCAGGATCCGCCGCTCGGAGGCCCACGCAGGGCACTCTTCGCGCGTGTGCTGTGCGGTGTCCTGGTCGCTAATGGGGAGGCCCTTTTTTTTATTGGTGCCCAGTGGAAATTCTTCCTGAACTTCCTTCGCCCCGGGGAAGGGCGAAGGGGTATGCCGGACTCCTACCGGCTAAAACCACTGGGGCGGTCATTTTCGGCACCTAAGGGAGGCTCCAGGTCCTCGTATGATCACACTGGAGCCGCCCACTGGTGCCACGCCTATAGGCACATCTCGGAGAGGGTGACTGTAAAGCGTTCACCCCCCCGGGGGGATTGTAAAGGATCCCCCAAAGCGTCCCACGGCAGCGCGTGACCACATGCGTGCTACCGTCTTCTCTTGGGTCGCTCGGTGTGGGCATGCAGATTCCCCAATCTACGCACCCGCGAACCCAGAGGTCCCCCGCCTTATAGCAACGGCAGGGGGTTCTTGGCGTGTGGGAATTAGGCGCCAGGGCGGTTGTTACCACGGTGCCAGCCCCTCTTCTTCGAGCGGAGTTGGCCCTCTCCCGATCCCGGAAAGACCTCACACTCACAGAAAGAGACCACAGCATTCCAGTTTTCATGCTCTGCCAACATAGCCGACACTACTGCTGGTAGAGAGAGATCTTGCCCGATCCGATCGACCAGTATCCACCGCTCGGAGGCCCACGCAGGGCACTCTTCGCGCGTGTGCTGTGCGGTGTCCTGGTCGCTAATGGGGAGGCCCTAGTGAACGTATAAATGGCTGATATGATGATGAGACACCACGAGTCACCATCAGCATCCCACAAGGTGACAGCCAAAGAAAACATATTGAATTATATTTATCTGACTATCACGTGGTACAAGAAGGTTGTTAAGATCAAACGCACTCTATCCTGAACATTTATAATCCAAAATTTTATGAAGGAATCTTTGATATGGCAGTAAAAATGAATATAAAATTATCTTTGACGGGGCAGATCGTTTGCCCATCCGTGGATAAAAGTATAATGAATTTTTAATTCATTCTATTGGTTTGCGTGCGGCTGTCCTTAACTTTCTGGAAAACTTATAAGCAGACGCCTGGGCCCTGGGTAGCATTTCAGTTTTTGGGTATTCCGGAGGCTTAAACAAGTATTCTGCTACTGGCATTGTTGTGCATTAGATCGTTCACTTTTTCAGTCGAATAAAGTCCACTGTTGGACGTAAGCCTCCCCCAAAGATTGCCACAACGACCGGTGGTTGTTGTGTGTTATTGGGGGGTTTTGTGATAATCGCCACACTCAGCAAGCGGGTTGGCGATCGCAGTTGATTTGGTAATGTACTCGAAGGATGCTGCTGCCCTTCATCCGGCTAATCCCAGAGTCAACTTTTACGAAACCCACAAGAAGGTGGTCCTATTCGTAGCCGGCACCACACGGCTTCACTTGGGTCGTTGAGCTCGGATCAATGTGGAATGGTTATGGCTTTTTCTTCAGACGACCATTACTGGCATGGATCTACATTTTTCACACAAAGGTGCAAAAAATACGTCAAGTCTTTGAAACAGGAACGTTTGACTTTGGTGTGGCATTTCTTCTCAGAGGCAGATAGTGGGAAATGCCGGCTACATCTAGATTTATTAACGAGCGAAAGAGCATCTTTAAAAAACCTACTTGCTAAATCAAGATAAAGACCATTAATCATTTAGACTATTATTAGTGTGGTGTCTGGATTAAGAATATAGCATCACTCCATCTCCTCCCATGAATGACGCAAAATGTAACTAAGGGACTCTAAATCAGAGGGATGATTGGCAGAGCCCCTTCTGTAGAACAGTAGCTATACTGCGCTCACTAACCCGCCTGCTAAGCGTGGTGAGTATGGGCAATATCCCTCCAAAATGATGACACAGTTGTGGAAATCAATCGGGGAGGCCTTTGTTTGTTACCGAGGCCCTCCCCCAGATTAAAATCCTGTATCCGAATTCTTGACATGACAAACCGAAGATGACCTCCTCCCAGATTAAAAATCCTGAATCCGCCATTGGTGGACGATGTTTGGGCGTTTTTGGACGTTTGACTGATGACGGCACGATCAACACTTTTTATCGAAATAAGAACACATGTTGCTAATTATCGACTGGCAACAACAATTATTTTGTACCAACACGTTTCTCAATTTGAACAGTAACTATTAATTTAATACGCCAATCTATCAATAAAGAATGACACAAAAGTCTATAGCGTCTTATAAACGTTGACATAATCCGTCTCCTCCGGGACTGAAACTTGGCGACTTTGACACAAGGCCTAACTCCCAGGAGTCATGTTGTCACAGCGTAGACTTGACAATAGTCAACTTGTTTAGGGTTCAATTTATTTGTTTATGGTTTCGTTTCTACTTTATTTTTTTTAAACAACACGCTTAAAACCGTTGACGACCCGTATTATTATTAATTTATTATATATTGAAAGTAGTATGTAGATACTACATTCACTGTTATTATTTGTTAGACGTATTTTGAAACTGCACAACGTCTTTTCGTCAACAATACCGCAATGCCTCAAAACGAAGGTCAATCGACCAGCGATGATACATAGCACGGAGACCTGGTCCCTCAAAATGAAAAAGCTCAAGGTCTCAGCGAGTTATGGAGAGAGCTATGCTTGGCTCTATGAGATTGAATCAGGAATGAAGAGATCCGTAGAAGAACTAAAGTTGCCGACATAACTCAAAGGATAAGTAAGCTGAAGTGGCAATGGGCAGGGCACATTGCTTGTAGAATTGATGGCCGTTGGGGCAAAAATGTTCTGGAAAGCACCGAAAACCGCAGCGTAGGACGACCTCCAACCAGAAGGACGGATGATCTGGTGAAGGTCTCTGGGAGCCGTTGGATGCATGTGGCATGTAACCAGACTTAGTACAAATCTGTGGGGAGGCCTTTGTTCAGCAGTGGACATCTTTTGGCTGATATGATGAAACGTTTTTTATTTATCCATGTTCTATAAAACTGGTGTACATCCTTAATACGTCACAACTTAAGGTCCAGTTGAAAACCAGCGTCAGGCACTAGTAGTATGGCATTTTTGCTGTACTGGACCTGTTCTGTGATGCACACTAAAATGTTTTGATTGTTAACTGTTTTTTTATATATTATGGTTATGTGTACCTCATAGTCTGCATCAAATAAATGTATTTTACTTCTTTCTCTTTATAACTTGGTGACGAAACGATATAGTCATTCGCCTGGTGCCACCTGCCCATAACAATTCTAATCTACTGCTACCCAGCACTAATCCTGGGTGGCATCACACTGCGCTCGTCACTTCGAGATATTAGGTATTCAGTCTCTTAATGCCCAGTAGTTTCCTTAGCTAACAGAGCCCTTCTAACGTTCTAATTTCACCTGTTAATGTCAACCGCTAAAGATTCTTTCTTCTTTGCTTTCTGAAATAATGTTAACAATCACCGTCTTGAACATAAAAATGAGACTGCTACAAATAACGGGTATGACAGAGCAGATAGAGCAGAAAGCTTTTAACCATTTTCAGACGCACTTTAGTAGCATTTTACGTTACCAACAGCAAGAGACGAAGAGGCCTAGGCCTTTTAGGCCTAGAAACTTGTTTAATTGCTAACTAAGCTAATACAAGTACTAGATTTTAGACTCCAGCCAACTTTTACAGGGTGATCTATTTCCAGAGCACCATATCTAAGTTTAAGAGCGTCAAACTCCATCGAAATTAGATTATTTGTCAATCAAAATGTTTGTTAACTCAAGTTTCACGCTCCGCCGGCTACTGAAACCTTTTGAGCGGGTGACTGTCTGTCAGAGTGCCGTGTGACGTCAGAGTCTGCGTTTGACAGCCGCGTAATTGCCACAAATGTAGCAAGCAGATAAAATACAATAGATTTTGTTGGGATGTGTGATTATGGAAGTGGGGCTCTGTTTAGCTAAGGTTTCTCTGTGGTTCCTCATAAAAAATACGGCCACATTTTTTGTGAGTGTTGTTATGGCTATAGAGACCTTCCTCCCATACACTAGGCTTTCTTCTGTATCATGGGTGGTGTTTACAGAAATAAATTTCACGTGCGCAGACACCCAGACCCAAAACATCTGTAGGCCAATAACTTATTTGCTAGCTAGTTGCCTGTCACTGTGGTAAATAGTTAGTGTTACGCGTAGATGCAGTATTAACGTGTTACACTTACAGTGTTGTTTTTGTCGTAGACAGAGTTGCATCTTGCAACTACTTCATCTACGGTTAAAAAAAAACATATATTTAGATAATCGTGGCACCACAGCCGGAAGACGTCACTTCGTCACCAAGGTTGTCACTGAAAACCAGCATTGTTGTAGTTGGATCTTGGATCTTGGTGATATTGCTACAAATTACAATGCGACAGCATTTAAGCTGAGTAAAAACCCTTTTTTGCACGGACACGACGCACAGTCAGTATTTTTATGTAAAATGTAATGTAATATTTAGAATTTCAGGTACTGATTTTGGTTGTATTTTATTTTTATTTTGGCCTGGAGTCTAAATACTTTAGCCATTTTTTGTTGTAAATTCAAAATGTGTTGCCAGTTAATCCTCTTCGTAGTGTTGTTCCAATTTTGTGTGCATTGTTATTGGTGCAAAAATAAATTGTTTCTATCTTTCTTTAGTATGTTCGCGACAAACCGGCGCAGGCGCCGGCGGGGGACTGGAAGTCTGAGGGCGGCGAGGCGCTACTCGGGATTCTTCGTCAACGATCGGACAACTTCGGCGATCGGCGCCGAATGCGCCATCGGCTCGCTCACGGCAGCATTCAGCCATTATTCACGGTCCGATACACACATCTTGTACGCGTCGCGCGATCCACCTTTTTATTGTAATATACCAGTTTACAGTTTCTTTGCTATACCTTTCATTTAATACATTCCAGGTATCCCCTTACATACTTAGATAGGGTACTGGAACCTACATATGGTCCTTCGAGCTCTTTGTACATAAAGTTAACAAAGGTGGTTTCGTACGTTCGTTACGCGTTTTTTTCCCAATTCAAACTTCGTCCGTTGGTCTCGAGATTCTTCTATCCAGAGGTGAATTGCAGGCAGCGTTCAAGATACAAGCTTCTTCTTTAAGACTTCTTCGACTGGCTGAGTGGAGTGGCCGCTTTAGTCATTGGTGTCTTCACTTCGGTGGACTACGGACTTCGGACTTCATCATCAGCAATCACCGGTCAAGAAAAGGCTCAGGGGTCTATGAGACTTCAAAACGGAACATTCATATTCACATAACCAGCGGAGTGCAAGATACGTGAGATCTTTCCAATTCCTTATAAATCCATCTTCACATAATCATTATCCATTTCATACATGTAGATACATTCTCAAATTACCTATGTTCATCCTTTTTATCGTAGTAGTTTAGATCGCTTTAATCTTTATGTTCTTATGATTTTATAATATCAATTTAGTAGCGCAGTAATAAACTAATAACTAATTAGTTACGCATACATACCCTTTGTTTATCCTCTTGGTGTAGTACATTAATTGTGCCGTTTTTATCATAGCAGTAGACTTCACAAACTACATAGTCATAAATAAGTAACCTTCATTCGTAGCTCGTAACCGTTTTTTTTCAAATGATATTTTTTACTGGTGGTCGGTAGAAAATAGTCGTTATAATTATTTTTCCTTCTTCACAATTTGCTAGCCATTTTGAATAATTAAATTAAATAGTTAAATATTTGCATTTTACCTTTGCGTTCTTCTTAAATTATTCTTATACTTTATATAATAAATACAGCACTTTATTCTAAATAAAGCCGGCATCCAATTTTCATTTTCGTTACCTATCTATCCCACTGCTGGGCATTTCATTTTTTTTTGCTTATTAATAAAACAGATTGGCGAATGAAGCTAAAATAAGGGATCTCATTAAGAGACGCGCTTCTTTAAAGGCTAAGCTTACGCAGTTTGCCACTTTCATATCTACTGCTCAATCATGTCAACAGCTTAGCGACGTTCAGTTACTTGATCTTGAATCCCGAATTAACAGAATGGAATCCTTATACACCATTTATGACGAATTTCAGAATGAGCTGGAGATATTATCGGATAAACCTGAAGAGCTTTATGCAGAACGGGACCAGTTTGAGTCTCAATACAGCAACCAAATGGCGGCAGCCCGTGTGCTGCTCACGCAACACCGCAGCACGCAGCCTACTTTGGATACAGCGTCCGGGGTAGGCTCTCATGATGGTCGCACTGTAGCTTCACATAGACACAGTCACGTAAGACTTCCCAAAATTAACTTACCACAATTCAGCGGGGGCTACCAGGATTGGTTGGAGTTTAAGGATATGTACCTTTCTTTGATACATAATGAACAAGGCTTAGATGATATCAATAAGTTCCACTACTTGAGAACTTCCCTCCATGGGAGTGCTGCATTGATTATCCGAAGCTTAGATTTTAAAGCAGAAAATTATAGAAACGCTTGGAAACTGTTATGCGAGCGATACGATAATAAACAATTGCTCGTTAGCAACCATGTAAAAGCATTGTTTACAGTAGCATCCATGCAAAGGGAATCTAGTGAGGGCATAAGAGACGTTATAGATATTACCAGCAAAAACCTCCAAGCATTAAAAACCTTAGATCAGCCAGTTGAACATTGGGACACATTAATAATTTTTATCATAGCTTCAAAATTAGATTCAGTTACACATAGACGTTGGGAAGAGCATAGGAATACTCTTACTGATCCTCCAAAATTAGATAGTTTCCTAACATTTTTAAGAAATAGGTCAAACCTGTTGGAGACATTAGAAGAAGCAAAACATTTTAAAATAAATACAGAGGTAAAACATGACAAGCAGAAGAGCTTTGTAGTTTCTCCGAGTCCGAACAATAATTTAAAACTGGACTATAAGAAATCATCATACACATGCCCGCTATGTAGTAACGATCATTATCTTTATAATTGCGAATCATTCAGAGCTTTGCCGTTAGAATCACGAACACTTAAGGTGAAAGAATTTAAAGTTTGCTTGAATTGCCTTCGTCCGGGTCATACCCGTTCAGCATGCAGGCTTGGCCATTGCAAGTATTGCAAAAGCATGCATAATACACTGCTACACTCTCATGATGATTCACATGCACAGTCATTATCCACAGTAGAAAATGTTGCATTATCAGCTGATAATAATAGTTCCCTTTATTTATCATGTCATGTATTGCTTTCCACAGCGCTGGTTCATGCCATGGACGTCGATGGTAAGCCACATCAAGCCCGAGTCTTGTTGGATAATGGTAGCACGGCGAACTTTATAACCCAGGACTTGTCTGGTAAGCTTAATGTGCCAACTCGTACTGTAAGTTCTAGAGTGACCGGAATAAACAATCAAACATCCAAACCAACTCAATCTTGTAAAATTCAAATTCAGTCTCTGAATAGTGGATTCGAGTTGGATATTGATTGTTTAATCTTGCCAAAGATTACTTCCTCCATTCCACACTCATACATAAATAAACATGACGTACCATTACCGTCTGGAATATGTTTAGCGGACCCAACATTTTATGTCCCTTCATCCATTGACATACTTGTTGGGGCTGAAGTATTTTGGAGTGTAATTGGTACCAACCGTATACAATTAGGCAAACACAATCCAGTACTCTTCGAAACTAGGTTTGGTTGGCTCATTTCGGGCGCATTACACAAGCCTAGTATGCCTGAAGTATCTTGTATGACAATACAAGATGAAACAGATACAGCCCTAACTCGTTTTTGGGAGTTAGACAGTATATCATCTAAACATAAATATACACCCGAAGAAAACAAGTGTGAACAAATATTTGTAAAAACCACAAAGCGAGACAAAGATGGGCGCTTTATAGTCACTATACCACTTAAAGAATCCCCAGAATATTTAGGTAATTCTTATGACGCAGCCAAAAGACGCTTCCTGTCACTAGAACGTAGGTTCGATAAAGATCCATCATATAAACGGCGTTACGTTCAGTTTATGGAGGAATATGAGACACTGGGCCATATGAGTGAATTTGTCAGCCCTCGATTATTGCCATCACATTATTATATGCCTCATCACGGTGTTATCCGGGAGTCAAGTACGACAACCAAACTCAGGGTCGTGTTTGACGCCTCGGCTATTACGACATCCGGGAAATCATTCAATGACATCCAGTTTGTAGGACCCACAGTACAGAATGACTTGCTGTCAATTTTACTGCGTTTTCGGCAGCATAAATATGTAGTCTCTGCCGATATTGAAAAGTTTTTTCGTCAATTTCGAATAACCGACACACAGCGCCCCCTACAATTAATTTTGTGGAGGCCGGATTCATCACAAAAACTCAAAACATACACATTAAACACAGTTACGTATGGTACCGCATCAGCATCATTTTTAACTACACGAGGTCTAAAACAATTAGCCTCAAAAACGTCAGACCCAGCCACACGACGAGCGATTGCTGATGATCTGTACGTTGACGATTATTTATCAGGTGCAGACACAATTTCAGACACAATTTCACTTTGCCATAATGTCATGAAGACGTTAGATTCTGCACAGCTGAACCTTCGCAAATGGCAATCTAACAACACACAAATACTTGATACATTAACACAACCACAATTCAAACACACACAGCAAACATCGAACACAGTCGAATTAAGTACAAATGAGCCTTCAAAAACACTAGGTCTTAATTGGTATAGTGCTGCCGATCAACTCAAATTTTCAATCAGTCTTATAAACACAAATGCAATCATAACAAAAAGGGTCATACTTTCTACAGTCTCTCAGGTATTTGATCCCTTGGGTCTGGTCTCTCCATGCATAATAGAGGCTAAACTAATTATGCAAAATCTATGGATTAGCAAAAGTTCATGGGACGAGGAGGTACGCGCAGTGATCAAAAAGTCGTGGCAAAATTTCACTCAAACGTTACCCCATCTCAACGACTTAAATATCCCAAGGCGGATAACGTGTGATTCACCTATATCAATTCAATTTCACATCTTTACAGATGCGTCTGAGAAGGCATATGGTGCGTGTCTGTACGTCCGCTCCATCAACATGGATGGCTCAGTTAGCGTACACCTTTTCGCAGCTAAGAGTAAGGTAGCTCCGATTAAAGTTACGACTATTCCTCGCCTCGAGCTGTGTGGCGCCTTATTAGGAACACGGCTTTGTACAAAGGTACTCAGTTCTGTTACATTTCAACCTGACGACTGTGTATTCTGGTGCGACTCCATGATTGTCCTGGGGTGGCTTACATCATCTCGTGCGATACTTAAACCATTTGTTAGGAATCGAGTTTCGGAGATACTGGAAGGTTTTGGTGACAATACCTGGCGATACGTGCCATCAAAGGAGAACCCTGCTGATCTCGTGTCACGTGGTATCAGTGCGGATCAAATAGGAAACATGGCTCTTTGGTGGTCAGGACCATCATATTTACAACTCGACTCCTCACAGTGGCCCACTAAACCTAACTCCAATAAAAACTATACATTACCCGAAACAATAAATTCATTACACATACAAGATAATGATAATAATTCACAACATAACCATTTATTTCAAACATTAATCAGTAATTCATCTAATTATACAAAACTTCAGCGTATCATAGCTTATATTCACAGATTTATTTATAATTGTAGACAATTTCATACAAGAGTAAATGGCTCACTTAAAGGTACAGAGCTCACCTTTGCATCGGAGTTCCTTATAAAAATGTCACAGCAAAATACATTTCAATTGGAGTATCAGTTACTAAAATCAGGAAAGGGGTTACCAAAGAAAAATCGTCTTATTTCATTGTCACCTTATTTAGATTCAGATATCATAAGAATTGGTGGTAGACTTGACAACTCGTTTTACGATTATGATACAAAACATCCAATACTCCTTGATAGTAAACATCATTTAACTATTTTAATTTTTAATCATTTTCATTTTAGTCTTTTTCATGCAGGTCCTCAACTACTGCTAGCTTCTATAAGGCACAAGTATTGGCCTTTGGGTGGTAGGAACCTGGCGAGAAAGATCGTAAGAACTTGTATAAAATGCACTAGGTTTAAGGGTAAAACAATCCAGCCAATAATGGGTAACCTACCAAAGGAACGACTGCACCTAGAGTATCCATTTCTAGAAACAGGCACAGACTACGCCGGTCCTATTATGATTGCTAATCGTAAGGGAAGAGGTTGTAGGCTACTAAAATCTTACATATGTGTTTTTGTCTGTCTAGCTACAAGGGCGGTCCATCTGGAGCTTGTCTCGGACCTGACAAAGGAAGCCTTTATTGCAGCTCTTAGCCGATTTACTGCTCGTAGGGGTAAACCGAAATCTATCTTTTCAGATAATGGATCTACTTTTGTTGGTACATTTAATGAACTTTCTCAATTACTTAAACAAGATTTTAATGCAATTGACATGGCTGAGACAGGTATAACCTTTTCTTTTATCCCTGCGTACACACCACACTTTGGCGGTCTATGGGAGTCCGCCGTGAAATCTGTTAAATATCACTTGAGACGTATTTTAGGTCTCACACATCTCACATACGAGGAAATGGCCACATGTCTTATTCAGATCGAAGCGATTTTAAACTCTCGACCACTCACACCTCTATCCAATGACCCATCCGACCTAACGCCACTTACTCCTTCCCATTTCCTCATTGGAAGACCGCTTATCTCTTTGCCTCATCCGCAGATCTCCAGAAGTCAGAACATATCCAGCTTGCAACGTTTTCACCGTATTGAGATTTTAAAGGATCATTTTTGGACGCGATTCTCAAATGAATACATTTTCTGGCTTCAGCAAAAATCCAAATGGTGCAGTTCCAAGGGGCAGCTCATGGAAAACGACTTGGTGCTTATCAAGGACAAGGCCGCACCACCACTGCTATGGCTCCTTGGAAGGGTAATTCGTCTGCTGCCAGGGAGGGATGGCATCGCAAGGGTGGCAGACATTAAAACGAAAAGGGGCGTCATTCGTCGTGCTTACAACACGATCTGCCCTCTGCCAATACATCTTGAAGATGAGTCTTCAACGCCGGGAGTATGTTCGCGACAAACCGGCGCAGGCGCCGGCGGGGGACTGGAAGTCTGAGGGCGGCGAGGCGCTACTCGGGATTCTTCGTCAACGATCGGACAACTTCGGCGATCGGCGCCGAATGCGCCATCGGCTCGCTCACGGCAGCATTCAGCCATTATTCACGGTCCGATACACACATCTTGTACGCGTCGCGCGATCCACCTTTTTATTGTAATATACCAGTTTACAGTTTCTTTGCTATACCTTTCATTTAATACATTCCAGGTATCCCCTTACATACTTAGATAGGGTACTGGAACCTACAAGTATATCATAGATACAACTATTAGATACGCTACAAAGCGTTTATATATAAAGAGTTACTAGAGAGCTCTTCTTATATTGGGACCTTAGTGACTAAAAGATTGGGATTCGCATCTAAGGGTACAAATATTTGTAAGGGCTCCAGGCAGTTTTCCGTGTCCAGTTGTTTCATCATCATAATTTTTTTTTAATTCTTGTTTTAATTAGGGACTTTCAAGCTTACAGCTTATGTCAGTTCCATCATCATCATTGTCTCAGCCGAAAAACGTACCCTGCTTTACTGTCTGCTACAGTATCCAGTTGTTTGTTCATGTGAAATTTGTTAGAATCTGTGCAAGAAAACCTCGAGTGGAACAAGGTTTAAAAACACTGTTGGTAATGCAACAAAATATCAGGGTAGCAGCTTCCTTAGAAAGTGAAACAATCAGTGTTAAGCGAAATAAAGAATCAACACTGACTGCAGTGTCGTCGAAAATCTTGAAGCATAAGCACATTGAATGATCGCAAGAATTTAACAAGCTTCCGTCTTTCTTTGAAAAAGAAAGAATAAAATGTTGACACGGTTGTGGAAATCCGTAACGTGTTCAGCAGTGGACGTCATCTGGCTGAAATGGTGATGATGAGTATGGGCGATGAACAAATGGTTACAGTACGGCTACTGCGCTCCTGGTCGCGGGTTGGATTTCCGCACGGAACAAATATTTGTATGATCTGCAGGTAGTTGTTACGTGTATTGTGTCTGGAATTTATGTCTGTAAACGCACCTTTTTTTTATAGGTGCCCAGTGGAAATTCTTCATGAACTTTCTTCACCCCGGGGAAGGGCGAAGGAGCGGACTCCTACCGGCTAAAACCACTGGAGCGGTCATCTTCGGCACCTAAGGGAGGCACCGGGTCCTCGTATAATCACGCTAGAGCTGTAAACGCACCTACGACACTGAAGAAATGGTAGAGTGGGGCAATGTTTAAAAAATAACTTATTCCGACGAGGTAGACGCCAGTATTGTCAGTTTGTTTTCATATGCGTGCCCCAAAAAGCAATCAACAGACTAGTAGGTAAACTACCTACAAATCCTACTTAGCAAAAGTTCCATGCGACTATAACATAGAAACATATTTTCGTATCACATAACAGCGAAATGCCACAAGAATAACCATAACAACAAGGCGTTAGGTCAGTAGGACGGGCACCATCATAAATAGTAATAAATCCTACACTTGACTTTGACAAATGATGGGCAAAACACCACCAAGTATTACGCAAGTCCAAACCTACAATGGAAATGAAATATATAACTAACTCCATGAATTTTATGATTACGTTACGTAAATGAAAACTTGGTCGACGTGGTGAACTAATTGGTCTTGTGGTCGCAATAGCTACCGAGCAGGAGACCTAGCATTTAATTTCCGTGCTGTGCTATTCAAACTTCTGACTAATCTAAGACTCCCCACAACCGTGAGGTTTGCAGTCTCAGGAAGATTCTCCATGCCGAGTTGGAGGTACACCAGTATGTGGTCGCAATTGACAATGGGCTCATTCCGCTCAGTCGAGCTAAAAAGAACTACCGAAAACCTGCGGAACTTAGCTCCAATGACCGCATGTCATCATATCAGCCATTTATATGTCCACTGCTGAACATCGGCCTCCCTCATAGACCTCCACAACTGTGTCGTCATTTTAGGGGGCATTTGCCAATACTCACCACGCTTGGAAGGCGGGTTGATGAGCGCAGTATGGTTACTGTTCCACAGGGGGGACGCTGCTGCCCGTCCTTCTGACTTAGCATCCCTTAGTCGCCTTTTACGACATCCACGGAAGGAGATGGAGTGGTGCTATATTCTTAATCCGGACACCACACGGACAATCCGGACACCGAACGGACATAACCGCATGTAGATATGGTAGAACTAACTCACAAAACCAGATCACATGTAATGATACCGATATAAAACATTGATTAAGAATTACTTAGATGATTCTGCTAATGTTTTATTACAAAAGTACTTGCAGATACTCTGTTTAAATGCATACCGACTGGTATCCGTACACTCAAAAGTAGCACATTCCAAAGGAAAATTGAACAAATTCATAACTTTGAGAGGCACAGTATATGATCATCATAAACAAATGTGTGATCATTTTGGGGGAAGTAGCACTGGCACTGCACTGAGTACTGACTCACCACGCTTGGCAGGTGGGTTGGTGAGCACAGTATGAATACTGTTGCACAGAAATAACGCTGCTGCCCCCAGACTTCTGTTTTAGAGTCCCTTAGTCGCCTTTTATAACATCCACGGTAATAGATAGAGTCCTATATTCTTAATCCAGAAACCACACACAAGCACAATATAACTAAAGAACGGGAAGATTAACTAAAGAACGCAAATTGTTACAGTGCGTAGAGCACACATATTGAACGTGATGATTAAGACAAGAAGGGGGAGGGAGTGAGTTAAGTAGTCAAAGGCCGTAAACTATCTTCACCATAACAAAAAAATACTTGTTCATTCGAACCCGCAATATTACGCACAGATGGCAAACGCTCCGCTAGTGGCCCGTGCAGGTCGCTCCACATCCACTCGCTTTTAATCAGCTTTCGTCATAATTGCTTTCATGAATACCTCGATTTAGGGATTCGTGAATTGGGGCCCATTAGCGTTCCTTTGTTATTCGGTAATATCGCTTGAAATTTAATTATTTTACATGTAATAATAGCTTCGTTTCTGGAAAAAAGCCACACCTTTAAGTGACGTCAAAGCATACTACCATATCTACCTTTTTTTATTGGTGTCCAGTGGAAATTCTACATGAAATGAATTCGGGGAAGGGCAAAGGGGTATGCCAGACTCCTACCGGCTAAAACCACTGGAGCGGTCAACTTCGGCACCAAAGGGGGCCTTTAGGTCCTCGAAAGATGGCTCTAGTGTGATCATACGAGGACCTGGAGCCTCCCTTAGGTGCCGAAGATGACCGCTCCAGTGGTTTTAGCCGGTAGGAGTCCGGCATACCCCTTCGCCCTTCCCCGGGGCGAAGGAAGTTCATGAAGAATTTCCACTGGGCACCAATAAAAAATAAAGGTCCTCGTAAGATCACACAAGAGCCGCCTATAGGTGCCACGACTTTAGGCACACCATGCAGGGGATGACTGTAAAGCAGTCACCCTCTCTAGCAGACGGGAGGCGACTGTAAAAAGGTCACTCTCCAGGCACTTCTCGGGGAGGATTGTAAAGGGGGATCCTATTAAGCCACGTGCGCGCCACCGTCTTACCGGCGGTCGCTCGGTGTGAGCACTCAGGCTCCCTAA
The DNA here is from genome assembly GCA_947459985.1 of Diloba caeruleocephala. NCBI lineage: Eukaryota > Metazoa > Arthropoda > Insecta > Lepidoptera > Noctuidae > Diloba > Diloba caeruleocephala. The sequence goes on from OX381629.1 coordinate 9,556,668, forward strand.
TCTGCACGCTGCGACCAGGAGGCCCCCCACAATGTAATGACGGTGGACTTGGGTGCCGGTATGGTTGTTACTCCGGCGCCGTGTCTTCCTTCTCCGTGTGGGATCGGCCATCTCCTAATCCCGCTCTACAGTCTCCTTCTGGAGCATGACGCACTCACAGAACTGCTCTGCCAACATAGAGAGATCTGGTCCGATCCGATTAACCAGGATCCATCGGTCAGCCGCCCACGCAGGGCACTCCTCAAGCGTGTGCTGTAAGGTATCCTGGTCGCTTCCCGGGCGATTTCGCCACATCTTGAGTTCGTGCCACTTGTATAGCCACTGAGCGGCGGTGTCCAACACGCCTGCCGTCTTTATATGGTGGGGAGCCTTGGAGGTCTGCGACTGTGCCTATTGGAAAACCTACGTGATCATACCGAGCGACCTCCGGGAAGACAGAGGTGTGCATATGGTAACGTGCCACCGTGTGCGCAGCACAGCGCATAGCGACGCGTCGAGGGAATCCTTTACGACAAAGAGAAGTGTCGGGGGGGGGTCGGTCTCTTTATAGTCGCCTTCCCTCCGCTGGAAGGGGTGACCGCTTTATAGTCATTCCCTCCAAGATGTGTCTACAGGCGTGGCACCAATAGCTGGCTCTAAATGGAGATTATTCCAGTTCTTGGAGCCTGCCTTCGGTGCCGAAGATGACCACTCAGGTGGTTTTAGCTGGTAGGAGTCCGGCATACCCCTCCGCCATTACGCCAGACGCCATTGCTCCCGTTTATATTAAACTTATGATTGTATATAACACGCATTACATACAATAGATTTACACCTTGGGGGATAATTCCCGGATAGTATTCCATTTATTTTCGATTAAAAATCTCTAAAGGGCCTCTGCATATTAGATCCATGTTCCGGCCTATAAAAACACCGGGTTCCTCTATGCAGAGGCTATTAACCCGTGACTAGAGAAAAATATTGAAAATATCAACTTATAGCTGCCCCATTGCAGGATAAACGCCTCTTCTCAGACCTGTATACTCCTAACGCAAAAGCCTCGCGCTTAGCTTAACGCATAGTATCAGAGAATCTATTCTTCACAAACGTACAAGGAGCAGTATTTGAACTCATGACCCCATGACCTCTCGATTACCAGACAAGGGCTGGATCAAAGGCTTTTGTCTAGTATCGTGATGCATGGAAACATTAATTAACAACAATATTGATTGCGCAGGGCCGAATTTACTGGTGGCGCGGGAGCAAAGGAAGTACATGCGCCAATTTTTTTTTTCTATCAAGTGTTTCTACAGTTTAGAAGAGAATCGAGAATCTCATTCTTTAAAAAGAAGTTTAATACAGACATTTTATACCAGAAAATATAAGTTAACGAATGGTGAGGATAGCGAGATTTTTCAAAGAAAAAGATTTGCTACTCTTTGTTGATCGCACAGGATATCCGCGAAGCGCCGTATGCGCAGTGCGCATCGCTATCTTCCCGGGGATCGCTCGGTATGAGCACGCAGATTCCCCAACCAGCGCGCTTGCGACATCCAAGACCCCCACCATATAACAAAGACACGCTCAGGCGTGTTTACATAGACGCCGTCCGGTCGGTTGTCATCCCGGCGACGTATCCTCCTCCCTCACCGTCCTGCTGCCCAACCTCCGGCCAATCCCATAGTTGCCTTTTACGCTCATTTGCGGGCAATCAAAAGTGCTTAATGGTACGTTCAAAACTCCCTTAGTCACCTTCTATGCCGTGTGGTGCCGGCTACAAATAGCACTAACCCATCTCATCCAGTGGGTGTCGTAAAAGCCGACTAAGGGATTACATTAACAACTCAACTGCGATCGCCAACTCACCTGCCAAGCGTGGCGATTATGGCAAAGCCCCTCAATAAGCATACAACACACCGATATCGGTCATTGTGGTGATCTTTGAGGGAGGCCTGTGTCCAGCAGTGGACTTTATTCGGCTGGAAATGAATGATGAATGATGACACCCACAGGATGAGGTGGGATAGCTCTATTCGTGACCCGAGCTACACGGTACGGACAACCATACAAGATAACGATCCAATAAAAAATGGTATTTATATATATCTCACATCTAGATTTAAAAAGGCTCTTCCAATTTAAGCCCCTTTATATAATACGAAAGCCGAAAATAATTACAGCCTTTTTTGACCCTCGCCCTGTTTATTCTGGTGGGCAACGTAAGTAAATACATTTTAATCCCGATTGTTTAGTATTCAGTTTAAATTTAGAGATACTAGGTTGTCCTAAGTAGTTGTGTTTAATTATAGAAAATTTATTTGAAGTAAAATTGTTTTGGGTGCGGTGAGAGTAAAATTTCAAGGTCAAAAAGTGCAACGTTTTGTGTGTAACGTTAGGTGCATGTGACCTTTCACCTCTGTCACGTGTGCTGACTACTGAATGACTGACGTGCACGTGCTTTATTTTGAATTTTTTATCCGAATTGTTTTTTTTATATTACCTGAGATGAGCAAGTCATTCGCATGGTGGTAAGCGCCATGCCTGCCCATAATAATTATGATGCAACCCATGACTAACAGCTGGAACGTTATAACTACCTAACTAAATACATTAAATAAATAAATAACGAATGTCCTGTCCCGAAGTGACAAGAGCAGTGTGTGCCACACAGGGCTAGTCATGGGTTCAACATTTCGGCCGAATATAGTCCACTGCTGGGCACAGGCCTCCCTCAAAGATAGAGAAGACAAGGACCGACATCGGTGTGTTGTGTGCTCATTGAGAGGTATTGTCATAATCGCCACGCTTGGCAGGCGGGTTGGCGATCGCAGTTGAGTTGTTATTATATTCGAAGGACACTGCTGCCCATCCTCCGGTTAATCCCTTAGTCGCCTTTTACGACACCCACGGGATGAGTTGGGTTGGTGCTATGCGTAGCCGGCACCACACGATAATTTATGTGCACATAGTGATTTAGTTAGGACACAAATTAGTTTTTAATTAATTATAACGGAGGTGGTAAAATCCAAATGCAAAAGTAAGGGATTCACATTTAGTGGTACAGAGAAAACAACAAAATCAATCTAAGAATGAGCTTTCCGATGTATTTATCACTTCCTCCTCTCGACATTGCCTAATGTACAGTAGGAAGTGACATCAGAAATACACCAACAATCAATGGCGCGCTTTAAATGTCACAGCTTGGCCTGGCATGACTTTGGCTTAGCATGGCATGGCTTTTCACGGCTTGGCTTGGCATGGGTTGCCTCGGCTTACGTTTATATGGCACTGGAAAAAGGCGACATGAAGTGACGTAGCAACCAGGTGTGGTTCACTTGGCGGACTGGAAGGCTCGGTAGCGACATCTAGCGTAACATAATATATAATCGCGTATAGCATCGATCACTAAGGACACGCACTTGGCGAGATATGATGTCATACATTTAACCTTTTTTCAATAATTATTTCAATTTACAGCACGATATTTGTTCCGGGCCTGAGTAAACACTTACATGACATACATGTTCAGCAGTGGGCAAACATGCATTTATTTATGACTGTAAACTTTACCCACTACTTAAAAGAGAGAAATCATTTCCACATACATAACAAATGCCCACTGCTGAACATGGGCCTCGCAATGTTCACTGCAGTATAATACAATAAATATTAAAAAAATAATTATTTTATTGAATTTATATGATATTGTTTCTCTCGGATTTATATTCCCTGTTAGGGGGAACCCACTCTTATGATAGGCTTACACGCGGACATGGATCCAATCTACAATGCACTATAAAAATGCAGTCTCGGATCCCAAAGGAGAGAGGAAACCTATTGTATGAGATGGAAATTACAGTAATTAGGTCTATTGCCGCTAGTGCTAGGTGCTAAATGGATTTAATACGTCTAAAAACGGATAAAACGGGGTGTCGAGAGGTGCGGCAGCGGTGTCTCGAAGACTCGGAGTAGGTTTCCTCGTTATTACGCCATTACACACTTCTACTCCAAACATATAGCTCTGGCGGCCCCCCTCTGATCGGCCAACTAAAGCAAGTCAGAGTTGAAAATCTTGAGGGCACTCATGAGATTCCACTCAAACCTACCAATAAAGGCAAGCAGGGAGACGAGACTCTGACCGACTCTCTGGAGAATTCGAGTACGCAGAATCGCCACTCATATTCAGCTCGCCACAAGCTCCTGCGTTCTGTAAGCTTCTTAATACATCTTCTTATGATAAACTTTTTTGTATTGTGTATTATTATTTTTGGTATATTGCCATAATCACCACGCGTATCGTGCGGATTGGTGATCGCAGTACGTTTTCATTGATTAGAAGACGGAAATATGCTGTTACCCACCCACCTGCTATTCAACTTTAGTCGCCTTTACCACATCTACATGTGAAGAGAAGTGAATTAGTATTTGCCAGTAAATACTCGAAAACTCTTTATTTAAAAAAACCTTTTTAGTCTAACCAATTTTACCTTAACCCGATTACCCGGACGTAAAAGCTCCTGTTTGTTTTACACGAACAAAGCGATGAAACGAACTCAACGCTGAATTAACACAGTTTTAACTGTTAAATTAGCAAAAACAAAGGGTAATTGATTAAATAGCTTACTAATCACGAGTATTGCTTCACGAGAATTGGTCTAGTGAAATCACAGAGTTTTAAAGTTATATGATGTTTTAAAATACGTACCACAGCAGGCTGTTCTTCCTCCATGAAACCTGAAACCTATACGTGGCTTTTTCAGCTAAAGGACGTCCTCTGCCCAACAAAGGTTTCCCCCATAGATTTATACAATGAGCTGTCACATGCCACGCGCATGCAACGACTCCTAGCGACCTTCACCAGGACGCCTGTCCACCTCGTTGGAGGTCGTCCCACGCTGCGTTTTCCGGTGCGCGGTCTCTTCTCGAGAACCTTTTACTCCAACGGCCATCAGTTCTACGAGCGATGCCCATTGCCACTTCAGTTTGCTATTCCTTGCCACTTCAGTTTGCTAATCCTTTCAGCTATGTCGCCAACTTTAGTTCTTCTACGGAGAAATACCAAGCATAGTTTTCTTTCTCCATAGCTCACTGAGTGACCTTGAACTTTCTTACGAGGCCCATCGTGAGTGACCACGTCTATGTTCTTATATGTCATCGCTAGTACTGGGCGTCACTGGGCCACCATGACTGATTTTAATTCTGATTGAATAGATTTTGCGTCTAGCTTCGACCAATTAACGGCTAACTCTGCGCGCAACCAGTTCTTCGCTAAGTGCTTTGGTTGACAATCAAAGCACCACCACCGGATTCATCAAGCGAAAGACAAATTTTAATGAAAAGAATTGCTCCAACAGCTTCTTTATCTACTCATTAATTATACTTATTATACTTGTTTACATACATACTTGTTTTTTAATAAACGCGATATCTATATCCCGATCTCCGTGTGGTGTCTGATTGAGAATATAGCACCATTCCGTCTCATCCCATGGATGTCGTAAAAAGCGACTAAGGTGCTCTAAACCAGAGGGATGAGCAGCAGCGTCCCTTCTGTGGTACAGCAGCTATTTTGCGCTAACCAACCCGCCTGCCAAGCGTGGTGAGTACCGGCAAATTCCCCCCAAAATGTCAACATAATTATGGAAATTTATGTGGGGAGGCCTTTGTTCAGCAGCAGACTTTTTTTGGCGTATATGATGATGATCCCTCCGGCAACTAAAGTCTTGACTATACATAAGTGCCAGTACCTAAATGGTTTTACATTAAAAAGGAACTTTTATCTTTATCTTTTATCGTACTGATTCTCCTCTTTGAATAAAATTCACTTTTCTGTAGGACCCTATATAGTTCCACGATATAAAAAGATCGCTATTAGCGATAAGACCGCCCATTGTACATTATATTTATACTTACGTTAATATATTGTGTTTCCACATGCTGTACAAAAGCGCGTTTTGTTGTATTGTATTGTATAAAGTATCATGAATTACGTTTGCGCAAGTAAATAACCGATGGATGGTTTATTTGCGCGTTTATATGTTTATTTCAAATGCCGTTTACGACATTCTTCCCGAAAACGCTCGATATGATTCGAATCTACTTTAATCCAACTATCCAAGCGTCAAATTAATTGAATCATAGATATTTATTTATTCATTTCCATAAACATAAGCTTACTAAAAAAGCCAAATCGCTTATATGTCGTGTCAAGTTATACAAGGGTGCCGTGTGGTGCCGGCTACAAATAGTACCACCCCATCTCATCCCGTGGGTGTTGTAAAAGGTGACTATGGGATTAGCCGGTGGATGGGCAGCAGCGTCCGTCCAGTACATTACCAACTCAACTGCGATCGCCAATCCGCCTGCCAAGCGTGGCGATTATGGCAAAGCCCCCCAATGAGCACACAACACACCAAGACCGGTCATTGTGGTAAACTTTGAAGGAGGCCTGTGTCCAGCAGTGGACATTATTCGGGTGAGATGGTGAGGCAACCGTAGCAATAAACATTAAAATACTAGTCAAAAAATCTTTACTACATATTTCATTTAATATAACACTTCACCTCAAGGTAAAAAACATCAAATTGAATTATTATATATCGCCGCATCATATATCTATGTTAACGATTTATTTACCAAACAACTCGCATTTTAGGATCGCGATGACTGCCGAAATAGTGCATTTGCGCAAACGGCCACAAAAAATCTAGCATAATAATAAATAGTCCATAAAATGTGGCCGTAAAATCCGCGGCAGTGTAATGGTGTTTAAAATTCTGCGTTTACTACATCAATAAAATATTTATATGTCTTACTTGGGAGCTATATATAGGACACCTTGTAGGCATGAACAACGTGTATGTATCTGTTATGTATGTATTAGTCGTTCATTTATGTTCGCGGTCCACGGAGGTCCACGGTTAACACCTGAGATTCTTAAGAGAAATCACATTGATAGATCAGACCGATATTTTTTTTTATCATGTGGAAGATTATATTCCCAATGCAAAGGCATCGAATCCGCGAACATTAGTGCAGAAGGGCAAGCACATAGCCACTGCGCCTACCGGGTCAGCAAAGCTAATTGTGGCATATATTGGGACGCATTGGTCTCAAGATCGTAAGTGGAGTTGCCAAGGTCAACAGTTCCAATCCTAGTTCCGGCAAATTGTTATTGACCTGATTAGAAATGTGCAGTACCAGCTCGGAGCATAAGATTGCTGATCTTAGACCTTAGTTTAAAGTCGCTCAATGGGCTATGGAAAGTGCTATGCTCGGAGCCTCTCTAAAGGATAGAATCCGAAATGAGGTTATCCGGAAGAGAACCAAAATGATCGACATGGCAACCAAATTAATTAATTAATTAAAATAATTAATTGAATATGAGAAAAGTCTCCGCAAGATGGGTGCCGAGAAAGTTAACCGACAGTCAGAAACAAAATCGACTTGACATTTCGAAGATATTGTTGGACAAGTATCAAGAAGATTTTGAAAACTTATTGTCTCGTTTCGTAACAATGGACGAAACATGGGTACATCATTTTTATCCCGAGACAAAACGGCAATCTTCGCAATGGATACGGCCATCATCACCGACCCCGAAGAAGTTTCGTGTTGTGGCATCGGCTGGCAAGGTTATGGCATCAATATTTTGGGACTCAGAAGGGATATTGTTGATTGATTACCTGGAGCGTGGAACCACTATTACAGGCCAATATGCAGCTTTAATTCCCAACTTGACGAATGCCATCAAAGAGAAAAGGAGAGGGAAACTTCGAAGGGGCGTGCTGTTTCATCACGACAACGCACCCGCGCACAGGTCGGCAGTTGCGATGGCTGCCATTCAGCAAGCTGGCTTCGAATTGGTTGACCACCCCCCTTATTCACCAGATCTGGCGGTTAGCTTTTTGCAGGACCAAGACGAAACTTTTTTTGTGAAAGGGATTGAAGCCTTGGAAAAGCGCTGGACTCTGTGTGTAGAGAGACTCGGAAACTATGTAGAAAAATAAATTATTAAGTTATCAATAGTCATTATATTCTATCTCATTCTCACTACTTTTTGATCCCTCCTCTTACGTTTCGATTGTGAAAAGAAACTCGTACTAGGGGTATAGAAATGACGCACACTTGGGTGACTAGGAGAGGACTGGATATAAGTTTAGAAGAAATTTCTAACATGCTCTTACTGTAATATTCTTGGACTACGTAAATGCAATAGCCTGGAACAAACTCTCGAAATATCGATATTTTTTCATAGATTATTCTATATTTTTAATCTCGATATGTCGATAATCGTTTTCGAATATCAGTTTGGCTATCAAATTTTGTTTCTTTTTTAACGCAGCTTAGTATCCATTTTCATGCGTTGCATTAATTATATTTTGGGAATTATACATTTCGATAATTACATTAACATATTATTGCCATATCGCTATGGATAAAAATATCAATATATTGATATTTTTCTCTCGATATACATATCGCTACGTAATATGTAAATATATTTTTTATATTTGCCCGTCCCTAAAATAGAGCGCGTGCAACTCAGCACACATGACGCAAGTGAGACGTGCCTGCGCATGTGCCTACACATCGTTACACATAAAACGTTGCACTAACATTTAACCATGATTTTACTCTAACCACGTCCGAAGGCACTTTACTTCAAAAACGGTTGGATTAGAAAGCTACCGCAGCTCATGTTATAAAAATAAACAAGGAATAAATCTTGATGTTCCTATCAACCGAGATACTTACTATATAAGACAAAGTACCTCCCCGCCCTACCCCTACTAATTCAGGTAACATATTTTAAATATCACGTTAAAGAAAGCTTTACGTATTTTTCAAAGCGCTCTCTAACAATCTTTCTTTGTCTCCACTATCTGAGACGCTCTCTTAGAACTAAAAAGATATTCCAATAAGGGTGCTGACAAAGTGAAGATAAAAGAGCAATCAGCATTACGCAACTATCTCCTAAGCTAGGAAAGAAGACGAAGAGATCACCGTAGAAGGAAGTGTCTTCTTTTACTTCTGTTTTTTTGTACTACTTACTTAGTGATGAGACTAACAAGTCATTCGCATAGTGGTAAGCGTCGTGGCGTATCCGTTTGGTATTGGTGTATCCGTGTGGTGTTCGGATTAAGAATATAGCACCACTCCATCTCCTCCCGTGGATGTCGTAAAAGGCGACTAAGGGAATCTAAACCAGAGGGATGGGCAGCAGCATCCCTTCTGCGAAACGGTACCTATACTGCGATTACCTACCTGCCTGCCAAGCGTGCCCAAAATGATGACACAGTTGTGATTTATGGGGGAGGGCTTTGTTCAGCAGTGGACGTATTAATGGCCGATATGAAGCGTCATGGCCAGCCCATTGCAATTGTGATGCTAGCCAGTCCTGGGTGGCATCACACTGCGGTCGTCACATGGAGAAGTGAATTTTCCTTAGTCTCTTATGCCAAGTAATTTCACTGGCTAAAGTGCCGCGAGTGAGTAAGCGAATATCTGGCACTGGGGTGGTACCTACATAGCCGGCCTCTTGTAGTAAGAGACCTAACGCCAGGAAATATTCATATTACTTTTGCGAGAGTATTACAGAGAAAGGGTATTTTACATAGACAAGCTTATAGTTTTTTATTAAACTTGTAGGCACGCTAAAGTTTCTAGAGGAATATGGTAGCGAGGCCGTAGGCTGTGGGGTGAATGCGTGAATCCTTCACCCTTGGCTTAAGGTACGTTTAAGGAACACCGACGGACGTTTGGTGCAGTGGATGATACAGTTGGCTGCTGCGCTCCTGGGCGTGTGTTCGATTCCCGCATGGAACAAATATTTGTATGATCTGCAGGTAGTTGTATCGAGTCTGAGTGTATTGTATGTGGAATTCATGTCAGTCAACGCACCCACGACACAGGAGATATCCTGGTGTGGGGCAACGTTAAAAAAAATGTAAATCAAAAATATATTCGATGCACGCTGTAATTACTCACAAAGTCCTGTGATGTATACAGGTATGGTACGAGTATAACGTTCGGGATTTTATTTTGTTTATAACAGTATTTCAAACTGGTGGAGCTTGCTAAAATTACAAGAGAAGATGAAATGAAAAATATCTATAATAACAATTTAATCCGATAAAAAGTTCTTTATTATAAAAAGTCATTGTCATTAAAATTGTCATCTTGGTGCCTGCCAGGTTGGAACCTAGATCATAAGAAGCGAGTCTGTTAATCTACCGCCCACAACGACACTTATCTAATTGCAATATTAATAACAATTTTGCTTTACTACCGTGAAATGTACCGTAAAATGGGACTATTTTGGACCCACAGAGCTAATTGGGAATTCGAGTGAGGAATACTATTAATGTGTTCATATAGATAGAATGAGCCTGTCGTATGTATTACGAGCGATTTAAATTTGACACTGTATAGCTTTAAAAATGTGTAAGAAATACTAAAAACAGTTCTTGGTGCCAAATATTCCTAAATAGCCCCATTTTACCATACTGATTACAAAAAGGCTAGTAGCCAATACTATTAAATCGAAATAGCTTACGGAAATATATCTCGTTTATTTCATTATTTCTATATACATACGTGCAGCATCGACACGTACCTTATACATACATGCCGTATACATACGTGCCATATACATACGTGCTGTATACGTACGTGCAGCATCCATACGTGCAATCTAGCACATACAACTAGTATTTTACTAATGCACAATTATATGAATTATAATATATTAGAACATAAAATCTTTTATTATATTGAAGTGAAAACTTCTTTTAGCGCGTTACGCATATTTTTAGATGAGATAAAATATCTGGACTCGCGACGCCGTTACGAGACGCTAGACGTTTAGTTTGGCATTTCGCCGTCGGGATCGCATTAACCCTAGTACCCATCCAAAAAATGTCTAACGCGCCAAAATAAGTATTCACTTCTGTCGGCACTCCCGGAGTGCATTTTTTATATATTTTATGTTTTATATACTCACATTTCTTCATAATAAATACCTGAAACATCATACGTGCTATACACACCACGGACACTGCAAAGAGTTCGACACGTCGAGCGAATTAAGATAGTATTTTTTATCGTACATGCATTTATATTCCACGATACAACTGCAACATGCGTGCTTAATTGTTTTTCTAAATATTAAATCTATTTAGCACCCATTGCAATAGTTCTTATAATTGTTGTTTCTAATGCCAACAAAATTATACCGATTTACATTGCTTACTTTTATTATCAACTTAAGTTTAAACTTAACCAAGCTATAGTTCGTTTTAGCACAATGATATTGATGAGAAATTCTCTTTTATAGTTTGAAATCGCTCCGCTACTCTTACCACGCTACTTTACATGTCAGCCCGCAGACGTATCGCTCGGGGATATTTTCTTTAGATTAAACTAGATATAATCTTTGCTTAAAATGTGTTATTTCCGTAAGTTCGTAGTTAATTGGTAATGTTGGCATAATAGTTTGTCTCTAGTTATAATAGGCATTAACGTGGGCATTTTCAAGTTTAGAATAAGAAAATTAAAAAGAGCCGATGACGAATTTAGCTGTCATTATCATCCTCATTACAGCTGATAGACGTCCACTGATGGACATAGGCCTCCCCAAAGATCATCGATAGTGTTGTGTGCTTATTGGGCGGTTTTGCCATCGCCACGCTTGACGCATCGGCGCGTTGAGTTGTAAATATACTCTAAGGAACCGCTGCCTTTTACGATACACATGGGATGAGATATATTTGTATTATAAACACCCAGATGCATTTATTTATTTGATAATTATGGGATTTAGAGTAGAGTAGAGTAGACTTTATTGCACACCAAAATAAATACAAAGTTATAAAACAACATAACAGTACAATTGGTGGTCTTATCGCTAAAAGCGATTTCTTCCAGACAACCATTGGAAGGACAAATATAATAAAATAAGAGTGATAAAGGGTAGTTGGTGGTGTACTACTGTAGTAACAAACATTTGAATACAATACAAAACGAAAACGTATTTAGTTATTTATGATATATTTTTATTTTTACTGTCCCTGTCACTATCTCGGAATCCTGAGATTTTTTTCACTTTATATAAACGACACTAGAATTTCTCGTGTCGTGGCTACGGTTTGCAGACATCAATGTAATCTCTCGCACAAACACCCAGATCCGAAACACCTTTTATTTATAATCATTTTATTGATCCTTTGGAAATACATCAAGTAAAGGGCCCCAGAGAAAAGCGGAGGGGTATACCTCCTACTGGCTAAAACCACCGGCGTGGTCATCTTCGGCACCGAAAGGAGGCTCCAGGATCTCGAATAATCTCTATATTGAGCCACCCATTGGTGCCATGCCTGTAGGCACGACTCGAAGGAAGTGTCTGTAAAGCGGTCACCCCCCTAGCGGAGGTAAGCTGAGTGAGTAAAGAGGCCGCCCTGCAGGCAAATCTCAGGGGGATTGTAACGGATTCACCGAAGCTTCACTTTGCTGCGCACACGGTCGCACGTGTCCACGTGCACGTCGCCGTCTTGCCGGGTGTCGTTCAGTATGAGCACGCAGATTCTGTGACCCCAATGCCCCCCGCCATATCACGACAATAGGGGGCTCAGGCGTGTTGGACATGGATAGCACGGCGGCTCTATGTCTTTCTTGAGCATGAACATGAGTCATTTGAGCATGACACTCTCACAGAAGGAGACCCGAGAAATCTATTTGTAGATCATATAAATATTTGTTCCGTGCGGAGATCGAACCCGCGACACGTAGCGCAGAAAGCCAGTTGCTCAGTAGGTTATCGCCTGGCTCCAGCTAAAAGATCCTCTAGGACCTTTCAGCTTCACCGGTTTACCCAATTAAGGAGCTACAGAGCCCTGAGCTACATATACATGTACTAATATACTTAGGATGTATGAAGATACCGTGCGGTGTCCGAATTAAGAATATAGCACCACTTCTACTCCTCCCGTCGGATGTCGAAAAAGGTGACTAAGGGGCTCTAAACCAGAAGAGAGGCAAGAGAGCCTCTTCTGTGAAAAAGCAGCCATTAGCTATACGCCAACGTAGATAAACAAGATGTTCACGCACGTATTCGTCTTTGCCCAATCCGAATCTGCCGCCTTATGTCTTGGCGCCGGATGGCACGATGTCACGTGGGATGCCTTGACCAATCAAAAACGCTTGAGTCATTTTCTCCTTCATGGCGGTTGCAACCAAAAACGGAACGGTCCCTCTCGCGGTATAATTTTCGAATATTGATAACGGCTTGTTTTAACGCTGTGATTTATGCATAACCTATTAATTGGAGTGACTACGGTGTTCTATTTGTGTTAGTGAACTTTTCCACACGGATCCTGAACTTTGGTAGCCGACATCCACGTGCCTGCACATCTTCAAGCACCACGGCAAAGGTAGGTGGATTTGATTGGGTTGCGTCACGTGCATTTTGATGTTTAGGTTCGGCCTACTGGCTCTATAGGTATACAGTCCATAAACTAAATCCGGCAAGTTTACTCTACACAAGATGACTTCCTAATCATTTCTGTACGAGCATCCAAATATCTCGCGGACACAGTCACCGGCACAGCTTGTATTCCAAAACAACACTTCTAAATAAAATCTAAGTACGATAAGATATACGAAAATAGCCTAATGGATAAGGTCGCGACCGGCATCGAAGTATGGCATAATTTTATCTTTAGCTTTATAGGTCATTGAGTTTATTACAGTATCAAAGAGGATCTGCTGATAATTTTAGTACCATACGTGAGGCGCCTGTCTGGGCTGAGAATAGCTTACCATGTGAATAAGCAATTGAGTAGAATAGCGTGTGTGGCTTGTGGCTATATGGTTACCAGCAGAACGGTCGATCTGCGAGTTAAACTGCGCTCGCCGTGGTCAGGATTTGGATGGGTGACCGTTCATTCCACATCAACACCGCTCCGTGCCTCGGAGAACAGATTAAGCTGCTTGTTGTTATACTAATATCTATGATAGTCGTTACGGGAAATCCCTAAATTCTTACAACCGCTCTAAATATAGGATAGCGGTATATATCGGTATGTTCTGGCGAAAACTGGTGAAACCTTTCGAAAGGCTTACGCTACCGTCCCTGCCCACGTAGCGAACGCTATCGCGCAGATAGGTCTCTATGATACCGTGCTGGTAAGGAGGGCAACAATGATGCATTAATGCCTCCCTTATTGCACTCCACGGGATGGAGTTGACTATGTCTAGACTGTAGGTGGCCTGTAGGCCAACGCCACCCCACCCCGTCGGGACACTGCCTGCTCCGTCAGCGAGCGGACGCGGAGAATTGCGTCGATAGTAGACCGCTGCTGCCGGAAGCCAAACCAAGTCAATAATGTTTACCTAGGTTCCTGAATGAGTCTTTTTTCAAAATAGCTACCTAAAACGAAATGTAAGTGAATTTCAGTTTGCAAATTTTTACGTCATAAAATACTTTTTTTTTTTAAAACGTTATCCACACACATTTCTCCTGTGTCGTGGGTGCGTTTACAGATATGAATTCCACATACAATACACCCAGACCCGGAACAACTACCTGCAGATCATGCAAATAATTGTTCCGTGCGGGAATCGAACCCACGACCCGGAGCGCAGCAGTCGACTGTATCAGCTACTGCACCAACCGTGCCGTCATGTTTTCGTCATATAATTTTCGTATAAATATCAACATAAACAACGAAAATTAAAGTATTTTTCAAGTGGCTTAGCTAATATTGTCAATTTTTATAATAACAACACTAAATAAAAATAACATTAATTTTATATATATATATAATTGTAATTTTTGGTATTACGGATCACAACAAAATTTTGAACATTCTCCAAACGGACAGTAACGCTATCCTGTTCTACGCTACTCACACACGCGCAAAATTATAATATAGTTAGCAGTAGACATCGGCGCGTGTGTGCGTGAGACTCATTGCGCGCTTGGTTTCCCGGAGTTTTGTCAGTGTTCGATAATTACCAACTGTACTGTACGTATTTGGTAAGGTACTAACTTCTGAACATAGTAAAAAGCGGTTTATAAGTCGTTTAGCCTGCATACACTCAGAAGAACTCATCACCAGGCGAATATCATTTTCGTCTCGTCACCAAGTAGTTTAAAAAATATATTTAAAAAAGCACCACACAGGACTAAAGTCGGTCCAGTAATTTCGAGTATAACCTAAACATAACTCTTGTTAAATATTATATATACAGTTTGCCACGCCATAATTTCTTCTCTTTTGTGACTACAGTTTACAAACATTAATCTCACATTAACAAACACCCCCAGACTGGGAACTATCTGTAAATATTTATTTTGTGCTGGAATCGATTCCGCGACAAAGCGCTGAAAACGAACCGCGTAACAAAAATGATTTTAAAATAATAATAAGCCCACTATTATATTTTATCGTCAATATTTATTACCATTCCAATTAATTACGTAAGTAAATAAATAACATGTTAAATGAAATTATTTCGGTATAACCAAAAATATAATATTTCACGCCGCAAGCCCAGATTACCGTATGATTGAACCAATAATTGTGCAACTCAGCAAGAAAACGGGTGGCCTCATTAATTCCTTCTTAAAATTTCATAGAGCTCAGCGGATTCTTGGATTGAACTTTTCTCTATTCATAATAATTGGGTGGTTGCACTTGCAACTTAGTAACTAAGCAAATAAATTATAAAGACCGTTTACAAAACTAATTCGTGTGATTCCCGTTAAAGAATAGACCGTCCCTCTCCACTTATGGGTCTTGTAAAAGGCAACTAAGGGTTGATAGCAAAGGATGGGCAGCAGCATCCACCCCTGTGGTAATAGCAACATACCGCTATCACCCATCCGCTTGCCAAGCATGGTATTATGGTAATAATATTAGCATGGTATTAAGGTATGTGACTGCTCATTGTCACATTAGTTCCGGTTGTTCGCGTCTTGCTAACGGCGAATGCTTACACAGACATAACCAAGTGTCCAGAATCATCCAGCTGCAACTTGCTCTGAAGTACAATCTTGTGGATTCTGAGGTATCATACTACAGGTACGTGCTCGATCCAGTTCTCGAAAAAAGTCATGTTACGTTGTACTGGGATCGATCTATCATTACTGATAAGACTATTATCGCCAATAAGCCTGACATAGTGGTGATAGATCAATTAGAGCGCCCGCCGCACGATGATTGTTGATGTTACAAACCCGCATGACGAGAATCTCGTGAAAGCCGTGAAAGATAAACAAATTAAGTACTGTACCGATACTTGTTACACCCAATGGCCTTTTTTTTATTGGTGCCCAGTGGAAATTCATGAACTTCCTTCGCCCCGGGGAAGGGTGAAGGGGTATGCCGGACTCCTACCGGCTAAAACCACTGGAGTGGTCATCTTCGGCACCTAAGGGAGGCTCCAGACACCCAATGGCCTAATGACCAGGAATCTCGACCAACACCGTAAGGGGCTCACGTTAGGCGGCTGGGCCAAGGGCTTGATACGAAAGTGGTACCCCTGGACATGCCTCGTTTTGTTAGGAGGTTCTCTCCCTGGAGCTCTCACCACCGGCGGCTTAGACCCTATTCCCGATGCCAATGGTCTACAATTTTCTTTTTATATGTAATTAAAAATGTAATTTATATTGAATCGAAATAGCTTACGGAAATATATCCCGTTTATATAATTCATTCTATTACCTACGAACAGTTTCTATACGTGCAACCTGCAGCCCTAGCACATACAATTACTATAATATAATGCACAAATACATGAATTAGAAAATAAAACAATGTTTTATGTTCTACCCTATATACTCACATTTGGTACCTGAAAAATCATACGTGCAAATCTAATACACATTAAATTAAATCAGCTGTTCTGATTCTTCATATCCGTAAATTCTGGTGTCGGAGTTCGATAAATTATTTTGTTGTATATTGTGGTAGACTAGACCTGACTAGTCTTACGGTTTTCTGAGTTTTGATAGACACAGATAAAATGAAGAGTTGTTGAACTCTAAGTAATGGAAATTCACGTTAGAGCAGGTCGGTAGAAAATTAAACCTTTTCCTCAGTATTACCTTTATAAGAGCTCTCTGAGCTCTTTCAGCTTCCAAAAGGACGATTTTACCTGCACTTCCCACACGCTAATGCAGTATTAAATTATAGATTGACAGTGCTAGGTAGAACTGTTGTAATTAATATCATCATTTCGGCCGAATGAAGTCCACTGCTGGACACAGGCCTCCCTCAAGGATCACCACAACCAACCGATATGGATGTGTTGTGGGCTCATTGGGGGGTTTTGCCATAATCGCCACGCTTGGCAGGCGGGTTGGCGATCGCAGTTGAGTTGTTAATGTACTCGAAGGACGCTGCTGCCCATCCTCCGGCTAATCCCTTAGTCGACTTTTACGACACCCATGGGAAGAGATGGGGTGGTGGCATTCTGAGGCAAATTGTCTCGATATTTGCGCATAGTGTGTAAAATTTTCGTATTCTACCGGATAGTTAGGAAATATGCTGTTAATATGTTAGGTGTTTATCAATTAAGATACCAATTTATTTAATAGAGGAGATGCGTTCAAGAGAAAGACAGTTACAAGAGAATAAAGCGCCACCTGAGCAGTGTAGTAGTTTGAGTTTAAAAGATGCCGGAAGACTTGATATAACAGTTTTTGTCAAAGCAATTTAAATAAATAAATAGTTTTACTGGCAATTAAAGTTAAAAGATTCTTGTGCTAGCTGTTTGCTATTAGCAACATGCCTTCTTCTGCTAGACAGTATACTTGTTCCCATGTTTTCTCCCTAAATATTATAGCTATGTCATCAGCATACGTTATTATGTCAGCGTCTTTGATTGATAGGTTTAAAATATCATTTATATAAATAATAAAAAGCGTGGGACCAAGTACACTGCCCTGCGAAACACCAAAATCAATGGGAAGTTAATTACTGTAAAAAGATATAACTTTTGTATATTGTTTCCAGTTCGCCATATAACTTAAACGCGGTGGAGTTGTAAATGTATTCGAAGGACGCTGCAGCCCATCCTCCGTCTAATCCCTTAGTCGGCTTTACGACACCCACGAGATGAGATGGGTTGGTGCTATTCATAGCCAGCACCACACGGAAAATCCTGCTGCAATGGTAGTTATCATATGTACCTAAGTTTCATCATCATCATTATTTCAGCAGAAAAAGTCTACCACTGGACATAGGCCCAAATATCACCACAATTAAAGTTTGGGTTTCTGTCGTGTACTCATTGATTATCGACACGGTTGGTGCAGTGGCTGATACAGTCGACTGCTGCGCACCGGGTCGTGGGTTCAATTCCCGCACGGAACAAATATTTGTACGATCTGCAGGTAGTTGTTCCGGGTCTGGGTGTATTGTGTGTGGAATTTGTGTCTGTAAACGCACCCACAACACAGAAAAAATCGCAGTGTGGGGCAAAGTTTAAAAAAAAATGGTTTTGCCTTAATCGCCACGCTTGGCAGACGGGTTTGCGATCGCAGTTGTAGATTTACTAGAAGAACGCTGCTGTCCATCCTTCGGCTAGTGCCTTAATCGCCCTTTTCGACACCCTCAGAATAAAAAACCAACCCAGGTGCAATTCTTAGCCAGCACCACACGTTACCGTAGTTTACCAAGGACGATCTCCACAAAATCATTAAACTCTGTTTGTAGAACCAAACCATAAAATACAAATTACCTTAGTAGATATTTCAAGTTACACAAATGAAAATTTAAAAAAGTACTCTTTCTACTTTCTAGGTTTAAGCATACCATTGTACATGTATATTCAACATTAAATTTTATCAAACCGTGCGATAATCCGTTTAATTTCGAATAATTGTTTGAATAGCACATCTTTGTTGTGGCGGACAATCGCAAGGACTCCGCAAAATTAACAGGATGGTGATAAAAACTGACCAAAATTACTAACCCTTTTACACAGGGAATTACTTTTTAGAAACCATCTTCATTACGAAAAATGTCGACGTAAAAAACGCAAAGTTTCGCTTTAGGAATGTACTGGAACCTCTCAAAAGGTTTCGTAATTGCGTTTTTAGCTTAAGTACTGATTGTTTAACATTTCTGGCTGATTATCTTTTGGAATTTGATCCGAATCTGGGTTTTAGTGAAGGATATAGAGAGTAAGTGGTTTGGTGTTGAGAGAATTGATTTATTTTCTTGCTCTCTGAATGAATTCACAAAAATTACTTCATATGTGTTATGTTTTTCATAATTAAGGACCACACTACCGCATTGGGAATATCCTGTATTGATAGTTGTGATAGATTAATAAATAATTAAATAAATGTTCAATTATTTAACGGGTTTCTAATACCTATCGACTTTTTTTATTAAAGCTTAAATGCATTGAAGTCAATTAGGAGCACACGGAAGTCGTTGGATGAGGGTGGATGTTACTGATATTGTAAAAATATATAGGGTAGGTCTTTGTTGACCTGTCGGCTGACATGATAATGTTAAAGACGCATAGCGCAGCGCTGTAGAACAATTATGTTCATGCGTAGCACCCGCAGAAAAAAATCTTGTACATTCTACCATTAGTAATCAAAACTATTAGCTTTCTGAATTAGAAACCGAGGAATTAGAACACGTCAATTTCAATATAGCGTATTTTTCACCAATGCCATTTTTCAAGATACTTGACTAAAAAGGCAACCTCAAGATTAGGTTGATTGGTTTGGGCACGGCGATTAACTATGTACATCCAGTGTAAATATTTTATTCCTGTACTTTAAGAGTAATTTATTTAAAAAATGAACATAGCAAAAGTTTATTTTATAAAATAATACAGTCAGTAAATCTTTCGCTAGTTGAGTATTCAATTTATTTATTACAGTAAAACCTATCGAACATATCAACCGATAGGTTTTACTGTAATAAATAAATTGAAACGAAATTAATTCTATACCATTCATAGAGCCTTAAAATATTTTCCAATATTAAAGTAAGACCCAATATATGATATATGAGCTCATCATCATAGCAGCCAAAGGACGTTCACTGCTGAACAAAAGCCGGGACCACAAATTGCCACAATTATTGTGTCGTAATTTTGGGGGGGAATTTCACAGTACTCACCACGCACGTATGGCTAACTGTTCCACGATTGGGACACTGCCGCCAATCTGCCCATCCCTCCGGTTTAGAGTCTCTCAGTCACTTTTTACAGCATCTACGGGGGGAGAATAATTGGTGCTATATTCATAATCCGGACACCATATGGGTAAGTTACACATGAGTTATAAGCATTTATAGACATAAGATAGAGACAAGATTCGACTAAGTTCGATAAACCATAAGTTAATCTTATAAAAATCATCGTCTTCAAAAATATATCCCACATTTCGCTAATGAGTGTCAAGTCCAAAGTTATGTTTATACTGGCAGAACATCTTTTTTTTTATTGTGGGGAAATCCTCGTGGACTTCGAAGGACTTTGAAGGGCCCCGTCTCTGTGCGACCTGGGTGAACGCACCTATCTTTAGAGAGGCTCGAGTAGACCAGACGCGCCACCGTTTGGAGCCTGTTTCTGTTCGGGCGTCGGACTGCCCTAAGTTCGTCACCCGTAGGCCGCCTCTCATGGGGGCCGGAGATCGTTCAGCGCCCTCCACCGGCACCCGCACCCAGTAAATTTTCTGCGGCGGGGATCAGAGCTGGACTCCTCCCGTTCCCACTCTGCCGCTTCCTTTGCTTGCATCACGTCCTCGCAAAGGGAGGTGACGACATCCCACATGCTCTTACTCCGGACGATGGACTGAACCGTGGCTAGGACCGAGAGGTCAACCTCTTCGACTGCCGCGACTAGGTCACGGTGCTACATTGCCCAAACTGCCAGAACATTCAGGGCCTTACGCATGGCAATTAGACTTGGTCAATGCTGCAGTTAATTAATCAAAGATACGTTACTCTTATATCAACTTTAACAACATAACCTTTCTTCGATACAGTCACCCAAACTTAGAACTAATTAGTTTACTAAACGGAGCTCATTAAGTAGAGTAGGTAATTACCGCGCCCATTGTTTTGGCGATCAGATTACTCATAATCTGTGGGGAGAAAAAACTGGCATTATGATATCGGGTGATGGATGACTTCATAGCAGATTTTTTTAAATCGGTATTAGATTTTTTCTGTTCATTGAAACTTAATTAAGTGCTGGCGGTTATCACAGGCATATCTGGTATAGTTAGATAAAAAAGTAGTCAGTACTTTATATAATTTAGATGATTAGGAAGTCTCCTCAAAGTCGGTCAAAATTATTTGAGTGACTCGCCTCAGTACATTTCTTCTTCTGTGGTTAAACCATGCGTTTGGCTTGTGGTAAGCGTCATGTCTGCCCATAACAATTGAAGTGCTACCCAGGATTAGTCCAGCGTTACGTCAAACGGCGCTCGTCACCTTGAGACTAGAGTTATTCAGTCTCTTATGCCCAGTAGGTAATTGCACTAGCTACCACCAATCCCTTATCTTAACGCGATGTTTCCTTCATCACCGTACTATGCGGACTATCATCCATTTGACATTTAAAGTCTGATATGATATTTTGAAGTTCATCATATAGATATAATATTAATGTGTGTCTCTACGAGACCGAATCAGGAATGAGGAGATCCGTAGAAGAACTAAAGTTGCCGACATAGCTGACAGGATAAGCAAGCTGAAGTCGCCATGGGCAGCGTATATTGCTCGTAGAACTGATGGCCGTTGGGGCAAAAAGGTTCTCGAGTGGAAACCGCGCACCGGAAAACGCAGCGTAGGACGATCTCCAACGAGATGGACGGATGATCTGGTGAAGGTCACTGGGAGCCATTAGATACATGTGGCAAGGCCTTTGTTCAGCAGTGGACGTCCTTCGGCTGAATGATGATGATGAATGTATGTGCGTGGTCGTAGGGGCGTACTTAGATCGCTGAATATGCTCCCACGGCCAAGATCATAGATCTGCTTAGTGATCTCAGGAACCCAATGTCGACATTTTCTTTCATCATCATTACCATATCAGCAGTCTACTGCTGAATTAAGGTTTCCTCAAAACGACCACTAACACCCCACGCGCGTCCAATAACTCCCAGCGACCTACACCAAGTCGTCCGTCTTGTTGGAGGCCGTCCCATGCTACGTTTTACGGTGGGCGATCTCCACTCAAGAACGAGTTCTACAAGCAACATGCCCCGCCAATTGCCACTTCGGTTTACTAATTCTTTCAGCTATGTCGGCAACTTTTGTTCTTCTACGGATCTCCTCATTAGAGAAATAACAAGCATATCTCTCTCCATAGCTTGCTGAGTGATCTTGAACTTTCTTATGAGGTCCATAGTGAGAGAACTGGTCTCTGTGCCAAATATCATCGCTGGTAGCACACACTGGTTAAAGACATTCATCTTGAGGTAATGCACTATTGCTGATGAAAAGATGCTGCGAAATTTCCCGAACGCTGCCCAGCCCAATCGAATTTGATAATTGACCTATTTCTCGAATTTGGACCTACCTAATCGTAACGAAACTGTTACCGAATACATCTCATCATTGATTGTTCATTTCAGCCGAACAAAGTCCACTGCTGGACCCAGGCCTCCCTCAAAGATCACCACAACGACCGACATCGGTATGTTGTGTCCTCATAGGGGGGTTTGCCATAATCGCTTGGCAGGCGGTTTGGCGATCGCAGTTGAGCTGCTAATGTATTCGAAGGACGCTGTTGCCCATCCTCCGGTCAATCACTTAGTCGCCTTTTACGACACCCATGGGATGAGATGGGTATGGAATACATCTATAATTAACTAATAAGGTTATTTAATTCCCAACTCAAGTAAACGCTGAAAGCAACAATTTAAATTTGACTCCAAATAAGGAAAAGTCACTTAAAATTTTCATAAGAAAATCTAATACGAAATCTTAATAAAGTCCTATATACATTTTGTGCGTTCATTTCTGCCCGATCTTTTTTATTACAATGGCCCTTGAGGGCAGGAGGGTTGTTTGGAGTGACCCTCCATAATAACGCTAGGTAAAAGATATTATCTTGTAAGTGCTTCACTAACAATAAAATCGCGTTTAAGTGTCTTTTTAAAAATACCACCGCGGGTTGGTATTTATGAGGGCGACTCTTCAGGACAAGCTAAAAGTTGTTTAGTTAAACGAATTATAGATTCTAACTTTTACTTCTTGTTTTATTTTTGTAGTTTATTTAAGTTATATTATGGATAACAAAGCCGAATAGTTGCAATTCGCAATGGGAGAGGGATGACAGAAGGTGGACCAAGGCAATATCTGTGTGGTAGAATGCAAGGATGCTGCCAGGAAGACCCCCAACACGTTGGCTGAGCTAAGAAGTGCAGGATGTAAGAGCTTCAATGGCCTTGGACGAAAATGGATAAGATTGACTCAGGACCGGCAGACGTGACGTAAGAAGAGGAGTGTATTGGGCTGTATACTAAAACTTCGATAACACTTTATTATATATTCTTCTCATTATTCTCTTGATCAGGAGCATTGGTGGACTATTATTATCGTTCTAATGTGCGTAACGTGTGTGTAAATATGTGTGATTCCATTATACTAAACATTCTAATTACTGTGTTATAAATAGTAAGTTGTTAGTTTTTTCGTAATTAGGTTTATGTAAGTATTGACATAGTTTTATTTTACACTGGTTTTTCGCCAGTGGCTAGATAATTAACGTTTTGCTGATTTTGCTGTACAGGTACGGGCCAAGAAATCAAACATAGTTTGCGCAGAATTAGGTACAACAAACAACAAACCGTATGCTATCGGCGTTTCTGTAACGACAGCGGGTCGTAAGTTAATTTAGTATGTTGTTGAAGAATGATGCTGAGTATAAACAATTATTTGACAGTCAAAACCTCACACATCTGGTAAAGCGTCACACTAGTAATCTATACAAATAAATAAATTTGAAGTGTCTGTTGTAATGTCAAAATAACAGCTTTTTACTAAATGTATATGAAAGTATATACGGTACATATTACAAAAAAACAATTTTTTGTCTGTCTGTCACAGCAGCAGCACAACAGATTTTGACGGGACTTTCACTGACAGATAGCTGATGTTATAAGGAATAACTTAGGCTAATTTTTTTTGAAAAATAATTAGTACAGTAGTTATACTGCGCTCACCAACCTGTCTGCCAAGCATGGTGAATATTGGCAAATACCCCCAAAAATGATGAGACAACTGTGGAAATCTCGGGGGCGTATTTTCAGCAGTTGATGTATAAATGGCTGATATGATGACGTGTACTCGACGATACCCAAGCTTACTACTACAAGCTTAAAAATACGTCACCCTGCTTCAATGACTAAAGGATTACATTAAGTTCAACTTGTGCTAATAACATTTCGATCGGTAATCCATCTAACAAAGGTGGCAATATTATTTTTTCAAATAAAATCTTTATATTTTCATACCATGATTGCTTTTGTCCCTGCACTATGTATAAGACTACATTTTAATATATCTTTGTGTAGAAAATAATTGGCTTGATTAAGTTTTATTTCACATGAATAGTGCGAATAAATCTAAGTAAGGATGGGACAACTTTTCAAGCAAATTTTCAATTGTAATGCTACCCAGGACTAGTCCTGCGTAGCACTAAACTGCGCTCGTCACCTCGAGGCATTAGTTATTATTCTCATAAGCCTAGTAATTTTACTAGCTACGGTGCCTTTCAAACCGGAGCACAGTAATGTCTAGAATTTAATTTAAACAAACTTAGCGGCGAATCAGGCACTGCGGTGGTACCTACCTAGCCGGCCTCTTGCAATAAGGGACTTACCACCAGTAGTTGGCGACTAAACACACGAAAAAAGTACGCTGTACAATTTTATCCATTTCCTATTCAGTGGCTTTTACCTGTTAATTTATTTAACCCGGTGGAAATACATCATTGTCTCCACCTCGGGGAAGGGTAGAGGGGCATTCAGACTCCTGCCGGCTAAAACCTCTGGAGTGGCATCTTGTCATCTTGAGCACCAAAGAGGATCTCTAGGAACTCAAAATCTCAATCTAAAACCGCCCATTGTTCTTTGGTGCCTTTAGGGACATCTCAGAGGAAATTATTGTAACACCCTACAAGCGAAAGAGAGGCGACTGTAACCCCCCCCCCCCCTCCACTTGGTAAATCTCGGGGGGGTAACAAAGGACCGCCCCAAAGCTTCGCTGTGCGCTGTGCTGCGCACATAGTAGCACGTAACCACATCGACCGTCTTCCCAAGTTTTAGTCTTTCACCTCACCTAATCAATAGTTTAACTCCTTTAAACATTGAAATAAAATATTAAACATAAGTAAACATTATTGAACAAATTCTGCCCGTCAGCATGGAAATTGGATTGTATTAGTCTTAAAGTAGGGTTCGAAAACAGTCGAATCATTTTATACCAATATCTTGCACGGATTTTGTTTAAATTTATAATCCGGCTAGGGGCTTGCCTACATCAATTTATATCAGTTTGAGATGAATTAAAGTAGCTGTGGCAGGAATGCAGAGGAATGAAAAATTATTCTGTTGTTTTGGTAATCCGTGCTATCTTCGAATAGAACATTCAAAGATCTTAAATGAATAAGTAATACGCTATGCTTCGCGATTAATAAAATACAAATTCATTATAGGTACTAGTAAGTACATACAGATAACATTAAATTATATTCTTATTAATGCTAAAAACTATTTTATAAATTAAAAAGATAAATGTATATTACAATTAATTATTTGTGTATTGAATAATACTTAATAATTAAATTAAGTAGTTGTATTATAATTAGCAATACTAAGATTGTGTTACAATTCAAAGCCGGTACAAAATCTAAACGTTAAAATTTATATAATAATAATTATAGAGATTTATCATAAAGAAACTCATCTAGAGCAGTTATAATAATATTTTTCAAGGTTAGTATTATTATATGAGTGAAAGTTTGTAAGTCTGAATTTTAAGACTGCATCAAGCTCACACGGCAGACCGGATAAAAAATTGCCCGCGAACATGCCTGAAATGAACAAAAATGAATTATACACCACATTGCACTTTAAATCGAACATCAATGTATATTCCTGAAGAATGGTACATGATAGAATAGGCTCACATACTTCGTCGGAAAGATAAATAATGTACCCGACATCCATTTTTATCTACAATCTTTTAATGCTTTCGCTAGGACTGTACATTATATACCTCATAACCCTGATTTTCTCAGTATGTTTATCAGAGCAAAGGGATAAACAGACAGTGCAACAAATTTCTATAGGTAATCCCTTTGTCTTAAAACTCCACTGCCTTAGGAAGAAAATAGCCCTTTCTTAACCGGAAATTACACGCCTGGAAGGATAACATAAGGACCTGGTGGAATTAACTATATTTAAGCTTCATCTTACCCCTGCATTCTAATCTAATACTCAAATTTCGGCCACCTAATGTTGCATTGACTGACGCGGACCAATAACGTAAATTACGAGCTTACAAATGTTATGCGTCGAGATAATTCAAATGAATACTATAATTAGCGATATTATCCCAAACAAAGCCCGCGAACCAACGGAACTCCTCAATCCTGGAATATAAATAAGGCAAAGCATAATGAAGTTACGAATTACATCTTCATTAGACTCAGTAATCAAGGGACATCTCATAATGCAGCTATTATGTATGGAAATAGAAATGCTTTCACAGCCATCACTAACAATGGTCGTGTAATCTCATAAAAACTTACCCTGACCATTTTTGTGACTCTATTATATAACTTGCAACCAGGGACTCAATAACCAATAAATATCGGTAGTTTTATAATGCAGTAATCGTCATATCCTTTTAAAAACAGTATCGAAATATAACTCTACATTTAAATAAATGTACAGAATTATTTCGGTACCGGTATTTTACAGGTATGATTTCTCTACCGCTATAATAAATGTTTAACCGATATTATTTAAGTACCCGTATAGTGACGCCGGTTTTTAGGTCTTAGATGGTGTGTATACGAACATATAAACATATATGTCTACACACTACTGCGACTATTAAAACTAAAATGCACAAATTAAGCCGAAATAATAACAAAATTGCAATAATAAGAGCGAGTGGAAAATATTATTAGGTGAAAAAACTTCAACCGGTGGCAATCCTTCCCTCCCGCACGCTACCTTTTTTTTTGTTTTTATTGGTGCCCAGTGGAAATTCTTCATAAACTTCCTTCGCCCCGGGGAAGGGCGAAGGGGTATGCTGGACTCCTACCGGCTAAAACCACTGGAGCGGTCATCTTCGGCACCTAAGGGAGGCTCCAGGTCCTCGTATGATCACACTAGAGCCGCCCACTGGTGCCACGCCTATAGGCACATCCCTGAGAGGGTGACTGTAAAGCGGTCACCCCCTCGGGGGGATTGTAAAGAATCCCCCAAACCCGCACGCTACCTGTGGTGTGTTTTCGGTACCGAAATCGTAAAGCGGTTTAATGAAGGTACAGGTGCAGATTTTGATACCTCTTTTGTACCGGTATAATAGCGGTGGTATGAACCGGTATTATCTACCGATGTCAGTCCCTGCTTGCAACCGGTTGTCGTTGTCGAAAGCTAAAAAAGATTGCATTGACTAACCCTCGGATCAAACAAAACTTTTGTAATAGTGAAGTGAATACAACAATCAGTTTAACGAATCAATAACAACATCATTTTCATAATATAAACATTTTAATGTCACAACGGAAGACTTTATCCGTGTGTGTCTGGATTAAAAATATAGCACCACTCCATTTCCTCCCGTGGATGTCGTAAAAGGCAACTAAGGGAATCTAAACCAGAGGGACGAGCAGCTGCGTTCCTCCTGTGAAGCGGTAGCCATACTGCGACCACCAACCCGCCTGCCAAGCGTGGTGAGTATTGGCTAATACCCCCCAAAATGATGACACTGTTGTGGAATTTATGGGGGAGGCCTTTGTTCAGCAGTGGACGTACAAATGGCCGATATGATGAAGACTTTATCCTATCAAGTTGGATCAAGACATCATCATAATTTCACTTAAACTAATAACTACGACTGCCCAACAACCGGTAGCTGTTGCAAGTTACACAACCCCACATCGAATAACACAATGAGTCAACCGTCGAAAATTTAATTCGATTCAAAGTTGCCAGCCTAATTCGTTTACCCATTCGGGAAATTAAATAGATGGGTAATATAGCAACCCCATTAGAGGCACCGGTTTAAATTGAGGACCTAGGGCGCAAACTACTGCCAGATTTATGTGAGGGATCCAAATTTATTCGAACTGTTGGCTGGGTTATGCTGTCTGTTCGATTATAGGTATTGTCTACGCCTGTAGGACTTATTATGGAAGTATGGAGTTTCGTAAATGATTTGACGGGTCATGAAAGACAATGGTTTTTCTAAAAGCTAAACAATGGTTTTAAAGATTCCTAAGGAGTCCTAATTGTGTTATAAGATATTCTCACTGGTTTGCTTTATAAGCTTAACCTGTGGTCCTAACTTTGGCGGCACGGTTGGTGCAGTGGCTGATACAGTCGATTGCTGCGCTCCAGGTGGCGGGTACGATTTCCGCACGGAACAAATGTTTGTATTTTCTGCAGGTAAACGCATCCATGACAAAAGAGAAATCCTACTGTGGGGCAACATCTTACTTAAGAGAACCCATGGATAC
The DNA here is from genome assembly GCA_947459985.1 of Diloba caeruleocephala. Lineage (NCBI taxonomy): Eukaryota > Metazoa > Arthropoda > Insecta > Lepidoptera > Noctuidae > Diloba > Diloba caeruleocephala. The sequence continues at coordinate 9,585,387 of OX381629.1, forward strand.
CGTTCAGGAGTACTGGCGTATTTAGGAAAAAAAAGAAGAAAGCAAAGAAAAGGAACAAAATTGAGGCAACCCGGATGAGGTCAAAAATCATTTAAATTTAACATCATGACACACGGAATCGTCTGTTCCTTTTACAAAAACAGATATTTTCATCAGAAAAAAAGTAGAAAATATGCACAACGAGAGTTGTCTCACATAGACCCCACGGCCCTTGTCCGATTTAGCAATTCATGTGACATCATGGGCCACGCGGCCCATTTACGAATCAGGAAGGTAATGTAACGACAAAGCGCACCAAGTATGAAATGTATTTTTCAGATCAATTATCGTTTTTGTGTTTTTGAGCCCAAGTCATTAAAATATTTATTGTACCCTTACAACTCTATGTACTATGTACTGCAATGACCACCGACACCCCGCTTGGCAGTCGGATTGATAATTTTAGTTTGCCTATTTCAGCCCACAGTAGGATACTGTTGCCCACCGCCCCAGCGCCCAGGTCCAACACGCCTGGCCTCCCTGCCGTCACTTATGGTGGGGGGCCTCGGGGGTCGTGGGCGCGCATATTGGGAAGTATATATATAATATATAAGTGGCGCGCACGTGGCAACGTGCCAACGTACCACATAAAAATATCTAAATAGGTAAGATCCAGAAAAAGAAATATATAATGGAGAGCTTTTAGTCTACAAAATTCAAAACTGACAAAGTTACCCGGCGGTAAGATAAGGGATATAAAAATCATAGTAAGTGTAAAACGAATGTATAATAAATACATAATTTTTAAACCAACGTAAAAAAAATGTGATCTATATATTATAATATTCTAACATATTATAATAATTTGAATTTTGGTGACATTAAATTACGTTCATCATCATCATATCATCCAAAAGATGACCACTGCAAAACAATGGCCTCCCTCACAGCCGACCGATTACATGCCTTGTGTCGTCATTTTGAGGGGAATTTGCCAGTACTCACCATGCTTGACAGGTGTTCTTACGGACCAGTGTTGATTCATTTTCTTTGATTTGGTTGTTATTGATATCGGATTCAAAAGTTTAAAAGGGAATTTTACATGCCTCCTAGAAAGAGGACGAATATCTTTCGAAGCTTATGGGCTTCTGAAATGCAAAGGCTAGCTCGATCTCGAAACTGCTGTTGATCGTTAGGCTCAGTTAGCTACTAAACGTGAGTGCAATGCACAGACTTTAACTGCAGAACTGCTGCTGCACGTGGCGCCAGTCGTGGTTGGGTACTCACCGAGTTTTCACTGCTGCCTCTCTATCACAAGAAAGTAATGAAGGTCATGACGCACGGCTCACAAGCGATTGGAAGCGCCATGCTGCATCACGCGCCTCAGAGACTAACACCCAGCGCAAATCGCGATTGAGCTTGCAGAGTATCCGCACTGCGACGTCTCTATAAATGATAGACATCCAACGGTCATGCATTTGGACCTTAGGTCTGTATCTAGAACAATTTTTTGTAGACCACAGAAACATTTGGATTGCGATCCAACCCGCGACACGAAACGCAGAAAACCAGGCGAGTAGTAAATAAAATTAAAACAACAAACAAATTAAATGAATAAGTCAATTTTGAAACAACGTTCATTTGATTATCCAAATTGCACATCCAAAAGAATATAATCAGCTTACAGCCAATATATCAGGGTGCAATCCTGCCGAGTACCGATAAATGAAGTTAACCGCCCCGTAATGCGCTTTATCCATGTTTTAAATACATTGCTTGCAAATAAAGTTTTTTGCGTCCCTCACATTCATTGAAAGCGTTAATGGAGATGAATAGGATCTGGCGAGAAGCCAGTGACTGTTTGGATTTAACACTTACTTTTGGAACTCGAACGGAATCTAGCGCTGAACAATATTTATAGTCATCATCAGTATTACAGCAGAAAGCGTCCAGTGCTGGACATGGCCCTCCACCAAAAATCGCCATAACGACCGGTCTGGGTTTGTGTTGTGTATTCTTGGGGTGTTTTGTAATAATCGCCACGCTTGGCACGTGGGTTGGCGATCGCAGTTAATTTGTAATTGATGTACTCGAAGCACGCTGCTGCCCATCCCCTGGCTTATCTCATAGTCTCATTTTAGGACACCCACGAGAAGACATGGTGTGATGCTATTCTTAGCCGGCACCACACGGCTTACGCAACATCACATCAGCATCAACAAAGTGTTGGTCTTTCCTTCGACCAATGTAAAATGAATCTTTTTACATTGGTCGAAGGATCTTTCGACCCTAGATCCAGTAGGGATCGGAGCATAAAATGTTGTATATTAATAAAACTCAAAATAACTTATATTGTATTTCCAAACGGAGTATCAGCGTCAAGGCGAGGATAGAAAGGTAGCGTGTAATAAGATTGAATGAGTCTGGAAACTAAAGCCGCGTCCAGATCTCAGCGCAGATGTGATAATCTCCATTAGATCATAATATTTGTCTTGCCAAAACGGCACGATTGGCACAGTGATTATGCGATTGGCATTCTGTACTATAGGTTGCGGGTTCGATTCCCACACGGAACAATTATTTGTGGCCTACCGATAGTTGTTCCAGGCCTGTGTTTATGACCCGACGATATAGGAGAAATCGAGGAGTGGGGCAAGAAAACCAAATACAAATCACCATATACACCCGTGTATTGTTAAACATGAGCATCCCGACAATCGGACTGCTTATGGAAATTTCCATGATCACCACGGTTGGCAAAAACCGATTGGGGATATATATTTTTTTTGTTTCACCTACACACGCCAGTGGCCTATTTCATTGAATATTTCGTAGTTGTTTTTGCCGATGACAAACCACGGGTTGAATCGCGATCTGCCCTTTGCCAAGAACCATGACATCTACGCAACAAATGGTAAGGGATGATTCCTTTATGTTTTTGTTAGGGGAGAAAGCTTGTTAAATAATGTTATGTGCCGCTACTCACATCCTGTAAAATGGACTTTTGTAAAATAGGCGATTAAATCAAATTGTGTCTAGACAGCAAATAACAGACACGATCATAATTAAATACTCAATTCGTTTAAAGTTTCGCTTGATTATTTATCAGTAGCTACCCGCCTGGCTTCGTTAGGATCATCATCATCGTTTTAGCAGAATTAAGTCCACTGCTGGATATAGGAGATCGTCACAACGTCTCGGTGTGTTGTGTACTCATTGGCGGCTTGTGCCACACATTTTGGACCAGAAGAGTAAAAACGCGAAAAGAAACCTTCATTAATTAATAGTAGTTGTAGTTATGTCTGCCGTAAGAACAGAACCACCCCAATTCACCATCCACCCCGTCATCATATCAGCCATTTATACGTCCGCTCTTGAACAAAATAAGTCCGCTCTTGAACAAGAGGCCCCCATAGATTCCCACAATAATGTGTCATCATTTTGGGGAGTATTTGCCAATACTCGCTTTTGGGGGCAATATAGAAAAAAAATAGTTTTGCATACTGTATCGTGTTACATACGAAATGGAAGGGCTTGTTGTGAGGGTCCCAAATATATTTATGTTATAATTTTAAAATGTAAAGTTTTAAAGTTATTTGATAAATAGACCGCTTAAAATAGACGAAAATTGACTACCCCACCACCACCACCACCACCACCAGTAGTTTTATATGATAGCTATTTACTTATAGATTGTAAATAAAACCTCTAAGAAGTCTATGGTCTTAAAATACATGGTAAGTCTTTCAATATTGTGCGTAGAAACTTCGTTTGCAGTTGTAATGTTTGGGAGAACATGTTTTTCAACTACGATGTTAAGTTTGTTCTTGGGATAAGTTATTGGTACAAGACCGCATTCAACAATAGACAATAACATTCAGCAATTTCGGAACCCTGTCCACGCGAGTTCAACTCGCACTCGTACGGTTAAAAAAATGTATTGAAATTACCACTTGTATTTTAATAAACTCAATCCCTAATCTTCTTTCGTGAGCTTAATGACCTTGTGTTGAGTTTCCCAAAGGCTTGGCTTAACGACTGTTGTCTAATGATGTGCCCTCTGAGGAACGGAGACGCTCAGTATAAAACCACAATCCATGTTCTGACCACGTCAAGCGTTGCTTAACCTCGCCGATCGTTTACCGATCAGTGAGTGCAACTGGCTAATAATCTTCTGATTTTCCCCTGAAAATAAAATTCCCTGTTGTTGTAGTCATCATCATCATCATTTCGGCCGAATGAAGTCCACTACTGGACACGGGCCTCCCCCAAAGATCACCAAATAACAAATGGCGCTGAATTCGCAGATGTAGGCTGAGCGAGGCTGATCCAGGCGTCAGGCTTGTGAACGGGTATCATCAGTTGCGATGAATTTGATTGATTAATTTAGCCCAGTTAGTACCGACTATTACTAAACTGTTCTCAAATATGTTTGTCACCTTATGAATAGGTCGGAGTCTCCCAACTGTCCATCCTGCGGACTTCCGGAAGATGTGCATCACCTGTTGGTGGAGTGTGTACGGACCGAGTCTATGAGAACTTAAACTAAAAATAAATAATTTGACGGCACGGTTGGCTGATACAGTCGACTGCTGCGCTCCAGGTCGTGGGTTCGATTCCCGCACGGAACAAATATTTGTATGATCTGCAAGTAGTTTTTCCGGGTCTGGATGTATTGTATGTGGAGTTTATGTCTCTAAACGTACCCACGACACAGGAGAAAACCTAGATACTGGTGTCTTCCAGAATATTCTAGCAGTACCCTTGTGCAAGGCAGCTAAAGCCGTATATGCGATGATTTTTAATATTTCGTAAATAAGATATTTGTACTAAACGTGATTGTTTGATGTTTGCTCTAGTGTGATCTTACGAGGACCTGGAGCCCCCCTTCAGTGCCGAAGATGACCGCTCCAGTGGTTTTAGCCGGTAGGAGTCCGGCATACCCCTTCGCCCTTCCCTGGGGTGGAGGAAGTTCCATGTAGAATTTCCACTGGACATCAACGAAAAAAAAAGGACTGACTAAGTCGCTAAACGTCTAAAAGCCCTTAAAAAAAAGTTTGTAAGACGGCTGTATTTTAATATATATATATACGGTGCCACGCAGGACTAGTCATGGGTAGCAATAAAATTGTGATGGGTAAGCGTTACGCTCTACCAGGAGAATGACTTACTCGTCTCGTCACTGGAAGGTGTAAAAGAAATCTCGACTCAAAAGTAGGTAGGTACTTGATTTCGCTAGGTAATTAGGATATTAATAGGTGTGATCATACGAGGACCTGGAGCCTCCCTTAGGTGCCGAAGATGACGCTCCAGTGGTTTTAGCCGGTAGGAATCCGGCATACCCCTTCGCCCTTCCCCGGGGTGAAGGAAGTTCATGAAGAAGTGTAACTGGGCTTCAATAAAAAAAAAAGAAAAGATAAAGGTAATTATCCCAGTTATTGTAACCATTCTAAGAGGACATTGATAAAGTCATATTGCAATGACCAATCAGTGGGCCAACCTTGGTTTATATCTTTTAAATCGTAACTTACCCACGGCACTAGCAAGCGACACTACCAGCTTTAATTTTACTCCAAATGGTATAAAGGTAACTTCAGTTTAGCTGTGGCTACGCGCTAACTTAAGTACTACATAACGTTCCTTGTCATAAACTTAAGTTGTGAATAATAACTATATTTTGACGTGTTAAAATTTATTTTTGGTTTACTTTTACAGCCAGCTTCAAAATATTTACATTCATAAATTGAGAAAGATTATTTTCTAAAAAGCAAAAAGGCGTAGCACCACTCCATCTCCTCCCTTGGATGTCGTAAAAGGCGACTAAGGGAATCTAAACCAGAGGGATGGGCAGCAGCGTCCCTTCTGTGAAACGGTAGCCATACTGCGCTCACCAACCCGCCTGCCAAGCGTGGTGAGTATTGGCAAATACCCCTCAAAATGATGACACAGTTGTGTAAATCTATGGGGGAGGCCTTTGTTCAGCAGTGGACGTATAAATGGCCGATATGATGAAAAAGGCGTTTCAGGTATCAACTACCAATACATAAAAAAATGAAAACAGAAAAGAAGAAGCCGTTTAAAAAAACACAAAACCGCAAAATTAGTTAACACGCTGAAAACAAAACAACATATAAACATAGCCCTAGTTTCATCACGCTATAACAAATTGGAGCCGAATAAAAACAAAATTGAGTTTTGCGAGCGAACGAGTCAGTAATTTATATAGCACAGGGTTGTATGTTAAACTTCCCGGTTTAGCTTAACAAACATTGTTAATTTAACTGCCGCAGCAAAATAACTATAGCGGATAAAGTAGACAGTGTAGTTAATTCTAGTTTGTGGAATATATATAGTACTACAACAACTGCTGCTGTGCCGTGTGGTGCCGGCTACGAATAGCACCAACTCATCTCATCCCGTGGGTGTCGTACAAGCCGACTAAGGGATTAGACGGAGGACGGGAAGCAGCGTCCTTCGAATATATTAATTAACAACTCAACTGCGATCGCCAACCCGCCTGCCAAGCGTGGCGATTATGGCAAAACCCCCAATGATATGGATTTATATGTTGTTTTGTTTTCAGCGTGTTAACTAATTTTGCGGTTTTGTGTTGTTTTTTAAACGGCTTCTTCTTTTCTGTTTTCATTTTTTTATGTATTGGTAGTTGATACCTGAAACGCCTTTTTCATCATATCGGCCATTTATACGTCCACTGCTGAACAAAGGCCTCCCCCATAGATTTACACAACTGTGTCATCATTTTGAGGGGTATTTGCCAATACTCACCACGCTTGGCAGGCGGGTTGGTGAGCGCAGTATGGCTACCGTTTCACAGAAGGGACGCTGCTGCCCAACCCTCTGGTTTAGATTCCCTTAGTCGCCTTTTACGACATCCAAGGGAGGAGATGGAGTGGTGCTACGCCTTTTTGCTTTTTAGAAAATAATCTTTCTCAATTTATGAATGTAAATATTTTGAAGCTGGCTGTAAAAGTAAACCAAAAATAAATTTTAACACGTCAAAATATAGTTATTATTCACAACTTAAGTTTATGACAAGGAACGTTATGTAGTACTTAAGTTAGCGCGTAGCCACAGCTAAACTGAAGTTACCTTTATACCATTTGGAGTAAAATTAAAGCTGGTAGTGTCGCTTGCTAGTGCCGTGGGTAAGTTACGATTTAAAAGATATAAACCAAGGTTGGCCCACTGATTGGTCATTGCAATATGACTTTATCAATGTCCTCTTAGAATGGTTACAATAACTGGGATAATTACCTTTATCTTTTCTTTTTTTTTATTGAAGCCCAGTTAAACTTCTTCATGAACTTCCTTCACCCCGGGGAAGGGCGAAGGGGTATGCCGGATTCCTACCGGCTAAAATCACTGGAGCGTCATCTTCGGCACCTAAGGGAGGCTCCAGGTCCTCGTATGATCACACCTATTAATATCCTAATTACCTAGCGAAATCAAGTACCTACCTACTTTTGAGTCGAGATTTCTTTTACACCTTCCAGTGACGAGACGAGTAAGTCATTCTCCTGGTAGAGCGTAACGCTTACCCATCACAATTTTATTGCTACCCATGACTAGTCCTGCGTGGCACCGTATATATATATATTAAAATACAGCCGTCTTACAAACTTTTTTTTTAAGGGCTTTTAGACGTTTAGCGACTTAGTCAGTCCTTTTTTTTTCGTTGATGTCCAGTGGAAATTCTACATGGAACTTCCTCCACCCCAGGGAAGGGCGAAGGGGTATGCCGGACTCCTACCGGCTAAAACCACTGGAGCGGTCATCTTCGGCACTGAAGGGGGGCTCCAGGTCCTCGTAAGATCACACTAGAGCAAACATCAAACAATCACGTTTAGTACAAATATCTTATTTACGAAATATTTAAAATCATCGCTTAAACGGCTTTAGCTGCCTTGCACAAGGGTACTGCTAGAATATTCTGGAAGACACCAGTATCTAGGATTTCTCCTGTGTCGTGGGTACGTTTAGAGACATAAATTCCACATACAATACATCCAGACCCGGAAAAACTACTTGCAGATCATACAAATATTTGTTCCGTGCGGGAATCGAACCCACGACCTGGAGCGCAGCAGTCGACTGTATCAGCCAACCGTGCCGTCAAATTATTTATTTTTAGTTTAAGTTCTCATAGACTCGGTTCGTACACACTCCACCAACAGGTGATGCACATCTTCCGGAAGTCCGCAGGATGGACAGTTGGGAGACTCCGACCTATTCATAAGGTGACAAACATATTTGAGAACAGTTTAGTAATAGTCGGTACTAACTGGGCTAAATTAATCAATCAAATTCATCGCAACTGATGATACCCGTGATCCAGCCTGACGCCTGGATCAGCCTCGCTCAGCCTACATCTGCGAATTCAGCGCCATTTGTTATTCAAGTTTTAATCAACGGTTTCAGTTTTATTAATTGATGTATGTACCAACCACCAACAACTGACACAGCAATAGTCAACCGTCAAATGTTATTATGGCGAGAATTTAATAATTCATACAATATTCAAAATGCAGTCAACCATGTCCGAACAGAGGGCAATGGCGATTCATCAGAATTAGCGCTGATTGGCGGAGAGACTGATGATGTCATCAATATGCAACCAACCAGTTACGAGAGTTTATTGAGTCGCTAAACGATTCCAATTTTAAATTGTTGTATTTGTTCTTATTTTAAAATGTCATTTTGTGATTCTGATTTCACGGGTAGTAATAATTGTAATTATTCTTTGTTTTTTAATTTTGCTATTAAAAGATGGCACTCATCGAATATATTTGTCAAATGTAAATTTGATCAAAAAACTTTTATTTGATTAAAACTTTTGTAATTCCAAAATTTTCAATCGAACACATCTGGGTATGAAAGCAATATGTTAATACAAAGACCCGAGTTTGTAAAAGAAAATAATGCGTTTACAATCGAGTTAGGGCACTTTTCGAACCTCAAATCTTGGACAAAGATATTTGATTGTCTGCCATGACTAGGGCTGCCATCTATCTATGCCTATCTATGTATCAGAAAAATGCCTGCCTATTGTTAAAAAAACCGAACATAATACGCAACATATAGTTTAGAATCAACGAACTTACTACACTGAGTGATATAGATAATTAGAGTGGCGCGATTTTATAGTCAGTTTTATCCAGGCGAGCGGGCTTGCGTGTACCGCGAGATTCAAAAATGCCTGTCTCAGCTTAGCGCCGGCCGCATACCTGTCAGAACCATGAAATGCCTGTCAAATGCGGCGAATGCCTGTCAGATAGTAACCCTAGCCGTGACTCAGTCGTCTAAGAAATTAGATCAAAGCTTAGACAAAAAATTGGCCAAAGATGCGAGACTAGCTATTAATATGTATGTGGAATTCACGTCTGTAAACGCATCCACGACACAGGAGAAATACTAGTAAGGGGCAAGGTATTACAAAAAAAAAAGAAATTGCATATAATATCAATCTGTTAATCCAGCCCAAAAGATCGTACTAACTACTAGAAATTATAAATCCATAGTAATAATTATGTCACGCAGGCAAATTGCTTCACCCCCCTAATCCCCCTAATCTATGGGGGAGGCCTTTGTTCAGCAGTGGACGTATAAGTGGCCGATATGAATAATACTTAATTAGATTCTGACGTTTCATAATTGAAACAAAAATATTTGACTTTGACTTTGACTGACGGATCAGTTACGAAGATTTTATGTGCATAATAAGCGGTACTACTCGTATTATCTAGGAAACTGGCAACATGACTTTTCTAGATATGTGTCTATGGCTACCGTTCCACAGAAGGGACACCGTTGCCCATTCCTCTAGTTCAGAGCCTAGTCTAGTCTAGAGTCCCTTCGTCACTTTTTACGAAATCCACGGGAAGACATGGAGTGCTAATATATTCATCATCATTTCGGCCGAATGAAGTCCACTGCTGGACAGGGCCTCCCCCAAAAATCACCACAACGACTGATATGGGTGCGTTGAGGGCTCATTGGGGGGTTTTGCCATAATCGCCACGCTTGGCAGACGAGTTGGCGATCGCAGTTGAGTTGTTAATTTACTCGAAGGACGCTGCTGCCCATCCTCCGGCTAATCTCTTAGTCGACTTTTACGACACCCACGAGAGGAGATGGGGTGGTGGTATTCTGAGCCGGCACCACACGACAATATATTATTAATACTGAAACCACACGGTCGTCCTCACGCAAAACAAATTCCAGTACAGTCCACAAATCTATGAAACATGATACAAATCAAGGAAGTTAAACTGAAATCCTCTTGAATAACATTTTAACAGAGTCAACACTTAGCGATCGTTTTTTTTAGGAATCGTCCAAATTCAAGAAAATCTTGTCCCTGACCGCACTTGAAACATGTAATTTCAACGTAATTGGAATCGGCGGCGTTTATTTTCTTTGGATCCCGAAATAGTAGATACGGGTAAAAATTGTATCAGCCTATTTCTGTATATTGAATAAGGTTTCAAATCTTTTCTGTCCCTTTTTTAGTCGTGGGGAAATCCTCATGGACTTCCTCCACCTATGCTCTTACTTGCTAAAACTCTACGGTGTTCCTTTCAATTATCTATGGCTGGTACGGAATTCGCCAGATAAGCATTGGGGCGAACGCCTGGCAGGTACCGAGCTGTACCCCCGGGAAGACGGTGGCGCGCACGTGGTCACGTGCCGCCGTGTGCGCAGCACAGCGCAAAGCGAGGCTTGGGGGGATCCTTTACAATCCTCCCCGGGAAGTGCCTGGGGGGGGCGACCTTCTTACAGTCGCCTTCCCTCTGCTAGAAGGGGTGACCGCTTTACAGTCATCCTATCCGTGATGTGCCTAAAGGCGTGGTACCAATGGGCGGCTCAAGTGTGATCTTACGAGGACCTGGACCGAAGGGGGGCTTCGGTGCCGAAGATGACCGCTCCAGTGGTTTTAGCCGGTAGGAGTCGGGCATACCCCTTCACCCTTCCCCGGGGCGAAGGAAGTTCCATGTAGAAATTCCACTGGATATCAATAAAAGAAAAAAAAGGTACCGAGCTGTCGGCCTGTCTATATGCGACCTGGCCGGCCGCACATTGTTTCAAAGAGCCGTCCAGGTCACATAGACGAATGTAAAATAAGTTACATTCCAAATACCTTTAAATTAAATTCTATTGGAAGATTGGTCGTCTGTCCCAATGGTGTTCTTCTTTTTAATATTTAATGTTATTGGTCTGAGACTTATTTTTGAAGTGAAACTTCTTTATCGACGCATGGGAGAAATTTTATAGCAATGTAACGTTTATCTGTTTCGCGCCATCTTTATTTCTAAGTCACATTTTTTCATTATTTGAAAGATAAATTGATTTAATTAAATTAAATTGATTTTTGATTTATCTATGAAAAACAGTCCTCAAACATCAACAACAAGATCCGGCACTACAATTTATGGAGTTTTTACTCGGTCACTAAATTCCGTGGAATGTAAACCATTTATTTCAGTTACCATCAGCCATTAATTACAAAAATATATAATAACGATAACAATAATAGTAATAGTTCTATTATAATGAATGAAATGCTATAATAATCTTAGTAGCAATAAGGTGAAATAATTGTATTATTTGTATCCATGTCTATGATAACAAAAGCCTTTTGCTTAAACTTTATCTAATTTAGCTTTATTTAACCAATGTCTGTAAAGTCGTAAATAGTAGATAATTTTTCGAAAAATGATGTCTTAAAGAAGTTTCACTTCTTACGTGTGTACACTAATACACACACATTTTACATTTCTATTTTCTCATCCCTCATTAGCCAAAGGATTCCCTTTTTTCTTCTAACCTACTTCGTGCAATATTCGAGCAACGAGAAAATATCTTTATCTTTATTCAGGTATTATCCATCTTCTTTTTCTATTTTTGTATGGTTGTGGATGGTGGCCACCTTGTTTCAGAATTCAAGCCGCCCAAAGGCCACCAACTTGGCTTAACGACTGCCGTCTAATAACAACAACCGGGACCAACGATTTTACGTGCCCTCCGAAGCACGCTGATTTCAAATACCACTAAGCGGTCACCCATCCATAGACCGACCGTGCCAATCGTTTCTTAACCTCGCCGATCGTTTACCGATCAGTGAGTGCAAGAGACTATGAGCACCTCTAAATCATCTGATATACAAACTGAGACACAGCATAACATAATTTTTGGCCATTGTTGTCAATAGTCTTTCACAGTACTTTTTTCCACCTTTAGCCAATAACGAGGTACATAGGTGGTGGTCCGGTACATCTTGCTCTCAGTCCGTTGCCATATTGGATGGGTGATCAAAAGTTATAAAAGCACATACGAACAAATCTAGCTAACTAATTAGGTTCTCCATTAACGGTCACTTCCCTCGAACACTTCAGTTTCGAACCGTAACGGACACATTACAAATTTGAATTCGGAACTAATCTAAAACTGAAATCAGTTTAGTGAGCGCGAACGCGGATTGGCGCGCTGAATGATGACGTCATCAATACCCGTCGCTCGACCAACCGCAGCCCGCCGCAGTACCCACTGAGCCCCGCAACTATCATGAATTATTTCACAATAATTTGGACTCCTAGTGTGCAAACCTGACTTTAACTTTTTAAACTAAGTACCGTGTGTATCTAAATAATGTTTAATGAAACCATTTCTAATCGGCTTTATGTTTTTGGAATAACATACGTTGGTTGCCGCCTACCGTTTACGGTTACCGTGTGGTGTCCGGATTAAGAATATAGCACCACTCCATCTCCTCTCATGGATGTCGTAAAAGGGAACTAAAGGGTTCTTAACCAGAGGGATGGATACCAGCGTTCCTTCTGTGGAAAAGCAGCCATTCTGCGCTCACACGCTCTGCGCTATTTGGTCCTCATTATAATAAAACACTTTTAAACCGATTCATCACTATCATTTCAGCCGAATAAAGTCCACTGCTGAACACAAAGATCGCCACACCGAGCTATCTGGGTGTGTGTACTCATTGGGGGGTTTTGTCACACTCGCCACGCTTGGCAGGCGGGTTGGCGATCGCAGTTGAGTTGTTAATATACCCAAAGGACGCTGCTGTCCATCCTCCGGCTAAACCCATAGTCGCCTTTTACGACACCCACGGGATGAGATGGGTTGGTGCTATTCGTAGCCGGCACCACACGAATTAACTTGCGTATGCGCGACTTTGTTTTTCCTATCGTTTCGAACACTTTTCAGTGTTCTTGGCCGCAGGATGGCTGAACAATTATTGTATCATTATGAAGATTTCAAACCTTCATATTAGGGCACTGAAAAAATAATGCAATATTCAAAATGAGGTTTAAGCCTTAATCTTAGATATTGCAATAACTTACAGAACCACGTCTTCAACTTATCCTTCATAAATAATAAGTTTTATATCAAATATATTGCAGAAATGAAAAGGTAAATCTTTCAGTTTTCTATTGTAATCATGCAAAATAAATCCGAAGATATATCAAATTTGACAGCAAGAAAATAATGTCAGTGTGTATTTGGTTGTCTGAACCGATTTTATATATTTCTATACGATACTAGACCTTACCTAGCCCAGACAATAGAAAACAATTTTTCACGTATATTTAATATTTCGCTCTGATCCTTCTATAAATTATTTAGTGTTGCGAAAACAGATAACGCGATCAGTTAGTGCAGGGTTCAACATCACTTTACTTATAACAAAAATATTGATAAATAAAAGTTTTCGGATTGTACTCTCGCTGTTAAACGTTACGAAAAACGTAGCCGTAGGCAAAACCAACCGAACTAACATTGTATTAAAATAAAAACCGGTCAAGTGCGAGTTGCAAGTTTTGAAGTTAACGCACAATATTGAAAGATTTACCATGTTATTTTAAGACCATAGACTTCTTATAGGTTTTCCTGTAATCTATTGGTAAAGAGCCTATATTTTTTCAGAATTTTAGGCTTTGTAGTTTCGGAGATAATGGGGAATGGTCAATTTTCGTATATTTTCTTAAATAGCTTTAAAATTTCAAAATGATCAAATAAATACATTTGAGACCCTCATAACAAGCCCTTCCATTTCAAATGTTATACGGTACAATTTGCCATACCTTACTTTTAACTTTTCTATATAGCCCCCCAAAAAGGACCCCCATATTCAAAATTCGTTTATTTACGTTACACGTACATGTTCGGGTGGCAGAACTCCATATGTGTGTGCCAAATTTCTATTTAATCGGTTTAGTAGATTCATAGTAAATTGGCTGTGACAGACGGACAGACAGACAGACACACACACAGACACACACACGAGTGATCCGATAAGAGATCCGCCGTTTTCTCTTCAAACGTTCAGAACCCTAAAAACGAAGCCATGTTTAACTTTTTTCATTACTATCATCATTATCATCATATCAGCTAAAACAGGTCCACAGCTGAATAAAGGCCTATAAGGGTTCTATTTTCTATACTCTTTGGTCAAAACATAATATCAGTGTTGCCAGCGCGTATACGCGTTTTGTTTCATGTGGTATTACTTTTTAAGCGTTATTACTAGCTGTGCCCCGCTATTTAATTTAAAAGAAATCGGATATTTGATTATCTAAGCATATCTACGTATATTGGATTTCATTATTTTTTTATTAACATTCGCTATCTGCCCGTGAAAGTCCCGTCAATATCGGTCCAGCCGTTTCGGAGATTACCTGGAACTAACAGACAGACAGACAGAAAAAAATATAAAATTGTTTTTTTTGTTATATGTACCGTATATACTTTAATATGCATTTAGTAAAAAGCTGTTATTTTGTCATTACAAACAGACACTTCAATTTTATTTATTTGTATGTAGTATGTATAGATAACGTATAGTTTCGATTTTAATAATTTAGTTACTTATGCCATATTTGGACGTTTTCCATCTAAATCTGTATTTGTGCATCGACGCATGCCGGAAAAAATAATTCTTTCTTTCTGTAATAAATTAATGTGGCGAAGGTACCTAATAGCTTTGTTTCCGCGAATTTCAAACGCAAAGCTCACCAAAATTGCTTCATATACCTTGTCAAATTTCATGTCAGGTTGAAAATAAAATTAAAATATACTGAAATATCATGTCTACCTCGAAAAATAAACCATCGCGGCGTCTTTCCTAATGATCTCTTCACTTTGTAATACGTAAGCTTTCTTAGTACCTATTTCTTAGGTTTGTTCGTTATCATTAGACTATTTATATTTCAAGGATCAGAAACGGCCTTGGTGGGTCTAGACAAGTACTTATGTATCTTATGTTGGGTTTGTGTTTATATTTTCGACACATAATAATAATCAGTGAACTGAGACAGGCATATAGTATTTATTTATTTATTCTTAATGTACAAAGTGTATACAGGCGGTTCTAATGCCATAGGCACTTTCTACCAGACGATCTTTGGGTGATGTAGAGACAACAAGGTCGATGCACCAACAAAATATCAATACAATCAAAATATGAAAGGAAAGTATAGATGCGAAAGACATAACATACAAATACATAAACATTACATGTATAAATATATGTTTATATGTACTAAATAAACATGAAACAGACGTAGTTTAATAAGGCATTTGTTTGCTGAGAAGTGTTTTATCTATTTAACATTGAAAAACTAGATAAATAAATAGTATATTCTATTTATTACTTAGTTCTTAATTATAACATTTATTAATTTAGATTACACCTTGCTCCGTGTTCATAAGCAAAGTGATCAAGCGATCAAGGAAAGTGGATATCCTGTACCTTACTATAACGTGCGGCATATGCGCAGGAGATGAAAAAACATATTTGTATATTCACGTACACTATATACATGGACATTGCTTTTTTTAAGATCATCATCATATCAGCCAAAGGACGTCCACTGCTGAACAAAGCCTCCTCCATAGAATTCCACAATTGTGTCATCGTTTTGGAGTGTATTTGCCAATACTCACCATGCTTGGCAGGCGGGTTGGTGAGCGCAGAATTTCACGCTTTTCCACAGAAGGGACACTGCTGGTCCCCTTTGGTCCCTTAGTCACCTTTTAGACATCCACGGGTGGAGATGGAGTGGTGCTATATTATCTTAGGTTTTCGCGAGTATTACACATTATAATTAAACACTTTTAAACGGATTCTATCGCGTATATTTTAGATTTTTGTTTTGTCCTGACGTTTCGAATGCTTTGCAGCATTCGTGGTCGCAGGATGACTGGTCCGTTTAAAAGTGTTTTTTTATAAAGGTGATATATTCTTAATCTGGACACCATACGAATACATTTTCGAGATGGTGTCGTCAAATTAATCTTTGTTTCAAAAGCACACCCAGCTCGTTTAAGTGTATATTAAATTCTTCTTCTAAAGACAATCTTACGTGAGTATATAGGACAATCTGAATGTAGTAGATAGAACAATCTCGATGTAAGTGGTAATCACGGCGAATGGACGCATCTAATTAAGTCTCACTTGCAACGTCGCCATGAATCTGTCACCTTGACTTAACAGCAGGGTTGCGACTACCGGTGTCATAGAATTAACGTAATATCACACATATTAATACTGTTAATATTTATTCATCAGAAAACTAGATCCATTTTGTGTGTAATCCTTTTTTTTATTGGAGCCCAGTGAAAATTCTTCATGAACTTCCTTCGCCCCGGGGAAGGGCGAAGGAGTATGCTGGACTCCTACAGGCTAAAACCACTGGAGCGGTCATCTTCGGTACCTAAGGCAGGTCATATCACACTAGAGCCGCCCACTAGTGCCACGCCTATAGGCAATCAGGGTGACTGTAAAGCGGTCCGAGATTGTAAATGATCCCCAAAGCATCCCACGGCAGCGCGTGATCACATGCGTGCTACCGTCTTCTCTTTCTTTCAGGCGTATGAAAATCAGGCGTCGGATCAGGCGTCGGATCAGGCGTCTGGTCAGGCGTCGGGTCAGGCGTCGGGTCAGGCGTCGGGTAAGGCGTCGGGTCAGGCGTCGGGTCCGGCGTCGGGTCAGGCGTCTGGTCAGGCGTCGGGTCAGGCGTCGGGTCAGGCGTCGGGTCAGGCATCGGGTCAGGCGCCGGGTAAGGCGTTGGCTCAGGCGTCGGATCAGGCGTCGGGTCAGGCGTCGGGTCAGGCGTCGGGTCAGGCGTCGGGTCAGGCGTCGGGTCAGGCTTCAGATCAGGCGTCGGGTCAGGTCAGGTGACAGGTTGTGTAACTCTTACATTGCGCTCGTGGCTCCAAAATGGTCAAGTTAACATCATATTGATTTTAAAAGACCTATTCAGTGATACCCCTCTAAATATGGTACGCGATTTATTTTTGTCTCTACCGCCATTTCGTATTTCGCGGTCGGTATTTAGATTTTATAAATACGATACCTAGCTTAGGTAAGTGGACCAAAAAAGTTTCATAAAGAAATCATATCATCATCATAGAGGGTATAAAGAATCCCACATACCTAGGGTAGGCTGGTATAGGAGTACGCGCTCAAGGTTTGAGATAATGCAAAAATAAATTTTACTTTAATTACAAAATCTAGTTAGGAACAACATATAAGCATAATAAGGTGCAGAAATTATTCAGTCTGCAGTAATAAAAAAAAAAAAAAAATGTGAGGGATTTGCGTACACTTGTACAATATAATGTACAAGTACGCAAGTGGGTCGACAAGAGTACGCAGAGCTTATTTGCCACACAAGATGATGAAGATGATTTATTATGTTCCAAAGGGAATGCTGAATTTTCATTTATCGGAGTCATACATTTATTTCGATAAATAATAATAATAGAGACTGTTCCTCTTTGAACAATAGGATGATTACGTTGTGGGGTTGGCAGCGCAGGGACAGTATTTAGATTTCTGATGACTGAGGGTCTTCACTGTAAGATGCGCTACAAGCTCCGTTCATGGGAGTTGGTGTGGAAGCCGTAGTATCATGTTCAATGGTTTTGAGGTTTTCATATGTCTTCCTTTCACAGTACCCGCCAAGAAATTTTATTCTGTGTAAATTTCAGGATTGAACGGTACTATACCCGTTTTTAAACCTCTCAATTGCATTGGCAGGGGTGGCAGCTAGTGTCAGAATAGAATCTATCTGACACGTTGTAATAGCATGACCAGGAGAATTACGCATCCACTTTTCAGATTCTGTAGCATAAAATAATCTAAGACTGTCATGTTAATGCAACAATCAAGGGGAATGTCTTGTCTTGTGGCTACTATAGGATTTCACTTTCACCTTCAGTGATTCTGTTTCTGGCCTGCTGCAATACTTGCAGACACAAACTTCGGTTACTCGATCTTTTGCTTAATGACATAAAATATGTGTAAAATATTTTAAATAATAGATATCAGGCTTTCAGACGAAACATGTCGTTTAAGAGTACGCGCAAACCTCAAGTAGTGCTATCTGTTGAAAATTTAGGGTACGACGTGGGTTATTGATTCTAGTTACAACTGGTTTGCCGACATTGTCATGGGAACTTTATTCACCAAAACTGCGTACATTTTTGACACTGCAGCCCTTTAAAGATTTGTAAAATAATTAAGAAAAGTAGTGCATATATTCAAACTTACTTGTACTCTCAGTTTTACCGCACTATGCATTTATTTTTTGCACAGTGTATGCAGCCGCTAATCACTTCAAAACTGTTGTTAGCTTTAAATAACAAACTACTTCGTAGTAGTCAGCTTTGCGTACTCTTATCACCCGCGTCGTCTTACACTAGCCTACCCTACCTATATATATACGTGCGAAAACCTTAACTTTGTCTTTGGTGTAACCCAGTCCAGTAAAAAGGCTGGATAAAAAAGTTGCAAGTATAATTTATTCTTCATTTCACAGCCAGTTTCAATAAAGGCATTTTACAAGCAATAAAATTACAGTAGGTAGTTTCACAAGGGATAAAGTTTCAATTAAATTTAATTATATTCAACTCAACAGCCCTACCGGAGTGTATGGCTTTATATTGATAGCGCGAATTCATCACGGGCGGTTACTGAATGTAAAGTGGATTGCTGCCAGTATTCACGGGTTTAAATGGAAGTTTTACAGAAAGTTCTAGGGTTTGTGGACAGATTATTTCATGATTATGACAATATAAAGTGGCAATAATGTTATCACATTAAATTACACCAGTCTATCTATTTTCTTCAACCGTACATAAAAATAAATTATGTAAATTCCTATTCCTATATAGCCTGGTGGTTGAAAGCTTGACTTCCATGCAGGAGGGTCTGAGTACGGTCCCGGCCTGCATCTCTGACTTATCGGATTCAAGTGCGGATCAGAATTTGATTATGTCGGTGAAGGAAAATATCGTGAGAAAACTGCCCACCTGAGAGGGCTCCAAAATGTTCTCAATGGTGTTAGTAGTCTGCCAACCCGCATTAGGCCAGCGTGGTGGACTAACGCCTGACCTTTCTCATCGTGAGAAATGATCCGTGCCCAGCAGTGGGACAGTAATGGGCTGATTATGATGATGACGATGATAATATACATTCTATTATCTTTATAATCGTGGATTTTTTTGATGAGGAAATTTGGATGGTCCACGGTGTTGACGATAAACTAACTCTACTCAGCCAAACTAAACTTAACTTGACTAAAGTGATCTAATTTGTTTAACTTAACAGACATACGTATATCAACTCGTATTAACCACTGTATCATTTAATGTGATCACCTAAGCTCCACTCTGTAGACTATCGAAGCAAGAGGCCAAGAGCTTCTATCGTAGAGTATTCTATTAATAACGAATAATAACCAATACCTACGTCCTGCAAGGATAATTTTTTTCCCCACACTAGGATTTCTCCTGTGTCGTAGGTGCGTTTACAGACATGAATTCCACACACAATACACTCAGACCCGGAACAACTACCTGCAGATCATACAAATATTTGTTCCGTGTGGGAATCGAAGCCACGACCCGGAGCACAGCAGCCGACTGTATCAGCCACTGCACTTAGAGGAACACTAGGACACAGGAAACAGAAGTCGGGAGAAGAAGAAGAGAGTCTGCTGCCGGGCCCTCTGGTTTGAGACCCTTAGTCGACGGCATCCACGGGAGGAGATGCAGTGGTGCTATATTCTTAATCCAAACACCACATGGATTTTTTCTTTGAGTTAAGCAATCAGTTAAGCAATCGTGAGCAATTTCGGTCCGTATAATGTTAGTGAAGGTAATGCAACACCGGTATATATCAACAGCGGACGTGAAGTCAAAATCGCCGGGTGCTACCGCAATTGGCAATTTTAATTCCCTGAGTAAAAGCGCCTTTAGGCAATTTGGCTGCCTGGCCCTCAATTATATCAGATCATACTGAACTTATATCAAACGTAGTTTCAAAGAACTCTGCCAATGAGGATCCTTCGCATGGAAGGGAATCATTCGCTTGGCACAATCGTCCTGGTCTTCATTTAAGGGTTGTGGTACATGATTACAGTCTGAATATATTTATCTCTAACTGCTGCTTTCATTGGCATCAGATGACCATCTACAGTAGCTTTGACCTGGTTGTTGTTAATCTCTAACTGCCAGTTCCATTTTTCCTATAATTTTGATTGGTCCATTTCATAATTGAACTGCTACGAGGTTCTGGTGTTGTTCGATCACTAGGGTCATTGTGGAAGCGACCAGGATACCGCACAGCACACGCTCGAGGAGTGCCCTGCGTGGGCGGCCGAGCGGCCGATCCTGGTCGATCGGATAGGGCAAGAGTAGCAGTAGTGTCGGCTATGTTGGCAGAGCATGAAAATTGGAGTGCAGTGGTCTCCTTCTGCGAGAGCGTCATGCTCCACAAGGAGACTGCAGAGCGGGATCGGGAGAGGGCTGATCCCGCAAGGAGAAGGACGAGACGGTGCCGCGGCAACAACCGTCCCGGCTCCCAAGTCCAACACGCCTGAGCCCCCTGCCGTCACTACATGGTGGGGGGACTCGGGAGTCGCGGGCGCGCAGCTTTGGGGTCTGCGTGCTCACACCGAGAGACCCCCGGGATGACGGTGGCGCGCACATGGTCACGTGCCGCCGTGTGCGCGGCACAGCGCAAAGCGAGGCTTGGGGGGATCCTTTACAATCCTCCCTGAGAAGTGCCTGGGGGCGATCTTTTTACAGTCGCCTTCCCTCCGCTAGAGGGGGTGACCGCGTGGTAGGGTACGGGGGCGTAACCGGGCCACCGCGGCTGGATCAATTTGGGCCATCCGGAATAAATAGCCGTTTTATAACATCAGTTGAGATTCGATCGCGTAAGTGAAACTTTGTTAAATTGTCGTGTTGTTCGGGGATAACATGCAAAAACCGAAGCGAAAATAATAACTTTATCAAGGAAGGAATCATATACAATATGCAAGTGAAGGAATTTTCTTGTATTTGTCTATAAAAAGAATAAATTAAAACTTATTGTTTTATGTTACATTGGGATTGATGGAGCAGCACGACATTATTATTTTTGTACGAAATACAATGCTTCTTATCTACCACTTTTAACTAGCAATTGGTGAATAACAAACGCAGTGAATAGAACAGCGAATGGTACTCCCAATAAACTTACGCGTTGCGTGGTACGGCTGTCGTTTGCGGTCTGTACGCTCGGTATGATTGGCTACCTAAAAAGTCGTGGGTGTGTTTTAGTATGAGAAGCCAATTATAATGTTGTGTTTATTCAGTTCATTGGATGAAAACTAGTAACTGTGTGCATTAGTGTGCTTTTATGAAGAATGGTAGTGGGAAATTGGATTTCTAGGCTCGCATACATTTTGATCTACTTGGCATATCTCTTTTCTTTCAATAACTTTGGAGCTGATACTATAGATTCAGTATACGATTTTGGAACCCTCACCGTTAGAATTTCACATCGGTCTTTTCATGAACTTTAAATTTTTTTCATTTAATTTAATTGATTTCGGTATAACATAATTATTTTCGTCTATCCTGTTATTTTGAATAAAACACATTTTTTAAGCGTTGCCCCCACTTGTATTTCTCCTATGTCGTGGCTGCGTTTACAGACACAAATTCCACATACAATATACCCAGACCTGGAACAACTACCTGCAGGTCATACAAATATTTGTTCCGTCCGCACCCTGATTGGCTAAAAATAGCGACAGCAAACGTGACAGCAGCTATCGCGCAGCCAAGGATCCACCGGTACAAATCGCCTGAAATTAAAAGGCAAGGATGGAATTTTTTGTTCATGGATCATCCGATAAAGTATGCATCATAGATCTTCTCCTGTTTAATCGCTATCGGCGAATACGTAATACAAAAATTACGTTTGAGAGAGGCGTCTGCGCGATTTACGCCTGTCGCAAACCGTCTGCGACTCACGTAATCCGCCCGCCGGAGCGCAGCAGCCGACTGTATCAGCCACTGCACATCATGCCGTCTAATCATAAAACTGCAATGTAAAAGAAAACTAAATGTTGTTTCGCTACAGTTCACGGATGAGTTTATCGCTCGTAGTAGCATAATAATATCATATTATAGTACAATAATCACTTAACGTTTTGATCACGTTGTTTACGATACATTGTGTGCTCAAAAATGTCAAAACTGTAACCTATTATTTCCGAAATAAATGGCTTTCCTATTTTTATTATAGCCCTAAGTGCAACCTCTTCCCAAAGCTTTTGGTACCTTTTTGAACCTCTAAATACGTCACAAAATCCAGCACAACATACCTTCCTCCACAGAGTTACTCTACACCAAGAAAAATATTTATGCCAGCAACCATTCTGCTCACCCTTCTCGAATAAAATGCACACACACAATATTTCGTCGTTCCGAAAACAGTACCTTATAATAAGTAGATCAAAACAAATGATTTCATTTACTGCTAAATATATTCCACTCATTTTCGTTGGGTCTCGGGTAACGGCGCGGAAAAACTTTTACCCGACCTTCGAGAGAGAGAGCTATATAATTTTCTGCAAGTAAGAAAGGGATGGTAATGTTTTGTGTGTGTGTTTTTGAACAAAGGGCTAACCTTGTAGTGAGAAGCTTATTGATGCCATACATTGTTCTTAAATGCGTAGCAGATGTTTTGTGCCGTGCTCTTAATGTCGCAGAAAGGTTATTTCGGCTGGCTTCACGTTCATCGGTAATTCTATTAGTTTGATTTTGAAATCATCCAACATTATTGATATACATTATATGAGTATTTGTGGCCGTTCTGCGTTTACCAAACCGCCTGCCAAGTTTGGTGAGTACTGGCAAGTTCCCCCCAAAATGAAGATACACGGCATGTAACCGGTCGTTTATGGGGCAGGCCTTTGTTTATCAGTGGACGTCTTGTGGCTGATATGATAATGATAATCCCGTGATAATTAATGAACAGTGGAAACTAATTTTTTCTAGTGGACTTAAAGTAAACAATATAGATTTTAAAAATCGAAGAAAAACAAAAAAAAGCTGAGTAGACAGTTACTTGAGTCTAGCTTCGAAGCGAAGCGCTTCTCACCGTATTCAACGGGTGCTCGAATTCATAACAAAGTGGCAAAGTGTCATCCAAATAATTGACATGTACTCGAAGAGTGCTTCCTTTGAAAAATTCATTGATTTATCGCTGTCCTGGCTTGTTATGTCCGCAGGTAATCTGATGCAGACTTTCAGGGAGAATGAAAATATAATATTGATTAGCCATACAGTATTCAACACACAACACAACACATGGCTTGTAAAACTGTTGTCTATTGGGGTAAAAAGGCACTCGAATGGAGACTGCGGAAAACGCAGCGTGGGACGACTTCCAACGAGGTTGACAGACGACCTGGTGAAGGTGGCTGGGAGTCTCGTTGGATGAGGGTGGCATATAACCGCTCGTTGTGGAAATCTATGGGGGAAGCTTTTCTTCAGCATTGGACGTCTTTTGGCTGATATATTGATGATGATGATAACAGTATTCCAATATATGCATCGTTTTGGGTGTATACGAGTATGTGTGAGTCGTATCCCATACTGCCTCTGCCACTGTTTGAGTCTCGGTTCTTGGTAGACTATTAATGTCACTCATGGGTAGCCCACCCATGAGTGACATTAATAGCAACAAAGGTAAGAAAATGAAGTTCTTCTATGCGCTAATAAAAACATACTGCGATCTCCAATCCGTCTGCTAAGCGTAGTGATTATGGCAATATGACTGCCTGACCCCAGCTATGACTGCTCGATGTTGTTATCATTAGGAGGTCCATGTTCAGATGTGTGTGTATGTGTAATTAGAGTAATAATAAGTTGGGCCTAAACTCATGGGGGAGGTATTTCTAGGAGCACGGCCCATTGAAACAGTATCTTGTGGAAGCGCAACGAAAACTGAATAATGTCAGCCAAAATGTGTCAATGATCTAGTGGTATGGTGTGCAATTCATTTTCAATTAATTGTATTGTATTTTTACCTAATTATTTATATTATTTATTATTTTAAACTATTATTTTTAAATATTATACGTAACTTGCAATTCTTAAATTGATTCAATAAGTTTTAACTATTATGTTGTACGTAATTATTATTTCAAAACTATATTCTCGATTTCTTAAAAACGTCTTTTAAATTTTTTATATATTCCTAATTTTATTTATTTTAAGTGTAGGTATCCGTGTGTCACTAGGGTCCTACACTAGTACGCATTTGGCGCAATCGAGGTACGAACGATTTATTTTATGTTAGTGTTTTTATTGCTTCCATGTTAAATTGTATTGTTTATATTTAATTATTATCATCATCATCATCATTTCGGCCGAATGAAATCCACTGCTGGACACAGGCCTCCCCCAAAGTACACCACAACGACCGATATGGGTGTGTTGGGGCTCGTTGGGGGGTTTTGCCATAATCGCCACGCTTGGCAGACGGGTTGGCGATCGCAGTTGTGTTGTTAATGTACTCGAAGGACGCTGCTGCCCATCCTCTGATTAATCCCTTAGTCGACTTTTACGACACCCACAGGAGGAGATGGGGTGGTGGTATTCTGAGCCGGCACCACACGGCAATTATTATCACTTTAATGTCAATTGTGTCCGTGTCTGTCAGTAAATAATATAAATATAATATAATAAGAATGATCATATTTCGCTTTAATAATAATAAAATCTACAAGATGTATCATAAATTTATAATTAATATAAATAACCGCTTAATAATCGCCATAACCTTTAATAAGTATATATCTCTCCCTTTTAATATTATAAGCAAACAAAAATACTATTGTTATTGTATAGTAAAATTGCTGCGCCCTAGCAGGGTTTCATATCGATACGCATCCAATTTTCTGTCAACTTATGAACTATGAATGCAATAAAGATTTGAGTTTGAGTTTGCACCAAATACACTATTCTATTCTATCGCTCCGCCTTATATTTGCGCCTGCTTGTGTGGTCATTGGTAGGATTTTCAGTTGTGGATGTATAAGGGCTGCTATGATCATAAAAATACACGAATAGCGTGTAAATCAATTTATTGTTGAAGTAAGTTGAAGTGAAACACGAAACGCTTCGTCAAATATTTTGGCTATTGTCCAAGAGAACTTTACCTTTTTTAATCGATTATTGCATCTCGTCGCTGCTGAAATCATAGTAATCTTCGAATTTTACTCGACTATAGCGAAGTAAAAAGGGGGGTTATGATTTTGACCGGTATGTATATTCATCTGTTCCCTCAGATCGGTCGCATTTTAATAAATTTGGTATTGTTGGAAGCGTCGTGGGTTGTGGGTTACAGGCTATATGACGTTACATAAAATTCAACATGACAGTTCATAGCGGGCAACTACCAAAAACGTATAAAAAAAGTATTATAATATCCGTGTGGTGTCCGGATTTTCCGTGTGGTGTCCGGATTAAGAATAAAGCACCACTCCATCTCCTCCCGTGGATGTCGTAAAAGGCGACTAAGGGAATCTAAACCAGAGGGATGGGCAGCAGCGTCCCTTCTGTGAAACGGTAGCCATACTGCGCTCACCGACCCGGCTGCCACGCGTGGTGAGTATTGGCAAATACCCCCCAAAATGATGACACAGTTGTGAAAATCTATGGGGGAGGCCTTTGTTCAGCAGTGGACGTATAAATGGCCGATATGATGATGATGATATGATAATATCTGTGACGAGTATGTTCCAAAAATACATCGATTACCTATAATTTTACATATCATTTAAGTTATCTTTTAATTTTTTATTCCAATTAATTTGGCTTTTCGCTTTTCCAACAACGATCTCTAACCCAATAATGATTTTTAAAAAAAAGTTTTAAATACTAAAACCCGACTATGGAAAAGAACAAAATAAGTTTGAAGAAACTTTTACAAAGCAACGTTAATCTAATACTTAAATACATTTCTCATAATCGAAGGCCGAGAATCGTTAGTTATGCTTCGTGCCTACGACTACGAGAAATGTATTTATTAGTTTTAAAATTGCTTTGTGAGATTTTCTTCCACCTTGTTTTGTTCTTTTCCATAGTCGGGTTTTAGTTTTTAAACGTTATTTTCATATAATTCTGGCGATAACATAGTCTGGGTTTTAACGAAAACATTCTCCTTCATCTTCCGTGTGATTAGTTTCCAATCATATGTCACAGTGGTCCAAGCCGGTCAAAGGCTTCTGAATTGGCTTAACGCCTACCACTTAATGTCAACAACCGGGACCGATTATTTTACGTGACCTCCGAAGCACGGAAACGCTCAGTTCAAATACCATTATACGGTCACCCATCCATAGACTGACCGTGCCAAGCGTTGCTTAACCTCACCGA
Source organism: Diloba caeruleocephala (assembly GCA_947459985.1). Classification (NCBI taxonomy): domain Eukaryota; kingdom Metazoa; phylum Arthropoda; class Insecta; order Lepidoptera; family Noctuidae; genus Diloba; species Diloba caeruleocephala. The sequence continues at coordinate 9,612,129 of OX381629.1, forward strand.
TCATTTACCGTAGAATGAGTGCAACTAATAAATGACGTTTCTTTCTTTCTTTCAACTGGCTATAAGCGCCTAAATAAAAACATATTTTAACTTCCGCTTTGTAGTCTGCTACCTATTTTTAAAAAATTTGTTTTGTTAATATTTTCCAGATCAGAAGAATCATAACAGAAGCAAGGTCTTCTCCAAGATTTTCTTTTGTGACGTGAAAGTAATTTTTTCACTTTAATCATTGTCATTTCAGCCGAATAAAGTCCACTGCTGGACACAAACCTCCTCCAAAGATCGCCACACCGACTAGTCTAGGTGTGTTGTGTGCTCATTGGGGGGTTTTGCCATAATTGAGTTGGCGATCGCAGTTGAGTTGTTAATGTATTCGAAGGACGCTGCTGCCCATCCTCTGGCTAATCCCATAGTCACCTTTTATGACACCCACGGGATGAGATGGGTTGTGCTATTCGTAGCCTGCACCACATTTTACAACTCAAATAAAAGCATACCAGAAGATTAGAAGAAACCACGTTAACAGACTTTTCCGATCGTAAAACATAAATAATCATTTTCGACACTCTCCGAAGAGAAATACGGTTTTGGACGTGAGCGTAGGTAGTTTTTTCTATCTCTGGCGTTGGGTAGCACAGCTGCGCCATTGTTAAGGGCTCACTACATCAATAAGCCATTCTGGGAGAAGGCCGTTAAGGATCGGTTACACTATCTGGAATACTGACACATATGAGCAGGAGTTTGAAGGTATAAAGTAGTAGTATAAAGTAGTAAAGAGTAGATTAATGGTGGTAAAGTACTGAATATAAATTAAACTTAAGGTTGGCATATTTTGTTAATGAGAATGATATTATATATCATATAAAATCCGTGTGGTGTCCGGAATAAGAAAATAGCACCACCACTTCTCCTCCCGTAGATGGCGTAAAAGGCAACGGGACCATATCAGCCAGAGGATGTCCACTGCAGAACAAGGTATCCATAGATTCCTATATACTCCATAGATTTCGCACAATCGTGTCATCATATTGGGGGGAATTCGCCATACTTGGCAGGCGGGTTGGTGAGCGCAGATTCGCTACTCTTTCACAGAAGGGATGCTGCTGCTGACCCTTCTATTTTACAGTCCCTTAGTCGCCTTTTACGACATCCACGGGAGAAGATGGAGTGGTGATATATTCTTAATCCAGACAGTAAATAGATATCAGGATGCTGCTGCCAATCCTCTTGATATCACCCCTTAGTCACCTTTTATGAAACCCATCGGTACGGCAGGGATTATTTGCTGGGCCACACAGAACTAGCTATGCACAAACTAAGCTAACAAATCCCTCAGTAAACTAAACTAACGCTGCACTACAACACCCCATAAAAGGTACAAACACATCGTTAATACTAACAATGAGAATAAAGCAGAAGTGTTTGTCACAAATCACCGTACATTGTGTACGGCCCCTAAATTCTGCTCCGTATGTTTATTTATAGGGCATTACAAAGATGAATTCACGTTTCCCGGGATCCTTTTTGTAAGGCAGTTAACTCTAAGAAAATGTTCAATTTTCACAAGATACGACTTCTGTTGCTTTATTACTAAGATAATCTAATTTGATAGATTTGACCTCTTTTTTATTCACCGAGGTGGAAATCTTCATAGACTTCCTCCATCCCGGGTAAGAGAGCAGCGGGTTGTGCCGGACTATAATCAGCTAAAACTACTAGGGCGGTCAAGTCGGGCTCCGGGATCTCGAGAACGAACGCTCCAGCGACACCCGTTGGTGCCACGCCTACACCTCGGAGGTCTGACAATAGCTCATCGCCTCTAGTGAAGAGGAAGCGACTGTAAAGAGGCCACCTGATAGATTTGACCTAGATTACTGATCTGCAGTATATGTTTGGAATTAATGCTGACGCAAACGAATTTGGACAAAGACTAAGTTTAATCATTACTATAAGCCAGGTAATTTCTTCCTTATGCCGTGTGGCACCACGTGTGGCTAAGAATACCACCACCCCATCTCATCCCGAGAGTATCGTAAAAGGCGACTATGAGAATAGCCGAAGGATGGGTCAAGTGCGATTGCCAACCCGTCTGCCAAGCGTGGCGATTATGAGTACACAATACGAACCCAGACCGGTCGTTGTCGTCCTTAGGGGAGGCATAAGGACATAAGTCCAGCAGTGAACGATTTTCGGCCCTTTGCCACTTCAGGCTTACTAATCCTTTCAGTACGTCGCCAACTTTAGTTCTACTACGAATCTTCACATTTTTTATATGATCTCGTAAATAATTACCTAGCATAGCTCTCTACATAGCTCCCTGATTGCCCTTGAGCTTTCTTATGAGGCCCATAGGGAGTGCTCACATCTCTGTGCGATATATCATCGCTGGAAAAATAATACCAGAACAAAAAAAATGAACTTTACCTAAGATGTTTTTAAAAGTGTAGATGCGTAGCCCGCGCTCTATGATCGTCACATGAAAGCAAGGTAATTACCAAGCATTCACTAATGCCTAGGCTGCACTCATCGCGATGACGCGATATTTGCGTTATCGCACGTTCTCCGTGGGCTGAAGACGAAGTTTTCTTGCACGAATATCATCGCGATGTATGAGGATGAGGCCCCAGCCTTAGTCACGCACCGACCAGTGTCACGGCTAAACGCCAATCTTAATCGTAGTTCTTGCAACATATTGCGAAAAAAATGCCTCCGGTGTATTTAGAACGTTTATGCACGATTATACTGCAGCTGTGGGAAAAAAGCGTAATTTCATACTATATATCTACAGTATTTTGTTTTATTACGCGGTCTAATAGCAGAGGGAGTCTGGATTGTGATTGCTACGTCGCACGCGTTCAAGCCAACGAACATGTAGCTGCTAATACCACGTAACTAAAGGTATATTCATCTCTTTCGAACAACCGGTATGCCGCATGGTGGCTTTCATTTTCTCTCCCTTTTTTCGCGCACTGTTTGAGAGCTATATAGTTGTTATAGGTACTAGTAGTAGCTATAGTAAAATTTCTGTAGTGCAACAATGTTCGTGTATTGCGCGTCTATTTGTAAAATATCATTGTCTATAACATTACTTTTAGACAAAGAAATAACAGAATAATATAGAGTACCGCCTTATTACGTTTTTTATTTACAAACTTCTTTTTTGGTGAAATATCGTTAAAGTCGCTGAAAATAAGCGGAAACCACCATTACCATAATGAGGGTATTCGACAATATTTTTGTGAAAAATCCATATCTTACCGATTACTTCCGGTAATTAGGCAGTGGAGTGATCATTACGAGAACGCGCCGTAGCGGTTAATTTCCATTGAGTTACTGCCTGTTTTTAATGCCCTGTTTTATGTAAGATGTTGTGAAGTATTGTGGGGCTATATATTTTTTCTGGTAATTTTGAAGAAAGCTAAGGGAATTAAGTTTTATTTGGTTTTTAAATAACGATGTTTCCATTCTTCCATTTCTTGTGTCGTGGGTAGTACCCAAAGACATAAATCTCACATGCAACAACATCCAGACCCGAAACATCTATCTGTAGATCATATAAATATTTGTTCCGTGCGAGAATCGAAACGTATCCCACGTTGCTCAGAAAGCCGGTTGCTTAGCCTCTGCGCCGACCGTGCCGTAATCTACTGTAAAAGTTTAGTAACGATTGCTTTTTTAATATTTTATTTCTGTATGTCTTAGTACGGGTATGTGATGAGGAGGGTGGAAACGCATTTGACTGTGATAAATATGAATGTTGATGGATGTCGGGGGACAGGCAGATCCAAGAAAAGATGGATTTTGTGATAAAGGAAAAGGGTGTAAATGATGTGGAGACGGGGTATAGACTAACATGGAAGAATGGAAGAGAAAAACATATTGCACCAACCATGTAACTTGGGACCAGGACAGGAAGATGATGTAAATATCAAACAAGGGATGATATTACTAATATTCCATTTGGTGCCCGGATTAAGAACATAGGACCGCCTCATCTCCTGCTGTGGCTAGTCGCCTTTGACGGCCGAAATTAATAATCAATCCAATCTAAAATCTTTCGATTTAAGATTTTGTACGTCATCAGGTTTTGTGTTAGGCTCGTATTTAACACCTTTTAAATTCTTAGTCATAAATCCATGGATTTTGCATTACATTGATTATTAATTTCGACCGTAAGGGATTCTAAGCCAAAGGAATGGGCAGCAGCCCACCTACTAAGCGTGGTGGGTACTAGCTAATTCCCCCAAAATGACGACACAATAGTGGAAATCTGTGGGAGAGGCCTTTGTTCAGCAGTGGCCGGCCCTGGCTGAAATGATAATGATATTATTAAACTCCTTTATTTAAATAAATTAAAAATCAAAAGACAAAAACGATTCCCGATTTGTGGAATTCTCTGCAACAATGTTAATAGACACTTAACTCATAAAGTTCACGATATTTACATCAAACTGAGAGCATAAAGTTGAAATTATATTAATACTAATCATCATGCATAACTAACGACATAATAAAACATAAGTGCAATAAGTAACCATATCAATTCAGCCGTAATCAGGTGTGCGGCGACCGCAACTGGAATGCGACCGCAACTGCTTGCCGTCGCACGAACGCAACGCAGACGGTATTCAAACTATTTCAGACTTGACTTGTATACTAAGTATAGTCATGTCAATAATTATATGTTATATATATACTTTGTTGTGTAACATGTACTGTGATCAAATTGTACAGAGGTGGCTTTGGCAGAGCTTTAATTCGTATTTTTATTCGCCATATTGGCTGAACGTTGCTTTTGGTAATAATTTGATTGAAGATTGACCCGACGATACAGGTACTGCTTAGTGTCCAGGTGTTCTGTGATCTTCTTTGTGTTATAATGATAAGTTCATCATTATCATCATCAGTTTCAGCCGAATTAAGTCCACTGTAGGACACATACCTCCCCGAAAGATTCCTACCACAACCGGTCAGGGTGTGTTGTATGCTCATAGGGGGGCTTTTGCCACAAATGCCATGCTTGCCAAGCGGGTTGGCGATCGCAGTAGACTTGTTAATATACTCGAAGGACGCTGCTGTCCATCATCCGACTAATAGTCACCTTTTACGACACCCCCGGGATGAGGTTGGTCGGTTCTATTCGTAGCTGTAATATGTCTATGTGGTGTTCGGAATAAGAATATAGCATCACTCAATTTCCTCCCGTAGATGTCGAATAAGGCGACTAAGGGTCTCTAAACCAGAGCGATGAGCAGCAGCGTTCTTTCTGTAGCACAGCAGCCATTTTCATCATCAACTTACCTGTCAAGTGTAGTGTGTACTCGCAAATTCCCCTCAAAATAACTACACACGACACGTAATCGGTCGTTTATGAGGAGGCCCTTGTTCAGCAGTGGGCGACTTTTGGCTGATATAATAACGTAATGCACGTTTCATTTCTGGGGCTATAATTTTCTTTTCTTTTAATCTGTTATCATCTAATTGATTTTCCTCATTGAGAATAACATCACCAACATTGTTTCTGCCCTCCACAGTATCGCTATGGAGATATTTAATTTATCCATACGATAATTGAACACATCAAACACTTTCACACTTCCAGACGTCCAGACATGTGGCAAATATTTCATTAAGCAGAGTTAAGTGAAACTTAGCCTTAAAACAAGGCACCGCGCCGTGAGACGTCTGGGTTCCATTGAATAACTGATGACCCTCTACTTGCTAACTTGATCCACTTGTACCTTGGATGAATGAGGATCTGGAGGTGGCATCACTTGACAACAACAAATAAAAAAATTGGAAAATTTAAAAATGACCACCTCGAAAGCTCCTTTGCTATAAGGCAGGTTTTCAGATTGCCACAGTATTTACTATGTGCTTATATACATTATATCTTATATTTAATAATATCAAACGGGTCAAAGAAAACATCCACTGGTCCTGGCACCGGGTCTGTCAGACGCTGGTAAACTATTAGAGAAACATATAAGGAAGTTTTGAATATTTTTCTGCACTTTAAGTTCTAAGTACACGAAAGCCTTTCTGATCTTTAGAAGAAACACGTGCGAGAATCATTTTTTGCAATCTCTTTTTACAGTGACTAACGCAACAAAACTATAAAAATGGTCAAGTGCAAGTAGGATTCGCGCCTTGAGGCTCTGTACCATTAATTACATGATTTACTGTATGGAGTGACAAATTTTGGTGATGACAAAAATGATTTTTGGGTTTATTCCTTCGCTTGTACCAAAATATCTCCCTTCGTGTGAAATTTCAAGATTGTGCCCAACGAGCTTTGTTTCCGAGTCAGTGAGTAGAACTGTCTACGAAAATGCGCTTTTAATTAATTAAAGAATACTTATTGTTTATAAATACGAGTATATGCACGTAAAACTTATTATTTACTTAAAACTTATATGTTTAGGTAACAGATTGTTTACTGTGGTACCTGTTTATTTAGTATCTTTTTTATTGATTTGTGACGTAATTACCCGTGGCATCACCACTGTCATATTCGGTCCTATCCGTGGTCCTATCTGAAAAACAGTGCAGTGGCATTTTTTTGGCTCTTCTAAATGCTGATTTAGGGGTGTTTCTGGCCTCGAGCTGCTTCAAATTGTGTTATATTTTTTTCTGTTTAGTTTAATTTCCTGTGTTAGTCTAAAATAAAATTGTTATCTGTTTTTCTTTTCTTTCTCTCAAAGGCCGGTATTTTTTTATTGCGTGACACTAGAAACGTCATGTTTTTTACTACAGTATGAAACAATAGACTATTAGTATCCGATATTCATTTAAAATTGATACTCAACCTGTTTCTAAGAAAATGGACCTTGATACACGGATCGACATACAGACGGAAAGTGATCCTATAAGAGTGATACATACATACATTGAGGTACGCTTAAGACTAAACGGATCACGAGAAATCGTAAGAAAGTAATGAATTTTCATTTAACATGAAACGCGATTTCTGATTAAAATCAATCAATCCGTCTGCAATTATCTGCCGAAATGAACGGCCCAGTGATTCAGATAAATTATACCTTTACGAGAATCAGTAGGTAATCATTGCAAATCAGCAGCTGTAATTACGATTTTATTACAGATGCACTCACAATTTAGTCGTGCGTTGATATTAAAAGGTTTATAGATCAATTTGATTCTATCGATAATACTTTAACTTTAACTGATCATTCATCGAAAACTGTATCACAAGAAATGGGAAACACCGAGCAATTATGTTTCTTAAACGTCATGAGATTATCTTATGACGACACGCCTTTTCCGCAAAGGGATATGCAATAAACTAGGGATGTACTGGTCACAGTTTGATATCGATGACGGTGTTAAATCTCTTTATTATTACGACGTCAGCTGTCAAAGTAACGAGTTACGATATAACATATCGATAAATCGATAATTAATGGACCTTAATAATAAATTTATATACGTACTGTTTTGTTTTATAAATTTATTAATCCACTATTGCTGTAGAGCGTGCTCGTCTACTTGCTGTGGGTGAATGGGCGTCGGGGCTCTAGTTCAGGCGTTCCCGTCGCCCAACATAGGCATAATTTTGGACGACAACCTTTTTCGGTTCGCTGCATGCCTACGTTTAGGTGCTCCTTGTGTTGCTCCTCAGCGATGTCACTGTAGTGCCGACTGCCTCGTATACCTTGGCCTGTCTTGGAGTAAAAGTGCAGTCTCTGCAGTCATTCAATGCTACCAGCCTTCAGGGAACATTATCAGCTGAAAGTGATGAGGAGGAGTACTTTGACGCCTAAGTGCGTGTGCCCTTTCTTTATATAATTTGGTTTTATAATTTTAAAATGTTATATATTATTAATGATGATATAGTGTGTATACATTTAGTTTTAATGTGTCATTGTTCATCGTTTCAGCCGAATAAAGTCCACTGCTGGACACAAGCCTCACCGAAAGATCGCCACAATTACCGATCTAGGTGTGTTGTGTGCTCATTGGGAGGTTTGCCATAATGACCACGTTTGACAGGCGTGTTGGCGTACGCAGTTCAGTTGTTAATACAGTCGAGGGACGCTGCTGCCCATTCTCCGGCTAATGTCATAGTCACCTTTCACGACACCCACGGGATGAGAGTATTAATATTAATCGAAATATTATTATGAATTATGATTTAATTTATGGACCTTATTGATAATCCATATCAATACCAGCAAATAATTTTTTGCATCAGTCTTTTCTCTATCTATAGAAGAGGCATATCTCTTTTAGGAGATATAACATTTTTTTATTAGTGACCATCGGAAATTCTTCATGAACTTCCTTCGCCCCGGGGACTGCTGCCGTGGGACGCTTTGGGGGATGCTTTACAACCCCCTCGGGGGGTAACCGCTTTACAGTCATCCTCTCCGAGATGTGCCTATAGGCGTGGCACTAGTGGGCGGCTCTAGTGTGATCATACGAGGACCTGGAGCCTCTCTTAGGTGCCGAAGATGACCGCTCCAGTGGTTTTAGCCAGTAGGCTCTGGCATACCCCTTCGCCTTTCCCCGGGGCGAAAGAAGTTCATGAAGAATTTCCACTGGGCACCAATAAAAAAAAAAGGTAATACGTGCAGCATTTATATTCAATCGATGCAATCTCGACTCAACTTCTACAAGAGTTTTGATTCTCGATCTGTAATACGGGTCTTAGACTATATTGGCGGCACGGTTAGCGCAATGGCTGAGCAGTTGGCTTTTCGCCACAGGTCGCGGGTTCCATTACCGTACGGAAAATACGTGTATGATCCACAGGTAATAGTTTTGGGTCTGTGTGTTGGAGAATGTGGAATTTATGTCTGTAAACTAAACACACGACACGGGAGAAATCCTAGTTGGGGTATCGTTTTTAGGGTTCCGAAGGTCCGAAGGAAAAAACGGCGGATCCCATATAGGATCAGTCGTGTGTCTGTCTGTCCGTCTGTCACAGCTAATTTGCTCCGAATCTATTGGACCGATTAACTTGAAATTTGGTACACATAAGGATTTTCGCGACCCAAACACGTACGTATTGCCGTGTGGTGCCGGCTTTGCCGTGTGGTGCCGGCTCAGAATGCCACCACCCTATTTCATCCCGTGGGTGTCGTTAAAGTCGACTAAGGGATTAACCGGAGGATGGGCAGCAGCGTCCTTCGAGTACATTAACAACTCAACTGCGATCGCCAATCCGTCTGCCAAGCGTGGCGATTATGGCAAGACCCCCCGATGAGCACACAACACACCATATCGGTCGTTGTGGTGATCTTTGGGGGAGGCCTGTGTCCAGCAGTGGATTTCATTCGGCCGAAATGATGAAACACGTACGTGTAATGTAAATGAATGAATTTTGAATATGGGGGTCACTTTGGGGGGGAAATATAGAAAATTAAAGAATAACGTTTTGCAAACTATACCGTGTTACATATGAAATAGAAGGGCTTATTGCGAGGGTCTCAAATGTATATATTTTAAACAGTTTTAAAGTTATTTAAGGAAGTAGACGAAAATTTACCGAACTTATCGCCGAAACTACTGGGCCTAAAATTTTGAAAAACTATACATAATACTTTGTTTACCTATAGATGACAGGAAAACCTATAAGAAGTCTATGGTTTTTAAATAACATGGTAAATCTTTCAATATTGTGCGTACAAACATACTTTTGCGATTGGAATGTATGGGAAAACCTTTTTCAACTACGATGTTAAGTTTTTTTTATTATTTATTCTTGTTTTAAGTAAGGACTTTAAGGCTTACAGCTTATGTCAGTCCCATCGTAACCTAAACAGACATATTACACAGCAGCACAACAATTACTATATATGTTAGCCATGAATTCAAACAGAGCTTTCGCATTAACCCCATTTGGTTGGGATAAAATTTGATGGAATGTGCCTATGTCAGTTCTGTTCAAATTCAGGACCCGCATTAAATTATTTCTAATAGACTCATAACGAACACATTCCATCAATAAATGGTATAAGTCTTCTGTAACTCCACATTCATCGCAGTTGGGTGAAGTCGTTTTTTTCATCATAAAAGCAAATTTTTTGCATGGAATATGTCCAGATCTGAGTCTTTGAGCGGTAACAATTAATTGTCTACTAAAATTACTATCAATGAACCAGCGCACACGAAGAGGTTGACACTGTATGGTTTTATACGAAATCCCCTTCTCTAATGACCGTTTATCAAAATTTACCTTCCAAAGATCATAACAAATATTTTTAATTTTAGGTAAATATTCAGAATAATCTAGAGTAAATTTAATTTCTTTTCCATTTTTAACTGCGTATTTTGCTAACATGTCAGCATTTTCGTTACCATGTAACCCAATATGCGATGAACCTATTGCAATCTCAGTTGTACGCCTCTTAGGTCCGTATTACAGAACGAAACTCAAGCATTGATCTCAGTTTAAAACTAGTTTTGAGTTGAGCATTAATTTTAAAACGTCCCTCAAGCACAGATTTATTGAACATAGTTCAACTGAGTCGTGGCTTTATTCTAAATCGTCACTCAATTATAGGTCTGTACTTGAGCAGAGATTTGAACTGTGATCACGTGAGTGTGGTCCGGATAGCGCTTGAGCACAGTTTTTAATGTATGTTGTTTCTTTGAATTTGAATACAAGCTAAGACAAAGCTTCCGAAATCGCAACAAGCTACAGCGTCATAATGGATGTTTACATATTTTAAAACAATTATTTTGATTTGATGTAGAATTAGGCACATAATACGCAGACCCATGACCTTCTACACTCTTCGACCCATCCGTAAATATATAATATAATATACGAGTATATATATAATATAGCAACGTATATAATAATATATTCATCTACTTATATTTGTGTTTTTTTTATTAGAAATTAGTTTTTCTTATGAAAAGGTATTTGCCTTTATTCAATGCCTATAAGCAGTTAATACATTCAGTTTTCCTTGAATACATAAAGGGTCATGAAATTTTATAACTTCAAACCGGTTTAGCCAAATATTTTTTTCTTATCACAAAATCTTTATTACATATGGATATGAATAACAAAGTTATGTAAATAAAAATAACAAAATTTTCATAATAACGCAATATCGGTGCAAAGCAAGTCCAAAAGTTTCTAAAGGTCTGTTAATATGGCCGCGAGAAATTCACGTTTCAATGCACGACATTGTAATAGTATTTGACTCATTGTAGACTTTACATTACTAGGTTATGTCATATGTATCTTTTGTGAATTGTGTAACTACAGAACTTGGACAAATCAAAGACAAGAGTCGTTAATTTTACAAATCAATTAATTATTTCAATCTTAGACTGAAACAATAACAAAGAGCCTGGATTTTAATCATAATAATACAATACAGACTATTGATAAAAAAGTATATCATACGGAGATCTACGCGGAGTAGCGTGTAACGAGAAGCGAGAGGAATGACCCAGAAAGTCAGTCAGGGCTTCGTCTCCAGCTTATCTATGTTGGCTGGATAGAGATGAGTGGCCGAAGAAATTGCAGATTAAAATTCTCTAAGGGTCGTCTGAGTGTTGGACGCCGCGTAACCCTATCAAAAACCCGGGTTCTTCCTTGCAAAGTTTCCCGTAAATAGAGAAACAAAAATAATAATTAAATTTATTAAACCAAAATCATATTCCCACAATTTGCACTTGTACTAGGCTAGTTGTAGGTAACCTTAAAAATATTATACAGTTGTGTCTGTTTACAGGCATCCGCTGCTGAGGTATCAGCTCGCGTCTCTAACCGTCAGAATCCGGTACTTATACATTATAATTATCCAACCCTCTCTTTTGAATTGAATATGTCGATCAAATTCAAAATCTTGCAAACAAAGGCATACTAATGAGGTACATAATCCGATAAGATGGCCGTCAATCATGATTGTGTATGAGTATAATGGTCACCATAAGCAATATAGACAATAGAAAAAACGACAGACAAGTGCGAGTAGGACTCGCGCCCTGAGATGGTTCCGTATCATTGAGGTCAAAAGCGTTGACAGGCTAGGAGTTACGTATCTGATTTACCTATAGTTACTTAGTAGCCTTGTATTATCGACTAATAACGATAAAACACTTCATTAATACCATAGTACTACCCCATATGTTTAATTGTCAAATAAAAAGTAGGTATACTTAGTAAGGTACCACTCAATGCGGACGTTTTAAAGAGCAAACTGTATCCTGACTCACTCCCGCAATTTATCACGTGATAATAGTTGTCTAGGTTTTATTCTCTTTTTGTTTACGGCTGCTACGATGTCGAGGTAAGACAGAAGGATCACTGCGATAAGAATTTATTAAAAAGCAATTTAACGCCGCTAAATAAATATCTAAGGCTTTGGAAAGAGAAAGAAAGTAATTGATTCGTTTTGAAGAAAATAAGACATCAAAAGTTGAGCTGTGTCTCAAAATTATTGGATGCGGCTTCTAATCAAACCAGTGGTGGGTGAGTACCAGTACTTATACGAAGCAATTGCCGTCTGACCTTTGCCACACAGTTACTGAGGGATACCGATAACTTAAGGTTTGATCAGTTAACACACATTTAATTACGTATCCATCAAAATAATAGTTATTGTACCACGATTCAACATTTTTATGACCATTGTTTTCTTGTCGGTCTGTTTGGCACACATTTTGCAATCGATTTTAAACTTACTTTCCGATGAGCTAGAGACTTGAATCTTTAAACATAGCTCTGAACTGGATGACAATGAAATATTAACTTGCTTTCTTGCCTATCTATTTGTTTGTTTGTTCTTCCATACAAGATTTAACTTAACACTTGCCTTCTACTTTTCCTTTGTCTGGGTCTGTCTTCGATCCCGGGCCTCATCTCTTACTTTTCGGTTTCATGTGCGGATCCGAATTTAATTATCACTTGCGTTAACGGTGAAGGAAAACATCGTGAGGAAACCTGCACACCTGAGAGGGCAGCAACATGTTCTAAATGGTGTGTGTAGTTCGCCAACCCCCACTAGGTCGGCGTGGTGAACTAAGTCCTAACCTTTCTGATGCTGAGAAAAAGCCCGTGACCAGCAGTGGGACAGCAATTATATAGGATTACTCCAAAAGGAGTGGATTATTTTCGAGTGTTGCTACTCTTATTTTCTAACTAAACTTCTGTCACTCCCCTGTACTGTGCTATTCCTGTGTTACGTCTCCCGGTTTCCCTGGAACTGAGTCTGCAGCAGCTGATTAACTGCAGGAGCTCTGTGTGTATTATCTATAAGAATTAAAAGCCAAGCGCAAGAAATGCAAGAATTTTTCTGTTAAATAGCTTTCTGAAATTCTGCTAATCAATAATCGTAAAGTTCAATTTTAATAATTAATTAACCTTGAAAAGATATGATAAATTGAAAATGCATTTTGATAAATCTTCAATATTGGGTGTATCAAAGCCATGATATACACATTTTATTAGAACAGTGAGTTTATTGTTATAAAGCAGTTGTGTGTGTGTGTGTGCGCATAATTATTTTAATCCGCAAAAAGTGTAATTGATACATATTTGAACCGGGATTGAAAAAAATACAGGTGAGAAACGTCGCTTTTACATATTTTATTTTTAATCATTATTTCATCCGAATAAAGTCCACTGCTGGACTGAGGCCTCCCCAAAGATGTTAATAGTAATTTTTAACAAGCAAACGACCAATTTCTTTGTTAAATAAAGCAGCTTTCTAGTTTAATGGTAATACTTCCAACAGTGGGACGACCTCCAACGAGGTGGACAGATGACCTGGTGAAGGTCGCTGGGAGTCGTTGGATGAGAGCGGCATGTGACCGCTCGTTGTGGAAATCTGAGGGGCAGGCCTTTGTTCAGCAGTAGACGACCTGTGGCTGATATGATGATGATGATGGTGACTTCCAACAGACCATTACGAAAATCTTAGTTTACACAGCAATTTGTAATAACACGTTAGTGTTTGTTTATTTTAATTTCTTTATTGCACACAATATTAGAACATTAAACATTACAAAAGAAAAATTGATGTACATGGGCGCGCTTAAGTCAACATTGAGTTTTCATACAGCAAATCTTTGAGTCATTGAGTAATTTTATATGATGATCTAATTTTTATTTTATTTATTTATTTTATAAGGCACATCAACAGTTTACATATGTAAAGTTTATATAGCTTATTACAATAAGAAATTCCTATATGTATACCTGTTATAGATGTACACAACATTTTCAAATATGATCGAATTAAATTATAAAAATGTAATCATTTAAATATTGTATCTGTTTGTTTCCCGAATAAAACAAAATAAACAAAATAAATTGTATGATTGCGAATTATGTCTAATATGTAATATATATAATTAATAACAATTATGACAATTAATAAAAAGAACATTGTTAATCCATTTTGAACACAGTAAATTAAATTGATTTGTGAAAACGACAATAGATCTGATTTATTTCTGAAATTTATGGAATATTCATAAATTTTAAATATCATGCAAGTACTTGCAGCACCTTACTTTTGAAAAGGGCCAATGAGGAATGAAACATATCGAGATCAGACATTTTGTAATAAGTGTATAACAAAAAAAAACATGACTAAATATTAAAAAATATAAAAGTAGCATTAAAACACACCACATATAAACAAAGACATACTTAGAAAATATAAACGTACAAAATTAAATAATAGATACAAAATCATGCAAATATATACAATAATAATAATACATACATCATCATCACCATATCAGCCAAAAGACTTCCACTCCTGAACAGAGACCTCCTCCATAAACGACCTATGGCTATATGCCATGTGTTGTAATTTTGGGGGGAATTTGCCATAATCACCACGCTTGGCAGGCGGGTTGGTGAGCGCAGAATGGCTGCTGTTTCAGGCTGATGCTTAAGTGTTGCTACCCATTCATCCAAATGAATCTCTTATTCGTTTATTATTACGCTATATAGTAGATATTTAGGACCTACGCACTAAGCGATCCGCTTCCATATTTTTTGTTCTTATAAGCTAAGGAGCATAACTAGTTTCTGATCAGGACCATCCACGTCGGCGCTTGTTATTATTTACAATGTCACCATAGCTATGTATGTCTTACCTTATCTCTATAAATGCCTTAATGTACTTACCTACTTATTTATTCTTATTTTGTTCAGGTTTTTATTTTTTTATTTTGTTGTTAATTTTTGTTTCTTTCTTTGGCGTTGTTTTATTTGGTAGAAAATTGGTTTAATTATTATTTTTATAGTGTTGGTACAGAAGCTGGTATCATATCCGTGAATCACTACAGGGTATAGTCGAAAACCAGCGCCGGGCTTCCGTCTGGCACACGCTGAACTAGACCCTATTCAGCACAACCGCGAGACACACGCAACTGTTATACTTTTTATTATTTTATTGTTTGTATAATTACACTTATCCTTTTGTTTGTAGATACATATATTGTCTCTCTTGTTGTGGCTGAATAAATATTTTCTTTCTTTCATAATATAGGATTTTCAAGTCGCAAATGAATACGATCTCTCTCTCTTGTCTTTTAAGCCACCTTTAACCACGGGAGGAGATGGAGTGATGGTATTCTTAATCCGGACACCACACGAAACGTTCAGGCGTTTAATTTTAATTTTATTAAGAAACTCTTTAAATGCTTTAATAATCAATATTACGTTACGTTTCTTCATATTTTTTGCCTTATTATACCCATCATCAGTCCACCATTACGGCATATCTTCACGACTGTTCCAAGACACATTAAAAAAGCGAAGTTTAATTTGAATCAGCACTGTTTTATGACCATTTCGCTATGCACTACCGAGTCCCGCACTTAATTCAGTTTTAAATGAAACTATAAAAAGAGATTAGTGATGGCTCCTTAAAAGATATCAATCGGGTTTGATTGGAATTTAAATTGATATGGAGTTTCATTAAATTTCGTACCTACAGATATCCTGAGCTTTGTAACTTAGTGAAAATTTATTATCTGGTGATTTGAATCGCAAATACGTACTGAAAAATATATCATCATTGCAGCCGAATAAAGTTCACTGCTGGACAAAAGTCTGCCCCAAAGATTGCCACAACGACCGGTATGGGTTTGTGTTGTGTGCTCATTGGGTGGTTTTGCCATAATCGCCACGCTTGGCAGGCGGGTTGGCGGCCGCAGTTGGGTTGTTAATGTGCTCGAAGGGCGCTGCTGCCCATCCTCCGGCTAATCTCATAGTCACCTTTTACGACACCCACGGGATGAAATGGGTTGGTGCTATTCGTAGGCGGCACCACTTGGCATAAAAAGAATACTATAAACGCAAAAGTTTTTATGTTTGAAGACCCACAGATATACGATAATTTTTACTTTAATAATAAAAACAAAACAATTAACCCTATACTTTTATTTGCCCAGTGAAGCGGGCAGGTTACCTACAATAATAAACTCTATAAATCAGAGCTATTCCTAGTATTATTGTTAGTAATATTTAAAACTCGTCAGTAACATATGTAATACATAAAATTCTCGTCAGCTGTGCCGAATGAGAAGGTGTTATCACTACTCACTAGCCATATCTGCCAAAACCTCCGAAAACATTTACATGGGTAAATGCTCCTGGACTTCCTTGGCCCTGGGTAGGATGAAGGAGAGAGTGCCAGAGTATTACGGCCTAAAAGCTCCATGGTGTTCCTTCAACCTCAAAAACGTCAAGTGTCAAAGCAAAACAAAGATATGAAAAACTGAAAATGCATTTTGATAAATCGCCAATATTGGGTGTATCAAAGCCATAGCATACACATTTTATTAGATCAGCATATTTATTGTTATATCAGGATGTTGTCTGCAGCGAAAGTGCCATTCATGGGGTGCAAGATGATAACCGGGTTATAAAGGACAAAATCAACCAGTATCGGGGCCTGATAAAGTTATATCAACGTATTGGAGAGTATTCATCAAGAGAACTTTAACAATAGGAAACAACTCGATAGACGATACACGAAGAAGAAGAAAATGGAAAAACAATAAATGGCACAGTTTATGAAAGAGCAAAATTGGACTTCTGGACTCATGGAAGGCCTGGTGACCTGAAACACAGGCTTCGGCCTAGCTTAGGCACCAGTCTCCCACAATAAATTTGAATAATACTGTAACTGGGCAATATTATAAAGTGATTTCAATAAATTAATAATTGAAGAAAAATAAAAAACCTACCTTGTACCTACAACTTTGGTTGGTTTTGCCATAATCGCCACGCTTAGCAGACGGGTTGGCGATCGCAGTTGAGTTGTTAATGTACTCCAAGGACGCTGCTGGCCATCCTCCGGCTAATCCCTTAGTCGACTTTTACGACACCCACGGGAGGAGATGGGGTGGTGGTATTCTGAGCCGGCACCACACGGCACACGGGTACCCAATGCACACGTGCATTCAACGCACCTAACCGCTATGCAGAGTTTTTCTTCAACCTACAGTCTGCTGGAGGCACGGGATTCGCTCACACATTAACCACACACGACTACTACAGCACCTACTTACATTAATTCACTCACGGTACAGGTAGCCTAATTCCTAACCCCTTGCTGTTACTAAGAATTCCATGTACAGAAAATCGTAATAACAAATAGCCCGACCTAAAAAATCCCAATCCGAGACTAATCAGTAATTTTCACTTAGTTTGCCACCGATTCTAATTCTCGATGAGAGAACTTCTACTTACAGACACAAAGCTCCGCGTAGTCTGAGATGGGGCTCCGTCCCCCGAGAATATGAGATATTGATTGGAGTTTTCCCGCTGTTTTCAATACTTTATTATCCTTCCCCTGTAGGCTGTACGGCTATTGTCTTTGCCGAGATTGAGCCGCGATCTATGATATACTTTTTGTTTTTCTCTTATATTTCGACAAGTATACTCCATTTGAAATGGAGATGTGTAAGTAATGAAGAATTGGTGTTTGGGGATCGTAATTCAGCTGTGTATCTTTGTTGTTATCTTTATGGAGTCTCTGTTTATAGCTGACAATCTTTGCTGTTGATTATTCTTTGCTTTGTTAGAGTTCTACTGCTTGCATCTCTAAATCATTGGCTTAATAGAACTTACTGCAGTATGGTTTAGTCTGTTTCTTTATGTATTAAATCATCCTGTTTTTCACTCAGTTCCAGTCACAAGTATATGATCGATCAGAAATATGATCTTGTTATGCTTTAGGTATCTTATATTTGGCCAAGCTTTAGTTACCACATCGGCGAAACGTGGCTTGCCTGTCAGTATTCAACAGATTTCTACATCGGGGAGTGTGCGCTGGAGCTAGACGAACTGATCTCACCATCTCCCTTCTACCATCGGACTTCCAGACGCACTGCAGGTTACTATCAGCACTTGATTGATGTCCTGATATGTCATACACAGCGATTCTCTTCAACCTTCATTATGTGCAGGGTCAAGGAGTGGAACTCTTACCCTACCTTAATAAGAGTAAATAGACAACTTCTGTGTGCACTTGCTCCACCGTAGACCTCATCCATAGCTTTATGTCGCACGGGTCAAAAGCGGAACGTCACAGTTCGTAATGAATTTGAAAAAAAAGCAATTTTCGAACTAGAGTTAGGAGAAAGTTTTTGATAATTGTGCTCGGCAGTGGATGTCTTTCAGCTGAAGTGATGGTTATTATAATAGCCAAAGATGGACTGAGCTCCAATTCGTCACGAAGAGATGCTCAACCAAAACTAATCACATAAAAGACTTTGGCGTTTTACTTGACCAGGGACTCAAGTTTCATGATCATATAATCTTAACCGCTAAGGATTCCTTTAGACGCCTTAGTTTTATACTCAGGAATGCTTAAGTGGAATCCAGCGATTGCGTCTCTATGAAACTAGAGAAGGTCCAGAAAGCATTCCTGAGGTTCAATAGAACAACTGGAAACTATTGTTTCCTGTATCTGACAAAATTCCTCCTTGCTAGCCTGGGGTATAACTCACTAGGGGTCAGGAGAAGCCACAATCAGATCAGAGCGATTTGTAAAATTCTGTTTCGTAAAACTCAGGCCCCTAAGCAAAAATGTAAAAAACCGTCGAATTTCCAAGCCCTATAAAATATTCCCCACTGATTCTCGCTGAACAAAACGCCCCCAATTAGTAGTCATTCGTGAATAGTCTATGTGAATGGTAGACGTATGTTCCTCGCTGAGTGGAGATGATGGCACATTGGTGGCATTCCTCGGGGGCCTGGCAGGTAGACAGGCGACAATAATAACAATTAGCGGGTAGGGTTGTGTGCGCTAATTTCGCGGTCTAATGACCGACATACCAGAGTCAGCATGTCAGGGACGGATTTGGGAGCGAAATTTATTATACTAATGTTATGTTCCTCACGATAGCGACGGTATTTGCTCAAAACAAGATCAAAACAAGATTTCTAAGTAGTTTAGATTTCTAAGTAGTTTATATGAAAAAAGCAGTGACAGCCCAAAGGTTGAACGCCTTCCACACAGGAAAATTTTCGGATTTATGTATGGACTAGCTGGGACCCGCGGTTTCACCCGCCGTTTAATTTAAAAGAAATTAGATTATTTATAAATAATTTAGAGTACTTCGACATAGACACTTGACATAGAGTATATATAATTGGATTTCAAGGGTTTTAATTTTTAAAATCAAATACAAGTACTAAGTTATTCCTTATAATATCAGCTATCTGCCAGTGAAAGTCCCGTAGAAATCGGTCCAGCCGTTTTGGAGATTAGCGGGAACAAACAGACAGACAGACAAAAAAGTTAAAATGTTTTTTTTTGCTATAGGTACCGTATATACTATCATATGCATTTAGTAAAAAGCTGTTATTTTGACATTACGAACAGAAACTTCAATTTTATTTATTTGTGTAGATAAGAATTTAGAAACCTGAGAGGGCTCCAAAATGTTCTCAATGGTGTATGTAGTCCGCCAACCCGCACTAGGCCAGCGTGGTGGACTAAGGCCCAACCTCTCCTGTTCCCAGCAGTGGGAAAGTAATAGGCTGATTTTCTTGTATGTTATGTTGTATATGTATCCGAGTATTATATATTTGCATGGCCTAGACGTAGTTAGTTAGAATCACCGAATCACCGAAGGGTCCAGTTGAAAACCAGCGCCAGGCTCTTGTCTGGCAAATACTGGTTACCTGTTTGGCGCAACTGTGGGGCACACAACAAACTCTAGCCTAATATTGTGTTTTTTTTGTCTTGTTTATAACCCTATCCAAATTTTTATCGTGTTCATTTTTTTTAGTTTTATATGAAGTTTTATTACCATTTGTGATGTCTCACTTTGCTGTCAAATAAAAAAAATCTTTCTTTCTTTTTCTTTCTTTCAGCAAGTGCGAATTTTTTACTCTTTTTTTCTGTATCTACCACGATTAAGGGGCATCGTTTACGTTTAAAACGCGTTATAATGAGTCAAGATAGATATTAATATTTAACAAGAACGAGATCTCTCTGAATCAGATCTAGCAAAAATTAATATTTTCCTTTCACATCAACCCGTAAATGTCTACTACTGTACATAAGCCTTTTTATGACCGTTATAATCACCGCGCTTGGCAGGTCCATTGGTGGTGTCGGCTATGTTGGCAGAGCACGAAAACTGGAATGCAGTGGTCTCTTTTTGTGAGAGAGTCATGTTCCAGAAGAGACCGCAGATCGGGATTGGGTGAGGGCCGATCCAGCTCAAAGGAGGAGACGGCGCTGGGGTTACAAACACCCTGGCGCCTTATTTCCACACGCCTAAAACCCCCTGCCATCGCTATAAGGCGGAGGGCCTCTGGATTCACGGGTGCGTAGATTGGGGAATCTGCGTGCCCACACCGAGCAACCCACGAGAAGTCAACAAATTAAACACTTTCACACTTCGAGACGTCCAGACATGTAGCAAATATTTCATTAAGCAGAGTTAAGCGAAACTTAGCCTCAAAACAAGGCACCGCGCCGTGAGACGTCTGGGTTCCATTGAATAACTTATGACCTTCTACTCGCAAACTTGATCCACCTTGTATGAATGAGGATCTGAAGGTATCAGAACTGGTAAATTCCCCCCAAAAATACGATACAATTGTGTAAATCGATGGTGGAGGTCTTTAATTAGCAGTGGACAACAGGGGTGCAATTCTCTCAGCTCAAACATCCATGCATCCTTGAATAAAGAATTGAAATAATGGTGATAACCCGATTTGGTATTCGCTAAGACTGGTCCTCATGGCTTACCTTCTGCAACGTCTCCTGGAATAGCTTCAATCATAACTTAGCGAATACCGAAATTTGTTTTACACCGTTATTTCGATTCTGTATTGAAAGATGTGGATGTTTCAGATTAAGAAATTGCGCCCCTGGACGTCGCTAGGGCATCCAATATCGATACACTAATATCTCGAAATACCGGGATCCCGCATGATTTTCTTATCCATCGAAGAGAGAGATTACGTGTGCGGGATTTGCGGGATTAGGAAGTAGAGTAAAGACTTGCTACTATAGGCACTACCTGTAGGCGTGACTGACAACTGAAGTGACTCGCTCGCGTCGAGCTAGCGGCTTACGGCCGGGAAGAGTCGCGCGCGCGGGATATTACCCGTACCGCTGGCCATTGTTTATGTTTTGATTTTGATGACAGTTAGAAGTTGCAAGCATTTAATTACGCTCTTTAAATTAATTAATTTTCATACATACAAGTAATAAATGTATATCGATTTTTATTTTTACCGTATTAAATCGTCGTCACTGCACATATATCTCTCATAGATACATCTCCAACATATATCTCTCTCACACAGCTTAGCACGCCACATTTATGTGGGGTCCCGTAAATGCCGAGATCTCGCGAGATCAAAAATCATTGATCCTGCAAATTCTGAGATTTCAAATACCTTAGGGATTGGCTACCTGTACCTGATGTAATAAAACATACCACGTATTAATATGTTTATTTAACATGTCAATGCATATGTGTTCCCGTTTTGCGAATGACATAAAAGTACGGACGGAGCGTGTTGTTATTTTGCGTAGTGGAAATTAAAAGCTTTATTTGAGTGCTGTCAGTAATATATATACCTCTCTTTCTTTTTAGTTCAGTCTGGCTTATAAAATGCTCAGCTATAAAAGTCTACAAAAAGGGCTTTAGAGACATTATAAAAATAACGAACCATCACTATTATCTCCTTTGCAGTGGAAAATGATTTGCTTTTGGGTTACTAATTTGGGTAAAAAATATACTTTGAGTGCACGAGTGTAACTGGCTCATTTTAAACTTTTTTTTTCACCATCATTCATCCCAAACTTATATTCATCATTCTTATATGAACAATAAATTCTATACACCCCTTCAATTTCAGTATCAAACTATGATTAATATTTTAGATTTTTTGTTCCGTGTGGTGTCCGAATTAAGAATATAGCACCACTCCATTTCCTCCCATGGATGTCGTAAAAGGTCATAAAACTAAATAGCTTTAGCTCACCAATCCGCCTGCCAAGCGTGGTGAGTACCTATTGGCAAATTTTCCCCAAAATGTCAGCACAATTGTGGAAATGTATGGGGCGGCCTTTGTTCAGCAGTTGACGTATAATTGGCTGATATAATGATATTATACTATATCCATTTCTGTGTATCAATAAACAATACAAGATCTTTACTGCTGGAGCAACATAAGAAATTATGGCCTCAATAACACTTCTCTCGCCGCGTTTGAGCCAATGCGAGCTCCTGACTTGGAGTATGAGTCGGCTATTTCCCCCATGCCAAATCAACACATTACGAACCAAAATCATTGACCTATATACATATTTGCACTAGTCATTGATTGAATCATGTTAGGCCGGTGGAATCACAGAACACTTTTCTGTTCTGTGGGTGGATTGAGGTTATGCAGAAGAGTTACAGATTGTATCGAGCTTGTTTGATTTTTGATTAATTCCCAACATGATTAGAATAAAACTTTTTAACAAAAAAGTACCGTCTTACCTTACTTACCGACCGGGTGGGGCCAGGTATGCCTCAACCATGGTTCATGCAGAACAACGATTTACATTTATGGGCCCCGACTTCATAAATAAAGTTTTTTTTTTCTTTTTAGTGGTTTAATATCGTATAAAATTCTTGTCGGTTTTTTTTTGATAATAAGTTTATTTTTTCTTTTTAGTGTAAATAAATTTAGGAACGTTTCCCAATTTGGTATCCGTATCTAACACTAAAAATAATTCTAAGAATCGAAACTATTACGACATCATCCAAGTAAGCGCAGTAAAATTAATATGTCCTGTTTATAGAAGCTGGTTAAAATACTACTCAATCAAATGTGTATGGGAACAACTCGAAAGCATTCTGCACCTATTAAAAAAAGAATCGCTCAAATCGGTCTACAAATCCAGGAGTAATCGGTGTACATACATAAAAAAGTACGCATCGAATTGAGAATCTCCTCCTTTTTGAAGTCGGTAAAAACGTCATCTATCTCTGTGGAAGATTTAAGAAGCGTTAAAAAAAATGGGGGTCTTAAAAACAAGTGAACTTTATTTTATGAGGACAATCAACAGGTCATAGGGATCTCATTTATTAGGTCCTTACGTATGAAATTGGCGTTTTATATGGAAGAAGCAAACATACGTACAAACGTACATCATGGGCGGCTCTAGTGTCTTTTTTTATCTTCGGTGCCGAAGATGACTGCTACAGTGGTTGCATACCAATTCGCCTTTCCCCGAGGCAAAACAAATTCATGATGAATATCCACTGGAGTTATGTTAAAAATAAAAAGGTGTGCTGTGCTTCACTCAATTCATGCGGTACCTAATTCTCGAGCTTTTCACTTCTCCAATTTGATTCAAGTGAATTAAAACTGTTTTATTACATCATCACTCACACCGAAACCTGCCACTGTAAAATTTTCCATTTTTCTAATTATTAATAAAAATAGTTTTTCTTCGGGCACTTTAAAAATTAAAACATGCCATTTTATTATAAAAAACTATCATGAATAAAGGACAGGCGCCACTGTACATTATAAAATAGTTAAAACTATTTTCTGTGCTCAACTAATTAAAAATTAAACTAAATATTGCAACAATGAAGAATGGGTGTCCCGACTTCTTTTTAAATCAAATTCAACTTGAATTAAAGTTCATAATTTTTTAGTATCTAAAGGAGACCAAATGTCTATAGTGCCTGAACATTATCGCCTGTAGGTACGAACGATTACGTATTCATATGTCTATAGTAACAGGACAGATTAGGTACGAACTGATATTCAGTTTTCAGTATAGGTACATAATAAATATCAAATTTGGCTTTAGGCTTCGTTTCATCAGATGATGACGTGTATTTTTTAAATAATTTTTTAGTGAAAGTATTGCGTTAACCGCGCCAAAAAGTTCGCGTTAATATCAGATTTCTGCCTAACACCAATCACAATTCATCGCTCTTCATAATACAAAATAGCTTTACAGTTTATTTTAAAGAAAACTCATCAATCTATCAAATATAACGAATAAATCGTGTCACTAAAAAGTGATAAATGACGTGTGACTGATGTCTTTTAGAAAAGAAAATAAAATAGGTTTATCTCACAATAGTTTTTATAAGTAAAAACCGGACAAGTGCGAGTTGAACTCGCGTGGAGAGGGTTCCGAAATTGCTGAATATGTTGTCTATTATTGAATTCGGTGTTGTACCAATAACTTATACCAAGAACAAACTTAACATTATAGTTGATAAACATATTTTCCCATACATTCCAACCGCAAACGTAAGTTTGTACGCACAATATTGAAAGATTTACCATGTAATTTTAAGACCATAGTCTTCTTATAGGTTTTCCTGTAATCTATAAGTAAAGAGCCGTGAACTATATTTTTTTCAAAATTTTAGGCTCAGTTTTTCGGAGATAAGGCGGGAATGGTAAATTTTAATTCTTTAATTCTTAATTCTTTATTGTACACATATCTTCAATGTATAAACAAACAAAAAAAAAAATTGACGTACATAGGCGAGCTTAACTCAATATTGAGCTCTCTAACAGCAAACCTTTGAGCGATAGAGTTATATGAGGAGAGAATCGAGTGTACAACACGAACAAAGTATGATTTATTATCAATAAATATAATAGGGATAAGCTTAACATAAATTAGCTAAATAAATAACACATGGATATAAATATACAATACAAGATATTACGTATGTAATAAACAAATAAAATATATATACTTACTTATTTACAACAATAATAATACATACTATATACATACTATTAATTTATACTGAGAGGAAATGATCCTTAATTCTTCTCTTGAAAGCTTTCAAGGAAGGGCTATCACGCAACGAATGTGGAAGCGAATTCCAAAGACACACTGCACGTATAGTGAATGATTTATCATAATAACTTGAAGTGTGACGAGGAGTACGGAGTAGAAGAGAAGAGACCGTGCGGCAAGGTTTCCCCCTGGGGGTAAGGAACTCAAAGCGCTCGCGAAGATATGCAGGAGAATTGGGATTACGAAGAACAGAAGAGAGAAAAAATAGAATGTGAGTATCTCGACGTTGCCGAATAGGTAGCCACTTCAATCGCACCCGAAATTCCGATACATGATCGTATTTTCGAAGACCGAAAATGAAGCGGATACACAAATTCTGCAGACGTTCGAGTTTATTCAGAAGATCCTCCGTTGCATCAAGAAAGCAGACATCAGCAAATTTTCGTATTTTTTCTTAAATAACTTTGAAACTATATATTTTAAAATTATAAATTAAATACATTTGACGACTTTATATCCTTTCATTTAATACGTTACACGGTAAAGTTCGCAAAACTTTATTCTTAAATTTTCTATATTACCCTGCAAAAGTGACCGCCATATTCAAAATTTCATTTATTTACGTTACACGCACGTGTTTGGGTCGCAGAAACCCATACGTGTACCAAATGTCAACTTAATCGGTCCAGTAGATTCGGAGCAAATTGGCTATGACAGACGGACAGACAGACAGACTCACGAGTGATCCTATAAGGGTTCCGGCCGTTTTTTTCAGACGTTCGGAACCCTAAAAGTATTTTTTTTACGTTGTAGTGCTATCAAAAGGCTGAGTAATATCTAAAGATGAATGGTAGTGAAGAAGTGACTTACATTCATTAAGAAAAAGGTAATAATCTGAGTAAAGGTGTAGTCTGCTTGAGTGAGCGCTTTTATGTTTGTATACAATATACGACATGGTTGGCGCGTGGCGAAGCCATTGGCTTTCTGTGCAACGTGTTGCAGGTTCGATCCCTGCACGGAACAAATATTTGTATGATCTAACATAGTTTTTTCGGGTCCGGGTATTTTTGCATGTGAAATCTATGTTTGTAAATCCTTTTTTTTAAACGTCCAGCTGACATTCGACATGTACTTCCTCCGCCCCGTGGAAGTACGAAGGAGCATGCCGGTCTCCTACCGGCTAAAACCACAGGGGCGGTCATACAGGAGAAATCCTAGTGTAGGCAAAGCTTAAGAGAAAAAGAGTACTATAATGCCTGTCCGATCCGTGAAGATTATATTACATAAGTGGTCATTATTTACGTCGTCCTTCTCTCTAATCTCATTAATCTACCTAAAAAAGTAGAAATTTAATATAATTAGTCTGGTAATTGTAACTTAGCACAGCAACAGCGATCCCGTGCTACGTGCGTACACGTGACCAGCCCGGTGCCGCACTGGTGCAAACATGTTCAAACAAGTTGATAGAATTGGGCCATTTTACAAGAAATAAGTACATTTTCGCTATGTGTTGTGATTTTTCCAAAGTTATACCGAGTTTGGATAATTTCAGTATCATTATAGAAATAATATATACATGCTCCGTTTTGGTCGGACAATGTAATCTTTCGGAGAGAAACACCTTAAAAGAGACACATTGTATAAATGTATATTGCTACATTTATACAATGTGTCATCTGATCATCTTATACAAATGTATTGAGGTAAAACGCTGATGTTTGTTATGATGAAATGTACAATGACAAGCATAGGTAAATACCTAATATGTGCGTACCAATTGCACCACGCTTAACTAAATTTACTTTTACTGTACTAATAATCGGGTCGCTGATAAGGTATTAAATTCTATATTATACACCACGAGCCTATTGCTCTTTACCGGACATAATCCCGAAGTCCGGACTGCTATCAAGCTATTCCTGACAGAATAACCCAATAACACTTAATTCAACTAATTGAACCAAGAACTTTACACTCACAGACCATTCAGACGACCACTAGACTAGAAAGAAAGAAAATTTGTTCATTTTGAGTCCTCATTCATACACACGTTGCAAATTTTATGTAAACAGTAAATGAAATAAGATAGCACGTGGTTGCGAATGCGTGAGGCCAAAATTGGTACCTATCTCAGCTAGTGCTACATCACATCTACATCTACAAAATGCTCCAGCGCTGATATTCTGATAAAGCTTTCAAATTAAATTATCTATTATCCGCCGTACCAAGTCCAGCCCTGCTAATCATCGCGCAGGGCCGCCACTTACGTGCATACGTTTAATTAATTTTAAATTTACATGTAAGGGTTGAAAATGATATAAATAAAAGTTTCAGAGTGCCGTGGAAGGGCTCGTTATTTGATAACCTACATTTGCAGCAGGTGGACTTCCAGGTCTGATTTGATTTTAATTGTATAGGTAAATTTGGGTATATTGACATAGGAAGTTTATTAATTTTAAATGGTTTTCCTTTCGACTATTTTTTTTTCATGTTGGTAAATCCGAGTCCCGGTAAGGTAGGCCGAAGGAACACTCTCGTCCGGCTGGAAGGAAGCCGGATTGGTTTTGTTGAGGCAAGAAGGAAGGCCTGCGGAGTCTCCTTCTGCATATCGTCCCATCTGCCTGCTCGACGAGGCTTCGAAGCTATTCGAGAGAATAATTACCCGAAGACTCGTTGAGCACCTGTCGCGAGTGGGTCCCGACCTGGCCGAAAGTCAGTATGGCTTCCGGCAGCGGCGGTCCTCAATCGACGCGATTTTCCGCGTCCGCTCGCTGTCGGAACAGGCAGTGTCCCAGCGGGGTGGGGTGGCGTTGGCTGTCAGTCTAGACATCGTCAACGCCTTCAACTCCATCCCGTGGGGCGCGATTAGGGGGGCACTAGTCCATCATCGTTGCCCCCCCTACCTGCAGAGCATTATAGGGGCCTATCTGCGTGATAGGCACATTCGCTACGTGGGCAGGGACGGTAACGTAAAGCGGAGGGAGATTACGTGCGGGGTTCCTCAGGGATCAGTTCTCGGTCCCTTTTTATGGAACCTCGCCTACGACGCGGTCCTACGTGTCGTTCTCCCCGCTGGCGTCAGCTTGGTATGTTACGCTGACGACACTCTTGTGTTGGCCAGCGGGGAGTCCTTCGACGGAACCATCCGGCTTGCCGAGCAAGCGGTGGTAATTGTCGTAGCCAAAATCCACGCTCTGGGTCTGCAGGTAGCGCCTCACAAAACCGAGGCGCTATGATTCCACAAACTGCCGCGGAGCAGAGAACCACCCAGTTCGTGGATACGCGTTGGTGACGCGCAAATCAGGGTGGGCCAGTACATGAAGTACCTGGGGCTCACCCTGGACAGTCGTTGGGGCTTCGAAGAGCACTTCGCGTGCCTCGTCCCCCGAGTCGAGAGGGTAGTGGGTGCATTATACCGGGTGCTGCCCAATCTAGGGGGACCGAACGAGGAAGTTCGCCGTCTCTACGGGGGCGTCGTGCGGTCCGTGGCCCTCTACGGGGCGCCTGTATGGTCATCCCGGCTGTCAGGCGTCCAGCGCTGCAGAAACAAACTTCACAGTCTGCAGCGCAGAGTGGCTATACGGATCGCACGGGGATACAGGACAGTGTCTTACGAGGCGGCAACTCTCCTGGCACACTTTCCGCCGTTCGACATCCAGGCGGAGACGGATGCGTGGGTCTACGACCAGACACGCTCTCTCCGCCAAAGTGGGGAAGGCGTGCCTTCAGAGGCGTTCGACAGACTGAGGCGGCTGGCTCGACGGCGCGCACTCGATATGTGGCGACATCGCCTTCGGTCACAGTTCGCGACCAAGTGCGTCGTCGAGGCCATCCTGCCGCTCTTCGGAGCCTGGCTCAGAAGGAGCGAGCGCGTCACCTACCGTCTGACGCAGGTATTCACCGGTCATGGTTGTTTCGGTGCATTTTTTTTTTTTTTTTTTTTATTTCGGCTGAATGAAGTCCACTGCTGGACACAGGCCTCCCCCAAAGATTACCAACACCACCGATATGGATGTGTTGTGGGTTCATTGGGGGGTCTTGCCATAATCGCCACGCTTGGCAGGCGGGTTGGCGATCGCAGTTGAGTTGTTAATGTACTCGAAGGACGCTGCTGCCCATCCTCCGGCTAATCCCTTAGTCGACTTTTACGACACCCATGGGAGGAGATGGGGTGGTGGCATTCTGAGCCAGCACCACACGGCGATGCATACCTGCACAGAATAGGACGCGAGGTTACGGCACAGTGCCACCATTGTGGAAGCGACCAGGATACCGCACAGCACACGCTCGAGGAGTGCCCTGCGTGGGCGTCCCAGTGCAGTGGTCTCCTTCTGCGAGAGCGTCATGCTCCAGAAGGAGACTGCAGAGCGGGATCGGGAGAGGGCTGATCCCGCACGGAGAAGGACGAGACGGCGCCGGGACAACAACCGTCCCGGCTCCCAAGTCCAATACGCCTGAGCCCCCTGCCGTCACTACATGGTGGGGGGCCACGGGGGTCGCGGGCGCGCAGATTGGGGAGTCTGCGTTCTCACACCGAGCGACCCCCGGGAAGACGGTGGCGCGCACGTGGTCACGTGCCGCTGTGTGCGCAGCACAGCGCAAAGCGAGGCTTGGAGGGATCCTTTACAATCCTTCCCGAGAAGTGTCTGGGGGGCGACCATTTACAGTCGCCTTCCCTCCGCTAGAGGGGGTGACCGCTCTACAGTCATCCCCTCCGTGATGTGCGTAAAGGCGTGGCACCAATGGGCGGCTCTAGTGTGATCTTACGAGGACCTGGAGCCCCCCTTCGGTGCCGAAGATGACCGCTCCAGTGGTTTTAGCCGGTAGGAGTCCGGCAAACCCCTCCACCCTTCCCCGGGGTGAAGGAAGTTCCATGTAGAATTGCCACTGGAAATCAATAAAAAAAAAAAAAAAGGCCGATGGGACACTGTGATGATTATAGCCGGTAAGAGGCTGGCACCCCCCTCTGCATTCCCCAGGGCAGAAGATGATGAGGATTGGCCTACGATAAGAAAATGTGAACACGCATGACAAGTTATACTTCTTTAGGGTAACTCCATTATTATTTATGCCAATAATTTAGGTAAGAAAGATAAACAGTAAATTGAATACAATTAATAAAGGTTTGAATAAAGAGTAAAGTACACTTTATTGTACATCAAACGAAAATACAAAGTAATAAATTTGCATACATAATAGCAGTAAGTACAATTGGCGGTCTTATCGCTTAAAGCGATTTCTTTCATACTAGGACTTGAACGGGCAAAAATTATGAAAGAAGAGAATAAAGGATGGTTGGTGGTTTACTACTGTTGTAACCCACATTTATATATGACTCAACAAACAATAATACTTTATACAAAAATACATACATATATTAAGCAATGTAACAAAATGTGAATACTTGCTCATTCTCAAATATATACATAGCTCACATAAGTTTATAAATTATAGATATAATCATAGAACAGTAACATTTACGGAGCCAATATTCTTTTACCTTTATTTTAAGTAACTTTTGTTTGAGCCCGTCTAATAGACACTGGTATGCATTCCACAAGCGTGTGGCCTGAACAATAAATTAATGGTGACCAGGCATCTTCAGTTTTAGGGTTCTTATGAGTTTAGGGATAGTGTATTACGGGTGATTTTTTAAGATAAGAGTCCCCCTCTTATCTTAATCTTAGCAGCATTGGACAGAATACTGTAAACTATTGAAAGAATATGAGCATTCCGACGAAGGCATATTGGTAGCCACTTTAGTTTAGTACGAAATTCTGATACGTGGTTATATTTGCGCAACCAAATATAAATCTTACACACAAGTTTTGGAGTAACTCCAGTTTATTAAATTAGTCCTCGTGGAAATCGAGATAGCTGGCATCGGCATAGTCAAGGATAGGAAGAAAAAGAAATTGTACACGTCCAGTTTCTGTGGCAGTAGGGAGAATTATGCAGTCTTTTCAAGGATCCTGCTGACGCATATATAAATCCTGCGACTGGTTTCTTGTAGTTGCGGGACTCAAGACTGGTTTTTGTCTATTTAATACCTAAGTTCTTCACTTTGTCAGTTACAGGTATCTGAGTACCGTCAAATAAAACATGGGAAAGTTGCATTCAGTCGATTCTCAAAACTATTCTCGAGCTACCAACAACAAAGACTTGGGTTTTTGAAAGGACATTCTGTCCATATGACCTGCTCCATTCGGAAATTTGGGCAAGACCCATATTGGTACTGTTAAAGTTCCTAATGGAGCTTGTGAATGATCTGGAGATCATCAGTGCAAACGTGGCAAGAAGAAAGCAGTTATCATAGACAGAATTTATAAAAATGGAGCAAATAAAAAGAGATCTAACGCCACCCTGTGGTACGCCAACATTAGTATTACACCATGCAGAGAAAGTATATTCAATGCGAAAACGTTATCAGTGACCATACGGGTAACTGCGAAATCAATCGATTACCGTCGGAGATTTGTTTAAAGAGCACCGTATGCTACACAAAATGTCAAGGCCTACAGTATTGAAAGCATTACGTCCAGTAATGAGAGTACCGTTAACTTGCCATTTTCCATGCCTGGCTTGATATTATCCGTAATATTCATCAAAGCAGTAACAGCACTATGACCAGGGCGGAAACCAAAAAAATCGAATGAGGAATGGAAGTATGGATCTTGGGCGATATTCAAAACAAATAAATGCGTAAATTAGGTTTCTTTCCAAGCATTTGGAATGACATCACTGGATAGGGAACAATTCTGAATATGACAAATGACAGGAAGGATTTTGTCAAGTATAGGATGAATCATACTAAGGCTCACACTGTTACTTCGAACAGAATTAGAAGTTATGGATAAAATGCTCCTCTAAACATCACAATTAAGATAACGCATTAAAGACAAATAGGAAATAATCGAGGGTCGGAAGAGAATAAAGAAAAAATTAAGTATGGTACTATCAATATTGGAAGAAAAAGAGAAATGTTGATTCAAAAAATTAATATCTAAATCGGAGGGAATGGAGTCTTGAGCATATTTTCTGATCTAAGAAATTTCCAGATTGGCTGGACCACCGTTTTCAACAAAGCAGTTGTGTAGAAATGCTCAACGCTATTACATGCAAAATAGCGTTGAGCATTTCTACACAACCTGTTGCAGTGATTTTGAATATTCACATAATTTTCCACTGTGGAGGGGGTAGGTTAACATTTGTATCTTGACTTCGTTGGTAAACCAGGTCGAGAGCAGATGTTGTATCCGCACCGCCCAAATTGGAGCATGGACGTCATACAGTTCGATTAAGTTCGTTACGAAAAGATTGACTTTATCGTGAACTGATTCCGATATGAATAGTGGAGCCCAATCAATGCTGCCGGCGGCAACTTTCCGTAGGTTCCATAGATACCACCAAAACTGAGCTGCAAGAGATTTTTGACTTAGATTGAATAAAGAACATTATTAAATTATAATGACATTTATTTTCATAAACTAATAAAACATTAAAATAATAATTGTCACATAAACGAGTATTAATAGGGAACAATTCTAAATATGACAAATGACAGGAAGGATTTTGTCAAGTATAGGAAGGATCATCACACTGTTACTTCGAACAGAATTAGAAGTTATGGATAAAATGCCTCCCAAAATGATGAAACAATTATGTAAATCTATGGGGGAGGCCTTTGTTCAGCAGTGGACGTATAAATGGCTGAAATGATGAATGATGATGATGATGAAGGTGATGAAACGAGTCGAATATATTTAAAATCAATTATTATTTAGTAAAATAATATGCGATTTTAAATAATTATCTTAGACGGCAACCTTTATAAGATATGCGCGCGCATGTCCCAATTTTATTCTCTGCAAACGTGCCAAAAGAACTATAACTTCAAAAACGAGCTTATAAGTGCATTATTATAACCGACTATTACAATAATAATTCATTTTATTTCAGAATGGACTGGCCATATGCATACATGAGAAATTGAAATATTATATAGTATATCATGCTGAAATCTACCTGTGAAACGTGTTCCCTCTAAAATACCGATCCTGATGCAGTTCTCACGAACTCCAAAGAACTATCAATGAAACAGATACATTAGAAAAGACGATTTTCAAAGGTACATACTTAAAAGTTTTGCTTATAAATCTAAATCCAGAAACTGCTGAATATATTTATCTTAATTAATATATGATCATATGACACGTAAACGCCAAATTGAAGTTACTGGTTTAGCTTTAATCTACTTTATCAATAAACAGTAAAATGGTCCTGATTAATCCATATTTATTTATGTTTATAATTGTGTATAAAGGCGGTCTTAATTCCATGGGAATTTTCTACCGGATAACCTTTCATCTCAGGCAAGCAAAGACGGCTACTGATCTTTAGGTCCAGGATTCGCAATCTAGGTGAAGAAGAGCGCAGGACACGCCGCAACAGCGGCAGCAAGACCCGTAATGAAGGCATGGCGCCTTCACCTTCAGGCTGAAGGAGATACTCTCAAGACAGGGGCGTTTCGGGAATTATCTGTGTCGCATAGGCCGGGAAGAGAAGCTCGGTGAAAACCGGCACGACGGCAAGGTTCGTGCAGTGCAGACCCGGAGCGTAGCAGTCAACTGTATCAGCATACAGTTGACTGCTGCGCTACAGGTCGCGGGTTTGATTCCCCCATGGAACAAATATTTGTACGATTTGCAAGTAGTTGTTCCAGGTCGGGTGTATTGTGTGTGAAGTTTGTGTCTGCAAACGCACCCATGATATAGGCAAAACACAAGTCTGGGGCAACGTTTTAAAAAAAACGGGGCGCAGACCAATCTCCGGGCTCCCAGAGTCGCGGCCGGTACGCGAAGATGGGGCAGTCCGTAAACTGACCAGAAACAGGTGGTTCTGCATGTGCCTCTGTGGAGGAATATGTGGCTGGTCATATCGTACAGAGACGGAGCCAGAGAGACCAAGTGACGGTTCAATGTCTGGAGTGCAGCTCCAGAACAAGACCTATATTTAGATATTTGTGTTAGTAATTGGCCTGTGGGTTGGGAATGAGCCCGATAGTATAATTGGCGATAGGCTTATACTTGTATATGCCGTTATTATCAAATTGTTCGACACACATAGTCTTCGTTACGACACATGAGCATTACAGCTTTGAGCTGATATCGAAGCGACGTAGGACGGTTTTGCGCCAAACGATCGCGATTTTTTAAATCCAAGGCACGTGTCACACCACGTCCTCTGCATAATCCTCTAGACATGGCAACTTTATCATATCAGGCACTTATACGCCCACTGCTGAACAAAGTCATTTTCCATAGATTTCCACAATTGTGTCATCATTTTGGTGGGTATGGCCATCTAAATCTAAATCTAAATATTCACCCCGCTTAACAGGCGGGTGGGGGAGCGCAGTATGGCCACTGTTCCAGAGAAGAGATGCTGCTGCCCATCCCTCTGGTCTCTAAGTCGTCTTTTAGGACATCCAACGGGAAGAGATGGGGAGTGGTGATATATTCTTAATCCGGACATAACATGGAATGACATGGAATGGACATGGCAACTTATCAGTTATATAAATTTTAATGTAGATTTCAAAACATGGTTAACAACCACCATCTACAAATTCTGTAGAGTTCCCTTATCGAACTTTATTCTCCTACAATTAACGTCTTTTCTTTTTTACTACCAATACACGTAAAATAGTGTCGTTATAAGGGCTGGGCACCATAAATTAGTGTAAACAACATAAAATTAGATCACTTTTATTGTTCGAGGGGTGTCAAGTACAATGACCCCAGCTCACAATGTGACAGTCAAGTGTTCAACATTTTGACTTGACAAACATGTGATGATCGTAAAATTAGGGGATTAAGTTGTTTGAAAGATTAATTACGAATAATAAGGCTTAACGTGTCAACTCGATGTAATCTTCGCGAGGAATAGGTCGAGAGCACGGAATATATTTTCATGGGTGTCGTAATATACTGTTAAGGGATTATAGATGAAGGAGGAGCAAATTGAATGTGTCGGCAAACATGCTAGACACGCTGGGGCAAGAATAAAATTATAGCTGCCAAACAAAATTATGACTAACTCGACTAACAGTCATAATTTTGCCGCCGTCAACGTGTATTTGACTTATACGTAAATACGGCACATTTGTCGCATTGCAGCAACAATATTGGTATGACCTGCAGATAGTTCTTCCGGGTCTGGGTGATTTTGCATGCGGAATTTATTTCTGTGAACTGTACTCGACACAGAAGTAACCAAAGTGAGAGAACATTCTTAACAAAAAACTTGTAACCTCTTACAGACTTTCACATGTTTATTGTATTTATTTATAATTTATGTGCACATACATACATACAGTATATATACATACAGGCGGGCATTCCAGACTCCTACCGGCTAAAGCTACTGGAATGGTCTTCTTTAGCACCGAAGGGTGGCTCCAGGAGCTCGCAAAATCTCCATCTGCACTGCCACCCCCTGTAGCGAACGGGAAGCTACTGTGAAGAGGCGCCCCAGAGCACATCTCGGGGATTATAAAGGATAGCAAAATGTCGGACGCGCAATATCGAAAATGTGCGCGAGTTCTTAAAAATACTTTTATCATGTATTTCATTAACAATGCTAATTGTTAAGGAAATAAAGCTAAAAACGTAAACAAGGTCAAGTTGTGGTGCCGGTTAAGAAGTAAGTAAGGATAGCACCACTCACATTGAATCTCATTCCGTGTGTGTCGTAAAAGGCGACTAAGGGACTTAAACCCGAAGTGCAGAGTCCCTTCTATGGAAGATAACCCATTCTGCGTTCACCAACCCGTCTGCCATGGGTAGCAGCGTCCTTCGAATATCAACAACTCAACTATCCCGCCTACCAAGCGTGGCGATTATACCAAAAACCCTAAATGAGCACACAACCCAAACCCAGACTGATCCTTGTGCTGATCTTTCTGGAGGCCTATGTACATCAGTGGGCGTTTTTCGGCAGAAATGCATGATGTTAAGGAAGCATTTTTATAATACAAGGAATAATTTATTAATGAACGATCACATGCTAACAACAAGTTGATTGTTTATCTGATTTTGGACTAAAAACAATAAGCTGCCCAAATCTGTTACAGATCCCACTGAGGGACAGTTTAAAGCCCATATTAAACGCGTCATTATTAAAAAAGCGTATTATAAAGCTAAAGATTACGTTGTCGACAGGGATGTATAGTATTGATTCTTTCTGCACATGTGTCTTCCTGGAACCTTATTTATAGATGACATATGCGTTTTTACTAATCAAATCGATGTTGCAAGCAGTAATAATTCGTGTTAGAATTCATAAAGTATTTATATATGTATATATATTATTGATATATCGAATATGACATTATTTAAATCTTTGGCAGCTAAAATAGCCTTTGTTTTATATAATATATTTTAATGTCTTCTACATTTTCTAAATGTATGAACTTCGTCGACTTGATTAATGCTATGCTTTAATAATTCTCAATTTCCTATTGTGTATTGTGGAAGCAATAATCTTTTTTATTATTGTGTGTATTTATTTTGCATATAGTTTACTTTGTTTGCATATACTTAACTTGTTAAAATGTAATTTCATGAATGTAGTAATAAAAATTGTAATGTATTTTTTTTAAAACCTAATATCCATGGAGTTCTTGCTGGCTCTTCTGCATAGGACCGACTTTTCTAAACTCAAATCTTTCAATTTAATATGTTTATATTGTTTTTTCTTGTCCGATTTAAAAATGCTTTGAAGCGGTTGGTAGAATTCAAGTTCCAGGTGATTTACATAATTATGTTATTACGTAAATTACACACTTAACAGAAGTTTCATTTTCCTGGATCACTATCGTCAGACTATCGGCATCAGATTTTCTTCAGATAATAATACCTTTTATGTGAATATTGGTGGCGATTACGGCAAATCCCCCCAATGAGTGCTCACTGCTGGGCACAGGCTTTTTCTCATGATGAGAAAGGCCTTAGTCTACCATGCTGGCCTAGTGTGGGTAAGCGGACTACACATACCACTGCGGTATGGAGCATCCTCAGTGCACTCAGGTTTCCTCACAATGTTTTCCTTCACAGTTAACGCAAGTGATAATCAAATTCTGATCCACGCATGAATCCGAAAATTCGAGCTGCGGGCCGTTATCGAACTCCGACCCTCTATAGAAGGCAAGCGTTTAACCACTAGGTGACTACACTTTTGAGTGACCAGAAAGCTCGTTTGCCATTTATTTCATAGAAAAATACACAGCGGGATGACCAATCCGCCAGTTACATCGCCAAAAAATGTGTAAGTCTGCTAATTTAAGGCCTTTTCCCTAATGTTTATGGGCACAGTACATCAGAGCTGTAGGGTGCGCACACGATCCAATGGGACTGCCTATTTAAAGCTAACAGAAACAGTTTAACGTAATGAGATGGGACCGAGTGCGCGTGACGTGCCCACTTTATTATTTCGTTAGTATTGTTACACAGTTAAAGATAGGATATGTTGCAGACAAAATATTTTTTTGGTTTATTAGTCATGGCTCATTAAATAAAGAACAGCATCCATTCAATTTTCTCTAACAGCTTGCTAAAGCTCAATCAGGCCTCGCATGCGTACTCTTTTCATTGTATTGAAAAAGAAAACGACATCGTGCAGCGATTTAAAGAACTGTAATTATGTTAAACGATTTACTGTTTTAATTATTTTGGTGCATTAATCTATTGAGGTGGATCATAATAAAGATTAAATTTATATAGAATACATAGCAGTATCGATAACCCTTGTAAGTTACATCGTAACGAAAACAGATACAATGGTTTCAGTACATGATTCGAGAATTTTGGGTCGGTCTTTTCATGAATTTACAGATTCTTTCCATTTTATTTAACTGATTTGTATGTAATAAAATTGTTTTTATTTATCCTAATGCTATTTTGAATGAAAACACAAAATACAATTTATTTTCACATAAACTGCAAGGTAAATACTAGCTGTTTCGCTACAGTTCACGGATGAAGTCATCGCGGTAGCATATAATAATATCATATCATAGTACAATAATCACGTAGCGTTTTGATTGCGTTGTTTACGATACATTGTATGCTCAAAAATGATAAAAACTGTAACCTATTACTTCCGAGATAAATGGCTTTCCTATTTTTTATTATAGACCTTAGTGTCATTTCTTTCCAAAGAGGTTAAGTTTTCAGTATGTTGTCCTTTAACATCTGGATATCTATAAGGAAGACAACTTTATTAATAATTCCTGATGGTGTATGCCATCGATGGTTTACACGCACACTTTGCTAATAAGTACATTTTACCTGGTGCTATGAAGAAGGTATATATTTAATAACATTAGAGTAAGTATGTTAAATCACTTTTACACTTAAAAACACATTTGAACTTGCATAGATATATGTAGTATAGTAGGAATCTTATGACTGATACATAAAAAAATTGTTACTTGACTCCTAAAACTCACACGTGGTGGTGATAGTGCAGCGTCGTGTATTGCGGCGAAATGCCGCGTAACCTTCTGCAATAACGTCGGTACTTAATACTCTTCAGTCAACATTCTTCTTTTAAAAGGTCTCCAGATATTACGTTGGAGAACACATTACAAACGACGTAAAGTTTATGTCATGGCACGACTCAAACATCTCGACTCTCAAGGTCTATTTGGTCTTGATACAACACTCCAAAATCTCCTCAACCTTCGTGGACTGATGTAGATATGGTGCATATAGTGCTGCATCGAGAGTATTGGGTAACCCAGCAGCATGTCAATTCCTATCAAAAGGCACCGCATTGATTTCGCCATGAGAGCTTTCTCTATTTCCCAACATTCATGAAGCCCTTATCTGATTGCTTGTCGGCTTGGAGGTACCATCTATGGTTGTTTGTGTGTAAATGAATGCCCTTTTGCACCAGAAATCAAAACGGAAGATCCTTCAAAAGCATAAAAAACTAATAACCTACACTTACGCCTTTTGTCTGAGACGCTAAGCTCTCCTAGATACCTTTGTTGACGTACAAGCGGGATGCGGGCGCGCAGGGCGGAGTAGCACGCGCGCTTGCGTTCGGCTACACTCGTCGGGCGTCGGCACTCGTCGTAGATCTCGCTTCGATACGTACACACGTCATAATCGAATGGCATTGTCGGGTTAAAGATTGTTAGAACTGTTCGAATATTAATTACATACAACAAAATTACAGTCCACTCGTTTTAATCACGAATCCAATAAGGCTTAGGTACCCTGCTATATCTAATAGCGGACCGGGCCCCAACAACCTTCAATACCCTGGACGCAATACCTGATCGTGATGTGTTTGCAGATGATTCTCGATCGCTGATCGAAACTTTTTGCTATGACTTTTTACTACAAAGCTTCAGACTAATGATTATCATTCATTATTATTTTCTTGATTCCATGACTGAATATCAATACAGTTATTGTAGATATACTTAGAAATGTATTATTATAATTAGCAATTACTTAACATTTTCAGCGTCGCTTGTAGCGTGCAACAAGCTTCATCGTCCGGGCACGTAAGCACACGTGGTCACAATATATACTTCAGGAACGCACTCCGCATATTTGGCTCCTTATTATGCCGCTTATTATATATCTTTTAGTGGGAGACAGCTTGTGATATGTTTATACGTGGAATTTTATAAAGTTTTCAGTTATTCTTGCATTACATCAAATATATTCTGATATTTTTTTTATTTTAATCATTTAATTCGGACCATGATCCATATGTGTTAGTAATAAAACTTACAAGCTATGTTAGTAACATGATTATATTTACTAATTCATATATCTAAATCTACTTCCCACTGCACCGGATCCGCCACAGTGCGTACGGGTCCAGTGCCCCAGGAGCAGACAGTCCGGCTTATTCACAATAACTTGCAAAATGCTGTTGGTACTCTCTCGAATCCTGCGCATCAGGGAAGCTTTTCTTTTTCGCATAATAGCTTTCGCATAATATATGATTCTTTCATTTTAGATAGATTGTGACTGGTACTAATGTTATAACAATGCGTAAATCTGACAGCTGAGAGTTCAGATTATTTTAGAGCTCCAATTTTCGCACAGTTTAAGTATATTTTTTTAGCTTTTGTTCTGATTTACCAACAACTACCTTTTTTCAGCCTTTGGAAATACATCTTGTATATCCTTCATCCCGGAAAAGCCGGACCGGCTAAAAAGAACGCACTGATCATCTTCGGCAACGAAGGGGGCTTAAGGAACTCGACTACTATCACACTGATCGCCCATCAGTGCTACGTCTTTAGGCACATCTCGGAGAGAATGACTGTAAAGCGATCAGCCCTAGAGAGATATCCCCCTCCGACATAGATCTCGTAGAATTTTAAGGATCCGAAGCACCTACTTGCCTAGTGGTACGAGATGGTCGGCGAGCAGAAATGTATTTATATAGAAAAAGTCTGCAGGACCAACTGCAGGTCAGTCAGTCCCGTTACCAACTTTGCTGACTGGCTAATATTTTCACCACGGCAAGTGCTTTAAACCTCCTATGCCCAGTTAATTCCCTATAATCATTTCGGCCTAATGAAGTCCACTGTTGGACACAGGCCTCCCCCAAAGATCATCACAACCACCGATATGGATGTATTTTGAGCTCATTGGGGGGTTTTGCCATAATCGCCACGCTTGGCAGGCGGGTTGGCGATCGCAGTTGAGTTGTTAATGTACTCGAAGGACGCTGCTGCCCATCCTCCGACTAATCCCTTAGTCGACTTTTACGACACCCATGGGAGGAGATGGGGTGGTGGCATTCTGAGCCGGCACCCTATAATAAAAATAATAATAATATTATCAGACGTTATCTCACTATGGGGACAAACGAAATCCTGGAGTGCAGATTAAACCAGCTTCCTCACCGTCTTTGATACAAACGCAAAGTATGTCGAAAGAATATCTATTAAGAAGCTTACAAACCGCATGGCCGCTTGTAGCGAGCTGTATATGAGTGATGACCCTGCGTACCCGAAGGCCCCAGAAAGGCTGGCTGGAGTGGAACCTATGAGTGCCTACAGGTGTCTTAACCTCGGCTTGCCTTAATTGGCTGGTCAGTGAAGTATCTAAAGCGCTTCTACATGTTGGACCTATATCCCCCCGTAAGCCTATCAAAATTCCAGGTAGCACCTTGTAGAGAAGTCACCCTTGAAATACAGAGAGACATAATAATATAATATATTGCTATCATTACCCAGCTCAGTCCGCAAGGACCCATGAATAAAAGAAAGTAATTGTAATTATTTTCTACCTTCTGTAGTATATTGTAATGATATTGAAGACGTACAAATGTAATAAGGTTAATCTGTGTCTTACAAGCCGATTACTGTGCCGGATTAGACCCAAGCTATTGTTGTTAGTTGTAGTGGTGGCCATATTTACGACTTTATTAATATATCTACTAAATATATAAAATAGAATAACCACTCACGTAATCTTCAGAACTATAAAACCTACAATAATTGACAGGGAAGCTTTCTAAAAGAAACAGATTCTAAAGTAGTTTTCTCCATATAAACGAGGAAGGAGAAGAAGAGGAAGTCGTAATCGGTGGACCGAACATGCAGCTGCAAGTGTCATATCATCACTACTCCAAGAAGGTTGAGGAGATCGTAGAGTACACCCACGTGAAGACCCAATGAACCTTGAGAGTCGATACATTGAAGTCGCACTTCAACCTTAACTTGAAATCGTTTGTGGTGTGTCAACACGCCATCTAGAGATGTTCATAAGGATTTTCTGGCCGAAGGGTGTCGTGTACCTTAAATTTTGGGATAGATATTATTATAATTTTTTTGAATTTTAAATTTAAAATTTGATTCTTTGCCTTTGCTGCCTGACGACAAATAAATAAATTATCAACCATTTACAGGCACTTGTGAATAGTCATTTAAGTAGCTGCAAGGTTCCAATTCATTCATCCTATGCTGCAGCTGGCAAGATAATCCATGGACACTCTCTTAAAAAATTTAAGTTGAATCGAAACTATTTACGGAAATACTTCGCGTTTATTTTATTCATAATATCTACCTAAATGCACCTGCCGTATACATACGTGCAAACCTAGTACATACAGTTTTTAAATTATTATTGAACAGATGTATGAATTACTAAATAAAAATATATTTTATGTTCTACCCTATGTAGTCACATTTGTTCATAATAAATACCTGAAACATCATACGTGCAATACATAAAGCACATATTTGTATAGTGGAGCATAAATGCAGAATGAAGAAAATACTAATCTTATTCGTTCTAGCGAATTGGAGTTCT
The DNA here is from genome assembly GCA_947459985.1 of Diloba caeruleocephala. Lineage (NCBI taxonomy): Eukaryota > Metazoa > Arthropoda > Insecta > Lepidoptera > Noctuidae > Diloba > Diloba caeruleocephala. Next base: position 9,654,736 of record OX381629.1, read on the forward strand.
TGTCTGTCTGGTAAGCATTTAAAGAAAAGAGCTCCATGTATTTTTATATATATAGTTAGAGTTTTAATCAAAGTACACTATTCATCATTTCGGCCGAATGAACTCCACTGCTGGACACAGGCCTCCCCCGTAGATAACCACAACGACCGATATGAGTGTGTTGTGGACTCATTGGGGGGTTTTATGCCGTAATCGCCACGCTTGCCAGACGGGTTGGCGATCGCAGTTGAGCTGTTAATATACTCGAAGGACGCTGCTGCCCATCCTACGGCTAATCCCTTAGTCGACTTTTACGACATCCACGGGAGGAGATGGGGTGGTGGTATTCTGAGCCCGGCACCACACGGCTAGTAATCTCTTACCTAGATGGAAATAGCGAAAATAGCGAGCGTTATGCAGCAGAATGGCAGGCGACAACTCCAACAACTTTTTTTTTTACTAAACAGCTTACCTTGGGTAGGTTAAGGTAAGCTACCTACCACTAAGGTAGGCCACCTAACCCTAGTAATGAGCAACAGAAGAAATCAGTTTCAATTAACAGGCTTTATTTTCAATTGCCTTCTATCTCACTACAATTTAGTCAACACTGACGCCCGGGGGCAATTCCGATAAGCTTAATAATGTTAATGATAACGATAGTCCAGGTAACTCAATACAATAACAATACAAGGAGGCCCGGTCCCCCTGTGTAAACTGAAACCCTCTGACACTCTGAAGCTCCTAAGACAGCGGGAATGGGGCCAGTTATTTCCGTTTTAATCCGGAAGTTAGAGAAATATAAACAGTACCTAGTTTTTGATCAGCAGATGCAATTTATCTACGCCTGAAACCCCCTGCCGTTGCTATAAGGCGGGAGACCTCTAGGTTCGCGGGTGCGTAGATTGGGGAATCTGCATGCCCACACCGAGTGACCCAAGTGAAGATGGTAGCACGCATGTGGTCACGTGCTGCCGTGGGACGCTTTGGGGGATCCTTTACAATCCCCTCGAGGGGGTGACCGCTTTACAGTCACCCTCTCAGGGATGTGCCTATAGGCGTGGCACCAGTGGGCGGCTCTAGTGTGATCATACGAGGACCTGAAGCCTCCTTTAGGTGCCGAAGATGACCGCTCCAGTGATTTTAGCCGGTAGGAGTCCGGCATACCCCTTCGTCCTTCCCCGGGGCCAAGGAAGTTCATGAAGAATTTCCACTGGACACCAATAAAAAAAAGATGCAATTTCTCATAACTTCGGTAACATCTGATCTGTTTCATCTGGTTTTTAGTCTGGGTTACTCAGGCAGATCCGAGTACTAAAATAATATTTTAAATAAAAATAAATGGGTAAATACTTGATTTATTATTTATATATATCACTTTTATAAGTATGTACAATTTATTACAATTTATTATTATAAGTAGGTACAAATTGCATAAATGTGCTATTAGAGTAAGTACACTATTATTGTATGATAATATTATTTATTTTCAACTGATTATATTGTTTTCAAAACTATGTATTATACGGACACTAATAACATTTAGCATTTACCTTAATACTCTTGCACTGTAGGTTGTCGTTGCACGTTCCATATTCCTTAGATTCCCCATTTAATTCCCGTATCTCTAGGTGATATGGCTATAAAAAAAAAAAAAAAAAAATGTGAGTTTATCTGATTCTCGTTAGCCAGCATAATTATTTAAAATGTCACTGAACTCATATGTAATAAGTAACGGGTCACAACTTGTGTATTTAAACTCTGTTTCTTGTTTCCTGTCCATCGATATTGTTTACTTATAGTTTAATTCACCATAGCTAACTATGAACTAGCAAACTGTAATACGATATTATAGGTACGTCACTGCCAGTACCGAAATACGCCAACATGTCACCAAGGGGTGTAACTGAAAACCAGCGCTGTCGGTGTTGCCTTGTCGCAAAATCGCAGCTTCATGCTGAGCTACAACCCTTTTTTTGCACAGACGTGGCGCACATGCTCCCGTAACATAGATAAACACCAGTGAACATATTAACATAATGCTTTTTATTTTTAATAACTTGTAATTTTTCTTTTTTCTTTTTGTCCTAGCTGGGTAGTGCAATGTGCACGGTACACTCGCATGCTTGCATGTTTTGCGTTCTACCGCCGCGTTGCGCTTTGATATATAGCTAGGACAAACCTGTACGGCCAATTAGTCTTGTATTTTTTTAATTTTTTTTTATTGTTAATTTGATTATGTAATTTTTACTTTTACATTTTATACATTGTTTCTATATTATGTGCGTCCTTGTTTGTGTAAAAATAAAATTTTCTTTCTTTCTTTTCTTTTTCTTTTCTTTCTCAGATGGGAAAAGGTTATAATGATCCAAAGACTCTTCAGAGGCCAATATTCTCCAGTGAAATCTAAGGGCAACGACTCTTATCCGAATACATACGAAGGACATAGCTTGAGCTTGCATCATCTACATATTGCCATGTCTGCCAGACGACCTTCTTTTTGTGGAAATTCTACATGGAACTTCCTCCACCCCGGGGAAGGGCGAAAGCGTATGCCGGCTAAAACCACTGGAGCGGTCATCTTCGGCACCGAAGGGGGGCTCCAGGTCCTCGTAAGATCACACTAGAGCCACCCATGGTGCCACGCCTTAGGCACATCTCGGAGGGGATGACTGTAAAGTGGTCACCCCCTCTAGCGGAGGGCAAGTGGCTGTAAAAAGGCCGCCCTACAGGCACTTCTCGGGGAGGATTGTAAAGGATCCGCCTAAGTCTCGCTGTGCGTTGTGTTGCGCACACGGCGACACGTGACCACGTGCGCGCCACCGTCTTCCCGGGGGTCACTCGGTATGAGTACGCAGACTCCCCAATCTGCGCGCCCATGACCCACGAGCTGCCAGACGACCTGGAGGTGGAAGGTCTCTTATTGCAAAACTCGGGCTAGGTAGAATAGAATAGAATAGAAGAATATAATAGTTACTGGCGGAGTGCTAGATATTTGCCGCTAAGCAGTAGTGTTTAAACTTCAACATTACTGTGTTCCTACTTACAGGGCTCTGTAGCTAGTGAGATTACTGGGGTGCAATTCCTTAATCTCAAACATCCTTGAATACAGAATTGAAATAACGGTGACAACTCAATTTGGGATTCCCTAAGACTCGTCATCATTGCTCACCGTTTGCAAAGTGTCATTGAATAGCTTCAATCATGTCTTAACGGCAAAAAGGTTCTCGAATGGAGACCGCGCACCGGAAAACGCAGCGTGGGACGACCTCCAACGAGGTGGACAGACGACCTGGTGAAGGTCGCTGGGAGTCGTTGGATGAGAGCGGCATGTGACCGCTCGTTGTGGAGATCTAAGGGGGAGGCCTTTGTTCAGCAGTGGACGACCTGTGGCTGATATGATGTCTTAACGTATACGAAATTGGTTTTTCATCATCATTTTAATTATGTATTGAAGGATGTATGGATGTTTGAGCTTAAAGAATTGCACCCCAGAGTCTAAGAGACTAAACAAGAGGTTAGGCAGTGTCGTGCCACGCAGGACTTGTCCTGGCCAGCATTGTAATTTTTATGGGCGGCTATAACGTTTACTACCAGGCGAATGGCTTCGTAGTCTCGTCAATAGTAATTAATTATTTTATTTCTTTCTTTTCCTTCTTTCTATAAGTTTTTGTATCTGCCATACAAACAAAATGTTCCCATAAATTGCTTGTATAACTTCCCTTCCAATTATAATTAATTCGTCGCAAACTTAGTGGCCCATCCTCACTATGTAATACAGTAATGAACTCAAGGGTCAATGGCCAGTCGTCAAACATTATTCGCCTGAATTATATAAGACGGGAGATGTTCATTTAGTTCACTTTTACCGCTTATGTGAAAATAATTCTGTACATTGAGGTAACTTTGTATTGTTTAGTACAATGAAACAGGCTATATACGGGAATATTGCGTTAAACTAAGATTGGCAGACGAATTGGTCAACACTTGTGTCTCATACTAGTCTAATATAAAATTGTGGACACAGTGATATATATAATACAAATGTTGTGTATGTCTGTAATTGATGTAAACACTAGTATTTAGCCATATTCATTACTTTTCTCAATGTTTGTGTTTATATTGTAGATGTGCCTTATATAATAAAACTAGCTGGGACCCGCGGTTTCACCCGCGTTTAATTTAAAAGAAATTTAGAGTACTTCGACATAGACACTTGACATAGAATGTATATATAGTGGATTTCAAGGGTTTTTTATTTTTGCGCGGAACCCTAATTATTTTTCTAAAATAGTTGAAGTGTCTGTTTGTAATGTCAAAATAACAGCTTTTTACTAAATGCATATGAAGGTATATACGGTACATATAACAAAAAATCAATTCTTAAATTTTTTGTCTGTCTGTCTGTCTATCTGTATGTCTGTTTGTTCCGGGTAATCTCCGAAACGGCTGGACCGATTTTGACGGGACTTTCACTGGCAGATAGTTGATGTTATAAGGAATAACTTAGGCTACTTTTATTTTTTAAATAATTAGGGTCCCGCGTAAAAAAAACCTTGAAATCCAATATATTTTTTTATATTCTATGTCAGGTGTCTATGTCGAAGTACTCTAAATTTTCTAATTCTATTATTTTTTAGTTCTATTCTACAGTCAATCGTTCTATTAAGTACTTTTTTTATTACAAGTTTAGTGTAGATTTTAGTCTTATTAATGTGAATGTACCGATGCACGTTTGATGTAGTAGTAAATCGCTTTTCTTTCTTTCTTTTCAATATGTCTCCCGTAATTTAAAAGATAGGTATGATTTTACGTTTAGTTTTTCCTATCAGTTTATCATTAGTTATTAAAACCATTTCAGCTTCTCACCATCTTCTCGATACATTATCATTTGAGTCACTTCCTCAGATAATGAATCCGTTTATTGGATAGATAAATATAATGTAGTGTGTGTCAATATTTGCGGAGTCATTAGCGCCAACACGTCAATCCCGCCAACGCGACGCCTACGTACTAAGACCTGTAACAAGTTTACTACTAGGACTTTTAGTACTAGCACTCTGATACAATTTAATGCTAAGAACGTGGGTATGTTGATATCACGGTTCGTTTGTATAATTAATTGAAAATGTAGCAATATCGTGAGAAATACTGTTTGTGACAGAATAATATTCGTAAATTATTTAAATTAATTGTTGTAATTATAGCCGGTGGGGCAAAAAGGTGTAGATTACGCAGAAAACATACGTGGGACAGTCTTCAACGAAATGGACAGAACACCTAGTAAAAGGAGTCGTTGAATGTGTGAAAATTCCCCTCAAAATTATGAAACAACTGTGGTAATCTATGGTGAAGGCCTTTGTTCAGCAGTGGACGTCCTTTGGCTGTTAAGATGTGGAACTGTGTGGTAAACTGCGGCTAACGGATAACGGCGCATTTTTTATGAAAAATATTTAATACATTCGCAACGAATCTTTTCTACACCCCGATGTCATAGTTTATTAATAAATTTTAAACTTAAGCTGTAATCTATAAGTATTCTAGTTTAGATGTATTTTAAGGTATGTTATCACTCTGCCATGCCCTATTTGGTAGTGGCATTAAGAATTTCTTCGCACCATACTTAAATTGCCTTCGTCCCCTGATTCACCAAGCGACCCATTGCTGCGCGCGCACTACTAAACGCTGTGGCAATCGCAGAGAGGGAGAAGTACTCAAACACTACACGACATATTCATTTATTCGCATTTTCTTATTTTTATAGTACATTTTTCACCTAATCTTATCTCAAAAATGAATAGAGTAGTGATATTATTAACAGCAATGGTGACAAGTTATAAACTACACATAGACAATGATATTATATATTATAAAGAAGTAGATATGTTACATGCATGTCAAAATTAAGAACCAAAACTCCCCCAATTGTAGCATCTCGCCATCGGTTCGCCTAAATATAGCTATCTCTTTTACTCTTGTTGTTTTTGTATCTTCTTTCTCACGACATAGTTGTGCAAGCGAGACTGTATTTTGCGCGCCATTTAATATGGACGTAACATATCTATGGTATAATATCATTGCACATCGACAATACTGACATGTAACAAGATCCTAAACTACATATTTGCGTCTAAGAAACTTACGACATCTTATACTGTCTAACTTTATTCTATCTTATGTACACAATAAGTAAATCGCTTACACTTCGTGTGAATGACGACTTTATTTCACGTACATAATAAAATCAACACAATTTTATGGCTTAGAATTGCTACCTATAGAAACATTCTTATATGAAAGATCGCAATATGTTGTGCAGTGCAGTGCAGTGGACAGCTGTATCGAACAAACACCGTATTTTGCAGCAAAAATAAAACAAATCAAAGTAACGGCCCTCGTCACGGTAGAGATTCGCTATAGCTAATTTACTAATACTGTTTTCTTATGGGGTAACTGCTATTGCCAACTTTCAATATTGCCGATATAAAAATATAATTTTTTATGTATTTAACTGGGAATAACCGTTCGCTGTCGTCTACATACACATTAATACCGGCCCTATACTATATCCGATCACAAGTGCGACTGCTTAGCCTGATATTGTAAGTTCGATTCCGGTCTGGTATAAAGATATTGGATTTTCGTCATAAACATCTCTTATATGTTAGGGTTGGGTTGAATAAATGGCTTATTATCGTAATCAATGTTTTTGCGTATAACTTAGAAAGTAGTATTCCCTAGACGTTAATGCTGTTATCATATTCTCTATGAGACGCACAGAAAACGAATTGACGTATTAACCTAAATAATCGCTGATAGCCCAATATCTAACACTTATGGCCGAAATAATTAATCAATATAATCAAGGCTTTAGATTTGGGATCGCGGATTTGTCTGCTTGTATGTTAAGTAAGACCTTAACAAATAAACAGATAAAAATCTATTTAAATCTAAACATTTTAGATTCGATTTGTTGTTAATTTCAGCCTTTATAGAGCAGCCAGATCAAGAAGTTATGTTTTTTCACCCGGTGGACACAAAGTGGGAAAGTGCAGCTGGCATGCCAGACTTCTAATGACTAAAACCACCGGAGCAGTGCATGTTCGACACCGAAGGGGGGCACCAGGTCCTCGTAAGATCACACTAGAGCCGCCCATTGGTGCCACGCCTTTAGGCACAGGAGAGAATGACTGTAAAGCGATCATCCCCTCTAGCGGAGGGCAGGCGGCTGTAAAAAGGCCGCCTCCCAGGCACTTCTCTCGGGGAGGATTGTAAAGGATCCCCCCAAATCTCGCTGTGCACTGTGCTGCGCCCACAGCGGCACGTGGCCACGTGCGCACCACTGTCTTCCCGGGGGTCACTTGCACACACAGACTTCCCAATCTGCGCGCCCGTGTCCCCAGGTAATTGTACCTATTACTCCGTTAATATTGCGAGTAAAGTAAGAAGGAGCAAATGCCTTCGTAGTTCTATGCGCCGCAATAATGATCACTCGAGCTATAATCATTTCAAATGTATGAAGACACTATCGTAAGCTGTCTCAAGTGCAGCATAGTGCCGCAGCCGTTAGTATAGTCGAAGCTTCAAGTAAGCTTTACAAAGTTAAAACAATCATAAAAGAAGGCGCAATACAAAAATGGCTAGCCACTTAAATTCTAATGAAACCACAAGCTTCTAACAATCAGGGTTCGTGATCAGATACAAATAATTAAAAATTAAAGTTATCTTAGCTGTCTCGAGATGAGGCGATCTCCCACGTGGAGCGTGACCGGTGGATCGTATTGAACGTCGCGTGCGTCGATAAATCATCTCGGTTCAAACTGTCCGGAACTTTACATGGATATAGAAATTATAAACGTGCCTCAATTATATTGCTCGATGTGCTGATGAGTGTGTGCCTGTGTGATCTTCCTGTCAGTCATGGCTTAAGTGTTGATTCAAGTTTTAAACAAGCTGACAAGTCAAAAGTTCGACCTTGGAATTTAAGGGTTCTGAACGTCCAAAGGAAAAAACGGCGGAACCCTTATAGTATCACTGGTGTGTATGTCTGTCTGTCCGTCTGTCACAATCAATTTGCTCCGAATCTACTGGACTGATTAAGTTGAAATTTGGTACACATATGGATTTCTGCGACACAAACACGCAAGTGCAATCAATGAATTTTTAATATGGGTATAAAGGTTTGGGGGCAATATAGAAAATTAAAAAAATTACAAATTGTACCGTGTACCATATAACATGGAAGTGCTTGTTGTGGGGGTCTCAAATATATTAATTTTAAAATATATAGTTTCAGTTGAGTTATTAATTTACTCGAAGAACGCTGCTGCCCATCCTCCGGTTCATCCCAACGTCACGTTTTTTTTTCAATGACCACGTCCCAACCCGGTGTAGCAGACGACTGTATCAGCCGCTGCACCAACCGTGCCGTTTTACGACACCCACGGAATTAGACGGTTTGGTGTTGCTGGCACCACATGGCAACGGCGTACTGTTTACAGACGTTAAAATCAAATGCATAAACACCCAGACCCGGATGAACTATCCATAGACCATACAATTATTAGTTTCTAGCGGGGATCAAACTCGCGACACACAACCGTGCTTTCGAACGTCCATAAAACGAATGGATTGATTTACTCCTGCACCACCAGCATGAGCCAGCAAGACTTGACAACGGGTAACCTTCTGAATGCCTTTAATCACTAAGGCCATAGAAACGAGCAGCAAAATATTGAAATGAAACTTCTTTGGGCACGATAAGAGTAAAACTTCAAGGTCAAATTTAAGTGCAACGTTTTTGTAACGTTGCGCTTAAACATGTAGACGCATGCGCGAGCTAGTTTTACTTCTGTCACATGTACCATGTGTGTTCCATGTGGTGTCCGAACTATGAATATAACGCCAATCCATCTCCTCTCAGGGATGGCGTAAAAGGCGACTAAAGGACTCTAAGCCAGAAGGATAGGCAGCAGCGCCCTCTTTATGGAGCAGCAGCATTCTGCGCTCACTAACCCACCTGCCAAGCCTGGTAAGTACTAGCAATTTCCCCCCAAAATTACGACATACGGCATAGCTGGTTGTCTATGGCTCCCGCCATTGTTTAGCAGGGGACGTCTGATGACTGATATGATGGATCACTAATCCTTTTGCTAAGCATGGTGATTACGGAAATATAACGATGCTGCAACGCTCGTGCGATAATAATACGTAGATACTTCTTTTTTCTTTTTGAATTTAATAATAACCTGATCATTAAGCACAAACGAGATGGAGAGACGACCTGGTGAAGATCGCTAAGAGTTGTTGAATGCGAGTCACATGCAAGCGGTCGCTGTGGAAATCTATGAAGAAAGCTATGATGATGATGATGATATCACATAGAAGTGTTTTACTCACTTCTTCTTCGTGTTCTTTTCAAGCTACATTCACAACTCGCCGGATTTGCATGTCATTTCCAGAACATCTACGTCAATGTTCAAGGCTATACAATGACATCATTACAAATTCGGGGGATGCATCACAATCTCCCCGAGGGAGTGACCGCTTTACAGTCACCTCTCCGAGATGTGCCTATAGGCATAAGTGTGATCATACGAGGTCCTGGAGCCCCCTTAGGTACCGAAGATGACCGCCCCAGTAGTCTTTGCCAGTAGGAGTCCGCCATGGGGTGCTAGGTCAGGAAACCTCCACGTGCGCTCGGTGGCTGCTTGTCCCTCTCGACACGTCCGGGGGGAAGAGCAGCTGTCGTGCCGGCGCACCCTGGGCACCGGGCAATAACTACTCCACTTTTTGGAGGACGTTGTTACCCGGTGGCTAATATTCTGACAGGGATGGGCCCAATTTTTGGGCTTTTGCTCTTTCCCGGAGCAGAGGGAGTTCATGATGAATTTCACCTGGGATCAACAAAAAAAAAAAAAGGTAGAACCCTTTTTTTTTGTTTGTAAAATGTATGTCTGTAAACTGTACTCACTATACAGGGGAAATCACAGAATATAAGTTTACCCTTTAGTTTTATACTCTGTGGGGGAAATCCTATATGGGGCATCATTATTCAAAAATATATTTCCTTTGCTATATTGTGCCGAAGATGACCACTCCGGTGGTTTTAGCCGGCATGCCCCATCGCCCTTTCCCGGGGCGAAGGAAGTACATGAAGTATTTCCACCGGATCAATAAAAAAAAAAACAAAAAAAAAGGCGTATGCGTTATGGTATTTTGGGTGTGTGCGTGTGCGTATGCGTGCGTGAAAGAGAACGTCTGTTAACCAAGTGATGGTTTTAGTAGATTTTCAGTCTCCTGATAATTTAATTTTTGGATCAAGCCTTGTAACCTTTCTTTGCATTTTTTTAGTTAGATTATGAAAGTTGAAACTATAATTAGTAAGTGGGGATGCGATGGAAATTCCGGTCACAACACTTACAAACAAAAGTTCACGAATAGTGTAAACACCGTTCGTTGAGTATTTGTTTAAACATTCGAAGTTATTCGGAGATGATCGGCTGCCTCTCCGATTCAGAGTAATACGAATCGAGTGCAAAGTCTGTGAAATAATCTCACACAACACTTGAAATACATACTCACATATCAGTCTGTAAACGTCCACTGCTGAACGTGGGCCTCCCAATGACTGACAGCACGGTTGGTGCAGTGACTGATACAGTCGGCTGCTGCGCGGGTTCGATTCCCGCACGGAACAAATATTTGTACGATCTGCTAGTTGTTTCAGGTCTCTGTGGTCTAATTCCACACACAACAAAAGTGTGGGGCAAAGTTTAAAAAAATAATAGAAATATTAATGTTAGGAAATAATCACTTCATTAAGCGGACATACGGGATATTGGCATAATCACCACGCTTGGCATATGGATTGGTAATCGCAGTAAGTTGTTATTAGCACATGGGGGCTGCAGCTACCCATCCTCTTGATATCAACCCTTTTTACGACACTCATGGGTGGAGTGGGGGGTTCTATTCTTCCCCAGGCACCACAAGGATCATACTGCAAGTAAACTCGTATATTTCGAGTCCTATAAAATTAATGAACCTTCAAACGGGGCCTAATACAGGTTTCTTGACGAGTTAAAACAGGACTTATTATTAACTGGCGTTTCAGTATTCGGCCGAGGGACAATCAGTAATTTATAGTGATCAATTTTATTAAAAACTAGCTGGGACCCGAGGTTTCACCCGCGTTTAATTTTTTTTTGCGCGGAACTCTATTCATTTTTCTAAAATAAAAGTAGCCTAAGTTATTCCTTATAACATCAGCTATCTTTCAGTGAAAATCCCGTCAAAATCGGCTCAGCCGTTTCGGAGATTACCCGGAACAAACAGAAAGACAGACAGACAGACAGACCGACAGACAGACAGACCGACAGACAGACAGACATACAGAGCGACAGACAGACAAAAATTTTAAAAATTGATTTTTTTGTTATATGTATCGTATATACTTGAATATGCATTTAGTAAAAGCTGTTATTTTGACATTACAAACAGATACTTCAATTATATTTATTTGCATAGATAAATTGTAATTTTTATATTGTTTGGCAAGAATTACTTAGTAAGGTTCTACTCGTGCAATAAAAATAAAAAGAATATTCACCATTTTATTACTGCGGGGTGTACTTTATCTGTGTGCGTATTCGTAATATTGGTAAAACTTTTATGCGCTAAAATAGCAACAATATTCTTTAATTATCCAAAATAACAGCCAAAATAAAAAATGAAAGTTACAATTTTTTTTAATAAACGTGATGGGATATCCCGTGCCGTGTAGTGCCGGCTCAGAATGCCACCACCCCATCTCCTCCCATGGGTGTCGTAAAAGTCGACTAAGGGATTAGCCGGAGGTTGGGCAGCAGCGTCCTTCGAGTACATTAACAACTCAACTGCGATCGCCAACCCGCCTGCCAAGCGTGGCGATTATGGCAAAACCCCCCAATGAGCCCACAACACATCCATATCGGTGGTTGTGGTGATCTTTGGGGGAGGCCTGTGTCTAGCAGTGGACTTCATTCGGCCGAAATGATGATGGGATATACCATGCTTATTGTCCCCTTAAAATAAAGATTTTAGAGCCTTTGCAGGATTCTGTATAGCTCCATCGTCGCGTCGTTAGGATGTTATATACGCTGGCGGACCAATTTATTCGTCAGATGAATCCCTTCGACGCCTCATACGAAACCAACAAGTGTTCGGTACCAATTTAAATATATATAAAATGATCTTTCTATTGCCCACGATGCTGTAGTTTTAGGCGTTTTTTAAATCTTGGGAATATAAGAAAGAAAGAAAGAAAATAATTTTATTTCTGAACACCGTAGACGCGCTTAATAAACACCAAAGAAGTACAAAACGTGTTTTTGCTTTCCCCTTGCAACACGCAATCAATACAGTCCCTGGCCAAATGACTTGGAATCCAGGCCCTCCCTAATAACCAAAAAACAATACAGTATTGTGGGTCTAGCTTGCAAACTGGCGAATTCCCCCCAAAATGATACGGCATGTAACTGATAATTTATGGGGAGGCCTTTGTTGAGCAGTGGACGTCTTTTGGCTGTATGACGACAATATTGCCAACGTTCGTCAAGAAACTTCACATTTTAGTTAAATAAATACGAATTTAGGGTACCATAAAAATTTCTTCGCCGCTGCATCCCTTCGCAAACAGCTAGCTAGCATTTTTCCAATTGCTTGCAAGCTTACAGCCTTAAGACAAACACTGGACCACTTTTATCTAGGAATCTAGGTCGTAGGAGAAAACCTAGAGAGCTCATACTGTGTACCTAAAACAAGATTGTTTCAGATATTTTTATAGAAAATCCAAATTTACAGCTACGAAAATAGAGGAGACAATTCTGTGTATCAACGTTTGGAGTTTGATGTGTGATTTCGTACTTCTGATATGTATATTGAGTTAGGTTAAATAAAAGTAAGTGGACTAGAATATATGGTTATGTATGAATTCCTTTATAGACTATCCCGAGCATGTTATTTAGGTAGCCCCAGATAAAGTCAGTGAGACTTGGTTCTTATGCAAATAAGGAATAGACTAGAAATAGAACCGTTTATTCAATATCGGTCCTAACTCATAACTTGAAAAAATGGGATTTTAGGTCGGGACAACTATGATATGATTTCTATGACTTTATTAGTTACCTACCAAATATTTTGAAGGATAATATAAAGGGCGGGTGCTAGGGTCAGGTATTTTTGTTTGCAGTGTCTGTTTGTAATGTCAAAATAACAGCTTTTTACTAAATGCATATGAAACTATATACGATACATTTAACAAAAAATCAATTTTAATTTTTTTTGTCTGTCTGTCGTTTGTTCCGGGTAATCTCCGAAATGGCTGGACCGATTTAGACGGGATTTTCACTGGCAGTTAGCTGATGTTATAAGAAATAACTTAGGCTACCTTAATTTTAGAAAACAATTAGGATTCCGCACAAGAAAAAATTAAACCCTTGAAATCCAATATGAAAGAAAGAAAGAAAGAAAGAAAATTGATTTATATCAAATATATATATTCTATGCCAAATGTCTATGTCGAAGTACTTTAAATTTCTTTTAAATTAAACGCGGGTGAAACCGCAGGTCCCAGCTAGTTTATAGTAAGACGCTTTCTCATAAAGATCTTCTGTTGTAAAAATAGTGTCAGTTTTAATTTTTTTTAATAATATGCACATTTGATGCGAAATACTGTGTAAGCTAATTGGGAAATCTTGCGTCACAATCAATTTATCTTTATTCGAACTTAGATATATATAAATAAATAAAAATTGTCGAGTGTGGGTTCACACGAGGTACAAGTTAAAAAAAAACTCTCTTTCATTACACATTTTCGTTTCATAAAATCCAATTCACACCGTCTCCCAAAAGAAATTTCTCTTCAAAAAACTTGAAAACATTGTTTTTTGAAGTTATACCTGTTTGGCGCGTTTGATGTGAGTAAAAGGAGGATACCGTCACGAAAACCCGACAGTATCAAGTTGGCCGTCAAAGATAACTAAAAGTACATATTTTTTACTGACTAATCATCATCATATTACTACGACTAATTCACTAATTGATTTTAACTATAGTTGACTCGTTTATATTACAATAAATATTTTTTTACTGCATACATATTCAAATATATATATTCTGCATAAGTATAAATATAATTTAAGTTTAATTATGTTCTTAAATTAAACCTTTATTATTTGTATTTAATACCTTTTTTTAATCATTTTTATTTTTTCCTACGTACATAAATTATTGGCATGCGAAATTAAAATACCCCATATAATTACCCCAATGAGGTATACTTCTAATGCACGTACTTATCAACATACACAAAGTAAGAACAGGGGATGTAACGTCTAGACCAGGGATCCCCAAAGTGGTCCGATATCGGTTATCGATATCCCCAAGGGGTCGATATCTGTTTCCCAAGGGTCGACATAGGGGTCTACAAGCTCTAAAAATCTACTCCTATTATATAACACAAGTTCTTATTTGAAACTTTCAAGATGTCACGTGTACAAACTTGTTATAAGACTCACTAATATGTTAGTAGGAGTAGCGGGATTATTTATTTAATACTTTACGCACAAATTTTGTACAGAGGCGGACTTAATGCCATTAGGCATTTTCTAGTATTTTGTATCAATAGGAAAAAAACTAGAGATAGGATTTCTAAAGTAATGTGGCTATGGGGGTCTGAGGTATCAGTTCATTTTGGAAAAGGGGTCTCTTGCCCAAAATAGTTTGGGAATCCTTGGTCTAGTCTAAATTAACTTAATAAACTTAAAACTTAATAAACTTTATTAACAACAATAAAAGCATACATTTGTTATGGTACTGATGCCATGATGATGAAACTGTGCAAAATTCTTAATTTGTCATGGCAGTCCAGACCTCAGCATGACGATCCTGTATCAGCATCACTTTTCTCAACCATCTGCTCAGAACCGAACGATCATATACGATCATGAACGATATATATAATTAGTAAGTACCTATATTTATTCCGATAACGTCATACTTTGATCACCAATTCGTTGACCAAGTGTGGTGATCATAGCAATATCCCCTTTGAACCAATTATTGCAGCCGGCCATGTTATTATGAAAATAGTTAAAGTTTTTACCCCACATACAACATATATGTGTAAATCTTACCTCCCCTTTTTTTGTCGGGGGTACATCTTCATGGACTTCCCCCGCCGGGGACAAGCCGCACTCTTACTGACTAAAACCACCCGGAATCCTATCATGCTCCAGAAGGAGGCAACAAAGCGGGATCAGGAAAGGGTTGATCCCGCTCGCAGAAGGAAGACAGTGCGCCGGGGTAACAACCGCCCTGCCGCCCAAATACAAGTCTCGGGGTCACGGACGCGCATATTGGGGAACATGCTTATACCGAGCAAGCCCCAGAAAGACGCCCTGCAGTGCGCAAGTGGTCACATGCCGCCATATGCGCAGCACAGCCCACAGTGAGGCTTCGGGGGGATGTTTTACAATCCTCCCGAAATGTGCCTGGAGGGGTGCGCCTTTTATAGGCACCTCCCCTCCACTAGAGGGGCTGACCGCTTTACAATCATGCCCTCCGGGATGTGCCAAGCAGCGTTCACAAATCATATACATAAAAAGGTCATATACGATTGAACGGCGACGTCAAATGGTTACGCATTGTGTACCGACGTACGACGTGTACGTGTACCGACTATCCTTCTAGTCATTATTATTCTAACATGTCCCGTAAAAAAACGCGATCACCATTTCATTCACGTCTCCCGGAAGACTAAGCTAATTTTAAACAGATGAGTAACATAACCTTCAAAATATAATTTAATAACACCTACGGCTTGCAAAAACGTCTATAAAAATTATGAAATCGTGTCTTAAGATTAAAATACTGTTTAGAATGATATTAACAATGTTAGAATCACATGATATAAATCACAAACGTATAATAATTAAGCCGGCCACAATGCCTAATGACGTCAGCAAAAAATATACTGAATACTATTCGACAGTGCAAAAAGTGGTCGTTTGTCGTAGATTAAGTTGGAGCAACAGAGGGGCTTGAGTAGCTCTCAATGCTGCGATTATATGATTGATAGCGAACTATTCCGTATTAATTTAACTTTTAATGAAGTTTCCAACATAAAGATTAATTTGTATAGTTACGAATATTCTAATAGGTATTCTGAAGGGCTTGTAATTTAAAAAAATATCCGTGTGGTGTCCAGATTAAGAATAAAGCACCACTCCATCTCCTCCCGTGGATATCGTAAAAGGTGACTAAGGAACTCTTAACCAGAGTGATGAACCTCTTCTGAGAAACAGCAGTCATTCTGCGCTCACCAACCCGCCTGCCAAGCGTGGTCAGTGTTGGTAAAGTCCCCCCAAAATGATGACACGAGGTATGTAACCGGTCGTCTATGGGGGAGGCCTTTGTTCAGCAGTGGACGTCTTATGGCTGATATGATAATGACATCAATTTAATGACTACTGCACATAACGGCCGAGCTGCGAGATTAACCTGCAATCTTTTTACGGCCGAAATTATTAATCAATCTAATCCAAAATCGTCAGATTTGAGATTAGGGAATTGTCTGCTTTTTGTGTTAAATGTGATAGTAACACAAAAACAACTTATGAAAACAATTCTTAATCTAAAGATTTTGAAATAGATTCATTATTAATTTGGCCTTTAGTCTTTGAATTATACAAAAAAAAACTCTTATATAAAGTAGAGGTGATGTGCTGCAAACAAGATGACCAGACTATTTCTTGTATCTGGGTTTAGTTATCTAGAAAAGTTTCATCAATTCGTTCGCATATCTGTTATTTAATATGTTTCGCCTAATTGGCATTTATTAACATGTTGGACAGCTAAATGCCCTATTTGTAAAACGTCATGCGTTGTTATCTTTAAAGATATGTAAGAAATAATTTGCATTTCTTTATCGAAAGAGTTGAGGAGACATATTGAGAATATCAAATACATATCTTTTCGCATAAATTATAAGTGTCAACTAAGCTAGTGGAATTACTATAAGAGGCTAATTAACGTCTCGAGGTAACGAGCACAGTGTGGTACTACGCAGGACTATTGAGGCACCATTACAATAAAATTTACATGGGCAGGCGTCGGCTTACCACCAGGCGAATGGCTTGCAGGACTTATCACTGGGATGTATAAAAAAGCTTTAAATGGGTCGTTGGGATCCAATGAAGATCCTGGCTGGAAGTAGACTGATGGATATATATCGTCCACAAAAATAGTGAACTTTATTTCAAGGGGATAGTCAGCAGATTATAGAGATCGTGTTTACAAAAAATCAAGTTTAAACTACAAGCGTTGTCAACATCAATATACTAGCCCATTAGGAACTTAAAGTTGCTTTATAGACGTATAAGAGTGTGAAGAGACTCTTTGCACTAGGTTCTAGTTCATGAGGAGACGGCGCCGGGGTAACAACCGCCCTGGCGCTTAATTCCCACACGCCTGAAACCCCCTGCCGTTGCTGTGAGGCAGGGGACCTCTGGGTTCGCGGGTGCGTAGATTGGGGAATCTGCGTGCCCACACCGAGCGACCCAAGAGAAGACGGTAGCATGCATGTGGTCACGCGCTGCCGTGGGACGCTTTGGGGGATCCTTTGCAATCCCCCCGGGGGGGGTGAACACTTTACAGACACCCTCTCCAAGATGTGCCTATAGGCGTGGCATCAGTGGGCGGCTCTAGTGTGATTATACGAGGACCTGGAGCCTCCCTTAGGTGCCGAAGATGACTGCTCCAGTGGTTTTAGCCGGTAGGAGTCCGGCATATCACTTCGTCTTCCCCGGGGCAAAGGAAATTCATGAAGAATTTCCACTGAGCAACAATAAAAAAAAGCATGACGCTTACCACCAGGCGAATGGCTTGCAGGACTTGTCACTGGGATGTATAAAAAAACTTTAAATGGGTCGTTAGGATCCAATGAAGATCCTGGCTGGAAGTAGACTGATGGATATATACCGTCCACAAAAATAGTGAACTTTATTTCAAGGGGATAATCAGCAGATGGTGATGGTGATGGATGGTGGGATGGTGTTTACAAATAATCTAGTTTGAACTACAAGCGTCGTCAACATCAATACACTAGCCCATTAGGAACTTAAAGCTGCTTAATAGACGTATAAGAGTGTCAATAGACTCTTCTCACTAGGTTCTAATTTGAGCAAAAAAAAATCATTCTACACCACTTTATAACAGCAGCTCGTTTTCTTAATATTTTTGAAGTTTCGTGATAAAATCGTGAGTGTCCGTATTAAGAATATAGCACCATATTCCTCCCACGGACGTCGTAAAAGTCGACTTAGGGTCTCTAAACCATACGGATGGGCAGCAGCGTCCTTTCTGTGGAACAGCAGCCATTCTGCGCTTACCAACCCGCCTCCCAAGCGTGGCGTGTACCAGCTAAATCCCCTCCAAAATGACGACACATGACATATAGCCGGTCGTTAATGGGGGAGGCCTGTGTTCAGTAGTGGAAGATTCTTGGCTCATGTGGAGGTGGTGAAGAGGAACTTTATTTATTATTTACAATACAATACAATACTCTTTATTGTACACCAAAAATAACAAAAATATTGTAATATTTACATTCTGGATCTCTTCTCTAACCGTAGGGCAACGCAGCAACACTGCTACTTTGCGCCGATATTCTATGAGAGCATGGTACTTTCCAGTAGAGCCAGCCCATTTACGAGCTGCAGTACTACTGGCTACAAATAGCCTCTACTACTTGGTGAAATAAACGAAACCAGTGAACGAGTTGATAGTCAGTGGAAATATTTAGTTTTAATGTCCCAAATCAGCGCTTTAGGTGAATAATTTCACTTATTTCTGGTGGAAGGTCTCTTGCTGCAAGGGGCCGGCTAGGTAGGTACCACCTCAGTGCCAGATATTCGCCGCAAAGCAGTAGTGTTGAAAATTTCGACATTACTGAAATTATTGGGCATAAGAGACTAAATAACTTCACGTCTCGAGGTGATGAGCGCAGTGTAATGCCATGCAGGGCTAGTCCTGCGTAGCATTACATTTGTTATGGACAGGCATGGCTCGTGTTTTCATCAAGTGATACAAAAAAATCTTATGTTCTGCAATATCCGATCGTTCAACAATACAAAGTTATTCTCTATGAATATTTTCTAGAAACAATTTTAGTGTTCATATTGTATTGCTAATTTGGCGTTACCACGCAATTATACATTCCGTGTCTAATTATCTACAAGAACTAAGAAGCTTGTAATTGCTAGTTTGTTTTTAAATAGCTGTTGTGTAATTTGTACCTGTAGAATAATATGATTTATTGCTATAAAAAGGCCTTTAAGGCCTTTTTACCTTTTGTAAAGTATCCTGTTATATTTATGACTTAGCAGAAATCGAAACATTTGTGATAATAATGGTTATAACAAGTTTAGTTTGGGATGTGAAAATTCTTTTTAATCTAATTCAGGTAAAGTCCGTGTGGTGCCGGCTAAGAACACCACCACCCCATCTCAACCCGTCGGTGTCGTAAAAGGTGACGATGGGATTAGCCGGAGGATCGTCAGCAGCGTTTTTTGAGTACATAAACAACGCAACTGCAATCGCCAACCCGTCTGCCAAGCGTAGCGATTATGGCATAACCCCCGAACGAGCACACAGTACATACCCATACCGGTCGTTCTGGTAATCTTACCCCAAAGATTCTTACCCAAGGCTTCTGTCCAGCTGTGGACGATTTTCGGCTAAAATGATGATCAGGAAAAGTCCGTATATAAGGCTAGCCGTATATCATAACCAAGAAATTTTATTTACCTTGTGTGCTTAGGTTTGTAATGGCACATTTTTTTTGGGTTGAAATTGAATGTTTGTAAATCATAGTACTTAACTTATGTTTGGTTGGACTATTCTCGGCACCACGTATCCTTTTTTTTATTGATCCGGTGGAAATAGTTGCCCCGGAAATAGGCGGAGGGGCATGCCAGAGTGGTCATCTTCAGCACCGTAGGGATGCTCCAGGAACTCGAATAATCTCCATCTAGAGCCACCTATTGGTGCTGCACCTTTAGGCACATCTCGGAAGGGATGACTGTAAAGCCGTCACCCCCGATAGTGGGGGCAGGCGACTGTAAAGAGGCGCTCCCAGGCACCCCTCGGGGGAATTGTACAGGATTCCGCCGAAGCCTCGCTATGCGCTGTGCTGCGCATACGGCGGTACGTGACCACATACACACCACAGTCTTCCCGGGAGTCGCTCGGTATAAGCACGGAGATTTCCCAATAGGCGCGCTCGTGACCCCCAAGGCCGACCGCCATATAAAGATAACAGGGGGCTCAGGCGTGTAGGACACGGGCGCCGCGGTGGTTGTTACCCCGGCTCCTCTCGGCCCCGACTGTTAACAATAATAGGTACAAATATCCTAAAATAAATTTTAATAAGTAACACAAACACGTTATCGACTTATATCTTTTTAAGAGTGAGCGGCTCGCTTTTATCAGTAATTCCCACGGCTTGCCCAAACATGATGCATTTGTCAACACTAGATAAGTTTTGGGTCATGTATGTTGTTTACACTCACTGTCAATATTATGTTTATCTACCAATTGGGCTTTTAATTCCGATGACGGAAGAGTGTGACGATGATTGATTTTAATATCATCGATGATATTAAAATCAATCAACTGTATAATAATGATCTGTTGATGGAAAGGCGTTGAAAGCATCTTTCTTGCTTACTTTTCGTGTGGTTAGTGGCCAGCATAATGTCAGAAAAGTTGATAGCCACACTATCGTATTAGGTATAGAACCTGTCTCGGGGGTCGCGGGCGCGCCGATTGGGGATTCTGCGTGCTCACAACGAGCGAACCCCGGGAAGACAACGGTGCGCACGTGGTCACGTGCCGCCGTGTACATAGCACAGCTCAAAGCGAGGTCTGGGGGGATCCTTCACAATCCTCCAAGTGCCTGGGGGGCGACCTTTTAACAGTCGCCTTCCCTCCGCTAGAGCGGGTGACCGATTTCAAGTCATCCCCTACGTGATGTGCCTAAATGCGTGGCACCAATGGTTGGCTCTAGTGTGATCTTATGAGGACCTGAAGCCCCCCTTCGGTGCCGAAGATGACCGCTTCAGTGGTTTTAGCCGGTAGGAGTCCGACATAAGTACCCATTCGCCCTTCCCCGGGTCGAAGGAAGTTCCATGTAGAATTTCCACTGGACACCAAAAAGAAAAGGTATAGCACCCGTAAAGATAGTAGATAAGGAGAATAAATAAATAAATCTTGTTTAAATATTTAAACTTTTTTTAATGTTGCCCCACACTAGGATTTCTCCTGTGTCGTGGGTGCGTTTACAGACACAAATTCCACACACAGTACACCTGGGTCTGGACCTGGACCTGCAGATCATACTAATATTTGTTCCGTGCGGGAATCGAACCCGCGACCCGGAGCGCAGCAGCCGACTGTAACAGCCACTACACCAACCGTGCATTAATTCAATTCAATTCTTTTAATTTATCAGAAATTAGCTCCTACCAGACACTTTTCACAACCGCGTGGTGCCGGCTCAGAATACCACCACCCTATCTCCTCCCGTGGGTGTCGTAAGAGTCGACTAAGGGATTCACTGGAGGATGGGCAGCAGCGTTCTTCGAGTATATTAACAACTCAACTGCGATCGCCAACCCGTCTGCCAAGCGTGGCGATTATGGCAAAACCCCCCAATGAGCCCACAACACACACCATTTCGGTCGTTGTGGTGATCTTTGGGGGAGGCCTGTCTCTAGCAGTGGACTTCATTCGGCCCAAATGATGAGACACTTTTATGCGTCATATTGAAACCACGGAGGGCAATTTCCCTACCTGATAACCTCTGAGAAGAAATGCCTAAAGAAACTCAGGGCTAGGACTATTTTTAAATTACGTTTCTTTGATTTTATACTATGTTTTATAAATGTATTCATTATTTAGAACAGCTGTTATACATTGAAAAACATTTTGCAGCTATACAATACAAACAATGCAGATAAAATGTTTCCAGGAAAGCCGCATGTTCATAAGAATTAACGCGACACGTCCCTATCGTCAACATAATCTTTGATTTTATAATAGGCTTTTTTATTAGAATGGTTTTAATGCGTGTTTTAAACTTCCCATCAGTAAGTAATGTAATCTGTAATTTGTTATTATAGAACGGACACAATTCCCTAGGAAAGATTTATTCGTCTTAGTTATCTATGTATATAAAAATGAATGCTTGTGTGTCGTAAGCTATGCATTTGGTCATGTCACGATCTTCAGCAAAGTGTCGTGCATGAGCCCACAAAGGTTTCTGAGTTGGTACGACCAATCTTTGACAGATGGCGACACTATCATTCTAATGAATTTCATTTTTATATGTATAAAATTAAACGTCGGGTGAAACCGCGGGTCCCAGCTAGTTCTATATAAAAGTTCCACTAGCTAGTGGCTCAGTTAAAATACCAGTACGCGGTCACCCATCCATAGACGGACCGTGCTAAGCGTTGCTTAACCTCGCCTATCGTTAACCGATCGGTGAGTGCAACTGGCTGTGAGTTTTTGCTGATTCGGCCTTTTGCCAGGAGTAACACGAACAGCCGAAAATCGTCCACTGCTGGACAGAGGCCTCCCCCAAAGATTATTACCACAACAACCGGTATGGGTTTGTGTTGTTTGCTCATTGGGAGGTCTTGCCATTATCGCCACGCTTGGCAGACGGGTTGGCGATCGCAGTTAAGTTTTAAATGTACTTGAAGGATGCTGCTGCCCATCCTCCGGCTAATCCCATAGTCGCCTTTTACGACACCCACGAGATGAGATGGGATGGTGGTATTCTTATGTGTATTATGTATGTTCCGTGTGGTTTCCTGTCAATAAAAAACCACCCTTTCTACCATGAGTGAAAAAAAGTGATCATAAAAAGCGACTAAGGGTTGATATCAAGAGGATAGGCAGCAGCATTCTTTCGTGTGCTCATAACATACTGCGATCACCAATCCGCCTGCCAAGCGTGGTGATTATTGAGGGATAATACCAACATTATCCCTTGTGACTGTTCATTATAGTGATCATTTGAAGACTCTTGTTTAGCAGAAGATTTTTACGGCATGATAAAAAAACCCGGACAAGTGCGAGTTGAACTCGCGCAAAGAGGATTCCGTTTGATGAATATGTTATCTTTAAGTACGAGGAAAGACGGATGCCTGGCCTAGTTAAGGCGAACGAGTAGTACCAATAACTTATCCCAAGAACAAACTTAACATTGTAGTTGAAAAACATGTTCTACCATACATTCCAACTGCAAACGTAATATTGAAAGATTTACCATGTGTTTTTTTTAAGTCCATAGACTTCTTATAGGTTTTCTTGTAATCTATAGGTAAAGAACTATTATATGTATTTTTTTCAAAGTTTTAGCCTCAGTAGTTTCGGAGAAAAGGGGGGGGGGGATGGTCAGTTTCATCTATTTTCATAAATAACTTTAAAACCATTCAATTTAGAAGATAAATACATTTGAGGTCCTCACTCCAAGTCCTTCCATTTCATATATTACACGATACAGTTTGCAAGAGTTTGTTCTTTAATTTTCCATACTGTCCCCCAAAAGTGACCCCCATGCTCAAAATTCATTTATACGTCCGTGTTTGGGTTGCAGAAATCCATATGTGTCCCAAATTTCAACTTAATCGGTTCAGTAGATTCGGAGAAAATTGGTTGTGACAGACACACGAGTACTACAAGAGTTCCGCCGTTTTTTTCCATCGGACGTTCGGAGCCTAATAGTAGACAGAAGGGAAAGAGGAGAAAATTCTAAACGGTAACTAAAAAGACAAACGAATTCAAAGAAAGTTGAAGAAGTTATGCTGACTGATAGTGACAAGTTATATTAACGCTGCTAAAAAATCTCTTGTGTAAATGGTATTATTATCATCATCATATCAGCGGAAGGACGTCCACTGCCGAACAAAGGCATCCCCTATAGATTTCCACAACGACCGGTTACATGCCACCCGCATCCAACCACTCCAAGCGAACTTCACCAGGTCATCTTCTTAGAGGTCGTCGTCGTCGAGGATGCACGGTCTCCACTCGAGAACCATTTTGCCCCAACGGCCATCAGCTCTACGAGCTACGTATCCCGTCCATTACCACTTCAGCTTACTAATCCTTTCAGCTATTTCAGCAACTTTTGTTCTACGGATCACCTCATTTGATCTCGTAGTCAAATACCAAGCATAGCTTGACCTTGAGCTTTCTTATGAGGTCCATAGTGAGTGACCATGTGTCTGAAAATGATATGAGCATATATATCTTTACAAAAAATTGATTCAATTGTTACTTACAGAACTTAAAATAATTTTATACAAATAAAAAGTTTGGGTAAACGTGAAACATTTTCTAAATTATGTGACTTTTAAGTGTTTATCGGTAAAATGTTTGTCAGTTTTATTAAGTTAATGTTAAAATAAACTTAGAATAATAAAAGTGATAATTCTATCTATACACATTAGAGACATCAATAAGTTAAGTAAACAAAATTTTATGAAAGCCGTTCGTAAGTTAATATTATTGATATTCGACGTATGGACCAAGGAGACGCCAAAAAGTGCCAAAAAATGTTGAATGTGGAGCCAGTTATACGTTATATTGTGGTCTCTCTCTCTCTCTATGGTGGAGCAGCGGTCGGCAATCAGAGGTCGCCCGGTCGCATACAGCCCATGAATCACCTCGGTGTGGCCCGATAAATTTACAATAAATGCGAATAAAAAATATACCAATGAGAGTTATTTAAAGTATTTGTATTCTAAGTTATTACACGCGGCCCTCACACAGCTCCACGTAAAATTTGTGCCCCCGCTACAAAAGGTTGCCGACCCATGGTGCAGGGCTGTGTTTAACCTTCTTAAATACGCGACCCACAGGTTGAAAAACACTGGTGTTGCGTATAGTGTATCGTCTCTTTGTGCGCATGAATAAAGATATTATACTGTTCGTATACTCTATGCTTTATGTTACCTCTTACGATGCCTGCGGGAAAAACAAAGTCCCCTACACCCAGTAGGGGATTTTTTGACGGGCTAGTCACAGATATTTCCGTGTAATGTGGCTGCTTAGCCGGGCGAATCTGGCGAAGCCAAAAGAGGCCTCCAGTCAGGATTAAAATTAAAGTTAGGCAACTGCAGCTACGGGCGCCACCTGCGGGACGCGAACCTTGGCTTAGGGAGTTACTGAAAGAAACAAACTATAGGTCAGCTGGATCGATATTATTAAGTGTTTATCGGGAGATGGTTACGAGCAAAGGTCGTTGTAGGAGAACCACACAATACTAAATATATTAGGTCTTTACCTATGAAGTTGCCGTTTTGTACGAAATAAAGTATCATATCAGCCATAGGACGTCCACTGCTGAACAAAGGCCTCATAGATTTGCACAATTATGTCGTCATTTAGGGGGGAATTTGCCAATACTCACCACGCTTGACAGGCGGGTTGGTGAGCGCAGTATGGTTAGTCTTCCACAGAAGGGACGCTGCTGCCCATCTGCTCTGTTTTAGAATCCCTCAGTCGGCTTTTACGACATCCACGGGAGGAGGTGGTGTGGACACCATAATATAGTGGATAAAGTGTAGAAAATTATTTTCCGATCTTTTTTATTTACATTTAATCAAGTAATCACCCATGCAATCGATGCATCTTTGCCAACTCAGTGGCAGTTTATCGATGCCCTTCTTGAAGAAACCAGATAAACAGAAAGCGACAAACTCTTCAAAGGCATTTTGTACTGCCCCTCGGGTATGGAATTTTTTCCTGCCAAAAATATAACTTAATTCTGGAAAAAGTTCAAGTCTGTAGGTGCATGGTCTGGTGAGTACTGTGGATGGCGGAGAGCTTCCAACCCCAGCTTTTGTAGCGTGGAGTCGTGCAGGAGCAGCGGGGATAAGCGATTGATCAAAGCTGGTTGCAGATGTGAGACCTTCTCCATCATAGTGTTCAATTCTCCACAGTACAAATCTGCAGTAATGCCATCTAGTATAGTAAGAAGCTGTGATAAATTACACCGGCACTAGACCACCAAACAGTGACCATAACTTTTCTAGGGGACATTTTTGTTTTTGGGCATTGATTAGGCACTAAACCAGGATCTAACCAACTTGCTGGGGTGCAACTCTCTAAGCTCAAACATCCGTACACTCTTGAATACAGAATTGAAATAACGGTGATAACCCAATTTGGTATTCGCTAACACTGGTCCTCATGGCTCACCGTCTGCAACGTGTCCTTCAATAGCTACAATCGTGTCTTAATGCATACCAAATTGGATTTTCACCGTTATTTCAATGTTTCAGCGTAGGGAATTGCACTCCTGAGCGCTTGCGATTGTCAAACAGAATTCATTTTTCGTCGCAGGTCAAAATTGCTCCAAAAGTCAATGCGGATCAAAATTGCTTCGTTTCTGTGCCCGTTAAGAAGGCCAAGACAAGCGTCGACGCGCACGTTGCGCTGATGATCGTTAAGTTCGTGAAGCACCCATTTGTCAAGCTTTTTTAACATGCCGATTCGACGCAAATACATAGGCCAATATGTATTTTGATGCTTACATCGAACGTTGCTGCTAATTCAGCCATAGATTGAGTACTAGCCTTTAATTCGTCATTGACCAAAGATTTCGGACGACTGCGGGGTTCATTATTCACATCAAAATTTCTAGAACGGAATGAGGCTAACCAATAACGGGATGTGCGTTCGTTTGTAGCATTCACTCCGTAATCGTCGTTGAAGTTGCATACCGCTTGTGCCGCGTAGCTGCCACGACGGTACTCATATTCCATAATTACTCGAATTTTCAACGTATCCATGACGACGAAGATTCAAACGTGATGAAAATATATTTTTTATTGGGCCCAGTGGTCATTCTTCATGAACTTCCTCCGCCCTGGGAAAGGGCGAAGGGGTATGACGGACTTCTAGCGGCTAAAACCACTGAACACCTAAGGGGGGCTCAAGGAACTCGTATGATCACACTAGAGGGTTATTATGACCTACAGTTAATCGTTCCAGGTCTGGGCTATATATATAAGTAGTGCCTACGATGGTTAATAAATATTCGTAAAAAAAGTGCTGTTTTCAGTTTTAACCGAAAAATATCACTACGGTTTTTTATTTTTCTTTATTTTACCCGGTAGAAATGTGTACATCGTGTGCTTCCTTCGCCTCGGGGAAGCGTGGAGGGGCATGCCGGAATCCTATCGACTAAAACCCCGGAACACACGCAACAATCTCACTGCACCTACTTACTTTACTTACCATGCAGCTCAAGTCAAAGTCAAATATTTTTATTTCAAATAAACCAAATATTGGCACTTATGAAACGTCAGAATCTAAGTTGCACGGTTCCAAATAGTTGATCTATGGAGAAGAGCCGGCATGAAACTCCATAGATACTCTTTTAAAATAATTGAGATTACAATGTTGATTGATACAAATTATGGTAAAACATATAACAAGCATGATGTAGGCACATGTATACAAAAAACATACTAAAGTAATATTTAATTATTATTCGCCATGGCAGTTAATGGCTGACCAGTCCCAATAGACAGCACCCGTTCACGAGCATGACGCATGCATCAGCATCGCTTAGCTCAACCATATTGTAGGGAACCGAACGATCCGATACACAACGCCACGTATTTTAAGGGCACTGAAAAAGGAGATATGGAATTAATGTATGTAAATTAAATTCTTGTCTAACAAATACTAATACAAGGCTGCATAATTTAACGCTACCATACTGCGAAAACTTAGTTTATCTATCTCTAAGAATTTAATTACGAATGTCTTAGGTTCACATTATTTACATATTTTAACTGAATGTTATAGCCAATAAAGTAATTAATATAACTTGCTTCATCCCTCTGAGTTGAGTGCAGGCAGTAAGCTACATAATTTATAATAAAGTTCAGGACAGCAGGATTCGAGCAACCGAGAAAATTACGATATTGTTCAATAAGCGCATTTTACTCTGACCTGGACCGCTGACACAGGTTCTGCTAAACGTGCTTGCTTATTACAAAATATAAGACAGACAGAGGCGACAGTATGCGGACGGGACGCAAACGTGTCGTACGCCAGATAATGTCGCGTCCGTGTTCAATAATAAGCCTTAAAAATATAGGTTTAGACAAAACTAGAGTCGAGTATCTTGAGCATTTGTGGAATTAATTGTGGTCATCATTTCGGCCGAATGAAATCCACTGCTGGACACAGGCCTCCCCCAAAGATCACCACAACGACCGATATGGTGTGTTGTGTGCTCATCGGGGGGTCTTGCCATAATCGCCACGCTTGGCAGACGGGTTGGCGATCGCAGTTGAGTTGTTAATGTACTCGAAGGACGCTGCTGCCCATCCTCCGGTTAACCCCTTAGTCGACTTTTACGACACCCACGGGATGAAATGGGGTGGTGGCATTCTGAGCCGGCACCACACGGCATAATTGTGGTGCCGGCTTCGAATAGCCATCTCATCCCGTGGGTGTCGTAAACGGTGACTATGGGATTAACCGGAGACTGGGCAGCAGCGTCCGTCGAGTACATTAACAGTTCAACTGCGATCACCAATCCGTCTGCCAAGCGTGGCGATTAAAGCAAAACTCCCCAATGAGCACACCCATACCCGTTGTTGTGGCGAGAAACAATGATGACGAATTAAGTAAAATACCCATCACATTTAATATAACTAAATTTTATTCTTCTTTTCTTTTCGTGTGGTGGTGGTGGTGGTGGCAACCTTGAGTCAGAGTTGTTCAAATCACTCAAAGACACACAAAGACCTCTGACTTGGGTTAACGACTGATGCCTAATGACAACCAGGACCGACGATACGTGTCCTCCGTAGCACGGAGACGTTCAGTTCAAATACCACTATGCGGTCACCCATCCATAGACCGACCGCGCCATGTGTTGCTAAACCCTACCGATCGTAAACTCCTCAGTGAGTGCAACTGGCTGTGAGCACCTCAACGTTTTATTGTACATCATATGATATAAGTGTGCCATCCACTCCGTAACAGGTTATTACAGTGATTGAAATTAGAAACAGAGATGTTGTATCGCTCTAAAAGACAATATTATGCTTCGCCACAACACGTATCGAATTATGATTTTTCGAAATACTATCTTCAACTTAAAAAGAAGGGTGATGATTGTTTATGATATGATGGTGATGAGAGTTAGAGTAAATAATACTTATTCATTATTTAGTTAAATTCCGTGTGGTGTCCGGATCAAGAATATAACAACATCCCTTCTCCATCCCCTGGGTATCGTAAACGGCTACTAACGGAATCTTATCCTAAGGGATGGGCAGCAGCGTCCCTTCCGTAGAATAGCAGTTATGCTGCGCTCACCAACCCGCCTGCGAAGCCTGTTGAGTACTACGAAAAAAGGACGACACAATTTTGTAAGTCTATGACATTTGTTCGGCAATGGACGTCATCACCATCATCATATCAGCCAAAGGACGACAAAATGACGACACAATTATGAAAATCTATGGGGGAGGCCTCTCTTTAGCAGTGGACACCTTTGGCTAATACGATGATGATAAAATTAAATATTTGTGATTTTTAAGAATATGAGCAATTTGATCGGTTAAAACTCGCAACTAGGGAGTCAGTAGGACAGCATTTAGGCTCGGATTCGCAACCCCGATGGGCAGTTATGTCAGTATTAACATTGAAGGCACGGTTGGTGCAGTGGCTGATACAGTCGGCTGCTGCGCTCCAGGTCACGGGTTCGATTCCCGCACGGAACAAATATTCGTATGATCTGCAGGTAGTAGTTTCCGGGTCTGGCTGTATTGTGTGTGGGATTTACATCTGTAAACGCATCCACGATACAGGATAAATCCTAGTGTCGGGCAACGTATAAAAAAAATATTCTCAAAGGATTTAAATTTATTTTAATATCAAACGATATCGTTAGTATCTCGTTCCTGAACATTACCGCGCTAATGCATCAATGTTTGCAGGCGGTATCCCACACGACTATCTTATAGCAAAATGGAGGTGTGTTATCAAACGCTTTTAATTGAGCAGAAATTATTTTGAGACGTGTAACTCGAATCTTAAGATCTGTCTCGTAGATACGAAGTAAGTCCCACAAGATAAACTTCGGTAACATGTTCAAAGTACAATTTATATAGACAGTGTTATGTAACTTTTCTTCAGATAATGTCTGCGATAGTTTTATTTCTAGCATGAACGCCTTGACTTGTGTAGGCGTTTTAGATAGAGACTTGGGTTCAGATTGAGAGGGTCGCGTAACTAGATTATTTGTATGAAACATTATGGTAATGTTATGTCTTAGGTTTTCTCGATTATTACTCACTATAATAAAACGCAAGATAGTAAGAATATAGCACCACTCCATCTCCCCCCGTGGATGTCGTAAAAAGCGACTAAAGGACTCTAAACCGGAGAGGGATGGGCAACAATTCTGCGTTTACCAACCCGCCGGCCCAGCGTGGTCAGTATGGCAAATTCCCTTCAAAATGACGACACGCGGAATACGTTATACGAATACGTTTTTGCTCAGTAGTAGACGTCTCTTGGCTGATATGATGATGATGATGATCGATATACGGATTGTACCCTTGAAATAAAGTTTTTTTTTGTGGGACCCTATTTATAAAGGCATTTCTCTCGGTTGACGCCGAAAATACGAACACGTATAATATCAAACTAAAACAAAACAACACATAAACTTCTGTAACCGCATACCATTCTAATTAATGACTACTCAAAAGTGGTTTATCTAAGTAACAATGGCTATGCCTTCCAATTCCTTTCGGAGGAATGCTACAGATCAAAGAATAATTAAATAAAATGTTTTTGCTTTGGTACAAACTAACGAGGCATTTAGAATGCAATTTATGTCAAATAAACTAACACGTGGTAGGACAATAAATAGATCTTTGTCGATGGTTGCGGTGTGGGTGCTTTGATGAGCGGCGCGGGAGCGATTTTTTAGTAAGGCTTTTTTGCAGGTGTTTAGAATTGATCAATGTGAGACGTTCATAGCCACTTGGACTCAGTGACCGGTAAATGAAGAGGTTAAGAAAAGGGGAGAGGGCTATAAGATTGACTGTGAGTGTGGCTTGTCATACATAGGGCAAACAAAGCGTAGTATAGCCACTAGGTTAAAAGAACACATAGCTGACGTCAAGCATAGACGCTCCACAAAGTTTGCAGTGTGCGAACATGCATTAGACAAACCCAACCATTTTCTTCGTTTCGATCAACCTCAAGTCCTCGCGAAAGAGAACCGATATGTACCAAGAATGTTTCGTGAGGCTATTGAAATTAAAAAGCATCCTAATTTTAATAGAGAAGATGGCTGGCAGGTACCACCAGTTTGTAATCCAGCTATTAAAATAATAAAGTCCCAAACCAAATACCACACTAAAAAACCTTAAGACACTGTGAGTGATCACTGGGTGCGTCAAAATAATTTTTGATTATAATTGTACGGCAGATAAAATAAAATAACTTTTAAAATCTGTAACGACGCCTGTCACCTTAGTCATCCTGCGACCACGAACCCTGCAAAGTGTTCGAAACGTCAGGAAAAACAAAAATCTAAAATATACGCGATAGAATCCGGTTAAAAGTGTTTTATTATAAGGTTAAGAAAAGCTGGGCGCGGTTAGTCCATGGATAGGTGACCGCATAGTGGTATTCGAACTGAGCGTTCCCTGCTTCGGCGGGCACGTAAGATCGTCGGTCCCGTTTGTTGTCATTAGAAGGCAGTCTTCAAGCCAATTTGGAGGCCTTTGGGCTTTCCTCTCAAGATTGGCCCCTAACCAGACGAGTTAATAAGAATAATGTGAGAATGTACTAACTGTTGGTTCTTCATACCTTAAGCCAGGTTAGCGAGCTTTAACTGTAACCGTTGCAGCCACAGAAACCCGATTTAAATGTGTACGCGATTTCCACATCCAATGATCCGAGCCAATGAGCTACACTATTCTAAGTGTATGTTCTGAATTTCACCATGTCTTCCGTACTACGCCAATATGTTGTCAATTTTCTGTTTGCAGGTCTCCCCGCTTTTACTCTTCACAACACCAATTTTTGCCCAAGCGTCTTCCTTCAAGTGCTTCTTATACAATTTTTCTCCTGCTGGTTCCATACTGGATGCTCTTGGAACTCATCTAATAACAGACATTTATCCTTCATAACGGTTCATATCACTCATAACGGTTACTAAAATAAGGAAAGGGTTCGCAGTCGGTTACAGCACCCACCTACGAGAGTGCTGCGAGCACCCTTTGATTTGCGATAAAAACCGATAGTTAAACACTATCGCTCGCCGCGTAACGTTACACGCATGACTCGGGACGATTCGGGAGATACGTCGAGTCCTAACCGCAGACTTATCGTAAGCGACAATTCTTAGAATTAGCTTTTTGTATCAAAATCTCCATAGCTTACGATACAAATTTCAAGTTCATGAAATGGTCGCTTACAATAAGTCGGTGGTCAGGGCTCGGCGTCCTCACAAAGATTTTTGGTTACCTACAGTAATGTGTTCGGTTACAGCTCGTGCTCGTGAGTACCCGGCTTCATAAATGTTCTTGGGTATGATCAGAATATATATTTACCTGGTATATCGTCCTGGTACAATCTCTTAGACACATTTTACGACAGCCGCTGGTGGTTGAGAGAGGGGATAGTTAAATCTTGACTGCGATCCACTCGGTCAAAGTACCCATACGTGTTATTTTATAGAAATGGTAACTTTCATTCCTCATTTCTCGTCTAATCATTGCGGTAATAAAATATTAAAAAGGTATTTATTTAAACAAGACATTGGTGACACCTTATTCATTTAGACACACAAATTAATTTACCTAGATCCTTGTACCCTCAGGCAAAAGATTGATTCAAAGCTTTCCTGAAACATAATCACTGTTGTCTAGACAAGTCTGATAGAAAATAGACAGACATGTCAATTACGTGCCACATCATGTGTTGCTAGCTGGCTTGTACAGGTGATCTATTACATGATAAAAGATCGGCAGAAAAGGATAATTGGAACTTAAGATAATTTTATATAGATATTTATACCTATTAGAATAATTTAACAAATAAAGTTAGGCCCTTTACGTAATAGGCGTAATGCGATAAAAGGGAATCATATTTATGATTGATTCCAGTAAGGTTTCATAAGATTACTTTTTTTTTTTATAATTTATGTACACACAGAGTGAATTGGTTACAATATGTAATGATACTTGAGTAGAAAGGTACTGCTTATTTCAAAAAGAAATTTCTGCCAGCAGACCTGCGATAGGAGACGAGATTTTTAAAGCGTAGACAACAGTGTATAAAGGTAGAAGAGGAGAAATAACATAATATTTTGCGTATATCTTAAACTTAAGTAATATAATACATAGTTAAACAACGATACGATAAATAAAATAGTACAATATACATACATATGAATAATTAATACATACAAAATAACATAATATAAAAATATTCTTATATACAACACAAATTAGGAGGAAAGGTAACTCTTTAACGCTTCTTTTAAAGACAGAAATAGTTTTCAAATCGCGAATGTTATGCGGCAGTGAGTTCCACAATCTTACTGCATGCACGGAGAAAGAATATGAATAAAAATCAGTTTTATGAGGTAGGAATTTAAGAAGGGTTTTGAGGTGGGATTTGCACGGGGTGTCAATATGATGAACGTAAGAGAAACCCTCTCGCAAGTAAGAGGGATATAAGGGGTTGTGCAGGATGTTAAAAAGGATACATAAAACTCGACTGTTCCTGCGAAGGCGGATTGGGAGCCACTTGAGCTGCTTGCGGAAGTGAGAGACATGGTCATACTTCCTAAGACCAAAAACAAAGCGAATACATCGATTTTGCAAGCACTCAAGCTTGTTTAAAAGCTCCTCATTGGCATCTAATGTTTGTCCAATGAATGTTTTGTGGTTTCCGGGCTAAGAATCCCTTGTGGTGTCCGAATTAAGAATATAGCACCACTCCATCTCCTGCGGTGAATGCCGTAAAAGGTGACTAAGGAATTCTGAACCAGATGAATGGGAAACAGCGGTCCTTCTATGGAATAGTAGCCATACTACGCTGATCAACCCATCTGCCAAGCGAGGTGAGTACTGGCAAATGATTCCTAAAATGACGACGCAATTGTGGAAATCCATGCCCCCATATATTTCCACAATTTTCAGAATTACCTTTGTTCAGAAGAGGACGTCTTTTGGCTGAGATGATTATTTATTTTGTATAAATAGAAAAATTAATCGGTACGGTTCAAACATGACTCCTGTAGAGAGATAACTAAAGAGAACATATGGAAGAAAGGGAATGAATCACCAATTCTAGAGCAATATTACAACAATCACCATGCAATGGACGCGGAGTTGTAAATTTAATTAGTGCTAAAACTCCTTCATGGCCTCAGCCCATTCATGTTTTCTGTTGAATATGGTTGAACACAATGATATCACAATTATATCACCAAACACGCTCCCTGCGCCAGAACGGCACGAACGGCGCTCGGAAGTTTCAGACGGCAAGCTCAGCGGTGCGTTCTCGTGCTGGGGGCGCAAGCTACTCATGCTACAGCAGAATGCTCAAAATTACATCACCGAGGTCGTCTTGCCGCTCTGCAGAGCCTGGTTCTAAATGAGCGTGCGCGTCACTTTCCACCTGATACAGAACATAATTGTTTCGGTGCGTACCTGTACAGGATAAGACGAAAGGTCATGGCACAGTGACACAACTGTGAGACAATCCGGATTCCGCACAGCACACGCTTGGAGAGTGCCCTGCGCGGGCTGCTGAGCGGCAGATCCTGATTGATCGGATCGGGCAAGATCTCTCTCTACCAGCAGTCGTATTGGCTATGCTGGCAGAACATTAGCACACGGGAGAAAGATGCTGCCCATCATCTTAATATCAACCTTTAGTCGCTTTTTCCTGTACACCTGGGTGGAATGGGTCGTTTACTATGTGCCTGAAACCAAACGGAACTCTACTTTAAAATAAATCTGAGCTATAACCTCGAGATATGAGTTGTGCTCGGAAAATGGCGACTGTTACGCCCTTCACACTTAATTCATCCATGGGTAAATTGTGGGAAGAGGGATTTGGGTACTCTCAAGCAATCACATAGCAATCACATTGGAGCCGCCCTATGGTGCTACGGCCTTAAGCATATAGCGGAGGAGATAGAGAAGTATAAAGCGGTGACCCTCTCTAGTGGAGGGGGAATGATTGTAATAAAGCAAGAAACGCCTCGGTCTTAAAGGATACTCCGGCCGTCTCATGAGAGTATGAATTAATAATTTGGTACTGTTATTCCCGCTCCGCTTGTCACTATGTCCGCACCATATAAGTTAGCGAGCGGTCAACAGCTGCCTTCACGAGTGGATTAAAACAATTGATTAATTCAAGTGCAACTAACTGAATGGGATTTCTGGATGCCTTCCAAATGTCCCCAGCCAAGCTTTGTGCCTGCTTAGTGCACTAATGTGTTAGCTCCTTGTATTTCGCGATAATAGATCGTTTGTTGAATGAATAGATATTCTATTCGGTAGTTGTAAATTTCCATGTAGGATGTGAGTTGAAACATTGTTACTTATACATCAACATTCTTCTTCATTCTTTTCTTTTCATCATTCTTAAACTGGACTTTAGAGCCATTTAGACGGCGATTGGATGGTGATGGAGATTGCCGTGTGGTGCCAGCTCAGAATACCACCACTCCATTTCCTCCCGTTGGTGTCGTAAAAGTCGACTAAGGGATTAGCTGGAGGATGGGCAGCAGCGTCCTTCGAGTACATTAACAACTCAACTGCGATCGTCAACCCGTCTGCCAAGCGTGGCGATTATGACAAAACCCCCCAATCAGCCCACAACACACCCATATCGATCGTTGTGGTGATCTTTGGGGGAGGCTTGTGTCTAGCAGTGGACTTCATTCGGCCGCAATGATGAGACGGCGAGAATCAGCGACCAATTCAACAACTGAGCTGTTTAAAAAAAAGTTTTGGTCTTTACCATACTAACAGCACATGCACCCAAATTCTGAACAATCATTTGTTGGCCACATAAATATTTGATCCGAGTGATGATCGACCCACGACCAGTATCGCAGAATGTCAAGCACTGGGCCAATACACCAGTCTGATGCCGTCCTGGTCCAATTGGTTTCCTTAATTGTGTTATCTGATATCTGCCGCATTCCATCAATTAACTCAATCGGCGACTAAATATAGGCAATGTGAGCCTATAAACTTGGAGCATTTGGACCTTGGTATTGGACTGATCACACTAGAAGAAATTTAGTGATTTAGATAGACCTTTGTATCACTCTCTGAATCACTCAATTTTACATTGAGTTTAGATTTTTTTACATTCAGTGTTTGCTTATTACTTATTATCTCATTATCTGTCACAAAGCCAGACATAGTTAAACATCTATTGAGGCTGCCGGCAATTAACAATTAATAGATTTAGAGGTAATAAATAATAATAATAATAAATAATAATAATAATAAATAGTTTATTTTCAGTAACTTGTACAACTTCTACAATATATCTTGTTAGGGTCTCCTTTTAAGTATACAAACGATACCTGTGCTAGGAAGCCCTGCTCTTCGTAACTAGTGCAATAAAATGTAGGAGTGTGCACGCTAACAGAAATTTGGTACATAATAAACAAAAAGAACCAAAAATAGTTAAATAGCTAAATTGAAAAAGTTAAATAGTATGATACTGTGTGTGCGTGTGTGTGTTTGTGTTCGTGAGTGTGTGTGTGCGTGTGTGCGTGTTCGTGTGCATGCGTGAGTTTGTCTTAATTTAAGAAACAGTTTGTAAGAGAGCTTCAGTCTCATCGTAACTCATGGTCTTCAGCCAGCATATCATAGTCTTTTTACATTCCTGATAGCACATGGGGTAGATATTTAAATATTTATTGATTTTATTATAGAGATAAACAGATTGCGCAGTGTATTGCCGTTTTGCATAAGATGTGTTTACAGAGATTAACGGAGCCACAAAATGTTTCCTTCTTTTTTTGACTACACTGGGATCGTAGGGTAGGGATTTATGAACTTTTAAAACAACATGAAGAATATATAACTTCGTGATTGTAAGAAGGTCACTTAGTGAGTAAAGGTTTTCGGTAGGGAATCTATACGGTTTGAAATACATTACCTTCAGTAGTGCTCTTTGTGCTCGCTCTAGTTCAAGGAATTTGATTTTTGTTTGATTATACTATTAATAATGACCATTTTTGATATGTGAAATGTTTAAGTGCGCGCCTAGACGGGGTAAGAACGGCTCCTGTGAAACGTCGCCACGCGACATTCGGCAAGCCTCATGCCTCGTCGGCTCTCTCCGCCTGGTCACTTCGACTCGTCGATCCGCACCCACCATTTTTATGTGCGTTTCGGTGTACCGGTATCTAACTTTTGTAAAAATATATATGTTGTTAACAGATATTTGAAATATATTACCTTTGAGCGTTTTTTTATTCAAAGAAAATACTTATTTTATTATCAAATATTAAATTTTCGAAGTTTCACATCTGCTAGGGGTCCCACGGCAGACCCCTGCCTTCGCTGTATGGCAGGGAGCCTCGGGGGTCGCGGGTGCAAAGATTGGGGAGTTTGCATGCGAGTCCGAGCGACCACCGGGAAGACGAAGGGGCGCACGTGGCCACGTGCCACCGTGTACGCAGCACAGCGCACAGCAAGGTATGGGGGGATCCTTTACAATCCTCCCCGAGAGGTGACTGGGGGGGCGGCCTTTTTACAGTCGCCTTCGCTATGCTAGAGGTGGTGAACGCTTTACAGTTACGCCTTCCGAGATGTGCCTATAGGCGTGGCACCAATGGCGGAATGGAGTACTTCCACTGGGCCGGGCAAAAAAAGACGTCTGGCGGCAGTACATACTATTTCATGATTCTCTTGTCTTTAAAAATAAGTTTTATAGTCAGCCTCATAAGGACGTTGCGGTTAACCGGTTAATATTAATTATATGCTACATACAATCGATTGAAAAAATAATCCCAATAAAGTTCGCTTTGAGAAATACTCTCAAATTCCCTGATAAAAACCAATAACAAAATCATTTCATTATCTGTATTCCCCATAAAAAGTTGTAACTTGATAGCTTTATTATCATACCCCTTCATAGAACCCGTAATTGAAACGTTATAAAACAAGTTCAATGTTTTTTTCCGAAAATCCAATACATTGCATTACTAAGTACGCCGTAGATAAAATAAAAATATTTTAATTCATGTAAAACCATGTAACCGTTTGTTGCCGGCTCAGAATACCACCACCCCATCTCCTCCCGTGGGTGTCGTAAAAGTCGACAAAGGGATTAGCCAGAGGATGAGCAGCAGCGTCCTTCGAGTACATTAACAACTCAACTGCGATCGCCAACCCGCCTGCCAAGCGTGGCGATTATGGCAAAACGACCCAATAAGCACACAACACACCCAAACCGGTCGTTGTAGTGATCTTTGGGGAAGGCCTGTGTCCAGCAGTGGACTTTATTCGGATGAAATGATGACAGAGAGCTAACTAAACGTGAGACTGATGAAAATGTTACGATCTCAAACTAACTTTCTTCCTCACCCAATTACCTAAATGGCTACCGTTCATAACATTATTTATACCAAGTCGTTAAAGTGCGTGATTAATTCATATTTATAACGTCAAAACGTGCCAAAAGCCGTCAAATGGTTTTTCTTTACGATAGTAGTGCGACGTACGACTTATGTTTCCATGGTCGGGGGTATGAGAAAAATACAAGGTTTTGTGCCAAGTCCCTTATGGACGAGGCACTTATCCGTCACAATAGAATTTGTGTGTAGTAATACAATGAACTATTCCTCTAGAGAGAGATATTTAACTGAATTCAATGTGAATTCATAGGAATTTATTTAGGCTTTGAAATACAATGCTATATAATATTTAAATATTATTTTTTCTAAAAAAACTATATAGGTTAAAAATACTAGCCATGTGCAAGTGCATCAGAAGTCTACTCATAAGGTTTAAGATCAGAAGTCTTGTGTTCCGGTGAACTTTTATTAGTTAACTCGACCAAAGATTTTAGAATTTTTTGGGTTATGTTGTTACGGGCATATATACAAACATATTAATAAGTTCTAGGGGGAAATACTTCTAAGTGCAGCGAAAGCACGAGCGAATACCTGTCCTAACTTAAAAACACCTTACGGTACTAGTCCAGGGGGCCTAAAAAGGCCGCTTTAGCAGAATCATAATATTATGAATCACATTAAATATCACCACATGGTATGGAAGGCCTAAAAAGACCGTATTAGGTTTTATTTATAAGGCATAATAATGATCTCGATGCGATTCACATTAGAAATCACAAAATGGTCACTTAATTATAACTGACTATTAACGTGACCATTTTGTGATTTCTAATGTAATTCATATTATGATTCACCTAAAGCGGCCTTTTTAGGCCCCCAGGACATCCCTCCGCAATATTACACACGTAACAAACAGCCATACTCTATGGTGAGATTA
The DNA here is from genome assembly GCA_947459985.1 of Diloba caeruleocephala. Taxonomy (NCBI): domain Eukaryota; kingdom Metazoa; phylum Arthropoda; class Insecta; order Lepidoptera; family Noctuidae; genus Diloba; species Diloba caeruleocephala. Next base: position 9,694,377 of record OX381629.1, read on the forward strand.
TCGCTTTATTTTTTGTCGTATTTACATTTCAAGAGAGACTAAAATCTTGGTGAAGATTTACCGGAACATAAGGTATTCTAGACCGGTAAAATTCCGCTCGCGGCCGTGGTCCTGTCCATGGTCTGGGGAAAGAGTACGTGGGAAGCCATCGCCTCCTTTAGCGCAGAGGTGATGTACTCAAAAGAGGCAGCCGAACGGAAGAGGGAGCAGACCACGTCCTCTCTCCGTCCACAGAAGACGCACTGGGTCGGGGTCTTCATGAGATGCGGCCTACGGGCGACAGACTTGGGGCAGTCTGATCAGATCAGAGACGAACCTGAGACCGTGCGCCCCTTGTTCCACGCCCGCATCTCTAGAGGATTGTGTAACTGGTCAGGCCGCAGAAAGGAGTGGGGTTTGCCAAACTGTATTGCGGGTCAAAACCTGCTGAAGTGCTGTGAATCCCGCACCCCCAGTGAACGAACAACGTGTTGGTTTTTCCGGTAAGGACCCGGTACATAGTTTGTCTTCCCCAGTATAAAATACGTCTGTAAGCATTTACTCACAAAAAAGTCCTTTAAGATGATGATATTGTTATTGATATTGGCCGGGGTTCGGGATAAATAATTAATATCGCTTATAAAACTTACAGGATAATTGCCTGGTATTCCGCTTGTTCTTCGCTGTGTCGCAGAGTAAACTCAACTGTCTGTCGTTCCCTCGCGGCCACTGTATATATGGGCTAACCGATACTTTGTAGAAAATTCCAGAATGTTCGCTTTCTAGAATTTCTAGAATATGTGGTACCGCTACTAGACACCAGACGGCGCCACATGGAATGATCCCGAACATTCTGAAAGTTACTACAAACCGTAGTACAGCTACTAGATAACAGATGGCGCTACGTGCCTTGTTTACGAAGAACTATCTAGAAGACTCCATGAGTTTCTACACGCCTTAGTATCGCTACTAAACACCAGATGGCGCCACGTTCCGCTATTTTCTATCGGATGGCGTAACAATATGAGTGTTTAAATTGTTAACCGTATAAACAAATTTTAACGTACCGCAGTGGGACTCCTTTTATGTGTAGATAACAATTATACTTTTCAATGGATTTAATTAAGTGAACTAAATATTATGGACCAACAGATACCGCAAGCTTTATTTTGGTGTCATCATAGTAATCCTGCAACAAACCAAAATTAATTATTACAATGTTTGTTTTGAAATATTATTAGATATATTTGGTTTTATAAAAAAATGTTTTATTTCCCGTAATATTATAATATCATTCTATATTGAGGGTAATCTGCGCTTGCTGCGGTGTTCCCTTGGATTGGTGACCATTAATTCCACGTCAAGACCTTTCCTTGCTTCGGAGGACACTGTTAAACACTTTTGACATTGTAGGTATATGACATTTTGAGTTAACTGAAAGCCGCAGACAACTTGTGCCAGAAATTGAGAGTAATTTAGGCAGTCTCCGACTGGGGACGACCAATTTTAGTCCAATTTAATCCCCCCAAGACACACAAAAACCCTATTTGCCGTAGGTCCATAATTGCAGAACACGTCCAGGTAACAGTATTGGAATCTTTGGTGTCGACATTTCCAGCAGCGTCCAGTTTCGCACGCATTTAGATGATAAGGCAAAGCTGGTGTCCTAAAAACTCGGTGTGCTCAATAGGGCAACTCGGTATTTCACATCGGGGCAAAGCCTGCTGCTTTATGAGTCACAAGTCCGACCTCATATGGAGTACTGCAGCCATTTATGGCATTTACCATTTACAGCATTACCTTTTCTTTTTTTTTATTGGTGCTCAGTGGAAATTCTTATGAACTTCCTTCGCCCCGGGGAAGGGTGAAGGGGTATGCCAGACTCCTACCGGCTAAAACCACTGGAGCGGTCATCTTCGGCACCTAAGGGAGGCTCCAGGTCCTCGTATGATCTCACTAGAGCCGCCCACTGGTGCCACGCCTATAGGCACATCGGTGAGAGGGTGACTGTAAAGCGGTCACCCCCTCGAGGGGATTGTAAAGGATCCCCCAAAGCATCCCACGGCAGCACGTGACCACATGCGTGCTCTTGGGTCGCTCGGTGTGGGCACGCAGATTCCCCAATCTACGCACCCGCGAACCCAGAGGTCCCCCCGCCTTATAGCTACGGCAGGGGTTTTTAGGCGTATGAGAATTAGGCGCCAAGGTGGTTGTTACCCCGGCGCCGTCTCCCCCTTCTTGCGCGAGAGTACCTGGATACCAGCTTGGACCCATTGATTCGATACAGCTTCTGTGCAGTTAGGATTGTCAACGATCTCAAGCTCACAAGTGATCTAGAAACCCCTAAGTCTGAGAAGAGACTTTGCCTCCCTGTGTGTGTTCTACCGATGGTACAATGGACTGTGTTGTGAGGAATAGTTCGATGCCAACGGCTACTTTCTACCATCGCATCTCCCGCCATCGGTGGGGAGTTCATCCACATACCCTACAGCCAAAATGATCTCGTACGGTACGGTTTTTTTAAACAACTTATTCCCGCGCTCGATCTCGTTGTGGGATCAGCTCCCTTCCAAGGTTTCCCCAAGAGACTACAGCATGGGGCTCTTCATTAAGTGCATGAAAATATTTTTACAGGGTAGTAACACGCGAGTGGTACCTTTGGTGTTCAAGGGTAACCACTTACCTTCAGGCGGTATGATCGTTTGCCACATATTTTCATAAACTTTATTTTTATGATTTATAAGTGATTTTGATTATAATTATTTGCCGTGTGGTGCCGGCTCAGAATGTCGCCACCCCATCTCTTCCCATGGGTGTCGTAAAAGTCGACTAAGGGATTAGCCGGAGGATGGGCAGCAGCGTCCTTCAAGTACATTATCAACTCAACTGCGATCGCCAACCCGCCTGCCAGGCGTGGCGATTATGGCAAAACCCACCAATGAGCCCACAACACACCCATATCGGTGGTTGTGGTGATCTTTGGGGGAGGCCTGTGTCCAGCAGTGGACTTCATTCGGTCGAAATGATGATGATGATTCTTTATAACAAGAAACTCATCAGATGTAGGTATAAATCATCGCGTGTTGAACACGGTCTAATAACGCCACATCTATATTTCCAATGGATTTCCATCTCAATACCGGCTTAACATGCACTATGTGATAGTAATATAATATCTTAAGTGCTATACCGTCCTTTAGACAACTTTTGTACGCTAATTTATCTAACCGCACGACAAAATGTACTAAGTTTATCGGTGCTATATTATAGGTCGGTCAGGTCGTCTAGATAAGGTCACAAGACTCGTGTATGTTCTATACAAGACTATTGAAACGCTTTTCATAGAGTAATTTGAACTCACTTTGACATATACTAGAAATTACGCGTATTGAGTAGGTTGAATTAATGAGAGTCCATCAAGGTGTGGTTCTAGACAAAAAGGCTACCCCAATACACTGCTTGGTCTGGTCGTTTAAAGGGGAGCCCTTTGTTCAGCAGTGGACGTCTTTTGGCAGATATGATGATGATTCTCGCCTAAAATAACGGCGCACAATTGAAACAATAGAAATTCGAATGATAAAATAGCACTATCGCTTTCTTAGCGGTAAACGACTTGTGTCTTGGTGGGATTAAAGAGGACTATTTTTCATCGTTGGTATCAGAGACTATTAAGAGGACTCTCGAGTTCAGACACAAGTTTTCTATGGCTTTCTCCAATACGGGATGAGATAATTGTCCCCACTGTACTGCCATTCGCATAACAATTAAAGCCATTGATAGACAGCATATCATTGACATGCAGTAAGAACAATGTTGGGGACAGCATGGAGCTTTGGGGGTCGCCAGCGTCCATGGTATCAGAACAACTGTCATCAAAAACGGCTATTTACCTTCTGATAGACAGCAACCTGGCAATCCAGTTGCACCTTCCCTTGGGTAGTCAGTATGATGTAACTTTGATAGAAGACCGCGGTACCAGATCGAACGCCTTCGCTACGCCTAGGCTAACAGCCAATGCCTCAATAGTGTCAGCTTTGCTGGCAGAGCATTAAAATTGGAGTGCAACGGTCTCCTTCTGTGAGAGCGTCATGCTGCAGAAGGAGACCACAGAGCGTGATTGAGAGAGAGCCGATCCCGCACGGAGAAGGACTAGACGGCAACGGGGTTATAACCGCCCCAACGCTCAGGTCCAACATGCCTTATTCCCCAGCTGTCGTTATATGGCGGGAGGCCTCTACAGTCGCGGGCGTAGGAATTGGGGAGTCTACGTCATACCGAGTGAAACCTGGAAGACGGTGGTGCGCACATGTCAAGTGCCGCCGCGTGCGCAGCACAGCGCACAGCGAGATAAGATAAGATAAAAAGATTTTTATTCATTTAAACCATTAATAGCACTTATGTTTATTAATAAGACTTTAGTTGCCACGTTCCAAGATGTAGATTTCCTATGGAGAAGAACGGGCAAGAAACTCCATGGTTACTCTTTTAAAATTATATTACAATATTTAAATACATAATGTTCTCGAAAATTCAGGTTATATAAAGACAATGTTCCTACATTAAACATAGTAAAGTCTAAACCTCTTAAAAGTGTCAATATCAAATTATAAACCAGTAGAAAATATAAAATTAAAAAATTAATATAGTATTAAGTTTAGGTGTAAATAATTAATAATAATAATGTCACGCCAAAAAAAAAAAAAAAATTATAAAAAAAAAAACATTTTATCTAGAAAAATTAAATAAAAATACTTCGGGGGATACTTTACAACCCTCCCAAGAAGTGATTGGGGGGCGGTCTTTTTACAGTCTCTCCCATCCACTAGAGGTGGTGACCGCCTTACAGTCATCCCTTCCTCTAGTGTGATCGTAGAGTGAGCTTCCCTTCGGTGCCGTAAATGATCGCTCCGATGGTTTTAGTCAGTAGGAGTCCATACCCTTCCACCCTTCCCCGGGACGGGATTAGTACATGATATATTCCCATCGGGAAAAAATCAATAAAAGTAGGTAGGCCTCTTACTACCCAATCGGGGTAAGCGTAAAAGTTATAATTATATTGATTAACCTAACCGTAAATAACAAAATTGAATTCACAACTCATGTTTCTCTTCATAGAGTTACAAACTTTGATAAACTTGTATTATATATTCATTTACTTCGAAAGTAGGTGTCAAAATTTATAATCTGTATTTTAGACAATAGCGGTTATTTGGAGGCGTAAAGTTACAAAACTAAACTGATTAGTTGGAATAACGTTTTCATTCAAAATTTAATTGACTATTGAAGTAATGGAAATTATAATATTGATACCGCAATTTAAGTTTTGATTATGAATAATTAATGATTTAATACTATCAGACAAGAAGATGCTTTATATGGATGGGTTATTTACCCATCAAACTCGTGAACCACGGAGTGTTGTGACGTCAGTTAGTCATAGGTATATCATGTGTGATCCCGTAAATGTGCTCTGCCACCTCATCATCATATCAGCCATATGACATCCACTGTTGAACAAAGGCCTCCCCCACAGATTTCAACAATTGTGTCATCATTTTGGGGGGAATTTGCCATTAGTCACCACGCTTGGCAGGCGGGTTGGTGAGCGCAGTATGGCTAACGTTCCAAAGAAGGGACGCTGCTGCCCATCCCTCTGGTTTAGAATCCCTTAGTCGCCTTTTATGACATCCATGAGGAGGTGGAGTGGTGTTATTTTCCTAATCCGGACACCACACTCTGCCACCAGTGTTGCCACCTGATAAAAATTAAAGTCACTAGATCAACGCCCAAAAGTCACCAGATTAAGCTAAATTCGAAGCAAAAGTCACTAGAAATCCCAAAAAATATATTTTCTGTATAAAAAATATTGTAATGCCATCTATCGAAGTCCAGTAGCCCATTCGTGACCGGGGCTACATGGTAATTTTTACATGTATTACCGCTGTAATACATGTAAAAATTACCATGTAGCTCCGGTCACGAATAAGGCTACCCCATCTCGTACCGTGGGTGTCGTAGAAGGCGACTAAAGGAGTTTGGAACCCGGTGGGTACCATTATCATTAAGCACTTTGGGTTACCCGCAGGTGGTGGATATACTACGGACTACTACTACCATACCCAAGGAGGGTTAGTGTCAGGCAAGCGGTCGCCTGCAAAACCTTTTTGCAATATGACTAATATATTTCGTCAACCCCAAGTAACTTGGAACCACGGCAGAAAGAAGAAAACTTGATGTTCAAATATTGTTCAGTAAAAACAATAAACGCTGTGACTCAATCGTTCCTACATACAGACACATCACTTATTTCCTTAAAAGAACCAGACTACAGTTACAATACACATTAAAATATATAATATATCAAGACCTCCTATTTATTACATCAACAGATGGCATGTATGGCAAAACGACCGTAATAATTGCAATAAAGGTTTGTTGTAATCATCATATTATATTTTCAAAACAAGAATATAAATACTAATTAATATTCTACAGAAAAGATTTAGAACAGATGAAGAATATTTAAATATCGCTAGAAGTCGCTAAAAAACAAAAGTCACTAAGCGACAGAATTAAATCGCCAAAAGGGGTCAATAGTCACCAGATCTAGTGACTAAATCGCTAAGGTGGCAACACTGTCTGCCACCTATAAGTTAGCAATCCAGACCTCTCATGAACATCCGTAACCCCAGATAAGTCACTACTGCATTGCCGACTAGCGGTGTGCGTTGCAAACCGTAAACAGTTATTGAAACTATGTATCGCGTCCAATACCTAAAACTATGTATTGGTCTCTTCTGAAACTATTTATCGGGCGAAACACTTTATTCACACAGCATTGGATCGTCGATAAACAGTTACCGAAACTAGCCGAATGACTCCGACCGAGTTATTCCGAAGTAAACCCGACCGATACCGACGATCGCACGAACAAGAAGCGAGATCGCGCATTTATGAATTTTAGTCATTCTAAATAATAATAATAAAAATCACATTTTATTCTATTTTATTAGGAATCATTTTTATGCTGCTATCAAATCTTTGACACGTTATTTAGGTATATCCATCCTTATTGGCACGAGTATAAATTACATATTAGAACTTTGCATAAGACTATAATTTATTGTGTCAAATTATTGTATTTTACCAGTCATAATAATCATTTACCACAGACAAAGAACAAAAAACCAAAGTATAAAATTTTCAGTTGATAGCGAATTTTAATTTGTTTACTATTGATTACAAGTTTCGAAGCAAATACCTAAACCGACACGAAAACGTTTATCATTTCATAAACACTTTATACGCATATCGTCCAATAAATAGTTTTTGAAAATACATAGTTTTGAAACACTTTATACGCATCTCGTCCAATAAATAGTTACCGTAAATACATAGTTTTGTGTTGATAGCATGTTTCAAAGCAAATACCTGAACCGACACGAAAACGTTTATCATTTCATAAACACTTTATACGCATATCGTCCAATAAATAGTTTTTGAAAATACATAGTTTTGAAACACTTTATCGGATACCAATACATAGTTTCGGTTCGGTTCACGCAAAAAGCTTTATTACCCACTTCTATTGCCGACCTTTAAGAGTACACTCTTTTCTTGAAGGTATATATATATAGTATGTACGAATCGGTACAAAATCCCAAAAACCCCAGGAGAGAAATGATAGAACACTTCCTCAGAACGGAGAGAATTTATGCCATGAATATTGCAAAGTATACTAAATTAGCGGTAATGAAACCATAGCGACTTCTAATACACCGTCAACGCCATCTAGTTAGATGCGAAGCAACAAAATTATTCTTACAACAAACATAGTTTAACATAGTATCCATTCGGGAAAAGTCCATTTTCGTCGTACCTCGCAAAAAGTGACGAGCATGTCGCTAGATCGCCAGCGAGGTTGTGAGGATGAAATTTCTGACACAATACACGATGGTGCAAATCGGCGACGGGATGTTAAACAGTTTCGCGGAGTGGAGAAGAGGATGTATGGAGCATGTTAGCGGTGTAATGTAACTAAATTAGCAAATTTGTAATCGTGTAATGCAACGCGCATTACACGATTACAAATTTTGTGTGCGTGTTTTTTTTATTACAGCTCTTTACCCACCATAATTCGTTAGCTTAAGGAGAACGGCTTACTGTAGTGCTTGAGAAAACAGGCAAAGATCTAAAACAATTCTTCCCACTGTGTTACTGTACTCTTAGCCCAAAAATAGTTATATTTTTAAGTGTGACACTCAGGGTGAGATTCAGAAACGAGTCTAAGCGTGAACTTACGCTTCCATCTGTCAAAATGCACTACTTAGGCCCATAATTTTGACAGATGGAAGCGTAAGTTCACGCTTAGACTCGTTTCTGAATCTCACCCTTACTAACCTATCAATGAGGGTGACTACCAATACCAACCAAAGAAGCAACTACTCGTAGTTAAAAAAAAATCTAAGCAATGATATGATGACGGTTTACAGCAATTGTTCATATATGCAAAAGCTTTTTTTTTCTATTCTCCTCCTAGATCTTTTTATCCGAACGTCCGAAGAAAAGAAACGGCGGAACCCTTATAGGATCACTCGTGTGTACAACTTTCGTTATATGAAGTAAGATTTAAATTTACAATTCCTAGCAAATTAACTTTTGATACTCGCCCAAAATTCTTTTTGCTATTTCATTTTTTCTTCTCCCAAATTTAGCATTTTCTATTTTAATTTAACATTAAACGAATGCCTACTGAGCCGAAAAATTAAATAGTAATAAAAGTGAGATTATTCTAACAATATAATTTTATTTGATTACATACGCCTGTGAAGATTTAAGTAAAGGTCATCCAGTAATTTTGTCTCGCTTATTGTACATTAAATGAGAGGTATATTATACGGTTTTCTTTAAAAATATATAAATGTTAACTTTAACTTAACCCGTGGTCTCATCATCATCATCATATCAGCCAAAGGACGTCCACTGCTGAACAAAGGCCTCCTCGTAGATTTCCACAATTGTGTCATCATTTTGGGGGAAATTTGCCATTACTCACCGCGCTTGGCAGGTCAGTGAGCGCTATGGCTACTGATCTACCGAAGGGACGGTGCTGCCCTTCCCTCTGGTTAATCCCTTAATCGCCATTTACGTCAACCACGGGAGGAGATGGAGTGGTGGTATGTTCTTAATCCGGACACCACACGGACAGCCAATTATACCACTGAAACTCAAACTTGGCCTAACTCAGTTCAGATTGCAGATGTCAGTGTGTACGGTTACCTCTTACTAACGGGTAAGCCATTAGTCATCTGTCGTAACTACATTTTTTTTAAATGATAATATCCCTATTACAGTAATATATATCAAAGAATTATCATCATCATATGAACCAAAGAACGTCCACTGCTGGGACTTCCCTATAGATTTCCACAATTGTCTCGTAATTTTGGAGGAATTTGCAGATACTCACTAAAAGAGAGTGGATTGTGCGAAGGCAGGTGTATGGCTACTGTTTCACAGAAAGACGCTAGTGGGACAGCCACTGAGTCTCTTAGTCGCATTTTACGACATCGACGCGATGAGATGGAGTGGTGGTATGTTCTTAATCCGGATACCAAACGGAAAAATAACGTAGGTATATCGTATATTTTATTCGTGAAGATCTGTAATTATTGATTTGTGTGATTGTAATTATAAAATTTATGTTTAATATTACATGCTGTTGATCTTCCTAAAATAAATAAATAAATATCACAGAATACACTTAATATACTTATTTTTGCCTAGGACTGTATGTTTTGTCTGCATCACCCTAAGATCGACTGGTAGAAAATGACTAATGGCGTTAAGTCCGTCTTTGTACAGTTTTAGTGTATAAAGTACTAAATAAAATAAAAAATGACGAGTATTTTTGGCTTGGGATTACATGCTAACCAGGAAGACGGCGGTGCATGTGTTCACAACCCTCAGAGATGACCCGTGTAGACACCACTATGTTTTTGGGTATGACTCTAGATTCAAAGCTACAGTGGGGCCCACATATTCACCAATTGTCGAATATAGTCCTTTGCAGTCTTTATAATACACCAGTTAACTGATGGAGAAACAGCGAAATTAGTATATTTTAGTTATCTATAGTCTAATGAATTATTTTTATGGTATTTTGCAGTGGGGAAATGCTACCGACATTCAAACTAACTTTGCGTTGCAAAAGAGAGCATTCGAGTAATTTATAACCAAAGCATTCGAGATTCTAGGAGGGACAAATTTCAAGAATTCAACATATTGACCGTCGCATCTCAATATGAGAATCAAATTTTAGTTAAAAGCACAAATATAAATTTATGTTCCGAAAAAAGCGACACACGTGGCGTCAATACTAGAAATAAAGAAAATCGTGTTATACCAATGGGGCTCCAAAAAGTTTATAATTCTTTTAGGTGCCAACGTATACGTTTCTACAACAAGATCTCAAGTAGTATTAAAAATCTTACGGCCGAAGACTGAAACGCCACTTAATGTAAGTCCCGCTTTAATTATTTGGGCGTCTCACCTCTTGGGCTCTCAATCAAAAACAGGTTTCCTTAGTTTTAATCAAATTAATTCCGTTATAAAATAAAGTATGTTAAAAGGGTTTCTATCACACAGTAACATATAATAATATGGACGACAAAAAAAAAGATTGGGATTGAGCTGCTCAAATCTAACATACTTATTATTTGCATGATTGTGTTGTTGAATTTGGATATTTGATCGGTCATTATTTTATGTAATTTTAATGTTCTTCTTCTTCTCTTAGATTAAGGCTTCTGTAGAGTATTCCACAATTTCGCTAATGTCAAGTATAAGGCAATGTACGGTATTCAGATTAAGCAATCTTTACATATTCATATAATCATTCTCAAAAATGAATATTTTTTACAAAAAAATGATGTCAATGTCGTACGGTTTTCAATTGTTCCATTTTAATGTAATAATTGCTTTTATATGACATTTAAATATTTTTTTGACATTGATAAAATATTTGTAAATGTCGGCTATGTAGGCTTATACACACTTGCTCTAGTGTGATCTTACGAGGACCCGGAGCCCCCCTTCGGTGTCGAAGATGACGACTCCAGTGGTTTTAGCCGGTAGGATTCCGGCATACCCCTTCGCCCTTCCCCTGGGCGAAGAAAGTTCCATGAAGAATTTCGACTGGACACCAATAAAAAAATAAAAATAGGCTTACTTAATATCTTTCTGTTGCTTTTGGGTATTCGTGTGACCTGCACAAATGTCATGTTGATGGTATTGCTGTGTGATCGATTCTTAAGCTCCCTAATATACGGTTGAGCTACACGATGACAAAATCATGCTTGGCGTTTGTCAGGACAGGTCAACCCAAAACGGCTATGGATTTTGCTTTAAAATCCATAGGCTAATCCAGATGTCTCCCTACATTTTTCTCACGTAATTAGTAGCCATTACTGCAGAGCGGCAATTATAGGTAAAGACCTAATACATCTATACAAATAAATAAAATTGAAGTGTTTGTTTGTTATGTCAAAATAACAACTTTTTACTAAATGCATATGAAGCTTGTAACAAAAAAACATTTTTTTTGTCTGTCTGTTTGTTCCGGATAATCTCCGAAACGGCTGATGAGCTGATGTTATAAGGAGTATCTTAGGCCAATTTTATTTTAGAAAAACTAGTAATAAAATTTAAACCCATGAAATCGAATCCAATATATATACTAATTATACTTATATATTTTAATAAAGTAGATTATTAAAAATAAAAGCGCGGTTATAAAAGTTTCACTGTGGGCAACATCTAGTTGTATCTAAATGTGTCTTTAAAACAGAACCCTTTGAGTTTCTTCTCAGAGGCAGTTAGTAGGAAATGACGGTCATCCAAATTTATTGTCGAGTGGAAGTGTTTCTGGAAACTTACTTGCTAAAATAAAGATCATTTCATTGCAGATGTACCTGGAGGGGTAGCCTCTTTACAGTCACCTCCCCTCCGCTAGAGGAGGTGACCACTTTACAGTCAACTCCTCCGAGATGTGCCTAAAGGCGTGGCATTAATAGGTGGCTCCAGATGGAGATCTCTCAAGTTCCTGGAGCCCCCTTCGGTGACGGTCACTCCGGTGGTTTTCGCCTATCCAGGGCCTCCCGCCGGCCGCCTTTTTCGGGCGAAGGAAGTGCATGAATTATTTCCACCGGGGTAAAAAAAATGCATTACATACATGGCAAATCAAATGGCCATATGTTTGAGTCATAATCTACAACACGTCATAAACGCATCTCACATATGTAACCACTCCATGTTATATATGTCTGTATACCATAATATCTACTCATGAATATGAATAGAGTCGTAACTAGCCTGCCGTGTTTAGGTTTTCCTTAGACATATTTATACTTCCGTATATAGCTCTAGAAGGCTTCGTAAACATCTTTGCAGTTGGTTCATAACAAGGTAGGGAAATAACGATTTTTCCAAGTAGTAATTGTTACTCGAGGGCCTTAAAATGGAAAAAATTAATATTTACTCGCTGTACCAGGAAGGAAGGTATATAAACCTTATACCTCAGCAGTTTATCAGTTTTCCGTTTCATCGGTTCTAGGTCCAAATTCACGGTATCAAAGTTATATAGACCTTTTACGATCTACTTTATTGGGTGATATTGGATTTCACTGTGAAGGTCTAGAAAATATATATTTTGGGTAGTTAGGTACTAGGATCTTTTGTATATACACTGTACTTTTCTACTCAGATGTTTAATTAAAATCTTTCGGCAACTTAGGAGCATTGAACTGTGAATACTTACAATATAATACTGCTGTTATTAATTTCGTTATATTAGTCGATGGAGCGTAGGCTCAGAAGACATTTACGAAATGTAATAGCAAAGGGGAATGCCCACCTGCCATACAAAACAATGCCCGAGATGAACAAAAATGAATTATACACCAAATTGTACTTCATATCAAAGGAGACTTGTTCATTAATTATCTAAAAACAAGGAAAAAGACACTTTTTGTAAAAGATTGGTTATGTCAAGGTTAGGCTACAGAATACATAATAGTACTGACATAGGGATTGATATCCAATAATAAAACAACAAAATAACGTTCTGCAAAGGCAGTCCGTAATTCAAGTAGCAAACGCGAAACAATTAATTAAATCAAGTGAACGAATGAAAAATAAAATGTAATACGAGTACGGTTATGCCAAATTGTCAGTAAGGCAAAGGACATGTGATTCATACAGCCTAAGATAATTCATTGTTTTATAGGTTCTAATGATTTAGAATGATCTAAAACTGATGCGGTTTTTATTTATGGTGAAGTACCTTTGTAATAAAAGTCCATTACCTTTATATGTGTACCTCAGGATTTATTTTAATAGCCGTGCTAGTTTGTTAATATTTGATTAGAAAATAAATAGGTATCCAATACAATTTACTTTGAACTACCTACCTGATATATAAATGTGTTAACGATATATAAAGACGATACACGCTATCACACTTGCAGCACGACACACGCTTACAAATCTCAGTGATACATCTCCTGGCATTTTCCCTATAGATTTGGGTAGGTAAATATTAGATGTAAAACCTATATTTTCGTTTTGTACGACACAAAGTATAGTATGTTTTTCCATCTTTTTATTTATTCTAATCAACGTAATCACCCATGCAATCGATGCATCTTTGCCAATGCAGTGGCAGTTTATCGATGCCCTTCTTGAAGAAACCCGATGGACGGGAGGCGGCAAACTCTTCAAGGGCACATATCATCATATCGGCCATTTATACGTCCACTGCTGAACAAAGGCCTCCCCCATAGATTTTCACAACTGTGTCCTCATTTTGGGGGGTATTTGCCAATACTCACCACGCTTGGCAGGCGGGTTGGTGAGCGCAGTATGGCTACCGATTCACAGAAGGGACGCTGCTGCCCATCCCTCTGGTTTAGATTCCCTTTGTCGCCTTTTACGACATCCACGGGAGGAGATGGAGTGGTCCTTTGTTCTTAATCCGGACACCACACGGAAAAGGGCATATAGCTTCTCGGGTATTGTTTTTTTTTTCCACCAAAAAGTTATCCAGTTTCTAGAAAAAGTAGAAGTCTGTAGTCGCAAAGTCTGGTGAGTACGGCGGATGGCAGAGAGCTTCCAACCCCAGCTCTTGTATCTTGGAAACCGTCTGTTGTGCAGTATAGAGTCGCGCGTTGTCATGCAGGAACAGCAGCGACGAGCGATTGGTCAAAGCAACCGCAACTGCAACAACTGCAACCAGATGTGTGAGCTTCTCCATCATAGTGTTAAATTCTTCGCAGTACACATATGCAGTAATGCTCATTCCGTTTGGTATGAAGCTGTCATGAATCACACCGGTACTAGACCACCAAACGGTAACCATTGTCTTGGCTTGCTTTTGTCAAACAGAATCCATTTTTTATCGCAGGTAACAATGCGGTTCAAAATTCCATCGTTTCTATGCCTGTTGAGAAGCGCAAGCAAGGCCTCGATGCGCACGTTGCGCTGATGATCGTTAAGTTCGTGGGGCACCCATTTGTCAAACTTTTTACTTGCCAATTTGACGCGAAGGAACTAGTATTATTTTGAAGCTAACGTCGAAAGCTGCTGTTAATTCAGCCGTAGATCGAGTATCGTCAGCTTCCACAATCAATCGCCTTTAATTCGTCATTGTCGACCAAAGTTTTCGGACGATCACGGGGTTTATTTTTCAAATCAATATTTCTAGACCGTGTGGTGCCGGCTCAGAATGGCACCACCCCATTTCATCCCGTGGGTGTCGTAAAAGTCGACTAAGGGATTAACCGGAGGATGGGCAGCAGCGTCCTTCGAGTACATTAACAACTCAACTGCGATCGCCAATCCGCCTGCCAAGCGTGGCGATTATGGCAAGACCCCCCAATGAGCACACAACACATCCATATCGGTCGTTGTGGTGATCTTTGGGGGAGCCCTGGGTTCAGCAGTGGACTCCATTCGGCCGAAATGATGATTTCCAGACCGGAAGAGGGCAAACCAATTACGGGTTGTGCGTTCGTTTGTTATATTCGCTCCGTAAACGTCGTTGATGTTGCATGCTGCTTGTGCCGCGTTGCTGCCACGACGGTACTCAAATTCCATAATTACTCTAATTTTCAACGTGTCCATGACGACGAAAAAGATTCAAACGTTATGCATACATTACACTAACAGATAAGACTGATTTTGAATAATGAAAACCATGATAAATAAAATAAAATAAATTTGAAATTAGAATTCATAGTCAAACAAAAACTATTTTTATTTGAAATGGCCAGTACTGTAGAGCGGCAATTTCATAGGTTCAAAGACCTATTATAAAATAATCTAAGCACATAATACTAAGGTATTTGTAAACGAAAAATAAATAATATAATGTTAAGTAGAAAAATACATCTCATACCGTGGGTGTCGTAAAAGGTGACTATGGGATTAGCCTGAGGATGGGCAGCAGCGTCCTTCGAATAAATTTACAACTCAACTGCGATCGCTAACCCACCTCCCAAGCATGGCGATTATGTCAAAATCGAGGGTTTTTCAATGAGCACATAACACACCCGGAACGGTCGTTATGGCGATCTTTTGGTGGGGCTAGTGGTGGACTTTATTCGGCAGAAATAATAATGATGAAGTAGAAGAAAATAAAATATGTAGGTATTTATTGCTATTTCAACCAATGAATAAAAGAGGTGGTACTCTATTCGCAAATGCAATATGATGACAGTAACCAATCACAAGCTGTTCAGCACAACTATATTAAACACCTGTTTAACAATGACAGAATATAAGTAACAAGTTGCCAAAGAAATACACAAAAAACATACCAGTAAAACAATAGATACTGAATAAAAAAGAAACTGAAAATCATTAATAAAATTAACCTTTTCAGTCTTAACTAAGCTCGAACCATGTTTTGTCGCTGTCAAACAAAGATATTGGAAGAATGGAGATATGCCATGTAGTTCAAAATGTATGCGAGCCTAGAATCCAGTTTTCCCCTACCATTCTTCATGGAAACACACTAATGCACACAGTTACAAGTTCTCATCCAATGAACTGAATAAATACAACATTATAATTGGCTACTGATACTAAAACATACACGAGTTTGTAGGTAGCCAATTATGCCGAGCGTACGGACTGCACACGGCAGCCATACCACGCAACGCTTATGTTTATTGGGAGTACCTTTCACTATTCTATTCATTGCGTTTGTTATTCACCAATTGATTGTTAAAAGTGGTAGATAAGAAGTATTTTACAAAAAAATTACTAAAATAATAATGTCGCTATGCTCCATCAATCCAAATATAATATAATAAAGAAAACAATAATTTTTAATTTATTAGTTTTATGGAAAAATACAAGAAAATTCTTTTACTTGCATATTGTATATGATTCCTTCATTGATAAAGTTATTATTTTCGCTTCGATTTCTGCATGTTATCCCCGAACAACACGACACTCTAACAAAGTTTCACTTACGCGATCGAATCTCAACTGATGTTAGATATAACACTGCCGTTGAAAAATATTGCCGTTTTAATAAAACCACAATTATTTTTCGTATGGCCAGGATTGTACATGCCGCAGTGGCGCGGTTACGCCACCGTACCACTTCTTATTTCCTATTTCTGTGCTGTCAAACATTGCTAATACCTACTTCTGACCCTACATCCGTAACAAACTTATGCATTACTAAATCAACAATTAAATATTAAATGACGTTAATGATTCTGTTACTATATAAAATCGTTTGTAACTAGGGTAAAATAGGAATGGATTATCTTCATCATTATCATAATTTCAGCTGAAAGACGTCCACTGCTGAACATAGGCCTCCCCCGAAGATCGCCACAACGACCGGTCCTGCGCTTCACGCATCCAGAGGAATGAATGAGAGAATGTATTGTGGCAGCACTGTATTCAGAATGTCGTCTTCGATAAAGATTTTAAAATATTATTAGGTATCGTTTCGGGCTCTAATGTGATCATACGAGGATCTGGAGCCTCCCTTAGGTGCCGAAGATAACCGCTCCAGTGGTTTTAGCCGGTAGGAGTCCGGCATACCCCTTCGCCGTTCCCCGGGGCGAAGGTAGTTCATGAAGAATTTCCACTAGGCACCAAACAAAAAAAAAGTTATCTTCTCGAAATAAATACACTAAACCGGTTACTTTGTTATGAAATGTGATTCCAGAATACTATTTATAGTTAGAAGGATAGTTACTGCACAAGAAGGCATATTCAGGATTATAAAAATATTTTTACGAGATGTTATCGCGTCCTCGTGACCTTGACAACTGAGTGGCCGAACAAAAGTGACCAATTTAGTATCTACATTTTAACCGGCTCCATTTATTCCGCGCGTATATATAGAATTTAGGACTGTTGGTTATACGCTTTATTATTTTGAAGTTGCTATTTACACTTTTGGTTTGGATATTTAAGCTTTTGGTATAACCTCTTTGTGTTCTAAAACACCGAAGGAAGAGATTAGTGGTATCGTTCTATGTGAAGGGTTTGACTGGGGCAGTACTACCGTCCGGTACTAACTATTTCACCCACCATTACAACTATGCATGAGCGTAGTTGATTTACAGGTGAAGGGCAGGCACAGCCAGTGATCGGGGGTCGCGGGCGCGTAAAATGGAGAATCTAGGTGCTCATACCCAGAGACCCCAAGGAAGGCAGCGGCGAGCATATCACGTCCGCGTGCGTGTAGACGAGTGCCTGGAGTGCCTGCTCCTCTTCGGTGCCGAAGACGACCGCTCCTGCTGCCACTCCCTCGATTTCAGCTGGTAGGAGTCCAGTGTACCCCTCCCACCCTTCTCAGGGGCGGAGAAAGTACATGATGTATTTCAAATGGGGGAACAATAAAAAAGAGGCGAAGGATAGGCACAGTCATCACCATCGCCTCTCGTCTATACCTACAATTGCCACGCAATGCCACGCTATGGAGAAGAGGTTATACGAAGCTGCATGGACGTACTTTTTTCAAGTGATATTACTATTACATATTAATTAGTTAGGTGTGTAAAAAAAGTAGTTTAAAATATGTGAAATAATAAGACACAATAACAATAAACCATACGATTGCTTCTGCAATACACAATCAGAAATTGAGAATTATTAACACAAAAACACTTATCAAGTCAACTAAATTCTCACATTTAGGTACCCTTGGATATTAAAGGATATTAATTATAGCCACCAAAGCTGCTGTAAATTATGTAATTTTGTTTAACATGTAAAAAAATGTGTTCAACATATACACCATAAATAATAAATTCTAACAAGACTTATATCTTCATTCATCGTAATTCAGATTAGTCACTAGATAAACGGATATGTTGTCAATAAGGTTCCAGGAAAGCGGCATGTGTGAAAGATTCAATGCCAAGCGTCCCTGTGTATCCTCACAGATTCCTAAGATATAATTTGCGTCAATATTTTCATCCCTTTCTCTCTATAAACCCGTTCATCTTTTCTATCCAGAAAAGTATGCCAAAATATCGACGCTACACGTTTTCTTCGTTGTTAAAGAACATTGTATGGTATTTTTACGACATTTTTCGGTCCACACTGAACTTTACGACAAAGCAAACGCTCGAAGTTTTAATTCTGAATAAAAGACTTGGAACTCTAAAATGAAATTGACTTTACCAAGTGAAATTATATTGAGACCTTATTTTATGATTACTAGATGAACTTTTATTCTTATGTATTTTTTATATTGTATTGTATAAAGTATTATGTATGGTTGTATATATGTGCATACTATTTAAGTAATTTATGGAAAATATACCTTTTTTTTATTGATCCGGTGGAAATGCATCATGTGCTTCCTTCGCCCCGGGAAAGGGTGACGGATTACTACCGGCTAAAGCCTCCGGAATGGTCATCTTCATCACCGAAGGGAGGCTCCAGGAGCTCGAATAAACCCCATCTAGAGTATAGAATATATATCTATTTATATTATATTTAATTGTAGATAGATACGCTATTTGATTATATTAATATAATAAGTACACCACGGACTACCCCTTTGTCTTTTTCCATCTTTTTCTTATCCATCCAAAGGTGTAAGAAATCGCTAATAGCGATAAGACCGCCCATTGTACAGTTACTGTTCATAGAATGATTCCTAGTAGTTGTTTTTAAAATGGTGTACAATAAAGAATATGCTATTCTATTCTATTCTTTGTTCGTGTTCGTAATGTTTGGGTGTGTGCGGTAGAAATACGAGAAGGATTAAATATTTTTTTATTATCTTTATATATTATTATTATAAAAAAAATATAGTTTCTAAAGTTTCTAATATACATAAAAACAGAATATAACCTACACACAAACATACCTACACACTATTTATGATTTCATGATTGAATAATGATGTCGTGTGGTGCCGGCTAAGAATAGCACCAACCCATCTCATCCCGTGGGTGTCGTTGAAGGTGACTCTGGAATTAGCCGAAGTGCGGGCAGCAGCTTCCTTCGAGTACATTACATGCGATCGCCAACCAGTTTGCCAAGCGCCACGCTTGGCAAACTGGTTGGCGGCAAGTTGGTGGTTCACGGCAAAACCCCAATGAGCACACAACATACCTAGAAAACCAGTCATTGTGGTGATCTTTCGGGGAGGCCTGTGTCCAGCAATGGACTTAATTCGGCCGAAATGATGATGATAATGTTTGTAAATGTTTTATGATTTAACTATATAATATAATAAACACATGCCTCGTAGAACAATATCTAGTGCAGACCGCGCACCGGAAACCCAGCAGCGTGGGACGAACTCCATCGAGATGGACAGACGACCTGGTGAAGGTCATTGGGAGTCGTTGGATACGGGTGGCATGTAACCTGCCGCTGTGAAAATCTATACGGGAGGTGTTTGTTCAGCAGTGTGGACGTGGACGTCCTTTGGCTTTTAAGATGAAATAAATAATCATATCAGCCACGGGACGTCCACAAATAAATAATATGAAACAAAAATACAATACAAATCCTACAAAAATTGGCACTTAGGCGTCAAAGTACTCCCCTCGTCGTTGTCAACTGATAATATTCTCAGAAGACTGACAGTATTGCCAAATTGAATGGCAATGGCCAGCCAGTTTAAAGGAACACGCGAAGTGTCGACCAACCTCCTAGCAATATCGTTAAAAAGCAGAAATTATCTTTTTAGATTTAATGAATGTGAAACCAGGAAAGTATTAGCGACTAAAACCAGCAATGGTGCTGATTTTACTAGCAATGACTTAAGAAATGCAAATATTGTTGACTTTTACTTGCAGATAGAATCAGAATGAGACGCAAGACATTTAGAGCCATCGAGTTTAGAGCTATAAAATTGACAAACAAAACTTAAACAGGGGTTCAAGTCATTTCGCGGGTATCAGCAAAATTGTGTTTGGTTTAAAACTAAAATTTTCAGCTCTTCAAAATTATTTTCTATCTCATTCTCGTTTAATCTATAAGCAAAGAGATAACAATATTATTTTATAATCTACTGCGTGCCTTACAATACGGCATCGCTGCCGTTGTATCAGATGCTAATAAAGGACTGCTACTGTTAACATTGTCACTTTATAAGGCTTTTTTTTTTAAAGCAGAAATAATAGTTAATCTACAATATAAACACCGAGAATCCGAGAAATACCGAGAAACCTGAATAGTACCTACAAATTAAATCAACATTTTAAATGTACGGCTAGTTCTGGTGTTGGCAACATTTTAAAAACAAATAAGTAAGTAGCACTTTGTAACAGTGTCAGCAGCGTTAAATACAGAAACAGAACACCGTACCTATATATATCGAACAAAAGTAATAATGAACCGATTCGATTTTCGAATTTTTGACGACCCACTCGACGTCGTCGTTTCGACGCGCCGACGTCACTTCACCTCGTCAATTGTAATTACACGCCAGTTCGATAGACGGCGCTAGTTGCGCGACAACACTGAACACAGCAACACCATCGCGCAACCAACTCTACCTGACCCCTCCGACCCTTACACACACACTCACAAGCCAACCAACGCACGGAGCTCAAAGTAATCCAGCCGAGAAAGTACGCTCAAATTGTTCACGGTAAACATTTACATACAAACACACTCAGTGAACGCGAGGAGGTATCTCCTGTAACGGTGAACCCAAATCCAGGGATTAACTTCAAAGGGCCACACGGCGATTCAGAAAATGCGTTTTTATAGAAATACCGGCTTTGACTACAAAGATTTTGTCAGCGGATTGTGATAGCTGAATTTCAGCGGATCAGCCGATCTTGTTTCAGGAGGTAGGTCATTTCGAGAAATTCATGGGATAGTCGTTGTAAAGATGGTTGAAAGAAAGTCATTATCGAAAATCGCTTTAAAAGATTTTGTAAGCAGCTGGGGCGTATGTTTCAATCATTTTATTGTTATAGATTTCTTTCCTTTGACAAGAGACTTCAAATGGATAACTACATCAAACCCACAATTACGAGCATTTCAATCAACTCGTGAGAACCTTTGTGAAGTTATAATGAAACTATAATTAACTTAATAATTAATTAAATTAAATATATAATTAATTATATTAATCAACTCGTAAAACAAAATATTATGAGAAGTATTCGCAATAATCAGATTCAAACCAATATTTTATACCACATGTACAATGCACCTGTCAGTTAGGCTTATAATAAATAGCTTACATGTACATTATTTAAATACTTTACGTCCATACAACGAACACCACAAAGGTGGAACATGAAATAAGCCTTGTATCCTGAATGCATCGACTATAACATCGGTAAATGCTTCACTTTTCAATCATGCTCCAACATGGCGCTATTGTTTAATATTTTATCCATAAATTACGTATCTTTGTCCAAGTCCAGTATCAATAATGGCAGCTTTATTTCCAATTCCATTAGACTAGAACATGTATAAACTGATGCAGATATTGTGCGCTAACAGCTCTGCTTTTATAAATCCATTTGAAGGATTTGATTCGGTTCGAGTACTCTGTTTTCGATGCCGACCTATTGGAAGCAATTTAAAATGTCAAGTAAACGCTGAGTAGTAAATCAGAATTACTGCTGAGCGCCATCTTGTCTGCTAATAGAGGTTTATTAATATCGTAAAACTGCTAGCTTTCCCCTTAAGCGGGCATTCAGATTTTAAATTAGCGTCCAGTGTATACTGGGTTTAATCCTGGCTTGCATATGACGTCAGCAAAAATCTTGCGTGAATAAGGATACTGATAGAGATTGTTATCCAACTTAATTGCAGAAGTACCTTCCTACCGAATCAAAATACAATTACAAACGTTTAAGCGATCTAAACGTGATTCTCGTTGATATCCGTGATATAAACAACTAGAATTCAAATTTTGGATCCTGTTGAGAATGTATTTTTATACGCCCAGAAAGTCCTTCTTCGTCAGTCTATAACTATCCACTGTCTGATGTGAACCTTTCTATACTCTCGTCATTGTCCTCCCTCTCGCTTCGATTTCTTTAAGTCTGTGGCTTAATTGATGTCGTAGGTCCATCTATCATGGTCATGGTCTCCCGTTTTGGTTCTCGGTCTTCACTCTGTTATAGCTTGTCGTAAGTAAGTCGGCAGAGATGTGCAGCCCATCCTCTACGTCTGTATTATTCTTCAGAAACAACATGAGGGTAGAGCCCTGAGGGCGGGTTCAGGTATTGTACGTTCGATTGCTCATTATGTAACCCATATATTTTCCATTTTATCCTAATTATATGTCCATGTCAACAAAACGTAGGTCATCATGGTATTTTTTTCGAATTCAGAACATCATCCAGCTGCTATATTGAACCTAAAGCCCATTTTTCCAAGACAACATAATTGTAGATAGATAGGAAGTAGCTAAGTCAGAATCAGTGACCTGGCTAGCTAGGGCAATGCACTGATCAACTGAATTATAGATGCAATATCCTTTGAAAGATACAATAATGAAGGTACGATACGAAAGTAATATCGAACGAGTAGCAATCCGTTGTTTGATTGTACCTAGATAGAAATGCAACGTGCATTAAGCCCGGGTAAGTTCAGCTTTTATCGAATGGAAAGCGTAGGACGAGACAAAGACCTCACATCTTGTGTCGCTGGAAAGCCTGTCCACTACGACACGTTAGATGCTTTTTACTATCTTTATCTATCACAGCGTACACTGCACTTCAATCAAAGATCCGAGGCCGCTCTAGGCCGACGCACTCGCCGACATAACACGTGCATTACTCACGAAATATTTTCATAAAACCGAACCAAACGCACCCGTCCACTCCTCCCCGCGACCCCGCGTACCCAGTAAAACCAGTTCAGTTCGTGCCCGGCTGCCGTGCGTATCGGTTGTCTTGGGAAGGGAGTGTTTTCGCCGCGCTGTGTTACGAAAAAACATATTTTGTACCAAAACCAAACCAGTGCTGTGGATTCCTATTATTGTAGTGCTCGTGTGAGATTGTGCCATTTCATATTGTGATGTTGCCTGTACGAGATGTTTTAGTGAAGGATTTCTCTTGAAAACTGTGGAACGGGTTCCGCCTGCCGCCGCCGGACGCCTTTTCTCTCCGATCTCGGGATATCATTAAGGTATTTATTGTTACACCGGCTCATTGTTGTAAGGAATTCTTTCTACGACCCTCGTGTAAGTTAAATCGATAGTCTTGATTCGGTTTCGTATGCGAGTGAGAAGCTCAGCACTTGTAATGCGGCGATATTGAATCGCAGATTGTGTATGGTGTTTGTGGATTTGCATAGTAGATGCGCACGGCGTGCAATGTGCAGTAAACATTGCTGCCTGGAAACGGGTTCGAGTCCGGCCGAGGCTCGAGTGGGCGAGTATTAATTAGGCAACTTGCTATAACGGTATAACTTGATGGTACCCGCCACCCGGCTCCACTTAACGATCATTTGATAACTTTTGTTGTTGGATTTTCGTCGATTCGATTATAATTGTGTTAATAACATTTTTTATTATCGACTGAACATTATGAATAGTTACACCGTCAGATTACGATAGATAACATTAATTGCGGTGACCGAGCTTTTTAGTCGAAAGAAAATGAAAGCTTAATGTCAAAATGACCACATAAATGTTATTGACATTAGTTGATTTTAATTCGAAAGCCCCTAATTCGGTTTAAAGCTAGTGTTGTTTAATAAATATTCAATCCCTTTTACGTAAAACCTAACCAACAAAGTCGTATACGTTTTTCAAGGAAAACTGTGCGTACAATAGAAACAAAAAATTACAACATGCTGTTTCTTCGAATAATTACATTAATTTGTTGCTTCTAAGTTCTAACTTCTAATTCGATATTCATTCAGCCGCCCGCTAGATGGCGTTACTTGTGGTACTACAATGAGTGTAGCTTTACCATTGCTAGCCTGCCTTTCAGAGGCTAATCTTTCTTTTACTAAGTAATTAAGCGAAAAAACAAAGAAGTTAGCTTTTTTTAACCCAATTTTATTAAAGCGGAAAAATCACAATAATGAGATAATAATGGCATGCAATTTACATCAGAAGCGACCCATCAATTTCCGTGAACAATGAATATTATAAATGACTAATTAGGTAGGTACCTACTTATGCAAACATTGATTGATAAAGTGTCGATTTTCATTTGCAAATTTATGCAATTACTTGGGCCCTGTTTGTCGCGTGGATATTATAGACAACAAAACACACGAGATTAAAAACCGTGTTAACGGTGAATAGGTGCTATTCCAGGTAGTAGTTATTCCATTTTTTTAGAGACTTATTATCATTATTATATTATCAGTCAAGTAGCGAGAAACTACTAAGAACTTCGTCCCATCATGGTCATTACAAAAGCAACAGTGGTTTCAGATTCAGTTTTATTATACAAATTTGAATACCTACATCGGATTACATAATTTTATAGACAATTTAAGGGTTACAATTTACAAGATGAAACCGTTGATTTAGTCGTAAAACGAGTCGTAAAGACTGTATTGATGGCGGTCGTGTGTAAGATAACGTTGTGGATTTTGAATGATAATAAATATGTTCAAGAAAATAAAAGTATGGAATCTGAGAGCTGTTATTGTAAGATTGTAAAAGAGATGCAGAAGTAACAATTTACTATAATCTCAATTTTTCATTCGGAGTGTTTGCGTGAATGAAAATCATCATACTTACCTACTTCCTAAGATGAATGCGTCGCGTTCGTTCTCTTTCTTATTCGAAATAAAACTGCTCCGATTTCGTTAAAATCACATTTCTAGAAGTAAACAAATTGAATTAGTATAGGTATATAAACTATTCTAGTCACATCGTATTACTAAAGCCAAAACTAATAACATTTTGCAAAAATGACTGGAAGTTTGTATAGTTTATACTGACCGAACTTACGTCGAAATATAATTTAGAATCTGAAATAGGTAGGTAAGTAGGTACCTAATAACTGTGTCTTTGCCTTTAATAATAATATGCGACAGCAATACCTTGACGCATGAAGGAGACGAGAGCAAAATCAACAGTAAGCGAACTTTATTTTCACATAGGTATTAGCTATTGTTAACTAACGAGAGCCGCCTTATTATTGTTTCTTGTCACTGAATGCACTTGCAGTCATAAACAATACACATGGATTTATTACTGTTCATTTACGGTGTTTGAACGCACGTGTCGCGCGGTTTTTTAGAGTATTGCTCGGAGCGTTAATTTACCGCATAAAAAATCTTAGTCCGGAAACGTGCGTGTCGCATCGGTAGTTGTAGAACAGATGTTGACATGTGTCGCCAGGCTGGCATGGTGTACTGCCGTGAGGCCATGAGCTAATTGACTAGGGAAAAACGTGAGCTGCGTTCCATTCTAGGCTAGGCGGGAAATGTACGATTGATGCGACTTGACATTTTTCGGTGTTCTGTTTGATTTATAAATAGGAATTTAATTCTAACTTTTCTGTAGTTAAAGTAAGTTAATATAAATGTCCATTTTATTATTTTTGAATTTAAGCTGTAATAGGCACAAAGGATTAGGTAACGATAGATACTTAATATATTGGTATAGTTAAATTGATTGTTTCTTTTAACGGTTTACCGTAAACAATTGAGCAACAAATACCGAACTCTTCATTCATTTAAATTGTCATCTTGTCATTGGAAAAACTTCCACTGCTGGACATATCTAAAGATCGGCACAATAAGCAGTCTGGGCTTGTGTTGTTTGCTCATTGGGGGGTTTTGCAATAATCGCCACGCTTGCTGGGTTGGCGATCGCAGTCCAAATAGTTGTAAATATACTCTGTGAATAATTGTATTTATCCTTATTTGTGCTTCATTCTCTATTTTCTCACATCCATCAAACTATCTGAAAATGCATAAGTAACTAAATAACGTACGTTTTCATTCATAGCATAACTTTAGCAATTCCACAGAAAAAGTATTTTGCTTTCATTCTGAACAAAATCTTTTTTCTTTTTAATCTAATAACGCGATGGTGATAAAATTTACGGCTGCTCAATTGGGGTGCGTTTTTGATTTATAAGAATTTTCTTTTTTAAGTTGGCTGTATGTAAATTACTTTGGCGTCTAGCGGTCAATAAGGACGAAATTCATAAATGTGTCGTAGCATTTTCTGAGTCATACACTGGGGTTTTATTGCTTCCAAATAAAATTACCGTTGTGTATTGTATTTAAAATTGCTCATTTTCTGTGATTGTATTACTTGTTTTGATATTGTGCCAACGGAAAAGTGACAATGGAGATCCTTCACAATTTGCAGATTTGTCTGTTTCATTGTTATTATTGAAGTAATTTATCTTACTTACTTTTATAGGTACCTACTACTTGCGGACTGTGACACCGTCACACTCCGAATTGCCGGAGTTTGCTCTATTACTTTTATGTTTAGGTACATGAAGCAGATTCCGTATGGTGCCGGGACCAAGAATACAACGCCACTCCATCTCCTTCCGTGGATGTCGAAGGCGACTAAAGAACTGAATCAGAAGGATGGGCAGCAGCGTCCTTCCTGTGGAATAGTATTCATACTCCGCTCAACAACCCGCCTGCCAAGCGTGTTGAGTTAGTAGTCAGTCCATTCCCGCTGAAATGACGACACACGGCATGTAACCGGCCGTTTATGGGGAAGCTTTTGTTCAGCAGTGGACGTCCTTTGACTGATATTATGATGGCGTGAAGGCCGTTGATCGTGATATTACGGTCGTTGAAAACGTTGAAAAGTTCAATCTGAAATTCTAGAATGGTCTAACCATACATTATATTTATAGATTAAAACTTCGTTTGTGCTAAGGATAATAGATGAATTAAGAATAAATGGAGAACGCTAATGAATCTAAAAAAAGGAAGGTGCTAGATTAGAAAACTATTGTTTTTTTTTTTTGGAGAGCTTTATGAAAATACGGACGTTAAAATTTGTTGCTTGATATGTTTGGAGATTTGTAATCTATGGCGTTATACTATATGACCGTAATGATACTGAAGTAGAATATGTACCTCAACGAAATGAGTATAAAATTAAAGAAATAGGTTCATTAAAAAATATCTAAATAAAGCATTAAAAATGTGATGTTACGAAAAAAAGCATGTCAGAAGTTTGCACAAGAACACAATGACGGAGACAATGTTTGCAAGTTATTTACGCATTTAGTAATGGCGGAATCCAAGAAATTGTGAATGTATTGAAAAGAGATTTAGCTAGCTACATGAGACATCACAACACAAAAAGTAAGCTTCACGCCTTATGGCTATACCAAAAAGGTCATTAGAATAGAATCGTTCATTTTCTAGAGACAGCTCGTTTTGCAAAAGCTGTTCCAAATTTAAAAGGCACAAACATCTCGCATTTGCCATGCGAAATTTAAGATACATACAATATTATAAAGAAAATGTGTGAAGTTTCTTAAAATGTCAATAGTAATAAATTAATAAAATATAGTTAATTAAATTAGAATAAGATTATTTATTAGATATAAAAATATTTTTAATAAGTGAAATATAAAAAAAATACAGTCATACATATTTTATTGTAATCAAAAACCAATTTTGTAATTACTATTCGTTATAATTATATTAATTGAGCTTGAAATTTAATAATTCGTTAATAGTGTAAAAGCAATTTTCAATCAACCATTGTTTCAATATGACTTTGAATTTTGATAATAGAAGTTCTCTGTAAACACGCGGAATATGGTTGTAGTTTTACGCGCATCATTGAGGCTGTTTTTTTGTGATTAATGTTCTACATTTTAGTACTTTTAAGTTGGTAGGATCCCTTGACTTTTTCTAATCCTTTTGCATTTTAACCAACAAGTGCGTTTGGTTTCTCACAAACATTTCTACCTCTAATATATAATACATAGATACCAGACTCAAAATACCTTGCTTCTTGAATACCGATTTGGCTTCGATCAACTTTCGATCTCATCACAGTATACGTTCCCGTTTGACGTTGTTAGGTTAGGATACGATAGAATACCAGGATAGGATAGAATACCATTTGTGACATTTACTACAAGAATGTTGTCCCTCTGGTGCCTGATGCAAATTTTCAACTGAACCTTAGAAACACACGTTCAAATTTGTTACTAGATATGTTTGAAGATAATTATGTGAAGTAGTTATTACACTATACTCTATAATGCTAATGATACTGAAAAATAATACCTATGTAACTAAAAAAGATGGCCATTACATTAAAGAAATAATAGGTAGTCATTAACTTTAAAATGCGAGCCACAATCTTCGTTTATCATTTAAGAGCAAAACTAAAGATTGCAATATGTCAAAGCGTGTCAAAAGCGAAGGGTTAAAAAAATAAAATTTGGTGACAAATATGTTTACAAGTAGATAAATATGTTATATTCGAGATAAACGCATTTATTATGATTTACGTGGAGTTGACCAAATTAGATACTGTATTGAAAGGAGAACTGGCATTGTGTTTATATATAATTATATAGCATACACCATCTCCTCCCGTGTAAGTCTCTCTAGTAAAGAGCATGGGCAGCAGCGTCCCTTCTGAGGAACATTAGACATACTTCGCTCACCAATCCCAAAGATAAATAGACAGAGCGAGAGCGATTGATCGACATTAGGGAATAGGGAAACTATATAAAAACGTGTTTTATATCATTCTCTCGCAGCCTAAACCCTATAAATACATTTATAGTTGTCTCTCTATCGTTACACATTTTCGTTTCATAAAATCAAAATCACACCGTCCCAAAATAAGTTTTACTTAAAAAACGAAACTGATTGCCTCCAATTACAAAAAAAATGGTAGGACTCGCCCAAATAAATAACTCGTTCCTTAAATATATAAAATAACAAGACACAATGCGCGTGGGCAAGAACAAACAAGATCTAAATAAACCATCAACATATCTCCGACATTTAACAGTAAAAAAAATCTGGACCATCGCTTACCGTTAGTCGAGCGGTCAGTTATGGTAAGTGCGGCCACAGATAATAAGACACTGTATGACGCCATGTTTGATCTCAACGGATTAATTAAATTTGACAGGTCATTGTGACATGCCATCATGACGAAAATTACTTTTAGTGCGAGGGCAATGAGTCGTAATCTCGCGTCGTTTAGAGTGTAAGGCGTATTTTATGGCTATAGGATCAATCAGACGTGTTAGAAGTCAAGTCGGCTTTCAGTTTAGCGTGTTCGGACTTGATTGATGGTTTAAGGACTAAACGTGTGTTAATTTGCCGAAAAATTACATTAGAATTACATATCGAAACGTGTTAAATATTAGCTTTTCAAAACATACTGTCAGTCTATCTACACGTGCAGACCGTGGGTTAGTTATGGTCAGCGGACATACGGCGACCTACGAGCCCAGTATAATAACGCACTCAAGGTACTGCTGGGGTTGCCATGGAGGTGCAGTGCGTCAGGGATGTTTGCGGAGGCACTTATTGACAGGTTCGCTGCAATTATGAGAAAACGGTGCGCCTCCCTGATGGCGTCCGTGGCAGCACTAACACTATCCTCACTGTGTTCGCAGATCGATGGGAGTCCCCGATGTTGCGGAAATGGATGCAGCTCTATACTGTCTTTCAAGCATAATCGCTTGCGAGTATGTCTTCTATCACTAGAATTAAGTAAATTGTTACTAACACACTATGGACTTGATCCGAATTATACGTATAATTGTTATTATATCCCTGAAGAACTTTTACGTGATTGAAGAATACATCGGCTTGAGGCGCGGATATAACAAATGTATTCTACTAAAAGTATGTAAGCTCCTACAAGCATAGTGAAGTAATTTTAAAGGGACATTTAATAGTTGAACGTTTAATAAAGAAGTAGTAACTTCCAAATAAAAATAAATATAAAGTTAAGCAGAAAAAATTGTGCTCAATTAGTTAAATCTTTTGCGAGCGTCTTGGTAATAAAATGGTAAAGTATTAAATGTTTTTAAAGCTCAAACCATAGCAACTATAATTAATAATAATTACAAAAAATATTAATTACAACTATTTCGTTAATAAACACTATATATATAACCTAATGATTGTCCCCAGAAAATAATGTCACTGTTTCTGTAGAACTCAATATCATCATCATCATCATTTCGGCCAAATAAAGTCCACTGCTGGACGCAGGCCTCTCCCAAAGATCGCAACAACGACTGGTCAGGGTGAGTTGCGTGCTCATTGAGGTGAATTTTGCCATAATCGCTACGTTTTGTAGACGGGTTGGCGATCGCAGATGAGTTGTTTAATGTACTCCAAGGGCGCTGCTGCCCATCCTCCGGCTATTCCCAGAATCGCCTTTTACGACACCCGCGAGATGAGATGGGTTCAATTGGAACTCAATATAATGGGTAGAAATTCAATATAAAGTGCTTACTTACTAATAATACGTGAAATTACTGATACATTCATTGTGTTGATTGATGTAGATTAAGTCATTGAGATTAACGTGTCATGGTGCAAGATATGACACATCTGTCAATGATTTTATTGGTTAATAGCCAACTGGTTACGGACCGTTCCGTGTTTCCTGCTATTAGTCTATCCTGTGTTTAATGTTCTTTTTTTAAATCTCAAAGCTTTTAAGCCTAGATACGACACAAAAGTTGAAACGGTCGTAACTCTGACAGGTCAAAAGAGTCGTTAGTTGTAGAATTGTTTTTCTAATCGACTTCTGTCATAAAAGTAAAAACTTTCGAGGTATATTGCGTGTATTGAGAACTCTTTGCTAAGAACCTATTCTGTTAGAAATAACGACGATGTATTAGTGGCTGAATAGCTTTCCAACAGAATTTGGACCTCATGTTTAAAAATTTACTTAACGTTTTCTGAGTTTAACAGAAAATGTGGCTTTTTAAATCCCGGCTTACGTCATTCCAGTCCATCTATGTATTAAGTAATGAAGATTACTTAAGAACCTGAGGGCCTATTCTCGTAAATAATTTACACTACGGCTGAAAGTTGATCTGAGATTAAATTTTGAATTGATATTCTGCTCCTCTTAAAGTTCAGTCGGATTTCAGTATGATCTCAATCTAGTCTCATTTCAAAGTCAATTTTAAAGTTTATTTAATGATAATTTCTGTATCTGTATCGGTTAAATTTTTTACTAGAATACCATATTGGCTTCGATCAACTTTTAATCCATTTTCGATCTCATCACAGTATAAGGTCACGTTGTATTCGTTCGTGCAATACCATTTGTGACTAATTAATCGAAATTATGATTTGAAAATTTTTAAGTTACGAGAATTGCCACTCTGAAATTTCATAAAAAAAATGTCGAGTGTGAGTTCGCACGCGGTAGAAGTAAAACTTTGTATTTTGGTAATTTGTAAGATAATGAGATGAATACACTATGGATGTGGTAATCAGAAATAGAGTGAGAGACAGAGAGCGATTGATCCACAATAGGGAAACTATATAGAAACGTGTTTTATATCATTCTCTCACAGCCTAAACCCTTAAATACATTTATAGTTGTCTCTCTTTTGCTACACATTTTCGTTTCATAAAACACACCGACCCAAAAGTAGTTTCAATTCAAAAACTTGATTCGTTAAATTATTTGGGTAACTATACCTTTTAAATATATATTTAGACTTTTTGACACATTTCTAGATATAACATTGAGTTAATATCATGTATATTCAAGATTAATTCATTTCTTTTAAGCAGTTATACCGTGATATCAGCTTATAATGATACTTTAGAATGTCTCGTGGGAATTTTTCATTTCTCATAACTCGCGTCTTATTTTTATTATGAAGAATATAAACTTTCTAATAGGGAAATCATTATCACCTTTATAATATAATGTTAGATATCAAATTTAAAATGGCTTCATGTTTGAGCATCTGAAAAGTATTACTGTCTTCTTATTTATTTTGTATACGTCCAAGATGTTTGTGTGTCAAAGCAAGCATAAAGAAGGCGGGCGTTCGTAATTTAGTAAACTATATACACAGAAAGCTTTTAGTTTTTTAGTGATATCTATTTTTTGATGTTCGGTTTAGTCGTTCTTTTTTTAACCATATTTATGACAGTCTAGTGACTTTAAACCACGACATTTAAATTTAATTTAGGGAATAGAAACCCTTTTCTTTGATTTAAAAAAAATAAGAGAATTAATTTTTAACGAAGCCTTTGAACCGTCCTCTTTATAGACGTTAAATAATAGTAAATTAACTCTAATGAAATCAAAGGCGATTGAATAAGGGTTAACTGGCTCCAGGAGAAAACATATTTAAAAGCGTTGCACATAATATTTAATCTGCACTCATTTGCAAGAACAGACTATATATTAGGTCTCATAATTGCAGCCGAAAGACGTCCACTGCTGGACATAAGCCTCCCCCAAAGAAAGAATAACGACCGATTTGGGTCTGTGTTTGTATACTCGTTGGGGGTTTGCCATAACCGCCACGCTTGACAGACGGGTTGGCGACCGCAGTTGAATTGTAAATGTACTCGAAGGACGCTGCTGCCCATCCTTTGGTTAATCTCATAGTCACCTTTTACGCCACCCACGGGATGACATGGGTCAGTCATGTCAGGTCTAACATTACTGAATGGCTTATAATATTACCATTGATCAGTAGACTCATTAAATCACAATGTTGTCCCTCGGAGCGACGTGCAAAGTCCCGTCAACTATACTAAACTTCATTACCTAGACTTGAACTGAAACTGTAGAAGTCCGAGCTGCTGTTATTACTTTTTCTTTTTCTCCTCTGTGAGATGTTAATCACAGTAATCCTAGGAGTTTTGCAACATTTTATTGTTTTATTACACCCGTATTCTGCCGGAGCGCGTAAGGAAGTTGAGCACATTACGGGATAGCCCCAAGGCGGAATGGTTATAAGAAAGCTATTTTATTGTCTCGAAGGCTCGCCTTGGAAATAATTTCGGTTGCCGTTAGGATCTCAAGTTGAAAGTTTATTGAGGACCGAATTGTCTCAGGATTATAGACTTGGTCGTTCGAATCTATTGTCAATCAAACCGGCGGACAGTGTATTGCATGATAAAAGTATAAATCATAAACAAGATTGCAAAAATTGCTAGAATTTGGTCGTTGTAGGTGAATGAGATAATAGAGCATATTGCGTTCTTTTCAGTCTTATCTATCAGCTGAACAAACGATCGAATATGTAACACCGCTTTAAGAGTTCCTCCCCCTCACATTCTATATTAACAAACCGAGGATTTTGCATACTCAGAAACTTGCAGCGTACTAAGTTTTCCCTATATAAAATCGGCGGGATTTGCGTGTTGAAGGCGAAATGTAACGATAACAGCGACAGGATCGTTCATTTATGTTAGATTACAGAATGGTGGTGAGTCAAGAGTCTCGCTAGGGTTTTACGAGTTTCGTATGACTCCCAACTCGGCTCAGAGGCTGTTTTCCAGAACTCATTTCGGAAGTTTGCCGTCATCAAAAGTGGAAATCTGTGCGTCATAACATAAGATTCATGCCTTTGCTTGACGTACTAAACCTATAAAAACTCTACTTTCAGATAACCTATTCATCAAAGTTGAAATTTGCTGCTCTGAGATGTAATTCGATTAAATAAAACGTCAAAACATTGACGTAACCTTTTATTTTATAGAATTACGCACCATATATTCACATGTGAAAGTATTTTAGGAGTGGACGTCA
This sequence comes from Diloba caeruleocephala, assembly GCA_947459985.1. NCBI lineage: Eukaryota > Metazoa > Arthropoda > Insecta > Lepidoptera > Noctuidae > Diloba > Diloba caeruleocephala. The sequence continues at coordinate 9,728,560 of OX381629.1, forward strand.
TTCATAAAATCCTATAAAGCGCCATCAGAGCGTAATAACATTAAGATATTTCAAAAGTGTCGCGCACATTTGCGACCCTTGTAATACCACTGTCAACGCTAGTAATAACATCAGGTAAAAATTGGAGCCCAAACTTGTCCCTTCGAATCGGAAAGGGGATATCGGTTCTCTCTTTCATTAATTGGTTCGCGAGGATAGAATAACTCGAACTCGAGAAAGCTGAACCAGATGGATCACGAAGCATTTGTCATTTAAAAACATTCGACTGGCATCCAAACGTTCGGCACAACGATAAAAATTAGGCGCGCCTAAAATAATTGAACTCTTTTATTTGGGTCGTAACTCCGAACATTTGAGATACTTTGAACGCAATCAAGTTCGCCTCCACTGCTTCGGAGTTAAATTGAGACATTGAATGTTTGCCATTTTCTTTTCCCTCCAATTTCGAGCCAATAGCAAAAGTATAAAGGCTCGCCGATACCACCAACGTGGATGGCGATATACGACTTCGCCGGAGCGAACCATTTCCTTTAATGTTTTCATGAGTCTTGAGAACTAAAGAGCGTGTAACAACGTATCTATTCGTTGCCTTTTAATAGCCCAAGAACGAACAAACTGCCAAGTATTAAGTTTTATCAACCATCTGCACGAATGTCACGTCTTTATTACTACTTATTCTTTGTCCTCATGAATGCAGCGGCCGCGGGACTGAGCCAGGACTATATGTGTGTCTCGCTTTAGCCTTGTGGTTTTTGCTGCGCATGAAAAGGTAGGGAAACGAGCGTCCCTTTCGGCCATAGGTGTTCAATTCAATAAAAAATGGCGTACCTGAACCGGTCCCCTGACATGTTTATACGTTTTTCTTACTGTTGTGTAGAGGATTTTTGTTACGTATTTTTCGATTGAGATTGGATCCGGAGCGTTATTAAAAAAGTTTGTGGCGTAATTCTCGCGGTGATTTTTACTGTAGCAGCGGATTTTCATTTTTGTTCTAACGGTTATCGAGAGAAGCGGTGACATTGATTTATTACTTAACGTATTATATTTTTAGCGCACGTGTGTTTTATTTATTTTTGTCTTGAAACTTGTTGTGTCTACTACTTAAATATTAATGTCGACTGTTAAACAAAAGGCTCCCGATATTTTATTGTGTAAATCATTAACTCATTAATATCAAATTTATAGTTCGACGCAAATAATTCGGCTACTAAGTTGCTTCATTAATAAAACATTTATGACGTAAATTGCGACCTGAGTATTTAAAATTTGTCCATAAATTTAATATTAATTTTACATTACTATAGTGGAGGTCTATTATTTAATAATTAGTTTGGGTAGTTAGTTTTCCCGAAACATTGTGTTATTTTCTCTATGAATTAGGTATACAGCAGTTCGTCATTTATTAACCAGTGGATCGCCGTCTGTTATTTCTGCTTATATCCTTAGTATTTTTATTGTATATTTTTGCAACTGTGTTTTTGTTTGCATGCATGCATTGGCTCAGCGATTGGCATTCTGCACTACGTGTTGCGGGTTCGATCCCACACCGAACAAATATATGTTTGACCTATGGATAGTTGTATCGGGCCTGGGTTTTGTGCATGTTATAGCCCCTCTACACGATGGCTAACGTGTATGCCAACTGTTGTGGCGAACACTATTGGACATCGTGTAGAGGGGGCTTTTTGGCCGCCTTGGTATGTATTTTAGTATTGGCCAATATGTTGGCGCGGAATCCGGGAGTTGTCGGTTTTTCAACAAAGGTTGCTGGCGCAATTATGGTCATCGCGTCCACACGTTGGCCAAGCTTTTAGTTTACAACGAGCTTTGCAACGCATGTAAGTTCAGTGCGCGTATGTTATGTTGTAATTACAGAATGAAGACGATTTAGACTACCTACCTACTATATACATTACATTTCGACTGGCTACTTTTTGATTATAATCTAAAATCATTTAACACTTATTAATAACATCAATTATAAAACGGAAAATAAATAGTACTTTAATACGGTGTGAAAAAATAAACCGAAGCAGCCGTTACTAACTCGATATCAATTTTTTAACGCGTTTTGACGTCCGCCAAGAGGTATTAAAACATAGACCTGAGTCAACATAAACTGAACGACTTTCCAACGTGTGAACGGGTTACAAATTCATGGGCCATCATGTATCCCAACACAATGGCACACACGTTGGCCATCGTGTAGAGCAGCCATTAGATCTATGTGTAACTTGAGACAACACCGGAGACGTCCAACTGTGCGGCAAAGTTTCAAAAAATACAAATAGGGCTTTCTTTAGAAGTCTGATAGTTTTACATACAAGTACTATTAGCTTTTATAAAATAAACGCAACATGAACACAACTCTTCTCTACTTGCTAAAATATACTATCTATGTACCGGGACTATCCGAGCACAGTTATAAGAAATGCACACAGATATACCCATAATCATTAAATAAACCTAAACAAGTACCTAACAAACAAGCCATTCACCCGAAGAAAATTTGAAACAACTCCCAAATATCCTAAAAGCTAATGCAATAAAAACGAATTGTATCCGAACTCAATTCAATCGTTTGTCTATGCTCGCAGTTTAAAAAATAAAAATCCAATATGGCGGGTGCTAGCACTCACAGCTGACTCAGCGCACCTTACGTTAGCGTCCAACGCTTTGTCACGGTGCCTTTTGCTAAGCGTTACTATTGTTACCATTTTATCTTTTTGAAAGCACTGGCGCCGAGGTATTCGTATTTGAAATAAAAAATCTTTGCGTACATTGAAAGGTAATAATAACACTTACATCTATGATTGTTCTAGCACGATATTGGTCGTACGTAATCTGAGTTTAAAGATCAATGATACCATTGATATGTTACGTCCATATTAAATGGCGCGCACAATTCAGTCTCGCCTGCACACCTATGTTGTAAGAAAGTAGAGAGGCCAATACTCGTAATTAATTTATACTATGACTGAAACTTGATCGAACTGAGATTAAATTATAAATAGACTGAAAAAATGGTATTCTGCTACTTTCAAAGTTCAGTCGCGTTTCGGTATAATCTCGATCTAGTCCCATTACAATCTCAATTTTGACTTTTATTTAATGACAATTTAGTTATATGTGACAGTTCGAAATGTTAGCAGAATACTGTTTTGACTTTGATCAACTTTCGATCCATTTTCGATCTCATCACAGTGTAAGTTCACGTTTGACGTTGTTTGTAAGTTTAGGAGAATACCATTTGTGACATTTATGACACTGAGACTATATCGGAACTATACTTTGAACATTTTTAAATTACGAGAATTGGCCCTCAAGTTAACACGTTACTCGTATCTTCTTTGTCTTTGTTGTATCCAATTGTACCCAATTGGGCGAATTTTAGTTCTTATTTCTGGCGCGCATGTAACATATTATCCACTTCTTTTTAATCTATACAAATAAATAAATGCAAATGAAAGTATATACTTTTTTTTGTTATGTGTACCGTATATACTTTCATATGCATTAAGCAAAAAGCTGTTATTTTGACATTACAAACAGACACTTCCATTTTATTTATTTGTATGTATCGATATCAAATGTCTACGCCGAAGTACCTACTCTAAATTATCTATGATAATCCAATTTATTTTATATTAAACGGCGGGTGAAACCGCGGGTCCCAGGTAGTATATCTTATAATTGTTTATGATCTTGTCAAAAATTTAAACAGTGCAACTATGTTTTTTTTACCATGCATCTTTACCGATGATATTTTGGATTTTTGGGGATGGGTCGGCTACCTGTTACGACGTGCACAATTTATGCTGGGCGTCGTTTCCAGTAATTAGAGATTAAACAAATTTAGTTTTTTTTTTTAAATTACCGCACACTATGATTTCTCCTGTGTCGTGGGTGCGTTTACAGATATAAATTCCACACACAATACACCCAGACCCGGAACAACTACCTGCAGATCATACAAATATTTGTTCCGTGCGGAAATCGAACCCACGACCCAGAGCGCAGCAGCCGACTCTATCAGTCACTGCACCAACCGTGTCGTCAAACTTACCTGTTAGTATTGTTCTATTCTAATTTATTAGAAGACTTCGTCCGAAGAGATCACCATTATATACACTGTAGTAACGCGTAGTTTCCGTTTTCCGTGTGGTATCCGGATTAAGAATAAAGCACCACTCCATCTCCTCCCGTGGATGTCGTAAAAGGCGACTAAGGGAATCTAAAGAGGCAGCAGAATGATGCAAAATGATGACACAGTTGTGAAAATCTATGGGGGAGGCCTTTGTTCAGCAGTGGACGTATAAATGGCCGATATGATGATGAACGCGTAGTTAGTCCACATCATTCTACTATGGAAAACTATCCGTTACTACATTGTATATATAATGCTAATCTCGAGGACGAAACGTGTAGTATAATTAGAAATTACAACGAACTAACCTGTTATTGAAATTCTATTCTAAGGCTTCGTCCGAAGAGATTAGCATTGTTACAGTGTAATAAATACAAGCGTCACTACATTGTATACATATAGGTAATACTAATCTCAAGATTTTGAGAAATTGCCGTGTGGTGCCGGCTCAGAATACCACCACCCCATCTCCTGTCGGTGTCGTAAAAGGCGACTAAGGGATTAGCCGGAGGATGGGCAGCGTCATTCGAGTACATTGACAACTCAACTGCGATCGCCAACCCGTCTGCCAAGCGTGGCGATTATGGCAAAACCCCCCAATGAGCCCACAACGCACACCATTTCGTTCGTTGTGGTGATCTTTGGGGGAGGCCTGTGTCCAGCAGTGGACTTCATTCGGCCGAATTGAATGAATGAATCTCAAGAACGCAGCATGAATTTAGAACCATATGAGCCAAAGGACATTCACTGCTGAACAAACGCATCCTCTATAGATTTGCACGACGACCGGTTACATGCCGCCCGCATCCAATGAATCCCAGTAACATCTATACAAATAAAAATAAATAAGTGTCTGTATGTAATGTCGAAATAACAGCTTTTTACTGAATGCATATGAAAGTATATACGGTACCTACTGTCGGTCTGTCGGTCTGTTTGTTCCCGCTAATCTTCGAAACGGCTGGACCGATTTCTACGGGACAAACTGGCAGATAGCAAGGGTTCTGCGCAAAAATAAAAACCCGTGAAATCCAATATATACTTCTATGTCAAGCGTCTATGCCGAAGTACTCTTAATTATTTAGAAATAATCCAATTTCTTTTGAATTAAACGGAGGGGGTAACCGCGGGTCCCAGCTAGTTATTAATAATATCTTAATTAATATCTTGTTGCTCATCTATTCGATGCTTATGCTATTCCCTTAGAAAAATAGCTCTTAGAAGGTTATTCTACGGACCGCTGTCTCAAAGAGCGTATGTTTCCTTTTGCTCTCACAGCTCACACACACAAGCGCATATACTATAATGTTGGAGCAGCGTCTACCAGTACAAGACAGAGCACAAGCGCGCAGGGAATAGGGAATGGTGTCATATCTTTCACTGTACAAATGGTTACGTGCGTCAACTATACTTCTTGAAGTTTATTATTTTAGGGGTAATAATGTTATATACAAACATTTCATTAATTATGTATGTATATTAACCCGTGTGGTGTCCAGATTAAGAATATATAGCACCACTCCATCTCCTCTCGTGGATGTAGTAAAAGGCGACTAAGGGATTGCAGACCAGGGATGGTCAGCAGCGTCCCTTCTGTGTATCACCTGGGCTCACCCACTCGCCTGTCAAGCGTGGAGATTACTGGCAAATTCCCCTCAAAATGATGACACAATAAAATTGTGGAAATCCATGGGAAGGCCTTTGGTCAGCAGTTGACTGCCTTTGGCTGATATGATGAGTGAGTTGTAAGGCGCCTAAGGTTCCTGCTGAAATAGTAAAAGAATGAATCATATTACAGCGTGACAGAGTCGGTCAGTGGACTCACTGACTAGTGAGGAGCGCAAATAGATTGTATTAGTATTTCTGGTTTAAAACCAGCACATACAAAGTATAAGCGCCCAAAACCGTACAAAATACTAGTCAAGCTGCTTCCGAAGACAATTAGTTTCGATCTATGCAAGCACTCCGAACAATTGCACAACCGAAAGTATTCTTCTATTCACAAAAAAGGCCCGGGTTCGATTCTTAGATAAGATGTTTTCTGTTCTATTATTATCTGGTTTCGTAACAGACGTAGCGTTGAGTAAGTAATTCTTGTACTGAACATCTTCATTGAAAATATAGTACCTACGTCGATTAACGACGCTTTTGTAGATAATTTCAATCAGTTACCCTATCGCATGCAGTTTAATCTAACTCATATTTAGAATCAGAAGGCCAATTCTCGTAATTTTAAAATGTTTAAAATATAGTTCCGATCTAGTCTCAGTGTCTTAAATGTCACAAATGGTATTCTCCAAAACTAACAAATAACGTCAACCGTGAACTTACACTGTGATGAGATCGAAAATTGATCGAAGTCAAAACGGTATTCTGCTAACATTTCGAACTGTCACATATACTAAATTGTCATGAAATAAACGTCAAAATTGAGATTGAAATGAGATCGAGATTATACTGAATCCGACTGAACTTTAAGAGTAGCAGAATACCATTTTTTCGGTCAATTCATAATTTAATCTCAGTTCGGTCTATTTTCAGCCATAGTATATATTAATTACGAGAATTGGCCCTCTGTTGTCGGGCTCAGCTGTCGCCAAAAGCACCTCGCCCCTTTTTTTGATCTTTTGCCCAGCCCTCTACTCCGTTGCACATCGAAGAGTTCTTGGAGGTAACCTGCGATTGTGCCAGCATGGAACTGCATGTAATCATCTGGTACAGGATAACCTGTTCCCAGGTGATTCGCCCTACGCCTCGCAAGAGCGTTGCAGACACAATATGTGGCAACATATCCCACCCTTTTCCCACCGTGCGCAGTTTCATTCTAGAAAAGGCCACCGTTCAATATCGTCGTGTCATCCGTATAGCCGCTCTTCGCTGCAGACTGTGAAACTTGGATCCAGCAGCGCTGAACGCCCGAGAATCGAGATGACTAAACAGGCGCCCCGTGGACGGCCACGAACCACACGACGCCCCTGTAGAGCGGGCAAACTTCATCGAAGTCCCCCGAGATTGGGCAGAAGCCAGCGCAAGGTACCCACTATCGTACACTTGAAGTGCTCCTCGAAGCCTCATCGACTGTCCTGAGCGACTCCCAGGTACTTCATGTACTATCTGGCACCAATGGGCGGCTCTAGTGTGATCTTGCGAGGACCTGGAGCCCCCCGTCGGTGCCGAAGATGACCGCTCCAGTGGTTTCAGCCGGTAGGAGTCCGGCATGTCATGTTAAAAATTGGATATTGCATGAACAATATTCTCAATTACGTTGAACTTTGACATTACCACTTGACTCCTGTCAAGATGGCGCTATGAAATTCAGAACTTTCAATTATGCAAATCAAATGCAAATTATTATGTCAATAATTCGAAATAAAACACATTTTGAAATGACACTTGATCTATATAAATTTACCCATTTACAAAATGTTCTGCTTTCAATTGTAGGTAGATACCTAATTTTCCGATGTGCTCAATGAGTGAATTGGCAATTAGCTTTTGACAAAGATTTAAATCTTTGCTTTTTGCGTCTATACGGGTAGGGGGTTCGATCTTCACATAGTATTATCCTAGTCAGCACCAGGATATGGCAATATATTTATACAGGACATTATGGGATAATATTGAGGCAGTTCTCTTGATAGTTAATGCTTGTAAGATTTATATCTGTGCGAACGAATAGGAAATATCAAAGTGTGGAGGATCATTTTACAATACCACTATGAATAGTCAGTGATGAGTAGAATAAAAATGTACTAAGTAAGTTTAAAGTGTTAGGGAAGGGGGTATTATTTATTTATGTATATACACTTTATTGTACACCATATAACAAAAACAAATAAAAATGAAGAAAAACAATGGGTCACAGTCAATGTACAATGGGCGGTCTTATCGCATACATCGATTACTTCCAGACAACCTTTGGATGGATTTTTGGATCTTTGTGACAACAACTAACGTATGAGTCACCTACCACAGTCCTCGGCTGAACATAGATATCCGGAAGAGAGGAGTGAATGCCCATAATCAGTTCAGCGAGCGAACACTTCACACTAAATCCCAATACCCAACAAACGTATTCATAATTATAATATTTAACCGATCCTTTGAGCATATTGCTCGTAGAACTGATGGCCGTTATGGCAGAAAGGTACTTGAGTAGAGACCACACACTTGAACCGCGCCGTGTGACGGCCTGGTGAAGGTCGCTGGGAGATAGATGCGGGTCGTTGTGGAAATATATGTGAGAGGTCTTTTTTCAGCAGCGGACGTCCTTCGGTTGAAATGATGATGATGAAGAATATCCTTTTACCTGGACATTTATGATATTCTATTCCACTTATATGTTTAACCAGTAGTGTTGAAATCGTTCTGGCATATAAAATTACTGTGGTCAGGTATATTTTTAACCTATTGTGACATAAATAGTACTGTTATGAATGTTATCATAAGTATAATACTTGACTGTTATGTGAGTCATATGTTGACACTAAGATATGCACGCTGAATTATATTGAGTGTGATGCATTTATTCTGGACGCCATTGTTTAAGATATCGTTGTTCTTTGTCCTTCGAGAAGTAGGCGAATACTGTTGCAGTTCTTTGCTGTACATTGCCTTCTTGATAGGAGATAAAGCTCTTGTTCTTACGATGTTGGAGGAAATTTATACATTGAGCTGTAAGTATGACACAATATATGTTAGCTAATTCATTCATTCAGCATTGCTAGTGCACTTAATACTGCGAAATAATCAGTTCACTAAAGCATATTAACACCGTGCGGTGCCGGTAAGAATAACACCAGCCTGTGTCTTCCCGTGGGTGTCGTATACGGTGACTATGGGATTAGCTGGTTGGGCAACAGCGTCCTTCGTGTAAATTTACAACTCAGCCGCGATCGCTAACCCAAGCGTGGTGATTATGGAAAGCCTCCCAATGATCACACACTCGTCGTTGTGGCGATAATTTTGGGAGGCTTATATCCAACAGTGGACGCTTAAGTTTTTAAGTTTAAGTTTTCGCATTAGTAATTGACTTCTAACACTGAGAAAGAGGAAAAGGGTGTATTAAAGTACGCTTCTTCTTACACTGCCTACCCTGTTGATCACCGATTGTATTGTATTTTATTTCGATTCTACATCTTTTCAACCTGTGTTCAACCAAGTGCACGGTTCGGACAAGTCTGTTCTACGGAGAAGAACCGGCAAGAAACTTCAACTCCATAGATATAGGTACTCTTTCCATAAACAGTTGTATTTCTATTTTGATTATTACATTGTAATAAGCTAGGTATGTGCGAACAAAGTAGACCAAATGTAAAATAAATACACACAATCACAAAACAGACGATTGCCTCTACCGTACATAATAGGAAACTGATAATTATTAATGCATAGCACGAATAAAGTCGACGAAGTCCAAATTCAATTATCTTTTAGGCTGTCTGCTATTTAACATCGTTCCGTCCGTATTTACACAGCTTCTTATTTATAAGCTAAAAAACGGTATAATGTCGTGTGTTCTTCATATCAGTCACAATTGCCCCATTTGCAAATATGAATCACTGAAGACGCAATTCTCACTTTCCTAGTGCGTGATCAAGGAAACGTGATAATTCTTTGAGTAGTGCTTACGACTACCTTTGTATGTACTTATTTGTCGATTTATCAAGTGATGTAATTTATTTATTAAATCAAAACTACAATAAATTCTGTTTATTGTAGACGTCATAGTACTGTTTAGCCAAAAAAGAACTGTACGGCTGAATGTATCGTACCTTTGCCTGATCTACGTGCTCTATCTATTCAGCCTACATTATCCTACTGTCAGCCATTTTTATTTTCATAGAACCGGGCAAATGATAAAATAAATGTAACGTTTTGTATAATTTAGCTGTTTTATTTATTATAAATAACAGTATTATCTAGTCTAATGATTTAACGTCTAATATTATCCATTACAAGTAATTACAACTTTAACTCAATCTTCGCAGATGAAATAAGATTGTAATAACATTTGTTCCTTACTACCAAATTATAATATAAATTATAGACGTAGTCAACATTTGTAATAAATGATAATTCATCACGTTAGTTACATCTAAAGTAGTATCCCCTAGTAAAAAAACGATCGATGTGCCTATTGAATTTTTTCTTTTTAAAAACAAAACTGTTAACAATATTTGAAATGTTGTACGAGGTTGTACGTCAATTTCGTGTTTTTCTATATTGACAATAAACGACATTAACTTTTAATGAGTTTCCTAATACGCAGACGAAACTGCGGGCAACATTTGGTACATTAATAAGTTACTAATGAAATTAACGATAGCTTTCAAATAACATTAAACATTACATGCCGTACGCGTAATTTTGTATTCGCATACCAAAACTTCGTTATCTACACGACACTACAATTATAAACTACTTTCAGCTATTTATTGCTACTCCAGCGTAGATTCCATTCCACACCCCGTGAAATTCCTGGAACTTTCACAAAGTTTAACCAAAACACTACTAAATAGCGCCTGTCTCGTTCTCTCATTACCTGGCCCTAAGAATGAAAGAGATAGATGCGGTGAGCATAATTCACGCAGCTTTTAGTGGCGGAGTCGTAAATCTTTGTAGTCAATTCGCATTTATCGTTTGCGCTGACGCAAAAAGATACGCCGGAGCCCTTTAGATATGGTAGACACGTAATCTGTTGAAATTGTCGAAGGTGTGTGGTAAATCATCCTACTTAACATTATTTTACAGTTACAGCAAGATGTTTTATCGTGGAAATCCATTTTGTTTTTGTATTTTACAACTTCATAAATATACCTCGCTCTCATATCAGCCTAAATAAATTGTTTCGTGCCGAGACTAGCCAGTCATTCGCCTGGTAATAAGCGTCATACCTGCCCATGACAATTATTGTAATGCTACCCAGGACTAGTGTTGCGTAACACTTTACAAATAATAATAATAATGGGACGGACGGACTGAAAAAGAGGTTGTACAGAAAATTATCGCTGACAAGTGCGTGGTTTAATCACTGCGCACTGCATACATTGCCGTGTCCGTTCGTTTTACCACACTATAAAATACTTTTTGCATGTTTACCCGTTTGTTTTGTTTTCGTTGAACTATATTGTGACTTTGGTAATAAACTATCGTTATCTATCTCTACCTTTAAAAATCCTCCCCAAAGGGTAAAGAGAGCCCTCCATTTTTCCGGGAACCGAAACTACAAATATGTACGTACCAATTGAAAGGTGTTGTAATCGAACCGGTGCCGTGGGCAGTTTTAGAAATTAGGTCATACGTGCTATTGTGGTGTACAACGCCCGGCCTATCTGATCTGCACGGATCTGCCAAACACGCCAATAAATCTGATAACAATGACTTCTAACAACAATTTGACTTAGATACTAAGAATTTGAAACGAGATATTTCCAATACCGATATTTTGTACGAATTGTTTGCATTTGCGTTCGATTAATTTGATTGAAACACGTACTTAGGCCCGGAGGTTTATCGACTCTGAATCTCCCTCCGTGATGTGCCTTCTCGGTACCGAAGGTGACCGCTGCTGTGGTTTAAGCCGGTAGGAGACCGGCATGCATCTCCACCCTTCCACCGATATGGCTGTGTTGTGGGCTCTTCGGGGGGTTTTGCCATAATCGCCACGCTTGGCAGACGGGTTGGCGATCGCAGTTGAGTTGTGAATGTATTCGAAGGACGCTGCTGCCCATCCTTCGGCTAATCCCTTAGTCGACTTTTACGACACCCACGGGAGGAGATGGGGTGGTGGTATTCTGAGCCGGCACCATTAAAAGAATTATATTATAATGAGTAATAACCGCGAAAACCAAAGACGTTACTAAACACCAATACATTATACAAACTTTTTGCATTCAGTTTGAAGCGAGTTGTAGCCCTGCAACTATTCAAGGGTTTTCAGCTTTTAAGGCAGCAGTTAAGGTTTAAGTCTATCTATTCTACCATCGACTAGCGTTTCCCGATGTCCTTGTTTCTAAGCACTTAGTTCGGAACTAGGTCAGGCGCAAATTCACGCGACTTACGCTTTTCTGAGTGGTGTCCGGATTAAGAATATAGCACCACTCCATCTCCTCCCGTGGTTGTCGTAAAAGGCGACTAGGGGAATCTAAACCAGATGGATGGGCAGCAGCGTCCCTTCTGTGAAACGGTAGCCATACTGCGCTCACCAACCCGCCTGCCAAGCGTGGTGAGTCAATACTCATGCCAATGCAAATACCCCCCAAAATGATGACACAGTTGTGAAAATCTATGAGGGATATAATAATGTAATATTATATAATCATGGCCTTTGTTCAGCAGTGGACGTATAAATGGCCGATATAGTGACGCCTTAAAATTGCATTTCACACAAATACCTCCAAAGTAAGACAAATATTAATGACTATCAAGTTAATTATGCAACTATGTAGAAAGCAAATGAAACGTTAAAGATGTACAGATCTCGTAATCATAAGGATGTGCAAAAGTTCAGATATTACGATAAGACTATCCGCGTGCTCGGTTGCACAATAGTGAGTGAGTTCGTATGTAACAGATAGATGGTGTGGTATAGTGTATAAGAGTTAACGGTTACTCAGCTTGTGACTCTTATATTAAATATCGGATGCAGCAACGTACAGTATAGGAACTTGCATATCATAAACTCTGGGGAGTAGGAACTCTCACTTCACATCGAAGATAACGTATTAACAGTAGGTATCTATGCTGAAATTGCCGTGTGCGCAGCATAGTATAGCGCACCGTGAGGGTTCGGGGGGATTCTTTACAATCGTGACAAAAGGGGTGACCGCTTTACAGTAACCCTCTCCGAGATGTGCGTATAGGCGTGGTACCAGTGTGCGGCTCTAGTGTGATCATACGAAGTCCTGGACCCCCCCTTAAGTGCCGAGATGACCGCTCCAGTGGTTTTAGCCGGTAGGAGTACGGCATGCCCCTTCGCCCATCCCCCGGGGCGGAGGAAATTCATGATGAATTTACAGTGGGTCCCAGTCCATAAAAAAGGTATGTTAAAATTATACCTGGAATAAATACTGGAGCAAAGATAAGTATTTACAACGTATTGGAAACGAAAAATAAACGGTAAATTTTTTGCAATTGTGATATTGTTTGTTGCTACAATCGATATACGAGTAATTGTTCAAGAACAATAACAGAACATAGTTATTTTTTGTGTTTGTAACAATAATACTGTACTGCGATATCAAAAAATGACATTACATGTTGAAAAAAATTAAGTTCTTACATTTTTTGAAGCAAGAAATAATTAATTGTGGGACTTAGGGCGGTGTATAAGTTTAAATAATTATCTCACCATTCGAGAACTCGTGCCTTGCACCACACAAAAAAAAAGTTGAGTAGACAACACAACTGAGACTAGCGCCTCACTGTTTCGGATCATTAATTTGACACTTGAAATAGCTTAGAAGTGTTACAATGGCGGTGCAGGTACGCCCACAAAACGTTCATGGGTTAAAGGTTGGCGATCTTTTTAAATGTGGCTCGGAACGGTTGGGCAACCCAGCTTTTGTTAATGGAATTGTAATGAGTAAGAGTGAAGACTGGTCGGATGGGCCCCGTCTGCGATAATTGGTGTGTTGGATCGCGTCGCAGTTCCGGGTTAGAATTAAGAGTGGAAAAAGGGAACGTGGAAATAAAATGTTAGATATACGAGTAGTGATTTAAAAATAAAATTGGGCATGTGGTCCGGACTGGATTATTAGATGGTCTAAGAGTGTATATTAGGTATTGTTTATGCTGTATGTCACATAAATCTGTAACAATGAACCAATTGCTATTTTAAATTTATATCGTTGCTTTTGTTTTTTGAAGGGTCTTTGATCAGTCGTAATAAATTTACACTATGACTGAAACTTGACCGAACTGCGATTCAATTATGAATTTACCGAAAAAATGGTGTTCTGCTACTCTTAAAGTTCAGTCGAATTTAAGTATCTCGATTTAGTCTCATTTCAATCTTAATTTTGACGTTTATTTAATGACAATTTAGTACATGTGACAGTTCGAAATGTTTGCAGAATGCCGTTTTGACTTCGATCAGTTTTCGATCTAATCACAGTGTAAGTTCACGTTTGACGTTGTTTGTTAGTTTAGGAGAATACCATTTGTGACATTTATGACACTGAGACTAGATCGGAACTATAATTTGAACATTTTTAAATTACGAGAATTGGCCGTCTGGTTTGTCCCTATATTATGTAGCCAGATTCACATCTGGTTTCTCTAAGATAATAATTATGCGCTTTCATTTTAGAAACAGTTTGCTTGCATTCTAGATAGGCCTACATTTACATTTATAGTCTAATACACTAAGGATCCTTTCCATTTGAATGGTAGATTGAACTACGCGATCGTAATGGATACCTGTATATTTTTGTATTCACTATTATACAATGTTAAATATATGATGTGATATGATACATTTCTCTATTTTATTGTTCCACTATTACATACTCTGTTTTCGATTATATATCATGCGACTTACAATTTACGACAATTCTTTATGCCGATATTCCTATACACGTGTTTATTTCACGCACCATGATATTTTATGAGTCGTAACTAGGGAAGGGATGAATGGAGCTTCACTTCCGAAACCTGAAGGAACATCCGCGTAGTCACAATTTTTACTCCAGCTTTGGGACCGATGAATTTGAAACTGAGATTTGTAAGGAAGATTTATGCAGGACACACACACACATCAGCCACTGCTGAACATGGGCCTCACAATGATCACAATACAATCACCATGCTTGGCAGGCGGATTGGTGACTGCTATTGGAGGATGGTGTGGTGTGGTGATTTTCTTTGACTGCAACCGAAACTTATGCAGTACAGCGCGGGGCAAAAGAATATTGTAACTAATAACCGTGTTACAAAAAAAAACATCGTTGTCATCTAAGAGATCCCTTTTCGACTTAAAAATGTCGGGACCTCCGACAAATCTGTACTATCTCGGTACCAATTAAACCAATTCAGTTACATCCCTAGTTGTAACAGCTCGAATGGCGCAGTTATCATAAGATCATGTGTTACGTTTTAACAGCCGACGTCCTGGTTTCTGTATTTCACAACGTATTTTGGTTAATCTCTTCCTCTTAACACGAAATGTGATATGTATCGGTGTATTTTGTTACAAGCGTGGTAAGTTTGGTTTTGGAATTGATATTTTAATCGTTTATTTTTATTTTAACTTTTTGTAAATAGTTTAATTTGACAATTTTTTTCACAAACAATTATATCACAAGCAAAAACACTACGCCTGGTTGGAATAATATCCTGCACAAAACAATTAATTTTTCGTTTCTGTTGACCAAATCTGTGAACAAAGCGGCCATATATCGTTCGAAATGTAACCCACAGTACTCCCTTCATCATTTCGGCCGAATGAAGTCCACTGCTGGACACTTGGCAGACGGGTTGGCGATCGCAGTTGAGTTGTTAATGTACTCGAAGGACGCTGCTGCCCATCCTCCGGCTAATCCCATAGTCGACTTTTACGACACCCACGGGAGGAGATGGGGTGGTGGCATTCTGAGCCGGCACCACACGGCTCTTACCAGTACTCCCTTAACAGGCAACAAATAAAAATGAAAGTTAACCCATCAAAGTTCGCGTGCTAAGCATAACAAACCGTTACTTATTTAGTAATGAAAACGTTGCGAAATAGGCCCGGAATACCTAACCCTGCGAAACTAAGGGTATCGCTTGAAGGACTTGGGAAGTCGATCAAAGTGGGATTTGCGCCGAGATCCGTACAGAACTCGGCACGCGGAGGGTTGGTTCGCAAATTGAAATTTTGTTTTTGTTTATTCAGATCGTCAGGTGAGATTTGGCGGGTTGAATTGGATATTGTATGGGGAATTAATTTAAAATATATATACACATTTTATGTGACGGTATTATCCCGTAGAAGTTTGGGATTAGGTGGCAACCAGGGAACAGACTCCATGTATTTTACGCGCGTTGTCACAACTTGCTTATCTGTTGCAGCAAAATATTAAAATTGACAAACAAACAATAATAGGCTTAGAATAGATTTTTCCTTATGTAAGTAGGTACCTTTGTAACTGTAGGTGGTAAATTAACATATTTTGGTACGGATAGCCTACATCATAGATCGCCAACCTTTGGAATAAGAAAGCCACAAAAGTCGGTAACTTTGTATACTATAATTATTTTAAAATATCATATAACACCCATTTTGTATTCCCATTTATTGTAAATGTGGCGGGCCACACCAAAGTGACTCACCGGCCGCTGCAGCTGGTTGCTAACCGAGGGCTTACATGAATCTGCTATATTACCCAAATTAGTCAGTTTATTGTGTTGACTTGGAGGAAAATATCCACAACAATTATTACATTCAAATCTCTAACACAAACAAGTCCTTCATTTCAAACTTCACTATCGAAAACAAATTATACGTTCCAACATTAACAGTATTAGATATGTTTTGGCAACCCTACCAGCTGAGTATACCTCATCTTAGAAGTTAAATCCTCGAGTGCAACCCTAATCTTTCACGTCGATGTTACAAGACTGACTTAGTATTTTGCTAGTGTCGGCTTCATTTGCATAAGTATTGTGTCTAGAACTGAAAGCCCAGTTCATGAAACTACTCAGTTCTCTTGCTTGGTTGGTGGCAATGTAATTAGATGATTATTTACACAAAAAGATATATGAAAGTAAAAATGTTTGTTACAGCAACATGCATATTTTTGGCAGATGTATTGTTGATATCAGGGACTGAATAACCCGAAAATATCGGTAGTTTTATAAAACGGTAATCGTCATGCCCTTTTAACAACGGTACCGAAATAAATGTCTACATTTATATAAATCTACAGAAATATTTCGGTACCGGTATATTTGCAGGTATGATTTCAGATTCTATTTCTCTATCGCTATAATAAATGTTTAACCGATATTATTTAATTACCCGTATAGTGAAGCCGGTTTTTAGAGCTAAGGTGGTGTATATACGAATATATATACATATATGTCTATACACTATTGCGACTATCAAAACTAAAATGCACAAATTCAGCCGGAATAATAACAAAATTGCAATAATAAGAGCGAGCGGAAAATATTAGGTGAAAAAACTTCAATCGGCGGCAATTCTTCCCTCCCGCATCATGCCTATGGTGCGTTTTCGGTACCGAATAGTAAAGCGGTTAAATAAAGGTATATATATTCAGGTATGTATATGCATACAGGTTCAGATTTTGATACCCCTTTTGTAGGTGCCGGCTCAGAATACCACCACCCCATTTCCTCCCGTGGGTGTCGTAAAAGTCGACTAAGGGATTAGCCGGAGGATGGGCAGCAGCGTCCTTCGAGTACATTAACAACTCAACTGCGATCGCCAACCCGTCTGCCAAGCGTGGCGATTATGGCAAAACCTCCCAATGAGCCCACAACACACCCATATCGGTCGTTGTGGTGATCTTTGGGGGAGGCCTGTGTCCAGCAGTGGACTTCATTCGGCCGAGATGAATAGCGGTGGTTTGAACCGATATTGTCTACCGCTTTCAGTCCCTGGTTAATACATATTTACTGGTCTAGAGTCAGGCTAGGTAGATACCGCCTCAGTACTAGAAATGCTGCTGTCGAGCATTAGCATGTTCAAATTAAAAAGTGAGGATGCAATTTTTTAATTCATTGATCGTCCGATAGATTACGCGTCAGAGATCTTCGCCTGTTTAATTGCTATCGGCAAATACGTAACAGCAAAGTGACGTTTGACAGCGGCGTCTGCGCGATTTACGCCTGTCGCAAACCATCTGCGACATACGTGGGCGACTTTTAGTCGTGAATTTTCTGGCAGGAAAACTGATACGTTTACTGATACGTTACCGATAGTGACGTTAATATACCTAAAATAAGACGTAGATTCAGTACCTAAAGCTAATCTAGCTAAATGGCTAAGGCATTAGACTACCATCATTTCAGCCGAAAAACGTCCACTGCTGGACTGAAGCCTCCCCCAAAGATTCTGTGCTCATTGGGGGGTTTTGCCATAATTGCCACGCTTGCCAGACGGGTTGGCGATCGTAGTTGTGTTATAATTGTACTCGAAGGACGCTGCTGCCCATCCCTCGGCTAATCCCATAGTCGCATTTTACGACACCCACGGGATGAGATGGTGTGGTGGTATTCTTAGCCGGCACCACACGGTGATTCAGTACCTACCTACATTATATTAACTGTTATTTTCTCGATACCCGTTTCCGGACTCCTAATTAAGTCTTCATTACAGCCTTGTCTTAAACTTTTTAACCAAAAACGTTTACAAAGCCATACCGTTGTCGAGAAATCTTTATTATCAAATTGTCTCACGCCAATTATAATTAGGAATATTTTCTTTTTTCTTTTGGGTAACAGGAAAAAGCAATACTCTTAAGTTGGGCCTAATTTGGAAACCAGTGTTCTTAAGAAATGCAAAATAAAATAAGGAGAATTTATGGTCTGTTTCATATCTTGATCACGGCAGATCGTTATGTTTAGGTTTTAGTACCATACCAATTAGTAAGTTGCTCAGAGTTTAAATAAGATAAGCTATAAAACGCTAATGTCAGGCATCACAAATTCGCTGAAGTGATTTTGTAGCTATAGACCTTTTTGCTTGCTAGTCTTTTCTTTTTTATCATAATTGTGTTGCTTGATTACTGATAAAGTCGTTGTAGTTTTACCAATAAATGGGACATCGAATGAAAGAGAGAGAAAAGAGTACAAATAAAAGAGTGTTTACAAATAAAAATTACTGTAAATTTAACATCGAATATTAACCTTTCTGTCACCCGAACAGAAAATAGCCCATGATGGCGGCTCGTGTGTTCCGCGCGCGCCTTTCTGTAGGATAGGTGCACTGTGGTGACTGTAAAGCCGTTTCGCCGACACCTTTTCAATATGACTAACATATTTCTTCGACCCCATGTAATTTGGGACTAATGTAGGAAAAAGTTGTATAACGTTCCAAAAGGTTGATATTAGGCCATATTTTTAAACATTTTTGCCCGGACTATTACTTGTGTTGCCACTTTATACTGCGCAGCGGGCTCTATAGCTTATTTATACCTAATGTACGCAATATGCTGAAATCACTGCATATTTAGTGCTGTCACGAGTAACTGACAGTGAGTAAATCATGGCTCGTTCAATAGGAGTGCCGACACTTGTAGAACTTAGTTTCAATTATGAGACTAAATATCTGTTACTGAAATTGACACCTATTTACTAACATAATCTGATAGACATTTCCTTAGTTAATTTTATTGACTAGTATAAAAGGTTCTTGGCAAGGAATAGACAACCACTCTCGTCCCATAGGGTTCGTAAAAGGCGACTTAGGGTCGATGGCGAGACGATGGGCAACAGGGGCGGATCCAAGATTTTAATCTGGGAGGGCCCTTGGGTGTCATTTCAAAATGTTCAGAGATCATCGTTGCTACTAGGTCTAATGTCTACCGCACGCCCCGTCATGGTCATGGTCCCCTATGGATCCGACCGTGATGGGTAGCAGCATCCATGTGTGTGTATTAGGACCAATATTTCGCGATTTTGTTTGAGCCTTTCAACTGTCTTTAAATCAAATAATAAGTATAATATTACGCTTGGTTTAAACAACATAATTGGCACTGTGCAATCAGTGAAGCATACATAATCCAATCAATGTAATTGACTTCGACATATCTTGAAAAAATATTATAAGCCATAAATCACTAAGGATATTACTACATGGCGAAGGCGAAGGCTGTGGAAATCTAAGGGCAATTCTTCAGCCGTGGACGTCTTTCGGCTGGTACGATGATGATCAGGATGAATGTGGCTGAATTAAAGATTCAGCCGAAGTAAGTCGACTGCTTGAAAAAGTGCATCCACCATAGATTTTCCACAAGGCCCGGTTTACATGTATACAAGAATATCTACCTCAAAGCGTCAAACTGACTTTCAGGAGCCATCTCTCACCATCTCCTTTTATCCTAGTAGCCATTAGATATCCTTTCGTCCTTAATTTGTTATAGTTACCGCGCATCCCGTTTTGAGACAAAACCTCTCAATGTCTATCAACAGGATGCTTCATAAACAATCCTCTTCATATATTTTGTTAACTAGACTACCATGTGTTAGCCATCTTGGATGTTTACGATCGAAATCGACATTTACAGCATAGGCATTAAGTTTAGAATTGTTTGTTCCTGCTTGTCAAATTGAATTGTATTGTTTGCAAAGTTTCAGTTGGCTGTTGGTGTTATGTTGGGACGTTCGAATTTAGATCTTAATATATGATGTTATAAAGTTGTTTAATAACTTAAGGGAGTGTAATATTTATGTTGTAATTTAAGTTTTGTTTGCATACTGACAGACAAAGAACACCCGAACAAAATAGTTGGGGTGTATTTTTTTTTATTTGTCGTTCGCTTATTAATCTATCAGCAGTTTTTGGTAACAAGCTTCATGACCATTACTGATTTCTGTTTTGTCTTGACCTTGAGTCTTGACCTAGGGGGAAGGGATTAGGCAAACGTGTAGGG
Source organism: Diloba caeruleocephala (assembly GCA_947459985.1). Lineage (NCBI taxonomy): Eukaryota > Metazoa > Arthropoda > Insecta > Lepidoptera > Noctuidae > Diloba > Diloba caeruleocephala. Next base: position 9,749,305 of record OX381629.1, read on the forward strand.
AACGTATCCAGCTTTTGGCCCATGGGGGGAAGCAAAGTGTAGAAAATTTATTCAACGTACAGGCTGGATCCAAGAGCACCTGCCGTGATCCTGCCGTCTCCTTGCAGTATGTTACCAAAATAATTTGTACCGAGAGATATTTACTGTAACTATCAATTCTATCATACACGTTCTCTGTGTTGCTATATTTTTTACAGAGCCATGACTGCTAAATACATGATCAGCCCATTACCGTATAGTGAGAAAGGTTAGTCCACCACGCTGGCCTAGTGCGGGTTTGCGGAGTACACACACCATTCAGTAAATTTTGGAGCCTACGTTTCCTCACTATGTTTTCCATCACCGTTAACGCAAGTGATGATCAAATTCTGATACGCACATGAATCCCAAAAGTCAGAGGTGCGGGCTGGGATTTAACTCAAGCCCTCCTGTATGGAAGGCAAGCGTTCAACCACTAGACTATCAACTGCTAATTAATATTTGTTAACTAAAACGAACTTAAGAATACCTGAGAACCTGTTTATCCTGTAATATTAAAGCAAAGCGTGAGACAAAACACCCAATGACCATAATCAAAGACCCGACAAACCCCACGGCCGCTATTTATAATATTCATTTCTTTTTTATATAAGACAGCTCCATAAAAACACATAATGTACCACATTTTTACATCATTCACATTTTTTCGGTGAAAAAAGTTTATTTCATGACAAAAAGGGCACTCGGCCACAAGAGCCACTTGGAAAAAAGTACGAAATAACGCGCGGTATCCTACCGGAAGTCGGGCGGCGGAAGTCGCTAGGCTTCCCGGAAGTGCTAGAGGGCACTCGGGAGCGGTCCAAATTGTATTTAATAACAGTATATTGCAACCTCAGTGGCTGAAAATCGGCACGTTCCGTGTGGACATCAAATTATTAAAAATGTAAAGACTGCCCTCCGTTTAGAAATTCTATGAATGTACCCTTAGGTATACTGGGTGTAAATGTGGACCTAATTTTTAAATTATTTATGCCTCGCTGTTATTAATGGTTTAAGTACAAATAGGACCAAAATTACGTTTATCCTATGTGAGAGGCGGAGAACTGAATGTTTTGGTGGAACTTGGCATGGCATATGATGTCAAGTCCAGCAGTGGGCTCAATTGGGTGAAGTGTTGAGTCGATTGATCGGTAAACAAAACATGCTTGTAAGTTTAAATTTACTTTGGCACTAATATTGAAATTCATCTAGCTCCGTCAAGTTACATGTCCATTTGTGTAATAATAACACAATTGTCATTGTATTATTAAATATAAAACGTTGTGTCACACTGTCCTTATAATATCTATCATTATTTGGTAGTGCAATACAATGACGTGGCATAGTGTTCAAAAGCAAAATAACATGGTTGAATATTGTTTTTAATTTATTAATGTAGTGAATCTCAAAGATAATGCAATTGCAAAAGTGTAGAAGACAAAACTGAAATAACTTAATCATGAGACGGAAATAAAAGGAATGAAAACGCTTTAACCTTAAAATAAAAACACTTGACACCTTTTTTTTTTAATTTTTTTTTATTGATGTCCAATGGAAATTCTACATGGAACTTCCTTCACCCCGGGGAAGGGTGAAGGGGTATGCCGGACTCCTACCGGCTAAAACCACTGGAGCGGTCATCTTGGCACCGAAGGGGGGCTCCAGGTCCTCGTAAGATCACACTAGAGCCGCCCATTGGTCACACGCCTTTAGGCACGTCTCAGAAGGGATGACTGTAAAGCGGTCACCCCCTCTAGCGGAGGGAAGGCGACTGTAAAAAGGTCGCCCCCCCAGGCACTTCTCGGGGAGGATTGTAAAGGATCCCCCCAAACCTCGCTTTGCGCTATGTTGCGCACACGGCGGCACGTGACCACGTGCGCGCCACCGTCTTCCCGGGGGTCGAAACACTTGACACCTAGGATACTCGGCACAATCAATGTTTTACCATTTGAATGGTGATGGATATAACACTATTTTCTTCATTATATGGTGTATGTATTCAGTACTATGTGATTGCCGTGGAGTGCTATAATGATTAATTATTACGATTATACAAAAATTGCTAAAATACTATCTATGCGCTTGCATGTGTGACAGCTATAGTAGGTAAACACGCTGACCACACCCACATAAATTGTTTTTAGGTTACACGTTTGCGACAGTGGTTCACTGCAATCGCCGAGAGCAGTAATGTGACAAAGAGGCTGGGGTGTCGATATAATGTGACGTTCAAAATTCACAAACTGGATGGATTGTGCGTGACGTATTTTATGGATGGACCCTTCTTTAACTTTCAATTAAAGACTCGTAGAACTGATAGCGATGTCGACGAAAAGTTCTGAAATGGCGACCGAGGATCTGGTGAAGGTCGCGGCGATCCGCTGGATACAAGTAGCGCAGGACGGGTCGTTATGGAGATCTTTGGGGGAGGCATATGTTTAACAGTCGACGTCTTTTGAAATAATGAATGAGGAGCCGTTTAGTGCCGGTTACGAATAGCACCACCCCATCTCATCCCGTGGGTGTCGTAAAAGCCGACTATGGAATTAATCGGAGGATGGGCAGCAGCGTTCTTCGATTACATTAACAACTTAACTGCAATCGTCGGCCTGCCAAGCGTGGCGATTATGGCAAAACCCCCCAAATACCACACAACACCCAGACCGGTCGTTGTGGCGATCTTTGGGGGAGGCTTGTGTCCAACAGTGGACTTTATTCGGCTGAAACTGAAGACGACGTATGAATGATAAAACGCTTTCGGCCACATACGTAAACGCTACTCAATATTTAAAATATTCAACACTTATTGAGACTCCAAAAGAGGGTCTTAAAATGTTGTGTGGCGCTTTAATATTCGGCCGTAGAGCAATAATATATGTACGAAAAGTTATCCATCAAACATTTAAACAGACAACGTAACAAAATGGGCGACAATTCTCCCAAAACGGTACTGAAGTTCAACCTAGAATGTAAGTAAAACCTATTTACGTTAAGCGTTTCTTCCTTTCTTTGACCCTTCATAATTACCACTCAGCCTTTACTAGTACTGGCCCGTCTAACTGCAGAACCTACATTAAGGAACTTTTTTCCCTTAGGACTTGGTAAAGAGCACGTCCGACTCACAGCGGGCTCAGAAGCGGTAGCGAAGCGGCAACTTCAAGGAATTTACGACCATATGAAAAATTAAGGAATTCTGTAACAGATCTTACGAGGTTAAAGTCCTTTAGTTTGACAGAAAAAGGATTCTTTCGTATCCGCCCTTCTTTCAGTCTGCCCCGTTCCTTAGGCATACTACTAAATACTCGGCCAAATAAAGCTGAGTACATAGCGGTGAGATATTAAGTCTTGTAAGTACTTGTCAGAACTTAAGTTGTAAATTGCAAACTTTGTGTCGGGACGCTCGATGGGCGTTGAGTTCTGGCTCGTAATGTTTTGATAGTCATGTTTCATTTTAAAAACGAATACCTTGTTGTCTTTAGCTCGTATTTTAGAAGTACTGTTAATGCAGTTCTTATTTTTCTTTTATTCCGACTAAAGAATTATGTCCTATAGTTGGTACAAGCTTTTATGTAGGAATATATATAACTGTTGCTGTGGTTCCCGGAAAAGAAAGTAACACCTCTATCTACACATGGGTGTCGAAAAAGGCGACTAAAGGTTCAATAAAGAGGATGGGCAGCAACATCCTCATCATCATCATGTCCGTTAAATAAAGTCCACTGCTTGGCACAGGTCTCTCCCAAACATCGCCACTACGACCGGTCTGGTGGGTGTATTATGTCATCATCATTATATCAGCCAGAGGACGTTTACTGCTGAACAAAGTCCTCCCCCTTAGATTTCCACAACGAGCAGTTACATGCCGCTCTCATCCAACGACTACCAGCGACCTTCACCAGGTCCTCTGTCCACCTCGTTGGAGGTCGTCCCAACGGCCATTAGTTCTACGAGCAATGTGCCCCGCCCATTGCCACTTCAGTTTTCCTTTCAGTTATGTCGACAACTTTAGTTCTTCTATGGATCTCCTCATTTCTGATTCGATCTCGTAGAGAAATACCAAGCATAGCTCTCTATAGCTCGTTGAGTGACCTTGAGCTTTCTTATGAGGCCCATTAGAGTGACCACGTCTCTGTTCCATTTGAAACACACACTGGCTAAAGACTTGAGGCATTGCGGTATTGTTGACGAAAAGACGTTGCGAAGTTTCCCAAACGCTACTCAGCCGAGTCCTAACTGGACAGTTTGTCCCAGGTAGACATACTCGTCAACAGCTTCGAGAACAGAGCTCCCAACGGATATTGGGATGGGCACGACATGGGCATTTGACATGACTTTCGTCTTGTCCATGTTCATGTAAAGGCCCACCTGTTGGGAAAATCTGTTGAGATCAAGCATTATGCTGAGCTCTTGCAGCGATTCTGCCATGACTACGATGTCGTCGACAAATCCAAGGTGAATGATACCCTCGCCATCGATGTTAATGTCGAATCCTTTCCACTCCAGTAGCTTGAAGTCATCCTCCATTACGAAGGTGAACAGTTTGTTGTACTCATTGGGAATTTTTCCATAACCGCTACGCATGACAAGCGGGTTGGCGATCGCAGTTTTCTTGTTAATGTTCTCTAAGGACCTAACCTCCGGCTAATCCCACACGGGATGGGATGGGTTGGTGCTATTCGTAGCTGGAACAACACGGCCTGCAGCAGCATCCTCCTGTGTGCTGATAACAATATACTGCGATTACTAATGCCGTGTGGTGCCGGCTCAGAATGCCACCACCCCATCTCCTCCCATGGGTGTCCTAAAAGTCGACTAAGGGATTAGCCGGAGGATGGGCCGCAGCGTCCTTCGAGTATATTAACAACTCAACTGCGATCGCCAACCCGTCTGCCAAGCGTGGCGATTATGGCAAAACCCCCCAATGAGCCCACAACACATCCATATCGGTCGTTGTGGACATCTTTGGGGGAGTCCTGTGTCCAGCAGTGGACTTCATTCGGCCGAAATGATGACTAATCCGTCTGCAAAGCGTGATAGCCCCTATGAGCGCTCATTGCAATGATTATTGGGAGCCCCATTTTCAGTAGTGGACGTTTACGAGCGCCTGTTTGTTTAACCGAGTGTTCTCTAACGAATAAAAGCAAACAAATTCCTATAACTTTTAATTTACGAGCTTTAAAAAACAAATCCTATTTAATAAATAAGTTGTCAATCTCCCGCGATCTCTTAAAAATGACGCCAGAAATTGGCAATCAACATAAACGTCCACCCCGTCCCATAAAACACGTCACGTCATTCCTAATCTTACGTGAAACCAATAAAACTCAACGCTATAAACCATAACGAAATCCACATATATCAAAACATGTTGTACTGTTCCTTCTTATTTATTATTTTTGTTTACAGCCATGTCAAATGCAAGGCGACACGATCTATCACCGAGCGCCTGGCGGCAAGCCAAGGAAACTATTTCCAACTATTCGGACAGCCCCGTTAATAGTTTTACAGTTCGGGCCCGCGCGTGTGTGCTAAGCCTTGTAATTAATACCGGACTAGGATATGAAATCGATTTAGTTGTAATGTGACATCCGAGAAATAATTGTTGATAAAACTTTCTGGATAGATACGAGAACATGGCTACCCAAGAAGGTGTATTTGCTTGTGTGTTAATAACCAAGCCGTGTGGTGCCGGCTCAGAATACCACCACCCCATCTCCTCCCATGGGTGTCGTAAAATTTGACAAAGGATTAGTCGGAGGATGGGCAGCAGCGTCCTTCAAGTACATTAACAACTCAACTGCGACTGCCAACCCGTCTGCCAAGCGTGGCGATTATGGCAAAACCCTCCAATAAGCCCACAACACACCCATATCGGTCGTTGTGGTGATCTTTGGGGGAGGCCTGTGTCCAGCAGAGAACTTCATTAGGCCGAAATTAAAAAATAATTAAGAGCATGCCACCCACTTGTTTCTCTTCCATCGCAGGTAGACATCACAAAGGAAAGGAAAGGAGTATACCTCACCCCTCAGCTCAAGTAAGTGGAAGAACACCGTGGGGTTTTGGCCATAAGAGTCCGGCACACCCCTCCGCCCTCCCCAAGGCGGAGGAAGTTCATGAGGATTTCCCCACGACAAACAAAAAGGTGTTCCCACGATGTTTTCCAACACTGTACCAAGCGTGTGTCTGCGACCTAAAAATGGACGTGTAACGTAAATAAATGAATTTCGGATACGGGGTCACTTTTGGGGGCAATATAGAAAATTTAATAATAACTTAATAATTTTATTATTAACTTATTAATTATTTTTTTAGAAGTATATAATCCATTTAGCACCCATTACAATAGACCTTATAGTTGTAGTTTCCATCTTAAACAATAGTTTTACACCTCCGGGGACAATCTGAGACTGCATTTTATAGTGTTTTATAGTTCTCTAAAGGGCCGTTAGACCCATGTCTCCGCGTAAGACTATCAAAAGACCGGGTTCCCCTTTACAGGGGATATAAACCCGTGACAAGAGAGACATGTAGTTAATAATTTCAGTTATGCAAATTGTACCGTGTAACATATGAAATGGAAGGGCTTATTGTGAGGATCTCAAATAGATTTATTTTATAATTTTAAAATATGTAGTTTTAAAGTTATTTAAGAAAATAGACGAAAATTTACCATATCTCCCTTATCTCTGAAACTACTAAGTCAACAAAATAAATCGATAGTAGCTCTTTACTTATAGATTACAGGAAACCTATAAGAAGTCTAGGGTCTTAAAATAACATGGTCTTTAAATTGAACAATGGATAATGTATTTTAGTTACGACAAATAATATTTGGACGAGATTTCGAAAAAAATGTTTGATTACATATTCATCGTATGGAACCCTCTCCACGTCAGTTCAACTGGCACTTGTTCGGTTTTCTAGGTTATATGTGATCCTAACACAAAAAACGGACGAAGTTAATAAATCTTATATCTATTATATTATATTATTTATATTATATTTTATGTTATATTTATATTATTTTTTAAAAACGTTGCCCCACACTAGGATTTCTCCTGTGTCGTGGGTGCGTTTACAGACATGAATTCCACATACAATACACCCAGACCCGGAACAACTACCTGCAGGTCATACAAATATTTGTTCCGTGTGGGAATCGAACCCACGACCCGGAGCGCAGCAGCCGACAGTATCAGCCACTGCACCAACCGTGCCGTCAATCGAATCAAATATCGAAAGATTTTGGATTCGATTTATTATTAATTTTGGCCGTAACAACGTACAAGATTTTGAAATAGTCACATTATATATGCCACGTACTGAACCCGCGACCAAATGCTTGAGAAGCGAGTCGGTAATCCGGGTCACCACGACCGACGGTAGAACAGTATTCCCTGTAAGGAATTACGGGCTAACATGATGAGCGGATATGAAGTCGATTTAGCAGTTTAAATGACATCCGAGAAATAATATTTCAAAATAAAACGTATGTAGAACATTTAACATAAATATTCGAATGTTTTTATGTTATGTCGTAAGCGTTCGGACGGAATCGTTTTGTTTTTATAGATGACATGTTTCGAATAGCTTGACTGTTGATGTTATTTATGATTTAGTGATTTTAAAACTGTAATAATGTTTTAGTGTCTGCTGAGCACGTTTGGTTAATTTATAATTCTTTGGTAGCGATAGTAAAATTGGTACTGTGTAATAAATTGGAGATATGAAAATATTATGGATGTTTTAGCGGACCGGGATATAAAACATATGTGAGAACTAGAACACAGATGTCACTATTCACAAAAAATATTCTCTTTTTATTTTAATCTGTAGAATAAATGTTAGACCTTTGACCTTGTTATATTTGATTTGTGTAGCAAAACTTATACTATAACAAACAACTTTAACATCATCATCATATCTGCCAAAGGATATCGTCTGCTGAACAAAGGCCCACCCCCGTAGATTTCCACAATTGAGTCGTCATATTGGCGGGATTTTGCCTGAGCTTAGCAGGTGGGTTGGTGAGCGCAGAATGACTGCCGTTCTATAGAAGAGACTGCTAGCCTGCTACCCATCGAGGGATGGGCAACGCGCGCGCACCTTAAGGTTTTTGGGTTTTAAAATAATTCACTCTTAGCTATTACTTCAGAAATTAGAATGTAAATCCAATTAAACCCTCGTTCATTTCAAAACCACAGATAATATAAGTTTATATCTGCATGCCTAAACCTTTTTCATAGAAAAACCATTAACAAAAATAAATTGTTAAAACGAAAAATCAAAACGAGCTCTTAAATATCGATTTTTTTTCTGCTCTTCTTTTGATTAACCTACATAACACTATATCAATAGGCGAACATCGTGACATCTATGACGTCACAGTGAAGGCCTAATGAGTGGAGGTGACTGACCTGTAGAGAGAGAATTCTGCAACCGCAGCGAGTCCCGAGCCCTCTTCAATTGAGGGCTGGCTACCTTTTTTATTTGTTAAGCTGATTGTAGGAATTTTAAAAGTAACCCTATAGTGCTGTTTTCTTTTGAAATATTCTTAAGATTTCAAGTGTTTATTTTTAAATGACTACACCACTACCGCACTATGATTTATTTTGTGTCGTAGATACAGTTTACAGAAACAAATCTCACATGCACAAACACCCAGGTACCCGAAGCAAATTTTTGTAGATCATACAAATATTTGTTCCGTGTGGGGATCGATACCGCGACAAGTAGTGCCGAGAGCGCTTAGCCGCTGCGCCATTGTGCATTTATTGATTTTTAAAGGGAATACACGTTCCGAAGTTATCATAGGTTTTTAAAAGTCACTGTTTTATTTAGCATTTCTCTAGCCATGTAGTACCTTGGCTTGCCTGTGTACCTTGGCCCGCTTACTTTGGACTTTATTTTTTAAATCACCTTTATCATTTCGGCCGACTGAAGTCCACTGCTTGACACAGGCCTTCCGCAAAGATCACCACAACGACCGATATGGGTGTGTTGTGGGCTCATTGGGGGGTATTGCCGTAATTGCCACGCTTGGCAGACAGGGTTGGCGATCGCAGTTAAGTTGTTAACGAACTCGAAGGATGCTGCTGCCCATCCTCCGGCTAATCCCTTAGTCGACTTTTAGGACACCCACGGGAAGAGAAGGGGTGGTGGTATTCTGAGCCGGCACCACACGGCATCAAATCACCTTAAACAACCGACAATTGATGGCGTGATTCCAGAACAAAAACACTAAATATATTTATATATAAAAATATTTTCTGAAGTTGCAAGTTACGGCAATCTATTGTTAAGTTATAAGTTGCCGAGTTTGGCGGTCGGTAGCTGCCGATGGCCGCTATAAATAACGTACATTTTTATGTTGCTTTATCCCCTAAATTATTGCTTCTATAGTATGTACTTGCAAGCTGAATTGACAGTTACCAGGCCATATCTCCCAAAGAACGATGGCATATAATAATCATCAGCAAGGTAAACAAATTAAATCTGGTGTAAAGGAAGTTGCCAGTTGGCAAAACTCGCTATTAAAAGTGCTACGCGTGGTGCGCTTTCAAATAATATTCCACGCCTCACAAAATCATCATAATTATCTGTTGTTATTCAAGTAAACAAAACCGTTACAAACATTTTCATTTGAACCATCTTCCTCTTCCATTCATGCCTACCTACAGTTAAACCACAAACGTTTGGAATCGCTTAAATTAATATTCACCAGTACGAAAGATTGATTAGTTGAAACGTTCGCCTTGACCTGATTCTACCGACCCCTTACCGCATGACAGTTCTAACTGTTCGTATGATGTTAAGTAAAGTGAATTTGAGTATCCTTAAGTTGTGTTATGTAATTTATAATAAGAACTCGGTAAGAGCTGAAATTTTGTGGGGAAGGATTGTAAACAAAAAAAAAATACAGATGTTTTGTCTGCCAAAATAACAATTAAGATATTCCGAGCACTAAAAACCACACCTTAAAACATATGTGTATTTAGACCGAATGACGTGCTCCATTTGCTTGCGAAGTTAAAGAGACGGAATATTAACTCACACAATCCGTGGCCGATTACCTGGCCTACGAAAAGCAATATCTCTAGAAATAATACAAATTAAATGTCTTCATCGTTTCCTTCTCCTCTATCACAAGGCTCCGCCTTATACCCCAAACGAACAGGCGTCTGACACATAGCTCTTCGGGGGCCTCTCAGTATTCGTATCCATTCATTTTAAGGAAGACGTTGCAAGAAATAGCTTTACAGCATTTTTATTTAAAGAAATTGATTTAAATTTGAAATATAACTATGACAACCACCCCAATTTCAAGGTCACATCCCTTATATTCAAAACATTCCTCTTGCAATTTCTAAAATAATCCCATGTTTAGTTTGTGTGCTCAACAAAACAAACGCGTCGCCCCATCAGACAGGATCAAGTGTCAATCAATACAGATAGAATCAATTATCCGTTTTGATCCAAAACAAACTGGAGAGTACACGCACGATAGATGCAAAAAAAACATCTAATCTCAACCACTGAACCTCTGAGCTGGAATCGCTGGAGCTCGGAATTAATGGTGGGAAAAGCTGCCAAAGGTGCATAGCTCGTTCATCATCTTACTCCTCTTGAAGTTCGGTATGGTTTTAGCATGATCTCAATCTAGTCTCATTTTAATCTCAATTTTAATGCTTATTTCAGGACAACTTTATTACTTGTGTTAGTGCAGAATGTTAGCAGAATACCGTTTTGGCTTCCATCATCTTTCCATCCATTTTCGATCGCATCACAGTATAAGTTCACATTTGACATTGTTTGTTAGTTCAGGAGAATACCATTTGTGACACTTACGACATTGAGAATCATCATCATTTCGGCCGGATGAAGTCCACTGCTGGACACAGGCCTCCCCCAAAGATCACCACAACGACCGATATGGGTGTGTTGTGGGCTCATTGGGGGGTTTTGCCATAATCGCCACGCTTGGCAGACGGGTTGGGTTGTTAATGTACTCGAAGGACGCTGCTGCCCATCCTCCGGCTAATCCCTTAGTCGACTTTTACGACACCCACGGGAGGAGATGGGGTGGTGGTATTCTGAGCCGGCACCATACGGCAGCATGTCGTATACGATGATTGAGATTAGAATGGAACGATATTTTGAACATTAATTACGAGAATTAACCCTCATATCGTAAACGTCCACTACGACTACAGTAAAAGATTTCCATAATCATCATGAGAAGTGGTCGAAATATGCTGTCATTAGATTAAAGGATTCTACACATTTATCGGTTTTTACGACATCTATTTATCTATCCTTGGCTGAGAAACCATGCCATCGAGTTTCACTGTCCCAAGAATAACATTTGAAAGTTGAAGGATTTTGTAAGTTCTAATTTGTCATGTTAAACAACCAACTCTTGAGGTGCTCTTTCTTTTTCCTTATTATTTTTTCATTTCTTCGACCTATTCAAAATTACTTTTTCGCAATTTATAAATGTTGTAGCTTTGACTTCCTAAATTGTACGGTGTTGACTGTTTAATCTTTATACCATCTGTGAACAGCTAAAAAGTCTCCTTTATTTATTTCCTCCCTAAGTAGCTGTTTGTATCACCTGTTTTAAAAACCTCGTAACTCTGTTCGGAGAGGAAACGTTGTTTAATTACGTTCACATTGAAACTAAAAATAAAGCGCCGTTATATCCATTAGACACGTTGACAACCCTGTCGTCCAATATCTGAAGAGCTTTCATCGGTTCTTACAAATCGCTTACGCCCCGCGCCCCTCTTTCGAGCGTTGAGAACTGCTGCCAACCCGGTCCCTTGTTTTAAGGCAAAAATTATGGGTTGTACCGTCGCCAGTCGCTTTTTATTTCGTATCCTGTATGCTACACTTTTGGCGGCGAAAAGGGACATTTGGATTGCTCAATTCACTGCCAACATTCACAACCTTCTGCGGAATGTTTATTGCAATACTCGCGCATGTTTTTAAAGGTAATAAAATTGGTAGTTTGTAAAATCGGTGGGTTTATTTTTTTGACTATAAATACACAAAAGGTATATAGGCTTTATTTTCATCACACAAAGATGGTTTTCTATAGGTGAGGTTATTGTTTGATAAAATCGAATCCTCAACAAAGCTGGGTATTCTGTAGGGACAAAGTAATTTGCTAAAGTGGTAATGCCTCCCTTTTCACCCCAGCCGCCCCTCGATAGGCGTATGTCGTCTATCTACTAAGGCTTAGGTACTTAGTGGTATTTTTTCTATATTATCCTCTTCATAATATGAAGTATTGTCCTGTTATCATCTTTTATAAATTAATGGATCTGATTAAGATGTTTGACATGAACCAGAAAGCGTATTAAATACGTTCAAAGTTCAACAAATATAGTATTTTAGTAAGTTAAGTTACGTACTTACCATATATATAACAAAAATACATTTGTTAAAGTTACAGTTATGTTGGAAGCACTAGGTGCTTAAGAACAAACACTTTTGCAATTTCTATATCAATAAATAAACTGTCATATCTCAAAAAATATATACTTTATGATCATTTTGACAGAACCGGTCTCGGGCCGTTGCACACGAAATTCCTTTAAAATTCTATCACATATTAGCGTTGAAATACGTCGTTATTCATCTCTTAGCTTTTACTGAACGACATAACGGTTGGAAATAAGCTGTTGCTGCTGTGACGTAATGTTGTTTTTTATTACATTTAACTGTAAACATGTACTGTTAAACGTGGTATCGATCTATCTCGTAGTCTTCATTCGGCTACTTTACATTGATTAGAATAAAATAATCACTAATCATAAAATAGGTACACTTAACACATGTTTGTCAAAAAATTTGCTCCTGTATATACCGGTACAGGAATACTGCTGCCTTTTCCATTGAGACAACTCGATTAAATCAGCCCCTAAGGGGAGGAAGGCGGCCTCCTGTTGGCTACTTAGTTTAGGTGAAGTAGTGTGGTAGTTGTACTGCATTTTGTTTAAATAGTAAAAGTTTTCGCCACGACAGCTCCTCATCTGTTTAAGTAGGCATAAAGAAGGCAGGGAAGTAGCTTGTTCGAAATCATGTAAAAACCAATTTAAACAGTAAATGTGGAGTCACAAACGCAACGCTCATCTCTTGTTATAAAGGAGTTAAAAACAACGGCTATAAATAAAATTACGACTTACGTTACTACATCAACCCACATGGTTTCCTTAAGAAATCAGCGAAAACGGAGTAAGGTGTAGCACCTGCGTTTAAACAAACAAACTGAAAACGATGCAAACTATTTTTAAGTAATTGTGAGTGAATCGTGAAAACAATCGTATCTTCCCATTGGCCGTGACCGATATTTTTCCTTTTTTTCGAGTTGTACCGCTTTACGTCGAGTCATTGTCGTCATTCATCTAATAGTTTTTTTATCGCAATTATTTCTAATTACTTGTAGTTTTCGGTCAACTAGGGACTTGACAGCCAGAATTACCGTTATTATTTAATTATTAAGTGATTAATGAAACGTAATGCTAGTATATCGGGTTAAAATAATTATTGTTTTGGTCCTTGGCTAGACATAAGCCATCACATTTCGTAGGTGTAGATTCATATCACCAACCCACGAGTACGAACTTCATGGTATATAGGTGATGACATTGAAAATGGATGTAAAGTTGATTGAAGCCAAAACGGTATTCTGCTAAACATTTTGAACTGACACAGGTCTCAAAATTGACATTGAATAAACGTCAAAAGTATACCTATCTATCGCCCATAGTAAGTCCATGAATGGACATGACATGACGCCACGGTTGGTGCAGTGGCTGATGCAGTCGGCTGCTGCGCACCGGGTTGTGGGTTTGATTCCCGCACGGAAAAAATATTTGTACGATCTGCAGGTAGTTGTTCCGGGTCTGAGTGTATTGTGTTTGTAAACGCACCCACGACACAGGAGAAACAATAGTGTGGGGCAACGTTTTAAAAAAAAAAAAAAAGGCCATCCTGTCCATCACAATTCGACATGTCGACGGACAAGAGCTTAGACCATTTATCCAAATAATGGTTAAATGGTCTAAGGATAGGGCGATAATATAATCAAAATACTGGCAAAAATACGCAAATAATTATAAACACTTTAAAGTAAAAACTGACTGGGAATTCAAAGATATTTGAATGTAAAGATACGGATTTTGAGGTTATATTGTACTATATTTTGCAAGACAACGAGATTAGATAATGCTAGTGAAAGCTGCGTACAAATAAATAAATAAATCACACATTTTAGAACTAAAACTGCTGTTTGTTAAAGGTATATTTAATAATCTTCATATTGATAATAATAACCATTTTGACGTGACGTTTGATTTGATTTTGAATTGCACGCCTGTGTGTTACTGTCAGTTTACGAGTGAGTAGTAGTAAGAGTCACCGAGTGATTCTCCAACTTAAAATGTCATTTTTTTATTCTTTATTGCTTTCATAAGTGAATATAAATAGACAAATGTTGAGAAAAAACACTATTTTTAAATCTCTTTTTATTATTTAAACAAATTAAAAAATTGTTTAAAAAAGTTCTGTCTTAGACGTCCGTGTGTCTGTATGTGCGGATCCCGTATCTTGTGGTCACGATAACGAGCGAAATACTTCACTTATCGAGTTGTTTTTTTTTATAGGCTTCAGTATTTTGAGGAATAGAAGCCTATTGCTTTTCGCGGTATAATTCAATGTAGTTTAATTATTATTTAATAAATTAAAGATTATGAGGCGTGCACTTTTGGATTTTCCAACTATTTAGTTTTTTAGTCAAAGACAAAATATTTATATGATATAAAAATACTTGTGAAAGTGTAGTTGAAAACAAAACTGTGCTTTATAAACCGAGATAGATAATAATGTTAATTTAGAGTTTTGCTTTATTAATTAGTCGAAGATCATAATATTTTGCATATGGCAACTCACTCAAATGAAAACACAGTTTTAACCTTTACTCATACTGTAAATGTAGCGTAATAAATAACAATCAATTTATAACCAAATTTCCTTCAAGTTCATTACTTCTGTTATTGCGTATAGGTCAAAACAGTACCTTCAAGTAGGAGTCTCATAAAATTAGGTTAAGGCTTCCTTCCGAAATTCCGAAACGAATTCTTCGTTTGAGTGCTTCGTTAACTGACGGAATGTCGAATAATTATGAAAATTTCGTAATACCCTCATAATTACGTTTAAATCGCTAGGTATATCGATACTTGAGTGCCGAATGGAGTGTTTCGATCGACTGAAGTGTTTTGTTGTGTTGATCTTGTAAGTGGCATTTATAGAAAATGTTCTGTGCGCAGTAGCAAGCAATATAATGCATTTTCTGGACTGCAGTCTGCTCTCCCGCTCGTAAGTTTCCACACTCGTGTCATTCTTTTAGAGGAAATTTGCCCGTACTCACCAAGTTTGCCAGGCGAGTAGGTAATGGGGGGCCTCGGGGGTCGCGGGCGCGCAGATTGGGGATCCTGCGTGCTCACACCGAGCGACCCCCGGGGAGTCGGTGGCGCGCACGGGAATACGTGCCGCCGTGTGCGCAGCACAGCGCACAGCAAGACTAAGGGGGATCCTTTACAATCCTCCCCGAGAAGTGCCTGGGGAGCGGCATTTTTACAGCCCCCTGCCCTCTGCTAGAGGGGGTGACCCCTTTACAGTCATCCCCTCCGAGATGTGCCAGAAGGCATGGCACCAATTGGCTCTAGTGTGATCTTACGAGGGCCTGGAGACCCCCTTCGGTGCCGAAGATGACCGCTTCAGTGGTTAAGTTCCATGTAGAATTTCCACTGGACACCAATAAATAAAAGGCGAGTTGGTTAGCGTATTATAGCTGCTGTTCCACAGAAGTGACCCTACTGCCCATCCCTCTGGATTATAGTCCGTTAGTCGCCTTTTATGACCACCACGATAGGAGATGGAGTGGTGCTATATTCTTAATCTGGACATCATTGCTGGTATTCAATTTGCATCGGGATTATATTTTAACGGTTAGATTAATAATACTTAAAAAGATGGTCTCCTGCTAAACGCGTTACCAAAACGTGTTAGCGTAAGCAGCGCATAGATATTGTTGTAACAGTTGGCCATTTTCATCAATGGTAGTCATATCTGTGACCATTCAAATGCTTTTCGGTGTGGATAAGTCTGACCTGATACGGTACAGCATGTGCGTGTGTGTGGATCACGAAATCTGCATACAAACAGGAACTTGCTTCATCACGTACTAGTAATCACTAGTGATTGGAACACTCGGCTATCAGAATTTTGTCAAGCATAAACTCAGAATTCCTCCTTCAATATAATGAAGTAATCGCAGAAAAAATAAAGGAGTTTACGTGAGATAGGGTCAGGTAGGCGCTGAGTGGTGGGTAAACAACGCTGTTTACCCTCTAGATTGGGGGATTATGGAGCTCTCGCCACGTGGAGCAGTGGGAAAAATGGTATTATCGCGCTATGTGTTCGTTGGCAGAGGTTATTGTTCAGTTGAAGAGAGTCGTAACTCGAAACTGATAATGAAAAAGAATAAACTTTTTCAGATTGGGTTTAAATGTAATTTACTTCGAATTATATCACTTAGTCCAATTGCTTTGTGTGCATTATATGTTGTAACGTTAAAACTTGCAGTAGATGACATACTACGTAATATTTTATAATCATCATCATCCGATAAACATCCACTGCTAGACGAAAGCCTCCCCCCAAAGATTCCTACCACAACGACCGGTAAGGCTTCGTGTTGTGTGTACATTGGGCGGTTTAGCCATAATCGCCACATTTGGCAGACGGGGTGGCGATCGTAGTTGAGTTATAAATATACTCGAAGGGCGCCACTGCCCATCCTCCAGCTAATGCTATAGTCGCCTTTTACGACACCCACGGCATGCACGGGTGGTGGCATAAGCCAGCATTTTATAATCGCTTAACAGTTAAAGGCGCGATCGAGGTGCTCCTAGCCAGTTGCGGCTTGAACAACTGAGACACAAGGTTAGCGACTTACCAAAAAAAAAAAAAAGTTCTAGGCTTAATTTAGGATTCCTATGTAGTTATTTAGCTCTGCCTTAGCCTATTGTAACGGTACTAGAAATGTAGATACAACACACAGTTTAGATAAATGTAAATGGATCTTGAAGAGGAAATCGAACCCACATTTCTCAGTTCCAAAAGAGAATACGCTGCAAAATTTACGTCGCACAAAATGCTATCTTAGCAATCTTGCCGACACTGCTTCTAGGAAGTTAAAATTGATCCTCGGAATGTAATGTCGTTGAATTACAAATGTTACAATCCATTTATGTTCTGTAATACAATATGATCCCCCGTTTATTGCCTTGCTTTTGTAGGAAACGTGCGTTACATCATTTCTTGGAAGGGAATGTATTCGGTTGATAACATTCACTCAGCTGACAGTAGATCTATTTGTTATTCCGTTCTCATCATTTCGGCTGAATGAAGTCCACTGCTGGACACAGGCCTCCCCCAAAGATAGAAGACAACGACCGATATGGGTGTGTTGTGGGCTCATTGGGGTTGTGCCATAATCGCCACGCTTGGCAGATGGGTTGGCGACCGCAGTTGAGTTGTTAATGTACTCGGAGGATGCTGCTGCCCATCCTCCGGCTAATCCCTTAGTCGACTTTCATAACACCCACGGGAGGAGATGGGGCGCTGGTATTCTGAGCCGTCACCACACGGCAAATTATATTTATTTCTATATTTTTTTCCATTCTATAAAATGTATAAGGTATATTGTTTTTACTTACAAAAGGAACGCCATTACACAAGGTAATGTATATGATCCCTTAAAAGGGTCAGACAAAGGTGTACTGGACTTCCACCCTCTCCGCTGTCCTCCGACGCTAAAGTCTTGTGACAGGGCGCGTCAATCGTAATTTATTGAACAGTAATATGCCGCAGCAAAAATTTTAAATCTAATTTTGTTACGTCCATATCTCTGCCGTGTGGTGGCGGCTGAGAATACCATCACCCCCATCTCATCCCGTGGGTGTCGTAAAAGACGACAATGGGATTAGCCGAAGGATGGGCAGTAGCATTCTTCGAGTACATTTATAACTCAAGTGCGTTCGCCAACCCGTCTGCCAAGCGTGGCGATTATGGCAATAATCTCTCAATGTGCACACAATACCCATAACAGTCGTTGTGGTAATCTTTTGGGAGGCTTGTGTCCAGCAGTGGACGTTTTTTCGGCTGAAATGATGATATTTCTGCTTGCTATTTCCATATCGACAGTAAAAGGAATTATTTGCTAGATTTTTGATACTACGGAATGCAAAAGAGAGTGGTTATATTCTAAATTATACACGCTCCTACAAATATTGTGAACTTTATTTTCAGGGGACAATCAGTAGGTTAATAGAAATCGCGTTTATTAAAAAACAATTTATAACTTACATTGATGAAATTATTTTATTAATTAAATAAAGATGCATTTCGAGCACTTTAAAATATTTTTCATCATTTTATTACATTGGCGCGAGTTCTTTATTTGTGTACGATTTCGTAATACAATAATTTTACCCTCGAACTTTACGCAACTTTGTTTATTATTAATTACAAATAAAATGTAAATCACAACTTATTTAACATTTATAAACGCGATCCTTATAACCCCCTGAAATAAGTTTACAATTTTTATCGGATGTTATAGAGTTTAATGGATGAATCCCTGTCAGCGTGAGATCCCAAGACCTCCACAAACTATTTGATATGCAACGTGTGGGGCAGTATTTAATCCTTTAGTGTCATGGTATCTTATCTCGATGCTTGGGGACTTCCTGAGGTCCTATGGCTGTGGTCAAAGGTTCTGAATGTGTGTCGCGTTGATATACGTTATTGGAAGGTTGAGCAATAGATCGTGGCGTCGAAATGAAGTTAAGCTAAATTAAGTTCAGATATAGAAGCCAATGAAAACTATAGCCGCCATTACAAATATAAGCCAATCGCACCTACAATTAATTTAGAGATTATAAAAAATAGCCCTGATTATAGAATAACAGCAATGTCTTAATAATCTACCCAATCATTTGAAAAATAAAGAAAAAGAGTTATAGCATTTTATAAGAAAAACCATATTACACAGTTGACTAACTTAAAACAGATAAAATATTATAGACGTAAGTAATTATATGTTATTTTGACATGATAACCTGAAACATTGTTAATTTAATTTTGATGGTTTGTTGATATTAAATTAATCTTATAAATCTACTTAAGCGTATTTTGTTTCATATTGAATATTTGAATCATTATAATAATTTCTAATTCATTTCACTATAATATCAATCATAGTGAATTACTATTTCGTATAAAAAATTCCTTCCTTCCTTGTGATAATTTGTAATACATTTCATTATAATAATTTGATTTGATTGATTTATTATTTTTGTATTTAAGTATATTCAGAGTTCAGTTTGTTTGATTAAAGTTATTGTATAAATAATTGTATTGTCGAGCGTTCATCATCATCATGATATCATGATACAAATGATGATGATTGATTGTATAAATAATTGTACTGTCTAGCGTTGCTTAACCTCATTGATATTTAACAAATCAGTGAGTGCTGGCTATAAGCGCCTCAAAAATGAAGCATCATTCGTAGGAACTTGCACTCAATATAATATGCTGATTCGATGTGATGGTATCGATCGGATATCGTGTGAAACTAACCCGTTTAGCTGAGACCACTCAGCTGATTGTCACAGCTGCATTGTAACGCTGACTGAGCTATCAATTGATTGGTCGGATTGAGACGTGTGGTGCGTGACACAGTGGTGTTGCGTTTGGATAGCACAGGGGTCGGCAACCTTTTTTTAAATAAAATATCCAATACGTGGAGATTAGTGAGGGCGGCGTGTCATAACTTTGTCATCATCCTCATCATATCCGGCAAAAGACGTCTGCTGACCGGTTACATGCCATGTATCGTCATTTTGGAGGCGTTTACCAATACTCACCAAGCTTGACAGTTGAGTTGGTGAGCGCGCAACGGCTGCTGCTGCCCATCCCTCTGGTTTTTAGAGTGTATTAGTCGCCGTGATTAGGAATGTAGCGGCATTCCATCTCCCATGGATTTCGTAAAAGACGATGAAGGGACTCGAAACCAAGGATGGTCAGCAGCATCTCTTCTGTACTCACCGACCTGGGATCCGCTTGCCAAACTGGTCAATTCACTCCTAAATCCCAAAACGGCCGTTCATGGTTCCTGGAGACCTTTATTCAGCAATGGACATGTTTCAGCTAATATGATGATGTTTAAAATCATCAATTGTAATAAATATTGTTTTTCATAATATCCATGCAAAACCATTACATTATATTGGTACTAATATCGTGGAACATAAGTTGGTAGTTATGATTCGACAAAAGCAAATAATTCTCCATCAAGCCTATATAACCAAGCGCATTGGTTTCTAATTTAAAAATGGAATAGTTTTATATCCTCAAAGTAGGTCAACTGCTTATCATAGTGTTGAAAGAGCCGTTGAAAGAATATCTAATCCCCCACGGAAAGCGGATTTGTAACAGATGAGTTCCGAAGCTTAGAGACAATGCCTAGTAGGATGGAGTTTTAATCAGCCATTTAAGAAAATGTTTCTTTTGTCGGGTAAAATATGAATAAGATAGAATCGTTTACTAAGTAATTAGGTTCTAATAGATACTTTTACACATCGGTAACCCTTTTATTTTATGCTTTAATAAGTCCCAATGAAAATGTTTCATGAACTTCCTTCGCTCTGGGGAAGGGCGAACGGGCAGAGCTCCTACCGGCAAAAATCACTGGGGCGGTCTTCTTCAGCACCTAAGGGGGGCTCCAGTTCCTCGTATGATCACACTAGAGCCGACATCTGTACCACTAGTACGAGTTTGTTTTGCAATCGAAACGTAATATTAACTACACGGGTCCAGCGTTCGGCGCTGCGATTGGTTGAAGAGTATGAAGCGGGCCAGTCGCAGCGCCGAACGTGGTAAACGAAAGTGTAGAAACAGGGAGAATATTAACGAACTGTACGTACTGTGTTCTTTATGAGTTGATATTAAGATAGGCTACAGTATCCTCTCGAGTGCTAATAACAACGTACTGCGATCACCAATCCGCCTGCCAAGCGTGGTGATTATAGCTATATGACCGCTTAATGTAGTGATCATTGGGAAGCTTGTGTCCAGCTGTGGACGTTTACGAGCTGTGTGTGTATGATTTTAAATAAACGCAAAAAGTCTTGCGAATTATATCTAGATCTTCTCCCCTGTGTGTCACACGAGTTTGCGACGTTTAGGGACAATGGAGGAATAATCCCCGATGTTAGCTGTCCTTGTGTAAGCTGTTCCTGGGACTCAGGGACTCAAATACCTTCTGATGAAATCAGCTTGTGTATGGTTTTACTTAGTTATTTATGACTGTACTCTACAGCCATTTGTTTTTGTAGGCTTTTGAAATGTTTTGTTAACATTATAGACTGGGTAGAGGTCTGAACTGATCTGGGCCTGAAGACTGGATAGTTTGTAAGCTGTTTTGAGGTACTTATTTTAAAAAGGAAAGCGGAACTTATTTGATTTTTTTTCTGTTTGCAGGTAAATACTTCTAACATCTTTGCTGAAATGGGAAGAATACCAATGCAACAAACTACTGTAAGTGCAAGCACCATGTGGGTTATTAATTTATTTTGTTTCACTGACGTGATATTTATCTGGCAGTTAGGTATGTCATGCTCACTCAAGTATCCTACTTATTCTTATGGTGGCTTCGTGTATCGGGTCGCTGAGTTTCCCTACAATATCATTGCATGCGTCATGCTCGTGAACGAGTGCCATCTGTTGGGATTGGTCAGTTCAATACTGCCAATTTAATCATAAACTAATAGATATTGCAATCAGAATTCTTTAGTTTAGACTTTTTAAGAAGTTTAGACTCTTCTCTTGCATTGAATGTTGTGAGGAACATAAAAGTTTGCGAACGATTTAATAAAAAAATATTGTAACATATTATGAGTTAAAGAGAGGGGTAAGCATGGAGTTTCTTGCCCGTTCTTCTCCGTAGGAAATCTTCATCTTGGAACCCGTCAGCTAAAGTAGCCATAATTGCCTCCGTTTGGTGGGTGGTGTTGGCTAATAAACTCCATCGCACTCTTAGTTAAAATCGTTTTAACAACAAAAACCTAAGTAGATCATAATTAACAGGTGACAAAAACGACAAGAATATGTTCAACGAACAATCATTGTAATGTGTCTATTAGTGCGCAGGAGTTCACACGACAGCAGAATTAAAAACACATCAGAAACGTATTACACTAACTCTGCCACCCGCGCGGTATTCCTTTGTACTTCCAGCCGCGCAATGTTAGACTCAATGTCCCTAATAATACGTACTGAGAAGCTCCGGGAATCATCTACAATCAAATCATACTATATAAGACATAAGCTGCATAGAATAAGGTTTAAATTCCAATAGCGGGTCATCCCGGAAACGTAGGGATGGGAAGGTATGAAAACCAGTTTTGCGGTTGCTTTTTATTCTCGAGAGTTCAAAAGTAGAATTAAGGTTGTAAAGTAAGCGACAGAGCGATTCCAGGAAGGGTTCAAACAGTGTTGAACTGATTAAAGTTAACGCTTCAGTTTTATTTTAGTTTCCGTGATTTGGTTTCTAAGCAATCTTTGCAATCGCGATTCATACATTGTTTTCTTTTCTTCGGTTAAAAATTACCCATTTCTTCCCCGTTTTGTTTTACCAATATGTTATCAAATAAATAAAGAATATATTAGGCTTATCGAAGGTTTAATTGAGATATGAGGTTTCGGTTTTCGGTATTAGGTCCTTTTTTACAAAAAGTCATTCGTCTGCGTATGCGTCACGCCAGTCTACAATAATTGTAATGCTAACCAGGTCTAGTCCTGCGTGGTATCACACTGCACTCGTTACCGAAAGACATTAGTTATTTCGTTTTTTATTCCCATTAATTTCACTGGCTTCCCTGGAAACCCAGAACACAGTAATATTTAAAGATTAAACACAACTGCTTGGCGGCGAATATCTGGCACTGCGGTGGTACATTTTTTTATTTTTTTTATTGACCAGTGGAAATTCTTCATGAACTTCTTTCGCCCGGGGAAGGGCGAAGGGGTATGCCGGGCTCCAACCGGCTAAAACCACTGGAGCACTCATCTTCGGCACCCAAGGGAGGCTCCAGGTCCTCGTATGATCACACTGGAGCACTCATCTTCGGCACCCAAGAGAGGCTCCAGGTCCTCGTATGATCACACTGGAGCCTCCCATTGGTGCCACGCCTATAGGCACGTCTCGGAGAGGGTGACTGTAAAGCGGTTCCCCCCTCGGGGGGATTGTAAGGGATCCCCCAAAGCGTCCCACGGTAGCGCGTGACCACATGCGTGCTACCGTCTTCTCTTGGCTTGCTCGGTGTAGGCACACAGATTCCCCAATCTACACACCCGCGAACCCAGAGATAGCTTACAGCAACGGCAGGGGGTTTTAGGCCTATGAGAATTAGGCGCCAGGGCGGTTGTTACCCCGGCGCCGTCTCCTTCTTCTTCGGGCAGGATCGGCCCTCTCCCGATCCCGCTCTGCGATCTCCTTCTGGAGCATGACGCTCTCACAGAAGGAGACCACTGCGGTGGTACCTACGTAGACAGACTCCTGCAATAAGAGGTCTACCACCAGTAGTTTCGGCGTCATGAACCATGGCTACCAAGCAAATGAGAAAAAACCCAAGTCTTTATTATCACCTCCAGTAATTGTGTCCCGTAATCTGAAACATAATTTTTATAATTCGTTCTACATTATTACAAGGTTTTCTTGTTATCTTTTTGACGTGTAAGTGCATGTTAAGTAGGTACGCAGTTAATATTTTGATATACGTGTCGAATTTATAATTTCATGAGGGTTGGTTGGTAAAGGACTCCTATGGGAAAATTGTTGGTTTTTGGATGGAGATAGTCATAATAGAAGGTTAATGACACCAGATTAAAATATCCGAAACGTATTTGATGCTTGTCTGTAATATGATCATAACGGCCTCGCCCGTGGTCTTTGAATTATTAAGCGATGGCGTGTCTCTTAATCTTGTTTGTTTATGGCGGTATTAGTTCCCATAAGAAGTTGCGAGATCGAGCTAGCGATAGCTATTCCAATTCCAATCCCGGGCGGTAGGTACTAGTTTTTATTTTAATAGAAATCGTAAGTGTGCTATGTTCTAGATTGGCAGTAAAACTCAGATCGTAGTCCCGCTTGCTTGCTGCAACTAAACGAGATTAATAAAACGACTTTTAGTCCGTTGAACAAAGAGTATTTTGACCTAGTTAAGCAGATAAGTTAGTCTTTTTAGAACTGTCCATTTTTTACTAAAGCGAGTTATACCTACATATCAAAGTTGCCCCAAATATCAGTAAAACAACTTGGCAATAAACATGGCCATTTATAGTTTAAAGAAGCATGGATAAGAATACCGAAGCTTTTTTAAATATTTTACATAAGTACCACTAAGGCAAACAAGCATACGTTCCGCGTGGTGGTAAGCGGTTCCCGTAACCTTTGAACGCTTGCAATACCAGGCCCTGGAGTTACCGACCCTGTAAACATCTTTTCTCGCCTTTTTGAAGAGCCTCATGCTGCAGTCTATTGGGAAAGCTTCGGTGGGGCGCTGATTCCACAACCTGAGCGTGCTGAATATTACTGAAGAATACCCTGTTTAACTTTAATATCTCGAGTATAACTTATTGTGGTTTGAGCCCTTTCTGTTTAACCAAAGGGCGATTCTCAGAATTACAAATGTTCAAAATATAGTTTCCGATCTAGTCTCAATGTCACAAATGGTATTCTCCTGAACAAACAACCAATGACTAACGTGAACTTACACTGTGACACGATCGAAAATGGATCAAAAGTTGATCGCAGCCAGAACGGTATTCTGCTTACAATTTGAACTGACACAGGTACTAAAATTGACATTAAATAAACGTCAAAATTGACACTGAATAGAGAATAGGTTGAGATCATATTGCAATCTGAACTTTAAGAAGAGCACAATACATCTTAGTTCGGCCAACTTTGGGTCGTTATATAAATTAATTACGAAAATTGGTATCATACCACTTTTATTTACTTTATATAATTTGCTAGATTTATTCGCCTTTTCGACCACGTGGAAACTAATTTAAGACCTAAAGGCAACTGGATATAGCAATCAAACTTGTCCTATGTCCCAGTCAATGAAATAACCTACACCTTGCCAAAAGCGAATGCCCATCTGCCACAATAAAAACACTGAGGTGAAAAAAAATATACACCGAATCGTTAATACAAGATCACCTATCGAAGGAAATCTAATCGAAGAAAAACTAGGAAGAAGCCAGTTTAAACTTTTTTGTGAATGATAGGGCACTGAATACAAAAATAGGGTCGTCGGGCATTAATAAGCAACAAAAAATCATCCATCAAGTCCGCAATTCAAGGCGCACACGCAAAATAATGAATTAAATCTAGTGACCGAATTAAATGTAATACGGTAATGCCAAATTGTCAGTAGGGCAAAGGACATAATGTGATTCATACAGCCTAAGATATGATTATAATAATAAGTATTATTTTACCCTTGTTAAACAACCTTGAGAATAATTTAATTATTCATATTTTATTCTAAATTGAATTCAGGACTATTAGTAGTTTTTGTCGGCATTCCCCTGTGGCCTACTCACTACTATACATATATTTGAATAATATAAAATAGCTAAATTATTCTACTTATTCAACATATACACATACATACATTAAATAAACATAAGTAATGTAATAGAATAAGTAATTTATAATATTATAAATATAATGTTTATTAAATGTATTAATTTGTGTTGTTTATGATGTAATGTGTAAATAATGATGTATGTTTAATTTATGTATGTGTATAAGGTGAATAAGTAAAATAATATAGCTATATAAATATTAGTAATATTGTGAACCGACAAACTTCCGTAAGGCTCGATTGATCTATAGAGCCTGGTTGACATGAATAATAATCCGTTGTTATACTGATGTACAAAAGTTTCTGGAAGATGAAGTACCCTCAAATATTTGTTTTACGCACACGAACAACTTTGATAGGCCGGCGACACACCGGCAAGTTTGCTCATCATAGACTACAGTGTCCATTTTTCGGGAAAGTTACGGAAACTATCCGGACTTAGTGTTCGGTACACCACAAAAACTGAGTCCCTATTTATATCTATATTAAGGAAATGTTCAATTGGTGACTTTGCTTCGATATAATATTTGAGAGGTGTAGATTTAAATTCTGTAGTCGCCAGCCAGTATGTAGTTTTAAAAACGATATCCCGTTTATTTTAGATTTGACCAAAAAAAAAAGAATGCACCAACCAGTCTCGAAGTTTTTAAAAGCGAAATATTCCCAGAATATAATTAAAAGTTTCTGAATAACTGTGGTTCAGATTTATTAGAACTTTTGCGTGTACGCTTTCAGATATCGGTGAACCGGTGCTTTTGATTTTAGTCTTTGACTTGTCGAACTAAAATCGGTGATCCTTTCGCGATAAATTTCAACCCCAAAGTTAATGCGGTGTGAAGGTGAACGGACTTTGACAAACGAAAATAATTAAGCAACGAGATATGTATAAAAACGTTAGTCTCGATTCAATGGATTCCGATTTATGTTTATAAAAAACACTGCTTATACTTTAAAGCATAAAAGCGCGCTCTTTTTATTCAAATTATATTGTAATACAATATCTTTAGCCTCGATTTGAATTTAGAGCTTTAAATCTAAACATTTTTTATGACTGTAGCCTTGTATATTTAAGTAATGTGTGTCATTACTAGTATTTCCTACAAGGTATCCTTATAGAACGGGTCACCTACAACATAATTATATAAAACTAGCTGCGCCCCGCGGTTTCACCCGCCGTTTAATTTAAAAGCAATCGGATTACTTTGGCATAGGCAGTTGATATACATATATTGGATTTCATGGGTTTTAATTCTTTTGCGCGGCACCCTAGTTCTTTTTCTAAAATTAAATTAGCCTAAGTTACACCTAACATCAACTATCTGCCAATGACAGTCCCGTCAAAACGGTCCAGCTGTTTCGAAGATTAGCGTGGAACAAACAGACAAAAACTTAGTTTTTTTATTTTGAGTACCGTCTATACTCCCATATGCATTTAGTAAAAAGCTGTTACTCTGACATTACAAACAGACACTTCAATTTTATTTATGTGTATAGATGAAGTTCAAGTGCGAATAGAACTCGCGCCCTGAGAGGTTCCGTACCCATTACATATTTTACTCATTGTATGTATATTAGTTTATATGAATACTAAATAAATATTAAAGCACATAGGCAGTTGCACATAATGATTGGTAAGCGATTGGTGGGGTTAAGCAACGCTAGGTGCGTTCAGTCTATGGATGGGTGACCGTATAGTGGTATTTGAACTTAGTGTCTCGTGCTACGGACGGCACGTTGTAGTCGGCCCCGGTTGGTATCATTATCTGCCGTCATTAAACCAAGTCGGAGGCCTTTGGGTGGCTTGAACAACCTGAAACAAGGTTGGCACTAACCAAGTGAAAAGAAAGAAATAAATAAAAGTACTTTATAATTATCATCAATTAAATTTGCACTATTATGTGTTGGAACTTTTAATTTGCTGGCGCTCGCGTGAATCCCCCACGGGATTTGAAATTGACGAGCTTCAGGTTTATTCCTTCTCTACTGCCAGTAAACCTCCTTTCGTATCAAATTTTAAGGTTGTAAGTGACCTGAATGTTCGTAGGTTTGATGATCTGATCGTATACCTACTTTTATGCCTAATAGCGGTTAATATTTAATTTGAGCAGTAAAGTGATAGTGATGTGCGTACCAACACAAACCATTTCTGGTTTAATGGTACTAAACCAAATCTGAAAATGTAATGTATGTTTTTTAAATAAATGAAAAAATAAAAGGACTTTTTGTATAAAATACGCTCCGAAAGACCGCATCTTTTTATTGCGGTTAATCAGAAAATAGATTTTTTAAAGCAGTATATGGCGATAGATTTTACGGTATTCGATATTAATCCGTTCCTGACAAAAATAACCTTGACATACGGACTGACAGACGGACAGCAAAGTGATCCTCTATAAAAGATAAGATACGATAAGAATATTTTTTATTCGTGTAAAACCATATGCAGGCACTTATGAATAGTCAAGACTTTAGTTGCCGCGTTCCAAGATGTTGATTTCCTATGGAGAAGAACGGGCAAGAAACTCCACGGTTACTCTTTTTAAATCATAATAATTGTAACAATGTTTTAGATCAACATTTTTGATCAACTTTTTTTTAAATTCTCTTTAAAGAACGTTGCCCCACACTAGGATTTCTCGTGTCGTGGGAGCGTTTACCGACATGAATTCCACATACAATACACCCAGACCCGGCACAACTACCTACAGGTCATACAAATAACGAGTATTTGTTCCGTGCGGTAATCGAACCCACGACCCGGAGCATAGCATGTATCAGCCACTGCACCAACCGTGCCGTCAAAAAAGAAGATAATGTGTTATATCAGATACAGAACAGGTATAAGTTCTGTTATTCCATTATGAGGCACGGAACCCTAATGACAGGTGTGGCACGACGATATATGACGACATTAAGTACCTACATAGATACTATGCATTTCAAATGGGACAGGGACTATATTTGTAACTAACTTCATTGACTGGTACTGCTAGCATCAAAATGCTACCGTTACGTGAAGTTTGAATCTTTTAGAGTTTACCTTTTTTAACCTTTATCCTACAAATTCTGTAATTACTATCTTTATTCTGTTATTTTTGAATACAAGAACTAAAGTTGTCGATATAGCTGAAAGGATTAGTAAACTGAAGTGGCAATGGGCGGGGCACATTGCTCGTAGAACTGGTGGCCGTTGGGGCAAAAAGGTTCTCGAATGGAGACCGCGCACCGGAAAACGCAGCGTGGGACGACCTGGTAAAGGTCGCTGGGAGTCGTTGGATGAGAGCGGCATGTGACCGCTCGTTGTGGAAATCTAAGGGGCAGGCCTTTTTTCAGCAGTAGACTACCTGTTGCTGATATGATGAGGTCAATCTTGTGTCAGACTTGTTCAAGCTGCCCAAAGGCCTTCAACTTGGCTTAACGATTGCTGTCTATTGACAACAACCTGGACCGACTATGTTACATTCCCTCCGAAGCACGGAGATGATGAGTTGAAATACCACTATGCGGTCACCCATCCAGAGACTGACCGCACCAAGTGTTGCTTAACCTCACTGATGAGTAGTGCAGCTGGCTGTGAGCGTGTGCGAAAATTATTAAAATAATATAAGTACGTAATTTTTACTCATACCTACCTGCATCCGTTTTGTTATACAACTGAACAAAGTCACACAGTTTGTGCACTATTTTTTTTTATTGGTGCCAGTGGAAACTCTTCATGAACTTCCTTCGCCCCGGGAAAGGGCGAAGGGGTATGCCGGACTCCTACCGGCTAAAATCACTGGAGCGGTCATCTTCGGCACCTAAGGGAGGCTCCAGGTCCTCGTATGATCACACTAGAGCCGCCCACTGGTGCCACGCCTATAGGCACATCCCTGAGAGGGTGACTGTAAAGCGGTCACCCCCTTGGGGGGATTGTAAAGGATCCCCCAAAGCGTCCCACGGCAGCGCGTGACCACATGTGTGCTACCGTCTTCTCTTGGGTCGCTCGGTGTGGCCACGCAGATTCCCCAATCTACGCACCCGCGAACCCAGAGGTCCCCTGCCTCACAGTTTGTGCACCTACCATGTTTTGTCTGCATCACAGTAAGGTCGACTGGCAGAAAATGCCTCGTGGCATAAAGTCCGCCTCTGTACAAAATTGGTGTATGAAATATTAAAAAAAAAAATTAAAAGCATCAGATTTTTTATTCACAAAATGTATATTGTAATAATGAGACTTTAAATTAAAACATATTCCCTGTTTCTGCAAACCATACGAATGTCACTGTCTTAAGAAGTGAAGTCGGCGAAAGTACACAAAATGGCGCCTAGCCAACTGTTTTCTCAATTGAAACGCATAGTACAGCAATACAGGGTGTCGCGCGTCGTTCGAGAAACAGTCAAACTTTTATCTTCTAAGTACAAAACTTGTAGCCACCCTACCGCTGTCCAGGTTCTCTACGTGCTAGAAGCACGATGAATTTATACGACCTCCTTTACTTTGTATTGTCGCCGATGTCTTTTGAATTCCAAAGAGTTATACTCATCATTATTTTGTGTTTTATGTGCCGTGCTGTTATAGATTGTGAGTCGTGTGAAACATTGTTGTTTTGAGATTTAGTAGGTTGTAACAGATGAATCTGGGACGCATCTTGAATGTCTGAGTCTTGTAATAATCACATAAATCTATACCATCTTTGCACACCGTGCAACTGTGTTTGTTACCCAGCTGATGCAATCCTCTAAAATACGACGCAAGTGCTTACATTTTGTCCCGCATATTTATTTCAATTCTATTTTTGATACAATGTTTTTCCTGTCTTGGGATCAGTTTTACAGACACAAATCTCACATGCTGAAACAACTATCTGAAGATCACACGTATAAATGTTCCGTGCTGGTTCGAACACACGACTCGTAGTGCAGACAGCCTATTGCTAAGCCACTGGGCCAACTGTGCCGTCTAGTTTAAGTTTACTAATTTGAAATTCATGAGAATCCTTTTTTAAGTATCACAAAAAATGGCTCAGTTGGTTGATCGATCGGTTGTATGCATAATGAATTAATGATTTTAAAACATCAAAGAGTTTGTCGGACTTCATTAATTATAATAAGCGTTTGACACTAGGGTTGCCTAGCAGATATACAGAGCATCATCGCGAAGTTTTTACCTTGCAAGGCATATGAATAGTCTTTATACGGGAATTATTTTTTTCACAAAAACAATCAGCCGTGGAGTAGAGCATTACTAAAACAAACGATATCCGTTTACCTTTTTTTTTACTATAACAAGGAAGCTGCTAAAGCAATTGTACTCACGGCAGGCCGACGTTTGCTCTCTTTTTCATCATTTCGGCCGAATGAAATTCACTGCTGGACACAGGCCTCCCCCAAAGATCACCACAACCACCGATATGGATGTGTTGTTGGCTCATTGGGGGGTTTTGCCATAATCGCCACGCTTGGCAGGCGGGTTGGCGATCGCAGTTGAGTTGTTATTGTACTCGAAGGACGCTGCTGCGCATCCTCCGGCTAATCCCTTAGTCGACTTTTACGACACCCACAGGCGAAGCTGCAATTGGCCTATGCGTCATGCTTACTAAGTTAGTAACAGTAATTAACATGAGTTCTTTTTTTATAAGTAATCTAAATATATGTTTCAACTTGATACTCAAGTCGCAGCATTAATTGCAAGAAAGAACCGTGGCAGGATTCCGTTCACAAAAAAAGGCGACACGGAATAGGCCATCACTTCAGCTGAGAGTCTCACAAAGGCGACAAAAGTTTACCCAGAAGATGGGCAGCATCGTCCTTGTTGTGTGCTAAGTTCAGCGGTGATCATCAATGTTTAGCAGCATTTAACGGGCGGATAGTTCTGTCTTAAAGAAACATTCAGTATAAGTTGAGGTCTTCCGAAAACTAACTGCATTCCATTTCTTGAAGTGCGCTTCGGCCGTTGACTATGCTAATATTTCACATTTGTTATGCCTAGCTCGTTCCGCCATCTTTGTGGTCGACCACGACGTTGTCTCGCTGTGTCAGGGCTTTACGTAGTGGTCATTTTCGTCTACAGCTCATCTGGTAGACAGCGAACGTGGCCAGCTCACTCCCACTTTAACCGTTTTTTGAGCTATGGCCGTGATTAAGCGTTTCTAGTAAGTTATAAAATAGACTAGCTGAGACCCGCGGTTCCACCCGCGTTTAATTTAAAAGAAATTTAGAGTACTTAGACATAGACACTTTACATAGAATATATATATTGGATTTCAAGGTTTTATTTTTATTGCGCCGAAACCTAATTATTTTTCTTAAATAAAAGTAGCCTAAGTTATTCCTTATAACATCAGCTATCTGCCAATGACAGTCCCGCCAAAATCGGTCCAGCCGTTCCGGAGATTACCCGAAACAAACAGACAGACAGACAGACAAAAAAAATGTTTTTTCGTTATGGGTACCGTAGGTATATACTTTCATATGCATTTAGTAAAAAGCTGTTGTATATTTTGACATTACAAACAGACACTTCAATTTTATTTATTTGTATAGATAAATAGATTAGTGCAAAAACCGATGTTGCTAACATATGCAACATTTTATACAAATTAACGAACAGAACGCTCCCATTAACATATTTATGTCATACTTTATTCGGGTACATTGATGCGAGTTCCACTTGCCTATAAATAAGACGCGACAACTTGGCCTATAAAACGGTTTTTTATGCAAAATTCTCGAGGAACTAATTCTGTGCGCGTTCTGTCTTGTATATTTTAACAATGTCTTATTTTGCAAGGTTAGGAACTGTGATTTTTTAGGCAGATACGCATAAGGTGGACGCCCGTTCGCTCGGCAGATTCATCGTGTTTATGTTATAGCCTTAGAATAATAACACGTAGAAGGATAGCCTCTTGCGGACGGCTATAATAAAGGCGTACCCTAACCACTATTCATGTATGCGTAAGTAGCGTTGTTCTTGCTAGTACACATACAAGCGCATAGATAATGTTGTTATGGTCAACAAGGTAATGGCAGAGCACCAACGGGTCGCCCACCGAATGGTGTCATAATCGTCACCGTTTAAATGGTTTCGCATTGTGTGCCGACTATACTTTTGGTCTTATTTAAAAGTTATTGGTATTGTAAGGCGCGGTACCTCGTGTTACAATGTAATAAATACAAGCGTCACTACATTGTATACATATAGGTAATACTAATCTCAAGATTTTGAGAAATTACCGTATGGTGCCGGCTCAGAATACCACCACCCCATCTCCTCCTGTGGCTGTCGTAAAAGTCGACTAAGGGATTAGCCGGAGGATGGGCAGCAGCGTCTTGCGAGTACATTAACAACTCAACTACGATCGCCAACTCGTCTGCCAAGCGTGGCAATTATGGCAAAACCCCCCAATGAGTCCACAGCACACCCATATCGGTCGTTGTGGTGATTTTTGGGGGAGGCCTGTGTCCAGCAGTGGACTTCATGCGGCCGAAATGATCTTATTTTATTAAACACGGTTTAGGTGGCAAATCGGGATTCTCTACTCGAATCAGTAAAAAAATGGTTCCTTGAATTTTCTTTTTCACATTTTTTTAATTTAGATTGACTCTGTGTTCTTACACAAAACAGACAGCGTTATAGGGTCTCAGGCCCCTACTATATATGATCGTGCGGTAGGTACTAAACATCTCTGCAGTGCCCGCCTCGCGCTTTTTTTAATTTAGATTGACTCTGTGTTCTTACACAAAACAGACAGCGTTATAGGGTCTCAGGCCCCTACTATATATGATCGTGCGGTAGGTACTAAACATCTCTGCAGTGCCCGCCTCGCGCTCCGTCATTATACGAGACGTGCGTATGAAAGCTACTATAGATCATATTTTGGATAGATTTTTTATAATAGATTGGAGTGTTGAAGGTGAATACATCGGCACCCAGTATATGGCAGGTACGGAAACCGACTAAACCCACTGGGGTGGTCATCGGCACCTAAGGGCGGCTCCAGGTCCGTATGATCACACTAGAGCCGCCCACTAGTGCCAAGCCTATAGGCACATCTCGGAGAGGGATGGAATCAGCAATCTAGTTACTGACGCATTGCCGATCTAAGGCCTAAGTTGAATAGTCTTGTGTTCCAGTAATTTAGCTAGCTGTTACTATCCTTCGCCTGGAACAGACTACCTATAGTTCTTATGGTGGGTGCAATAGGTAGGAA
Source organism: Diloba caeruleocephala (assembly GCA_947459985.1). Lineage (NCBI taxonomy): Eukaryota > Metazoa > Arthropoda > Insecta > Lepidoptera > Noctuidae > Diloba > Diloba caeruleocephala. The sequence continues at coordinate 9,783,308 of OX381629.1, forward strand.
GTCTGGTTCCGCTCTAGTCGACCCCTTCACATAGAACTTTACTACCACCAAACATATCTCGATCTAGCTCATAGCCAGTTGCACTCACTGATCGGTGAGGCTATCCAACGCTCGGCGCAGTCGGTCTATGGATGGGTGACACATAGTGGATTTTAAACGGAGCGTCTTCGTGCTTTGGAGGGCACCTAAAATCGTCGATCCTGGTCGTTTTCATTAGAAGGCACTCGTTAACCAAGTCGGAGACCTTTGGGTGACTTGTATAAATCTGACACAAGGTGCCACTAACCATACGAAAAGAAGAAAGAAACATATCTACAAAATACAGCCACTGAGCATACTGTATAAATTTGATAAATATACTTTGATAAAGTTTGTCCACGTGATTTGAACATCTAAAGCAACCACTTAAGCATTTACACATAAATATATGTAACAAAATATTATATTTATGTACGAATCTTATCATGACTACCTAACGAAATAAAATCCATTATGCTATCCTCATAATTTATATGACTTTATCTTAAATATTAACATATTATGTAAAGATATAAAGGACAAAGTTAATGCGTGGACACATTAGCATATACCCAAATATATATGTTATAAGGAGATACGGCTAATAGTATTTTTTTATGTTAAGAGCACGGACATTTGTTAGTTTAAAAAAACAAATTGTGTGGAATTCAACGTTTTAATTTTTTTGGGGATCATAATGTTTGGAGTTCTGTGTTTACGTGTGTTGAATGTGTGATGGGTAAGTGTAATTAGAATTATAAAGGCTTGAAATTATCTAAATGCCTTGTAATGTCATACTGATAAAATAATGTCAAATATTTCATTTTAGTTTAACTCGAGGAAATATCAATACTCTTTTTTAACGTTTGTGGTTACATCCAAAATAATGCCTCCGATGACATATGCAACAGAGGCGTGGTCACTCACAATGGGCCTCATAAGAAAGCTCAAAGTCACTCAGCGACACGGAGAGAGCTATGCTTGGTATTTCTCTACAAGATCGAATCAGAAATGAGGAGATCCGTAGAAGAACTAAAGTTGTCGACATAGCTGAAAGGATTAGTAAGCTGAAGTGGCAATGGGCGGGCACATTGCTCGTAGAATTGATGGCCGTTGGAACAAAAAGTTTCTCGAATGGAGACTGCGCACCAGAAAACGCAGTGGGACGACTTCCAACAAGGTAGACATACGACCTGGTGAAGGTGGATGGAAGTCGTTGGATGCGGGCGGTATGTAACCAGTGGACGTCCTTTGGCTGATATGATGACGATGCCTGATGATTATTCTTTTTTCATTTGGAATGTTGCGGCTAATCCTACTGTGGACCAACGCTAACAGTTTATTATTCTAATTATTTTAATCATAGTTAAGCACTCAGCAGTGTCGCTCGGTGTGGGCAAGCATATTCCACAATCTACGCACCCGCGAACCCAGAGGTCCACCGCCTTATAGCAACGGCAGGGGGTTTCAGGCGTATGGGAATTAGGCGCCAGGGCGGTTGTTACCCCGGCGCCGTCTCCTACTTCAAGCGGGATCGGCCCTCTCCCAATCCCGCTCTGCGGTCTCCTTCCACTGCATTCCAGTTTTCGTGCTCCGCCAACATAGCTGCAGCATGGCTCTGGGTGTAGAGTTTTTTCCATACCATGTGCATGTGAGATTTATATTTAAACTGCACCCTCGATATAAGAGAAGTCCTAGTGTAATAGTCGTATAAAAAAAGTCAAAAATAACAAACTTAGCCTTAAGCAATTTGCAACAAAGTCGCAAATGCGGACAACATTTGATCGATATGACGATTAACAGACAAATGGTTATTGAATTCAGACGTTTTGGGCTCATTTCGATTCGACCTTCGTCGTTATTTCTACAATAAGCCTGTTTGAACCGCAATTTAATACAAAGTTGCTTATCTAGTGAACAAAGAAGCTTTTGTTGTGATTTTTAATGCCAGAGATTAAACTAATAAACTCTTGAAAGGTTTGAGAACTTAAAAGTAAAATGAATTAATCTGATATTTTAACTGTCGAGTCAAATCAAACCACTACAACTAAACTATCAACGAAAATAAAAGCAAATCGAAATCGCAAGACGAAACAAAAGGTAATCTAAGATGGCGAAACAAAAAAAAGACAATAGAAAACAACGGAGTCGCCTCCCTTTCCGCGAGATTTAAATTAATTAAGCACAAGAGCTTTTTGCGAGTTGAATTTTAGCTCACATTCTTTTGAAACAACAACCTGTATTACAAAGAGGGTATGTAGCGAGCTGGTGAGGGTTGAGTGTCAGTGTTGCATTGCAGCGATTTAAATGTTGGAAGTGAAGGTAACAAAATCTAGCAGTGTTTTCTCGAACCTTCTTTTGCTTTAATATTGTCTGTATTTACGGGTTACAATAGTGATGCAATGACATAAAAGTATTTTTGAATACGAATATTGATTCTTTAATTCGGCGAATACAATCGCTCAATGTAATTTGACTCGAGTGGCGATCACGCACCGTAAAACGCAAGGGAAGGCCTCCAAAGAGATGGACAGAGGTGAAGATAGCAGGAAGTTCTTGGACGCGGGTGGCAAGTGACCGTTCGTTGTGGAAATCCATGGGGAGTCCTTTGTTCAGCAGTGGACGTCCTTTGGCTGACACGATGATGATGATGACTCTTTCTTTCTTTTCGTAAGGCTGGTCTGGTGGTCATCCTTATTTTAGAGATTAGAAGCCCCTCAAAGACTTCCAACTTGGCTTAACGACAGCCGTCTAATGGCAACAACCGGGACCGATGATATAACGTGCCCCCCGAAACACGGCGACCTCAGTTCAAATACGGTCACCCATCCATTGACTAACCGCGCCGAGCGTTGCTTAACTTCATCGATCGTTTACCGATCAGTAAATGCAACTGGCTATGAACGCCTATGATGGCGATGATGATGATGATGAATTAGTCAAAGTTGATAAAACGCTAGTCAATATAAATACAAATACTTAATAATCAAAATTAGACGGCACGGTCGGTGCAGTGGCTGATACAGTCGGCTGCTGCGCACCGGGTCGTGGGTTCGATTCCCGCACGGAACAAATATTTGTACGATCTGCAGGTAGTTGTTCCGGGTCTGGGTGTATTGTGTGTGGAGTTTGTGTTTGTAAACGCACCTACGAAAGGAGAAATCCTAGTGTGGGGCAACGTTTTATAAAAAAGATTAGAAAATTACCTCCTTGTAACTTTTATTTACAAAGTATAGTGTTTGCAAATTGGAGCCGATGGTGATTTTTTTCTTTTTTTGTACATTCCAGCTGTTGAACATAGCCTTTTTGAGGCCACAGTGGAAGGTTTGTTAATTAGCTTGCGGGAAATTTCTGTATAATCAAACTGAAACGTCAACAAAATATGTTCGTATACATGATATGTTCGGATACATGAATCGTAACTCAACTATTTGACGAGTTCATTCGGTTTTAATCAAAATTATTTCGACGAATATCATTATGAATTATTCGGCGAATATTCGTATTTGTTGCATCACAAGTTAGAATGAATTAAAGTATATAAATAAGCCGTAATTAATCACCGAGCTTCCCAGGCGGATTAGTGATCGCAGAATGATGTAATAAATCAATCAATTGATAGATATTATGTATAAGATATATAATATCTATCAATACTATTTTGCCGAGTTGCCCAACCTCGTGATTTAAATGTTTAATTTTTCATCATCATCATCATCATCATATCAGCCAACGGAGTCCACTGCTGAACAAAGGCGGGAGGCTTTTGATTTCCACAATTTTGCTGTCATTTTGGGAAAAATTTGCCAGTACGTATCACGCTTGGCAAGTGGGTAATCGCAGAAAGGCTACTGTTCCACAGAAGGGACGGTGCTGCCCATCCCTTTGGTTTCCCCTAGTTGCTTTTTTCGCTATCTATGGAAGGAGATAGATTGGTGCTAAATTATTAAACCGCACAATTAAATAAGTCTAATTTGTGATTATTTGGATGAATATGTTTCTTAATATTAAATTAATCACAGAAAATGTTGTGCATTGAATTGTATCTGGCTATAATATGTTTATCTGTAGTCATCATGTCGGCCGAATGAAGTCCATTGCTGGACACAGGCCTCCCCCAAAGATCACCACAATGACCGATATGGGTGTGTTGTGCGCTCATTGGGGGGTTTTGCCATAAACGCCACGCTTGGCAGACGGGTTTGTGAACGCAGTTGAGTTGTTAATGTACTCGAAGGACGCTGCTGCACATCCTCCGGCTAATCTCTTAGTCGACTTTTACGACAATCACGGGAGGAGATGGGATGGTGGTATTCTGAGCCGGCACCACACGGTAAATCTTTTTCGTGTGGTGTCGTTTTCATTTATCTGTAGTGCGTGCCTCTAAACCAACAATCCAAATTCCGTGGGATTCTCGACGAAGAATAAACCACCTCTCTCCACCCATTACTATCGATCATCAAGAGGATAGGCAGCAGCATCCTCCAGTGCATGTTCATGTTCAGCAGTGGACGTTTACGGGCATATGTGTGTGTATTTGCAGTAGCTACATTTTTAAGGTTTGGTGCCAGTGCAACATTGTAGCGTTTTAAATTTCGGAGCGAAGTGCACGGAAATGTGTGATGTGTTTATCTGGCCGTTTTTATTGCTAGTTCACTTGCGTTACCATTACAGATATGTGTAACATAAACGTATGTTAAACAAAAGCGGATTTTCTCCATGATTTGTTGATATTTCGGCGAGTCATACGTGTAAAGATTTTATTATGGGGTTCAAAAAATATCCAACTAACTCCATTGGATCACTTGTTTTGTAGGTTTTATACCTAAATGAGTTAGATATCAATTTGATAAAAAAATTATGACTCCTTACCGCTCACTCTGATTTCTCCTGTATCTTGGCCCCAGTTTACAAATACACATCACATACTCAAACACCCAGTTGCACACACACACAAAGAACTATCGGTAGATCATACAAACATTTGTCCCGTTCCGGAAACGATTCCACGTAGCGCAGAAACCTAATCGTTTAGCCACTGCGCAAACCAATAATAATCTATATAGGACCAATTCTCGTAATTTTAAAATGTTCAAAATATATGTAGTTAGTTGCGATCTAGTCTCAATGTCGTAAATGTCACAAATGGTGTTCTCCAAACGATGGTATTCTACAAACAACGTCGAAAATGGATCGAAAGTTGATCGAATCCAAAACGGTATTATGCTTACATTTCGAATTGACACTGGTACATACATACTAAAATTTACATTAATAAACGTCAAAATTTACATTGAGTTCATACTGAAATCGAACTGAACTTTAAAAGGAGCAGAATATCAATTTTTTGGCAATTCATAGTCCTAGTGCGGTCAAGTTTCAGTTAGTGTAAATTAATTACGAGAACTGGCTCTCTGGTGACAAGTTGAAACAAACATATAATATGTTACATCGAAAGGGTATATCTGTAGAAATAAAGACAACGGAATCTGTACCAGTATTAATTGATCACAGACTCGGAATGTTCTTAAAACTGCACAGATTATTAAAATGTTTGTTTAATGTGGTTATCCAAAATATGGTTAAACCAGTGTACGGTACGTAAAGATAAACAGAAATGGATGGACAGAACGGTAAGCGATGAAGTAATAAAATCAATGAATACCGACCACGAATGCTGCAAAATATTCGAAACGTCAGGAAAAAGAAAAATCTATAATATACGCGATCTAATCCGTTTAAATTTGTTTTACCATCAATGAATATTGTTAATTTGACGGCACGGTTGGTGCAGTGGCTGATGCAGTTCGCTGCTGCGCTCCGGGTCGTGGGTTCGATTCCCGCACGGAACTAATATTTGTATGATCTGCAGGTAGTTGTTCCGGGTCTGGGTGTATTGTGTGTGGAATTCATGTATGTAAACGCACCCACGACACAGGAGAAATGCTCGTGTGGGCCAACGGTAAAAAAAAAAATAGAACAATTATGTGGGTTTTAGTACTGTGCTAGTAGGTATTCTTGAGCTTCGGAATGTACAGAATTTCGTCGTTCCCTGTTATAGTCATTAGACGGCAGTCCTTAAGCCACGTCGGAGGCCTTTGGGCTTGAACAACTCTGACACAAGGTTGCCACACATGAAAAAACAAAAAGAAATTGCTAGTGTTTTGAAAGTGTTGCAATGAACTTTTTATTTAAACCATCGTTAAAACCGAGGCTACCAGTAAAAGGAAGGATTTCTAAGTGTTTGCGCGTAACACGAGAGAGCGGTAAGTGGGGCTATAAATTGTAAATGTAGAAAACATCGTTGGCTAACGTTACTTGGTCTAATTTAGTTCTCTGGCCTGTTTTTCCCAATGTTTCCTTTAATCCGGGCATTTGTTTTATAAACCTACCGTGTGAAATCCGTGTGGTGTCCGGATTATGAATATAGCACCACTCAATCTCTTCTCGTCGATGTAGTAAAAGGCGAATAAGGGGTTAAACCAGAGGGATGGGCAGCAGCCTCCCTTCTGAATTAACGCCAGACATGCTTAGCTCACCAACCCGCCTGACTAGCGTCATGGTAAGTACTGGCAAATTCTCCCCAAAATGACGACAGACGGCATGTTCGTCTATGAGAGAGGCCTTTGTTCAGCAGTCTTTTGGATGATATGAAGATTACATAGGACTTTTTTTATAAAAAAAGTTATGTCATTTTCGAAATTGATAATGGCTATAGTTGAAAATAATTAGGGAATATATACAAATAAATAACATTGAAGTATCTGTTTGTAATGTCAAAATAACAGCTTTTTACTAAAAATTGTTATTTTGTTATAAGTACCGTGTATATACTTTTATATGTATTTAGTCCGTCTGTCTGTCTTTCTGTTTGTTCCGGCTAATCTCCGGAACAGCTTGACTGATTTTGACGGGACTTTCACTGGCAGACAGGTGATGTTATAAGTAGTAACTTACGATACTTTTATTTAAGAAAAGCAATTAGGGTTCCGTTCCGTTAATAATAACAATAATAAATCCACCTTATTGCACACCAAAAACAGAATAGGTATTATATATGGTAGGTTTTTTTTTTATTTATTTATTTATTTGTTTTCTCACCACAATATAAAAAATAACATGTGATATTTTGACTAGTTATAGTAATACAGTAATATTGTGTGAGACTGGTACCTAAACTAAGCCGAGGCCTGTGTTTGAGGCCACCAGGTCTTCACCTCTGGTATAATTTTAAATTTCCTTTAACTAAATCAGTGCTAACATGTCTATGTGGAAAGTATAGTTAGTATAGCTTTTGTATATATTTAAGTGTGGGTATATGTGTGTGCGTGCGCATATGTGGGTGTGTGTACGTGTATACTTGTTATATATATACTTGTTATATAATAATTACTAATAAATAATCCGATTTCTTTGAAGTTCAACGCCGGGGAAACCGCGGGACATAGCTAGTTTTAAATATAAAGTCTTAGGTTCTTAAGCATTTATTTAAATTATTTTTGTTATTAATTTTCTCCGCCATCCTCCTACTTTTATTGGCAAAAAATCTGCAACCGAAATATGTACAGTTCAATACACATTTTTTATAACCAATAAAATCATTGATAAATTAAAATTTATGGCCCGCTCAACGCTATTAACCAGTACCCACACTATAAAAATCCGTACATAAAGTTCCTCCTCGTAACTTTAGTAGTCAATAAGAATTGATATTAAGGTCGTCATTTGGACCCTTAAGGTAATTGAATTCCGATTTACGACTTCTTATCTGCGCATTCTAAATAACTTTATATTAAATTGCGTTTATCTTCATTTATTTTTACCACCTATATAACTTGGCTTACGAAAGTTGCAAATTATTTCAAGGCAATTAATGCTGAAAGTTATAGCTGTCTTAATCGAATTATATTATGGCATTTCGATTTAAATCATGTTGTGTACTTAATCCACCTCGTATACTTATGGAGTTTTGTAAGTTCTAAGAATGACATTAGCGTTCAATAAATCTTTATAGTTCTAGTCGTAAATACGCTATTATTATCCAAATATCACGATTACCAACTATAAAATGTAGCCAAGTTCCCAGAGTCCTAACAATAAGTAATATGCACTACTTCATTCATTTTGAGTTAGTTACGGACATTAGTAAATTAATAGCTTCGAAATATTGCCATTGCTCGTAATACTTATATTATTACTAGAAATCATATCATTGTACTGGATTTGTAAATACGATTTGAGTAATTTGATTTGATTACCAAATACTGTCCAGCCGTCTTTCCGGCATTGAAAAGATCTGTGGTTCTTACAATGGGTATCATATTTAACTGTTAAATAATTAGGTCAAAGGGATGGGTAGCAGCACTCCTCTTGTTTTCTAATAAAATATACGGTGATTACCAATATATTTGCCAAGCTTGGTGATTTTAGCAGTATTTCTTTAGGGTGGTTTATGTTCAGGAAAACGAGGCCATTGCTCAGTAAATCATCAGTGGATGTCTACGGGCTTATATTGTTAATCTTCTTGTGCGTGGCTTTATACCCTGCTTTTGCCAGGGTCAGCCTTTCAACCTCCACAAGAACTTTATAACACTATGTTCCAGTATAAAGATCTGATGAAGAAACATCGATTGTACTATGCAGCGATTATACCATCGTACAATTAATAACACTTCCCAATGTCCCAGATTGGAAGCTACATTAACATTTTTATGAGTTTAATTTATCAAATTCAATATGAATTATGAATCGGATTTGTCGTGTATCGATTAAATTGGTATTTAATATCGATACGACCTCATGGGAAATCATTCGTTATCATAATAAATGGAATATATTACTGGAAAAATATTTTATTAGAGGCAATTTCGTTCGTTATTGTAATCTAGCTGTTTTTGAATTGTCGTTTGTTTGCATTGATTTTGTTAATATTAAAATTTTATACCGGGTACACTATTTTAATCTAACCAAAATCAATAAGTAAGTCTTGAAGAGACTTTGTAACGAAAACTAAAAAAACGAAGGATTCAGTAAATGATTCTGGATTCAGGTTTAGAATATTGCGTCGGTCTTCTCATGAAAGTTCAGTTTTTTTTTCTGATTATTTTACTTGGTTCAGTAAAAAATATTTTTTGTCATCTATCCTAACGCTGTTTTGAATTAAAACAATAAACTAATTATTTTAACATAAAACTGCAATATTAATATAAACTAAACGGCTGTGGTTTCACTACATTTCACGAATGAGGTCATCGGTCGCAGTAGTATAATAACATTTATTTATTTACACTTTTATGAAAAAGTGTGGTATTACAATAATCACGGTGTATATTGCATTGTATACGATAAATTGCGTGCTCAAAAATTTCAAAATCTGTAACCTATTATTTCCGACTTTTTTTTTACAGTTCCGCATACTAGGATTTCTCCTGTGTCGTGGGTGCGTTTACAAACATGAATTCCACACACAATACAACCCGGAACAACTACCTGCAGATCATACAAATATTTGTTCCGTGCGGGAATCGAACCCACGACCCGGAGCGCAGCAGTCGACTGTATCAGCCACTGCACCGTGCCGTCGAAATAGCTTTCCTATTTTTATTATAGACCCAAGTGTAACCTCTTCCCAAAGATTTCGGTTTGTTGCCATTTACACCTTGTATATTTGATTAATCACTAGCCCTTATAATCAATCAACATATACGCATGTATTTGGAAATCTACTGGATTAACTGTTATAGCTTGCATAATTAGCAAATTGATGTGGCAGTGAGCTAGCCATGTGTGTCGAAGGACCGAAGGCCGTTGGAACAGACGAGTTCTTGAGTCGAGACCGTGAATCGGCAAATGTATGTGGGAGGCCGCCCAGCCAGATGGACTGGCGACCTGAATACGGCTATATGTACTGGGACAGATTGGATGCGGAAGTCAGAGGACCGGATGTTGTGGCGTTTCTTGGGAGATGCCTGTGTCCAGCAGTGGACTGCGATGTTATGAGTTGATTGAGTGATTAATAACGCAATGAAATGTATTTTATATCCTAATCCATAACATAATCTACTTCTTTGCCAAATTTCCCTTGAATCCGTTTAGATGTTTGAGTGTGATTGACACACAAACGTACAAACATACAATCTTATGATAGCTTAGTGGTTAAACGCTTTCCTTCCATACAGGAGGGTCTGAGTTCGATCCCGGCCCGCACCTCGTAAGTTTTCAGATTCATGTGTGGATCAGAATTTGATTATCACTTGCATTAACGGTGAAGGAAAACATCGTAAGGAAACTTTGCGGGGGCTCCAAAATGTTCTCAATAGTGTGTGTAGTCCGCCAACCAGGCCAGCGTGGTGGACTAAGACCTAAACCATCGTGGGACAAGGCCCGTGCCCAGCAGTGGGACAGTAAGGGGCTGGTTATCTTTACACAAACTTACGCATGTTTTTATACTAGCCTGTGTCGTCATGTCATGCATGTCATTCGCCTGGTAGCAAGCGTTAGGTCTACTCATAACAATTGTATACCCAGGGCTAGACCTGCGTTTCCTGGAGCCCTCCTTCGGTGCTGAAGATGACCGCACCAGTGGTTTTAGCCGGTAGGAGTCCGGTATATCCCTTCGCCCTTCCCCGTGGTGGAGGCCACGGCTTTAGGCACATCTCGGAGGGGATGACTGTAAAGTGGTCATCCCCTCTAGTGGAGGGAAGGCGACTGTAAAGAGGCCACCCCCCAGGCATCTCTCGAGGGGATTGTAAAAGATTCCCCCGAGGCCTCACTATGCGCTGTGCTGCGCACACAGCGGTACGTGACCACATGCGAACCTCTGTATATGGGTGTACCACCTATCGCCGACTAGCCGAATCTTGCAAAAGGAGACCTACCATCATATCTTTGCCTCTGAATAAAATACTCAAGGAAAACTAAGCTATATATGGATTTAGATGTCCACACAAAAAAGTCGTTTATTGGAAAACTTTTTAGTAAGGAATAATAGTTGCTAGCGCTGTGTATGGCCGTGAAATGAGCGGGATAGTTTTCTTCCTCTTTTCTTTTGTTTCGGTAAACTCACAGCCGTGAAAACGTTCACTGCTGGGCATAGGCCTCTCCCAAAGATCGCCACGCCTACCGGTTTGGGTTTGTGTACACATTGGAAGGTTTTGCCATAATAGCCATGCTTGGAAAGCGCTTTGGAGATCGTAGTGAAGTTGTAAATTTACTCCAAGGACGCTGCTGCCCATCTTCCAGCTATTACTTTTAATCGCCTTTTACGGCTCCCACAGGATGAGATGGGTTATTGCAATTATTAACTAAGTACTAATTATTACTAACTAATTACTCATAGTTAAGGCAAGTGAAAATTTTTGGACTGTAAGACCACCCCATTCTTGCCCTTCAGCCGTTCCCATAGAACCACCCGCAGATCATACAAATATTTATTCCGTGCGGAAATCGAACCCGCGACCTGGAGCGCAGTAGCCGACTGCATCCGCAGCTGCACCAACCGTGCTGTCAAATAGTAATAGGGTGATTCTTAAGTATGTACAGCCTCCCAACACTCAGTACTCGAGTTTCATTATAGAGGAGAGTGAAATACGAAAATACTTTCTGATGTTCGAAAGTATTTTCGTATTTCATACACAAATAGTTAGCTGTATCTGCACGCAAATTACATTATACTGCAGTATTCAATCAGTACTTCGACTGACACGTAGTCAAGCGAGATGATTTCGGCGTTATCCTCTTGAGCGTGACGTCATAGCTAGGCCTAATTGGCTCATCGCGATTTCCGTTTTATATGACATTCGACCAATCCTATTATAACATATTCTAGTCGCATATTATTGTGCCAAGCTCCAAAGATTGCTCGTTGTATAATTTTAGATGCCTAGTTTCTCCAGCAGTGAACATCTACGGACTGTTAGGTAATGTTATATATGACCTGCTTGGGGCTCAGTGAATCGCGTCCCGCGCCCCCAGCGCAAGCTGTGCCGCTGAACACCATATCGGTTTGAACCAGTAAGAGGTACAACACTGTCTTCCCAAGGTTAAGGGAATTAGAAGAGGATTCCAACGTGCCCGCATCCAACGACTACCAGCTACCTCTATACCAGGTTATCTGTCCATCTCGCTGAAGGCTCACGCTTCGTTTTCTAGTGCGTGGTCTCTCCAACTCGAGGACCTTTCTGCCCCAGCGGCAGTCAGTTCTACGAGCTATGTGCCCCGCCGATTGCCACTTCAACGAAGTGGATTTACCCACGAAAAAAAGACAATGTTAGAGTATACGTTTATGTAACTTTCCGCTCCTCCTGTGTCAGTTCCCGCTTGTTTCCTAGCCCCACAGCTAGTGAGAAAACATTCAAGCGGGCTAACATCGTTGGACAAGTTTTACGGCGACCATTCCCAGTGGACATCGTCTTTGGCCTACACCCCATATCCGTTTCCGGACATTTGGCTAATCGTTTATTGTCAACGGAATCTTTTTGTGATATATTGGTTGTAGATTTGTGGTAAAGGTTCGTTTTTGTGTTGTAAGTGGCGATTTAACTCGTCTTTAGTGATTTTTCTTATATATTGAAGTATATAAGGGCTTTCTTTTTAAGTAGGTGACCGTTCCAGACTCATCGGTCATCGATACACCTATAGGTATCCCTCTCATCCTTCGGGGCAGTCTTTACAGTCACCCTCTCCGAGATGTGCCTATAGGCGTGTCACCAGTGGGTGGCTCTAGTGTGATCATACCGAGGACCTGGAGCCGCCGAAGATGACCGCTCCAGTGGTTTAAGTCGGTAGGAGCACTTCCCCGGGGCGAAGTTCATGAAGAATTTCCACTGGACACCAATAAAATACGTATCCCTCTCATGTACCGGATATAATATAGTTATTTGTCACATAGCTAGTTGTCACACTCTTATTCCTGCCCTGGTCCCAAGTTACTTGGCGTCGGCGCAATACGTTAGTCATAGTGTAATCTTAGTTTACAGTTATACTAAGCCGTGAGGTGCCGACTACGACTAGCACCGCCCCATCTCATCCCATGGGTGTCGTAAAAGGCGTCTATGGGATTAACCGGATGATAGGCCGCAGCGTCCTTCGAGTACACAACTCAACTGCGATGGCCAACCCGCCTGCCATCATTTCGGCCGAATAAGTCCATTGTTGGACACAGGCATCCCCTAAAGATCACCACAATGACCGATATGGGTCTGTTGTGTGCTCATTGGAGGGTTTTGCCATAATCGCCACGCTTGGCAGACGGGTGGGTGATCGCAGTTGAGTTGAAAATATACTTACTCTAAGGACGCTGCTGCCCACCCTTCGGTTAATCCCATAGTCGCCTTTTACGACGCCCCCGGGCACGGGATGAGATGGATATAATTTACTAGTAATATCATTTAACTGCAAGCCAAAAGCCTATTCTCACACAGAGAAAGACCTAGCATTAATTACCACTCTTGCTTACTGCGTCTCGGCGATTTCATACCATTTTCTCCAGGTTCTTCACCACGAGACGGCGGTGCGTTGAGTTCTGCGCGCGCCTGTCTGAAGGGATCTCGGAAGGGGCCCGTCATACCAAGTGACGGGTCGATACCTGCCAGGGGTGTAGTCCAATACCTACACGGTGGAAACGTCACCCCCAGCCATAGTTAATTGGAAGGAACACCGTGGGGTAATAGCCGGTAAGAGTCCGGCATGCCTCTCCGCCCCTCTAGAGGCGGAGGATTTACCCAACGACAGAAAAGTTTCCTCGCGGCGTTTTTCTACACTGTTAAAGTTAGTCGTATTGTACGAACCAAGAATTATTATTTCATCATTTCGGCCGAATGAAGTCCACTGCTGGACACAGGCCTCCCTCAACGATCACCACAACGACCGATATCGGTGTGTTGTGTGCTTATTGGGGGGTTTTTCCATAATCGCCACGCTCGGCAGGCGGGTTGGCGATCGCAGTTGAGTTGTTAATGTATTCGAAGGACGCTTCTGCCCATCCTCCGGCTAATCCCTTAGTCGCCTTTTACGACACCCACGGGATGAGATGGGTTCGAATTATTATTTGATTACATTGAACTATTCCATATTTATGTTAAGCATACATATCAGGTATCTATCTCTACGTCAGCTTTAAAAGCAAACACTCAGCTGTAGCAACACTAGTTGGAAACTGTTTACCGTCGGCTACCACCAACTCTGTCGAAATCCAACAACTAATCGGCGTGAAACTTTCCGATGTTCCCCCGTGTGTTACGAGCAGTACCTATTTAACTGAACTCAACGATTTTGTATCGATGTCTGAATTCTGTATTTTGGGTGTTACGTCGGAGGAGGCTGGGGAGGTATACTGTACTAGGCTGATACATTGATTGCGGAAATGACGGAACTGAAATGTTATTGCTTGTAAAGCTTCGGCCAAACCCGAGCGTCAGCGACGCGGGAGCGTCTAAAACGCTAAAACTAGACATACAAACGTGCACCCTGTGCGACTACGGCGCGAACCTCACGCTTCATTTGTTAGTGAATAGTTTTGACCTAGACGCGTGCGTCCCGCGGGCTGATTACGTATGCGGCAGATAGGTTGTGACTTCCTCAAATTGTGCAGACGCCAATGTCAAGCGTCAGTTTGGTACTACGTATATCCGATAGTGATTGAACAGGCGAAGATCTGAGATGCACACTCTGTCGATATAGGTGTGTTGTGGGTTCATTGGGGGGTTTTGCCATAATCGCCACGCTTGGCAGACGGGTTGGCGATCGCAGTTGAGTTGTTAATGTACTCGGAAGACGCTGCTGCCCATCCTCCGGCTAATCCCTTAGTCGACTTTTACGACGCCCACGGGAGGAGATGGGGTGGTGGTATTCTGAGCCGGCACCACACGGCCTTGGACATCGCTTATAAGTCTCCTTTTACCACAAATGTCCCGTCAGAGTTGCTCTATACAAAGTACGATAACCCGAAATATTCCATCTTGGCTGTTGAGAAATTGGTGGCTAAATATTTACGTAATAATAACCACTTTATTTGTTATTCCATAAATATTTTAGCAGAACAACGATTATGTTATTATTCATCTAAATGATTGATTACCAGTTTTGCAGAGATTCTAAGAAATTAAATTTAGTGTAACACAAAATGAAAATGAATTTATATCAAATCAAATTGCTATCATGAAATGAGATCAAAATGAACCTAATGTTATTTGTACATTGGTAGTAAAGATAGATTCATTGCCGTGGTCTCCCGCATTAAAACTAAAAACCTGTACCCGGGTCCCGATTGCTTAATTTTTTTTTATTAATCTAGCCTTATTTATAAATGATTTCATTATATATTCTACAACTTTACAGACACACCACACTAACTACAGATTAAACGAACTGTGAAATCAATATCAAAATTTTGTTCCACGTCAAACCAAAAGATTAAGCCAAAAACTTGCCTGCCTTAATGTTTTGCCAGTTTAGCTTGAGTACAGTGAAACAGCAAAAGAGAACGAAATGTTTAAACTACGTTTAACGAGTGTTTAATGTTGTACTGAGAACTTGAGGTTTGTGGAGTGGAATAGATTAGACCATTTATGAGATCTAAACTGGTTCTTTAAACTCGAACAGGAGACAATGTGTTGTGTTTATCTTGGTTTAATAAGCTGTGTGGAAATTATTGGGCGTGCGGTTTGTCAGCTAGTCACGCTAAGTAAGTATAGCAAAATAGTAAAAAAAAAATGACGGCGGCCATTAGACTGTCTGGCATTATACATACATTGGAACATTTCCTGTATCGTGAGCTGGTACAGCGTGTTGACACTATTTTCAATGCAACAGTTTACAGGGAAAATCTCTTCTGCAATGATTATCATCATCAGATCAGCCAAAGAACTGCTTAACAAAGGCGTCCCCCATAGATTTCCACAATTGTGTCGTTAATTTGGGGGTGAATTGCCGGTACTAATCACGCTTGGCAGGCGAGTTGGTGAGCGCAGTATGGCTACTGTTCCACAGAACGGATGCTGCTGCCCATCCCTCTGGTTAAGAGAACGTAAGTCGCCTTTTACAACATCCACGGGAGGATATGGAGTTGCTATATTCTCACCACACGGAAAGTAATTCGAAACAAAATATCATAAAAATATTTGTTCCGTACGGGGATCGAACAGGAATCCCCTCAATTAATACAAATTGTGGAAATCTATGGGGGATGCCTTTGTTCAGCAGTGGGCGTCCTTTAGGTGAAATGACGCGGAACGAACCAGACGCATACCCAGAAAATCAGTACGCTTTAGCGCGCTTACTACAAATATTTATCCTGACAATTGTTACCCAGGACAGGAGACAAAAAGATTTATGTCGTATAAACACAATATTATTAGTATTACATTTTCTCTACATAACGTTCACACAAGTAGAACTTTAATACTGATCTAGTTGCGAGTAAAAAGGATGTAATAAAAATGAAATATGTCTCTGGACAGACTCTTAATATGAAGGACGGGTGTTATCTGATCTTGTAACTTGGCTAGGGTCGGGAGAATATATCTTATGTTCGGAGTAGTTAGGGTGTTAACCTTAGGAATTGTTTCTGGATGTGTACTCTGTGTCCTTAAAGGGTAGAAACATAATGTTATTCATGAGTCGTTTCAGTTAACGCGTTTGTTCATTGCTTTGTCAGTTTCATTACAGAAACACGCGCTTTTGGGTTGTTATATAACATAAAATGTATCTAGGCGATACCTATTGGTGACGGGTGCTTCTCTCTCGTAGATGGTAGAAAAAAGAAAGATAGGTTCGACAATTATACGATTGTTCCATTTATTCGATTACAATCGAATAACAATCGGTGTTATTGGATTTTTAGTCTAATGTTTTTACTCGCTGCGTGCGGTTTATAATTGTCGTGTACTGTTTGCCGTCTTCTTTTGTTGGCCCAGTAGTGAAGTTAGACGCCAAACATTGTTAGGATTTTTTTTTAGAATCCATGTTGACGGATGACCTTTTATTTAGACGTAGGTAATATTGAAGACTTGCGCGCAGCTGTATTCAATTCATTTTTGTTCGATTGTTATTCGGCGACGACGAACAAATTACAATCAAATTCACGATTACACAATAATTGTATTCGATTGTTTTTTTAGTAATCGGTCATCGCGAATGGTCAGTAAGATCCGAGCCCATAGTACGCTCACACATAGTTGTTATAGCGAGTGGAATAGGCAGGAATGTAGTACCGCCCCAGTAGAGCCCTAAACGTAGAATTACACTACGAATTATGCATTATGCTACCTTCTTGGTTATGCTCTTGACTTTCTGAGCCGGTCAAATTTTATCAGGCTATTTCAGATATGGCGAACCTATGGTACCTGTGCCATAAGTAGCACGTGATATCAAATTGTGGGACGGCATTGATCGACCGCACTATATATGTAATTAAAATATGTTCTATATTAATCAAATTTACAATATACACCCATCCATAAACTGACCGTGCCAAGCGTTCCTTAACCTCGCCGATCGTTTACCGATCTACGAGTGCCAATTGTTATCTTAACACCAGGCCAATGATTTGCTCGCCTAACATCCAAGTAAAAAAAAATTTAAGCAATAGTGTTCGAAAAGTTACTTTGCTAACTAGTTACATTGACTATTATCTCAGTATAAGCTCTGTCTATATACTTTATGTAAGCCAATGAACATAAGAAATGCACACAGCGACGTAAGTATTTGCGTTTCTGCGAAAAGAATCCCGTTGTAAACAGATCCTTAGTAATAGGATTTGTTTAAGCTCATTATTGAGAACAGCCGTACTCGTTCAAAGAGTATATGTAGTGAAGTATTTTTATAATTATATAATTATTACGGTAAAGAAATAAAATTCTAAAGCCAGACCAGATAAAATATATTTTCTTAAAAAAATCTTGTGTATTATTGGACAGTGTTATCATTGTCTTTCTGGACTATTCCATATCCTCCCGTGGCGACTATGGGCCTCCAAACCAGAGGGATGGGCAGCAGCGACTATTCTGTGGGACAGTAGCCATACTGCACTCACAAGCCCACCTGCCAAGCATGGTGAGTGTTGGAAAATTCCACTCAAAATGACGACACAATTCTGGAAATCTATGGGGAGCCTTTGTTCAGCTGTAGACGTCCATTGGCTGATATGATGTTGATCATCATTGCCTAAACCCTGCAAAAAAGAGTTCCATAATTAAACTTTAATTTCTAACAGCATCCTTTTTCTGCGGGCTTAATTAAACTTATATCTTACACTGCATTAGTTCCAACCAAGTTTCTATCATTAAAATTGTGGTACTCTGTCAAATTATTACATAAAGCCCTTAGAAAAATAATTCTGCAAGATTTACAATTCCTGAAGTCTCAGTCACTTGGATAACCATTAACTTTGAACACTTACACGAAGTCGAGAATTTTGGAGACTACTTGAATGTCCCTCAAGTTTCGAGTGTCGTAATTTAATTATATTCTCTTCGTATTCAAAGTAATTACGCAAGTGATTTGCCAATGTGAAACGTCATAACTACGAATTTATTAAATGGCGTTGAATTTTTATTGTTTTGCTTTTATGTACTTCAGGAGATCTGCCTGTGTGGTTCTAGGAAGTTGCGCTAATTACCTATAGGTGTCGTGATAGAGGATGACCAGCAATGTCTCTCTGTGTGCTGAAAGTAATATAGGTTGATGGTATTGCTGCTACCAATCCGTTTAGTAAGCTTGGTGTACATGGCAGTGTGGTATTTGGCTAATTGTTGCAGTCACTATGGACCAGGGATTCCCAAACTATTTTGGACAAGAGCCCCCTTGTCCAAAATGAACTGATACCTCAGACCCCCATAGCCAAATTACTTTAAAAATCCTATCTCTAGTTGTTTTCCTATTGATACAAAATACTTACCAATTCCTAATCCTCCTATAATCCTACTAAAATATTAGTAATTACACGTAACACAACTTATACAGTACCTTAAAAGTTCAAATAAGAACTTGTGTTAATTAATAGGGGTCGATATTTAGACCTCGTCGACCCCCAAAATCAGTTTTCGTTTATGTCGACCCCTGGGAAACCACTACTTTGGGAATCCCTGCTATAGACTGTGCTAGTGTGGGCTATTAAAGGCTTAGTTGTAATTATGAAATTAGAACAACGTTCTATATTTTGGACATTTATATTAACGAAGTCATTGTCACGTTAAATGTCAAAAAAAGCTTTAAATATAAAAGTCACTGTTTGCATTGTTTATGCGTGTGATAGGGCATCACCGGTTCCTCAAAGCAGGTAGGTTAGTGAAATCATCATTTCAGCCGAACGAAGTCCACTGCTGGACACAGGCCTCCCCAAAGATCACCACAACGACCGATATGGGTGTGTTGTGGGCTCATTGGGGGTTTTGCCATAATCGCCACGCTTGGCAAACGAGTTGGCGATCGCAGTTGAGTTGTTAATGTACTCGAAGGGCGCTGCTGCTCATCCTCCGGCTAATCCCTTATTCGACTTTTACGACACCCATGGGAAGCGATGGGGTGGTGATATTCTGAGCCGGCACCACACGTTAGTGAAGTCGTGATGATCAACTGGTTTCCAGAATATTGAATATTTTCTGAAATAAAATAGCACATATCATTGATGGCCATTACGGTAGAAACGTTCTCGAGTGGAGACCGCGCACCGGATAACGCAGCGTGGGACAACCTCCAACGAGGGGGACAGGCGAAGGTGGAGGTCGTTGGATGAGGGCGGCATGTAACCGCTCGTTGTGGAAATCTAAGGGGGAGACCTTTGTTCAGCAGTGGACGTCCTGTGGCTGATATGATGATGTAACGCTAACGCGAATGTACATTACAGATAAACACTCGCACTACACTGTTTTCTCTAATGTAACGGTCGAATGAATGTTACAGTGCATAGAGCGAATAATGCAGTTCACCGAAATGCTCGACGACAAACGGCTCGAGATTTTGTTCCGAAGCTCGGCTCTAATTCGTATACACATCAAAAGTTTTGTTGCAGTGACACATAAAACTCTACTCTCCCTATAAGGCACAAGACCGCGAAGATAAACCAGCTCTATGGTATACAAGATGTCAATTTGTTTCTTTCAATGCAAATCAAGTTCTATTCAAGTCTTAATGCTTTTAAAAATTAGGCATCATTTATGGGCCCGACGACTTCATTATTTATGATCTGTCTTCGATAGTAAAAAAAAGAATATGTATTAGTTTTTTTAGATTGCCTTCGTAAATTAACCTCCTTTCGAGATATGATTTTGATTAAAATGTCGTGTTTAATACATAAGTTCGATGAAGATCGTATATTATGGCATAATAATTTTGATTTATTTATATATTTCGCATGTTAGTATTGAAGTAATGATGAAGTTTGTACTATAGTTTTCTTATCATGAGAAAAGGCCCGTGCCCAGCAGTGGGACAGTAATGGGCTGATGCTGATAAAGTTTAAACTCATCACAAAATTGTAATCATAGGTCGCTAATTATTCCAGCCGAATAAAGCCCACTGCTGGTCACAGACCTCCCAAACCTTGCCACAAAGACCGGTCTGAGTGTGTTATGTGCGTATTGGGGGTCTTGCCATAATCGCCATGCTTGGCAGGCGGGTTGGCGATCGCAGTTGAGTTGCTAATGTAGCATCCTCCGGCGAATCCCATAGTGGCCTTTTACGACATCCACGGGATGAGGTGGGTTGGTGCAATTCGCAGCCGGCACCGCACGGCCTGCGTCGCTCATTATTTTCAAATAGTTTAAACTGAAGTGCCCTCGTCAGTGGTCATCACGACAGTCAACCTTGGAGTCCTGTGACCGAGCCAAAAGGAAAAAAACGATATAAGTTCCAACGTTTATAGGCCTAGATGGAAATGCCTGGCATGGGCAAAGCATTTATCACTTTGGTCCTATTACCACTTAGCAGACCGAACCAAACTGTTTTGAAGTTTGATGGCACGTTTGGTGTAGTGGCTGATACAGTCGGCTGCTGCACTCCGGGTCGCGGGTTCGATTCCCGAACGAAACAAATATTTGTATGATCTGCAGGTATTTGTTGCGGGTCTGGCTGTATTGTCTCTCGACGCACCCACGACACAGGAGAAAACCTAGGGTGGGGCAAAGCTAAAAAAAAATGATCTAGTAAGTCGTATGTCGAACCCGAAGGTTTAAAAATATCGATATTTTGGCTTTAAAATCGGGACACCGTACGTTTATTTTAATGAAAATATTTATAAGAAAAAAAGTGTTTTTAAACAAACTGTCCTGCTGTCTGCTGGTATTAGTTAGTTTCATCACTTCTTTAACGTTAGAACATTCCTCATAATTGTCCGTTTGGAAAATATACGCCGTTTTAAATGTTTTCAACCATTTTTACGATTGATGATTAAGTTAAAGCATAATATCTTTTCGAGAATTCAATGAAAGGCAAGCGGGCCGTTTGACCTGGCAACGCTATGGCAACACTACTCATATGATGGGGATGTGACGCACTGCCTCGAGCACATGCGTGATCTACTTTGTCACTGAAGCGTGAAGTGTTGTGATGTATCAGAGACTCGACAGCGGTGTGTGCGAGTAGATGTCCGGCCCTGCGTAGTATTCGTGTGGTTTTGGCAGACGGTAATAGATATCCTGGTGTTATGTTACTGTTACATCATTATTACTGCCGGCTCATAAATTATGTATAGTCGTGTCTGGATTTAGAATATAACACCATTCCGTCTCCTGCCGTGCATGTCGTAAAAGGGACTCTTACCTAGAGGGATGAGTAGCAGCTATTCTGCGCTCACCAACCCGCCTGCCAAGCGTGGTAGGTTCTGGCAAATTCCCCCAAAATAACGATACATGGTATGTAACTGGTCGTTATGGAAATCGATGGGGATGGTTTTGTTCAGCAGTGGACATCCTTTGGCTATATGATTATTAATTTATATGCCTTTAATCATTTGGTGTTACATAATAATATTCAGTCGTTTGGCGTATTTCGTCATAACATAATGACATACAAATCGCGAAGTTTCACATATACCCAAAACCAATTGCAACAGAGCTTTTACCTATGTTTCCAAAAGTCCTGGACGGTTGCCAATGTTCCGAAAATATGGTCTTTTATGCAGTACATGATTACTATAATAAACTATATGAATTACTTACAACCTTTTCAGGCTTAGTTTTTAGGGAAATTTCCTTGGGGTGTGTTACTGCATAATAAATGTGCTAAATGGTTGTTTGAAGAGGTATTTTCCTGGCTTATTGTTTCCGGTATGTTTTAAAATGTTTTGGTTATGACACAAGAAATTATTTACCGTGATAAAATTTTCGTTAGATTTTGGATAATACCTCTGGAAATTCGACGAAGTTGTTAATGTTGTAGTAGTGCAAACGAGCTGTTTGAATTGAAGCTGGGGCATGGCATACGCGTCACCGCCACCAATAAAAATCCGCAACGCAGGAGGAGTAGCTGATAATTGCTGACCTTTCGGTCAGACATACGGCTAGACGGCACAGTTGGCGTAGTTGGCTAAGCGATTGGCTTTCTGCGCAACGTGTCGCGGGTTCGATTCCCGCGCGGAACAAATATTTGTATGATCTACAGATAGTTGTTTCGGGTCTGGGTGATTGTACATGAGATATTTATTTATACTTTTATGCACAATGGTACTACACAAGGAGGACTTAATGCCATATGGCATTCTCTATCGGTCAACCTTTGGGTTAAAAAGAAATGCATCGAAAAGAGGTACAAAAAAAGAAAAACAGTGTTGTTACCAACAATGTTGCTACCCGGTACTCTGTGCGGAGTGGTACTTCCCTGGTAGAGCTAGCCCATTTACGTCATCATTTCGGCCGAATAAAGTCCACTGCTGGACACAGGCCTCCCCCAAAGATCACCACAACGACCGATATGGGTATGTTGGGTGTTCATTGGGGGGTTTTGCCATAATCGTCACGCTTGGCAGACGGGTTGGCGATCGTTGGCCCATTTACAACCTCTAGTCAACGAATGATTACAGGTACTTTCTCACCCAAAAACTGCCACTGATATTGAATCCATCTTCTATTATCTAAGGTAATACAAAGAAAAGGTCTAGGAGAAATGGCGGACTGACATGTTACCGCCCAGATCACACGGCTGTTACTATAAACAAAGTTGTTTAGGATTTGAAAATTTCGTTTGGACGGAGATTTAGAGAGGCATCATTATTTATCATTTCATCCAAATGAAGTCCGCTGGACACAGGCCTCCCCCAAAGATGGCCGCAACGACCGGTCTGGGTGTGCTGTGTGCTCATTGGGGGTTTGCCATAATGGCCACGCATGGCTGGCGGGTTGGCAATCGCAGTTGAGTTGTTAATTTACTCATAGGACGCTGCTGCCCATCCTCCCTATAACTAAACCTATAGTCGCCTTTTACGTCGTCCACGGGATGAGATTCGTTGGTGCTAGTCGTAGGCAGCACCACACAGCACACAGGCACACGACACAGTGGAGGCAAGTGAAAGAAAATCTATAAAAATCATACAAACCGGTTTTCTTTTAAGCTTGTAAATTTGGACTCTTGGGACGGGATGGGCTAATCTAAGACGGATTACACGGTCTAAATAAATCAGGTGCTTATCGCCCCACTCAAATTGTGCTGAGTGAGGTTAAACGAAGCAGGTTACATGATTACAATCGTGTACCTTCCTGACTTTTCATGGATCGTGCTATGCTCGGAGTTTCTCTAAAGGATAGAGAACTAAAATGATCTTTAGCACACCAAATTGGCAAGCTGAAGTGGCAGTGGGCTGGTCACATCTGTTGAAGGACCGATGGCCGATTGAGCAGAAGAGTCCTAGAGTGGAGACCGCGTATGGGTAACGTAGTATGGGACGTCCACTGACCAGATGGACGGACGACCTGAAGAAGGTTGCTAGGTCCGGCTGGATGCGGAATGCCGATGACCGGGTGTTGTGGCACTCGCTAGGAGAGGCCTGTGTCCAGCACTGGACCGTTATAGGCTGACGATGATACCATTTCAGTCGAAGTTCGTTCACTGCTGAAACTCCCTTCCCCATAGATTACCACAATTGTGTCGTAATTTTAGAGGGGATTTGCCGATTGACAGGCGGGTTGGTGAGCACAGTACGGCTACTGTTCCACGGAAGGGACGCTGATGCCCCCATCCCTCCGGTTTAGAGACCGTCAGTTGCCGTTCACGACATCAACGAGAGAGTGGTGCTATATTTTTTATCCGGATACCGCACGGAATATTAACAACACGACTCTTTGTATATTCTCTCTACCTAAAATGTCTAGAGAAAGATAAAAGATTTCTTTTTAAATCTATCGAACTTATAAATACCTTACAGACAACTTACAACACACGTTTTCACTTCTGAGACATCTTCAACAAGAAAAAAGTACGTAACCACACTCAAATATAGTACTTTATACCCAAGCGTTTCATGCAAAATCAAACAATAAGACCTCTTCTCAAACCAAATAGACCCTTAAGTTCGTAAGTGATACTACGCTTCTTTTCGCCTCTTGAAAGGCTAAGAGTCTCGTACCAGCAGTCTAGACTCAATGGGTAGTTATAATGGCCGTTCGCACCAACTTTTTAATGAATAGTTTTAAACGAAAAAGTAGAAGGTATTCTTCCATTGTCGCATTGCCTCTTAGATCCCTTTTGTGGCCTTATTGGAAATTATTTTGAAAATGAAATTGCTACTGTTATTTTTATGGCCCGTTACTTGGAGATGTTCCGTGTGGTTTCCAAAAAATAATAGACCACCCAAGGGTAGATATCAAGAGGATGGGCAGCGACATTCTTCCGTGTGCTAATAACAACATATTGCGATCACCCATCCCCGTACCATGCGTGGTGATTATGGTAATAGTTATAATATATAATAAATATAGTTAGTCACACTAACTTGAGACGATAATAAAGTGGATCTAGAAGACTACATTTTAAAGTTTTCAAGGCTTGCTTTTGGCCCTTTTTGCGGTCTTGAACATAATAAACAAAAATGTAATGTCTGTATATTGCTATATTATGTCATCATCTTGTGCTATCATCATTTCGGCCGAATGAAGTCCACTACTGGACACAGGCCTCCCCCAAAGATCACCACAACGGTCGATATGGGTGTGTTGTGTGCTCATTGGGGGGTTTCGCCACGCTTGGCAGACGGGTTGGCATCGCATCGCAGTTGAGTTGTACTCGAAGGACGCTGCTGCCCATCCTTCGGCTAATCCCTTAGTCGACTTTTACGACACCCATAGGATGAGATGGGGTGGTGGTATTCTGAGCCGGCACCACACGACATCATCATTCAATCATAAAATCATAAATAGTGTGTAGGTATATATTTTGTTTTTATGTATATTACCACCACACGGCCATTGCATGCTATAATGCAAATGAATTAAAATTGTAACATCAAATCCTTTGAAAGGTTCAATAAAAATCATTTGAACACGTTAGTATTGCTTTTACGCCAATTTCAAATCACCAAAATTTATAACTCATCAAAATTAGCTTACTACTAAATCTATCAATGAGTCTATTTATACTCAACAAAATACAGAATGAAGCAATCAGAAGAGCCATTGTACGTCCAATAACATTGTACCGAGCTATTTCATAGCTATCATAAAATATTGTGGTTAGCCCAACCATTTTCTCTAATTCCGTTTTAATTTCAATAAAAACATGAAGCGAGATGCTTTTTTTCTATCAAAATTGCTTCCACCTGTTACAAACAAATTATATGCTCGGGTCAAAACTCGCAACAGATAAAAAATATCTTTGGTTTGGGCATAGTGTGCTAATGGCCAGCAATATGATTCTGTTTTTAAAATATCATTGATTGCGGATTTTTGTTGTTCGTGATTCGTGGTGGTTTGTTTTTATTTATAATAAATAATGAAAAGGGAATTATAGGATATTTCTAAATCTGTAATAGTTTCTGTATCGCGTTTCTAAATTGAAATGTCCGTTATATTAAGCTGGCAAAAATCATTGGTTATAAGTATGCAAACGAAAAATTAAACGCCACTGGTTGACTAATCGGTAACCATTTGATTACTCATCGCGTCAACGAACCGAAAAGAGATCTACTTAATTAAAAAGCGGTATTCTTCAATAGCTTGTTTCCACTTTTTATGTGGGAAAATGTGGCCAGTGGTCTAATTTGTTTACATGTTTGTTCCTCCAAATTCGGTTTGGTCTTTTGGCGACGTTTTTGCCAGCATGCAGTATCGCCGGATGCAAGGTTTTGTGTCCCTGGCTTAAAGTGCATCTCAAACACTGGCCGACTGTGTGTTTTTACACCAATTTCGTTATTTGAAGTTAAT
Organism: Diloba caeruleocephala; assembly: GCA_947459985.1. Taxonomy (NCBI): domain Eukaryota; kingdom Metazoa; phylum Arthropoda; class Insecta; order Lepidoptera; family Noctuidae; genus Diloba; species Diloba caeruleocephala. Next base: position 9,809,671 of record OX381629.1, read on the forward strand.
TTATTTTTACATTGCTTGCCATATGTTGGGTAAATGTTCGTAAGGATTGCAATTTCCGTGCTAGGATTTTAAGTAAACATGTAGTTATTGCCTCTGATTGAATAAATAAATCTCATTTAGTCGAGCTACCTTTTTAATCTATACTACCCGTATTTCGTAACGTACTGACAGCAAAAAATCTATCACCATTTTATGAAACATTCAAATTAGATACAGATGATGTAAAAAGCTAATAAAAACTGCGAAAACTTGTCCCCAGTGAGTGAGCAATACGGCAACTCTTCGTCGTCGGCAACAAAAACCAACTAACGTTTTTACTAAAGCCTCTAATGTTAAAAATCGTGCACCTATTTCATTTCGCCTTAATCGATGTTCTTTGTTGCTAAATTGAGGTTTCCCCCGACCTTGTGACATAAAAAAAGCTGAAGACTAAAGTAGATTACTTTCCCTTTGAAGTTTTAAGTGTCTGTTTCGTAACTTGAAGCTATTTGGATTTGTAATTAAAATTAGAAACTTTTTTGCATGGTGACTGTTTTTACTTTTCTTTTCCAATGGTTTCTTTTCGAAATGTACGTATCTGTATACTGAAAAGAATTGATTTGCAATTTAATTTTAGAATAAATTCCCAATTAAAATTTATACATTTGCGAATATTGGTTTTACATAATATGTTGAATAAAATAATTAGATATCACCATAGTCAGATCTTCAACACGCAAAGATCATTAAAGCACATAAACATACAATTCAATTATAAGTACGTTATGATTAATTTCATTTTTACATTTCTGCGTTTTTTCACCCATTTCGTCGTGGTGGGCAGCAGCGTCCTTCGAATACATCAACAACAGCTCAACTGCGATCGCCAACCCGCCTGCCAAGCGTGGCGATTATGGCAAAACCCCCCAACGATCACATAACACACCGACATCGGTCGTTGTGGTGATATTTGAGGGAGGCCTGGGTCCAGCAGTGGACTTTATTCGGGCGAAATGATGATGATGATGATAATATTAATCATTTAGCTCGTATTACTTGTGAAAGCATATTTTAAATGTCATACTATAAAATCGATCAATCAATCAAATTCATTTATTTGCAAAACACAGATTATAAAAATGTGGTAAAAAATGAATGGTTGAAATGGTTTAGTTTGTTTTAAAAAAAAATAAACCCTACAATATGGTTGAGCTAAGCGATGCTGATGCATGCGTCATACTCGTGAACGGGTGCCGTCTGTTGGGACTGGTCAGCCGTTAACTGCCACGGAAAATTATAATATTATTGTAGTATGAGTAGTAGTAAGTTGGAACTTTACACATTGACCTATATTTTTCTCGGTATAAGTTATATAATAATTTGTATCAATTAACATTGTAAACCAATTATTATAAAAGAGTATCCATGTTTCTTGCCGGCTCTTCTCCACGAGATCAACTATTTGGAACCGTGCAACTTAGATTCTGACGTTTCATAAGTGCCAATATTTGGTTTATTTGAAATAATAAACTTTGAAATAAATACCTTGTATAAATTAATTTAAAAAATGTCTTCAGTCAGATCATCATGTCGGCTATGCAACGTCCATTGCTTGACGAAGGCCTCGCCCATAGATTTTCACAATTGTGGCATGATATTGGAGGACCACGCTAGGCAGGCGGGTTGGTGAGCGCAGAATGGCTACTGGTCCACAGAAGAGATGCTGCTGCCCATACCCGGTTTAGAGTCCCTTAGTCACCTTTACGACATCCACGGGAGAAGATGGAGTGGTGTTGTATTCTTAATCCGGACACCACATTCAGTCACATACAATCACGAAATTAGATAAAGATCAAATATACATTTACGATAACAGAACATACATAAAAATAATATTACAACAACTATCTCCCAGATATTCATTAGCAGAATAGTAACATTTCCCAAAAAGTGTCTTTCATCATATCAGCCACAGGACGTCCACTGCTGAACAAAGGCCTCCCCCTTAGATTTCCACAACGAGCGGTCACATGCCGCTCTCATCCAACGACTCCCAGCGACCTTCACCAGATCGTCTGTCCACCTCGTTGGAGGTCGTCCCACGCTGCGTTTTCCGGTGCGCGGTCTCCATTCGAGAACCTTTGTGCCCCAACGGCCATCAGTTCTACGAGCAATGTGCCCTGCCCATTGCCATTTCAGTTTACTAATCCTTTCAGCTATGTCGACAACTTTAGTTCTTCTACGGATCTCCTCATTTCTGATTCGATCTGTGTCTTTAATTTTTTTTAATTTAAACATCAAAATTTGACATATGTTCGAAATCGAAAGAATCGAACATCGTGTAAATAACACTGCTTTGGGGATTGAATACAAAGAGTAACCAAGTTAGTTGAATTTAAATACGACATGGCGACGAGAGGACCAAGTCATTCGCCTGATGGTAAGTGTCATGCCTGCCTAGGACTAGGCTTGCTTGCGTGGCACCGCACTGCGCTCGTCACCTCGAGACATTAGTTATTTAGTCTCGTATGCCCAGTAATTTCACGTTCACTGCTGAACAAAGGTTAGATTTCCACAATGAGCAGTTACGTGCTGCTCTTATCCAACGACTGCCATCCGTCCACCTCGTTGGAGGTCGTCTCACGCTGCGTTTTCCAGTGCAGTAATGTCTAAAGTTTAAACACTACTGCTTGGAAATAAAAAATCTGGCACTGAAGTGGCACCTTATGAAAAGAAATTGGTCCCCAGAGGAAATTCATCATGAACTTCCTTCGTCTCTGGGAACGGTGAACTATTGGCTAAAACCGCTGGAGCGGTCATCTTCGGCACCTAAGGGAGGCCCCAGGTCCTCGTATGATCACACTAGAGCCGCCCACTGGTGCCACGCCTATAGGCACATCTCGGAGAGGATGTCTGTAAGAGTTGTCACCCCCCCGGAGGGATTGTAAAGGATCACCCCCAAAGCATTCCACGGAAGTGCCACCGCGGTCACCTAGCAGAGGGAAGGCGACTGTAAGTTATCGGGGAGGATTGAAAAGGATCCCCCCAAGCCTCGCTTATTGTAGTTTATTTAAATAACGTTGCCCCACTCTAGTATTTCTCCTGTATCGTGGGTGCGTTTACAGACACAAATTCCACACACAATACACCCAGACCCGAAACAACGTATCTGCAGATCATACAAATATTTGTTCCGTGCGGGAATCGAACCCGCGACCCGGAACGCAGCAGCCGACTGTATCAGCCACTGCACCAACCGTGCCGTCTCGTAGTTAAAAGCGTATAAAGCAATTATTATTGTTTAAATTTGTATTTCGATGGTCCGTCATCATCCATTATATTTATTAGTTTGCTTTAATATTTACCTTGTCAACTGCGTATTATAACATAAACGAATCAGACATTAACATTAACGCTGACACGCATTGATACAAGACAAGCTACAGTTAATTTGGGCACAACCTAAATACTTCATTATCGTTATCCCGAACTAAATACCTCGAGAATAACGGAAAATAAGTTTAGTCACGCTTTTTATCTCATTAATGGCAGAGAGCTATTTATCTCCTCATGTCGTCTGTGTAGCCACCATTAATACATGTCAAAACGGACTTCTCCACTGTCGTCGGCTCTCAAGGGACTTTTGTATTTCGTTTTGTCCACTGACGTTTCGATTTCGAAACACTGTGTATTGTCTTTTTGTAAGGGTTGTGTCTCTACGCTTTTGTGGGGATTTTGGGATTATGGCAACGTTTTGTTTTCCGGGTTATAATGGATGTTTACCGGATAATTGTTTGGAAGTAGTACTTATCAGTTTTGTTATTGTTTGTTTCAGGTACGTTTATTACCTAGTTCGTTATGCAGCCTTGGTACGGATAGAGAACAAGTAAGTTATCTAGAAATAATAACATTTATGTGTAAGTATTTTAAGAAAAAAATTATATGCGCGTCATCATTTCGGCTGAGTGAAGTCCACTGCTGGACACAGGCCTCCCCCAAAGATCACCACAACCACCGATGTGGATGTGTTCAGGGCTCATTGGGGGGGTTTTGCCATAATCGCCACGCTTGACAGGCGGGTTGGCGATCCCAGTTGAGTTGTTAATGTACTTGAAGGACGCTGATGCATTCTGTGCCGGCACCACACGGCAAATATGCGTGATATGCGCGTGCTTCTTTCGAATTGAGCCTGTTTTGTTCCACTCGAGGGCAACACCGTCCTCCATCCTTTCCACTCAAGCGCGTGAAAGACATTACAGTTGTACTTTCGTTTTTTAATATTATCTATAACTCAATCGAATTAGCCTCTGGAAATAGTTGCGTGGGCAATATTTATAACAAGAGGCGTGAAAAATGAAAGACATCTAAATATAAAGCGGTTATAAAACTGCCTAGGGGTAGTAATTAAAACAATGAAGACTTTATAAAGTACGTGGGTTCGGCGCCGTGGCGGGACTCATAACGGTCAGTTTTATCTACGTTTAAGATCTATTCTAAACCCACACTTAAAACCGGATTAAAATACATAAATTTTACCTGAGTTGCATAAAGGTGCGACGAGCTTGCGCACTTTTGAGGCGAATATTTAGAAGTGTTCATTATTATATTCAGGAATTAAATGCTTTCGGCATCCTCCTATGCGCTTTAAAAGATAAAAGTATTTTTTATTCATGTAAAACCATATCCAGCTTATGAATAGTCAAGACTTTGGTTGCCGCGTTCCAAGATGTTGATTTCGTATGGAGAAGAACGGGCAAGAAACTCCATGGTTACTCTTTTTAAATCATAATAATTATTACAGTCTTTTTGATTACATTGCTCTCAAAATAAATAATGTGAGGACAATTTAGCAGAAAAAGTAAACTTCTTAAAATGTCTACACTAAACAAGCCTGATATTTAGAAAAAAATATGATTAAATTGCAGCATTAACAGCAATAAGCTGACCAATCCCATCAGACAGCACACTTTTAAATCAATCGCCAATCAGTATTCCAAATGTGGTGCTCATGGCAATAGTAGCTGGGATTAGGAGTACCTACTCTGTTTAGCAATGGACGTTTGTAGGCTGTCATGAATATTGACAACGAAGAGGTTCGCATTTATTTCAAACTAATCTAAACTTTAATGAATATTCAATTTATGAATTTAGTATCTAAGGATTTTGTAATTTCTCTTTTGAATCTAATTCGTTTCTAGGCCTCATTACGCTTAAATAATTTATTTTAATATCGAAATTGCCTTGTGGTGCCGGCTCAGAATACCACCACTCCATCTCCTCCCGTGGGTGTCGTAAAAGTCGACTAAGGGATTAGCCGGAGCATGGGCAGCAGCGTCTTTCGAGTACATTAACAACTCAACTGCGATCGCCAACCCATCTACCAAGCGTGGCGATTATGGCAATACCCTCCAATGAGCCCACAACACACCCATATCGGTCATTATGGTGATCTTTGCGGGAGGCCTGTGTCCAGCAGTAGACTTCATTCGGCCGAAATGATAAATATTGAAAACTTACAAGATTATTTTATCAATTAAACCTTCAATATATCTTCACCATCATCATCATTATTTCGGTCGAATAAAGGTCGGACACAGGCTTCCCCCAAAGTTCATTCATCATCATCATCCCTCATTGGGGGGGTTTTACCATAATCACCACGCGATCGCATTTTAGTTGTTAATGTACTCGATGAGATAGATTGGTGCTATTCGTAGCCGGCACCACACGGCGAAGATTTATATGCGACAGTTAAAGTATTTATTTTAAATCTGAGAGACAAAGATTGAACTTAGCATCGTGATTAAGCAGCGCTGGTATTCTGCTAAGACCTTTAATGATTTCACGGACAGTTATCTTGATCCCAGTGAATGAAATAAATATATATACATATATATATTAAATGTGTGGTGCCGGCTACGAATGTGCCGTATGGTGCCGACTACGAATAGCACCAACCAATCTCATCCCGTGGGTGTCGTAAAAGACGACTATGGAATTAGCCGGAGAATGGGCAGCAGCGTCCTTCGAGTACATTAACAACTCAACTGCGATCGCCAACCCGCCTGCCAAGCGTGGGCGGTTATGGCAAAAACATGGGCACACAATATACCCATATCGGTCGTTGTTGTGACGTTTGGGGGAGGCCTGTGTTCAGCAGTGGACCTGATTTGGCCGAAATTATGATAAAATGTTAAAAATAAATAAACTAAACAACATATAATCAAAAATTCTAAATGTAATACTTAAGGTTGGCTATAGATTTATAAGATAACTCGTGCCGTAATTATTTCAAGAGCCATTAAAATCTTGTTTCGCACTGCGGTGCCATTTTATTTTGTGCGGCAATCGCATCGCTTAACGCAACAGAGCGTTCTCAGGTGTGTGGCTGGCGCAGTGGCAAGTGATTGGCTGGCTACGCTACATGCCGCGGATTCATCCCCGCATGGAAAAAATAATTAGTATGGTCTACAGAGGGTTGTTTCTGGGGTCTGGGTGTTTGTGGATGTGAGATTGATGTCTGTAAAATACCCACGACCAAGTGAGAAATATTAGTGTGAATATCGTTTAAAAAAATAAAGGCTACTTTCAAACATTTTTGACCACAGAATTAAATTCCGCATTCAGTTTTTTTCCGCAGTGTGAACCTAAGATTACGCATACGCAATGCGCTGTAGTACTTACACGTAAAAAACTAAGTCATGATTACTCAGAGACCGACCGCAAACCAACTACATGCCTGCTCTATCCTTGACTATAGGAATGGAAGCTTGTAAAGAACTCTTTAAGCCTCGACATCCACACAGCCCAAGTCCCGGGAGGTCGGCAAAAAAACATGGCAATAAAACCATAAAATCCATCAATACGCATCTCATTTTATAACACAATAGATAAACAATAAAGCGATAATTAAAACATCTAAAAACGTTATTTGTGATGAGGGCATGCAAATGTAAAGTCAGGTAAGCAACCACACGAACGAACGTGGCGCAGAATTTAAAATAATGTCATCTGCATACTCCAGAGATATGGCGGGAATATATGAGGATGTATCTATTCAGGGCCAGCAGTGAATATGCGACGTGATGCGCGTTTTGTGGAAGTTGAGAAACACAACCGGGATCTTAACATATTAAATCTATTTCAATTTCGTGTGGCGTCCGAATTACGAATATATCACCACTCCATCTTCTCCCGTGGATGTCGTAAAAGGCGACTAAGAGACTAAATCAGAGGGATGAGCAGCACCGTCCGTTCTGTGGAACTGCATTCACTCTGCGTTCACCAACCCGCCTGCCAAGGGTGGTGAAACTGGCAAATTCCTCCCAAAATGATGACACTATTGTGGAAATCTCTAGGGGAGGTCTTTGTTTGCCAGTTGACGCCCTTTAACTGATAGGATGATAAGAATTTGCTAAGGTAGAATACATCCTACGTACTTTCGAACTTGACTTACAAACATACACCTAAACAACCATTCCATCCCGTCCCCGAACTGCTAATAAAATACAGTTTTTTTTTGTGGAATCCCTATATAAAATTGTCATTCCTTGCATTCAGTACATCATGTGCTTCCTCTGCTCCGGGAAAGGGCGAAGGGCATGCCGGGCCTACTGGCTACAAACACCGGAGTGGTTATCTTCGGTACCGACGCCCACCGCACATAGTGAACTTCTCGAGCGTGTGCTGTGCGGTATCCTAGTCTTTGCCACAATGGCAGCACTGTGCCGTTACCTTGCGCCCTATCCTGTGCAGGGTCGCACGTACGCATACAACCGTATCCGATGATGAAAATGAATCGGCTCCGAAAAGCGGCAGGACGGCCTCGACAATGCGCAGGCGATCGCGCTGCTGCTCGAAAATGCATCTTCGAGATTGCAATCCCTATTAGCAATCGAACCCATACCGATGAAAAGCCCAGCCCGTCCAAATCCGCACTTATTATCTGAACTTACTCGTATTTATCTATAATCTACGCACTCCCATTGGATTGTGACGTGCTTTATCTTTCTATCCGTGTGAGGGGCGGTTGGCGATTCGTGGTCACCATCTGCTATACGACAACCTCGGGTTTTATCTTTCTAAAAATCTCGCAAAGGTATTACCGTCACATCTATTCGTGTGATATCAGAATTCCAAGTTACTAGTAAAAAAATTAAAAGTATTAAGAGACCTAAAAAGATGATTATAATAACGCACTTTTAAACGGATTACATCGCATATATTTTAGTTTTTGTTTTTTCTATTCTTCGTATCGGAATATATATCGGACACTCATCATTAATTTTATTATAATGAGTATTTATTGCGAAAGCCTTAGGGTTTAACAATATTACATATAACATATCAGGTGCAGAGAGCAATATCTAGCTTAATAACGCAAGTCAAAAAAATTAAAAGTATTAAGAGACCTAAAAAGATGATTATAATAACGCACTTTTAAACGGATTACATCGCATATATTTTAGTTTTTGTTTTTTCTATTCTTCGTATCGGAATATATATCGGACACTCATCATTAATTTTATTATAATGAGTAATTATTGCGAAAGCCTTAGGGTTTAACAATATTACATATAACATATCAGGTGCAGAGAGCAATATCTAGCTTAATAACGCAAGTCAAAAAGATTATATATTGAGTTTAGGAGCAAAATCTATAAAAATACAATTTCTTTAACAAAATCACTATAAAACACACCACATCAATCACACTAAACACTCAAGATTTTCAACCACTGCAAGCTACGCTACGTGAAGAAGCGATAATATATAGCCTCATTAAACGCAGAAGTCGTCTATCTATGCACAATGGTTCACCAGGTGTCACCACCACCCCCACTGAATCTATCATAGCGGTATCAAAGTGCTTCCAATGGTCTTGGAAAAAATTAAGTATGTGCTCCTCTGTTTGAAACGTGGTTCCGCAGAGTATTTAATATTCTTTATTAAAGTATGTATGTGTATTGTTGTCGCTTGCCACCTGGTACCTACTAGATATTGATTTTCACGGCGTGTTATGAGACCATATTTGGAGTTAAATATGTCTTAATTTGAATACAAATATGTTTTTAAGTATTGTGTGGTAATATGTTTTGTGCAGACAATGCTTGAATTTACAGTAAATAATGCATAATGCAAAGATTTGTATATTTCAATATAGTAATCATAAAATATTCTACAAATATTCTGGTCCGACTTCTTTTATGGTATGAATAATGATATGTGAACTCAGAGGCAAATCACGAAATGTTTTACTATTGTGGTTATAGATTGTAGATGTATTCAAACCGCAGCTTTTCAGTAACATTTCTCTATCCTATGAATTGTGATGTTTCGCTGCGGGGCAAAATCCCCCCTTTCATTTAAATCACCAATAAAAGACATAAACTTTGCAGTAGGATATAAGCGTCGTAGAGCTAAGAAGGGATTTGAAGGTTCTTCCGTACTCGGAACCCTAAAAAACCCCTCCTGCGCTATTACAGATAAGGAGATGTAAATTACACCGGGAGGGTGTTTAAACGAATTTACTGAAGCGCTCCTCTTGAACAAAATTGATGTCCCAGGAGCATGATCGAAGATCAGGGTGCTCAGGTAAGAGCAAGTGATTTACCTATCAACGTTAAGCCCTACAAGGATTCGATAAGGTTGAAACTGCTTAATTTCGATTTGAGTTTCAAAAATAAATAAATACTTAGCTAAATTAAAAGGGAATATTAGAAGCAGTACGTACTAAGTCTCAAAATTTTCAAATGCCAAGTCATCTTATGAGTGTGAAGACACTATGAATAGTGAAATTACTGGACATACGAGACTAAATAACTAATATCTCGAGATGACGCTTTACAGTCATCCCCTCCGAGATGTGCCTAAAGGCGTGGCACCAATGGGCGGCTCCAGTGTGATCTTACGAGGACCTGGAGCCCCTTCTTCGGTGCCGAAGATAACCGCTCCAGTGGTTTTAGCCGGTAGGAGTCCCCTTCGCCCTTCCCCGGGGCGAAGGAAGTTCCATGTAGAATTTCCACTGGACACCAATAAAAAAAAAAGGACTAGTTCTAGGTAGCGTTACAATTGTTGTAGGCAGACATTTTTTTTGTCGGGCTTCTCGCATACATTTCTGGGAAATGTGGTTGCTTAACCGGTCATTTCTGGCGAAGCCAAAAGAAGCCTCCAGCCCGGCTTAAAATTTATATTAACAACTAAGCAACTTTCGCTAAGGGCGCCCCCTGCGGGACACGGACCCGGCTTAGGGCGTTGCTGGGGATAACAAGCTATTGTTTTGGGGACAGCTGGATCGGTATTATTGTTGTAGGCAAACGCTTACAATTGGTATTTATACGGGGCACATTGCTCGTAGAACTGATAGCCGTTGGGGCAAAAAGGTTCTCGAGTTGAGACCTTGCACCGGCAAACGCAGTGTAGGGCGACCTCCGACGGGATAGTCTGGCTGGGTGTCGTTGGATGCGGGCGGCATGTGACCGGACGTTGTGAAAATCTATCGAGGAGGCCTTCATTCAGCGGTAGACATCCTACGGCTGATATGATGATCATACTGATGAGACGCTTATCACCAAGAGAATGATTTGCTCATCTTCAGATAAAAAAAGGAACAGTGTTCTTCTAAATATTTTCTTTTAATTTCTCTGTAAATTTGTAGATTAAAATAAAGATATGATAATTTTGGTGAACGTTCCCAACGTTTAGACACGTCCTGGAATTCGTAATTGTTTAATTCAAGCGACGTGTACCTAAGTTTTGTATCGAATCAAATTTAGAAAAATATTTGTTTTAATCATTGTCATCTTCCATTTTACGTGTCTTGACATCTGCTGATCTTGCCGTATAAGTTGCGGAAATTGACCAAAGAGAACGGTATTACAGACGATATTATATTGGCAAATTTATATTACATTTCCATTACCGGCATCGTTCATCGACAGCTTCAACGAATGTTCTTGAGGGAATGTGGACATGATCAACTCGATATGTAAAATAAAACAAAATGTAAAAATTGATTCTCGAAAAACATGAGTTACACTTCGCTAAACAAATATCTATTTCACCCAAAACCTTGGCTAAGCATTAGGGCGAACTAAGCTAGATGCACAAGCCCCACTTCGATATATCAACAATGGGCTCTTTGTTCATTTATCGATTTTACACAGTGGGACACATTGCGCCGAGGGTGGATAAAATGGCCATTTGTGTAGGTTGAGATAAAATTTATATACTTATGTAAGAATTAAAAATGATACAATTTTTGTGATTAAAAGATACCTATATAATAAAAATGCGTGTTGTGCATACAAGCCGGCCGGCTAAGACTACCACCACCCCATATCCTCTCGTGGGTGTCGTAAAAGGCGACTATGTGTTTAGCCGGAGGATGGGCAGCAGCGTCCTTCGAGTATATTTGTAACTCAACTGCGATTATGGCAATAGTGAGCACACAACACAAACCAATACCGGTCGTTGTAGCAATCTTTTGGGGAGGCTTCTGTCCAGCAGTAGACGTTTTTACGCCTGAAGTTACAACAGCTCATAAAAAAAATGGGAAGAAATAACGGTTGTACCGTTGTCACAGTTGGAGCGCGTTACACAACAACTATTAAACTGTTTTTAATGGGATCTCTTACTTTTACAAATTGATGTCCACTAAAAGTGTTGCTTAAAATAAATCTAGCTTATTATCCAAATTTCGAACATTAAACCAACTTTACTATAGTGGTGAAAATTCTAATAAATGTTACGAATTATTTCATTGTGGTTTACACAGTTATAACATTAATACGCCTCGAAAATCCATTTAAGATCTCTATATTATTATTACCTGTACTCATTGGTACACATTTACATAATTATTTAAGTAAATGCATACATTATTAAGTTATTATGTACTGAAATTACGAATACCACAGTCAATAGAATGCAGCATCGCTACTTTGTATAAATTACGTGCTCTCTAATTTGGCCCGAACGTCTCTGATATTATTATTGACTAAGGTTTCTATAATTCCATCGCAGTGGTTCGAAATCTTAGTTATGTGCAGACAAAATAATATCGCTTCTGAGGTGTAGTTAATTTGGAGGGCGAACTTTTCTTACGGTAGACACAGGTTGGTTACCTAAGGCACTCTAACTAAATTACTTTGGCTACTCCGTACCAAATTTATTTGGAAACTTCTACACGTTACACCGTGAATGATTAAACAAGTGAACAACTTGCGTTAATAAAACTGCTTGTACTGAATTGTTGAAGTTTGCCGAAGGAACTTTCGTAAGAATTTTCAGCTTAGTAGATAAAATAAACGTTATATGCAAACGTTTACCGTTAATGTACGTAGAGCTTTAATTATATTTGAAAAATGTCACTTTGTGAAGAAATTGCAGACGCCCGATAAAGTAACAAAGGCGAGCTGCAATGGTTCGGGATACCTGATTAACTGACAAAGGCTCTGTAGAAGTAATTGTATTAAAGAGGTTTTAAAAAGAAAGGGAGTGGCGATTTAAGAGAAATCGTATTCTGTAGTGGCGTCTAACATTAAATATTTCTTTTATTTTATAATATTTTACGGAACCAAGATTGTATAGCTCTGTTCCGAAATATATACACCAAAAATTCGGAAAAGTCAATAAACGACAAGTGGGTCTGTGAACGTCTAAATATATGTCTCCGTGCTACCGGGCGCACTGTGGGTGCAAACAGCCGATAGCGCGGACAAAAAGATTCCTCCGCATTGTGGCCGAGACACAATGGGACGCCGCGAGAAAGGAGAACTTGTAATTACTATTTTCCTACGGGTGCCTTTTCAGGAGGTTTATATTTCAGAAAAATTGAATATACGTGAGGGGCGCCACTTCTTTGTTGAAGCATCTCATATCTTCGGCATACATCGCGGACAAATGCACGAGCGAGAGGTCTAACTTAAAGCTAATCCTGCTGTGTACGTCACATTTTTCTTTTCTATCTTCCTTGCTCTCAATGTAGAAGTTGCAGCAATCATTTGTGCTCAAAATCAGTTTAAACTAAATTGTCACACTCAGAAATGTAACATTCAAAATACAGATGTGACATTTAGTGACCAATTAAGTTACCATAACGATCTACCTGACAAATAACTTTAATATGTTACCAACACATAACGTTTTGTTAAACAAATATAATTCTTGATTTCTATATATGTTAATCATTATTTATTAACAGATCAACGTTTGGAACAAGATTCGTACAATGAAGACATTAAATTATATAACCCAGTTCGTAAGATCTTAAGCAATCGAAATCTTGGCCGATGCCCTCTTATTATAGAAATTACTAGGTATATGCTATTAGCATTGAACATAATGGTCATTGGTTGATGTAATCTCATAAAAGGATCTACCACAAATGTGGCCGGTTGAGCCCCTCAATATTTACTGGAATAAAGTGTTCTTCAAAGCGCAAATGACAGGAATGAGCCGATGTTGGGAGCGAGTGAGAGGCAACTCAGGCTATTTACCTCGATGGCACATCTGTAATTACTGTATAACGTATACGAGAGTTAAAATATCCCGTCGCTTTACTTGGAATTTTGTTCGCGCGACTCGAGCGTAAGTGCCACTGGGCGACGAGCGATTATCAACTGTATTCTCTTTAATGAACCGCGTCCGTGCACACAGCGTTGTTAAGAAACTTCATAGTTTCATAGTTACACTAACTAGTTTGAGGAGAAAATTAAATACAAAGTATTAAAACGAAACCTTTAAGATTTTCACCGAACTTTTGTTTCTGTGAATGAGAGGGGTCAACAGACATTGTGTCGGGCCTACTGGACGCGAACAAAAATCTTTGGACAGGCTACTTATTACCAATAAAATTTTGAGAGAGTAAGTGGCATTTAAGTGTCAGTCAACTGGTGTTTAGGCCGTTTTGCGTTTGGAGGTGTGCGACCGGCCCGAGGCGGACTGGTTTTGAACCGAAGCCGGTTGGACAAAGTGTAGCGACTTAGTAAGTTGGTATGGATACTCCTTTGTGGGCGCATTCCGATAGATACGGGCCCCGCCACAGTGAAATGCGGATAATGAAGAGCGCTTATTGTGATTTGTGTGGCATTCGAGTTGGGAACTAGATATGCACTTGGTCCTGTTTAGTATCATGAGATCGGTAGATTTATCCTCTCATACACGTCTTTAGCATCGCTGATGTGAATAAATATCGTTTTTAAAGGTAAACAGAATTGTCCAGCAAAAAACAACTTATTTATATTGAAGGAGAAACAGTACGAAATTAAATCGAGGAAGATATGTTGGTGTCTTTTTGAGATGGTGGTGTGGCATGAATCTCAAGTTATTCCGGCTTTAAAGAAGCCCCATACACGCGAGGTTACGGCCAAATTCGGCAGTTTTACGACCGTCAGATAGGGTTATTTATGCCGGGAGTCTTATTTAATAACGTTATCGGAATCGGTGTGTCGTTAAATCCATTAATGCTTGTCTTACCTGTATATTTCGGATGTTTCAAAAGATATTATGCTTTGGATTTTGTTTTATAATTCTCTTTTAGTGCTTTAATGGTTCAATATACCCAAGCTGTAGTGACACATAAAGAATTTTGTTTTAATACTACAGAGAATGATTAAATTGATTACCTGCCTGAGAGCTTCTTAACGAATGAAAAACTGAAATGAGGACTTGATCATCATCATCGTTATTTCAGCCGAATAAAGCCCACTGCTGGACCCAGGCCTAAAGATCGCCGCAATGATGGGTCTGGGTGTTGCTTATTGGGAAGTTCAGCTATAATCGCCTTCGATCGCTTGCCAGGCGGTTTGGCGCAGTTGAGTTGTTAATGTACTCGAAGGATGTAGCTGCCCATCCTCCCGGTAATCCCATAGTCGTATTTTACGACACCCACGAGATGAGATGGGGTGTTGCTATTCTTAGCCACACGGTAAATGAGAACGTAGGTGGCAAGAAGAAACAAAAATGCAAACCTACAAAACGTTTTTTTTATATAGCATTCATGATATCTGAAGGCCAATTCTCGTAATTTTGAAATGTTCAAAATATAGTTCCGATCTAGTCTGTGTCAAAAATGTCACAAATGGTATTCTCCTAAACTAACAAACAACGTCAAACGTGAACTTACACTGTGATGAGATCGAAAATGGATCGACAGTTGATCGAAGTCAAAACGGTATTCTGCGATTCTGTTAACATTTTGAACTGTCACATGTACATCACTTTCATTAAATAAACGTCAAAATTGAGATCGAAATGAGACTAGATCGAGAATCTACTGAAATCCGACTGAATTTTAAGAGTAGCAGAATACCATTTTTTCGTTCAATTTATAATTTAATCTCAGTTCGGTCAAGTTTCAGTCATAGTGTCAATTAAGTACGAGAATTGGTCCTCTGTTTAAAATATAAAAATTGTAAGTTTACATCACTCAATACTATATCAGTATCTTATTATGACAGACATCCAAAACATCGGAATTCTATATACTCATAAGTCTGTCAGTACATAACCACATCATAATATCTCATATCCTATTATTCCAACTTCCTCGTATGTCGTAATACAATTTGCTGTAATCACATTATCTAGTAATGGCATCAACACACTGATCCTTTCGGTCTTCCATTTTATTTCATCTAGTATAACTTATGGATGGTCAATATTCGTGGATGTTTATGACCAGATATAACTGGTGTCCTGAATTTGGGGCTCTATATTTAGAGATTTGAAATTAAGTCTGACGTATTTGTAAAAAGAATTGCTACCAATTTCGCAAGAAATTTGGCGAGAGAATATTCGTACTACCATAAAAAGCCTCGAGAATCTAAACTCTCGGAATTGAAGCCTTAAACTGGAACATTTAAAAGGAAGTTCTGGACGTTCGAGCTAATTTTAGAAATTGTATTTGTTGAAACTTTCCAAGAAAACTCTTACAAGTTATACGAACAATAGCTACCAAAACTTATCTGTAACCGAATAAATATCGTGAATAAATATTTACACAAGATCCAAGAATAATAATTTGATATGCAACGTAAAGCTATGAAAATATCCTTACAAAACATTAATCTACTATCGTAAAAGCTGCCATTTATCTTCAAAAAACAGGCCAAATCTTCCTAAAGGTGGTTCAATGGCCGCCGTAACATACTCGGCTTGCAAGAGTTTATTTTTTTACCCACTCTTAAGCCAAGGCATCCCATTGCATGGTGTTTAAACCCAACACACGTTACCACGCGGAAACCATTGTTATTTTGTTTTAAAATTCATGCGACGCTATATTATTTTGTCCATAAAATTATAATTTTGGTCGCTCACCGTATAGTCTATATGGATTAGTGGTGGGTCGTGAATATTCCAGTTGGCATGCCCTTAGTAATGTTAGATGTAATCTTACTTCAATATGACTTTGGCGAAACCCACATTGAGATATATTTTATTGGTTTTAACGCGGCACACCGATCTGGTTTATTTGTAAAAATTGCTTTTATGGATTAAATGATAAATTACTAATTACGTTTCTACAGCTAAGACCTCTGGATGCTTTAACGTTTGTCGGACCAGCGCGCAAAGTACGATCACAAACTTTAAATGTGGGACCATTTCCTAGATTTGCCATAAGAACACTCATAAACAATAATCTCCAAATCAAGCGTATGACGTATCAGACGTTTAAATATCTTATCGAATGATATTACGCCTTTTTGCATAAATAAGGTTATATATAGCGCTTATGGTATATGTTTGCTATACGATTGTTAACCTTAAATGGGTCCCAAATTAAAGTTCGTGACTAAGCCTGTAACTACTAACCTGTCAGCTTAAAACGCTGCGATCGTGACGCGCAGAACCGGTACAAAAGCAACGTTTAGTAGGAAAGCAGCGCTCAAGTTGCTTGCGTGTTGTGTATGTGCTCATCAAAGGCCGTATGAACCCCCGACAAACGGTAGTGTGTGCAAGGCCTTAATATCTAAAATTGGAAGTCCATACTAATAAAAAGTTATGCTGAATTTGCAAAAAAATTAGTTCCAAAACCACGCATTTCTATAGCTGGTCCAAGTAACACTAATTTGTTTGTTAACATTAAAGTTGGTATAAGCTATACACCTAAATGGGAACGAGGGCCACATAAATAAAGCGAGGAGTTCAGTTTTAACTGCACTATTATAGTCGGATATATTTTGTTTTAACACGGCGCCATTAAAATTATGAGCAACATAAACTATAAATAATCTAGTTAACAGCTAATGCCGTATAATTGTCTGTGACACCTGCATATTAGTTTTAATGCTCGTTTAAAATGTAATATTGTGTTCTATGCTCATCTTAGAATGGGGATCTCAGCGTAATATGGTACAGGTTACGAATATAGCACCATTCCATCTCCGCCAGTGGATGTCGTCAAAGGCAACTACGAGACTAAAGCAGAATGATAGGCAGCAGCGTCCGTACTGTGGAACAGCTTGCATTCTGCGCTCACCACCCCGCCTGCCAAATGTGATGAGTGTTGGTAAATTCTCCCCAAAATGACGACACACGGCATGTGGAAGTTCTTTGGCTGATATGCTAATTATGAAATACATTTTAGAGTTGTTTTTAAGTCTACGATTGATTGGCAGAAATGAGAAGATCCGTCGAATAACTAAAGTTGCCGTCATAGCTGAAAGAATTAGTAAACTGAAGCGGCAATGGGCGGGGCACATAGCTCGTAGAACTGATGGCCGTTCGGATAAAGAGGTTCTCGAGTGGCGTCCGTGTACCGGAAAACGCAGTGTGGGACGACCTGCAAGGAAGTGGACAGACGGCCTGGTGAAGGATCTGGGAGTCTTGGATGAGGGCGGCGTGTAACCGCTTGTTGTGGAAATCTATGGACCTTTTTTCATCAGTGGACGTCCTTTGGCTGATATGATGATGTGATGATCATTATTGATTGGCTTTCAAATTTTAATTTTGTTATGGCCACTACAAGACTACAAGTTCTTAAAAATTACAGGCGTTCAATAAATATATTGATAAAAATGCCTTTCTAGACATTTGTACAGTGTTAATAGGTCCCCAACGATGTTAAACAAAAAATACTGCCGTAAAATTATAGGAGCGAAATTATCTAGCATTTCATTTTATTTTACGTAGAATTGTAGTGTAAAACACTAGTTTCTAACTCTGAATAGTTTTTTCCCCAGCGCCGCGATTAAGTCGCACTGTGCATTATATTTTATCGTTACCGATTTACGGCGGATTTTATTGCGCGGCGTCAGCGTTTCTTGCTAATATTGCGTTGTTTATTGTCCATTGTTGCTTTTGACCGTAGGAAAGAACAGGCGAGAGTGCCAAACTAGCTCTGTGTGTTGCCTGACAATTTAGTATAGCAAGGTGAAGAATTATGGTGAACTCAATACGTTACATTTTAGAATATGAAAATATTTGAAGGTTAATAAAAAATGCTAAATTATTCTAACAGTAATGATAGGCAATCATATCAGGTAATTTAAAATAGTTACATATTCAAACTAATATAAAATTTACGAAAAGAATCCATGTTATTATATTTCATTTCGGTGAAAAACCTTCCACAAACTGATGTTGTATTTGCGAGTTACATTTAGCACAAATATTTGCAGTTTTTAAAAGCGAAATTATCTGCTTCTATTTATAATACTTATTATTATATGTATAATTTGTAAGAAAAGTATTACTTATCTTAATAAAGCTCAAGGGTAAGCACCTACACTAAAGTGTTTTTTATATTTGCTATGCCAATTTGGGTTTTGGAGCCAAACATGATACGCATATCTTTGCTGTTTATAGTTTAATTATTGTCGATAAGTTTAAACTTAAGTGCACCTATAACTCAGGCTTTCATTAATTCTGAGTGATTTTAAATATACAAATGCGTGTTTTTAAACTCAAATCAAAGGAAATATAATATTACATGTATAAAACGCGTTGCGAATTTGTAATATTCTCATTAATACTGTATATAAAAAGTACTAAAATTTATTATTGAGAACAGCCTGGGGGGCAATTCCTTAAGGTCAAACATCCATACATCCTTCAATACAGAATTAAAATGACGTTGAAAAACCAATTTGGTATACGCTAAGACATGATTAAAGCTATTCAAGGACACGTTGCAGTCGGTGAGCCACGAGGACGAGTCTTAGCGATTACCAAACTGGTGTTTCACCAATATTTTAATTCTGTATTCAAGGCTGTATGGATGTTTGAGCTTAGGGAATTGCACCCCTGATCTTCTAGCGTCGTTTGGCTAAATGCTACCTCAAATAAAAAAACTGTGTTGATTGAAACAAATAACTCGTAAAAAGAGAACTGGTCATCTTTACTACGTATCTTAACTACATCTGACAAGCGTCTAATGCTTCAAATATTACTCTACGTACAAAACCACACAAACATACAAGCACATTGCTTTCAACAACTGTATTTTATTACTCCTGCCTTTTATGGAACACGCCATAATACAAATCGACATGGGTATTAAAATTGTAAGCAACAATCACAGTCACATACGTCCGTCTCTTTCACTCGAATGCAATAAAAAAGAGATTGCAATACTTTATGGCCCAGTGATCGCAAGACAAGATCGGTACAGCCAAAAAACATTTATTACACGCCATCAATTTTTTAAAAACCCGTGTAACTTGACACCAGAGGAACAAATGAATGTGTTCAAGACAACCGAAATGCGTGTTCGACCGCACAGTGGGCCGAATAGTGATGTTACATGGTCATAACATTTTTTCACCGCTAACCACAGATTTATTCATTCGTTATAGTTTTTATGTTTAAAATAAAACGATCGTTAAATTAATTACGAGGCATTAATTAAGAATCTTTAATTCTTATATGAATAGTGCAAAAATAGTCGCGGCCGGTCGTGAACGTCGTACTTTTTTCTCTTTTCTTGGTTGTTAACACGAAGAATTTAATGAGAAACTGTAATAAACTGATATTATAATAGTTTTATATAGTAATAAAGGCGGGCATAAAATAAAAAATGATATTAGGAGGGTTAAATTTGTTCTACACTGGTATAAAGTATAATAGTAATTGAGTAATTATAGAACAAAAGGTGACCTTGCCTTTTAAGTAATAATGTCATAATCATAATAAAACGAAACCCCTACTCAGCATTAAGCTTTTTCCGATTAACAGCACAATAATTTAAACCTTTCTAAAACCCGTGCTTACCTTCATTTCTCTATTCAAATTTTACACGAATGCCTTCACAACCTTACAATTCGTTGCCACTATACTAAAGCCACAACTTGGCCAGTCATAAAATTTGAGCATAAAAGCGTAATGGTGCAATTACAGGGTTAATTAGCGAAGCTGAGGCGTTTGTCAGGCCAAGTTTTACGATATACGTGACAGAATTCGATCGGCAACAACGATGTCCAAACACGTTTGTCACGTGGTGTATTTATTTTGGGGCGAGGGCACGGGATTAATTATTTGGGATTATCTAGAGATATTTTTCCGGAAACAGAAATAGTGGCTTGATAAACAGCTGTTGAGGTCATTGGACTTTTGAGAATTTGATTTATCGGTATGTGCCACTATAAAGCTGTAAGCATGCAGTTTTTTTGTTCAACCTTCTGTCACTAAGCTGTAAATTTAATTATTGTTGTGTGTTACACCGATTTCTTTTTATTAATCTTTAATCGCATTCAATATTCGGTTATCCTGCAAGGTTCCTTCCGGGCGTAAAAGGGAAACTAAGGGTCTAACCAGAGAATGGACCGCAGTGTACTTATTTGTGCTGTAAGAACACATTGCGATCGACAATCGGAAGCCAAGTTCTTCAGCAAGTCAATTTATTATTGTAACTTTAATAAAAAGTATTTAAACGAACAAACTTGCTTTAATTCACTCACAAAGAACAACAAATAAAGTCATCGTTTAGCATTGTCAAACTTAACTTTAACAAACATACATACGCACGAACTTAAACTTCAATCAAGTTTAATTATGCAAGTAACTTTAAGAATTATATTCACAAATTACACTAAATATAGTGCTTCTACATCGTCCCCATTTATAATTCTTTAAAAACTGGAGCTCTAAGAGTTTTAATTAACTTGAGTAGGTAGGTAGAGAATATGTGGGAAGAGTAATTTCTTGGCGTTATGAGGTAGACGTGGGCTCATGTGAAGGACTAGAAAACGTGTTACCGTGAGTAAGTGTCGCAATTTTTGTAATTATAATATGCGTTGACTATTTAAATAAGTGGTTGAAGCACTGGGCATAATATGTTCACGTGATTTAGTTAGTATTTTTTTCTAAAACCGTTGAAATTACATATTTTTTTATCTTAATGTAATAAAATTTAAATAAGTTATTATTCCTTGTTTAAACAAACGAAGATAAAATATGTCGTTACTTTTTATCTGAAGCGTAATAAACCTAGTCGGTATAATAATACCAACGACCATTTTAAAGTATTTATATCGTAAATTTTTTAAACTTCGCATATAATCCTTTTTAAAGCATGTTAATACAGCAGTGTCATTGGTACCTATATAAGTGTAAGTTACGTACCAATTTGACACTACCAATATACCAATCTTAATCTTTGTGTGTAGCTTACACTTAGTTTCAATATACATTTTTCGTTGTAACTTATTATGATTTGCGTGAAGTAACTTAATATCCGTTGATTTTGACAGGAAATATTGAGAAAACTGTTGAAGAAGAGATGCTTTTGATGTCAAATGAATTTTAGCAGTTTGACGCTGACATGTTTTGGTTATCATTATGTTAAAGAAGATATTTTGGTGTATTTTTTCTTGCTCTTCACTTTCGACGTGTTTATTGTACCTGGATTGATATAAGTAGGCCAACAATTTTTTTTAGTAGACATCGTTTAGGGTATCAGTAGAAGTATATCATATGGCTCTAGTGTGATCTTACGGGGACCTGGAGCCCCCCTTCGGTGCCGAAGATAGTTCCATGTAGAGTTTTCACTGGACACCAATAAAAAAAGGAGTATATTATACAGATGGTTAGAAGCTTAAATATAAATATACAAATTACATGAATCTTTTATCGTCGGTCTACTGGCGAAGTTAAGAGTTTATGGTTTTATCCGTATACTTCTTTTAAAGAGTACGTCGCTACTGCCATTCAATAAAAAACTTGACTTGATTGCTTTTTCCTTTTTTATGTTGGGCTTCTCGCATAAATTTCTTGGAAATGTGGTTGCTTAACCGGTCGTTTCTGGCGAAGCCAAAAGGCTTCCAGCCAGTCCTAATATTAAAGTCTAAACAACTTGCATTAAGGGCGCCCCCTGCAGAACACGGACCTCGGCCTAAGGCCTCCGCGACGTTGGTGAGGCGGGCGTCCTCGGCGGTAAAACGGTCGGGTGTGCTTTTTCCTTCCTTTTTCATACTTATATTTGAGCTACCTATAAATGGATTAAAGTCCGAAAGTGGACGTCTTCACGCTGCTTTAATTCGCCTGATTAAAATTTAGGTAAAATGCTTAGTCTATTTCAAACCTAAACAAAAAATTCGTGCTCGTAAACAAAGCGATCGCACAGAACGCATATCGATTAGACACGGCGATAAAACTTAGCACAATTTGCTGCAATCGATTCGCTTCGCTTTAGCAACGGCGTAGGGCACTGGGCTCCCCATGACGTAATTTAAAGTCAACAGCGTTCTATTTTATAAAATAAAACTCTAATCAGTATTTATATGAGATTAATAGTAGTGCTTTGACCTACATTCTCGGGAATGAATAGGCTTTGACCTACATTCCTGGGAATGTATATAGACTTACAATTCTTCTCTGAGTGTCGTTAAATGCAATGCAACAACCTTCAACACTATCATTACATCATCTATATCTATACAAATAAATAAAATTGAAGTGTCTGTTTGTAATTTCAAAATAACAGCTTTTTACTAAATGCATATGAAAATATGTACGTTACATATAACAAAACACTATTTTTAATTTTTTTGTCTGTCTGTCTGTCTGTTCCGGGTAATCTCCGAAACGGCTGGACCGATTTTGACGGGACCTTCACTGGCAGATAGCTGATGTTATAAGGAATAACTTAGGCTACTTTTATTTAAAAAAAAAATTAAGGTTCCGCGTAAAAAAATTAAACCCTTGAAATCCAATATATATATATATTCTATATAAAGTGTCTATGTTGAAGTACTCTAAATAACGTTTTTAAAACGCGGGTGAAACCGCGGGTCCCAGCTAGTACTATATAAAAATCTGCAATTCGTCTACAATCTTGATGATTCTGGCAATATACCAACACGACTACGTGTTAGCCGGAGGATACAGCAACGTCCTTCGAGTACATTTATAACCTAACTGCGATCGCCAACCCGTCTGCCAAGCGTGGCGATTATGGCCGAACCCCCCAAGAAACACACAACATAAACCATACCGGTCGTTGTAGCTATATTTGGAGAAAGCTTCTGTCCAGAAGTGGAAGTTTTTCGGCTTAAATGATGATAATGATGACCGCTGGTTGCAGTGGGGTGAGGAAAGTCCATGTGAAACAACGTGTGCACAGCAACGGGGGCTTGTGGCCTGCCTTATGCCTATTACCTAATACATGTTTGTCTTGCTAGTACGGGATCATAACGATGTGTTTTAAGTTGATCGCGATGCATCAGTTAACATACCTTCCCACCATTCAGGGTTTATGTCCAATTCCTTGGCTGTCTCGACAATAAAACTCTGGAACGAACTTCCCCTTGATATTAAGAAAGCTCCGAGTAAATTCACGTTGAAACGCAAAGTGCGTGAGCAGTAAAATCGCTGCAAACCTATCAGATAAGAGATATATATATATATATATATATTATATTAGTTGTATGTATTTTTATATTATTTACTATCTATATAATTTTATCGACTCTGTTTCACATAATTTGTGATTTATTACGAAGTCAATTAACATTATCTATAGTATGCTTTGTTTTTGTACCTCTTTCGATGTGCTTCCTTTAATCCAAAGGTTGACTGGAACAGAATGCCTCATGGCATTAAGTGCGCCTTGCGTACCATCAATGTGCATAGAAGTATAAACAAATAATAAGTCCATCTTTCTCAGCACAATCTTTTGGCAGTTGAGTTCCAACACAGATAAGCACGCCTGAAGGCATATCCCCTAGTGTGGATCAGGGCTGCCAGTAGAGCCAACTTATTTTATACAGCTGGGTCGCAGAAATTATACAACACAATTTTTGAGAAATAGTCTGTAACAAATTATAATTTTGTTGCTTTTCTTTAAAGATTCCTAATAATAAATGTTAGATCTCTCGTTTTTTCTTACGGATGGAGCTCAACGTAAAAGCCATGTATTAGTATTCGCAAAGTTTAATTTGAATTCTTATTTTCGATATCCAATTATACAAGGCAATCTCCTATACAAACAGGATACATTAGATAACCATATTATACAGATTTTGTATCCAATTATGTAATCTGGCGGCTCTGGTGTTGACAAGTGGTATTTTTTATAATTCATATGTATGCATGATAATCTCTTTCTTGTCTTTAAGGTATGTATGAATAGGTCTTTTTAACCTAAAGTAGGTACATAAATAAATAAAACATAAAATAATCGTTCACAAAAACTAATTTTAAAGCTTTTATAGGTATTCATTTAATTACCTGTAATTTATAATGCAATTTCTGTAAGAACTTTAATGTATGGTATACTTAGTATGTAACTATCGTTGGTGAACTTAACATAGAAAAAAAAAACATTTCATTAGATTCAATATCTCATTCAGTCTCTACATGCCACAATCATACTTCGCTGTTTGCAAAAATATTTGATTAAATTATACGGGTGTGAACATTTAAAGTCAAGCTCAGTCTCAGTTATCATTAAGATACTAATCTCGTTGTAATTTTTAATTCAATTCTTAATTAACTCTTCAAACCCATCGTGAGATAAATTCGTTTTAATAAATATACCTACATGATACAAACATCTTCATGTCAAACAACGTAAATAAATATGTATCAAAACTTTTGATTTAATTGTTACACAGAATGTAATCACTTTAATTTTAAATACATCTAAAATTTTAATATCAAAAATGTGATAATGTCCGTGTAGTTTGTACATCACGCATAATTATTAAACTACTCCATAATTTTTTGTGTCTACGTTTCTATGCAGATTTTAATGTATCTTTTTAGTATGCATGTAATTAATTAACTGGTTAGTAGTAATATAAAATATGTGATAAATAATGTGTCGAAACTGATTTCCAACATGTTACAAGGACCAAAATTGGACCATCAAGCGATAACGGCCTACTGATGTCGGCCGTCAGGAGTCTCATCGAAACAGGCCTTAGTCCTACCATCGTATTAATTACTCGTATCTCAGATGCCGTGTACAGCCAATTGAAGCCAATTAGACGTACTGCAAGTACCAGTTGAGGAGCACAGGAATTGGCAGGATTATGGGCATATGAAGAGCTTCTCTATTCCGCCGGGTTATGGATGCAACGACTTACTTTAGAGGTGTTGAGATTAACTTGATGGAGTGATGAGTAGAGGGTTAATATTTGGAGCGTTTGATAGTTCAGTTTTCTGGAGCATCGATAAAGTCGTACTACAGTTTAGAAATGAAAAACGGTCAGATAGATATGCGTAGAGATTGGAAATAGTACGTATAATTATTATAGCTGGCGTCATACATGAATTCTATTCATTGGTTATCTGACTGCTTCTGAAGTCATCATTTAAAAGGTTCTCCCGTACCTAAATTATTCGACAAACGATCAAAATTCGATTAAACTATTTTATATGTCGAACCCAACTGTCAAAATTGCAGATAAAATTGGTCAAATGTGGTCAACCTAAAACGAATTATCTGGGGGCCATCGCAAACACCAAAATTCCGGCTATACTTCACAAATATTGAATTCAAACTCCAATACGAACCTTCCCACGAAATTTATCACAGATAGCTATTCGGACCTGAAGTTACGATGACAAGCTGCTAACATGTCCAGACGGGATCGTCCTTTGACATTAGTTTATAGCACAGGTGGAACAATGCTTCGATTTATTATTGTCCAACGGCACAGTGCGCTGAGCGTTGGACAAAAAAAGTTCTCTAGTCGTGATTTAGATCGAATTGTTGGATTGAGAGAATTAGATTGTCGGGATTGAAATGAAATAATTGCAAATAATCAATAGGCAGTGGTACCCAACATGGTTGGTAAGTTTATTTATAAGTGGTACCTGAATTGATGAAAATAAGTTCGGTGAACAAATATGATTTTGAAAACGGTTGTAATACTAAATTGAACACCTAAATATGTCCCGTTGGTTTATAAAGTGCACCCAGTGTTATTGTTGTTATTAAACGGGGGTTCTATATTCCATGTTGTTTTATACTGCCTATTGAACATGTACAATTAAATAACACGGATTTTATAAATAAACAATCAAACTGAATAATATGTCCGACTCAATATTTAACGTTACAAAATATTGGGAACCGAAACATCGTTACAACTTAAATCACTTGTCCAACAATAGCCAATTACAAATTGATTCTAAACCTCTAGCTTCACGAAATAACGATTTAATTTATATTCAAAACCTCATCCGGAAACGTTTAGTGTTTTTGTTGAAGCAATTTTTCATTATAATTACTTGTAAAATATTTATAGACTATTGTGAACAGTTTTTATGGAGCTCCCGGGGCATAGTACTGCTTTTGAGAAATAATTGTATAATTTATGTCTTGTAATTTTGTCCACGGCACGTCAAGATTTATACCAGAGTGCAGTGAACGTATGATTTGTAACTGTGTGTTTGAAGGCTATTTAAGCTAACGGTTTGACGGAATCGTGTTGGTATCATGTTGTATTCGTTAAATGATTTAATGCTTAATTGTTTGGAGCTAGAATTAATAGATTTCCTTTCGAAATATTTAAATTTAATTTGACCGTTTATTCGAGAAGTCAGGCGACAGGGACCGTTTGGGAACTAGGACAGCGGTCCCCTGATCAATTAATTTTATTATTTTTCTTCAAGAGACTAAGACTACTCCTCATTTCAACCTAAAGACGTCCACTGCTGTACACTAAGATCACTACAATGACTGGTCTAGATTTGAGTAGTCTTTGGAAGCATTTGTCAGAATCGCCACGTTTGGCAGGCGCGTGGCGATCGTAGTTGATTTGTAAATATACTTAACTGAGGCTGCTGCCCATTCCTCCAGATCACCCCATAATCCCCTTTCACGACACCCACAGGAAGAGATGGGGTGGTGGCATTTTTATACGCACTCGTACGGGCACTCGGCACATGAGAAAGAAAGTCTGTTGTTTAATCAAAATTTTAGTACAGTTAGAAGAAAAAGTGTTTGAAATGCCTTGAAATTGCCTGGCTATGCAGTTTCGCCTGTATTTTTCTGGATGATGACATGGCATAACTTACTTTTGTACTTATCGTAACTTTTAGTTAACATTAATATTATAATCAGGAATGGTTTTTAGATTTTTTGGTGACTATACCGTTTGCGTCAGTTGGTTTTAAGTCCCAGACGATTGAAACAAAAACACTATTTGGCGACTGGGACCCCAGTACCTTGTAGTTCCAGTCGCCTGACCACTCGTTTATTGCTATTGCAAGGAAAAAGCAGTGAGAATTTAACGGTTAAGGTTTTTAATATCTTCATTTGCTTCCTTTATCAGTGCTTGTCATGGTCAGTGGTTTTGCATACTTTCGATTTCTTGGGTTGTATTTCTTGTGGTGTTTGGATAGTGATGGCATAGTCACGCTTGTAAAAGTGTCTGTTAGTATCTAATTACTGTAATAAATAATTAAATGTTAGTCTGATCCGCAGCAGTTAATCTGAAATTAAATTAAAATGTCATTAAACCCAATAAAAAATATTATTTGATCATCAAACTGCAGCGACCACACGATTACAATGAAAAAATAAATTGTTTGAAATATAAATAATACATTAAACAAACTTATCAAGAATTGGGTATTAGTTACTGCTACTAGAAAAAAAATTGCGTGTCTCGACACGATATCGTGCTGATAAAGGGTGTAAGTTCATTTGTTTTATAAACGTCACAGAATACAATTAGCCGTGTTATAAATAAGGAAACTTCCTGTACATTTGTAAAAACCACGCAAGCAAAACACGCCAATATTATTAATTGTAGGTATTCTTATTTCAAATCTGTTGATGATCAAGATTGGACTAGCAGTCGGGTCACAAAAAGCCCGAAATAACTACTCTAGAGGTTTTAATTATTGTTGGCCCGGTAAACTTACTTGTTCTTTTTTCATAAAACGATGCCCACCCTTGGTTTTTTTTCTATGTCGTGGGTACCGTTTTCAGATATTACAAGTTTCACATGCACCCAGAACCTTCTTTTTGTCATGGGGAAATCTTCATGGAATCCTCCGCCTTGAGAAGGTTGGAGGGGCATCGGACTCTTACCGGCTAAAACCCCATGGTGTTTTTCCACCCACCTCTGTAAGGTGGTCGCCTTTCAGCATTAAACCGCCCCACCGGCAGGTATCGGCGCGTCATTGTTGGACGGGCCCAGGCTTAATGCGACCCGTACATACCTTCAGAGAGGCGCGCGTAGTACACATCGCCACGCACGCTGTCACATCAGGCATTTTCTGTTCGAGCGACGGACTGCCCATAGTTCTTCGCCCGCATGCTGCTACTCATGGAATGCACCCAGACCCAAGACAGCCATCTGTAGATCATACAAATATTGTTCTAGCGGGGAACAGATCAGCATGCGAATTGCTCATCCGCTGCGCCAATCGTGTCGTTGATTGTGTTATGCAATTTATTATTGGGATTATTATCATCAACAACATAGTATAGTCCAGAATAGGCCTCCTAAAGAGGATATGTAACTAGGGTGGCCAGATGGTTGGGATTCGTCTGGTATCTCCCGGCATTACATATAATCCAGTCTCCCGAAAAATACATAATCTCCCGGGAAACAGCATATATACGAATACCTTAGACTTAAACTGACCGGAAGCCTGGGGGTGCCCTCAAAACATTTTAGGGAAAATAACTAGGAAGAAGAAGAAGAATAAGCTACAGAATTAATGCTTCTTCTATATAATAGCTATAAGCAACCATAATTTGTTTCGGTGGATTTTTTTAACAGAGCATTTCCGTAGTCATTAGACGGCAGTCATTCAGTCAAGCTGGAAGCCCTAGCGTGGCTTGAAAATTCTGACAGAAGGTTAGCTGACCAAACGAAAAATAAAGAAATTAACACCATAATTTACTCTTATTTAAAAAGTTCTTATAATAAATTATATATTAAATAAATTAGTTTATATTGCATGTTACACATTCATATTTGGGTCGCAGAAATTCATATGTATACCAATTTTCGACTTAATCGGTCCAGTAGATTCGTAGTATATTGGCTGTGACAGACGGACAGACAGACACACGAGTGAACCTAAAAGGGATCCTCTGGTTTTTTCATTTGGACACATGAAACCCTAAAAATGGAATATAAAGCCGTCTTCATAATTACTTTTGTTGTTAAACATATCTATTAAGTACGAAGACAGTTAATTATGAATAATTTGTATTCGCTGGTTAGTAATTATATTATTAACAATTGGAACCATGACGTATCGTATTACTACAGGTAAAGGTGGATACACACTATGTTACATACAAATTACATGTAACTTTGTCCGCGTGTTATTGCCCCTATCACAATTCGGGGACTTTAGCTTTAGTTAGCAGAAAGAAAGAAAGATGGAAGATAGGTTTATGTGCACAAACTGTATAGACAAAAACTACGACTGTAACTCTAAATAAAAGGTAAATATTGTTTTACATCGTACTCAGATAAATAATTATAATACCAAATGGCAACAGCGCAGCTTTACGTTAGGGGGGGCAGTAATACTGACAACTAACGCTGATTTTCAGCTCTATCCCACTGGTGCCATACACTCGAAACTAATATATATAAATCAATTAACATACTTTACATAATATTGGGGTGCGTAATTTGTCTCTGCTTAGAATATTTATAGTTGTCTCTCTTTCATTACACGTTTTCGTTTCATAAAATCCAATTCACACCGTCCCAAAAGAAGTTTCACTTCAAAAGAAGCACATAATTTACTCTTATTGAAAAAGTTCTTATAAATACTGTCCGAGCAGTTGTTGGAACTAAAAACATTCATTGATAACTTTAAAAGTGGAATATAAAGCCGTCCACATAATTACTTTTGTTGTTAAACATATCTTTTAAGTACGAAGACAGTTAATTATCAATCATTTGTGTTCGGTGGTTAGTAATTATTAACAATTGCAACCATGACGTATCGTATTAGTACCCTTAAAGGTGGATACACACTGTTAAATACTAGTAATTCCTTGTAGCTTTGTCGGCGTTGTATGTTGTCCTTCACACACTTCACAGTTCGACTGCTAAGCTTTACTAAGCAGAGAAATAGAAAAATAGACAGACATGGGTTTTTGAGCACAAACTGTATACACAAAAAATTACGACTGTAACATTGAATTTAATTGACATCAATGTTTACATCACACACAGATAAAGGATAATAATGCCAAAGGGGCAGCAGGTCAGCTTAATGTTAGGGAGGCAGTAGTACTGACAACAAACGCTGATTTTCAGCTCTAACCCACGGGTGCCACACGCTCGAAACTAATGTATATAAATAAATTAACTTACTTTACATAATATTGAGGTGCGTAATGTGTCTGTGTTTAGAAAAAAAAAAAGTCATTGTCGTTTAGACAACCATACAATGAAATAGGTACCTACTTATCCACTTAAAAATCGGAATTCCAACAGGCAGGATAGAGGTGAATATATGTGTGTGAAATTTATGTACCAAAGTAAACGTACCCGCGACATTGAAAAAATAATAAAGTGGGCCAACGTCAAAAAAAAACAACTATGGTTCATCCTTGGTTCGCCGATGGCTGTAAGCTCCAAGAGGCGAGCCATAAATCCTAACCCCGCGTTGCTACAGCGTAGGGGTGATAACTTGTTTACACTCACCTCTCGGCCGCGGCAGTGAGCATGGAAGTGGGCAGAGTCGACGAAGGGGACATAGGAAGCAAACTGTTTACACACTGGCACTGCCCACTGTCCACTTCCCTCTTCCCTGTCCACTGCCGCGGAAGTGACCTGGGGTACAATTCTCTAAGCTCAAACATCCATACATCCTTTAATACAGAGTTGAAATAACGGCGATAACCCAATTTGGTATACGCAATGACTGGTCCTCATGGCTCACCGTCTGCAACGTGTCCTTGAATAGCTTCAATCATGTCTTAGCTGAATTAGTTTTACACCGTTATTTCGATTCTGTATTCAAGAATGTATGGATGTTTGACCTTAAGGAATTGCACCCCTGTGTGTTAACAAGGTATTACAGGTAAACCTAAAATAACTGCATCTGGAAATCGAATCACCTCTCGCTTGTGACGGTTAGATCAATAAAAAATAAAGTTTTATTATTATTTCGTTTATTTTCTACACTTTCATATTTATTACTTTTTAGATATATATGTATGAAAGCTTGTTTTTGCTTTCATACATATATATCTAAAAAGTAATAAATATGAAAGTGTAGAAAATAAACGAAATAATAATAAAACTAAACTAATAAAACATGCTATGTTTCATTTCAACATGAGCTTTTTATCTAATGTGTACTGGCCTTAACGCAACTAATTGTAATTTTACTACTAGGTAGCTAATTAACTCGGCCGCTAACTTACCGGAAGTTGTTGTGTTGTACTTACAATTATGTACTCTTTTAGTAATTTTTCAAAAGGTGGTTTAGGTATAAAATTGCTCCATACGCTGGGGTCATGGTATTGAAGAAAACTTTTCATTTTATTGTATGGTGCTAGGTCTTCAACTTCAAGAGTCTGGCTAGGTAGGTACCACTATAGTGTCTGATATTTTGGTGCCAAGCTAATGCTTATAAATGAATTCTTGATGAGCTTCCTCGGCCCTGGGGAAGGGCGAAGGAGCATGCCGTCGGACCCCTATCGGCTAAAGCCACTGGGGCGGTTATCGGCACCTAAGGGCGGTTCCAGGATCTCGTGTGAACACACTAGAGCAGCCCACTGCTATTTTTTATTTATTTCCAGTGGAAATTCTACATGGAACTTCCTCCACCTCGAGGAAGGGCGAAGGGGTATGCCGGACTCCTACTGGCTAAAACCACTGGAGCAGTCTTCTTTGGCACTGAAGGGGCTCCAGGTTCTCGTAAGATCACACTGGAGCCGCCCATGGTGCCACGCCTTTAGGCACATCTCGGAGGGGATGACTGTAATTGACATTTCTGTGTTCCGGTTCGAAGGACTCTGTAGCTAGCGAAATTACTGGGCATAAGAGACTTAATGTTAAACTGTCTTGAGGCGATGAGCGCAGTGTGATGCGACGTAGAGCTAGCCCTGCATTACAGTGATTGTTATATAAGCTGGCGTGACGCTTATCCCTAGGCGAATGACATGCTCGTTAAGTAACCAAGTTCTGTAAAAAAGATTGTATGACCATTTACTTTAGTTATGTACTATATATTGTAACACAACTTTCAGATAATTCAATTTATAGAAGATTTAAACCGTTTTCGTTGCTACTTTTTTATATGAAATCATTATCTAATTAAATCACGTTATTTTGATAATGAAGGGTAACAAAAGCATGAATATAATATAATATATAATATAAAGTAATAAATGTTATTTGCAAACAAAATAAAGAGCGATGATATTACAGTAATACTTCGAATGCAGTAGGTATGCATACGTCCCGCACGGAGAAGGACGAGCCGGGGCCGGGTAACAACCGTCCCGGCGCCCAAGTCCAACACATCTGAGCGGGCTGCCTTCACTAAAAGGGGGGGGGGGGGGTCCTCGGGGGTCGCTGGTGCGCAGATTGGGGAGTCTGCGTGCTCACACAGAGTGATCCCCGGAAAAACGGTGGTGCGCGCGTGGCCACGTGCCGCTGTGTGCGTAGCACAGCGTAAAGTGAGGCTCGGGGGGATCCTTTACAATCCTCCCCGAGAAGTGCCTGGGGGGCGACCTTTTTACAGTCACCTTCCCTCCGCTAGAGGGGGTGACCGCTTTACAGTCATTCCGTCTGTGATGTGCCTAAAGGCGTGGGACCAACCCCTTCCCCTGGGCTAAGGTTCAGTTAAGTTCCATGTAGAATTCCACTGGACACCAATAAAAAAAAAAATGGTATGCATACCTACTTATCTTATTAAATAAATGTCTAGAAACGTTTTAAAATGACGACCATAGATTCTTATTTGTCGTGGGTACAGTTTACAGACATAAATTTCACATGTACAAATACCCAGGCCCGAAAGAACTGTCTGTAAAACATACAAATATTTGTTCCGTGCGGGAATCGAACCCGCAACACGAAGTGTAGGAAGCCAATCACTTAGCCACTGCGCCAGCAGTGCCGTCGTCGCCGACATATCTATTGAGAAGATCAATGATCTTCAAGTGGATTAGCGAAGATGGATGTTTCCTATTCAATGCTACAGGAAACAGCGTGAGCATATCGCTATGCATAGTACAGTTTCAACCGTAATGTACATCTGCGTATCCGTGTGGTGTCCGGTATCCGTGTGGTGTCCGGATTAAGAATATAGCACCACTCTTATCTCTTCCCGTGGAGGTCATAAAAGGCGACTAAGGGACTCTAAACTAGAGGGATAGGCAGCAGCTACCTTTCTGTGGAACAGTAGCCATTCTGCACTCACCAACCCGCCTGCTAAGCGTGGTGAGTACTGGCTAATTCCCCCAAATATGAAAACACAATTGTGTAAATCTATGGGGGAGGCCTTTGTTCAGTAGTGGACATTGTAAGGTCGGTCGATCTGATGTCAACGCCGACCAATGGGTTGTCAAAGTAGACCGTTAAAAGCTTCTATACTTAAACAAGTTATTAACAAAAGAAGTACGTTTTATTTTCACCACGCTGTAAATCCTCATGGACTTCCTCCGCCTTGGGGAGGTGGGAAAGGCAGAGAGGTGTGCCAGACTCTCATTGGTTAAGCTTCTCTATGCGCTATGGTGCGCATACGGCGATTCGCGGCCAAATGCACGCTGCCGTCTTCCCCCCCGGTCGCACAGTATGACCACGCAGATTCCGCAATCTGCGCACCCGCGATCCATTAAAACACCTTGTTTTTTTTTTATTGGTGTCCAGTGAAAATTCTTCATGGCACTTCCTTAGCATCGGGGAAGGGCGAAGGGGTATGCCATACTCCTACCGGCTAACACCACTGGAGCAGTCATCTTCGGCACCGAAGGGGGGCTCCAGGTCCTCGTAAGTTCACACAAGAGCCGCCCACTGATGCCATCTCGGAGAGGGGGGCCTGTAAAGTGGTCACCCCGCCCGGGGGGATTGTAAAGGATCCCCCCAAAGCGTCCCACGGTAGCGCGTGACCACATGCGTGCTACCGCCTTCTCTTGGGTCGCTCAGAGTGACCACGCTGATTCCGCAATCAGCGCGCCCGCGATCCATTAAAACACCTAGGAAAACGGAATGGAAGGTCTAGTCTTTGTAAGAAACCACGAGGGACCCTATATTGAGAACCAGGATTCGGGGATACTTTCTCCTCATCGTTTCATCACCTTGCCAGGAACGCAGGCCAACTCCAGCAGCATTATCCACTCTGCTAACATTGCCTTATGGGTATGAATCCGTTGAATGAAACCCATGTACGAATTTTAGATCTACATGTTTTACGTAGTTGGAAAAGGAACTAAAAATACATTATTTATTCGAACAAGTCATACACCCTGTGATTTCACCCGTATATTAGTATTATGAAAAATGGTGTAAAATATAAGCGACAGCGGACAGTTATAGCTTTATACTGGTGGACATGCTGTTTCCAAAGGAAAGTAGTCAAATAAATCGGCAATTGTCCAATTTTATAGAGGAGTAAGATTTATTCATCGTCGCCTAATTACAATATATAATCTGCTCTTATTTAATTATTATATTCTTTATTGTACACCAGTTATTAAAAAGTACAATAAAAAGTAACATTTTGAATATAGAGTACAATGGGCGGCCTTATCGCACACGGCGACTTCTTCCAGGCAACCTTAACTTAGGTTGTGTGCACGATAGGCTCTATCAGAAAACCAGCGCTGCAGCATGTTAGGATATGGTAATGCTAATTGACCTACCATTTGCCTCGCAGAACTATTATAGTCATATATGTTTTATTTTGTTAATAATAAGTTTTCAGTGTCATTTTGTAAGTACAATGTAAAATGAACATATTTCTTTCTTTCGTTCTCTTTGAATAAAATGCATTTTATATAGATTCTCTTTCGAAAACTTCGGCTATCAAAGTTTCATGTATACATCGCACGCTTCGCGTCTATCGAGAGACGAGGTGAGAGTGGGCGTAGACACAGCAGGCTAGACGCGTACGCGATTCCAATGCGAC
The DNA here is from genome assembly GCA_947459985.1 of Diloba caeruleocephala. Taxonomy (NCBI): domain Eukaryota; kingdom Metazoa; phylum Arthropoda; class Insecta; order Lepidoptera; family Noctuidae; genus Diloba; species Diloba caeruleocephala. The sequence continues at coordinate 9,845,170 of OX381629.1, forward strand.
TAAAAGCCGAAATTAACAATAATCATAATCCATAATCGCTAAGATTTAAGATTCTGAACTTCATCCGTTTTTCTGCTGGGATAAAAAAAAAACAAATCCTTATTCCAAAATCCAAAGATTTTTGGATCAGATTATTTATGTCGGCCGTAAGAGACGACTCGCAACAACTGGCAATCGCTTCGAAGCGCTCTTATGCTCTTTTCCAGTAAACTAAGGCAGCTCCTAAGTCATTCCTAAGTTTCTCTCTGTGACATACAATTTGGAATTGCGAAGAGTTTTCTAGACTAGGCTACGACTTTCGTTTAGTACTAACGCATTATTCTTTTCACTTGCGCCAAACCTAACAAAACTTCATTTAGAATTTGGCGCAAGTTTTCAACGGTCACAAAAATATACGACGGCATGGGCCAAAATGCTAAGAATAGTGATTAACATATGTTACGGAATCGGGATTATTATTGTGTTACCATGTGATTAATACTGAAGTCATTTTTCATCTTGCGTTGTCTAAACTATGGTTTATTGAACTTCGCTGGCCTAACTCATCGTCACTGCTGGACAAAGGCGTTCCCCATAGAATTCCACAATTGTGTCATCTTTTAGGGATTTGGGATTTTGCCAGTACTCACTTTGGCAGGTGGGTTGGTGAGCGCAGGATGGCTACTATTCCACAGAAGGGAAAAAAGGGAAAGGGAATCTGAATTTTTAGTCCTTAAGTCGGCTTTTACGACACCCACGGGAGGAAATGGAGTGGTGCTATATTCTTAACGACACCACATGGACCTAACTATGCGTTGTTATTTATTTCTCCAACTTGATTATGTAATATCAGCCTGTAACGGTCCCACTGCTGGCCAGAAGACTTCGCACACAGAAGGAACGACCATTGATCACGCTTGCTCTAGACGGTGCCGATTTCATAACATCAGACCCTGGTTTCCTCACGACGTTTTCTTTTAACTAAAGTCAGTGGTGTTTGGATTAATTAATAAAGAACATATCTTCTTTTTAAATGTTTATCTTTTATGTATTATGTGCTGTAAAATTAAGAGTATATAAATAAATAAATAAACGGTACACACCAGATGTTGAACCTGCAACTTCGTGAAGAAGTGAGTCCGTGAAACTCCGAGCCATCTAGACGAATTTGTGCATAAGATACCACTTCCAATTTCTATAAAAGGTAAATGAGAAAAGTTACCTAAACTTTTCTTCCTACAGACATTTTCAATAAAAGTACACTAGCAATATTATTTATAAGCTACTTTGTAAAGCAAAAGTAATTTTTTAATATGCTTATAACAATGTGCATTCAGCGTAAAGTGCGTGCAACGTTGGACGACATCAAAGTGAACGAACGAACAAATGGGTGAGCTGTGAACGAGTGACCGGGTGAATGATTCTGCACGCTCCGATGGAAGTGACCGGGATAAGTGCGGTCATTCGAACTTAGTTTAAACATTCGATGAGTCGTTTCTGAGCTTATTGTAAATTAAACGAACAGATAAACAATAACAGGATGTCCTTGTGTGTGTGATTTATGTTTCCTTGCGAATAAAAGTCAAAATTAAATTTTACTGTGAGCTTATGTGCCAAGTTCAAATGGTTGTATAATAACTGGTTATGTGTTCCTGTGATTTGACTACACATTTTGATTAATGATGGAACCTTACTCCGAGTCTGATCACTAAACATTGGATTTCTATTATAGTAGTTCATTAGAGATAAGTTCATAAAAATTATGCGGTGCGCTCACAGCCAGTTGCACTCACTGAACAGTAAACGATCGGTGAGGTTAAGCAACGCTTGGCGCGGTCAGTCTCTGGATGGGTGACCGCATAGTGGTATATAACCTGGGCGTCTCGGTGCTTCAGAGGGCACGTAGAATCGTCAGTCCCGGCTTTTGTCATTAGATGGCAGTCGTCAAGCCAAGCCGAAGGCCTTTGGGCGGCTTGGACAACTCTGACGCAAGGTTGACCACTAACCACACGAGCAATAAAATAAAAAATAAAATAAAATAGCCTTTATTGCTGGTTCCTTCCTTAAAATTAATAAATGCTTACTTATTAAAGAACTAATTTAATTTAATCAGTTTTAACTTGCATTTGAATGATCGGCAACTGGATATTTGTGTGGAACAGCTTGTCTGTCGACAAAGGCCTCCTCTAAAGATTTCCACATATTTCTGTCTCTTGCTAAACGGGTCCATACCGGGCCAGCTATTTTCTTTAAGTCATCTTCCCATCTTTTGATTTGTCTGCCTCTATTTCTTTTGCTATCTCTTGGGTACCATTCTGTTACTAACTTAGTCCATTTCTCTTTACTGTCTCGTAGCATATGTCCCGTCCAACGCCATTTAAGTTGTCTGTAGGCTGAGTGTGCATTTTTAAATTTTGTTTTCTTTTTAATTTCTTGTAATTTTACTCTATCCCTTCTTTTTATACCTAAAATACTCCTTTCTATTGCATTTTGACAGATTTTTAATTTACTTTCTTGTAATTCTGTTAACGCCCATGTCTGACACCCGTATAGTAAGCATGGCATAATGCATATTTCGTATACTTTCTTTTTCCCTTTCATCGGCATATCTTTATCCTTCATTATTTCCCTAAGAGACCAAAACCGTTTCCAAGTATTAGTTATTCTTCTTTCTATTTCTTTATTCATGCAATCATCTGTCGATATAAGTTGGCCCAAATATATGTATTCATTTACATATTCTATTCGTTCGTTATTTATTGTTATTTTTTCGTTTGTTACTGTTTGTTGGGAATTTGTCATAACTTTGGTTTTAGTTAGGTTCATTGTCAGGCCGGCCTTAACACTTTCATCGGATAATTGCTGCAACATTAGTCCCAGAGTTTCTGCGTCCTCTGAGAATAAAATCAAATCATCCGCGAAGCGTAGATGGTTGAGATTTTCGCCATTTATATTGAGGCCATTTTCGGTCCAGTTTAGATTCCTGAAGATCATCTCCAGCACTGCTGAAAATAGTTTAGGTGATATAGGATCTCCTTGGCGTACACCTCTTTTAATAGGAAATTCGTTTCCAGTAGATTCAAGTTTAACTTGTGCTGTGCTCGCTGTGTATACGTTTTTAATTATTCGTATGTATTTTGCTTGCACCCCTTGTCTTTTTAGAGCGTCCCATATATACTCATGTTCCAATGTATCAAACGCTTTGTTAAAGTCAACGAACCCTATGTAATACGTTTTATTATATTCTCTATATTTCTGTAGGATTTGTCTTAGAGTGTGTATATGATCTATAGTTGAGAATTTGCTTCGGAAGCCAGCTTGTTCCTTAGGTTGATTTTCTTCAAGTGTATTGGTAATTCGGCTTAGTACAATTTTTGAAAATATTTTATAAATATTGGACATTAGACTGATCGGTCTGTAGTTTCCTATATCACCCTTGTCTCCTTTTTTATGTAGCAGTATAATTGTCGATTTAGTCCAGTCTTCCGGAATGATTTCCGTTTCTAGGATTTCATTGAACAAGTCTGTAAGTCTTGGTGCTATCACTGGTAACGTAGTTTTTAGTATTTCATTTGTGATTAAATCTGATCCTGGTGCCTTATCTAGTTTTTGTGTTTCGATAGATTTTATTGTTTCTTCCTTTAGAATTGGTGTAATCTCCTCTTTATTTGCTGAATTATAATCCTTTATTATTTGTTCCCCTTTACGACTTTGGTATAGATTTTGGTAGTATTCCGTAGCGATTCCTAGTATTTCTGGTCGTTTGCTGGTCTTTCCACCATCTTTATTTTTCATATTTGGGATCCAGTCTGTTTTGTAATTCATTTCTTTTAGCGCTTTCTTTATTCCTCCTGTTTTTTCTATATGTTTTCTTAATGTCGTTAGCCTTTTTGTTTTCCGTTCTCTTCTAAGTTGTTCGTTAATCTTTTTGCTTATTTCAGCTATCTTTTGTCCATTATTTTTTTCCTTTCTCTGTTGTATAAGTTCTTTCCGTTCTTGTAATAATTGCTTACTTTTAAATGATATGGCTGTCTTACTAGTCATGTTTACTTTTTTAGTTTCTGTTTTTAGTTGTTTAAGCAATCTGTTGTATTTATCTTGAGTCGATATACATTCATTTTCCCCACTTTGCAAGGATATTTCGAGGTTGTTCAGAAGTAAATCAATGCTACCACTGCATTCGATGGCTTTTATACTGTTGTGAAATTGTCGTGCTCTTTTAGCACGTGTCCCTGATAGTTTTGCTCTAACCATTCTATGATCTGAGTTAAAGTTAAAATTGGTTAAAATAGACAAATCTTTAAAAACTTTTACATTGTTAGACATGATATAGTCAATCTCGTTTTTATACCGACCATTAGGAGAGATCCATGTCCATTTCTTTGTTGTTTTCTTCTTATAAAAACTATTTAGGATGCTTAGTTTATTTTCAATAGCAAAGGATACTAGTCGTGAGCCGTTTTTACTTCTATTCCCAAATCCATGACTTCCTATTGTATATTCCTCTCCTCTTTTTTGTTTGCCAATCTGACCATTAAAGTCGCCCATAACTATTATGTTTTTCGATGCATTTGCAATGGTGGATCGTAGGTCCTCGTAGAATGTTTCGATTTTTGTTATATCTTCTTTTCTATTGGATTCAGTTGGCGAATACGCCTGAATTATAGACCATACTTGTTCTTCTTCACCATCTACAGGTAATTGAATGTTTAGAAGTGCAATCCGTTCTGAAACCCCTCTTATTTCTTGTATGTTTTTGGCAAGATTTCTTTTAACCATGAATCCGACTCCGTATAATCCGGGCGTCTCCCCAATATGGTGTAATATATATTTTCCATGGTCTTCTATTCTTTCCCCAAATCTTCTCACTTCACTAATACCAGTTATGTCCCATTTTATTTCCTCCAATGCTAATTCCAGTTCTTGCAGTTTTTCTGTGGTTCTTAGTGATCGACAGTTTATAGTTGCTATGTGTATATCGTTACATTTCATTTTCTTGTTATTTTTTATCTTTAGAGGGTCGTGGTCATTTTCCCCCACGAGGACCAGTCGGCTTGGGGGAGGTTGTTGGTTTCTAATTATTTGGTTTTCTACATTTTTATATTTTTGTGTTTTCCGGTTGCCGATATCTAATTGTTATTGCTTATTATTATCCGCCGTGGAGGAAGAGAGAGAGTTGGATCTGCCTCTCATGACATCAAAAACGTTACGCCTATTATTTTGTGATGTGGTCCAGACTAGTTGTTTTTTTGCTTGTGTATTGTCTCGCGGCGATGAGGATATTTCCCTCTTTCTTTTATCATTGGTTGTATTATTTTCCTTTACTACAAGCTTGTCGTATTTAAGATATGCGAAATTTCCTTTCTTTCTTTCTTCTTTCAATTGAGTTTGTAACATTTTTCTCTTCTCTAGAACTTCTTTGGAATAGTCCTCTGTGATGTATATATCTTTGAGATTTTTCCGGACTTTCATTATCTCATTTTTCTTCCACGCATTGACAAAGGAAAGTAGAACAGGTCTCGGCTTTCCTTCTAGGCTTTTCTTTCCGATGCGATAAATGTTGTTTATTTCAAAATCCCCTATGTTTACCTTTAAGTCTTTATCAAATATCTTCTTCACCTCTTGTATTAGTCCTGACGTAAATTCTTCTTCTTCTTTTAATCCAAAAATAATAATGTTGTTTTGCTTCTTTTCTCTTTTCAAATATTCCATCTCTTTCTCAACGCTTGCCAATTTTTTTTTTAAATCTTTGTGTTCTGCTATAATAGGCTTAAGTTTTTCATTCATTTTCTCCATAATTGAATCAGTTATAGACTCTTTCAGTTCAACCGTCTGTTTCTGCATTTCAATTTTCATTTTGTCAAATAGAATTTGGAATTGATCTTCCATGTTTAAGTTTTAACTTCTTTGCGTAAAAAGAAACGCAGCGGTAGAAAGGTAATTTTTGCGTTGGCAACACCGATGCTGAATGACACTGACACTGTCTACTTGACAGTGACTGATAGTGACACTATGACGTTTCTAATAATGTTCTGTCACAAATTTCTAACCTCAATCTGGTATTTGTTGGTTCTTATTTAGTTGTAATCTGTTTTCTTTTCACAATTATTGCACCAGAGTCGATAGTTCCACACATCCACAGCACTTATGATTGTATTTTCACTATTCACCGTGTCCAACAGCCACACGAGCAATAAAGAAGATTAAATTCTGCATCTTTTTATCAGTAACCTAGCGATATTCGTCCGATCCCTCCGCTAAATGTTGTGATTAGCGCAACAATCTCTTAAGACCTGTTGTTGTTATAAATAACCTTTGAATCATCATCATCATGTCAGCCAAAGGACATAAGCTTTTTACAATATTGTGTCGTCATTTCGGGGGTATTTGCCAGTACTCACCACGCTACCCAGGTGGATTACTACTGCTCTCCAGAAGGGACACTGCTGCCCATCCCTCTGGTTTAGTATCTCTAAGTCTTTTACGATGTCCACGAGGATATGGAGTGGTGCTATATTCTTAATCCGGACACGGAATAACCTAAAAAACCTTTGAATATCAACAAGATATTGATTTGTTATTTTCGTGGTACACATTGCAATGGGTATTCCATTACTTCATCGTCACTAGAAATACACCCCTAAAAGCCACCACAAATTGAATTTCCGACGAAAAACGCTTAGCTAATGCTGATTTATAAATAAACCATGTAACAGGTCAGTGTCCACGGGCCAAGTAATCCGTGAACGAATGAGTGAGTGAACGAGTGAACGGCTGATTTATTTGTTCGATCCCGGCGGAATGGGAGCCAATTGAGGGTAGAACAAAGCTTTGAGTGACTACTTATTTGGAATGCCTAAATAGACGTGAAGGGAAGAGCAGCGGACATGAACTGTTAACAGTATTTTTTTACAAAGATTTTTTGGTATTTTCTAGTCTTTAAAAAACCCCACGTATAGTTTTTTCTACTGATTTTTCAAGTCTAATTATGTTATTATAATTATATTATGACTTAGAGATAATTTTGACGAGTGTCACGGTGGAGGACGTCTGTCAACAGGAGTTCCCTTGGAAAACAAATAGTTATTCGTGTATATCATAAAGTATAGATGGATAGATAAGTTTGTCATTAACCTAACACAGCTAAAAAAATAACGTGCTGCGGGTTCGATCCCCGCACGGAACAAATATTTCTATGATCCACAGATCGTTGTTTCAGGTCTGGGTGTTAGTCCATGTGAACTGTATGTCTGTTAACTGTACCCACGGGCCACGACGCAGGAGAAAACCTAGTGAGGGGGAAATGTTTACAAAAAGTATTCGTCTGCTTCACTCTTAATTTTTCATTGGTCACCCAGTGGAATTACTTCATGAACTTCCTCCGCCCCGGAGAAGAGCGGCCTACCGCCTAAAACCACTGAAGCGGTCATCTTAGTAACCGATAAGTCCAGGTCCTCGTACGATCACACTAGAGCTCCATTATTATCAAGGGAACGAATGATATGATATAGTATATACACACGCAGAAATCAGCGCGTAAACGTCCACTGCTGACTGTGGGCCTCCCAATGATCATTACAATAAGCGGTCACATGGTATATTGCCGTAATCACATTGATATTCAACCCATAGTTGCCTACGACACCCATTCTTTTCGCCGCGTAGTCTCAGCTAAGAATAGCAGCACCCCATCTCATACTGTGGGTGTCGTAAAAGGCGGTTATGGGATTAGTCGGAGGCATCCTCCGACTAATCCCATAACCGTCCGTCCTCCGTCGTTCGACGCAACTGTGATCGCCAATTCGCCTGAAAATCCCCCAAACACAAGACAAACCCAGATAGGTCTAGTTATAAGTCGAGTTGAAATAATGGTGACATCATTGAAAATGATTGTTTGCTCGAAATCTTTCACCAAATGCAAATCTCAAATAGTACATTTCAGTTGATAAACCTCTGATTAGAAAAACGGTGTCAATCTAAAACTTACTCGTTAGTAATAAGTCGACCGTTCGCATTACCGTGGCAAGATTGTATAAGTACTGTGCACAAAAAAGGTGTATTTACCTCGGGAACTCGCGTCTCAATAGGTATTACACTTGAAATGCTCCTCACAAAAGATTCTTTTTCTTTTCCATGTTAAGTAGACGCCGGGTTTTTAGATATGTACAGTCAGCAAGTAAAGTTTGAGATTGCTTTGGTTCGTTTGTGTATCGAAATTTTTGTTACTTTGTGATATTAATGTTACTTTGTTTTTTGTTTTAGGTACAGCAAAGCCAGTTAGTCAGACTGAAACAAAGTAGGTACTCACTTGAGGATTGATTTACAGTTAGCACAATAGAACCACACTGGAAATATGTCAAACAGTGGTTCGACTCGGGGGCCAAAAAGGGTCAATCGTGTGGGGCGGCGCGGGGTAGGACGTGCCGCAGCCTCTTACCGAACGACCATGACGCAGTCCGGTAATAGTAATCAGGAGTATCATTCACATGTTTCTCTCACTGGTGATGAAATTGAGATTAAACGACTTTGTCACATAAAATAAAAGAGTTTGCAAAACCTTGTGATTTTCTTTATGAGTCTTTACTTAAGTTGTTCATAAGAATGAGCTTAAATCAACTGGCAGAAGGCCTCTTTTGGCTTCACCAGAAATTACCGGTTAAGCAACCACATTTCCCAGAAAGGTATGCGAGAAGCCCAACAAAAAAAAAACAAAAAAACTTTAATCAAGTAAATCAAAATGGCGCAAGTATTTGTCAGTTGGATATTTGTGATCAATACTATTGTAATAAACCATTTTACTTCTCATAATACATTTTTTCATTATTTTGTGTAACTAGTAACCTTTCGGTTAACGTTCTATTCTGACGTCGGCGTTTCGCCGAACATCAAAGGAGTCGAGAGAATCACTGTAATACATATTTCCACTGTGATAGAACTGTAATTAATTAATCATTAATCGATTGCTAATTAAGCTAGATGTAGTTTATGTACAGTCGTGGGTGTTGTAAGAGGTGACTAGAAGATGATGTATATCTAAAGGATGGGCAGCGGAGTAACTCTGTGTAATCAACCAACATACTGCGATCACTAATCCGTGTGTGTGGTGATTACAGGTAAAAAAATATCCAAATAACCATTCATTGGACCTAGTGTTAAACAGTAGACGTTTTACGGGCTCTTTTGATATGATATGGTTATAACTAGATTTTGTCCCAATCTATTCGAATAATGCTGAAAACTTGTTTGTTTCTTTTTGTTTGACCAGTAACTACCAGACGGATTAGAAAAAATGTTTTCGCATTTGATAGCCCAATTATTTAGGATGGTTATAGGCTATTTAACACCACGCTACGGCCCTTTAGGAGCCGAGCAAAAAGAAAAAGTCTCAAAGCACGCTTAGTGACTACGAAGTAATATAGCGTGGGCGGGCGATCCGACGCGGTGGGTCGGGGGCCGAGGGCGGACGCCCGACGGGAACCGAGCGTTACCGAGAAGAGCCGAACTGTGCATGCCTATTCTAGAACACTAGTGTATTAATACAACACGAAAATATGACTTAAATTATTGCCTATTAAGTACTGTAATTATAAATACACACACAGTTTCAATTACTTGTAACTAGGTGTGGTTCTCATTTGAGTTTGAACCTTCTACCAAACCGCTGACCACATAGTTTCTTCTGCTAACCGTACAACCATTCGTCTCGCCAAGGGCCTGGGAAGTCGAACAAAGGTAGCAGAAACCAATTTGTTACGTGATAATATGCCCCCTTCTACCCACCCGATACCAAATGAGACTTACCCCAGCCTGCTCTTTGACAATAAAACGAACGTTTATACGCCTTGTTTTGCTTAGATGTGGCTTTATCTGAAGAGTCAGAAGAATAAAGTTGTCTGATAGAAACATAAATTTCCTTGTACCAGACATAGAAAGTGACACTACAATGTCCTCGGGTATTTCGATTTCCACAGTCGCAGGGAATTATTGAGCTAAACTTTTTAAGGCTACGCTAAGCGGAACAGTTAAAAAAAGTAGTCATGTTAATATCCGTATATATTTTTATTATATTTATATATCAATACTATATAATCCATTTATTATATATAATCGTCGCTGCGACTGCCAAAATTGCTATGTGTTTTTGTTTGAAATAGGTTCTTCATGCAATTTTATATTATTTTCGGAGGTGCATATGCCTGCTTAACCTAGTTTGTAATATATCTAATGGTTTAGGTAATAATAACGTCAGCTATGTTATTTCCACAAAAACTTTACTCGAAAAATGCTCCATAAAAGCAATAGATAAATAAATAGCGCTCTAAAAGTTGGATTTTTCACATAGCAGAGTTTGTAGACGCAGTGACGTAATTCAATACTAATAATCATTTTATTAATAAATAAATTGATAATCGTCGGTCCCGGTTGTTGTAATAAGACGGCAGTCGTCTTAATCCAAGTCGGAGGCCTTGATCGGCTTCAACATCTCTGACACAAGGTTGTTTCACTAAACCATACAAAAGGAAGAAGATCAGAATAAGTTTTACTTCAACAGCGCGTTAAGGCTACCCCTCCCGCGATAGATGGATTGAAAGAACATGGTGATAGATTTAATCAGAGTCCAGCACCTGTCCACCTGCCCAGAGGGGGAAGAAGTCAAACGGATTGCTTGAACTTTGATGAAACATAGTATCACGTAGGGTCACCATGGTGGTGCTGCAGAAAACGCACTGGGCGTGGGCGCCGGAGGAGGCCGCTGTACGGTCTCCGGCCACCATGAGGAGCGGCCTGCGGAACAGAAACAGGCCCGAGATGGCGCCTCTCTGAAGTAAAGGTGCGGCCAACAAGGTCGCACAGAGAAGGGGCCCGTCAAACATTGACGGGCCTATACCTGCCGGGGGCGCGGTCTAATGCAGATAAAGCGTACACCTCACCCCCTGCTAGAGATAAGAAGAAGAACACCGTGGGGTTTTTTGAAGCATGTTCCTCCGCCCTTCCCAAGGGTGAGGAAGTCCAAGAGGATTTCCCTACGTTAAAAAAAGGTAACACAAGGATCACATCGGTTCTATAATCACTACGCTTGGAAGGCGGGTTGGTAATCGGACTATGTTGTTATTAGCTCAGGGGAGGAAGCTGCTATCCATCCTCTTGATATTGTAGGGTCCAAAGCTGCTCAGAGGTAAATTATGTACTGGGATACGAATACATATACTCCGTTATTGTGCTGATCAAGACTTTTATTATTCTGCACGTATTCACTTCTAAATTAAATAACACAATCTCGACCCGACAAGCTTGCTGCAACAGCCGAACTAATTCTATTGTCAATGTCATCCTCAAAATGCCATTTTTTGTTTTATTTTTTTCTTAATGGCTAGGTCTCACACTAAAGAGTATCATCGATATTATTACAGTATCGACCCTTAGTCGCCTTTAACGACACCCATGGGTGGAGAGAGGTTGTCTATTCTTTGCCGGGAATTTTATAGATTAACATGTCATTTGCACTTAGCCTGAAAACATAATTTGACAGCGGTTTTCTCAAAATGATAAAATATCTAGTTTCAGGGAGAAGAACATAATATTTTTTATAATTTTATCACCATTATCCATGAACGCAGACATTTTTCCATCATAATATTACATTGTCTAGTAATGATAGACGTCACAGAAACACCTGAGAACTTATGTACAATAAAACTATCACACCTGAGTTGTAGTATAAATTGACATCCATAAATAACATTACGATTATGATCCCTAAATATTAAAGTAGGCTCTAAAGGCATGTATATAATATCCTACAAAAATAGTGAAAATTATTTTAAGGGGGTAGGCGGTTAAAGGCTCGTGTTTGATAAAAAAAGTAGTCAGGCGACTGGAACTACGAGGTACTGGGAACCGGATTCCAGTCGCCCGCGTCTTTTGAATCAGTTGACTGGGACTCAAACTACGTGTCGCAAATTGTAGTCCCAAAAAAATTAATCGCGATATGTTTTAATAACGTTAAGTAAAAGTTACTAGATATAAATAACAACTGCAATCCTTTGTGGATAAAAAAGGTTAAAATAGTTGCAGAGCCGGGTGAATATCAAGGTATATCAAATACTTTTCTTCTAACTTTAGGGTTCGAATTAAACACTAGATCGTTTTTTCTTACATCGCAAGTAGTTCTAGTCCCCTGAGAAAATCAGGCTATGGGGACCACAGTCCCAGTTTCGAAGCGGTCCCAGTCGCCTGACTACTAAAATACAGTAGTATTTTCCAGTTAAATTTTTTTCATTGAATAATTTAATTTATAATGTTACAGAGCACCATTTTATTTTATTTTTTATCGTTTTATTGCTGCGGTGGATGTTCTTGCCATTGATGAACTGAAAACTCTGACATAAGATTGGCTCCTAAGCGGACGAAAAATAAAGAATAATAGCATTTTTTTACGACACGCGAGATGAAATGCCTTTAATGTACAACACTTTTTTTGTTCAAAGATTTACTCTGAGATATCTTGTTTTAAGATTTTATCATTATCATCAACGAAGCAAACCTATTCGCAGTTTTTTTACTGTTAATACATTGCAGAAGCGTCAAATCCAACACCTATTCGTATTCTAATAAAACGGTAAATCCCGAGTCTTACCGCTAACATTACCAATATAACATTCAACCAATATTTGTCAAAGGCAAAATCACCTCTCTAGGCATGCAGGGCGGGGCTAAGTTGAAAGGCGTACCACAAGTAAAGGTGTCATTTCAACGTAATACTCCGCCTGGTAAAAGACGTTTTGGATTTTGCGTACGCTTTGCATAAAATACTTTGATTTTGGCTGCGATGGTCGTTGTCAAAGGAGCTATTAGCATATTATGTCGCAATTGATCAAGAGAGATAGAGGGGTCATAACCTTGGTACCTATGTATGTATCGACCAATGGCGTGTAACCTCTATTATAGTTATGTCTTTGTTCTTTTTTTTACTCTGGAAAACCAGATTTATTCCTTCTGATAGAATAAGTAGTTTCTCCGCCTCGGGAAGGTTGGAATTACTACCGGATTGATGCCGGATTACTTACTACAGGCTAAAACCACAGGAGCGGTGCACATCTCCAGCTGAAGGGGGGCTCCACGTACTGTACGGGAAGGCACATCTCGGAGGGAATGACCAAAGCGGTCACCGGTCACGGACTGGAGGTGACTGTAAAGAGGCAGACCCCCAGGCAAATCTCTGGGGGTGGATTGTAAAGGATGCCCCCAAAGCCTCGCTGGGCGGCTTTGCTGCGCACGCGGTGGCACGTGGGACGTGTCTGCGTGTGCGGTTTCCTCATCTGCGCGCTCGCGACCCTTAGGCTCAATTTATATCTACCGGCCTTCGATAAGTCCCTAAAACCATACGCCCAATCATCTTGATTTATTTAACTGCAAAACAACCGTAAAGAATATAAAATTTATCATTTGAAAAGTCCCAGAATTGGTTATTGCTGATATCTATACTCTATAATAAAATACTAATATAATAAACTACTACTAACTAAAATAATAGATTTTTGTTTTTCCTGACATTTCGAATGCTTTGCAGCATTCGTGATCGCAGGAAAAACAAAAATCTAAAATATACGCGATAGAATCCGTTTAAAAGTTTTATTATAATGTGCAATACTCGCGAAAACCAAAGACATTATTATCTATACTCTATACTTTATTCTTGACTTGACTACAATCTTTATTACCTAACACTACATTGTGGAATGCAAATAAATTATTGAGTATATGTATACAGAATCATATCAGGCATTGCGCGTTATACGGTCCTAGTTAAAGTTATGCTACTGAAGCTGGACCGGGAGTGGTTTAAATGCAGAGGCATGTAACCGGTCTTATAGAAACCTATGGTAGAGGCTTCATTTTTCATTCAGCGATGGAGGCCCTTTGGCTGATATGATGTTAGTGAGTCTGTTTTGACGACCAGATATTTCTAACAGTGTACAAGATTTCCATTTTCAAAAGCCATCCTGTTTTGTTTAATGTAAGCCCCTGAAGGCTCGGTGAGGCAATCTAAATGTGTGGGTTACACTATATAAATAATAAGAAGCGGAATGTAGGGTAACCAAAATTAGCTTCTCTTCGCAGCATTTAATAGAGTCTTTTCCTGAGGGCCCAGTGTGAGTCTACCGCATCTCTAAAGTTGAGAATTTGGAGCGGGTGTTTACGTTTCGATTACGAAAAGACACTCACACTCGGCAATCGTTCAGTTCATTCACACTCATTCATTATTTCCTTCATACAAGACTAAAATACAAATGGTTAACCAAAACTGTAACTCACTAAGTACCCACTGAAAATTTGACAGTAAACCGTTAATCTACCACGATGATATTACAATTCATCAAATACCTGGTACCAATTGAAATTACTTTCTAACACAAACACAGAACCAGTTATTAGAAAATTGTGTCAACAAAGTTCGTAACAAAGCTATCATTGTCGAAGCCCAATTTTCACTTAATTATTGCTGTGGAATCAAGCTTTTTTCGTTGGCTTGTGATTAAATTTTTTTGTTGGTTCAGTTTTCGGAATTGATACTGGTAATTACGGTTTTTGGGTGGTTGGTGTGATTTATTTTTGTTATGACGGCAAATAGGTGACTATTTTTGCTCCGCGCTCTTCGAGGTACTTGGGATTACAGCTAGGGGTGGTAGCTCGTACCCCCGGGAAGACGGCGGTGCGCACGTCCCACGCGCCGCCGTGTGCGCTGCACAGCGCACAATGAGGGGTCCTTTACAATACCCCCCAAGATGTGCCTGGGGAGCGGTCTTTTTACAGCCGCCTCCCCTTTGCTACAACGGGTGTCCGCTTTACAGTCATCGCCTCAGAGATGTGCTTAAAGGCTATAACTTTAATATTACATTTATAAGTAAATGGCACTGTTATGAAAAAAATATACAATTTTCTATTTTTTAGCTAGTAAGAATTATCTTGCTAGCTAGTCTATTAAGACTTAATTTTTTTCTTCTGGAGCGCTAGCTCGGTACGCCTTGGGCGCCCTTTTTGGAAGGGTGTGAACAGTAGTATCCTCTTTGTGTGCTAATTACGTTGACATCATTATATGAATCTATTTCTTTTTCATCATCATTTCGGCCGAATGAAATCCACTGCTGGACACAGGCCTCCCCCAAAGATCACCACAACGACCGATATGGTGTGTTGTGTGCTCATTGGGGGGTCTTGCCATAATCGCCACGCTTGGCAGACGGGTTGGCGATCGCAGTTGAGTTGTTAATGTACTCGAAGGACGCTGCTGCCCATCCTCCAGTTAATCCCTTAGTCGACTTTTACGACACCCACGAGATGAAATGGGGTGGTGGCATTCTGAGCCGGCATGAATCTATTATGTTTGTGTTATATTATGATTATTGACACGTGAGTGTTTAAGATTTGATTATGAACTGAAATTTTAATAATGTATTTATCTATAATATAATAATGACTTTATATTTCACCTGCTATGCCGTGACTACATAGACTGATCTGTTTTTATTAACAGACTATTTGTTATTCTGTTTTATGTAAAGCAAATATCGTATTTATGTTTAAAACTTACTGCAATGACCAATCCAATGCAAGTTATAATCTCGGCCATATTTGCTCACGATCTTTGATAAAACCGACCCTGAGGTACTTATATTTATTTTTGGCTGGCAAAAGAGCAGGAGGCATACCGAATGGTAAGTGTCTTTTGAAGCTGGCCGGCTTGATCTTATTCCACAGCACACAAATTATCAGGGAATTAGTTAACTGTACTCTGAAGGTCATGCCCTTAACGATGCCAGCGTCCAGAATGTTCTTTTGCCAAGAACCACATGTAACGACAGGGTTAGTAAATATTAATTTAAAATTGATATGAGTAAAACTTTAAAATAAAAATTTAAAATAGTGATATTATTTAAAATTTAAAATAATAGCTGCAATACATAGTATACTTTTAATTTCGTTACTTCTTTCAAACGTCAGTCAATATTGGAAACCGATACGGCTTTGCCGCTTCAAAAATGATACATCATCATTATTCATGTCAATTTGGCAGATTGAATAAATGTGTTACCTTTTCAAACAACTCCGGTATAGACAATGGGTAAATATTTAGTTTGATCCTGGTTAATATGCTTAAAACCTGGTGGAATTCAACTCTGAGTCCATCAAAAACTATGGACATATTAGTAATGTGGAAGTTTGTATGTTGTTTCACTCTCAATCGGATGAACGTTTTCGAGGTAAATTCAGCAAAGAGGTAGATTATCTAGATTATGTTACGTGATTCTGGAACCGTCGACGTTCGAATTTTGCGTCTTTCACTCATCATCATCACATCAGCCATAAGACATCCACTGCTGAACAAAGGCCTCCCGCAGAGATTTCAACAATTATGTCATTATTTTGGGGGGATCGGATGGGATCATGATCATTCTGTTTTTCTTTATTCAATTTATTTAACTGTGCTTCCTTATCCCCATCCTTATGCTATTTTGAATAATAACTCCGTAAACTATTTATTCACTGATAAAATTTCAATGTAAATGTAGAATAAATTAAACGGCTGTTATTTCGCTACAGTACACGGATAAGGTCATCACTCGCAGTAGCATAATAATATATCATAGTATAATAACACCTAGCGGTTTGATCGCGTTGTTTACGATACATTGCGTGCTCAGAAATTACAAAAACGGTTACTTGTTATTACCGATATAAATGGCTTTCCTATTTTTATTATAAGCCTATGTGTAACCACTTTCCGAAATTTTCGGTATGTAGTTACTTACACCCTGTATATAAGTATGGTATGCCATTCATCAAACACCAAGGAAAGGGCAGATCCTTAACGTAAAAGGCATCTCCCAAAAATAAATACTCAATGAATATTTTCGATGTGACGAAAATGACTATAACGACATCATTTTTGCTTTGAAAATTGCACACTTTTTACGGGTATTTCGCTTCGCTACCGAGAAGTTTGAGTATTCTCATCATATGATGAACCTAAAACATAATATTCCCCGAACGTATTATGAAGTCGTCACCACAAAATTTCGTGTCAAAATTTAATATTCACGACAACATTGTCAGAACTTAAAAAGGTAAGCAAGTGTCACCAGCCACACACTTTACGACAACGCCTCGTAATGAAAATGTGAGTCTCAACGAGTTTATTTTCACTGTACCCTCGGATTAACCGCAACGGACGGAGCAACGGGGAATCGTAGTAAAACAAATACAGGCATGTGTGTGCAAATATTGTGCCCTTTTCGCCTGTCCCGTCCCTACGGATGGTCCATTGTTTGGGTAAAAGAACTTGGGCTCTTTTGGTTAAATACTACGTATTTTTGTATTGTGGTCTCGGTGTTTTAGTTAGCTGTCTTTACTTTTCCCTAGTGGCATATAGCGTCTAGTATGGCTTTGTAGATTAGCATAGCTCGAAGCTATTGACCGTTTGCGAATTAAAATTTCAAATGCCGAGTACTTTTTTAACATAGACTTAAGTCACTATAGACGCGGTGTATCGAACAAAATATGTTTGCCAAATATCTCAATAATAACACCAGCACACAACTGACGTGTATGTTCGAAATTTGAACATGAAATTAAACGAAATGAAGTAATTTGTGTTGACAGACGGCGAGTTTTATACTATGGCCAGTTACCGTTACCTACCCACCGTTACACCACCACTTTAAATTTTGTTGTACTTTGAACTGTTTTTTACAGCAATTAAATAAGCTTTTTTTATCGAGTATAAATTCATATTTCATTTAGTAATTGAATTTAATGTTATTATTGATTATTTTTTTAATGTGACATTTGCCCATTTTCATTCACATACTGGCCGTTACCCGTGTAAATTATAATACTGTGCTTTTTTTATAAATGCAATGTAATGTTTCCCTTATCCCACTATTCTGTAACATAATATACCTCTATCATCATATCAGCCACAGGACGTCCACTGCTGAACAAAGGCCTCCCCCTTAGATTTCCACAACGAGCGGTCACATGCCGCTCTCATCCAACGACTCCCAGCGACCTTCACCAGGTCGTCTGTCCACCTCGTTGGAGGTCGTCTCACGCTGCGTTTTCCGGTGCGCGGTCTCCATTCAAGAACCTTTGTGCCCCAACGGCCATCAGTTCTACGAGCAATGTGCCCTGCCCATTGCCACTTCAGTTTACTAATCCTTTCAGCTGTGTCGACAACTTTAGTTTTATCTCTATGCCAGCTTTAAATAAGATTCGTTTAATAGTTTAATCGTGATGGAGCCTCAAACATTAAAACTCAAACACAATCTTTCATATTTATAATAGTAGTAGATAATAATATTACGTTTTCCGAAGTTTTAGTGGAATACCTACGGAAGTTCGAAATATCCTATCGTATCCGGTGAACTGACTCCAACGACTACAACTATACTTATTACATTTAATTGCGAAACCATGAAACTATTTTTAACGTACTTGGTATTCAATGTTTGTGTGGCATGCAAAATATTAGCTATGCTAACTAATGACTCTTCTGGGGCGTACAACTGCATTAAAATAGCTTAGCTAATGTTAGAATAACCTATATTGATAGTATTTAATGTGTAACTATTGTTATTTGCTGATAAACATACAGAGTGTAGATACTGACGCAACTACTAATATTAAATAGGAATAGCGATTGTACTATTCGGCATATAAATAAAAAAATAACATCGTATGAGTTCAAACGCGGTAGAAGTAAAACTTTGTATTTTGGTTAATGTGTAAGACAATGAGATGAATACACTATGGAGGTGGTAAACAGAGAGAGAGAGATAGAGCGATTGATCAACAATAGGGAATAGGGAAACTATATAGAAACGTGACTTATCTCATTCTCTCGCAGCCTTATGCTAGGTAGGCGAGCTTGGTGAGCGCAGTATGGCTACTGTTCCATTGAAGGGACGCTGCTGCCCATCCTTCTGGTTAATATTCATTTAGTCGTCTTTTACGTTACCCACGGGAGGAGATGGAGTGGTGCTATATTGTTAATACGAGCCCCACACGTAAAGATTAGTCTAGGAGACATAGTATTTCCAAAGATCCAGCTTTAATAGCCTCGTATTATATTTTTGTCTTTTAGATAATAGTAATCAAAATATGTTTTCGAAATAATTCATCGCCCTTTCTCTAATTGGAATATCACTAAGAATCCCGGGAAGCTCTACCAACGCAAAGATATTTAATATTGTTCTGCATTTCATTTAGAACATGAATTCCCGTATTGTGATTCCATCCAAGTTCTAAAATTTAATCAAAACAATTGAATTTATTGTTTTCTATTTTAATAAAGGAAATTTTTGTGATTATTTCATTTCCTGGTATCGTTATTAATGTCTGTCGTTCTATTTTTTATTATTAAACTTCCTTTTTTTGTGAAAATTTGTTTGACTTATTTCGCATTGATTTATCATCTATAGCAGTTAGCCGCGGCTACGTCCGCGAGAAAACTAATTGACTGACTGAAAACCTTTTAGATTTAAGATTTTGAACTTCATGTGGTTTTGTGTTAAGATCACATTTAACACAAAATCAAATCCAAAGATGTTGAATAAGATTGATCATTAATTTCGGCCGATAATCGTATCTCTTTACCAAATTTCAATTAAATCATTTCCGCCGTTGAGCGTGATTGAGAGGCAAATAGCATATAAATAATAAATAGGTAAGTAAATAGACATAGCCAGTTGCACTTACTGATCGGTAAACGATCGGCGAGGTTTAGCAACTCTCGGCGCGCTCTGTCTGTGGATGGATGACTGACGGCATAGTGGTATTTGAACTAAGCTCCTCCGTACTTCGGAGGGCATGTAAAATCGTCGTTCCCGGTTGGTATCAGACGGCAGGCATTTGGCCACGCGAAATAAAAGAGACAAATATACGAACATTTTTTTATTGGGTTTCTCGCAGACATTTCGGAGAAATGGGGCTGCTAAGAACTGAATTGAACGGGTTGGTGTCGCGGCTATAGGCCTCCGCAACGTCGGTGAGGCGGGCATCCTCTTCGGCGAGGACGGAAAAGCGGTAGGGTGTTGAGTGAATGAGACAGCGCGAGTCTCTTCATGTGATCTATCGTGATTTCATCGTCCGGCTCGACCAGAACGTGCCTCGGGCGGCGTGCTCTGCTAATACGGGAGGGAAATATTCGATCATATAAACATCAATTTGTATACCTATTAGCCTATGATACTTGGGAGTACATAATAAAGTTAGCTACTGTCAAAGTTTGGGGGTGATTAGTAAAGTTATTTCTGACATTTTTGCGAACAATTGAAGAAACGTTGCCTATAGTCGGATACCGGTCCTACCCGGATAGTCGGAAAGGGTGTACCAAGCCAAAAGGGTGTAAATGCTATGGGTGGTAATGAGCAACTTTTCCCCAAAAAGTCAATAGTTATAATTTATAAGAATTTATAAAAAATAATCAAGCCCTAGCCGCTATCTTTGACTTTGATGACCATGTTTGATGAACATTTACTGTGAAACAGTCATCAGTGACACTTTAAATAAGCCGCTAATTAGTACACCCTTTCCGACTAAATCTCCATTATCTTTATAATATTACATACTCAATCTCTAAGTGAAATCGACATGTTATTCACAATATGTTGGTTCGTACTAACAAGGGTAAATAAATGACAAAAGATGCAAAAAAAAAATTACTTTACAAATATAAACCACGCTGGCAAAATCAAAACTGCTGCTCTCAGTACAGACAGCAAGACAAGTTACTGCAGCATTGCGATCGTCAAAACTTTGGTCAATAACTTTAGCAATGACACAAAATTTCTCATTTTCCCAAACACAGTCCAAATACCCATAAACTTACCACGTATAGGGTTACTTTAATCAAAATAGCGCAAAATCTAGAAAATTCTATATTTCTTTTGGAAATTTTGATGTCGTCCTCAAAACTCGGATGGAATTGGGGGTCGTAAACCAAAATAAGTACAATATATAGTCAGGTGCTGTTCGAACGCCCGAGATACAACGAAATGGTTTATGGGGATCTACTTGAGTGATTTAGATATCATCTTCGTTTGTAAGCCCTGTTTGAGAGATATTTATTTGACTTTCGAGGGGAGAATTACTGACTTGTACGTATGTGTGCGTTGGTCATTTAAAATATTTTTTTCCTACATTTCGGTGCATATTTTGCGGTTTTCAATAGAATAGAAACCGCTGTAAAATTCGGTGTAGGACACAATTTTAATTGGATAAAACGATGCTTAGATTGAACAACACGATTATTTTAAGATTTGTATATTAAATGACGGCCGTATTCGAGTAACGTGTGTGAGGGAGAGGCTTTTTTTTAATTTATTTTTTATTGGTGCCCAGTGGAAATTCTTCATGAACTTCCTTCGCCCCGGGGAAGGACGAAGGGGTATGCCGGACTCCTACCGGCTAAAACCACTGGGGCGGTCATCTTCGGCACCTAAGGGAGGCTCCAGGTCCTCGTATGATCACACTAGAGCCGCCCACTGGTGCCACGCCTATTGGCACATCTCGGAGAGGGTGACTGTAAAGCGGTCACCCCCCCAGGGGGGTGAGGGAGAGGCTAATAACGAAAACAATTGAAAATCGTAGCGCCTCTTCTATTGTGAGTATTGTATGTAATTCTACATTTCTTTATGGTTACTCGTTATGCGGTATTACTATTCTCTACTATTTCAATAATCATAATTTAGTTTTATGATTTGTTACACTTATTTCAAAATCAATATATATTCATAAACGAGGACAAAGAGCCAAAGAATGGTGGCACCAAGCAATGTTTCCGAGATAGGATGTCATGAAAAGTTAAATTGTTTCGCTACGCAACCGCAAAATACCCCGGACCCAAAAATAATACGCCAAAACCTCTTGTTAGGATTTACGAAATTTGGGAAATATCTTCTCGCTTATTCATGTTTACAGAGTGCGCAGAATAGAGATTCGCTAAATCATTCAGTAATTATCATAATATTATTATAGTTCTTTTTCTTTACACATAACTTACATTTTCTCATTATAATTTGTATCAATCAACATTGTATTCTCAAGTAGGTATTTTAAAATAGTGTCCATGGAGTTTCTTTCCGGCTCTTCACCAAAGGATCAACCGATTAGAGCCTTGCAATTTAAATTTCTGACGTTACATATGTACCAGCAATTAGTTGTTTTTAAATAAAAATCTTGGACTATAAACAGTTGATCTTCTAATCCATCTTCCAACAACGTAAACGATATCTATAGGGTGTAGCAAAAAATTATGTTGCAATCAAAAATCGACATTTATTTACGTTACTAGAAAAATAGAAAAGTAGACCGTACCTGCGTCTGTAGCACTCAACGCCATATGTCGCGGTAAACGCTGATTTCGGGCATTCTGTATAAACGCCACTTCATCCTGCTTCCCCACCAAACATTATCTCCAATCAGTGTCACACACGTGGCCAACACGTGTTTACATTATTAGCCACTAGTACTGACCAAACTAATGTGACCCGTGAGTTTTGATAGCATAATGGTTTTTTTCCTTTGTTAATAAAACGAAGAAGGGGAGTGGAGTTCTAGTTGAGCTGGATTTTGGGTACCCTAAGTTGTTAGGTGTCATATGCCGTACTGTCTGAGCAACACTTTGGTAGTGTGGTATTGTTAATGAAAACGTGTGATTTGATCCTGAGGCAATTACTTGCATGTATGTAACCTCTAGGTATAGGGGACTAACTAAGGTTGTTGGTACTTAAAAGTTGTTCTAAGAACGAAACCACGTCGATAAGTAAAAAAATACAACAAATTAGAAAAAAAACTCTTGATTGTGCATAACTAACTAACCATGAAATGATCCATCGGATAGTAACGAGTTATCGTGACGTCGTGAGTTCAATACCGGGAGTATATCAAAGGTTTTTTTTTTTTTGTAAATACATTCAGTACATCCCAACACATTGTTGAGAAACCAGTCCAGTGTTATAAAGAAATCTTTGTTACACCGTCAACAGTAAAAGTTAGTTTGATAGGCTTAAAAGATAAGCTGTTTTTTCTAGTCCCTAACAATGAAATACAGGTTCTAATAGCCAGTTTCACTCACTGATCGGTATACGATCGGCAAGGTTAAGCAGCGCTTGGCGCGGTCAATCTATGGATGGGTGGCCGCACAGTAGTATTTGAGCTGAGCTTCTCCGAGGCCACGTAAAATCGTCAGTCCTGGTTGTTGTCATTAGACGGCAGCCGTTAAGCCAAGTTGGAGGCCTTTGGGCGACTTGAACAACTCTGACACAAGATGGGCCACTCAATCATACAAAAAGGAAGAAGGACCAAATAACTGACAATCACAGACATAATAGACGCTGGAATGTTCCTCCTTTTGCTTTTCTGATTAATTTTGTTGCGGGTTCCAAGACAGTTATTAATTTCACTGGGACACACCGAGCTTCATTGGTCGGTGTTCTTTTCGGTGGTCGCCATTGTAGATCCTGGCTTACAAGAGTTGCAGTGGTTGGGAATGTGTGGGCTTGTTCCATAAAAAAAGACACTGGTATGGTGTTTTATGGACCCTAAGTTCGCAATATCAGTTATTAATATCATTGTTCTTTAAGATCATTGAATCCTTAGCAATCTAATTTCAATACTCCGTTAGAAAGCCCTAATGCGCGCGATCTTGAATATTTAAATATGCCGACTTAATTAATGACATTTTTATATTTTAAATGACTTCTTTTGACGTTTTTCCTGCCCACCTAACATATTACCTTCTTCAAAAACAATCAAGCCTTTGACCTGAAAACCGTAAAAGCCTACCGTCAGATTTAGGAGTCAGCAACAGTCAACCATGGGCGTGTCGGATGTGGAAATTGCATTTCGCTAGCCTTTGTTGGCGAGGTTTTTTGTTTACCCCGCTCAGGTGTCGATTCGACTCGTAACTCGACTGTAGCTGTTGCACTTGTGAGGGTAATCCTAATTGATTAATGCATCGTTGTTTATATTCACCATTGAAGCTACTGAATCTATCTAAAAAGGTAAAACAGTGTGTAAATTATGTGGGTAGTTTATGGTTAAGTGGTGCAGTAAACTTTTTTTGTGTGAGTACCGGCAAACAATAGACAGCCTCCTGCCCGTGGGTGTCGTAAATGGCGACTAAGGAGGATGGGTAGACTAGAAAGTAGAACTAGACCATTATTAAACAGATGTTAGGAACGCATTCTCTCGGCGGACGCACTGTAAAAACAAAGTGACAAATATCAAAAACAGTTTAAAAAGTAAACCAGAAAACGCACAAAGCTACTCCGTATCAAAAGACCAATCAAAACATAAGTAGGTCGTATCGATATCAAAGAAACGCATCCTCTGAACAAGATAAAACAAAAATAAAATCCACGCTCCCTCTATACAGTTCAGTATGCAATGGAGCATGGAACGTGGACGCCAATTATTGGCCGCTGGATTTACGTCGCGTCACTTTCCTGGCCGGTGATTGACTGACGGCAGCCATCTTTTTTTCTTTTGTTAATCAACTAGCACTCTCCCTGCATTTAAGGAGTACTAGCTATTATTAAATTGTTATGGTTAAAAAGGGTTTGTCTTTGTAATGTGTTTTGGTGTGTGATTCGCAAATTGATTCTGGTATTTTACACATGAGGAAAACTAATTAAAGGATCAAATATTTGGTCCTTTGATCTCAAAACATTATTTAATGAAACATTAAGTTATGGCCCTACAAAGTAGACTTTGTCATCAAAAGAAAATGGGGTACTATTTTACATAACCGAGTCTTTTCATCTCAATCGATTTATCCGCCCTTGATACCGATTGACAAAAAGGCCTTCTCTAATAGGGTTTCCTTTCCTAACCCTAAAATAATACCTATCCTTTCGATGTCCCCTCTGTAAAATAGCGTGAATATATTCGATGGCACTATTCAGTAGACACGTCTCAATCCTCGACTGTAAGACGGAAATCATTTACGCCAATAACGCCCCTCGCCCCCCGATCTTCCAGGGTGATTTAAAGAGGGGCGAAGAAGTACTTCAGTAAATATCGATTTTCTTAGGTAAATATTGACGTCGTTTATTCCCTTTTTTGTTGCCGTTATGAAATTGTTATTGAGGTATAAAACTTGAGGTAAGAAGAGGCGTTTAAAGTCTAAATCTTCGAATGTTGATGTTATTATTAAAACACGCATGTACTTAATATAAAAAAGACTTGTATTTCTTCATTCCCCAGATTTAATGGAAGCAATTCCATTTAATCTGGGGAATGAATCTATTTTAAGAAAATAGTTCTCAAAAGGCATGAAAGCGGAAATAGACGCACAAAGCGCTGATATAACGAGTAGACTAGCTGTCATTACATCTGTAACAAAGATGTAGTATTTTACATGGAGATGAAGCGGGTGGTTTTGGGAATTTCCGCCCCTCAAAATGTATAACTTAAAAGTAGGTGTTTTAGCTGAATTTATTGTAGGAAATCTTGATTCGATGTTAATACCGCCACGCTTTGATAAAATGTTTCTAAAGTAAGGTTGTGAAAATGAGTAGAAATATGAATAATAAAATATATGTAATAGGAACATTACTTGTCAGTGTAATTATTTTTGTTTAGATCTTACTATCTATTACATCTGAATAAACTTTTTCTATATTTTGTCGAATTAATTACAGATATCTATATTCTATATACTATATATTATACATTTATATACACACTAAAACTAAAAACATACAGACTACTGACCAATAAACTAAATAATAATAAAAAAAAATAAAAACAAAAGATAATATATAATAAAGTTGCACATGCATTTAGGCGTCGAAGTACTCCTCCTCATCACTGTCAGCTGGTAATGTTCCCAGAAGACTGGCAGCATTGCCACGTTGAATGGCAATGCTTATTCTTTGGCCAAAGAAAATACCAGCCCTCTGATCACGTGAAGCATCGACCAACCGTCTAGCTATATCTTTGAAAAGCAGACGTGCACTCGGACCCCATGACCCAAGCGTTTCGACCCCAAACGGCTCAAAACAATAATTACCTATTAGGTTATTGTATTTGCGCCGTTTGAGGGCCTCTGCTGCAGATGCAGCAGCGCCAGCACAGCCTGCCGTGCTTGGAAGATGGGATGGCGCAAGGGTGTCGACACAAGTTGCGTCCCACACCAAAGGCCTACCCATCTTCCATGGCAGCAATGACATACCGTCTGGTCTTTTGCCATCGTTACGTGCCAAGCCATTGGGTTCTAAAACAGCTGGCACGCCGGCAGTGGCAAGAGCACGACGTATAATATCATTAATATTGGCATGCCGTGCTATGCGACCTGCACTTTTACTGCAAGATAGGCCATGGTGTCCGAGGCGGTCGACAGCTTCACCGCAGTGACATCGATGAGGGACAACACAAGGAACACCTAAACGTAGGCTTGCAGCGAGCCGAAAACTGTTGTCGTCCAACATAGTGCCTATGTTGGGCGACGGGAGTGCCTGAAGCCAGAGCCCTGACTCCCATTCACCCACAGCAAGTAGACGAGCACGCTCTACAGCATCAGTGGACGTACTGATTAATTCATTACGTACCAAACTGCAGAGCGGCTCGTCCCATTGTCTCTGGGAAGAAAGATTGACGGGCAAAACCGTATTCGGACAAGTAATTTTCCAAGTGTTCTCGGCATCAGTCAAGCACGGTACCTCAAAATCAACCAGTATGGATTGTAAGATTTTCCTGGTTAATTTCTCAGTACCGTGGACCGAGGACAGGAATGCCGGTAAACTTATACTAGAAATTTTGCGGACGCCGAGGCCACCCATACGAATGGGTAATGAGGCTTGCATCCAAGCTCGGTCGTCCAGAGCCACATTTAAGACTGAAGTTAATGTATCCCGAATAATTTTATCTATTTTATCTAAAAGTTGTGGTTGTTTCCATAGATGCGAAGAGCGAAGGCTATATATGAATTTTGGGCCAAAACAGCAGTACCTAATTAAAGTAAAAGCCGAATGTAAATTAATTTTGAAAAGTCTTTCCGAAATATCACTAAAATTTTGTATTTTATTACAGATTGATTTATATATCGGTTTATATAAATGTTTATGTATTTACATATCTATATTATTTGTATGTAATCTTCATTATTTATATATAGAATAGTATACGTAATTTAGTTATATCATTATGTATCTGTGTGCATCATCGACTGCTGCATATATTATCCAGGCTAGTTTATTCCATCCTATGGTTGCCTTAAAGTAATCGCCGAGTGCGGGAAGGACGCCCATTTTACTCTAAAACATACTTTACAGCGCCACTGTTTTTGTATCTTGTGTACAATAAAGAGTTATAATAAATAATGGATATGAGTAATAAATGTTAATATTTTATATTTAGATTTTACTTTATATCACGGCTCAATTAGATCACTTTTAAATTCTTACACACAGCCGATGATCTAAGGAGTAGCCAGCGATTATTCATTTCAGCCGAATAAAGTTCACTGCTGGACACAGGCCTCCCTCAAAGATCACCACAACGACCGATATCGGTGTGTTGTGTGCTCATTGGGGGTTTTGCCATAATCGCCACGCAAGATCGCAGTTGAGTAGTTAATGTATTCGAAGGATGCTGCTGCCCATCCTCCGTCTAATCCCTTAGTCGGCTTTTACGACACCCACGGGATGAGATGGGTATTCATAGCCGGCACCACACGGCAGCGACTATAAATATTACAAAAACAACCAATCTATGTGAAATTCTTATCTGTTACACTTTAAAATATAAGCATACTTACTTTTAACAAAGGTACTACACCGAGTTTTCAAATATATTGTAGGTAAATGATCGAGTATCTACATAAGTGAGCTGTATAAAATATGACGTGTGGCGCACCTGTCGCCGTTCTCCAGCGATATGTTTTAGGTATAAACCTGTCACTCGTAAAGTGTCTATACACACATTAATTATAACTAAATAAAATACATAAAGTCATGTGTAGAAGCTGGAGGCCTCTTTCCTCAGCCAGAATTGTTCGGTTGAGCAACTATATTTCTCGGAAAAGTGTACGATAAGCCGCCCAACATAAAAAGAAATACGCTCCACGTGTGAATTTTTCATCACTCGTGCTTTTTTAGTTCATATAAATTATTATTTTGCGACCATTACAATCATGTAATCGAATTAAGAAATCAAAATCAAATAGATGACAAAACATACTATTCATTACCAGCCAAACTAATCGTGCATTTTCTTCAATACAAATAGATCTAGAGTTGTCGTTTGAATTGAGACAACGAAATGACACCCCTAGAGATTGTTTCCGAAGGCGCCTGGGCCGCTGCAAATTGGGGCACAGACTTTATATTGACTCATTTTACTGAACACTCGTACAAGAGTAAAGTTAGCAAATGCAGAGGACTTTTTGAGCGAGAATTAGAAATAAGTATTGTATGTTTGCGGCAAATTCAGAAATTGTATGTCGTTGTTTTTTTATAAGAACTGAAATGGTAACGCAAACTGAAATTTTAAAGGTATAAAATGTAGCCATTAATGATATGTGTTTAGTACTTATATTGATCGTCTTTTGCCTGGCTGTATTGGACTGTCATGCTCAGTAAACTGTCTTGCTGGCGGTGGCGTTGTGTATCGGGTCCTTAGGTTACCTACAATATTGTTGAGCTAAGCGTGCTGATGCATGCGTCATGCTCGTGAATGGATGCCGTCTGTTGGGACTGATCAGCTGTTAACTGCCACAGCCAATAAATTATTATTATATTACTAGCTGGGACGCGCGGTTTCACCCGCGTTTGATTTAAAAGAAATTTAGAGTACTTTGACATAGAATATTTACATTGGATTTCAAGGGCTTTGTTTTTTTTTCGCGGAACTCTTAAACTATTTTTCTAAAATAAAAGTAGCCTTAGTTATTCCTTATAACATGAGCTATCTGCCAGTGAAAGTCTCATCAAAATCGGTCCAGCAGTTTCGGAGATTACCCGGAACAAACAGACAGACAGACAAAAAATTTAAAAATTGTTTTTTTGTTGTATGTACCGTATATACTTTCATATGCATTTAGTAAAAAGCTGTTATTTTGACATTAAAGAAAGAAAGAAAGAAAGAAAATAATTTATTTGGCACAAACCCAGGACACTCGCAACTTAAATACGTAAAAAATATATATGTATACATTACTAACAGACCCTTCAATTTTATTTATTTGTATAGATTGTGATATGATCCATCATTATTCATTATACATTAATGTACATTTCTCTCGCTGTATTTTTAACAATCATTTGCATCACTTAACATTATAATCTTAAATATTTTAAAAGAGTATCTATGGAGTTTCTTGCCGGCTCTTCTCCACAGGAACTTTTTGACGTTTCACTAGTGCCAATATCTGGTTCATTTGAAATAAAAACCTTGACTTTGGAAACGTGTTGTTTTCAATAGATTCAAGTATTAGATCGACGAGACGGTAAACACATTTTCTGGCATGATAGATTCCATAGCCAAGTCCATAGCCTGTATCATTAACATCTGTCATAACATATCCTGGCGTAAATATTAAACAGATAAGTGTGTATATGATTTTTTAGAAGCAACATAACATCAATTCCAAACTACAGTCCAGGTAACGCACTTTCGCACTGTCTCGGGAACTTTCCTAATGGAATCCGAAACCAACCCAAAAGTTTACCGAAAAATTTGACGAACATAAAATATACCCACACATATCACAAAAAGTATATATCATATTATACACATACATTTGGCCGGCCAAAAGTGTGATAGGTTTTCCATGTTCATATTTATTTTGTTTTTCTTTATTATAACTATTGAGTTCAGTAAATACGTTTCTGATGTTTCGAAAATGTGTGGTAATTTATTTAGAGATATTTTGTGATTATATTTTTACCAACAGAAGTAGGATTTGTTTTCGTATTTTTCTTTTAAAACGAAACTTAGATTAAACTTTTGATCTAGTTCTAATATCAATATTGTTTTTCGTTTCTATTTTCTCAATCAGATTTTAGTTCAGTCTTCTCGTGACCACGGTCAGTGCAACTTGGCCGAGACGTTGAGGTTAGTCAAAATATTGTTTTGATTTATCTTTGCGCGAAAAGTCCCGAAATCATAGTCTAATATGAGATTTTATGTATGTGTATGTATTACTTAACGCCACCTTTTTCGCTTCTGAACTATACTCATCAATTGCTGCTCAGCTTGTTATCTCCCTGTGTCACACTTGCGCTGAAAATACATTTTTATTACTGTTCATTGAATAACATGATTTAACAAAATTCCACTCCAGCGTAGTAAAACATAAGTTTGAGCATATGATGAAGCTTGCTGAGTGTGTCGAGGATGTTAGTCATCCTAGATTGTTACACAGGGGCTTTGTGACATTTGAGATTTTTTTGTTTTCTGTGACGCAATGTTGTGTAAGAATACATCTCTAGTGTGACCTTGCGAGGACCAGCCCCCCTTCGGTGCCGAAGATGACCGCTCCAGTGGTTTTAGCCGGTAGGAGTCCAGCATAACCCTTCGCCCTTCCCCGGGGCGAAGGACGTTCCATAGAGAATTTCCAATGGACACAAATAAAAAATAAGGGTAAGAATACATAACAATTTTTGCAAATCGCAGTTTATAATGCTAGCTGCTAGCGCAAAGGGGTCTTAGGTAATCTGATTTATGATGTAACAGCAGCTAGCGGCTCTCCGGAATATGGATAAAATGAATGTCGCTCACATGCTTCTAAGCCTTTAACTCCTCTACTTAAATGTGGATTGATAATTCTTTAAATCAGTATTTAATCGAACGATATTTTCAATACAAGGTCAATACAAGGTCATTCCTCAAACATTTTCCGTAGAGATAGTAGTAAATACAAAATATTAGTATATGTCGTGCGCTGGCTGAACACGTCTCGGGGTTCGAGCCAGTCGCCTAGATTGCCAGTTAGGGTTGGCAGATTTCATTTACAGAACATAAACAGCTCAGACGTACAGTTCTGTTTTTTAAACAATCTCTCATCAAACAGTCAAGCAGTTTTAATAATAGTTGTCTTTGACTAGCTGTGTCTACGGTTTCTGTTGTCTGGATGAGAATTATAATTTGTGTGCTTATCCAGAGTAAATTATGCACATGTACAGAATTTGGTCTAAATCCTTTCGTTGAGACTATAACTTCCAAGTTGTAACCTTCATAGGAAAGTTTTGTTGAAACGTATTAATCTAATCTGTGTTTGTTTGATACTGTTATATATTTATAACCCAACATTTTCAAAGCAACAAAAGGCAAGCTTTTATCACAGGTACATTAAACACATTTGGTATTCGTGTGGCCATAACGGATCCAATATTTATTTCTGTTCCCGAATTTACATCATATTTTTTGCTAACGCTCTGCCGTAGAATGATTCAATTTTCAGCTATTTCAACCTATATATGAATTTTGCTTCAGGGAAGTATGTGAACCGTTTTTATGGTTCTGTTAAAAACGAAACCCCCATTTCCTATATTCCCTACCCGTTCTTCTGACGTGAAGAGAAGGAATAAATCCGAATATAATTAATTTGGAAACTTATATTTTCAGTTGATTTCATACAGAGTTCTACACAAGCGCCCGCGAATTAAAACCCTTTCATTGCGCGAGTTCCTAATCTGTTTTATATGATATCGTAGGGAAAACTAGCATTCGAATCGTCTATGCGATCACCGGCGCCCATGACCATTCGCAACACCAGAGGGATAACGGATGGGTTGCCGACCTTTGGGGATGACAACACTTTTTCTTGAAGAAGAATACGACATGTATTTTGCCATATTTTTGGGGTTGGGTAACCAGCAATTTGTTTTCACATTTCAAAATAGATATCTGTTGTTTCGAAACCGCACTTGCACGACAAATTCTTTGCAAGGTGTATATGTCGCAGGGAAATGATGAAAACGGGGATTTATGACCAATTCACGGAAGATGTTAAAATTACAACGCTGTGGGGTAATTTCCTTAAAGAGATTGTGAGTGATTTGAGTGATTTGATCAAATCTCCGTTTTTATCATCAACCTGTAACATATATGTATAATTGATAGAGTTTTCAGTCGGTGTTACTACTTGTTATAAATATGATTTGAACATGGTGATTTATCATTTGACGCTAATCTCTAAATCAAATACTGTTCATACGAAAAGGATATACACCTAGTTCGACTTCACAAAAACTAACATAAAATCAAAAACAATAGCAAAAAAATCGGGACAGCCCTACTACCGTCTTATCTCGTCGACAGGTACGCTTGACGGGACTGCGTCAATAGACGGGGTCTATAGCCTTGTGAGTGTAAGTGTGTGCGGCAATCCGTCTGTGATAGTGCATATTGGTGTACCCCGGAATACAGAATGGGTATTAAAATCTTATTTTGATCATGAATCAATCGTTTCTGTCAGGATCGGATTTAACAGAAGCTCGTATTTTTTATTATTCGTAAAATATGTAAATTTTGTGGGTGAAGCGTTGTAGTCCAGGTCGCAGGTTCTAACGCGCCACTAAAACATAGACGTATACATTGCACTACAGAACAAATCTATTTAAAAACAAGTCTTTACTACAGAGAAGCTAAAAAATTTGTTTTGTCCTTATCATTCAAAACGTTGCGATGAAAGCAACACAAATGTTTACTTAATTGGGCTCGAACGACGTTTATATTGTTTTTATAGAAAGGCAACTAAGGTAGCTCCATATAAATAAAATAAAAACATCTTCAATTCAGCCGAATAACGTCCACTGCTGGACACAGGCCTGCCCCCAAAGATCGCCGCAACGACCGGCCAAGATTTTGTGGTGTGCTCATTGGGGGTTTTGCCATAATCGATATGCTTGGCGATCGCAATCGAGTTGTAAACTCGAAGAACGCTGTTCGGAAAATATTTAACTTTATGTTTCCTTTTCTTAGTTTTTTAAACAATATTGCTATTTGTGTGTTATTATTCGTGTCTAATACTTTAAAAACAGTAGCGTAGTATGAATTTTAATAACTAGGTTTGAATATAATCGTGGTCGATCGGATAGGGTATGATCTCTCTCTGCCGGCAGTGGTGTCGGCTATGTTGGCAGAGCATGACAATTGGAGTGCAGTGGTCCCTGGTTCTGCGAGAGCGTCATGCTCCAGAAGGAGACTGCAGAGCGGATACGGGAGAGGGCCAATCCCGCCCGGAGAACGGCGAGACGGTGCCGGCGTAACAACCGCTCGGCTCCCAGGTCCAACACGCCTGAGCGCCGCCGTTGCTAAATGGTGGGGGAACACGGGAGTTGCGGGCGCGCAGATTGGGGAGCCTGCGTGCTCATACCGAGCGACCCCCGGGTAGACGGTGGCGAGCACGTTGTCACGTGCCGCCGTGTGCGCAACCCAGCGCACAGCGAAGCTTGGAGGAATCCTTTACAATCCTCCCCTAGAAGAGCCCGGGGGTGACCTTTTTACAGTCACCTTCACTCCGCTAGAGGGAGTGACCGCTTTACAGTAATCCTGTCCGAGATGCGCCTAAAGGCAGGCATCAATAGGAGCTCTAGTGTGATCTTACGAGGACGTGGAGCCCCCCTTCAGTGCCGAAGCTGACCGATCCAGTGGTTTTAGCCGGTAGGAGTCCGTCATGTCCCTTCGCCCTTCCCCGGGCGGAGGAAGTTCATGTAGAATTTCAAATGGACGCCTATAAAAAAATAAAATGTTTGCAGATAAATGTTTATGTTTGGCTGAGGTATTATTGATGAGAATGCTTAGCGGGCACACCACGGCTATCAAAATATTTAATACTACCACTATAGCTATTCATTTAACTATTGCATTTATTACAAACAGTAATGGCGGCACCACTAAACACTTTTGTTGAAATCTGCTCAACCTCGTCAACCATAAATTCCGCCGGTACAGCTATTTGACAAAATATTACGAAAAATTTCCTAAACTCATGATATATTGACACACATAGAGCCTCTATAAGGGGAGCGTAAGGCTTTTACGTCTCACAGGTTTTCATACCCTTTATGATAGGAAATTTATTTCGTCGACTAAAATCGATCCCCGATTCGTGGTATAATACATTATTCAGACTAGATTTTCGAAGCCACTGTACGACAGTGAGAAGCCTCGTTTATTGCGTTCCTACTTTTTATAGAGTTGTCGATTAAGTGATGTATTAGTCAGGTAGTTACTTTAAAGTTTCCCTTGGGGTGCAATGATATTTTACAAATAGATGCGCCATGCACGGACATTATGACACTACAGAACGGCGTAAATTTTACTATACCTACCACCAGTACAGCTCTCAAACATGCGCGAAGGAACAGAGAGAAACTAAAAGCCACCATGCGGCATACCGGTTGTTAGAAAGAGATGAATATACACCTTTAGTTACGTCAGGTAGCTATGCGCATGCTCGTTCGATATCGTCCTAGCGCCGGCCGCCATTAGACCGCGTAATGAAACAAAATACTGTAATTTTATTTACAGTATAGATTCTACGCATGGAATGACGTTTTTTTCTCACAGTTGTGCTATAATTCGTGCATAAACCTTATATAAATACAGTAATGCATTTTTCCCGCAATATGTTGCAAGAATTACATATAAGAATGACGTCTCTTTGCGACCAGCCGCGACACTGTTCGGTGCGCGACTAAGCGAACTCCGGGCCATTACCTTGCTTTCATGTAACCATCATAGAGCGCGGGCAACGCATCTACACTTATAAAAACATCTTAGATGGTGTGCCAGTGATGATAAAGAAAGTATTATTTCAATGATTATTTATGACGTTAGAATTTCTCCTGTGTCGTGGATAGAGTTTACAGACATAAATCTCATATGCGCCCACACAGACCCGATACAACTATCTGTAGATCATTAAAATATTTGTTTGTTACGGGGGAGTCAAACCCCCGATACGTAACGCAAAAACTCAACTGTTTAGCCACTGCGCCAGCAATTTTTAAACAACATGGTGACGAAACGAGCTTGTCATTCGCCTGATGGTAAGCGTCATGCCTGCCAATAACAACTTTAATGCTACCCAGGACGATTACTGCGTGGGACCACACTACGCGTGTCACATCGAGATAGTTAAGTACTTAGTCTCTTTTCCACAGTAATTTTACTAGTTACATCTAACTGGAGCACAGTAATATCTAAAGTATAAACGCTACTGCTTAGCGCCGAATATCTCGCACTGGGTGGTACCTTTTTTTTATTGTACCGGTGGAAATACATCAACTACTTCCTCCGCCCCGGGAAAGGGCGGAGTGGTATACTCCTACCGGCTAAAATCACAGGTGTGGTCATCTTCGGCACCGAAGGGAGGCTCCAGGAACTCGAATAATCTCCATTTATAGCCACCCATTGGTGCCATGCCTTTAGGCAGATCTCGGAGGCGATGACTGTTAGGCGGTCACCCCCTCTAGCGGAGGAAAGGCAAAAGGCAATAAGATCGCCCTCCAGGCACTTCTCGGGGAGGATTGTAAAGGAGCCCTCAAGCCGCGCCGTGCGCGGCACACTCGGTGTGAGCACGTAGACTCCCCAATCAGAGCGCCCGCGAGCACTGAGGCCCCCACCATGTAGTGACGGTAGAAGGCAGATGTTTGGTACCTACCACCCGATCATGTGGTAGGCACGTGATGTCATTGACCGCCAGCTATTCGGATTAACTCTGTGTTACAATATAAATAGATATTTTATTGAAAATTAAAAGTACTGTTTTATTACTAAATCGGGTAGAGTATCGTAGACTGATTGACCACTTAAAAGGTTACAGATGATTAAATCGACACTCAGAAGTCAGTTGTCTAAAGTCGCCACAATTGTCTCAAACTCCATATTCCTGTAGTACCAGTGTTCACATACTTATCACATAGGAAGTAATAGATTCACTACTTATATAATCTATACAAATAAATAAAATTGAAGTGTCTGTTTATAATATCAAAATAACAGGTTTTTACTAAATGCATATGGAAGTATATACGGTTCCTACAACAAAAAAACTATTTTTACTTTTTTTCTTCTTCTTCTGTCTGTCTGTCTGCCTGTTTGTTCCCGCTAATCTCCGAAACAGCTGGACCGATTTTTACGGGACTTTCACTGGCAGATAGCTGATGTTATAAGGAATAACTTAGCCTATTTTTATTTTAGAAAACTAATTAGGGATCCACGCAAAAAAATTAAAACCCATAAAATCCATTATATACTCTACGTCAAGTGTCTATGCCAAAGTACTGTAAATTATTTATAAATCATCCAATTTATTTTAAATTAAACTGCGGGTGAAACTGCGGTTCCCAGCTAGTCCTCAATATAAACAATGCACATCCGTGTCAGGATGCTAGTATGTCCGTACATATGTATGTATAGCCGGATATCAACAACCTCAGGAGATTAAGTTCCGTCCTGCTACAGTATGACGAATGCCTTATTAGTGTTTTGGTATGCTTGGTTTATTGTTTGTGGGGTATACAGAGTCTCAAGTGGTGTTTATAGAATTTTACTTCATGTATAAATATATATATAGTATATAAAAGCCTTTTATTTCCTTAATAAAATTATTTTACATTTCATTTTAACTTATACACGATAATAAATAAATTTAATTAATTAATAGATTCATAGAATTTTACTTCATACACACACATAAATGCCCACTGTTGAGCATGGGCTTACTAATGATCACTACAATGAGTGGTCATAGGGAATAGATATTTCTATAATCACAACGCTTGACAGCCGGATTTGTGATCGCGAACTTTCTTTAAATGGTTGTAAAATGTTGGCTATGAAGTTACGATCTGATAGAAACTCAAAATAATTAGGTAACTCGATAAACTTAAGTACAAAAGGACCAATAAATAAAAAAGTAATCAGGAAAAGGAAATGTCCTGTAAAACACAGACGAAACAATCCACTACCATTATCGTATCATTAAGCTATATACAAATAGGGTAGATTGCAACGTAGCGAGGAACGAGATGCTTACGATACTGAGATCTCCAGTGAAATTGCTCCCAGATTATCATGAATAAGAATAAAAAAAGGCTTTACAAAAAACCTACCGAAGCATAGCCCTCCCATTCCAGATTAAACGCACATTCAGCAATATTTTTCACAAAAGGATACCTTAATCCCTAACAAGTGGGGGTAAGCCTTTATACTCCGATTTTCATAACCGCTCGCTTTTGAAAATTGAAATTGCAGCCATATAAGATAGAGGTGGAATGTAGTAATGTCTTAGGTTTTCGCGATTATTACTCATAATAAAACACTTTTAAACGGATTAAATCGCGTATATTATAGATTTTTGTTTTTCCTGACGTTTCGAACACTTTGCAGGGTTCGTGGTCGCAGGATGACTAAGGTGACAGGCGTCGTTACAGATTTAAAAAAGTTATTGAATTTATCTACCGTACAATATTAATCAAAAATTAGTTTCGATGTACGCAGTAATCACTCACAGTATCCTGATGTTTTTAGTGCGGTATGTTGTATGGGACTTTATTAATTTAATAACCGGATTCCAAACAGGTAGTACCTGCCAACCATCTTCTCTATTAAAATTAGGATGTTTTTTAATTTCAATAGTCTCACGAAACATTCTAGGCACATATCGGTTCTCTTTTGCGAGGACTTCAGGTTGATCGAAACGAAGATAATGGTTCGGTTTACCTAAGGCATGTTCGCACACTGCAGACTTTGTGGAGCGTCTATGCTTGACGTCAGCTATGTGTTCTTTTATTCGGGTGGCTATAGTGAATGGAATGAACAAGAAGTTACATCTTACGTGCAGAGTAAAAAAATCGACATTTTGGATTCAAATTTAAAAATGTAATTAGATTTATATTTTTTATAAACGTTGCCCTACACCAGGATTTATCCCGTGTCGTGGGTGCGTTTACAGACACAAATTCCTCACACAATACACCCAGACTCGAAACAGCTACCTGCGGATCATACAAATATTTGTTCCGTGCGGGATTCGAACCCGCGACTTGGAGCGCAGCAGCCGGTATAAGCCACAGCAGCAACCGTGCTGTCATCAGAATCTACTATACCTATACTACCTTTAACCGTTTCCAGTTAAAAGTATATTATATAAAATATTAAAGCACATTTTTGTAACAATGAATCCCTAATCAGTAAAACCAACCTACCTTTTTACGTGTTAGAACACCAACTTTAAATATTTACCACAAAAAGGGTGATATAAAAACGCCAAACATCTGGCTCTGATTTCGACACCGCTCGCCAAATTTCGCGCGCGATAAGATTCGGGTTGTTGACAATAGGCCGCATAAGCTTTCATTCCGATATTAATATTGGCGAGTTTCGACTCACCGAAGAGTTGCCATCGGAATCACTTTTTTATTGAATTTTTTTCTGCCAAATATTGTTTGGCCAGTGAACTTCGCTTACAACGAAAACTTTGAGGTTAGTGATTAAGAAATTTGTGCATTTGACCTGTAATTCTGTACCTATAGCCTGACCAATACCCACCGCTGTACCGCGCCTTAGGTATGCGAGCAGCGAGGCGTGGAGCCGAGCAGCCGTTCCGTTTCGTCATTTTATCTCATTCCTTCCCACTCTCCACCTCCCCGCGCATACCTTCCTAAGGCGCGGTACAGTGGTATTGGTTAGGCTATAGTAGGTATGTTTCTGTACCTACCTGCGAGAAACTTCTATCGTTTTATAGCAAAAAAAAGATGAATGGCGAAGAGACGTTGTTAAATGGCTCTTCTACGCGATAGCTAATGTGTGTTTTTATTTCTCAAGTTTTTGTCACCGTCTTGTAGATGTCCGACTAATATATAAAAATAAAATAATTTTATTACACTTACTTTTATTTATTATATTCGTATTCTTTTCGGCAAACCCTTCCATTTGATACCCATATCTTGGGTATCTATGATGAAAAATAACTGATCCGCCATCTTTGGGAGTCCGCACTATTGTATTTAAATGATGTCACTTAGCAAACTAAAAGTGTATGCCAAATTTCAGCTCAAACGTTTGGGTATAACTATTTTGAAATCCAGTTGCAAGATTTGACCTATACTGGCAAGGCATGTTAATAAAAGCTTGTAAAAAAATATTAGAATCGGTAAATGCGGTGCTGAACTGATTGATGGCTAGTGGTGTTTGATTGTTTTGGTATTCCTTATAATTTCGGTAACTTGCTCAGATGAAGAATATGCTCAGACAAACATTTCGTATTATGAATATAGCATTCTTTTGGATACCATTTAATCTTGATTACCACTCGCTCAGACTGTCATCTACGTTTATTGAACATTTGCGGTGTTCTACGTTCTCAGATAATAACGTACTAGGTAGACGATCCGCCAGAAAATCGAAAGAAAGTTCTGGTGTGTCCGTCAATTTCATGTTAATGAAATGTGAGATGAGGAGATCCGTAGAAGAACTAAAGTTGCCGACATAGCTGAAAGTATAATTTGTAAGCTGAAGTGACAATGGGCGGGGCACATCGCTCGTAGAACTCATTCTCGAGTAGAGAAAATGCAGTGTGGTACGGTCTCCAACGAAATGGACAGACGAGCTGGTGAAGTTAGCTGGGGTTTTTCCCTTCGTAAATCTAAGAGGGAGGCCTTTGTTCAGCAATGTACGTCCTTTGGCTGATACGATGCTTATATAATTTACACATAATCACATAATACATCAACACATCAGCTCGTAAAAACCCTCTACTGAAAATGGGCCTCCCAGTGATGACTACAATGAGCGGTAACGCTTGGCATGTGGGTTAGGGATCGCAGTAAGTTATTATTAAGCACACGAGGATGCTGCTTGGCTTTTTGATGTCAAACTTTATTATTTTATTTAAACTGGTGAAAATGCATTATGAACGTGGAACGTGCGGGGAAGGGTCCCCCCTTCCATGCTGGACTCTAAAAGGCTCCAAAACCAATGGAGTGGTCATCTTCGGCAACTATGGGGCTCCAGGGACTCGAAAAATTGCCTCTGAAGCTCAGTGACTTATAGGGACATGTATGACTGTGAAGTGATCACTCCCTCTAGAGGAAAGTAGGTAATTGTAATGTCGCCGGCCCCTAGGCACATGTAGGGATGGATTGTAAAGCGATCGACGAATCATCCAGATTTACACGAAAGAACGAACGCATCCAATATATTACAGTTATTGATTCTTAGTTTAAATGTTCACGGGTTATCTTATATATATAATTCTTCTGAACGTTTGTATGTCACTGAACTCCTCCTTTTTTGTGTATGATTGAGTGGATCTCTGGATAGTTTAGATTCACAATTGGATCCGGTAGGTGACGCAGTGATCGGGTTTGCATGTACATTTTGTTCGCCTGTGCGAAGCTGGGGCGGGCATTTAGTAGGTAAAAAGGAAAGTCAAGCTAAAGTCTTGACTATTTTTTATTTTATTTTATTTTATGTTAGAAAACGGATGATGGCAGGAAGACTTTTGCATTCTAATAGGAGTCTACACTACGTTTTCAATATGTTCATAAATTATTCTTAACTATTATTTTACAATTAACAAATATGATGTCATTTCCGCCCAGATATCAGTATCCATTTGCTTCCCAGTCCCCATCATTCTGATAAGCTTGTTTAATAAATGTAATTAGGTTCCTAAATCATGACCAAACGTCGTACAATAGAAAAAAAAACAAAATAATTTGTCCTTTCACTAAGTGTCAGGGGTCGAAAGTGATTACGCCTGAACACCATAATTCAGGGTGAAAGTTAGAAAAGATTCCGTCCAAAGAATTAAGGACAAAAGACCTTTTTCGGGCGCTGTACATAATAAAACAATGGTTACCGACGGAACCCTGCTTGAATTTAGGGCTGTCAGGCCCAAAAAGTTAGGATTGAGGACCAAGTCTTGAAATCTCTTTGGAATTTAGATTAAAACAAAACAAACGATCGATACACATACTTCGTTTCGACACAAACTTTCAAATTGTTTATTAATTTGGTCCTTTGCGCCATTAAGACTCAGGTAGCACATTTTTACGACCATAGGTCCGCGTACGCATGTATTGTATCCATCGGAAAATGATCTCAGCCAAATGTGGCGAGCATACATAATTGTTATTGGAAATTAAATTAATATGGTAACTATGAGTCACGGTGGAAATGAATAAAACAATACAGTTATTTACGACTATTTTAGTTTGCAATTCGTGACAATTATTATTGAAATTAGTTTGTTTTGTATAAGAGAGACACATGGTGATTCTCATCTTAATATATCAGTATATTGAAACCTAAAAGTAAAAATCTCACACACAACGTCCAGCTTTCCCAATATGCCGAAGCCAACTAGATCTATGGAAAAGGGCGTGCAAAATTGTATTTTTAGTAATTACTTAATAAATGAAATCATTCGTCATTTATCAATGTAACTGCCACTGACGATGCGAAGCTCTGCTGACTGAAATTTAAATGACAATCCTAGGCCGCTGACGAGCAGCAGTGTCAACGCTGCACGACTCAAGTGCACTAAACTGATGTTTCAGCCCTAGAAAGGAGAGAATCTTTATTTGTAAGTCATCATCATCGTATCAGCCAAAGGACGTCCATTGCTGAACAATGGCCTCCTCCATAAACCACAATTGTGTCATAATTTTGGGGGAATTTGCCAATACGCTCCACTGTTGGCAGACGGGTTTGTGAGCACAGTATGGCTACTGTTCCACAGGAAACACCGTTTCCATGTGCCAGTAATTGAACTGAAGTAAAATCCTGCCATCCCTAACATGTATACCGTGTAATAATGCTTTATTTGACGTGAATTATGTGAATTATTCGCGTTAAAGCGACTCCAACCGCGAAATTTTAATAATAAATTAAAACATCCTTTCAAAATGTAAATTTTTAATTAGTATTACGTCGGTTACTCCCTCCGGTGGTTTGTTCATAGGACTTTTATTGTGTTATGTTTGTTCGCGATGCTCAGCTATCTTGGGGATCTATTGGACACGGAATAGTACGATTTAGATAAACAATTTTGTATTTGCATGGGTGCAAACAGTGACCAGCATGGTGACTGGGCAAATAAACAAAAAAATGTTGGTCTCGGTCGGCGGTAGGCAATTTTCGGTCGAGATGATTTTTGTCGCCGATGATGTAATAAGTCCAATGCAGTCAGTGGTGAGCATATTTCCCTTTACCAGGCATTCTACCGATTCACGAACTGTCTCTCGTAATGCTAACAGAATAACCTTCTTAAATAGTTGGCCCGGTTATTGTTATCATAGCCTCATATGAAAAAGCCGAATCGGTCCAAAAATTGAATGGGTCAGCTCACGTCCACCTGGTGGCAAGCAATGGATGAGGTCCACGAACAAACGAGCGCACCAAATACTCCGATTGCGTGGTTATGTATACGAAGAAAGTAGTTTGTGAATAATTAATTTAGTTTTGTCGCTAATGTATCAGCTACTTCTTTGTAAAAGAGCTTAAATAAAAGCTGAATCTCTAAATAAAAGCTAACAACATGGTTTTGACTTTCGATATTTGGTTGTGGTGGTATGATTCCAGTGGCGAACGAATGGCATCAGGCGGCGTGTGAGTGGAATGTGCGGCAGAGATGTTTGTTTCCCTTCACCAAATGTTGCATATAATGGTGACCATAACTGCAGAATCATAATTTTCGTGTTGCTTAATATGTACTGGGTGAGCTAACAATACCTCCACGGCACCGTGCCGCGTCCAGCCATCCGTACCCTGGCTAGCTCGACAGCTAACTAGTAACTATACGCTATGAGCGGGATGGCCTGGAGTCTTGGTATCGGGATGCAACCGGTTTGGACTAGACAGTGCAGTATGGTCGATTTTAGAGTGACTTGAGTGAGCCACTGCTGCGAGACGATTTAGCACGTTTAATGTTTTTTATTATTATCTCATATTATTGTTGTTACATCATTAGTTTTGTTATGTTTACCTACTTTTCATTTTGTTTATTTTTATTGTGTTTGAGCTATACCTAATAGCGTTTTGGTTTCCGTGTTGTTTAGTAAAACTTATTTCATCTTCTTCTTCTAAAATCGAACATCCATAAAAGAAGTTTAAGAAAAATAACCAACCCGAAATATATAAACAGATCTACTGCCGTTAAACTCATCTTCAATCGATTAATTTTCAGAGTCGCAAAGACCGTAGCTGGTTCTAAATCAAAATATTCTATTATTGCAGTAAGTACCACAAAGTGTCACTTCAAAACAGTACCTAACGGCCCCCAAATCGGTTACTTCAAACAATTCTTTGATCATGCACTTCCCAAAACCTCCAACATTGAGAATTTAATAATCGAGGATATCAACAGCGGCAGCATAATGTGTCAACAAACTCAATCCTCAAACAAACAAGTTAAAAGCAAATTTTAAACCCCTCATTGGTCCTTTGTCTGCACGGAATCGATCCCCAGTCACTTAATAATATTTCTATAAGAAAATCACCCTTTCATTTCATAGCATCATTTTAAGCTCATTGTCCTTCAAAGTACAGTCAGCCCCGAACTTTTCATAATAAAATTTTTATATCTTCCTTCCACAACGGAGGAATAATATTTTTTTAATACTTCCCAACTTGAAATGTCTTGTAAATAAATTGGATTGAACATTTATGTTAATGTTATTGGCCTATTACTGTTCCTAAATCAGCGGAATGATTTGGATCGAATGGATTTTTGATAATTTAATAATAACCATTTATAGTACTAATTTGTATGTAACACTATGTATAAATGCTAATGTCGTTGTTATACGCGTTATGTTGGTGTTTGAATAAATTTTGTGTTCGCGTTTTGTCTTTTTCGCTTTTGATATTTTAAGTCAGCATACATTATGTCGAGCTTGTTTTGCGTTATAAAATATGCGTGTTTCGCATTGTTTTTGAGCAAAGACATAAAATATAGTAATTTCTAATGAATATTGAAACAAAACATGCATTTGTGTAATAGTGTCGTAACTTGTGTGTACACAAATTTATTCAAATGAATATTCGGCTTAGAAAATTAAATTAATGGACTTACTACACTCATGAATTTTAGTTGTTAAACTTAATTGTTCTATAGAAATGCTTGAAAGCTAAACCAGACGTCTATTTCTTTCTCAATTGAAATACGAATCATAATGACGTAACTTTCGATTGCAAAACAATTGACATGGCAATTTGAAAACAAGAAAATGTAATAAGTATGTACCTATATATTTAGTAATGTCTTAGGTTTTCGCGATTATTTGTCACAATAATAAAACACTTTCAAAAAAATTACATCGCGTATATTATAGACTTGTTTTTTCTGACGTTTCGAATACTTTGCAGCATTCTTGGTCGCAGGATGATTAAGGTGTTTTATCTGCCGTACAATTCTAATCAAAAGTTATTTCAATGCATGCAATAATCACTCACATGTCTTGATGTTTTTTAATGTGTTATGTTGTTTTGGATTTTATTATTTAAATAACAGGATACCAGGTAGGTGGCATGTACCAGTATTATTTATTTTTCAAATAGCCATGCCAATTGTTTTGCAATCAAAAGTTACGTAATTGCCATTTCAATTGGCCGACCATCTTCTCTGTTAAAATAAAGACGTTTGTTTATTTCAATAGCCTCACGAAACATTCTCGGTACAATATCGGTCCTCTTTCGCGAGGACTTGAGGTTGATCGAAATGAAGAAAATGGTTGTTTACGGCATGTTGCGCACTGCAGACTTTGTGAA
Organism: Diloba caeruleocephala; assembly: GCA_947459985.1. Lineage (NCBI taxonomy): Eukaryota > Metazoa > Arthropoda > Insecta > Lepidoptera > Noctuidae > Diloba > Diloba caeruleocephala. Next base: position 9,889,942 of record OX381629.1, read on the forward strand.
GCTTCCATACTTGACGTCAGCTATGTGTTTCTTTATTCTGGTGGCTATACTACGCTTTGTTTGCCCTATCTAACCCGTCACCTTAGTCATCCTGCGACCACGAATGTGCAAAGTGTTCGAAATGTCAGGAAAAACAAAAATCTATATTAAACGCTTAATCATCATCATTTCAGCCACAGGACGTCTACTGCTGAACAAAGGCCTCCCCCTTAGATTTCCACTATGAGCGGTCGCATGCCGCTCTCATCCAATGACTCCCAGCGACCTTTACCATGTCGTCTGTCCACCTCGTTGGAGGTCGTCCTACGCTGTGTTTTCCGGTGCGCGGTCTTCGTTCGAGAACCTTTTTGCCCCAACGGCCATCAGTTCTGCGAGCAATGTGCCCCGCCCATTGCCACTTCAGTTTATTAATCCTTTCAGCTATGTCGACAACTTTAGTTCTTCTATGGATCTCCTCATTTCGTTTAAATGTGTTTTATTACCTATATATTTTATAATATTTTAAGAAAATAAAAAAATATGCGCGATAGAATCCGTTTAAAAGTGTTTTATTATAATGTGTAATAATCGCGAACATCTAAAACATTACTATATTTTAAGACCTCAAAAAAAATATTGTATACAATTCAGCCGTCAATAAGTAGACCCGTACAGAATTTTTTGTATAATAATGAAACGTTATTACACAGTCAAAGTTTGTAGATAAGGGGCGCAACATACCGAGCATAAATATATTATTCGAACACTTTAAACTGTCCACCCAATGGGGAACTTTCTTAAATATTGCAGATTTATGCTAAACGTTAACGTGGACTCTGCGCTTTTTATTACCGCATAAAAAGTTAATTCAAATTAACTCCCGGTGTAAGATGACTACTATTTCTACCCTTCTGGGTAGGGCTTGAAAATATTTCGTCTTTCATATCATTAATGTTAATCTTTAAAACCTAATTAGAATTTTAAAACTGGGAATCAAATTAAATATGATACCAAAAGGTACAATTTCTTTTTTCTCTATTAAGGGCCGATTTTTCAATCGTCAGATAAGACGTCTTATAACTACCTAACGAATAACGACTGGTTGTCAATTTTTCAATTGCTATTTAACCAACTAATAACTGTCCGGCTGATTATTTCGCCTCGAACGACGCCGAATCCTGGCAGATGAAACAAACATAGTGCATATACAGATGTTAGAGCAGGACAGACTATTCCATGCTCTATGTATGACAAAATATATCACTGTTATACGTAGTATTGTTTATATTAAATTCGCGGTTATGTTTGTTGTTTGTGAATGTTTACTTTTAGTTTTTTTAAGGCTCCCGTTATTGTGTACGTACAGTAATTATATTTTATTTGCAATTGAATGGAAGAAAAGTGAACGTTCGGCGAATTTACATACTGCTGAGATTCAGTTAGTTGTGAGTTTAATCGACAAGTATAAACAAAATACGTAACGTAACGTAACGTATACCTACAGAAATAGAATAAAATACTGTCAAAAACGGTAAAGTGATCTGACCTGGACCTGACAGTTCTTATATATCTTCCCAATGGATTAATGAATTCATTTATTGAGTCTCTTTGTCAATTGTTAGGTTGATGACCTAACAATTTTGCTTTAAAAAATATCCATAATAATAAAAAAAATCTTTGGCATTAAACGCAAAACCAAGAAATAACTGACCTAATAGTAAATGTATTGTTTACACCATCTGTCCCGCATCTGTCGAATGGTACTATCTCTCGGATATCGTTCTATCTGGCCGTCAAAGGGTCAGATAAATCATATTTTTTTGCTATCTTTCTGTTTATCTGACGATTGAAAAATCGGCCCTAAGATGAACATTGAAACGAAATAAAGATACATTATTTTATTATTATCCATAATCGGACTTTCTCATCTAATTTATTTTAATCACAAATGAGAGCCTGGTACAAGAGTGAATAGTTGAGTTGACGTATGGTCCTTTCTCTTGAAGATTAAAACTTTCATCCATTTTCTTTGTGTTCTTTTGAAAGCAAAAGATATTTAAGGCCACCTCCAATAGCTCACTGTCACTGCTAAATGAATTTTCATGAAATTAATATAGTTTCTATTAGTGAAAATAATTGCCAAAACGATTATGCGATTCGTAGAAACTTTTTCTTTGAATAATACTGATCGTTTTAGACATTAATTTAAGAAGATTATAAAAGAAAAGCATCGAATATCTCACTGAGTTGTTCTTAAACGAAACGCAATTTTGCAAGCCGCTTATATGCAGCTAGAGATATATACCAAAGAAGACTGTTAAAAAAAGACTTATTAAAACTGTTCAAGATCTTGAAAACAATACCTATTTTCCTCAATACTTTATGTAATTAACCAAAACTTACAGACGATAGTTTCATACATAACTAGACAAATATATAGAGAATTGGCTTTTTTAAGTCCAAGAAGTTGGCTTGATTTCTATAGATTAATGTTTAGGTAGCACTTCTCTTGGAAGCTCTATCGCCCACAAGCATCACAATATTTAGGTTACATACAAAAAAGATCAAAGGACCATCCAAAGTAACTCGTTGACTAAACTCTTCCCGCAAAAACCAATAGTCTCCAGTTAAGACACCAGTCTCTATTTAAATGCTTTGATTGAAATCCGAAGATTGAACACTCGGACGAAGTTATCGTTCCAAATTGGACTTAATTCTTTAGTCATGAAAGTTGAAAGTTGCTGTTAAAAGTTAAGATTTTGGTCTACCCTCGCCTTATGAATAATTCAAGTTGTGCCTAATAACTAGTACAGTGGTAGATGGTGAACGTATAGATTTTGTCCTTTTCGATTTTATTGGGATTAGATGAAAGGAATGATCGATGTCTCGAGCATGTTCTTTTTTTTGCAGTCGACTGTTCTTATGTTATGTGAAAAGACTTTTACCCTACATAATTTGTCAGTTTGCGTTGGTGTGTAACCATGCTTATGTCTAGATACTAAACAGATCATAATTGCTAGGTTATGGTGATTCTTATGATTTATTTTATTGTGGTGTGGTTACCTTATGCAATCGACATGAATGACATGCATCATCACCTCCGTGCCCTGGTCCCAAGCTACTTGAGGTCGGCGCAATATGTAGTCATATTGCAAAGGTTCTGGCTAAAGAGTTTAATAGACGGTTGCCTGTCTAACACTAGGCCTCCTTGGGTCTGAGTGTTTTAGTGGTTTATCCGCTACCTGCAGGTAACGCAAAGTGCTTAATGGTTAGTCACCTTCTACGTCACCAACTGGATGAGAATGGGTATGCCGATTCATGATCGAAGCTATACGGCACCCGTACTCAAATGACAAAAAATATGTTGAACCAAATTTGTTTTTGTTGAACCAAACCAAAGGCAACAAATAATAAGTCTAATAATGTCCCTGTTAGGCTTAATGATATTCAATATTTCAACATCCATACGTGCCCTAAAGGAGCTGATAGCTGGCATTCCCCTATTTAAAAGAGGCCGATAAGCCGCTGTCGAACATTACCTAGACTGATTGATTGTTTGAGTACCAAAGTACTACTTGGTACCGTTTCACACATGAGCTACCAGCACTTAAGGTATTTTACCGAACACTTACACAACAAGCGTAACTAACCAAAACTTTGTTTTCTTTTTTCAGGTACGTTCTCAAGAGTGGTAATCAACTAAATTCTACTCTTTGCTACAGTAAATTTAACAATTGCTACAAAGAGAAGTTCACGGGCGCCACCTAGCGGATGCCGGAAGTTTGCAAGTTGCCCAACTTGGGCCACGGGTAGATTGTGGATTTTATTCGAAATTTCGCGAAGAAAGATTGAGGTTCGTTTTCATGTATTTTAGCAGTAAAATTACCATTGTTAAAGGTAGATTATACTGTAGGTATATGTGTCATCATTTCGGCCGAATGAAGTCCACTGCTGGACACAGGCCCCCCCCAAAGATCACCACAACGACCGATATGGGTGTGTTTTGGGTTCATTGGGGGATTTTGCCATAATCGCCACGCTTGGCAGACGGGTTGGCCATCGTAATTGAGTTGTTAATGTACTCGAAGGACGCTGCTGCCCATCCTCCGGCTAATCCCTTTATCGACTTTTACGACACTCACGGAAAAAGGTGGGGTGGTGGTATTGTGAGCCAGCATCACACGGAAATATATGTGTAAATAGGTTATGTTATTTCTGTACTGTAGCAATTATGTGGGTACCATGGGAATGTTTTGTGGTCCTACGGTCTGCAACACAACTTCCAATATATGGCCTATCAGCTATAAATCCTGCGCTATCTGTAAGAATGTGTTGCAAGGTTCTTTTCTACAACACGGTGACGAGATGAGCAAGTCATTCGCCTGGTAGTAAGCATCACACCTGCTCATAACATTTGTAATGCTACTCAGGACTAATCCGGCATGGCACCACACTGCACACATTAGTTATTTAGTCTCTCATGCCCAGTTATGGGACTAGCTACAATGCCCTTCTAACCGAAACACAGTTAATGTTTAAAGTTCCGACACTACTGCTTGGCGGCGAATATCTAACACGACTAGCAATGAGTACGGTTTATTCTTCTTCTTCTTCTCTTAGATTATGGCTTCTGTAGATTATCTTTCACAATTTCGCCAATGTCAAGTATAAGGCAACGTTGTACGGTGGAGTACGGTTTATAAAATATTTTTACTGACAGAACACAAAAATCCGCGTGGTATCCGGATTAAGAATAAAGCACCATTCCATCTCCTCCTCGTGTGGATGTCGTAAAAGGCGACTAAGACACTCTAACCCAGAAGAATTGACGGCACGGTTGGCGCAGTGGCTGACACAGTCGGCTGCTGCGCTCCGGGTCGTGGGTTCGATTCCCGCACGGAACAAATTTGTATGACCTGCAGGAAGCTGTTCCGGATCTGTGTGTATTGTATGTGGAATTCATGTCTGTAAACGCACCCACGACACAGGAGAAATGCTAGTGCGGGGCAAATTATTTTTTTTTTAGAAAAAAACAAAAAAAATGGGAAGCAACGTCCCTTCTTTGTAATAGTAACCATACTGCGCTCACCAACCCGCTTACCCAGCTTGGTGAGCATTGGCAAAAACCCCTCAAAATGATGACTCAATTGTGGAAATCTATGTGGTCTTTGTTCAGCAGTGGACGCATAAATGGCTGACATGATGAACACAAAAGTTAAGAAATCAGTTTTTTTTTACTAAATCGTCACCTATAAACTGATCCATAAACCAACAAGGCAGTGTTACGACTACTCCTGCGAATTATTGCCCTATAAAACTAACGAAAATATATTTTTTGAATTGCAACACCGACCTGTCAAAGCCACATTCGCTCGTAAATCATTGGAAGTACTAGAACAGAAACATGAGCTTTGTTTTATAAACACGACGGTCAATAAGTTACGGAGTTAGCTATAATATAAACAGTAACGCGAATACGTGACCAATGTATTAGTTTCTGCGCTATTGATGGTAAACAATCTTGTAACTCTGGAATGAAGGCGGTATGAGAGACAGCGCCATTTTTTGGTAAAAAAATTTATTGAATGAAATTTGCACTGGTATTATTAAAAAGTTTTATTTTTATATTCGGCTTCTCGCATACACTTCTGGAAAGTGTGGTTGCTTAACCGGTCGTTTCTGGCGAAGCCAAAAGAGGCCTCCAGCCAGGCTTTCAATTAATATTAGAAACTAAGCAAGTTGCGCTAAAGGCGCCCCCTGCGGAACACGGACCTCGGCTTAGAGCCTTGCTGGGGATGACAAGCTAATGTTTTGGGGGCAGCTGGATCGGTATTATTTAAAATGTATTAGGGGACATTTAAAACTACAGAATTGGCACGGGCCGGCACGAGCAAGAGACGGGGGGAGAAGTCGTAACTTGAACGGGAAGGTGATGCGGCGATAGGCTTCCGCGACGTCGGTGATGCGTTATTTTTTTAAAATTATTTTACAGTTATTTGCAAGACTATGTTTGTAAGATTTTTTGTTGTGAGACTAGTCTTACGATGGCTGCTATTGTGTAAACTCATACAATTCCTTAGCTTCTATTTTCATTAATACAGTGATAGCATAGTGGTTGAACGCTTGCCTTCCATACAGGAAGGTCTAAGTTCGAACCCGGCCCGCATCTCAGACTTTTCGGATTAATGTGCGGATCAGAATTTCACTATCACTTGCGTTAACGGTTAGTAGAAAATATCGTGACGAAACCTATACAGCTGTCTCAGCTGAGAGGGCACCAAAATATTCTCAATGGTGTGTGTAGTCCGCAGCAGTAGGCCAGCGTGGTGGACTTAGGCCTAACTTTTCTCATCGTAAGAAAAGGCCCCTGCCCGTGTTCCGTATGTAGATGATAAAACTTCTAAAATGAGCTGCAATATTTAATACAAAACTTAGAACATTAATAGCCCACTATTAAATCTTCTATTATTTCAACACAGCGTATGTTTAGTGGGAAAAGGTAATAATACATAATTATATACCGCAGCTTAAATTTCATACCTTCGCATAAATACGCTGTTATGAGCATTAAAGAAATACGAGTTTAGCTGAGTATCCATAATCTGCGAAATAGTGGGACATAAAATATATAACAATAAATAAATCTTATCTGTGCAATTATGGATGTACCTAGTTATCATGACAAATTACTACCGGAAATATATCGTGAAGGTCGGCACGACTGACATCTCTCGGGCATGTCACCATCCGGGCGAGTCTATTCGTCACATTATTCCCGGCTGCTCTCGTCTTGCTAACGGAGAACATTTGCACAGACAACCAAGTGGCCAGGATTATCCACCAGCGACTTGATGTGCAATACAACCTTGTCACTTCATAATACACGTATGTGCCCGACACAGTACTCGAAAATGAGGAGGAACCCTGCAAGGGGGTGCACTTGCATCCCCCTGTCATGGAAGAAAATACTAGTACGGTCTACAGCGGTTCTAATTACGATACAATGAATAAATAAAATAAAAAAATTGACATAACTTAAATGCCTGATTTAATATAGTATCTACATGTGCATGTAGTGCCTACTGTATAAATTATAACTTATTATTTAATTCAATAATAGATGCAGCTGCAGCTCCCTGAACAAAATCCTGCTGGCGTCCATGCCATGTCGTATAGTACTGGGATCGATCTACCATCACTGACAGGTCTATTGGCCAAAAAGCGTGACATTGTAGAGTGACGTATACATAGCGGTGTCCAGGAGGACACTGCTTAAATTGTTAGGAGGTTGCTCTGGAGCCCTAACCAGCTATGGCTTGAACCTGAACCTTGAACCGACGCCCGGTGGGCTACTATTGTTTATAAAAGATATATCGTATTGTATATATATATTATAAAATGTGATTTAGTGTTTTTATTTAAATTAAGGAAATAATAATAAATCTTTAATACTATACAGAGGTTAATGTTATTGAACCTCGTTTTCTATAAGGATCTAAAAATATCAATAAATTACTATATTCACCACTAAATTGCAAAAGGCAGTGACGGCCTAGTAGTTGAACATTTCGGATTCATGATATGTGATTGATTTATATTATTATTTTTGCGTTTTATTTATATTTGTGACATTTAATTATTTTTAACATATAAGTAAATTTTAGTATTGTTGTACATTTTCATTTTTTTGTGCACATGTATTTATAAATATTGTATATGACCGACTCGTGTTGCTGGGGAGTTTGTTGCGCCGTTTCTTCTCCCCAGCTTAAACACTAGAAAGCAGTGAAGGGTGGGCTTAATGGGTGCTTTCTAATGTTGACGTTCAAAAAGAACTAATAATTCAGTCTATTTTGAATAAATGATTATTTCATTATTTCATTTTATGTGGGAATCAAGAATTTTATTATCACTTGCATTAACGGTGAAGGAAAACATCGTGAGGAGTATGCACACCTGAGCCCCAATATTCTCGATAGTCTGTGCAGTCTGCCAACCCGCACTAGGCCAGCGTGCTGGACTGAAATCCTTCGTCATGAGAAAGGCCCGTTCCCAGCAGTGGGACAGTAATGTGCTGATTATGTATAACTAAATACTAAATGTCACTGCCACAAAATTAACTGCCAGATTATTTTGTGGCGGTTGTACATTGTCATGCATGTCTTGTGTTATCTTAAATAGTTTATTAGTAAATGTTTTTCAAGGCGGCATCGTTAAAAATAAATACACCCAGCAACAATCAATCCTACTGTAACTTCTAACTCCTAACCTTTCGTGTTTAATCATTGTTTAACAAAGCAGTCTCAATTTATATCAAAGTATTCGTTAACATTCACAACTTAAGCACCTCGCTTCAATGACACAAAAAGGGCAAAGGCAATAAACACTAATATTAACCAGAAAACTGTATGAATAAAACTATATTTGCACAAACATGGACGGGTAATAAAGACATACCGTTCCAGTAATGGGATTGTATTGTTTGGTTCACTCTCGCATGACTGTTGGCCAAAGTAGGTCATAGTTGGCGCATAGTGCATGGATGTTGGTCGGAATACATTTACTATACGAAATAAATGTTCGTAATTGACTTCGGTATAGTTACTTATTAGACAAATTACATTATAAAGCTTTGCGTACTTGTTATGTACATATCCAAATCCTAAATACGTGCAGTAAATGTATGTGGTATGTCATCATTTTCGGCCGAATGAAGTCCACTGCTGGACACAGGCCTCCCCCAAAGATGTCCACAACGACCGATATGGATGTGTTGTGGGCTCATTGGGGGGTTTTGCCGTAATCGCCACGCTTGGTAGACGGGTTGGCGATCGCAGTTGAGTTGTTAATGTACTCGAAGGACGCTACTGCCCATCCTCCGGCTAATCCCTTAGTGGACTTTTACGACACCCATGGGAGGAGATGGGGTGGTGGTATTCTGAGCCGGCACCACTGCACACGGCTGTTCTGTGTGGTTCTCGATAAAGAATAGACCACTACGCTCCACACATGGGTGACGATGAAAAAATATACTACTACTAAGGGACTAAGTGTTGATATCAAGAGGATGGGCAGCAGCATCCTCTAATAACAACATGCTGCGAACACAAATCTGCCTACCGTTAAAGAAACGTGTTGATTATGGCAATATCCCCTACGACCGCCCATAGCAGTGATCATTGGGAGGTTCAGCAGTCGACATTGACGGGTTGTGTAATCCGTAAGCTTGGTACTTACCATTTTACATACGTGGTAAACTTTATAAATCAATGTTGCCATTTTTATTTTGGGATACAGTTTTTTTTTCTTATTTTGCCAAAGACATGGTTTAAATGATTTCTATTAAACGTATCATCAAGGCCATCTAGATCAAGACTGCGTTTTGGTCACCCTAAAATAAACCTTTTCGTCTGTACCTTGTCTTTGTCTTCTCGTTCCTCACAATCTATGCATGAAAGTCTGTTCTGCTTACCTACTGGTTAATTATTGAAGTAATACTTCTTGTGGCACGTTTAAAGTAGAATTGGTAACTGCACGGTCATATGTCATAAAAAATGACGACAGTATAAAGTTCGCCATCAAAGAAAATTAAAAGTGCATATTAATTTTACTAGCTAATAATTCATTTTATATATATTTGACGTTTTTTTATTTAATTAATATTGTTTTTACTGGATATTAATCAATATAATTTTAATTTAATAATAATGTTCTTTAATCAAAACTTGCTTATTTATATTGAATGTCTTTCTTCAATTATTTTATCGATTTTCCTACTTACGTAAATCACAGGGAAGCGAATAAAAAAAAACATGTTGCCTCTAATAAGTATAACTTCCAATGCGCGTACATGAGTACACAATGTTTTTTCAATTATAAACATGATATAATATGTTCTGATGTTTATTTAATAGAATTAATCCCATCCACTTCAGAATTACGAGCTGATGAGAAAGCGCAAAACGAAAGCAATCCTTGAAATTTTTACACCATTGTCCCAATTCTCCCTTTCGAATTCCGTATTCGAAAACGGGAAGCTTAACTGGGAGTTATCATCACTAGTTTCAAAGCGACCATTGTGTGAATAGCGTATGCAATGACAGAGCTACTTCAGAAAATATGACTCCTCTCGTTGGCCACAATGGCTGGAAACTGGGTCAGGAACCAGAGCGCTACACTAGCACACCATGAGGTGGTGCAACTTTGTTACTTTTATACGCGATTGCTGGAAACTGTTTTACCTGCCCCACTTATTTTTTAGGTTAATTGGATTGTACCAGGTGCTATTTTGAAGGGGTTTTCGAGCATCAGGATTTCATATTGTAGTGTTTTAAATGTATCTGCTATTAGCGATTAATAAATAAATAATTAAGATGATTGAGCAGGGTATAATTCTATTCTGTTGTCTTTTTTTTTTCTTCTATATCACATATTTACTTACTAATCAGCCCATTACTGTCCCACTGCTGAGCACGGGCCTTATCTCACGATGACAAATGTTAGGCCTTAGTCCACCACGCCGGCCTAGTGCAAGTTGGCGGACTATACACCCCACTGAAAACATTTAGAGCTCTCTCAGGTGTGCACGTTTCCTCATGATGTTTTTTCTTCACCGTTAACGCAAGTGATAATCAAATTCTTATGCGCACATGAATCCGAAAAGTCAGAGGTGCGGGCCGGGACCGAACTCAGACCCTCTTGTATGGAAGGCAAGCGTTCAACCAGGCTATCACTGCTCTGCACATAGACCATCATCATATTATTGTGATGACCCGGATAATTATAAACTCGCTTCTTAACTTCTAGGCAACGGGGTCAAAATCTGGCAAGTACCAATTTGTCTTTTGTAATGTCATGTGTACTTTTTTGGTTAGTCTAAGACAGTCCAGACTTCATCAACATTATCATATCAGCCAAGACATCTACTGCTGAACAAAAAGCTCCCCCAATAAACGACCGGTTATACCGGTTGGTTCCGTTGCTGTGTGTCATTATTTTGTTAGGAATTTGGCCAGTACTCACTACGCTTCGCAGGCGGGTTAGTAAGTATGGCTGCTGTTCCACAGACAGGACGTTGCTGCCCATCCCTTTAGTTTAGATTCATCCCTTAATCCAGACGCCACACGGACTGTCTTAAGGTGAACGAAAACATCGTGAGTAGGCTTGGAATCCAAGTAACGGTCTGAAATCGCCAACTAGCTGTGAGCGCGGTTATCAATGCTCTTTCTTTCTCTCAATGAGGAGAGGCTTTTGCCCTGCAGTGGAACTGAGACAGGGCTATATTAATGTGTTATTTTCCGAAAGAGAGAGCTTTAATAAAATTGCTTACGAATGCACTCTCAAAGTCACGCTCAGAACTTCAAACTATCACTACACAAGATGAGATATGAAGTAACTTTGTCGCTTTCATTCACATTGCAGTGCCACTCCTCTGTTTATTTTTCCCTGACTATGTTGTTTAACGTCACAGATAGGACACTGCTTTGAAAATGCTGAATACTTCCCATATACGGTAAATTTGTGAGTATTCACAATAGTGTTCTCTGCAGCGATAAGTTTTTTGTTTTTTTTTTTTTAATTAAACGTGGGAATTTTACTTCGTTCTTTCTTGTTTGGTTAGTGCTCAGCCTAGTGTTAGGGTTGTCGTCGAAGTCGAACCTTCGACTTGGATTAAAGATTGCCGTCTAATGACAACAACCGGGCGTGACGACTTCACGTGCCCAGAGAGCAGAAGCCCTTAACAGAATTTTAATCAATTCAATTTAATTCATTTAGTTTTTGCATAATATGTGGTAAAATGAGAGTACATTCTAGTATAAAGCAAACACTTATTGTTATGATAAAATAGCATGCAAATTGAAATATAAGTATAATATTATTTAAAGGTACTAGAACTAAATTAAATATTACAATAATAAAAAACAATTAAAATCAAACTAAATGTCAATAAACTGTTATTGGTACACTAACGAGGTACTCTCCAGAACTGCACTATACAAATACTACAGTGGTTGTAATAGTATTTTTAATTCTTCATGTTGTCCTTTTATTGGAGATACGCAAAAGCACACGTCAACTGACTGACTGACATGGGTTGCAGAAGCAATAGCGGGACGATGGCACTGCTAACACTAAGAATGAACAACATAACAACATAAACATCAATAGACTCGTCATACATTCCGGTTACATCATCGTCATATTAAGTTAGACCAAATAAAGTCAGAGTAAGTTAAGGTGCGGCTAGGGTGACCCTTATGCCGCTAGTAAGAAAAATTATATATTTATCAAAAAACAATTTTTTTTATTGGGCTTCTCGCTTACCTTTCTGGGAAATGTGGTTGCTTAACCGGTCATTTCTGGTGAAGCCAAAAGAGGCCTACAGCCAGGTTATTACAAATTCGATATAGTTTGTAATAAGTAGCTAAGTACGAGTATTATAAACTTTTTTATTGCTATATTGTTGTTTATTAAATGTGTAGGTACATCTTGTAATCTTATGAACTTGAATTAATGCTCACGTCTTTTGTTTAAGTACCTCTTTCTCATTTGCGTTCATAAATTTTACTGTGTAATCGGTTTTGGTATGTGCAAACCCTGGATTTTTTGGTAACCGGTTAAACATAATACCCTATTTTATATTCTAGAAAATTATATTCTGGAATTCAATTATCCTTTTATATCCCTATTCATTCGCACACAATACGTGCCTGCATAAAAATAATAATCACAATAGATCATAAATCATAGTATATAGATTATTGTGCACTCGTATCATCAAATCCGATAATCCGTAGGACCGTGCGTTTTAATATATATTTTCACGATGCCACCCCCTTATTCTGCCGCCCACTGTGCCATTAATAGCGCGATATTAATCCGTGTAATCACGTAATTGAAGGGCATTTTTACAATTTTTTACCTAATGCCAGGTCTGTCGTCAATTTAATTACGTATTCTTTGTTTGTTGTTACGTTCGTATCAGATTTTTGAGCAGTGGATTTTTGAAGATAGCGGCTGATTATAGGGTTTTTTTAAAATAAAAAAAATACAGCTTGTAGGTGTCATATTATAGGGGGCCTCTGGGTTCGCGGGTGCGTAGATTGGGGAATCTGCGTGCCCACACCGAGCGACCCACGAGAAGGCGCGCAGTCGGTCACGTGCCGCCGTGTGCACAGCACAGCGCACCGTGACCATTTTTGGGGATCCTTTACAATCCCCCGGGGTGTTGACCTCTTTACAGTCACCCTCTCCGAGATGTGCCTATAGGCGTGCGGCACCAGTGGGCGGCTCTAGTATGATCATACGAGGACATTGTGCCCCCCTAGGTGCCCAATGGTTTTAGCCGGTAGGAGTCCAACATCCCCTTCGTCCTTCTCCGCCACTGAGGAAGTTCATGTAGTATTTCCACCGGCTACAATAAAAAAAAGGTTTCCTATTGCAAGAGTCCGGCTAGGTCAGTACCACCGCATTGCCAGATATTCTCCGCTGCCAAAACCCTGCTGGTTTTGAAATTACTGGGCACAAGATACTCATCAACTAATGTCTAATAATGTCTGGAGGTGATGACGTAGTGTGGTGCCACGCAGGACTGGTCCTGGGTATGCTAGTTAGTTATCTAGTTATGGGACTGTGTGCGAGACTTAAATAAAATAAAATATATAGTAAATAAATAAATCCTTTATGACAGAAGTGATATTGAAGTATTCTACTATCGTTAAGAATTAAGGACTCGACGGGTCTATGCCTCCACCAATAATTACCAGACTTTTCTGTCTTTCGCTTTCTCCGTCCATAATTTGCCTGCCATTTCTACTACCTCTTTCCATTTGGGCTTCTTCGTGCAGTTGTTTTCTAATTCCATCTATCGTCCTCTAATCGTGCTAGATGGCCCGCCTATTTCCACTTCAGTGCCTGAGTGAGTGGAAGTCGTGGCGCTTACGACCACGCTAATGACTTGGTGGCATCGTCACTAGATTGCATAATAGATAAAATACACAAGCGAGTCAATTCCCTCACCCAATCAGGTAAGAAGGTAAACACTTATACTTATCCAAAAAATAAAATAAAATTCAAACTATGCTACTACTTTTAAGCTATGAGACACGAATAAATAACACACAAATATCAATATACTTTTTTAAACTAAGAGCAAAACATAAAAACACATTTTTTCCGAGAAATCAACCCATGTAAGGGCCTAAGGATGGGTAACAGCGTTCTTCGAGTTTACAACTCAACTGCGATCGCCAATTGTGGCGAATATGGCAAAACCTCCAATGATCACACAACACAAACCCAGATTGGTTATTGTGGCGATCTTTGGGTAGGCCTTATCCAGCAGTTGACGGGTTTCGGTCAAATTATGAACGTGCGCAATTCAGTTCTTTTTTATGACTTATTTAGAATTTAAAACTAGGGCATCATTGTTTCTGTGGCTTCCAGTCAGTGATTACTTCATTCAATATTTTCTTGTGTGAAAACACAAGAACAATGAACACTTCGGTTTCAAGTACGGCACATTTTGCCAATTATAATTACAACATCGATACTACATTTTTCTAAAGTAGGTACTTCAACTAAAAAGGTCACCGTTACTTCTAAGGCTGAACTTGCGAATTCTAAGACTTACGCTCTATGATAATGAAACAAATCTAAATTGGAAAAGCTATATTTGTTCTACCAAAAAAAAACTGCATAAATGTTGCCACCAGTGGCAGACGTTAATGGCACAGTGGCGGTAACTGCACGCACGCGACAGCACTCACAAGGCTCCCCTTGGATTTATAATAGAGAGAAATAAAATGTACTATCGATCGGCCGAGGGACTTGTAGGGCTGTGCTGCGAGAATGTGCAAAATTACACTGGGAATATTTTTATTTTTCTTATGGCAACCTGTGATAGAACGAAATATCTGTAAATAAAACATTCAAAGATGTTTTTATATTATTCACATTACCTACATCAAAACTAAGAGCTTTTAGGTGATAGAATATGAACTAACAACAAAATGAAGTTTAAATTACGTGTTTAGAGATCAGAGTATAAAAATAATGATAAACGCCTTCAGTAATAAGTACCATATTATAATGTAAAGATATTTCAAAATATTTTATTAAGAGGTCACTACAAAATAGATCTTACGGCAACTATATTACGAACATTCTTATTAGCATAATTAATTACCAATTATTTTAATACGCCTCATTAGAAAGACAACAATTTTTTTTTATAATAGGCAGCTTTATTAATTAATTGGGAATGTAAATACCATCATAAATATGAAGACAAAACCTGTATCATTACTAAAAAATCAAAGTTGCCGACCATGTCTTTAAATCTAAACGTGTATTTGATAAAATCTCCAATTGACTTGGTAGTTTTACTTGATCAAAATTTGTTTGCGGTTAATACATATGTTTTTCTAGTATAATTGTAATAATTTTACATTAATCAAAATAAATCTATAGAGCTAAAAACAAAAAACAAAAGCACCTAATGTACCGTATGAAATGTTCTTATCTACTTGTATAGGTATTCGAGAAAATCTCACAAGAATCTTTCTTTAAGAAGGTCTATACTTTATTTTTATCGTGTTATTTTGAAGCATAAAAATAGTAAGATGGAAACTTTTGGATGCAAGAAAAAAGTAAATAGGTAATATAAAAAATATAAATCTAATGTTTTTATTTATAGTTCATAAAACCTAAGACCAAGTATTTATAGACGGATAGTATTAAGCATAAACAAAAAATCTATTATCACCTCTTACGAGCACATGCGCAACGTCTTATGAAAGAAGCAGATGTCTATAGAGCATTGGTTACAATAAAATAAAATCGAATGGCACCGTTTCGTATTAAAGTAACAATCCACTTTCTGTTAAAACTGTTAGCGTCGTGTGTTAACCAGATGGTTTCAGGTAAATATAGCTGTAGGCGCCCAACGCTTCAAGACGTGCGCGAACAGTTAGTGCTTTCTGTTTTTTATCACACGTAATGCTCGCATCTAAACCAAAGGGATGGGCAGCAGCGTCCCTTCTATGAAACGGTAGCCATACTGCGCTTACCAACCCGCCTGCCAAGCGTGGTGAGTATTGGAAAGTACCCCCCAAAATGACGACACAGCTGTGAAAATCTATGGGGGAGGCCTTTGTTCAGCAGTGGACGTATAAATGGCCGATATGATGAATGCTCGCATTGATAAAAAAAGCTACGTTTTATGGACCGTAATCGACAAAATTACAACGGGTTTAAGGGACATAGTAAAGAAAACTGATACCATGGATTTAGTAGGTACATGATTCTGGAACCATTCAGCATTACAATTTTGCGTCGGTCCTTTCACGAATTTTCAGATTTTGTGTCCAGTTTTTTTAACTGACTTCAGTATAAAATAATTATTGTGGTCTATTCTAGCGATATTTTGTATAAAACCAAAAAACTATTTATTTTCACATAACATAAATAAAAACGAAACCACTTTTGTTTTGCTACTGCGAGCGATGACCTCAGCCGTGAGCTGTAAATAATAATAATTTCGTAGCACAATAATCACGTAGTGTAATGATCGCGTGGTTTACGATACATTGCGTGCTCAAAACTGATAAAAAGTGTAATCTATTATTTCCGAGATAAATGACTTTCCTATTTTTAGTATAGGTCTAAGTGTTAGCTCTTCCCAAACATTTAGGTACGTTGTCACTCATATCTATACAAATAAATAAAATTGAAGTGTCTGTTTGTAATGTCAAAATAACAGCTTTTTACTAAATGCATATAAAAGTATATACGGTACCTATAACAAAAAAACAATTTTTACATTTTTTGTCTGTGTGTTTGTTCCGGGTAATCTCCGAAACGGCTGGACCGAATTTGATGGGACTTTCTCTGGCAGACTCTCTAGCTGACGTTATAAGGAATAACTTAGGCTACTTTTATTTTAGAAAAATATTTAGGGTTCCGCGCGAAAACAATAAAACCCTTGAAATCCAACATATATATTCTATGTCAAGTGTGTCTATGTCGAAGTACTACAAATTTCTTTTAAATTAAACGCGGGTGAAACCGCGGGTCCCAGCTAGTTCCTTATAATAAAGTAAGGGCCGGCTTAGTGGCAGCCCTGGCACGCGCGGCTCATGATCGCGCGGTTCGCACGGCCTGTTTATATTACTGCCAGCAATTGCCATTTTTTTGGCGTTAGAACCAATGAATCAGAACGCTCACTATAATGCGAGTAATCGCTTGAATCCGTTTCATTTCTATTAGATTATTTCTAGTGATGACCAGTGAATTATGTGTTTTGTATTTTTATTGTTCAGCGAGATTGGATCTAGTAAATATTAGTTTGAACAAAATATAAGTTTATATGAAAATATTATTAGTGTACTTGTTCAATGTTTTCAACAAAGCATTTTGTATTGTATATTTTGTTTAAATAAACATGTAAAAGCTTAAATTACGATATCAGCAGAACTTATATATTGTTTACAAACCTAACCGGTAGATAGGCTTAATTATGCGAATAATGATAGTCTAGTGGTTGAACTCTTGCCTTCCATACAGTTCGCTCTGAGTTCGATCCCGGCCCGTACCTCTTGATTTTTCGGATCCATATGCGGATCAGAATTTGATTATGACTTGTGTTAAGGGCGAAGGTAAAGATTGTGAGGAAACCTGCACATCTGAGAGGGCACCAACATGTTCTCAACGGTGTGTGTAGTCTGGTAGGCCAGCGTGGTGGACTAAGGCCTAACATTTTCACATCATAAGAAAAAGCCCGTGCCCAGCAGTGGGACAGTAATAGGCTGATTACGTAACTACAATGTAATGACCAGATAACAAACATTTTGAAATAAATTATTAAGACTATTTATTGATACTATGTACTTTGCCGAGTTTCTCTATACAGTGAATATTCTTGAAACACAAAAAGTAAAACGTATCCAGTTATATATCAACGAAATCTAATTAACCATGTAAAACAATAATCGTACAGATGTGAATCATATACGCGTCATCCCGAGAACCATCCCGAAGGGAGATAGTCTATGCGTCCCTTAATAAAGGCCCTATTGTCCTCCCCCTGTATTTATTTCAGAGATAGATAATCTTTTATTATTCGTAGTCACAATTTATGGTTGGACGTCGAATTTCATTTGTCATTGACGGTCTTTGAAAGCGCCCTATTGTACTCCATTCTCGTCGAAGGTAATCGATAGCGGACTATTTTGATACCATAGTCGATCGATTCAGTTAGTTTCGTAATTTTTAGTGGCTATTTTTGTTGCTTTTCATTTGCAACGTGCCTAATGTGATCGCAACGTGACGTGGGTATTGTGTGATATTAGTGGGTCAATTCATCATCCTCATCATCATCATATCAGCCAAAGGACGTCCACTGCTGAACAAAGGCCTCGCCACAGACTTCCACAATTGCATCATCATTTTAGGGGGTTGATGAAACTGCTGTTCCACAGAAGGGACGCTGCTGCCCATCACTATTACTTACAGTTCCTTAGTCGCCGACATCTAGGGAGGAGATAGAGTGGTCATCATTCATCATTGCAGCCGAATAAAGTGGCCAATGATCGCCACAATGACCGGTCTGGGTGTGTTGTTGGCATGCGGGTTGGCGATCGCAGTTGAGGTGTTAATGTAGGTACTGTACGGATGTTGCTGCCCATTCTGCGGCAAATATCATATCATAATCTGCTTTTACGACACCCACGGGATGAGATGGAGTGGTGCTATATTATTTATCTGAACGCCACAAGGAATTAACGACTCCCAGCGATCTTCACCAGGTCCTCTATCGTTCGAGGTCGTCCCAAGCTACGTTTTCCTGTGCGCGGTCTCCACTCGAAAACCTTTTTGCTCCAACAGCTATCAATTCTACGATTTCAGATCTACTCATTTCTGATCCGATCTCGTGGAGAAATACCAAGTTTAGAGCCTCCATAACTCGTTGAGTGGATTGGCACATCACCGGAATTATCAATAATTTATAGGTAATGTTAAAGAATAATGAATAAACGGGTATACAAGCGTGAAATCACACCCAATATTTCCCAATACTTCAAAAGGGAAGGAAGTGTTTTCTTAATAGTTACCATCAGCGCCTTTAACTACCATTACGAACTTTCACAGGTAGCTGTCAATGGTAATTTAACTTCGTTACCAAATCAACGGTTCATTCTTAAGTATACGTTCGTTTATTTCCGACTTTTACGACTCAAAAACGATTTATCGATAAACCAGTTGTTTTCGATGTGTCGATACCATATAGCCGGGGAGAAAAGTGGATTGCCTGATTAATATAATCAATATGAATGTTGTTTTGTTTGATTTCAATATGTCGTGAACTATAACGTTTATGTTTTCAATAGAATTCGAAGTCACGATCAGCAATTTTTTTTATTGGCATCGGGATATCCTTATTGCCTTCCTTTGCGCTAGAGATAGAGATGGCGGAGGAGCGTGTCTATGGCTAGGGGTGCGGGATTCGCTCGTGTATTCACCGTTCGCCGGGCTAGTCTCGGTCCGTCACTTGGTCTCTGTACAGCCTTGCCAGGCGTACATTGCTCTCAGAGAGGCGTGCGCAAAACAGCGAGCCGTTTTGGGCCTGCTTCTGTTCGGGCGATGGACTCCCAGTTCGTAGCCTGCAGGTTAGAATAATAATACCTAGAAGGATAGTCAGTACGCGCAATGCGTAACCATTTGAACGATGATGGATATGACACCGTTCTACCTGTTAGTGCTGTAATTTTTTTTAGGAACGCTGTGTCCGAATATTAATTAATTCTAACGACGAATTTTGAATGACGTTATCTATGCGCTTGTGTGTGTGACAGCGAAAGTGAACATGTACCTACGCTGCTTATGCACGCATGTATAATTTCTAGGTTATGCATTTATGACATCGGTCTCTAAAAGCGTCCTAAAACTTTATACTACTTTAAGTATACTTGTATCCAGCATATCGTAAAACGGATTCGCGCGGTAATTGATCACACCGTATACGGTCACTGCTGGACAAAGATTGAATATGATGTGATGGTATGAAACCGTGTGGTGTCCGGATTAAGAATATAGCACCACTCCATCTCCTCCCGTGGATGTTGTAAAAGGCGACTAAGGGAATCCAAACCCAGAGGGATGGGCAGCAGCGTCCCTTCTGAGAAACGGTCGCCATACTGCGCTCACCAACCCGTCTGCCAAGCTGAGTATTGGCAAATACCCCCCAAAATGATGACACAGTTGTGAAAATCTATGGGAGAGGCCTTTGTTCAGCAGTGGACGTATAACTGGCTGATACGATGAGGTATCAGCCCAGGGAGATTCTGTTAGTGCGGTGTAATGCTGACAAAACGTGCACCTCACCCTCAGCCAAAGGAAAGGACACTGTAGGGTTTTAGCCGGTAGGAGTCCCGATGCCCCTCCGCCCTTCCCAAGGCGAAGGAAGTCCATGAGAAAATCCCACTACAAAAAACGGAAATTCTGCTACATAAATAATGTCTTAGTCGCATTTTACCTCACCTACAGGAATAGTGGCCTCATCTGATACCTCACAGCACATGTTACTTTGTTTACTCATACTAACTGCGAACACAGATAAGTCATGATTATGGTAAGATATGTCGATTGCCCACTGCAGAACAAAGGCCTTCCCCAGAGATATCCCCAATTGTATCGTCATTTTGGAGGGACTTTGCCAGTTCGCATCACGCCTTACAGGCGGGTTCCTGAGCGCAGAATGGCTGCTGTTCCACAGAATGTACGCTGCTGACCCACGGGAGTAGATAACGTGGTGCTATTCTTAATCTGACACCACACGAAAAAGAACGAGAAATCGTTTCTTACAAATATTATAAATGTGGATGTTTTTGTTTGTCATTCACTCTCAAATGGTTTCAAGTGAAATTTGGCAGAGAGGTAAATTAAATCATGGAATATGATATAAGATACGTTCTATTTAGTTACCAAATTTCCTCAAGGGTTTCAAACAAGTTCCCTCGCGGATGTAGTTGAGGGCACCGACTAAATTTAAAATAAAATACGTGGTCATAACTTTTGTACACATCTGTACATTCTACGATTTAAAATGCCATAATTGATTTCGCAATCTTAGGAATTATGTAGTTATTGTGTTCTGCATAATCAATTCATTTAACTAATAGCCAATAGCCTACTTTTATGGGTTCTTAGCTCTCAAACTATAGTAAAGTTAGCTATAGCAAGAAAATTGCTTTTTAAATGTAAACTTATATTTAGCGTCTTCTTTCGAATAGTAACCATACTTCACTCATCAACCCGCCTGCCAAGCGAGGTGAGTACTGGTAAATTCCCCCCAAAATAACGACACAAAAGTGGAAATTTATAGGGCCTTCCCTATATATAGGCTTTGTTCAGCAGTGGACATTCTCTGGCTGATGATGACCAATGCGAACAAGTCGTTGAAGTGTCATAAATAAAGCTATTTATAAATGTATTTTTTTATGAAAAGTGGTAAAATCAGTACCTAATTATCAATTTTGAATATGGTTATCCTTGTTCAATAGCCTTAGCTTATAATCCCATACAGATACGTCCAACTCCGGGTAAACGAAACATTAGATTTTGAATACCAGCAATAACTTCTTACCGATAATTTCCCCCTAAGCCTCCATAAAAATACTATACACACGCAATTTTCACGTCGTTCAAACAATCTAAAAATTCTAAATCAATCGAAATCAACAATGGAGTCTTTAATCAACTATTGTTAATAGGAATTTATTGCTCATTAAAGGGTCTTATGAAGTAAGGACCATTCGCAGTGGCCATAAATACAAGGAACGATAGCCAATTAGACCGAAACGCTTTTCTATTGCCTACGCGATCTATGTGTGAGTGAAAGAATTGATTTCTCACTTCCATTTTGTAGTGTTTAAATCGTCGTAGTTTTGTTTTGTTGAATAGCAGCTTTACTCTGGATTTAAAATATGAATTTCATTCCCATTATGTGTGTATTAACCATTGTGTCAGACTTTGCTTGCCGCGTTCCAGGGTGTAGATTTCCTATGGAGAAGAACGGAAAGAAACCATGGTTAGGAACTCTTTTTTTAATCAAATGTTCAAATGTTTTAGACTGCATCGTTCTCGAAATAAAGGTTATGTGAGGACAATGTAGGAGAACAAAGTCTAAACTAACCAAAAAGTCTACACTAAACAAGCCTGATTTTAATATTTATTGAAGTTTATGATCATATTGTCATGGCAGCATCAAGCTGACCAATCCCAACAGACGAAACTCGTTCACGAGCATGCCGCATGCATCCGTCGCTCAGCTCAGCCATGTTTTAGGCCAAATTGCGATCCGATACACGACACTACCATTAGCAGCACATTTGAGTGAGCATGACATATCTAAACTGCCATACAACTACCACGTCTATTAAACAAAATAAAATGTATGTGCAGGTATGATTTTAACCTAACCTATTTAGTATTTAATTGATAATATAGTGTATGACTATGAAATAACCCAAAGGATGGGCAGCAGCGTCCTTCAAGTATGCTATCGCCAACCCGCTTGCCACGCCAAGCGTGGCGGTAATAGCAAAACCCCCCAATGAGCAACAAACGCACACAACACAAATCTAGATCGGCCGTTATGGCGATTTTGATAAAGAAGTTAGTTAGACCAAATTTTTCTACCAAGTTATATCATTATGGCAATGTTTTGGTCTGCGGGGTCCTGTGTGGGGTTTACCGCAGTGGACATTGTCATGCCGACATGCATATAACGAAATTGTCGTTGTTTAAATCTTTGTAATAGGCCTTTATACAGCGGTGGATGTCGTTAGGCTAATGATAATGATGGTGGAACATTAAGTTGTAATGGTGCAATCATAAAGATCAATATCCAGCAGAGAATAGTTACTAGCTGAAGAAGAAGGAGAAGTTTTCAAGTTATATCTGCTCCGAATAACTAAATGTATGACACAAGTCTGCCCTGAAGATCTGAAGGTGTTTGACGTTAGAAATACCATTTGTATCGAGAGTCGGCTCCAGGTAGCCTCGTAGGACACTGTCCTGTGTACCCGTGCGACCGTTATAGAGTCTACGCTAGAGACCGTGTATTTTGTCCCGGCTGTCAGGCGACCCCTACCCCTCCGTAGAGACGGTGAACTTGTTCGCTCGGTCCCTCGAGATTGGGCAACAGCCGGTATAATGCACCCAGTACCCTTTCGACACGGGGGACGAGGCGCGCGAAGTGCTCTTCAAAGCCCCAACGACTGTCCAATGTGAGCCCCAGGTACTTCATATACTGGCCCACCCAGATGATGACAGTGCAGTTCTAAACCAACCTTCCTCAGATCTGGATATGGAGGCCGACAATCGAACAATTAAATCCAAAATATGCCCGGGTTTAAATTGTTCTAATGTTTGTAGGCGCACAAACGAAATATTTAATTACATTTAACGCAAACTAGCATTTAAGACAATATCGAGTTAAAATTAATCCCTAATCATACCAGTAACAAGCACGTATCTATTGACGCTCAACTATTCCAAAATCCACCAACACATCACACAACATTTTAATACAAATGTTATGGCTTATTACGGCAGTTCCAGCGTTACCAACTGGTTAACGACAAATACTATTGAAATTGTTTGAATTGCCCGAATGTTCGTGATATTGGCGCCGTGTTTGTTTGAATCTAATAGATTTTAGCGTGGTTGTTTTGGATATAATTACGGAAATTGGATAGGGTTTCCCCTATTTGCGGCAATGTGTTGTGAGCCAGTTGTTCTCGCCGATCGGTAACTGACTAGTGGGGTTAAGCAATGCTCGGTGCGGTCAGTGAATGGATGGGTGACCACTTACGGTTGGTGCAGTGGCTGATACAGTTGGCTGCTGCGCACTAGGTCGCGGGTTCGATTCCCGCACGAAACAAATATTTGTATGATCTGCAGGTAGTTGTTTCGGGTCTGGGTGTATTGTATGTGGAATTTGTGTCTGTAAACGCACACACGACAAAGGAGAAATCCTAGTGTGCGGCAACGTTTTACATACTTAAAAAAAAAATGAACTTAGCCTCTCCATGCTTCGTAGAACACGTAAATTAGCTCCCGGTTTATCATTTAAGTCGTTAAGCCAAGTCGGAGGCCGTTGGGCGGCTTTAACAACTCTGACATAAGGTTGGCCATTGACCACACGAAAGAATGAAAGTAACTAAGTTGTCGCATCAAATATTGACACACAAACACGATTTTACTTTATGTATGTATATTTCAACCTAGCTATTCAGGCATAACCCGGGGTTTTGTCCAATCTGTTCAGCTCTATAAATGTCAAAGAAAAGATCAATTTCTTTTCGAGTCCCTCGAGATGTATATCTTGTTGGGCTTGTGCTGTGCCTGCTCTTTAGGCAGGCAATATGAAACGTGTATGTAACACAGGCTAAGATTTGTTTAACAGGCTACCCATAATGGTAAATCTCTACCTATAGGTAGGCAAATGCGCTAGTGGATCTCGCACACTCAGCGACAGGTAGGTCGAAGGAACATCGAACGGTTCTGGCCGGAGTCCGGTACGTCCAGCCTTTCTCCCAGATGGCAGAACTCCATGACCCCCCAAATACAAAATAGATAATCTGTATACAGCTATTTAAAGTCACTTTTTCTTTACTCGCGGCAAGTTACAGTCTCGAAGTTCAAAAGCCAACCAAAGACAAAACCAGCGAATTTTTGCCCGTATCACTGTCATAGCTATATTTCATAACATTATCGCTAATGTAAGCCGCGTGGGTTCGTTTGCTTGCCCTCCTTTGCTTCCGCCTAGTATTGTGTAGACGCTACACTCCACTGCCTTTGCCTCCTATAAGCTTCTGCGTCACCAATAGGGCTGAACGAAAAAAATATATAGAAAATATTTATAATACTGTATTTTTCAAGCGTTGGTTGTGTTGTTGCAAAAAGTAAGTCTTATTGTATACTAGCTTCTGCGTCCCCGCGGTTTCACCCGCCGCTTAATTTTGAAATATAGAAATTAAATTAATTGGAATGATAGTGGCGCCATCTGTCAAAGATTGGTCGTACCAACTCAGAAACCTTTGTGGGCTCATGCACAACACTTTGCTCAAGATGGGTCAAATGCATAGTTTACGATTATATAAGTGACATACACACAAACATTCATTTATATATATATAGATTAATTTAATTTACTTGTTATGTATAACGGTGTTTCTTGATTGCGTATTCTTGATTGTAATCGATAAAGAAGTGCGTGATCATAATAGGGTTGAGCTACACCATGACTGATTTATCCTTGCCGTCTGTCGGAACAGGTCATCCTAAAATGGCTATGGATCTTTCTTCAAAAGGCCATTCCAGACTTTGCCCTACTTTTTTCTCACGTAATATTGTATCTAATTATGTCTGGACTTTAAAATAGAAAACTTTAATTTTGCTTCGACGTTTCTTCTCAGAGGCAGTCAGTAAGAAATGCCAGTTTCATACAATTTTTTGGCGAGTGAGTGTTTCTTGAAACCCACATGGTATATAAAGATCATTTCATTGTATTACTAAAAAATCCTGCATTTATTTTGTATCTTAGTCATTGGGCATGCCGTCTTTGATTATAACGCTAACGATTAGTGTTTTCGACCAAGGTACTCTAAACCAGAGAGAATGGTTATAGGTAGCAGCGTCCTTTCTGTGGAATTAACAATTCAGCGATCACTAACCCGCCTGCCAAGCGTAGTTAGTACTGGAAAATTCCCCCTAAAATGACGAAACAAGGATATGAGGGAGGCTTTGGCCTTTGTTCAGCAGTGCACGTTCTTTGGGCTACAATTAAAGAAACATATTCCTTAGAAATTAACTTATAAGAACATGAATATATGGATAGACAGTTAAGTACATTTTTAAACAACCAAAAACAAAATCACATTCGCAACAACAGAAACTCGTCTAGCATACCAAAAAAGGAAAGTGCCAACCCTAACTCTGCGTATGTTGTTTCACACATAAATCCGGAGTTACCAGGCGGGTCGGCAAAGGTGTTTGATTTAGTACGCCACGAGAATAATATTGCATTCCCCTGTTTTACCTGTATTCTGCTCACTCATGATTTATACAAACGTTTTTTGGGTGCGAATGTACGCCGTAAATATGATTTTTGGGCTAGACTTCGTGAGTTTATAGGCTTGTATATTCAGGAGAGTTTCTGATATGTAAGATTGTTGGTTAGAAGATTGGAAAGTTTCAAGCCTGTATTTATCATAACTTATACGCTTTGCGTGTAGGCTGGGAGCCATTTTCGTAAATTACGCCTCGCCGGTTAAAGGGTAAATCCCCACTTAAGTTGTAATTAACATTTTTGTTATATTAAAGCTGTCAGTCCAGGCTTTGTAGGCAATATCATTGTCGAAAGCGCATGATATAGATATCTCTGATTCTAAAAACATTTTATAAAATGATTTAAATATCACATCGTTCAACTTTGACATTAATCATAAGCCAAACACTGATTTACATTTTACACCAAATTTTAATTTAACACTCGGTGTCAATATACCTACTTATTATTTTATATTTTAGCGTAATACTTAATTTATAAATATTATTGTGTATACTTTAATTGGGGAGTACACGTGTCAAAAAATTTAGTCGTGTATGTGATTTCTTTGTGTAGGTATATCATTTGTTGGTGGAAATAAACTAGCAGTGCCCCGCGGTTTTACCCGCCGTTCAATTTAAAATACTTCTGATTATTTATCCTCTCGCGTGTCAATTGCCGGCAGCCGTGTCACAATAGATTTTTAATTGTGTCTCGTTTTACGACACGCAATAAGTTATAAATAATTTACACTACTTCGGCATAGACATGCACAGTTCGGCTCTTCTCGGCAATGCTCGGTTCTCGTCGGTGACCCACTGCGTCGCATCGCCCGCAAGTGCTAGTACTTCATTTTCACTTAGCGTTCTGTCTGTCATTTTTTCTTTTTGTTCGGCTCCTTGGGGTCGTGGCCTGATGTTAAATAGCTTATAACCTTCCTCAAGATTTGAGCTATTAAAAGCAAAAAGATTTTTTCTGATCCGACTGGTAGTACCAGAGATTAGCGCGTTCAAACAAACAAACAAACCCTTCAGCTTTGTTAAATTAGTATTATAGATAAACCTACACAATATACAAGCAAGTAAGCAATCATCAAGATATTTCTGTGATCATGACAATCTAATAGTTCCAAGAAAAAGGCATAGATAATATAAGTACTAAATATATTACATTAATGGCTACATAAATGTTCTCATTTCGTTTCATATGTCCCAGTCTACGCAGTGCAAAATTACTTGCAACTAGAGTGTCCAATACTCGTGTTCTAAATGAAACTTGAGACTTTCCTCATACACAGCCCCTTAGATATAATTGGAGAAAATTGCTAAATTCAACTTGACAAGAGGCATGCTGATTGTATTATGAAGTTATCGGTGCACAGGTGTATGGTGCTGCCCATCCCCTTAGTTCCCCTGGGCTTTTGAAACGGTTTCCCCCTCGTAAGCGGAAAAGACGTGGTAAATATATGTCTTCAGAAAATCGGAAACTAGCTCTACCCAGGGAAGAACCGTGTCGTGGATCAGAAGGTCGTGTGGAGATCAAAATTAAATAATGTTGCCCAAAGACCATAGAGAAGCAAAAGGAGAAGAGTGGACTATTTTTTAACAAAAACCACATCATCATTTCAGTCGAAAAGCTTCCACCTGCTGGACAAAGATCGCCACAACAACCGGTATGGGTTTGTGTTGTGTGCTCATTGGGGGGTTTTGTCATAATCGCCACGCTTGACAGACGGGTCGGCGATCGCAGCTAGGTTATAAAAGTAGTCGAAGGACGCTGCTGCCCATCCTCCGGCTAATCAGTCGCCTTTTACGATACCCAAGGGAAGAAGGGGTGGTGATATTCTTAGTCGGCACCACAAGGCGAGCCACACGAACCACATTATAACGGCCCAATCATAGAGTATCAAAATCTCTACCTTAACTTCTCATAACTTCTGAATGAAGGCATTGACAAAATGCCATACTGCATTTTTTCTTAACAATGCAATCACAAGAAAATAATACTACATTGCAAGTTCGGTCTCGATTACGTTTAATTCCGCCAACATGACTTCATCAAACATGTTACGAAAGTAATCAGATATTATACATTGGTAAAACAATGGGTGGTCCATACGTTGTTTTTAATTACGAAATAGCTAATGATTGCTCGTACCACTGAATCAGTGAGATCGTATTCAAAGAAATGTGTTTTGGTGTTTAATTTCTTGAGTTAGTGAATTCTTTTATGGTGTCAGCAAACAAGTCGGTTTAAGTTCCTGGTATGTTTGGGTATTACAAACTTGAGTAGGTACTTAAGTTAGCTCATGGTTAACCTACCGCGCGAATATATCGAGCTACCAACGAGATTATTCGACTTTATTGAGGTCTTATCTTATGGAGATAATTATTTATTTATTTATTTGTACTTAATGTACACTAGTGTACAAAGGCGGTCTTAATGCCATCGGCATTTTCTGCCAGACGACCTTTTGGTGATGCAGAGAAGAATAAGGTAGATGCCCCAGCAAAATATGAAAGAAAAGTATAGATGCGAAGACATATTATACAAATACATAGACGTACATAAACATTACATGTATAAAAATATATTTATATACACGAAATAAACACATACATATTATATCATAAATATACACAGATGAAAAAAAACAGAGATGAGATGAACGTCTTTTTGAAAAGGTATTTTCGTAATTTAGTTTTAAAGTTGTTCCGATTGTTAGCCATCCTGATTTCAAGGGGGAGCGCATTCCACAATAGAACAGATTGGACGAAGAAGGTAGAATGAATAAAGCCAGAGTTATGAGTGGAACATTGAAGAAGACGATAATTACTAGAAGAATACGAAGATATTTATTGTGGTTGGAACAAAGATACTGGAAGTGAGAAGATAAATAAGAAGGAGAATTAGGAGAGTATAATATAGAAAACAGGGTGGTCAGTGCTCTCATATTTCTGCGCTGGCGAATTATGGGGTAGGATGGATTGGAGCGCTAGGGGTTTTAGCCGATTCGGCCTATCCCAGGGCGGAAGAAGTTCGTGAGAATTTCCCCACAACAAAAGCGCTAACCAAAATGTTGATGGCGATCTACTAGTAAGGACAAAACAAAATTTCCGTGTATAAGTGAGTCAGAAATTTCCTAGTCAAAATGTTCAAGAGCAAAAGTCAATCTACTTTGACAGACCATCACACCGGACTAACTTGTCTGACTACACTCCTAAAGTATTCATTTAACTGAGAATTAAATGCCTAATTTCCCATTAGCCTCTTTTTTACTTATCTCTCTTATATTATATCCTCATCTCTCTTATATATGTCCCCTTTTACAACTTGTTTTGCAGCACTTCAACTATTTGGGTTGAAATAGGCCAACCTTTTCTTCCTACCAATGCCTTAAGAAGAGACCACGGTATTTACGAGGAAGATGTCTATGCATGACATCCGAATGTAATCACCAAACTGCCGACAGTGTCCGAACTGTAGTGATTACATAATAATCCCTTGATTCGGCCAGAGCATGCTCATAAACAATGGACGTTTAGTCGTTACCAATCATATTTTAACGTTATAATTTAACTGCTCACAAATTTTAATTATGGGCTTGATTTATGTGGCGAGCTCCCGCCTTTAAGTCGCTACTTGTACCTCTACATAAATTAAAACAGACTTAGAATATTACCCAGTAGCTCCTCATTTTAGTTGAGTTATAACATCCTGGACCTAATCACCACCCTGTGATTTTCATTCATTTTTATTTTGTAGGCGCTCAACCCATCTCAATAGCGATAGCCAATCCGCCTTCCAAGCGTGGCAATTATGGCAAAACCCAATGAGCACACAACATACCCAGACCGGTCGTTGTGGCGATATTTAGGGGAGGCTTGTGTCCAGCAGTGGATTTCATTCGGCTGAAGTGATGAGGCGGGCATAGCCTGTTGTAGTCACTGATCGGAAAACGATCGGAGAGGTTAAGCCATGCTTGACGCGGTCAGTCCGTGGATGGGTGCCCGCATAGTGGTATAGGGAACAAGGTGTGGTGTTCCTCCACAGAAAAGGGAGGATCCTCTAGCCAGGCGGATGGTATGCCTGGCTGGCCGAAGCCCAACGGTTGATGTTGGGCGAATGTAAATATGCAGCGTTGCGCGAATACTTTACAAGTGTGATTCAGGATTATTTGATGTCATCGGAGAGTTGCAATTAATAGTCAAATAGATGTCGTTGTAAGTTGCAGTTGTATGCTGGCGATGTAGGTGTTGCCACAGTGGTATTCTGGTATTCAAAACTGAGCGTCTCCGTGCTTCGGAGGAAACTTTAAATCGTCGGTCCCGCTTGTTGTCATTAGACAGCAGTCGTTAAGCCAAGTTGGAGACTTTAGCGGCTAACCTCACGAAAAGAAGATTCCTTTGTACAGATAGGGTTACTTTCCTATCCATTATCATAGTGCAGTTTTATTGATGGAGGCTTCATAATTTATAAAGTAAAACAAGCAGACAAGGTTCTATACTGGAGACCACACACCGGAAAAAACAATGTGGGACGGCCTCCAACGAGATGACCTGGTGAAGGAATGCGAGACATTGGATGCGAGCGGCACTTAACCAGTACCTAGTTGTGACCACGTTTGGGCCGCCGTCTTCCCGGGGATAGCTCGTTGAGAGCACGCCGACTCCCCAATCTAAGCGCCCGCGACCCCCGAGGCCCCCCACCATGTAGATATATATCTTTATCCTAGCTATCCAAGCATTCGTTCATATAATTGTATTTATTAATCAGCCGTGAGGTGCCGGTTACGAATAGAACCAACCCATCTCATGCCGTGGGTATCGTAAACGGTGACTATTGAATTAGCTGTGACGCCTGTGTCTGGCAGTGGACTAGTCGGCAGCAATGATGATGATGATTTATTTAAGCAACAACGTAAACTGTTATAAAAAAATCCAAAATGGCGGCAACGAAATTAGTTAATCCGTCACGAACACATAAATTAAAATCATACAAACTTAATCCATATTTTAACGAGGAGGATTTCCGTACGATAATATTTGCATAGTATTCATGAAATAACAGGATACCAACGCTGTTATAATGTATTACACATAATCGTTTATGTATTACATGGAGAGATACATATGGAAGCTTTAATTCATAGCCCGATGTATTCAATAATAAATATTAGCTGTACAAGTTTGATGCGGATTCACGCTTAAATTCAGTAATATTTTGAAAGCTATGTTTATATTGAATTTCACACTTATTTTAACAAAGCAAACATGAAAAATATGGCGTTTATTTTAGAGCAGGCACGTATATCGATTGACTTATCCGATTAATTCGATATTCGAATCGGTAGATCATTAATTTCGATAGTTTGATATAAGCTTTCCATCACGCACTGTGTTCGGATTCCCGAGTGGTTTCAGGCAAAGAATAGAGCAGCACTCTCTCCTTGGGTCTCGTAAAAGCGACAAAGAGTTGAAATAGCTTACGGAAATTATTTTTGTTTATTTCATTCATTCTATGTAACTACGTGCAGCATTCGTACGTGCCGTATACATACGTGCAACGTGCAACCCTAGCACATAAAATTATATTTATTATTGCACAGACATATGAATTATAAATTAAAACAATATTTTATGTTCAACCCCATCCATATATACCATTGTCAAAACTCTCACACTGTTAGATCTTTCCAAATTGCCAGTACCAACATGTTCATATTTTATGTTGAGTGCAGTCTCAGAAGATGACGTTAAAAAATCTATTCTTGCTATCTCATCTTCAGCTGTCGGTAATGACAATCTGTGTTCGAGAATGATTAGCCTCCTCCTTCCAACATTACTCCCTATCCTAACTCACATTTTTAACCATTCACTAACTTCCGGCTGTTTTCCCTCGGTCTGGAAAAAGTCTCATATAATTCCATTACCCAAAACAAACAATCCTACACTGTTATCCCATTATAGACCCATCTCTATCCTTCCTTTTCTTTCTAAAGTTCTCGAGCACATTGTTCATCGTCAAATTTCTTTGTTTTTGACGTCTAACTCTCTTATTTCCCCCTATCAGTCTGGCTTCCGTCCAGGTCACAGTACTGTTACTGCACTCCTGAAAGTCACTGACGACATTCGATGGGCGATGGAAAGTAAATCCCTTTCTGTACTTGTACTTCTTGATTTTAGCAGTGCCTTCAACTCGGTCGATTTCGATATCCTACTTGGCATCCTTCAATCTATAAATTTTTCCCCTACTAGTTTAGCATGGGTTAATTCTTATCTTCGGGGCCGCTCTCAGTGCATTCGACTGGAAGAGGCCTCCTCTGACTGGTGTGAACTTACTGCGGGTGTGCCTCAGGGTGGCGTCCTTTCTCCTCTTCTTTTCTCAATTTTCATTAACTCGGTAACAAGAGTGATCTCTTCTAATTTCCATCTGTATGCAGACGATTTGCAGCTTTATCGACATTTTATGGTGGCTGATGCCGGTTCTGCCATTGCTGCTATGAATAGTGACCTGGATTGTATCACCAAGTGGGCTAAGTGTTACGGCTTACAACTCAATCCCGCTAAAACTCAGGCCATGATTATAGGCAGTCGGTTTATGCGAAATGCACTTGACATAGCATCCTTGCAACCCTTATGTATAAACGGTGTCCAAATACAATATACTGAAACCGCTAAGGACCTAGGAGTCATAATTGACTCAAACCTCACGTGGCGTGCTCATGTCAGCGAGGTCAGCCGTAAGGTGCATTTCTCCATTCATTTACTGAAATGCCTCCAGAGCTTCCTGCCCTTGAAGACTAAAATTTCTCTCGCTCAAACACTAATTCAGCCGAGTATCGATTACGCAGACGCCTGCTACTTGGATGCAAATGAGGAGATTTTAAACAAGCTTGAGCGCTTGCAAAATCAATGTATTCGATTTGTTTTTGGTCTTAGGAAGTATGACCATGTCTCTCACTTCCGCAAGCAGCTTAAGTGGCTCCCAATCCGCCTTCGCAGGAACAGTCGAGTTTTATGTCTCCTTTTTAACATCCTGCACAACCCCTTATATCCCTCTTACTTGCGAGAGCGTTTCTCCTTTGTTCACCCATCTGACGCCCCGTGCAGATCCCACCTCAAAACGCTTCTTAAATTCCTACCTCATAAAACTGATTTTTATTCATATTCTTTCTCTATCCATGCAGTAAGATTGTGGAACTCACTTCCGCATAACATTCGCGACTCGAAAACTATTTCTGTCTTTAAAAGACGCGTAAAAGAGCATTATCTTTCCTCCTAATTTATGTTGAATATAAGAATATTTTTGTATCTATATTATGTTATTATGTATATATTAACTATTTATGTGTATGTATATTGTACTATTTTATTTATGTGTATGTACTATTTTATTTATCGTATCGTTGTTTAACTATGTATTATATATAGTTCTTAAGTTTAAGATATTCGCAATATATCATGTTATTTCTCCTCTTCTACCTTTACACACTGTTGTCTACGCTTTAAAACTCTCGTCTCCTATCGCAGGTCTGATGGCAGAAATTTCTTTTTGAAATAAGCAGTACCTTTGTACTCAAGTGTCAATATATATTGTAACCACCAATTTACTCTGTGTGTACATAAATTATAAAATAAATAATAAATAAATAAATATATCACTATATATATCACATTTGTTCATAATAAGTACTTTTTTAATCCTGTGGAAATCCTTATGGACTTCCTTCGCATTGTAGCGGACGGAGGGGTATGCCGACTTTTGCCGGCTAAAATCCCACGGTGTCCTTCCACTTACCTCTGGCTGGGGGTGAGGTGCACGCTCTGTCAGCATTAGACCTCACCCCCGGCAGGTGTCGGCCCGTTTTGACAGGCCCCGTCTCTATGCGACCTGGCTAGCCGCACCTTTCTTCAGAGAGGCGTGCGCACCCGAAACATCATACGTGCAATACACAATTAAGTACACGTTTGTGTAGTGGAACATAAATGCATGCACGGTAAATATATATAAAGTAAAAAACGACTCCTACAGAATTAATGAAATAAACGCGATATATTTCCGTAAGCTAATTTCGATTCAATGGCAGCTATTAGCGTAAACTTAAGAAAATATTCGGCAACTAAGGGTTGATATTCAGAGGATGGGCAGCGGCATCCTACCATGTGCTAGTAACATAATGATTATAACAATCACCGTACATTATAGACATCACTGGTAGGACCATGTTCAGCAGTGGACGATTTCAGGCTGATAAGTGTGTGGCTATACCCATAGTGGTCTTGCCGTGTGGTGCCAGATAGGAATAGCACCAACCCATCTCATCCCGTGGGTGTCGTAAAAGGCGACTATGGGATTAACCGGAGGATGGGCAACAGCGTACAATAACAACTTAACCGCAATCGCCACCCGCCTGCCAAGCATGGCGATTATGGCAATACCTCCCCATGAGCACAACACATCCAGGCCGGTCGTTGTGGCGATCTTTGGGAGAGGCGTGTCCAGCAGTGGACTTTATTCGGCAGAAACGATGTACCCATAGTCCGTTTAAGATAAGACTCGGTTATCTGATCAGTTAGTTGGTCGGGTCGCAAAACCTATAGTACTGTGACAAAAAACCACCAAAATATGTAGAGACTTAATGTGTGATTGGGTCGGCGTATTATAGGTACGGGAAGGAACTTGTGTATGAGCTTGGTATTAATAAACAATAGTTATTTCTATATAAATTGATTTATATAGAAGATAATACAATTCGATTTTCCTACAATCGACCACTGTGCTAATGGCCGGCCGAATTCATTCTCTTCATTTATTTTCTCTGTCAAAATGTTATCATGTAATTATTTTAAATAATATCGTTTTATTCTTTGCGGCTAGGATTTTCTCCCAAAGAGTTTGAACTCTATTACAGTACTACGATTGCTCGCGATCTTAATTAAAAGCGGCATTTGATACCATCATGTTAAAGTAACATAAGATTTGAGTATAATTCAATAAAACAATATAATCAATAAAACTACTCTTCTAAATAAATAAAATATGTTTTTGGTTCAGTAACTAAAAGAATTTGACAGCCATGAAAATACTTTCATTGTGTGAACAAAACGTTTTACTTTCACATTATTATGTGATCTGAAGCTTTTTAGTCCCACTCGATGGTACATTATTTTTAATGGCTTAGACAAGAGTGGTGTCTTATCGAAAGTAATTGCATTTATAGGCGCTAATGGAACCACGTCTCATCCGTGTACGACCATTAATATTAAAAATACACCAGTATAATTAACTGCAGCTACGTCAAACATTTCCCATAAAAGACGGATAAAAACAGAAGTGACATCGACGAGCGTCTAAAATATCCAGTCAGCCGGTGATGTTTATTAATTAAATTTCATACATTGTTGGCGTTCGGAAAGTGGCGATTTACCTGTAAATTAATTTGGCATCAGCTTCGACATGTTACGCGTTGCGAACAACCCTAGCTTGTCTCTTAGGGCTGTCGCTTTAGGTATACTTTAGTTATGGTAATGATGTGTGAAAGGGTGCATAAGTTGTAAGATTAAAACATGGTTCAATCAACAAGCAAAATATTCAAATTTCTGCTTTGTATTTTACCTATCGAATGATGTTCGGTCGAGCTTTCTGTTAAGTGAAGTAAGTTCAAAATGTTTGAATGTAATAAATATTGTTACACTAGTAACATTCTAGTTAAATATTGAATCTGTACAATGAATTGGTGCTGTACTCCAGTTTATTTCTGACCAGTAAGTTTGTTAGTACAGAAAAAAGAAATCTGCTCATTCAAGATCAAATACAGAATTCTATTACAACAAAACTATTTCCAAAACAAGGTCTCTGGCGAAGTTTAAACTCTCATAAAAACAACCATTTCGCTTATCATTTCAAAACTACTACTAATTAGCGAACAACTTATTCGAATTTAATTTTTATTTTATTTTATTGTGCAGCCCTGTAACTTTCGCTTCGAGTCCCTAGGGCTGTCAACTTCCACAATTTGGCTGTACAAGTTGAGTTGGTGTCCAGCGTATAACGTATTTACTGTTGCGAAATATTAATCTGCTCTGTAACGAACCGGCGATAGTTTGGTCGACAGACGACATAGACTATTAGCTCAGATGCGACAACTCTATTACCTAAGTGGCGGTTTGAAATCAGCAGTGGTTAATTAGTATCAACTGTAGGATAACAAAAAGCATTTCAAAATAGGTGCTTAATATGATAAATATGAAATTAAATTAAATACTATGATTACAAGTGCCGTCTGTTGGGACTGATTAGCTGAACACTGCCACGATAATTTATATATAAGATTAAATAAATATTAAAATAAACTTCACGTAGTTTACACTCTTTTCGGTTATAACCTTCATTTAAATGTAGTCAAATATTGAAATAATATTATGATTTAAAGAGTCACCGTGGAGTTTTTGTCAGTTCTTCTCCATAGGAAATTTACATCTTGGAACGCGGCAACTAAAGTCTGACTATTCATTAGTGCCTGTAAACAATTTTACAGGACAAAAATTAAATATTGTTTTTTTTTTATTGTATTTAAAAGATTCAGTTAAGAGTTTTAACAAAAAAGAAATTGGCGAGACGTGGGATTGCCTGCCAAAGGTCAGCTGTGAAATACAGAATTTCGATAAAAAAAAATCTACTTCATTCGGAGAATTTTAATTAAAGATCTCATACCTCGAATTTTAGATATAAGTAAGGCTAATTTAATAAGTTTTATGTCTGATTCCATTCCTTAGGCATATTCCAATCAATATAGAATAAATCACATGCAAAATTACAAGAATCGAATAGCAATTTAATTAGTTTTTATAGCCATAAAATCGCCCGTAAAATGCAAAGTCATAAATTTATGTCGATATTCACAGCAATATACATAGAATCTGCCTACGTCAACGTAAATAATAGCACGTGTATAGGTATGAAAATTGTTAGCCTAGATAGGAGTGAATGGCGAGCAGGTGCAGTAATCTACTCCAAATAATTCTAGTTCCAATACACTAGTGTTTAAAAAAAAATTGCTTACTTATGGTAATGACAAACTGTTCTAAAAATACTCATTAGCCTGTTATAATTGTAATTTGTACTAACTATTGGCCGTGATATGGAAAATACGCTTCCATATTGGCCAGAGTCTTAATTATAACCAACATTGTAAAAATAAAATCGAATTAGACACATGGTAAAAAAATATGCGCCACGTCTACAGTCGGCACAATCTATCTGCTTCCAATTTCACACATTAGAGATACAGGTACATTGTCTTATTCATACTTAAAACGTGAATAGATTACTTATGTCTGTGCCCTTTCCTCGCCCCACTAAATTAGTATTTTATTGCTAGCGCTTGTTTTCAATTTTTATTGGACTTGGCCAAAAATAGAAACGTATAAATCTTGTTACATTTATTTCGCACGATCATTTTATTGATTCGTTAAAGATAATATTCATGCCGTATGGTGCCGGCTCAGAATGCCACCACACCCCATGTCATCCCGTGGGTGTCGTAAAAGTCGACTAAGGGATTAACCGGAGGATGGGCAGCAGCGTCCTCCAAGTACATCAACTCAACTGCGATCGCCAACCCGTCTGCCAAGCGTGGCGATTATGGCAAGATCCCCCAATGAGCACACAACACCTTTGGGGGAGGCCTGTGTCCAGCAGTGGACTTCATTCGGCCGAAATGATGAATGATGTTGATGAATATTTTTTGTGGAGTTTGTTGCTTATTAGTATAAACCAATTCATTAGAGCATTAAACCGCTATGAAGTTAAAAACATTTTTGCTACATATCTGTCAATTATCTGTGCTATTCAAATCAAATCGTAAATCTTTTTATATTTAATTGGCATATATTTATTTTCACCTATTTTCATATGTTATATAATCGTTGATGCGTCCGTTAGTGATCGTGCAACTTCCGAACAACTTGACAGATTGCACACATTATATTTGTTCGGTCGAGACGATGGTTCATAGCTATTTTAGAATCTTATAGGCAGCGATGTAATCAACTTATTAACAAATTCTATATTTATGGTACAAATTGACTTCATCATCATATCAGACACAGGACGTCCACTGCTGAACAAAGGCACCCCCCTTACAAAGGCCTGTCAAAGTGACTTATTTTTGCAATATATTATTTTGGTTTAGTGCTAAAAAGTAAATCTCTAAGGTGGTGCTGTGGTAATATTATTATATATAAGTCCCGTAGAAATCGGCCCAGCCATTTCGGAGATTAGCGGGAACAAACAGACAGATCGACAGACAGACAGATAAATAAAATTAAAATGATATTTTTGCTGTAGGTGCCGTATATACTGGCATATGCATTTAGTAAAAAGCTGTTATTTTGACATTACAAACAGACACTTCAATCTTATTTATTTGTATATTTAATTTTTAACTTGCTTTTTTACCATCATCTCCTTCTGGCCTGCCAGACACGTCAGAATTATGTCTGCCGAGCCAGCTAGTATTATTGTTTTATAAAATTTTATACAAATTAGAACCTTACCTTCTTATTCATAATCTATGTCCCAATGGCAGCATGTAGAACATTTCATAGCTAAAGTTGTTTTATGTGTTGGAACTTGACCCGAATCGTTCATCTATTACAATGAGTGTACCCAAATTAAAATTGTACGCTCATGCTCGACAATGTGCGTAAAACATAATTGGATTTACACTACAAACTTTATTGTCAAAATGTTGTTAACTGCTTTTTATTATTATATTATTAACTAGCTGTGCATCGTGGTTTCACTTTCGCCCGCTGTTTAATTTAAAAGAAATCGGATTACTTATAAATAATTATTATATTATTATATTATTATTATAATATTATATTAATATATATAATATTGAGAGATTTTTCGAGTTCCTAGAGGCCCCCCTTCGGTACCGAAGATGACCAATAACCACCCTGGTGGTTTCAGCCGGTAGGAGTCTGGCATGCCCCTCCGCCTTTACCCGGGTCGGAGGAAGTACACGTAGTTCCACAGAGTAAAATAAAAATAAATAACAAAGGTATTCAAGCCTGCAAAACATGCACCAAAAATTAAATACGTACAAAGAATGGTCTTTTAACTCCATAATTGTACTGTTTCCCATAAACGTTTGGCGCACAACACTGAAACAATGGGGAAATATACTGCGGAACATCTTTCACGCCTCAAACAAGTACTCTTCCCATAAAAACGCCACACCATATAATTATAAGACGAGTAATATTTTTACTTGTGGCAAGTAAATTGTCTGTCGAAATTCGAAGACGTTATACAGTCCGTAATTCGTAACAAATACGTATTTTAATGTTACCAACGATCCATAAATTGCTGGATGTGTTAAACTGATAACATACTCGTACATGTGATCATCAACATCATATCAGCAAAGACGTCCACTGCTTAAATTTAAGCCTGGCTGGAGGCCTCTTTTGGCTTCGCCAGAAATGACCGGTTAAGCAACCACATTTCCCTGAAATGAAGTCCAACAAAAAAAAAAAACAAGCTTTATTCTCTCTTAAAATATTAATTCTTATCGCTTATCCAATGTTTTCTTTATTTTCAGGTATGTCTTTTCGATGCTGTAAAGAACTATGGTGTGGTTAGTTCTCGGAATTCAAGATTTTTTTCCAGTAACTAGTAAGGCAATAAACTAATCTTTTCTTTTAGCTTTGGCCAAACCTGCGCGGTAAATCGACTGCGAAGCGGGAGCGTCAGCCGCGCGGCGGTCGCTCCCCATGATATCTTATGGCGCCATGCACACCTTTCTTCCACCACCTTCCGTGCAGTGTCCGGATTAAGAATATAGCACCATTCCAGCTCATCCCGTGGATATCGTAAAAGGCGATTAACGGAATCTAAACCAGACGGATGGGCAGCAGCGTCCCTTCTGTGAAACTGTAACCATACTGCGCTCACCAACCCGCCTGCCAAGCGTGGTGAGTCCTGGCAAGTAAGGTCGCACTGTAGTAGCCGATGCTGGTGGTACTGCTGGTAGGTCTCTTATTTAGGATAAGAGTTGTGAATGAATGAAAAAATGGAATGTTATACGGTAATGCCAAATCGTAAGGCAAAGGACACGTGATTCATACAGCCTAAGATATCATTTGATTTGATTAATACTGGCATGCTTAGTCATGTCAAATATGAATGATTTATTATAAATCAATCATTTAAGACCCTTGATGGAACTGGACGACGTTGCCCACATGTTTTATAGTTTATTTGTATTTTTGAGAAATATTTTATGAATATGTCGTTTCGGCCGAACTGGTGCTCCACTGCTGGACACAGGCCTCCCGCTAAGATCACCACAACGACCGATATAGGTGTGTTGTGGGCTCATTGGGGGGTTTTGCCATAATCGCCACGCTTGGCAGACGGGTTGGCGATCGCAGTTGAGTTGTTAATGTACTCGAAGGATGCTGCTGCCCATCCTCCGGCTAATCCTTTAGTCGACTTTTACGACACCCACGGGAGGAGATGGGGTGGTGGTATTCTGAGCCGGCACCACCACCACACAATATGTAAAGATTCATTATTCTAAACACCGTACGACGTCGCCTTATACTTGACATTGGCGAAATTGTGGAAGATACTCTACAGAAGCCATAATCTAAGAGAAGAAGAAGACCCTTGATAACCTCATTAGACGACAATCGAATTAAATAATAGTTATATTTTAGCAGTAGTTAAACAAGGAGAGAATAATTAATTGATTGTTATTATTTTTCTAAACAGAATTTGGGACTATTGGTAGTTTATGTTCATTTTAAGCATTTAAAATACTGTGCGTATACTTAACAAATACTAAAAAAGTCGATTTAAAATTATAACAAACTGGAATACAATAGTTTTCTGTTCGAAGA
This sequence comes from Diloba caeruleocephala, assembly GCA_947459985.1. Classification (NCBI taxonomy): domain Eukaryota; kingdom Metazoa; phylum Arthropoda; class Insecta; order Lepidoptera; family Noctuidae; genus Diloba; species Diloba caeruleocephala. The sequence continues at coordinate 9,930,952 of OX381629.1, forward strand.
TGCCATAATAACTGAGCATGACATCTATGCAGCAAGTCATAACAGATTCAATTAAGGTACAATTTAACCCGTGCCATTTCCAGCGCAACTAATTCGTTATTCTGAGTTATCGCTAAGTTATTGTTGTAGATGTTTTGCTTCGTCAAGCCAATCTAAGTTGCGTTGACAACAATTATAAGTTTTGCCGCCTCCTGTCATTTTGTTTAATGTTTCCAGTCTAGTTAACTTTGATGGATGTATTTGGAGTACTGTTCTGGTATTTTATGTAAATAAAATTATATTAAGTATTTCTAAGTTATTGTATGTAGCAGTGATAACCTAGTAGTTGAACGCTTGCCGTCGACACAAGAGGGTCTGAGTTGGATCGCCACCTCTGATTGTTCGGATTCATTTGCGGATCAGAATTTTATTATCACTTGCGTTAACGGAGGGAAAACATCGTGAAGAAACCTGCACACCTGAGAGGGCTCCAAAATGTTCTCAAGTGTGTAGTCCGCAAACCCGCACTAGGCCAGCGTAGTGGACTAAGGCCTAACCTTTCTATCCTGAGAAAAAAGTCCAGTATAATAACGCACCCAGGGTGCTGCTGGGGTTGCCATGGAGGTGCAGTGCGTCAGGGATGTTTGCGGAAGCACATATTGAAGGGTTCGCTTCGATTATGAGAAAAAGGTGCGCCTTCCTGATGGCGCGTGTCCGTGGCACCACTAACACTATCCTCAGTGTGTTCGCAATTCATTGGTCGTCCCCGATGTTGCGGAAATGGATGCAGCGCCATACTGTGTTTTAAGCGTAATCGCGTGCCTAGTCTACTTATCACTAGTATTAAGTATATTGTTACTAAAGCACTATGGACTTGATCTGAATTAAACGTATTTATTATTATTATTAAAAGGCCCGTGCCCAGCACATTGATTGACATTGTGACATAAATTTAGGATTTACTAGTTTTACAACAGTTTGGTCGGGATAATCATTTCGATACAGGTTTACTTTCGTTTCTCTTTCGCTTCCGAGGCCAAAATTATATCAGATATGTTTAAGCCGCCCAAAGGCCTCCAAGTTGGCTTAACGGCTGCCGTCTAATGACAACAACCGGGAACGATGATTCTACGTGCCCTCCGAAGCATCGAGATGCTCAGTTTAAATACCTCTGTGCGGCCACCCATACACAGACCGACCGCGCCAAGCGTTGCTTAACTTCACCGATCGTTTACCGATCAGTGATTGCAACTGACTATGCTGCTAATAGAAGATAAATCATATTTCTTTAATCACCTTCAAGTGCACGCTGTTTTAAACTGCAATTGTTTCTTACCTTTACAAAAAACCTGATCCAAAATATTTCCATTTAAAACGCAGACCAACAAACACGTACGTAAACTGCAAAGTGGTACGAAGGAGTAACGACTCTCGATAAAAGTTTAAACTAAAGAAATCACGTTTCACGAACCATTGTCACCTGCGTCCACTACCAAGAGTGCATTTCCAAGAAAATACCCTCACAGCAACGAGAGACTTAGTTTTTGTTCTTTTTGTGCACTGAGGCGACTAAGAATCGACTTTCTATAAACAAATACATGTTCAACCGTAGAAACAACCGTAGAAACAACCGTAAAAACTAAATTAAGTTGCGTTTGTATTGTCTTAAACGAACTATAACATTCGCTCTCAAAACTTGCAGAGTAGAAATATCTTGCTGTTTATTGCACCCAAAATATGTAGAAAAATAACAATGTTTCAAACTGACAAACGTTTTTATCATTCAACAAGAGAATGCAGCTTAGCTTGCAGTCTCAGCGTTTTCTCCGGCGGAAAAACTTCAGCTAGAGACGGAATTACAAATCGGAGAAGTCAGAGAGAGACAACAGATGTCTGGAATAGAACAAGTTCGAAAATTTACGGCCTGACTGGACCGTCAGTTTTTTGGCCAACTACTATAGTGCTTCGGCACACTGGGCGTGTAAAATTCATGTAATTTAAAACTTTTGTTGAATTAGTGACTTTTTGTATACTTGTGTGATTAATGTTACCTTCATACGAAAGGTGGGGGTTGGAGAGAGTTGAAACTTTTGCTATTACTTTGAATGGATGTTTAAATTTCTCAATATAAGTTCTTTGGAGGCAGTTTGGACTCGCATTGTGTATTTGATATTTTGACAGAGTCTTTGGATCGAAGTTTGTGTTCGGGAAGTTGGCAGAAACCACTTAATAAACGTCTTTGGAGGTACCTTTGAATATGTACATGCGAAGTTTGTATTATGAATGGAACTTACTTATTGGGAGGCAATGCTTGATTTCCGTAGAATTTTGGGCTTATCTGATATTGTCATTCGTTTATGTTTGGTTTACTTTATCTGATCAAAGACTGTTTGGTTGTAAAGGTCACACAAATAACTGTTTATGAAGTACAAAGACATTTGCAATCATCTATGTTAAGGAGCGGAATTTCCTAAAGCGAAAAAGGAACCGGAAATAAACATGATGATATTCTTTTTTGTTGATACTGTTTTATTTGTATGTGTATGTGTATATAGTTGACTAGTTTGTAAATGGGCTCGACCGTGGAAGTACCACGCTGTCACAGAACACCGTGAAATAGCAACAGTGTTGGCAACAACAGTGTTACTGCGTTTCGTACGGTAAGTGACGAATACCGAAAGCCCAACCCCCAAGACTATGGCAGACACACGACATGGGGGCCTCAAGAAAAGCGTGTCTACCCTAAAGGTCGGCACCTAAGCGATCCCGAATGCTCGTTGCCTTAAATATAAATAAATATCAATAAAGTGAGGAGCAAGAAAGTATTAAATAGGCCAAGTCGCGGACAGCTTCGGCGGCGGGGCGTGCTGACCGACCGCTCGTTTCGCTGCGATTGATCTTTTGGTTGCACTTAATTCTAAATCGGGATAAAAGTATTCATTTGAATGATATCATCATCATCATCATCATCAACCTATATCGGTCCACTGCTGGACATAGGCCTCCCCTAGCGTGCGCCACAAAAATAAATATTTAAATGATATCGAGTAATTTTAATTAATATTAAAAGCACAAGGTGAGTAACATATTTATATTACTGAATAAGTATTCATAATGAATTGCACAAAATAGCTCCGCAAATAATCTATCGTTTTTTTTACTAATTGCGAGTGTACCTTGTGACATAGACACCCGCATTCGCGGACCATTCTGTAGGCCATTTTACGACCTACAATTGTTTTAATTGTGAATTGCTTACATAATGCCCAGCAATAGCCATGTAATCAAAACACCGTTATAGTTCACACCCATTATGTACTAAATATTTACAAATTATATACACAAACCTGCCTCGTTTATCGCTCTTTCTATAAGTGAAAAACGTATCAAAATCCGTTGCATGATTTAGAAGAAGCTAAGAAATAGAGAAGAGGCAGATAGCGACTTTGTTTTATACTATATACTTAGTCAACCTGTTTTCATACTTCTTCTGACATAATATACATAACATCCTAATAAAAGCTTCTCATAACATGTTATAGATTCCCACATCTTACCTTAGATCATTTAGGAAGAGATAAATGGTTCTATGTGATGGACATGCATGTTCTGTATACAGGGCGCTGTCCAGTTTTATCTCTAGAACAAAGATGCTGCATCGCCAGCCATTTGTCAAGCTGACAACCTAGAAACAGGACGACTATTATGGATCTTTTGGAAACGTGTATTTTGCACGAAAGTTTAGAGTGGTGGTTTTTATTTTTATTGTGAAGATGGGTAGACACATCTCTTACCAGAATGCGACGCTACTAATTGGTTTAGGATCGTTCGTGCGATTTTTGCATTAGGAGAAATAATGTTTAGTGTTTGTATTGCCTAGTTACACATTTTAATAGGCCTCGAGGGCTAAGCAGACGCCATTAGTTACGTGTAGGTAACATTATTTACGTAGTTATTATATTTAAATCTCCTTTGCCTGTTTTTATAGTATATTTTAGCTGTATTTTTGTGAAAATAGCTTTACATTTTACAAATTATGAAAGTGCTAGAAATGTTTCATAAAATAAATTGTCATTTTGCATTTTTAAAACGAAATTCCAGAAGGAATTCCAAAAAGTACGGGTATATCCAAAAACATAAATTATCTATATTTATTTTCATTCACAGGCTACAAGTTTAAATAATCCTTTGATGATCAAAATGTAGAGTGAATTATAGGTTACACTTACAGTGTCTTGATATTTTTAGTTATTAAGTTTCAGTTAATTTTCATAACTGGATTCCATAGTGGAGGTAACGGACAACCATCTCCTCCTTCATCATTTCGGCCAAATGAAGTCCACTGCTGGACAAGGCCTCCCGCAAAGATCACCACAATGACCGATATGGGTGTGTTGTGGGCTCAATGGGGGGTTTTGCCATAATCACCACGCTTGGCAGACGGGTTGGCGATCGCAGTTGAGTTGTTAATGTACTCGAAGGACGCTGCTGCCCATCCTCCGGCTAATTCCTTAGTCGACTTTTACGACACCCACGGGAGGAGATGGGGTGGTGGTATTCTGAGCCGGCACCAAAGCTTTTTAAGAAGTTTAGATTCTTTTCTCCTGCATTGTCCTCACATTACCATCATTTCGAGAACATTCCTTTTTTTTAAATTTCCCCACACTAGGATTTCTCCTGTGTCGTGGGTGCGTTTACAGACATGAATTCCACATACAATACACCCAGACCCGGAACAACTACCTGCAGATCATACAAATATTTGTTCCGTGCGGGAATCGAACCCACGACCCGGAGCGCAGCAGCCGACTGTATCAGCCACTGCACCAACCGTGCCGTCATTCACGTCATTACGTCACATTGTACCAATATGATTTAAAGAGTAACCATGGAGTTTCAGACCTCGGTTCAGAGCGTTACTGGTATAACAATAATTAACGCGAGCAAGGTTTTGGGGGGGGTAGATATGATGCTACTTTATGCCTATGCTACTTTACTCTGTAAGAGCGTGGTACTTCCCTAGTAAAGAGAAATCCTAGGGTGAGTCAACGTTTTGTTAAAAAAAAGACGCAAAGTACTTTTCCAGTCAAAGTTCTCTCTCATTTCTACATACAGACAGACCCACAAATAAACAACGTATATATTTACAGTCATGAAGAATTATTAACATAATACATGACGAATATGTCTTGTTTATACAGCAGTCGAGTAAACATATATATCGTCAGCACGGTTGGCGCAGCGGTTAAGCGATTGGCTTTCTGTGCTACTTGTAGCGGATTCGATCCCCGTACGAAAAATATATTTGTATGAACTACAGGTAGTTATGGCGGACGGTGTTTTTGCATGCGAGATTTATATCTGTAAACTGTAGGTACCCACGACACAGGAGACTACCTAGTATGGGGAAACGTTTTTTAAAATAATGATATAAACATGCCTACATATCATATTCCATGCAAATGTTAAATGACCTGAACGAATAAGGTAGGAAGCTTTTTTCGAACTCCACCAAATCTCACTGCCATATCTAATTCACTAATATGCTTCCCACGGTACAAAACTGCCGATTGTAGTTTACTTGTTATTTACAATACAATTCAATTCAAAGGTAACATATTTCGGCGGGGTTTCTCCGGCCGGTCTATCTTATGCTGTGGGTGTGATGTCGTGCTTTTACTGAAGTGGCAATGGGCGGGGCACATTGCTCGTAGAACTGATGGCTGTTGGGGCAAAGAGGTTCTTGAATGGAGACCAAGCACCCAAAAACGCAGTGTGGGCCGACCCTCCAACGAGGTGGACAGACGACCTAGTGAAGGCCGCTGAGAGTCGTTGGATGAGAGCGGCGTGTGACCGCTCGTTGTGGAAATCTGAGGGAGAGCCCTTTGTTCAGCAGTGGACGTCCTGTGGCTGATATGATAAAATGATGGAATGATAATAAAAAATCGTTTATTTCTCCTCACAAACAGACTATATGATAATTTTATTTTTTATTTTTTTAATACGTTGCCCCACTTTAGGTTTTCTCCTGTGTCGTGGGTGCGTTTACAGACATGAATTCCACATACAATACACCCAGACTCGGAACAACTACCTGTAGATCATACAAATATTTGTTCCGTGTGGGAATCGAACCCAGGACCCGGAGCGCAGCAGTCGACTGTATCAGCCACTGCACCAACCGTGCCGTCAAATGTTGTACAATTTATATGGATTTTGGTACAGTCTGGTATATGTGAGGAGCGGGTGCCTGATGTAGGCATGAACCTGTATTACAGATCACCAGGACCTCACCCTACAAAACCAAAGTGTATACATGGATTTTATTATTTTATATGACTATTTAAATAATTTAGCGTATAAATAGGGTCATTTGCCAATACTCCCCACGCTTGACAGGTGGGTTGGTAAGCGCAGTATGCCTACTGTTCCACAGAAGGGATTCTGGTGCCCATCCCTCTGGTTAAGTTTCCCTTAGTCGCCCTCACGACATCCATGGGAGGAGATAGAGTGGTGCTATGTTTTTGATCCGGACACTACACTGAATAATTATTTAAAACTAGCTGGGACCCGCGGTTTCACCCGCGTTTAATTTAAAAGGAATTTAGAGTACTTCGACATTGACACTTGACATAGAAGATATGTATTGGATTTCAAGAGTTTCTTTTTTTTTGCGCGGAACCCTAATTAATTTTCTAAAATTAAAGTAGCCTAAGTTATTCCTTAGAACACCAGCTATCTGCCAGTGAAAGTCCCGTCAAAATCGGTCCAACCGTTTCGGAGATTACCTGGAACAAACAGATAGACAGACAAAAAAATTAAAAATTGTTTTTTTGTTATATGTCCCGTACATACTTTCATATGCATTAAGTAAAAAGCTGTTATTTTGACATTACAAACAATCACTTCAATTTTATTTATTTGTATAGATAGATTATACTAATTTTACATACTTTTATTACATGACACAATATTATATCAAAATAACTTGAGAGCGCGTACTTGGCTGGCTTTTTACGTAATACAGAAAACATATAAAACGTATTAGGCGATAATACTGGGTGATGTAGACGGTACAGTATTAAGTGCGGTCGGGATCTCACCTGGGACCCAGCATCAAGTTAGCATTATACATACATGATGACGCAGACTGGCTTGACAGTTTGGGTTGATATTTTATCATAGATAGCGTAGGAAGGAAGGTGAGCGAACATATTTTAGAATTTTCTAAAAACGTCATATTTTAAGTAATGGTGTTTTGTAATTATTATGAGTTTTATATGAAAGCTTTTTGTTGCTAATTCCTAAAGTTTCACTTCATACATATTTTTGGAAATAAACCTATTTAAGCCGGTGTTTGCCAGTACAATAGCCGAATAAAATGTTAGAAGAAATTAGCTAATATGTTTTCTTACGTGTGGTGCCGGCCATAAATAGCATCAACCCATCTCATCCCGTGGGTGTGATGTGATGAGCAACAGCGTCCTTGGGGTACATTTCCAGCTCCACTTCACTCCAACCCGTCTGATAAGTGTGGGGATTATGTCGAAACCCACAATCAGCACACAACATAAACCCAGACTGGTCGTTGTGGTGATCTTAAGGAGAGGCCTGTATTCAGCAGTATACGTTTTTCGGCTGATATGACGACGAAAATAAGTATGTGTAAATAAAAAATTGTGAATTAAGTAGTATGTGAACATGACATGTAATATGTATGTTTATGTATACAAGTAGCCTAAAGTTTATATATTTGATTAACTATGAATAAAAAGTCAGTGCTACACAGGCATTGGGTTGTTTCCATTCATTCACGTCCCTATATATGCTGGCAATGACGCCATATAAACATACATACTACATGTAATTTTCACATAAGATATAAGACAGTACATTATGATACGGTGAGCTCTCTATGTTTAATGCAACAGGTTTTTCGTTTACACCAAGCAATCGACCAATCATACCTTCTTTTTTTTTGTTTCCCAGTGGAAATTCTACATGAAGTTCCTTCGCCCCGGTGAAGGGCGAAGGGGTATGCCGGCCTCCTACGGCTAAAACCACTTGAGCGGTCTTCTTTGGCAACTAAGGGAGGTTTAGGTTAGGTCCTCGTATAATCACACTAGAGCCCGACCAATCATACCTATAGCCTTAATCATAACTTTTTGTTTTGTTGGTGTGGAAATCCTCATGGGACTTCCTCCGCTTTGGGAGGGGCGGAGGGACATACCACGTAAAACACGATGTTCTTAACTATGGCTGGGCTGAGATGTTTGCCTTGTCAGCATTGGACCCCTCCCCTGGCAGGTATCGGCTGACCTGGCCGGCCGTGCATCCCTTAAGAAGCGCGCGCGCAGAACAAGGCGCCGCTGTCTAGGTAACACAAAAAAGGTATTTCGTTATTACAGTCTTCATTCCGGAACTAGATATATATATAGCCGTGTGGTGCCGGCTCAGAATGCCACCACCCCGTTTCATCCCGTGGGTGTCGTAAAAGTCGACTAAGGGATTAACCGGAGGATGGGCAGCAGCATCCTTCGAGTACCTACATTAACAACTTAACTGCGATCGCCAACCCGTCTGCCAAGCGTGGCGATTATGGCAAGACCTCCCAATGAGCACACAACACACCCGTATCGGTAGATGTGGTGATCTTTGGGCGAAGCTTGTGTCCAGCAGTGCACTTCATTCGGCCGAAATTATGATATATATATGATACGGATATGACACACAATTGCCAAAAACACAAAAAAATATATACTAGATCGACGGGTTATATTATATATTCACACGACTTGTATATATATACTAAAACAAAAAAATATATACTAGATCGACGGGTTATATAGTATATATTTTTTTGTTTTTTGGCAATTGTGTGTCATATAAGCCGTGTGGCTGGCTATAGATTATTAGTGCTACCCATGCGAAGCCAGGGCGGGTCGCTAGTTTATTATAAAAGTTACTCATTATTCTGAATTGATCATAAGTAACATATTGGTCTTTTAAGTATTATATTAAATAAAAATGAGCACGATTTTATTAATAAAACACTTTTAGTGTTTAGTACAAATACACGCTAGATTCTTTAAACCAAATGTTGACAGTTGATGTGGCAGCTTTCTGATTTAACAAAAGATGAAAATAGTACGGCGCTGCACCCATCCTTTGTTATTTTATTATTTAATTAATATGCTCCACACTGTGATTTCTCTTGTATCTCATATGCACAAACACTCAGACCCGGAACAGCTATCTGTAGGCCATAAAAATACATGTTCCGTGCGGGCATCGAACACACATCGACACGCACAGAAAGCCAATCGCTTAGCCATTGCGCCAGCTGTGCCGTCAGGTCTATCCTGATATAAGACCTTGTATTTTGCTGAGACTGCGATTCGGCTCCGTCTCCCATCCACTTTTGAGCTCGACTCATGACTGCGGGAATAAAATTGTACAGGAACCGGGAACGAAGTGGCGTCGAATAGTCCGAGCCTAAATATGATGACCACTTATTTCCAGATGGGACCTCATTTCGTACCCTCTTTAAGCCCAAATTTTTTGGTCAACATTTCGGACGTTTACCCAACGTGGGTGCTGTAGCAATGACCGAAGAGGGTTATTTAATATTCTTATTTGTCGCCTAAGTGACGTCACGTCCGGAGAGCTTACATTTACATAATTAAGAGCGGCCATCTTGTGTCATTAGTGTGCTTATAACGTGGGTTTATTTTTATGTCTCCGTTGTACGGAGCTCGGTAAATACGTGTGAAAATGGCGTTTCAGCATAAAACAGAACAGTATTCCATCATATCATGCAAGTGAAAACTTCTTTTATCGCGGTACGCATATTTGTAGATGAGATAAAATCTTTGGACGCCGTGTGGTCGCCGCCTCAGAATACCATCTCCTCCCGTAGGGAGTCGACTAAGGGATTAGCCGGAGGATGGGCAGCAGCGTCCTTCGAGTACATTAACAACTCATCTGCGATCGCCAATCCGTCTGCCAAGCGTGGCGATTATGGCAAAACCCCCAATGAGCCCACAACACACCCATATCGGTCGTTGTGGTAGTCTTTGCGGGAGGCCTGTGTCCAGCAGTGGACTTCATTCGGCCGAAATGAAAAATCCCTGGACTCGCGACACCGTTACGAGACGCTTGAAGTGAAAACTTCTTTTAGCGCGGTACGCATATTTTTAGATTAGATAAAATCTCTTAACGCGCCAAAATAAGTTTTCACTTCTGTCGGCACTCCCGGAGTGCAACCCGTAGTTTTCTATACTACTTGGTGACTAGACAAGCAAATAATTCGCCTGGAGGTAAGCGACATGCCTTTATAATTTTTTTTTTTTTTTCTGTAAACATTGCAAAACAACCGAATAGATACACATTAACATCGTTTTTAGTTTTCGTACGTACCCATATTTTGGGAAACCCTAAATAGTTTCGGATTCGAATGAAGCCTAGTCGACCATTCCCGAAGTATGTGCCTATCTGAATCTGTGTTTCAATACTTTATGCACACGCTCTTCTAAAAGATTGAACCTGAAACAACAAACGATCCTTCAACCTACCTTACGTTAGGATTGCGGGTTTTTCTCGCGCATTCACTGTATGACCTGTCCCTGATCGAGCGACGGAAGAAAAACCTGGGTTTCTTTCGTATATTTTTATCAGAAGTTTTCATGTTGGAAATGCTGTCAGTGGTTTCAATATGACGTTTAAAAGTGGCTGTTAGTACCTATTTACCGAATAAATTGATATGAATTAAATGATTAAATACACATTCAATAAGTTATATTATAGTAGTTTTTATCTCATTCTGGTGTCCTCAGGGTACACTCCGAAAGTCTCAAGTAATTCTAACATTAATTGCTTTGATAAACTTGTAGCTAACTGTATCTCAAAGTGTGGGCGTAAGTAGGTTTCGTGGTTCATGTAATTAAGATTATTATTGTAAACTTCAATCGTTATTATTGTCTCTTTCGTTTAAGAAAACACATTTTGTGAATTAAGGAACATCATAGCTGTGGATTAAAAGTGTAGCACCACTCCATCTCTTTCCATGGATGTCGTAAAAGGCGACAAATAGTCTGTAAACCAGTGGGATGGGCAGCAGCGTCCCTTCTGTGGAATATCAGCCATTATGAGCTCACCAATACGTCTGCCAAGCGTGGTGAATACTGACAAATTCCACCCAAAGTAACGACATAATTGTAAACCCACGGGGCAGGCCTTCGTTTAGAAATGATGATGATATTCGGATGTTTGTCTCTTAATATATAGGGATATAGGATATTTTTTATCGTGTTATCAAGACCCCTGAAACCAGGGACGGCTTGCGGGCCACAATGCGACCCGCAAAGCTTTCTAATCCAAATCTCGAGCGCGACCAAAGTCAGCCCGACGTTCTTTAAAAATGTATTAGCAGCTATAAAGCACCTCCTTTGGCCGGCCACAGTTGCAAAAACAATTTATCAAGCCCTCCATAAAGTGGTGTGGGACATAAATAACATAATCAACTATTTACTGTCACACTGCTGGGTACCTACAGGCCTTTTCTTACGGTGAGAAAGGTAAAGCCTTAGTCCACCACGCTGGTCTAGTGCGGGTTGGCGGACTACACACAGCATTGAGAACGCAGGTTTCCTCACGATGTTTTCTTTCACCGTTAACGCGAGTGATAATCAAATTCTGATCCGCACATGTATCCGAAAAGTTAGAGGTGCGAGCCGGGATCGAACTCAGACCCGCTGTATGGAAGGCAAACGATCATCAACTAGGTTATCACTGCTCCTTTTTACAGCCGCCTGCCCTCCGAAAGGTGTGGCACCAACTCTAGATGGAGATTATTTGAGTTCCTGGAGCCTCCCTTCGGTGCCGACGATGATCACTCCGGTGGTTTTAGCCGGTAACAGTCTGGCATGCCCCTTCGCCCTTTCCCGGAGCGAAGGAAGTACATGAGGTATTTCCACCGGATCAATAAAAAAATAATAAAAAAAAAACTTATCATTGCTACAATAGTGTAGCAATGATAAGATAATGATAGCACTATTGCTATGTTGGACACCTCTGCCTTAAAGGTTTAATAAATGAGTACTCTTGCGGACAAAATCGCGAGTAACAGATATTTATCGATACAAAGTACAGTTTACATTGTAACAATTGTAGGTTAACATCTTTCTTACCCGTTCCTTAATCATTTCCTTCGAGACATTTACGACTTGCCCGAGATGATAAGCGGTGACATATAATTACTCGCATGATATTTATTTATCACTGGGACTGGATAAGTGGCGTAAATCATAGGACGGCTTCGTTAATTATGAACTTGTTTTGTGAAATACTTGAGAAACAGCACTGCATTCGATTTGTTTATATAACCTGAGTGCCAGTTTTCGTTATTAGTTATTTACAAGATGACTGAAAGTTTTTTTTTTAAAAGTAGCCCCTGATTTCTGCACCAATTGAACGATATAAAATTATGAATTGACATAAAGAACAATGGCGAAATCTTGTTTGATTTTTTTCAGAACGTCCAGGTGTGTTATTTACACCAATTATATTCTATTGTGAGGCTCTCACGGGCTCAGCATCAGTCGAACGCACTTCGACCCTATTGGATCCATTGTGCTGCCCAAAGCCCTGCACTACTCCTCCGCTGGCAAATCAGTATCATATCATAATTAAATTTAAAAAAAAAACACCTGTAATTATGGGTATGGTACCTGGAGCCATGCAATATCATCAGGCAATGGATAAGCTATTCTTAGACGTTTACACCAATCTATTTCTATTAACTTTCAACTATACTAGTAAAAGCCGGATAAAATAATAGTAATTAAAAAACCAATTTGACTATATATTTGTAGGTTCATTTTTATCGAAGCAATGTTACCATGATATATATGTGTATATATACTTACGTACAGTATAATAATAATATCGTTGTACACAGGTGTAACCACAATTAGTTTCAATGTACAATCATGGACAAAGTATTATTTATTCAAATTGATAGATTTTTTATGTTAATGAAGTATAGTTTTCTTCCGTAATAAAAAATCCCGCAGTAGAATAATAGTAAACTTAACACTTTTAAACGGATTAAATCGCGTATATTATAGATTTTTGTTTTTCCTTTTTCGAACACTTTGCTTTCGTAGTCGCCGGGGAAGGTGACAAGCGTCGTTACAGATTTTAAAAGTTATTTTATTTTATCTACCGTACATTATTAATAAGAAATTTGTTTCGATGCACGCAGTAATCACTCAGTGTCTTGATGTTTTTTGTGTTGTATGAAGTTTGAGACTCTGTTATTTTAATAACAGGATTCCCAACTGGTGGTACCTACCACCCATATTCTCTTTTAAAATTAGAATGTATTTCAATTTCAATAGACTCACGAAAACAATCTATAATGTACGCGATTAAAAATCTCTTATTATTCTAAAGAAATATCTAAGTGAAATTGGATTCTAATTTCCTTTTAGCTACATTATGCTGTCAATTTAATACAAGTCATCCAGCCAGAATAGTTGAGTCACACATCTGAAAATCATTATGTTAATAATTGTCAATTAAACATCGACAGATACATTAATGAGACATAATTATAATAAAGTACAGTCTCACATTCATAACAGAATCCGTCTTATAATTGTGGCAAATCATCTAGGGATAATTATTTAAGGGAGAGATTCTGTTCTTGGCAGATTTTCAAGCGATTAGAAGCAATAGTATTTAATTTTATATCTCCTGTATAGAGATTGCAATCCCTCTGTGTTTTTAATCCCGTGGGGCATTTGCGACATTCCGTGGGATCTCGCATAGGGTTATAAAATTATCATGAAATTGAATAAATCTATATAATCTAAATAAAAATGTTTTATTGATTATTAAACTAATTTTAATATTTATGATTATATAAATCTACAGTTAAGGAGGCGTTAAACAGTACTTATTTCAATTAACAATGATAAAGGTGAAAATACTTATCGGATCTAATCCAAAATCTCTGGATTTCGGATTACGGATATGTCTGTTTTTTTTGTGATAAATGTTATCGTAACACAACAACGGATGAATTTCAAAATCTTATTTTGATCTTAATTTTGGATTAGATTGATTATTAATTTCGGCCGTCAAAGCATATACAGGCATTACAGACACTTGTGAATAGTCGTGATTTTAATTACTGCGTTCCAAGATGTTGATTTCCTGTGTAGCACTAGAACTTGGCAAGTAACTCCAGAAAACTTATATAATTCAAAGACTAGCATCTTTTAACTATACTATTATGATGATAATATAATTAGTAGTAACTATACCATAATCCGTGTGGTGGTGTCCTGATTAAGAATATAGCACCATTCCATCTCCTCCCGTGGAGGTCCTAAAAGGGCTATAAACCAGAGGGATGGGCAGCAGCGTCCCTTTCGTGGAACAGCAGCGATACTGCGCTCACCAACCCACCTGCGTGGTGAGTACTGACAAATTCCCCCCAAATGTTGACACAATTGTGGAAACCTTTGAGCGACGCCTTTGTTCAGCTTTGTTCAACTCTTTGGCTGATATGTAAAACTGAAACACACTGACCCCCGTGACCATAAACAAAACGTCAGGAAAATGCGAAATGATACTTAATAGGTATTGCATGAAAGCATGTGTCACGTATATCGCTAGTTGCTTGAATGTTCAATTTAGGTACGTCTTAATATTGCGAAAGGGCTCGTAATTTTATTTTAAACATGTACTAACCATGAGCTTGTGTAGGTACTATAACAAATACTATCATTCGAAAAAGCGCATTTCCGATAAATTGATCTCGGATCAATTTTAAATTCAAAATAAGCCTCACACCTCGCCTTAACAACACATAGTAAAATGCAACGTAATGCATCATTGTATAGGGAATTAGATATCCATACAATATCGATTGGAATGGTTTGTTGTATTAGTTGTATTCTCACGGAAAGAATCAATAGGCAAATTATATAGGGTTGTGATTGTTAGGAAGAAGTATTGTTCTGTGGAGTTCTACCTCTCTCGACTTTTTCAGCTATTTTTGGGGTTTTATATACACATTTGAATGATATAAGTTGCCATTTATACGTTCACGGCTGAACAAAGGCCTCCCCCATAGATTCCTATATTTGTGTCGTCATTTTTGGGGAAACTTGTCAGTACTCACCACGCTTGGCAGGTGGGTTGCTGAGCGCAGTACGGCTAATGTTCCACAGAAGAGACACTGCTGCCAATCCCTTTGGATTAGAGTCCCTTAGGCGCTTTTTGCGTGCCGTGTGGTGCCGGCTCAGAATACCACCACCCCATTTCCTCCCGTGGGTGTCGTAAAAGTCGACTAAGGGATTAGCCGGAGGATGGGCAGCAGCATCCTTCGAGTACATTAACAACTCAACTGCGATCGCCAACCCGTCTGCCAAGCGTGGCGATTATGGCAAAATCCCCCAATGAGCCCACAACACACCCATATCGATCGTTGTGGTGATCTTTGGGGGAGGCCTGTGTCCAGCAGTGGACTTTATTCGGCCGAAATGATGAGGCGCTTTTTACGACCTCTACGGGAGAAGATGGAGACCACTCTATATTATTCTTAATCCGGACACCACACGGAAAAAATATTTAATCTATTAGGAATGTATTGACTTCTCAATAATGTATATAAGGTCTTATTTTAATAATCCACGATATTTTGCATGGTGCCTCAGTAAATGCTTAAGATGATGTACCGAACACAAAAAAACTACTCATGGTAAAAATCCACTTCTTTCTTTTGTGTGATGTCGCTACCGTGCGCCGTCTGTTTTGTTTAACGTTACAGACTATCTAAACCAGTCAACCAGCCCCATCCGCCATTGTCTTACTAGATGCATGTGAATATTATCACAACTAAGAGAACTAGGAAGTAATGAAATAAATGATTTAATAAAATATTTTTTTAAACAGCAGATTTACAACTTTTTTTTATACCTACATTATCTTCATCATTCACTATAGCGCCATGCAAAATATCGTGGACTATTAAATTAAGACCTTGTATAGAGACCGTGAATTCGAAGAGCTAGATGATAAATGAAAATTAACACATACTTATTAATGTTTTTAAATATTTTCTGAAGTTTAAGCGAACGGCATTCATTGAATCGAAATAGCTTCCGGAATTATTTCGCGTTTGTTTAATTCATTCTGTATACCTACGTCCAGCATCCATACGTGCCTTATACATACATGCAGCTCTAGCACATGCAATTATTATGTTATTAATGCACAAATATATGAATTACAAAATAAAACAATATGTTATATCCTCCCCTATATACTTAAAATCGTTCATAATAAATACCTGAAACATTCTACACGCATGCACGAAAAATATATTAAGTAAAATAGTATTCTTAATTCGCTAACCAAGTGCTTTATTTCATTTAGTTATGGAATACAACTACATTACTTATATTAGTGCTAGTTTCAATAGGTAGTTACCTAATATCCTCACACGTCAGAACAGCAACATCAATCATGGCGTCAGAGAACAGTCGACCGAATCATCAGCCAACAAAGACTATAATCACATGCTAATTAAATGTCTACTACGGATGCAGCGAGCATAAATCTTAGCGAATTACCTTGGAAGCGGCAGCGGAATGTAACGCTGAAATACGGGCTTTGTTTTAGGTAGGTAAATTCTGTAATGGTGGAATAGCATTTATATATAAATCCGGAAAAAGAAAACGTAAAATAAATATTCATATTCAACAAAATGTGAACTTTTTCTTGAATGTTTTCTCTTCTGGAAACTGACGACAAAAATACTTTTGTTTTGTGTTTAAGTATGGTAGTAATGTTTCGTAGCTGGTTTAGTTTTATTTGTCGTACTTAGTACCGGTTCCGTCTGTTGCTGGTTGAGATTACCACCACCCCATCTCATCCCGTGGGTGTCGTAAAAGAGGACTAGGATTATCCGGAGGATGGGCAGCAGCGTCCTTCGAGTACATTCATAACTCAACTGCGATCAACCCGTCTGTTAAGCGTGGCGATTATGGCGAAACCCCCAATGAGCACACAACACAGGTCGTTGTGGCAATCTTTAGGGGCGGCTGCTGTCTAGCAGTGGACGTTTTTAAGCTGAAATGATGATGATGAAGTGTTGCTATCAAGAGGATAGGCAGCAACATCTTCTAATAATCTAGCTAATAACAATATACTGCGATCACTAAACCGCCTGCCAATTGTCATGGTTATGCTAATATCCCAATATGACCGCTCATTGTAAGCCCCATGTTCAGCAGTGGACGTTTACGGACTTATGTGTGTGTAGTACCCGTCATCATTCTGACTTGAATTAGTCTCTAATTTATAAAGTTTAAGTGCAAAAACACACGGCGTTTCAGTAATTGGCTGTTAACTAGTAGTGACTATTGGATATTATAATACCTATAATGATAAAACATTTCAGACAAAACCACAGGTTATTATTATGGGGTATAATTGTTACTAATATTATATTAACTATTACTTTCGTTGCGAGTTTTCTAATACTGGTATTAATTTTACTGTGAGACACTGAGCTCGTTGCCTAGCTTCTTTGACCTTTGTTTTTCCGGTGGTTGCCATCGCAAATCCTGGTTTATAGGACTATCAGTGGTTGGGGGTTTGTGACGGGTTTGTAAACTATGTACAAACAGTTATGTGTGTGTGTACATACTAAAAAAATAGTGAACAGTAAGATTTATATACTTTCTTCGTAACGATTTTCACTTCGTAACAGGCATATATCACCGTCCCCTCTCCTCTCATGGATGTCATAAAAGACGACTAAGGGACTCTAAACCAGAGGGATGGACAGCAGCTTCCCTTCTATGGAACAGCAGCCATTCTGCGCTCGCCAACCCGCCTGCCAAGCGTGGTGAGTATTGGAGAATTCCCCCCAAAATGATGACACATGGCACGTAACCGGCCGTCATTGGGAGAGACCTTTGTTCAGCAGTGGACGTCTTTTGGCTGATATGAAGCCTTTACGGGCAAACATTAAGGGATGCATCCATTTCCAAAATGCCATTGGTGCCAATCGTATGAATACACAAACACTTTTAACCACCCAGATTAATGTTGCCGTACCTGTGTTTTCTAAGACGTAGTAAGGAACTCTGCTCAAGTTTATTAGTTATTATTTTAAGAAAATACAAGTTACATAAATAAGAAGAATAACACTAAATACAATTCTCTCAACAATTCCAAATGAAACGGGAAAAAATAATCACACGATTCCACTTCAATAATTCAGAGATTCAGAGCTGTGAGAATCATTGTCAATACCTACTACAGTGGAAAGCGTACCCCACGCCAGAGCATTACATCCCGCCCCGCGATTACGTACAGGAACTGTAGCAATGATGGATAGCCGGAACTTACCGGTGCGCCAACATTACAGTCTATACCCAGGGCTGCCTGAAACGTCATTAGACTCGAACTATGAGTTGAAAAACCCACAATTCTAATTCATCGGGAAGGGTTAATTTAGGAAATTAAACTTCTGTATATTTATGTTATACTGCGTATCGAAATAATATGGCTTATGTTTTCAAATGAGGTGAGGGTCATTCAATCTAAACTCGCTTGTTATTGATATTAGATATAGGTCACTCGTCACAGTTTTATAAAGTGATAAATATATTTTGTTTTAATAAACCGCCCGGTTAGGCCTGATGAAAATGTTTGCTGTTACTGAGTACAGACATGTAAGGAAGAAGCGTTATGCGACCTCCAGGGGACCTTTTCCTCTCTATCTCTCTGTCTCTTTCTGTTATACACGGTTGTATGTGTGTGCGTGCGATTATCGAGATTCCAGCAGCAAGCTTTATGCGCGGTCAGCTGTATAACCTCAATTCGAAACACCTGTAAATATTATTTAAACTTATTTTTTGTCTTAGGTTTTCGCGATTATTACACATTATAATAAAACAATTTTAAACGGATTAAATCGCGTGTATTATTGATTTTTGTTTTTCCTGACGTTTCGAACACTTTGCAGGGTTCGTGGTCGCAGGATGACTGCAAAGTGTTCGAAACGTCAGGAAAAACAAAAATCAATAATACACGCGATTTAATCCGTTTAAAATTGTTTTATTATAACTTATTTTTTGTTATTGTTTTAATTCACATGGGATTTATACTTGTCGATATTGCAAAAGTAAGGAACTTCATTCCTGACGGGGCCCCCGTCCGCACACTTTTGAAAAATATAAAATCTCTCTTACAGTCCACGACATAATCTACCTCTATGATTACCATTTAGTCGTATGACATGTATAATAATAGTAAAATAACAAAGCTGTTTACAAGAATTTAAATCATCATTTCGGCCGAATGAAGTCCACTGCTGGACACAGGCCTCCCCCAAATAATACCACAACGATCGATATGGGTGTGTTGTGGGCTCATTGGGGGGTTTTGCCATAACCGCCACGCTTGGCAGGCGGGTTGGCGATCGCAGTTGAGTTGTTAATGTACTCGAAGGCCACAGTACTGCCCATCCCCCGGCTAATCCCTTAGTCGACTTTTACGACACCCAAGGGAGGAAATAGGGTGGTGGTATTCATTATATATATTCATTCATATACATTTAATTATTATATGTAAAAAAATGGCCTTGGTGTTTATAGTCGTCAAATAACCAATACGCTACGCAGTCACGAAAAATGAAACCCCAATAACTGCATCTTGAAAGTACGCCACCATGACTTTAGTTAACACGAATAAACCTTAGCCGAATCGCTACACCACAAAATCACTCCACTACGAATCGATACATCACGAAATCACGCTACCACGAATCTAACTTATGCTATCACCATTTAATCTTCTAAGACGGATCGGACTTAGAAAGGTTAGGTTAAAAGGCAAAGCGAGGACGAGGCGAGCTTCGTTTCGCTTCACTACCGCCTTGGACTTCGTGGTTTTTTTAACCTGACACCGAAATTTCTTGATGTAGGTATCGATTCGTGGTGTCGTTTTAGCCTGTAGGAGTCCGGCATACCCCTTCTCCCTTCCCCGGGGTGAAGGAAGTTCATGAAGAATTTCCAATGGACACCAATAAAAATAAAATAAAAAAAAACGTACAAAATTATAAACCTGGTTATCTGATATACATGCCGGGCACCTCATCATATCGGCCATACAACGTCCACTACTGAACAAAAGCCTCCCCCATAGATTTCCACAACTGTGTCATCATACTGGGGGGAATTTACCAATACTCACAGCGCTTGGCAGGCAGGCGGGTTGGTGAGCGCAGAATGGCTACTGTTCGACAGAAAGGACGCTGCTGCCCTTCCCTCTGGTTTAGAGTCCCTTAGTCTTACGACCTCCACAGGAGGAGATGGAGTGGTGCTATATTCTTAATCCGGCCACCACACGAATAGCCATACATAGTACACCCTTATACACAAAATCTAGTACAACTTCAGATATCTGGTATCAGAACCAACTAACTTCAGAAACCCTGACCTAGCTGAAATTCTCAACCTAATTACTACATAACTGCAATCTATAACTTGCCCGAGCCCTTCTTCCGCTCCGTCCATTCGATACGTGGTCGAAGCCGCAGTTTGTAAGCACGGCATGAAACGAGAACTTTGTCGAATTAAACTGAAAAGCGAAATTCGGTAAACTTCGCGCGGTGAGGCCTCGGACCTAAGAGGATCATAATGTTAGTAAAACTTTGTGGTTTTGCGAAATAACTATTGGATGTCAATGGATTCGTGGCTAGCTTGAATCCCTATCAAGTCATGGATATTGTGTCCATAAGTACATATATACCAACTTAATACTTTGCTTAGTGGAAGGTGGAGGTTTCATAATAGAAACGGAGTGTAGGTACTATAACCCGTGACATTTGTTACTTCCTAAATGAAATAATTGGTCTTGACCGTAATTTTGGTTTGAAAACTGTAATACACATAATGTATAATATTTTACAATGCGTGTGGTGTTCGTATTAGGAATATAGCACCACTCCATATCGTACCGTGGATGTCGTAAAAGGTGACTAAAGCAAATTCCCCCCAAAATGACGACATAATTTAAGCCCCGACCCCCACGTCCACTGTCTTTACATGACACCTAGAGCATCGTGACAGGACATCCACTGCTGAACAAATACCTCCCCCGTGGATTTCAACTACGAGTGGTCACATGCCGCCCGAATCCAACGAATCCCGGACCCGGACATTCACCAGGTCATCTGTCCACCTCGTTGGAGGTCGTCCTATGCTGCGTTTTTCGGTGCGCGGTCTCCACTTGAGAACCTTTTTACTCCAACGGCCATCATCAGGTCTACGAGCCATGTGCCCCGCCCATTGCCACTTCAGTTTACTAATACTTTCAGCTATGTCGGCAACTTTAGTTCTTCTACGGATCTCCTAATTTCTGATTCGATCACGTAGAACAATACCAAGCATAGCTCGCTGAGTGACCTTGAGCTTTCTTATGAAATTATATTATTTTCCGCATAATAAAACCGAATCGCAATATCCTTGTTTGAACGAAATTAAAATTATAGGCACAATCTGCACATCACATAACATTGTTTAAATGCCAGTCGCCTGCCTTTATATTACTTGGACAATAATTTAATAAGTACGTTCAACATGAGAAACAAAGCGACATCTGCATTCTGCAATTCAAACAATTCGTTTTATAAAGCCCTCAGTTATTAATGAGCACACGAAGGTACCATAATAACATAGATAGTTACCATATGATTACTATGCATTAGCTCCCAGTCGAGGTAGGATTGCAAAAAATTGCGACATATTTTAATAACATAATTGTGGACGGGTTAGTTAGCTCTGACGCTTGGTAGGCATTTCCTGGCCTTGCGTGCGAAGTAATTTTAATGGGATGTAGAAATACGCAGCGTGATTCTAATTTTAAAAATGAACAACTTATTGATTTATTTTTGTGGTAAAATGGGAAGCAGGTGACGAAGGACCTACTATTGTAGCGCAGTTGAGACAGGTGTTTGTCCAACAGTGAGGAAAGATTGGTGCAACGGTATTTTTTTAATATCAAGCTAGCATTATTATTAATAGTAGTGGTCGCCCAGTGGTCTAAACTCGATCTTAAATTATATTTGTAACACGTATTATGCATAACTTTTAACTTTCTGCACTCCTCCATGTGAACTTTAACTATGCCAAATCGCACACTCCCCCGTGCGCGCAATGTGCTTAAAAGGGGGTACAAAGTTTTTCCTTCACGTATTAATATGTAGATGTTATAGATATAGACTATTTATATTTATATATTATTGACGGCACGGTTGGTGCAGTGGCTGATACAGTCGACTGCTGCGCTCCGGGTCGTGGGTTCGATTCCCACACGGAACAAATATTTGTATGATCTGCAGATAGTTGTTCCGGGTCTGGGTGTATTGTATGTGGAATTCATGTCTGTAAACGCACCCACGACACAGGAGAAATCCTAGTGTGGGGCAACGATTTAAAAAAAAAAAAAAAAATTGCTATGGCTAATGATATGTTTTCTTGATTTCAGGTAATTATGTTTACAACAAGACGTCGTTGTGATCCATAGAGCTGCAAGTTACATATTTCATTATTAATTATTCGTTTTGTTTTTAGTATTAAGCCTTATTTATCGAAAATAATTTGTTTTAAAACGATAAAATATGTAAAATAATGTTTGCGTATTTGCTTGCACCTTCAAGTTTACATAAATAGAAGACAGGATTATAATAAATATAGGCCAAAGGTAGTTTATGTTGATAGTTTTTTTCTTATTATTATTCTTAATCCGTATTGTGTCCGGATTAAGAGTATAGCACCACTCCATCTTCTTCCGTAGAAGTTGTACAAGGCGACTGAGGAACTCTAAATCAGTTAGATGGCAAGCAGCATTTTTGGCTCATCAGCTATTCTGCGCTCACCAACCCGCCTGCCAAGCGTAGTGAGTACGGGAAATTCCCCTCGGCGACCATGACACCGGTCGTTTATGGGGTACTCCTTTGTTCAGCATTGGACGTCTGCTGGCTAGTAAATGTTTTATTTTTTTCAATTGTGGTTGTAGATGGACAGTTCTTGCAACAAATTTCATATGGGGCCATTTCATATCAAGTCCTAGAAAATAGGTGTATAAGAAAGAGGAGGAACCAAAGTTGCCGGCATAGCTGAAAGGATTAGTAAACTGAAGTGGCAATGGGCGGGACGGGCTCATTGCTCGTAGAACTGATGGCCGTTGGGGCAAAAAGGTTCTCGAGTGGAGACGCGCACCGGAAAACGCGGTGTGGGACAACCTCCAACGACGTGGACAGATGACCTGGTGAAGGGCGCTGGGAGTTGTTGGATGAGAGCGGCATGTAACCGCTCATTGTGTTAATATATGGGGGAGGTTCAGGAGGTTGTTTGTTCATCAGTGGACGTCCTTTGGCTGATATGATGTGTAAGAAAGAATCAGAAAATAATTTCCCTTTGAAAATGAATTGTCACTTGTCACGTTCCAATGAACAGCTTGGCGGACGAAAAACAATTTCAAAACATCAATTGGCCAAAATGGATGCCGTTTCGCAATATTTTATCGGAAATGAAAACATTTCATTTGGTCCAAATAATTTCGAAACTGAGTGACAGCTTCGAAATTAAACTTTATTGTGATAATTTAATGCACGGTGTGAAGTCTGCGTTGTATAAAGGTGATTAATATTTTATTTGGAAGAGAAGCAATGTATGAGATTTTTTGTGGTGTTTGATTTAGTGGTAGTAGAGTTTAAGTCCGAAGAGAGAATGCCTCCCTGTGTGTGTTCTACCGCTTGTACAACGGCCAGTATTTTTAGGAATTGTTCGAAACTTTCGACATGTAGCCAACGGCTACTTTCTACCGTCGTACCTCTCGCCTTTAGTCGCGAGTTCACCCGCACACCCTAGAGCTAAAATGGTCGTATGGTGCCAGAGGAAGTTCCTCCCGCGCACTCTCAGCTTGTGAAATCTGCTTCCCACTGAGGTCTTCCCACCGAGGTCTTCCCACCGAGATATTCCCAAGGGACAGCGTGGGGCTCTTTAAAAAGGGCGTGAAAAGATTATGAAGATGCAAAGTCGGCAACGCGTCATTGTTAAATCTGGTGTTACAATCGTTCGGAGGTTACGGTAACCGGCTTCGAAGAGCACTTTCAGCGCCTCGTTCCCCGAGTTGAGAGGGGGGTATTGGGTTCACTACACCGGCTGCTGCCCAATCTCGAGGGACTATGTGAGGAAGTTCTCCGTCTGGCGCCTATATGGTCAGCCTACCTATCAGGTGCTGCAGGAGCAAACTTCATAGTCTGCAGCGCAGAGTGGCTATACGGATCGCACGAGGATACTGACAGTGTCCTACGAGGCAACTTGGAAAGTAGCGTCACCGCCTGCGGATGCAGTCTGCGACCAAGCGCGTCGTCAAGACCGTCCTGCCCCTCTCCGGAGTCTGGCTCAGAAGGAGCGAGCGCGTCACCCACCGCCTGGCGCAGGTGTTCACCGGCCACGGTTGTTTCGGTGCGTACCTGCACAGGATAGGACGCGAGGCCACTGCACAATGCCACCATTGTGATAGCGACCACGATACCACACGGCACACGCTCGAGGCGTACGCTGCGTGGGCGGCCGAGTGGCGGATCCTGGTCGGTCGGATCGGGCAAGATCTCTCTCTGCCGGTAGTAGTGTCTGCTATGTTGGCAGAGCAAGAGGTCTGGAATGCAGTGGTCTCCTTCTGTGAGGCCATAGATTTCCACAATTGTGTCATCATTTTGGGGATATTTGCCAATACTCATCACGCTTGGCAGGCGGGTTGGCGAGCGCAGTATGCCTACTATTCCAGAAAGAACGCTGCTGTCCTTCCCTCTAGTTTAGAGTCCCTTAGTCGCCGTTTACGACATCCACGGTAGGAGATGGAGTGGTGCTATATTCTTAATCCGGACACCACACGGAAGATATTCTGATAAACCCTATGATAAGTACATATATAGTAATGTTTTAGGATTTCGCGATCTTTACTCATTATAATAAAACACTTTTAAATGGATTACATCGCGTATACATATATTATAGATTTTTGTTTTTCTTGACGTTTCGAACACTTTGCAGGGTTCGTGGTCGCAGTACATATACGTATATTTAAGTTTGGTTACTTTACAATACTCTTCTAAATTTAAACGGAACGGAAATCGCTTTCTCTAAACACACTAGCGGCCAAATCTCATCATAACACGGATAAAGCATCCTAAAGTCACTGCTAAATGTCCAGGTCTTGCTTCACTATATTCTTCGTTCTTTCCCACAGACATTGCATAGGCATCTACTTTGATATATAATATCGGTTATATAGGGGCCCCTGCATTCCCTAAAAAGCCGTGGTGCCATTTGTAACAATTACCATCCATTCGTCTCGTCTATGGCGATATTTCTCAATCATGACCCTATTGAGCTCGTGGAGGCAGTTTTCGAATATTTTCTACAATGGGCTGTTAATGTGACTTAGAAATCTGATTGAAGATTTATTTATTACGGATAAAACTTGTGTTTCTTTCATTTAACGCTACGTCGACGTTACCAATGATTACAAAACGAACAGTATTAATCAATGAACAAAGTCAACGTTTTTTATTTCAAGTAAACCAAACATTGGCACATATGAAACGTCAGAATCTAAGTTGCACGGTTCCAAAAAGTTGATCTATCGAGAAGAGCTGGCAAGAAACTCCATGGATACTCTTTTAAAATAGTTGGGGATTACAATGTTGATTGATACAAATGATTGTAAAATATATACCACACACTGGTTAAGTCTTTAACCGTTTCGTCTTAAGGCATTGCAGTATTATTGACGAAAAGACTTTGCGAAGTTTCCCGAACGCGAGTCGGACTCGACGGTTGACCTCTTTCTCGAAGTTGGACCTACCTAACTGGATAGTTTGTCCCAGGTAGACATACTCGTCAACAACTTCGAGAACAGAGCTCCCAACGGATATTAGCATAGGCACGACATGGGCATTCGACATGACTGTTGTTGGGAACCTCTGTTGAGATCATCGACCATTGTGCCGAGCTCTTGTAGTGATTCTGCCATGACTACGATGTCATCGGCAATTTGAAGGTGAGAGTATGAATATGAGTAATAAGTAAGTAATATTAAAAATATTATACCATATGTTAAAATAAACTTCAATGCATGCATACAATAAAGGAACGAGCATCAAAAGACAATAGGTAAAATATCTTAAATATTTAAAATTCCGCGAATCAAATTAAATTAAAGTTGGGGATTGAACCAGGCAGGATGACAGCTGTCCTTTACATCTTCATCGCCGTTACAAAGTGCTCTCTAATTAGTTCTGCTTGTCCACAATTTTGATATGGTCGTGAAAAGTTGGTTTCACGCCCCCATATCAAAATTAATCATAATCTGGAGTATGACATATTTTTTTCAACTTTTACGACCCGCATGTTTCCTTAATTACCGTTTAAAACGTCCGACTCTTTTTATCTCAGTAGATATCCCTACTATGCCTAGAAGGCGGCCTTTTTTCAGTCTCCTTCCCTGCTAGAGGGGGTGACCGCTTTACGTTCATCCCCTCCAATAGGCGGCTCTGGTGTGATCTTACGAGGACCTGGTGCCCCCCTTTGGTGCCTAAGATGACAGCTCCAGTGGTTTTAGCCGGTAGGAGACCGGCATGCCCCTTTGCCCTTCCCCGGGGCGGAGGCAGCTCATGATGATTTTCAACTGTGGACCAAAAAACGTATCCCTATTAAAATTAACCGGTCAACTGCTGCATGGGCCGCACGGCAAATTACGCGACAACACTTGTAAGCATACTTTTAACAATCTTCGCGAGACGCGCCGTTCAAATACCACTATGCGGTCACCCATCCATAGACTGACCGCGCCAAGTGTTGCTTAACCTCGTCGATCAGAATGGGCAAAGGGCTGTGAGCGCCTCGAACCACAATTAAAATTATATTAATTGGATATTATATATACCAATTCAAATGTCTTAAGAATTCAATTCATTAATATTATTAATATACACAAAATTTCATTTATAATTATGATAACGAGCGACAGTAATGATATA
This sequence comes from Diloba caeruleocephala, assembly GCA_947459985.1. Taxonomy (NCBI): domain Eukaryota; kingdom Metazoa; phylum Arthropoda; class Insecta; order Lepidoptera; family Noctuidae; genus Diloba; species Diloba caeruleocephala. Next base: position 9,958,067 of record OX381629.1, read on the forward strand.
TGGACCATACTTGAAAAAGTTCAGCATTTGATTCAATAGATACAATCTCGATTCAAGTTTCGTTCCGTAATAAGGGCCTAAGGCCCATCTTTTGTTTTTTAATCCTACTATAACGTCATACTATTGAAGGAGAAGACCATCGAGCACTTCCGTTACTTTCGCTGAAAGTCGGGTCAGATCTTAATCTGCCATAATCGCAAAACCTACAGTATTTCAAACCTGAGACAGCTTGTCTATTCGGATAGTCGTATCACTTGAAACTCCAAAATCTATACAAATAAATAAAATTGAAATGTCTGTTTGTAATGTCAAAATAACAGATTTCACTAAATGCATATAAAAGTATATACGGTACTTATAACAAAAAAACATTATTATTTTTAAATCTAATCTAATCTCCGAAACGACTGTACCCATTTTGACGGGACTTTCACTGGCAGATAGCTGATGTTATAAGGAGTAACTAGGCTACTTTTTTAGGGAAGAAAACAGAATTAGGGATCCGTAAAAAATCCATGAAATCCAATATACATATACTAATTATTTATAAATAATCCGATTTCTTTTAAATTAAACGGCGGGTGAAACGACTGGACACAGCTAGTCGTAAATATATCAACCGACCTTAGATTTAAATTCCGTGAAGTATGTATTTATTATACATGGAATAAATTATCCTTGAAGTACTTACCGTCCCAAAAAGTTTATCGTATTTAAAGTCCACCAATCCGTCTTCTAACATTTTATTCCCCTCATTACCCGGGCAAAATATAGATTGCCTGGAAAATTACCGCAAAAAACAAAATGGAGCCATATGTCACTCTTTGTGTACACAACAATTCATCAAAAAGTAACTCTATGTATTTTGAAGTAGGGCTGGTACTTGCTTGTGTATTAATATGGAAGGTAAATGAAAGTTTGTATGTCAAGCGAAGTCGCGGCCAATTTAAAGGGGACAGACAGAATAAAGAAAAGTAAAAAAAGAATTTTAATAGCTAGGACATGCGTCCCTTTGAGACGGTTATTTTTAAACAAAACAGATGTAAAAAAGGTCATGATTGCCGGCTGTGATTATGTTGTTAGTAGTAATGTTGCTGTACAGTTTTGAGATTTACACCTTTTGCAATAAGCACTATATTTCAGCCCGAAACTTTTGTGACGATTAATTTTCATGGGAAAGTATATTTTTCTGATGTAAGCTAGCCTAAAATAAAGTAAATAAGTTCTTACGACTTATTTTTACTGATGCAATGAAATATTTTCATCATTACCATCATCTGTACAAAGGCCTCTCCCATAGATTACTACAACGACGCATTCAATGACTCCCAGCTATCTTTACCTGTCCATCTCGTTAGAGGCAGTCCCACGCTGCGTTATCCGGTACATGCTCTCCACTCCAGAACCTTTCGCCGCAACAGCCTTCTACGGGCTATGTGCCCCACCCATTGCTACTCGAGCATACGTCTCTTCAGTTATACCGGTAACTTTGAACTTTTTTACGGATCTCCTCATTTCTCCACTCCATTCATGCATTCATTACACACAACATAAATCATAATACATTTTGTATTATGTCATACGTGACATTGACATCCGTGGTGTACATAAGGTTCCAGATGAAAACCAGCGTCCGGCACTTAAGCCTGGCATGAAGCTGATCTGGACACCTATTTGGTCCAACCGAGAGACATATATTATTAGGTACCTACGAAGGTTTACGTTAGTTTTATTTGGACTTGTACATTTTTATATTTTTAAATATTGTTATCTATGTCCCTGTTTTTACAATCGTGTCTCTGTGTTGTGATCAAAATAAATCTTTCTTTCTTTCTTTCTGATTCGATCTCGTAGAGAAATACCAAGCATAACTCTCTTCATAGTCGCTGAAATATTTAACTTTACTCTAAATATTTTTATTCCTATCAACCAATGTACTGTATTATAGTCTACCCATTACTATACGCATTTTGCGACATAAGCTACATAAGCACCCTACTTTTACTTGTTACAAACAAATCTAAATTCGCTGCCACATGCAACTTACTGGCTGATGTCCCTCCAATCAATTGAATACGAGCAAATAAACGTATTTGAATAAATAACGTATGTGGGGGTAGCCCTAGTTCGAGCAATTGGCGTCAAATTCAGCGCTCGGTGAAACATCAAAGCGCGCCGACATGTCGCTAGGGTTGCCGCGCTATTGATTTGTGCACGATACGTGTGTATTGATAAAGAATACCTTTACGGTGTTAAAGATATATTTTGTGAGTTTTCATAAATATATTACGATGTGACTCCAGAAATATTTTAGACTTATGTTATGTACAATAAAAACATTTGATTTTTCGTTTAAATCTTTATAGATGACTTTAGTGATTATTTTTCTTCAGATTATTTAGCAGAAAACGGTTTTATTAAAGTGAAAGATATTTGTTCTATTAAATTTACGTAATATCTACATCATACATACATCTAACATCTTCACTACTGAGCTAAAACAAAATACATAGTCAATCCGTAGTCAAGGCACACCACTATTCCTGATAAACTAGAATATTGATATAGCCAATGGCTTTACTATGCAATGATATACGTACGGTAGCCAGTTCGATGCCCGGGGGTGCAATTACGTGTATCAGAGGCAAATTTCCTCTAACACTGACCTAACCATTGAGGTTAATGATACTAATGCTTGGATACGGCGTATTTCCACGTTGTATATTGTAATGTTTATTCCTTACTGTATTCGAATATAATTTTAGATTTGACCTCATTTCGGATGAATAGCTTCTGTATTGAATATCTTCGAGCGGTAATATTGATCTGGTGGGTTTCAAGGTTAATAACATTTCATTTGATGTGCAATCAATGAAAATATATCTTCCGTCTTCATTTGGGAATAATAATTTAAGGTATATATTAACGAATGGTTTAATCTTTACCATACGAGCTACTTTTAATTACATAGGGTCTTTAATAAGGGAACATGTTTTAGGAAGTAAATCTGTAGGTAGCAATGAAGCGCGTTAGAAAAAAGAAAACATAACATCAGCCTTTACTTTATAAAATAATAAAGAGTCAGTAAAACTTTCGCCGTGTGGTGCCGGCTCAGAATGCCACCACCCCATCTCCTCCCATGGGTGTCGTAAAAGTCGACTAAGGGATTAGCCGGAGGATGGGCAGCAGCGTCCTTCGAGTACATTAGCAACTCAACTGCGATCGCCAACCCGTCTGCCAAGCGTGGCGATTATGGCAAAACCCCCAATGAGCCCACAACACACCCATATCGGTCGTTGTGGTGATCTTTGGGAGAGGCCTGTGTCCAGCAGTGGACTTCATTCGGCCGAAATGATGATGATGATTATCACCGTCATCTTTCTGCCCCAGTCCCAAGTTACTTGGGGTCGCTGCAATATGCAATCAAATTGCAAAGGTTTTGGCAAAAGGGTTTTACAGTAGGTCGCCGGCTTCGGTAAGACGGTGGCGCGCACGTGGTCACGTGCCGCCGTATGCGCAGCACAGCGCAAAGCGAGGCTTGGGGGGATCCTGTACAATCCTCCTCGAGAAGTGCCTGAGGGGCGACCTTTTTACCGTCGCCTTCCCTCCGCTAGAGGGGGTGACTGCTTTACAGTCATCTCCTCCGTGATCCTAAAGGCGTGGCACCAATGGGCGGCTCTAGTGTGATCTTACGAGGACCTGGAGCCCCCCTTCGGTGCCAAAGATGACCGCTCCAGTGGATTTAGCCGGTAGGAGTCTGGCATACCCCTTCGCCCTTCCCCGTGGTGAAGGAAGTTCCATGTATAACTTCCACTGGACATCAATAAAAAAAATGGTCGCCGGCTTGGCACCGGCCTGACTCCTTGGTTATGCTAGTGTCGGTGGTTTACCTGCCACCCAAAGAGCTTAATGGTACGCACCGGGTTCCAAACGTTTTTCTTTTATTTAACGTTGCCTAACATTGGTCTTGCTCCTATGTCGTGGGTACAGTTTACAGACATACATCTCACATGCACAAACACACAGACCCGAAACAAATATGTAGATCATACAAATATTCGTTCCGTGCGGGGATCGAACTCGCAACACGCAGAAAGAGAAAAACTTAGCCATTGCGCCAACCGTGCCATATCTAATATACATAAATATATTTATACTTTTATGCACAGTTAAGGTACAGAAGGCGGACTTAATGCCATATGGCATTCTATAGCAGTCAACCTTTGGGTTAAAAAAGAAATGCATCGAAAAGAGGTACAAAAAAGGTATATTACAAAAATTTCATAATAAGATATACATACATAAAGATCTACATAGATACGGTCTAATACATAGGTTGAAAATATACCACACACAATACGTACTATTTATAATTTTAACAATGCCCGTAATTGTCAATTAGGATTCCAGCGAATTCAAAAAGTATTCCCGAACTTGGTGTTTGAAAGAAAATTTACTTGGCGCTTTCTTTGTATAACTTTATATATCTCTCAGTAATATTCCAAAAACGCATATTACCAACCATTATACCTCCATAGCCACACACTAAACATTTCCAAGTAGTACTTCGACCATAGCAACTTCTCTCAACACATTAGTGCTCATAAACACGATTTTAAATGTTTGCCTGCTTTCATAAGATGTAAGATTCAATTGAAATTAGTAATTTTACGGCTTTACTAGTGTAGGAACATTACCTTTTACCCAGGATTGTGTTTTATACGTAACCTCTTGGACGTGCCTTTGGATGCCGGTTGGTGACAGTTGAACTTGTGTGCTTCACCGTTAGAACATCGTTGAAGTACGCAAAGTTTAAACGGATTTTATAGCGAATGGTTTCCTATTGAGTATAGTTTTGTGTCAAACACAGAACACAGCTTTGGTTTGGACGCTGTTACTTATTGCAGAAGTTTTCTTTAATGAAATTTTCAAATTTCCGTTTGGTGTCAGAATGACGATACAATATGAAATGATATGAAAATCTACGGGGAGGCATTTGTTCAGCAGTAGACATCCTTTGGCTGATATTATGATGATGAAACTTCAGCATAACTATTGATTGGAACCTTTGTTGGTTCAAAATTCAAATGACATTAATTTGCAATGAACATCTTTTGGCGTGGTTTCAGCAAATGCTTAAATATTTCAATAGCAACCAATGATCACCGCCCAGAGTGAGTTGGGCGAACTCAGGTATCATCACGCATTGGCGTTGTTTTCATGCACCTCATTTTAAAATGCTAATGTCCAAGAAGTTGACAGCATAAACATGTTTATTCATTGGCTTAAGGATCTCCAACAAAGGTTGTAAACAACTCATGCATTACATGTGCAATATGGTGTTGACAAGAGACCACATAATTATTAATTATAAACTAAACAAACAAAATGTATTAAACATTAATTCATTACAAGTTAGAAAAAAAGAAGAGCCTCATAAAACTTAAACAATATAATAGTATGTGAAAAATTACAAAACAAAGTTAGACGTATTATAAAAAGAATTGTGAAAAGTAAACAAAACAATATTTAATTCTCTGTTTTAAAAAGATTTTTTTTTTCTATTAAGGATCACCAACGTATAATACACTACATTCAATTATGAATACAAACAACACAAATATTAAGTATACACTACATTCAGTTATGAATACAAGAAACACAAATATTAAGTATCATATATAATGTACACTCAATTATAGGTAACCACAGCTTATACATCAATATTGAGTATACAGGCTAAATATAAATAAATTAAATTAAAACGATTACAATAGATAATAATAAAAGTTCACACTGCATTAATGACTTAAAATAATAACGAGCGCCACACTAGGACTTGTCCTGTTTCGTGGGTGCGTTTACAGACAAATTTTAAGATCCGGAACAACTACCGGCAGATCATACAGATATTGTTCCGTGCGGGAATCGAACCCACGACCCGGCAGCAGCCGACTGTATCAGCCACTGCACCAACCGTGCCGTCAATTCAAACGTCATTCATAAGAGACTGCGCGATTATTCCTGCATCTCTATCGCGCCGCATTTTTTCCGCAATATGTTGCAAGAATTACGTTTAAGATTGACGTCTAGTTGCGACCAGCCGCGACTCTGGTCGGTGCGTGCCTAAGTGAACTCCGGGCAATTAACTACCTTGCTTTGATGTGACCATCACAGAGCGCGGGCAACGCATCTACACTTATAAAAACATTTTAAGCTACAGGTGATAAAATCCCCACCCGGTACACATTATGTATATATGTGTATGTATGTGGTGAACAAAATTATATGTGTTATAGTATTATAACACATATAATTTTGTTCACCACATTCAGTAATGTTCAAAGCATTCAGACGCAAATTATTACCATATCCAAATGTTCTCAATTCAACATGTTGGCATTCAATTGGGCATCGTGTAGCGCGGTGCGGGCGTCTGTGTAGGAATTCGACAAAATATTTTGCGACAGCCCTGTTCAGCCAGATGTATCGAATACCTGTGTATGTTGGAATATGGTCTCACATAGGAATTCGTATTAGTCCGGATAAAGATTACGTTGCACGTTTGAATTGGTTTTTGCTGATTTAAGTTGCTGTGTGGTTCCCGGCAAGCATTCTGTGTGGTTTTGGCAAAGAACAGGCCACTACTCTCCTATCATGGGTGACATAAAAGAGGACAAGGGTTTTTATGAAAAGGAGCACTAGGCAGGTTTCTCCCGTGCTCATTACACCATACTGCGATCACCAAGTCGCCTGTGGTTATTATGGCAATATCTCCTATGTCATCATCGTCACATCAGCCAAAGCTCATCCACTGCTAAACAAAAGCCTCCCCTAGATTTGCACAATAGTGTCGTCATTACTAGGGGATATTTAAAATTTGCAGGTGGTTTGGTGAGCGCAGAATGACTGTTGTTCCAAAGCCAGGACGCTGCGCATCAGGTTTGGAATACCTTAGTCGCCTTTAACAACATCCACAGAAGGTGATGGAATGGTGTTATGTTCTTAATCTGGACAGAGAAATACATATCTATACCTTTAATACTGTATCCACGATGCAGGAGAAATTGACGGCGACAACTCCACTGGATCGGGTAACTCAATGCTATATCTTCTGTGTGACAGAGCCATCTATCATCATATTTCAATTACATATCCCAAAAATAACCACAAAGTAATTCAAAATGAATCAAAGAAAATTGCGATACTTACAAATAATATAACGTTCATTATAAATACGTAACAATTTGTATATATTACTTAATCAGGACTTATTCAGCATTCGCCCCTGTTTTGCTGATTTAGCAACTTATGATGTTTCATTCTTGGAAGAGAAGATGTGGCACAAAGTTTACCGTGTTCAGTTTTATGACTGAAAATTTAAGATCTTACTTTGTTATTATATACGATGAAATTCATCATGACGAGATAAAGACATACAAAGACAACACGCCTGTAACGTGAGAACGAAAAAGATACATGAACATTTGGGCAGACGTACGTAATTTATGCTTCGCGTAATTAACGTTCTTAAGAGGCCCATTGTGAGTGACCACGTCTCTGTTCCATATGTCATCACTGGTAACAAACATTAGTTAAAGACTTTCGTTTTGAGGTATATTTTTGGCGAAAAGACGTTGCGAAGTTTCCCAAACGCTGCCCAGCTCGGTCGGATTCGACGATTGACCTCTTTCTCGAAGTTGGATCTACCTAACTAGACAGTTTGTCCAAACGTAGACATACTCGTCAACAAATCCGAGAACAGAGCTCATAAGAAAGCTCAAGGTCATTCAGCGAGCTATGGAGAGAGCTATGCTTGGTATTTCTCTACAATATCGAATCAGAAGTGAGGAGATCCGTAGCAGAACTGAAGTTGCCGACATAGCTGAAAGGATTAGTAAACTGAAGTGGTAATGGGTGGGGCACATTGCTCGTAGTACTGATGGTCGTTGGGGCAAAAAGGTTCTTAAATGCTGGCCGTGCACCGGAAAACGCAGCGTGGGACCACGTCCAACGAGGTTGACAGATAACCCGGTGAAGGTCGCTGGGAGTCGTTGGATGAGAGCGGCATGTAACCGCTCATTGTGGAAATCTAAGGGGAAGGCCTTTGTTCAGCAGTGGACGTCCTTTGGCTGATATGATGATGATGAATTATCCTTCGACTAAAATTGCGTTCGTTCGCTAAACGGAAGTATTTTATTCAGTTGCTTATAAGCGTTTGTATTCCGGATTTCCGGATTAAGAATATAGCACCGCTCCATCTCCCGTGGATGGCGTAAAGGGCGACGAAGGGACTCTAAACCAGAGAGATGGGCAGCAGCGTCCATTCTGTTGAACAGCAGTCATCTGCGCTCATTGACACGCCATCCAAGCGTGATTCCCCCAAAAACGATGTCATAAATGTGGAAATCTATGCGGGAGACCTTGGTTCAGCAGTGAACTGGTCTTGGTTTATATGATGATGATTATGAAGCGTTAGCACGGGGTTTTAGTGTACTCATCTTTATTCCGTGTGTAAGCAAGAAAAATATCGGTACTCGCGCATCCAATACCAGTCTGGCCGCTTCCCCAACTCGTCCGTACCACCGCTACAGATCGCAACACAGTTTAACCAAAATTCGGTCGTAATTAGGGGCTGAGTCGGCAAAGGATGCATGTTGCGTCGTAGTGTAGCCAAAACGGGAATGATGGATGAAACTGAAAGCAACGCAAAAAACGCGTCTATAACTACAAAATTAAATAAATAATTAATAAATCCTCTTTATTGCACACCATAATAAAATAACAGTACAATCATTTTGACTATATGAAAGAAAAGGTACAATTGGCGGTCTTATCGCAATTCGGCGATTTCTTCCAGACAACCATTGGATGGACTAGAATGTTATGGAAAGTACAAGAAAAAATTGTACACGTTTGTCCTCAGCCTATAATAAACGTTAAATTTCACACGTGTACAGCAATTAAACCAAGTGGCAAGGCGCCATTGTATGAATAATAAAAAATACCCGGACAAGTGCGAGTTGAACGCGCGTGGAGAGGGTTCCGAAATTGCTGAATATATTCTCTATTGTTGAGTTCGGTCTTGTACCAATAACTTGTCCCAAGGACAAACTTAAAATCCTAGTTAAAAAACATGTTTTCCCATACATTCCAACCGCAAACGTAAGTTTGTACGCACAATATTGAAAGATTTACCATGTTATTTTAGAACCATAGACTTCTTATAGGTTTTCCTGTAATTTATAGGTAAAGAGCGATTATCTCTATTTTTTACCATTTTAGGCTCAATAGTTTCGGAGATAAGGGAGTGGTAAATTTTCGCCTATTTTCTTAAATAACTTTAAAACTATTTATTTTAGAATTATTAATACACTAGCTGGGACCCGCGGTTTCACCCGCGTTTAATTTAAAAGAATACCTATATATGTTGGATTTCAAGGGTTTTATAGTTTTCGCGCGGAACCCTAATCATTTTCCTGAAATAAAAGTAGCCTAAGTTATTCCTTATAACGTCAGCTATCTGCCAGTGAAAGTCCCGTCGAAATCGGTCCAGCCGTTTCGGAGATTACCTGGAACAAACAGACAGACAGACAAAAAATGTAAAAATTGATTTTTTGCTATAGGTACCGTATATACTTCCACATGCAATTAGTAAAAAGCTGTTATTTTGACATTACAAACAGACACTTCAATTTTATTTATTTGTATAGATGTTGAGTTCGGTCTTGTACCAATAACTTGTCCCAAGGACAAACTTAAAATCCTAGTTAAAAAACATGTTTTCCCATACATTCCAACCGCAAACGTAAGTTTGTACGCACAATATTGAAAGATTTACCATGTTATTTTAGAACCATAGACTTCTTATAGGTTTTCCTGTAATTTATAGGTAAAGAGCGATTATCTCTATTTTTTACCATTTTAGGCTCAATAGTTTCGGAGATAAGGGAGTGGTCAATTTTCGCCTATTTTCTTAAATAACTTTAAAACTATTTATTTTAGAATTATTAATACACTAGCTGGGACCCGCGGTTTCACCCGCGTTTAATTTAAAAGAATACCTATATATGTTGGATTTCAAGGGTTTTATAGTTTTCGCGCGGAACCCTAATCATTTTCCTGAAATAAAAGTAGCCTAAGTTATTCCTTATAACGTCAGCTATCTGCCAGTGAAAGTCCCGTCGAAATCGGTCCAGTCGTTTCGGAGATTACCTGGAACAAACAGACAGACAGACAGACAGACAGACAAAAAATGTAAAAATTGATTTTTTGCTATAGGTACCGTATATACTTCCACATGCAATTAGTAAAAAGCTGTTATTTTGACATTACAAACAGACACTTCAATTTTATTTATTTGTATAGATTTGAGTCCCTCACAACAAGCCCTTCCATTTCATATGTTACACAGTACAGTTTGCAAAACTTTATTCTTCAATTTGCCATATTGCCCCCCAAAAGTGACCCCATATTGAAAATTCATTTATTTACGTACATGTACGTGTTTGGGTTACAGAAATCCATATGTGTACCAAATCTCAACTTAATCGGTCCAGTAGATTCGGAGAAAATTGGCTGTGACAGACGGACAGACACACGAGTGATCCTATAAGGGTTCTGCCGTTTTTTCCTTCAGACTTTCGGAACCCTAAAAATGGATACCATCATTGGCAGTAATTGAAATATCAACAGGGATTTATTCCTTTTCCATCTGGCCACTTATGATAGCTGTAACAAGCAGTAAGACGTCTGGAGAATATCGATAAAATACGGTTAAAACAAGGTAAATAAATAATAAGGTTTTTTTTTAACTAAGCCCTTAACAAGATTTCTCCTGTGTTATGGGTACAGTTTACAGACATACATCTCACATGCACAAACACCCAGACCCGAAACAGCTATCTGTCGATCATGCAAATATTTGTTCCGTGTAGGATTCAGACGTGTGAAACGAAGCGCAGAAAGTTAATCGCTTAGCCACTGCGCCACCGTGCCGTCGAATTGTGCTGCGGAAGCGAGCTAGCAGTTGCTCCGTGTAAAATACACAGCACGTGTGGCGCACTGGTTCGATTCCTGCATGAATCAAATACTTGTATGGCCTATATATGGTTGTACCGGATTTGAACTTTTGTTTATGTGAGATTTATTTATGTAAACTCATCTCACGACAAGAGCAATCCTAGTATGAGGCAATATATTACATATAAAAAAATATTTAAGGATACTAATGACGTCAACGTCGTCAGGTGCAGCCCGTCTCACCCCACACCTAGGCATAGGCCGTCCTTCTTTTATGTATAAGTTCACTGTTAGGGATATCTTATTGCTAAAGGTTGGCCGGGTAAGTACCACCCACAGAAATAGGAAATAAGGGAAAGTGGTACAGGGGCGTAACCGCGCCACCGCGACTTGCACAATCTGGGCCATCCGGAAAAAATGGCCGTTTTATAATCAGTCGAGATTCGATCGCGTAAGTGAAACTTTGTTAGAGTATCGTGTTGATCGGAGATAACATGCAAAAATAATAACATTATCAAGGAAGGAATCATATGCAATATGCAAGTGAAGGAATTTTCTTGTATTTGTCTATAAAAAGAATAAATTATAAATGATTGTTTTCTTTATTATGTTACATTTGGATTGATGGAGCAGAACGACATTATTATTTTTGTACAAAATACAATGCTTCTTATCTACCACTTTTAACTAGCAATCAGTAGATAATAAACGCAGTGAATAGAACAGCGAATGGACTCTCAATATATTTACGCGTTGCATGGTACGGCTGTCGTGTGTAGTCCGTACGCTCGGTATGATTGGCTACCTACAAAGTCGTGGGTGTGTTTTAGTATGAGAAGCCAATTATAATGTTGTGTTTATTCAGTTCATTAGATAAGAACTTGTAACTGTGTGCATTAGTGTGCTTTATGAAGAATGGTAGTGGGAAAATGGATTTCTAGGCTCGCATAAATTTTGAACTACATGGCATATCTCCTTTCTTCCAATATCTTTGGTACCCTCCAGTGCCAGATATTCGCCTCTAAGCAGTAGTGTTTAAACTTTAGACATTACTGTGTTCCAATTAAAAGGGCACTGTAGCTATTCAAATTACTTGCACTAATTAAAACAAGAACCAAGTTCTACTTCTTGCAATCGAAGCAAGAATGCATACAAGTTATGTTTTTCTTGGTAACCAGACTAATCAATACACAGAACTATCTCCACATAATATAATTTTAACACCGATAACTAAGCCCCGAAACAATAGATTCACACCCCTGTACAGGGGTGGGGGTTCACTGAACTTCTATTGTTGTATTTAACAAGCAAAACCCGACTTTAAACCTACGATATAAAGTTTAATATCCGGATTTAGACCATTCATTTTGATTATCATTTTAACAGTACTCATAGGCTGAGGTCTGGTTAACTAATATTTACAATTTATTATGCCGATTCTTTAGTATTCATTCCTGAGGGTCGGGAATGAACCTTGGTCCTTGGCATGATTTATGGGAAACATTGTAAGGTGGACAATAGTGGGTAGATTTATTTTGAGTTTTGTAAATAGTAGTTGGTAACTTGAAGTAGCAGTGATAGCCTAGTGGTTGAACGCTTGACTTCCATACATGAGAGTCTGAGTTCGATCCCGGCCCGAACCCTTGCGGATAAGAGTTTAATTATCATTAGCCGTAACGGTCAAGGAAAACGTCAGGAGGAAACTTGCACACCTTAGAAGGCTCCAAAAATGTTCTCACTGGTATGTGTAGTCCGCCAACCCGCACTAGGCTAGTGTGGTAGACTAAGGCCTAACTTTTCTCAGCGTTACAAAAAAGCCGAGCTCAGCAGTGAGATAGCAATGACCTAATTATATAATAGAATAAAATATTATTTATTGTACACCATTTTAAAAACAACTACTAGGAATTATTTTATGAACAGTAATTGTACAATGGCCGGTCATATCGCTATTAGCGATTTCTTACAGACAATCTTTGGATGGACAATAAAAAGATGGAAAAAGACAAAGAGGTATTCCGTAAAAGAAAAAGCACTCATATACAACCATATATATAATACTTTATACAATACATTATAAATAATCCATATATACAACCATAAACTATACTTTATACAATACAATATAAATAATCTATAAGAATGTTGGATACATGCATAAAAACATAATAAATATATGGAAAATACACAATCAGAAGAAAGTACTATATTGGTAAATACAATAAACAATTAATCAGACAAGTAATATTCTTTTACTAGTTTTTTAAAAGCTACCAATGTCTGGGTACGTTTGATTGACACAGGCAGTGCATTCCATAATCGGACACCCTGATCGGTGAAGGATTTATCACAAAATTTGGTAGAATGCTTTGGCATCTCAAGTCTCAGATTCTCCGACGATCTCAACTATCTCGAATGTGCGTCATTATGATCATTATATTATATAGAATACTATATTATGTATTTTACGTACTTGTAAGTTATCACGTGCATACGCACCAAACGGAGTGACTGTCATTTGTATGCAGAATGCTAAGCCGAGGGTGTTAACCCTTAGGGATACAAAGTTTTCGCTGTTTGAGTGTACATGTGGAGGCTGCTGCACGTGATTTTAACCCTTAGTCGCCACTTGTAACCCCCGCGTTATGTGGATGCATATTTGTACAAACGTGGCAAACTTTTAAAGTAGTGGTTGAAATAAACAATTAAGATAAACTATGAAAAAGAATACTGTGTGATGTCCGGGTTATGAATATAGCATCACACTTTCTCCTGCTTTGGATGTCGTAAAAGGTGACTAAGGATATTACCCAGAGGGATGAGCAGCACCTGCCTTTCGTTAGAACAGCAGCCATTTTGCGCTTGCGAAGCGTGGTGAGTACTGGCGAATTACCCGCCAGATAGCTGATGTTATAAGGAACAACTTAGACTACTTTTATTTTAGAAAAATAATTAGGGTTCCGCACAAAAAACATTTAAAACCCATGAAGTCCAATATATATACATACCCTATGTCAAGTGTCTATGCTGAAGTACTCTAAAATATTTATAAATAATCGCATTTCTTTTAAATTAAATGGCGGCTGAAACCGCGGTTCCCAGCTAGTTTTGAAATATAATTGAACTGTTTCAGAAACACGTTATTTTACCACGAGAAGAAAATAAATATTTGCCTAAAGTGACACTGCCTTACATCCATTTACAATCCCAAATTACCACAAAATATCTCATGATAAGCGCCTAAATCTTAAGAATAATACTCCACTTTGGCTGAATAAAATCCTCATTCTAGCTTCTATTTGTAGCAGTCAACTGAAGCTACGTTTCTAGATGTCTAGCAGAAATCTAGGAGATTGATCCAGGCATTAGCATAGCATTAGGAGATAGCACAGTTTCAGTACTAGCTAGAATTTCTAGATTTCAGTCCATTTTATCTTTATTACATTTGTAACTTTCAAGATTGGAGTAAAGATGGCGGTAAAATACAGTTTTACGTGTTCGATTTTTAAATGGGCTGTTCAGTTATTTTGTAGTTTGTCAATTGTTTTTGGAATAATAATGGTAGTAATCTAATTATTTTTCTCCTTTCCCAGTTATGTTTGATGTTTATTATTATATTTTATCATCGTTTTATATATAAAATATTTACTGTATGTATTGTTATGTATTTTATATTACTATGTCTAAGTAATATTGTGTATGATATATTGTACACTTGACAGCCCAATATCTTTCTCCTTTCTTTTTTCAAAGGTTGTCTGGAAGAGATCGCCCTGTGCGATAAGACCGCCTATTGTACATGTATCTTTTAAAATGTTTATCTTTATGTATTATGTGGTGTACAATAAAGAGTATATAAATAAAAAATAGTAGTTTGTAGAGCTGATGTCTTTAGTAAATTAGCTTTCAAAGGGTAGGAGTTAAATAACTAGTTTCGTGCAATATATTTTTTAGACACTAAGAAACTTGTCGGACTAGTATATTTACTAAGTTTTACTGCAACTAAAGGTACACAGTATACTGATTAAACTGATTTGGCTGAATCGCATTTCTAGTTCAAAGCTGCCCTGAAATCAATATCATCAATTGTATGTGGAATTAATGTCTGTAAACGCACTCGTGGGTGAAGAAATCATAGTGTGGGGCAACGTTAAAAAAAAACAATGTTTTTTATACTACTAGGTCACTAGACGAACAAATCATTCGCGTGGTGGTAAGCGACATGCCTGTCCATAACAATTAGAATGCTACCCAGGACTAGTTCTGCGAGGCATCACACTGCGCTCCTCACCTCGAGACGTAAAGTTATTTAGTCTCTTAAGCGCAGTAATTTCACTAGCTACAGTGCTCCTCTAACCGGAGCACAGTAATGGCGAAAGTTTAAAAGCCCTAATTATAGAATAACAGTAATATATAATAATCTACCCAATAATTTGAAAAATGAAGAAAAGAGTAGTACGTTGTATAAGAAATTGAAATCATTATTAATAGGAAAAGCATATTACACAGTTGACCAATTTAAAACAGATAAAATATTATAGACGTAAGTAATTATATGGTATTTTTGACGTTGTGATCTAAATATTACTATTGATTTAGTTTTGATGAAAGATAATTAATGTAATTATAGTAATCATGATAATTTAATCTTATTAATTTATGGATCTTTATTTTTTAATCATGTGAAAATTTGTAATTCATTTCATTGTACCTAATAATTTAATTTGATTGACTTTGTATTGCATTGAGAATTTTTGCAGTGCCCTGACAGGGTTCATGTACCTATACTGACTAAAATGATTGTTTATATAATTGTATTGTCAATGTGTGTGCATGAAAGCAAAATAAATATAATAAATAAAATAAATAAATAATAAATAAACACTACTGCTTAGCAGCGAATATCTGACACTGTGGTGGTACCTTCCTAGCCGGCCTATTGCAATAGGAGACCTACCACCAGTTGCAGTGGCATAAAATGAGCGTTCTAAGAGTCACCTAAAAAAAACTGCCATAAATTATGACTTTATGTTATGATTAGATAGCACGGTTGGCGCAGTGGCTAAGCGATTGCTTTCTGCGTTACGGGTCGTGGGTTCGATTCCTGCACGGAACAAATATTTGTATGACCTACAGATTTTCGGGTCTGGGTGTTAGTGCATGTGAGATTATTAGAGGCATTACAAAATTATCAGTGTTGCCACTACTTGTATAAAATGTGAAGGTTTAGGTTTAGTTATTAAATTCATAGTTTTAGTGTGTAGATTTAAGCATATTTTATTGTCTTAAGTCGAATTTTCATGTGGGTTGTGCGTCGTTGTGGTGTAAAAATAAATAGTTTCTTTCTTTCTTTCTAGATTTATGTCAGTAATCTGTACAGAAGAAATCTTGCTTTGTGGCAACGTTTTGAAAAAGAAATAATAAAGTACCAGAATTTCCTGACCCAATATTTCAAACGTTATCTATTCTATTTTCATGTGTCGTCTATCGCAGAAACGCGACGTCACATCCGAACTTATCCCTCAAGAAAACCTTTACAACACGAATTCACAAATCAGCGGGCATGTTTGTTCAGTGAACGTAAAAACAAAACACTTGACAGGTAACCACCCTGGAGGGTAGATATCAAATATAATACGCGGGATCTGGAGGCGACTGCCCGCCATCTTAGCAATAAAAATATAAGCCTTCATACATAAACTGGAACGCGTTTACATTGCTTCTGTTATACGAACTGTTAATGTGTTTTCTTTTTTATCATCGTTTTATTCATTTCTGTAGGCATCATCATTTCGGCCGAATGAAGTCCACTGCTGGACACAGGCCTCCCGCAAAGATCACCACAATGACCGATATGGGTGTGTTGTGAGCTTATTGGGGGCTTTGCCATAGTCACCACGCTTGGCAGACGGATTGGCGATCGCAGTTGAGTTGTTAATGTACTCGAAGGACGCTGCTGCCCATCCTCCGGCTAATCGTAATTATTTTACTTTTATCTTGACTTTTACGACACCCACGGGAGGAGATGGAGTGGTGGTATTCTGAGCCGGCACCACACGGCAAATTCAACTTCTTATCGCCAAATCCTGTAGGCACATTCAACTATAAAAAATACCATGCAGATTCTACAGAGGTGAAAAGAGTCGATGTTACACATATTGTGTGTCTGCGACGCTCTTACTAGGCGAAGGGCGAAGCACCGGAGAACAGCTTATCCTGTACCAGATTACGCGCAGTTCCATGCTGAAAAAATCGCGGGGCACCTACAAGAACTCGTCTATGTGGCAGCAGAGTAAAGGGCTAGGGTCAGTACAAAAGATCCACAAGGGTCGAGGCGCGTTAGGCAACAGCTGAGCCGACATATAGCCGACAATAGATTTGATTAAATTATAACGGTAATAGAACATTGTCTAGCGATAAAAGTAAAATAATTACGATTTTAATAAATAAATAATACATTTATTCTTCCAGCTATCTTCATATTGCAAGGTTTGTTGTATGTTGATGTCTCAATATGTTTGTTTTTATATTGTTATGCTTGATCTACTCAATTTATGCATTCTGCAATTTATACTCAAGTGATGTGTATTGCCCTGTCTATCCAAATAAATTTATTTTCTTTCTTTCTTTCATTTTGCAACTTTCTCTCTCAAAAAAATGAATAATTTTATCAGAAAGTTCGATATCTTGATCAATATATTGAGTTTCTCATTTTTTTGCTAGGAATTTTGGTTTCTAACCATTTTTATATCTATGTTTATATGATCTACAGTTAGTTGCTCCGGGTCTGGCTGTTTGTTCATGTGGAATGTATGTCTGTAAATTGCAGTGATATTCTGTTAGAACTCAATTTAGATTTTGAAATGACTTTTCCGTTACTGCTACCTTGTCTGGACTGTGTATACTGCATACAAATAGTACTTAATGTAGAATTCAACTCACCAATCCTAAACAAGAACACTAAAACAAAATCTGATTACAAACTAAATCGCAATACAAGTTATTTTTACAGCGGCCATCTTACATGTCAAATTCGGTGCTACCATTCGACTGAACAATTTATAACGGTTATACCGTACCGGAAACGGATCCAAGTGAATTCACGTGCGTAGTTTAACGGCTGAAACATGGCATCCGGAAAGGACTGTTACGGCCCCGTGAATGTTAACCTACCCTTTGTAGGCTTTAAGGTGCCCCTATTATGTGCGAAATTCAAAAACGTCCCGTTATACCGTAAAGGATATGAGTGTGTGATGTATGAAAAATTTATGCAGGGTTTTAATGTTTATAGAGAGAAGAGAACGAAGAGAAATAAGAGATTTTGGGTGATTTAATACAGTTTGATTATGTAGTAAGGTAATAAATTTTGCCCATGTACTTCCTAGCAAATAATAGACCACCCTCTCCACCCATACGTGTCGTAAAAATCAACTAGGGTGTTTTTTATCTCTTAATAATAAAACGTTGCCCCACGCTAACGCTTCTCCTGTCGTGGGTGCGTTTACAGTCACAAATTCCACACACCATATTCTCGCCGACGGTTGGTGCAGTGGCCGATAGTCTCCCGCACGGAACAAATATTTGTATATAGATCATGCAGTTATTCCGGGTCTGGTACACCCAGAGAGACTATCGGCCACTGCACCAACCGTTTCGGTTTGATATCAAGAGGATGGAAAACAGCATCTTCCGTGTACTAACAACAGCAAAAATGCGATCACAAATCACCTTACAAACGTACGTCAGTATACCCAGGACCGTTTATTGAAAGGCCCATGCTGAACTTGAATAGTAGATAATAGATAGAACAGTACACACAGTGGATAATTAGGGGCTGATGACGTGAGACTCTTTCTTTTTTTTTTAATTTTGACCCAGACTAAGATTTCTTGCGTCGTGGGTGCGTTTACAGACACAAATTCCGCACACAATACACCCAGAACAGACCAGACTATCTACCTAGTCTATTTTTCAAGAAACTCATCTTGGTCATGAGATGGAAAACAAAATGAAATACTGATTTAAATAAACTTAAATTAATAATAATTACTACCAACCCCCCGAGCCGCGATTAGGGTGCAATGCATAAATATTCTCCCTGTATCTTATAGCTTCTAAACTGAAAACATTTTCGAACCCCGAATGTCACACGAAGTGACTTCTCCACTAACGTTATCTAATCTATGCCCCCTCGACCACGCAAGATGAAATTGCACCTTCATGCCTATAGAATAAGGAGTTCACAAACTGCAAATGTATTTTGCAATAATTAGTATGCTATGGTTGTGCTGTTCCACTGATTGGGTGGCGCTGTGAGGGGGTGCCTTAAGATTTCCCTTTATCGTTTCACTCAAATGACTGGGCTTAAACTGAATTTCCTACAATTTTAAATATAAATAAATTGTTCCGACTGATCGATTAAGCGCGCAGTGAAAATTCGATTAATGGTTGAATAGATAATTATAATTAAGAAACGGGAAAGTTGGGACTGGAATGAAAGTAGTTATTAGAGTTATGGCATGACCAATGTCAATTAAAGTTAATCGACTATTTATTTAGTCATACATTTTTGATTTAGGATGAAGTAGGTTGGGTTGTTCTGTGTGGTGTCCGCGTTAAGAATATAGCACTACTGCATCGCCTCACGTGAATATCGTAGTGACTAAGGGACTCTAAACCAGGGGGAAGGGCAGCAGCGTTACTGCTACTGCTCTCACCAACCCACCTGCCAAGCGTGATGAGTATTGGCAAATTCCCCACAAAATGTTGACACAATTGTAGGAATCGCGATGATATATCATCGTCCGGAGGTTTAAGAACTGGCTTTTCAATCACTGAGTTGCGAAACTAGCATGAATCGATGTGACTTTTTCAATGTCATTAACTGCCGCAATACGAGACACAATTAAAAATCTATAGTGTCTACATGATTGCCGACAATTGACAGACAAGATGATATGTACTTTTTTAGTTAATCTAAGACACGACTGACTTTAACGATGACGGAAAGCATCGTGAACGTGAACCTAATGGTCTGAAATGGCCAAAACCCAGTGACCAGCCGTGGTTATCAATTCTCGTTCTTTCTCTGTATCTATCTCTGTATAAGAGGCATTTGCCCTGCAGTGGGACAGTTGTATGCTGATATTATTATTTACATTATTTTCTCAACATACAAATTGATTAGATGTTTAAGTGTACATATAAAAACAACAAAAAACCATCTATTTAAATTCACTGCCATCGGAATAGCCAAGCTGCCGCTAGTTAGGGCACCAGAGAAATGAACCTCCTCACAATACGTGCTGTGTCAAGGAGAACTACTTTCTGTATCAGGATTTTGACCTTGGCCGCCTATCGAGATCCTCTTAAGATATTGGTCGAGGCTCTGGGCCATTAGGCAGTTGGCCATAACGTTTATCGGCACAACGATTGCTACAATTATTTTTTATTATACGGCAGAAAAGGAAAACGAAGAATGCAACATTCTTTACTAAAAGACACACGGCCTTAGGTGGCAAACGAGGTCACTTTAAGGCAAGCAATCACCGCCGCCGTGAACATCTGCAACACCAGAGAAGTCGCTGACTGTGTTGTCGACCCTCTAAATAGACGTAACTCATTTTCTGACAGTCCTCATGTCGTTTATGTTCGGGAAAGCTGCTAACGGAAGTTGGTTCCACATTTTCGTCATACAGAGCAAAAAATGACGATAAAATCGTACAGTGCTGGACCGTCAGCAATCAAAGTGATGAATATAGAATTTTTACTTGAGGTGGGTCGTGTGATGGTGGAAATCAGCGGCTGGAAGAACCGTTCCAGTAATTTATACAGCATGTAAAAATTTTTTTTACATTTTTCTTTTTACATTACCCTTAAGGGTATTGGTATCGCATTGCATACACATAAGCTATGCCTAACCATGTAATGGGATATGCGATCAATGTTTTCACTGTTGGAATTAATAAATATACAAATAAAACTTACTGAGGGCAACACAGTTCCACGACATAAAGTCCTACGATCCGCGCTCCGGGTGGAGTGTTGTCTTATTTACGAAGTCTTGCCGAATTTTATAGAAAATTTCGCAAATAAATAAACTTGTCTTTTTAATATATATTTTTGGTAGTATGTGTATTAAGACAGGAGTACGCCCTTATTGGATCGGACAGGGTTTTAGATACATGTTATATACGCTTAAAAGATGCAAAGATACGCAACGTCTTTGCAACGCTAGAAGATCGCGTCGATTGGAAACGGCGTGTAGAAATAATTATCTTTCCAATATCATAAACATTAAACATTTACCTGCATTAGAATGTTACACCCGGCTAAAAAGGTCACTCCATCTATTTCCTCCTTTCTAAAGAAGCAAATAAAAGATTTCATCAGATGAATGGGCAGTACCGTGCTCCTGTACTGATAACATCTTGCTTTAACCTGGTTTCCTTGTGGAGGCCAAACTTTACTCGTTCGATAGTAAAAAGAAACACTCATAGGGAAAAATAACTGTCCCTTAAACAAGATGTTAATCTCCAATACCCAAGGAATAGATGCATCAGTGCCCATGGCTATATATTAAGCTGTAGTTTCCAGTATAAGGTGATCTCGCATTGTATAGGCTTTTCTCACAATGAGAGGTCAGCTTTTACTGGAAATAATAACTTGATCTGTAGCCGTATGTACTAGATAAGCTCTCGGATCGTCGCCTAATCTTTAAATGTAATTACTATACTTTATAATTGTGAAAATACGAAACGGGAATTAACGTGACGTTCCCTTAAATCGCTTGACGTTTCGATCAGACGGCCATTTTTCTTAATTAATATACACTGTGACTGAAATTTGACCAACCTGTGATTACATTTTTACAAACAAATATTTGTACATACTGCTGCATATCAAGCTATATTTCCAGTCTAAGCTGATTTCGCATTGTATACGCTGTCCTTGCGATGATAGATCTGCTTAAACAAGATATTAATTGCTCGGTGTGCAAGATCAGCAGATAGTTTCTAAATATTTTTTTTCAATTCTATTCTTTACTGCATTCCAGAAGTAAATAAAAAACAGATGGTGGGTTTAAATCAAAAAAATATAGCATAGTTGAGAGGCTACTAAATTATTGCGTCTATTATTTATATGTATACATATAAATAATAGCTTTAAATATGTCCCTAAATCAAAATAATCATTCTGATCCAGCTCCACAGCTTCACCTCTCTAGCAACGTCTTAAGCAGAAGCCTGAGTCCTACTAGAGGTTGCCCTTAACTGTGTTGCTTAGTTCTCAAGTTATAGCCTAGCTGGAGGCACTTACGGCTTCGCTAGATTGTCCGTTTGAGCAGCAACAGAGAGCTGCCTATGAGACGCCTTTCAGGCAATAATCTGACATATTTGATTAAAAGCATGACGATACAAATTATTCTCATACAACACTCAAATATAATTTGCAGCGATCAAAATTGCAATTTCCATTATTTAAAAAGAATATCCCTCTAGTTTGATACCATTTCTCCATGTGATCAACAAATCGGTACCGTGTAAGTTAGTTTTGTCGCTTTATAAGCCGTATTGAGGCGCTCACAAACAGCACTCACTGTTCGGCAAACGCTCGGCGGGGTTAAGCAACGCTTGGCGCGGTCAGTCTATAGATGGGTTACCGAGTAGTGGTATTTGAATCGACCGTCTCCGTGCTTGGGAGGGAACGTATAATCGTCGGTCTCCGTTCTTGTCAGTAGATGGCAGTCGTTAGGCGAAGTCGGAGACCCTGAGCGGCTTGAATCATTCTGGCACCAGGTTGGCCCGTGTCCGACACGCCTGAGCCCCCTGTAGTCTTTATATGACGGGCCTTGGGGGTCGCGAGCGCGCTTATTGGGAAATCTGCGCGCTCATACCGAGCGACCCCCGGGAAGACAGCGGTGTGCATGTGGTCACGTACCGCTGTGAGCGCAGCACAGCGCGTAGAGAGGCTTCGGGGGAATCCTTTACAATCCTCCCGAGAAGTGCCTGGAGAGGTGGCCTCTTTACAGTCACTTTCCCTCCGCCAGAGAGGGTGACCGCTTTACAGTCATTCCCTCCGAGATGTGCCTAAAGGCATGGCATGGCTCTAGATGGACACTATTCGAGTTCCTGGAGCTACCCTTCGGTGCTGAAGATGTCCACTCCCGGCGGTTTTAGCCGGTAGAACTAGCCCTTCCGCCCTTCCTGGGGCGGAGGAAGTACACGATGTATTTCTAAAGGATCAATTAGAAAAAAAGGTTGACCAGTAAGAACACGAAAAGAAAGAAAGAATCAGTCGTATTTTTAACCGACTTCAAAAGAGGTTCTCAATTCGGTGAGTTTTTTTAATCAATTACTCCGACATTTGTTGACCGATTTCAACAATTCTTTCTTTATTAGGTGCAAAATGCTTTCGAATTAGTCCCATATAAATTTCATTACATTTGATTGAGTAGTTTTTTAACCAGCTTGAATAAACATGTATAATTGACTGCGCTTATCTTGATGATGTCTTAATAGTTTCGATTCCTCCGCGATTAGAGAACCGATTTGAGTCATTTTTATTTTAGTGTTAAATACTGATACCAAATTGGAAAAGTTCTTACATTTATTTACACTAAAAACAAACAAAAAAATACTTAAATGTGTTTAATGTGTTAGCGGGATCGTCTTGGGGTATACACCCTTTACAATTGAGACGACTATACATCTCAATCATACGCAGCAGATTGGAATTTGCAAGTTTCCTTTTTGATAATAGTGCTAAGACTAATATTGTTAAATTAGACAAGGTCCAAAACCAAGCCATGCGAATTATTGGGGGTTTTATAAAAAGTAGTCCAATACATGTTATGGAATCCGAACTATGCTTGCCTCCATTGTTTGTTCGTAGAAAATATTTAGCTAACAAATTTTGGTTAAAGGCTAAATCTGTAACCGATGGTGAGACTATCCGTATTATTGGTGAACTAGCATCCATTTATGAACAGTCATCTTATTGGTGTAATAAAAAGAAACCATTACTAGCTCTAGTACATAAAGAATTGTCTTCACAAGCAGTTTATAGTTCTCGAATGTTGGAAATGTACTCACTGTCAACATGGGTCTCGAATATAGATATTAAGTCGAATATAAGTCTAACTGTTAATGATATAGTAGGAGCTAAGACATCATATAGTTCTTTATACCTTTTAAGAAAATCTATACAAGCTATAGAACAAAATTATAATAGTTTCTACCAGATTTATACCGATGGATCTAAAGATGACTTCGGGGTAGGAGCAGCATTTTATGATCCACAATCCTATGTGACAGCTGGTTTTAAATTAAACAGTAAAATATCGATTATGGAAGCCGAATTATATGCAATCTCTGAATGTCTGTCGTACATAACATCCTGTCACGATGTTAATTTTGTAGTATTATGCGATTCTAAGAGTGCCCTACAGCATCTAGCTCGGTGCACCTCGTATAAACGAGGTCTCCCCGTAGCTTATTGCATTTTGGATCAATGTTTAGAGTTGCAAAAGTCTTGCAAGACTATCAAATTCCAATGGATTCCATCACACATAGATCTGGTAGGAAATGAACAGGCTGACAAACTAGCTAAAGCGGGCATAGACGAAGGAATAATTGTAAACCATTTACCGTTCTTCACTAATCTGTTAAGAGGTATTAAAATGGAGTGCTTTGAAGTATGGAAGGAATACTTTGACAAAAGATCAGTGGAGAAGGGTATATGGTACAAAACAATTCAACAGGAACCTCCGAAGATTCCATGGTTTGCGGAAGCTAGGATGAGCCGACAGCTGTTAGTCATGAGTATGCGACTGCGTTCCGGACACATCCCACTAAATGCGTTTGGACATATGATGAAGGTTGTGGATTCTCCAAATTGTATCATCTGTCACGTGCGGGAGGATACTTACCACGCTTTGGTGGAATGTGCCCGGATCGGGGCAGAACGTAGAGCTATGGAATTGGAGGCCAACGTTCGGTTTTGGGATGTTGGAGTCTGTAATAGTCTATTGTCTAACCCTACATCTGAATTAGCATATAAATTATACTATATAATTTTAAAATTAATTAGGATAAGATAAGTAACATATGTTATTTGTAGCACAATGGAGCTGACATAGTCGCTGTGCGACTAAAGCCTCTTTTCCTAATAAAGAAAAAAAAAAAAAAAAAAAAAAAAAAAAAATTATACGGTGTAGGGTTTTTGAAGCCGGTATTTTTGTGGTAAAATGTTTTTCATTCATTATGAATAGAAATTAATGCGAAACAATGCTCAACGTAACTAGGCCTTCAAATACACAAATTGACATCCACTTCGTTCCTATAAACTAATACAATTACCAACACATCGCCACATAATCCTTCTGAGGGTGTATTAATTGATATGTTCTAGTATTCTGTTGGCAGTACTATTGAGTTTTAATTGGTTTAGCATACTCCCTCGAGGCGGGGGGGTCTATAGAGGAATAGGTATTAGTGCTTACTTTATCTTGCCTTATATGAGAGCTTACGAGCTTCAAGCCTTGGTTAATAAAGATGTAATTGAATAAATAAATACAAACATTTTTTTTTAAACGTTGCCCCCACTATTCTTTCTCCTGTGTCGTAGGTGCGTTTACAGACATGAATTCCACATACAATACACCCAGACCCGGAACAACTACTTACAGATCATACAAATATTTGTTCCGTGCGGGAATCGAACCCACGACCTGGAGCGCAGCAGTCGACTGTATCAGCCACTGCACCAACCGTGCCATCATTATATAATTTGTGTGTGGTGGCCGGATTAACAATATAGGACCACTCCATCTCTGCCCGTGGATGTCGTAAAAGGCGGCTACGAGACTCTAAACCTGACGGATGACCAGCAGCGTCTCTTCCATGAAACAGTAGCTATTAGCCATTCTGCGCTCACCAACCCGCCTGCCAAGTGTGGTCCGTACTGGTAAATTCCGCCCAAAAAGACGACAGAGGTGAGACAATCTGTTGGACAGGCCTTTATTCCGCAGTGGAGGTTCTATGCCTGATATGACGATGGTAATAATAATAACGGTTCAAAGAATAAACGAAGTCATGGATTGGAGAGACGTAACGGTTCTTTCACTTATGCTAGAGGATCAGGTCCAACAGTGATGTATTGACGGCATAGTTGGCGCAGTGGTTAAGCGATTGGCTTTCTGCGATACCAAATACAGGTGCAATCCCCGCTCGAATCAAATATTTGTAAGGCCTATAGATAGATTTTCCGGATCTGTGTATTTGTGAATGTACATATTGTCTATAAACGGTGTCCCCAATACAGAAGAAATGCTAGTGAGAATTAAATAAATATTCGTTGAATATAATATATAATTCGTGCGGGAATCGAACCGCAACCGACTGTATCAGCCACTGCACCAACCGTGCCAGTCAATCATATCAGCTGCTATAGTTTATTGAAAACTATAGCAAGCTGATATGATTGACTTTCTTTGGTATTCATGTTTTTTAAACTAGAATTTATCAATGACATCTCAATGGTACGCAATGCTACATAACAAGCTTAAGCAGATTTCGCTATGTATATAGCCTTTTCGTATCATGAGAGGTCAGCCTATACTGGAAATGTATAGCTTGGTATGTAGCCGTGTGTACCACTGAATCTTTGGATGCGTGTTTGTAATAATTTGTTCGAAAGGGAAAGCTAAAGGTTATGCCGAAATTAAAGTTTACTTATTTTCGGTATAACTTTTGAATGAAACGCGGGCGTGCTTAATATGCATTAAAAATACAAAACCAGTATCAAGTATATAAAAAGACATGATAATATCCACGCACAGATGATAATTTTCTCGAACATATTAACTATACGTAGAAAATCGCGTCAAAGCCAATAAATCATATTTAAACAACTAATTCTGAAAAGGCCCAAATATTGGGGTTCGTTTTCAACCAAATTCAAAGTCAAAAGCTAAGCCTATTCATTGGTACCCTTTACGGTTATTTCGATTAATCACCAACCACTAATTTGAATAGGACAACTTTGGAGTTCACATGAATAGCTAGTGTGCGTATTGATTACTTTGATTAAATTACTCAAATTTCCACGGCGAGGAAATGGAATAATATACGACTCGGTTATTTGTTTGTCTTCATTGTTCAATGTTATTGTTTTACACGCTTTGTTTTGGGTATTTAAGTACTTGGATGAAGTTTCGTTGTATATTTTAATTACTTTCAGTACCTACTTCGAGTTTCTACAAAATAATTTGTAATTTATTTGTAAACGAATCTGTTACGCGTATATTCCGAGCTGTTTGATTTGAGAGAAAATATTTCCTCTTTTTAGTTATGAAAAGGTCTTTTTATTTATTAAATGGTTTATTGTGTTTGTGTAGTCATCAGTTTATTCGAAACGATTTTTAATTAGTCCTGAATAAATCTGATATCCGCCCTCTATATAATATTTTTTCATTATTGAATGAATAAATGTTAATAGGCTGAATGCATATACCTATATATTTAGAAAAAACCCCGAAAAGAAAAACTACCCTGCTAAAGTCAAACTTTTAAATTTACGATGACAGCCAGAATGCAATTCTTTAAATACTGCTATACAAATAAATAACATGAAGTGTCTGTTTGAAATATCAAAATAACAGCTTTATACTAAATGCATATGAAAGTATATACGGTAAATACAACAAAAAAATAAAACTTAAAAATAAATACTGTCTCTCTGTTTGTTCCCGCTAATCTCCGAAACGGCAGGGCCGATTTTGACGGGACATTCACTGGCAGATAGCTGATGATATAAGGTATAACTTAGGCCACTTTTATTTAAAAAAATGTATGGGTTCCGCGCAAGAAAATTAAAACACTTTAAATCCAACATGTATATATACTCTATGTTAAGTGTCTATGCCGAAGTACTCTAAAAATTATAAATTATTGATAAATAATTCGATTTCTTTTAAATTAAACGGCGGGTGAAACCGCGGGTCCCAGCTAGTTGTAATTATAAAATACACAATATTGTACACCTGGCTTAATTCCGCTCTATTTAATATGGTTCTCGATTCCATAACCGCAGTCAATGCAATATTCTTACAGGCGCTGTACCCTGCCTGATAAGCCCAATTGTTTTCTTTTATATTCTGTGCAAATCGGCATGAAAACAATTTATTATATTAGTCTTCTTAAGTACCCAGGTATTATTTAGTGTCTGTTCCACCCATTTTCGTACATCTTAAATGGTGCAGAAATAATTACATTACGAACATTAATAGCAACGGGACAAACGTATCTACGGCTGTCAAACTGGCCGTCAAATTAATGAATGCCAGGGTACCAAGGTAATGACATTGTGGGGCAGTCATTCGGAACTGATAGTAGCCAACAGAATAGAGGAATAGGCTTTGAAAACAGAGGAGTCTGAAATGCAGCGGAAAGCGGATTTGAGAAGTGCAGTCTGTTACAAACAAAAAAATCGTTCATTAAAAAATCTTTTAAAAAGTTCATAAATGACAGTTTAAAAAAATACAGAACTCCTTCGCCCCCCTTGACGGTTTCCTTAGTGTTAGTCGGTGAGAAGAAATGGCGCAAAAAAACTCCCCAGCATCTCTTCCTTTAAAAACAATCTTTATTTATAATATAAAGAAAGAAAAAACATTTGTTTGACTACAGACACATGTGACGCCATTAGGATGTTGTTTAAACTAACATAGTTCTAAATAATAATAAATGTGACTTGCATTATTATTTAATTATGCAACTATATCTTAAAAATACATACTACAATATGGAGTGTTTGATCAGCCACCCTCATAGGCACATTACAAACTTGATAACTTTACCTACCTTTCTACCTTTAATTGCTAGTTTAACAAGTTTATATAGCATCCTGGCTCTTCTGATCGAAAATGAGCCAAGATAAGATATTTGTCAGTTTCTGTCGGCCCTCTCGGCTTCGTTGCGGTCAGTGCTGTCGTGGTTTTTAAAACATGTATTTTGATAATTATGTGCCAAGTTCGTCATCTTTCCATTGTTACTTAAAACTTCGCTGTATTCATGGCCCCACACATCACATCAAAACAAACACCACCTCTGTTCCTTTGTCATAAAGTTCACTTTCCCTCTAACCTTCACCTTTGGTTTGTACTGGCGTTCAATTGATTTGGCCAGAAGCAATCTTTACTGATTCTTTGAGACTACATTTCCTTCCGGCCAAGTATTTGCATTAACTTGAGTGTATACAAAAGGGGGAATTTGCTTGCGTTCGTTTGAATTTGAATAAGACAGTCAGTGGGATGAACACATATTGCTTTTTTTTTGTTTAATGAATGCTTTGATTGTTTTTTGCTGTGGGCTAGTTAGAAATAACTTAATTGTATTAAATTAAGACAAGGTATTTTTATCTCTATGTACTTCTGGAGATGTATCTGTAGTACATAGAAAAAAAATTCTAAAGAGGCCTGTGTCCAGTTGTGGACTACTAGAGACTATTTGAAAGACCAGTTTGCAGTGATAATATCCATCAACGTCATCATAATTTCAGCCGAAAGACGTCCATTGTTGGACAGAAGCCTCCCCCAGAGATTGATGAAATAAAACGTATAACGACCGGGTTTTTGTTATGTGCTCATTGGGGGGTTGTACCGTGTGTAGGTGTCAATCACCACGCTTGGCAGACGGTTTGGCTATGGTAGTTGAGTTAAAAATGTACTTGAAAGACGCTGCTGTCCATCCTCCGGCTTATCCCATAATCGCCTTTTACGACACCCACGGAATGCGATGGGGTGATGGTATTTCTAACCGGGTATTACCTACACGGGACAATCGCGGATAATATCCGCACGGCTGTTATTTTGACT
This sequence comes from Diloba caeruleocephala, assembly GCA_947459985.1. Classification (NCBI taxonomy): domain Eukaryota; kingdom Metazoa; phylum Arthropoda; class Insecta; order Lepidoptera; family Noctuidae; genus Diloba; species Diloba caeruleocephala. The sequence continues at coordinate 9,987,963 of OX381629.1, forward strand.
GGCAAGGGTGTGAATTTAATTCCGGCAAGATTCTTGCAATAAGAAATATAAAAAGATAATCTACCGCCAGTATCTACCATATTATATTATTTTACTATTCTGTAGACTGTATCCACTACTCAGGAGAATTCCAAGTGTGGGGCAACGATTTCAAAAATATATATTATATTTAAGCATGTTTAAAAGCTTGAAGTAAACCACACAAAATTAGCGTTTTATTTCAACAATGTTAGTGGCAGTGCCTCAAAAAGCTTAATTAGTCGCTCGAATGACAAATGCCTTTATTATTAATGTAATAAAACGCATAATTACGGTTAATTAACTGTCACATAATTCATTGCAGCCATTGAGGTTTTATAAATTATCCACAAATGTAATACGATTGTTATTACTTTTCAATAGCTTTCGCCGCAATGGATATTTTTAGATACCTTTTAATTACTATTAGATTTTACGAGGACTGTGTAGCTGCGGGCACGAATACGACTACCCCATCTCATCCCGTGGGTGTCGTAGAATCGCGATTAAGATAGTTTGGAACACGGTGCGTACCATTACGTTACCCGTACTTTGGGTTACCCGCAGGTGGCGGCTAAACCACGAACACTTACATACCCGAGGGTTGGTGTCAGGCAGGTGAAACCAATTTGCCAAAACCTTTGCACTGACTTATTGCGCCGACCCCCAGTAACTTGGGACCAGAACGGGACGAAGTAGGCCCTTCAGTTTCGGTTCGGACTGTTGTGCTGATTAGACCGAAAATAAAACGGTCACTTATTCCCGCACGGAGCCAATATCTGTATGACCTACAGTTTCCGGGTCTGGGTGTTTGAGCATGTGCGACTTAGGGGAAAAATAAGAGGGTGGTGTTAATGGTTTAAAAAAAGAACAAGCTTATAAGCTGGCGTAACATTATTATTAGTATAACTTATCAGGCAGGCAGTTAAAACAACTGATACGTTCCTGTGTCCTGCTATTCTCCGCAAAAATTTATTTTTTGCTGTTGAGAAGATATTTGTCCAATCGGATTTTGGATTGGTTCACATTTTGAGCTGAAGCTGCGTCTTCTGGAAGCTTATTCCATGCTCTGACTATGCAGTTGTTTGTGAGGTTTGTTGTTTGAGATGGTACACAGTTTGAGGCTGTGTTTTCACCAGAGCTGACCCTTATTTAGCCTTGTAGAAATACGTCATGTATTTTCTCTGATCCGGGGGTGCGAGGTAGCTAGGCGGTGCGCGAGGAAAAAATCCATCAATAGAATTACTTGCTTTGCTTTTGCTTGCCGTGCTCAATGCAGCTCTGGTAGAAAAGGGCTTAGCGGAGCAAGGTCTTTGCACATATAAAACAAACGGAAGATGTGTGTGAGGGAGAGGCGTGCGCCGCGGTGTGGCACTATAATATAAAGCATTAGTGAAAACAGCCCGCTACGCATCTTCGCACGCTCAACTTCTTCGTACAGCTTTGGTGGAAGTAATCACTCCGTTTTACAGCTCGGAACCTCCTCACACCACTCAGCTTTCTCGCACATATCTAGTGAAAACGCAGCCTAAGCCGGTGGCCTCTTAGATGAACGTTGTCGTTATCCATAAGTACTGATATACTATAATTAGTAAGATTCCCTGTGGTGTCCAGATCAAGAATATAGCGTCACTCCATCTCCTCCCGTGGATGTCGTAAAAGGCAACTTAGAGCCTCGATACCAGGGAGATAGGCAGCGGCGTCCTCACTGTGGAACAGTAGTTACACTGCGCTCACCAACCCGTCTGCTAAGCATGGTGAGTACTGGCATATTCCCTCCCAAATTATGACACAGTTGTGGAAATTTATGGGGGAGGCCTTTTTTCAATATTTGATGATTTAAGTTTTTAAACTGTCGCGACTTTCACCCATATTGGGTATAATTTCGGGACTTTTCGCGCACTGATAAATCAAAACAATATTTTGACTAACCTCAACGTTCTTCGTTCGAGTCTTTTCGTGACCACGGTCAATGCAACTCAGCCGAAACGTTGAGGTTAGTCGAAATATTGTTTTGATTTATCTGTGCGCGAAAAGTCCCGAAATCATAGTCTAATATGATTTGATGATTATAGATTTTGTGTGTCTCAATTAAGTCTCCACGTTCTGCGGTCCTTAACATGTGTCTGTAATGTCATCAAAAGCGTTATTCATAAATTGAAATATAACCATAATTGAACATGTAAATCGATTGAAACACGTCCCGCATCAGTCGAGGCGCATTAAAACTACGTGAAATCGATAGTGCTGTCATAATTGACGTCCCCAAACATTAACGCGCGTGATGATCGCATCGTGCATGCTAATGAACGAATGTTACGATCTGTGACATTTTAATTATTATACAGGAATTATATTGGTATGAAATAAAACCTCTGTAGTGTGTGTGAACAAAAAATTGGAGTACATAGGAATCGTTGTTTTTTAGTTTTTGCAGTACGGACAGGAGATTTGCGTGATATTATTTGTCAATTGTTCAGTAGATACTTCGGCAAATAATGCTATGGCTCTGGGATCGTGTGTGGCATTCACTGATCGGTAAGCGGTCAGTGAGGTTAAGCAGCGCATGTCACGGTCGGTTTATGGATGGGTGACCGTATTATGTTATTTCAGCGCCCCGTGCTTCGGAGGGCACGTAAAATGGTCAGTCCCAGTTGTTGTCTTTAGACGGCAGTCTTTCGGCTTGAACAACTCTGACACAAGCTTGAACACAAACCACAAGATATATCTATACAAATAAAATAAAATTGAAGTGTCTGTTTGTAATGTCAAAATAACAGCTTTTTACTAAATCATACGAAAGTATATACGGTACCTACAACAAAAAAACTTTTTTTTTTTTTTCTAAACATCTGTCGGTCTGTCTGTTTGTCAGTTTATTCCCACTAATCTTCGAAACGGCTGCACCAATTTCTACGGGACTTTCACTGGCAGATAGCTGATGTCATAAGGAATAACTTAGGCTACTTTTATTTTCGAAAACCAAATGGAGTTCCGCGAAAGAAATTAAAACCCGTGTAATCCTATATTTATACCTGTTAATTGTCTAAATTATTTATAAGTAATCTAGTTTCTTTTAAATTAAACGGCGGGTGAAACCGCGAGTCCCAGCTATGTATAATAAAGTTATAACCACATCTGGTAATTGTTTCCTCTCCAGATGCCCTTTAGTCACCTTACACTGCTATCTAAGGCCGACGAATCTTATAAATACTGTTACCAATTTCGATCATGACTTTATCAATTCCTTCAATTATCTGTTACCAGATCGTTGTACCATTTATATCAAATGTCATGCCAGCTAACAAGAAATATTACAAAAAAAAAACAAACTCGATCTTCCAGTAGAAATGTCACAACTTTTCATGTTTACGTTCATCATAAATAGATTGAATTTTATACCAGGGTCGGAACAATAAAAATAAATTGCTTTTCGGTCCGTCAATACGCAGCAAATAAAACGGCAATAACGCCACCCCGGTAACTTGAAAACAGATACGTATTGTATGATAATCTGTTACAGAAAGCAACAGAGTAATCCTGATCTGTCAGAGCCAACCCTGCGTTTGGCAAGCAACCCGTAATCGGACAATAAATAGTTGGCAGCCCTTACCCATCTGTCACTTAACTAGTAAAATATACAAACGTCATTCAGCAGGCTACGGTGAAAAATCGCGGCGTTCTGCGCCACCCCTAGCGTGTACCGTCAGCAAACAACAATTCCAACTTTAAAATAAAGCATTAAGGTCGATTTTTATATGCGCGCAACAATGAATAAATTTAAATATTTGTTAACTTAAAATGTAACCCATGTTACCGGAAATACAGTCTAAATTGCACGGCTGAACATTTGTTTCTTCAATTGCGAACAGCACGCGGCAAAAACAGCTTTATAGCTGCAGAAGCGAAGTTCAAAATGGGATGTGATAGTTTCCGATTCCTGTCAACCTTACGTAGGGGTTATTTAACTTTGAAGTTGTTCAAAAGACCCACGATTTGGGATTCTGGTGGATTTCTTTTTGGATTAAAGACCCCATGAATATAATGATAATGCATTCGAGGGTTATTACAGTGCGATTTTGTCACGCGTCAGCATTTGTATGAGCATTATTTTTATTAAAAATCTTTGTGTACAGTCAGATAGGAAGATGTAATGTTTTTTAGTTTTAATTTAACAGCAGCTGTGCAAATGAGTGGTTTGTAATATGAATATGTTTCAAAAATTCACTTATTACCGACTTCAAAAAGGAGGATGTTCTCAATTCGATGCGTATTTTTTATTTTGTGTTTGTACACCGATTACTCCGAGATTTGTAGACCGATCTGAGTAATTCTTTTTTAACTGGTGCAAAATGCTTTCGAATTGGTCCCGTATAAATTTCATCACATTTGATTGAGTAGTTTTTTAACCAGCTTCAATAAACAGGTTTATTTGACTGCGCTTATCTAGATGATGTCTTAATAGTTTCGATTCCACTCTGATCCGATTTGAGTCATTCTTATTTTTAGTGTTAAATACTGATATCAAATTGGAAAAAGTTCTTAAATTTTAACAAAAAAAATACCGACTTCAAAAACCCTACACGATATGAAAATATTAAGACCACTGAAAAGGAAAAAAAAACTTGCCCCAACCATGGTTCACACAGGCCAACAATAAGTTACATTTTAAAGTTTTTGTTTTTGAAGTCGGTTTTTTTTGTTATAAATTTTAATTACAGATTCTTTTTACTTACTACATTGTTTAAGGTTGAAAAGAATTAAGGTATCTCATTGACTATTCTATACATTTATTTAGTTAGAATACAAAATAAAAATAACTAGTTAAAGTGGATACACACAGTGCTACCGCTGTTTGAAATTTAATGTTTTAATTTATAATATAACCAATATTAATATGTCGACAGTACTTAGGGTCCTCCATTCATAAACATAAACTCTTTGAAGTGACAGTTAATAGTGTTTGCTTTTAACAAAAAAGAGTTTTAATTGCAACCGATGTGTGATCAAATGTTTGATAGTTTCAAGCCAATATTTGCGTTTATGGTCGACCGGAGTGTTTGTTCAAACGTTTGTTTATTTATAGTGTTTTTTGTTCCAGGTATGGTGGCTGAAATCAATTTGAAGGCTGAAACTTCTATATTTAAATTATGCGGTAAAGGGTAAGTTACTGGAAAAGCTTTTTGTCATCCATATTTATTAGCGGGGAGTGTTCCAAAGTCAAACATTGGTAAAAATATACGCTTGCTTGACGCTTCGGTTTTACTGGTGGTAACGCTCTCATTGGAAGAGTCCGGGTAAGTAGGTTCCATCTCAGTGGCAGATATTCTCTTCTTCGTTTTTTTTCTATTTATTTAAGGATTTTTTATACATATGTATATGCCAGTTCCATCATAACTTAAGATAATAATAACAGAATAAAACGCAAACAACTTAATTCCTTCCATTTGCCGTGTGGTGCCGGCTCAGAATGCCTCCACCCCATTTCATCCCGTGGGTGTCGTAAAAGTCGACTAAGGGATTAACCGGAGGATGGGCAGCAGCGTCCTTCTAGTACATTAACAACTCAACTGCGATCGCCAACCCGTCTGCCAAGCGTGGCGATTAATGCAAGTCCCCCCAATGAGCACAAAACACACCCATGTCGGTCGTTGTGGTTATCTTTGGGGGAGGCCTATGTCCAGCCGTGGACTTCATTCGAAATAATAACTTAATTCTACTACCTGCTTAATGATGGGTACTAAAGAACGTAACAAGTTTTTTGATTTGATTTCGGGACTTTTTGCGCACAGATAAATCAAAACAATATTTTGACTAACCTCAACGTTTCGGCCAAGTTGCATTGATCGTGGTCACGAGAAGACTAAAGTATGTGGGTGTCATCGTATATCATCCCGAAATGACGACACGGTTGGTGCAGTGGCTGATACAGTCCGCTGCTGCGCACCGGGTCGTGGGTTTCCCGCACGGAACAAATATTTGTACGACCTGCAGGTAGTTGTTCCGGGTCTGGGCGTATTGTGTGTGGAATTTGTGTTTCTAAACGCACCCACGACAGAGGAGAAATACTAGTGCGGAGCAACGTTTAAAAAAAGTGTTACAGTTAAACATCTACTTAACTCTTATTCTTATCGATTATTTGAAGGAATCGAAAATACTTAAAGAACCAGGTTTTAATTTTTTGGTCTCGTATTTTTAGCCCGGAATTCCAGTTACTTTCGAACCGGTAAAAACCGGTCCCGATGCCCTAATCTTGATGTGTCACTTTCCTCGCTTTTTTGCCAACGTTGAGGTCAGCTTCCAGTATGACTAGATACTGCCATCTAAAGTCCGCGACCAATTATTACTGGGTATACAGATGTCAGAATTCGGGCTTCAGAGTGTCCGTAACGACTGTTACAGATATTCAGCGTTGCTGCTGCTACTGCTGCTGCTTACGTCCTCGCCGAGGCACAGTCTTATTATGTAAAGATTGCTCACCCGTCCAAAGCCTGACTGCGGCTAGCCTAGCTAATTTTGTAGATCGATTGTTATGCATAGAAGTCATTTAGTTACAAGTGATTCATCTCTTGATATATACACATCATCCCGTAAACGTCCACTGTTAAACATGGGCCTCCCAATGATCACCGCAATGAGCAGCCATAGGTGATATTGCTATAATCACCGCGCATGGCTGGTGAAATTGATGATCACATTATGTTCTTAGAAGCAAACGCGAGGATGCTGCTGACCGTCCTCTTGATATTATAATAGAGCTCAAACTCTTTGGGAGAAAAATCTCAGCCACAGAATAAAAAAACATTATTTGAAATAATTATATGAGAACATTTTGACAAAGAAAATAAGAGAAGAGAATGAATTCGGGCTGCCGTCAGCACGGTTATCGATTGTAGAAACAGCGAATTGTATTATCTTCTATATAAATAAATTTATATAGAAATAACCAAAGGTTCCTAATTCCAAGATCATACATAAGTTCCTTCCCGTACCTATACCAACACGCCAACCCAATTAGAATCATTACAATATCAACCCTTAGGGCGGTCATACACGGCGACTTTCTGCAGCGATGCAAACATTTATTACATTAGCCTAGCTACGCAGACGGTTACCAACTGTATAGTTATTGCATCGCGACTGAATCGCTGCAAACTACAAAATACGCATTTACGACACCGGGTGGCGAGGGGTGGTTTATCTTTACCAGGAATCACGCGGATTACGAACTACTTGGAACGATGACAATAAAACCATTTGATTTGCGCGTACAGGGCACATACACTCGCCAAACATACATGCTTTTGATCCTATGTTAGAACGCGGTACGTGTTCATCAGTTTAGTTCCGCCCAGGAGGAGGATCTCTGCATACGTATTCATATTGACACTTAATAAAACATTTCTGGAGCAAATAACTCACTAAAATCTGTTCGGTAAGATGGTGTGGGAAATCAACTAAGACATCTAGCTATAAAAAATCGATTAACTTTTTATCGGTAAGTACGAAATATTTGTATAATGAAAAATAATATGAGTCATTGCAAGGCTCAAGTAAAACTGGTGGATAGACGTAAAGAAGCCACCATATTGTCCCACCTACTGATGTATGTCCCTTTCTCTCATTAGACTATTGTCAATACTTGTCTTTCTTTACATTCCTGTAGTGCGTGATACTCCTAAATTCAAATTGATATCGACAATAATATTAATAAATAATGTTCTAAAGATCTGAGTATTTAATTATTCATTTTTATGGTACAAAAATAATTAATTAGTGGTTACAGATTATAGGCACTCCTCTTTAATAACGAAAACTAGGTACAACATTGGTTAATTAAAACGTTTTTTATGTGATGTTAAATATTACATTTTATTTTCACTACCTCAGAAATACATATATTTTCTATGCAACTCATTTAAGTGTCTAATAGTAATATCCGTATATGCTTAAATTTTACATGCGTATAGGTTCATAGTATTAAGTCGACTTATGATATAAAGTATCATTTATTTTACCTTCATAGTATGAAGTCGAGTAGTGTACTATTAAGTTATAATAATATTTATTATAGCATAAAGTGGACTTTATTGATATTGAGTGGTACAGCACTAAAGCCGCCAGTGGGCGGTGCATTTATAGAGAAATTTGATGACAATGTTCCATAAGCCAATTACAGCCGCGGATTTTTTCTATATCCCACGGCCCGCTGTACTGCGATGTGTGGCTAGAAGAAATTAACTGATCGACGTTCAAGTGGTTTTATCCTCTTTGACACGGAACTTATACAATACATACAACCCACATGAATATAACACTGACAGATTACACACAATCTTTGTACAATTTACAAGTAACACAAAACACCAACGTCGGCACAACTATTTTGCGGCGGCGAGAGCAGAATTTCCCTGGGTAATTTAAATGTAAAATTTATGTTAATCACATTCGCACCTTGAGTGTTTTGTGAACCACGGTGGCTGGCCCGTTTTGTATATGTTTATATAGAAACAGCAAACTTCAAGCTTCATTGTGAGTGATGGTTGGACTTAACTGTATTTGGGTCGTGTTTGGAGAAATTCGTTTCATGCATGAGTTATCATCTTCATAGAGTATTTGAACTTTTTTTCATCTCATGTATCGTCGTATAGTCCGTGTGGTGTCCGGATTACGAATATAGCACCATTTTGTCTCCTCTCGTGGATATCGTAAAAGGCGACTAAGGGACTAAACCAGAGGGATGGGCAGCAGCGTCCCATCTGTGCGACAGCAGCCATTCTGGAAAATCTCCCCAAAATGATGACACTATTGTGGAAATCTATGGGGAGGCCTTTGTCCAGCGGTGGACGTCCTTTGACTGATATGACGACGATGGAAACTTTCTATAAAGTTACAAACAAATCATCATATCATATCGGCCATTTATACGTCCACTGCTGAACAAAGGCCTCCCCCATAGATTTTCACAACTGTGTCATCATTTTGGGGGGTATTTCCCAATACTCACCACGCTTGGCAGGCGGGTTGGTGAGCGCAGTATGGCTACCGTTTCACAGAAGGGACGCTGCAGCCCATCCCTCTGGTGTGACAAACAAATATCAAATGTAAATTGTTTCCACAGTCCAGGATACTTACTAGCTTCAGTTACATAAAATACATGATATTGTACGTGCTATCATAATGGGACGCTAAGCGACTCTAAACCAGAGGGATGGGCAGCAGCTCTCCTTCTGAGGAACAGTAGCCATAATACGCTCACCAACCCGCCTGCCGTGGGCAGCGTGGTGAGTAGAGGTAAGCTTCCTGCAAAATCACGACACAATTGTTGAAATCTGTAAGATCTTTGTTCAACAGTGGACTTCCTTTGGCTGATATGATGATGATGATAGTCTTCAATCTTTATATTTTCTTAGGTGGTACTCGCTATGCCATGTGAAATCATTCCACACATAACAATTGAAATTTGACGGCACGGTTGGTGCAGTGGCTGATACAGTCGGCTGCTGCGCTCAGGGTTCGATTCCCACACGGAACAAATATTTGTATGATTCCGGGTCTGGGTGTAGTGTATGTGGAATTTATGTCTATAAACGCACCCACGACACAGGAGCAATCCTAGTGTGAGGAAATGCTAAAAAAAAAAACTGCACCTATCACCTCGAGACATTAGTTTTTTAGTCGCATAAACCCAGTAATTCCAGCTAGCCTTTAAACCGTAATGTATATAGTTAAATTGGTATATTATGGTTGCATAAGAAAGCTGTAACGATAATCAACGCCTCACCAGCCGTCAAATCTCTGGTTAAGCGAATTACGGCTTGAACCATATCAGCAATGGTTTAAATGCCGCCACATTACGATAGCATTAACCGTTCTACTTCGGGCGGTTAAGGGCTATAGTTACGGTTACATATGGTTTGTGTGTCAACTGCTATACATGGTGTTATCAAACAAAATACTGTTTTTAGTGGAAAATATTATGTAACGATATAATGTCTAGTCCAATACTGCGGGAATCTAGCTGCTCTAGCGATGACATAACCCTCATCATATCAGGCAAAAGACATCCACTGCTGAACAAAGGCCCCTCCAACAGAAGACCGTGAAGCCGTGTGTCGTCATTTTGGGCGGAATTTTCTAGTACTCACTACGCTTGGCAGGCGGGTATGTGAGCGCAAAATGCTTTTGATAAATTATCTACGGCGCAACAGTAGATAATTAAATTCTATGGTTATTGTTAAAGTTATTCTTAAAATTAACTTTCAGAGAATCAATAAAGTAGCCCTTGGTGCAATACAGCCGAACAATGTTACAAACGGAACCGAATTATCGCACTGTAAGTTCTGTCTACCCTCTTTAGGAGAAAGCGTGAGTCATATAACATTCTATTTCCAAACACCTTTTCGAGCTAAAAGTGTAGATAAGTACCCATTGTACCACGATTATCTTATCTAGAATTATTTATGGTTGTAAGCTAGGTAGGTCGCAAGCCTGGGTTACCTAGATTTTAGACCGAGAAAGGCTTTTACTGTAGGTTTCGGTTCAACGAGATTGCTCCCAGTAGTGCCTTAGATATAAATGTTAGTATTTTTATGTAGATGAATGTATTGTATTTACTATGTCGAGGGGGTCATATATTGTACGATAAGAGCTTTATAAAGAATATTTTGAATTCTAACGTTGAAGCTACATGTTTTTCAAGTTTTAGGTTAAAAAGACACCATGAACACGTTTATTTTTAATACACTTTTATTAGCTTGGTATGTATCTATGAATATATGTATCTATATAACGGAAATTTTGATTGGATTTTCATCGCCTTCAAAACGTCGGATTGATTTGAAACTTCGCACACTTATCATGGACCGATGACGATGCAATAATTTAAATAGTTTGTCCTATTATCCTTGCCAGGATCCTCTGGGTTAGCAATTTTTTCATCTCTGATACCCGGCAGTCTTTGTGCCAAGTGCACGTATAGAATAGCTTTCCGGAGAGGGAGCATGAGAAACGGCGGTAGTTTAATCCGCATATTTTGAAAAAAAAAAAAAACAACATGAAAAAAGCACTTTTTTGTAGTTGCCGCACTAAATAATAGTTTAAAAAACGAAAACAAAACACGCTTGTGTAGATAACCGAACTAAGTAGTAGAAAATCATTCTCAATAAGTTTAAAGTAAGAATAGAGATTTTCAAAAAAGAAACTTCAGTTTAAAAGCGTGGGGATGGTTCATCTGACATTTTCATGATGATGCTACTTTTACGAACATTCATAAAAATATTTACAACAATTGACATAAAGCACATGACACAAAGCGCTTTTTTCAACAATATATTATTTTTTTGTTAATCACTATTCTTATTTTAAACTTATTGAGAATTATCTTCTACTTTTTAGGGTTCAAATCTACAATATCGTGTTTTTCTTGTTTTTTTAAACTATTATTTATTTAATTATATGGGAGGGCAAACGTAGAACTGATGGCCGTTGGGGCACAAAGGTTCTCGAATGGAGACCGCGCACCGGAAAACGCAGCGTGGGACGACCTCCAACGAGGTGGACAGACGACCTGGTGAAGGTCGCTGGGAGTCGTTGGATGAGAGCGGCATGTGACCGCTCGTTGTGGAAATCTAAGGGGGAGGCCTTTGTTCAGCAGTGGACGTCCTGTGGCTGATATGATGAGGGCAAACGAGCATGCCGGTCGTCTAAGCGATCACAGCTGCTCTTAAACACTGGCAACACCAGAGGAGTCGCTCATGTGTGGGTTGGCGGACTACACACATCAGGGAGATCATTTTGGAGCCCTCTCAGGTGTGCACAGGTTTCCTCACCATGTTTTCACCATTAACGCAAGGGATAATCAAATTCTGATCCGCATATGAAGTCAAAAATTCAGAGGTGCGGGCTGGGGTCGAACTTAGACTCTCCTGTATGGAAGGCGGGCGTTCAACCACCAGGCTATCACTGCAGCAAGGAACCACACAATAAAGGAGAAATAAAAACGAAATCCCAAACCAACTATCATAGTCTCTCAGTAAATGTTCCACTTCAGTTAGTAGCTCGGTCAATAATTCATGAGGTCGTCAGTTAAACGAATTTATTACTGTATTATTGACTGTCGGGTCATTTGACCGATAGAACACGTCGATATTGTATTTTAGAATAGCTGTGATAAATTGGAATGGTTTTGTTGCGCAACTGTGTATCAGTTTGTGGTATTTTCTCTTTGAAATAGAACCTCTTTGATGCCTAAATGTCTTTATCATTAATTAATATCACTGTATGTTTACTGTTGTGTGATGTGTTGTTGAGGCAAAGAAAAGATCACCTCTCTACCCCCATAGGTGACGAGGCAACGCAAGGGTTAATATCAAGAGAGTGGGCAGCAGCAGGGGCGAAAAACCACCGGAGCGGGTATCTTTGACACCGAAGGGCGGCTACAGCGCACCAAAGAGCGCCTCTAGGGTCCCGACTACAATTACACAAACTTTTTTTATTTCTATTAACCCGGTGAAAATACATCATACACTTCCTCCGTCCCGGGGAAGGGTGGACGGGCATACCGGACTTCGATGGACTAAAACCACCGGCGGTCATCTTTGGCACCGAAGGGGGGCTCCAGGTCGATCATCTACGGAACCGATCATATTACAGCCGCCCATCTTTGCCTCGCCTTCAGGCATATTTCGGTCATGATAATGCTAAAGAAGCGAGAACATAAACTTCCAGGCCGCACTAAAATTAATAAAAACACACTGCGATCCCCATCACTAATCTATTTGCCAAGTCTGGTGATTATATCAATATTGATCGCATAGCCTGGAAATCAATTTAACTCTCTGTTAATCTCATCACATCGCTATATTAGTAAATGTAAACATGGTCTGATTATGGTTGGCATTTCTATCAACTTTAAAAATGTAAAAAAGAAGTTATAGTTACATAACTACAATAGTTGGACATATGGTCTCGCGAAGTTTTTTGCAAATATTGATTAGTTCTTTAATATTGCAGAACATTTTTTTGTACTCTCATCAAAAGTTTTAGTTTCCGCAGCGCATGCGATGAAAGACATTTTACATTATTGAAGTTTTAATAGGTATCCAAATGTTTCTAGTAATAAATATAGCCTTCAATATATTATTCAAGGATAATGTAACAGCAGCATGTAGTTCTAATGGAGAAAATATTTTTGAAATCGGACCAGTAGTTTTTGTGTTTATTCGTTACAAAAATACAAATCTTTCCTGTTTATAATATTAGTGTAGATTACTATGTTTTCTTCCATACTTAACCGTACCTAACTTAACAAACTTTCTCACTAAACCTGGGTACACATAGTTACCACGACTGCAAATAAGTAAGTCCACAGTCAAATAGTGTGTAATATCGTTGATATAGACTTAAACTTGCTATCAACGCGTAGGGCTAAGTAAATCTTACATGCAAAGTTCGTAACTTATACTTTGGTACAAGGTAGGAGAGATTAGCGGGGTTTTAGTACTTTAGTGAACTGTATATTGGATTTTGAGGGGTTTGCAAATGTCGATGGGCTTTTCATACTCCCTTTATTTTTATTTTTATTGGTGCCCTGTGGAAATTCTTCATGAACTTCCTTCCCGGGGAAGGGCGAAGGGGTATACCGGACTCATACCGGCTAAAACCACTGGAGCGGTCATCTTCGGCACCTAAGGGAGGCTCCAGGTCCTCGTATGATCACACTAGAGCCGCCCACTGCTGCCACGCTTCGGAGAGGGTGACTGTAAAGCGGTCAGCAATTGTAATGCTTTCCAATACTAGCCCTTCGTGGCACAACATCATCATCATTATATCAGCCACAGGACGTCCACTGCTGAACAAAGGCCTCCCCCTTAGATGTCCACAACGAGCGGTTACATGCCGCCCTTATCCAACGACTCTCAGCGACCTTCGCCAGGTCGTCTGTCCCCCTCGTTTGAAGGTCCTCCCACGCTGTGTTTCCATTCGAGAACCTTATTGCCCGGCTACGGCCATCAGTTCTACGAGCAATGTGCCCCGCCCATTGCCACTTCAGTTTACTAATCCTTTCAGCTATGTCGGCAACTTTAGGTAGGCATTGATCTCCTCAATCCCGATTCGATCTCCTAGAGATATACCAAGCATAGCTCTCTCCATAATGGTGTGTGTAGTCTGCCAAGCCAACCCGCACTTGACCAGCGTGGTGGACTAAGGCCTAACCTTTCTCATCATGAGAAGATGCCAGTCCCAGCAGTGGGACAGTATGTATTTTTTCAACTGATTAAATATTTGTGATTATTATGTGGTCATTTTTAGATTATCCATCGTATGCTTTGTTTTTGTATCTCTTTCGATGTGCTTTCTATTACCCGAAGGTTGGCATTATGTCCGCCTTGTGTACCACCAGTTTACAAGTTCAAATAAATATTCATCCCATTATTAGACAGGAATACCGCTCCATTAAGAAACAGACAAATAGATAGGCTCTTGACGATAAAATTTAGACCCCTCAACAAATAAATCTCCCGTTACATCTACCACCTCATACCTTGAACTCTACTCGTTCCTAAATCCGCAGTTTGATGATATTGCACAATGTACTCATGTGACCGTCTCGCCAGATGACGACTGAAGAGATTTTGGGAACAGCAAATATGTGCAGCAGTTTTGACCGTTAAATAAACTCGCCTTGTTTGTATAAACCTAAACAGATGTTTTCGAAAGGAAAAGAATACTAAAACTAGTTGTCTTAGATAATCCGTTCTCAATTTAAATGCAACTCAAACCCAAAATCTCAAAAAATATGCTCCTTGCTATTTTGAGGCTGTGTCGTGGGGTACCTTCGCGTAGGAGCTAAATAGTACGAAGCATATTTTTTTACACTGTACATTTTCTACATTAAAAATAAACTTACATGCCCAAAGACCCAGACCGGCACCCTAACTAGCTAAAAACAGCGACAGCAGAGGCGACAGCAGCTGTCCCGCAGCCAGGAATACACAGGTGGGGAGTCTGCGTGCTCACAACCAGCGACCCCTGGGAAGTCGGTGGCGCGCATGTGCTTACGTGCCGCCGTGTGCGCAGCACAGCGCAAAGCAAGACTTGGGGGGGATCCTTTAAAATCCTCCCCGAAAAGTGTATGGTGGGCGGCCTTTTTCCAGCCACCTGCCCTCCGCTAGAGGGGGTGACCGCTTTACAGTCATCCCCTCCGAGATGTGCCAAAACGCGTGGCACCAATGGGCGGCTCTAGTGTGATCTTACGGGGACCATGAGCCCCCCTTCGGTGCCGAAGATGACCGCTCCAGTGGTTTTAGCCGGTAGGAGTCCGGCATACCCCTTCGCCCTTCCCCGGGGTGAAGGAAGTTCCATGTAGAATTTCCACTGGACACTAATAAAAAAATCAAAAAGGGCTACACCGGTGGCAAATCGCCTGAAATCTTCAGACAGAGAGATTTCCGTCAGAGATCTTCGCCTGTTTACTCGCTATCAGCAAAAATGTAATACCAAATTGACGATTGACAGCCGCGTTTGCGCGATTTACGCCTGTCGCAAACCGTCTGCTACACACGTAATCAGCTCGCCGGCACAACTATCTGTAGGTTCTACAAATATTAAATGCGTGCGGGGTTTTAACCCGAAACACGTAAAGAAATCTTAGTTACTAGTCAATACGCCAAACTCTTTAATTCTGTCTAAATTAGTAAAACTTATTTTAAATGCCCCATCTAAGAAGAATCCCTGCCTTCAATCAATCATAATTGACTGAATTCAAACTTTAACCTAAATAATAAGCAGGACCAAAAGTTACAAGTCAAATCAATCAAAATTTCAAACAAATTAGGCATCACGATACTAAGTTCACCTCGGCATCGTCGTTAAGTTTTTCAAATAGCAACCCCTAGTTAATTAACTGGCTGTTTAAAGTTTAACTTTTCACTTTTAACTTGGTTTCGGATACGCTTTATTACTTTAATTGAAGAACGGAGTCTTGAGCTGTCTTTTTTCCGTGTGGTTCCTGGCAAAGAATAGACCAGCCCTCTCCAGTCATGGATATCTTAAAATACCCAGGGTTGATATCAATATATTGATAGATATGCCGCGTAGTGCCGGCTCAGAGTACCACCACCCCATCTCCTCCCGTGTGTGACGTAAAAGTCGACTAAGGGATTAGCCGGAGGATGGGCAGCAGCGTCCTTCGAGTACATTAACAACTCAACTGCGATCGCCAACCCGCCTGTCAAGCGTGGCGATTATGGCAAACCGGGGGGGTTTTCCATAATCGCCATAAGCCCACAACACACCCATATCGGTCGTTTTGGTGATATTTGAGGGAGGCCTGTGTCCAGCAGTGAACTTCGTTCAGCCGTATTGATGATGATGATATCAAGAAGATGGCTGCTAGCACCCTCCCGTGTGCAAATAACAATATGCAGCACCATCCCGCCTCGCAAGCGTAGTGATTATGGCAATATCTCCATGTCCAACATGTTCAGCCATGTTAGAAAGATCTCATAATGTATGATTTTAAGAGAAGCATAAGGCTTTGATCTTTTAAGCGAGGGTACACTCGATTTCGTGTGCTGTGTGTTCGGATTAAGAATATGGCACCACTCTCATCTCCCGTGGATATCGTACAAGGTGAATAAGGGACTCAAAAACAAAGGGATCCTGTAAATTAACTGCAAAATGTGCCATGGAGTGTCATCATCATCATAATAACAGCTGCAATAGGCCTCCCCCATATATCTTCACAATTGAGTCGTCTTTTTGGGGAATTCGCCAGTACCCTCCACGCTTGACAGGCGGCCTGGTGAGCGCAGAATAGCTGCTATTCCACAGAATGAAGGTTATGGCTATAACCCACCCAAAACTTTAAAGAAAATTCTAAGTTAATTAGGAATACAAGCATCGTTTAATATAGTAAACAGAGTGATCTGCTCTCCTCTGACGGACAGGGAGCCATTTAAGCTTAGATCGGTAGCAAGAAATGTGGTCGTACTTACGTAATCCGAAAATGTACCGAATACCGTTCTTGGGAAGTCGTTCCAATTCATTTGTTAAAAAATTTACGAATAATCAATATCTCTTATTATTAAAAAAGCTCTTTAGCTCTCAAATGAATGAAAATTAATTCGATATCGTTGATTTATTCCAATATAACGTCATGAGTGCCCTTGAGTCGTCAGGAGCCAAGCTGCGGCCAGCAATGATAATTCTACAGAGAGAATCGAAATTGAATTATGCTGATGTTTTAAAGAGATTTTCGTTTCAGTTTACATTTTTTATATTGATTTAAAACCGTTACATGATCGTGCATGACTGACATTTATAAAGTTACGTCGATCGCGCGTTTTTAATCTGGTTGTGATTGGTAATATATCCCAACTGGATAGGAGTTCCATAGGAGCATATTTTTGTAGGATTTATCATTGCAGCCGAATTAAGTCCACTGCTGGACACAGGCCTCCCTTACCAGCTGGGGCCAGATATAAAATATAACTCGTTGGTCTGCATGAACTATGGTTGGGGCATACCTGGCATACCGCCCGACTTCATAAATTAAGTTAAATTTTTTCTTTTAAGTGGTTGTAATTTCGTATAGTATTTTGAAGTCGGTATTTTTTTTGTTTAAAAATTTTATTTGTTTTTTTTAGTGTAGATAAATGTAAGAACATAGGTCCAATTTGGTATCCGTATCTAACACTAAAAATAAGTCTGAGAATCGAAACAATTAAAACATCATCTAGGTAAGCGCAGCTTCAATAAAACCTATTTATTGAAGCTGGTTATCAAATGTAATGAGATTTTTCGAAAGCATTCTGCACCTATTAAAAAAGAATCGCTCATATCGGTCTACAAATCTCTGAGTAATCGGTGTACATTCATAAAAAAATACTCATCGAATTGAGAACCTCCTCCTTTTTGAAGTCGGGTAGCAAAATCAGACAAATCTTTAATCTGAAATCCAAAGTTTTTGGATTCAACTATTGGTTTCGGCCGTAAAATTGATTTTTCAATATCATGTACCTAAAATAGGTACGTTTAAAGACGTGTTCGATTTATTTAGCTCTCCATGTGTTCAAAGGTAATAATAATTTATTTTCAAACAAACGGAAAGAAGAGCAAAGAGTCTTACTACAGTTTCAAGTTGTCATCGAAATGGAATTCATTAATTCAAATAACCACCTTATCAGGACACAGAGAGTGTAGTGTTTTGCGGCTCTAAGACAAATAAAGAAAAATGGGGCTGGATGAACATAAATCTACCTCACAAACGGAGTGATCTCGCTGCATCAGTCTGCTTGTGACCACGATCGGTGCAACCTGGTCGAAATGTCAAGCTATTCATAGGTAATATCGAGTTAATTCCCGTTTCTTTATACATTATTAAATGTTGGCTTAGCTGTAGTTATTAGTAACCAAAATTCGTTATTTGTTATAAAATATACTATATTTATAGAGGTAGCGTTACATATGTGTTTAACTAAACTCTTAATCGACCAGCAATTACACAGTAAACAAGTTCCGTGCATTTGAGCTACCCATAAAAAATATTAAACGAATAAATCCAAACTAATAATACACTAACAATACAAACGTAAGCCATTATTCTGACCCATTTGGTATACCTAATTTTCTTCTTTGATTCTTTCGTCTACTTTCACCCTTGACCCATCATTCGTTACTATTAGCTATAGACCATTCACAATCCAAAAAAACATAACTCACTCCCACCATCAATCGAAATTCAACCTTATTCTAACAAGTATAAATCGTCCTCTTACACGTCCTTCGTCTGTATAAGGGATGTTTCGACCTGTTTCGTAGTGTTGCCAGCCTTATATAAATGCTAACAAAATGTCGGGTTCGCGTGATATAGTCTACTTATCTTTCTTTTACTATTTTGCATACATTACCACACTATGCATATTCTGTAGTCGGTGACTCTAACAATTTTATGTTTTCGCTCGCTTTACTAATGTAATCAATGTTAGAATTTCATCGATGTACATTGTGCTTTACACGGAGAATATAATTTTGTTATGTAAGAAAATTTCGGATGTAATGTAATGGAAGCAGGACGTGAAACGTGAATCTAGGATAAGCGTATAGATGTTCCTTTATATGATGCTCACGAACGAAGCTAAAACACGAGCTTGATAAAGCTTTTGTCCAAAGATGACTAAGGAAAATGCTGTGCTATGTATTTAAGGCGCATGATGTGTATTGGGGAGTGAAAAAAATTGGTACCTATTTGCTGAAGTTGTTGAAAGTTTTCGGAAGGGAACAGTTGCTATGGGGCTTAAACTTGACAACCTGTCAACTTGGCAGAAAACTGTTTCTTATGTCAATATATATACCGTTTAAATTTTTAGACTTCCAAAGATTACTTTATCATATAAAAATCACCTCTTCGTAACTCATCAGCCCATGCAGTGTCAGGATTAAGAATGTAGCACCACTCTATCTCCTTGCGTGGATATTGTAAAAGGCGACTAAGGGACTGTACCCCAGAGGGATGGGCAGCAGCATTCCTTCTCTGGAACAGCAGCCATTCTGCGCTCACCAACCCGCCTGAAAGCGAGTGAGTACTGGCAAATTCTCCCCAAAATGACACTTGGCATGAAATGGGTCACTGTGGAAATCTATGGGGAAGACCTTTGTTCAGTAGTTCCTGAAATGATATGATGATGATGATGAAACATCGGCCTGTAAACGCCCACTGTAGAAAATGGGCAACAATCCTTACAATAAGCGGCCATAAGGCCATAATAATAAGTGTGGTGCACTGGCAGGAGGATTGGTGATAATATTAGCACACAGAAGGATGCTGCGGCCTGCCATTTTGATATCAACGCTTAATCGCCTACGACAACCATGGCTGCAGTGGGGTAGTCTATTCTTTTTCAAGAAGGCACTCCCAAACCATTTCCCGATCGTTACAACTTAATCAAGTTCGCTGCAAACACTTCAAAGTTAAACTTATAACTTTGTACCCCTACCTGGATTGAGCAAATCCAAGATCCCCTTTAAAGCAGCGTGGAGCTTTCAAGGGTCCACATTATCATAAGTTTGATCCGCCTGAGTCACTAAGCCCTGGTCTAATCCTAGATCAACGCAGCTTCGACCGTAACTCCCTCACTTTAGGACGACCCGCTTGGGCTTAATTTCAATAATGTGATCGATCTTGAAGTAAACAAGTTACCTGAATATTCTTTGTAAGGATGTGTTTTGGTTATGTACGGGAATTTGTTTTTAGTACCTAAGTATACTCTCTAATATTTTTCGGTGTTCGCGGACTTTTTTGTTTTATTCACTACTAGCTGCCCGCGGTTTCACCCGCGTTCAATTTAAAAGCAATTTAGAGTACTTCGACATAGACACTTGACATAGAATATTGGATTTCAAGGGTTTTATTATTTTTGCGTGGATCCCTAATTATTTTTGTAAAATAAAAGTAGCCTAAGTTATTCCTTATAACATCAGCTATCTGCCAGAGAAAGTCCCGTCACAATCGATCAAGCCGTTTTGGAGATTACCCGGAACAAACAGACAGACAGACAAAAAATGTAAAAATAGTTTTTTTGTTATATGTACCGTATATACTTTCATATGCATTTAGTAAAAAGATGTTATTTTGACATTACAAACAGACATTTAGACAGAATTTTATTTATTTGTATAGATTTTTCCAATTTATTTCAAATTCTAAATATTCAGAATTCAAAATAGACTAAAAATAGTAAAAGAATGATTCAAAACGTTTCACAACATAAATTAGTAAGACCTAAAGCTATAGTGATATAAAAGAAGAAGGGAGCATCTGGAGCTGAACTAGGTGGAAACATGTGCAGACATTGCAGTCAGCGCCAAACCCCACACAACATTGGCCTTACTTACGTACTTTTTAGGCTTCCGAACGTCCGAAGGAAAAAACGGCGGAACTCTTGTAGCATCACTCGTGTGTCTGTCACAACCAATTTTCTCCGAATCTACTGGGCCGATTAAGTTGAATTTTGGTACACATGTGGATTTCGGCGACCCAAACCCGGACGTCCAACGTAAATAAATAAATATGTATTGAACATGGGGCTCACCTTTGGGAGGTAATATAGAAAATTTAAGAATAAAGTTTTGCAAACTGAACCGGGTAACATATTACATGAAAGGGCTTGCTGTGAAGGTCTTAAATATTTCTATTTCATAATTTTAAAGTTACTAAAGAAAAAAGGCGAAATTTTACCATTCCCCCCACTTAACTATCTCCGTAACTACTAGGCCTAAAATTATTGAAAATAGCTCTTTACTTTTAGATTACAGAAAAACCTACCATGTTTTTTTAAGACTATAGACCTCTTGTCTGTAGTCTTAAAACGACATGGTAAATGTCACAATATTGTGCGTAAAAACTTATGTTTGCAATTGGAATGTATCGGATAACATGTTTTTTAATTACAATGGTAAGTTTGTTCTTGGGATAAATTATTAGTACACGACAGAATTCTACAGTAGAGGTTATCTTCAGCAATTGCGGAACCCTACGTGAAAACGCGAGTTCAACTCGCACCTGTCCGGTGTTTTGATAGTCAACATAGTATAAGACAATCACCAAAACCTTTCACCGCTTCCTAGTGTTTAAGCTCTGGAGAAGAATCGGCCCAGCAAACTCCCCAGTTGAAATTATTTTTAGTTTATTTATTTTATTTTATTTTATTTATTTGGTTCACCAACAATTGTTTACACTAGTGACAAACTAAATTTTACATGTAAAAAAAGGATCTATAAGTGTAACAACTACTTACAGGTAAACTCCGCATGCATAATGAAGTTGTACAAAAATAATCTAATCTACGTTAAAATTAAAATGGAGTAAATAACTTAAAATACGTTTGACTACATGCGAGATAGTAAAATGTTAATTTAATTTAAGTCGGGGATATACTTGTGAATATTGGCTTTTAATTTGCTCAAAGTGTCAAAGTGCAGATCGATTTGATCGCTGCAACTATTCATGACCTTGCATAATCTCGCATAAGGGGAATTAGCGCCTAGAACCGTTCTTCTTTGCGGTGGGCAGAGTGGAGTTATTGGACTGCGAGGAATTCTTGAGGGGGCACGTAAACTAAAGGTGTACAGTATTTGTGGGCAGTCAATTTTATGGGTAAAAACTTTACTCACAAAAATTGCGTCGTTTAAGCGTCGGCGCTTCTCCAGCGAAACCATTTTGAAGTGTCTCAGTCTGTTATTATAAGAACGTATCTTTTTCGCTATTCCACTAGAAAACGCCAGGTGCCATAGAAAACGCTTCTGAACACGTTCTAGACGCAGCGAATGTGTGGCATAATGTGGTCGCCAGATCACACTACAATATTCCAATACGCTTCGAATTAAGAAATTGTAGAGCAAAAGTTTAGTCTTATAACACCTAAACTGTTTGGAGTTTCTAATAACAAATCCCAGCATTTTAGAAGATTTTTTTATTATACTGTCTATGTGTGGAACGAATGTTAATTTTCTATCAAACGTTACACCAAGGTCTCTAATTGTGTCCAGTTCCACAATTTTAACTCCATCGATATAATAATCTTGCTCTATTAGATGATGCTTTCTCGTGAATTTCACGTGGTAACATTTGCTTGAATTAAGATGCATCGCATTATTTTGACACCATTGCACAAGCCTATCTAGATCGTACTGTAAGTCAAAGGCATCATCTTTTGATTTAATTATTTTGACAAATTTTAAATCGTCGGCATACATAAAGATATTAGAGTTATGAAAACAGATAGGAATATCATTAATAAAGAAATTAAATAAAATAGGCCCCAAATGCGATCCTTGTGGTACGCCAGAAGAGATATATCGTAGAGATGATTGAAACCCGTTGATCACTACAAAGAAAGATCTATCCACAAGGTACGATCTCAACCATGAAAGCAACGCTCCGGTGATACCGTATGCTCGTAATTTACTAATCAGTATTTCATGTGAGACCTTATCGAAAGCTTTACTAAAATCTGTATATATGACATTGGCTTGATAACCGGAGTCTATTGCCTTCGTTAATAATTCAGTAAACAGTAACAAGTTAGTGCTTGTGGATCTAGACTTAACAAAGCCATGTTGCTCTTCACTTAGGTACAGCTGTAGATGATTTTGAATGTGTGGACAGATTAACGACTCAAAAATTTTAGCAAAGGTCGGTAAAATCGAAATAGGTCTATAGTTAGAAACTATGTCATCATTGTTTGATTTGTAGATGGGAACAACCTTGGCTACTTTCCACTTTGACGGAAAAACTCCAGATGCCAAAGATTTGTTGAAAATAAAATATAGTGGTCTAGCCAACTCGGCCGCACACTCGTAGATAAAAATAGGTGGTATTCCATCTGGCCCAGCACCCTTATTGCAATCAAGGGTTTTCAACTTTTTATATGAGATCTCACAATCAATAACTGGACCAGATAAATCCAAACTATAGTTTTGAAGCTTATGCAAGAACGTATTATTGTGCATACTGCAACCACCTTGAGCAGGGCTATAAACAGAAGAAAAGTAAGAGGCAAAATATTCACAGATCTCTGTTCCATCAGATGACGTATTCATTCCATCTGTCATAGACATGGGATATGTGCTAGATCCGCCCCGTTTAGTTTTAACATAAGTCCAAAATAATTTGGGGTTATTAGCGAGTTCATCTTCTAAGTGTTTTATATAATTGTTGTAACAAACAGTTGCCAGATTATCACATCGTTTACTTATTATTTTTAATTCAATTTTGTCTAATGGGTTCTTGTACCTTTTGTAGCGTTTTCTGGTGTTATTTTTAGAATTTAACATTTTAATTAGTTTCCTGTTAAACCATGGTGGAAATTTAGTATTATTGGATACTTTAGTAGATATGAACCTTTGTATAGCTGTGTTAATAATGTCGTAAAATACTTGTACAATCTCATTGACGTCGTGCAGTCCCTCAAATAATGCCTCCCAGTTTAGTTCATTTAAGTGTTTTCTGATATGTATGTAACTTGTTTTACGAAAATTAGGTATTTTACTGACAATATTATTATATGGAAGTTTAGCTTCCTTATTTAAAGAAATTATAATATCCAGGGGTGGGTGGTGCAGATCAATATTACTTAATGAACCAATACTCTGGCTTACATTACACAGCGAATGATTACATAATACAAGATCAAGTATGCGACCTGAGGCATTATTTATGTTGTTAAATTGGTTTAGCCTATTGACGTACGTAAAATCTAATAAAGCTTCACAAGTATTAGGTATTTTGTGGCTGTTATTTGAACTACTGACCATTTTCCAGTCAATATTACCCAAATTGAAATCGCCTATAATGCATACATATGGGTCGTTAAGTTGTTCAAAGGCCGCATTACAATTATCCAAGAAATTTTCTAAGTAAGAAATGCGTACCGGTGGAGGCAGGTATACTGCACAGAGAGCTATTCGACGAATGGATTGAGCTACAGGTAGATCCAAGATAACCCAAAGGTCCTCATAGCTACTTTCGAGTTGCACAGCACGTTTTGAATTAATACATTTTTTAACAGCTATCAAAACGCCTCCACCCTCTTTACCACTTTGTTTACAAGAACTTTCTCTATCTTTTCTATGCACTACATATCTGCCGTCGAATAGCTCACTGCTTTGAACAGTACTATTAAGCCAAGTCTCTGAAATAACGATAATATCGTAGTTATTACAACATACGTTTCGATAAACAACATGCGTTTTAGTTCTTAGACCTCTACAGTTTTGATAGAATACTTTCAAACTATTGAATTTAAAAAATACTATAGTTACAATAACATGTATTATTAGTTTTAAAAAACAAAAGGAAGAAGTGTATAGTATATGTTAAACTAACTTAGTTAGAGAGTCCAAGTTTTTTATAAGAATATGGTCGTCCTCTGCGGTCTTCCTGGCAAAAATCCTGCCATTTCTTACCCACACAAATTTGTATCCCTTATCCTTAGCTTTAAGTCTAGTGGCAGCATGAAGTGCTTTATTAGTAGGAGATAAATGTTCGAGCACAAACACCGGCCTTCTTTCACCAGCTAACCCAAGATCTGCAGTGTTGAGTTTCTCGGTATTAATATTCTTTTCCTTATTATGATTTATAACAGAGGCCAAGAGGTTGTCACGAATTCTAGGGGAGGCCAGCTGGACAATGACGGAGCGCGGGCGGGTATTAATAGCTTGAAGTTTGGCTACCCGGGTGCAGTGAATAATGTCGTTGTCACTTAGCACGCAGCCGACAACTGATCCCAACTGCTTAACGACAGTATATAGATTTTCTTGTTTATTTTCGGGTAAACATTGGAGTTCGAGGTTGCTTGAACGAGTTTGTTGTTCTAGATAATTTATACGGAGGCTTAGATCAGTAACTGTGTTTTTAAGGATTGCATTTTCATGCGTTAAGTCTTTCATTGCATTTTTTAACACCTTCTGTTCAGACTGGTACTCTTCGAACTCCTTAGTGTGAAAATTTAACGATGTTGTAAGCTCTCTGATATCATGCTTTAAAGGTTCAAGCTCCTTGTTAATGACGGTAAGTATGGAGTTATTGATTCGTTGAAGCATGGAAGCGAACTCGGTCTTCATTACTTCTTGGACAATAGCGCGAACGTCTTCTGGCGTTACAGCTGTTCCTTGCGGGGGCGAGTTTAAGGCAGGTCTCTTGTTACCTCTTGTAGTGGAGACGTTCCGATTTGGAGTGCCTTCATTTCTGTATGCTTTCGTAACGAGACTCATGCAATCCGCACATCTCCATTTACAATAGGCTTCAGAATCAGCAGGAATCCCTGGGATAGACAGGCACACGAAATGGTATGACTTATTGCATCTAACGCAACTAATAAATTGGTCGTTATCTTTGAAATCGTTATCGTTGGTACAGCAACCCCACGACAGTGTTGACGAAGCCATGTTGTTTTTCCTTTTATAATTTATAGGCACGCTCAATCGGTTACATAGATATAGTTCAGGCAACCACGCATTTGAATACTGCAGTTACCATAGTATACGTCTAAGATCCAAAAAATAAAATTTTTAGTTTAAATTTATCAGTTTATTGTTTTATGTGCATATTTTGTTACTAGGTACTCCCACTATCATCATTTCGACACGCTTCACGCATCTCTTTGTGAATTTTCGCATCATTGATCATTTTATCGAATTAGAAATGAGGAAATCCGAAGAAGAACTAAAGTAGCCGACATAGCTGAAAGGATTAGTAAGCTGAACTAGCAATGGGCGGGGCACATCGCTTATAGAACTGATGGTCGTTGGGGCGAAAGGGTATTCGTGTGGAGACTGCGCACCAGAAAACGCAGCGTGGGATGTCTTCCTACGAGATGGATGACGACCTGGCGAAGGTCGGTGGAAGTAGTTGGATGCGTGCGGCATCTAACCGGCCGTTATGGAAATCTATGGTGGAGGTTTTTGTACAGCAGTGGACGACCTCTGGTTGATGTGATGATTCATTACTTATTTCCTTGCCGCAGCAACCCGGAGAGGCTATTTGCCCTGTTCGACACTATAAGCCCCTCCTTCTGGTCAATCGGCCTATTCTATAAGTTACCTAAATAATATTACTTACTACAATTTAGTATTGTGATTTCCTCCAATAGCTTGTCTACAAATGCTTCTATATATTCGAGAAATATTATATATTTTCAGTGGCGCGCACCCGCCAAAACCTTTTCACACGAAATTCACAAAAATATTTCAACATTTTCCGTCGCAACATTTTTTCTAAAATATCTTCGAATTCTTAAACTTCTCAAATCTCGAAAGAAGTTCATACCTGAAAATTCAGAATAAAGTCAAGAAATCTCCATTGTTCAAGTACCAGTATCCGAATCTACTTACGGGGCCCGACTCGGAGGCATCCAATGCAATCACTCCGGACCTCCCCGGATCTCCCTGGTCCTCCCTTGGATCCCCCTTCGAAGGGATGAGACATTAGCATTTTTATCGATAGAGAAAATTGTAAGACGCTATTGACGGATCATTATTGATATTACGATTATGTACGTATTCGGCCGGCTATTGCTAAGCTTGATGTCGAATTTAGTGCAAATCTTTATAATTCTACGTCTTTTGAAGATGTAATCTTTATGCCTGAAAATAATAGCTAATAAATCCAACAAGTTGTCAGTTAAAAAACAAAATAAATAGTAAAATTTGACAAGCGAGGTATAAAATCCCTACTTTGTGTACCATTAAAAAACTACATGCAGAATTCTACAGTAAAAAATATACTACACCCAAGTATCGTAGGTTTAATTAAAATGAAAAAACAATGGATGGATGTACCTACAGGTAGGTACGGTCCATCCACACTCGATTGATGGCTAGGGTTGGTACTAAAACTATCGATGTTCATACCGCGATCTGTCTAAACGCACCCGGTGCGGTGAATTTCCATACGTACACAGAGCCAAATCCAACTGAAGTTATTGGCCATCCCACGGGACTTCAATATATTCGACTATTTTTATTTACTTGAAAGGAAAAGCTTTCGCGCGTTGACTGCCGTCTCCTCCCGTCTCGTGGACGCAAAACGACCGTGGAATACGTTATTTTTCGTCAAATGTCTATTATTTCAATTCTTTTCAGATAATCTTTAAATTTTATGTAGCCGCGACATGAAAAATTTGGCGGAAACCTAATATCGGGTTCTAGCTTGTTCTTTAGTTGCTGTCCGGCTTTTTAATTAATTTACAAGTTTATGAAACCAATATATGATAGCTACTAGTTGATTGTTAAAATAGTATTGTTATGGTGTAATTTAAAGATCTCTTGTCTGAGTAATCATCTAACCAAAGTCTAATATATTAAACTGCTAACGTTAATAGCACAAAGAAACTCATTTCGAAGTTTAGTTAAACGTTCACCGTAAGAGTTTATTTAATGTGTTAACAACCAACCTAAAATTATGTAGACCGCCCACGATCTCCATCTTCTCATATTACAACATGAACTTTTAATAAAAACATTAAAATTGAACAAAACATAACAGAACTTGTATACAGCCACTATAGATGTACAATATTTATAGAAGACAAAAAAGCTTGTAAAAATACAAGAAATGCTCAGTATCGTACCGTACTACATCTAAAACTATTTCCCAAGCAATAAAACCGAAAATAATGCACCAGCCATTAAATCTTAGCAGGGAACATTAAGATAACTTCCATAACAATCATTGTAGCAAGAGAAAAAACGCGGGAGTTTTAATTAATAAAAATGGCGCCAGGAATTTCTGCAATTCAAACACGACGGGCCCAGCCAATGAGCGACTCTTTATGTACATATGCTAATGAGTGACAGCCCTGTGCGAATGGAATTGTCATGTAAGGGCTGTCATTACGTTATTCTGTGAGGTTACAGGGATGAGACGTGAATGTTATTTTTGCATTTGAATGTGTCTAGTCAGCTGTATAATGTCATTTTTCTTTATGTCCTTGTTTTATGCTGAGTACGCGCCAAGCTACTAGCGAGGGTATTTAATAAACTAATCAGTGGTATTCATTTTTCGTCTTCAATGTTGTTCATAATTCCAGGTGCCTTCTTGTGCAAAACTTAATCAGGACCATATGTTCGTATGGTTGTACTGGTGGCTTCTTGGTTCTGTGCACTAGAATTTGTTACCTTCATTGTATTCGATTGACACTATTTTGGTATCAATGGAACTAACAATAAAATTTACCATGTAATCGACTACGAAATAGGCATATTCATTCGACTTAAAATGTATGTAGTTACTGAAAATCACTTGCATCTGGTCTCCTGTCCCCGTTCCGACATTGCTATAGAAATGACTGAGTTAAAATATTTTCGACTAAACATGTCATGTGCTATCGATCTACTTACTCGTCAATCTTGAGTACCTTTTAGCTGATTTTAAAGACGATTTTCGTAATTGAAAAGTTTATTTTCTTAGCTGAAAGCGATGAAACTGCACGTAAGGTACGTTTAGGAATGAGGAACGTACGCAAAAGTTTGGCATCATCGGGTCGCTTTATGAAACATTTCAAAGCTTTAATGAATTTCGGGAAAAATACGGGTTGCAGTCCGGGAGTGCCGACAGAAGTGAAACTTATTTTGGCGCGTTAGGGGATTTTATCTCATCTAAAAATATGCGTACCGCGCTAAAAGAAGTTTTCACTTCAAGCGTCTCGTAACGGTGTCGCTAGTCCAGAGATTTTATCTCATCTAAAAATATACGTACCGCGCTTAAAGAAGTTTTCAAAAGGTAGATGCTGTACCCGAGTGCAGAACATAATGAGAAACTAAAGTAACTGAAGAAAATGTTGTTAGTTGTCACATGAGTTTAAGTTTACTGGTTACTTTAATTTGTCGTCATGCATAGTCCCTGCGGTACGTTTGTTAATTCACAATGAAAATATTTTCAAGGCCCACCGCCAGCTTTTAGAGCTTCACTACGCTACTAAACGTCGGTTGGGCATCATAATCGACTAACAACTACAACACTAATTCACCGAGTGATTACATAAAGACTACAATTCAAAAGGCGCCCAAGTCGAGTTTGCATTTAAAACGTTCTATTTACAACACAAAATGTTTTTACGCGAAGTAACGAGTGAACTTTTATATTCGCGTAAAAATTTTCGAAGACGCTCGAGGGTGTAGCAAATCGTTTATTTCACCTTTTTTCTTCTATAAAGCAACCGTTGCTTACGTTGAACGTGAGACGTTAACGCAAAATTTATTGCCCTACGTTGGCTCTTAAAGGTGATTTTTGCTTGAACACTAAATCGGTTTTGTTGGTACTTACCTTTCTAATTTACACGGCGTTGCGAGCTACTTTATTCCTTATTTGACTTGGGACAGTTGTGAACAGAAGTGTTAGATCGTGACGTGTGAAGATTGCCTATTACGTATAGAGTTTGTTACAGTTATGGTTGTACGTTAATTTTTAAGTTCGACTTAGAGTAACATACAGCTTATACAGTTTATATTTTCTTTTATTCCTTGAACGAAGACGTTTGTATTAAGTTTGGATTTGTTTAGTATATATGCACTTCAGAATATTTTCTAATAAATTTCATTGAAATTCAAAATAATCAATCTGAAATCCTCTTCTAAACCAGTATGCTGTTCACACTAAAACTGAGAATTAATTATGCGAACAAAAACGATATGATGAATATTATTCCTTTGTCCGTGTGGTGTCCGGATTAAGAATATAGCACCACTCCATCTCCTCCCGTGGATGTCGTAAAAGGCGACTAAGGGAATCTAGACCAGAGGGATGGGCAGCAGCGTCCCTTCTGTGAAACGCTAACCATACTGCGCTCACCAACCCGCCTGCCAAGCGTGGTGAGTATTGGCAAATACCCCCAAAATGATGACATAGTTGTGAAAATCTATGGGGGAGGCCTTTGTTCAGCAGTGGACGTATAAATGGCCGATATGATGATGATATGACGATTCCTTTGATACGAATCACCTCAATAAAAAATACTACTTTAAAGCACTTAAACTAAGCAATGTAATTTATGCACTGAAGTAAGAAAGTAGCACAGACATCGCAATGAATACCGTACGTAAATTACTTAGCTCGCAAACTCCGACATTAGAAACGGTGTTACCTGCAAGTGATTCCCAATAAATAAAACTAAACGAAATAAATTCCTTTTGCAACTGGGATGCGCATATATTACCCTCAGATAACGTAGATGTATTCAGTTTTCAAGGAATAGTGGTAAAGTTTGCTAGGGAATTTCAATTGTGATTTTAAATAAGAGTGTTGGTGGAATTTAGATACAGTTATTTCTGAGTCGTATTGAAATGGGTCGCAAAAGCTGTTAGTTTTCCGATCACTTCGTGCAGGTTGCTTTAAATTTTGTTATATAAATATATCGTTTTCCTGTACATTCTCTGTAATTTCCTGTGTGAGTCCAAAATAAAACTATTTTCTTTCTTTAATGCTACGCTACACGCATGACACACTGCGCTCTTCCCCTTGAGATATTCGTTGGCTCCGCCCGGTTTCGATCGAATCGAAGACTTTCTTATAGTCCACAAACGCTAAGCATAGTTGCAGATTATACTCCTCGGTCTTCACTTTAACTTGCCGCAACGTATGGACGTGGTTTATAGTACCTAAACCTTTTCGGAAACCGGCGTCTGGAGGCTGGAAGTCATCAAACCTGTGCTCAAAACGATTCGGGATGATTCTTAAAAAATCTTAAAAATATGGCCCGGAAGTAAGATGGTATTTGAAGAAAAGCACCACCACGTTCTGTTGAATGCTTCTGGCTTTGTGTCCTCGAGTGAGATGGAATCGAATGGCTTCTGAAGTACTTTTAGTAGCGGTGTTGCAGCTGCTTTCAGACGCTCTGTCGTAATTCCGTCATCACGCTTGTTATTTTCAGCTGTTACGAGGCCATCTTAATCACGCACCGTAGGATGTCCGGGATATCTTCGATAAAGTTTCGGGCGGTAAAGTGCTCAGTTTAATCAGTAAGGTTTTGGCTGAAATAAGTCTTACTGGGGCAGCAATACCGTAGATACTATCAGTCTAATCCAAACCCAAAGCACGAGCAAGTATGGGTCCATAGAAAAAAAACATAAAATAGTGTAAGCCTAAATGTTTTATATAGCGTGGATGACGTAAAAGGCGAGTTTTTATGCTAAGTTCAAATAATCTCAATTTGGGGTGTATTTTTGTCCTATGTAAACTTATCCGTATAATATTGCTCTCTAAGAACTTACACGCCATTATATTTACTTCAATGCTTACTACCTCAAGAATCTGAATCCTCAAAATTCACGTTTATCTCATTCAACCATATCTAACTTCCATATGCTATGATTTTATTAACACAGTGAGCCAAACACGTCAAGAGAGACAAACATTGGCTCTCTAACCGAACAAACATGAACGTAATATACATACGAGTAGTACGCAGCCGGGACGCATTCAATTTTTTCTTGTTTGCCGCCAAAAGCGCAAACAGCCGAGTTTTTTCAATATAAAACACACATACCTTCAGTTTACTTGGTGTGTTCGTGGAATTGCTCGATATTTTACCTTTGTTAAACGGTTTTTCTGCTGTTCTAGTGTTTACTGTAGTGGTAATGATGTACTGGATTAGGCGTGTGGTCTTTGGGTACGAAAAAGCACACCGATGTATTTCCAAGCTTGTAAGTCTTAGGAAGCATAGGAGTTGGCTATCCATCTTTCTTGCGCCCACATATAAATATAAATATACTATCTGCTGCTTGGTCTGTGTTCTGCTGATATTGAGGCTTTTAAAATATTGTTGTTACGTGTTACATCCCTAATACAAATATACAATCATATAATTGTCACACTGTCTATTGAATTCAAAATCTTAACGCTAGTCAGTCTTCTCGCGACCACTGCGAAAGGTCGAGGTTCATTAAAATGTTGTTTTGATTGATCTGTGCACGAAAAGACTCAATATCATAGTCTGATATGAGTGAAATTCGCGAAAGTTTAAAAACTTCGATATATATACTCTAGCCAGAAGCCATATTGCAACTCAGGACATGGCTACTTGTTTAAATTGATTGGCTTCAGTTGACCGACTTTATGGGAGTATATATATATAGAGATTAACTACGATAATAATGGGTGTCCGGGTTAAGAATATAGCATCACTCCATCTCCTCCCGTGGATGTCGTAAAAGGAGACTAAGAGATTTTAAACCAGAAGTATGGGCAGCAGCATCTTTTCTGTGAAACAACAGCTACTCTGCGTGCACCAGATGTCTGTGTAGTGCGTTGAGTACTGCAAAATACAGCCGTGGAAATCTATGGGAAGACCTTTGTTCAGCATTGGACGTCCTTTGGCTGATATGAATGAATAAAGCAATGATGATAATTGAAAATAAGACTTCAGTCTATTTATTTAAACTTTATGCAGTATCAGGACATAGGTGGACTTCATGCCTTAGGCATCCTCTACCAGCCAACCTTAGGATGATGAAGAGACAACATGGCAGGTGCAATATGTTTAAGACAACTTATAATACAATATTCAAGTGAGTATATAAATAATAATCTACATATATCTAATAGTCAGTAAAACCAGAATCATATTATGGACAAAAGATCCAATATGTAATTCAAAAATGAATACTTGAAACATGACCCCACATTACCAATTTATGAAAGAGCCGTATAAACCAAACAAGGCACATGCTTAAGCATTTCACCGAACAATTTCCTATTAAACCAATAAACGGTGGAAAAAAGTATTACTTGGCATTTTGTGCGTAGCAAAAAATAATGTACCTAAATGATTTCTTTTATCCGTCGGAAATAGAAGAGAATTGTTCCCGAATTTGTCGTTTCGTTCGACGAAATCCCTTTGATGAGTGCATAAGCTTATTTGCCTGTAAGGCTTACCATAAAAGTTGGTCTTTGTGCCATCATGAATATTGATGGCTGATTGCAAAACTTGGTGATTGACTTAGAAGTTTGCATTTGATGGCAGATAATGTTTTGCTCTACAGGCTTGGAGTGTGTTTTCGGAAAATTACTTTTTGTACTATGTATAAAATTTGCCAACATTTTGCTTGTTGCTTTGCATTTGGTATGTGTGATTTAAAATAAATTTTTTTTGGTCCTTTGGAAATTCCTCATGCGCTTCCTTTGGCCCGGGAAAGGGCGAAGGGGCATGCCGGACTCCTACCGGCTAAAACCACCGGTGATCATCGTCGGCACCGAAGGGAGGCTCCAGGAACTCGAATAATCTCCATCTAGAGCCACCCGTTGGTGCCACGCCTTTAGGCACATCTTGGAGGGATGACTGTAAAGCCGTCATCCCCTCTAACGGAGGGAAGGTGACTGTAAAGAGGCCATCCACCCAGGCATCTCTCGAGGGGATTGTAAAAGATTCCCTCGAAGCTTCACTATGCGCTGTGCTGCACACACAGCGGTACCAGACCACATGCACACCGCTGTCTTCCCGGGGGTAGCTCGGTATGAGCCGCAGATTTCCCAATAAGCGCGCTCGCGACCCCCAAGGCCCATATAAAGACGCCAGGGGGCTCAGGCGTGTTGGACACGGGCGGTTGTTACCCCGGCTCCGTGTCCTCCTCCTCCGAGCGGGACCGGCCCTTTCCCGATCCCGCAACCTAGTTCACAACTATCTTGTGGAAATAATACTGTTACTACGACACGCATGAGTGACTCGGTGGGGGTCTGTTCCACAGAATGGTGTAATCTGGTTATTTCACCTTCTGAATTAATAAATATCTTCATATCACCTTTTACTATCCCGCTGGAAATACCTCATGTACTTCCGCCCGGGGAAGAGTGGAGGGACATTCCGGACTCCTACTGACTAAACCTACCGGAGCGGTCATCTTCGACACCGAAAGAGGACCCCAGGTCCTCGATACAATCACACTAGAGCCGCACACATCTCGCGGGGATTGAAAAATATCCTACAGATGATTATGTATGCTTTTCTATTCTCGAGTGGAGACCGCACAGCGTGGGACGACCTCCAACGAGGTGGACAGATGACCTGCTGAAGGTCGCTAGGTGTCATTGCATGAGAGCGGCATGTAACCGCCCGTTATGGAAATCTATGGGGGAGGCCTTTGTGCAGCAGTGGACGTCCTCTGGCTGATATGCTGATGATTATGATAATGCAGTGCCACATTTGCCTCTACCAGACTAATTGCCGGCGGCCTCTGTACTACGGAACCCAAAAAAAGATAACTGTGAACGCATACCCAAAACAGACTATACAAAATAAACCTTTTCTAAAATAAAATGATTTACAAGGACGTCCCACATAATATCGACTTTACCCACGTAATGCGGAACCTTCGATCCTGAAGAAAATGATATCCGTTTGATGTGGAAGCTTTATACATATTTAAATGAATCAAATATTTCTCTGCTACTGCGTTCCTATGTTTTTGTTTATGCTACATTTTTCTTTTGCACACGCCACACTTTTATGAGGTTAGGAGATTTGTGGTCCTTTATTCCGCGATGTTATTAAGATTTTGAGTGGTTTTACTGCGAATGCTTTTTGTTGGGTATTTGAAGAGACTTATTATAGGCTAGATAATAGTGTAGTGTGATATAGTTAAAGATATTCGAAGAAAGGAGATTTGCTATGTAGTTCAAAATGTTTGCGAGCCTAGAAATCCAGTTTTCCCCTACCATTCTTCATAAAAACACACTAATGCACACACTTAAGTTCTCATCCAATGAACTGAATAAGCACAACATTATAATTGGCTACTCATACTAAACCACACCCATGACTTTGTAGGTAGCCAATCATGCCGAGCGTACGAACTGCACACGGTGGCCGTACCACGCAACGCATAAGGTTACCGGGAGTACCATTCGCTGTTCTATTCACTGCATTTGTTATTCAGCGATTGCTAGTAAAAAGTGATAGATAAGAAGCATTGTATGTTGTACAAAAATAATAATATCGTTTTGTTCCATCAATCCCAATATAACATAGGTTCTGCAGCGCTGGGTGCTGACCGCACCTGTCCCACTGAGAGGCTCGCGCGGAATTAACGCGCTGCCATCTCGGGCACGACTACATCTCCCTACAATATCTTTATGACGATTTAGAAAAGACTTATATTAAGCAGTAAACATATACCTATACCATGTACCTATCTGAGAATGAATGATGAACATTTTAATTGATTTACTAGACGCTAGATTTAATAAAGACACGCAATCTTTATTAACCTTGGAATAAGTCTGACTGCCTTTGACTATGTTTCATTAACAAAATACATTGATTAATGAATGTCCCAAATTAAGGACCCAACTTCTAGAAAACAGGGTAAGATTAAATAAATGATCATATGTTACTAGTTCATTTATTATCTTTAGAATATGATAATAAAACACTTTTAAACGGATTCTGTCGCGTATGTTTTAGATTTTTCATTTTCCTGACTTTTTAATACTTTGCAGCATTCGTGGTCGCAGGATGACTAAGGTGACAGGCGTCCTTAAAGATTTTAAAAAGTTATTTTATTTTATCTACCGTACAATTTTAATCAGAAATTAGTTTCGATGCACGCAGGAATCACTCACAGTGTCTTGGTGTTTATAGGTGCGGTATGTTGTTTGGGACTTAATTATTTTAATAACTGGATTCCAAACAAGTGGTACCTAACAACCATCTTCTATATTAAAATTAGGATGTTTTTTATTTCAATATCCTCGCGAAACATTCTAGGTAAATATCGGTTCTCTTTCACGAGACCTTGAGGTTGATCAAAACGTAGAAAATGGTTAGGTTTGCCTAAGGCATGTTCACACATCAGAATTCGTTTAAAAGTGTTTTATTATAATGTGTATTAATCGCGAAAACCTAAGACATTATATCTATATAGAATATGATTTTTGATATTCTTTAACTTTGTCGTATTCCAGTAAGGTTAAGTCAAGGTTATATCTATGATTGGTAACTAAATCGTCATCAGCCAAAGGACGTCCTCTAATGAACAAAGGCCTCCCCCATATATTTCCACAATTGTGTCATAATTTTGGGGGGAATTTGCCAATACTCATCAAGCTTGGCAGGCGGGTTGATGTGTGCAGTATAGCTACTGTTCCACAAAAGGGACGCTGCTGCCCATCCCTCTGGTTCAGAGTCCCTTAGCCGCCTTTTACGACATCCACGGGAAGAAATGGAGTGGTGCTATATTCTTAATCCGAGCAACACACGGATTCGGCAACTAAATATGCAAACGTTAACGTCAATCGGAAATAACACAACACACAGTAGGTATGAGCAACATTTTAAATAAAGACCTCCACGGGAGAGTCACAAAAACAAGGGTTAAAGTCCCAATTGTCGTTCCACTAAATACTTCGATTATATTTTCACAAATCTCATTTCCGTCGACGTCCCGCAAATGACCAAGATCGCTAAGGTAAATGCGGCAATTGTAGTCAGGCGGGCTCCCAGGTGTTTCACCGGTATACCTCATTTCTCACGTCATACCAATCCGGTTTTTAGTTTATGTAATATTTTTGTGTTTATGTTTGTTTGTATGTTCGTGAAACGTACATTTTTAGTACAACTGCGGTTTAGTATAATGCAGAAATATGAATTTAGTTTTTATCACAGGGATATGAAAGTTTTTGCGGTTTGTGCTTTGACGGCGGTATGTAATGCATATTTTAGTAAATCTGTTTTTGTTGCATGTAATGTTTTGTTGATTAACTTATATATGATTTGATGTTAGTTTTTAATTTATTTGATTTGTCACGAAGTTTACTAGTGTTAACTAGAAAATGCCAATTAATAGCTGGATAAATAATAATGAATTGCTTTTTGGATTTCGTCTTTAATTTTTTTCTCGGCAAACCGGATTTACGATACTCCCTGTACAGAATACATGTGGATGTATAGCAATGACATTTGTCACCCGTCCTTAGTCGCCGGCTAGATGAGGTCTAACCGGCCAGGCTGAGGTCTAGTTTACTATAATAATAATAAGGGGCCGCTAGAGCTATGTACTCGGGGGCGGAAGTGTCTAATGGCGTAATAACGGGGAAACGCGCTCGGAGTCTTCAAAACGCGCGATGGTGAAACCGGTGCCGCACCTCTCGACACACGGAGTGGCTCACGGTGCTGCTTCCTGTCGCCTATAGGAATGGCCAATAAAGGGCTCTATCTTGTGAGTGGCAAGCACCATCTACTATAGAGCTTCAGTAAATGGTTGAAAGGCGGACGCCGTTATTTCCATTCTGTTCAGTTTTCAGTCCATATAACATCAATTGAAATAGACCGTATCATTGCAGCTTTTATCTCATACAATAGTCCTACACCACTGGGGACAATTCGTGACTTTGGTTTATAGTTCAGCCATGGAGCCCCGGTTAGTGTCCCATTAAATTGAAGATTAAAATTCTCTAAAGCGTCTCTACGTGTTAGACATGGATCCCCGCGTAAGCCTATCAAAAGACGAGGTTTGTTTTTGCAGCGGCCATAACCCGTGAATAGAGAGATATCTAGATAATAGCAATAATAATCATTTATTTTAGGCTTCCATGGTATATAGTTATATACCTTCATATCAGCCAAAGGCCTCCCTCTTATACCCCTCGTCCGTGTGGTGTCCCGATTAAGAATATAGCACCACTCCATCTTCGCCCGTGGAGGTCGTAAAATACGCAAAAAAAAAGACCAAGGGACTCTTAACCAGAGGGATGAGCAGCAGCGTCCCTTTTGCTGAACAGTAGCAATTCTGCGCTCACCAACCCGCTTGGCAAGCATGGTGAGTATTGGCAAGTTCCCCCTATATACCTTATATCCAGCATGTATAAAATAGCATAACAATACAAAACCTGACGAGACGGCTTATCACATCATTATAACTTACTAAAAGGAAGCTACTGTATTTGAAACAATCGTCATCGTCGTACTAATTTTAATTTCCAACACAAAAAATAATCATCAATCAATCAACAAGAGTCAGGTGTGTTTCATTTTACAATTCACTTCTGCACCAACAGAGGGAGCTCTATAAATCATGCTTAACCGTGCCTCGGGGATTGCTCGCGTTTTTGCTCGCGTTCCCATCAAATCCCATTAGTTTAGCTGCGGTTAATGAGTCTAGCTTTTCTTTTATTTTCGCTTCGTTTGTGGTAATTAATGTTGAATTTGATAATGGATGCGTCAAGTAGTTTTTGTTGGTAATGTTCTACTCACAAGGAACACCCATAATCATATGAGTGTTGCTTATGGGTAGAACTTCACGTATTTTGCAATCATGTGGTGAGCAAATCTATTTACCAGCTGTGCCCCGCGGTTTCATCCGCCGTTTATTTTAAAAGAAATTCGATTATCGATTTATTCAGCATAGACAATTGACATATAGAGTATATAAATATATATTATATAACTAAAAAAGCTTCCTTAGTTAATCCTTATAACATAAGCTATCGGCCAGTGATAGGCCCGTCAAAATTGGTCCAGCCGTTTTGGAGATTAGCTGGAACAAACAAACAGACAGACAAAAAATTTAAGTTTTTTTGTCTTAAGTAATTTATATACTTTCTTATGCATGTAGTAAAAAGCTGTTATTTTGACATTACAAACAGACACATCAATTTCATTTATTTGTATACAAAGAAGAAAGAAAGAAACTATTTATTTTTGCGACACATCGACGCACAATATAATTAAAAAAGAAAAACATCGGCATAAGGCTAAAAATTCTTAAAAACTACAACAATCTACTAAACTATGAATACAATAACTAAACCTTTACCTTTGAATACAAAGAACGTTTAATATATATATTAAGTTTAATCATCTTATCTTTCCACCAAGACTTCAATTGAGTCTACAAGTGCAGATCCATCTAAATATCAGTATATTAAAATAGAATATCTTAGTCTTTAACTTATTTTGGATGATCCAATAAAACAAGAGTCTAACACGATTAAGATAAGGTATGCTTATAGATGTTTTAAAATTAGACTTGAAATACAGGACAGATAATATTTCAAAGCAGGATATAAATCAAGTACCATATTAATACTTATCGTTCACCGTAACGGTAAGCTGAGAACCTTATACTTGGCTGTCATTAATCCACTCGGTCGTCCGATTCACCCACTTTTAATCTCGATAACGTCGCGGTAAAATTCATTTCTGTGAGAAAAAATAATTTATAGTCCAGATTCAATTTAATTTTCGGTTTGGATGTCACATTTACGAATAATAATTTAATTATGAAGAGGACAAGTCAACTGACATAATACGACCTTTTAGATTTTTATATTGCACGGTTGGTGTAGAGGCTGATACAGTCGGCTGCTGCGCTCCGGGTCGTTGGTTCGATTCCCGCACGGAACTAATATTTGTATGATCTGCAGGTTGTTGTTCCGGGTTTGGGTGTATTGTATGTGGAATTCATGTCTGTAAACGCACCCACGACACAGGAGAAATCCCAGTGTGGGGCAATGTTTCAAAAAAAATGTGATTTGTTTGGGGATGAATGGGTGAAGGATAGCATGCTTGA
Source organism: Diloba caeruleocephala (assembly GCA_947459985.1). NCBI lineage: Eukaryota > Metazoa > Arthropoda > Insecta > Lepidoptera > Noctuidae > Diloba > Diloba caeruleocephala. Next base: position 10,028,043 of record OX381629.1, read on the forward strand.
GCTTCTTCGAGATGAGTGAGTAAGCGAGAGAACACTCTTGATGTTATATTTTATTAATAATATTGATAATTAATTATCGGCAACTGCCTTTTCGATTAAGTAAAATAAATCAGCTGTGACTGTCAATAGTGGTAACACAAGAATTGCATCAATATTCTCTAAACGTTAAGAGGAACTCGATGCACGTTATACAGCAAAACAGAAATCTTTGATGAATGAACAGGTACCTTAGGCAAGTTGAAAATCTTCGGGTATTGCTACCTGATCTTAGGGAGCTGGTTATAAACATTGAGAGTACAACTGGTCCTATAATCAAAGCGAACTTAGAAAACGATACTGAAGCACTCCGAATTTCAATATTACATAATATTATAGGATTAGTAACTTCGCGGTAACTAGATGTAGTAATTTCTATATACCCCCGTTTCCGAATCGGTAAACATAATCGTTTACTGCCATTCACTATACCTTTCCTACACTAATCTCCAGATGACACGCCTCAGCCATTAGAACTTAATCTAAAGCTTTAAAGGTTTACACTTAAACACAGGTAACAATCAATAACTTCAAAACTTTGTAGACTGCTTCATCGAAAATGACCTTTAATAAAACTAAATGGGGTTTGAGGGCAACACGAGGCGAAGTATTTCCTTAACAAGACACCACGCGAATCGGCACTTAGCGTATGAAATTTTCAGAGCGCCCTCAATAGTTGAACGGCGATTTAGTGGGGGAATGCATTCGCCAAATTGTAGTCGACGTGAAGTTATGATGCCGACAAATAGAGGTCTCACCTCACTCAATAATGAAATAAAATATTTTTCTCCATGTTTTAATAGATCTTGATATTGATTTACCTTTTGTGTCGTTCTTATTTATAAAATATCAATATTTTCTGTCCATTGTTTGTATTTAACTCCTTTTTTTGACTAAATACTTTGCACAAGCGTTTCTTGACTCGACGGTGATCCCGATCGAACAGGCCGATTTTAATAACATCACACTTTACTAACAATTGTGTGCTCTCCTGGCATGTATAATTAACTTACATTAGTTTATAATTAATATTTAGGTCAAATATTAGCTTCCAATCTAAGAATACTGAACACATTTATCATCGTCACTGATATGAAGGAACATCGAAGGACGTCCACTACTTAACAAACGCATTTATACAATGCAATACAATACTCATTATTGTATACCAAAAGTAACCAAAATAAGATCCAATACAGAAAAAGACATGTACAAAGGGCGGTCTAATCACACACGGCGATTTCTGCCAGCAACCTTGGGATGGATAGATTTGTTAGCGAAAATGAAAAGGGTAGTTCGCGGTGTAACAATAGTTTTAAGTTATTACATATACATTAAATATGATTATATTAAATACATATAAATATACATAAATATCTACAAGAAGTAGAAAAGAAACTACAGTGATAGATAGTGTTCCTTGACTAGTCTTTTAAATATTGCTGGAAATGTAGTACGTCTAATTGTTGTAACTGGCAACACATTCCACGCTATAATATACTTCCATGTACTGTAAATAAACCGCAGTATCTACTCTATATTATTCATAGCTCCGGCGATGTAGTCTAGAATGGACGGGAAATGGTCTAGATTCCAGATCCTTATCGCACTTAGGGAAATCGGGATTATGCCACCCAACGCTTAATGTTGCTGGCTTGAATATTGGCATTATTTCCAACGAAATCTTTACATTACCCATTCAGTAGTGGCTTTCTAAATGACGATGAGTGTCGAGAATAGTGTCGGAATTAATCAGTATTATGTTCATTATACTAATAAAATATTCATAATTTACAGTTCCTATTTTAGTGTACATGTTACAAATTATTAAGGTACTCAAGGTAGGAGGGAACTAAGGATTTATAATTGAAGCTGTTGATACAGTGCTCATATTGCAATATTTTTATTATTGTCTATCAAAAATATAAAACATTACATACTTAACTAAGCCTTCGCAACAAATATCGACCTTTAACAAATCCCTTGAAAAAATCTTGATACACATAAATTATTCTCTCTAAGTATCTTACAAACCATTTCTCCTTAAACCGAAGTGGATGCAAAAACGACTTACTAAGCATTAAGCGGAAAAATTCTTTTAAGTACAGCACTTGTTCCTACTGGACTGTGAACAGGGGGGACCAGGCCCGACCTGTTTAAGGCCATGAAATTTTAACCCCGCTTGCGACGCAAAGCTGGCTAGATGGGATGTGGTGTAAGGGCTCGGCTGATGCGATCTTGATACTCAATTTTATTTTGCAACTAGCTGGGACAAGCGGATTCACCCGCGTTTAATTTAAAAGAAATTTAGAGTACTTCGACATAGACACTTGAACATATATATTGGATTGCAAGGGTTTTTTTTTTACGCGGAACCCTAATTATTTTTCTAAAATAAAAGTAGCCTAAGTTATTCCTTATAACATCAGCTATCTGCCAGTGAAGGTCCCGTCAAAATCGGTCCAGCCGTTTCGGAGATTACCCGGAACAAACAGACAGACAGACAGACAGACAAAAAATGTAAAAATAGTGTTTTTGTTATATGTAACGTACATACTTTCATATGCATTTAGTTAAAACCTGTTATTTTGACATTACAAACAGACACTTCAATTTTATTTATTTGTATAGAATAACATCAGCTATCTGCCAGTGAAGGTCCCGTCAAATTCGGTCCAGCCGTTTCGGAGATTACCCGGAACAAACAGACAGTCAGACAGACAAAAATGTAAAAATAGTGTTTTTGTTATATGTAACGTACATACTTTCATATGCATTTAGTTAAAACCTGTTATTTTGACATTACAAACAGACACTTCAATTTTATTTATTTGTATAGATTATATTAAGTATCTAGATCAAATAGAAACTTGTAAGTGCGTAGCGTGTGATACGGTATTGTTAATTCTACTTATATGTGAAGTTATTGATTGGGTACATATTGAAATGTTAATTTTAATATGGAGAATTTGATAGAGATGGTGCATGTGCCAAGTATCCATAAGAACTTCAACTTGCTTTTGGAACTACCAACGGCTTTTAGTTGAACAATGTTTTTCATTTTAGCCGTATAAAATCCTCAGATGGACACAGGCCTCCTCCAAAGATCACCACAATATCAGCTCTGGGTGTGTTGTGTGCTCATCGGGGGTTTTGCCATAATCGCCACGCTTGGCAGGTGGGCTGGCGATCACAGTCGAGTTGTTAATGAACTCGAAGGATGCTGCTGCCCATCCACCGGGTAATCCCACAGTTTTAAGACAACCACGGGATGAGATGGGTTTGTGCTATTCGTAACCGGCACCAAATGGCCTTCGGATATACAATGTTCACAAATATTGTTTGTAGTGAATTATTTAAGTTCACGCTCTAAGAATTAAAATGATATAAATCTTCCTAAAAATTATAAGTTTTGAAATTAAATATGTCTGTGATATTCACTTTAAGTAATAACACCACTTTTCGCGATTTCATTTTAAAACTCCTTTATGACTAGTGTTTTAATTGTCCCGCTATTCTCCGCAAACTTCGGCCACCACCACTAGGAATGCACTGACCATTCCGCTCAGGCCATTTCTAAATTTAGATTGGACATAACCAACGTTCCTTTTAAAGAATAACTGACCATCTTGACTGTTATTACGTACGTTTAATTGCGTACGTGAAAAATGAGCGGCCATTTTTGTTTTTGCTGTGTTCAATATTCATTTTATTGGGAGTAGCTTTTTGCTCTGTACCTTTTAGTTTACTATAATTTCTTGTGATCTATTTTGCAAATTACTCTATTGAGTATCAAGTTTAAGATTCTTTACGTTTTGTAATACCTTGTCTTGATTGTGACTGTATCAGTATCAAGTTTAAGATTCTTTACGTTTTGTAATACCTTGTCTTGATTGTGACTGTATCAGTCTCAAGTTTCATCAGTAAATTAACTCAATTTACGGTACTGACATGCTAATTCGATTTCCGGTACACTTAACACTTAACCTGTAACAACGAAATCCTTTGCAGAACTCAACCATCTCCTTTTCATTTACACAATGCTTAATGGACACATCTTAGCAACACTTACACCAAAATTGATGACCCATTGAGTTTTTAGTCCAACTTCGCTGCAACTGCAAATTCCTTTGCAAAACAAGCTGTGAAACCGGGATTGGCAAAACAAACAATCAGTCAAGAGGGGGAACATTCGCCCCCGCACCTGTGCTCTACCTCCCTGCAGGGCTAAAGAGGAATGGACCTCAGGATTGTTACGATAAATGACTGTTTATATTTCTTCTCAGCTTTCAGACCTGTCTGAAGCCACTATTCAAATTTAATTCGATCCACAACAACCTAGTTTATGTGTTGGATTTAATATTTTTGCATTCTATTTTAATTTAATTCAATTGGATGAAAAAATTGCGATGATTTTAAAATTCAAACGAGCTTTCAAACCCAAATGATGGAGTACAAAAAATATGTTTTTTATTTCTCAGTAATTTAATTGGATGGAGCAAATTTTTTTGTATGATATTTATGATATCCTCGATATCAGATCATAAATTGAGTTGTTCTGGAGATTTCGAAGACTGCCACGATTAAATAGAAACCGAATATTACGGGAATGATTTAGTTCGTTTATGTTTCAATTTCGTTGGGAATAAGTCGATGAAGTTAGAAAGCGATAGTCTATAAGGAACAAATGAAACAGATCGATAGGCAGGTGATGATCCTTTAACCCCCAAAGAGCTTTGAATGAAACTCCTACCAAAACCAATAAAATTCTCTCCTCTAATAAAACGTGTACAATTGGACAATAACTCATGATAACACCTGTGAAAGATCTCAGGGTGGGCAGTCCACCTGAAGTTTCAGTATGTCCCGGGGGGCTAAAACAATTTTCAGTTACGATCTACGGACCCCGCCTGTCCGGACAAGTCCGAACGAATTTCCTTCCGTCGTTAAGCATAGAAATATCGTTGCGACGTGAGAATTATTCTTGTTGCTGGCTCATTGATCTCGTTATCGGCGATTCCTATTTATTTTTCTGTAATGGAGTGTAATGATGACGTTACCCCAATCTTACCCTTTTTATATTTACCCTTTTTAAATACAGTTGTGTTTATTCTAACGTTAGGAACTTGTCGATTGCAAATATGATTTTCAAGTATAAATTATTTGACTTGATTAAAAAACTCAAGTTAACATACAGAAAAGTCAATCTCTAGAATGGCTCTTCTCAATAGTCTTATACCTGATGATCTACCTGAAAAACATAACGTGTATCATCAACAGATCAGATCGTGGGCTGCTGAGCCACCGGTATCCCCAGCGTCCGACCTTCCATCCACTGACGAATTCATAAACATTGTCAATAAACTGCCAATTAATAAAGCATCTGGGGAAGATAAAATATCGAATAGAATGATTAAAGAAGCTTGTAAAACATCCGGTGACTCTATATTGACCGTTCTTAGGCGCTGTATTGCTGAAGGCATTTTCCCTCGTATATGGCGTTCCGGTTTTATACGCATAATACCAAAAAGCGGTGACAAGCCCCCGGACGATCCTAAATCGTACCGCCCTATAACTTTACTACCATCTTTAGGTAAACTTCTCGAGCGCCTAATAGTTCCACGTTTGCTGCCAGATGGACCGAAATTTCATAACAACCAATTCGGCTTCACAATAGGAAAATCTACTATTGACGCAGCAATCTCTGTCAGGAAAATAGTAAACTCATCAGAACATAAGTATGTAATAGGCATATTCCTATAGCCGGAGGATGGGCAGCAGCGTCCTTCGAATACATTAACAACTCAACTGCGATCGCCAACCCGCCTGCCAAGCGTGGCGATTATGGCAAAACCCCTCAATGAGCACACAGCACACCGGTACACAACATATCGGTCGTTGTGGTGATCTTTGAGAGAGGCCTGTGTCCAGCAGTGGACTTTATTCGGCCGAAATGATGATGATGATGATATTCCTTGATATCTCTGGTGCCTTCGACAACGCGTGGTGGCCTATGCTACTACTTAAAATGAAAGCTCGTGGTTGCTTTAAAAACATCTACAAGCTCATTTACTCATATTTTGCAAACGGATCTGTAAAACTTAAACTAGGTCATCATGCTGTGTCGAAGGAACTCACGATGGGATGTCCTCAAGGATCCGTTATCGGTCCTTATCTATGGAACATAGGATTCGATGATTTTCTGGCGATTCCATTGCCGTACGGCTGTTCATTGACTGGTTACGCAGACGACGGCCTTCTGCTTATTCAGTCAAGTACAAGAGCGGGCCTTGAAAAATTGGCGGATACTTGTTTACGTTTAATATCTAGGTGGGGCGAACGGAACCGCTTAATGTTTGCACCGCAAAAAACCTTTCAACTAATTTTAAAAGGCAATCTTAAGGCATCACCAAGCATTAAATTCAATAATATTACCGTTAAAAGAAAGGAGTCAGTGTGCTACCTCGGTCTTGTATTAGAGAGAAATTTTTCATTCGTTGAACACATTAGATCTGTAGGTGAAAAAGCTAAGAGAAACTTCTATGCCCTGACAAGGATATCAACTGCTACATGGGGTCTTTCATTTTGTACTTTAAAAACTATTTACGCGGCTACTTACTTGGGTTGTATATGCTATGGTTCACCTGTATGGGCCGATAGGGCTACTATCGGCGCGGTACGACGTAAACTGCTCCAAAGCCAGCGCTTAGCGTTGATATTCTTGTGCAAGGCATATAGGACAGTAAGTACTGAAGCTCTGCCTGTGCTGGCAGGTGTTTTGCCAGTCGATCTTGAGATACAACGACGTGCTGCCATGTACTACTCGACGCGTGAAAACATGGACGCGGAATTTCTACTACAACGCGATCGTGTTAGGATCTGCAGATTGTTTAAACCACAGGCTGGTGTTTGAGAAGAACTCTTGGCCGAATGGCAAAGCAGGTGGGACACATCTATTAAGGGCCGTCACTTATACCAGTTCTTTCCATCCGTTCGTGAGCGGCTGGCAAGTGCATGGTTGGAAGTCGATCATTGCGTGGCTCAATTTCTCACCGGTCATGGTAACTTTATGAGTAAATTATTTAGCTTCAAGCTTGTTGTCTCACCATTCTGCAAATGTTCAACACCGGACTGTGAATATGAACAGTCTGCACATCATGTTCTGTGGGAGTGTATTCTTTGGCAAGATGAACGCAATATTATCTTTGACAGCTTGCAAGTTACATCCGGAGTTGTTTACTATACAGACCTTGTTGCAACAAGGACGAATTTCCGTGCGTTCAGGCGTTTTTGCCATACCTACTATTGGAATCACTCACAATAGCTCACAACATAGGACCCGTAATTAAATATTTATAAACATTTTTGTACCCGTGGTGCTTGGCAACTAGGCTTATCCTAGTTGTACACTCCCAATTATTGTGTCTATGGCCTATAGTATTTTCTCTGTCTCCTGCTTGCTACGGAGGGAAGTGGAACGTATATTCTTTCCTACTCCTCCATTTTCTTTTCTGATTAATTTCGTTGCGGGTTCCAAGACAGTTCTTCATTTCTCTGGGACACACCGACCTTCATTGGTCGGTGTTCTTTTCGGTGATCGCCATTGTAGATCCTGGATTACAGGAGTTGCAGTGGTTGGGAATGTGTGGCGGGCTTGTCCCAATAAAAAAAAATCTCTAGAAACAGTTTCCTTAGATTACTTTGCAGATATGATATCAAAGAACAAAAATGAATAACTAGTTAAATTTAATTAAATAACGATGTCAGAATACTTCTGATACAAATTTCGAATTTGGGTAGTGAAAGGTGGTGGTAGGTGTCTTTTAGGTCGGCTAGGTAGGTGCCAGGACTATTCCTCTAGTCCTGGGTATCCTTACAGTTATTATGCGCACGCATGACACTTACCACGAGGTGAATGACTTGCAAGTCTTGTCACTACGCTGCAGCTGTATGTAAAAAAAAAAGAATTCTGTAAGATATCTTAAATATTATTCTGATTTGTTTCTGCAACATGTGTCGTCATTATTAACACGTTATTTTTATTTGATTATTGAGGCCATTAGGATTGCCGTTGGTACAGATATCGTGTTGGCAATACCTTAAATAGAACAGGGATTATTTGTTAGGTTTCCATTCTACAATATAGCATGCAACAATAATAACATCGCTTGAGGGTACTTAGTCAGATTTATGCAGGACGATAATATTTTATTGTAAACTAGCTGTGGTGGTTTCACCTGCCGTTTAATTTAAAGAAATCAGGTTACACGGCATAGGCAGTATAGAATATATATATTGGATTTCATGGGTTTTAATTTTTTGCGGGGTACCCCTATTCTTTTTCTAAAATAAAAGTAGCCTATGTTACTTCTTTTAACATCAGCTATCTGCGAGTGAGATTAGCTGGAACGAACAAACAGGCAGCCAGAAAGACAAAAAACAGTAACGATAACTGATACCATGGATTCACCAATACATGATTCTAGAACCCTCAGAATTTTGCGTCGGTATTTCAGGATAAAATAATTGTTTTCGTCTATATATAAACTTCTTATTTTCAAATAAAACTGCAATGTATGTAAAAACTTAATGACTGTTGGTTCACTATAGTTCACGGATGAGGTCAACGCTTGCTGTAGCATAATAATATCATAGTACATAATCACATAGCGTTTTGATCGCGTTGTTCACGATACATTGCCTGCTTAAAAGACAATAATTCTAACCTATTTTTTTCAAAACTTATGGCTTTCCTATTTTTATTATAGGCCCCAGTGAAACGTCTTCCCTAAGTTTTCAGTACGTTGTCACTGACATCCTGTACAGAAGTATTTTGTAAAACATAGTAATCACAGTAATTTCTAAGTTATAATAGTGAGAGACAAACTAAAAACAAATAGTAGGCTCGTTTGTCATTTGTAAAATTCAGACTACCTCTTAAAGTATTGCGCGCCCTTCAAAATATGCCGCCGCCCTAGACTCGGCTCTCGCGCAGATCCTAAATCCGTTCCCGGTAGCAAATACCGTAGAATTATATACGGATAATGGATCTGGGCACTACCACAGGATTGGCTAGCCGAACATGGGCAAGGAAGATTAATGAGCTAGCTTTGAGCCCGGATTGGCACACCTGAGCCAGCCTGCAGTTTGGTTGTGCATTATTCTGCGTGTAAACAGATGGACATATCAAATTTTACACTATTAAAGATTACATCACATATATACATAATCAACCCATTACAGTCCCACTGCTTGGCACGGACCTTTTCTCATGATGAGAAAGATTAGGCCTTATGTGGTGGACACGTTGGCCTAGTGCGGTTTGGCGGTCTACACGTATAATTGAGAACATTTTGGAGACCTCTCGGTATGCAGGTTTCTTTACGATGTTTTCCTTCACAGTTGACGTAAGTGATAATCAAATTCTGTTCCGCACATTAAACCAAAAAGTATGAGGTGCAGGCAGTCTCAGGCTGGCGGCCGATCATATTAGAAATATGTATACACATTTATATAACTATATATTATAACTGATCTGGAAGCTTAACCTGTAGTGGGGTGTAGGCCATCGCTTCAACCAAAAGTCTCACCTTTTATCATCGTCAATTCATATTTGAAGGCTAATATTTTCTTTTTTTATTATGTTGAGTTAGTTCAGTTCAGTAAAATCAGAAGGCCAATTCTCGTAATTAAAAAAACAAAATATGATTCCGGTCTAGTCTCAGTGTCATAAATGTCACAAATGGTATTCTCGTAAACTAACAAACAACGTCAAACGTGAACTTAAACTGTGATGAGATCGAAAATGGACCGAAAGTTGACCGAAGTCAAAACGGTGTTCTGCTAACATTTCAAACTGTGACATACTAATTTTTCATTAAATAAACGTCAAAATTAAGATCGAAATGAGCCTAGATCGAGATTATACTGAAATCCGACTGAACTTTAATGTCAGTTCGGTCAAGTTTCAGTCATAGTGTAAATTAATTTCGAGAATTGGCCCTCTGGTATCAATAGGTACCTTCTTTATACGAAGCGATCATTCCGTGGAAGTCATAATCTTACAAAATTCACGTGAAATCCTTCGTAGTTCATATATGAATTGTACTAGATCAAGTTCAGTTATATCAGTGTATACCGTCCAAATGTATGCCAGAGATGGTTTTAAATTATGATGATTTTGCGTGTACCTACTCTGTTCAGTCGTACAATGTTCATCAATCAGTAGATACGTATAAACCCACTGTTGGACAAAGCTTACCACGCTTGCTCACTGCGTGTTGGCGATTTCAGAATATTAGATCCATGTTTCCTCACGATGTTTTCCTTCAACTATAGTCAGTGGTGCATAAGGATTTCCCCACTATAAAAAAAAGGTTAATAACCCACAACCTTGTGCTTACGAAGTGAATACGAAATGACGTATAAAAGGAGCAAATGTTTTAAAGCAGAACGGCAGTTTACGAACATCTGAGCAATAAATCTTCAGTAGTCAACGAAGATAGCACGCCGTAAAAACTAACAATAACAAAATTTTATCCAATTTTGCACCTTTCTCCTGAAACGTGCTCAACAGTTCAAGAAAATACAAAAAATAATCCCTTCGTTTTAGAAAAGTTGACGAAGTACGAACAAAACCTCCTCATTAGGGCTAGACAAGACTCGTCCAGTTCTTAATCCGGCTTTAAGAAACAAGTTCATCTTACTCAGACTTTATCTGCGTCATAGGGCCGCAGGTGGCTCCAGTGCATCTCCCCCTCCCCCCACATCCCAGCTTACGGCGTACGATAACACATACTGTCACATCTCTTGATGAATTGCTTATTAGATTGTCGGCAGCATTCGCGTTTTGTGCTTATTTTCGACCCAATAATTCTGTCGTGTTTTTATTTTCCGTAAGAAATTTATGGTCGGCCGACTGTTGGTGCGTTTACCCTATTAAGTTGTTGGTGTTTTTGTTTGGTTGTGGTATACTAGTGGTCACGTCTGGATGCGTTCGTGTTGGCTTGAAAAATTGCTAGCAATAAAAAATAATGTATTGCCAATCATCGCGCCTAGTTCTAATAAAGGTGTCTGCCCTTTACTCCGTACCATACCATGGCCGTGACCATGACCATAGTTAGTCGCATCCAACACGCCTGGACAGCGTTCGGGAAACTGCGCAATATCTTGTTATCCAAAATACCAGTGCCTCAAGACGAAGGTCTTTGACCAGTGTACATTGCTAGTGATGACTTATGGTACTGTGACGTGATCGCTCACCATGGGCCTCATAAGAAGGCTCAAGGTCGCCGAAAGGGCAAGGAAAGCACTGTGCTCGGAGTCTTCCTGCGAGATCGAATATAAATGAGGAGATCCGTAAAAGAATCAACGTAACAGCCCGAAAAATTGCTAAAAAGAAGTGGCAGTGGGTCGGGCAAATGCTCGTAGAACGGAAGACCGATGGGGCTGAAAGGTTCTCAAGTGGTGACCGCGTACCGGAAGACACAGTGTGGGCATAACCTCCACGACGACCTGGTGAAGGTTGCGGGAATCCGCTGGATACGAGTAGCAATTGTGGAGGCGGAGGCAGGAGGCGTTGTGGTCATCTTTGGGGAAGCCTACAACTGTGGACGTCTTTCGGTTGAAATGATGAGTAGAGTAGAGAAATGTATCATGCACGGAAAAGATACTACGGAGACTACTCACACAAAACATGTCGTACCATGCATTAAACGTACTGGCACCTACTCCATGAATTTGCTCTCGGACCGGTCATAGCACGCTACGGTGTTGGACGGTGACGGAACGGTCCAGTGGGCGTTGATCCATGTTAATTCAAAACAGTTTTTTTACTGATACGTTTAAAGCACGGTCATGGTATGGATCGGTGTAATGGGCAGACGCCTTAACGTTATATTTTATAGGGAATTTGCGATATAATGGATGTGTTTTACTGAATGAATGAAATTCTTTTACATTACTGACAACACAGTGTTACGAGAACGACTCGTTTTATAAACGGTTCATCATATCAGTCAAAGATGTCTAACGCTGAACAAAGACTTCCCCCAGAGTGACCGGTTACATGGTGTGTATCGTAATTTTGGGGGGGACTTTGCCACGTTTGGCAGGCGGGTTGGTGAGCGCTGCTGCGCGGCCCTCTGGTTTAGAGTCCGGTAATAGGTAGCTTATAGTTTAACGACATCCACGCAAGAAAGTGGTGCTATATTCTGAATCCGGACGCCACACGGAGAAAAAACCTTAGCGCTCTTAAATTACAGGTGCTTTTCTTGGTATCCTTATGTACTTTGAAAAAAACACAATTATACCTATGATTATGCTAAAGTAAAAAGCCTACTGTCATATTATTTCAACTTGCGTTTATAACTTATCATTATTAACACCTTAATAAAAAAAAATAACACCTATTCTTACAATTCTCAATTAGTAGCGAAGCTCTAGTTCACGAACTGGCTTAGCGGGTTCAAAACCCAATATATGTACCTAATGTGACTTTTTCAATGTCATATGTACATTCTTAGTTGAACTTTTTTATTGATCCCCAGTGGAAATTCTTCATGAACTTTCTCCGCCCCGGGGAAGGAAGAAGGGGCATGTCGAACTCCTATCGGCTACCCCATCTCGTCCCGTGGGTGTCGTAAAAGGCGACTATGGATTAGCCGGATGATAGGCAGCAGCATCCTCCGATTACATTTATAACTCAACTGCGATCGCCAATCCGTCTGCTAAGAGTGGCCCTATACCGGTTGTTGTGGCTATCTTTGGGGGAGGCTTCCGTCCAGCAGTGGACGTTTTTCGGCTGAATCGATGATTTGTTCCGAACGGGAATCTAACTCGTGACTCCGTGAACCGTTGAATTTGTCTCATTATTAATAAATAACCGTCGTCTCTTTGTTACAGATGCAAACCCAAGATGAACCAGGAATTTGACCACAAACCATAACAGCTCTAGCAACCTACCACCACAACCATGACTGGCCAACCAAACCTGGACCCGGTCTTGACACCCACAGGAAACCCTATCACGACAAGGAAGAAGAGTCTACAAGACCTAAAATACCTGTTAGAAGACAGAGGATATAGGAGAAGAGAGTGTAAAGACAGAATTAGCAATAATAGTTATGACAATAATTGTAAAGAATCTAGTGTAGTTTGTGGGAGGTACTGTAGGGGGCGTTGGTGCTTTAGTAGGTTTAAAACTATTATGTGTTTGTTATTAGTGTTTGTGATTGTTGACAGTGTGCACGCCAGAAGTTCAGGTGAGTGTTTGTTGTTATTAAGGTGCTTTTTGGGGTTCCGTATCAAAAAGGTGATAACGGAACCCCTACGGTGACACTTCGGTCTCCGTTTGTTACAGCGAGATCTGTTGGAAATGACTTCAGATATTTGCTTGAAAGCCATAGTTATACATGGTTATAAGGTTTAAACACAATATTTAGTGTTAAAAAAATTACAAACTATACCTACTTAATAGATATGAATTATGGGGTCATAATTTGAATTAGAAGTGGCATATGCAATTGTTCATATCGTGAGCTTGAATGAACTGTCATTTCCAAAAGTCAATTTCCGTTATGCTGCAAATATGACTTGTAAACCATACCTTTACCACTCCCTTGTCTCCGAAATTTTAAATGCAAATTATTTTAAATAACTCGTGCTGGTGAAGCGTTACGCAAATCATCATCATCATAGCAGCCACAGGACGTCCACTGCTGAACAAAGGCATCCCCTTTAGATTTCCACGAGCGTCGTCTGTCCACCTCGTTGGAGGCCGTCCCACGCTGTGGTTTCCGGTGCGCGGTCGCTACTCAAGAACCTTTTTACCCCCAACGGCCATCAGCTCTACGAGCTACGTGCTCCGCCCATTGCCACTTCAGTTTACTAATCCTTTCAGCTATGTCGGCAACTTTAGTTCTTCTATTGATCTCCTCATTACTGATTCGATCTCGTAGTGACCTTGAGCTTTCTTATGAGGCCCACAGTGAGTGACCATCTGTTCCATATATCATCACTGGTAACACACACTGGGTAAAGACTTTCGTCTTAAGGCATTGCGGTATTGTGACGAAAAGACGTTGCGAAGTTTCCCGAACGCTGTCCAGTCGAGTCGGATTCGACGATTGACCTCTTTCTCGAAGTTGGACCTGCAAATACTGCAGGAAAAATAAAGCGATATATTTCAAATCAGTTACACAGTTTACGAAAAATTTGCAAAAATGTTATATATAAGGTCTCATTTTAATAATCCAGCATGGCGCCTTAATGAAAACTGAATATAATGTAGCCATCCCAAAAAAAACTGATATACATTTGTTTTGCTTTTGTCATATTTTTTATAAATCAATCATTTAATTAGTACTTTTTTTGCTTAGTTTTAATAATATCCACATGTACAGTAAGGAAATGGCAGACTTGGCAACGTCTAACAAACAAGGTGGCGTGCGGCAATACACTAAAGAACGAAACAAATTTATATCATCAGATGAATTTATTTGTGGAAGGTACATCATGTTTAGCATTTTCTAAGGCGCCATACAAAATATCGTAGATTATTAAAATAAGACCTTATATATAAAATGTTAACAGTCTAAAAATGAACTCGAAGCAATTAATATTTAGTTTTATAGTAATAAGGCACAGAACCCGTTGCCACGCGAGTTACACTTGCACTTGACCGGTTTTATTAAAACTGCATACTAGTTTAATAATCCATCCAAATTTTACCAAATTGCCAGAGATTTCTTCAGTAGATAAGCAATGAATGACACATCACAGTGAGCCTATAATCAGCGTCAAACTCCAGTTATTACCGAAGCTTTTGATGCGTGCTTATCCCCTGTTGCGCAAAGAATTGCTTTATTAAAATTTATCGAGTTATGTATCTGGTACAATTATTTTCTTTGTTAGGGTTAAAGGGGGATAAAAATCCAGGAAGGTTTGTGATTAACTTCTTTTTGCCAAATGTTTCGCTTATAATTGAGTAACGTTGCTACGTAGTTTAGTACGTACATAATCAGAATATCACTGTCCCACGGCTGGGCACGGGCCTTTCCTTACGATGCGCAAGGTTAAGCCTTAGTCCACCACGCTGGCCTAGAGCGGACTACACACACCATTGAAAACATTTTGGAGCGCTCAGGTGTGCAGGTACGTATAGCACAACCCATCTCATCAAGTGTGCGTCCTAAAAGGCGACTATGGGATTACCCAAATAGTGGGCAGCGTCCGTCGATTACATTAATAACTCAACTTCCATCGCCAACCCGCCTGCCAAGCCTGGCGATTATGGCAAAATGTGCGCACACAACACAAAACTAGACCGGTCGTTGTGGCGATTTTTGGGGGAGGCCACTGTCTCTGTCTGATATGGCAGCGCCTAAGATTCGCAACGCTATATAGTAAATAACTATAATAGTTAAAAATACTAAACTTTGTTGCTGTGGAGTTTGTTGCGCCGTTTCTTCTCCCTAGCTTAAACACTAGGAAGCGGTGAAGGGTGGGGCTTATATGGGTGCTGTTTAATGTTGACGTTCAAAAAGAATTAATTTCTTATTCTATTTTGAATAAATGATCAGTTTATCATTTCATTTATAAACATGCTTGGTTCCACAATCCACCTCCCGGCTCCATCATTAGAATTTCTTCACCAAGTGTCATGCATGGGCCTCGTTAAAACAAACCAAATGAGCCCATACTCCAAGAATTTACTAGTAGCCATTGAAGAGTGGCACTGTCCACCTCCTGTCTCCATCATCAGATTAGTTCGATGGTACCAGATTATTGTATTGTCATTCGGATTACATATACTTAAGTTCGAAATCGATACGAAAATTAAAAGTTGGTTTAAATCGACTTTTAAGTGAAGGTAATAAAATCGTGTTAAAAATCCGCAGAAACGAGAAAATCGGACAAGAAACCGTAATTAAAACATTTTTACCGCAAATTCTTACGACTAACTAAAATTGCAAACATTGACTAATTCTTTACTCGTATCCAAGTTAGTGTGGATTAAATTAAATCCAACAAAGAATCGCGATGAGTAATCATTATTTGCGAATACATACATATGAAAAACCCAGATGTATTTACGTTGCATGAGTAAGCCTTGTGTTAATTAACAGGTTTAGTTAACACGAATTTGCAGATTTGGCTTAATTTTGAAGAATAATATTGGTTAAAGGATTTTTGAATACAGACATCACTGACTATCATCATCATATCAGTCGAAGAACGTATGTCCTCCCCCATAGCTTTACACAACGACACGGTCACATTCCAGTAAAAAAGTTAAGTATAATAAAATCATTTATTTGCGGATATAAGGTACAGAAATGTAACAAAATAACTGTATCTGTTATTCTGCCTTTATAATCTATAGGCTGATTCAAGTAAAAAAAAAATGAAGATAAAAATATTTTTTATTCATGTAAAACCACTTATGACTTGTCAAGACTTTAGTTGTCGCGTTCTAAGTTGTAGATTTCCTATGGAGAAGAACGGGCAAGAAACTCCTGGGTTACTCTTTTTAAATCATGCTGGTAATTAATAATTAGTTGTGTATTGTAAAACTGTAAGTTATGAATTGATGAAAAAATGGTATTCTGCTTCTCTTAAAGTTCAGACCGATTTCAGTATAGTCCCAATTTAGTCGCATTTCAGTGTCAATTTTGACGTTTAAATAATGTCAATTTTAGTACTTACTTGTGTCAGTTCAGAATGTTACTTCGATCAACTTTCGATCCATGTTCGATCTCATCGCAATACAAGGTCAAGTTGACGTTGTTTGTTAGTTTTGTGACATTTACGACATTGAGACTAGATCGGAAATACATTTTCAACATTTTTAATTACGAGATTTGGCTCTCTGGGCGTGCAAATTTTACATGTTTATGCCTAATTAAAAGCGCGCAGATTACAGCTAGAAGCTGAAAATACATTAACCAATACAAGAACCACTTATGTTTTTATTTTATCTTAATAACAAATTACAAGTAGGGCTAAAAATGAATAATGATTTACAGAACTTACAGTTTATAATCTAGGAACTCTAGGTCCTCTAGGTCCTCTTTAAAAGCATTTATCAATTAGTAATATCGTTAAATTACACTTTAATTTGAAAAAAATGGTAGTATTTTCATTGTACGGCGAATTTTATTAAAAAGTTTATGCACCTAATGTACCTAATTGTGAGATTTGTCTTGGGTTGGATAAATTGATAACATTAATAGATTGAGGAGCATAACAGCTTGCCGCTTGCTGAAAAAGTCTGCTTTAAAGCAAAAATTCTAATATATTCTAAGAAACATTTACGTTATGTCAATATTTTATGCACGGTATGTTAATATTTTATATTTTCTAAAGAAAGGACGATAATACTCCATTTGCTTCAGCCCGAATGTCACTCTTGAACCCTTTTTGGCATTACGAATGCTTAATGAATTTATACGCTACGACCCTATAGAATTTTACCATATGCGATACGGAGGATTACCATTAAAACCATTTTCTATCGTGTAGTTAACCACTAACTTACCTACCTGTGTCAGAGTTGTTCAAGCCGCCCATAGGCCTCAGTCTTGGCTGATCGACTACCGTCTAATAACAACAACCGGGACCGACGATTTGACGTACCCTCCGAAGCACGAAGACACAGAGTTCTATGTCGCAATACCACTATGTGGTCACCCATCCATAGACTGTCCGCGCCAAACGTTGCTTAGCCTCGCAGATCGTTTACCGATCAGTAAGAGCACCTCAAACCATGTAAGGAGCTGAGATGAAGGACTTTAAGTCCTCTTAATTCTTTAATTAATTAAACACACTCAAATAACATTTATACATTTCAAGGTAAATCCCATTTAAAGAGCTTAGCTAACTTAAAAACAAATTACCTCGCAGGAATAAAATACATTGAACAAAACAGCGCTAATTAATTCAACCGAGCACTAACCGCAGGTCGTGAATGTATAGAAACATTACAAGGAGCGACTTTAAAGGACCTCATGCAATCCTGAAAGTTTTCAACAGTATAAAGAAATGCTGGCGAGTACTAACATGGGTAAAGATCTAGTAAAGATTTTTTTTTATTCCAATTTTCTGACGACACGAGCCAGTTATTCGCCTATTTGTAAGCGACACGGCGGCCTTAACAATTGTAATGTTACCCAGGTAGCCCTGGGTAGGGTTGCCCGATGGAAAAATGAAAAGAAGGCTTTTAAAAGAAAAAAAGCGAACATAGACACAGATATCAGAACTACTTATATGTTTTGTTAGGTAGTTATAAAAATCGTCATATCTTTTATCCTTCATCATTTCAGCCGAATCATCATGTCCATTGCTGGATACACGCCTCCCCCAGATCGCCACAACGACTGGTCAGCTGTGTTGTGTGCTCATTGAGGGGTTTTGCCATAATCCCACGCTTGGCAGGCGAGTTGGCGAGTGCAGTAACAACTCAACTGCGATCTACTCACCTACTCATCTTTCCCCTAAAATCCAAGCGTGGATATGTGAGTTGAACTAATTAGTACCTCGAAGACCTACTTATGAGACCAAAGGTGCGAAATTTCGTTGTTTAACTAAAAAGTATTTTTTATTGCGTGTTCAAAGTAAATGTGGGTTTAGTGCTTCGAGAAATGTTTTCGCGAAGCTTCTTTTAGGGGTTTAACGCGAACTCTTAACGTGTTAGAAAGTATCTGTATTTTACAATCTTTTTAAGCGCCAGTGTTACATTGTAACTAGCGTGATATTAATACTAAGTAAAGTAATCCGTAAGTTCGCGTGGTGTCCGGATTAAGAATAAGTATTGCACCGCTCCATTTCCTTCCGTGGATTTCGTAAAATGCAAAAGGGACTCTACACCCTTTTGTGGAGCAGCACCATACTGCGCTCACCAACCCGCCTGCCAAGCGTGGTGAGTACTGGCAATAACCCCCCCAAAATGATGACACAATTGCTATTGAAATGTATGGTGGAGGCCTTCGTTCAGCAGTGGACTTCCTTTATATGATATGATGATTTTTTTTTCTAATATACATGCATAACATTACAGATTATACTGATTTGATGCACAGTTATAATTATTACAGAACATAAAAAACAAGTAAAAATAAACATTTTGGCCATGTAAAGCAGTATATATAAAAATATGGCACTTAAATCAATAAATTTATCTGTTATCCATCATCTCACAAAATCTCAAACATTCCCGACACACATGATGAAAGTAATACCTAATGCCGTGCGTTTCCCGGCAAAGAATAGACCACCCGCTCCACCCATGGGTTTCGTAAGAGGCGACTAATGGTTAATATTAAAAGTAGGGGCCGCAGCATCCTTCTGTGTGGTAATAACAACATACTGCGATCATCTGCCTGTCAATCGTGGTGGTTATCTTAATATCCTGTATGACCACGCGTTGTAGTGATCATTGGAAGGCCCCATGTTCAGCGGTCGACGGGATGCTGAGCGTCATTCATCATATCAGCCATAAGACAACCACTGCTGAACAAAAGCCTACCCCATAAGACAACGGGTACACCGTGTGTCATTGTGAGGGGAATTCGCCAGTACTCAAGGCGCTTGGCAGGCGGGTTGGTGAGTATGCCTACTGTTCCAAAGAAGGGACGCTGCTGCTTATCCCTCTGGTTTAGTTGGAGTGGTGCTATATTCTTAATCCGGACACCACACGGATAATGATGTGTGGGAAATAATAATCATAGTGATTAATTAATTATACAAGTTCACATTTTTTATAATTAACACGAAAATCGTACATAATCAGCCTATTACTGTCCCACTGCTGGGCTGGCTTTTCTCTCGATGAGAAAGCTTATGCCATCACGCTGGCCTAGTGCGGGTTGGCAGACTACACACACCAGTGAGAACATTTTGAAGCTCTCTCAGGTGTGATGGTTTCCTCACGATGTTTTCCTTCACCGTTAACGCAAGTGATAATCAAATTCAGATCAGCACATGAATCCGAAAAGTAAGAGGTGCGGGCCGGGATCGAATTCAGACCCTTCTGGATGGAAGGCAAGCGTTTAAGCACTAGGCTATCACTGTGTGATTGTTAAAATCATATTATAATGACTTACATTTCCCGCAACAAAATCATTGAAATCCGCCTTCAGAGATCTAAACTTCTATAACATTGAATCGAAATAGCTTACGGAAATATGTGGCGTTTATTTCATGAATTCTATATACCTGCTGCATCCATACATTATATAATGTCTTCAAACATTGTTTTTATCCAATGTTTACATTTGTAAACGCATCTTACTGAGCAGCGGAAACTTGAAACAACGTATGAATAATGTTTATATTTTAAAGCGTAACCAAAACGAAATATTACGAACCCTTTCAAAATTCGGTACATTCATCGCGCTAATCGATTCGCTGGCAAAGCCGATCAGGCACGAAAAAAACGAAGCAAATTGGATTAGCAGCAGACACCGCCTGAAAAAATTAAATTGTTATTTTTCCTAATTGCTTGCCTCGATTCAAAGGGACGAATGAAAAAGGTCCTATTGCGTCGGAATACGTTTAATACTCTATAGAAACCAATCTACAGTGGATTGTGAAAAAAAAACTTGCAAAATATCTGCAGGTAAGCCCGAGTAGTCCAATCATACCATAATCCATTAAGATTTCGCTCCGCTTCGACGCACACACTTCCAAACTCCCGCGAGGTAAATATTTCAACCTCCCCTCCAGCTTTCTCTAGTATAATGTATTCTACACCCCCAGACCTCATCTTTTCGTCCCTATTTTGCATGAAGGGGGAATTTAAATTGTGTAATCTAACTTTCAATTCATTCATACATTCAACGCCATCTCTCGGTGATAAATTGAAACTGGGATGGATTCTTACAGTCATTTAGCTTTTGGGCTAGTCGCGGGGCGGTGGTGTCAGCAAACGTCCCAGGATTGATATGGAAATGTGTTTCCCACGAAGTTTTCACTGCGTTTAAGTAGTTAAATAACTTCAGTGTGTCAACCCTGCGAGCTAATATCTCGGCCACATCAAAGTTGCCAACTTCGTTGCTGTGTGTATTGAAATAATTTTTGTACGGCACTAATGAGACTTTACACATGTCTCGCATTAATTAAATGTTAGTAATGTCTTAGGTATTCGCGACTATGTCACATTACGAGTATAATAAAACACTTATAAACAGATTCTATCGCGTATATTTTCGATTTTTGTTTTTCCTGACGTTTCCAATACTTTGCAGCATTCATGGTCGCAGGATCACTAAGGTGACAGGCGTCGTTACAGATTTTAAAAAGTTATTTTATTTTATCTACCGTACAATTCTAATCACAGAATTTTGTTATTTTTTTAAAAACGTTGCCCCACACCAGTATTTCTCCTGTGTCGTGGGTGCGTTTACAAACATGAATTCCACATACAATACACCCAGACCCGGAACAACTACCTGCAGATCATACAAATATTTGTTCCGGGCGGGAATCGAACCCACGACCCAGAGCGCAGCAGCCGTCTGTATCAGCCACTGCACCAACTGTGCCGTAAAAAAATTCGTTTCGATGCACGCAGTAATCACTCACAGTGTCTTGATGTTTCTTAGTGGGAGGAGACGGAGTGGTGCTATATTCTTAATCCGGACACCATAGGGAATCACGTACTTCGTTCTACAGACAATCGCATTAAATTGTCCAAAAACCTCCTTGACGTAAATTCCTAGCATTATCGTGCTCATTTTGACAGTAATTTTATATAGAAATATTCTCTATAAACTTTACTTATCGTTAAAAAGCCTCTTTTATCATAACTAAACAGTTTACATTCAGACCTCTACAAAACCTGGTTTATTACAAAAAAACATTGTTATGAAGCAAAAACACTGGTTGCGTTGTCTAATATAATTTTTGTCTTTTTTCAGAGGGTGCTTTCATACATTTCGCGTTGAATCCCTTTTGTCTTCATTTAGAAAACCATTTTTCATGTTTACCCGTTATCCGTTTAGAAAAAAGCATTGCCTTTATAAGCTAAGTTCTCATTTTCCAAATGTACCGTTAACAAGATTATGTGTCGATGCCGGAATAAGTGCTTTTGTTTTTCTAATGGGATGTCTCTTTTTAGCTTTTTCCTTATTGATTGTCAAGTCTTTTCATTGAATTATGGAAAGAACGGGAATTTAGATATGCATTTTTTTTCTTTTCATTTGACACGTGTGTCGACGGCCCGGTTGGCGGCTGTGGTACGTCTCGCGGGTTCCGATCCCCACGCGGAACAAATATTTGTAGGATGTACAGACAGTTGCTTCGGGTTGTTTGTGAGATTTATTACTGTAAAGTGTACCCATGACTCAGGAAAGACAATAGAGTGTTGTGGAAGAAAAACCCTATAAATATTATGGTGGAGGTACATCGATATTATTTCATAGGTAATTGTCAGTGATTCAAATATATAGTGCAATTTAACGGGATTTCATGACGAACTCTTAATATGGACATGCCATAAAAGTTCTAATATTCTGGGATTACAAATACCTTCACAATATAAATAATTCTGGAATATTATTATTTAACGATGTTACATACTATGGAATGTCATCATATCGGCCATTTATATGTCATGTCGTTTATGAACAAAGGCCTCCCCCATAGATTTTCACAACTGTGTCATCATTTTGGGGGGTATTTGCCAATACGAACCACGCTTGGCTGGTGGGTTGGTGAGCGCAGTAATGCTACCGTTTCACAGAAGGGACGCTGCTGCCCATCCCTCCGGTTTAGATTCCCTTAGTCGCCTTTTACGACATCCATGGGAGGAGATGGAGTGGTCTGATATTCTTAATCCGGACACCACACGGACCTACGGACTATGGAATGTAATGATTAAATAATACAATGACCATGTACTAAACATTATTCAATAAAGAAAACTCCGTGTGGTGCCAACTATGAATAGCACCAACCTATCTCATCTCGTGGGTGTCTTAAAAGGCGACTGTGGGAGTAACCAGAGGATGAGCAGCAGTGACCTTCGAGTACATTAACAACTCGAATGCGAACGCCAATTTGTCTGCCAAGCGTGGCGATTATGACAAAACCCCCGAATGAGCACACAACACACCCAGACCGGTCGTTGTGGCGATCTTTAGGGGAGTCTTGTGTCCAGCAGTGGACTTTATTAGGCTGAAACGAACGATGAAGGAAAAGTCTTCAATATAAAATAAACATATAAAATGCATCCAAGATATTGCAACAAATTTCTCCCGTTAAAAGAAAATCTTACATATTTGTATTGAATTGAACATACCTCGCAATCCCGCGATCATATCCATACTTTATAATGTTTAAGTTCATTATTTCAGCTAAATGAAGTCCACTGCTGGACACAGGCCTCCCCAAAGGTCACCACATCGATCGATATGGGTGTGTTGTAGGCTCATTAGGGGGTTTTGCCATAATCGCCACGCTTGGCAGACGGGTTGGCGATCGCAGTTGCGTTGTTAATGTACTCGAAGGACGCTGCTGCCCATCCTCCGGCTAATCCCTTAGTCGAGGAAATGTGGTGGTGGTATTCTGAGCCGGCACCACACGGCTAATAATAAATAAATTATCAAAGTAAATAGAAAAGGTAATAAAGACAGACGAATTTAATACATAAGTAACCATAATATTTACGACGCAAGTGCAGCACCAAGCTGACGTAGCAAATATTGGTTGCAAAGATGAGTTTTGGAAACCAATCTCGCGAGTAAGACTAGATGTAAACATGTTTTGGTTAGCCCAGAAATTGAAAACGAAATCTATTTTTTTATACTCACTAGCGACGAGACGAGCTCGTCATCGCATGGTGGTAAGCGACATGCTTGCCCATTACAATTGTAATGCTACCCAGGACTAGTCCTGCGTGGCTCTACTGCGCTCCTCACCTCGAAATATTAGTTATTTAGTCCCTTATACCCAGTAATTTCACTAGTTTTGACCTGAACACAAGGCTTGGTGGCAAAACATGTGGCACTGCGATAGTACGTACCCATCCAAACTCTAGCAATAAGAGACCCGTGCATTTGCTTGGAAATGATAATAAATGAACTAAAAATAGACTGAAAGAAAAGCCTTGTTCGCCCTCACAATCAGCGCTAATGAAAGGGTCCTTCTGTCCGTTTATCACTGAATTAGCTTCGCACGTCTGCCCGTCTATACGTTTCTAACTCTGGAATAACTGAACCATTTTCGAGAGGTGTAAATCCAGACATTAATGTGATTTGCATGTCTAGCTAGGAATTGGAAATATACAGTTTATGTTGTGTTTGTCTGTCTAGAATTGTATTCAAACGGAAGTTTTTAATCACAATGAATATGCGCTTGCTTACGGCCAATATTCATAATCAATCCTAATCCAAAGTCTATGGATTTGGGAATAAGGATTAGTTTGTTTTTTTAAGTTTGTGCTTTACACAAAAACAGATCTAGGTCTACATCTTAAATCTACTTGAGAAGTATTTCCCATCTTTAAATATATGAAGAATATAAAATTATGATGAAATATCATCATCATATCGGCCAAAGGATGTCCACTGCTAAACACAGATTTCAACAACGACTTGCTGTCCGCATCGAATGACTCCCAGCTACATTCACCAGGTCATCTATCCACCTCGTTGGACTCCGTCGTAAGCTGCGTTTTCCGGTGCGCAGACTCCACTCAAATATAGACATAATATAGTTTTGTGCAAACTAAAAAAAATAGAGATTTCCACAAAAAAATGTATCGTATTGTTCATCTTTCTGCTCCATTCGTAAAAGTCAACTGAGAGGAAAATCTTGCTTTATGTCTTGGAAAAACCAAGCCAAGTTTATGACACATAGTTCGTTAGCAATCCCGTAAAAACAATATAGTTTTTTCTTCTGGAGTCTTTGATTTATGCCTATTATGCGACCAGTATAATACAAGCTGGTGAAATAAAACTCGGACACGTTCTTCACTAGAGTTTCAAACGGTATTACTTGAACCTCCACCGCTCACTTTTATAATAAACTTGAGTCTTGTAAGCCTCAATGCTTATCTTAAAGTTATCTATTTTAGTTCATCATCATCATTTCATCCGCTAAACGGTCACTGCAGAATATAAACCTCCTTCAAAGATCGCCAGAACGACTGGTATAAGTTTGTGTACACAATCTGCGTGCCCACACCGAGCGACCCAAGAGAAGACGGTAGCACGCATGTGGTCACGCGCTGCCGTGGGACGCTTTGGGGGATCGTTTACAATCTTCCCGGGGGGATGACCGCTTTACATCCCCCCCCTCTCAGATGTGCCTATAGGCGTGGCACCAGTGGGCGGCTCTAGTGTGATCATACGGGGACCTGGAGACCGCTCCAGTGGTTAGGAGCCGGTAGGAGTTCGGCATACCCCTTCGCCCTTCCCCGGGGCGAAGGAAGTTCATGAAGAATTTCCACTGGACACCATTTAAAAAAAGCTTTGTGTACACACTCATTGGGGGTTTGCCATAGGCTACGCTTGGCAAATGGGTTGGCGATCGCAGTTAAGTTCTAAGTATACTCGTATATCCTCCTGCTAATCGCCTTTTACGACACCCTATTCTTAGCCGCCACCACACGATCGTGTACCCCTATCATAATAAAAATATCAAAGATAAAGATAAAAGACATTTATTTGACCACAGATACATGTGACACAATTATGTTAATAATAATAGATCTAAATAAAAATGTAACTTACCTTATAATTTAATTGTGTATATCTTAAATCTACATATTTTCATGGTGTGTCCCATGTCCGTATCAAATAGGTATCCAGCTCAGCATAATGCCGGGCCGTGATGCCGTGCACTGATTTTCAGCTGGAGCCCGTAGTAACACACGGATCATTTCGGCCGAATGAAGTCCACTGCTGGACACAGGCCTCCCCCAAAGATTACCACAACGACCGATATGACTGTGTTGTGGGCTCATTGGGGGTTTTGCCATAATCGCCACGCTTGGCAGACGGGTTGGCGATCGCAGTTGAGTTGTTAATGTATTCGAAGGACGCTGCTGCCCATCCTCCGGCTAATCCCTTAGTCGACTTTTACGACACCCACGGGAGGAGATGGGGTGGTGGTATTCTGAGCCGGCACCACACACACACGGATGCCAACCAGTAAAAACGAATAAGAAGAAGCTAAATAAATTGATATAATAATTTTACATAAATATTGAGAGTATTATCCGTGTGGTGTCCGGGTTAATAATATAGCACCACTCCATCTCCTCCCGTGGATGTCGTAAAAGGCGACTAAGGGAATGTAACTCAGAGGGATGGGCAGCAGCGTGCGTCCCTTCTGAGGAATAGTATCATTCTGCGCTCACCAACCCGGCTGCCCCCCAAAATTCCCCCCAAAATGACGACACAATTGTGGAAATCCACGAGGAGGCCCTTGTTCAGCGGTGGACGTATAAATGGCTGATATGATGATGATGATTGAGAGTATAATTTTTTCTGCTGATGAAGATTATACTTATAAGTTATATCAGCTTGTAAATGAATTCTTGACCGATAAACACAAGGATAACAATGTGTCTTATTTTGGACTAGCTGGGACCCGCGGTTTCACCCGCGTTTAATTTAAAAGGAATTTAAAGTACTTCGACATAGACACTTGACATAGAATATATATATTGGACTTCAAGGTTTTTTTTTGCGCGGAACCCTAATTATTTTTCTAAAATTAAAGTAGCCTAAGTTATTCCTTAGAACATCAGCTATCTGCCAGTGAAAGTCCCGTCAAAATCGGTCCAGCTGCTTCGGAGATTACCCGGAACAAACAGACAGACAGACAAAAAAATTAAAAATGTTTTTTTTGTTATATGTCCCGTATATACTTTCATATGAATTTAGTAAAAAGCTGTTATTTTGACATTACAAACAGACACTTCAATTTTATTTATTTGTATAGATTTTATTTATTTGTATAGATAACATTGGCGGATCCATTTGAGAACTTGTTGAAATACTATCATAGCCGGCTGAAAAATATTTGGTTTCAAATTTTCTGGCACCCCTGAATAGACCAATTGGCATCAAAACAAAGCCATGTTGGATGCTTGAAATGCTCACAGCGTCCTATTTCAAAATTCATTTATAAACCCATTTTGTCAGCGTGTCACAGGTGGTATATGGAGTTTTGTAATGCTGCATAGTGACCCCGTTCTTTGTCCACAGTTTTTGTTTCATTTATTTGTGCGACAATGGTCTGACAATGCCTTTAGGTCGCGAGTACCCGACCACATAAAATTGTGAAATAGTTCCTCGTGTTGAGGTTTCATAAACTTTTTTGTTTTAGAATAGAATAGAACGGAATATATACTTCGTCCTTATACCTTTTGAAACGTAAACAGACACTTTCATTATTAATGTAATGTACAATGAGTTTACCGTGTGGTTGGCTAAGAATACCACCACCCCATCTCATCTCGTGGGTGTCGTAAAAGGCGACTATGGGATTAGCTGGAGGATGGGCAACAGCATCCTTCGAGTACAATCATAACAGAACTGCGATCGCCGACCCATGTGCCAAGCGTAGCGATTATGGCAAAACCCCCCAATGAGCACACAGCACAAACCCATACTGGTCGCTGTGGCAATATTTGGCGGAGGCTGCTGTAGTGGACATTTTTCGGCTGAAATGATGATTGATGACAATCGGCTGCCTTATCCCTAATAAATGACAGCAAGTTTGGTTCAGTGGCTTATCCTTTGATCCGAACCTGCACTAGGCCAGCGTGGTGCCAACGTAACCTTTCTCATCATGAGAAAAGTCCCTTTCCCAGCAGTGGGACATCAATGGGCCGATTTTGTAAGTCCCTCGGATTAACACAATTTGAGCATTCATTACACTTAACCAAAAATTTTCTCGGTGTGTTTACAATCATTTGTATCAATCAACATTGTCATCATTTCGGCCGAATGAAGTCCACTGCTGGACACAGGCCTCCCCCAAAGATCACCACAACCACCGATATGGATGTGTTGTGGGCTCATTGGGGGGTTTTGCCATAATCGCCACGCTTGGCAGGCGGGTTGGCGATCGCAGTTGAGTTGTTAATGTACTCGAAGGATGCTGCTGCCCATCCTCCGACTAATCCCTTAGTCGACTTTTACGACACCCATGGGAGGAGATGGGGTGGTGGCATTCTGAGCCGGCACCACACGGCAATCAACATTGTAATCTCAATTATTTTAAAATGAGTATCCACGGCGTTTCTTGCCGGCTCTTCTCCTCAAGAGCAACTATTTGGAACTGTGCAACTTAGATTCTGACGTTTCATAAGTACCAATAATATCTGGTTTATTTGAAATAAAAAAATGTTATCTTTGACTTTGAATGATTAATCCAGCTTTACTGAAGACAAAGAATTAAAAACAAAACATAATTTAAAGCCGCCAACAAGCTATCTTTACTTTGGATCAAACATAAACATCACAGCAAAGAATAATTAATGACAATAAAAAATATGTCTTGATACAATCACATTAAAACTTCTCTCTGAATCGACTTCAATACTAAACTGCCCAGCCTTAGAACTCATTCTCGCTTAATAATCTCTAACTAAATAAGCAATTGTAAGAGAAAAACGTCTCCTGTTCAACTGTGACATAATTTTTTTTTCTGAAGAAACTCGACGGGCTTTCGTTTTGATAACATTCAATTATGAAAATCGCAAATTAGGAACTTTGAGCGATAATAGTAATGGGAATTTTCTTTTCGCTAAAGTGAGTTTTCATTGTGAAATCTTTACGGTACATTGAATATGAACGAATTTAATTTACGATTCAATGACTCTTATATATTAGTGGCCATTCGAAGCATTGAAATCGCTTTTAATGAATTTTACGACTATACTTACGGACAAATTAAATGTTTCTGGCAGCTTCATGCTCATGACTTCGATACTGTTACTGGTAATTAGAAAATCAATGGGGATATCTTATGTTGACTGTATAAATAACACTTGTTTATATATAGAATGATTCACCATCGTGGATGTCGAATTTATAGGCCTTACAGTCATATTCTCAAGGTCGTGTATGACATAATCAATCTATTCAAATAAATAAAATTTAAGTGTCTGTTTGTAAAGTCAAAATAACAGCTTTTTACTAAATGCATATGAAAGTATATACGGTACATACAACAAAATATTTATTTTTGTCCGTCTGTCTGTTTGTTTGTTCCCGCTAATCTCCGAAACGGCTGGACCGGTTTCTACGGGTATTTCACTGGTAGATAGCTGATGTTATAATGAATGTTTTAGGCTACTTTTATTTGAGAAAAATAATTAAAACCCATGAAATCCAATATATATACTCTATGTCAGGTGTATATGTCGAAGTACTCTAAATTATTTATAAATAATCTAATGTCTTTTAAATTAAACGGCGGGTCAAACCGCGGATACCAGGTATTCATAAACAAAACAATCTGAAATGTCAAACCGTTGACAAGATTCGAAGTTATTTAACGGCGTGAAGTACTCGTAGTAAAATTGTCGGTAGCGACAGTGCGAGCTTTTTGCCCCAACGGCCATTAGTTATACGAAAATGTGTGTCGCCCTTTGCCGTTTTAGCTTACTAATCCTTTCAGCTGTATCGGCGACTTTAGTTCTTTTATGGATCTCCTCATTTCTCAAACGATCTCATCTTCGGTAGGCTCTCTACATAGCTCGCTGAGTGACCTTGAGCTTTCTTATGAGGCGCTTAGTGAGTGACCACGTCTCTCTCTCTGGCATATGCCATCGTCGGATAACGATCCATGCTTGACATCAACTTACTCGACCTAGTCCGCAAAGTTAAATCGTCGCTGGACCAAAGTTATCGAGGGCGGTGATAGAGCGATAAATCTTTAGTGGAGTTGGCCAGACATCTAGCTATACGCAGTGAAACCCGGGACGTTCAAAAGCACGTTGGGTTGACGACTTCGTCAAAGTCGCGGGAATTACCTAGATGAGAGACGCAAAAGACAAGGATGGTACCAGGTGTAGAAGAAGACGGAGGTTTATACCCAGCATGGGGTGTTTTCCGGCTAATATATCCTCAGTTAAACGAAGCCTAATTTAGTCAAAATCGTGACTACAGTTTTTAGATTACTCTTACCTGAAACTAGATTCTGCCAAGACAAATTATCTAAACTGGATAAAATGACGCTGACATCAATTGTTTTTTTAAAGTTTGAGACGCACTGGCTACGGTCATGCGTCAGATGGGTGATCGTTCTCGTTTAATTGTGACCCCTGCTTACTTCTGAGCACATATTAAGCTGTCATAATTCTAGCCTGGAATATTTTCGCCGTACATAAATATTATAGAAAGAAGAAAGAATGAATTATTTTTATTAGACAGCAGTCAACAATACATATTTATAGATAATTATACCTTTTACATACAAAGTTAAGCATTTATACGACATTGACAGACATAGGTACATTTGTTACAAATTATTGTTACTGTACCAACAAAGGTCCCTCATACAGCATAAAGCTGTATGAGGGACCTTTGTTGTTTACAAAACAGCAGTAAGGCAGCAAGCAAGGTTTTCAATGAGTGACCCAAAATACCAACACATCGCCAGCAAACTATTGTGATATGATCCTCTAAAGTCTTTGATAGTCCAAAAGTTCAAAATGACTACTGCGCCAAATACCAGCGATAGATAGCAAACATTACATTGCGACGAAACATTGGAAGGTGTGTGGTCAGCTTTACGTCTAGGTATGTTCCTCTTTCGCACAATCGTTATTTCCCCTCGATACTCGGCGTGTTTATTGCAATGGCTCCGTCGGGAGTGGTCACTGCCTTTTACACTGAGTTTTGTTTGCTAACCAGTTCACACCGACGAGGGAAGATGGCTGCATTTATTTTATATTGTAATTGTATTTATATGTATTTGTCTTGAGTTTATTTCGAAAGATTAATTCAAGTCATTGCAATGGTATTATTGTTTGCGATAGTCGGACAGCTTCTTGATGATTCATTTTCACTACTGAACAAAAGCTTCGTTGCCCTAAACACAATCGTGTCATCGTTTTGGTGGGAATTTGCTAATACTTACCACACTTGGCAAGTGGGTTGGTGAGCGCAGTATGGCTGTGTTGCACAGAAGGCGTCCCTTCTGCTTCTGCTGCCCATCTCTCTGGTTTAGAGTCCCTTAGTCGCCTTTCACGACATCCACGGCAGGAGATGGAGTGGCACTATATCCTTAATCCGGATACCACACGGACAAGACACCAAGATATGGACGTTTATTTATCTTTAGTAAAATTGTAAGACATTTGCATCCTCCCAAGTACTGATACAAAAAATGGTAACTCTAACCGAACTCTTCGACAAAACTTTATTTAATTTATTATTTAGATCTTAAAAACTTTGTTAAGAAAAAATAGCTTCGTTTTACCCCAGACCACGTGCCCAATTAAAATAATGACCAGACGCGATAAGCGTAACACAAAACTTGTGCCATAATCGTAAAACAGAAGTTACCCTATACAATCAATGTTAACCCTCACTCGCGGGTACATTTATAGTACCCAACCGATCTCGGACGATACGGGAATCACCCTCCAGGGAGAGGCAGTGGCGCCCGGCTAAATTTTTAAGCCGTGTTCTAGTGGGCATCGGCAGGGTTGTAAGTATGAAAAGTTTAATGGGAAAATAATGGAAAATAGGTGTTTTCGATGATTCGTAGTGGTACTTTAGCTAAAAGTCGTAGTAGTTGGTGGATTGGTGAATGTTTGAGAATTGTTTTTTTAAAACACGCACATCATAATCATAATTTTGGGGGGGGGGTTTGCCCGTACTAACCACGGTTGGCAGGCAGATCTAGTCCGCAGAAGGAACGCTGCTGGCCACCCATCTGATTGAGAGTCCCTTAGTCTTATTATTACGACATCCATGGAAGGATTCAAAGTGCAGATGGACCACTCCTGTATTCTTGTATCCTGCTGTATTCGTACACCAATCACCACACGGATTGAAGAAACTTAAGACATTGCCTTAAATTAAAGCTAAAATTTATGTGGAGCGCTCCATTCAAGCTATGGTTATATTTTAAAGAGGAAAAAGAGTAGGTTACTCCGTTAATACCTACAGTTATCAAAATTCCAGGAAGAAGGGTAGCTAATTAATATTCTGCCTATCAATTAATCATTTAGAACTTAAATAGCATAACATTAGCTATCAAATTCAGGTTTAATTTGTTTTGTGCTGAGCTCACGCGGTGTGTTAGTTCTCACGCCACGGTAGTATCAACATTATTGGTTTCTACATTTTATTTTGTAGAGCACAGAGTAGAGTTGTGAGGAGAGACATACATATATATACATACATAATCAGCCTATTACTGTCCCACTGCTGGGCACAGACTTTTCAGGATGGGAAAGATTAGGCCTTAGTCCACCACGTTGGCCTACTGCGAGTTCGCGGACTACACACACCACCAAGAACCTTTGAAGCCTTCCCAGGTGTGCAGGTTTCCTCAGGGCGTTTTCGTTTACCGTTAGTTAACCCAAATGATAATCAAATTCTGAACCGCACGTGAATCCGAAAAGTCAGTGATGTCATAGGTAGCCACACTAACCAACCCGCCTGCGAAATGTGGGGGGAGGGGGGTACTAGAGAAGGGTAACTCGTATATTTTAAGTGAGGAAGAGTGAGGGCCTCATGAGTTGTACTTCGTTGGAGGTGAGGCTTCGGGCGAGCCTAGCGCGCGAACGAAAGTTAATGTCATCTCTCTCGCACAGCTACTTTTCTCCTGCTCACAATTTTGGCAATCGCAACTCGCTTTGCATTTCTACAAAACTGAGGTTGAATAAGCTAAATGATGTGGTTCAAAGTTGAAACTTTACGACGTAACAGCTCACGAGCGAGGGACCCATCACTACTGGAAATTACCCCTATAACGACACAAATAAACAACCGTTCCCAATTTAACCGGTCGATGTGGAAATCTATTGGGGGGGGGACCTTTCTTTAACAGCGTACGGCCTTCAGCTGATATGATGATGGTAGTCAGCCTCTGTTTCCATCAACTACTCTATGTTGCGAGCTAGAACGCGTTGGTACGGCCGTAATGGACTCTTCCAAATTCCGCCAAACTTTTACAATGTTTAGGCATTTGTTGAAAACTACCCCGTTATTGTTCGACAGTATCGTGTTAGTTATTGTGTATCAGTTAGTTTTAAGCCATTGTAACAGCGGTATGGTTTAAGCGGTATGCAAAATTCGGAAGTAACTTTGATCCATATATTCTTGTTGTGTGGAATTGACTTGGTTTTTAGGGTTCCGGACGTCCGAAGGAAAAAACGGTGGAGCCCTTACAGGATAGAAAGAAAGAAGAAAGAAAGAAAGAAAGAAAATAGATTTATTAAACAACACAAAAAACCATCACATTGTAGTTACACATAAATATAATATTGCTAGGCTATTGTGGAGGCGTGCGTTTAAAAGGCCACAGCTCAGCTAATGCAACAGGTAACTGTAGCGCTGATTTTCAGCTGAAGCCTCGGGGCACAGGTGGCAACCTGTCGTATATAAGTAATAGGAACACCGTTGGGCTTGGACGCTAAATTAATAGGAGTTATATATTTAAGACAAAACAAAATAACAACCTAGATACCCTTTCGGCGATTTTCGTCACTCGAAAATCGAATTCCATTTTATGGTGGTCTTAAGGTTTACGATTAATGAGAGATACGATTTAAGGTATAAGATTTACAATTATATCTATTATTATTATTTTTTTAGTTTTCGTGCAATTTATAATGGTAATCGAGTACCTGACTAATGAGAGCAATGTGAAAGTGGACAATCGAGAAGTAACCAGTTAGATGAGACATTATTAAAAATGGTTAAAAACCAGAACTGTACAGTAAATTAGAAAATAAAATAAAATCGCTCGCGTCTGTCCGTCTGTCACAACTAATTTGCTCCGAATCTACTGGACCGATTAAGTTGAAATTTGGTACACATATGGAATACTGCGACCCAAGCCAGTACGTGTAACGTAAATAAATAAATTTTGAATATAGGGGCCTTTTTGGGGGGCAATATAGAACATTTTAGAATAAACTGTACCGTGTAACATATGAAATGGAAGGGCTTGTTGTGATGGTCTCAAATGTACTTTTCAAGTTATTTAAGAAATATACGAAAATTTACTACATCCCCCCCCCTCCTTATTTCCAAAACTACTGAGCCTAAAATTCTGAAAAAATATCGGTAATAGCTTTTTAGGACGCTGCTACCCATCCCTCTGGTTTAGTCCCCTAGCCTTCGCCTTTTACGACGTCCAATTAGGTGGAGTGGTGGTATATTCTTAATCCGGCACCACACGGAACTTTTATAATTTTCAACAGTTTTAACCAGTTGATGCTTAATTTAGACTAGTATTCTCGACAGCAACTTGCCGTTTTCGCGGATCTGTCAATATCGAAATAACCTTAACTCAACATGGTTCAGCTTTTAAACCGTGATCTTAGGGTATCCAATCGTTTTATAGTTCGCTTATATAAATATCAAGGTTTTTCAGAATGTCAAATGGAACTTTTGAGTTTTGAAGTTATAATGGTTTGGTAATATGACGTGTGATGTTAGTCGAGTTTTATATCTACATTTGTATAGGCAGAACCAAACTTAGGGTAAGTTGTAGATAAATAGACAGTTTATCTTCAAAAGCAGTTTGGTTTATGTTTAATGTATTGTAATCTTATCTTATATCTTTAAATGAGCAATTCTTGTATATATATATATAATTGGAAACTCGGAATCGGCTCCAACGATTTTCATAAAATTTTGTATATAGGGGGTTTCGGGGGCGATAAATCGATCTAGCTAGGAATCATTTTTAGAAAATGTCATTCAATATCATGTCGCGTTTGAGTAGTCTCAACTGAAAAATATGAATCTTCCTGACATCTATTGGCGAATAATAATACTATTTTTTGTGAGCAACTAATTGTTTTAACGACACAACAGCAGATGGCGTTGTTAAGTAACACGAAAATACCGAGCAAAGCTCGGTCATCCAGGTACTTACATTTATTTGCCGTGTGGTGCCGGCTCAGAATACCACCACCCCATCACATCCTACGGGTGTCGTAAAAGTCGACTAAGGGATTAGCCGGAGGATGGGCAGCAGCGTCCTTCGAGTACATTAACAACTCAACTGCGATCGCCAACCCGCGGCCTGATTAGCTAAAAACAGCAACAGCAGACGCGATAGCAGCTATCGCGCAGCCAATGATCCATCGATGGCAAAGCGTCAAAAAAGTTGGTGTTACGTAAGGCATCGCCCGCCTGTCGCTATTGTGGAAAATGCATAGTTACTAGCGCCAGTAGCCACCAGTGGAACTAAAAAGAATGAACGTTTTTAATTCCTTGATTGTCCGACAGAGGCGCGTCAGAGATTTTCGCCTGTTTAGTCGCTATCGGCAAATAGGTAATACTAAATTGACGTTTGACAGCGGCGTTGGAGCAATTTACGCCTGTTGCAAAGCGTCTGCGACTTTGGTAATCAGCCCGCCGTCTGCCAAGCGTGGCGATTATGGCAAAACCCCCCAATGAGCACACAACACACCCATATCGGTCGTTGTGGTGATCTTTGGGCGAGGCCTGTGTCCAGTAGTGGACTTAATTCGGCCGAAATGGTGATGATAATGATTTACATTTATTAATTATTTATTTATACTTTTATGCACAATGATGCTACACAAAGCGGACTTAATGCCATATGGCAGTATCTACCAGTCAACTTTTGAGTTACAAAATAAATGCATCGAAAAGAGGTACGAAAAAAGATATTTTACAAAAATTTCATAATTAGATATACATACCTAAAAATCTACATACTATAGATACGGTGAAATACATAGGTTTAAAAATACTACATACAATACGTACTATTTATAATTTTATCTATGCCTGTAATTGTCAATTAGGATTCCAGCGAATTCAAAAAGTATTGCCGAACTTTGCGTTTAAAAGAAAATTTACTTATCATTTCCGCACCCTGATTAGCCAAAAACAACGACAACAGCCGCGACAGCAACTATCGCGCAGCCAAGGATCCACCGGTGCCAAATCGCCTCAAATTGAAACACCTTGCAATTTTTAGTTAATTGATCGTCTGACACAGTGTGCGTCAGAGATATTTGCCTGTTCAATCGCCGTCGCAAGTACGTGTTACCAAATTTACGTATGATCTAGTATGATCATACGAGGACCTGGAGCCCCGCTTAGGTACCGAAGATGACCGCTCCAGTGGTTTTAGCCGGTAGGAGGCTGGCATGCCCCGGCGTCCTTCCCCAGGGCGGAGGAAGTTCATGTAGAATTTCCACTGGGTCGACAAAAAAAAAGTATGCACAAATAACATGAGAGTAAGAAAAGTTCATGTTCTGTGGGTAAGGAAATACAGAAATTTAGTAAATGGTTATTTAGTTAATTGCATTAGGAAGATTATCCGTGTGGTGTGGGTCAAGCATATAGCACCACTCAGTGGCCTCCCGTAGATGTCGTAAAAGACGATTAAGGGACGCTTGACCAGAAGGATGGGCACCAATGTTCCTTATGTGGAACAGTAGCCGTACAGCGCTCACCAATCCGCCAGCCAAGCGTGGTGAGTAGTGGCAAGTTCCCCCCAAAATGATGACACAGTTGTGGAAACCTCTGGGAGAGTTCTTCGTTCAGCAGTAGCTGGTATGATGACGGTTATTAATATCAAACAACGCATCGAACTCACACATATACGTTTCGACTTGCAATTAGTTGCTGAGAAAACTGTTTACCAAATACTTAAAGAATAAAAAAAATCTTAATGTACTATCTATCGAACTAAAGCTCGGGGCCTTTCTAAAATATGAAGCGTTCATATTTTACAAAAAAAGCGTTATTAAAAATAATATGTCGAACAATAAAGAGCGATTTTAAATGAAGCCCCCACGGCTCCGTTTTAAAAATGAATCAATAAGTTTGGACCACCCAGCAGTAATGTAGACATGTAGCTTATTTTACTGGGCTTGTAGGTGCACCATAATCTAACTCATTAGTGGTCAATTTAATTTATGGTTGACAGAGATACTTGTTCGTTTTGGTTGTAGGTAAGTACGGGTAGAGGCGGTATATAGCAGTGATAGCGCAGTGGTTGAACGCTTGCCTTCCGTACAGGAGCGCTCGAGTCCGTACCGGCCCAAACCACTCAATTTTCGGATTCATGTGCGGATCTGAATTTGATTATCACTTGCTTTAACGGTGAAGAAAATATCGTGAGGAAACCTACACACCTGAGAGGGCTCCAAACTGTTCTGAGTGGTTGTGTAGTCCGCCAACCCGCATTAAGCCAGCGTGGTGGACTAAGGTCTAACCTTTCTCTTCCTGGGAATAGGCCCATGCCCAACAGTGGGACAGTAATGGGCTGATTATGTGGAGGCGGTATATGACCATCTTTACCTAAGAGATACAGATCAGCAACTCCAATTTTTACGATCCCTTTTTCTTTGTGGTACATATAGAACTGTGATAATCGGCTCCATATGAGGCTATGAAGCATTAACTTCTAGGACGTAGGTACATAATTGGAAATATACAGATTTACATGGCATAAACATGTCTACTAATATCAATGCGCTAAAAAATCTCATATGATACGTTGTCAATATTTCGTGTGGCATCCGGATCAAGTGCTATACACCATGCACCACTCCATCCCTCCCGTGGATTCCATAAACGGTGACAATATGTCCCTTCTGTAGAATAGCAGCCAGCCTGCGTATACTAACCCGCCTGCCTAGCGTGGTGATCATGAAGCAAATACAAAGAGGAGTTGGCCTAAGCAACTGTGCACTGTGACACCAAGTAGGTCCTGACGTCATCGCGGTGGGCGTGGCCTTTGACAGTCTGCCGGCACCCGTCCTGTGCAACCTAAGTTCGCGTTCCCGTCACATTATATGATTATTGATTTATTTCATAAAAAAAGACGAAGTGTTCTGTGTTATCCTACAAAAGCTACTCGGATAAACGTTCTGATGCTATGGATGGCATCGCATTTCACTTAGAAGTAAAGTTATGCGTAATTTGTTAGAAAAATCTAGAAAAATCTCTTTGCGTCGTCTCCTAACAATAGTTTTACTGTTTGATAAAAGATGGCACTGGCATTATGTGTCATATGAAATTTAGCTAAAAACTACGTAAAAATATTGTTATTATTAATATTGAAATTTACATGTATTAAAATAGATTTTAGATTACCTAAACCATTGTATTTGCTTCATGGTGGTGATGCAAATATCTCCCAAAATTACGAAACACGGCATGTAACCGCTCGTATATGGCTGAGGCCTTTGTTGAGCAGTGGACATCTGTTGGCTGATAATGATATGATGTAGAAATAATAATTGTATCTATTACCTCATCTACCAATTCGAAGCTCAAGCGGACTAAACATATTTCATAAAACGTGATCAATCTCCACCCGCGCCCATATGTCTTCATTTGACGCCATTTTATATTTTTTCAAATCTCTAATTCCCGCTGATGACTTATTTTGAGATTTATTGTGTGTTTAGATACGCCGCTGTGATATTAATGACTGTCTTCATTAAAGCTGGACATAATGCTGTTAAATACAATTTAATTATTTACATATGGTTAATGAGTGGTTTGCATTTAAATGCATCGTAGCCACATTACTTTCAATTGCATCTTTCAGTATTTTGTCATGCAAAGGTTTGCAATACTTGTATGTAAGGGAAGACTAGAAATGTCTTCGAAGTGTATCTTTTATACCTGTTATGATCGGAGGGGTATGTAAAAATATCAAAGTTCCCTTAGCTGAGGATAGGTTAGATACCTCTGGGACGCTTTGGGGGATCCTTTACAATCCCCCTGGGGGGGTGACCGCTTTACAGTCACCCTCTCCGAGATGTGCCAATAGGCGTGGCACCAGTGGGTGGCTCTAGTGTGATCATACGAGGACCTGGAGCCTCCCTTAGGTGCCGAAGATGACCGCTCCAGTGGTTTTAGCCGGTAGGAGTCCGGCATACCCCTTCGTCCTTCCCCGGGGCGAAGGAAGTTCATGACGAATTTCCACTGGGCACCAATAAAAAAAAAAAAAAATAAGGTTAGATACCTCTGTGGTATCAAACTTAACAAAAAAAAAGTAGATGAACATTTCATTATGATAATTGTTTTTATTTTTATTATCTAGTAGGTACATTTTGATTTTATAATTCTGCCGTAATGGAATGGCCATTCCAGTCTAAATTTCTTGAAGATCCTTCCAACTTATTTTTTATAATAAACTAATGGCTTATTGTAAACTTCATTCTTTGTTAATACAGAAATTTATGTCTTGTACTTAATTGAAATCACACATCTATACATAAGCTTACAATGAAATTGCATTACGTTTCGAATTAAATTACTCCTTTAACTGAATTTCTAGCGGTCATAGTTTACGATCTTCAAAATTGTATATTTTATTATTCAATTAACTGTAATATAATTGTAATTTATGAAAAGGTAAGTATCAATTAAGTTTCATTAGTCCTGTTTATTAGCTTCAATACGCGAATGATAAATAATGAGAGATCAAAGTAAGGGTACCTAATATAATTAATTTTGGAAGCTTTATTTTACGTGTTGTCGTTGTAGATTATAGATATTGTGTTCGCTTTAAAATTAAGTTACTTTTGTATTATCATGTTTCTATTTAAATTAAATAACGGAAGAAACAATATAAAGTATCCGGTGGACATCATCACATTTAACACAAATTGAAGGTAGGCAACAGTATCAACAAAAAAGAAAACAATGAAATTTCTCCGATCTGTTATCTCTTTTTATTTGAAATAAGTTAGATCATCTTTTCAATGTGCTGACAAGGATAGCAGATAGTTTTCTATCACACCGCCAATAAATGTGTCAGGTGTAAGTCGCTCAATTGGAGTGCAGTGGTCTCCAAGTGGTGGAGACAAATAAAAAAAAAAGTGTAATTCGCTCGAAATGTCACAGATTTTTTTAAGGTAGTACAAGGATAGTATTTAGTAATGAACATAGACGAATGGGCAGGAACGCTATCAGGTAGCAAATTGCAAACCCAGTCAACCCAATATAAAAACACATCATGCGGAATATAAAATTAATCTACTAAAAATAGCATTCCAATATCCATTCCTGGAGCAATTTTAATCGTTCCTCATTAAGGGCATCGCCGCGTAACCACCGGATTTTACGGCAGCCATCTTGAATTAATAACACGTCAACAAAATGGCTGCCGGCCTGTCGGTGCGGACAGTAAAATTTTTATTAATCTCGGATGAAATCTTGAAAGCGTGAATTGCTTTACCATACTGTAATTATTATTTTATTAATTTTTGGTTTTGAATTTTACCCTCATTAATTGCGGGGTGACGATTCTTTTATTACACATAATTTATACGTAGAAATAACTTACTACCTAGTTATTTTTTAAGGAATAATGATTAAGACATGCTTTCTTCTCTCTTTCCCTCTTTTTGATGTTCTAATTTTGGCAGTATTACTGTGCATAGGTATATCCCTATAACAACGAAATGTTAAAGATTTACACATCTATACGATGTCAATTCAATTCTTTATTGCATTCCATAAGTAAATTATTTAAAAAAATGTCTCCGTGTCTTAGCGTCTTACTTGCTCTTGCACTGGCTTGTCGATTAATATATTGTTATTACAAAAACATTTCCTTCAGTACTAAAACGATTAAAATATGGGGTACAAATTTAGACTCTTCGATAAAATTCCAAAATATATTACAATTTGCAAAGTCTGTAGCTGACATATTCTGTAAAACTGGCGAGAATCTCGCCCGCGGATTACCGTCGCTTCTGCTAGTTCTGCGTTGTAGATTGAAAGTCGTGGACAAGATTTTCCGCAAGTATTTCTTTAACTTCAACAGTACCGCACGGCTGGCACAGTGGCTAGACAATTGGCTTTATGCACTAAGTGTCCCGGGTTCGATCCCGGCACGGAACATATATTTGTATGTTTAGTTTTAGGTTAGTAGTTTCTAGGTTTAATTTTAATAAAAAGTTACATCGACAATACCAGCGTTTTTGTGAAGAATTATATGAAAGTCATCCATCATCTTACCCGAAAAAGTTCTTCCTGATAGCAATACTGTTTCATCGGGCTCATTAAGCTTTATACCAAGGGAGGGTGACCGCTTTACAGTCACCCACTCCGAGATGTGCCTATTAGCCTATGGCTTGGCACCAGTGGCCGGCTCTAGTGTGATCATACGAGGTCCCCTGCTTAGGTGCCGAAGATGACCGCCCTAGTGGTTTTAGCTGGTAGGAGCCCGGCATTCCCCTTCGCCCTTCCCCAGGGTGGAGGAAGTTCATGAAGAATTTCCACTGGGCCTAATCAAAATAAAGGCTTTATACCAAACTGTTCTAGACATTAGCCATTATTTTTATACAAATAGCAATCACTGTGAAGTACAGTCGATATGCCGGGTCTGTTGCTTAATATTTAACTGAAAGTCTAGGGCGAGTTGCCTTGTTGAGTCCAAGACATGAACTGTTAGCGAGAAATAGGTGGACTGAAAGCGGAGGCATGTATGTTGGCTTGCAACTTGAGAGAGTCCTATGTACAAGCAGTGGATTTCGACGAACTGAAAGGATGATGATGAGAAGTAAGACATCATAATCATTATATCACTCAAAGGATCTCACTGTTGGACAAAGGCCACATAGATTTTCAATTTTACATAATTGTGTCGTCATTTTGATAAGAATTTGTCAGTATCTACTCACCACGCGTTGCAGGCGAGTTAGTAGGAGCAGTATTGTTTCTGTACTCCAGAAGAACATATAGCTGACGTCAAGCATAGACGCTCCACAAAGTCTGCAGTGTGTGAACATGCCTTAGGCAAACCCAACCACTATCTTCGTTTTGATCAACCTCAAGTCCTCGCGAA
Source organism: Diloba caeruleocephala (assembly GCA_947459985.1). Classification (NCBI taxonomy): domain Eukaryota; kingdom Metazoa; phylum Arthropoda; class Insecta; order Lepidoptera; family Noctuidae; genus Diloba; species Diloba caeruleocephala. The sequence continues at coordinate 10,070,079 of OX381629.1, forward strand.
AGAGAACCGATATGTGCCAAGAATGTTTCGTGAGGCTATTGAAATTAAAAAACATCCTAATTTTAATAGAGAAGATGGTTGGCAGTTACCACCTGTTTGGAATCCAGTAATTAAAATAATAAAGTCCCAAACAACATACCGCACTAAAAAACATCAAGACACTGTGAGTGATTACTGCGTGCCTCGAAACTAATTTTTTGATTAAAATTGTACGGTAGATAAAATAAAATAACTTTTTAAAATCTGTAACGACGCCTGTCACCATAGTCATCCTGCGACCACGAATGCTGCAAAGCATTCGAAACGTCAGGAAAAACAAAAATCTAAAATATACGCGATAGAATCCGTTTAAAAGTGTTTTATTATAATGTGTAATACTCGCGAAAACCTAAGACATTAAGAAATATGCTGTTGTTTCTGACTTAGACCACACATTTATAAAGCATTCATAGAACAACCGCTAACACAGGCTATATCGCCGTACCTTCTTACTATTAAAACGTCTTTGTTTTCATGTAAATACCGCGTTTTTATTGTTTTACCGCGGGAAATATTTATGAGTCAATATATTTGATGTTTAATATATTGCCTTTTGTTCTATGAACGTTTTTCGTCTATTGTTTCTGAGATATTTGGTAACTATTTGCGAGGTCTTTAAGCGGATATCAAAGCTCTTTTAGAGGTCCGTTACTTTTTGAATTTTTAATTATCTGGAGGAGGTATCTTAGATCGTCGAAATCGAGCAGCTCTATTTGACTACACGCTTATAGGCGAATACTGAAACACCACTTTTGAGACGTCCGCCCTCCTACAGGTGGTCTCAAATAGTTAAGCGGGATTTAAATATTAAGTGGCGTTTCAGTATTCGGTCGTTAGACTGCCAAGCAATAGAACTTACTATTGAGCTCTCCATTTCTTGCAAAACTTTTAGGTGTTTTTCCCCACACTAGATGTTTATACCGTGCTATGGGGTCAGTTTACCTAACATGTACAAACACATATAACCAGAAAAACTATCTATAGGCTACACAAATACTTTTTCCGTATGGGAATAGAACCTTTTTTTAAGTGCTTCTCGCGTACATTTTTTAACCAGGTTGCTTAACCAGTCGTTCCTGGCAAAGCCAAAAGAGGCCTCCAGCCAGGCTTAAAATTAATATTACATGCTAAGTAACTTGCGTAAATTAGGGGGCAATTTAAAACTACAGGCACGGCACTCGGTGGGGGGGGGGGGGTCGAACCCGGACAGCAAGCCAAGGGATTAGCCACTGCGCCTAACCAGCATAAAATATTATAGGTTGTGAAGGACAAAATTGTCTAAAAATCCTTACATAAATACTGAAATAAAAAGTCAATTCCCAGTAGCTTTAATACTATAAAAGAAAATATAAAATGTGGCATCTGCTTGGCTTCCCACGTTAAGTCATAAGATCGAATCGAGTCGGGAAATATATTGTGTGGGCTGGCCTACATACGTACCTAAGTAGGCTCTCTAAGTAGCGACTTATAGAACCTTAATATTTCTACAAGGTCTTATTCGTATTACTGTTGCAAATTGTTAAGTGATTCAGGTTTCAAGAGCGTTTTATGAACGAAACTTGCCGATTATTAGGTAACCTATCATGCTTTTGAGATTTTTAGGTCGAATTTTTAATGCTCGAAAACGGTTGATAGAAATTTCAAGTTACAGGTTTTTTAAAATATATAATATGCTAGCTGGGCCCCGGGGTTTCGACCGCCGTTTATTTTAAAAGTAATTGGATTATTTATAAATAATTTAGAGAACTTCGGCATAGACACTTGTCATAAAGTATATATATTGGGTTTCATGGGATTTACTTTTTTTGCGCGGACCCTAATTATTTTTCTAAAATAAAAGTAGTCTAAGTTATTCCTTATAACATCAGCTATCTGCCAGTGAAAGTCAGTGAGATTAACGGGAACAAACAGACAGACATACAAAAAAATGGTTTAAGTAAAAAGCTGTTTTTTTTACATAACAAACAGACACTTCAATTTTATTTATTTTATAGATTATCATTAAAAATACACTTTACAGAAATATGACTTGCCAGAAACACTTGTCAGACTATCCGAATATTGTTTTCCAGACTACGGTGGCCAATGGAGGGTTATTGCTGTCTATGTATGAATTTTAATATGTTCATCTATTCCCTCAGACAGCTTAAACTAGTCGTCGTATATTGAAAAATGAGGTATCATTGGATGGGCAGCAAGTTCCTTCCAGTTTTATTACAATGCAATTGCGATCGCACCACCTTTTTTTTATTGATGTCTAGTGGAAATTCTGCATTAAACTTCCTTAGCCCCGGGGAAGGGCGAAGGGGTATGCCGGACTCCTACCGGCTAAAACCACTGGAGCGGTCATCCTCGGCACCGAAGGGGGGCTCCAGGTACTCGTAAGATCACACTAGAGCCGCCCATTGCTACCATGCCTTTAAGCACATCGCGGAGGGGATGACTATAAAGCGGTCACCCCCTCTAGTGGAGGGAAGGCGACTGTAAAAAGGCCGCCCCCCCACCCAGGCACTTCTCGGGGCGGATTGTAAAGGAACAAGTATTATAGAACCAGCCGATTGGTATAGGAATGTACAATTCGGATTATTTAACAAAAACTTGTTAAAACATGATTGCCCGCGGTCTTTTATATCGAACCGAGTTTGAGCTATATCTTAATTAATATTAGTTGATGTTCACAAGATGTAGTCGAGAGTCGAGAGCTCAGTCGGTGTCTAAGAGTCTTCCTAGCTAGGTAGATGAAATTATAAATCGACCCCAAAGCCCTACACAATGCCCCCTTTTTTTTCTGGGTCTCTTACCGCCCCCCTTTAGGCCTGCAGCGCCCACAAGGGGGTGTTATCGCCCACGTTGGGAAAGACTGCATTAGACCAATCAGGCGACCATAGGTATACATTTTACATATCTAAGTCTCTTATAACTAAGACTAGCCAAGAATTTAATTATACCAAAAAAGTACCACCCCATAAAATATTTAATAAAACCCCATAGGAATGTCTCATTATCACCATCCCTGTTATACGGAGATAATAAACAATTCGAAGGCAGACAGCACGTCCGACTTGACTCAAGGAGGATGGTCTAGTCGCCATTTTAATTGGAATAATGAAGGCCGACGTTTTGAGGTCGTTAGACTAGACAGTTGAGTGTTACATCTTCATAATATGTTCATGATTTAGAAGAGAAGACCAAACCTTTACCTCGCTAATCGATCCTTCTGCAGACAGTAAAGTACATGCTCCTCAGCGGACAGGTTTTTTAAAATACCCTATTGTACTAGTTTAGCCGTTAAAGATTTATCCACGTAGGCAAAGCTGCGGGTTCAGCCAGATTCTTATAAATGGCTAAGATGCCTATTTATAACGTACAAGGTCTACCTGTGACTCCACGAGGCTGAAAAGCTTTTCAAGATGTAATGTTTTCTCCTTCCCAAATATCAACAAAGCGGTGCGGCGGTTTAGTTCCAAGAAACGTACAGATATATAAACTCATTTATAAAATGAATAAGTGAGGTAAAGTTATACCTAAAGCCAAATTCTTAGACCTTGATCTGATCTCGTCTACCAAAAATAAACCATTTTTCTGTCTTACTTTTTTTTTGGAGCAGTAAAATTTTTATTCAGAAATACTCAATTAAAACTAGAAATGTACATTCTATACTATATGTACTGTATAACTAAACTAACACAATATATATACAAATAAAACTATAAGAAAGGGAGCGCATTTAGGTCAAAGTACTCCTCCTCATCGCTGTCAACTGGTAACGTTCCCAGAAGACTGGCAGCATTACCACGTTGAATGGCAATGCTAATTCTTTGTCCAAAAAATAGGCCAGCCCTCTGGTCACGCGAAGAGTCGACCAAACGTCTAGCAATATATTTCTTTCTTTCTTGATTTTAAATACAAACGGTGTTGATTTAAAAATTGAAAAAGGGATCCGTACACACCCTGCAATCGTATATCAAGACAGTGAAATATATCGTACGATATATTTTCTATATTACTCCTGACGGCACGCCGGGTATTCGCGATGCCAGGAAAAAAGCCGTAGTACAAAGAAACAGCACCTAAACGAAATGATGTGGAAATGTAGAAGATTATGACCGTGATTTACTTGTGGCTTTGAAGAAATTAAATGTATTGTGAAGGTGAATTATGATACATTTATATACATACCTGAAGCATACCTATGTTTTTTAAGGCGTAGGCTGAAGTATTTCTATCGGGGGGATACTGCACAATTTCCCCCCGAGAAGTGTCGGTCTTTTTACAGTCATCTCCCCGCTTTACCTCTGCTAAATGGGTCAACGTTTTACAGACATCACCTCCGAGATGTGCCTAACAGCGTAGCATCAATAGGCGGCTCTAGATGGAGATTTTTCGAGTTCCATGGTGCCGAAGATGACCGCTTTTCGGTAGTTTTACCCGGTAGGAGACTAGCAATAAAGAATTTCAATCAAGGGACCAATAAAAAAAGCTGAAGCAGTCTTTGCAGTCGAACAGTTTTTAAATCGTCAGTGATTGTTAGATGCCGGGTGGGTGTTTAGGCTAAAGATGGTTATGAGATTTCTTTTGCCCCTAACGATGCAATTACTCATAGCGTTAGTGGCTTGGAGGTTGGGGGCACCGGGTTACAGGCTCATAACCATGGCTTCTTTATACAACCTTGTGACGACGTCCATGTCATCACCAAGCTATGCGTGTCGCTGATTTCAGACCATTAAACCTAGGTTGCCTCTTAAGGGGGAGTGTACGGTTACCTTCACCTAAGGTCTGGTCTTAGATTAACTAAAAAGTACATATGCCAATTGAAAACGTCACATTAGTACCTAAATGTATTTTTTTTGTATTTAAACATTAAATATTACTGAGTACCGGTTTGAAGGGCACTGTATTTAGTGAAATTACGTGGTATATACACCATATAATGTGGTGCCTCGTTAAACTAGTCCTGGGTAGCATTGCAATTGTTATGGGCAGGCGTGTGACGCTAACCACTATGAGAATGACTTGCTCGTTTAGTCATTGAGTTGCAAAAAACACATAAGTCACTAGCTGGGACCCGCGGTTTCACCCGTCGATTATTTTAAAAGAAGTGGGTTATTTACAAGTAATTAAGAGGACTTTGAGTATGGACAATTGACATGGAGTATGTATATATAATGGATTTTATTTTTTGCGCGGAACCCTAATTATTTTTCAAAAATAAAAGTAGCTTAAGTTATTCCTTGTAAGATCAGCTATCTGCCAGTGAAAGTCCCATAAAAATCGGTTCAGCCGTTTCGGAGATTAGCGGGAACAAACAGACACACCGACAAAAAAATTAAAAATAGTATCCAGTGTCCAGCAGTGGACTTCATTCGGCCGAAATGATGATGATGATGATGATTTTTGTTGTAGGTACCGTATAAACTTTTATATGCATTTATTAAAAAGCTGTTATTTTGACATTACAAACAGACACTTAAATTTTATTTATTTGTATAGATGTATAGATTAAACTAAATGAAACTAAAGACTATCTGAATTTTAATATGTATATATTAATAATTTTTCTCCATTTATTTTACAGGTAAGCAAAAGTCATCTTACATACAATCTTTGAGGCGCGGGGTGAGTCTATCATAAATAATAATTACCTCCATCAAAGTGTAGCACATAATGTTTATTCATGTTTTACATCGTAAATCTGCAAGCATCCCCAAGTTCCAATAAAGCGATGATTTTGCTGAATTCTCACTTAAACGACGAGACAGAGTATCTCTTAATCAAATAACGTCAACATATGAGACATACTGCAGACTAGTGTGGCATGCATGTTAGCAAGCCTACTAGATACATTTGCATGAATAAAATATGATATTCATTCGAAATAAGTCGTTGATTCAGAATCAATATGCTCGAAATTCAAATTTTCAAATATTATGCAAAATTAGTATAATAGAAAATTAGAGGATTCATTTTATTACATTCGATCAAGTTTGAATTAGAATATCAATTCGCATGAAATTATGTATACACAATTAAGTTCTTAGATAAATCACTTTATTGAATTTGTATTCGGGGGCACCTAATGATGTTGTTATTATATTCAGCTTGATATTTCAATTCAATATCGATATGTAATATCGATATTGAATCTAATTCACAATTGATATTCTTTACGAGTTCTCGTTACTTTATTTATAAGTCCAAATTAAATTAGAAACACGTTCTAGACTCACAACGGTTACTAATTACATTAATATCAATACCACTGAATAATTCTGCTTTTATTATAAGAAAAGAGGCTTTCTCTTTATTAAGGAGTTACTATATTTTATTATTTAAAGCTTATTTTATTATTTTGTTGGATAAAGTATACGATACATTTAGAGTCGCAATTTTTATTGGTGCTTTCAAAGTTCTTTTTCGTCTACGTCTAGTTTAGACACTCGTCTCCCACAGTATGTATATTATTGTCGTGATTTATTGTTCTTGATAGCATGCTATTTCATCATTTCGGCCGAATGAAGTCCACTGCTGGACACAGGCCTCCCCCAAAAATCACCACAATGACCGATATGGGTGTGTTGTGTGCTCATTGGGGGGTTTTTCCATAATCGCCACGCTTGGCAGACGGGTCTGCGATCGCACTTGAGTTGTTAATTTATTCGAAGGACGCTGCTGCCCATCCTCCGGCTAATCTCTTAGTCGACTTTTACGACACCCACGAGAGGAGATGGGGTGGTGGTATTCTGAGCTGGCACCACACGGCAAATGCTATTTGATCTTTCCATATTGTGGTGACAACAGAAGCTTACGAAATGTTCTGCTACTAGTGAACTATGTTTTGGATTTATTTGGATTATTTATGATCGTTATCAAGTCTATCTCAAGTATCTACAAGTCTGTGGATTGTTATAAGATAACAACCCACTGACTTGTTACTTGAGTTTAGACTTGGCCAAACTTTTTTTTTTTGTAAAGCTTGTCACTGAATTGTGCACCAGTAGCATCCATTTATCACATTTTACTGGGTCTAGGTTCTTCCAATATGTGCTGGCTTATGCGCCTTCCACATTTAAGCTCAAAACATCAGTGGTGATCAAAACGTAAACCGACAATTTAACAGCAACCTAACAGTCAATTCAACCGCTGTCTTACTTTCCCACCTGTAAGTCACACGGCAGCAAAACCACGAGTTCTAAGATTTTAATTTGGCCACGACTGAAGCCTAGTCGTTTTAATCAGGGCGGAAAGTACCACGGGGCTTGTTTAAATTTTCTATTAAATCCGTGAGACGAGTAAGGGGAGACAAAAGCGACGTATCTCCGATCTATTAATAAGGCAGTTTAATTTGGAAAGCGGTAGGTGTAGCGACAACGCAAAAGGCGGTGGAAATCATTGTTTTAATGAAAATTGAGAAATTTTGTATTTATCGCTGTAGATCAGGGGTTTTCTCGTAACTGTAATCATATTTTGGCGATGAGACGTATAGAATAAAGCATCTTTCATGGCGAAATATAGTTATAACAGAAAGCAGCCAGTACCCGTCTACTGCTAAACATTGGCTTGAAGTGTCGCCCAATTGATGGGAGTTACTCTAGCGTCATTAAACAACTGCGGTCTGATATTGAACACTTTACCAAAATAACACATTCGCTTTATACTTATCGAAGATTTGGCTCACCGTAAATTGCCAATCGGCTCAATATTCCCAAAGTAGGCAAAATATCTGAAATAACAGCACACTCAGCAATAACATAACATACATTATTCAAACATCAATTCAAGAACCAGACCTTAAAAGCTCTCAAACCAACGAGGCGTCATGAAGTAACACATTCCACATATTTTTCGAGTATCAAAACTAATGAGAGATATTTCGAATTTATTTTTGATGTGTGTGTATATTGTGTTTTTCGGAGAACATTTCTTTCGCAAACATTTTATCACAGTTGAGTACCTGCTTGTAGTCCGCTTAAATGTCTGGGAAAATTCTTAAAATATATTTCGTATTTTTCTTGTATTCGAGTAACAAAGATGTACTTACTATTGAGTGTAATGATGTTACTTCAAGTAACTTACTGATTGGTATATACTTCCAATGTTAAATATCGATCGTCCACTGCTATAAAAGGCCTGCCCCGTAGGTTTCCACAGACCGATTACACTGAGGGCCGATTGTTTGTTTGTGTCGTCATTGCATTGAGGGTATTTGCCAGTACTTACCACGCTTGGCTCGGTGAGCAAACTATGGCTACATGGCTACTGTTCCACAGAAGGGGTACTGCTGCCTACCCTTCTGATTAAGAGCACCTTAGTCGCTTTTTACGGCATCCACGGGAAAAGATGAAGTAGTGCTAGTCTAAATCCGGTCACCAAACGATGCACCTTATTTATTATAGAGAACTATTAATTATTAACTATTAATGCAATTAAAATGATGCCTACACAAAGTCTTATAAAAAATAGAAATTTTCGATTCGCTCTTTTTACAGTTTTAATTAACATCTTCGTTCAGTATTTTGCTGACCGTACTTCTAGCTGTGACAGCTTCGTACACCAGCCAGATTAATGGTTATATTTAAATTCCCGTGTATTTTATGTAACATTTTACTGTATTTCAGCCAATTTCTTTGTTCAGATTTTTCTCTAACTTTTTTTGGGTTCGCTGCATCTGATGTTTCAATTACAGTTAAGCTTCTTAGGAGTATAGTTTGAAGTCCAAGCATTTTACGTATTAACTAGCTTAAATATGAATTCGTTTTTAAGTTTGTTAGAGTTATATTATGATATGAATTAATTGCTAAGCAAATTTTGCTTGGTCGAATGGACCGTAGAAAATGTTTGATAATGGTTTGAAAGGAATACTTTAAGAATGTAATTTTTTTGTTTTCAATTTCTTTGCAATTGTTTGTATCTGAATTTGGATACCACAGTTCTGCGAAATCGATTAAACGGAACAGTAAATTTTACTTTACATTACAAATATATTGTAAATAAATACTAACTATTTAAAAAAAATCAATTGAAAAATACACATTGAATGAGATTTAAAAACATTTTACGTAGAAACAGGAAGACAACAAACAGAAAATAAAAAGAACATTTTGTATTCGAGTTTTCAACGCAATTCGCATCATCTACCCTTAAGGTGGTATCGAAAGGAATGGAAAGCCTTTCAAAATAAATTGAAACTCCTTTATATTCCCCTCAAATCACACCTTTCAATTGCGTCTAAACTTGCCCTGTGGTTGTCGAAGGAAATTAATTTTAATTACTGCCTCCCCTTTCTGAGAGAGACATTGTTTTGTACCGATCAGGATTTAAACCTCAATGGTGCATAGATAAGTTCGTGTTGAGTAAAAGAAGCTGTCAATCAAGTGATATTATTACCTCTTGATTGGTTTGGTTGGATATTTGTATGATCTGCAGGTAGTTGTTCCGGGTCTGAGTGTATTGTACGTGGAATTTATGTCTGTAAAAACGCAACCACGATACAGGAGAAATCCTAGTGTGGGGCAACGTTTTATTTAAAAGAAAAAAAAAGGTTGGTGTAGCAACATTGAAAGTTGTGCAAGCCACCTACAGGAGCGATGCGCGTTTGTTACTACAAAACAATCGAATACGATTGTTACGTTTATACGATTGCAATCGAATAACGATAAGTGTTATTCGATTGTTTTAGAATAAGAATAAGAGTCTTTTATTTCCACTAATATGAGTTTCTGGATTGAATGAAACTTGTTAACATGGGGGCCAGATATAAAATATAACTTCTCATTGGTCTACGTGAACCATGGTTGGGGCATACCTGGCCCAGCCCGACTTCATAAATAAAGTTTATTTTACTTTTTAGTGGTTTTAATATTTTGATATCGTGTAGGGTTTTTGAAGTCGGTTTTTTTTTTGTTAAAAAGTTTTATTTGTTTCTTTTTAGTGTAAATCAATGTAAGAAACCGTGTGGTGCCGGCTCAGAATGCCACCACCCCATTTCCTCCCATGGGTGTCGTAAAAGTCGACTAAGGGATTAGCTGGAGGATGGGCAGCAGCGTCCTTCGAGTACATTAACAACTCAACTGCGATCGCCAACCCGTCTGCCAAGCGTGGCGATTATGGCAAAACCCCCCAATGAGCCCACAACACATCCATATCGGTCGTTGTGGACATCTTTGGTGGAGGCCTGTGTACAGCAGTGGACTTCATTCGGCCGTAATGACAATAATGACAATGTAAGAACTTTTTCCAATTTGGTATCAGTATTTAACACAAAAAATAAGAATGGCTCAAATCGGTTGTCTGATCTGAAATATGAAAAATGATCTGAAAGAAATCGAAACTAATAAGACATCATCTAGATAAGCGCAATCAAATTAACCTGTTTATTGACGCTGATTAAAAAACTACTCAATCATATGTAATGAAATTTTTATGGGACTAACTTGAAAGCATTCTACATCAGTTTAAAAATGAATTGCTCAAATCGGTTTACAAATCCCGGATTAAACGGTGCACAAAAAAAATGCGTGTCTAATTGAGAATCTCCTCCTTTTTGAAGTTGGTTAAAAAATATAAAATTGTAGTCCATCATATTCTACCAAATAATAGGTTTGTATTCAATAAATATATATACAGTGTGGTATCCGGATTAAGAATATAGCACCACTCAATCTACTTCCGTGGATGTCGTAAAAGGCGACTAAGGGAATCTATTATAGTTATTATCCTCTCAAATGGCTATTATATAGCACCTGACCCCCCCCTGGATCCGTCCTTGTTCGTAACCTACGCAATGAAATGTCTATGAACAGAAAAATCATAAATTTCTGACTTTGACCACAAATATCCTACATTACTCAGCCAATCCGGACATTATCCGAAAACCTACAATAATTCTAATCTAAGCAGTAAGTCACAATCGCTCGGGTGTAGGCAATCTTGGAGGTCATAAATCACACGTTTCTTTAAGTTTTATTTATGCGCTATTTGTGTATAAGTGTGTTAGCTGTGCTTAATCTCTGTTTAAGCGAGTAAGGAAACACGCCAAAGGCACATTAATATTAGAACTTACCAAAGTATAATTGGGGTAGGTACAAGTTACAAGCAACAGCGGTTTATTTTTTAATACATCGATGTATGGGGCATCGATTTATTAAAAATTAAACCTAGGATTTATTTATTTATTTATTTGCAATTCCACAATGTATATTAGGTGGTAAACTAAAAATTAAAAATGCATCATTATGGACCCAGTTTGGGCACAGCAAGGTTTACATATTGGAGAAAATTTAATAGAACTATAAATACTTTCTAAGGCTAACATTTCATTGCATTGTTTATACATACAATGCATATAACATTTCTTACATTTAATATAATTTACTTCTGGTATTTTATGATGGTGACAACAAGAATTTTACGTCTAGTTTAAAAATAAAAGTAAATTGTAATATAGGTCAGTCAATATTTTTACTAACAACTAACCGACCTAAGGTATAAATCATAGATGGATGCTGAGGTGAGTAGATGCAGACTTTTAAGTTAGTGCCTACTATGGATTCATTGTACTTACTTTATAGGTATGTTTATAATAATACGTGTTACTTGGATGTATGTTGTTTAAATGGGTATATAAATATGCATGATTGATTATTTCGTTACATTTTTATTTTATTTATATTATTATTATTTATCGATTAAATATTCATTTATGCTATGATAACATTTACCTATTAGGTAATTTTGGAGTTCATTCTTGAATTTATTTTCGTGTTGTATATTCTTTATGACATTCGGAATTTTATTGTATATTTTAACACACATTACAGAGGGTCCCGAATGGAATAAAGCTAATGTAGAACTTGGTAATGCTAGTTTATTTTTAAACCGTAAGTTACGTTGTTGAGGGCGTTGGTCACTTGTAAGTTGAAATAATGATGAGTGTTTTCTAACAAATTTACTAATTTCTAATATATACATACTAGTTAATGTAAGCATTTTAAATTTAATGAAGTGTGGTTTACAGCTTTCCATATTGTCTTTTATATTTACTAATATTCTAATACATTTTTTTTGTAGAATAAAGAGTTTTCCTACATCTACACTGTTACCCCACAGTATAATACCGTAATTTAGCCAAGAGTCTGCGTAAGCATAATAAGCTGTCATGGCTGTTTTAAAATCTGTTGCTTTTTTTAATTCATGTAACGCGTATGTGAATCTTGCCAGTCTGTTGGTAATATTTTGTATATGAGCTTTCCAGTTTATAAAGGTATCCACTGTCAAACCTAATAATGAGAATTCATCCACACATTGTATTTTTATATTTTTATATAAATAGTTAATAGATTTCTCCTGTGTTATGGGTACAGTTTACGGATATAAATCCTATATGCTCAAACACCCAGACCTGGAAGTCTGTAGATCATACAAATATTCGTTCGGTGCGGGGATCGAACCCGCGACACGTAGCTCAGAAAGCCAATTGTTTAGCCACTGCGCCAATCGTATTATCAAATTCAGTAGAAGAAAAATGTTGTTTCAATGATTTTGTATTTAGCATTCATATCAGTTCACTAAGGGTTATCAGCAGCATAGGCAGTAAGTAGCTACCGTGAGCTTTTTTGCCCCTATTAAGATTTCTTCTGTGTCGTAGGTGCGCTTACAGACACAAATTCCACACACAATATACCCAGACCCGCAGATCAGTATTGTTCCGTGTGGGATACGAAGCCGCGACTCCGGGCGCAGCAGCCAACTGTGTCAGCCACTGCACCAACCGTGCCATAAATATATACTGCGATCGTCAATCCGCCTGCCAAGCGTGGCGACTCATTGACCATGGCAATAAGTGATGACTGGGAGGCCCATGTTCTGCAGTGGACGTTTACATGTTTCAGATGTGTGCTCATGTCATGCCGAAATCCAGTTAAGTTATTTACGATGGCAGGTGGACCTTCTATAGTAACATGTTAGGTTTGCGCGGACTTTGTGCGCTTATTTCGAATGTCCCCCGGAAAGAGGGTGGTTTGCACGTGGTCACGTGTTGCCGTTTGCGCATCACAATGCACAGCGAGGCTTCAGGGAGATCCTTTGTAATCCTCCCAGAGATGTACTCAGGGGACAGCCAGTTTACAGTCACTCTCTCCGAGATGTATAACAACGTACCGTAAACTTTGGGAAGAGTTTACACTTACATCTATAATAAAAATAGGAATGCTAATTTATCTCGGAACTAATATGCTACAGATTTTATCATTTTTGAGCACGCAATGTATCGTAAACAACGCGATCGAAACGCTACGTACACTGTATTATGATATGATATTAATATGCTACTGCGAGCTATGATCTCGTCCGTGAAGTGTAGCGAAACAACAGCCGTTTAGTTTTTATTTACATTGCAGTTTTATGTGAAAATAAAAAGTATATTGTGTTTTTATTCAAAGTAGCGTTAGGATAGACGATAACAATTATTTTATACTGAAATCAGCTCAATAATCAGAAAATTCATGAAAAGACCGATGAAAAATTCTAATGCTGAGGATTCATGTACTGAATCCATGATATCAGTTCACAATGTCACTTACATCTTAGTTAAATTAATGATCAACTTAGAAAGTTTCCGCTGTTCTCTCTAAGTTAATACTATGACTAATCATGATTACATTAGAATTTGCTGAAAAACTGAATCGATGTATGTGATAGTGAAACTTAATTTCCATTTCTTTCTCTACTTTATTTATGGCTTTTTCTCCACTTAATCGCAAATGCCTCTAATGGACACACACACCACACAAACGCAAACACACACACACGCACACGTAAGTTCACCCCCACCGTTCATCGAAACATATGACATATACCGTCAGCGATGAGATGTATTGAAAGGAAATGTAAGGAGAATTGTAGGAAATCTTTTAAGATTCAAATCTTTGTTTTTAATTTAATATATGCAGCCAGATACATAGTATCTGAGGAAAGATCTCAATGACGATTCGTTTGACTAACACTCAGTATTTCATTCAGCTAAGTGTTTCAACTTTGTCGCCACAACCTTGAGGGATCGTTATAGCAGATTGCAAAATTTGCAAACTGTAATATTCTGATTAAAATTTCAGCTCTTTGGAAATGACAGCGTTAAGATGACCAATCCCAACAGACTGTACTCCTTCACAAGTATGACGAAGTATGTTGTTATTAGCTCATGGGAGGATGTTGCTGTCCATCCGCTAGATATCAAATCCATTTTTATTGGTCCCAGTGGAAATTCATTATGAACTGCTTCCGCCCCGGGGTAGGGCGAACAGATATGCCGCCGGACTCCTACCAGCTAAAACCACTGGAACGGTTATCTTCGGCACCGATCGGGGGATCCAGTTCCTCGTAAGATTACACTAGAGCCGCCCATTTTTGCCAAGCCTTTAAGCACATCTCGGAGGGGATGACTGTAAAGCGGTCACCCTGTCTAGTGAAGGGAAGGTGGCTGTAAAAAGGCCACCTCCCTAGCACCTCTCGGGTGGATTGTAAAGGACTCCCCAGAAGCCTCGCTATGCGCTGTACTGCGCATACGGCGGCATTTGACCACATGCACACCGCCGTCTTCCCGGGGGTCGTTCGGTATGAGCACGCAGATTCCCCAATAGGCGCGCTCGCGACCCCCAACGGTATCAATCCCTAGTCGCCTTTTGCGACACTTATTTATTTATTTAAACTTTTATGTACATTGAGTATACATAAGGCGGACTTAATGCCATGAGGCATTCTCCACCAGTTAAACAAAGCACTTCGAAAGAGGTATAAAAGCAAAGCTATATCTAGTGTTAAAAAAGACTGAATTAAAAATAGGAATACATACATATACTAATATAATAATAGATACTTTATTATATTACATAATTATAAATAGTTAAATAGAATACATAAAATATTTGATATAAATATTAACTCTAATGACGAAGACAAAACTGATTAGGATTGTAACAATTTCAGGTGTATTGACGCACTTATGCTGCCGCGCTTAAGATAATCAAAGTAAGTCGCAGAGATTGTCTACATTCCAAATATGTACTTAACTCTGTATAAAAAAAGCTACTTATCGTGATTATCATAAGCGTGACAGTATGGATGCCCCACTCGACTCCTCCCGTGGATGTCGTAAACAACATACTGCGATCACCAATCGGCCTGCCAAGCTTGGTGATTATTTCAATATCCCCTATGAGAAGGATGCACAGTACACCTTTTTAAGAAGAGCAGCTATACTGCGCTCGCTTGCCAAGCGTGAGGAAGTAAATAGGTACTGGCAAATTCCTTTCAAAATGATGCCATAATTATGGAAATCTATAAGTGACGCCTTTGTTCAGCAGGCCTCTGGCTGATATGATTATGATTAAATATTAAATTAATTATCTATTTTATTTTCGATTCTATACTGTTTGATTTTGGGCAATCTTTTTAAATAATACTTTTAACAGGTTCTCCAACAGCTCTTTTGGCAACAGCAAGTTTCCTCACAACAGAAATACATTTTTCATTTTATCCCGGATTAGAATAAAGTTCTCGAAATAACCCGAAACTCACAACCCATTAAAATTAGCATCACATATAAGTCTAAGCGGTCGTATGTACCCGGAAATTATGAATTCAAACCTTTTGCCCGGGATTCTAACTAAATACATTAGCTATTTAGTAGCCGACTTAACCCCTTGCACTGGCGAGCTGTCTGGTTAATTTGCCATGAAAACACGCAAACAAGTCCATACCTGGAGGGTTGAGCGACTAGATAGGTTCTGGGCGTAGTAAAAGGGTTAATTTGAACGTGGTTGCTAAACTAATGCTTCATTGGTCCAGGGGTCGTCAGTGCGACTACCAAACGCCCTGGGGGACTTAGGTTTGATTACCAGGTTGGGCAGCGAGAATGGGCTTTTATCTGATTAATTTTTAATTGCCCTTGGACCGTAGGTTTCTGCTTACAAATGACGGTAAGTTCACCCCGACCGTTCATCGAAACATATGACGTGTACCGTCAGCGATGAGATGTGTTGAAAGGAAATGTAAGCCGAATTTAAGGTAACATTTTAAAATTAAAATCTTTAGTAATGTCTTAGGATTTCGCGAACAAAGATCTAAAATATACGCGATAGAATCCATTTTAAAGTGTTTCATTATAATTTAAATCTTTGTTTTTAAAATATGCAGCTAAATACATAGTATGGCAAAGATCTCAACGACGATTTGTTTGATTAAAACAGTATTTAATTTAGCAAAGTTTTTCAACTTTCTCGCCACAACATTGAGGGAGATCTTTATTGCAGATTAGTAATTTACAAATTGTTATTAATATACCAATCGAAATTGCAACTCTTTGGGAAATGGCAGCATTAAGATGACCAGTCACAACAGACGGCACTCGTTCACGAGCATGACGCATGCATCAGCGTCGCGCAGCTCAACCATATTAAAGGGAAACTTGGCGACCCGATACACAACATCACCATAAGCAGAACACTTGAATGCATAACATACATAAACTGTCATACAAATTTCGCGTCAGGAAAACAAAATAATTAAATAACCCACATGGTATTCGCACTAATGCAGTATCAAATCTAAATGCGTAAAATGAAAACAAAATAACAATAAAAACAATTAATGTCATAGCAAATATAGAACAGGGAATTGTCATTATATTAATTAATGTAATTCATTATTACTTCATCAATCAATCAAACCGGCCATTTATACGTCCACTGCTGAACAAAGGCCTCCCCCATAGATTTTCACAACTGTGTGCCAATCTTGGCGGGTATTTGCCAATACTCACCTCGCTTGGCAGGCGGGTTGGTGAGCGCAGTATGGCTACCGTTTCTCAGAAGGGACGTTGCTGCCCATCCCTCTGGTTTTAGTTTCCCTTAGTCGCCTTTTACGACATCCACGGGAGGAGATGGAGTGGTGCTATATTCTTAATCCGGACACCACACGGATTTATGAATTATATTATAAGATGTAATATAAATGTCAAATCTTAAAAAAATGTGCTGGTATTTAACACATCAATACCAAGAATGTTAATTTAAGCCTATGAACATTAGAGCAGCTTAATCCTAAGCATTTTGGTTGTCCATGTACTCGTAGTCTGTAACGTTATAGATATAGTACTACACAGCTTCTGTTTTATAATGGACTTAGATTTATAAATATCTGCCGACCTCTTTTAAATAAGGAACATAAATACTCAAATATCAGGTTCATAAACAAATTCTGCGTATCTCACGGTATTCGTATTTCGACATTTCTAGTGGATCATAACTCTTCGCAGCACTAAATATGTAGATTCGGCTATTTATTCTCAGTTGCTTCTAACCAGCTGCTTTTGTTTTACTAACGAGAACCGTTCTTTGTTTTGTTACCACTATATTGTGAGGATGTTTTAATTGTAGGAAACAGATAAAAATGATACGGGAGTATGTAGACTTAGGCCCATGTTACAGATCGAGAATCCACGGGAGTATATAGCATATTACAGATCGAGAATCCAATTCAAGTAGAATTTGAGGCGAGATTGCATTAATTGAATATACATGCTAGACCTATGAGGCATGGTTCATATCTGGTTAACGTAATCTCAACGTAATCTCAACTCAAGTTCTACTTAAGTTTTGATTCTGGATCGGTATACGGGTCCTTAGGTTTTTTATGCGAAACATCTTCTGGCACGCCTGTTCGGGGGTAACAACGGCTCCTATTGCACTTTTGGCCTGCTACGTATGTACTCTCGCCACAAGGCCGACTCGACTTGGCACTCCCCACTCGCCATTTTACTTGCGTGTGGCCGATACACATTAATTTTATATAAATCCATAAATGGCTAATACATATTTGAAACATACTACTACAAAGACGATAGTCAAAGCGAGCCGTCAATTTTTTTTTGTTAGTAATTCAGTAATTTGGCTTCAAATCGCCATTCCGGGTAAATCACATCTATGTAAACCAATACCAATTTTTTATTGGATATCACAATCACATACTGTTTACTGTTATTTCATAATTTAATTCAACTATTAAACGGTTACAAATCCAGAACACCATTAATAAATCACATAGTTTCCGATACAGACACGTTCCAACTTCGTGTATTGATGATAGCTATTAATATTAAAAATGTTGGTTAACACTCACAGTACAGAAAGTTTTGTCGTAAATAAAGCTGATGTGATTTTGAGTTATTTGTTCGTATTGTCTGTTTGTTGAGCTATAAGTTTAATTCACCTATGTGTTACCACTGGGATGGAGGCTTTCTGGATGTTATGAAAGATATTGTGTATATTAACTGTTAGGTATCCGCGCTTCACTTTATATTATTATTTAAACTAGCGGCCCGTCCCGGCTTCGAGAGGGTGGCCATAATTTTTTTTTAAATTTTGGGTTAAACGTAGAGTGAATGTAAACATGGTCTGATTTTAGTTGGCATTTCTATCAACTTTTAAAATGTAAAAAAGGAGTAATAGTAACATAACTACAATAGTTGGACAAACGGTATCACGAAGTTTTTTGTAGATATTGATTTGTTATTTAGTATTGTAGAACATTTTTTTGTTCTATCATCAATAGTTAGTTAGTAACGACACAGGAGAAACATCATATCATATCATATCGGCCATTTATACGTCCACTGCTGAACAAAGGCCTCCCCATAGATTTTCACAACTGTGTCATCATTTTGGGGGGTATTTGCCAATACTCACCATGCTTGGCAGGCGGGTTGGTGAGCGCAGTATGGCTACCGTTTCACAGAAGGGACGCTGCTGCCCATCCCTCTGGTTTAGATTCCCTTAGTCGCCTTTTACGACATCCACGGGAGGAGATGGAGTGGTGCTTTATTCTTAATACACACATTCTTAATATACTGTGGACACCACACGGAAAGAGAAACATCACTGGGCCACAATGCTTAAAAAAGGGTTTTATGAAATATGAGGGTCCAGAATTTTACTATACAGTAGAAACAAGTTTAAAAAAAAGTGACGAGAGTTAGAAAGTTTGGACAGAACAGCCATTCTGGGATGTACTAGGAAGAAGTAAGTTACGTGTTTGGGTGACTACAACGCTTCTAACTATGTCATAAGAAATGTAAAAAGTATTGATATCGCTTCTTAAGGATACAAGTGGGGCCTGGTTTCGTTTCAGAGTCCTCGTACTGGCCACGACAGAAAAACGGTGACGGGTTGCACAAATATTTCTTTGGTAACTACTTCATCATATCAGCCAAAAGTCATCCACTGTGGAACAAAGGGCTCCCCCATAAACGACCAGCAATATGCCGTGTTTCGTCATTTTGGGGGACTTTCCCATACTGACCACGCTTGGCAAGCGGGTTGGTAAGCGCAGAATTATCGCTGTTTAACAGAAGGAAGGCTGCTACCCATCCCTTTGGTTTAGAGTCCCTTAATCGCCTTTTACGACATCCGCGAGATAGAGTCGTGCTATATTCTTAATCCTGACTCCACACGAACGCTTGTTGGAGTCACACTTGTACAAACATAATCTAAACATAAGATATATAAGTTAGTTATGGTATTACCCGACTCCGTAGGTGTAAGTGATATGTGTTTTACATAACTATGAATACTGGTCAATAGGCTTTCAAAATGCATGTCCACAAATTAATACTTGCTTCAAACACACGCGGAAACTCAAGAAAACCCACGCAAATCTAATAAATTGTGCCCGAGTATAACTGGCGCCACTTGTCATATCGAGAATGAACTACCGGCGCTACGTGTAACCAGTAGTTAAGTCACCGGTGATTAACATGCTCGGTTTAAGTTATATATCTTAAACCCGATAGGTAGGTTGGGTAATGTTATAAATAAAATAAAAGTACTGTTTACTGATTCGTCGATGGTTATCAAAGAAAAAGCTTCCCCGTTTGATAAAAGGGTAAACGTGAGTACTTAGATTATTTTATTCCAAGGGAAATTAAGTTGTATTAAGCTTGAACTGAGCGCAATTTTATTTTTAATAAAAGGTAAAAAAAAACGTAAAATACCGTTTCCAGGCACCCGAATGAATAGTGAGACTTTAGCTGCCGCGTTCCAAGATGTAGATTTCCTATGGAAAGAACGGGCAAGAAACTCAGCGGTTTACTCTTTTTAAATCATTATGTATTTACAATATTTGACTACATTGTTCATGAAATTAAGGTTATGTGAGGACAATGTAAGAGAAAAGAGTATAAATTGCATCAAGTCTTTCTTAAGCAAGCCAGATTATAATATACATTAAAACTTATGATTAAATTGCCATGGCAGTATTAAGCTGACCAGTCCCAGCAGACAGCACTCGTTCACGAGCATAACGGATGCATCAGTGTTGCTTTCCTCAACCATATTGTAGGGCAACTCAGCGACCCGATACACGACGCCACCGTAAGCAGGACATCTGAGTGAGCATGACATAACTAATCTGCCAGACAACTATCACGTCAGATAAACAAAATAAATCAATATTGGAGCTCTGCTTAAAAAAGCTTTATATAAACCACTACCAGCTAGAAAGAACGTGATACTTATCCATAACCTTAAATTGATCTGCGATCCAGACAGTAACCTAAAGAGGAGCTCTAATACAGCCTATAAACAGCAGACTTGTGGAAGAAAACGGATACTATGAATTTTAAATCTTTCTAGCATGAGCGTTCATTATGGCGGTCAGTTCAAGTCATCAGCTGAGCCTATCTAAGTCTGTTAGGCACAGGCCTCATCCAAATTTATTCCAAAAGGCCGTGTAGGTTAGTAAGCCTATATTCATTCATAAGTGAACTTTTTAATTATAAGCTAATTATGATGATCACGTAACGCAGTAAAGTAAAGAAAATAGACCCAGACTGGGAATGACCCGGTCTGGTTTAAAGTCCAGATTTTCACAAAATATATTCATAGTCAAAGTTAAAAAAAATGTTTCGTGTAAACCAATTGCCAGCACTTACGAATAGTCAGAATTTAAATAGTTGCACGGTTCCATGTCGTTGGTCCTACTGAGAAGAACCGGCAAGAAACTCCATCTTTTGAAATAATATATGAAAGTATTACAGTCTTATTACATAATACAATATAATCTTAAAAAGCTCAGTGAGGATAATGTGTATGTGTGGGATAAATACACATACATTTACGCACAATGATAATTAATTGCCTTACAATAAGATTTCTATAGCAGTTAAAAACTGACCAGTCCCGACAGAAGGCACCCGTTCACGTATTATATCCATACATACGTACGTGGCAAGGTTTCGCTGCTGCACCGAATATTCGAAAGATTTTATAAAGTCTTAAATCCTTGTTATATACATCCTTTAAACAACGAAATAAAGCTTGTTACGATATATGTACATTGAACAACAAAGCTAAAGAAGTTCGAACCAAAAATAATACCTTGCCAATCCGCCGAAAGGCGAAAATAGCCAAATTGAATTCCGCCTCACATATCCAAATCGTATAATGTCATTATATTACCAACGGTAACGTCTCACTCGACGAATTTCAAGTCTATATTTGCCAGTATTGAATTTACTTGCAATCCGCAGTAGCGTTGCGAAGTGCACTTTGATTTAGTAAAATGTTCACGAAGTTGGTATTGTTTTGTATTATTTTTTAAATCTTATCTTCCTTAGGTTTGGTATAACTATGCTACAGCAGGTATGAATTTATTTTCGAAGTACTTAATGGATTAAATCAGTTCAATCAGGAAGAAAAATGAAGAAGAAGAATATTTCGCCTATCCCGTTTTTTGATGTAGTAAAAATATATAACACGATAAGGAATTTATGTTTTCCTACTTTTCTTTACTCGGCGTTTATATGTATAGCGAAAGCGGCTCTAAATAAAGCAACATTACCAATATTTATTAGGGCTCTTAAGACAGAAAACTAAACGTTTATTTAATCTTATAATTCTCAATAGATTACAAAATATTTTGACTCCAAATTGAATTTGTTTTCAGTTCCCAAAATTTCAACCGCCTTATCCATCATGCAGGATTTATTTCGAATGGTGTAAGGGTTCAAATGTCTTACCTATTGATTTTGTGGAAATAGCGGCACGTCTCGACGATTCACGGGCATTGCCGAGGGAATACCGTTTTCTTGAGAAAGAGATGCCTTGGCGCGACTTCGCCTGTCTTTTCAACATGTCACGATCTGTGTTAGTGTCTGTTTTTGGGTTTTCTGTAGGTTTTTCTGTAAATTATTACAAGCATGTAGAGAATGAGGTTATGAGTGCCATTTTATTATCTATTGAGGCTGTTAATTTAAACTTAAAATGGCTAGTATCGATCCAGTGGGATGACTGACTGACACTGATGACGCCAAGTGAAATGAGAAGATGGCATGAGATGACAGTTGAAAGTCCGGTAATTTAAGTAATTGTTGGTTAATAAATTTGTTTGGTAAAATGAAATTGACATGGCACAAATGATCTCTCACCTTAAATATTTTATCGGGAAACTCACCCAATGGCTGCAGAATCTACCAATTCAAAACTAGACACAACTGTAAATAGAAATACTGCCTCTATTTCAGGTTTTACTGCCTTGTATATCGACTGAAGCTTTACTAAAATGATATTTTAGTTTATACAACTCAATTTCCCTATATATGAGTTCCTGTTGCATTTTATAAAGGTTTTGCTATGTAATATTTAAATGTTGTAATATTGTTGGCAAGCTTTTCAGCGCAATGTTATAAACAACTTCCTCGTCTCAAACATTATTCGTCTTTCATTTCGTCCCTTGCTTTGCCAGGCTTTATTTCGTTATTTGACTGTAAACCCCGATTGAATAAAAACAATTAGTTCGATCACTTAGCCTAGTGATCGCTAAAGGCTACTTAGAAATTCTATCTGATCTCATAAATGTTAGTGATAAATGTAAAATCTTAATATATATCACTAACATTTATGAGATCATTCCGTCAGGTGATGGTAATATCTTTCTAATATCATTATTTTAGTTTGTGGGAGAGGTCTTGGCTCCGAATTAGACATCTATCCGACATGATGCATTCCGTGTGGTTTTTGGACTAAGATAATAGAACCACTCGAACCCCTCCCGTGGGTGTCGTAGGGACTAAACGACGTTAAACCAGAACAATGGGCAGCAGCGTCGCTTCTGTGCTACTGCAGCCATTCTGCGCTCACCAACTCGCCTGCCAAGGGCGGTGAGTATTGGCAAGTTCCCCCCGAAGTATCTACACACAGCATGTAACCGGTCGTTGTGGAAATTTATAGGGGAGGCCTTTGTTCAGCAGTGGACGTTCTTTACCCAATATGATAATGCATACGCTTGGTCTCCATCTTAACGTAATTTTTGATTTTGTATCGCTAAACTGTGTTAAAGTCTCGTTTATTAGATTTTCATTCTAAAATTATATATATTGAGTTTTATAGCTGACTTAGACACAAAAGCTAGTAGTTTAATAAAAGTGTAGCTAGCTATGTTGCTAATGTTCAAATACCACCGTATTTGAACATTTCGCTGTATGTAAAATTCGACTTGGCTGGTGACCCAGTTGCGAGTTTTTGGAATAGCTAGAATAAATGGTGTAACATTATCCGTACCTATCTACCTCCGGAACATGTAAAATCACAACACTAAATCATTTTGACTTTATTACTGGAACCAAACGAAGCAGAAAATAGCTAACTTCAAGTCTTCAAGTACTAATACCCCTTTTCCCAAGTAACTTGGTTCCGAGAAATTCAAACGTCAGGACAGACAGATCAACGCACTCTGCAGGGTCCCTTGAGGCTACCCGCATTCTATTATGCCACAAATTAACCCGCTTTGTATATTTCAAGAATTTGATTGTATCAAGGACTGATGTGTTACTTTAATGCGGAAAGAGTAATCTAAGCTAATGTCGGCATTCAACTATATACCTTTTTACAGTATCAGTGTAAATTCTTCTCCAATGACACATTTCTTGACAACAATTATAGGCTAATAGCGTTGCTAACCTGTGGTGCCGGCTACGAATAGCACCAACGCACCTCATCCCGTGGGTGTCGTAAAAGGCGATCGCCAACCCGTCTGCCAAGCGTGGCAATTATGGCAAAACCCCCGAATGAGCACACAATACACCCGGTGTTGAGGCGATCTTTGGGAAGGCCTGTGTCCAGCAGTGGACTTTATACAGCTGAAATGATGATGATATAGTTGCACGGTTTCAAGTGGTTCGTTCTATGGAGAAGAGCCGACAAGAAACCTAATGGATACTCTTTTTAACACGTGAAAATGTTACACTTTTATCTATACAAATAAATAAAATTGAAGTGTCTATTTGTAATGTAAAAATAACTGCTTTTTACTAAATGCATATGAAAGTATATACGTTACCTATAACAAAAAAGCATTTTTTTATTTTTTTGTCTGTCTGTCTGTCTGTTTGTTCCGGGTAATCTCCGAAACGGCTGAACGGATTTTGACGGGACTTTCACTGGCAGATAGCGGATGTTACAAGGAATAACTTAGGCTACTTTTATTTTAGAAAAATAATTAGGGTTCCGCGCAAAAAAATAAAAGCCTTGAAATCCAATATATATATTCTATGTCAAGTGTCTATGTCAAAGTACTCTAAATTTCTTTTAAATTAAACGCGGGTGAAACCGCGGGTCCCAGCTAGTTACTACAATAAAACTGTGAAAAGAGGGTATGTTGCTGAGCAGTCTCGATGGAGGGCACCTTTCCATGACCATGACACATGCATCAGTTTGGCTAAGCTCAACCATATCGTAGCGAACTTACCTAATAACACGCAATGCCACCATCAACAAGACATTTTAGTGATTTTAGACCGACTCGTACTGTAAGGCAACAGGCTAGTGTATATGTAATATTATTATTGACTCGAGATTGCTCCGTTTACAGTAGGTATAGTAAACATGTGTGATGTCACAATTCATAATTTCAGGTGAATGAAATCCACTGCTGGACACATGCCTACCTCAAAGATCACCAAAACGACCGATTTGGGTGTGTGGGGGGTTTTGCTCTAATCGCCACGCTGGGCATACGGGTTGGCGATCGCAGTTGAGTTGTTAATGCACTCTAAGGACGCTGCTGCCCATCCTCCGGCTAATCCCTTAGTCGACTTTTACGACACCCATTAACCATATACATACATATACCCAGTGGTGGTATTCTGAGCCGGCACCACACGGCAATCAATCAAATGATGTCACAATTATAAAAAGTTTATTATACATGCAATTTCAAAATAATATCAATAAATTATTTTCGTGATGGCCCGGAGTTTTAGGGATTCCACTCTTAAATACAAGGTTGCAGGGTCAAAACCTGACATGCAATGTCACTTTTTACTTTATAGTTAATTTATGGCACAACTGCCTTTAACCGCGAAGGAAGACAGCAAACGCGGATCTGTGATGAATTGAAATGGCCGTGGTATACGCAGTGAGCTAGCGTGGTAAATGGTGATCAAAGCTTTGATTTGGCGTTCTTGTGCTGTATGAGAATCCTTTGCCCTGCTATGGGACAGTAATAAGCCAAACTAATTATTATATTAGCAAATGATAAGTAGTCAAGACGAAAGCCTTGACGATTAGGGACTACTGTTTTAATTAATGGAGTGACGCCCAAGTTATTCCTTATAACATCAGCTATCTGCCAGTGAAAGTCCTGTAGAATTCGGTCCAGCCGTTTCGGAGATTAGCGGGAACAAACAGACAGACAGACAGACAGACCGACCGACAGACAGACAAGCAGACAAAAAAAAAGAAATCGTGTTTTTGTTGTAGACATCGTATATACTTTCATATGCATTTAGTAAAAAGCTGTTATTTTTCATAACAAACAGACACTTCAATGTTATTTATTTGTATAGATGTATAGGTTAATAAAAGAAACAATACAAATCAACATTATTATTAGATATTTGAGCTTTAAATTACATAATTACATTGAGTACACCTACTAAAAAAAGTAAAAACTTTTATCTCAGGTAGCCAAGTATATAATAATTTTCTAAATGTATTTTAAGGGGTGGATGTATTATTTAATTATTGATTTGGTCAGCTTGATGCTAAATGACCACTCTGATTACTGGTCACCTGATATCGATAACTCGGACTTTAATTACCTTTCATAGAGGTGACCCAAGCTTAGTTGGAAAGGACATAGAAAAGGCAGAGATTTTACATTAAGTATGATTTATTTGTCTGTACCTACCTGTCGAGGTAAAAAAAATCAAGTATAAGTTTGAAGAAAATAATATTTGCTTCATAAATAAGAAGAGGGTAACATTAGGTAATCTGAAAACAAAAATTTACAACATTTGTATTGGGAAGAAAAAGAAGAAAATTGATAATCAAAATTCCAAAGTAGTCATTTAACTCGCGCGCGCTTTGCTTTTATTGGTCTTCTTATTTACCACCTTTTTACTCATTTTAACTAATGCTTTCTTATCTTGTAAACAAACAAAACACAGTCGCAACCGCACCATCATTTCATATCAGCCAAAGAACGTTCACTGATGAAAAGGCCTCCCCACAATAGATTTCCTTAATTGTGTCATTTGGGTGGAATTTGCCAGAACTAGCCACGCTTAGCAGGCGGGTTTGTGAGAGAATGGCAACTGTTCCACAGAAGCCGCTGTCGATACCTCTGGTATAGAGTCCCTTAGTCGCCTTTTACGACATCCACTGTAGGAGATAGAGTAGTGCTATATTCTTAATTCGGACACCACACGGAGACCGCAACTTGTTTTAACTTGTATGATACTTGACTAGTAGACGAGTATTTCGTCGACGAATTGTTGAGCTCCGTTAAACTGCGTGATTAGTGCAGTGGTAAATCAATTGGCTGATGATATATACATGTGGATACAGGTAAAAAACAAAAACAAACCTTCATTTTGATAATATCGGAACCGGAATCGAATTCACATTTAAAGAGTTGAAGCTACGTAACATTTATATTCTTAGTGTCACATCCAATAATTCTATCTCCGTATAGTCACCGAAGGATATCTTGGGGTCACTTAACAATAGACCACGGGGCTTCTATGGGTATTTTCCTGGGACCCGCATGTAAGGACTGAGGGATTTGTAACCGCCGTTTGGGTAACGGTTTGAAATCCTGGTCAAAACTGAGATTAAATAGGCAACCCAAATGTCTTAGCGAATTGTCAACCATTTGTCCTCACGACGGCTGGTTAAGTTCTCGTATGGGGATATAAGAAACGAAATATAGGTGAACCCCATTGCTTGCAAAATATTAGAATGTTTGTATTTCGTCATTAAATTTTCGAAGCGCAGTAGCAATTCCCCAAGCTCAAACATCAATACATCCTTGAATACCCACAGAAATGAAATAACGGTGACTACCTCATTTGGTATTAGCTAAGACTCGTCCTCATGGCTCACCAACGTGTCCTTAAATAGTTTGTCATGACTTAGCGATTTCCCAATTTGTTTTTAAATGACTTCAAAAAGGTTCTCAATTCGATGAGTATTTTTTTTTATGTATGTACACCGATTACTCCGAGATTTGTAGACCGATTTGAGCAATTATTTTTTTACCTGGTGCATAATGCTTGCGAGTTGGTCCCATATAAAATTCATTACATTTGATTGATTAGTTTTTATTTACTTTTACTTATTTATAGTGTTAAATACTGATACCAAATTGGAAAAAGTTCTTAACATTTATGTATATTAAAAAATATCAAATAAAACGTTTTACCAATAAACATAGCGACTTCAAAAACCTTACACTATATAAAAATATTAAAACCACTGAAAAGGAAAAAACAACTTTATTTATAAAGTTGGGCGGGGCTTTTCAAGAAAAAAGGTTTTTTCGCCGTCTTTTCAATTCTTTATTCAAGGATGTATGAGCTTAGGGAATTGTACTGCTGTATATCTCAAGATGCACTGGTGTTTGTCAACAACCACCAAGCTAGCTGGTAAATGTATTAACTGTTATTACCTTAAGAAATAAACACTGCCACGTAAGTTGAGGTGCGGCTCGGGTGCCCCTTGGGCCACACCACGAAAATATAATTCCTATGTTATCAAAATGATTATATTTATTGCTCACTACACGTAATTTGTAAATTCCTATATCTAAGATTCAGGGAATCGCAAGACGATTGTACGAAGTGTACGTCAACATCAACCGGTGTAGGTATATATACGCTTCAATTATTTTTAAATATCATTCCGACTGCCGTGTGGTGCCGGCTCAGAATGCCACCACCCCATCTCCTCCCATGGGTGTCGTAAAAGTCGACTAAGGGATTAGCCGGAGGATGAGCAGCAGCGTCCTTTGAGTACATTAACAACTCAACTGCGATCGCTAACCCGCCTGCCAAGCGTGGCGATTATGGCAAAACCCCCCAATGAGCCCACAACATATCCATAACGGTGGTTGTCGTGATCTTTGGGAGAGGCCTGTGTCCAGCAGTGGACTTCATTCGGCCGAAATGATGATGATGATGATGAATAGTATTCAGGTTTTTAATGTATCGTGGTGTGAGGCTATTCGTTCGAGGCAAATTATTTATTCATTATGCGTGGATTTAGGTTAATAAATCTTTGCGATAATCAATCATCTAGAATTCTAGATTTCTGTCACAATTTCAACATTTCCAAGATGGAATCGGGTTAAACAGCAGTTAAGTGATTATAATTTTCCAACTTGCATAACTTCATCGATAATGAGTTTTGCATTTTCAATTTGTGCAAATAGCTTATCCAAAGACACGTCTGATGTAAACCGTGGTTTGATACTTATTGATACAAATGTAGAACTGAATTAAACGTGTTAATAATTATGTATATACACCTAATTTGAACATCTGCAGCAAATCCATTTGTGCATTAACCTTCTGACTGCCTACGTTTCGAACCGTATACCACAGGGATTCCCAAAGTGATCGGTATTTCGGTTTCCCAGGGTTTGAAATAAACAGAAATCAATTTTGGGGGTCAACAAGGTCTAGAAATCGACCCCTAATAATTAACACAAGTTCTTATTTGAAACTTTCAAGATACTGTATAAGCTGTGTTACGCGTACCAACTTGTTATAAGAATGACTTTAATTTTAGGAATAGGAGCATTATTCCGTGTGGTGTCCGGATTAAGAATGAAGCACCAATCCATCTCCTCCTGTGGACGGTGTAAAAGGCGACTAAGGGAATCTTAACTGAGTATTGGCAAATACCCCCCCAGAATGATGACACAGTTGTGGAAATCTATGGGGGAGGCCTTTGTTCAGCAGTGGACATATAAATGGCCGTTATGATGTGTGATTGAGGATTCAAAATAAACCAAATTTTTTTCTTTACTCCTGAGCAGCAGAATATTTCGCACTGCGGCGGTTTACCTGGCAGGAGTCTTGCAACAAGAGAGCTATCATCTGTTAAATCCCGCTTACTAGTGGAAACTGATATCCTACGGCTAGAGCTACAGATATGCTGACTTTAGGCCAACCGAAAAAATTTCGGGCTTGTATGACGGCATGGTTGGAGAAGTGGCTAAGCTAATTGCTTTCTGCCCAACGTGTCGCGAGTTCGATCCCCGCACAGAACAAATACTTGTATGATCTACAGATACCTATTTCGGGTCTGGGTGTGCGTGCATGTGAGATTTATGTCTGTAAACTGTACCCGCGGCACAGGAGAACGTTAAGTGTGGGACATAGTTATTAAAAAGAATAACTGCCTGTAAATACTGTCATAGGTGCTAACCGACAATTAAAAAAAACACCTAAACACTATGCTAGTAGAATCTAATCACCAGTAGAAACGGCAAAAGCATTTACTAACCATACCGTGGCTTGCTTAAAATTATAAGCTATAACCAATTAGCGTCCACCTTGCTGAGATTGTGGTTCCAAGTTAATAGCTTTAAGTATCGTGGCGATTGAGAGAACTGGACAGGAATAACACTAATATTAACAGGTCCTTAACCAACTTAGATGAGTTTACTGCACGATAATAAGACAGTGTAGCAAAAATTGCTCGAGGAAGAGTACTCAAACGTGTTCCACCGGAGGTAGTTAGTATGGCTTTTTGGTTCAGCATTTAGTAAATATGACTTGGAAGCGATTAAAAAAATATACTAAAAAAACAACACACAACAATACAAAAATACTATATTTGTTAACGTTGCATGTAACTTCATCATCCTCCTAACCTTTCCGAAAGTATATTGCTGTCATACGACCGAAATATAAAAATAAGCAATCTAATCCAAATCTTTGGATTTGGAATTAAGGATTTGTGTTAAATATGATCCTGATGCAAATGCGAACGAATTTCAAAATCATAAATCTAAAGATTTTGGAATACATTGATTATTAATTGCAGCCGTATATACGACTTCCAGATTGATTGGTTGATAATAACCTAATTATATTTAATACCTACGGACTTCTTATACAAAATAGTCATAGAAAATAGTGGTGTAGTTTCCACAGCATCTTAATACCTCGTAATGAGAGCCCGTTAATAAACAACTATTAGCATCTGTTAAATGAAACCGTTTATCAGAATTTAGCGTTTTCCGATACACACAAAAGCCCCTAAATGTTTGGCTATTTCGAATCAGATATAACCGGCGCGAACCAGTTCAGTGCGGACCGAACTGGATCACAACCGGGACGGACTGGTCGAAACCAGATTAATCCGCCAAAGTTCCTCGCATGGTTTCGCTGATTTAGAAACTTGTTTGTTCCTTGAGACGGCCGCAGAGGGTTTCTATAGAGTTTCTGTTCAAGTTTAATGGAAACTAATTCTAGATAACATCGTCCTTTTGTATCTAGCTAAGTTATCCGATGTCTGTATGTAGGTAAATATTTGGTTAACTTCGGGAATACTTGAACCCTTTCAATTTGATTGTTATGACTGGTTGGCTTGGTTCAACGTCTTATTATGTTCCGGCATGATTAAGTTTGTTAAATAATCTGACAGACTTTAGTGCCTATATCAAGTCATTGAGTGAGTTTGTTTATTCACGAAGTTGTGGGAAGAAGTGTGTAGATGATTTGAAATTATAATTATAATTTGTGTTTTATATTTGTAAGTATCTTAAATAATATTCATAAATGTATGTTACCCACTCTGCACATATCTTTCTGTGTGGTGTCCGGATTAAGAATATGGTATCACTCCGTCACCTCCCATTTGATGTTGTAAAACGCCACTAAGGGACTAAACCAGAGCGATAGGCAGCAGCGTCCCCTCTGCCAAGCGGGGTGATATTGGCAAATAGCCCCCAAAATGACGACACAACTGTGAAAATCTATGAGGGAGGCCTTTGATTAGCATTGGAGAATAAATGGCTTATATGATGATGATGATTACATAATCTCATCATATGATGAATGATGGAAGCTGGCCATTATGTACTAATATTAATATTCCGAAATAAAATCTTAATTATCAGCCAAAGGCCTAGATTTCCTCAGCGAACGGTTACAAGCTGTGCTCATCTAACAACTCCCAGCTACCTTCACCAGGTCGTCTATCCATCTCGTTGCCGGCCGGCACTCTGCGATTTCCGATGCGTAGTTTCCGCTTTAGACCTTTCTGCTCCAACGGCCCTCCGTTCTACGAGCTATGTGCCCTGCCCGTTGCCATTTCACCTTACTCATAAATTATATTTCTTTGTAATAAATAAATAAAACTTAGTACCATCCTAAAATAGAAATATCCACATTTATCTTAAATTTCCCACTTTTAGAGATATAAACACTGAAATATTTTAAAATAAACTGAAGTATACAAAGTCCTGCTGTATGAAAATGGGATATCTTACCGAATGGACGGTAAACATCAGTTGAGCAGTTCAAAAGGCTGTACTGGTACAGTCAGCAGAATAAACAAGAGAAATTATATACCATGCATCTGGTGCCCGTAACTTATCTAAGTTAGCTTTAAAGTTTGTATCGTCGGTTTTAAATTATATATTTAATAGGAAGCTGTGGTGGCTTTGCGTTATTTAGTACTTAGATAAGATTATTTTGTTTTAAATTATAATTCAGTTTGCGTGATTTACTTTGAGAAGTTGAAATCCGATTAGTTTGATATTGTATCAAATTTATTTCACGTATAGAGCTGGACGTTGGATGCGTAGATATATAAAATAAATGGAACAAATGCTGTATATTTCTGTAAAGTTGTTTCGATTCAAAGGGTACCCTTTACCATTTTACCATTAGCGGAAATTCAGAAAAAAATATTGTCCTTATTGTACATCAGTTAGAAAAATATATAAAATTAGTAGTAAATATTATGATAAATAACATGCAACGATATTTTTAATAGAATTTGTGCTTAGTTTTTGTACATTTACCTTTTTTTAAACGAAGGTCATTACGGTTTCTCTTGCATCATGGGTACGATTTACTTACACATCTCACATCTACAAACACTCAGACATGTAACAACTATCTGTAGATCATCATCTAACCCCCTAAAGTAAAACAGAAAGCTGATCGGTGAGCTACTGCGCCATCAACTATGCCGTCAAGTAGCCATTAATTCGTTAATTTAATTACAGGAAGCTCTGTTCCTTCCTTTGGCCACTACATCCATTTCATTCCATGCTTTATTCAGTAACCGCGAGCAACGCTCACCGTTTTCCAGTCCGACTGTACGTGCGGCATTGTACAAAATTCTCCATGCGTAAATATGTGGAGATACACTTCATTCTTCATTTCAGTTTGTCTTGTCGGTGGTTGTATTATTTCACAACAACACGGTTGTAATATCATCTCAAGCTGAAACTGTTTTGATTTCGTTATATTTGTGTACTGGTATGTACTTATTGAATTGATTAATTTATGACTGTTTTTATTTCGCGTTTAAGATTGCTACTTCTACGGTCACGCTTTTAGGATGTTGGGACAGTAACTGCTTCTTAAAGACAAAGTTCTTGTGTTTTCCCGACTTCTACATCTAGGTCTGTTGTAGATTGCCGTGTGCGCAGCATAGCACAGCGCACAGGGACGCTGGGTGGGGATCCCAAAATCCTAATGTTTATTTATTTATTTTAATGCCATTTTGTACGTCAGCCATTCATCCAGGTCATTAACACTATCCTCTAAATCCTCTCATTGTAACATAAAATTTAGCAAAAATATTAAATGTATTTATTCAATTGTAACGAATTTCATAAATTTTCACTTTATGATTTATTGGTATACTAGCTGGGACCCGCGGTTTCACCCGCGTTTAATTTAAAAGAAATTTAGAGTACTTCGAAATAAATAAATAAATAGAATATATATATATTGGATTTCAAGGGTTTTATTTTTTGCGCGGAACCCTAATTATTTTTCTAAAATAAAAGTAGCCTAAGTTATTCCTTATAACATCAGCTATCTGCCAGTGAAGGTCCCGTCAAAATCCGTTCAGCCGTTTCGGAGATTACCCGGAACAAACAGACAGACAGACAGACAGACAGACAGACAGAAAGACAAAAAAAAAAAATCATATGCATTTAGTAAAAAGCTGTTATTTTGACATTACAAACAGACACTTCAGTTTTATTTATTTGTATAGATTATACAATTGTTACTATGACATTTAATTGTTCATAGCAATATTTGTAAAGTGAAAATATCTTAGTCGGACTACATGTTACTAAAACCGTACAACTAAACAAACCTGAGAAATATAAATCGTCATCTAAAAGCAACAAACCAGTTATCCACTCAAACTCACTCACTAGCTAGAGAAATCGTCCACCCGTGAATTAATACATCAGCGTATACTAATTAGTTATATAATCTTCAAAGGGCCCGCTTAGGTACACAGAGTGTTTGTGTGCTCGAATTGTTGGTAGAGGTAAAGATAGGTTTAGATGACAGATTGTGTGTAAATTGGGGGTAAGATTTATACGAGTAATTCAGTTCTAGGAATTGACTCGTCCATGTAAAGCAATAATAGCACACAACATTTCCCCTAGTCGTCTTAAAACACCGTTTTTTTTATACAACGTGGTGACCGGGTCTACCAAGTTATCGGCCTGGTGGTAAGTGTCATGCTTGCTCATAACAATTGTAATGCTACCCAGGACTAGTCCTGCGTGGCACAACACTGCGCTCGTCACCTCGAATCATTAAGTAATTTAGTCTCTCCCAGTAATTTATTTCTGTGCCCTTCTAACCGGAACACAGTAATTTAAATTAAGATTGTTTAATATGAACATTCGAAACAATAGTTTAACTATTCATTTACATTTATCCACAATGACTTAGTTACCATATAAATTGCGTTGATCAAACGGCAGTTGCTCCGAATTTCGAAGGATCAAAGAGGAGACTGCCCTCTTATTACTCCCGCTCCGCAACTCCAATTTTTGCACATTTGTTACTCCATGAAAACCAGGAACTTAATACGACTCCGATAAATTGCCTTTAGTAGTTGCCTGAAGTTCAAGTTCACTTTCTAAATGAGAAACAATGTGGAAAGTAGTAGTTGGCAGCCAGACTTGTAATGTGGGCCCATCTTTTATTCGCTCGTTACAGACAATTCTTGTTATCTTGCACTGTTTTGTAAAGAAGTTTAAGGAACCTAGACACAGAAAAAAAGTTTCTTTTTTATCAAGATAACTAATTTTCTTAGCCGTTATTAATTGAAATTTTCACAGGAAATCACTCTTTGGCACGACGCGCGACGTGCCATCTAGCACTTGAAGGGTAAAGGTTTAGAATAACCATGTAAAGCGTGAATTTTTTAATTTTGCGTCGTGGCTTTTAAACCATATCACACTGTAGTATGGTACAGTTTAAAATACCATATTTAAAAACTAAAAATGCGTAAATCAAATGTGATGAAAATCGAGTTCTAAAATTCCGTATTCATAGATTCATAGATACATACCAAGCTAGTAAAAGCGTGTTAGTAAATTTCATTTTACTTTAGTACACTAAATTGACTCGTTATATCATTGACTACAGTTTAATGAAATTGATACCAAATATATCTTGGATAAAATTTGGGATGTAATGAAATGTTATTACGAGATCATAGGGATTTTGTCGTTACTAAAAATATATATCGAAGTGAAATAAAATATTCTTTCATAACAATAAACAGTCGGTGATTCAATTATATATAATCTAATATTTTCTGAAGTTTACGCGAATAACATCCATCGAATTGAAAATAGTTTACGGAAATATATCGTAATAATTGTATGTGCTAGGGCTGCACGTTGCACGTATAGATGCTGTACGTAAGTATATAGAATGAATTAATTAAACACGATATATTTCCGTAAACTATGTTCAATTCGATATATAATCTAATTATCGTTGCTTCAAGACATCCGATTTGGATATTACTACAAGAATCAAGAACTTACTGATTACGAATTAAAACATGATAAGCTTTCAATTCAATCCAGTTATATATTACGTGATCTAGTATGCTTCCTTGCGAGACACCCGCACACCACGAGTCTATACACCCCTTCTTGACTTTAGTTTCTACTGTGGTTGTAAGAAACATTTCTCTGGAATTAGATTTCAGAAATTCAGTCACCAGAGGCGTACACCGTGGGTGTCTGAATGCGACGAGCAAATGTATGGCATAAATTACAGTATAATTTGCACGTGTTAGAACTGTAACAAGATTATTTATCGTATTACCGATCGTATTTTTCAATTAAACATAATATGTGCTACAAAATGTTTTGCACACGTGTATGTTAGCTATGAATATAACTGCAAAATGAGTTATGTAATACTAATATTTGTAATAATTCCATAGAGCTTGATTTATTACAACTTAATAACCACTAGTTAAGCTTTAGATTAAGCAAAGAAAGATTAGATTTTTATTTATTTCTAATAACTTTAAAAAGAGTTGGTGTTGTAATATGCCAAGTATATTGTAAGTATTCAAAAACTAGGATTTAAATATCCAATGGTACTTACAGTATGAAAATCGGCTTAATAGTAACTTTATTTAGTTTTATTACTTTGAAACTTTTGTTGGATATAATTATTGTAAAATAAACCTTTGAAATTATCCATCTGTATTTAACGAACAAAACTTATGGCGGCTTATGCGGTTGAATTATGAAATTTAACCGAGACTAGGTTCGGACGAACGGATACGAATATCCAAAGTTTATGAACAACTTTCTTAGAAGTTCCCAAGTCTGGAACTTAGCCGACCACAGTGGTCCGCTATTTGAAAAATGAATTGTCTGCACTTCAAATATATGGTTTTAGTTGTTCAGCTGTGTAAAATATGGAAAAGTTAAGGAAATTCTGTTATTACCAATTTTTCGTTTTAGTTTACAAACGAGATTTTATTAGACTATGCCATTATTTATATAAAGGTAAAATTTTAAACTGCTGGCCGAGTTACTTTTGGTGTTGATCCCTGGATGGGTAAAAGGCGATTTCAGAATTATGTTAAGAGTATGGGCAGCAGCATACTTTATAGACCTAAAAGAGCGACCATACGGGAGGAAATCCTCATGACTCCCCGCGGTGTTCCTATTATCTACCTATCTATCCCTAGGGATGTGGGATTTGCATTTCCATTCGCCGCAGCTCTGCAGCGGCAGGTTTTCGCCCTGCACTTCCTCTGACGGGCCCCAGCCCTGTACGGCCTGTCCAACCGCGCTTGTTTCTCAGAACTGCTATGTATAATTATTATGACAATTTTCTATTGAACCGTTTATTGTAGCGGTCATTACGTCACCGATCTTCAGCAGCGGGCCTATAAGGATATAACATAGTTCATACGATAATGGATCACTATCCGACTCTCAGTAATGAAAGAAAGAAAACCGACTCATAGATCTAGTTATCCTTAATTAAGTAACATTTAAAAAAATACCGCTCGATGCAGCAGCGAAGACGTCATACGTCGTTTTCGTAACTGTTGGGCATTTGTACGATACAGTTGTTAAAGTTATCATTTCAGCCGAACGAAGTCCACTGCTGGACACAGGCCTCCCCCAAAGATCACCACAACGACCGATATGGATGTGTTGTGGGCTCATTGAGGGGTTTTGCCATAATCGCCACGCTTGGCAGGCGGGTTGGCGTTAAAGGTTAAAGTTAAATATACTTTATTTTCTATTTTGTTTTATTTTCTGTAAGTAAATTCACACACCTTGTTGTTCCTTGACAGCGGTTATATAAAAAAAACTCTGTAACTTTTAAATATTGCAAACCTTCACAGAAACCCAACTCATTCGAGAAATTATATTATTAATCATACTCTATTAGCGTCCTCAACAGTGAAACTCAATATTTCAAAGTACTTTTGTTGCTCTTAAGCCTAAGTTGTGATAGGCCATTAAATATTCTATTTTAAACATCGAAGTATCAGTTAACTAAGTAATGTCATTGGAATATGAGGCGGCTGATACAATAGGCTATAGGGCAAAAGGTCAATCAATATAAAAACTGGAGACTAAATAAAACAATAGTGTTAATCGAAGCCTGTAGAATTAAGTCTGTCATTGAACAAGTTTAAGCTCTGCCCTTCACCCTTACAAATGCCGATACAATAGGATCGGATAATATAATTATGTATGTGATACCTACATTTAGTTGCCATCTGCTGCGAATGTTATATTTATCTAATTATAAAGATATATTCTACGCTCATCTGGGAGTGCAATTACCTACGACATCTTCAGGCGTCACTGGTCTCTTATTGCAAGAGGCCAGCTACCACCCCAGTGCCAAATATTTGCCGCATAAGCAGTATTGTTGACTGTACTCTGGTTAGAAAGATACTGTAGCTAATGAAATGACTGCACATAAGGGACTAAATAATTTGCTGTCTCGAGCTGAAGAGCGGTGTGGTGCCACGCAGGACTAGACCTTTTTTTTATTTTTTTTCTTATTGGTGTCCAGTGGAAATTCTACATGGAACTTCCTCCGCCCCGGG
The DNA here is from genome assembly GCA_947459985.1 of Diloba caeruleocephala. Lineage (NCBI taxonomy): Eukaryota > Metazoa > Arthropoda > Insecta > Lepidoptera > Noctuidae > Diloba > Diloba caeruleocephala. The sequence goes on from OX381629.1 coordinate 10,108,058, forward strand.
GAAGGGCGAAGGGGTATGCCGGACTCCTACCGGCTAAAACCACTGGAGCGGTCATCTTCGGCACCGAAGGGGGGCTCCAGGTCCTCGTAAGATCACACTAGAGCCGCCCATTGGTGCCACGCCTTTAGGCACATCGTGGAAGGGATGAATGTAAAGCGGTCACCCCCTCTAGCGGATGGCAGGCGGCTGCAAAAAGGCCGCCTCCCAGGGACCTCTCGGGGAGGACTGTAAAGGATCCCCCCAAGTCTCGCTGTACGCTGTGCTGCGCACACGGCGGCACGTGACCACGTGCGCGCAGCCGTCTTCCCGGGGGTCGCTCGGTATGAGCACGCAGACTCCCCAATCTGCGCGCCCGTGACCCCCGAGGCCCCCCACAATGAACTGACGGCAGGGGGCTCAGGCGTGTTGGACCTGGGCGCCAGGGCGGTTGTTACCTCGGCGCCGTCTCGTCCTTCTCCGTGCGGGATCAGCCCTCTCCCGATCCCGCTCTGCAGTCTCCTTCTGGAACATGACGCTCTCGCAGAAGGAGACCACTACACTCCAAATTTCATGCTCACGCAGGACTAGTCCTGGGAAGCATAACAAGTGTTAAGGGCAGGCATGACACTTACTGACGGTAACGAATAGCGAATAACTTGCTCGTCTCAACCCCATGTTGTATAAAAAAGGCTGGATTTATCCACAACTTTAAGGAGGCTACTATATCAGATATTGTTCACGAAGTGGCTGCCATCCAAATTCCGCATGCTATTCTTTTTCCTTAAACACCATCACTAGCAAGAGATGTTGTAGATAGATAGCCGTACTCAGGATTAAAGCTTTCGCTACATAGAACGTGCGTCCGAAAGCGAAGCAGCGTCTTTGGTCTCCGTAAGTACGTAATGTACTGACCACTGACTTGTGTTAGAGATGACTGATCACGTGTAGGATGACCATCTATGTAACGGAGGATGCCTGTCGAAGATGTACAAAATGCCAGATTTTCCCGAAAAATACTTGTTTTGTGAAGTTTTTGGCGCGATTTTATAGTCCAGTTTAATCCGGGAGGGCGGGCTTGCGTGATACCGCGAAATTCAAAAATGCTTGTCTCAGCGTAGTGCGCACGCCTGTTTAAACCTTAAAATTCCTGTCAAATACGGCAAATGCCTGTCAGATGGTAACCCTAGTCACATGGGCCTCGCCTTGGCGCCACGATTTCATTGTGACGTCGTTCATACGAAACCATACATATTTAGGCACCGCGGACCCAAGCCGGTGTCTCCCCGCCACCAAACCGCGTTCGACATAGCCTTAATAGATTTTCAACCTAATTTTCGGGCAGAAATCATTCATCAAAACCTTGTTTATAGCAAGAAAATTAGTCGCTTACTCCACGAAATAATTCACAACGTGTGGGTAGAATTTTTTGTCCAAATTACGTGTGGTCCAGCATAGTCGAGTCCGCAGAAGACGCGCGCCTCTCCGAAGGATAAATGCGGCCATCTAGACCGCACACAGAAGGGCCCGTCAATCATTGACGGGCCGATACCTGCCGGGGGAGCGGTCTAATGCAGAAAAGCGTACAACTAACCCCCGGCTAGAGGTAAGAAGAAGGACGCCGTGGGGTTTTAGCCGGTTTGATCCCGGCATGCCCCTCCGCCCTTCCCAAGGCGGAGGAAGTCCAAGAGGATTTCCCAAGTTAAAAAAAAAAAAGCAAGTCGAGTTATGATCAGAATGCACGCTACCTCATATTGTCATGCATGTAATATGTTACACAAGTTGTGCTACTGAATAAAACTTCATATTAATATGAACTTGCGGTTGACTAAGGTCACTTCTACTTTTGTCCTATGGTTTGTCGATAGAGGTTACAAAAAGATGATATGAAAATACTGATTTTGCTACCCAGCCAGCAGCAAAAGCTGTGTATTTTGATGTTACACAATGATACCAAATCCATTTAAGAGATTAGCCCCAATCTATACCAATAAAATAAAATTCAAATGTCTGTGTGATTTCAAAGTAAATGTTTTTTTGTTTTTGTTTTGTACGGTGCCTAATTATAAAAGGCCATTTTTATTTATTATTATATATTTTCGTGTATGTTCCATTTCGATATCTTGCAGGATTTAGAAGAAATAAATACTAATATAATTTACGCCTAGCGAATCGGGCGGTTAACGGCTAGTCACAAATATACAGAACGGCAAACCTAAGCAATTTAATAAACAAATTGAGCCCATTTCATTACATTAAATTGTCAATATAAAAATGTATCCCAACTGTACCCGTTAACATGGTTAGATATTTAATACGTAACCTAGTAAACCCCATCTGCGATGTTCATAGACGATAGCAATTCAAATAAATTCGAGGCTTGCATGTCTTCCCTTATTATTGACCGAGTAATACAGGCAATAATCGCATGCAAACGAAACATTAAGTATGCAGCTTGCATCCAGCTCCACACCGCTATGTATGTAAGCACCAATATGATGCTCGAATGCTTTCTAGGTAGTGCCACAAAACAATCGAGACTCAGAAGGTCTACAATGGTACGCATTTACAACGTTTATAAAATTAATGCATGACGCGTTCAAACTAGTCTAGGGGGTTTGATTTTTGTTTGAGAAACGTATGCTTGGGCTATATAAAAAAAAAGTGCATATACTAGCTTTATGCCTTTCACCATATCAGCCGAAGGACATCTACTGCTGCACAAAACAATTCCCTAAAGATTTCTACAACGTGTCGTCATTTTACGGAGAAATTGTCAGTACTCAACACGCTTGGCAGGCACTGTTTTTCTCGTTTAGAGTCCCTTAGTCGCCTATTACGACATCCACAGGTGGAGATTGAATGATGCTATATTTTTAATCCGGAGACTACAAGGATAGATGCTTTTCACATAATTAGTATGTCTGTTGACCCCCCATCTAAGCTATTTACCATAGCTAGCTAATAAGCTATTTAAGTTTGTTGTAGGACTGGTTTCAAGGCAACAATGCAATGGGTGTTGTTCGTACTCATGAGTTCCCGATCGCCAGTTCGCCTTTGCCATCAAGCTATTTCCACTTTTAAGCTTTATATGTGATATCATCTGCCCACTGTTGGGTATACCCTACTTCCAAAGGTATTTGCAGTAGTCAGTATACAGTAGTCAGTATACAGAGGTAGTCATATTGTTCTAGTGGCGCCGCTGCTTATCACCGTTCTATGTAGGATGGTAATGTGTATTTGACTACGTGTCCGTCATTAGACTTTCGTTCTCAGACAGCGGGCTGCGAGGCTCCTGATTAATATTATATGCTACTCTAAAGTTCACCGAATAATCTTACTAAAAGATGGCTTACTAAATCAATGAATGCGCGACCAATCGCGACAATAATGATCGGTATTATTTCGTTGAACTGTACGGGGCAGACCTTCTATCTATTTTGTGGCGTGACTCTAATACGATATTGTTCTTGAGTATCTTCGTTCATATGGGGAATAGATATTGTCAATTATTAAGACTAGTATTCGTATCTTCATATTCAGCTAACAGAATTAGGGGCTGAGCAGAATGATAAGTACGATACGAGGTTTCCGGTAGTAATGTTACGTGAAACAAAATTTATAAGTGTTTTGTGAGTACATATGTGATCTGTGCCGTGTGGTGCCGGCTACGAATAGCACCAACCCATATCATCCCATGGGTGTCGTTAAAGTCGACTGTGGGATTAGTCGGAGGATAGGGAACCAGCGTCCCTGAGAACATCAACAACTCAACTGCGATCCCCAACCCGCCTGCCAAGCGTGGCGATTATTGCAAAACCCCCCCAATGAGCACACAACTCACCCAAACCGGTCGTTGTGGCAATGTTTGGGGAGGCCTTTGGCCAGCAGTGGACTTAATTCGGCTGAAATGATAATGATGGTGGTGTGTAATCTGTTGGCGTGGAAGTACCTATATAGTATATATTATTGTTATGTATAGTACTGTGTAGTACTGTTCTTAAGCTATATTGTCGTTATTTAACATTTAATCATCATCATATCAGCCATTTATATGTCCACTGCTGAACAAAGTTGGTGGTTGGTGCAGTGGCTGATATAGTCGGCTGCTGCGCTCCGGGTCGTGGGTTCGATTCCCGCACGGAACAAATATTTGTATGATCTGCAGGTAGTTGTTCCGGGTCTGGGTGTATTGTATGTGGAATTCATGTCTGTAAACGCACCCACGACACAGGAGAAATACTAGTGTGGCGCAAAGTTTAAAAAAAAAAATGCTCCCCTACAAATTTTCACAATTGTGTAATTTTTGGGGGAATCTGCCAGTACTTACCACGCTTGGCAGGCGGGTTGGTGAGCCAGCGCAGTATGACTGTTCCACAGATAGGATGCTGCTGCCCATCCCTCTGATTAAGACCCCCTTTGTCGCCTGTTACGACATCTACGGGAGGAGATGGAGTGGTGCTACACACGGAACGGCTGATATTAAGATGTTGATGAACCGTGTACGTGCTTTTCCCATGCATGATCACGTATCGCACGATCGCACCGAATTTGACGTAATATTTTATGTACTTTAAAAAAACTTAAAAGTATTAAAAGCAGTCGTTTAGATACATCTTAAACGATAATACGACATGAACAATGCTTATTTGTGGTGAGACTTGGTGCCTAAACTAAGCCGAGGCCTGTATTTCAGGACATCAGAAAACCACTTTTCATATTACTATGCTGATAGTATCTACACCGACTGAGCACCGACCTGTTTATCCCCATAAAACAAAAAGCCAATCCGCTACCCCCTAATCGATGTAAAATACAAAACATGGCACAAAAAAGCTTGTTTCCAACAGATCGACCTCTGCCCAGCCCGGTAAGCGAACCAGCGATCAATCACACACTGTCTCCCAACATTTATCTTCGAAACGAATATTAAAAGGAAAAACTGAATACATGGGGAACGCTAGCTGGAATTATTCATGTACCGATATGGTGCAGTAACATGGATTCTGTGTGGTTCTATAGGGGGTTTTATGGGGGATTTTCACATGTGCTTCTTCCTAGTTGATCATGGACAAATAGGCCATGGAAAATATTATACACCCTTGCCGTGTAGTATTTCTCTACGTGATCGAATCAGAAATGAGGAGATCCGTAGAAGAACTAAAGTTGTCGACATAGCTGAAAGGATTAGTAAACTGAAGTGGCAATGGGCAGGGCACATTGCTCGTAGAGTTGATGGCCGCTGGGGCACAGAGGTTCTAGAATGGAGACCGCGCACCGGAAAACGCAGCGTGGGACGACCTCCAACGAGGTGGACAGACGACCTGGTGAAGGTCGCTGGGAGTCGTTGGATGAGGGCGGCATGTAACTGCTCATTGTGGAAATCTAAGGGGGAGGCCTTTGTTCAGCAGTGGACGTCCTGTGATTGATATGATGATGATGATGATTGCCGTGTGGTGCCGGCTACGAATAGCACCAACCCATCTCATCCCGTGGGTGTCGTAAAGCGACTATGGGATAAACCGTAGGATGGATAGCAGCGTCCTACGAGTACATTAATAAATCAATTGCGATCGCAAACCCGCCTGCAAGCGTGGCGATTATGGCAATACCCTGGGGGGTATTGCCATGAGCACACAACACATCCCGACTGGCCGCTGTGGCGACAATTCGGCTGAAACGACGAAGATTATATACCCTGGTGACGAGACGAGCTCGTCATTCTTCATCGGTCACGAGCGCACTTATTGAGAAATATGCGTGCTCATACCGAGCGACCTCCAGGAAGACAGCGGTGTGTATGTGGTCACGTACCGCCGTGTGCGCAGCATTGCGCATAGCGAGGCTTCGGGGGAAGCCTTTACAATTCCCCCGAGAGCTGCCTGAGAGGGTGGCCTATTTACAGTCGCCTTCACTCACTAGAGGGAGTGATCGCTTTACAGTCATCCCCTACGAGATGTGCTTAAAGGCCGCGGCACCAATGTGTGGCTCTAGATGGAGATAATTCCAGTTTCTGGAGCCTCCCGAATACTACTATACCAAAGATGACCTCTCCGGTGGTTTTAGCCGGTAGGAGTCCGGCATACCACTCCGCCCTTTCCCGGGGCGGAGGAAGTACATGATGAATTTCCAATGGAGCAATAAAAAAAGGTCTGTTATCTAGATGAACGAAAACTTTAAGAACATCTTCTGTTCTTATCAATGTGGTGGAGCAGAAGTTTCACATTTGCGGAACCCTAAAATATTCAATACCACGGCTCATTGAGTAACAGATTCATGGTGCTAAAATAAAGTAGCATAAATATTGCTTCAGCAAGATACTGGCTTCTGAAACGAAAACTTTATGCGCAATATGATTTAAAAAATGTTTTGACGACTGTATCAATAAATCAAAATGCGTGGTGTCTAGATAAGGAAGATAGCAACTACCCATTGCCTCGCGTGGATGTCGTGAAAGACGACTAAGGACTAAAAATCCAGAGGAATTGTACGTCCCTTTTGTGGAACATTAGCCACACTGCGCTCACCAACCAGCCTGCCAAGCGTGGTAAATACTTGCGAATTCCCCCAAAAATTACGACACAGCTGTGGAAATCTATGTGGTTGGCCTTTGTTCAGCAGTGGACGTCCTGATATAATGATGATGACTAAATATATTATGAGTTGATGAAATCTATACTCTATACAAATAAATAACATTGAAGTGTCTGTTTGTAATATCAAAATAACAGCTTTTTACTAAATGTATATGAAAGTATATACGAAACTTACAACAATTTTTATTTTGTCTGTCTGACTGTCTGTCGGTCTGTCTGTCTGACTGTCTGTCGGTCTGTCTGTCTGACTGTCGTGTCGGTCGGTCTGTCTGTCTGTTTGTTCCCGCTAATCGCTTAAACGGCTGGACCGATTTCTACAGGACTTTCACTGGCATATAGCTGATGTTATAAGGAATAATCTAGGCTATTTTTATTTTAGAAAAATAATTAGAGTTCCACGCAAAAATATTAAAACCCATGAAGTCCAATATATATACTCTATATGAAGTGCCTATGCCGAAGTATTCTATTTAGTTATTCTAATTAAACGGCGGGTGATACCGCAGGTCCCAGCTAGTTAAACATAAAAATCGGAAAATATTGAAAATATATTAACATAAAACCATTAAGTACACTCAGTGTCATAAATAACATAACATTGTGAAATTCACAATTTCCCCATTCCCGCTCAATTTATTTAGCGAAATAAAGAACAGAAAAAAGGATATAAATTGGATTCATTTATGCGTCCCCCGTTCCCGCCATATCCGTTAAGGGTAGACACAAAAACGAACAATGAAATACCAAATTGAACTTCGGTTTGCGACAGCGTGGTTGCAGTTTTAAAAGCCTTCATTCGGTTATCAATCAACATCCCAGGCTATTTATACTTTTCTCTTTCCCTTAAATCGTGTAAAAACTTTATTATTGGGGTTGTTACTTCGTATTTGACCAAGGGTTGAAACTAAAATAGACTATAAATTCTCTGGTGTTAAAGGTCATAACGAGGTTGACTGAACATATTGGGGCATGATTTCTTTGGATTAAATGACTTAAATTCGACCTTTCAAAATGGATTTCAAAACCTTCTGTAGAGAACATTCTGGTGGTTCAAGCAATAGCTACTAATGAACAGCGATTAAATAATCCTAATGTTAGTTTAACCCGTTAAAATAATAGATCACTCAGTTACAACTTTCTCACTATAATGCAATTACGAAAACGCGTTTCTGGAACAAAAAGGATCAGTTCGAAAAGTCTAGAAACAAGTATCCAATTGTAAAGCAATTTGTTAAGGTTAACGAGTATTCGTTTTTCATAGCAGACATTTTGAAACGCAGCTGAGCCTTGAAATGGTTATTCTATTAGTTCTATTAATTTTGGAGCTTAGCAATATATCTAAAGTTTAATCATCTTTTGTAAAATAATTAATATTTCGCATTTTTTGCTGCCAAGTTATCTGATAAGATGAATCTGATTTATTCACTTACTTGCTTGTACGTCTCGCTCAGGACTGGGACTATTTTTGGCCCGTCGATACAGTCCTTGTCCCGAAGGACCAACGACCCTACCAAACCGAACTTAGCTACGGGTCATATAGCAAAAACTTTAATTCTTTCCTAATCTGAGATGAAACCATTAGTCCTATCCTTCAGTCCCCCATTTTCTTGAACTTCAAAGACAATTATTATCAACGCATCTCGATATTTACACTTTTTTCTTTTCTCCCTGTCGCGTTGTTCTCATTTGTAGGTATTTCTTGTGCAATTTGCATTCGGAATTATAGTGTGTCTCGTGGCTAATTTCTTTAGGGTGACGCCTTTGAGTGTTGGAATTTTTTCGTAATGATGGGAGGGTAGAATTAGGTATTTGTTAAGAATTTCTATGGAGTTTGGGTAGTTAGTAATTTTAAAGTACGGTCGTATACATTTTTACAAATATAAACTGTATATTTAATCGTTTCAAAAAGCAACATTTATCCTAAAATCGATAGCCAAAACACTTTTTTATATTAAAGTATAATAACTAATACTAATGTCGTAAAAGGAAAACAATCAAAATTACTCAACTATAACTTAACACGAACAATTAAAACGATATACAGACTTCATAAAGACATGGCAGATAGATGTCTACGGAGAGTATGGTCTGTTGCAGAATGTTTACGTAGAATTTCCTGGAAAAAAAAAGTTGGATTGGTAAGAAGTTCTTTTATTGCTTACCTTACAGATTTTCACTGATAAGCGGAAGACTTTAAAGACAAGGTATTGCTCGTATTCACAAAGTTTAGCACCCATGCATAATAAGCGCGGAGCGTTGCTTAAACAATTTTTTTTTTAACCGCTCCTTGCACTCATCCCAAGAGGGATCTGATGCTTAACCGGACAATAAATTACTCATAGCACCTTCTGATAGATTTAATGATTTGACGCAGCATGGCGCCACTGTGCTCCCACACACGTTGCTTATTCTATGACATTTACCTACCTTTAATCCGTCACTAGCTTGGGGTATTAAAAGTGACATGTCTGGTACGATAGTTGTCTCCAGATCCTTGTCGATCAGACGGAGAGCCGCGTGCAGTGCAAGGTTGACATTCGGCATGATGCATGTCTATATTGCTTAACAGAAATGTCTAGTTGGACTTCTACACTTTTCTCTTTTTTTTCTTAATTCTTTACATTCTTTGACGGCACGGTTGTTGCAGTGACTAATACAGTCGGCTGCTGCGCTCCGGGTCGTGGGTTTGATTCCCGCACGGAACAAATATTTGTATGATCTGCAAGTAGTTGGTATTGTGTGAAGAATTTATGTCTGTAGACGCGCACCCACGACACAGGAGAAATCCTAATGTGGGGAAAAGTTAAAAAAAACTGTAAATAATTATTATTCTTAGGTTTTCGCGATTATTACACATTATAATGAAACAATTTTAAACGGATTAAATTGCTGTGTGGTGCCGGCTACGAATTTGCTGTGTGGTGCCGGCTACGAATAGCACCAACCCATCTTATCCCGTGGGTGTCGTAAAAGGCGACTTTGGGATTAACCGGAGGATGGGCAGCAGCGTCCTTCGAGTACATTAACAACTCAACTGCGATCGCCAACCCACCTGCCAAGCGTGGCGATTATGGGAAAACCCCCCCAATGAGCACACAACACCCCCATATCGGTCGTTGTGGTGATCTTTGGGGGAGGCCCGTGTCCAACAGTGGACTTCATTCGGCCAAAATGATGATGATGAAACGGATTAAACGGTTCGTGGTCGCAGGATGACTAAGGTGACAAGCGTCGTTACAGATTTAAAAAGTTATTTTATCTAAAAATGTTTCGATACACGCAGTAAGTAAGCATCGATGATTAGTTTTGTACGGTTGATAAAATAACTTTTGATTAAATAAATAACGCTTGTCACCTTAGTCGTCCTGCGACCACGAACCCTGTAAAGTGTTCGAAATGTTAGGAAAAACAAAAATCAATAATACACGCGATTTAATCCGTTTTACAATTGTTTTATTATAATAAATGTTATTCAGCAAAGTGTTCTAGACCTAACGTAATATCTAAAAAAAGATGTCGTGGCACTTATTTACACCAGCTTATCTATTGTTGCCGTTACTCCTATGTAATATTCTTTACCATTTTCAAACAAGTTTCCCTGAAATATTCTTCCACAATTTATACACGTCACTCATACATTTTTCAGCAACAATATCCTGAAAGCTTAATAATTTGATGGACAAATTAACGCTGGGCATTTTTTATGCATATTTCAAGAGCGGCAAACAACGAATACATCGCTATGCACAAAATTTAGGCGCATTAAAAATATCTAAAATGTCGCTCTGTTTTCCGAGGAGCGTGGAAAGTAGGCACCGAAATAACTGAAATGTCGTATCGCATATTTTTACTGAAAATACGGGACTTTTTTTTCATTATTCGCGAAGCTCGACTGCACTTTTAAAAATCCGAATTTGGAATTTCTCCTTCCAAGCTTTTTTACATCTAATCTGGAACCAGTATCTAAATGTTCTGTATGTTAAAACTTGGATTTTCCGTGTGGTGTCCGGATTAGGTATAGCACTACTCCGTCTCCTCCCGAGGATGTCGTAAAAGGCGACTAAGGGACTCTAACCCAAAGGGGTGGGAACAGCGTCCCTTCTGTGGGACAGCAGCCATTCTGTGGTCGCCAACCCGTCTACCAAGCTTGGTGAGTACTGGAAAATTTCCCCAAAATTATGATACAATTGTGGAAATCTATGGGGAGGCCTTTATCCAGCAGTGGACGTCCTTTGACTGATATGATGACGATGCAAACTTTCTATAAAGTTATAAACTAGTATCAAAGTAAATTGTTTCCACAGACCAATTCTAGGATACTAGCTTCCGTTACATAAAATACATGAAATTGCACGTGCTGTCATAAATGTCTGTGCGGCATTAAAAATTCACAGCAAATGCAGCCGAGACAGCTTATATAGGGCGTGACGTAGTTAGTGGCAGACTGGCACAGTCAGGTGCCAGTATGGTACGTACAGTGTCAACTATCAAATTGACGTTTAAATTTTAAGAGTACATTTTGTAGGCGAGGCCTAGAGGTGTTATTATCGAATGAATTTTGTATTTGTGACGCTTTTAAAATTGTGTATAACGCCTTTGGTTCAAGTATTTAGTTATTTTTGTTAAAAAATGTATAGTGCAAAATACTCTTTATTTTGAATAGGATTAGAAAGTTTCGTTCATTACATTTGAATTATTAGTCTTTCAAAAGTAAATAAAATTGCTAATTGAGTTTGATAAACTTTTACGCTTTTAACTTAATTTATTGAAGACTCGTATAGCTGACAAGTAAACTAAATATTTGAGCTTTGTCTAAGAAAATAAAAACCCCACCTTAATGTATGTACTTCGATAGAACTTTCTATATAGTTTTCTGAAGTTACAACTCTTTTCTTAGCTTCTTCGTAGTCGTGTAAAAGCATCTCCCACGCGGTTTAAGTCGACGTATTAAAATGTCATACATACATTTATGAGTTTTGTATTTAGTAGCGGAAATCGCTCAACCTGCTAGATGTTTATCGTTATTTTCAATCGGCTTCGTGATAAAATGTGTAATTCGGAGATTACCGAGGGTGCTTTGTTGAAATATTATGTTATTTCGAACGCGTCCTCCGAACACGCAATTAACTTGGCCGACTTACTCGAGTATGTTTTATTATGATCTGTACATCGTTATGTAATCGATTTTAATTTTGTACGTGCATGGAATCTTCACGCTCTATGGGAGATAGGCAGGGACTCTGGCTGGGCTGCCGACAAAAATAGTCTGCCCTGATTTTTTTTAAACGTTGCCCCACACTACTATTTCTCCTGTGTCGTGGGTGCGTTTACAGACAGAAATTCCACAAACAATACACCCAGACCCGAAACAACTACCTGCAGATCACACAAATATTTGTTCCGTGCGGGAATCGAACCCGCGACCCAGTGCGCAGCAGCCGACTGTATCAGCCACTGCACCAATCGTCGTCAATATTAATATCAATATAAAAATATTGATCTCACAGATACGATTTTTGCTGTCCGTGTTTGTTAATCCGGGCACGATTAAGAATACAAGCATCACTCGGATCGGTCTAGTGCAAGGATCGCGAACCTTTTTTAGATGCAAAAGGTATAGTTGTCAAAATAAAATGCCACGGTTTTGGTTCATAAGGGCCTATCTACCTTTGCATGGAACCCTGGAGGCAAAGCCAAGCGGTATATTAACAGACATTACAATTTCTAAACAGGGTTATAAATACGCATTATTATGTTAATGGACGCAGATATTTTCCTTATACAACACCAACTGTTTAACTCCATTACTAAAATTTATATTGCATCTAATTACACTAAGACACATTAAGCCTTCCATACTCTTATGTAGTTGGAGTAAGGTCCGTTTTTGAGTGTAATAACATGGCTATTTGGTACAAATGCTAGCGATTCGATCCGGGTATTACGGTGGGATTAGAGTCACATGTGTTTAGATTTTGTCAATTTTCGTCGCATATGTGCTATGTGCCGATGTAATAGTGACTCATGGTGTTTTCCGTGAACAGAATTTTGCCTGCGGTGTAGTAATGTGTCTGTAAGCCTCATCTGTGGGAGCACGGATATGATAGGAACTGACTGCTTTAACAAAAACATTACGAAAAGCCTTTTTGGACTTGATTAAGCACGTAAGAACCAGTAATAGGAAGTAATGGTTTATGGTGTTTGACAAAGAAAACGCCACCTTGTTTCTTTCAATGGGTATAAACGAATTAATTATATAATTAACAGGTTTTTTTTAAACCTTGCCCCACTCTAGGATTTCTCCTGTGTCGTGGGTGCGTTTACAGACATGAATTCCACATACAATACACCCAGACCCGGAACAACTATCTGCAGATCATACAAATATTTGTTCCGTGTGGGAATCGAACCCACGACCCGGAGCGCAGCAGTCGACTGTATCAGCCACTGCCGTCAAATTTAGAATCTATATTTCCATAACGTCAGCCGAAAGACGTCCAACTGTTGAAAAAGGCCTCCCCCGTAGATTTCCACAACTGTGTCGTCATTTTGGGGGGAACTTGCCAGTACTCACCGCTTGGCAGGCGGGTTGGTGAGCGCAGTATGGCTACTGTTCCGCAGAAGAAATGCTGCTGCCCAACCCTTTGGTTTGGTTTAGCGCCCCTAAGTCGCCTTTTGCCACATCCACGGGAGGAGATGGAGTGATGCTATATTCTTAATCCGATCACCACACAGATAATTTATATTTCACCAAATTTTAATTGTACCTATTAATTTTATTAACATATGATTTTTAGTGAGATAAAGCAAAAGTTTAATGAATTCATGAGTCAAACACGAAACTAGATTTGCCGTCCGCTATGGCGTATCTCACAATAAAATGACTGACAGTACGTGGAACTTGGCTGCATTTTTACAACTTCACAATACCGCACATATCAAGTTGCGTAGTCGTAGGATTTCGGTTCGTACGTATTATTTCGGATGAGATTGTTTGTTTAATTTTTTACTACATTTGCAAACGTACCGCCCGGTTATATTGCAAAACAAATTGTAAAATGAAACTTGGCCATATAATCAATATCAGCTTCTAAATGTACCACTGCTGGGCAAAGGCCTCTTCTTAAACAGTGCAGGGGTGCAATTCTTTAAGCTCAAACATCCATACATCCTTAAATACACAATCGAAATAACGGTGTAAAACCAATTTAGGTAATCGCTAAGACATGATTGAAGCTATTCAAGGACACGTTGCAGAAGGTAAGCCATGAGGACCAGTCTTAGCGAATACCAAATCGGGTTATCACCATTATTACAATTCTGTGTTCAAGGATGTATGGATGTTTGAGCTTAGAGAATTGCACCCCAGAAACACGTGCTTGCGCGTGTTGGCGATTTCAAACCAATATAAATCACCGTGTGGTGCCGGCTACGAATAGCACCAACCCACATCATCCCTTGGGTGTCGTAAAAGGCGAAAGAGATTAGCCGGGAGATGGGCCGTCCTTCGAGTACATTAACAACTCAATTGCGATCGCCAGCCCTCAATGGGCACCCAACATAACCAAACGGCACCCTGATTAGCTAAATACAACGACGGCAGCTGTCGCGCAGTCAAGGTTCCACCGGTGGCAAATCGCCTGAAATTCAAAGGCGAGGGTGCAATTTTTAGTTCATTGATCGTCCGACAGAATGTGCGTCAGAGATCGGCAAATATGTAATACCAAAATGATGTTCAACAGCGGCGTCTGCGCGATTTACGCCTGTTGTAAACCGTCTGCGACATACGTAATCAACCCACAGGTTGTTGCGGCGATCTTTGGGGTGGCTTGTGCCCAGCAGTGGACTTTATTCGGCTGAAATAATAGATCACGGTTTTTATTTTTAGGATTCTTAGATTAACTTAGAATGTACGTATGACATTGAAAAACTAACATTGATACACGATAGGTTAAACTACGACCCTCCGGAGTTATATAATACCTAGTCAACTATTTTGCGGTACATGCTAAAGTAATACATAGTCAGTCCTTTATGGCCCCACTGCTGGGAACAGGCCTTTTCCCACGATGTGAAAGTTTAGACCTTAATCTACCAGGCTGGCCTATTGCAGGTTGGCGGACTGCACGCACCATTGAGAACATTTTGGAGTCCTCTCAGGTGTGCAGGTTTCCTCGCGACGTTTCCCTTCACCGTTAACGCAAGTGATAATAAAATTCAAATCCAAAAAGTCATGAGGTGCTGGCCGGGATCGAACTCAGATTCTCCTGTATAATAAGGCAAGCGTTCAACCCGATCATTCAACGTTCAAGTTTTCATATAGCGTTAAACACTACTTTAGCGTTCATAGCTAATAGCCTAGTGGCTATCACCTATGAAATGAAAACTCAGTGCTGAAAGAGAGTTCCGCGTCCCGCGGGCCCGCCTGGCACTTGTTTTTGAGTGCCATCGCAAAAATGTATACCTCTACTTCAACGCTATTTGTGGTGGTGACCGGATTAAGAATATAACACCACTCCATTTCGTCTCGGGGATGTCGTACAAGGCGACTAACGGCCGTATACTGAAACGCCAGTTATTATTAAGTCCCGCTTTAACTATTCGAGAAACCTGTTTTCGATAGGAAACCGGGCGGCTCAAAAGGTCGAAGTGGGAACTTAATATCAATTGGCGTTTCAGTATTCGGCCGTAAGGGTCTCTAAGCCAGAGAAATGGTGATCAGCGTCCTTTCTGTGGAACAGAAGCCATACTACACTCACCAACCCGCCTGCCAAGCATGATTTGACATTTAAAAAACTTTGCTTTTTTATTTGATTTGCTTGCGTCTTTTTTGTTTTTTTTTTTACTCAAATTATAGATTTCATTTTTTATGTGAGATAGATAGAGCAAAATTAAAACAACAATTTGAAACACCTTTAAATTCATGACTTTAAAATTCGAATTCGTTATTAACACACATCTAGTGTATTCTTTACTGTAAATAAATAATGTGTTGTTAGTTTTATTAACTAATAATCTTGCTTGCCGGACCAGGTCATAGTTATGTCAAATTATTATATATTGCCATCGATTTTTGGTATCTACGTCTGCAAGATTTTAATTTAATCGGACATTACATCACAACACACACACACACACACAACACATACACAATCACATTTAATGGGTGAAAATGGAATTGCAAGATTTCAATACATTCATATAGAGTTACATGCATACATAATACAGGCCAAGCTAATATAAAGCGTGCAATTGACAATTGAATTTGGCAATTGAAATCACAGTTAGTGGTAAGTTTCTTCAACTCTGCGGCGTACTGCGCTACAGTTTCATCAACTTTTTGCATTCTTGTTATGAATTTATGTTGTAGCGCCCATTTGCTAGGTTTTGGGTCTAAGTAGTCGTTAAGTATTTCAGTGATATCAGCAAATGACATATTCATTGGTTCTTCCGGTGAGGATAAATCGCAAAGTTTTTCATGGAGCTCTGGTGATAATGTTGACAGTAAGATATTTGATTTCATGTGTGCATCTGATATATCGTTCAATCGAAAGTATACTTCCAGTCTTTTTTTGAAATTGTTGAAAGTTTCTGATTGTTGTAAGGGTTGAAATTGTATCTCCGGTGTATTTTTATGCCTGGATTCACTTTGTCTTATGTGTTGTTGTTGTTGCTGGTTCTGTTGTTGACCTCCATTCTGTGTCTGTTTAGTTAAAAGTTTAATTTTTATCGTTGTATGAAGTTCTTCGAACTCGTACCTGTATTCTTGTTCTTGATCATAAGCATATTTAAATAAATGATTTTACGAATTAGCAAGACTTGTTAGTACATATTACATACAGAAACCCAATACAGGTAGCCGTTCAGTCTTGCGCGACTTGCAAGCGATAATTAAAATAGATATAAAATAGAATATTCGATGCTTCCCGCCAATATCCGATGCGGCCAGAAGCGCCGCCATTTTGTTCTGACGCGTTATGTTAGTTCTGTATTACCATTTCAACTGACATTGTAACAGACAGATCTTATGATCCTCAGATATTCTTATCCTTTTACGTATAATTATGGTTATTGATGCCTGTTTGTACTCGTATCACGAAAACGTCTCGTGAAGGTTGTTTATACGTCTTCCGCTGGATCATGCTTAGTATTAACTAGATATTTATATCCCGATCGAAGTTATTTATATCACCAAGCAAACATTGACTAATATACTATTTCATATTCTAGAAAAATCACTCAATCATATCTAATATTCTCTTATATTTTGTTTCAGGTTCGTACCTACAGGTTTCCCAGTCTATTCAAGTTACATTGAATTGCCAAGGGCACTACATAAACAAGTAAACAGAATGAATTGTTTAGTCTATATAGAAAAAGGACACAATAAGGGCAAGTAAGTGGACCACTGTAAATTATTACTATAGTTTTCACTGGGCAAATTAGCGAAATATACAAATCTGAGCAAAGCCTTATAAAAATCGATTTGAAAGTATTCTTTACATATTTCGTATAACTTCATCCATAATCGGCATAATCCGGTGTGATCCGGTTAAGTGCGCCGACATATAAATCAGGGTAAATTTTCGGTGATGGCGACACTGATTGGAGGTCTAGTTAAGTAGGGGCTGTAATGTGAATTCTCTTGTTATTTTCGTTCAAAAGGGTAATGTGTGTTATTACTATTTCTAAGGGGTAAATTACTGTATTGAATGGTATCAATCAACACGTGTTTAAATTTGAAACATTTTTAGTAAGGCATTGTGATATAATGAGATTGGTGTGATTGCTCTGTACTTTAAAAAAAAAAAGTATTATAAATAAAACACTTTTAAACGGATTACATCACGTATACTATAGTACATCTATAAAATCCGTTTAAAAGTGTTTTATTATAATGTGTAATAATCACAAAAACCTAAGACATTACTACAAATATGTTAACTCTATTACTCGGGAAATTAGAAATTTTGTGGTTCATGCTTCGCGCCTCATTAGAACATATTCATCATTATGTCAGTTATTGATACGTCCACTGCTGAACAAAGGCCTCCCCTATAGATTTCCACAATTGTGTCTTCATTTTAGGGGGTATTTGCATTGGCAAATAGTCCGCCAACCGCCACCCGCCTGCCAAGCATGGTGAGTATTGAGTCGCCTTGTACGACATCCAACGAGAGGAGATGGCTATATTCTTAATCTGGAAAGCACATGGCAACATATTCAGTGATGTATAAAAAACGTCGAAAAATTGCAAGAAATCTACAAAATTGTGTGTTCGACGGGTTGTATATCAAACTCCAAATCATCATCATCAGCCTATATCGGTCCACTACTGGACATAGGCCTCTCCTAGCGTGCAACACCCTCCAAATCATCGAATATCATTTGATCAACAACTGTTCATCGAATGTCCAAATAATCGAACGTTCATTTTATCGATAATTTTACGAATCGAAAACTCAATAAATCGTAGAGACGTTACATTGACTTTTCAATGTATCGAATGTGAAATTTGAATTTGAATGTGGCGTAGGACTCCGACTTGGAACAACTGCAGCGGTCGGTATGTTTTTCGTAAAACAGTAAATCAAACGCTATGATAGTTTTGTTGTTGTTTAAAAATACCATTTCTACTTATTGTACTCGTTAATTGGCGATCCTGAATACTCCCAGTAGACAAGCACTTATTGCAATAAATAATATGTAATAAAAAAGAATGTGATATCTTGTTGTTCGATTTAAAATCACACGGTATCACATGACCAACAATTTCCCAGATTACATCGCTGCTAATCTCAAGATATAAATATGACCAGCCATCTGCGACAAACATTAATAACCTGAA
This sequence comes from Diloba caeruleocephala, assembly GCA_947459985.1. Classification (NCBI taxonomy): domain Eukaryota; kingdom Metazoa; phylum Arthropoda; class Insecta; order Lepidoptera; family Noctuidae; genus Diloba; species Diloba caeruleocephala. The sequence continues at coordinate 10,126,478 of OX381629.1, forward strand.
CCAGTGATCGAGGGGAGCAGCGATTCCGCCTTTATAATTAAGGAAATTTGAAAACCGACATCAAAACGGGGTTGAAACGGGGTTACTATCTGATATGGTGGGGGGGTGAAAGAGAGGTGGAAGGGGGCTATTCATTAATCAAGCAAGTGACAGATCTCTTGCCATGTGTTCTTGGTAGATTATGTCTCGTTATTTCTACTCGTTTGGTCACAGTATTGTTTTGATTGTGTGTGTTGAGTAAAGAATATTGAGACAGAACTGTCGCACAATATTGTAAATAATCAGCGTGGTAAGGTATATCTCAATATAAGTCTGATTAATTATAGGAAGCCTATATCTAATTAATTACGTTGACTCGTCGACCCAGTGTCTTCCTTACCTTCAATACGAGATTCTGCCATTGAGCCAGATCATTCGCGATTTCTTGCCAGTCGCTGGCTTGAAGCCCACGAAGGTCCACTACAACCATGTCACTCCAGTAATATCTGGGACTACCGACTGGACATTGATCTTCTGGTCAGCCTTAGATAGACTTTCTTTTCACCACCATCTTCTTCCATTCTCTTGACGTTGGCGATTTTCGCTACTCCGCTGGCTCACAAACTGCTTCGTTTTCTAGTTATTTCTGAAAGTCGTCAAAGCTTAGGTGGTTATTGTAACTCTGTCCACATCGTTACTTTGTCTATAATGATGGACATGATTTATTTGTGAAAGAGCCAGCGTTGCCAGATCATCATCATTTCAGCCAAATAAAGTCCACTGCTGGACACAGCCTCCTCCACTAATCGCAACGGCCAGTCTGGGTGTGTTGTGTGCTCTCGGGGGTTGGCGATCGCAGTTGAGCTGTTGATCGCAGCCCGTCTCGGGCTATTCTCCCCCGATACCGACACTAAACACCGTACATACGGTGTTCGCGGAAGCATGCGACCACTACGTGCGCCATCATCTTTGTTGTCGCTCGATGGACGTCCAGAGTTCCCACATGACTCCAAAGGCTCATCAGCTCCTTCGACTATAAGATCTACCACCTATCAAAGAAAAAGGGAGCGTAAAATAAGTCAGATGTATAGGCCAAGGTCGTTGGGGTCGCCGATAAACCGATGAGCCTAAACAAACACAGCATACTAATTGAATCAAACGTAGCAAAGTCTGGGGTATTATAATTATTCGGTGTGAAGGTACCTTTTCGTGGTCGACCTTCGAAAACTCCGAGTTAGGAGTTCGTAAGACTTATATAACTAAGGACCGAAGGTTTGATAGGCGCATATATCGAGAAGGAACGATCTACAAATACGAAATTTTCCAGCAGAGCTGTATAAAGTAAAAAAGTACGATAAAAACGACATCTTAACGGACAATGTTGACGTAATTATCTGCGTAAATTGATTAAAATAAATATTATTACCAATTTAGGGTTATTTTAAGTACTTTTATATAATAAAACAACATTCTGATCCTTAGTTGTTCATAGGGCGTGTCGTATATCGACTGATTCAGAATGTGATGTCTTTTCACCGTCTGACATAAAAAATGTCCAGACGAATAATTATATTGTACATACTAATTACAGTTATGTATGATCCTTGAAGGCACAGAACAGAAAACTAAAGTTTAAAAATTCTTTGTGGGCGGGTCCGGCGTGCCACTGTTTTGAGCGGAAGCTCATAAGATAACCAAACAAATGTTGTATTAGTCACTTGCGGGATTTAACGTTGTGTGTAGTATAGCAACGCTAAAAATAATTACTCTTCACCGCAAAAAAAAAAAATTTTAAGTGAAAACTTCTTTTCACGTTACGCATATTTTTAGATGAGATTAAATATCTGGACTCGCGACACCGTTACGAGACGCAGCTATAGTATGTGCATATATGATTCTAAAATCTACCATTAATTGAATTTTTGAATAGAGAATTTGATTTTACTATGTCCAATCAACGCAATATTAGCACAACAAGATATAAAAGTACAATTGTTGCGGTATTCACGAGATATTTAAATAACTTCGAATCAAAATTGTTTATTTCCTATTTTAGTTACCTATGGTTTCTATTTTAGATTGTAATAATTTTAATGATAATGATGATGATACAAGAGTTTTTCGTAATTGTTAACGATGATTCATAAAAGAATATTAAGTGTATTTTAAAGTTTCTAATGAGTAATAAAATACAATTCATAAATAAAATGCAACTCATAACCCAAAAACCCTAGTACCCCCATCTAAAAAATGTCTAACGCGCCAAAATAAGTTTTTACTTCTGTCGGCACTCCCGGAGTGCAGCACTGTGCAACCCGTTTTTTTTTTATAAATAAGAGATATTTACGAAAAATCTGCATAAATGAATACAAAATACAAAAACTATTGCAAAAAAATGGCTTTAAAAGTGATAGCTAAGCAAATTGAAATTCAAGAATATACATTACTGACAATGTTCTTTGCGGTCGAAGCTACAACAATGTTGAGAAGGCAATGAACGGTGCTGCGAACGAGAGCGTAGTGGTTTTTGCGCCGTGATTCTCGTAGTAGACATGCGTAGCTGCTAGTGAGTACTTTGACACCTAAACCAATTATTTACTTCGTTCATCGATGGAAAGACTGTGTGCGTGTAACCTTTACCCGCGGTTGAATAAAACTTATTTGGTTTTGTGGCAGTTATTAGGATTTAATAAAATAATAGCTAGCTAGACCAATTGATGATGCAAATGGAAGTACTGGTGCACTACCACATACGTTGCGTTCACTTACAACCGATAATTGTAGTGATAATGACAGGTCAGCTTTCAATGAATTTTTGTGCATAAGTCGTGTCTTGATATTTGTATACAGCGCGTCTGTAGTAATGGGATGTAATGGGATAGGTAGCGGGAGTAGCTAGGCGACAACGATTACCAAACAAATGGTGCCCGATGGCCCTTCTTAACTTTAGTTTTATGTTCTGTGCTTGAAAGTTTAATTGGAGTTTTTAGTAGGGGCAAACCACTAGCTAACGATGCTGCTTTTCAGGTGTACCAAGCAGTGTGTTTTCTTTTAAACGGTCATAGATCGTCAGACATAAATGTTACATTTTATTTATTTATCTATCACAACTATCGTTTCAGGATATTCCCAATGCGGTAGTGTGGTCCTTAATTTTGAAAAACATGACACATATAATGTAATTTTTGTGAATTCATTCAGAGAGCAGGAAAACAAATCAATTCTCTCAGCAACGTCATTTAGTGTGTGCATCTTCGAACATCCAGACCCGGGACAGCTATCAAGCAATACAAATATTTTCCAGTTCGGGAGATCAAGGACTCGCATAGAAAGCCAAACTAGTATATATATATATTGATAATATCTCTTCACAGTTACGCCATCTTGTTTGCAATATAGCAGCCATAATGCTACTCGGGACAGCATTCGGAATACTCGTTCTGCTTTGCAATGTGACTGTTTGACATGAAGATTGTGGTAATTTATAATTAGTATTATCTGGCAGCCCTGAAAAGCGATGGCAAATTGATCAAGTTTACCTGTCACATAATGCACCCTAATTAGGTATGTCTAACTTTTAATGAGAAGTCAAACTAGTGTTAATACATAAACTACATTTAGCGTAAAGTTTGTGGATTAACCTCACCATACGATGTAGGAATCAGCTGCTAAACCGTGTGGTGCCGGCTACGAATATTACCAATCCGTCCATCCCGTGGGTGTCGTAAAAGGCGACTATGAGATAAGCTGCAGGATGGGCAGCAGCGCCCTTCGAATACATTAACAACTTAAATACGATCGCCAACGCCTGGTGCATATGGCAAAACTCCTCAATGAGCACACAACATATAGGTCGTTGTAATGATCTTTGGGGTAGCCTGTGTCTAGCAGTGGACTTTATTCGGCCGTAATGATGAATCAGTTGATTTTCGTTTCCCGATTTCATAGTTGGTCCACAGTAAAAGTTGTTCACAATGATGCCACAATGACCCGCTTTCAGATGTATATATACCCTTTCCGTCACACACTATATACCTGTTTCGGAAGACAGAAATAACAATATTATGTTAATTACGTAAAGACTTGATAAAGATAAGGGAGTCATAAAATTTTATAGGATCATAATTTAGGCTCTATTTTAGAACAGTAATTAGTAAAGTTAGTATTAAAACTAACTTAGAACTTCGGTATGAATTATGCTGGAAACGTCTTTGGCAAAGACGCAAAGTTCATTCGGTTCAAATGTATGAAAAATATGAGTATTTCGTTAGAAACATGCGAATGTTTGATATGTTTATTTTCGTGTTTTTGCATATGAATACGTTATTGAGAGTTTGTTGGTGGAATGCTAATAATTTTGCGGTTAAAATTATGTGCAAAATCCACCAATATTTGTATGTTAGAGTATGCAATGTTGTGTGGTGCCGGCTAAAAGTAACACTACCCCATCTCATCCCGTAGGTGTCGTAAAAGGCGACTATGGGATTAGTCTGAGGATGGGCAGCAGCATCCTTCGAGTATTGACGGCACGGATGGTGCAGTAGCTGATACAGTCGGCTGCTACGCACCGGGTCGTGGGTTCGATTCCCGCACGGAACAAATATTTGTACGATCTGCAGGTAGTTGTTCCGGGTCTGGGTGTATTGTGTGTGGAATTTGTGTTGTAACGGGAGAAACAGGAGAAATACTAATGGGGGCTATATTAAAAAAAAAAAACATTAATTACAACTCAACTACGATCGTCTAACCGCCAGCCTAAACGCGATTATGGCAAAAATAAACTTCCCAAACAGCACACAACACAAACCCAGACCCAGACAGACTGTTGAACATGAGCGAGCCTCCCAATGATCACTGAAAAAAGTGGCCATAGGGAAATTGCTATAATCACCACGCTTGGCAGGCGGGTTGGTCATCGCAGGTTATTGTTATTAGATCACGGGAGGATGCTGCTTGCTGCCCATGCTTTTAATATCAACCATTCTTTGCTGTAATCCACACGGAACGGTAGTCTATGGTAGTTACAGCCTTCATAAATCAGGGGGCCAATTCTCGTGATTTAAAATAGTTACAATATGGTCCTAAACTACCAAAATACGTCAAACGTGATCTTACACTGTGATGAGATCGAAAGTTGATCGAAGGCAAAATGGTATTCTGCTAACATTTTAAACTGACACAGGTACTAAAATTATCAATAAATAAACGCTAAAATTGAGATTGAAATGAGACTAGATTGAGATCATACTAAGACCCGACTAAAATTTAAGAGGAGCAGAACACCAATATTTTGACAATTCATAATTTAATCTCAATTCGGTCCACTTCCAGTCATACTTAAAATTAATTACGAGAATAGGCCCTCAGATTTGGTTACAATCTGCCAACTAGAACACTTATTTAATGTACTAATGAAAGCCCGGTCATTGGATCGTGGAGAAGGGAGGCATAAAACGTCCATTAACACTCAAATGCATTTATATTCACGACTAATTATAGGGGGTGAGTGCACGCCATAGATTTAGGGGAAACTGTGATGGCTCCTTTTGTTATGGTGCTACCTAACGACTTTGTGTTTGTAAGTACACGACAGGAAGTGGAGTACCTGGTTAGATATTCAAAAGGTGTAGATATGGTACATTTAGTTTTAATGATGGCTGATAGACTTAGAGTAATTATCAGAGATCGGAATAAAGGTTTATTTATTTTCATTGCGCTAGTCGTCTTGAGGCATTCGTCATTTAGTCCCTTACACCTTAATTTTTTTCTAGCTACATTACCCTTCGAACTGGAATACAGAAATGTTTAAACACTACTGCTTAGCAGCAAAACATCTGGCACTGCGGTAATTTCCTACCTAGATAGACAATAGCAATAAGAGACCTTTTTTATTTATTTATCCCGGTGGAAATACATAATATACTACCTCCGCCCCGGGGTAGGGCGCAGGGGCATGCTGAACTTCTACCGGCTAAAACCACCAGAGTGGTTATGTTCGGTACCGAAGGGTGCTCCAGGACATCGAAAATACTCGCATGTAGCGGCCATTGCTGCCATGCCCTTAGGCACATCCCAGAGGGGTTGACTGTAGAGCGCTTACATGCTCTAGCGAAGGGGAGGTACAGAGACCGCCCCCTCCCCAGGCACAGCCCGGTGGGAATTGTGAAGGATCCCTCGAAGCCTCGGTTTGCGCTGTGTTGCGTACATTGACGTGTGCGCAATGTGTTCCCGTGGGTCACCCGGTAAGAGCACGTAGATTCCCCAATCTCCGGTGCTCGCTCTCAGTCTCATCCGCTCAAAATCGGGTGCGGCCGTGACCCCGAGGCCCTCCACCATTAGTAGCAACGGCAGTGGGCTCACGGCAGTGGTGTTAGATATGGGCGCCGGGGTGGTTATACCCTGAAGCCATGCACTCACCCTCCATTAAGAGACCTACCACCATAGATCATTCATCCGCATCAAATATTTTGATAATATTTAATTAGGTATTCTAATTTTAGCTGCGGCGGCTAGCTCGGCGGCGCGCACTTGTAAAGTGGCGTCATCGCCTGCGGATGCAGTTTGCAACCAAGCGCGTCGTCGAGGCCGTCCTGCCGCTCTTTGGAGCCTGGCTCCAAAGGAGCGAGCGCGTCACCTACCGCCTGACGCAGGTGCTCACCTGGCACGGTTGTTTCGGCGCGTACCTGCACAGGATAGGACGCGAGGCCACGGCACAATGCCACCATTGTGATAGCGACCAGGACACCGCACAGCACACGCTCGAGGCGTGCCCTGCGTGGGCCGCCGAGCGGCGGATCCTGGTCGATCTGATCGGGCAAGACCTCTCTCTGCCAGCAGTAGTGTCGGCTATGTTGGCAGAGCATGAAAATTGGAATGCAGTGGTCTCCTTCTGTGAGAGCGTCATGCTCCAGAAGGAGACCGCAGAGCGGGATCGGGAGAGGGCCGATCCCGCTCGAAGAAGAAGGAGACGGCGTCGGGGTAACAACCGCCCTGGCGCCTAATTCCGATACGCCTGAAAACCCCTGCCGTTGCTATAAGGTGGGGGACCTCTGGGTTCGCGGGTGCGTAGATTGGGGAATCTGCGTGCCCACACCAAGCGACCCAAGAGAAGACGGTAGCACGCATGTGGTCACGCGCTGCCGTGGGACGCTTTGGGGGATCCTTTACAATCCCCCTGGGGGGGTGACCGCTTTACAGTCACCCTCTCCGAGATGTGCCGATAGGCGTGGCACCAGTGGGTGGCTCTAGTGTGATCATACGAGGACCTGGAGCCTCCCTTAGGTGCCGAAGATGACCGCCCCAGTGGTTTTAGCCGGTAGGAGTCCGGCATACCCCTTCGTCCTTCCCCGGGGCGAAGGAAGTTCATGATGAATTTCCACCGGGCACCAATAAAAAAAAAAAAAAAAAAAAAAAAAAAGGTGTTCTAATTTTATTTATAACTAGCTGGGACCCGCGGTTTCACCCGCCGTTTAATTTAAAAGAAATTGGATTATTTATATATAAATTAAGAGTACTTCGGCATAGACACTTGACATAGAGTATGTAAGTATATATGTTGGATTTCATGGGTTTTAATGTAGTTGTGCGGAGCCCTAAATATTTTTCTAAAATAAAAGTAACCTAAGTTATTCCTTATAACATCAGCTATCTGCGAGTAAAAGTCCAGTAGAAATCGGTTCAGCCGTTTCGGAGATTAGCTGGAACAAACAGACAGACAGACAAAAAAATTAAAAATAGTATTAGTTGTAGGTACCGTATATCCTTTCATATGCATTAAGTAAAAAGCTGTTATTTCGACATTACAAACAGAATTTGTTCTATACAAATAAATAAAATTATTAAGATTACCGATGAAGCAATATTGGAAATTGCTCAGACGTAATTTTTTTGTACAATAAAAGCTATTGATTACTCCGGAGTTACCCCAAACAATAATGCCTGATTAAATTAGTCCTATACTAATAGAAAGCGACTATAAAGTCAACCCAACCCTCTCACTTTAATCTAACTAACTGAGTAATGATGATGTGTTGTGTAGACTGGGAGCTAGTTTAGCCAAAACACTTAGACTAGTTTTGAAAATCTTTTAGCTGCTAAATTAATATTGACACAGGGTATACAGGCTGTAAATGATAATGTACCGAATACTTTGAAAAGAGGTTATACGTAGGCCTATAATAAAATTAGGTAAGCCATGTATTTCGGAAATAGGTTACAGTTTTTGTAATTTTTGAGCACGCAGTGTATCGTAAACAACGAGATAAAAACGCTACGTGATTATTGTACTATGATATGATATTCTTATGCTACTGCGAGCGATGACCTCATCCGTGAACTGTAGCGAACCGATAGCCGTTCAGTTTTTACTTACATTGAAGTCTAATGTGAAAATAAATATTTTATTTTAGGTTTATTGAGAATAATATAAACGTTAGGATGGACGCAAACAATTTATACTGAAATCATTTAAATAAATGTAAAAAAACGCTGATAAAAATTGCAACACTAAGGTTCCAGAATCAGGTACTGAAAACATGATATCAGTGTTCGTTACGATGTCACTTAGACACGTTATAAGGTTGGTGTGGTCCAACGCCTAGCAAACTCTGCAACCCTTTTTTATTGATGTCCAGTGGTAATTTTACATTAACTTCCTTCACCCCGGGGCAGGGCGAAGGGGTATGCCAGACTCCTACCGGCTAAAACCTCTGGAGCGTACCAGGTCCTCATAAGATCACACTAGAGCCGCCCATAGGTGCCATACCTTTAGGTGCCTAAAGGATCTCGGAGGGGATGACTGTAAAGCGGTCACCCTTTCTAGCGGAGGGCACGCGGCTGTAAAACGGCCGCCCCCAGGCACTTCTCGGGGAGGATTGTTAAGGACCCCCCCAAGTCGCGATGTGCACACGGTGGCACGTGACCACGTGCTCGCCACCGTCTTCCCGCAGGTCGCTTGGTATGAGAGCGCAGACTAACTCTGCAACCCTAGCGATGGGTAAGTAGTGGGAACACCGTGGGGTTAGTCCGCCATGCCTCTCTGCCCTTCACCAGGGCTGTGGAAGTCAATTAGAATGTCATCACGACATTCTTTGCTATTTTTAATGAACAAATTTTTCCTTAATACCAAAATATTTTGTCACCATTTTATGGAATCATTTAAATAATATGGAACTCAGTAATAAAATGATTAATAATAGCAAAAATAGTCGCGAAAATCTAGGACATTAGCATGATATGGATTAAGAATACCTACAGCACCTCTCACGCTCTTTTCGCGTGGATGTCGTAAAAGGCGACTAAGAGATTCTTAAGCAGAAGGATGGGCAGCAGCATCCCTTCTGGGAACTAGCCATACTCACAAATAGCTCACGAACACGCCTGCCAAGTGTGGTGAGTACTGCAAATTCCCCCCAAGATGACGACACGGCATGTAGCGTAAATGTGGAGAGGCTTTTGTTCGGCAGTCGGCGTCCTTTGGCCGATATGAAGATGATGATGATGTCGCCTAAAAATAAAATTCACCGTTTTTAACCTTAAATATATATAATAATAATAATTATAACATTAATTTCAAGTTTTATAGACTCATAACAAATTCATATAACACACAGTGACATTTAAAAAAAAAACGTAAAATTTGTCCTCAGAAATAAACATTACAAGCTTGATTTGTTCCTTCATTCCCGCCGTACAACGTGTAGCCTACAACAGTGGGTAGGTAATGTAAGAACAATCAAGCCTTTCAGCAAGCGCGGCCAGCATGCTGTTGGTGCTCCCCCGCACTCGCCGCACCAGCGAAGTGCCCCTCTTTCGCATTGTTGTGTAGAAGCAATGTACGCCCGATTCTGCGAACATTGTCGATGCGCTGCAATAGCGGGGGAGCCCCAACATTATCCTGAACGTGTTGTTAAACTGGACACGAAGTGTGTGACACAATACGTAAAAATATAAATATTTTTAATGTATTTTTACGACCAACTTAAAGAGAAATTCAGACCAGGCTAGATAATAAAAAAAAGCTAATCCGTAATCTCAATCAGCGCACGATTCGTGAAGATAAAGCAACCATAAAGTAAAACGCTACCAAAACAAAACATTGCTCCCTCCAGCAACACCGCATTAAAGAAAGCTTTTATTTAAAGCGTTCGCAAATCACCACTTCCGCGTTATCTTTGTATCAAATCACCGAATTAAAGAACAATAGGGCACATTAAACCGACCGCGAGGAGAGCGTTTGGTAATAATGCGTTTGCACTAATCGCGGGAGGCATTTTTGTGATTGATTGACTTGCGAGTGTGATGATACTTTTTGGAGGAATTTATTGCTTATAACAGTCCTTTGAAGGATCGCGTGATCGCGAAATTTTGGAATAACAAACTATAGTTAACCGATTCCGAATATGTTTATTAAAACTGATATCTCGAAAAATGCCCGCAATAACAATAGCCTGTCAGTCCTCGATATCTGCGCTCCTTGTCAATTATACCGAGTAATGTAATCGTATTTATTTTTTGTTTGTACATGTTCTGTTGTGTGCTATATTTTTATCAATTATTTGAACAATATAATTTCACCATTTTCAATTTTAATTTTCCATTAAACTAGATGTGGCCAGGGATAATGCCGTCTCACTTTCCAAATAAAATCTTGTCACCAGATCGTAGTAGTAATTTATATTCACAAATTTCCTGAAAGTCCGTAAGATCTCAGAAGACACGTGTATTAATTGCTTCATGTCAAAACTTTGTCCTTCCAAAGTCTTTCCTCTAATATTCCAAAATAAAATGTTGTCACCAGATCGTAGACAATTTTATCGTGTTAAAGGGAATTTATATTCAGAAATTTCCTGAAAGTCCGTAAGACCAATATTCGAATACACTTCCACGAATCCGATGAGACACGTGTATCAATTACTTTATGTCAAACTTTGTCCTTCCAAAGTCTTTTCTAAATCTTTTTCGTGGGCGGTAGACTACCGACTTATGTATTTCGAGTTATAGCGACTTTATATTATATCCAATAACTTACATAGCCTAAGGGTCTCCTAAATTGGATCGAAATAGGGATGATATGTGATACAAAACGCCTTCAGTTGTCCATGTTCTGCTTAGATTTTGGTGACGCCCTCAGTGTAAATGAGGCGCGGTAGAACTTTCATCACAAATACTGACCGTTTTGAAATACTTCATATCGCTGGAACTGTATATTTGAAGGTATGTACGAAACTAACTGACGACATATCATGCAAGGGCGGAATTGGGGCGAAGCTACCCAAACTATCAGATGCAGTTGACCTTAGACCAAGTAGCAACAATGATATCTAAAAAACTGCAATTGAGAACCAAGCCTCCCCCCCCCCCTGATTAAAATTCTGGATCCACCCCTGATATCATGTCACTCGCCTGCTAGTGAGTGTCACACCCGCCCATAACTATTGTTATGCTACCCAGAACTAGTGTGGCACCACACTGCGCTCGTCACTTAGAGATATTAGCTACAGTGGCTATCAAACTGGAACAAAGTAATGTCTAAAGTTTTAACACTACAGCTTGGCGGCGAATATCTAGCACTGTGGTGTTACCTACCTTTTTTTATTGATCCGGTGGAAATACTTCATGTACTTCCTTCGCCCCGGAAAGGGCGAAGGGGCATGCCGGACTCCTACCGGCTAAAACCACCGGAGTGATCATCTTCGGCACCGAAGGGAGGCTCCAGGAGCTCGAAAGATCTCCATCTAGAGCCACCCATTGGTGCCACGCCTTTAGGCACATCTCGGAGGGGATGACTGTAAAGTGGTCATCCCCTCTAGTGGAGGGAAGGCGACTGTAAAGAGGCCCCCCCCAGGCATCTCTCGAGGGGATTGTAAAAGATTCCCCCGGGGCCTCACAATGCGAATAAGAGGCCTACCATCAGTAAATAAACTATACGATTACAAATCTAATCAGCAGTTGTTCCTCCAGCTTAAAAGAGACACCTATTATTCATCAGCTTCATAGTCAACCAGAATCATAGCACAGAATTTGAAACTCCCATAATTTTCCTGTCTTTGCACCTCATACCTGAGATAATTCTGAAACAAAAGCCACGAAAGAATAACTTTTTCTATTACCAAACACACTTGGTGCAAAGCTGCTGCGATAAACACCATCGGTCGGGATCTCATACATATTAATATATTCTGCGACGCTGAATGCCTCTCAGAGGCCCTTCGGAGGAGTCTCCTGTTTATTTAACCGACTCAATGCAGCACCAGAGAATTATTGTTTTAATAATTGCGAGCAATTTCTTTTAGAACCTCCCTAGAGTCAATGCTGGACATTTGTGGTTGTTAGTAAGTAAAACGTTATTAGAACGGCGGTTATAATTGATTATATCGCTAAGAAACAAGCTGCTGAGACAGTTATTACGTTTTAGTACGAAATTATATTTAAAGACAAATAAGGAAGGAAACAAAGAATTAATGATCAGACACTGATTACCTGTTGTAATAGTCGATTGTAACGACAATAAGAAAAAACTATAATTTTTCCAAATAACTGCCCATATCTGTCTTCAGAAGCCCTAAAAGTTACTACCTGGCTACTGAGCCTTTCATCCTTATAAGTCCAAATCATAATTCCAAGCACATATGAAGAGATTAACATAATCCGAAATAAACGAATGAACATGTCTGGCAAGTCTTGACACTAAACAATATTCTTGCAAAAAAATGGGAATTAATTTCCTGCAAACCTCTATATTTCCCGCGTCTAAATATAAATAAGAGGCTCGAAGGCTTAGTGGCTGTCGGCAACCGTGTCCTTGCTTCATAATGTCGCTACGTTGTTGACATCGCGGGATCCATTCGCCCGCCATTTTCGTCGCCATTTTGGACTTACCAGAAGCGCGGGAATCTTGCTGTCATGGCGGCAAAAATAATTAGATTCCGTCGGCGCACTTCTTCTCGGATCATTTCTGTATGTTTTGTTAATTATTTATTCTTGAATGTCACGCCGACGAGTCTTAGTGTCCTTTTTTTGTTTTCACGAGGTGAAGCTTTTGTTCCGCTTATTACCGCTTAAAAGCGAGGTGTAGACAGCCGACGTTTCTCTTTAATATTTAATACGAACTTTATCTGCCTTTGTTCCCGTATTTTTCTTTTATTTTGATTTCACTTAATATCGACGTAACATTGCATTCTTTACTTTTAAATTAACTATTCAATACTGGTCCCCTTAAATGTACAAATTGATATTAATTGTGTTAGAAGCCCTAACGGGGTTACCCCATGTGTTTTTCTTAACAATCAAGCGGTTGCACAATCCTTTAGCTGTTAACTAAATGAAAAATGTGCCATACTCGACTTTATTGAGTATAAAATAGTAACGAAATCGAATCTTTTCGAGCAGAAAATTAAGTTACATGGTCGTGTCTCTCACTATTTCTAAATTCAATTTGTGTTCGAAATACAAATTGTGGCAGTTAAATCCCACGCGTCGGCCATATTTGAATTAATTTCGTTTTTAACTAACGCGGGAAAGCTCTTTATAGGGGCGACAACTTGTGAAAAGTGGTTTTATAGTGCATTTGGGGATTTCAGCCATATGAGAGCTGAGATGAGTATTGCTTAGGTAAATTAGGCATAATGACTTTGAGAATATTTTATAAGGGTAATTCAGGGTAATGTGTTTGCATTTTTTATTTATATATATATATATATAAGTTTTTAGTAGCTAAAATATATATACAAACTTAATCGCGGTATTAAAATTTAAAATACTTTTTTTATTACTTTTTATATCTCCCACAGTAATTACCATAAACACAAATTAATCATAACAACAAGAAGTTTCAACACTTAAGCCGTGTTCACACCTACCATTTATCAAACTATATTACCCGGGTAATAGTAATAAATTCCGGTAAATGTGTAACATTCGCCAACTGTTCCTTTTCAAGTGTTAACACGAGTTCCTACGTGCGAAAGTTTGTTGCCATTTTTTCTCTACAGCTATCATCAAACTATAATAATTGGGAAAGTTTGCTCATTATATTTTCGGCTGACGTTTTTTTCGCTCGTGTGTACTGGGGCTGTGTATTTCTAAGTTGTACCTATGATATTATTATTTGGGTATATCTTTCTGGTACTTTTTTGACATCTTTCGGTTACTTTTTTGGCTGTGTTTAATGTCAGTTCCCGTTGTGGTTGTGGTAAAGAATAGATCACCCCTCTCCACACGTGGGTGTCGAAAAAGGTGGTTAAGGGTTGATATCAAGAAGATGCGCAGCAGCATCATCCTTATCGCTGTGACCCCTGTAACCACTCATTGTAGTCATCTTTGCGAAGTCCATGTTCAGCAATATATTGATGACGTTTGGTAAATTGCGTCTATTGCTTACTTTTTATTTATTAAATTAATTAAGCAAACTCATTAATATTATATTCCGTGTGGTGTCCGGATTAAGAATATAGCACCACTCCATCTCCTCCCGTGGATGTCGTAAAAGGCGACCAAGGTAATCTAAACCAGAAGGATGGACAGCAGCGTCCCTTCTGTGAAACGGTAGCCATACTGCGCTCACCAACCCGCCTGCCAAGCGTGGTGAGTATTGGCAAATACCCCCCAAAATTATGACACAGTTGTGAAAATCTATGGGGGAGGCCTTTGTTCAGCAGTGGACGTATAAATGGCCGATATGATGATGATGATTAATATTATTTACTATTCAGTAGTGATAAAGTACAATGTCAAGGGCTCAGCTGGAGCCTTACTACAGTCTTACTTATTTCACATAACAAATGTGTGGGCGTACTCGTTTTGGGCGAAGGGTACGAACAGCCATTAAAGTTCCCAGAACAAGAGACAGTCCAAATAAAGCATTACGTCGGTATCGCATCAGTAATCAGTAGGTTGCCGACATCCATGGGTGCGGTTACCACATGCCATCAGGTAGGCCGTCGCTAGTTGCCGTGCGCGCAACATAGCACAGCGCACAGTGGAACGTCTGGGGACCAGTCCAACAGTGGACTTTATTCGGCCGAAATGATGATGAAATACTACTTAAGTGAGTGGCTGAAATAGTCACCCACTCGGTATTTCTAATCGCCCACTTAGTATTTTCACTTACCGTATTATTATTTCCGAATATACATTTGTTAGGTGCCTAGGGTGGTAAGATTCGTTTCGACAATAATTCCGTAGACTTCCGAAGCACGTGCTTTAGTTATTGCAAACTATGCAGGTGTCATAATGACGATCAATCGCCGTGAACCTATAGTTACATGGCAAACAAGTGTTCATGCCAAAGATTTGGGGAATAATCCCCTTCGAAACAAATTACTCGCCTTACCACAACTCCGTGTCACGTGAAGCTTTCGCAACAATTTTACGGCGTTCACTTTTACAAAGTTTTCTTTACGCTTCTATTTCAAATAATATCTCAACTTAATCAGTCTTGGTCTTACTTTATAAAAAAATATTCAAATTTGCTTCAATTTTTAGTTTTCTCGCTCTTTATGTATTGACATGTGTCAAGTCTAACAAATTACATCAACGCTGACAATGGGAGAAATTCAAGTCTTATTAATACCAAAAGATTAATCTTGCCGACGCCACTATGATAAAAGGGAGACTTTTACCACAGATAGTATAACACACTCCCTTGATTACTTTGACCTAAATGTATTATCTACGGCTCTGCAAATATCACGACATTTTTGGATTGGCATATGTGAGCCGACATTTTGTTAAAGGTCATACTACAATAGTGACTTTGTATGGATATGGAGATTCAGAGTAACGGAAAGGCTGTTTTCGCTAGGATAGCGGGTGTCTCAAATAATTGAGAAGTACTTCAATTTGGAGTGGCGTTACGGTATTCTATATATGTTCACAAAAATAAGTTTCTCTAGCTTTGAAAGTAAAATCGAGATCTCGTAGCTACATTGCTACGGCGTAGCGAAGAAGATAGAGAAATAGTTATTTTTATTGCTTATTCGATTAAGATCTTTTGGCTGCGGTGAAGGATGCGTGATCTTTTTACTTTGTGATTTGAGACTCCTTCATGCTTGAGAACGTTAAGCAGTCGGTCACGATTGACATACAAAACCCGAAATGCAACGGTATGCAACGGTCCAAAAATATGACCGTCCATTTTAGTAATAATTAGGTGGGCCGTATTCAGTAGCGAACGGGTACTGGCTGACGTGTATGTATATCGTAATATACGTAATATATATAGGATATCATCGCTAGCATATAAGTATGCATAATGCGAATGGAAGAATACCAGCAACCCATCTCATCCCGTGGGTGTCGTAAAAGGCAACTATGGGATTGTCCGGAGGATGGGCAGCAGGGTCCTTCGAGTACCTTTCTAACTCAACTGCGATCGCCCACCCGTCTGCCAAGCGTGGCGATTATGGCGAAACCCCCCCAAGGGCCCACAACACAAAATCATACCGGTCGTCGTGGCAATCTTTACCTCCCCGGCTTCAGTCCAGCAGTGGATGTTTTTTGGCTGAAATGATGATGAATGGACTGGTGAACCAACTTCAGTGGTCATTCTTCTATTATGACAGCAAAGTGCGCCTATTCTCAGCCACATCATTAAACGTATATTCTCACAACGACATCACACTTAATTACAGTAACGACATCCCAGTAAAACCAAACAAATATACAACTAATTTCGTACAAAGTAACGATACGGTTTTCAAAGTCTATCCGAGTCGATAATCAAAGATACTTAGTTACCAGTATACTTGATCTCCCGTCTTCCTTACTTGTGAGTATGAATATAGATGTAGAGTGCGAGTTGTTGTTTCTTTACACAAATTATGCTCAAGTAGGTATCAACTAAGAAAATAATCTAAACTGCCAACATGACAAACGAATTACTGATTGCTGTATTTTAGCATTAGTTCATAAGAGGATACTGTTTTCCACCCTCTTGCCGTAAGCTCTCTCTTATTACACTGACGGTAAAGATAACGCCTATTCGTCGACGAGAAACATACGCACTATGTTGTACAAAAACTTTTTTCGGACTTCTCGCAGACATTTCTGGGAAATGGGGCTGCTTAACTGGTCATTTCTGGCGAATCCAAAGGAGGCCTCCAGCCAGGCTTAAAATTAATATTACAAACTAAGCAACTTGCGCTAAGGGCGCCCCCTGCGGGACACGGATCTCAGCTTGGGGCGTTGCTGAGGATAACTAGCTATGATTTTGGGGACAGCTGGATCGGTATTATTTAATTTGTTTTAGGGGACATTTAATCCTACAGGATCGGCATGGGCCGGTGCGAGCAACAGACGGGGGGAAGAAGTACTAACTTGAACGGGATGGTGTCGCGGCTACAGGCCTTCGCGACGTCGGTGAGGCGGACATCCTCGTCGGCGAGGGCGGAAAAGCGTTCGGGTGTTGAGTGAATGAGAGAGCGCGAGTCTCTTCATGTGATCGACCAAAGTGTGCCTCGGGAGGCGTACTCTGCTAATACGGGAAGGTTATTAAACTTTACCACTGAGGCCATCTATAATGCTCGCGCTGTAGGCGCGGCTCATTAGCCTGTTGCACTCACTGATCGGTAAACGATTGGCGAGATTAAGCAGCGGTTGGCGCGGTCAGTCGCTGGATGGGTGACCGCATAGTGGTATTTCAACTGAGCGTCTCCGTGCTTCGGAGGGCACGTTAAATCCTCGGTCCCGGTTGTTGTCATTAGACAGCAGTCGTTAAGCCAAGTCGGAGGCCTTTGGGCGGCTTGAACAACTCTGACTCAAGGGTGGCTATTAACCATACGAAATATAATATATAATAATAATTAGCCTGTTTAATTCATACTCTATGATATGTAGGTAATGAGGTGGGAGGATGAAAGTGTAGTCAGGGATCTAGTTTATTTGGCCTGTTATATTTCTGTGTCGCCTATTGGGGGTTATGGTGCGCGGGATAAGTGATAAGCGCAGGTATTTGAGACTTGAGTTTGTATGTTTTTATAGGTAATCATTTCGAAGCGCATGCTTGTTTAATTAGATATAAAAGTTTTGTATTAAACATGGTTATTCGTTCTGACGTCCGATGCTGAAACACCGTAACTGCAATGCTAAAGGAATTGAAAATACAGCGTTTTTCGGATGGAAAAACGCAGTTATTTTAAGCTAATAGCTTATAAGTACAGCGTCATGTCTACGAATTACTGAGGAAGTCTAGATATGTCAAACTAATGCGTATTTTTACCCTCAGGATGCCTAAAGCTTGGCTTCGTATCCTCTTCAGTTTCGATTAACACAGAATCTATCTGGTCCTACTTCTGCTTGGCGGTTTTCTGCTGTGACCAGACTGCTCTTCCACTCATGAACGATGTCTGGATGAAATGCTTTATGCATTTCGTTTCTCGCCGCATACTTTGACTTGCACTTCTGCCACGAGATGTGAGCGTCACAGCGGAACAAGCCGGCGACGAGCACTGCTGATTGCGGGCAAGCCGACGAGCACTAATTACTTACCGAGAACTGGGTGAAGTAGCTACCTTTCACAGGTTACACGAATGTAAGAATTTCTTAGAAGAAATTCTCCGTGAAGTAGCTGCTTATAGTCGAAAAAAGAAAAAGGGTGACGTTGTACTAATAAATTAACGTAAACTGTCGACACTTAGCTTATTATAGCGTTAAAAACCTTTGTCAGACGACGGGGCTTCGGACTATCCGTAACGAATTTAGGTAGGTATTCGTATAACAACCGGGGCTGTTGATGGTCTGTCGTGGTCTTCAAGGTACGGACGTATTTCAATATGCTAAGAGCTTACCGCGGCAAGCGAAGCTTAATCCCGTTGATCGAAGGTTATGCTTGGCACCTATGTCGCTACGAACTCCTTAATAAATCCCATTATTCTTAATCGAATGCTACCATGTACTTTCCTTCTATCATTAGATTTTTTTATACATCTTATTGATGTGGTGAGAAGGTCATTCGCCTGGTGATAAGCATGTCATTCACCTGGTGGTAAGCGTCATGCTTGCCCATAACAAGTGTAATGCTACCCAAAACTAGTCCTGGATTTTCAGACGACCTGTAAGTTACTTTCTTTTATTCTTTCTTTTTTAAAAGGATTTCTCCTGTGTTGTGGTTGCGTTTACAGTCACTATACATCTAGACCCGGAACAACAACCTGCAGGTCATCAAATATTTGTTCCGTGTTGGAATCGAACCCACGGTCCGGGGTGCAGCAGCCGATTGTATCAGCCACTGCACCTACCATGCCGTCATCCGTCTATCCGCACTTGTTTGATAACCCGATATGTAGTACTCAGCGCTTCTCCTCAACCCTCATTATACGCACAGCCAAAGTTTGGAACTGCTTGCTAGCGTCTGTTTTCCCCACTACCTATAACTCGTTAACGTTCAAAGTAAGAGTGGATAGGCATCTGGGCGCGCTCGTTCATCGTGGACCTCATCCATCGCGTTTTATCTGGCGAAAGGATCTTTGCGTGTTGGACCCATATCCCCGCGTAAGCCTATCAAAAGACCAAGTTCCTCTATGCAAAGGATAGTAACCCGGGAAAACAGAGACGTTGTAAAAATAAATATAATGCATGCAATTTATCTGGCTGTCTATAACATGTTGTGACCCTTAGATACTGTATTTCGTTCTATAATAATTACCACTAAGCAATATTATCTACCCATAAAACAAATGGCCATCCTAAATACTAAAATGTCCATATCTTTCCCATAAAAAAACTATGTATAGGCGCCACTTTTCTAATTATTTCACACCCAGACATAAAACTGTTTAGCACTTTCTATGGAAAACTATCACCGTGCCTACCGTGGAAACAATGGGAATGGATATATAAATCGCGTTAATTTCAAGAATTCGACTAGGAAAGTTGGTTCGTAAATAAAGCAAGATCTATTGTTACGTTAAATCACCACAAAATGTTATATGCAACAACATCAGCATCATATCCGCCAAACTACATCTACTGCTTAACATAGTTCTCCCCTTACATTTCCACAATTGTGTCGTAATTTTTGGGGGGAAGTAACCAATCCTCACCACGCTTGGTACGCGGAATGATGAGCGCAGCATGGATACAGTTCCATAGAATCCCGGGACGCTGCTGCCCATGGTTTAGAGTCCCTTAGTCGACTTTTACGTCATCCCGGGAGGCCATGAGAGTCGCGTTATATTCTTAATCGGGCACGTAATATATTCAACATGGATCCTATAAAAAATCTGAATTGCACTATTCTGAAAAAACAAAATTGTCTAGAGAATTGCCCGCGGTATCCTTAAGTAGTAGTTTTAGTTTGCCGCCTGTTTGTTTACATTATTATATTACTTATATGATTATATTACCTATATGGTTTATCACCTCTGCTGGGCTATTGTGATGGACCTTTTCTTTTCTGTATCTCAAGTTTACAATAAATATAAATTCGCCAAACTGCGTAGAACAGTTTGTTGGCCAGCGAAGGAAATCTCGGCTTGTTTACATTATTATTATTTTGTCTATACGTAATTACTGGCATAGTTAAAAGTAATCATTAATTCGTATTAGGTGTTATTGGTTCTAAATAGCATGTTATTCTTAAGTCTTAAGATGTTCTCTGCAGCAAAAGTGCATTCATGGGATGCAAGATGATAACTTGTTTATGAAGGACAAAATCAACCAGTATCGGGGCCTAATAAAGTTATATCAAAGTATTAGAGAGTATTCATCAAGAGAACTTTAACAAGAAAATACAACTTGATAGAATCAGATACACGAAGAAGAAGAAAATGGAAACATTTCGCTTGGCAGTTTATGAAAGAGCAAAATTTGACTTCTGGGGTGGAGGCCTGGTGACCTAACACAGGCTTCGGCCTAGCTTAGGCACCAGTCTCCCACAATAAACTTGAATAATACTGTAATTAGACAAACCCCTATTATATTATTCTAAAGCTTATTCTAAAGATAAAAAGTGTTATGAGCGATTACACTTTTTATGTAGTCTTTTTAGGGTTGCAGTACATATAACAGAGTTGAAATTTCTTAACAAGTCTATCTTATTAAATATCGCGGGTACCAAGTATTGTTTAGTTCTTTTTCCGTAGTAATTGTTTACTGACGCTATTACAAATTTTCCGTTTGACTTGCCTAGTATGTTTTGTGTCAAGAAGAAAGACACCATAAAGCAACTGGAAAATGGGTCTTATTTAATTGACGATGTCGTTTCCACCCATACATTTATTTTTTGCAGTCATGTTACCGCCGATTTCTACTTTGCCATATTTAAAGTATTAGTCTGATTTGGACCAATGGCGATGAAACTTTGCGTCGGTAGTGATTTAATTAATTAATTTAATTAATATGCATGATTAAATTGGCCTGCTAAACTTAATCCAAATCGGTTTCAATTATTATTTTGTGGTTCAATGATTGTAAATCTATTACGTGTAATTAGTTATTACAATATCTACCGAGAACCGGATTTTGGTATTAATAGTGTATTTGATTTTAGAATTGTAGATAAAATAATTTGTAGCACCGGTTTAATATAATAATAGTTGTAAATTCCTAGCTATGTTTAGATCTACGAGATCGAATCAGAAATGTGGAGATCCGTAGAAGAACACAATTTGCCGACATGGCTCAAAGGTTTAGTAAGCTGAAGTGGCAATGGGCAGGGTCCCTATTTTATAGTAATGATTTCCGTTGGGGCAGAAGGGTTTTCGAGTGAAGACCGCGCACCGGAAAACGTAGCGTGGGACGGCCTGCAACGAGATGGACAGACGACCTGGTGAAAGTCGCTGTGAGTCGTTAAATGCGGGCGGCATGTAACCGGTCGTTGTGGAAATCCATGGGGAGGCATTGTCCACGCGGTCGTCCTTCGGCTGATAATGATGATGATGTAGCTCTTCGAAATGTTATTAAAATATCTATTGTTAGAATATGGTACACTATTATAGAAACAAGAGATACAAATGAATAACTTTTCATTATGTTTTATACTACTTTGTGACGAGATGAGCAAGTCATTCGCCTGGTGGTAAGCGACACGCCTTTTTTATTTATTTTTATTGATCCGGTGGAAATTCCTCATGTACTTCCTTCGCCCCGGGAAAGGGCGAAGGGGCATGCCGGACTCCTACCGGCTAAAATCACCGGAGTGATCATCGTCGGCACCGAAGGGAGGCTCCAGGAACTCGAAAGATCTCCATCTAGAGCCACCCATTGGCGCCACGCCTTTAGGTACATCTCGGAGGGGATGACTGTAAAGTGGTCATCCCCTTTAGTGGAGGGAAGGCGACTGTAAAGAGGTCACCCCCCCAGGCATCTCTCGAGGGGATTGTAAAAGATTCCCCCGAGGCTTCGCTATGCGCTGTGCTGCGCACACAGCGGTACGTGACCACATGCGCACCGCTGTCTTCCCGGGGGCCACTCGGAAAAGAATAAAATACAACAAATAAAGTTAAAAGAAAATACAAACTAATAAATCTAAATACCATATTTTGCAGACAACCCAAAAACTACTAAAAACAAAGAAAACGAACTACGGTAATAATAATGTAAGAAAAAGCAACTCCGCATAAATGTCAGTTTGTGTAACGAAATATTAGCAGTTAGCAAACATAGCCTAGTGGTTGAACGCTTGCCTGTTCAGTGGAACAGTAGCCGTACTGCGCTCAACCCGCCTTCCAAGCGTGATGGATACTGACAGGTTCCCCCCAAAATGACGATATAATTATGAAAATGTATGGGTGAGGCCTTTGTTCAGCAGTGGACGTGTTTTTGCTGACATAATGATGACGAGGCGCGAGTTGAGTTACCGCCGGCTAAGCTAGCACCACTGCATCTCATCCCGTGGGTATCGTAAAAGGCGACTATGGGATTAGCCGGAGGATGAGTAGCAGCTTCTTTCAAGTACATTCATAACTCAACTACGACCTTCGGGGGAGAGTTCTGTCCAGCAGTAAGAGTTTTTCGGCTGAAATGATGTATACATAAGAGATAATCGAATAATCGAACTTGCAAACTAGCGAGGACCTAACGAATGTTTGCACGGAATGGAACCCTTATAGAAGTCCAGGTCCACACTTCAGTCAAACAGCAAAGTTCCACTTAAATTAATCAAATTAAACTCCATTCTAAAAAAATAGTCTGCCGCCGACAGCCGTCGCTAACATGGCCACGGTGTAAAATATTACGCAAATATCACTTTTATCCGGTCGATTTTTAACCGGTCCGGGCTTAAGTGGCGTTTCACGAGAGTTGCGGCCCGGGTATGCAATTACCAACGTAAGTGACTATTGAATGTTCGGACTGGCAGGCTATTGTTTACTTGGATAGTGGGAAAATTATGTTTTTATATAGTATTTTTTTGCGATCATATGTAGCGTCAGTGTTACGTGGTTAAGTTGAAGTAAGAACTCACCGTCAGACCCACTTCTGAATCCGCAGTGAAATCTCGAATGTTGTATTATTTTTACTACTTTTCACTATCGTGGCTATTCTGTAAGAACTCACCCTCGGGTTCACTTCGACACTTAGGGGACTCTAAACCAGACGGATCATTGCAGCGTCCATTTTGTGGGACAGTAGCCATACTGCGCTCAGCGTGGTAAGTACTACCAAATTCCCTCCGAAATGACTACATAGTTCTGGAAATATTTGGGGGAGGCTTTCGTTCAGCAATGGACATCCTTTGGTTGATTTGAAGATGATAAAATATTTATCGTATTGTTCCGGATAAAAATTATACCACACCTCTTTAACTATGGGTGTCGGAAAAGCGACTTTGACATCAAGAGGATTGGTAGCACTACCCTCCGTGTGCTAATAAAAATATATTGCGACCATCAATCCCTGCCAACGGGGCCCTTATGAATGCATATAGTATCCATCGTTGGGAGGCCCATGTCCATGGACGTTTACGGCCTGATGAGATGAGCGATGAGATGCCTGATGAGACATGATGGTTACATCAATTAGTAAATTCCCCTTTCTCTATTTCCATCTTTTTCTTGTCCATCCAAAGGTTGTCTGTAAGAAATCGCTAATAGCAATAAGACCGCCCATTATACAATTACTGTTCATAAAATGATTCCTTGTAGTTGTTTTTAAAATGGTGTACAATAAAGAATATTCTATTCTTTTCTAAATTCCAGATTAAGTAGAGTCCAGATTTAGAATATAGCACCACTCCATCTTCTCCCGTGGATGTCTAAGGGATTCTGAACCCAAGGGATGGGCAGTAGCGTCCCTTCAGTTGAACAGCAGTCATACTGCGCGCACCAACCCGCTATGGGAGCCGGCAAATTCCCCACTATGGGATGCCTTTGTTCAGCAGTGGACGTCCATCCACTAATAGGATGATGATGAAAATAATTCAACTCAACTCTACCTTTACTCTTTGTAAAAGCCGCAACTATACTTTTTAATTCTAAATTTAAATTTGAATATTTTGTTCGCGCCATATCAAATACTGCAGACATTCAGCCAAGACGACAATATCTTACAAGAATTTGTACTGATTTCCTTAGAAAACAGGCCGGTAATTAACCCACAAACCCATTTAAAGCTTATATCTTCACCACAAACCTTTAGCCCGTAAAAATTACAGGTTCTTAGAGCCCCTAATTGACCGGTACATAATACATAGCCTTAATAGTGCGGCCACTAAATCTTTTACACCTGGACATTCGCGTGTACTCGGCAACTTTCCTTCCAGATAAATCACTGAGCGAGCAAGGGATGAGCAGACCACATAAGGGGAGATTAAAAATCTTTATTGTTTAACACTGGAATGGATATTATAGTAAAACGCAACTTAGTTAGTTACCCGTATTAATATAACAGAACATTATATATTTATATGTGTTTCTTTTTTAATCGTTGCCCAACTCTTTTGTTGACATTCTCGCGCGACCTGCCGTTCGAAGCGGTTGTTTAGTTACTTCTTATCATAGTTTTGCTTTGTGCATATTTAACCTTGAATTAGCGCCGGCCAACCGGTTTCGCCGGGCGGCCGCCGCCGCAACTATCATATTGTACGCATGGAGGGATTAAATGAATCCAATGTAAACAATACATACTTGAGTGATGATGAGTTACATGACAATGACCCAAATATGGAATGCGAGGACAATACACAACTTGATAGTACTACGTTGTCAAGGAGAAAAAGGACTAGGGATGAAAACTCATCAGACGAGGGATGGAATGTCGTTACTAGAGGACGAAACAAACTGGTATGCAGAGTGGACCAAAGTGAGATGCCAGAGGAGAAAATACAGATATGCGTGACATGTAAAGATCCACTACCTAAGCAGTTCGCATTGGCACGATTATTTAAGATGAATAATATTGCAAGTGGTAATATCTATCGAGTAAAATACGTACACCAACATAAATTATTGATAACATTTGATAAAGAGATTGAAGCAAATGAATTTATCGGATGCAAGATGGTCGCTGAGATGAACTGGAGATGTCAAAAGACCTCCGAATTAGGTGTATCGTATGGCCTTATAAAAGACATGGACATGGACATATCTGATGAAGACCTCATGACAAATCTTTCATGTGGTGTGGACATTATATCTACTAAAAGATTAAATAAACGATCCACGGATAACACCGATGGTAATGGCTGGGTTCCAAGTGAAACGATTCGGCTAGGATTTAAAGGGTCTTTTCTCCCGCCCTATGTCTTCATTTACGGCTTGAGAATCAAAGTAGAACCTTTTGTATTTCCGGTAACACAGTGTTCAAAATGTTGGAAATTCGGCCATATGACGAAATTATGCCCACACAAAAAGATTGTGTGTCCAAAGTGTTCCGGAAACCATGAAAATTGTACAACAACATCGTTTACTTGCGTGAATTGTTCAGGTAGTCATATGGCGCTGGAAAAAAATTGCCCTGTTTTTAAGAAAGAAAAAAGGATTCGAGAAATAATGGCAGAGTTCAACTGCACGTTCAGGAAAGCTCTAACAATGTACGTTCCTCCTTCTCCAGGGTTTGAGCCACAAGTGGTTTTTAAACCAGTGCCTACACAAGAACATACGACTACTTTGACTACCTCTAATGTAAATTCAGCACTAACTTTGCCTGAAAAAGAATTGTTATCAGATGATCAACTGGAATGTTCAGGTACCTCCACGACAAAATTAAACACCAAACCATTGCCAAAACGTAATCTGCAGAGGAAAAATCGTCGGCCCCCTACCCCTGCGGAGGACATTATTTGGCAAAAAGATACTGAATCATCAGATTATTCGGAGGTTCAAACTGCAGCTGATTTAGGTAGAACTAAAAACTCAGATAGACATCCCCACAATGTAAGTTTTTCCCACTTGTTGAAAAAAATTAAAAGTATTATTTTAAGTAAGGAGTCCTTTCAGATTAAAATTCAACAGTCATTATCTATATTTGCAGAGTGGCTAAAACATAAAATTGTAAGTAGCTTATCCGTTGACTCGTTTTTCGATTTTATTGTTAAAAATGTATGATAATCATATGAATTTGAATATAATACAGTGGAATTGCCAAAGTGTAAGACCCAAATCTCGTTCACTTGAATTACATCTAAATCAAGAAAAAATTCACATTGCAGTACTGAGTGAAACTTGGTTGGAGCCCGACAGTTATTTCAAAATCAATGATTATAATACATATAGACAAGACAGAGATGATGGTTATGGTGGTGTTGCCATTGTAACTCATCGCTCTGTAAAGTCTGTTGTTTGTAAAACGCAAAGTCGTAACCCTGGTATCGAATTGTTACACGTTAAAATTATGAACTGTCGGCAGATTGAGAATATTATTTCGGTTTACTGCCCTTCTTCAGTACATACCTCTCAAAACAATTGGGATGCGATTTTTTCTATTGCTAGTACGAAAACATTAATTTTAGGAGACTTCAATGCACATCATTCTAATTGGTCCCTTAGAACTGACCGTCGAGGTGCCCAAATGTTTGATTCCATGCTAGACTACAGTTTTATCCATTTAAACGATGGTAACTTCACTAGGATCAGAATGGTTGACGGAGTTCTTCAGCAGTCTAGTCCTGACATTTCATTTGTCTCCTCTGACTTATCGTTATTATTTACATGGCGGACAACAAACGAATCACTCGGTAGTGATCATTTGGTTATTAAATTATACTGTATATTAAATTATAACCGTCAATACCAAAGCAAAAGGAATTTTAAAAAATCTGATTGGTCTTCATATACTACTTTTATAGAAAATCAATTAAAAAATTGCGCGATTCCCGATGAACCCCAAAATATGTATGACTTGCTGTATAGTATTATGCAAAAAGCTGGAGAAAAATATATTCCTTACACTAAAATCCCTCAAGATATATGCCATAAATTTATTCCGAAAGCATACTGGTCTGCAGAGTTGTCGAGGGCAGTTGCGGAGCGACGGTTGGCCCTTGCGAATTTGAGACGTTGTCCTACTTCTGACAATTTAGATTTTCTTAAAGAAAAAATAAGTACTGCTCAACGACTGATCCGCGGGGCTAAGTGTCGATCCTGGCAACTGTTTTGTTCATCTATGGATGAAAGCTCTTCTCCATCAGAAGTATGGAAGAAAATGAAGTGGCTAAAAGGCCGGCAAACTCGAAATTTACATGTGGACAAAGAAAAAGTCGAGCGTCTGCTTAAAGACCTTACCCCAGATTTTGTTTGTCCCACCCAACCTACTTTTAAATCTAATAATACAAAATTACAATCGGAAATATTGATGTCAGAATTAGAAAACTGTATTAAAAGCACTGATACTGCACCAGGATCAGATCAAATCTCCTTTTCCATGATAAAACACCTTCCACCTTTGGGTAAATATCTTTTACTATTAATATATAATAAATGTTTTTCTCTCGGTTTCGTTCCCTCTCAGTGGCGTCAAATCAAAATAATTCCAATTCCTAAGCACAGTTCACCTTCTTTACGTCCAATTTCCCTAATTTCTTGTGTTTGTAAAATTTTCCATGCCATTCTAGGCAAACGCATTGAATGGTTTTTTGAAAAACAATGTTTATTTTCTGAGGACATGGTAGGCTTTCGTAAGGCACGATCTTGTTTAGATAGCCTCACGCGGTTGGTGTCTCAAATTCAACTGGGATTTTCCAAAAACCTTGTTACAGCGGCTTGTTTCGTAGATATAGAGAACGCATACAACAATGTAAATGTTTCTTGTTTGTTGACTACTTTAGACAGATTTGGGGTAGGGTCAAAAATCTGTGTGTACTTGTGGTCGTTCTTAACAAATAGACACTTAAAAGTGTCAACGTTTGATTATGAGATTATTCGGTTTACAGGTCAGGGATTAGCACAAGGAGATCCATTGTCTCCACTTTTATTTAATATTCTTACATTAGATATATGTAAAAATGTAAGCCGAGTTAATATCTCCCAATATGCCGATGACTTTGTTTTGTATTCATCAGAAAATAATTTAGATATAGCATTTAAAGAATTACAATCCGCTTTACGATGTTCTAATATATTTCTTAATAATCTGGGCTTGATCATGTCTCCAAACAAAACAAAAATTTGCGTTTTTAAGAAAGGTTCCTTTAGACGATCCGTTGATTTTAGTTTTGATAATTATACAATTAAGGTAGTTAACAATGTGAAATATTTAGGTATGTGGCTGGATAGCTCTTTACGGTGGGGCAAACATATCAATGAAACTACACAGAAACTAATGAAATTCTTGAATTTACTCAAAGTTTTATCTGGTCCAGGATGGGGAATCCATCAAAAACATTTAAGACGTCTATATATTTCTATAATTCGTAGCAGAATCGATTATGCCAGCTTCTTGTATGACAATAGTTGTCAAACAAAATTACTGAAATTAGATAGGCTGCAAAACCAAGCATTACGCGTTGTGGGTGGTTTTATAAGGAGCACCCCCATACATGCTATGGAAAATGAGCTGTGCCTTCCTCCTCTTAATATTCGTAGGAGATATTTAGCCAGTAAGTTTTTCTTTAAATTAAAGGCATTCCATGATAGTAAAACTATAAAATTATTAGAAAACCTTTCACTAAATACAGGTTCCAATTACTGGCTGAACAAAAAGTTGCCCTTACTTATCGAGATTCTTAGACAGTACAATTCTGTTACTATACATTCTAGAGTCCAGCTTGAAATGTTCTCTTTAAGCACCTGGGTAAGTAGCATAAATATGTCCCATATAGTATTTGATAATATACCTTCTATTTGCCTAGCTAAACGTCATTATAATATTTTACAATTGAGAAACATGTGCTTGTCTTATATTCAAGAGAGATATTCCGATTATCACAAGATTTTTACTGACGGCTCTAAGGAACGGGGTAAAGGAGGCGCTGCATTTTTAGACCCTTTTCTTTTAAATCATATGAGGCTAAGGATTGATTCAGATATCTCCATTATGCATATTGAGTTGATTGCGATATCGGAAGCCTTATCATATATCCAATCAATTAATGGCGATAAGTTTGTCATTCTGACTGACTCTAAGAGCTCCTTGCAACATTTGGCTCGGTACACCTCTCATGTGCGAGGTATACCGACAGCTTACGTGATATACGAATCAATTTTAAGACTTCAGGCTTCCAAAACTATATGTATCCAATGGATTCCGTCTCATATTCAATTAGAAGACAATGACAAGGTTGACACGCTAGCCAAACAAGCTTGTGTTGACGGAGTTCCACTCAAAATTAGTCCAATTTACTCGTACTATTTCGGGGTGGCAAAAAAGCATTGTTTAAAAATTTGGCAAGAATATTTTGATGAGAGATCTAAAGAAAAGGGGATTTGGTACAGGACTATCCAGCCAGAGATCTCCCAAGTTCCATGGATTGATTGTAATTTAAATAAAAACTTAACTACTATAGCCTTAAGACTTCGTTCCGGACATATTCCATCAAACAAGTTCTCGTTTTTAATGAAAAAGATTTTGTCCCCTAACTGCGCTGACTGCGGAGTAGTTGACGATGTTTGTCACATTCTTATGGAATGTGTCCGAAATGAAACCGCTAGAATTAATTTGTTTGGCGGAAATAAAACATATGACATTGGTACTTGTAATACTATCCTTGCTTTCCCATTGTCAGAGAAAGCTAAGCTTTTGTATGGGTTAGTATTAAGGTAAATTGTTGATATATAATTGTATTGTTTTTTTTACTAGGCGATATAGTCGCCAAGCGACAAAGCCTTTCAATTAAATAAAAAAAAAAAAAAAAAACTCTTTTGTTTTTTATTGTCAAGCGTTCACCATCGTTGACCACATCGTCGCAAACATCAGTTGAGACGGTGGTCAAACGTAAGCCTATTCAATATTAAAAAAGCTAATGGGAACATTTCTAATCCGTTTTGTACACGACACGATTGGCGCAGTAGCTAAGCGATTGGCTGTCTGCTCACGATGAGTCGGCGTTGTGTGTCGCTTGGTATCCCGGTAGCCGACTTCCAAATTGCCGGGACTCTACACCTCTCGGCCAAATTCTCCCTTCATTAGGGTTGATAGATTACAGGGTGTTTTAAACGGGCATATATAGACTGCAATGATACTAAGGTTGATACTACATAAATATATCAAAATAGAACGGAAAGTGGGCGGGGCATGCGTACCAAAACTAGGCAATATACTGCAATATATTTACTTTTTAAAACGCTTAGTATGCGCTGAAATTTGCTGCTAAAACAGCTAGTATAAAACCGAAAAAATCCATTTTGCGTTGTTCCCAACTGGAGAATCAAAAGCTGTGAAGTGAATCTAAAAAACGAGGCATTTCTTATCACTCGGAGTGTATTTATCTATACTAATAAATAAAATTTAAGTGTCTGTTTGTAATGTCAAAATAACAGCTTTTTACTAAATGCATATGAAAGTATATACGGTACCTACAAAAAAAAACTGTCTGTCTGTCGGTCGGTCTGTTTGTTCCCGCTAATCTCCGAAACGGCTGGAATTATTTCTACGTGAATTTCACTGGCAGATGATGTTATAAGGAATAACTGAGGCTACTTTTATTTTAGAAAAATAATTAGAGTTCTGCGCAAAATAATTAAAACCCATGAAATCCAATATATGTACTCTATGTCAGGTGTCTATGCTGACGTACTCTAAATTATTTACAATAACCCAATTTCTTTTAAATTAACCACGTGAAACCGCGGGTACCAGCCAGTCTACAATAACAATTACATTTAAAAAAACACGTGCGCCAACATTCGTCGCTGTCAGTCAATGTCCGTCGGCGCCATATTGGCTAGGCGATTGCGCTAGTGATTGACTAAACCGATAATTTCGAAAGGAAAATTCACATCTTTACGTATAAACATGACATTTTGTGCCATTTTACAAGTTTTAATTTGGATAATATATAGATATTTTATTAAGCTTATAGATTTTGACTAATTATTTGCTAGCGAAGCAAATCCCTTGGTGATTTTGAGCGAAATAGTTTCGTTGAATGATCATTCGATCAATGAATTTTGAAAGAGAATAAATAAGCAGATTTCTATTAAAAACAGAATGTGCTCCATTCATTCTCCAAAGGATGATTTTGACGACAGGAAACAAATTCGGATCATCGTAAAATCCAATATTTTACATGAAACGTTGTGATTTTTATTCACCCATAATAGTTATGTTTTATCTTTATATCAGCCAAAAGACGTCCACTGTTGAACAAACGCCATAGATTTCCAGAACTGTGTCGTCATTTTGGTAGCAGGTGGGTTGGTGAGCGCAGTATGGCTACTGTTCCACAGAAGGGACAGTACCAGAGGGAAGGCCCTCTGGTCAGGCCCTTCGTAGCCTTTGACGACATCCACGAGAGCAGATGGAGTGGTGGTTTATTCCTAATCTGGACACCACACGGAATTATGTCTTAGCTTATAGTTAATCATCCGCTCACATTTTGTTATGCCTTATGGCGAATAATTCTCTTGAGTTAGCGATAGTATCCATAACTCTAACAAATGACGATATCGCCTGACATAATGACGTCAGCGTGTCGGCGTAGTTCACAGAAAGTCGGCACGCGCGAAATGTAAGTAAACAGTGATTAAAACCGTTCTTCATTTCGGCCGAATAAAGTCCACTGCTGGACACAGGCCTCCCCAAAGATCACTACAACGGCCGATATGGGTGTGTGTGCTCATTGGGGGGTTTTGCCATAATCGCCACGCTTGGCAGGCGGGTTGGCGATCGCAGTTGAGTTGTTAATGTACTCGAAGGACGCTGCTGCCCATCCTCCGGCTAATCCCATAGTCGCCTTTTACGACACCCAAGGGATGAGATGGGCTGGTGGTATCTGCAGCCGGCACAACACAGCTTAAAAAATCCGTTCTATGTCGATATATTTTTGTGGTTGATACACAGCTCTATGAACAAAAGTACTGTACCGACGGCAAAGGAGGAAACGCAGGGTGGGACTTTAAAAAAAAATGCTATCTTAATTGTAATTTGACAAGTCTTGAGATGCAGAAAATAAGATCAAATCCTATCCTTGTCCCAAGTAGGAACTTCAGATACCAGTCTCAACAGATGCTTAACCTATCAATATCAATTTTAGGGTACTGACCTTCTCATCATACTTCGGTGATAAATATATTCCATGGCCATGGCATTCTTGATGCTTAGAACTACAGCTACCAACATCATTAATGGGCAAGATGTTAATTAAAGGCAGTGTCTTCAAATCACAGTACCTACTTACACGCGATCAATCAATTGGTTTTTACGAGTAACAGTCATTACCGAGGGGGGTGACGTAACGAATTGCATCCACCGGTAATTAATCCCAAATCTGCGGAACCAACAAGTCTAAGGGTAAACGACCTCATTTAGGGTTCCGTGCTGAGGGGACTGTTGATTGATTGTAAGAAGTTTCTTCTCAATATTTGTCAAAATATTACACGCTTCAAGAGTTTTGGTTTGAATGTTTAATTGACTTGTGCTGGGGTTGTATGTTGTAAATTTACAGAATAAATAATACGTTTACAATGTTAATTAAACAAACTGTAACTCATATATAGAAGGCACGAGCACTAATGACAAAGCTTGCTCACTGCGTGTTGGACACATTGCTTGGTTACAGTCTCCCCCAAAGATCGCTACAACGACCGATCTGGGTTTGTGTTGTCACTGGGGGTTTTGCCATAATCGCCATGCTTGGCAGGCGGGTTGGTGATAGCAGTTGAGTTGGAATTAATGTAGGTACTCGAAGGGCGCTGCTGCCCATCCTCCGGCTCATCCCATAGTCCCCTTTTGCGATACCTATAGGACGAGATGGGTTGGTGTTATTCTTAGCCGGCTAGCCGGCACCACACTGCTCAGTTCTCTGTCTCCGTGGAGTTTCTTGCCGGCTCTTCTCCACGAGATCAACTATTTGGAACCGTGCAATACTTCTAAGATTCTGACGTTTCATAAGTGCCAATATTTGATTTATTTGAAATAAAAAAAAACTTTGTTTTTGACTATTAGGTCCAGGATCCTTCACGTTGTTTATCTTCACCATTGAAATCTGTAGGGTCCAAGTGCGAATTGAACTCGCGTGGAGAGGGTTCCGTACGATGTTATCTTTAGCGCGGTAGGTACGAGAAGCACAGCGCACAGCGAGTCTTCGGTTGTATCGTCTACAATCTCCCCTGATTTTTCGGGGGGTGGCCTTTGCTTTCCCACCGCTAGAGAGGTGACCGCTTTACAGTAACTCACTCCGAGATGGCATTAAAATAAATTGACTGTGACAAACTGACAGACACACGAGTGATCCTGTAATGGTTCCGTTTTCATTCGGACGATTGAACCCTAAAAATACGTACATATGACATTAAATATGTCACATTAGTACATGCCAGGTTTTGACCCACAACCTAATGCTTAGAGTCTGTTCCGACACTATTTTATGAATGTCAATTCATACTGCAAGGCAAACTGCAGTCAAGTCTGCAATCTCACATTTACAGAATAAACAGGCTAATCAACAAAATTTCTTAGATCACGAACCCTAACAAACGTGGTAAAGACAATTTTCCCTTTGACCGATCATTTGAGCGGACATTTTGCCGATAAGGAGAAGGAATAAGGATTCCCTTAAAAAAATGTACGGAAAATAAAATATATACGGTCTTACAAATATGACTTTATTTCAAGGGATCTTGTTTATTAAAAAACCGTTTTTTCTATTATTTATAAGTGACGTTATTATTCGCGAATATAAAAATTGATCTCGTATTTTATTACAGCAGTGCCATTTTTATCTATGTACGTTTACAATAATGTGGAAATTTATGGGGGAGGCCTTTGTTCTGCAGTGGACGTATAAATGGCTTAATGCAATATAATTGTAATAAAGAAGATAGTCGGCAAGTACCACTAGTTTGGATTATATATCAAAATAATAAAGGCCCAAACTGGTGAAAAAATAAACAAACAAAAAAGGCACTTAAAAATATCAAGACATTGTGAGTGATTACTGTATGCATCGAAAACATGTTTAATTATAATAAATGTACGGTAGATAATATAAATAACTTGCTAAAATCTGTAACGAGGCCAGTCACCTTAGTCATCCAGCGACCATGAACACTACAAAGTGTGTCAGGAAAATCAAAACTCTATAATCCCGATGTAATCCGTTGAAAATTGTTTTATTACAATGAGTAATAATCGCGAAATCATAAGACATTACTGATATAATTGCAAAAAAATGTTATTGGTAATAACTTTTTTCTCTGCAATAAACGCTATCCGCTGTATCCCTATTATTTAAGACCCTATATACATATGTACATTTCTTGCATGATAATTACAAAAACAATTTATACAAATGATTGCGTTACCCGATTATTCTCAGTCCTCAGTCAGAGACCCTCATAAAATAAATTACAGACACCCAGAACAATTGAGCCAAGCCTTTTGTTTCGTGAATACGTCAAAGGGTTCTTGAGAACGCGCGAAAACGCTTACAAGGAAAAAGTTGCTGATTCCCAGCCTGATAATGAAAGAAAAACAACCTCTTCTTATCTCCACGAGATGAGAATGTGAATGAAGGTTTGAAGCATCTGTAGGTAATAGAGAAACAACTGATAATATAACACTGTACTTATAATTATGCGCGTAGCAGCTGCAGTATCTTTAGGTCCAAACAGGTTAAAGGAGCTTCATCATATCAGCCACAGGATGTGGACTGCTGAACAAAGGCCTCCCCGTTACATTTCCACAACGAGCGGTCACATGCCGCTCTCATCCAACGACTCCCAGCGACCTTCACCAGATCGTCTGTCCACGTCGTTGGAGGGAGTCCCACGCTGCGTTTTCCGGTGCACGGTCTCCATTCGAGAATAGGGAGCTTCTATAGATCATATTACATGTCGTCATCATCATCATATCAGCCAAAGGACGTGCACTGCTTAACAAAGGCCTCGCCCATAGATATACACAATTGTGTCCTCATTTTGGAGGGAATTTGCCAGTACTCATCACGCTTAGCAGGCAGGTTGATGTAATAAAAGCCTTGCCATCTATGTAAATGCCTATGGGTTCGCTGGTACGTAGATTTGGGGAATCTCCGTGCCCACACCGAGCACGAGAAGACGGAGCATGTGGTCACGCGCTGCCGTAGCACAGCGCACAGGGACGGTTCGGGGATCTTTTACAATAACCCCGCGGGTGTGGCAGCGGTGTGGCACCAGTGGGCGGCTCTAGTGTGACATACGAGGACCTGGAGCCACTCCCTGAAGTGCAGAAGATGACTGTCCCAGTGGTTTTAGCCGGTAAGTGTCCGGCATGCCCCTACGCCCTTCCCAAGGCGAAGGAAGTCCATGAGGATTTTAACCACGACAAATAAAAAAGTATGAAACCATTCTATATCATTTTTTCCCAGCGCAATAATACCTTAACGCAGAAAATAGTTTTTCCACCTCGCAATCTCCCGGTCCCTTACGTTTAATTCCACCATCTTTCGGGACGCCCGGCCCTTTGTGCCACCCTCCCATAAATTCTTCATGCCACTGCCATTCGCCGTCTTTGTTAGAAACTTTCCTTTCTGAAAGTGAATCGAGATCTGATAAGAGCAGGTAATGAATAGTACCTATTGTTTGATAATTAATTTCTTCATTAATGTCTTTTACACCTCGCTCGTACGAACTTATAGTGGTAATGGTGCCATTATGCGTAATTACTGAAGTTAATTGTTCGAGATCTATTCAGTTTTTGGGAAGCTTACGTCTCGTTGGTCGTCTCAGTTTGGTTTGGTTGCTATTGTCTTGGAGAATGTGGTGCCATCGAAAGCTATCCCGAAAGGGTTGGCTGAATTTATTCTGTAGGTAATTCCAATATATTAAAATATCTTAGAATACGAACTATACTATTTTTAGAGATTTTTATTTTTCTTTTACACATCCGTAGCCAGTAACCCCGAGTGTAAGATGTTAAGGCGACCACTCACTGACAGACATTTTTAGCTGAAATGATTTTGAATCTTATTGTAATAGAGTTAACACTCGTATTTCGACGTGTCGCGATATTCCATAGCCTGCCGTAGCATACTAGTTTCCTCGTGACCATATCAAGGATATACGAGCTCTAAAAATATTACAGTAAGATTTTAAATCGCTTCAGTTAAAAAATATCTTTTGCCGTGTCGTTCTGTCGGTGAGCCTTTAACGTATACAAAAAACTGCGAACGCAGTTATCGGGTTATACGTATCTGCTAGCGGAACTTATGCTACAGTTGTCCGAATGTAAAAAAAACTAACGAGTTATAAGGCGCCTAATCTACTCACTGATTTTTAATGAAAGAACAACAGTATTTTGAAAATGTATTAATTATATTAATAATTTTAATATAAAACGTAAAAAAGTCTAATCTGCCCACTTACTTTTTATTAAAAGGGGTGCTGTATTTGGTAAATTATATTAAATAATTTAATGTAATAGTAAAACGAAAAACGATGTCAAGTAAAATAATGAATTATCTTACAGCGTGACAGAAACATTTCGTCATCGTCGTCAGTGAGTGGGTGAGTGTGATAAGCGTAAATATATAATTTTAAAAAAACTATTTGACATATGTCGAAGCCAGTCAAAAAACGGCTTTTGACTGACTTTGAGGTAATTTTAGATTTGGGTAGATACAGGCGTACAGCCAAGGTTGCGGACCGTTTCAGTTTTTTTACCAAACTGTTCAGTATTTCAACCCCGTGTTCGGTGTTCGGTATGACAAAAATACCGAAGTATGAATGATAAGGTATTTTTTGAAGTCATTCATAATTGGCGCGCTATTGCCAAGCAGCAGAAAGTAGGATTAATTATCACAGTTAATTTAAAGTTTGCACTATGCAGTGCATGTAATGCAATGAATGAATGACAACCTCTCTACCAAATTATTATTGACACCTTAAGAAATTTACAATAGCATATCTTGTTAATAGTCAACGCGACACAGCGTTCGTAGGTTACGGTAACCACTGACCATCAGGTTCACATTAGAGGTATAAAAAATATTCATGCCATTTAAATTCATTAATTATAAAAAAACGAGTACCTTACCCTGACTTAAGGAAATATCTTGGAACGGTAATCTATCACTTTTGGTTAGTGTGACATTACTTACTCAAAAGAATATCATAGGTGTCACAATCTACGGACGACATAACCTCTCACAAACACTCCATATACAAACAAAACTAATTTATTGTAAGTAATTTTCTATCCAAAGCAACAAAAATTGTTATTAACAAAACAACATCTCACAAAGCTTTTAACTGATCTATCTGCTTATCCATTACTGGTCGGCGTTAACATACAATGGAGAAGCAACAATGCAACGATTTCCAATAATGTACAGTCGGGCAAACTGATGTCATACTTAGATAAATGTAAAGAATTTATTGTAATTATTTAAATTAATATATTGATGTATTTTAAAACGAAAAGTTACTAAAAGTTATTCAATAGTTACATCTTTCAAAATGTATATATACTTAAAAACATACAATGTTTTTTTTAAATACAGTTCCTATTTGCTTGAAGCTCTATTAAGCAGTTAGATTTTATAAAACATATTTTCAAAAATTAAAGGTTTCGTCTCCAGTCTTTAATTCTAATATTTATCACGTTCCAAACTACTTAAAAATACCAACCATTTCACAATGTCCTCAGAAACTAATTAAAATAATTTCAACATAAAAATAACTTTTCTAATTACACAAAAATGGACAAGAAGCTTTAAGTTCTCTCTCAGTTAAAACGCTTAAACATAAGTTAATTGCTGATCTAATATATCTTATATCTGGTGTTGACTGTACAAGCATCCATGACAAAGCTTAAGGGGTCGTTAAACCCAGCTTAAATATCTGACACACGGTCGTAAAGTTCGCCGAGTGGCATCGAACGACATAAATTATAACATTTCATAATCAATGAAATGTCATAACTTATGTCTGTGACTTGCAAAGTAAAAATTTTATGTTTGCGTACAGTATTTTAGGAATTGTGGTAAAATTTATTCACGCAAATCGTAATAATATGTTAAACTCGGCCTCTGATTGCTGTAGTTCTGTGTACCTATACGATACTTGTATATTAGGTAGGTGTCACAAGTGTGAGGAATTTGTGGTTAAATGCAAACGCAAAACTAATTTATCTGTCTATTCCTATATAAAATTTTGAACTTGATCTATTTTGTGTTAAGATTACACTTAACACAAAAACAGACAAACCCTCAATTCCAAATCCAAAGATTATGGATTTGATTGATTTATTAATTTCGGCTGATAGTCACTAACACTATCATTAGAACTAAAAAAAGGAATATTTACTATGTATTTTATTTACTTATAATTTAACTGTAATCAGTTTATCTGTGAATATACGGCGGAAGTATCGCGAACTCAAAACATCAAAATGTAAAAATAAAAACACGTTACTTCCCGTTTTAAGTTTTAATCAGTTAACAATGTCAATAAGTATTTGCATTTTTATAGAGACAAAAAATATACTACTAAATAACCGAACATCACATATTCTGTATGCAAACACTTTATTTTAATCTGCATCCGAAATCATATTAAAGCTGAAGATTTATTACAACTTGTCTTCCAGCTTGCTGGCGCCTTCTTCCGGCAGTATGTTACACTGAACTATGCGAGCTGGTTTAACAGTAGTAAATCAGTGCGGTTAGCACGCGGTCCCCGTATCATCACTCATGCCTAAACTCCAAGGTTTACAGAAGACTATGATGTATGGTGCGAACATTTGAGATGTTCATGTAAATAGGGTCCTTGTGTAACGCAGTTTTGTTACGGTTATGAATCTGTGTGTGCTTTAGTGCCTAAATCATATGATGTTTTGATTGAATGAGCCATATCCTCCTCATCATATCAGCCCTAGGACTTCCACTGCTGAATAAAGACTTTCCCCATGAATTTCCACAACGACCGGTTAGATGCCGTGTGTCGTCGTTTTGGGGGAATTTTCCAGTACTCACCACATATGGCAGGTGGGTTGGTGAGCGTAGAATGGCTGCTATTCCACAGAAGGAACTCTGCTGCCCATCACTCTGGTTTAGACTTTTACGACATCCATGGGAGGAGATGGAGTGGCGTTATTTTCTTAATCCTTACACCACACGGATATCATAATAATATATCATAATGTCCATTGCTGAAGATACACACTACACGGTCATAGAAGACATTGCCATAATCACCACGCTCGGCAGGTAGATTGGTGATGTTATTACGGGTGCTAACACCCGGTAGGATGCTGGTGCTCATACTCGTGATATCTACAGTTATAGTCGCGTTGTTAGCTAGCTATAGATATCCATGGAAGAGGATGTAGTTGAAACCCAGCGCCAGCCAGACCTCTGTCTGGCACACGCTGAGCTAGACTGTAGTAGACGACGCAAATAGAAGCAACATTTGATTTAAATATAAAATCGTATCGTTCTTTGTGGAGTTAAGGCCGATTCACACATTACAGTGACGACACCGTACTTTTTGCGGATCTTTAAACAAAAATGTGTTTATTATTAAGGAGGCACAATTTTCGCGAAATTCGATTATTATAATTGTTGCTATGGCTGTATTTAATAATACGGAACTGTCAATGATTGTTGTTTTGATTGTTTGCCGTGTGGTGCCGGCTCAGAATGCCACCACCCCATCTCCTCCCATGGGTGTCGTAAAAGTCGACTAAGGGATTAGTCGGAGGATGGGCAGCAGCGTCCTTCGAGTACATTAACAACTCAACTGCGATCGCCAACCCGCCTGCCAAGCGTGGCGATTATGGCAAAACCCCCCAATGAGCTCAAAACACATCCATATCGGTGGTTGTGATGATCTTTGGGGGAGGCCTGTGTCCAACAGTGGACTTCATTAGGCCGAAATGATGAATGATTGTGACAATTCGCTTCCGTGCTTGCCGGCGCCGGCACTGACACTGAGAGCACTGTGACGGCACTGACACACTGACGAGTGTGGACGCATCCATACTTGATGTATAAAACAATATTTTTTTCACTGACACCGACGTTTTATCACGTTGCCGGTACCTACTGTGTGGTTACGGAAATGTGTGAATAGGCCTTTATACATATTCATATTTTTTTTGTATTCATATTATGTGTTGTTTCTCTTGTTGTGGCTGAACGAAAACCTTCTTTCTTTTTCCTTTTTTAAATTTTTGCCGTGACCATGGACAAAAATGTGTAGCAGCAACTGATTATTTAGCCTAAATTCAGTTTCAGATTACAGTGTAAATGTATCACAATAAATATATAATTTTCATTCAATTATACAATATTCGAACCGACAGATTAAAGCTTAATGCCACAGACTCGGAAAAAAATAGCATACTTCTAGGCAATAAAGGCGGATCTTCCACTGCATCATTTAAGCAGTTAAATATAATATATGCAGGTAATTATGATGGATAGCTACAACTTGTGTTACGATTTGAATATCTCTATGGTCAATGATCTTCAGAGGCCAATCTAATCTATCATCATAGTTTAAAAACGTGTAGGAGCCCGAACAATATATTTTTATCTATGGCCATTGAAAAAACAATCAACCAAATTTAAGATGAATTGTCACGTTATACCAACACGGCTGTTGTGTTAAAAATGGTGACAAAAAATGACACTGTCCATTGACAAAGGCAAATGAAAGTAATATATATTATCTAAACATTGTGGTGTCCGGATTAAATATAAAGCACCACTCCATCTCCTCCCGTGGAGGTCGTAAAAGGCGACTGAGGGACTCTAAACCAGAGGGATGGGCAGCAGCGTCCTTTCTGTGGAACAGTAGCCATTCTGCGCTCACCAACCCGACTGCCAAGCGTGGTGAGTACTGGCAAATTCCCGCCACTATGATGACACAGCTGTGGAAATCTATGGGGGAGGCCTTTGTTCAGTAGTGGACGTTGTATGGCCGATATGATGAAATATTAATTGTTTCGTTACAGTGGAGTTCTGTGTTATATTTACGAAAGGCGACCAACGGACACTAAACCAGAGGGACGGGCAGCTCGTCCCTTCTGTGAGACAGTACCTTTTTTATTGCTGCCCAGTGGAAATTCTTCTTTAACTTCCTTTACCCCAGGGAAGGGCGATGGGGTATACCGGACTCCTACCGGCATAAACCACTAGAGCGGTCATTTTCGGCACCTAAGGGAGGCTCCAGGTCCGCGTATGATCACACTAGAGCCGCCCAGTGGTGCCACGCCCATAGGCACATCTCGGAGAGGTTGACTGTAAAGTGGTCACCCACCGCTGGGATGAGACAGTACTT
Source organism: Diloba caeruleocephala (assembly GCA_947459985.1). Taxonomy (NCBI): domain Eukaryota; kingdom Metazoa; phylum Arthropoda; class Insecta; order Lepidoptera; family Noctuidae; genus Diloba; species Diloba caeruleocephala. Next base: position 10,168,249 of record OX381629.1, read on the forward strand.
AGCCTACCAATACGCTTGGCAAGCGTGGTGAGTACTGGAAAGTACCCCAAATCGATGAAATAATTGTGAAAATCTATAGGGAGCGTCCTTTAGCCGATGCGATGATAATGAAGAATTAAAGGATACCGATGGAGTGTTCTATCGGCTCTTTAGGGCTAATAATTCCAAACCTACATTGATCATCATATCAGATAAAAGATGTCCACTGCTGGACAAAAGCCTGCCCCATAAACGACCGGTTACATTTTGGGGGGAATTTGCCAGTACTCACCACGCTTGGTAGGTGGGTTGAAGAGCGCAGTAGGTATGGCTGCTGTTTTATGGAAGGGATGCCGCTGCCCATTCCTCTAGTTTAAAGGCCCTTAGTCACCTTTTACGACATCCATGGGATACATTGATATCAATACCCAAGTGCCTTTTTATCACTGACTCATTTAAAGGATTCATTAGGAAAATCTTTTTTATTTTTTGTTAGTTAACGTACTCAAGACTGGCTTCGGTAACATTACAATTGTTATGGGCAAGCGTCATGCTTACGCTAAGGCGAATGACTTGCAGGTCTCATCAGTAGGTTGGATGAAAAAAAAAACGCTCGGGTATATTTTTGTAATGTGTAAGTGAAAAGGAAGTAATGGGGAAAATATTTTCGAATTTCCTTCTCGTTGAGATATTAACTAATTCAATAATAAACCCGATATTCTCACGCCAGTATTAATTTGCATAAAAATTCCGAGTTACCCTTTAGGTTCATGCCACGCATGGTATAACACAATAGTCTAAGGGTGGGATGCCAATAATTTCCCGCTCTATTTCGCCCGGACATCGAACTGGCACTACAGAAGGGTTGAAACAGGTCGGCTGTAAAATGTCCCGGACATGTCCCTTCGTGTTATTTTTGGCGTATTTTTACGTAAAATCTACGGCAACGGTAAACATTGAGGTCTTTGATCGTGTGTAGGGAAAAAATGTGAAGTCACTGAGTTGCCAAGAAATCGTTTGGTGAACAGTTTCAAAGCTAATATAAGTTACCACAGAAAAAATGATTTAAATATTTCTGAATTATAGCAACATACTACTGCGTTTCATATTGTGAGTAAAGAATATCGGAAGCCCAACCCCCAAAACACAACCCAGTGTGTGTTACCAGTGATGACACAATATGGAACAGAGACGTGGTCACTCACCATGGGCTTCATAAGAAAGCTCAAGGTCACTTAGCGAGCTATGGAGAGAGCTATGCTTGGTATTTCTCTACGAACGTGTCGTAAAAGGCGACTATGGGATTTGCTGGGGGATCGGCAGCAGCGTCCGTCGAGTACATTAACAACTCAATCAGATCGCCAACCCGCCTGTCAAGCGTGGCGATTATGGCCAAATACCCCTAATAAGTACACTACACAAACCCAGAGCGGTCGTTGTGGCTATCTTTCGAGGAGGTCTGTGTCCAGCAGAGGATGTCATGCGGCTGAAATGATGATAATGATTTACATACCTTCAAACACACATCAGTCCATGAACATCTGGTTCAGCGATCCCTGTGATCATTACAATGAGCAGACGTAGGGGATTTTGTCTTTTTTTTATACATCTAAGGTTGCCCCAACCTAGGATTTCTCCTGTATCGTGGGTTCGTTTGCAGACAAAAATTCCACATACAATACACCCATACCCGGAACAACTACCAAGCAGATCATACAAATATTTGTTCCGTGCGGGAATCGAACTCGCGACCTAGAGCGCTTTGGTCGACTGTATCAGTCACTGCACCAACCGTGCTGTGGTACATATAATCACCACGCTTTGGGTCTGAGCGTTTGTGTATGTGAGATTTATGTCTGTAAACTGTACCCAAAATACAGAAAAAATCCTCTGCTTTAAGGTTTAAGTAAAGACAGCATGTAGTGAGGAAGTTGTCTTTGTTCGTAAAATGTGCAGTGTTTAATTGTAATTTGTAAAGTAATTTGCAATACATTGTTAACGAGTCATTGATTTTATTGCTTGACGTTTGGAGAGATTTATCGTAATTTATCGATTATTATTTCATCATCATATCAGCCAAAAGATGTCCACTGATGAACAAAGATTTCTCCCATAGATTTCCCCACAATTGTGTCAGCATTTTGGGGTGCATTTGCCAGTACTCACCACGCTTGGCAGGCGGGTTGGTGAGCACAGAATGGCTGCTGTTCCACAAAAAGGACGCTGCTGCCCATCCCTCTGGTTTAAGTCTCTTAGTCGCCCTTTACAACAACCACGGGAGCCCCTAAGGGAGGAGCCTAAGTGAGGCTCCAGGTACTTGTATGGTCCTGGAACCCCCCCTTCGGTGCCGAAGATGACTACTCTAGTGGTTTTAGCCGGTAGGAGTCCGGCATACCCCTTCGCCCTTCCCCGGGGTGAAGGAAGTTCCATGTAGAATTTCCACTGGACATCAATTAAAAAAAAGGTCCTTGTATGGTCACACTAGAACCGCCCACTGGTGACACGCCTATAGGCACATCTCGGAGAGGGTGACTGTGAAGAGGTCACGTAAAGACATTTTTTTTGTATTGATCCGGTGGGAATACCTCATGTACTTCCTTCGCCCCGGGAAATGGCAAAGGGGCATGCCGGATTCCTACCGGCTAAAACCACCGGAGTGATCATCGTCGGCACCGAAGGGAGGCTCCAGGAACTCGAAAGATCTCCATCTAGAGCCACCCATTGGTGCCACGCCTTGAGGCACATCTCGGAGGGGATGACTGTAAGGCGGTCACCCCCTCTAGCGGAAGGAAGGCGACTGTAAAGAGAAGAGCCCACCCCCCCAGACATCTCTCGAGGGGATTGTAAAGGATTCCCCCGAATCCCGACTACGCACTGCGCTGCGCACACAGCCGTACGTGACGACATGGACACCGCTGTCTTCCTGGGGTCGCTCGGTATGAGAACGCAGATTTTCCAATAAGCGTGCTCGCAACCCCCAAGGCCCCCTGCCATATAACACGACAGGGGACTCAGGTCTGTTGGACAGGGGCACCGCGACGGTTGTTACCCCGGCTCCGTGTTCTTCTCCACGTAACGACCTAGTATCTCCAAAATAAAGCCCAGAATACATTACTATCACAGTAAATGAGGACACACGTCCAGACACATTCTCTTGTGATAATCCCGCAGTCATCTATTTCGAACACAAAACAAAAACACCAGTTCAATAAACATCCCCGATAACGTTCAATCATAATTCTGGCCAGCTTAGGCTCATCCTTCTCGCTGGCTGTAACGATCCGCCCTAAGCCGATGGCCGCTTCAATTTGGCTAAAAGCTAAAACATCAAAATACACAATTCATAGATATATAGATGAAATAGAGGAGTCACTGGAAGAGTTATGAGCGTATCGGGTTTTTCTGAACATATATAGGTTATCCGATATCAAGTCTCGGAAACGTAAGTGACCCGATCGCTTACCTTGGAATAAAAGCGTATTGGCACCGTAAGGCTACGACTGAATCATGCTAAGACTGAGTATACATTAGTATGGCGACAGCGATAATAAATAATTATTTGCCTGTCACGGACAGTGCTTTGCCAGCCGTTTAGTACCGGTTAAGAATAGCATCACTCCATTTCAGCCCGTGGGTGTTGTAAAAGGCGACTTTGGGATGAGGCTGAGGATGGACAGCAGCGTCCTTCGACTACGTTTACAACTCAACTACGATCGCCATCCCGCTTGCCAACCGTGGCTATTATAATGGCAAAACCCCCTATGAGCAAGCAACACAAACCCATACCGTCCGTCGTGTCGATTTTTGGGGATGGATATGTCCTGAAGTGGATTTATTTTCCAGTGATATGATGATGATAATGATAGACAGTGCTTCACGTAGGTTTACTACCGGATGATCTATGTCAAGGGTTGCCAACTAGTCTAGGGCTTTGACCTACTTAAAAAATGGACTGACCTTTTGGGATCGACTCGGTTGTATGGGTTGAGTTGGATAAATAAAACAATAATTGAACAGGTTTTACTATTGTTTTTTATTTAAAACAGGTTAAAAGGTAGTTATGTGTTGTCATTTCTTCAGTCAAATTATCAAAATCAGGAGTGTAGTTAGAAAACGCCAACCTTTTCGATTTTTACTTTTCAACATGTCTGTCTTTTTCACTAAATCTTTTGTTTTGCCCTTTTGCGATCAAACACTCATTCTCTGGTGATGACGTGTTCGCCACCCCTGATCTATGATATTAACAACACCGCGTTCTGATGATGTTAACGATATATAAAACAATCAAAATTAAAACTATGGTAAAAATATCAAATCCTCTTCTTCCTGCCTGGTCCCAAGTTAGTTGGAGTCGGCGCAATATGTTAGTCATATTGCGGAGGTTTGGAAATAGGGTTTTACAGTTGGCCGCCTACCTGACACCTCCCCTCCTTGGGTATGCTAGTGTTGGTGGTTTACCTTGCGGGTAATTACGAAACAGTGGCGTTGGAACGCACCAGGTTCCAACTCCCTCCTCTAGTGTGATCTTACGAGAACCTGGAGCCCCCCTTCGGTGCCGAGGATGACCGCTCCAGTGGTTTTAGCCGGTAGGAGTCCAGCATACCCCTTCGCCCTTCCCCGGGGCGAAGGAAGTTCCATGTAGAATTTCCACTGGACACCAATACAAATTTTTAAAAAGTTCCAACTCCCTCCTCTAGTGTGATCTTACGAGGACCAGGAGCCGCCGCCCTCCCCCCCTTCGGTGCCAAAGATGACCGCTCCAGTGGTTTTAGCCGGTAGGAGTCCGGCCATACCCCTTCACCATTCCCCGGGGTGAAGAAAGTTCCATGTATAATTTCCACTGGACATTATTAAAAAAAAGGTTCCAACTCCCTTAGTCGCCTTCTACGACACCCATGGGAAGAGCTAGGGTAACTCTATTCGTGACCGTTAATTAAAAACTCAAATGATGAATTATAATCCTCAACCAATGCTCCGGCCGGGTGTAATTGTCGACTAAACTATTTTATTAGAGATCCAAGTTCACTGGTACATTTCAGCGCTACGACAATGGATGTACCGCATAAAATAGTTTTTATCGCATCTAGTATTACCAAAGTTCTATGTACAACCCAGTCCCAAAACTTGGTAGTAACACATTTCGTGAACTGGGCGCTATAACGACTGTCTTACCATGAATTTATAAGTACATCCCTAAGTTATACACAAAGTTTCGTCGGCTGATTCCCTCCGAACTTAAAATACGCAATATTCCTGCAGGCATAAATACTGCCTGTAATGCGTTAGCTACGCTCGACATCACCATCATCATAGTAGGTGGTATTCTCTAAACGTGCTATGTGCTCCTAGTACGAGTTCTTTCCACAATCGAAGATAAAATACACGTTTACCGCGTTCGGAGCCCCGTTTGCTTCAAGAGTTTGGAGAGTTTGGGCCACTCGCAGCACCTAAAAGCCTCGAGAAATGTGATACACGTTAGTAATGAGTCTTTATTAATGAAATGATCAGTTTATAGTACAAAAGAAATTCTCGAAGAGCGTTTGTATATCCATTTGTATGAATGCGTTTACCTCGATAACTACCACAAAAACCATGATGAGGTTTTATTAAATACGTCGTTTACACTCAGCTCACTTCCGCGGCAATGAGCAGGAAAGAGGGCAGAGCCGACGGCAGGGACAAAGAAAGCGACCTGTTGACACATTGGCGCAGCCCACTTCCCTGCTTACACCCCTGCTCACTGCCACGGCCGTGATCTGAACGTCGAAGTATCACAGGAGTTCTCTAGAAAGATTCAAGTGGATAAAACTTCGGGTGAAGTCTGGCCGGATTGCTAGTATTGAATAAACATATTATTAAAATCATCTATATGACGTAATATACAGCTGAAGTAAGCCGAATATTACGGCACTATTTAATTAGTCAGGAACAGGCTTTTGTGCTAAAACCCAGTCTCAGAAAATAACGAACAAAATAATTACTGCCGCACTAAACCTGAGAAAGGAAACCGAAATCCTTATTCCAGTCATAAATAAAAGAAATTACCGTATTCTTGTACCGCCAGTCCGCCATATTGGCCAAAACTAAACCTAACGGCCAATAAATATTACCACTAGAATTACCCGAATAACTATCTCATAACTGTTATTAATAACAAAGTTCAAGATGGCGGAAAATTCTTTATTTATTGCCACAGCCTTCATTAACGGTACATGTTTTCTTTTGACGTCATTTTAGTGAGGTGGCGTTTGAAATAGTGAGTTTTAGTCGATTTTTATTCGTTTAAGTTGTATAAAAATATCTAGCGTAATTTTGAGTGTGAGTACAAACGCGTCGTTTCAGCTGCCGTCTGATATATAGCTTAAAACAACCTTAATTAATATCCGTACAAAAATAAACTAGAAAAATCATTGCGATCTTCTAACTGCCTGTAAAACAGTCGCAAACTGGCAATACTCAGCTGGAAAATTTAATTGGCAAAATGTATTTTAATTACGGGCAATCTATTACGACTGCTGTAGTTGTACCAAGTTGTACTTCAACAAAATCTAGTGTGTCTTTAGTCATTGGTGTATGAAAACATTATAAATTTAACACCACTACAAAACATCTTAGCAAAATTAATGTTGGCAGGGACAAAGTCCATCAAATATACATATAACTATCCTGTAACGTAACTATCCGTAACTCTGGTATCCACATGTCACTAGCTTTAGTTTTAGATGTTTTGCCACTATCACAACCCTACACTGTCCGAAACTTGGCGAAACTTGTGGCCTACAGGAGCAACTTGGTCAATCCCTACCATTCGCATCTCCTTCTAATGCAAGGAGGACTGCTATTTGTTGTCTCATTCACTCTTTTTGTAATTAATAATGTATGAAAGCCGTAGACGCTATGCATCATTATGATGTACGGCAACTCTTAGCCCTTTGTAGCGTTGACAAAAAAAGTTAAATTAATTAATATTTGTTGATTTATTTTGGCGCTGCTAGGTGAATTTAAAGTAGGTTTCTTCGCGTGTCATATAATTTATCATTGCTTAGGTTTTCATTAGGGTGTAAAAAGCTTTATTATTAATGCATGTCCGAAGACACGTCTCAGTTATTCATAAGGAACTGAAATGTATAATGTGCAATAACTCATATCTGTCATTATCGTATCGTATAAAATGAGACAGCAATACAGTTATTTAGTATTTTAATTAGGTAGAGGATTCCGTTACAACGTTTGTCACGGAGTTATTGTTAAGACACATTATGTTTTGAAAATGAATAAATAATTTTACAATATCGTGCATCTAACTTGCTGTTGTCATCTATATGCATGGTCACGTACATAATGTTCTTGGAAATATAGGTCAATTTCGACCAAAGAAAATACAATTCGTCACTTTATAGACCAAAATAAAACCACAATATTTTCTTTTCAATCCTATTTCTCATCTGCGAACATGATAAATACAAATATTTACTCCAATACATCTTGCATATAAATATGAAAAATGCGTTCCCTACAGACAAGCGTCCTACCGTTTTATTATAATGTGGAAGGTTTGAAGAAATCATTAATATGAATTAGCAGAGACGATTTATAGCGACGTGTATGTTTTGTGACAGACGCGAGTGCTTTTTAATTAAAATAAACATGAAATGAAAATTGTTGGGTTGGGACAAGTTATCCGTGCGTGTTTTACAAAAAGTAAAAACAACTTTTATCTGTCTGTATATAATTTAACAACACTCGCTGGTCGGTAAACGATCGGCGAGGCTAAGCAACGCCTGGCGTGGTCAGTCTACAGATGGGTACACATAGTGGTATTTGAACTGAGCATCCGCGTGCTTCGGAGGCCACGTAAAATCGTCAGTCCGGGTTGTTGTCATTAGGCGGCAGTCGTTAAGCTAAAGTGTTTGCCTTTGGGCTTGAACAACTCTGATACAAGATTGGCCACTAACCATACGAAAGAAAAATTTAAATTCTAACGGCCGAGTACTGAAACGCCAGCTAATAATAATTTTCGTTTTAAACTAGAGCCGCCCTTTGGGGCCACGCTTATAGGCAAATCTCGGAGAACATATAAGGCGGTCACCCCTCTAACGGAGGAGAGGCGACTAACGATGCCACCCCCCATGCACTTCTCGGGGGATTGTAAAGGATCCCCCTATTTAGGAGACCTAAGAGTAGATCATTGGTTACAGTAAATTGTTCATGCATTTCAAATAAAAATTAATTATTATTATTATGTCTCTCTATTACACGGGTTTATATCCCCTGTAAGGGGGATCCCGGTCTTTTGATAGGCTTACGCGGGGACATGGGTCCAACACGCAGAGGCCCTTTAGAGAATTTTAATCTAAAATGTAATGGGACACTAACCGGGAACTCTCCATGGCTACACTATGAAATGCAGTCTCGGATTGTCCTCGGAGGTGTAAAACTATTGTATAAGATGGAAACTACAGTTATGAGGTCTATTGTAATGGGTGCTAAATGGATAATATACTTCTAAAACCTGAAAAAACGGCGTCTGCCTTTCAGCGTTTATAGTGAAATTCTGTGGCAGACGGTGACTCGCCACTCACAAGATGGGCCCCCTAAATGGCCACCACTACAGGCGACAAGGAGCAACGTCGGTGTGAGCGGCTAGGGGTGTAGAGAGGTGCGGCACCGGTTTCACCATCGCGCGTCTCGAAGACTCGGAGCGGGTTTCCCCGTTATTACGCCATTAGACACTTCCACCCCCGAGCATATAGCTCTGGCGGCCCCCCTCTGATCGGCCAACTAAGGCAAGCCAGAGTTGAAAATCCTGCGGGCACTCATGGGGTTCCACTCCAACCAACCAATAAAGGCAAGCGGAGACGAGGCCCTGACCGACTCTCTGGAGCATTCGGGTACGCAGTGTCGCCACTCACATTCAGCTCGCCACAAACTGCCCTGCGTTTTATTATTTTATTATTTATTATTATTTGGTAACATTTAATCTGATTTTTGTTAAGTTTGCCGTGTGGTGCCGGTTCAGAATACCACCACTCCATCTCCTCCCGTGGGTGTCGTAAAAGTCGACTAAGGGATTAGCCAGAGGATGGGCAGCAGCGTCCTTCGAGTACATTAACATCTCAACTGTGATCACCAACCCGTCTGCCAAGCGTGGCGATTATGGCAAAACCGCCAATGAGCCCACAACACACCCATGGTGTGGTGATCTTTGCGGGAGGCCTGTGTCCAGTAGTGGGCTTCATTCGGCCGAAATGATGAATCTGAATTTGCTTAATTAAACTATTCATATTATGTTTTTCTGCTGACTGTACTTATGTACGTAAAAGAGTTTCTAGTCATTTATTCATTTAGTTATCTCACGTTTTATATAATTATACGAATGCTCACTCTAAGTGGTTGCAACATAAAAATTTGGTGCCATGCTCAAAAGTAATTTAGAGTACTCGCAAGAAAAATAACAGCATTCATAATAAAGTATTTCTGTCTGATAGTTTTTTATTATTTAGCACATAAATTTGATACACGTTTATTTTATTTTTATAATATTTTTATTCCTAGTCATATTATATATATATTTTTTTTTTACAGGTACGACATCACCTATCTCCACCGATGAAAGAAGATCAAATATGAAAGCATTTGGTCCTCGATAGGCTAAGTTGATAAAATAATCATTCTGCTTTAACACTGGCTGTTGAGGTGCGCTTTACTTTATAATAAATATATGTACTGGGTGCCGACTTAACCACCTGTAATCTCTTAGGGGGGAATGGGTCCACGAATTTCTACACGAATCAGTAAAACAAATAGTACCGTAATTGATCACCAAAATACCCATTTATTTTCTAACACAGTCAACTCAAAGCAGCTGGCGGTCAATGACCTCGTGTTCCGACCATATGATCGGGTGGTGGGTACCAAACATCTCCGCAGTGCCCGTCTCGCGCTCGATCATAGTGCGAAACGGTTGTATATGTAAACTGCAAGTGTTTTGGTTGGGTACTAATTACGCTATCGCGTATTTTTCTGGGTATGAGTTCAAAAAATAGCTTTTTATTATTAATGGGATCAGTGCTCTACAGCATTGGAGTGTTGAAATTGACTAAATCAGAAGCCATTGTGTAATCCAAAAACAAATACTTTGTTTTCCAGTAGGTAGGCGTTTGGCCTATATTACAGCCTAGAAAATCGATGCTCGCCTGATTCGATTATTTGTTTGGAGTAAGTATGTAAAGTGTCCGAATTTCGGAATATTATTTCGCATTTATGTCACACACTTTCGAGTTCGGTCGTCCGAGTCGAACGCTACTAAACTTCATCATTTCGGCCGAATGAAGTCCACTGCTGGACAAGGCCTCCCCCAAAGATCACCACAACGACCGATATGGGTGTGTTGTGGGCTCATTGGGGGGTTTTGCCATAATCGCCACGCTTGGCAGACGGGTTGGCGATCGCAGTTGATTTGTTAATATAATCGAAGGAAGCTGCTGCCCATCCTCCGGCTAATCCCATAGTCGACTTTTACGACACCCACGGGAGGAAATGGGGTGGTGGTATTCTGAACCGGCACCACACGGCTGCACGGCACTACTAAACCTGAACGTCTTGAACTCCTGAATAAATTATTAGAAAACCAAGTCTAAAAAGTCCCGAGTAAATCAAAAAGGAAATCAAAGTCTGAAATGCGGTCCGGCTTTAGCTTGCTCTATCTACAGGCACTATTGTGTCAAATTATTGTAAACTGAAACAATTTTTAAGTAGGTACAATGAATTTATAGTGATTCCCACTCACAAGTTATCGTGGAAGCATAACTCCTCGGTCATTTATAGCTAACGACTTCCTTCTTCGAGTCATCTCCATCATACTTAAACGCCTACCCATCTAATTCCTGGCCGTAGCGTTACTCAACTCCAGCCGCAACAATCTTACAGTGACATAACTAAAGCATTCCCTTGTTCACATAGACTTGGAAGGCTGCACAGGAATTGTAAACTGTACTTATATTAAAATAGGGTATACATTCTACTGGATAGCAATTCTATATTAACATAGAGTACGTAAATCCGGTATTAAAATTCGATGGACCATACGTTATCCAACATGGTAACACGAGAATCGTTTTAACTGTGGCATGCCTTGGTTTTGGATAGATTATAAATATTTATTGATAGTGGACACATGGGTGTATGATGTCATAAAATATGTACCATGGTGTTTAATGGTGAAATGTCGAGGTGGTCAACCTTTTGTCTTTGATATTATGGTTCATTTGACTGAAGTATGTTTTGTGTTATCTCTTGTACCTAACAAGCAAATTTACTGCAATAGACGATTACCGTGACATCACCGTAATCGTCCATTGGATCCCTTAATTGCTACGAATAAGGATCCAAAAAAAGAACCAATTACAAATTCAAATTCAGAACATGTATATTCCACATAAACCAGCATTTTAGAATAGTTCGAATTTAAATAGTTGCACGGTTGCAAGTTGTTGGTTCTACAGAGAAGAGTTGGAAAGAAACTTTAAAAATATATAAATAAATGTTACATTATTGATACAATAGAACAGAGTTATGTGAGAATAAAGCCTAAATGTGGAATGGGTGTAGCACAATAATAACAAAATTGCCATTAAATAAGATTCCATGGCAGTTATGAACTGACCAGACCCAAATAAAGGTACGTTTTTTTTACTCTCACTAGCATTTCTCCTGTATCGCGCATGCGTTTACAGATACAAATTTCACACGCTATACACCCAGACCCGGACAGCATTGATTGGCAATTGGGCTAATTCCAGTTGTTAATCTAAATTTTTGTCCTTATGGTCTAAAGTTATTGTCTGTCCCCCCTGTTTGCGACTGAGGAAAGTGGAACGCATCTTCTTTTCTACTCCTCTTTTTTATTTTCTGGTTAATTTCGTTGCGGGTTCCAAGAAAATTATTCATTTCCCTGGGACACATCGAGCTTTACAACGAGTTTTTTTCCCGGTGATACTGACTACAAAGAATTGAGCTATAATGCACTATTATATCTCAATCCTTGCAATTCTTCAAATCCAGGATCACTGACATGACAAGCAGGAGCAGCATACTCTTCGCTCATAATAATTTATTAGCAAAGAGGATCTGCTCCCGCTGGTCATAATCCTTTCATTCCCTGTTCCGACATCTACGGGCTGCTCTCCTTTTTTATATAATTTTTTGAATCTTCACGAATTTCCTCCGCCCCGGGGAAGGGCCAAGAGGCATGCCGGTCTCCTACCGGTTAAAACCCCCAATAGTTTTTCGTTGTTTTAGTTTTTCTTCGGCACCTAAGCTCCCTCCAGGTCCTCGTATGATCACACTAGAGCCACCCACTGGTGCCACGCCTATTGGCACATTTTGGAGAGCGTGACTGTACAGCGGTCACCCTCCCCGGGGAGATTGTAAAGGATCCCCCTGAAGCCTTACTGATCTGGGTACCTAAGTATGTGATGGGTTCTACCCAGTGTAACGTATACTCACACGCACATACCTGCCCCTAAACATTTACTGTCGCACATGGGCCTCCCAATGATCACTAAAATAAGCGGTAAAAGGGGATATTATAATAAAACATGATGACTCATCCTGCGACCACGAACACAGCAATGGTCGAAAGGTGAGGAAAAACAAAAATCTGGAATATACACGATGTAATCCGTTTTAAAGAGTTTTAATTGACGGCGCAGTTGGCGCAGTGGCTAAGCGATTGGCTTTCTGCGCAACGTGTCGCGGGTTCGATCCCCGCACTGAACAAATATTTGTATTGTACAGATAGTTTCGGGTCTGGGTGTTTGTGCATGTGAAAATGTATGTCTGTAAACTATACCCACGACACAGGAGAAATGCTGTTGTGGGACATCGTTTAAAAAAGAAAAGCCGTAATCGCGAAAACCTAAGACATCACCTACTAATAGGGGATACTCCCCTAATAACCACGCTTGGCAGGCAGATTAATGATCGCAGTATGTTGTTATTAGTACACGGGAGGATGCTACTGCCCATTCTTATGATATCAACCCTTAGTCGTTTTTTTTTACCCATGGGTGGAGAGTAGTCATTTCCGAGGACCACACTGAACAACATATATCAGCATCATCATATCAGCCGAAGGACATCCAATGCTGAATAAAGGCCTCCCTAATAGATTTCCACAATTGTGCCAACATTTTGGGGGAATTTGCCAGTACTCACCAAGCTTGGCAGGCGGGTTGGTGAGCGCAGTATGCCTATTGTTCCACAAAAGGGGCGCTGCTGCCCATCCCTCTAGGATACAGTCCTTTAGTTGCCTTTTACGACATCCGCGGGTGGAGATGGAGTAGTGCTATATTCTTAATGCGGACACCACATGGACGGCTTATAGATATACCTGCTTCCAAAAAATAGTGGGTGGTTAATTTTAGAAGTTAAAATCTCTCAAAATATTTATCATTTCCCACTGGGTGGACCGAGTAATTAAATAGATGATACACAAAAAGACAAAGGCATTTAAGTGATAGATTGATGCTCAAAAGTTTTGGGATACCCTTTTGACACAATTGGAGGCTTAACGGAGTTAATAATAGGGATTGATTTAGGCTCTTATCGTCGCTCTTAATCTTATCTTTTTAGTACCGTTACAGTAAATAGGTTTGATTTTATATTAATTTTGGAATGTGATCAATCATAAACACATTATATCATGCTCTGATAGGTGCGCATTGAGAACATGCAATAGGCAGCATTGAGTTTTTTATGGGGTAAATATATGTAGTAACCAGGAGACCAGAGAGTTTCTTTTGCGTAAATTGAAGTGTATATGCATGCTTTAATACTATAAAATAGTTCATAAAATGTTTGCATGCAGCATTAAATCACTCCGCTGCCTTGCCCCTTGGACCGTTCTCTACTGAACAACTTATCTTTACAGTGATTCTAGAGGAAAAAAAACGATTAAATTGAGTATATCGTTAATTTTTTACACGAACACACAATACACGAACACGAACGACACAATTAAACTGCGTTAGCCGAGGAACGATTATTGGGAACTGACAACCCTGATCAATGTCCATGAAAAATGAATATATTATGTATTTCACACAATGATACTGTCCTTGTCGTCATTCTGGATAACAGTGGTACAAATTAGGGGAATTTGAACTCACTAAAAAAGTAGGTCCTCTTATATGAACGCACAACCGATTTTTTATACTTATCACTGGGGCTATTTACATACATTAAGGAATGTTATAGTATATAAAATATATAAGTTTCAAGTGGGTATTTTTTAAAGTTGTAGCTCTTTCGAAGCGTACACTACACTGGAGTGTGTTTAGTTCAAATTCCGCTGAATGTGTTAATTAAAAAAATTATTACAAATTTTAAAACCACAACAACATGAAACATCTCTAAACCTGAAAACACCGAAAGCCCGCGTCGTCAGTAAACTTTTTTGGTTGTTGGCAACACATAAAACATCAGTTTTCAGTGGCTTCAGGCTACAGCGTATATCCCGCCTGTCAGGCCCGTCTGAAAACTTCCATACCTACAAATTATTACGCTGCCTCCAATTGTTTGCAAACCTCTACTATGTTTCGGTTCAATATTTTTATTTTAGTGTAAAAATATATTGGCTTCAGTGATGGCTTGAAGGAATACGATCTCGCTTCTTTAGCACTAGGTTACGAGTTCGAACCTTTTTTTTATTGCTCTCTGTGGAAATTCATAATGAACTTCCTCCGTCCCGAGGAAGCGCATGCTGTACCTCCTACCCGCTAAAACCACTGGAGCGGCCGTCTTCGGCACTGAAGAGGGGTCTAGCTCTCGTAAGATTACACTAGAGCTGCACATTGCTGCCTTTAGACACATCTTGGAGGAAATTACGGTAAAAAGGCCGCCCTCCAGGCATATCTTCAGCACGTACCAATGCAATTTTTTCAATATCATATTAGATACTTTCTTTTTTTAGGCAATCTAAGACACGACTGTATTTAAGTGAAGGAAATCTTTATGAGGAAAACTGGGTCTAATGGTCTGAAATCACCAACAACTATTGAGCAAGCTTGGTGATCCTTGCTGTGGGTTTGTGGAAACATGACGTATACTTAACAAGACTTAATATTGCCTAAAAGCCTACATTAAGTTAGCACCTTTAGGTTAGAAACGTGTTCCACTGGTAATAATTTTCTTAAATTCATCATCATCATCATCATATCAGCCACATGACGTCCACTGCTCAACAAAGAGCTCCTCCATAGATTTCCACAATGACCAGCTATAACGTGTGTCATCATTTTTAGGGGAATTGGCAGGCGGATTTGGGAGTCCAGAATAGCTGCTGGTTCTACATGGTTTAAAGTCCCTTAGTCGCCGTTTACGACATCCACGACAGCAGATGGGGTAGTGCCATATTCTTAATCTGGACACCACGGCATTTATTTTAGTTGGAAACCTGATATTATGAAACGCGCCAATCACATTATACGTATGTACGAGATAGTATTAAACTTTTGGGAACTTTCGGTATTGTTTGTGCCGCTAATGTAAATGATATACTATGTGTCGTAAATACAATGTAAACTACATTGTGACCTTGCTTTGCTCTGTAATTCTGGTACGAATCTCTTTTTCGCCGGGGCATAGTGGACACCAAGACCGAATCGGCCCTAGTTTCCAAGATTACTCCCAATAATAACAAAACAAACTTACAACCATTAAGTATATATAATAAAACACCTCTAAACGGATCTATCGTTTCGATCAGCAGCATTCGTGGTCGCAGGATGACGGGTCATCGGGTCATACGCGATGATGTTTATGTAATCCGTTGTAAAAGTGTTTTATTATAATGAGTAATAATCGGGAAAAGCTAAGACATTAAGTATATATCTATACCTGAATATATAGCAAGTCAACTAAAAACCATCATTAGATAACTTCAGTTATATTATTTATTTTAGTTCAAATGTGTTCTGCAATCGTAGTAGGGGCGGGCAGTCCGCAACTCTATTTTAAGGTTTTAGTAAAGACGGTATGTAGAGATGAAGTTGTCACAAACAAGTGTTCAACACGGCCTTGTTCGTAAAATGTGCAGTGTGAAGGCATTTGCAATATATTGTTAACGAGCCTTTAATTACTTGACGTTTGGGGAGATGGGTCATAATTCGACGATTATTATGATTATTATGATGGGCCTCGTGGTGCCGGCTCAGAATGCCCCCACCCCATCTCCTCCCGTGGGTGTCGTAAAAGTCGACTAAGGGATTGGCCGGAGGATGGGCAGCAGCGTCCTTCGAGTACATTAACGACTCAACTACGATCGCCAACCCGTCTGCCAAGCGTGGCGATTATGGTAAAATCCCCCAATGAGCCCACAACACACCCATATCGGTCGTTGCGGTGATCTTTGGGGGAGGCCTGTGTCCAGCAGTGGACTTCATTCGGCCGAAATGATTATGATTATCATCATCATCATATAAGCTAAAGGACAATCACTGATGAACAAAGGCACATACATTTCCATAATTGTGTCATTTTGAAGGGATATTGCCCCAGTACTCATCACGCTTGGCAGGCGGGTCGGTGAGCAAGGAATCTACATTCAACATTGTATTTATTTGATGGTATTTTAGCAATCTCAACTAATCTTCACTCGGTCATACAGCGCGCCTAATATTTAAATTATTTGCTAGAACGCTTGGCAGATGAAATATGTAATAAAAAGAAGGGAAATAAATCTATGGGGGAGGCCTTTGTTCAGTTGTCGACGTCTTTTGGCAGATATGATGATGATGATGATGCATTCGTAACAGATTTCTAATACAGTGTGAAACAAAAAAGGGATCAAAAACGATTACTTGATCAAATCAACCCATCCATATCCTATCACAAACCCATCAGCTTAAGCCATCCATGCCAAAACAGAGGCGTAACGTACAGCAACACGTTATTAAGTCACGCCCAAATTCGGCCGTAACGCTCAAAATATACCGAATACCAGCCAAATTCGGTCGAAAGCCATCCCACGTCCATCCCTCGGGCAGTTAAAATCACAGATTTCCCTTATGAAAAGCAAACACGGCTGTTACTATATAATTTGGGCGAAGGAGTCGGAAATATTAATACCCGCCTAAAGAAATTCCTTTATTTTTTTGTTTCAGTTCTTTCCGTTCTTGTTTCATGAGATTAATGTTTGTTTAGATTATTTGGATATCCAGTTTCATAAGTACGTTATGTTCGGTTTTTTGCAACATTTATAATCGCTTGAAGTCGGTCACCTTGAACGTGAGATTCATCTTAAGATCGCTATCGATAGTGGACTATACTCGATTCAACATGTTTTTTTAATGTTCTGGAACTAAGGACAATTAACTCTTTAGAATGCTATGCTTGGCATTTCTCTACGAGATCGAATCAGAAATGAGGAGATCCGTAGAAGAACTAAAGTTGTCGACATAGCTGAAAGGATAAGTAAACGGAAGTGGCAATGGGCGGGGCACATTGCTCGTAGAACCGATGGCCTTTGGGGCGAAAAGGTTCTCGAATGGAGACCGCGCACCGGAAAACGCAGCGTGGGACGACCTCCAGCCAGGTGGACAGGCGACCTGGTGAAGGTCGCGTGGTGAAGGGTGTCGTTAGATGAGAGCGGCATGTAACCGCTCGTTGTGGAAATCTAAGGGGGAGGACTTTGTTCAGCAGTGGACGTCCTGTGGCTGATATGATGAGTTATAGAAACAATTAGTAGTATTATTTACATAACGGACGTTGAGAGGTGCTCTTTCATATTTAGTTCAGCGAGGATAGCTTCGACTGCTTCATAGTCGCTTCTGAAAACATTAGGGAAACCTAATATCTTACTTTTTGTAATATAGGAGGGCAAAGCGGGTCGCCTAAGCGATTACCGCATCCCATAAACATCTGCAACACCAGAGGCTTTACCGACCTGTAGGGCATGCATACACTTTTCCCTTCGCCATGTCCATGACTACATTTTTAGGGGTTGGGTTTCTGATATCTATTTGTCACTTGCAGCACAGCAACACTGCTGTTACCAACAATGTTGCTAGTTCACGCTGGTATTCTCAGAGGTAGCCAGTAGCACTCAAATATCGGCGAGGTTAAGCAACGCTTGTCGCGGTCAGTCTATGGATGGGTAACCGTATAGTGGTATTTGAACTGAGCGTTTCCGTGCTTCGGAGGGCATGTAAAATTGTCGGTTGCATAAACCAAGTCAGAGGCCTTTGGGTGGCTTGAACAACTCTGACGTTGGCCACTGACCACACGAAAAGAAGAGGAAGCTGGTATTCTCTGACGGCGTGGTTCTTCTCCGGTCGAGCCTGTCTATTTACGAGCTCTAGTCAACCGAAAACTAAAGCTTGGCTCTCCCACACATTAAAAACATGATCTGCAAATAAAAATATCAACAACAACCATATCGCACCCCTACAATCCAAGTGTACTAGGACCAATATTATTTTACATATCAAAAATCGTGGATTATTCCAACACAGGTCCCCTTCACACGCGAGTCATACATATAAAAAAGACCCACGAAGCTTCTTCAAAAGCGACCAAAACTTATCTGTATTACCCAAAGCTGCTATAAATCAATTATCAGTTTGCAACATTTGTCAGAATAACCCTAAAATGCCTTACGTAAGGTACACCTGAACGCTACCACCTGCAAATGTCGTCTAGAGTTAAGCCGATAATTACGGGATTATGCCCCCTTCGTCTGGATCCCCCCTTCCTGTCTCGCTCCCCACTTCAGCGCCCCCCACTCCACATTGCTTGAATGCACCACAGTATGTGAGCTAATGGTTTTTAGGGGTATAATTTTTCGTCTGATGGCATTTTTTTCGTGAATATTTTCAGCGAAATTATTTTCTAGTGCACTTCTTTATAAGTGTTCCTGTGTGTCGATTGTTTGATGTAGAAAAATATAATAAAGCCTTGTGAAAAATATTAGGTAGACGGTAGAACTAAGTTCTCATAATGAATAAATATTATATATATATAAAACTATTTCTTGGAAAGCTATTTTTGGCTTTATTAGTGTTGACTGTGCTCTGATTAAGAAGGGCACTGTAGCTAGTGAAATTACTGGGCATAAGAGACTGAATAAGTAGTAAGTAAATAAATAGAATTGGGTTGTACCTATTACAATATGGCTTGTTTAAAATATTTAACCTATAGTTTGGAAAATATAGAGCATTTTAAGAAACTAAATTGATAGTTTTGATAATCAGCGCAAGAGTTACGTTTAAGAAAAAGGATTTGAAACTTAAAGGCTGTGACGTCATCGTGGCCTAATAGATTTGTGCCGTTGCCTCACTAAGACGTAATTGAAACTGTCATTTACACGTCATGTGTATATAATGTCAAAATATTAGAACCTATAATGTTTTATCCTGTAAACAGAGAGTTGTTTATGAACGTGTAGGACTATGTCCGCTATTGACGCTGCGCTGTTATCGTTTGTATTCCCAAATCACAATGAGTGATACTTTTATTAAAGCAGAGAGTGGTTATGTTTTTGACACTTACACTAGCGCTTGACTGTCAACTCTTGACAGACATTGTTTTTTAAATTTTACTTTTAAATTAAACCATTTAAACTCATTTTCTCATAATTTGAAAGTGAAATAAAAGTCAAACGTATGATAAATCTAAAAGTATTTAAATTCTGATCACATAAATATCAATAGCGACTCTATTCCTTGGAACGGTTTTTCAATCAGAAGGGATTTTGAAAAATGGATAATCCCCATTGTTACGGCAGGCATAACGCTTGCCAACAGGGGAATGACTTGCTTGTCGGGTACAAGGATGTAGTTCTCCAAAAAAAATTGTTGAATAATTAAGTTACTTGTCCTAAAACAGTTATAATTTTCATCATTCCACGTAAGTACATGGACGATATTATTTATTTGTAGTTAACAAAGAAAAAATATCGTATAGGTACTAAAATTTCGATGTGAAATTACTTACCAAAAAGAATCTTGAGTTGACATAAAACATTACATTATCCTTAGACAGGTTTCTTGGAATTATTAGAGCCAACATACGAAATCTCTTAAGTCAACTTGTACCACGAAACCTAGTAGGGCATAATTCCAGCACTAGTTTAATACAACTGTTTGGAAACTCAATTAAATTGACGATTATCTAATATTCTATACGAGCGATGTTGTCCCGAGTAGGGAGCCAATGAAATCCTCTCAAGGCGTCTTATTAGACTAAGTTGGATTGGATTGTAATTTATTACAGTTATTGCAAGTTTTGGTCGACGGGATTTACAACCCGAAGCAGTATATGGTTGACCAAATCAAAGGGAAATTAATTTTGATATCAGAAACTCTATATTTATATATTTATCGTGCATGAATTTATGTTCCACTATATAGATGTGTGCTTAATTGTTTATTGCACGTTTGATGTTTGAGGTATTTATTACGAACAAATGTGAGTATATAGAGTAGAACATAAAATATTATTTTATTTTGTAATTCATATATTTGTGCATTAATAATTTAATAATTGTATACGGCACGTATGGGGGCTGCACGTATATAGAATGAATAAAATAAACGCGATATATTTTCGTAAGCTATTTCTATTCAGTGGATGCTATTCGCGTAAACTTCAGAACCTATTGAACTATTTGTACATTACTTTTTTGTTTGTACATTCGTGGTAAGTTAAAGTTTTGTAAAGCGCCTTGTTGACCTGCAATACAAAATGTTTGTACTTGTGTAACAAATACCTACAAAAAAGTATTAATTTATCAGAGGCATTTAGCTTTAGCTTTTAGCTTTTAAAATAAACGTTGCCCCACACTAGGATTTCTCCTGTGTCGTGGGTGCGTTTACAGACATGAATTCTACATACAATACACCCAGATCCGGAACAACTAGCTGCAGATCATACAAATATTTGTTCCGTGCGGGAATCGAACCCACGACCCGGAGCACAGTAGCTGAAATTTGATGCGGTTGTCAAACAATCTACGTATTTGAGACCATATCGCGTTTTCCTGAACCATCATCATATCAGCCATTAGACGTCCACTGCTTGCTTGCTGAGAACTTCTTAGGACCCACCACGCTTGGCAGGCGGATTACTGAGCGCAAAATGGCTGTTGTTCCAGGGATGGGACGCTGCTGCCCATCTCTCTGGTTTAGAGTCCGATAGACGCTTTTTACGTCATCCACGGGAGGCCATGGTGTGATGCTATCTTCTTAATCCAGACATTATACGAATGATCTAATACTATAATAAATCTTGGGAATAACTTGGACTGGTTGTGTACATTTGCGCTTATGATGGACAAAAAGGTTACGTTTGACAAATTGTTTGTTGGCTTAAAGGGTCATTTACACTGCTATAACTTTATAATACAAAAATAATGTAGCAGAACGAAAATAGAATTGACGATATAGTATTAATTGACATTATCGCAGCTAAGTCGGTTAAAGTTAATATTATCCTCGTCTCGCGACTTTAATCCAAGCTTATTTGAGACAGTTATTGGCAGCCCGGCAATCAGTCGCTACACACTTAATGCATTACTGCAATTTTGAGCCAGACAGGTGTCTCAAGTCCTAAATTTAATTTACTTAGCTTGGAGGTAAAAGCAAAATTATTGATATATACCCTGTGCACTACGCCTGATTCTTTGCGAATAACTGTCACTTTACGAATAGCTCTATTTCTTATTTACTCTGCTAACTTAGTACCTACTAAACATGGAGTTTCTTGCTCGTTCTTCTTCGCAGGATATCTATATCTTGGAACAAAATTTTGAGTATTCATAAGTGCCTGGGTTTTACATGAATAAAAATATTTTTATCTTATCATCAATATAACAGCTATTTATACGTCCACTGCTGAACAAAGGCCTCCCCCATAAATTTCCACAATTGTTTCGTAATTTTGGCCAGTCGTCAGTTCGCCAATACTCATCATGCTTGGCAGGCGTGTTGGTGATCATGGTATGGCTACTGTTCCACAAAAGGGATGCTGCTGTCCATCCCTCTGGCTTAGAGTTCCATAGTCGCCTTTTACGACATCCTGGGAAGAAAATTGAGTGGTGCTATATTCTTTATTCGGCCACCAAACGGACAATATCTTATCTTATGTTAACGATTCATCCTTTCATCATTAATATCTTATAACTATTCATCTTGTTAATCCCGGTTTTCGAGGAGTGTGATGGGCAGGGTTCGTAAACTACAGGATAGAATTTAGAACAATCCCAGCTCAGCTCTACCTAACTGTGCTACTTGCCCAAGAAGGTCAGAGTCTTGAATATGTTGATGTGTCGAGTATCCATGGCCTTTATAAACCGCTACACCACGTTTGTATAATGAAAATCATCTTATTATTCAATTATTCGGGCGTGGTGTGTGGTTCGTGTGGTGTCCGGATTAAGAATATAGCACCACTTCATCTCCTTCCGTGGATGTATTAAATGGCGACTAAGGGTCTCTGAACTAGAGGGCTGGGCAGCAGCGTCCCTTCTGTGAAACAGCAGATATTCAGCGCTCACCAATCCGTCCGCCAACCGTGGTGTGTATCGGCAAATTACCCCAAAATGGACGTTAGTCAAATAATTATCATAAGCATTTTTTTAACTACCGCGAATTTCACTCATATTAGACTATCACTTCGCGACTTTTCGCACACAGAGATAAAAGAATATTTTGACAAACCTCAACGTCTCGGGCAAGTTGCATTGACCGTGTTTACTTGCTTTATCTGCGGGCGAAAAGTCCCGAAATGATAGTCTAATATAAGAATATCAAATCCAAAAAGTCTTCGAATGACTTACTTGAACTGACTACCCGAACTAAGCTAAACCGTTACCTTTGCCTATCATTAACAAAAACGTAATTTCTTTTAATACAGCTCCATATTTCCGTATGCCGTACGAGCGATACCGTCTATTTGATATTAAAGCTATCATAACGCATGTAATGGCGTTAGGCGGGTTATAAGCGAAACGATCAAATCGGTGGAAAATACTAGTTGCGAACTAACTGCTTCCGAGACGCCGCGGTTTGAAGTAAGGATTGCTGTACACGATGTTATTTATAAAAATATACGTGTTAGTAATTTGAGTTGATAACGATTTAATGATAGGTGATAGTTTTAAGGTTGAGTATAATACCGCTTCTTTGTATTGAGTTACATGCTACGTACCTATAAACAAATTATCTTTCTATCTATACATCTATACAAATAAATAAAATTGAAGTGTCTGTTTGTAATGTCAAAATAACAGCTTTTTACTAAATGCATATGAAAGTATATACGGGACATATAACAAAAAAACAATTCAATTTTTTGAACTTTTTTGTCTGTCTGTCTGTTTGTTCCGGGTGATCTCCGAAACGGCTGGACCGAATTTGACGGGTCTTTCACTGGCAGATAGCTGATGTTATAAGGATTATCTTAGGCTACTTTAATTTTAGGGTTCCGCGCAAAAAAAAAACCTTTGAAATCCAATATATATATATATATTCTATGTCAAGTGTCTATGTCGAAGTACTCTAAATTCCTTTTAAATTAAACGCGGGTAAAACCGCGGGTCCCAGCTAGTATTTTATAAAATTGCAATATATATTTATAGTTTTACTAATAACGCTATAGTAGCACATCTCTTTCGATACCATCATCATTTCAGCCGAAAGCGAAGAAGAATAATTTAATAATAAATGGTTCTCATTGCTTGCTGTCCACTGCTGGAAATAGTCATCCCCAAAGATCTCCATAACTACCGGTCTGAGTGCTACTCTTGGCAGGCGGGTTGGCGATCGCAGTTGAGTTGTTAATGTGCTGGAAGGACGCTGCTGCCTTTCCTCCAGCTAATCCCACAGTCACTTTTTACGACACCCTCAGAATGAGAAGGGTTGGTGCTATTCGTAGCCGGCAACACAAGGTTCCTTTCGATGTGTGTTAGATCAATGTTTACTTAATCAATAAAAATCTATTTCAGTACAAAATCTACTTGAAGAAACAAACATACCTAAAAACTACAAAGGGCATTCCACGTCAAACAAACCTACCTTCACTTAATACAAAACAGATCCACAAAACGTTTACGTTTAAAATTAACGATAAACACACGGACGTTAAAACAATTGTTCTTGATAACACTAAAAGTGAAAGTATAGGATACATAAGTCTAATAATGTAAACTACACAGGGTTTGCCGTGTGGTGCCGGCTCTGAACACCACCACCCCATCTCATCCCGTGGGTGTCGTAAAGTCGACTAAGGGGCTAGCCGGAGGATGGGCAACAGCGTCCGTCGAGAACATTAACAACTTAACTGCGATCGCCAACCCGTCTGCCAAGCGTGGCGATTATGGCAAAAACCCCCCAATGAGCCCACAACACACCCATATCGGTCGTTGTGGTGATCTTTGGGGAGGCCTGTGTCCAGCAGTGGACTTCATACGGCCGAAATGATGACACAGGTTTTCTGACCTTCCATCCGTATCCCACCAGAAGGATTCAGCATCGTCCTAATTTATCGGCTTCAGAAATAATATGTGTTATGAAAAGGCACAGAAAATGATAAAGATCAAAATGTTTGTACGCACGTCTACATATCAAGCTGTATATTTCCAGTATAAGCTGATCTCGAATTGTAAAGGCGTTCCTTACGATGAGAGATCACCTTAAACTAGATAAATCTAGCTTGATGTGTAGTGTAGTGTGTAGTACATATCACAAATCTTTTTTCCTTGTGGTGTCCAGATTAGATATATAGCACCACTCTATCTCGCCCCGTGGATGTCGTAAAAGGCGACTAAGGGACTTAACCAGCGAGATGGGCTGCAGCGTTCCATTTGTGGTACAGTAGCCATACTGCACACACTAACCCGCCTGCTAAGCGTGTTGAGTACTGGCAAATTCCCCCCAAAATAACGTCAAATTGTGTAAATCTATGGGGGAGGCCTTTATTCAGCAGTGGCAAAAATGGCATCATAACTCAGATAATATCAATATCTAAGTATATAAAAAAAAACACAGCTTTCCGGAATGTTTCATGCCTGTCAGGTTTTATCCTACATACTCTCTAATTTCTATATGGTAACCCCTAAATATACGTAGAGGAACACTTAAACAAATTTGTTCATTCGATAAACTATAAAATATCAAATCAAATATCAAATATCAATATCAAAAGTTTACTATGTATGCGCTATCATATAAAAAGTGAGCGAGTTCGAATTTTAAATCCGCTGCCGTTGACTGGTCAATCTGGTTAACTACTTGATCAATTCTGAAGATTCATTTATTGTCACACACATAGGCTTTCTCGTATCGCGTGAGCGAATTAAAGACTGCCACCAGCCTTTTATATAGTATATACTTATTAAGTAAACTGAAAAACCTACAGGAAATTGTGTTGTCTATTTTATCGGCAACAAGAGGTTTCCCAAACCAATAAGTTATTTCTCCTTTTGGTAAGCGGTACCAAGATTGCGGACCCCGAGTTTACAAAAAATACAAGAATTTACAATAAAAGAAAAAGCGTACTTCTGATCGAATAGTCCTTATTTTATTACGTTATTACCATGAATTTCATTAACGATGAATGGTTCTCATTGCCTCTTTTTGGGTAATTGGTAAAAGAAACTAAACTTTTTCAAAAGCACTCGGAACTAGGCATATCACACAGAAAAACTATAGCATTGTGTTAATAGTATCTTTATTATGCAAATATTCTAAACTTGTGCGGGCGAAGTTAATCGAGTGACGTACAAGAGGGTGGTAGGAAACACAATTATTTTTATGGCAACACAATTTTCCTCGGCTCATTACATACATGCCGTGGTTATACGTACTGGCAACATTAACATGCCGGGTGGGGCTCGTGTAATGCCCCGTGGGCACGCGAACCCGTTTTTGATTATTTCCCCAAAATTATATCGTATTTTCACACCAAAAGACCCTTAGCGTGTGCACGATTCAAGCTTATGATGTTCGTGACCAGAGACAAAATGTTGAGAGTCACGGCTCCGGGAGAATTGCCGCCATTTTGGTTCTGTTCTTTTTTCAATCTTCCCGACTCCGGTTGCCATAATTATCGCAGAATGCGATTCTTCTCGCGTGTACTGTAATGAATTGATTATTGTGAAAATAAAAGCGTTGAAACAAGTTTTATTTGAGAGATTATTCTCATTTCAGATATTTACGTGTAATAAGGTCATTACACCGATGAGTATCGTATATGTTAATAAACGAGTAGCAATAATTGAAAATTGTAGCGGTTCTAATTTCTTTTACTCATTTTTGAGTCTTATTGTCTACGCATGTAAATTGACGTCACAACCATAACCGATAATTAGCCTTAGCTCTATAATTTTCGTTGACCTTGTAGAGTAATGAAGATATGAAGATATCAGTCATGAAATAAATCGCCTAACGACTCCGAAATACTTAGGAACACGCATTAACTGTTCTCAAATCGCAGACTGGCTTATCGGTGCGTTCAAATCGCGTGGCGGACTATAACGCGCGTTAGCTTACATAATCTACCAAAACGAGTTTAATAAAATGGCAAATTTACGTAAAAATATCGAAGGAATCCAAAAGCAGTGGTCGCTTGACGGATTGGACGTTTTAGGTTATCCCAATAGGTAGGCTAGCGAACCCTGGGTAATAGGTTGTTTCCATAATACATAGTTTTGTTTTTCTCTTGTAAAATATTTTTTTCGGGACTATAAGACTTAGAAAGAGGTTCAATTGGTCCCTTTTTGTTGATAGTTTTAATAATAAACGTTTATATTTTGCTAGTCTTCGAAATATGTAATATTTTATCGCACGGATGATTTGAACAGGTAGGTATTGATTGCGGAAGAATCGGGAAATAGAGTCCCCAATATATCTCGTACTATTCTCATCGAATATATTATAGATTTAATCAGTACGATAAGTAGCAATGTAACAGATTTCAAACCATGAATATTTATAAAGTAGGTTAGTTTAATCGTTACTACAAAAGACGCAGGATGACCGCAAAATTAATATGTTCTGTTCTATCGCTTTAATCTTTTAAAAAGCGGTTTCTTTTTTCAGTCCGCATAGATACTTAATCTTCTCATAAAGATTACATAAATTCAACATAACTCAAATGAGAAACATCGGCGTTCGACACCCGAAATTAGTGTCACCGTGTCCGGATTCCTGTGAAAAAATTTGTCCTCCTTGTTTTGTTTATGGTCCTATTTAGATAGAGATATTAAGAGTTAAGTGCGCTACTGTATCAAATTTGCTTGACGGTTTATATTTTTTATTCAGCCGAGTCACGCGAGCTCGTAACATAACCCAGGAATGCTGTTATCGTTCAGATTGCACAAAGCAAATCTTTTCAGTGCTTTATTTTGATGTACGCTACTTTTTTAACGATAAGTTTGAGTTACGCCTTTTCTGGGACGTCATTTGACATCTATAATGAAGGGCAACTTATAATATTGTAAAAATTAAGTCCGTAATTAATTGTTTATTACATATTAGTCATGCGATGTATGATTTTCGACAGTCTAAGGATTAATGTAATTAGTATTGTTGTACCTGTTCGGTTAAACCCAAATCAAACAAATTATTTTAATTCGTTAGTCAATAATATTGAAACTTCATGAAATTAACCATAATGTTTTTATGACATTATATCGTATGTGTTTTTAGTGTGATATGTGAATATGTCTAGTATTAAAAATGTTAAATGTCGCGTGATATACAATACGATAAATGTTCGGAATCGAACATGTACGTTTCAGAAGTGACACATCCCCAGAGAGACGTTCGATTTCAAACGTTTTGGCGCGAACGTGGTGTCAAGATGGCCGCCGCAGGACGACAGCGTGCGATATCGCACCAATTCTTTTGTGCAAACTTCGCGGATATATCTTCTTGGATTCGTATTCCGATCCGATTTGAAAGGACAAGCTAATCTCACTATCATTGTACAGCATTGTGCTATAAATTTTTCCACCTACGTTTTACACTTGGCTTTAGAATTTCAGAAAATTAAGTACAAATAAAAGAGGGATGCCCCGCCGTTTAAAAAGGTAATACTAAGGTATTGGAAATTTCTGTAATACGACACGTGTTTATATTGACGGTTTGGCTAAGTTTGGACTTAATAGTTTACCGCGCTTTAATATCTTGATTTATATTGTATGTCATATTTTTTTATTACTAAGCGTATTCATATATTTGTAGAAGAAAAAAAACTCCCGTTACATCACAATATATAAAAAAATCTGCTGTCATCGTAATACCAGTATTATATTTTTATAGAGATAATTAACTAATGTTGACTATAATTTTTTACTTTATAGATAGTAGATTTCAAAGATTCCATAAAGTATTTATAGCATGAAACAAATATGTACTTCTAAAATATATAAAAACGAAGTTAAAAATGCAATCCGATGTATAAATAACTATGATAATAGGGTTGTTTTTAGTATAACAGTCGGTCACGCCCACAGTGTAATATAGTGGTCACCATTAAAACGTAACGAGTTCTTTCACTATAAATAACCTACAGCCATTATAATTATAGCGAACGAAATTCCTCTTATCACGCTCATATTTCACCAAAGAGTCTAGCATTAGGCACAAACACAAAATTCCACGGCCCCAAAAAAGTATTTTAGAGAACAACGCGGTAAGTAAATTACTTTCTTTCACCTCGATTAAGTGATCCTTATAGGACCAAATATCATTTATAATGGTGATGGGACAGCTACGGCGGGCTCGTGAAAAATAAAAGAGCAGGAAATTGCGTGTGCGGTTAAAAAAAAATAGGTACATAAGCCGCAAGAAGTGGCGGGAACGTCAACCGCGCTTTTGATGTGACATGTCGCCATCTTG
Organism: Diloba caeruleocephala; assembly: GCA_947459985.1. Lineage (NCBI taxonomy): Eukaryota > Metazoa > Arthropoda > Insecta > Lepidoptera > Noctuidae > Diloba > Diloba caeruleocephala. Next base: position 10,197,129 of record OX381629.1, read on the forward strand.
GAATTCATCTTTTGTCAAGTGTAACGAAATGTCGATTGAGTCACGTATTTCTGTTTCCTTAAACAAATCGTGGATACGAATAAATTTTCTCGAGGATTTGATGTTTTTTTATGATTCCATTGAATTTGATTGCATTTTTTGGTACTTAATCAATAAAGGTACTAGTGAAAACAGTTTAACCCTTATATTAAAATGGCATTTATGACCGCTAAATAAGACAAAATAATAATATCTATGTTAATGTCATTATTATGAATGAATAACTAACTTCCTAATAATCATCATCATCATACGAGGGCGGCACTGAAAATTTCGGGAATCAAGGAAGTGACACAACATTACTATTTAAAAATGTATTTATTGCTTTTCGAAGTATTCTTCGCGAAATTTGACACATTTTTCCATACGATGGAACCAATCATTGAAGCAACCATTCCATTCGGAAGTTGGGGTCTCCAAAATGGCCGTTTTGTAGGCGTCCACAGCTTCTTTAGGTGATGAAAATCTCTGTCCACGCAATTTATTCTTTATTTTAGGGAAAGTATAGAAATCATTAGGGGGCTGCACGGCGGATGGTCTAATAATTCTATGTTTTCTTGCTCTAAAAACTCTTTTGTTCTGTGCGCGGTGTGAGAACTCGCATTGTCGTGATGGAGGATGATGCGGCGGTTGCAGTTCTCTCTACGGAGTTCAGAAACGACCTGTGGCAAACAAATGCTAGCATACCATTCTGCATTAACCGTTCTTTGTCCCTCAAGAGGAATAGTCGTAACATGGCCGGTTTTGGAGACAAACGTGGCCACCATTTTTTTTGCAACACTCCGTGAACGAACAATTTTTGTTGGCTTTAACTCATTTTCGAACACCCAAACTCGTGACTGGTTTTATGTTTCGGGTTCGTACGCATATATCCAGGATTCGTCACCTGATACGATGTTGTATACAGCATTTGAGGATCCTGCGTGGAATCTTTCGAGAGTTCTGACGCACCAAGTAACGCGAGCCGCTTTTTGCTCTTCACATAGCAAATGCGGTATCCATCGGGAAAACAACTTTTTTACACCTAATTGTTCATGCAAGATTATTTGTATTTGACTCATGCCAATGTCTAAAGTTGCCTGAATTTCGCGGTATGTCACATGTCGATCTTCCTCAATCAGCTTACGCACAGCATCAACGTTTTCTTGGGTGACTGCAGTTTTTGGACGACCTTGACGAGGATCATCACTGAGCTTGACACGTCCACGTTGAAATTCAGCAAACCAGCGATAAATTGTGGTTTTGGATGGGGCTTCATCACCAAATGCAGAAATCATCCGGTCAACACACTGTTTTTGTGTTAAACCACTTCGAAAGTCATAATAATTCATCGCTCTTGAATTTTCTCGAGTCAATTCCATTTTCTCAACGACTAAACAAGTTTGACAAAACCTTGTGACAAGACCGTGAATCTTTTTTAAAATAAATAAATGGTATTCGATTTGTAAAACCAAGGAGTTTTCAATTAAAAAGATTTTAATATGACAGGAACAGTGGAAATATTCCATTCCCGATACTTTTAGTGCAGCCTATGTATCAGCCATTTATAAATCCACTCCTGAACTAAGGATAGATTTCCACAATTGTGTCGTTATTTTGGTGGGAATTTGGCAAAATTCATCACACTTGGCAGGCAGGTTTGTGACCGCAGTATGGCTACTGTTTCACAGAAGGGGCGATGCTGCCCATCCCTCTGGTTTAGAGTCCCTTAGTCACCTTTTACGACATATTCGGGAGGCCATCTCCTCCCGTAAAAGTGGTGCCATAATCTTAATCTGGACACCACACGGATAATCTTACTAACGCAATTAACTAAATTACCTTTTACTAAAAAAAACATACAAAGCCACAAACACTGATCGTCCCCAATTTTATTAGCCCCACAATAATTGCTAAATGTGGAATGATTGGTGAAATAAAAGAAGATTCGCTTTATACGACGTTTAAGTGAGTTACGATTCGAAAACATCGGAACCGGCGTTACAACACTAAATAGCGTGGAACCGGTACGAACTGATACATAATCGAGTTTGCCGAGTATCGATTCGCTTTGAAGAAACTTTTACGGTTTTCGCCGTAGAAGACAATTATTTCAATTTTCGTTTAAGTTCTAACCGGTTGCTGTTGTTTTTTTAATAAATAATACTTATTTATAGTCCTTGGTATCGTATGACTGGATTTGGTAGTGTGGTTCCGGCGAAGAATGGATAACTCGGAGATGTACCTAATAATATAGTGTTATAGATGACTAATGAGTCATTTAATCGTGTAAATGTTTTGTTGGGTTATATTCGAAGAGAACACCAGCGTCCTTCAGTGTTCTTAAAACGATACACTTGGATCACCAATCCGACTTGGTGATTATGGCAATTTGCCAGATGACCGATCATCGTATCGGACATTGGAAGACAGATGGTCAGATGGACATCGATATAATACTATGATCACGGGTGCTGATACAGTCGAATACAGTACTTAATTATAAGATGCAGAGTCCAGATTCAAGCCCATTACGGCATCGAACAACCATCATATCGGCCATACAACGTCCACTACTGAACAAAAGCCTCCTCCATAGATTTCCACAACTGTGTAATCATATTGGGGGGTATTTGCCAGTACTCACCACGCTTGGCAGGCGGGTTGGTGAGCGCAGAATGGCTACTATTCCACAGAAAGGACGCTGCTGGTTTAGTATCCCTTAGTCGCCTTTTACGACCTCCACGGAAGGAGATGGAGTGGTGCTATATTCTTAATCCGGACACCACACGGACTATCCGGACACCACACGGACTAAGTGATCGAACAACCAGGCAAACGGCAATCCACCCCCGTATATGGTGGATGTTCTAGCCATACGCAAGAAGTGTTTTGCGTGCACGTTTTTCGTGCGTACCGCTAAGGAGTGTAAATCATGATCATAGACTATACACTTAATACTGACAATCCTGATCTGTGTTTCCCCCACCTTACCTGGGAATCTTCAAGGCGCACTGAACAGGTTTCTTCCAAACAAGTGTGTACCATCATCGAACGCATCATCGCTTAATATCAGGTAAATTAGTGGTCAAATATAAGCGTAATTATACTACATGAAAACTTACTTTTAAGAAGAAAAAATTCTACTTCAAGCAAACACAATTATTACATATTATATAAGTCTGTACATGAGAATGTTACCATAATAATTTATACTAGCAAGTGAATTATCAAGTGAGTTCGTCAGTGAGTCTTGTCAGTGACTCCGTCCGGTATGTCTCCGTCTGTGAGTCCGTCAGGGAGTTCATCAGTGAGACGTTAAGTTAGTAAGTGATGACCGTAAAAATATATTCTAAATACTGAAAGCTTCCCATATGTTTAAAGATTACCCTAGTGAAATGATGACAAAAAAACTATTGTGGAGTTTACAGAAAAAGTCGCGCACATACATACACGGAGGGAACAAGGAACCGACCTTTTTTGAGTCAGTTAAATAAAATTATAACAGTTACAAAACTAACTCGCGTTGTTCCTCTATCCACCTCCCGGCTCCTCGACCCTCGTTATCAGCTGTAATGTATGGGACTCGTTGAAACAAACCAATTCCCCTAAACTAGGGGTATAAACTTAAATATCTACGCATTGCAGTATCCAGCTGACGAATATTTTAATATCACTTCCTATGAAGTTTTTTATGACACAAGAATTTTAATATGACAGGAACAGTGGAAATATTCCATTCCCGATACTTTTAGTGCAGCCTATGTAATGAATGTAATTTGAATATAATATCGCAACAAGCCGTTCTTAAACAATTTGAAAAGATTATGTTTGCAAACTACACCTTGCTCATGACAACCCCAATCAACTACAGTAACGCCTATTTATTATATTTGACTATAAATGTGTTTTAATTTCTTTTGGCGCGTTTAATAATAGTAAAATTCGCATATCTGTTGTTTCGAAAATCATACAGTAAAAAGATGGCCGTCGAAGATATAATAATTAAAAGTGCATAATATTCAATATTTATTTTGTCTGGTTTACATGACAATAAATATATTTTAATATTTTTTAACTGTATTAAAATGAATATCATTTTAACTAAACTATGTTCTTTAATCAAACTTTTATTAATTGTAATTAATATCTTTTTTCCATCATTTTATCGTTTTACCTATTTAGGTAAATTATGGACAAAGGGAATAAAAATTAAATTGTCACTCCAAAGAAGTATTACTTCACACGCGTACATAAGTACATACAACTTTTTTTACCAATGAACAATCTTCGTTCTTATTGCTTTGGCAAACAAAATGTTTCAGAAATCATTTTGTTTCTTCACAATCTGTCACCGTACCCACCATTAAATCAATCACCTTTGTACAATAATGTTAAGTTGTCCGCGAATATTTTCTGTATAGGCAAAAGCACCGAGGAAAGTCGCATAAATAAAAAAAATAGGTCCCTTTTGTCTAGACGCGGCATCACGTACTAATGTGTGAAATAATATTTTTCTCCCCTAATAAAAGCCTCCGGGCGATTGTCGTACTGACGTCGTATATAGAGTCGGTAATTCAATACAGGCTCTTTAGGGAACGTTAGGGCTATGGGAAGGTTTGTGGTGTAAACAGATACGTAATCATGACGTTCGGTTCTCACTAGTACGAGTCGAGTGTTATATTCGCATTGATAAGGTCACCCATCGAAAACCAGCGCTGCAAGACCGCCTTGCTGTTTTGGAGCATATAGCTGAATGGGGGACCTTTGTTGCCACAGTAAAAATTATTTGTAACCAATATACCTACGTGATTATTATATTGTTATTTGAACTTTATATGTAATAGGTATAACTATCATAAGTATTGTTGTTGCTGTCCAATAAAAAACATTCTTTCTTTCTCTTTCTCTTTCTTTCATAATGTAGCACTAAAAAAAGGTATTATTAAGTTAGTACTTAATAATACGTTTTTTTAAATTCTTCATGAACTTCCTTCGCCCCGGGGAAGGGCGAAGGGGTATGCCGGACTCCTACCGGCTAAAACCACTGGAGCGGACATCTTCGGCACCTAAGGGAGGCCCCAGGTCCTCGTGTGATCACACTAGAGCCGCCCACTGGTGCCACGCCTATAGGCACATCTCGGAGAGGGTGACTGTAAAGTGATCACCCCCCCGGGGAACTTAATAATACCTAATAATAATAAAACAATTCTCCAGTTTTATTTCATCCGGCTGTTGGCAAGCGTAACGTCTGCCCATAACAATTGTAATGCTACCCAGGACAAGTCTTGCGTGGCAGTTGCATCAAATTGCGCTCGTCACTTGCAGATAATTGAAACTTATGCCCAATAATGTAGCTACTAGCTACAGTGCCCTTCAAACTGGAACACGGTAATGTTTAAACACTACTACTTGGCAGCAGAACATGTAGCAACTGGAGCGGCATCTTGAGCACGGAAGTAGGCCAGGTCCTCGTAAGTTCACACTAGAGGGCCCATTGGCCTTAAGACACACCACGGAGGGGATGACTGTAAAGCGGTCCTCCGGAAGGAAGGCGAATGTAAAAAGGTCGCCGTCCTAGCATTTCTCGAGGAGGATTTTAAGGATCAAGCATACAAAACAAGCAAGCATCGCTATGCGCTGTGCACAGTCGCCGACTTCCCGGGGGTCGCTCGGTATGAGCACGCAGAGTCCCCAATCTGCCCCCCTGCCCTGTCCCCTTAGATCGGACCACTAAGTATGTCGACTCGATGACAGTATCATATTTAGTTTGTTACTCCACCGATAATTACCCTCACCAATTTGTTACCCTGTTGTATATTATAATATAATCATACCCCATCATTAAAAAACATCGATTTTGAACTATAGATATATTGGACATCCAAACCAACAACTCAATATGTTGATAATTACTGTTCAACTCATAAAAGACAACCTAATTACATGACATGCCACCCAGCTACAGCCATACAAAATGTATACTCAACCTGTTGTCACAGTGCATTTTTGTCGTGATCATTACACCGGTATTAAGTATACTGTGGTTGTAACTTGACTCCGGTGGTCAGCTAGAAAACCTGGCCGGAATTATGCGGTTGTGTGCACCAGGGTTTCTGTCTTTGTCTGTATTATCACGGTTGGTCTCGTGAAGGGTTGTGAGAAACTGTCGAGCCATTAAATTATTTCTAGCGTCGTCTTTGCTTGGATTAATGTATATGGCTTTATGTGTAGTTCTACTTTGTCATGGTCTGAAATTAACTGTGTATTTAAAATCGGTTGCTTCCAAATGTTTATAAACTTTCATACCTACATATTTTGTATTGAAAAGTCAATACACAACTGTACAATTCAGAGTCCAACAATTTTTTACAGAAAGCTTCGCACATTTTTCCTAGTATTTTGAAACCGATATTAGATTGGATAGAAATTCAATAACAGGAAATATCGTTCTGGCTCGTCGGAACCGAACTATAAACAGAACGAAAGAGTAAAAAATTGCCATTACTTGGTGTTACCTACAATTAGAATCTAAACAAATAAACATAATTGAAGTGTCTGTATGTAATGTCAAAATAACCGCTTTTTACTAAATGCATATGAAAGTATATAATACGGTACTTACAACAAAAAGATAAAACCTTTTCCTGTAGTTTTGTGTCTTTGTTTGTTCCAGCTAAACTCCGAAACAGCTAGACCAATTTTGACGGGACTTTCACCAGCAGATAGCTGATGTTATGAGAAGAATCTTAGACTACTTTTACTTTAGAACAAGAATTAGGGTTTCCGTGCAATCCAATATATGTACCTACTCTTATGTCAACTGTCTATGCCAAAGTACACTATATTATTTATAAATAATAAGATTTCTTTTAAATTAAACGGCGGGTGAAACCGCGGCCCCAGTTAGTATAATATATATGATAAAGGATGAAGAAAACATTACCAATAGCTTTAGTCCTAATAATGAGACTGTTCTGTCAGTTCCATTTTTCTATGTCACTCTTCCACATCTTATATTGTTCTCCCATATATGTTTATTATGGGAATAATGAGGAAATATTCGAGATCAAAAGAAGGAGCCTTTTTGACAATTTTCCATTGTAATGAAATTCTGAATGGAGTAGTCTTGACGATGCATATAAGCATTTTTTCAGGCCCATGATAATAAAAGCATATTAAGTTTTTCCTGTAGTGTAAAGTAAAATATTAAATAATACTAATATACGATATAATAACATGTTAAGAATTAAAATTCCAACTTAAATTCTTTTATTTCCATTTATGTTGCAATGTCTAATGCCGTGCCACCGAACAAAATCACACGCCAATATTTTAATATTCCGATCACTAAGACGGCACGGTTGGTGCAGTGGTTGATACAGTCGACTAGTGCGCTCCAGGTCACCGGTTCGATTCCCGCAGGGAACAAATATTTGTACGATCTGCAGGTAGTTGTTCCGGGTCTGGGTGTATAGTGTGTGGAATTTCTGTCTGCAAACGCTCCAACGACGCAGGAGAAATCCTACTGTGGGAACGCTTCTATAAGTATGTTTTTTTTTAAATATTTATTATACTCTTTATTGTATACCACTTAGTAAAAGATACAAAAACAGTAGCGCTTAAAGGTATATTTGAGAGTACAATGGGCGGCCTTATCGCACTGGGCGATTTCTTCCAGGAAACCTTAGGATGGAAAAGAACTAAACTGGATAATATATGCGGCACAGACACAGATACATAATGCTATAACTAAATTATGTATTTTATCCTAAATATATAAATAATGAAGATTTTTTACAAATAATGTAGATATATAAATACATAAACATTTATACATACATTAGTGTAAACAAATCTGTAATTAAGTCGACAAAATATATGGAAAGGGTTAATTCAGATTCACTATTTTACTTACATAGGCTTAGTTAAAATATTAAACGTTGGGAACGTATTTAGTGTTTTACTATTAAACCCGCTATCATTCGCATGCAATGGGAGAACGTCGTAACTTGATATGAAAGGATTTTGACACTTGCGGTCTGCAGGACTTATTGGGCTTCGTATAACATACCTATGGATGCTTACGTTTTAAGGGTAGCTAAGGAGGTTTAAACAAGGAAATACTAACTGATAGACAATAACCGAATAGCATACACCGATCAAAATGTAGTCACAGACTGTATTATTTCGATATTTCTCGATAAATTTAACGCACACGACACATCATTAACAGCATCAAATCAGCCATTTATACGTCCACTGCTGAACAAAAGCCTCCCCGATAGATTAACACAATTGTGTCGTCATTTTGGGGGGTATTTGCCAATATACGCCACGCTTGGCAGACGGGTTGGTGAGCGAACATCACAACGACCACAACGCCATCACCACAACGACCGTTGTGGGCTCATTGGGGGACCTGTGTCCAGCAGTGGACTTCATTCGGCCGAAATGATTGATGGTGATTGATATCACCGGCGTCAAGGATGGCGGTCTTCCGTTCATCCGCTACCCCGAAGCTTCTGCCATCTAACCTCTAGCCACTCAATAACTGAGATACACAAAATGTAGGTATTAATTGTATAATCTTGTAATGGTCCAGGATAAGCCCTTTGGTTAGATTTTTGGTGCGTCTTCAGAGAGACCGCTTAACTTGCTCATAAAAAACTGTACTTGTAGAAAGATTGGTCACCTAACCAAGATATGACTGCAGCAAGCACAGCTTAACCTCGCAGATCTATCCAGCGGTAGCAATTTACGACTAATAATCAATCTAATCAAGAATCATTAGATTTAAGATTTTGAACTTGATCTGTTTTTGGGTGAAGATTCCATTAAACACAAAAAACAGACAAATCCTAAACCCCCAATCCAAAGATATCGGATAAGACCGTTAGTCAAACTTCCCTTACTTGTATAATTTTATTTGAGTACACTTCAAAACGACAATGTACTAGTGAGACAATTTTCGTCAAGTGACGATGACGTAGTAATCTTGATCGAATACGTTGAGCTCATCTCAAGATTTATTTCCCCTCCTATTTTTAAAGCACCTGTACTTATTTTTCTCAGCGAACTTTCACAATAATTCCTAAGCAACGTACAAACTAAGTGCAACTTTGACACCAACAATTCTGCTGACAATAGACTTTACAAAAGGGCAGAACCCTAAAGTAGGAGAACGGTACCCGCTGAAATTTAGTGCACTACATATCGCAAAGAGTCGGTTTATTTATAGCCCTTGTAGGGGGATCCCGCAAAACCTTTAACACTTAAAAAATAATTCAGCCACCTACGTGAACACTGTTGCGGGGATGTAAGTTATGACCGGCAGCGGGGTATATGAATTTTTGGTATGTAACTAGTTTTTAGTTGCTGGAGTCGTAAGTGACACAAGAACATGTTTATAGTTTTTATAGCTTTATGTTTGAAAAAGGTTGTTTGCCTACACGTTAAGAGTTTTCTAGTTTCGTGGCGTTTTGCGAGTTACGTTTTTATTGGGTAAAAACAAAACAATGACATTGTGTTCCAATTTCTCGTCGAAAGCTTCGTTTAGCACATGATTTCGTTTACCCATCCAGCTTCACAAACCTTTCGTCTCGCATCTATGCTTTACTTGGTTAGATGAAACTTTGCTTTTGTTAAATATATATTTCTTCTGTTCCGTGACAAACTTAATAACCCACAAATATTAGAATCGTTGGGGCTGCTCATTCCTAACACCAAGCTGCGGCAGGGGCCGAGGAGGAAGCTGTTTGAGGTACCGGTAGCCCGCACAAACATTTTAAAATTTGCACCCATTGTTCGAGCAGCACGAATACTCAACACCATCTCGCTACGGCTTGATAATTTTACTTGCCTAATTCGAGAAGGCAACGATTAGTTATCTATCTTTTGTGTAACTACATTCTTAGATTGGGTTGAAACCTGTAATGACAATTGTAATTTGTGAAATAAAATAAAATAAATAATACTTTTGTTCTCTGTTCTCCAACAGTGAATGTATAACAACACTGCATACCTCATTGCCAAAGCTGACGGTGCATACTCCAACCCCTTGGGAGACGGTACGCACCGTACATAAACAGCAAGGGATGAAAGTATCCGGTTCCATACATACACAAAATCGTTTCCTCGTATACTTATACGCCAAACGGCATTTCATCACAAATTGTATAACCGGACGGACCCTCTCGCTCGGGGCTTAGATTGAGGAAAAAATCTTATTTGACAACCCCCTGCAATTCTCACCTCCCTTAGAAGTGTGAAGTTTGTGCCTGAGTCATGTGCAATGATGGATTAGTGTGGAAGTGATCTCTGTTATTACATAGATATAATTTGTAATGTATGGAAATAAATGGGATGACTCTTGCCGAAGTGTGGGCAGGTAATACCTACCTACTTAAGTTCCAAAACTCGCTGCCTCGAAGATTGCTACGTCGACGGTTCGCCGAAACATTCTTATACCGACGCTTCATTGTCTAGACTCTAGATGGTACGCACTAGGGTGGCCACGGTGCCACCCCAGCCGCACCTTAACCCATTGAGCTTGGGTCATTTCTGTTACCGACACCGATGTGGCCTAGCTGAATGCTGCGATGTCAAGGTGGTTGGTAGGTGTTTTGAGATCTCGGGGGTAGCGGGCGCATGGATTGGCGAGTCTACATGCTCATACCGAGTGACCTCCGGGAAGATAGCAGTGCACACGTGGTCACGTGCCGCCGTGTCCACAGCACAGCGCACAGGGAGACTCCGGGGGATCCTTTACAATCCCCCGAGAAGTGCCTGGGGGGCGGCCTTTTTACAGTCGCTCCCCTTTGCTAGAGGGGGTGACCGCCTTACAGTAATCCCCTTCGAGATGTGCCTATAGGAGAGACACCAATGGGCAGCTCTAGTATGATGGTATGAGGATCTGGTGCCGAAGATGATCGCTCCGGTGGTTTTTAATCACCATTCAAATGATTGAGAGATTTAGGCCATACCTAATGCCATAATCTATGTTAAGGGTTATTTCGTTCAATATTTTTAGTAAATACCTATCACGAACGAGGAACGAAGTCATGTTTGCTTGCGTGCCAGTAGATCCAGGAAATACGATTATAACAGACGAATGACCAACCTCAAAACACCATCCCACCCAAACAAACGCAGAGAACCAAAAAAGAATAATGAAAGCGTTCATACAGGAAGCTACTTCATATGAGACGTGACCAGGGGTGCATATATCTTGGAAGCCGTTAAAAAAGCCCTAAGGGCCCTGTTCCTCTGTCCCACCCCTCGTGGCACTGTTGCTATAGTTCTCCAACGATTTACTCAAATCACATTTTATTTTTTTGGCATACAATTCTGCACCTTATGACGTCAAGCAAAGGGTAAAAATTTTGCAATGCGATTTCGTTTAAACTATTTTTATACGACTATAGATCTTATTGCAAAGTAGAAACGGTGAATTTTATTAAAATGTGAGCTCTAAATATGAAAATAGGGTGTATGATGTCTCAATTAGGTTATGATGTCCAGTCAAACGGTATAATCGTGTTTGACAATGAAATAATATTGAAACTAGAGGCCACTTTAGGATGGAATTACTTATTCCATGTGTGCGCCAAAAGTTAGGTCTCCGGGATTTCCGAGATGATCCCGGAATTCGTTATACCCTGCGCTGTGTCCAGGATTTTTTACATTGGGACCGGGAAGTGCAAAAATATTATAGTTCTAATAACGCACGATGAGGTCACTTCCAAGAGAAAAATGTAAATACTGACTATAAAATAAATATACATATAAGAACATAAAAAAGGCACACAATTCATATTAATGCGCTCGAATTTCGAATCTATGCGATTCTGAATAATTGTCCCGAATAACGTGAATTTTTATCCGGCAATATCATAGGAGTTTAAGGTGTCTTAACATACGAATCTTTCTCGAGAAAAGGACTCTTTTAATTATACATAAGTACATGTAACTCTGTCCTCACAGCATTTAGCCAAGCTGAAAATCAATATTATAAGCAAGTATCTAATCTCTCAACTATTTGAACCCCGTTATCCTACCGAAATTGTAAGATAACGGGTGAATCAAATACCTGAAGTGTTTGATTTGCATGAAATACTTGAGAGGCTCTTACATATTGAGTGGCGTTTCAGAATTTGGTCGTATGTGTGATACTCGGTAGTCTCACTTCCAGCACAATGAGGCCCTTCCCGCAGGCTAATTTCGTATGTTGCAGACAGTTTGCGACTGGCGTAAATCGCGCAGACGCCGCAGTCAAACGTCATTTTGGTATTACGTTTTTGCCGCTAAGCGCTTAAAACAGGCGAAGATTTCTGACACACTATCGGACGGTCAATGAACAAAAAAATTGCATCCTCGCCTTTCAATTTCAAGCTAATTGCCACCGGTAGATCCTTGGACCTTGTCTGCGCGATAGCTGCTGTCGCGTCTGCTGTCGCTGTTTTTAGCTAATCAGCAATCAGTCTTATAGATTTGAATACAAACACTGCTCTCAGATAGTCTCATCCATCTCATTATCTACGACAACATAACTCTGATTCTGCAAACAGCTGACGCTCTCAGCATTTTATCCCGACATAAACACAAGAATTACTTTTATTCCTGCCTCATATCTAACTCAGTCCAAAAGAAGAAAATCTACATAAACCTAAAACATGCAAAGCATGCTCATTCAGAATGTGTTGTTCTGAAGAACTCGATACTGCTACAAATCTCACGGGCTTATTTTTATCAGAGCACCGCAAGTTACGTCCCTATTTCCTTATGTTACCGCCAAATCGGGCCGCGATTTTGTAACTCGTAAAACAAGTAGTAAAACGTCTCCTTCGGTTTGAGAATCGATCGCCCGGGACGTCAGACAGGCTCAACGTGCCGCTCTATTCCGCCATTTTACTGCCGAACGGTTAAATCTTTTAAATTTCGAATGGTGGCCGTTCGATTTTAGTTTTTACAACTTCAGTTCGTCTTGATATCTCCAGGTGAAAGGATGAATTTATTTCGAAATGGATATGGTTTGGGATGGTGAAGGTATTTCTTAGAATAAAGATTATTTATTACGCTGTACTTATCTTTATACCGTAATTAGGTTTATGCGAGTTTAATTTATTTTTGAGCGTCACATAATCTGCATCATATATTCCAACTAGGTATGTAGGTACTCATACAAAACAACTTTTCCGTAACTCATAAAATTGGACATTAACAAATCAAAAGGTAGGGTAAAACGCCCAGTTACTGACCGTACCCCGAGTTTTTAGAGGAAAGTATGCAAATTCGTGTAATTAAATCCGAGGACCGTATTTGACGTCCAAAACTGTTGACAATTTTATTTTTGGTATACAGTACCTTTTATGGTTTTGATGGGTTGTACCTATTTGTTGGTTATAAACAGATACAAAATAATACGGGTTATTAAAAATATTTTCCATTGTCCGAATTAAGAATATGGCACTACTCCATCTCCTCCCGTGGATGTCGTAAATGGCTTATAACTAAGGGATTATAAACCCAAGGTATGGACAGCAGCGTTCCTTCAGTGAAACAGTAGCCATACTGCGCTCACCAACCTGCCTGCCATGCGAGTTGAGTACTGGCAAATTCCCCCTAATGGGGGAGGCCTTTGTTAAGCAGAGGACTTCCTTCAGCTGATATGATGATGCAAATTATATATTAAATAATTATGAAGATTGTGTCCCACATATTTAGATAATAACATAACTTTCCGAAATTAGATCATATATATTAAAACTTTGCCCCTATGATTTCTCCTGTGTCCTGGGTGCGTTTACAGACATGACTTTCACATATAATACACCCAGACCCGGAACAACTACCTGCAGATCATACAAATATTTGTTCCGTGCAGGCATCGAACCCACGACCCGGAGCGCAGCAGCCGACTCTATCACCCACTGCACCAACCGTGCCGTCCAGTCTTTAAATAAAAACACCGTGTGGTTCCCGCAAAAGGCGACTAAGGGTTGAGATATAGAGGATGGCAGCAACAGCATACTGCGATGACCAATTCACCTGCCGTTAAAGCGTGGTGATTCTGGCAATATTCCCTATGATCACCCTTTGTAATGATCAATGGAAGATCCATGACCAGCAGCGAACGTTTACGGGTTGATGTGTAAGAAAAACAGTCTTTCTAAACATAGTGTATGTGTCTTATGTACCAAGGGGCTACATTATACAATAAATTACCCAATAATATAAAAAATGCTAAATCTAAGTTGACATACAAAAAACTCCTAAAATCCTATCTTTTCAATAACACGAGCGCACTTTAGTATGTGCCACTTCCAGATGCGCGTGCTCCGTTAACGCTTCGACTGGGTTGAGTTATTGGCGCTTACTTTATATAAATGCTTTAATATATTTTTTTGTTAAATCTGTTACAGTCCGTCGACCACATTGTTAGTTTTTTAAATTTCTCATGTAAGTGAATTATAATTCTTATGGGAAATAAAGATATCTCTCAAACCTCAAAGTGAGACAGGAAACAATTTTTTTTCTCTATTGGCCATGTAAATAAGCTTACGCGCTCCAACTTCCTGGCACTAAAATTGCGATGGAAAATTCTCTCAAATATATGAAACGACGTATCCTCGGGGACCTCGTAAAATATACTATAAAAAGGCCTTTTCAATTTGTCACCACGCTACCTACACCGTGTCACTTCATAAAATTATAATTTTGTTATGTTTAGATATGAGTATGAGCTGATGAAAACATTCATAAAGGCGAGGAAATGTTCGTATAAGGAGGTGAAGAAAGATAAAACATTTTAAAAGAGGTTGTGCTGAAAAATATGTAAAAAAAATCAAAACACATTAAATAATAATGATTTCGGCCGAATGAACTCCACTGCTGGACACGGGCCTCCCAAAGATCACCACAACGACCGATATAGGTGTGTTGTAGGCTCATTGGGGGGATTTGCCATAATCTCCACGCTTGGCAGACGAGTTGGCGATCGCAGTTGCGTTGTTAATGTACTCGAAGGACGCTGCTGCCCAACCTCCAGCTAATCCCTTAGTCGACTTTTACGAAACCCACGGGAGGAGATGGGGTGGTGGTATTCTGAGCTGGCACCACACGGCAACATATTCTTTTATAGTAATTGAATTCGTTCGCTCGCAAGTTCAGTTGCCGAGGATAGACCTGGCAAAGTGTGTTTTATTCCAAAACTATTCGTTACAGCCCGGAGTTTAAGTCCCATAGTTATGCTGCCAAACGCCAGTAATCTCGTTCGATTTAAAAAAAAAAGTTAATTATCAAAAAAACGTGCTGCCGTGTGCGCAGCACAGCGCACTAATGATGGGTCCCTCACTCGTGAGGTTCCTCGTTTGAGTCCCTCGTCACTACAAATTAAAAGAGTTACTCGTATTTCAACTTTTAACCCACTCATTTAGCTCATTGTTGTGAATTGTCACAGCACTATCACTACGTCAGAACGACGCATCTCTAATGTCAGTTTGACAGTACGTCGAAAAGCTTCATCTCGGCCGGCCGGTCGAGAACTCGTGCGCACACGCTATTTTACAACAAGATTACTATCTTGGTAAGCCGTAACTATCGCTAACACTCATTCAACTCAATTTTCCAAATACGCCAAGTGTGATTGTCAAAATATTTGTGCGAGTGAGATGAAAATGAAAATACAACTTTCGTTCGCGCGCTAGTCGACTCGGCGAGAGGCAAACAAACAAAACACATTCTTTCTCATTCCCTCGCCTCACGAGTCGCAGCCATCGTTATTCATGACTCGCATTGTGCATTAGCTCGTACCTTACCTCAAACGAGGTACACCTCGTGAGGGCCTATCGAGGGAAAATGAGGCTCTCACTCATCCTCGTTTAAAATAGACGAGTTACCCATCTATGCAGCGCACAGTTGGCTTGGTATATATACAGTCGCTTTGCCTCCGCTAGGGGGGTGACCGCTTTACAGTCATCCCCTCCGAGATATGCTTAAAGGCGTGGCATCAATGGGTGCCTCTAGTGTGATCTTACGAGGACCTGCAGCCCTTCTGCGGTGCCGAAGATGACCGCTCCAGTGGTTTTATAATAATAATATCATGGCCCATAGATATACCTTACAAACTAGCATATATAAAGTAAATACAAAATTTGTGTAATGAATACGGCATAAGACTATGTTAGTAGCGCTTCATTTTGCACTTTAACATTGTTTTTGTGCTGTTCTGTGGCACTTGTCCGTGGAAGCGACGGACCTCCACGCCTTGAAACCAAAGGTCTTCTTGCATAACGAGGGGCAGGTAACAATTCGGTACTCGCACTACTACTAAAAACAGCAACCCTACTTATTTCCGATTATTACTATTTTAAATTTAGCACAAAATATATTTCCACCCTATATTCGGCAGCCAGGAATTCTGTTAATAAAATTCCATATAATCCCTCAGTATAACCAATGCTCATCTCGATTAATGACGTAGTGAATTAAATTCACCGGGAAACCAATACTGTTGCATCTGGATGCTAAATACGAAGTAACAACAAATTCAACTCTACCTCTTTAGATATAGCGCTTACTTTGGCTGAAAACCCGCGGTTATTTGTTGGGATATTCGCCCTGTGCGGGCGGCGAGCGGTCGGATATCAAATGACAATAGTGATGAGAACCGTGTAATATTTGGATGTTAATTAATAAAGGCTTACGGTCGAGGGTTATTAATTTCAGAAGAATGATTGAGGATTCGTGGTATTCTCGTAATTATTATCATGGGATATAAAACTTATGAATGCTTTCTTAAGTTATATACCCAATGACTAAGACTAATAAATATCTTATTTTAATTCTATAATTTAATTTAACATTATTTTTCACACCTTTTATGTGGTTTAAAGATGATGGAACACAATTGGTTTCAACATTTTCTAGTAAATATGTTTAGTTCATAATTATTCTAGTATAGAAGCAACGTTTCATCATTTCGGCCGAATGAAGTCCACTGCTGGACACAGGCCTCCCCCAAAGATCACCACAACCACCGATATGGATGTGTTGTGGGCTCATTGGGGGGTTTTGCCATAATCGTCACGCTTGGCAGGCGGGTTGGCGATCGCAGTTGAGTTGTTAATGTACTCGAAGGACGCTGCTGCCCATCCTCCGGCCAATCCCTTAGTCGACTTTTACGACACCCATAGGAGGAGATGGGGTGGTGGCATTTAAGCAGAGAGAAAATAAATATTTCCGAATGAAGCTGAGTAAACTATATTTATACCCCAGTAACAAAAAAGCTACTTTTTAAAGGATCGCTTTAATAGACAATTCTATGTATCGATTAAATGCCGGATATGCATTCCAAGCAGGTATGTGTATATACGCCGACTATATTTATGTCTATTTAGTTATTCAAATTGTCAGAAATTTTATTGACTCGAGACGAGACATCACTATTAAATGACACTCATGTACTCCTACCAAAGTTCCACAGTACGGTACAATTTCCATTTTTTACCTTGATTAAACAACTTTATGCCTTAATACAACTGTATAAGAAAGTCGTAGTTCGAAAATAACTGGTTTGCGTTACGTACTGGGGTAATTACAAGGTTTGAAAAAGGAATTGTAATGTAGCGATGTAATTATAATGTATGTGTGTGTGGGAATTAAGGGTGTTGGTACAATAGGGAAGGCAATACAAAAGATTATACATATTCATGTGTTGTAGTGACAAAGCTTGGTGCACACTGAGTTAATTATGTAAATATATCGTGATTCGGAGAACTGTATTTTTTTAAATATGACTTCGATTTGTTGCTGATAGAGTTGTGTTATGAGATAGATGCATAAATACAGATTAAATCCATCATCATCATTTCGGCCGAACAAAGTCCACTACTGGACACAGGCCTCCCTCATAGATCACCACAATTTTGGTTGGCGATCGCAGTTGAGCTGCTAATGTATTCGAAGGACGCTGCTGCCCATCCTCCGGCTAATCCCTTAGTCGTCTTTTACGACACCCACGGGATGAGATGGGTTGATGCTATTCGTAGCCGGCACCACACGGCATAGGCAGATTAAATCCAATGTTTTAATTTTTTTTTTATATCTGGTTATCACTAGGAAAGAAAACTTTTTTAAAACCTTGTAAGATTATCAATTCCATTTGTGTGTTCAGATTTAAATGATTCTTGATGGTCATTGATGGCAAACGTACACACACTTTGCCTGTATTGAATTATATAAACCCGAAAGTAAGTAGTTCGCTAGCTCAAAAGCACGTTTCATAAAATTCACGAAATACCCTATCATCCACCCAGGGATACTTGTAAATTGTTTTCAACCCCTGACAAGTGGGTACCACTGGACATCTCATATAAATCATTTTTTTTATCCACCCTCAAGCCCTACTATTAAGAGGGTGACTAGTGATTTTACCCAACGATACGAGGCGTTATTTTCGAGTGATTTAAAATAGTTTCTGATAGGTGTATATCTAGTATCATCGACAGTAAGCAACACACACACAATACAGTAAGTAAGTTTTGCATGTGTGAAAGAGATGAGTCGTTCTTGAATAGTCGATAAATTAAATTTGATTTTAGGCGCTTCAGTATTCGTAAAGCACAGTTTGCCTATACATGTAGTTGTTCCGGGTCTGGGTGTATTGTATGTGGAATTCATGTCTGTAAAACGCACCCACGACATAGGAGAAATACTAGTGTGGGGCAACGTTTAAAAAAAAAACCGCGTTGTGCATTCTTTGCAAACCTATACAGGTAATTGTTCCGGGTCTGGGTGTATTGTATGTGGAATTCATGTCTGTAAAACGCACCCACACGACACATGAGAGATACTAGCGTGAGGCAAGGTTTAAAAAAAAATACCGCGTTGTGCATTCTTTTGTGAGGATTATTTTATATTTCGTTTCTAATAAATTATTTCACAAGAACCAGTCGTAGTTGTAGGACATTGAAAATTCAAAATCATTTCGAATATTAGATTAACGTCACATAGGTACATTCTGCTGTAAAGTAAGCCTACAAACGAGTCCATTAATAGAATGTCATTGTATCGGCCATTAAAACGATCAAAGGAGCTACTCAACAATTCTAAGACCCAATAATTAAAGCTACCGTCTTGTATAATTACATTTCGATACATCTAAACATTTTGTTTTGTCAAATATAAATGACGACCGTTACTGTGAAGACGTTTATTTTCGTAATAGGAATACAAATGGTTCGAATTCCAAATAGATCATTTTACGTTGTTGTAAATTAATCGCCATCTACTCGTAGCACAAATGTCGACGATTACAGAGGTATCAATATAATCAAAGTCGGAAGCTATTTACAGCACTATCATTTATATTGGTTATGGTAGATTTGCATTTTAATATATATCATTATGATTATAGATATGTACCGTATAGTTTTAGGATATAGATTATCTTAAACAAAAAATAACTTGCTAATTTGGTGACTAAGTTCTTCAACGAATACGAATCTGTTTACTATTTGTAAATAACTTTTAGAAAAACCTACGCTAATTTCGTATCGCATCGACATCTGCTTCCAAAATTGAGTATCAGCCCTAATCACCATTAACCTATTTACATAATTTAGCTATTTATTAAATGTGCTAACATTTGTGCGATAAATTGCATTGGTATCGTATTAACAACAGTTTTGCTAAATGCGATTTCTTACGGCCGTAGAATAATAGATCTAATCCAACATCTTTGGATTTCGGATGTCTTTCTTGTGTTAAATGTGATCGTAATACAACAACGGATGAATTTCAAAATATTAAATCTGAAGATTTTGGATTAGATTGGTTATTAATTTAGGCCGTAAGTCCGATAGTTTTTCTTCGTATTTTATAGTAAAAGCGTAAGCACAGGTAACCGGTACCGTTGTAAGTCCTGTAAGGCATGGGCCTTGCGTTTGTGTGAGATTTTAATTGAAAATATTTGAATCGCACATGTTTTTTATTAAATTTAAGATTTTATTCATGTCTATATATGATACAAATTGTGTTTGTCGCATAAATTTAAACGGAAATGCTATAGGATAGTTGCATTTTCGATTCCAAATCCACTCACATTCACGTTACGTTTACTTTAGAATATGTCAAAGCATTCATATATCGTGCTAGGCCTACTGTTTAGTTTAATTTTAATATTATTAGTATAAAAATGTGTTGCTAGTTTATTCCTCTACCTAATGTTGCTCCCATTTTTCTTTTATGTTATTGTTCTTAATTTTAGTCAAGTGTGCGTCGTTATTGATGCTAATATGTGAATTGTTTTTCTTTTTTTTTCTATTATAAATGTGAATGTTGGTTTGTATGAATTTTTGAGGTTCCATCACGCCCAACTGGCTTAATGGATTCTAATGAAATTTTATATAGAAGATATAGGATGTATAAGTTGTGGAATAGGATACGTTTTATTTTAATTATAAAGACAATAATCACATTGTTTAAAGTTACAACCAGCGAAGGTAATTAGTTAGCTGCTAGTTTTAAACCGACACTTTTCCGTATTCGATAGGACTTCGGTACGGCAAAAATGTTTAAAGGACGATTTTATTGCGAGGACATAAGGCTTATCGATAGTCTGTTCGGACAAATTCGGACATAAATTGCTCTGGCAACTTTTATGATTAATAGCAGCGTATTCGTACGATTATTGCGACCACAGTGATGTATGTATTGCGTTCGTTATTATTTATATAAATCATCTGTCTTCCTATACGTAACTGTTCAGATGTTATAGACTTGTTAACGCTGGTCGTTTGGTTGCCGGCTGTGGAAGGACTAAGGATGTGTCCAAGGATGAGCAGCGGCATACTTCTTGTAATAAAAACGACATACTGCGATCACCAGTCCGCCTGCTAAGCGTGGTGATTATTACTGTTAGTAGTAGTATTAGAGTTAGTAGTAGCGGTAATTGTGGGGCCTATATTTTGCCGGAGACATTGCTTACGGGCTGATGAATGAAGAACTGCGTTCATGATTATGTAAACATTAAGACCATATTTTTCCCCTATAATTAAATAGCATTTTCCTTCTCTTTGATTCTTTCGGTGTGGTGTACGGATTAAGAATGTAGCACCACTCCATCTTCTCCAGTGGATATCGTAGAAGGCGACTAAGGGACTCTAAACCAGAGAGATGGGCAGTAGCGTCCCTTCTGTTCAACAGCAGCCATAATGCGCTCACCAATCCGCCCGCCAAGCGTGGTGAGTAGTTAGCTGATATGATGACTCTTTGATGGTCAAAAACCTTTTCACAAAAAAAAAAGATACCGACTTCAAAAACCCTACACGATATAAAAAATTTAAAACCACTGAAAACGAAAAAAAAACTTTATGAAGTCTGGCTGGGCCAGGTATAAAATATAACTTCTCGTTCTCATTGGTCTGCATGAACGATGGTTGGGGCATACCTGGCCCCGCCCAACTTCATTAATAAAGTTTTTTTTTTTTGGTTTTAATATTTTTATATCCTGTAGGGTTTTTGAAGTCGGTAATTTTTTTTTTTTGTGATAAGGTTTTTTTTGTTTCTTTTTAGTGAAAATTAATGTAAGAACTTATTCCGTATTTTCATTTTTATTCAGTATTTAACGCTAAAAATAAGAAATGACTTAAATCGGTTCTCTGATCTCAGTAGAATTGAAACTATTAAGACATCATCTAGATAAGCGCAGTCAATTAACCTGTTTATTGAAGCTGGCTAAAAAACTACTCAATCAAATGTAATGTAATTTATATGGGACCAATTTGAAATCATTCTGCACCTGTTAAAAAATAATGCTCAAATCGGTCTACAAATCACGGAGTAATCGGTGAAAATACATTAAAAAATACGCATCGAATTGAGAACCTTCTCCTTTTTGAAGTCGGTTAAAAAAACCACCGTGGGTTTATTCTCTTTGGTTAACGCTTACGTTACTGAGCTGATAAAACTACAAGTTTGGCCGTTAAACGTTGCGAAGAACATTCGCTTAAACTTAAACTAAAATGTACCCACCGTGAGTTATAAACGGTATTCTTTACCACATTTAACATTAAAATTATAATTCAAACAATGCTTACCACAATTTATTTACGAAACAAAGGCAATCCAGCTATATTTCCAATCATTGCGAAATAACCCTCATTAAAATAATCAAACATTTCACAACAACGAAACAATGGCGGTATCGAAAACATCCATTCGTAAATAAATCCAATTAGACCGATCACGAATATTGTGACCGGATCGTTACGCAAAACCATTTATCTAAAAACACCTACAGAAGACAAAACAAAAAGTGTCTACTCAACATTTCATAATCAATTTCTGAAGCCATCTGCGAAAAACACACTCTTCTATTTCACTCTTTACATCGATCCCTCGCTGCCTCAGTCTCGAATTTCGTCCTAACTAAAATCGCGATGGATGCAATACGAATTTGATCGTCCCCTGAATGGGGTAGGTGCCCATATTGTAAGGATCGCGTATAATAAATCTGGCCAAATTAATGACGGCACTGACAGATCGTTTACTTGGTTGTGCTGACTCACACCGCGAAATGAGCGCCTGTGTATGATGGAGTGAAAGCGCTGTTTTAGGGTTGGTTTATTCAGCTTTTTTAAGCTTGAGTTTGGCTAGCTATTCAGCGGCTAGTTTATTAACGATAACGATCCCCCTTGGTCTTTTGTCACTTTATGGATAAAGCACGAAGAGGACGAGGTGTGTTGTATTGCGAGTTTGAAAAAGCATACAAAACCTGGCTTGCTTCAATATATTTGACGGCACGGTTCGCGCTGTGGGTATGCGATTAGCTTTTTGTGCAACGTGTTGCAGGTTCTGATCAGATCTGTAAACTGTACCCACGACACGGGTGAAATATAAGTGTGGAAGACCGAGTAGATTTTTTATTTTTTTGTATTGACAGTTTGAAAACGCATATAAACTGGCTTACTTCAATAAACTTTTAAAAATGATGAATAATAAGCTTTACTAATTCATATTTTTTTGTTTTAAGTGTATTTTTGGTACGTAGCGGTTGCATTATTTTTTTCTTATTTCGGTTTAATGCGAATTTGAATACGCATTAAACAAGCTGGCTTGCTTCAAGTAACTGGCACAATTGACCTTCTACCTGTCTTAATACATAATATTATTATAACTATTCAAATGGCCGGGATCCGCCTTGCAGCCCAATACTTTATCGCTTAATGTAATTTCATGGACTTTTTTTCTCCCCGTGGAAATACTTTGCCCATATCAATATATCTCTCCAATATTCTATTTGTCTTTTTCTTAATTATTAGTAAGTATGTTGATGTTAATAGTATGACGTAATAGCCCACGGCATCAACATATAGGCCTTATCATTATCACCAGCATAAATTGTTGTAGCAAATGCTGAGATAGGGACCTTTTTTGGCCTCGTAGTCATATATATTTTATTTTGTTAATAGTAGGTTTTCATTGTCACTTTATAAGAGCCCAAAATAAAACATTTTCTTTCTTCCTTTCATTCCATCATGTACTCCCGCCCCGGGGAATGACGAAGGGGCATGTCGATCTCCTACCGTCGGAAACCACTCGAGTGGTCATCTTCGGCACCGAAGGTTTTATACTCCTAACATCCTCACTAAGCATCAGTACAACATCTAGCCCTTTTTCTGCGATCACAATCTCCTATCCGATTTGTCACAAAACATACTAACGATTTTGTATTTTTTCCTCCACAGAACCACGGTACGAAACAGCGTACGCCTGTGAAGGCAAAACCCTAAAGATCGGCTGCAGGGAAGGCTCGGTGATCCACCTCATCAGGGCCAACTACGGCAGGTTCTCCATCACGATATGCAACGACCATGGCAACACCGACTGGAGTGTAAACTGCATGTCCACTAAGAGCTTACGTGTTCTACATAGCAGGTAAAGAGCTTTCTTGTCCCCTCTATTTTAGTCTAATCAGAGGGCTAATACTCGTAGTTAATTTACACTATGGCTGAAAGTTGACCGAACTGAAATTTAATTACGAATTTTAATTTTTTTTATTCTGTTGCTTTTCAAAGTTCAGTGGGATTTTAGTATGACTTCCATCTAGTCTTATTTTGAAGTCAATTTGGATGTTTATAGCAGGTAAAGAGCTTTCTTTTACCCTCTATTTTAGTCTAACCAGAGGTTTAATACTCGTAGTTAATTTACACTATGACTGAAAGTTGACCGAACTGAAATTAAATTACGAATCGTCAAAAAATTGTATTGTGCCACTTAAAGTTCAGTCCGATTTCAGTCCATGTCAATTTTGATGTTTATTTAATGTTAATATTAGGCCCTGTGTCCGTTCAAAATGTTTACAGAATACCGTTTTGGCTTCTATCAACTTTCGATCCATTTTCGATCTCATCACAGTATACTTTCACGTTTGACGTTGTTTGTTAGTTTAGGAGGGATAGATACCATTTGCGACATTAACGACATTGAGATTAGAACGGAACTATATGTTGATCATTTTTAAATTACGAGTAGGTATTGGCCGTCAGATCTCCGGTATGTTAATTAATTCTATACGTAGAAACTGTTTAGTATCGGAAATGAAATGTGTGCTAAGATTATTTACGAGGCGTGATTTTCGAAAAACATAGACCACCCCTTTCCACCCATGTATATCGTAAAAGGCAATATTTTTCTTCCGTGGAATCTCATTTCGGCCTAATGAAGTCCACTGTTGGACACAGGCCTCCCCCAAAGATCATCACAACCACCGATATGGATGTGTTTTGAGCTCATTGGGGGGTTTTGCCATAATCGCCACGCTTGGCAGGCGGGTTGGCGATCGCAGTTGAGTTGTTAATGTACTCGAAGGACGCTGCTGCCCATCCTCCGACTAATCCCTTAGTCGACTTTTACGACACCCATGGGAGGAGATGGGGTGGTGGCATTCTGAGCCGGCACACCGTGGAATGGATACCCGTAACCCGAGGAAGCCAATCGCTAAGCCACTGCAGCAACTGAGTCGTCAAATTGCTGTTATTATTGTTCTACAGTTAAGTCTAATCCTTTGCTCGTGTTGCCACGTTGACTTCTGGCAAAGGACTTCTCTGTCTCTGTCTGAAAGGTGATCTCTGTCTTATATTTGACGGGTATCATAAAACACTTTTAAATTGATTATATCGTGTATATTATAGATTTTTGTTTTTCCTGAAGTTTCGAACACTTTGCAGGGTTCGTGGTCGCAGGAAGACTGATGAAATCAAAAATCAATCATATACGCGATGTAATCCGTTTATAAGTGTTTTATTACAATGTGTAATAATCGTGAAAATCTAAGACATTACTAAAAGCCTTGAATTAAAAAAGGAAACTGCCAAATAAAGAAAAAGAGAAGAAAAGAAACCATTTAGTTTTGCACCAATAACGACACACACAACTTAAAATAGCGCAATACTAGCTGGTACCCGTGGTTTCACCCGCGTTTAATTTAAAAGAAATTTAGAGTATTTCTACGTAGACACTTGACATAGAATATATATGTTGGATTTCAAGGGTTTTATTTTTTCACGCGGAACCCTAATTATTTAAAAAAAATAAAAGTAGCCTAAGTTATTCCTTATAACATCAGCTATCTGCCAGTGAAGGTCCCGTCAAAATCGGTCCTGCCGTTTCGGAGATTACCCGGAACAAACAGACAGACAGACAGACAAAAAAAAAAGTGTTTTTGTTATGTGTAACGTACATACTTTCATATGCATTTAGTAACAAGCTGTTATTTTGACATTACAAACAGACACTTCAATTTTATTATTTGTATAGATTTTTAAGATACACAAGAACAACCTAAGTGCAATAAACTGGCAACACAAAATTATTTTTTGGTTTATGGCCAAATGACTCAGAATCCAGGTCAAAAATAATAACGTACTTAAAAAAACACAAATAAACAACATTATCAATTTTAAGCTGAACAATAAGAATAATTAATTAAACACTGTGCTTTGTGTCCGTGCATAAAAAGGTTGTCACTCAGCATAATGCTGTGTCGTTGAATCCATCGACAACAGTGCTGGTTTTCAGGGATAACCTTCGTGACGTGCCGCAATTTAATTTAATAATTGTTGTTATAAAAGAAAACTAAATCTTTACAAAGTATTTGTGTAACTAAATTATTATAATTAAATCAAAATAATATCCACGCTCATTACCAAAATCATCAACATAATATTTTCAACGCTTTATACAACGACACGTACCTATAGCTATCTAATTTGAAATTCCAAACATTTTACGCGCAATGTCATTATTAATTCTGCATTATGGCGGAGTGAAAATAGTTGCGGTTTTATAGATAATCTGCTCAGAGATATAGCTCAAATAACAGTTAAATTATGGCTGTATCGACGTAAATAATACCGCGGTTTTATTTAAATGGTTATAGGTAAATAACTGGCATGATTTGAACGTTCGCGTTTATTTGTTAAAGCAATCTATTTTATAGACAGTGAATCCTTACTATTTCGTGTGGTGTTCGGAATAAGACTATATAGCATAACTATAGCATATATAAAAGGTGACTAAGGGACTAAACCAGAGTGATGGGCAGAAGCGTCCTTTCTGTAGAACAGCAGCCATTCTGCGCCCGCCAACCCGTCTGCCAAGCGTGGTCAGCCAGTATTCAACTGGCCAATTCCCTCCAAAAGTACAACACATTTATGGAAATCTTTGGGGATGCCTTTGTTCAGCAGTGGACGTCTAACGCTGCGTTCATATATGCTTGAAGGATTCTCTTCTATGGCAAATTTCAGCACATCTTCATCGAAAACATATAAAATGTGTGAAATTTGGGGCCAGAGTAATATATTCAAAGTCAGTCAAAGTCAAAAAAATATTACGTAAACCATTTGCTGGCACTTACGAAGAGTCAGAATTTAAATAGTTACACGGCTTCAAGTCGTTGGTCCTATGGAGAAGAACTGGCAAGAAACTTCATGTTTATCACGGTACTCCGTGTGGTGCCGAGTAACAATAGCAGGAACCCATTCGATACATTCAAAGTCAATCAAAGTCAAAAAAATATTATGTAAACCATATGCTGGCACTTACGAAGAGTCAGAATTTAAATAGTTACACGGCTTCAAGTCGTTGGTCCTATGGAGAAGAACTGGCAAGAAACTTCATGTTTATCACGGCACTCCGTGTGGTGCCGAGTAACAATAGCAGGAACCCATTCGACATCGTGGTTGTCGTAAAAGGCGACTAAGGAATTAGCCAGAAGACGGGTACTAGCGTCTTTCGAGTACATCTACAACTCACCTGTGATCGCCAACCCCCCATGAGCACACAACATAAACCCAGATCGATCATTGTGCCGATATTTTAGAGAGGCCTGTGTCCAGCATTGGACATCATCATTTCGGCCGAATGAAGTCCACTGCTGGACACAGGCCTCCCCCAAAGATCACCACAACCACCGATATGGATGTGTTGTGGGCTCATTGGGGGGTTTTGCCATAATCGCCACGCTTGGCAGGCGGGTTGGCGATCGCAGTTGAGTTGTTAATGTACTCGAAGGGCGCTGCTGCCCATCCTCCGGCTAATCCCTTAGTCGACTTTTACGACACCCATGGGAGGAGATGGGGTGGTGGCATTCTGAGCCGGCACCACACAGCATTGGACATCTTTCGTCTGAAATGATGATGATGAAGTTAATCAAAAGAATTTTTCTGTTAGAGCTTTTGAACTCGGGTGTTTTCAAAGCCCCCATCCCGAGATTCTCAGGGAAAACGGAGTTCAGCGAGGCTATTCTGTAAGAACTCACTAGCAAACTCACTTCTAAAGTTCTGCATTGTAATCTCTAATTTCGTGTCTATTGTGTTTACTACTTTTCGCTACGGATTCATAAGTGAGCGGCTTCACTAGCAATGTGAGTTCGTAATGAAATCCCTAATTTCGTATTATTTTTACTATATACTATTTACATGTGAGTTTGCCAGTGAGTTCTTATAGAATAACACTACAGTTTCGCTTCTGACAAAAACTTTATTCCCTAAATCTTTTGTAAGCATGGTGAGTGTGTATAGGTTTGTTTCCGAACGATGAGAATGTTTATATAGCCGTAATCATAATTAAGATGTAATCACTATTTTATATACTTAATACGAGCCATCACTGTGCGCTTCACTAGGCGTAAATTATATGTATATTCATATCTTCTGAACCCTGCAAGATATCGAAATGGAATGTACATGAATTTGTGTTAAAATTCCTGTTTTAAACCCTAAAATTTTCATTAATATCAGTTGGTTTCGGAGCTTATTCGAGACAAACTTCCAAAACAGACAGGCAACAATTCTAAAAACGAGCATTTAAGATTAGGCGTCGTATAAGTAGCAGTTTTCACAAACATTTTGAAACTGTTTTGAAATCACAGACATACACTTTTTATTATATTATACATATAGATTAAAACATAACCGCTCGCTAGTCGCCACATCAATAACTTCTCATTATTACCAAGAAATTCTACACTCAATAAGAAAAAAGCTGATAAATTATTTCTATGAAATATAAACCAAATTACTTTTATAGTAACGGCGTATTAAATATGAAACCGATTATGTTTTACGTCAATTTAACGATATTAACTTGGTTGTGACATCAATTACATTTTGAGTATCAAATTAAGGATTTTATTACATATTTAGCAGATACCTTTATTTATTTCAACTTAATAGGCGTAACTGTATTAATATGACACTGGTTTCTAAACTAAAATCTTTTTATATCTACCTATTAATATTCATTACAAGAAAATTAACATGTAGTAGCTAACGTGTTTACCATAAATGGAAATTTATTTAATATGTTTTACAACTTAAAATGGCCGACTATTTGCGTTATCTAATGTTTTTCTTGATTTTACGATCAATAATAGTTTGTTAGCAAACTCATTATATGTGTTACGGCCTAAAATGGTTATTTATTAGCGTTATTTAAGGTAAACTACATCATCATCATTATCATCATCATATCAGATGCTGAACAAAGGCCTCGCCATAGATTTCCACAATGAGCAGTTACATGCCGCCCTCATTCAGCGGCTCCCAGCGCCCTTCACCGGGTCCTCAGTCCAACTCGTTGGAGGTCGACTTACGCTGCGTTTTCCGGTGCGCGGTCTCCACTCGAGAACCTTTCTACCCCAACGGTCATCAGTTGTACGAGCAATGTGCCCTGTCTATTGCCAATTTAGTTTACTAATCCTTTCAGCTACGTCGGCTACTTTAATGTAAACGACATGATCAGCACTAAATACCCCATCATATTAGCCAAATGACGCCCACTGCTGAATAAAAGGCCTCCTCATAGATTTTCCCAATTGTATCGTCATTTTGGGGGGAATTTGCCAGTACTCACCACGCTTGGCAGGCGAGTAGGTGAGCACAGTATGGCTATTGTCTCAATGAAGGGACGCAGCTGCCCATCTCTACGGTTTGAGTCCCTTCGCCGCCTTTACGACATCCATGGAAGGAGATGGAATGGTGTTATATTCGTAATCAGGACACCAGACGGAGATGCCGAGATATCAACGAAAAAATCAGCACAAATGGAATACTACTTTTTATATGTCATTGAAATCGGTCGATATTAGCCCATACATTCATTTTACCAAGTAAGTACCACTACTAAATATTCGAACTGCAAAATAGGTCTTGTTTATTACATCAGAAAAAATATAATTATATAGGTATATACACATTAAAACTTAACACAAACACACTATTGATGATTAAACCAAATTATCTAAAAAAGGAGAAATATAAAAGTGACACATGTACTCAGGCGTCAAAGTACCTACTCCTCCTTATCGTTGTCAGCTTATATTATTCCCAGAAGACTGGCAGCATTGGCACGTTGAATGGCAATGCTTATTCTTGGGCCAACGAAATGGCCAGCCCTCTAATCACGCGGAGTGTCGACCAACCGTTTAGTTAAATTTTTGAAAAGCAAACGTGCACTCGGACCCTATGATCCAAGCGTTTCGACGCCAAACGGCTCAAAACAATTATATAATAAATTGAACATTGCGTGTGGTGTCCGGATTAAGAATAATCACCACTCCCACCTCACGTCGATGTCGTATTCTAAGGGATTCTAAACCAGAAGGATGGGAAGCAGCGTCGCTTCTGTAAAATAGCAGCCATACTGCGCTCAGCAACCCGCATGCCAAGCGTTGTCAACACTGGCAAATTCCCCCGAAAATTACGACACACTTGTGGAAATCTATGGGCGAGACCTTTGTTCAGCAGTGGGCATCCTGTGGCTGATATGACGACGATGATGAACAACATTTGTTTTTAAAAATCCCTTAAATAACTACTATTAATGCAGAATATAGGTATTTCGCATAATACAACAAAAATTACGTAGCTTTTATATCTCTGAACACTCAAATGCCTTCATTCATTCTAAATAGGTAAAACCATTTGCGTAAAACAACTCCATTTATACATAAGCACTGGGATAATAACAAATCGTTATCCCGAGGCCGTCCGGAAAGTGGCGAAAATTGCCGAAAATTAAATATTCGCGTAACTTGATCGCGTTAGGCCGCGAGATTGCCAATAAAGTGTGCAGACCCCTCTAACTCATGCAAAACGGTGGGCAAATTGATTGTCGACATCACACGTTACACTTGGTGTTGTATATAGGACTTATATGTAAAACCAGTAGTGCTGGCTAAGAATATCACCACCCTATCTCATCCCGTGGGTACCGTAAGAGGTGACTTTGGGATTAGCCGGAGGATGGGTAGCGATGTCCTTCGAGTACATTTACAACTCAACTGCGGTCGGTAATCCGCCTGCCAAGCGTGGTGATTATAGTAATAATAATTATAAAGGATCCCCCCAAGCCTCGCATTGCGCTGTGCTGCGCACAGAAGCTTAGCCCTAAGCCCTAGTCATTTACGACATCCACGGAAGAAGATGGAGTGATGGTATATTCTAAACCTGGACACTACACGGAAATGAAATCATAATTATGATGATGATATGTAAATCATTTGTGGGTGTTGCCGCGATTTGCCAGCTTGCCCATGCTCGGGTCATTGTCGACTTGGCTTGCTTACATTAGCAAAGACATTACAAGCGATTCGCTTAGCCAGGACCCAGCTTTACTGTCATTTGAATTTACAGTACAAACATTTTATATTTTTAAACATGGGAAATATCTCAAGGACCCGTGCCGCACTGTTGAAGGCGGAGGGGTCCTTCCTTGCATGGGATTCTTTCGCGAATTTATCGCATTCCCGGTAGGAGCACAATAAATATTACCAAAAAGATCCAAGTTTGCCTGACTCGCGAGAAACTTTTATTTCAGAATAACGAGATTTTTGTAGAATGTCATCTTTAATAATTCCGTATTAATTACTGTAATTATATCATACTATCTGTGACCTGCGACTTAGTCCGCGATAAAACTAATTAAACTGGCGATAAAAGGTAACTGAATGGAACTTGAAATATTCAAACATATAACCTTATCCTTAATGACCAGTGACAGCATAGTGGTTGAACGCTTGCTTTTCATACAGGAGGGTCTGAGTTCAATTCCGGCCCGCACCTCTGTATTTTCAGATTCATGTGCGGATCAAAATTTGATTGACACTTGCGTTAACGGTGAAGGAAAACATCGTGAACCTGGACACCTCAGAGGGTTCCAAAATGTTCTCAATGGTGTGTGTAGTCCGCCAACCCGCATTATGCCAGCGTGGTGGACTACGGCTTAACTTTCTCGTCGTGAGAAAAGGCCCGTGCTCAGCAGTAGGACAGTAATGGGCTGATTGTGGTCATATATGATGTAAATAATAGTAGATGAATAATTATGAAAATACGTTAATGTTGTTGTTTTTTCTCTATTTTCAGATGTAGCATGCATCAAAACTGCAGTATACTGGCCAGTACGAACATGTTTGGTGACCCGTGCCCCAACACGCTGAAATACCTCGAAGCGCATTACCAATGTGTACCAGGTATAATTACATACTCTAGTATTTGACATTCGTTGGAAGTCGTCCACTGCGAACTTACAATAAGGCTATCTCTATAATTATATTTCCATAAATGCAGATCGAATGAAAGTCGACTGTATTTATCGAGTAAAATATTCCTTTACAATTAGAAGAAACGTTTCTTTTTTGCTCTTAATATTCCCCTTTTTTTTGTATCCCGCCATCAAAAAACATTTCACAGGGAATCAGAAGACAAATCTCGTAAAGCATTCAAGCTATCAGAAAAACAGCGCTGCAGCATAAATTGTTGCAGTATATGCTGAGATATTAATTTTTTGGCCTCTTGCAGCACTACTGTAGTCAGATATATTTATTAACAATACGTTTTTGTTGTCATTTTGTACGAGTCCAAAATAAAACATTTTCATTCTTTCTGTCTATTGCACGTAGCGCGCATAATTTTTCCAAAAAATGTATACGTCCTGGTGAGGAGACCAGCAAGTTATTCGCATGGTTGTAAACGTATCTAATGCCTGCTCATAACAATTGTACTGCTACCCAGGACTAGTCCTGCGTGGCACCACACTGCGCTCCTCACCTCAAGACATTAGTTATATAGTCTCTTATGCCCAGTAATTTCACTAGCTACAGTGCCCTTATATCCGTAACACAGTAATGTTTAAAATTTAAAAACTACTGCTTGGCGGCGAATTTCGGGCACTGCGGTGGTACCTGTTAAATATGTTGTGTAGTTTTGTGATTTGTTTGTTATTTGTTAACTATTTATGACAATTCGATCACATGAAGAATCGAATGAATTGGATCATTCTTCTTTAATTTTATTTACAGGGTACGGTACATTTTTCAAGACTTTGTAGTATTTCCATTACCAAAGATGCATATACTTTTATTTTTTATACAACTTGGTGACTAGACGAGCAAGTCATTCCTATGGTGGTAAGCGTTATGTTGTTTGCAATTGTTATGGGCAGGCATGTAATGCTACCCAGGACCAGTCCTGCGTGGCACCACACTGCGCTTGTCACCTCGAGACATTAATTATTTAGTCGCGCAGTAATTTTTGTAACTACCCTTCAAACCAGGGGCCAATTCTTGTAATTAATGTCCACTACGACTAAAAGCTGACCGAACTTTGACAATTAAATAGTATTCTGTTACTCTTAAAGTTCAAATATATTTCAGTATGATCTCATCTAGTTTCATTTCAATCTCAATCTTGACTTTTGTCAGTTTTAGTACCTGTAACGGTTCGGAATGTTAGCAGAATACCGTTTTGACTTCGATCAACTTTCGATCCATTTTCGATCACAGTGCAAGTTTGCGTTTCACGTTGTTTGATTGTTAGAATACCATTTGTGACATTGAGACTAGATTGGAACTATATTTTCAACATTTTTTAATTACGAGAATTGGCCCTCAGTGTACAGCAATGAACAAAAACTTTAAACACTATTGCTTGGCGGCAGAATATCCAGTACTGCGGTGGTACCTACCTAGCAGGTCTCTTATAATAAGACACCTGCCCTGCCACTAGTCGACTACTTACGCATTAATTTATCTTCAATTCCAGCATCAACAACAAGCACAACAAACCGGCCTTCACCACCTTGGTTAATCACCTCGCAACCTACCGTCTGGCGATCTACGCAGCCCCCAGCACCCAAGAACCCAGTACAAACGCAGCAGAACGAACGGAAAAAGCCGACAGTGATCACGCCGCCGACCTTCAGGCCGCATATCACCTTGCCGCCTGAAGTCAAACTGGGTGATGTTGCTTCTAAGGTGATAATGATAAATGATCTTTATTTTAGCAAGTAGGTTTCAAGAATCACTTTTACTCATCAATCATCATTT
Source organism: Diloba caeruleocephala (assembly GCA_947459985.1). Classification (NCBI taxonomy): domain Eukaryota; kingdom Metazoa; phylum Arthropoda; class Insecta; order Lepidoptera; family Noctuidae; genus Diloba; species Diloba caeruleocephala. The sequence continues at coordinate 10,231,036 of OX381629.1, forward strand.
TTTAAATTTTATTATTCTTAAATCGATTTGGATGAAGCCGGCATTTTCTATTGACTAGCCTCTGAGAAGAAACGCCGAAACAAACTCAAAGGTTTCTGTTTTAAAGTCCAAACATATTTAGACATAATATTAAGTAAGAAAAATGTAGGCCTACTTTTGGAATGGCCTTTTGAAGAAATATCCATAGCCATTTTGGCATGAATTGTTCCGACAGACGGCAAGCATGTATCAGTCATCGTGCCGATCACCGCCGATGTGTATGTTTTGAATAAGTACTTATATCAATATCTCATCATCATATCAGCCAAAGAACGTCCAATGCTGAACCTTTGTTCCTCCCCCACAGATTTCCACTACAGCTGATTATTTACCGTGGGTGTTAATTTGGGGGGGGATTTGCCAGGAGTCACCACGCTTGGCAGGTGGTTTGGTGAGCGCAGTATGGCTATTGTTTCACAGAAGGGATGCTGCTGCCCATCCCTCTGGTTTTGTGTCACTTAGTCGCCTTTTACGACATCCACGGGAGGAGATGGAGTGATGCTATATTCTTAATCCGGACACCACTCGTCTTTATCTGGGGGCTTAATAATTATGTGGTCTTATTGTCATTTTGAATGATAAAGCAGCTCATTGTTTTTATATCTTTTTTATAACCGATATCCACACTAACTGTCACAACTTGCTTCCAAAAAAGCGTTGCCAAAGCAACTTTTTATTACACGCGCATTTTTCAGAAGACCACGACAAGACAGCCGGACACGTCATCAGAGAGGGAACCTCCTCAAATTCCTCGGGAGAGTATGCCTGAAGTCAAAGAGGAACCAAAGTTGGTGGAGCCTGAACACGGCCAGAAGAACGAGAAGCCGGCGAAAGAAGATGAACCAAGTAAGCATTTTATATTGCACTTGCAAAAATGTTATCAACTATTTTTCAATTCCTACTCGTGATGAATAAAAGTTAGAAAGTGTCCTGGAAAGGAAACCAAAGAGTAATTCCTCTTTCTTATTCGTTTGGTTAATGGCCAACCTTGTGTCAGAGTTGTTCAAGCCGCCCAAAGGCCTCCGCTTGGCTTAACGACTGTTCTCTAATGATACCAACCGGGACCGACGATTTTACGTGCCCTCTGGAGCACGAAACGCTCAATTTAGACATCACTGCGGTCACCCATCCATAGAATAGCCGCGGCGAGTGTTGCTTTACCTCGCCTGTCGTTTACCAATCAGTGAGCGTAACTAGCTATGAGCACGGAAGAGTAGTTAAAGTATAGATTACATGTAAAAAAAGACGGTACAAGTACGTAAAAGCTCCATCGTACTGCGACTAAGGGCGTCGATCTCGATTTCAAACAAATGTTATTTTTTACCGTGTTAAGGCCTGAATTATATCAAAATGTCATAAAATTGCTAATTTGCAAAAATATTTTTAATGAAAAATATAGACAATCCGGTGACGAGCAGAGCAAGTCCATCCAAATGTTGTCCGTTAGAAATTGCTAATAGCGATAAGACCGCCCACTGTACAATTACTGTTCATAGAATTATTCCTAGTAGTTATTTTTAAAATTGCCATGTGGTGCCGCATAACATGTGTGGTGCCGGTTAATAATGCCACCACCCCATCTCCTCCCATAGGTGTCTTAAAAGTCGACTAAGGGATTAGCCGGAGGATGTGCAGCAGCGTCCTTCGAGTACATTAACAACTCAACTGCGATCGCCAACCCTTCTGCCAAGCGTGGCGATTATGACAACCCCAAACACACCCATATCAGTTTCGTTGTGGTGATCTTTGGTGGAGGCCTGTGTCCAGCAGTGGACTTCATTCGGCCGAAATGATGAAAAAATGAAGACTTTTAAAATGTTATGTACTTTTAAATTGTACACACAATAAAGAATATTGTTTTCGATGTACTTAGAATAAATTTCCAGACCTGATTAGACATTCGCCTGTCACGCTTGCCTATGATAATTGCAATGCTACCCGGACTAGTCCAGCGTGGCACCGCACTGCGTTATTCGCTTTGAGTCATCATTTATTTAGCCTCATGTGGCCAATAATTTCACTAGCTCACAGTGCCCTTCAAACCGGAACACATGTTTTTTTTAAAGGCAACCCTGCCCCACATTAGGATTTCTCTTGTGTCGTGGGTGCGTTTACAGACATATATTCCACACACAATACACCTCGACCCGGAACAACTACCTGCAGATAATACAAGTTCGGTGCGGGATCGATTCCCGATACCCACGACCCAGAGCGCAGCAGCCGACTGTATGAGCCACTGCACCAATGTCTAAAGTTTAAACACTAGTGCTTGGCAGCAGAATATCTGGCACCGGGGTGTTACCTATCCACCTGGGCTCTTGTACACGTTCTCTTGAAAGAGAGGATAAATTTAACATAATTTTTCACAGCTGCAACGGACGGTACGCTAGAATGGCCAGCGAAGGACGAAGACTCGGAGCCGACACCATCGGTTCACCTACCACCAAAGGACAACAGGCCAGACACCGATATTGTTGACGACTATGATAGAACTTTTTGTAAGTATATACAATGTCTTAAATTCTCGAATTATTTATAAATACTTATTGTATCATTAGTATATATATTGGATTTCATGGGTTTAAATTTTATAATGGCGGCGAAGAGCTAGCGCGTGGTGCCTTTAAAAAAAACTTTCTGTAATGCGGGCCCTCGTACTAATAGCCGATAACGCTAGGAAGAAAAATAATTCAGAGCCAGAATCAATATTTGCTATTTTCTATTGCTTTGTTTTGACAAAAAAAACATCTGATTACCTAAGACAAGTATTGGTTGAGTAGGTTTTTGTTCATTTTTTTGCCATAACTGACCGATTCGAAATTCACAATACCGTTATTAATGACTCCAAAATGCAGTAATTAGAATCTATGAAGCGTTAACAAGTTTGCTCTACTTTTCATTCCGTGATGGCAATCTATCTGTATTTTTCTTGGCATTGTAAATTATCTTAATTTAGCACGAAAGTTACAATAAACATTCACCCTTCAATAAATCTAGATGATAGATCAAACTCAAAGGTCTCTTTTAAAGTCCACATATTTATATTTACGATACAACATCATGCAAAAAATAATGTAAAATAATAAATACTACCAACTAACAAGTATAAAATTATTTCTCAAAACCCAATGAAGATTTAAAACGAAGAATGTGGGGCTCCTGTAATATTTTCACCATCATCATTTCAGCCGAATAAAGTCCACTGCTGGACACAAGCCTCCCTCAAAGATTGCTACAACGTTCCGGTATGGGTGTGTTGTGTGCGCATTGGGGGGTTTTGCCAGAATCGCCATGCTTGGCAGCCGGGTTAGCGATCGCAGTTAGGTTATGAATGTACTCGATGGACGCTGCTGCCCTTCCTCCAGCTAATCCCATAGTCACCTTTTAGTACACCCACGGGATGAGATGGACTGGTTTTATCTTACATTGTCATCCAACTCTGAGCTATTATATTGAAATATTTCAAGTCTCTAATTCATCGGGAAGTTAGTTTAAAATCAATTACGAATCGACATTCAAGACAGCGAGTTCATAAAAAAGAGTTAACATGTAGTGCAACATTCAGAATGGCCTTTGAAGAAAGATAAATAGCGGTATTGAGAGGTGGCAAGTATGAATCAGTCGTGTAGCTCAGCCCTATACCATCAGCAGGAAATTCATGTAGTTGCGTGTATGCTAACGAAGTGTTTTCCCACAGCGAGCAGCGCCACTCCGAGCATTGGGCGCCGCGCGTACTGCCCGCAAGCCAGCGCGCGAGGCCTGTACTGGAACTGGACTCTGGCTGGCACCTACGCTGTGCAGCCCTGCCCCGGTGGGGCCACCGGCCTGGCGAGATGGAAGTGAGTAACACATGGAATCAAATATAATGACCACCTTCTACCTGCCCAGGTCCTAAGTTACTTGGAATATGTTAGTCATTTTACAAAGGTTTTAACACACGGCACCACCAACCCTCTTTGGTATGGTTGTGTTGGTTTATCCGCCATCTGCGGGTAGCCCAAAGGGGCCTAATGGAACGCACGGGGTTCCAAACTCCCCTAGTGCCTCCCCTTCTACAATGCCCACGGGATGATGTTGGGTAGCCCTATTCGTGACCGGAGGCTACACGGATTCAAACATAATTTATAATAAATTTAGTAAATGACAACTTTAGCAAACAAATTTACACTATATTACTACCTAAATAAAAAAATACTGATTACACATCAACTTAAGTTGGACCAAATATTCTCAGTTCCTAAGTTAAGTTTCTAAGTTAAGGTGCGGCTATGGTGGTCCTTGGGCCACCCGAATACCGCGAACATTATTCATTGGTTTGAAATTAACTTTTTCGGGGCCCGTAATTCTAATAGCATAAAATTGAGGTAAAATTTTGATGGCTATAATCAAATCAAAAGTATTTTTTCTGGTGATCAGTAAAACATAAGCCGTAACATGTTAAATGTTTTGAAATACATCGGATGTTATCAACTATGGTGATGAACCACTGTTGAAAATAGACCTGCGAATGATAACTAACTACAATACAATAAGCGATTATAGGTGATATCACCTTAATCATCACGTTTGGCAGGCGGATTGGTGACCGCAGTATGTTGTTATTAGCACACGGGAGGATGCTGCTGCCCATCCTCTTGATATCAACCTTTAGTCGCCTTTTACGAAACTCCTGGGTGGGGACCAGGGGTGCAATTACTTAAGGTGAAACATCCATACATCCTTCAATACAGAATTAAAATGACGGTGAAAAACCAGTTTGGTATACGCTAAGATATGATTGAAGCTATTCAAGGACACTGTGCAGACGGTGAGCCATGAGGACGAGTCTTAGGAAATACCAAATTGGGTTGTCATCGTTATATTAAGGATGTTTGAACTAAGAGAATTGCACCCCTGGCCTTTGACGAAAAGTACATAGCCGTTTTGAGATGACCTGTCCTGACAGACGGCAAGCATGAATCAGTTCGTTTTTTACACGGGAAGTCATATCAATTATAATTCCGAAATAATACTCAGTCTGTGTGTATTGCAACACTTCAACAAAGTCCTCAAATTATTCTTCCATTTTCAGATGCACGCTAACTCCTCACCAGTTCACGGAGGAGGAGCGTCCTAAACGCCGTGGTACCGGTCTACCTTCTGGAGAGAACTACCATGACTTGGGACTCGACCAGCCCAGTGAAAGGCAAATTCAGCTGATTAGAAGACTTGGTTCTGAAGCACTACTCAAGGGTAAAATTTGGATTATGTAGTAAAACTCGTCGTCCACGAAGTAGACCGATGACCTGGTGATGGTTCCGAGAATTCACTGGATGTGAGTAGCGCAGGTCGAGTTGTTGTGATGTTTGAGGTTCATGTCCAGCAGTGGACGTATTTCGGCTTAGATGATGAAATAAACTTGTTTGGATTGTTCTCAAAACTAAGCCAAACCTTGAAAATAGGTCGTTAGATGAGGTGTGCACGCCTATATGTATATTAGGTGGCCATTTGATCACCTATAACCTTTTAGGATGTGAATCAGTCCACGATTCTCTACCCGAATTAGTACAATAACATACCTTTTTTTTAAAGTAAAAATATAAATGTTCAACACAAAGTCCAATCTAAAACAGCTGGCGGTCAATGACCTTATGTGCCTAACATAATTATAATCGGGTGGTAGGTGACAAATTTCTCCGCAGTACCCGCCTCGTACTCTTTGTACCAAACGGGTGCATATGTAAGCTACAAGTTTTTTGGTTGGATACTAATTTTTTGTTTTTATGAGTAGCAACATTTTATTTTTATTATTGGAAACAGTGCTCTACCCTTTTGAAATGTTAAAGGGGACAAAGCCGTGTGGTGCCGTAAAATACGACTGTGAGATTAGCCGTAGGATGGGTAGTAGCATCCTTCTAAAACATTAACAACTCAACTACGATCGCCACCCCGCGCCTGCCGAGCGTGGCGACTCAACGTGAACACCCAGACCGGTATTTGTGATCATTGGGGGAGGCCTGTGTCTAGCAGTGGACTTTATTCGGCTGAACTTATGAAGTCAACACACAGTACATTTTCTAGCTCAAAACAACATATTGCTGGCGAGCTCTGCTCAAATTTGCGTCCATGCCTTTGGTTCCAATCTCATTCGTCAGCAGTCTACAATCCACACAAAGTCATTAGTTAATTAAGGTAATTGTGGTGTATGTAGGTCGTGATGGCGACTCTCCCGAGCACATAATCGACTACCGTGGCAGCACCGTCCTCACCGACGCACAGGCCACCCTTAACCAGCTCACTAACGAGTTTATATATAGTAAGTAGATAATTATATTTTATAAATGTCCGTGTGGTGTTCGGATTAAAAATATATAGCTCCGCTCCATCTCCCCCCGTGGGTGTCGTAAAAGGCGACTAAAGGGCTCAAACCAGTGGGATGGGCAGCAGCGTTCTCTCTATGGAACGGCAGCCATTCTACGCTCGCAGTATCTGCCAAGTAGAAATAGAAGTAGACGAAGTACTGGCGAATTCCCCCCTAAATGCGACGGCACGGTTGGCGCAGTGGCTGACACAGTCGGCTGCTGCGCTCCGGGTCGTGGGTTCGATTCCCGCGCGGAACAAATATTTGTATGATCTGCAGGTAGTGGTTCCGGGTCTGGGTGTTATTGTATGTAGAATTCATGTTAACGCACCCACGACACGGGAGAAATCCTGGTGTGAGGCAATGTTTTTATAACAGAAAAAAAAGATAAACCTGTCGTTTATGAGGGTGGCCTATGTTCAGCTGTTGACATCTTTTGGGTGATATGATAATAATGAAGTAGACAATTTCTCTAATACATTCTTATATCCGCGGTTATCCAAATAACTCGTATCTAAAAGACAAAAATAATATTTTTAAGTACATTTTCTTTGTAAATACCGAGGGCCAGCCAAAATTAAAATCGACATATCGTCGGTGATAGTTCTATAGTGGAAAGTAGCATTGGTAAATACCACGTAATTGTCAAATACAATTTTTTTCTAGAGGTAGAAACGGCCGGCTATTTCAGCGTCAACTTTCGTGATTTACACGGTATTTAGTAATTATAGTTACGCGGTTTTGTACCATTCCCGACGATACGTCTTCTCTATGCGCGTGCGCATGATAATATGGCTCCAATACTCGACTTGGGAATGTTCATCACTATTTGGACGTGCACGAGGTGTAGAGGAGAGATATCAATAAATAAATAAAACCAATTTCACAGCTGACGCAATACCAGAATGGCATGGCGCGACTCCAGACCTGAGCGAGTGTCGCTCTGTGTGGCTCAACAGCTTGGAAGCAAGAGTTAGGGAAGGAGAGTCCCTACTCAGTATCAGCAATGATTTGGCGCAGGTATGTGACGAACTGTTATTACAAAGACAGCTTAGAAATCACACGGAATAAATTTCCAACATAACACTACTTATATGCAGAACAACTAGGCCACTTTTAATTTTTTTCTCGTTCAAAAATAGAACCCGTGGTTTAATAGCTCAAAAAGCTTAGTCACTAAGCCAATTTAGACTTGGGTAAAGTTCAAAACATCGTTTTTTTAAATAAGTGGTTACTGTCTCAGTTACTCATGATACATCATATCGGCTATTGAAGGTTCATCACTGAGCATAAGCCTTGAAATAACCAGCCGATGGTGATGGTATGTTATATATATGGAACCTTACAGAAAGCAGGAGTTGATGTTACAATGCCTTCTATTAGGATTCCTCCTGTATTGTTGGTACAGCTTACGACATGCACTTACACCCAGATCCGGAGCTGTAACGCAGAAAGACAATAGCTTTGCAAGTGCTGTTTTAGGTTTTTTTTGCATTAATTTTATTCTCATGAAAAGCTATTTCTATATTAAATATTCCGTCTGGTCTGTAGTTGATATTTTATTAGTTAGACATTATTATGTATGTTATTGTGTATTCTGAGACGTGTGCAAATAATAAGTCACGAGTTCTAGGCAACAGATGTCGCTATTTAATCTTATGAAACTCAACTTCAAACACTTAACAAAACTTTCGATCCTCAGGTGACATCATCAAAAACCCTCTACGGAGGCGACATGATGACCACGACGAGTATAATGAAGAAACTTGCTCAGCGCATGTCGCAGAATGTGGAGATGTTCCGCGACCCACAGCATAGAGAGGCGATTGTTACTGATATGCTGCTTGGAGTTATCAAAACTGGTAAGTTATTGTAATTAGAGTGAGAGTTTAATGATATAAATAACTACTTGATACTTGAGACTATCAGACTATCCGTAACGGTGACTTTCATAGAACTGCTGTGCTTGTAAGAGCATATTGTATAGACTGGAGCTCATCTAAAGCTAGTCACTGACTCCGCTTGTAACAAGTTTGTTGTTCTGAAAAGCCACAGCACACATATAGTTCTCAATCTTCTTCCCCTGCCTTCAACTTAACGGTTTTAAAACATTCAAATATCTCTCATTTACTTTTCTTTTGTAACGAGTGGTATAAAATGCGAGTAATTCAAATTATCCACCTGTTTCGAAGCCTTTTGATTGATCCAGAAATTTACCTCCTGGATTACATTAACAATTAACTATTACCTCCAGGATTCCTGTTGCTTAAATTATTCAAACCTCATTCAACTCTTCTTCTCCAGGATCCAATCTGTTGGAAGAAGGGCAGCGGTCTTCTTGGGCGGATCTCAGTTCTGAAGCCCAGAGCAGAGCCGCCAGCGCTCTGCTGACTCAACTTGAGGAGAATGCCTTCTTATTAGCTGATGCTGTCACTAAGGAGAAAACGATACTGCAGATTGTTAAGAATATTTGTAAGTATCCAGTTTTTGTGCAGATTTCCAGTTTTTGTTTTTCATACAATGTTGTTATTTTTATACTTAAAAAACAAACATTGCCCTCACACTGGGATTTCTCGTGTCGTGGGTACAGTTTACAGTCATACAGCTTACACGCACAAACAACTATCTGTAGATCTTACAAATATTTGTTCCGTGCAGGGGTCGAACCCGTGACACATTGCGCCGAAAGCCAATCGCTTAGCCACTGCGCAAACCGTGCCGTAATCTTTGAAACTGTAGTGGTGGCCCCCTGGGCTAGCTACAGACTAGCTTCTTAAGCAGTAGGTTGCGGGTTTAAAACCTGGCAAGAACCAATGCGACTTTTTCGACGTCATATGTACTTTCTTAATTAATCCAAGAACCATTTACTGTAATGACAACATCGCTTAGACGCAGTGCTCAACGCTCATATCTTTTCAATATGAAAAGAGAACTTTGCCAGCAGTGGGATACGTAAAAGCTGATATTATCAAATCGGAGATCATTGGTACCGATGGTAAATTATTCAGTCGATGTGGTGTTACATTTTTAACTTTATAACTCTGTTTTAATTTCTTATTTGGGACTATGTTTATCTTTATCTTTAATTACTTTTAGGTGGAAAATTTCATATCCCAATCAATAACATAACAAAACATAAACCAATTCAGGCAGTGTTCTAGTTTTGAATGAAGTCGATTGTTTCATATTTCGTTTTAGTTTATTAAGTGTTTGGTATCCTGTAATATAAACTTATCATAACTTTTCAGGTTTATCAGTGAGGGTTTTGGAGTTAAAGAACGTGGAAGACGAGACGTTCCCGTCAACAATAGCACAGGAGCAGTGGAAGGGCTCGGAAGACATCATCACTATACCGAAGGCTGCATTGCTTGGTTAGTATACTTACGAGTGATACACTATATGCGAGTTTTTTTTTTTTTTTTTTCCCCACACTAGGTTTTCTCATGTGTCGTGGGTGTGTTTACAGACATGAATTCCACATACAATACACCCAGACCCGGAACAACTACCTGCAGATCATACAAATATTTGTTCCGTGCGGGAATCGAATCCACGACCCTGAGCGCAGCAGCCGACTGTATCAGCCACTACACCAACTGTGCCGTCTCAGCCACTACACCAAAACCATATAACCATATTATTACCTTGTATTTAGTCGGAGCTTTGAGTATTTGACACAGTTTTTAAGGATCCATAGACGCTTGGCATAGAACAGCTAAGGCTGAACCCGTGTATAAATGAGTACATGTTCTATTTATATTTATTTGGTTAGAACTTTCCAACACTTTGGCCCAACTATAAAACATATCAATATCATCTAGAGCCATCTAAGCCTAGATGTCCCGTAGTTTTATATGAAACTAGCTAGGACCCGCGGTTTCACCCGTGTTTAATTTAAAAGAAATTTAGAGTACTTCGGAACCCTAATTATTTTTCCAAAATAAAAGTAGCCTAAGTTATTCCTTATAACATCAGCTATCTGCCAGTGAAAATCCTGTCAAAATCGGTCCAGCCGTTTCGGAGATTACCCGGAACAAAAAACTGACGAAAGGCTGAAGGGACCTAAGACCAATGTGGAAGTCTCTAGTAAAAATTATAACATGAATTTCCCTTTCCAGATAACCGTCAAAACGACCTCGTCCGCATCGTTTTCTTCGCGTTCGACCGCCTAGAACAGATTCTCCCACCAACCTTCGGCAAGACTCCTCGCTTCGTCTCCTCCTTTCAAGCTGACAGCGGGACTTCTTCATCTACCAGCATAAACTCTGAGAGGGAGAAGAGGAATGCTACAAAAGTTTTGAACTCGAAAGTAAGTTTGTTTTGCTTGTTCTGATCAGAAACCTAATGATCTGCATCAAGGGAATATTGCTGTAATCACCACGCTTGGCAAACGGATTGGCGATCGGAGTATTTTGTTACTCTCGTAGAGGTGCTGGGTGCTACTGCCGATCATCTCGACACAATCTCTTAGTTGCCTTTTACGATAGGTATCCAGGAGACTCCAAGATGTGCCGAAAGGCGTCATCATGGGCGGCTCTAGTGTGTTCTTACGAGGACCTGGCGCCCCCCTTCAGTTAGGGGTGGCGTGTAGACATCCTTTGGCTGACATGATAATAATGATGTTGATTGTTGTTTTAAATATACGAGTATTGTTTACTTTTGTTTGTCTGACAAATCAATGTTTTCTTTATTTCCTAAAACGAAAATCTTTGCTTGCAGGTGATATCAGCCAGTTTAGGCAATGGGCGACACATCCAGCTGTCCCAGATGGTGCAGATCACCATGAAGCACCTCAAGACTGAGAACGTCACTAACCCAGCTTGCGTCTTCTGGGATTATACTTTACAGTAAGTTTTGTAGATATATAGTCCGTTTGGATATTCATAATTTTGTTTTGGAGTACGATTGTCTCTAATACAACATAAAGAAAGATTTCTGATTAAGGAAGGGTGTCGCAAACGTGCAAAAAGTAATGGGTTTCACATTTGTATTATTTAAACTTATATAACGGGGTTTGTATCAGGCTGACCGCCGACTGTAAACCCGCAATTACAACTCGTCTTGCCAATACCTTTGCGATATTTAACTAGGGACCAGGGTAGGAAGAAGTAGAGTATATAACAGGATTATGTTATTATAGCACGGTAGTGTGCAAGGTAATTCAGAGATGCTTGGACTGACTGCTTGTTCGATTATGAGTAATAAGAATCGAGTAATCGAATCACCCCTATCTCGAGAGTCTTTCAAGTGGATGTCAAAAAAATTTCATAGCAGTTTAACATAAACATATTTCAAGTGGATTTCTCCTGAAGTAAGCTGACTACTCATTTATAACTCTCATATTGATATAGAAAAAGAAAGAAGAAAGAAAGGAAACCAATTTATTTTCGGAGCAAATCGATGCACTGGCCTATATCCACTTTTACGGATATTTAGTTTCGCTACCATACCGGTTGACGTCACGGTTGTCACCCATCATTGTTTGGCCAAGCAATTCTATCTGGCATATCTAAAAGACCCCCCTTTTGTCGAAAACATTTTTTATAACTTTCTACTACGAGTATTGTAAATATCAATACAATCTTCCGTACGGTGTCCGTATAAAGAACATAGCAATTGAGCTGTCCATCTGTCTGGTCTAGTCTCTTGGTCGCCTTTTACGACATCAACGGAAGGAAATGGAGCCGTGTTATATTCTTAATCCGGACGCCACAAGGTCTATGTCGATGTTTTTGTGTGTGTGTTTAATTTACGCCCAGCGATACAGGTGGGTAACGGCAGTATAAAACGTAACATATTTCCCCACAGTGGCTGGTCTCCCGAAGGCTGTGAAGTCGAATGGTCCAACGCCAGTCACACCGGCTGCGCCTGCTCCCACCTGACGAACTTCGCCATCTTGATGGACGTGCACGGCGTGCCGCTGAGCGCTGGACACGAGCTAGCTCTGCAGACGTTGACGTACATCGGCTGTGGGATATCGACTGTGGCTTTGGCGGCCGCCATTATTGTTTTCATGTGCTTCAGAAATGGGGAGGTACGTGTGATTCATCTCTTCATAATATATAAGGTCCTACAAAAATGAGCAATTTATTTTAAGGGGATAATCAGCAGGTTTTAGATGTCATATTTATTAAAAAACATATTGTTATTTCCATTTGCTTTGTAATATTTAATTTTATCTATACTAATATAATAAAGCTAAAGAGTTTAAACGCACTTATCTCTGGTACTAACGCCGTATTTGAAAAATACTTTTTGCATGTGATAGCCCAGTGCTTGAGGAAGGTTAAAGACTGCTTAACAACACGCTACGACCCTTAGGAGCAGCGCAAAAAGAAAAAAACGAAGTAATAGCGCGAACGGTGGATGGTGGGCGAACGCCCGATAAGTACCGAGCATCACCGAGAAGAGCTGATTTGTGCATGTCTATGTCAACGTTCTACACCGAAGAAATACTTACTCTAAATTATGTATAAGTAATCCGATTACTTTTAAATTAATCGGTGGGCGAAACCGCGGGGCACAGCTAGTTCATAAATAAAGTTACAATTTTAGCACCAAATAATATTAATTTCTTAAATAATAATAAACTAAAATTTTATTATGTTTTTTTTTGTGCTCGAATTGCAACTTTATCTATTAATTATTACAAAAAATAATATGGAAATAAATCTTTTTTTAAATAACTTGGGACCGGAGCAGGAAGTTGAGTTTGTTGAGAATGGATATCTTTGTCCACTGTGTTTATGAGCCATTTTTTATTGATGTTATTATTACAAGCTTTTATTTATCTTGTCTTCTTAGTATGGGTCAAATCTTGCAACTGAGTTTTAAAACAGTTATCCCCAACCGATTGAGCTGAAATTTTGCATACGCGTTTAGTTTGAATGACGATGTAAGGTTAGCTAAGTGACGTTATTCTAAATCCAATATGGCGGACTCTCAAAGATGGCGGACCAGTTATTTTTTATGCACCACCATGACATGGGTATTAAATGACGGGGTTTGCTGAGTAGAAAACGAAAATAATGAATAAAAAAATATATAGGTTCTTTTTTTGACTAAATCATATTGCTCATGTCAGTGCCTCATCGCATCTTAATAAAGCAATCTGTCCAGCAGTCGGACCGCGCGCTCATCCACAAGAACCTGTGCGTGTGCCTCCTGGTCGCGGAGATAGTGTTCCTAGCCGGCATCGACCAGACACAGAACAGGATATTCTGTGGAGTCGTCGCCGGACTTCTGCACTACTTCTTTTTGGCTGCCTTCGCTTGGATGTTCCTAGAAGGTATGTAGTTCCAACATGCGAAAATTGGAAAGATTAATGGAAGAATCGATTTTTTATTAAGTATATCATCATCGCAGCCGTGTGGTGCCGGCTAAGCATACTACATGTCATACTACGTGTCCCTGTCTCATCCTGTGGGTATCTTAAAAGGCGACTATGGGATTAGCTGGAGGAAGGGAAGCAGCGTCCTTCGAGTACATTCATAACCTAGCTGCGATCGCCAACCGGTTTGCGCATGAGCACACAACACAATCCCATACTGGTCATTGTGGCAATCTTTGGGGGAGGCTCCTGTCCAGCAGTGGACGTTTTTCGGCTGAAATTATAATGATGATGAAGTCATCATAACACAGCATCTGATCTGAAACTCTATCATTCCCTGTGGTACCCGTCAAAGGAAAAACCACCTCTCTCCACCTATGGTTGTCGTAAAAGGTGACTAAGGGTTGATATCAAGAGGATAGGGAGCAGCATCCTCTCCTATGCTAATGACAACATCCGCCAGCTAGGCATACGATTATAGATATATGGGGTTATGATCGCTCATTGTAGTGATCATTGGAAAATCCCATGTTCAGCAGTGGACGTTTGCGGGCTGATGTATGTGTGATGTGAAACTGTAGCTCTCGATTGCTTTTTAAAATGTTAACATAAATTAAAGCCAAATACGGAAAATAATCATAACGACATTCATTTGGTCTGAAATAAAATAAAAAATTTGATTCCTCAAATTGCGTAGGCTGATATTAATAAAGATTGAGGATTACCTTGATATAAAATTATACAAACAAAAAAGCTGAAAGATTCATGTAACTATTGTAAATTATGGCTAAGTTATTTGCTTCTCCATAGGACCAACCAATTGGAACCGTAGAATTTGTGACATTATATAAGTGCCAATAATTGGTTAATTTGAAAACAGAACTTGACTAAATATTGATATAATTTTGACTATTCTAAATGTAACTGTAACGGGTGTAAGTGACATCGTAACGAAAACTGATACCATGGATCCAGTTCATGATTCTGGAACCTTCAGCGTTAGAATTTTACGAATAAAATGGCGTTATTTTGAATAAAAGCAAAATAAACTATTTATTTCCACATAAAAGTGCAATATAAATAAAAACAAAACGGCTGTTGTTTCGCTACAGTTCACTGATGAGGTCATCGCTCGCAGTAGCGTAATAATATCATATTATTAGTACAATAATCACGCAGGGTTCTGATCGCGTTGTTTACGATACATTGCGTGCTCAAAATGACAAAATTTGCAGCCTATTATTTCCGAGATAAATGGCTTTCCTATTTTTAAGGCCTAAGTGTACCCTCTTCCTAAAGTTTTAGGTACGTTGTCACCTCAGCCTGTATAAGCAGTATGGATGTTTACATTTCACGTAACGACTTGTTTTAAATTTATAACAGAAACCCTAAGCAGTTTAGCAATCCGTCTCAACAAGCCTTAACAAACTCATCTTCACCTACTTATAACTTCTTACTAATAAAATCTTCTTCGTTCAGGATTCCACCTTTACGCCATGCTAGTGGAGGTCTTCGAGCCAGAACACCCTCGGGCACGCTGGTACTGCACCTGCGCGTACCTGGTGCCAGCTCTGATAGTCTTAGTCTCAGCGGCGGTGTATCCTGGAGGGTATGGCACTGACCGGCACTGTTGGCTGACCACGGATAGGTGGTTCATGATGAGCTTCGTTGGACCTGTCATTTTGGTGCTTGTGGTAAGTTTGTATATGATATCTTAGTTCTCCGTTTAGTGCCGGCTAAGATTAGCACCAGCCCTTTAAATCCCGTGGGTGTTGTAAAAGGAGACTATGTGATCAGCAGCGTCCTTCCAGTATATTTAGAATCAACTGCGCAACTGCAACCAACCAAGCGCGCGATTATAGTCGAACCCCCCAAAGAGCACACAACACCAACCTAAACCGGTCGTTGTGGTGATCTTTGGGGAGCCCAACTTTTAGCAGTGGACATATTTTGAAAGAAAATATGATAATGATCTTTAGATCATTATCATATTTTCTGCTGGTCTCAAAATCGATATAGATATATATAATGGTGCCGTGTTGTTTCGGCTAAGAATAGCACCACCCCATCTCATCCCGTGGGTGTCGTAAAGAGATTAACCGGAGGATGGGCAGAGCGTCTTTGGGAGTACATTTACAACACAACTGCGATTGCCAACCTATTATGGCATAACCCCAAAATAAGTGCATAACAAACCCAGATCGGGCGTTGTGGGGATCTTAGGGGGAGGCCTGTGTCCAGCAGTGGACGCTTTTCGGCTGACATGATGATAATGCCATAAAATGTGAAATAGTATGTCAGGAAATTATTAAATATAATAAAATTGATTAGAAAAATATATAACTAGCTTTTGCCTGCGGCTTCGCACGCGTGGAATTTGGTAATCTACATCATGGATGTTGTTCATACAAAAACACTAAAATCGCGATAAAAAAATGGGGGGTAGTGGCAGGAGGGTGAAAAATACTTTACGACTTATTCTCATACCTACCAAATAAACAAAAAAAACTATTAAATCGGTGGAGCCGTTTCGGAGGAGTGTGACCACAAACACCTTGGCACGAGATATTTATACATTTGATTTCAATATTTCGTTTTATTTTGGATTTTATTAAATCCCTAGGATTTTTATTAAATCCCTAGGATTTTTATATAAGTGCATTATATTACTATCGTGCATACCTACATATTTTTATTACAACATACTCGAACTGATTTGTATCTATTCCAGGCGAACTGGATCTGCCTGGTCATGGTGATCTACATGATGTGCACCCACTCCACCGTCTCACTGAAGGCCAAGGACGACGCTAAGTTATACAAGATGAAGTAAGTGATAGTTGAGTGTTTATCTAAAAATTTGACAAAGATTAATGACAAATTTGAAAGACCGAGTAGGTTAACAAACTTGGCTCTAGTGTGATCATACGAGGACCTGGAGCCTCCCTTAGTGCCGAAGATGACCGCTCCAGTGGTTTTAGCTGGTAGGAGTCCGGCATACTCCTTCGCCCTTCTCCGGGGCGAAAGAAGTTCATGAAGAATTTCCACTGGGCACCAATAAAAAAAAGGTTAACAAACTTGGTCTTTCAAATCTAGGCCACCATTCATAGCTTTACTCCATATATTTCTCTTGCAGGGTATGGTTGAAAAGTTCGCTGGTTCTGGCGTTCCTGTTAGGCCTGACCTGGACCTTCGGCCTGCTGTACCTGAGCGAACAAACAGTCGCAATGGCGTACGCGTTCACCATACTCAACTCGTTACAAGGACTTGTTATCTTCATTTTCCATTGCTTGCAGAATGATAAGGTGAGATTTTATGTATTGAATAGTCTTGTATTTGACCATTGTTTCACCTGATGTTAAGTGACTTCTGACAGTGTTCTAATCAAGATTGACATATCTCTTTTTTCTATGCAGTTTCATGCTAGCTCTTCTTTATAGGACTGACCCGAACCCATACACCTGCTCAACTTATCTGAACCTATTAGGGCGTCATCATCATATCAGAGAAGATGTCCACTACTGAACAAAGACCTCCCTGTAAGTTTTAGGGGAAAAAATCCAGTACTTACTCACCACGCTTGGCAGGCCGGGTTGGTGAGCGCAAAATGATTGCAGTTCCACAGAAGGGACGTTACTGCCCATCCCTCTGGTAGAGTCGCTTAGTCGCCTTTTACGACATCCTCGGGAGGAGATAGAGTGGTGCTATGGTCTTAATCCGGACGGCATACTGACCTACCGGACGGTCTATATATACAGAGAGTATTTATCTATACTAATAAATAAAATTTAAGTGTCTGTTTGTAATGTCAAAATAACAGATTTTTACTAAATGTATATTAAAGTTTATACAGTACCTACAACAAAAAAAGTTATTTGGAATTTTTTGTCTGTCTGTCAGTCCGTTTGTTCCCGCTAATCTCCGAAACGGTTGGACCTATTTCTACGGGACTTTCACTGGAAGATAGCTGATGTTATAAGGAATAACTTGGGCTACTTTTATTTTAGAAAAATAATTAGGCTTCCGTGAAAAAAAATAAAACCCATGTAATCCAATATATATACATACTCTTTGTCAAGTATCTATGCCGAAGTACTCTAAACTATAAATAAATAATCCACTTTCTTTTAAATTAAACGGCGGGTGAAACCGCGCGTCCCAGTTAATATGTAATAAAAACTGATTTGATTTGTGTACCAAGTGTGTTCTTTTTGCAATATTTCCTTATATTGCCCCATTCATTGCAGCGGTATATTGGGTACATGTTTGGGAGTTGGCATTTTTAAAATGATTTGATCATCATCATTATCATATCGGCTAAAAAACGTCCACTGCAGAACAAAGGCCTCCCCCATAGACGGCCGGTTTCATGCCATGTGTTCATCATTTTGGAGGGGAATGTGCCAATACTCACCACCCTTGGCAGGCGGGTGGGTAAGCGCAGAATGGCTACTGTGACCCAAAAGGGACCCTGCGGCCCATCCTTCTGGCATCCACGGAAGGAGTGGTGCTATATTCTTAATTCGAACAATACGCGGATGAAAACGATTTGATGAATCAACCATTTTCAGTTCCGCAACGAATGCGCGCGCATCGGGCGCCGTCACCCGTGGCTATCTTGCTGCCTCCACTTCACCGGACAACCTTCAGAAACTCTGCAGCACAACAACGGACCCACAGCTTCCTCCTCTAACCACATGGACACCAGACAAGGCTCCGTGAAGAGTCGGAGGTACCACCAGAGCGCTGCTGATGTCGACGACGTGGTTGACCCTAGGGATGTCACGGTATGTAGAAAGATGTTTTTAAATTAATTATAGCAGGCCAAATAATAAGGATGGGTGGACTTGACAAACTTGCATCAAATATGAGATTCATCCACAGACAGAAATAAAGGAAGATTAAGAGTTCAAGCAACTAAGCTTTCACTTATTTTGTACTCATTAAAATGTTGTCACTGATGTTAAACATAATTCTAATAAAATACTCTCAGCGACTATTTCGGATTAAAGGTCTCGGTCCATTACCCCGTATCATACCATGACCGTGCTATGAAGATATCAGGTACGGAATTAAATGATAGAGATAACTTCGCACACTAAACGTATCTTAACATGCACTTAGCTTACTGGCGCCCACTCGTGAATTTGCTCTCGGACCGGTCATAGCATGCTACGGTATTGGACGGTGACAGAACGGCCTAGTGGGCGTTGTTCCATATTAATTCATACAAAGAATCTTTCTTAGCCTGACCTTCATAGCACGGCCACGGTAAACATAATCAGCCCTTTCTGTCCCACTGCTGGGCACAGGCCTCTTCATGATGAGAAGATTAGGCCTTAGCCCACCATGCTGGCCGTACGGGTTGGCGGGAAACACACCATTGAGAACATTTTGGAGCCCCCTCAAGTGTGCAGGTTTCCTCACGATGTTTTCCTTCACCGTTAATGCAACTGATACTTACTTAATCAATTCCTGATCCGCACATGCATCTGAAAAGTGACAGGTGCGGGTCGGGATTGTACTCAGACCCTCCTGTGTGGAAGGCAACCGTTCAACTACTAGGCTATCACTGCTATGGTCATGGTATGGACGGTGTAATGGGCAGACACCCTTAGACTAAATCAAATCCGGCATTTCCTCAGCTTCAAGGCACGCAATAACGTAGCATAGCTTGGGTTGTCTACCTTACTCTAATAATTTGAGGAGAGTGAAATAATAGGATAAATTTCTAGGTACTCTGTTTTGTTTTACTGTAAAACTAAAAGTATACCAATTTTTTTTTAAAACGGTATTGGTTTAAATATATTTAAATCACTAAATAGACGTAGATTTATCAAAATTTTTGATGCAAGTTTTCAATCGTCTAAGACTCTTAAGTATATTAGTAATGGTTTTGTGTGGGCACTACATGAGTTGGGAACAGCGGCCGATGTGATGGGTTAGCATAGAATTTACTTGTTTTTATAATTCCTTCAAAAATCCAAAATGTATCGTAAACTTTAAAATACTACAATCTTGCTGTTTAGGTGGCATAAAATACACTTTTTGATTAATAAACTGCAATGAAAAATGAAGGTATATGACTCACAAATATAGTAATAACTCCGAAACAAATAGTGTTATAAAAATTGCATGTAGATTGGTGGTGGTATATATGTAACTAATTCAAGAACACTTTAAGTTATACTTAGTATTAAAGTATTTTAATGATCGTTACGCAATTTCAACAATAAAGTTAATTTAGTTAACGTGTTATTAAAATGTTTTCTAAAGATAATACATTCGAGCATGTTTAAATTGGTTCTTTGTAAGCTTCAATATAATCCCGAGACTTATATTAGCTGCACTTTACACGTGATATTTCTTAAATAATAATTATATCCTACACCTCACAAGTATACCCCAATAAAAGAAAATTACAACTTATAGCAGAGCACGGCAAGCACATCAGGGCTGCCGGCAGCGTCAGCGTCAACAACAAACAACTTAATCATCAAGACGTTAAACGTTGTTGTCAACAACAACAATCATAACAACAACAACGTTGTCAACAACGCCGCTGTCGCGTCACTAGCGGCTGCGGCTGCAGCACACAGCTACCATTCCAACAGAAACAGACGTACCTCCCAGGAAAACCAAAATTTCGGCCCTTCCTCTAACTTTGGCCCCAGTCTAAACGCGACAGCGGCGAGCTTCGGTCATAATATCCCTGAGAGAGAGCCCCCGGCACCCATGACACAACTTAGGAGCCCTATCAACCCTGGTAGCGGAAGATATCCCCACGGATACCGGCAAAATGGCCAACAAGGTGCGTACGCATTACATAGAGATAGGATATTTCCAAAATTTAGATTAAAAAAAAAATACACAAGTTTATACCACCAGACACCACGGCTTTTGTCACTAATTGGTTAAAGACAGCTCAATTTTTATGTTTGTTTTCTATTTGTTTTTAACATTGTTTTTTGTGTAAAGATGTTACTAACATTTTTAATGTCTTAACAATGTTTGTAAACATTGTTTTTGAACCGGTAAGTCAAATTTTGTTTTTATTACTGTCTCTAAAGCCTTCTTTCATTAATGCTTCACTAATAATAACTTCAAAATGTTTATTAACACTTTTTCTTTAGTGGTGTGGTGGTTACAGTAAATACTTACACATTTCTAAATGGCATCAAATACTTCTAACTTATAGTTAAAAATATTGATCCATTTAGTTTGGAAATACGAAGGATCCTATCTCTTAATGCGTAACGCATACATTAGTCATTCTATCGTCTATCCTACATCATATATCTATGTATTTAAAGTATTATTATATGTGTAATATATCAAAGATTCTTTATATATAGAGCTACAACTTGCAACCAGAGGCGGCGCGATGGAATATTCGGCCAACAGCACCCATTTACGTGCCGACTGACGATGCGAGATCGATGCGCGTGCCTACACCTCAAAATATCCCTCATTCTACCTCACACACTCAGAGTATTGCTTCAATGCATAGCTACAGGAACAATATCGAAGTTCCTAATGAATACCAGAATTTGAGGTCGCGTTCGCCATCTTGTTTTTCGAACAAAATGGCGGCGTCGATTGGCGCGAACGACTGGGCGGTGATGGCGAACTCGGCTAACGTTTGGAAGGTGAGGGGTGGGCTGTGAAACCGCTTGTCTCTGTTTGATTGTTTGTTTTTTAGTTTTTTTTTGCAGTTTGGTAAGATCTACGTGTCTTGGAAAGTGTGTACATTAAGCTTCATTAGTCCATACTCATCGTGTTATACTGTGGCACTCTCTTGTGTTACATTTAGGACCTTATTAGCAAATTGTTTTTTTTCGATTCGAATACGCCGTGGTGTACATTTACTTTACACACATTTGTGACTTTTCTATAGAGGTTTAAGAGATATTAAATGCTACGAGTACATACATACAAAACATCATGTAGTTGGCCCATGGAGATGGCAAAAACCACAAACCTAGACTAATTGATGCTTTGTTTAGATTTAATGAAACTTGTATAAACTTGTCCAATATTAGTGCTTTGGGGAGATATCAAAAGAGACTAAACTATTTAACTAACCAATTTATTTCATCAAAGCTATTAGCGAGACGATAAAGTCATATTTGTGATGTGAGGTCATGCTGCCTGCTTATAACAATTGTAATGCCACCCAGGATTAGCCCTGCGTGGTACCACACTGCGCCACCTCGCGACATTCGTTATTTAGTCTCTTATGTCCATAGCTACAGTGCTCTTCAAACTGGAACACAGTAATGTCTAAACCTTAAACACTACTGCTTGGCAACGGAGTGTCAGGCTTTGCGGTGACACCTACCTAGCCTGACTCTTGCAGTAACAAACCTATTGGTGTATCATATTAGTAGATAGTCATATATTAGATTCATTATAAGTTTGTATCAATACTTATAATGAATCTCATATATGACTAGTCACATTTTCCAATAGCTCAGCAGTCCAGATGCACGATTCTGATTATCTATAAGTTTTTGTGAACTATAGGAAGAATTATGTTTATTTTTACTTCTATAGGTTGCATCTTTATTTTCAGGTATTTTCACACAATTCAGATACTATGTATATAACATTTATTTGGTGTTGGTTCATATCGGGGACTCGGAGATCTTACTAAATCGTAAAACACCACCATAACCTAACTGCATGAGAATAACCCTAGCGGTCATTGCATGACGTCACCTCACTGCATAGAGCCCTACCCATCTCCTTCTGTATGCCTCCTGTACACAACCGCCCTTGGCAGAATATTAACATTCACGACGTTACATAACGTTCACGACGTTACATAACGTTCACGGCGTTACATAATGTTCACGACGTTACATAACTTTCACGACGCTACATAACGTTTATGACGTTACATAGCGTTCACGACGTTACACAACGTTAATGACGTTACATAACGTATTGATGTTACATAACGTTCACGACGTTATATAACGTTTATGACGTTACATAACGTTCACGGCGTTACATAACGTTCAAGATGTTACGTTCATCAAGACTTCTATCAAAGTACTCGCAGAGTTTAACCAAAGTAATTACAGAGTAGTAAAGCAAATGCAATGCAAATATGTATTTATCACTAGAAACAAACAAATACCCAAATTATGACATATGCATGGGATTAAAGTACTGTTTGTCTGACGTCGCGTCGCGTGTTCTTTAGGACGCACGTCTATTTAAACTCTATTTACAATTGCCCCATGTCTTATTCTTCGTAAAAAGAACTCCAGCATGGGCCATTGTGTACAAGAGTAATAACACTTCGTAGCACTTTGCACTACCATCTTCTAACTTTACATTAGCAAGTTTTAACTTTTCTAGGAAAATATTAACTTACTGGTTTTGACATGCTTCACTTTGTTAACTAAATCTGTAATATAACTGTGCCATCATCTTCAAACTTATTTCTACAATATGCTAAAAGTAAAAAAACAAAAAACTCGAAATAAAACAGTATTTCTAAATTCATATAAAACGTTCAGTAAACGTAAGAAACTATAGATTTCGTTTTGGAGTTTTGTCTTCTTGCTTTGAGAACGCATTCATAAAACTCACGTACTTATTTCAAATAAAAATACAATCATTGAGCTGTCTTTACCATACATTACCATCTAAATCTCCAGTCTGACTCAAAATGTAATTTTCAGAACACTTCTTCTAAGCACCATCCGGTGAACTCCTCGACTCTGCCTCATCACGACACGTTGTCGCGGCAACTGGCCCAACAGAACCATATCCACAGCCCCTACGAGTGCGACGCGTCTCTTGCTCCCCCTTCTCCCCGACACGCCATCAAAGACGAAGAAAGCCCCCTCCACCACCCGCAAGGGTACCAAACCACGCGAAGCTACAACCACGACTTTAGAAACCCTCACGTCTATATGTCTCAGCACTCGCCTGGAAGCCAAGAAATGATCTTTAGGAAACATTACAAAGATGACCGCAGAAAACATCACCACCATCATGGAAGTCAGAATATAAATCATACGTATTCGGAAATCGCGTCGCAGCAAGGCAGGATGTACAGACGCGGTTCTGAGCAAGAATTTCGCGTAATACAAGATGATCCAGTGTACGAGGAAATCGAAAGAAATGAGACCCTAATGTCAGATATGTCTGACGACAATTCCGGGCCCGATAACTGCCGGCAGAACCCTGGACACCATGGTTCTTCAAGCTCCAAGTTTTTTGGCGATCACCGCCCACTGATCTCCTACAGCCCCGGCGACCGACATCATCACGAACAAGAACACTACGGAAAGTATGGAAAGTGGGATACTTTGGAACGTTACGACCAGAGGCATTACGAAAGTGGGAGGCTGATGCATCCGTACCACCAGCCTCAGGAAAGCAATATGAGGGCGCTGGCAGCTGTTCTCAACGGAGAAAACAATGTAGTCTGCCACCTCGAACCTCATAACTCCTATGATGTGTACCAGCCCCAAAGTGGCAACCCCAGGACTGTGTCGCAACCCAGTTTCTAAACAGTGCAATTGACCCTGTAATAGACTATGACAGTTTTGTGTTAGCGACCATTTCGCGTTGTACAGAAAACCTAGTGAAAGAAAAATTTTCTATGGACGTAGACATTAGAAGTCTTAGCGACACTTAAGATTTATTTAGAAAACTTGCCATAACATGGACATTAATATTTATAGTATAGTGACTTAAATTTAAATCACTTTTTTCACTGTGATCCTATTTAAATATAATGGCTCAAGATTCTGTGTCGCGACCATATACTCACTGCGAGTTGGATAGTAATTTTGTATATATGGTTAGCGTTTAGTACTAGATATTTAGTACTTCCAGTGTGACCTTACTATAGTTACTTCTTGGGTTACAATCATGGGATTCTGTCGCATTACTTTTACTATTTTCTTACTGTAGATATGATATCTGTGATGTCTTAGTTCGTTGTTGTGTTTAACAGGATATCTCTCTTTAGGAGTTTACCTAGCGTTAGGCAGATTTTAGATAGTGTTTTGCGACTTGAAACAACGCAAGTGTACATGACAAATGTTTGATGACGTTTATGGAATAAAATAAGCTTAATTATGATTTTTCCAAATGATGATGTAAACTTAACTTTCAATGCAAACTTAACTTTCAACGCAAACTTAACTTTCAATGCAAACTTAACTTTCAATGCAACTTAAATTTCAATGCAAACTTAACTTTCAATGCAACTAATATATCACATACATTTTCATACAGACATTTAAAACATGATATCCTAACAGAAGGAATTGATTTTGTGCTACCCTTTTAAAGCATAGCAACAGACAAGTCCTAGCACATTCTAGAACGAATGAACTAAATATGAAACTGTGTTAAACACAACGACGAATTGTTCCATTTAGCTTTAGTTTTGCTTATAGCCATTATTGTCACTGCCATAACGTACTGTTTTGTATGCTTTTATACAATTTTATAGCTTAACGGTACCATTATACGGTGTTTTTTAGTTTTATTAAACCAGTTCGTGATGGTATTTTAAAGAGTCCTCTAAAAATGTAACAATGATTTCTTAAGATTGCTATTCTCCAAAAAGATTTAGTAAGTTAGGTTTTGGGTATGAATTTTGATAGACAACTTATCGTTTTTATACCAGACTGTTTTTTATCTTTCCATCTGTTATAATTGTAAAATATTCTACTAACACAAACATACTCAATTAACATTCCTAAAAGTCAATTCTCTACATATATTCTTTTAATATGTGGCAATACTGGTATAGATTATTTTTAGTAACGGTTACAAATATATGCACAAAATGTGGGCTTTTATCACTGCCACTAAAAGGAGTCTTTGAAGTATCATCATAAAGGTAAGTGCTCATTATACCGGGCAGCAGCGAGCGCATTACAACGTCAAAACGTGTGCCTATATACAATATTGCTGCAAATCATTTTCTTCTATTTAGTTACAATACGTACGTACGCCTTGATGTATCTAGGACTAGGTTTAAAAAAGAAGCGGCGAAGGCTTAATAAGTGTAAAGGGTTGCGCAAGACGGACGACTGTAGCTCTTTGTAAACTACTGCTTTTTAGCTGCATTTGGTTAAAAAAAGTCTTAAAACTGACCAACATACTTACGAAAACATAATAAAATATCTACTTACTAAAATGTCGTCTAAGCTAGTGCCGGCCAAGATACCGTGTGGCGTAGGCCAAGAATAATTACCATTTGGCGCCGACTAATATTAGCTCTTCCCGTGGTTGTCGTAAAAGGTGACTATAGGATTAGCCGGAGGATGGGCAGTAGCATCCTTCTCTCACGAACGGAGTCAGTGGACCCTGAACCCTTTATAGGTATTCCGCACGGAACGTAGCGTGGCGATTATGCCAAATCCCCAATGAACACACGACATAAAAGCAGATCGGTCATTGCAGTGGCAATATTGGGGAGGGGGGGAGGTTTTTGTACATCAATGGACATTTTTCGGCTGAAGTGTTGAAGATGACTCAAAAAAAAAAGTGAAGTACACCAAAGCATAGGTAGGTATCCAATAAAAACGGGCAGTTACGTTGCGGCCTAGCAACATTGAGGTAAGTACGAACGATTGCGCCACAATGCGGCTCACTACGACCCGACATAATGTGTGCACACCTTAACTATGCAGCTTCGTAATATTATAATTTGTCAATATTTCGAAAAATCCATCCATCCAAACCTATTATAGACTGACACCACTTGATGTTGTGCACTTTCTGTACATTAGATCTTAGCGTAAATATTTCGTTTAATAAAATAAATGGAAAAAATAACAAAAAATATGATTTCTACGTAATGTAGATTTTCAATGCCACGGATATAACTGTTACTTTAATAGGCTGGCCTCTGATGCTTCTATCTGACGATCTACATACTGATTAAAATTGTATGCTGTAATTTTAAACCTTAGACCACGATTTTACTCTACTGCGCATGCGATCGACTACACTTTAATTGCGAAATTGTTGTTTGTACAGAAAATTGCAGTTTTGTCGATCTTGTTCGCAGTTGTAATTTAGTTTACATATCCATGTATCTATTTTGATTTATTATTATAAATACGACATTTAAATTAAAGATCGTCAAGTTGGACTATCAGGCCCCTTATGATGTAAGGAATTGTTTGATTAGAATTGATAAAAGTACAATAATAAAAACATTGATTTCCATGTATATTTTAAATGTAAAGCAATATATTAGACTGAAGTATTTGATAAATTTTCAGCCATTTTTTACTATAATACAATTAATTTATAAACATTTATACATGTGGGCGAAAATTTATAAAATACTTTTTAATGGGAAAATAAATGATAAAAATTTTCTTGGGAATGATTATTTTTTCTAATTGGGTATACTAGTCCATCTATTTTTCCCATTCGTCTGAATAATCTTAAGTGTACATTTCTCACGTATTTCTGTTATATATTATTATTATTTTTTTGTTTTTGTAATGTATTTTAAAAACGTTAACGTCATAAATGTAAAGTAGAAAAAAGGAAATGTGTAAATAAATTAAAATTTATAAAAATAAAGAGTTGTTCTGTGAGGACGGCGCATATGAACCTCGAGATTTTATTTTTGAAATTCCTCTATAATATTGAAGTATGTTTATCATTACAACTTGTCGGTTTCTGTGCCGTGTGGTTACGGCCAAGAATACCACCACTCCATTTAATCCCGTGGGTGTCGTATAAGGCGACTATGGGATAAGCCGGAGGATGGGCAGCGTCCTTCAAGTACATTTTATAACTTAACTGCGATCGCCAACCCCTCTGCCAAGCGTGGTAATTATGGCAAAACACAAACCCATACCGGTCGCTGTAGCAATGTTTGGGGAGGCTTCTGTCCAGCAGTTGACGGCTTTTCGGCTGAAATGATGGTGAAGTCGGTTTCTGTTCCGTGTGGATCCCAGCAAATAGACGATACCTCTCCACTTATGGGCGTCGTAAAATGCTATTAAGGGTTGATATCAAGCAGATGGGCAGCAGCATCCTCCCGTGTGCTAACAACCAATCCGCCTGCTAAGCGTGGTGATTATGGCAATATAACCGCTGATTGTAGTAATCATTGGGAGGCCTATGTTCAGTGGTGGATGTTAACGGGCTGACGACTTTAAAACGTGTTTTCGTTTTCCACATACAGGGTGTCCAGTAAATAGCACGACATACTGCAGAGGGTGAGCTTGAGCTTGGGTCAATACCTACCAAAAAAAACTCAATATATGTTCAGCAAAATCTTACGGATTTACAGTAGTACAAAATTTTCCGAAATATCGAAAAATCTCTACCTTGACACAGATTTTTAAGCTTCTCGTAATGAAAAATTCCTTTTCTAGTTTTTTTTTATCAATGAGTAAATTAACTATTCACAAATAATTTGCTTTGATACTTTTATGTCAATGACCTGGGACAAAGCTCGTCTCCAGAAGTTCCTGCCTTTTCACACAAAAATAACTCTTGCCCAGTCCTTACTTTTACCGCTTCTAGATTATGCTGAGGTCTGCTTCCTTGGTACAACTGAGGAACTCCTGAATAAACTCGGAACGTTTGCAGAATTTCAGGCCTTCTGAAATACGACCATGTGCTGGAATTCGACGCCACGGTTGGTGCAGTGGCTGATACAGTCGGCTGCTCGGCTGCTGCGCCCTGGGTCGTGGGTTCGATTCCCGCATGGAACAAATATTCGTATTCGGTCTTCGTGTTCCCGGTCCGGGTGTGTTGTGTGTGGAATTTGTAAACGGACCCACGACACAGGAGAAATACTAGAGTGGGGCAAAGTTACTCAAAAAACAAAATTGCGACAACGACCGGTATGGGTTTGTGTTGTGTGCTCATTGGGCGGTGTGGTCATAATCGCCACGCTTAGCAGACGGGTTGGCGATCGCAGTTGAGTTATAAATGTACAATTTACAAATAGTCTGAATCAATGACTATAAGGTTTATTCCCTTTGGTCTTGAATTCTGTAAACCTGTGTTTTCATCCTGTAAATCACAAAGTCTCCTGACTGTTTCTAACTGCTACATATTAATTCATTGCACTTTAAAAAATACTTAGACCTAGACATCTGAATAAAGGATTAATGAGATAAATGAAGCGGGAGAATTGTTTGCGAACAGGTCTCTAGCACTTTAGATTGGAAAGTAAGAATGGAAATAGGACGCAAATGACTAGGAAGAGAGGGTTAGGGGTTAAGTATCTTATTTATCTTAGGCAAGGGTAAAACTTAGGCTTTGCGCCAAAGGCTGAAAAACTACAGGATTCAGATGAAATGTTTATGATGAGGGAGATGCTGGAAGAATGTGGTCTTATTTGGTCGTGATAAGATTAGTAGCAGATGTTATCACAGCCCACAGCTTATTATTAAATCGAAAGGATGATCTTCTTAATGACTTCCGAATCAACTCCAGAAAAAGAAAGGGATTTATGTTGGGATTGACATTTGGTTAGACGGTGTAATGGAAAAGAAGTGGAGAAATGATCGTCTAATCGAATGGAATTTGGTAGGTCTAAATGTCGCGATTTAGCGATACATGGAGTTCCAAAAAACTTCTAAATTTCAACAAAAGAGGAAGAAGAGATATTACCTAGTGTCGCGGCGTTTGGCATTGCGTATCACCTGATTACACAAATTCCTAGCAGCCTTGAAGAGTTACTAGTTATTCTCGACACGATTTCTTTTATATTTGCGGAAAGCGCGGTGCCTACACGCATGGGTATCATATATGGCGATCAGCACCTGGTTAAAAATGCGCACTTCATCATCCACATCCTCATCAAGCTTAGTGACGTCTATACACGCAAAACAGCGTCTATACAGAACTTTAGGCTTTGGTTTGGGAGGTTTTAGAATATAGGAGGAGGAGAGGAAAATGAGGTCATCGTGTGAAAAACCTGGAACAACAACCAGTCCATGAGAGGAAACGAGGGAAGTGAAGATTAAATCAAGCCAGGTGTCCTCGCCTACAACGTTGAGGTGAGTGGTTTGGAGAGCCAGGACATGGCGGCTCGCTGACTTGATTAAGTGCGATAGTTTATAGAAACGAGGGGAGTTTTGATAAAGGAAGTTGGTGTTGAAATATCCTCGTCATATCTTCATTTATTTCCATTACCCGTTTTAAATCGTCAGCATAGAGAAGGCATTTTTCAACCATGTCGGTTTTAAGGCTATCAAGTGGGGCTGGCTGCAACGAGATGACAGATGACGAAGAAGAAGACGATAGTGAAGATCGCTGGGGGTCGTTGTATGCGGGCGCCATGAAACCGGGCGCTGTGGAAATCTATGCCTTTGTTCAGCAGTGGACATCCTTCGGCTGATGATGATGATCGGACTAAACCGGAAGTCGAGCCCAACATAGTTCGGAGAGCAAGAAGAAGCATACAAGATAATGATGATGATTGATGAAGGTAATAAAATAATTAGACAAAATAATCATTTTCGTAGACATATATTTCTTCGAGAATTTACACCCATAAAATAATACGAATCGTAAAGAATTGAAAATTTATTTTATAAAAAACGTTATCAACGTGAAAATGTTAGTGCATTTGACAATAATCAAGTTACGTCGAATAGATTCTAACACAAAATTCTTAACTCTACAATGTTTACAAAAACATTTATATTTTATTCTTTATTTCGTTATCCAAAAGTTTTGGGAGATCTTTATGAAGGCACTCAATAGAAATGCTGCCTTAAAATGAGATCTGGTTTTTGAAATTTCAACGCCCGTTTATATTTTTCTAAAAAAACTTACATTACGACACAAAATATCTAAAAAAATTAATCACGCCGAAATAATACGTTTTATTACGAGGGTAGGTACTGTAACAATAATATTTTGTATGTTTTATAAATAAAGTACTATCGTTTAAGCACCACCCGCTAGAATCTTAAAAGAAATATTTTTTTATTATAAAAATATAATTTTGAACGAGATCCGAACAATATCAAAAAGAGAATTTCCAAAAGTACGTATTACATTACATCGAATTACATAGAGCTACCTACTTATAATTAAATTTTGATGGTAAAAATGGAGTATGACTACGCTAAGATGAAAAATACGTAAAGACAGAAAACACAAATGCATATCACGGGCAACATAGATTAAGTAGATATAACAGAACTGATAGTAGGTATTCCTTTGTATATAAGCTCTTAAACTAGAAATGCAAGATTTACTTGACATATATTTTTATAAAGTCATAAAACTGGGTCACAATTTGACTTAAATATAATTTTATTTCATCACTATCGCATTCTCACAAAATACCTAAACGGCCCTCCTAGAATTCAATGCTTAATATAATGTATATGTTAACAATATGCCCGTGTACAGCCACAATGAAATACGATACTGAGCATTATAAAGCCTATATTAAGACTTAGTATAGAAAAAAATGGCATTTTGAGATACAAGTTAAAACATTACTTGATAACTCATTGCTATATAAAAATAAAACGATAAATGTATTATCGTTGGAACCTTTTGCACTATTATCTCTGACTAATAAAAAAGTCAATAGGTCACTTCGCTGGAGAAAAAGTACGATTATTGATTTAAAATAATTAAATAAATTGATGTATGCATTTTAGAAGTTAATTAATAAATAGCGATAAGCGTGACAGATAACTAAATTATTAGTTATCTAACACGGAGAGTTGTTTAGGCAGGTTGACAAGGCCATTTGATGATTGAAAATATACATAATGTGGGTGATACCTACTTACAAGTGATGTTATAAGAGTATGAGAAGATGGTTCACACGAGGCTAGGTAAATTAAAAAAGGTAAATGTTATAGTTCGTGCTTGTCACAGGAGTGTTGCATTTCAGTTTATAATAATCAAACAAATAATTGGATAATTATTTCTGTAATAAAATATAATTTATTGTGATACAATTTCAATCTGAGCTTATTTTATATATTATTTTACTCAGTCTCTGGAAGTAATGTTACTTTATAATCACTAGCCTCGTATGAACCAGACTTTACAGGTTGAGGAATTTAAACTAGTTGTAGGTACAAACGTAAAATAAAAATGTACATTTTTCACACTCACGGCACACAACACACAAAGGTTTGCAGTCTTCAACCGAATATCACATAGCTATAGACTCCACACACGGGGCTCCAAGCAAAACATGCATAAATGCAAATCTTTAAAAAATAATATATATTTTATTAAAGAATTTCAAAATGTAATGAGTGTTTTTTTATAACATTAAAATATAACCATAGTACTGGAGGGTTAAATTCGTTTTTTCCAACGTGAAGATTGTCGTAAATCAATTAATGAAATTCTTTACGAATTAAATTATATAACCAATTGTTATTGATTGTTACAATAACAATTCTGATTTTAATTTTATTGTAAACCGTAAAATAAAATCCGTAAGAATATAATTTATTTTAGACTGGCAACACGTACACGGACCTAACGTTTGACACTTGCAGTCACTTGGAGCCCACACTATACTAAAGCGTTGCTATGAACAGCCACAGCTTTCCACCACCATTCCGGGAATAGTCCCGTATATAATATTGTAGTCATGGTCGAAATACAGCATCGTGATGCTGCTCATCCTCCGAGGGGCACAACAGGGCCCCCCACTTCCTTGTGGAGCTGCTAGGTGGACTAAGTGAGTGTGCGGATACTTCTGGAGGAAGCTGTAGGGACATTCTCCACTGCAGTAGTTCGCGTCGTAGATCTTCGGGGCTATAATCCAATCCCACCCGAACTCTTCGAAGTTCACCACGAGGGGGTACCGACAGCAGCGCGCTTCCTTTGAGTTTTCTGTGCAGTCCATGCCGATGGTTCGGCGCGTGCGCTTATGCGAATTGTCCCTTAGTCTTACTTCTATGTATGGCATCTGAAAAGATAGATACGTAATTTTTTAGTTGAAAAATATAGGCGTCGGCATTACTCGAGCGCTCGCTAGGCGTAAACTATATTTATATCTTCGCAAGATATCGAAATGAAACATACACGAAAACTGAATCACTGAAATCTGCTGAGCCGTTTAGGAGCTTATTCGAGACAAAAAACAACAAAAACGGTAATTTATGATTAGGCATCGTATATATAGCAGTTTTCACTTAAATTTTGCCTTTCATTTTAAAATAACATACAGACACTTCAATTTTACTATTCTGATAGACTTAGATTAATTAATTGATTTAAAAAAATAGATAGACTTAGTAAAACAATTAATAGAACTCAGAATTTGATCAGCCACAGGCACAAAAAGGGACGCTAACGCTAGCTACTAATTTATGCAGATGTCTGAGACTTTATATCCATAGTTGGTATACAAGCTATACATATCTAGTATAAGCTAATATCTCATCGTAAGGAAATCCTATACAATGCGAGATCAGGTTATACTAGAAATGTATGGCTTGTATATGTAACCGTGCGTACATCTTTCAAAAAAGTGTTTCGTCTTTGGTTTATGGCTAGTATCAAACTACTAGCCGATAGCCGCAATTTTGTCGGCGGTAATTCAAAGACTTAGACAACGCAATAGAGCGTGGCCCATGTCTAATTCAAAACCAAACTTCACTGCCAATTTTATTTAAATAAAGTATACATTTATAAAATGCAAGCTTTCGCATTTATAACATTAGTTATTCACCTATTTATACTCTTTATTGTACAAGAGTTAGTAAAAGATACAAAAACGGGATGGTGATTGCTTGACTGGTGATTGCTTGACTGGTGATTGGTGAACACGGGCCTCACAATGAGCGGTCATAGAGGTTATTGCCATAATCGCACGCTTGGCAGGATTGGTGATGGCATTATGTTGCTAATAGCCGGTGGAAGGATCTTATCTTTTGCAGACTATATTCGCGATAGACAGCAATATGTAGATTATGCAGGATACCAGTCGGATGCATATTTTTACTAGATCTGGCGTAAGTCAAGGGAGTAATCTAGGTCCCCTAGAATTCCTCATCATTTCGGCCAAATGAAGTCCACTGCTGGACACAGGACTCCCCCAAAGATCACAACAACGACCGATATGGGTGTGTTGTGGGCTCATTGGGGGGTTTTGCCATAATCGCCACGCTTGGCAGACGGGTTGGCGATCGCAGTTGAGTTGTTAATGTACTTGAAGGACGCTGCTGCCCATCCTCCGGCTAATCCCTTAGACGACTTGTACGACACCCACGGGGGGAGATGGGGTGGTGGTATTCTGAGCTGGCACCACACGTGCTATTAATATTAATGATAAATGACCGGCCGAGTATTATACAAGATGCTAAGTGTTTGTTATTTTCAAATATGCATTCTTAAATATCAAGACGGGGAATATCTACGGCTGTTCTTCTTATGATGGCTACAGTTTATGACAATTTGAGCACTGATTAATAAAGCTTAAACGGCAATGGTTAATGCAATGCACAAATAGCACTTAATAATAAGATAAACAGATATATACCAGATGATATGCATCATAAAATGGTCGTAATATGAAACTTAAAATGGTCGAAATATACAACTTAAAATGGTCGAAATATGCATCATAAATACTTGAAATATGTAACAAAATCGCCAAAACTGCCAAAATATGTAACATCAAATTTTAAATAAATACTACCTAAAACATTATGTTATTTTTATTATAAACAAATGAGTGCACACTTTATTCAAATTCAATTCAATTATTTGCCGTTATATGCCGTGTGGTGCCGGCTCGGAATGCCACCACCCCATCTCCTCCCATGGGTGTCGTAAAAGTCGACTAAGGGATTAGCCGGAGGATGGGCAGCAGCGCCCTTCGAGTACATTAACAACTCAACTGCGATCGCCAACCCGCCTGCCAAGCGTGGCGATTATGGCAAAACCCCCCAATGAGCCCACAACACATCCATATCGGTGGTTGTGGTGATCTTTGGGGGAGGCCTGTGTCCAGCAGTGGACTTCATTCGGCCGAAATGATGATTCAATTATTAACTACATTTTCAACGAGGTATTATCATTTTGGTTCTTGAAAACGTTAACACTTAAGTACTATTCCAAATGTTCAATACGAGTTTCTTTGCGCAATCGATTGCACACGCATTTACCGTGTTTGGCGCTGCGATTGGCCCGCTCTAAACTGTTGAATGAATCGGAGCGATTTTCGTATTTTTCTAGTTGGTGAAGAAAATATGCACGATTTTAGATAAAATATGCGATAACCTGAAGAAACTGCCAAAATATGCAAATGCATATGAATTTATGCGTATAATCCGGTCTTTAATCATGAGTATACCCGCCTCATTTTCAGCCGAATTTCGCATAAACAAAGCTCTGGCCGTATAAGTGTATAATATATGGCTCTGACTATCATTGAGCGGATGTGTGATCTTAATATTACACGAATACTATAAAGTCTTCTTTAAAAATTGTTATTATGACATCGTGATTTCTGTTATCTAAATGATGCTTATTAGTGACTGATACGGTAAATAAATTTACTGTATTTATATTGCATCAACTTTTTGACACTTATACATTATTTTTATTACTTTGGTATATTGCAAAGCGTAGAGGTAGTGCACGGATTAAATTTTAAGGTAAATAACTACACTAATAGCAAGATGTTTCAATAATATGATGATGAATGTTGGAATCATCATCATCATCATATCAGCCACAGGACGTCCACTGCTGAACAAAGGCCTCCCCCTTAGATTTCCACAACGAGCGGTCACATGCCGCTCTCATCCAACGACTCCCAGCGACCTTCACCAGATCGTCTGTCCACCTCGTTGGAGGTCGTCCCACGCTGCGTTTTCCGGTGCGCGGTCTCCATTCGAGAACCTTTGTGCCCCAACGGCCATCAGTTCTACGAGCAATGTGCCCTGCCCATTGCCACTTCAGTTTACTAATCCTTTCAGCTATGTCGACAACTTTAGTTCGTCTACGGATCTCCTCATTTCTGATTCGATCTCGTAGAGAAATACCAAGCATAGCTCTCTCCATAGCTCGCTGAGTGACCTTGAGCTTTCTTATGAGGCCCATTGTGAGTGACCACGTCTCTGTTCCATATGTCATCACTGGTAACACACACTGGTTAAAGACTTGCGTCTTGAGGCATTGCGGTATTGTTGACGAAAAGACGTTGCGAAGTTTCCCGAACGCTGCCCAGCCGAGTCGGATTCGACGATTGACCTCTTTCTCGAAGTTGGACCTACCTAACTGGACAGTTTGTCCTAGGTAGACATACTCGTCAACAACTTCGAGAACAGAGCTCCCAACGGATATTGGGGTGGGCACGACATGGACATTTGACATGACTTTTGTCTTGCCCATGTTCATTTTAAGGCCCACCTGTTGGGAAACTCTGTTGAGATCATCGAGCATTGTGCTGAGCTCTTGCAGCGATTCTGCCATGACTACGATGTCATCGGCAAATCGAAGGTGAGTGATATACTCGCCATTGATGTTAATGCCGAATCCTTTCCACTCCAGTAGCTTGAAGGCATCCTCCATTGCAGCGGTGAACAGTTTCGGGGAAATGACGTCCCCCTGTCTCACACCTCTCTGCAATGGAATTGCCCCCGTGCTCTGTTCATGTACTCGGACCGACATGGTGGCGTTTCTGTATAAGCACTTCAACACTTCAATGTACCGATAGTCAATCTGGCACCGCTGCAGAGATTGCAGCACTGCCCAGGTTTCGATCGAATCGAAGGCTTTCTCATAGTCCACAAACGCCAAGCATAGTGGCAGATTATACTCCTCGGTCTTCTGTATAACCTGCCGCAGCGTATGGATGTGGTCTATGGTACTGAAACCTTTTCGGAAACCGGCTTGTTCGGGAGGCTGGAAGTCATCAAACCTGCGCTCGAGACGATTCGTGATGACCCTTGAAAACAGCTTATAAACATGGCTCAGAAGTGAGATGGGTCTATAATTCTTCAATAGGGTGTTATCACCCTTTTTGAAGAAGAGCACCACCTCACCTCTGTTCCACGCTTCCGGCGTTGTGCCCTCGAGTAAGACGGAATTGAATAGCTTCTGAAGGACTTTAAGTACCGGTGTTCCACCCGCTTTCAGAAGCTCTGTCGTAATTCCGTCTCCACCCGGCGCCTTGTTATTTTTAAGCTGCTTCAAGGCCATCCTAATCTCGTACAGGCTGATGTCCGGGATATCCTCGGTATAGTGTCGGGTTAGTTTGGCTCGCGGGTCTTTGTCAGAGCCAATGGTAGGTATAGTAACCGAGGTGTATAACTGCCGGTAGAAGTTCTCAATCTCTCTCAAAACCTCTGGCTTAGTCGACGCTACACTGCCGTCCTCGGTCTTCAGCTTCATAATACGACTTTGCCCAATAGACTTGTCTCTTGCGAACACTTTGGAGCCTTGATTCCGCTCAATCGCCTCTTTAACACCGTTAGTGTTAAAGGTGCGGATATCGTGCCGCAAGGACTTCCATATCCGTCTATTGAGCAGTCGGTATGCTTCAGCATCATCGGAAGACTGCAGCGTCATGGCGCGTCTTTCTGCCATAAGGTCGAGAGTGTGATCGGAGAACTTTTTTGGTCTACCTTTACGGTGGGCTTTAAAGAACTTAGACCCAACCGTTTGGACAGTTTCTACAAACCTACCATTTAAATCGTCCACAGATACGCAATGTTCCAGGCACTCGAAGCGGTTTTGGAGTTCGAGTTGAAAGCTCTCGGGGTTTTGGATATGAGCACTAGAGGGCCGGAGCGTAGACCTCATCAGACGAGACCTCTCAACTTTGAGATTAATATTCAATGTGCCTCTGACCATTCGGTGATCACTACCGGTTTTCACCCTGTGGATCACAGAGACATCATTGAATATTTGTCTTTTATTGGTCATGATGAAGTCAATCTCATTCCTCGTGGAACCATCGGGACTCATCCAGGTCCACTTCCTGTGAGGCGGCTTTTGGAAAAAGGAGTTCATCATAAAGAGTCCCTCCTTTTCCAAAAAGTCGGCCAGCCTCTGTCCCCTGGGGTTCCGTTGCCCATATCCAAATTGCCCCACTCTCAACTCACCATCGCATCGAGTGCCCAGTTTTGCGTTGAAGTCCCCCATCACAACAGTGAAATGTGTCTTCGAGGTATGTATGGCCCTACTTACGTCCTCATACATACTCTCTACTTCATCATCTGGGTGTGTCGAGGTCGGTGCGTAGACCTGTATGACCTTCAACGAATATCTCTTGGATATTCTGAGTATAAGGTACGCTACCCTGCTCGACACACTTTCGATGGCCACTATACTGTTAATGAGGGACCTGCGGACGAGAAACCCGACACCACCTTGAGACAGATGTTCGCCTTCCCGGTAGTAGAATAAGTTGCCGGATTTCAGGGTTATCGTGTCCTCCCCCTCTCTTCGGACTTCTGATAGACCCATGATATCCCAGTGCAACTTATCTATTTCTTCTTCCAGCTCAACAATCTTTTCGTCTGCCCTCAGTGTGCGTGTGTTATATGTCACCAGGGCCAGTTTTCGGTTTGGGTGGTAGCCGGATCCCATCCGGAGATTCTTAGCACCCCCTGCCCCGCCGTTTCCGTGGCCGCTACCATGACCAGGAATGGCGGGGCTGCCGGGAACTGGGGGCCGGTGCTTATGTTGTGTTGTCATTTTGGGGGGAATTTGCCGATACTCACCACGCTTGGCAAGCGGGTTGGTGAGCGCAGAGTTGCTACTGCTCAGCAAAAGGGACGCTGCTGCCCATCCCTCTGGTTAAGAGTCCCTTAGTCGACTTTTACGACCTCCACGGGAGGAGATGGAGTGGTGCTATATTCTTAATCCGGACACCACACGGAAATAATGTTGGAATAATTCTGACATATTAATACTTACTAAATTCTTTTATTTAGATTATTATTAAACAAATGTTGTTTTTTTGTTCTTGGTCGTCTTTGTCTGTGTTTCATGAATACGATATCTCTCGAAGATCTCAATGATCACTTGATTATTTTTAATAGCTTCTAATTTTGTTTTGAAGCCTATTGTATAAACTGCCAACACATGTTCCTTGTGGTGTCCGGATTAAGAATATAGCACCTGTCTCCTCCCGTTGATGTCATAAAAGGCGACTAGGGGACTCTAAGCCTGGATGGGCAGCAGCGTCTCTTCGGAGGCACAGTAGCCATACTGCGCTCACCGACCCGCCCGCCAAGCGTGGTGAGTACTGGCAAAGTCCCCCCAAAATGATGACATAGCTGTGGAAATCTATGAGGGTAGCCTACGTTCAGCAGTGGAAGTATTTTGACTGTTATGATAACGATGATTGTATACCGCCACGTTAATTAATGATTAAATAAATCGCAAAAAATAAAAAAGCTCTTAAAAAAATCCTCAGTTTGATTATCAATAAAAAATCTATTGATTATTCAAAATATTGAATGAGCGTTCGAGGTGTACACTAGATTTTCCAATTTTGATTGATGATGATATGTATTTGAAAAAAGCATACGATGTATATTTATTTATTTATTTAAACTTTATGCAGCAACAGTACATAGGCGGACTTAATGCCGTAACCATTCCCTACCAGTCAACCATAGGGTGATATAGAGATAACATGGCAGGTGCAATATGTTTAAAACAAACATAAAATGTTACGTTAAACCAAACTAGATTTATGAATAATAATATACATACATACATATCTATTAGAAATAAATAAAGAAATAAATACCTAATTATGTTATGTCTTTGAAAATGTTAGCACAACAAAACGCATTATAAAGGAAATAAAACAGATATTTTTTTCTTAATGTTACTCTTGGTCACGATGACAGTGAATTGTCAAGGTCAAATTTAAGTGCAACGTTTTAAGTGTAACAATGGGCGCATGCAAGTTTCAAATCTGTCACTTGTACACACGGCTACACATCAACCTATACAAATACAGTATAAGCTGGTCTCGCATTGTATAGGCTTTCGGTATGATGAGAGATCAGCGTAAACTGGTTTTGTATAGCTTGATGTGTAGCCGTGGCCCGCGCTATAAGTTTGTTTATACTCACCAAAGCATTATTTAATTCTGAGCTCGGATGCGGCACAACCAAACTCATCCTATTATTCGAGTCTTGTACTCTCACTACTATTGCTAAATTCTCCCGCGGCAGTCTGCAAAACTCCGCAACCATCCTGGTTATATTAATCTTCAACCACTTCCCAGCTATTAATTCTTTTCTCGTCATCTTCACCGAATTGTCGGTGTAAGGGACTGACGCTTTACTCCCCTGGTTGTTCCTTGTCACCCTGCTGACTTGCAGGCTTGTGGTGAACGGTTCATCAGGGTCGACGGTGGTGTTCCTCGCCTCTAACTCCTGGATGTGCAGGCTTAGAACTGCTTCATCCAACTCGTTCTGCAGCACTTTGTTGGTGAATCTGAAGTTGATCACTTTAAGGCCTTTGAAGTGACTATGCCGCCTTGTATCTGTTGGTTGAAAATTATTGCATTATAAATAGGAACTTATAAGAAGTTACACGTACCTAGTAATTTTAGAGTTCTGACGTTTTTATAATCTAAGTTCGTGCCCAGAATGAAGATAGAAGCAGTTATTAAAAAATAATACTACGTTTTCAGTTATTTACGTCTTAGTAAATCCATATTACAATTAATATCCTTTACCATTTACTATCTTTCCTTATATGTTTACCATACATATTTATTTTAAACTAACGTCTAATATATTATTAAGCTAAAAAAGATTATTCAATATAGCATTTGACATTTTGACATTGCTTCTGCAACATATTTCCAAAAGTGGACATAAAGTTTCTATATTTATTACATTTACAACCAGTTTTATACATCCGCATACGCATGGCTTTTTCAAGGTATATAATTGCCAGAGCCGCCACTCTGACCACTATAACCACGAAATCACCAAATCATCCATCGCCACTCATCCATATCGTAAATGTTATAAAAAAGGAGCATTATGCCATTTTTCTAGTACCGAAGTTACTCGAATTTTGATATTTTAAATTTAGAATATTTTCTTCATTGTAGCAGCATAAATAATTTATGGAACCGATTAAAAAAATGTTTTGTTTTCCTAATTTTATTTTTCTTTTAACTAGAATTCCTTTTTAACGCTATTAAGTTGGTTTATGTCAAGAAAAGTCTTTAACAGTATACAATGTAACCCAATTACGTCTCCTCGAATTCATTTTTGGTTAAGTATTTTATGACATTATTTATATAAATGTTCTTCTTCATAATCTTGGTCCTTTTTTTCGCCACGGTCAGCGCCCACATCTGAAAATAAAATACAAATAGAATGCGTAAAATAATGTATAAAATCTACAGAGAGGTCTGTAAAAGGCGTATGAAATATATAATCAATGCATCATAATGATAATGATTCGGGCAAAACTAATAATCAATGTAATTCAAAATATTTGGATTTGGGATTAAAGATTTTTCTGTTTACACATCGCGGATCACACTTAATACAAAATCAGATGAAGTTCAAAATCTTACATCTAAAGATTATGGATTAGACTGATATGTTACATAAATAGGGAACTTTATTTCAAGGGGATAGCGTATATTAAAAAGCAAGTAGCAATATATATTTCATATTATTAGGATAACGCACACAAATAAAGAACATGTAATAAAATGCCCCATGTAATTTTTGCGCCATAAATTAAACTAATTATGGCAAAGAATTAAAAAATAAAATTACAATGCCTCCTACTTATAATCTACTGATTGTTCCCTTGAAATAAAGTTCACTATTTTTGTTGGACCCTGTAGGTATAATATGTATATCTAAAATATGGGGGTTACACTGAATGTTTTAGAATTGGCCAGTAGGTAAGAAAAAAATGCCGATGAAAAATTTATATCAATTTGGAATAAAGAACTCTTTGGGAAGCTGCAGTAGAAGTAGGTACATTGAATTCATGATTATGTAATGTTTCTATAAATTGGCGGCAATTTAAAAAGCGTGTCGTGCGTCGAAATTAATTTGACTAGATAAAATGTTCGCTTTATTACAACTTTCATTGCGGTCTTAATCAACAACTATAATAGACTTCGATTGGCATTTCATGATGAAGCCCCATCTCGTGCCACTGTTTATAACTGGTTTAATGATTTTAAACGTGGTCGAAGCAATCTCACTGATGATTTGCGCGAAGGATGTCCTTCTACGGCGACCACTGAAGATCTTCTTTTAGAATATGGCTTCTGTAGAGTATCTTCCACAATTTCGCCAATGTCAAGTATAAGGCAACCTTATACGATTCAGATTAATAATTTTTTACATATTCATAAAATATTCTCAATAATTTAAAAAATCTGCAAAAATATGTCGGCAACGTCGTACGGTAAAATTGTTTTTTTTCTACCACTGAAGATAACGTGAGCGCTGTGCGGCTAATCATAGAAGCTGATAAAAGATTGACATATCAACAGATCCGGGCAACTTTAGGCATTGGTATGAGTCAAGTGCAAAAAGTTTTACACGAACATTTAGGCGTCAGAAAGGTTTGCACCAAATGGTTACCTCATATTTTGACGAAGGATCAAAAACGTCGCCGTTTGGATTGGTGCCGCGAATTGCTTGAAAAATATAAAGGAGGTGACTCGAATGCTGTGTTTGATATCGTCAAAGGTGAGATGACAGCTGGATATATTGTTTCGAGACAATGTTTAAATTCGACGATTTGCCAAAAAAGTAAAGAAGGGCAGAGGTCAAGGAAAAAGTATGATTCTTTGGACGGACGGATCGTTTTGCAACAATGTACTAGAGGATAAAAGGACTGTTACAGCAGATTGGTATGTAAGTCATTATTTACCGTTTGTCTTGGAAAATGTTCGACAGCAGCGCCAAGAAGCAGGATCATCCTCCATCGCGACAACGCTGCAGCTCACTCCGCCAGATGGACAATCGAATATTTGACTATGGTGCGCCTTGCGACTTTTATTCATTCCCTAAAATAAAAGATAAACTCAGAGGAATTCGCTTTATGAACCCCGAAGATGCCGTGGCTGCGTTCGAAAAAACGTGGAAGATATCCTCGAAAATGAGTGGGCTCACTGCTTCAGTCAATGGTCCCATCGCATGCGACGGTGCTTAGAAAGGAACGGAAATACTTTGAAATACAATAAATATATTAACAGGTTGCTATAACATTCTCTATTTTTTTCTAAAAACTTTTATTACGACCTTTGTATTACAGTTTCTCTAATGACGGGCTTATATCGCCTGTAAGGGGGAAAACCCGGTCTTTTGATAGACTTACGCGGGGACATGCGTCCAACACGCAGAGGCCCTTGAGAGAATTTTATTCTAAAATGTAATGGGACACTAGCCGGGGACTCTTCATAACTACACTACAAAGTGCAGTCTCGGATTGTTCCCGGAGGTGTTAAACTATTGTATGAGATGGAAACTACAGGTATATTGTAATTTTTTGTCTGTCAGTCTGTCTGGGTGATTTTGTATGTCTGTAATTTGCACCCACGACACAGGACAATACAAGTGTGAGGCTACGTTATCTAAAAACAAAAACACAAAACAAACTCGCAAGCTTATGCAAGATGTAATTCTACCGTGGTCGAGGCAACATTGATTCTTACGTAGATGGCCTCTTACTGACTTACTCCTGTAAGTCAGCTGACATGACAACAATTGAGTACTAGCAAACGTTTCATCGCAGTCTTGCAAATATGGTACATAAGGAATATTGCCATGATTATACCACTCTGCGCCATCAATACCATCAGTGCCTTCAGGGCGTTGATGAGGCTTCCACCTCCTCGAAATGCGTCTGTCATGTTCTCTAATGAGGAAGCCCAAACAGCATCTTGAAGGTATTTGCGGAGAGGCTGGATGGTCCTGCAATGGGTGGGCAGACCTTGGACTTGGTAAACAGATTTAATTTTAATGTTTTATTATCGTACCTAATCTGCTAATGTAGTTCTTAAGTAATTTGTCTACTAACACGCTGACGACTACTTAGGAGCCTGAATATAAAAAAATATATTTTATCTGTTATATTGCATATCGAAGGTCGTAACCAGCCATCTTCTAGGTACGATAGGGACTTTACGTCACCACCCAGGATGGTATGGCCTTTTTTTATTGGGCCCATCATGAACTTCGTCCGCCCCGGAGAAGGACGAAGGGGCATGCTGGACTTCTACCGGCTAAAACCACTGTGGCGGTCATCTTCGGCACATAAGGGGGGCTCCAGGCCCTCGTATGATCACACTAGAGTCACCGACTGGTGCCACGCCCATAGGCACATCTCGGAGCGGGTCACTGTAAACCGGTCACCCCTCCGGGGGGATTGTAAACGATCTCCCGAAGCGTCTCTGTGCGTTGTTCTGTGGCACACGGTGGCGGGCACCACCTGCGTGCTTTCGTAGAATGGTATGGC
Source organism: Diloba caeruleocephala (assembly GCA_947459985.1). Taxonomy (NCBI): domain Eukaryota; kingdom Metazoa; phylum Arthropoda; class Insecta; order Lepidoptera; family Noctuidae; genus Diloba; species Diloba caeruleocephala. The sequence continues at coordinate 10,275,189 of OX381629.1, forward strand.
CTACCCGAATTTACAATTGGTCATTTTATGGTATATTTAATTCATTAATTTCAGCCGTGTAAAGTTCACTGCTGGACACAGGCCACCCCCAAAGATCGCTACGACCGGTCAGGGTGTGTAATTGTGTGCTGCTACGGGGTTTTGCCATAATCACTACACTTGGCTATCGCAGTTGAGTAGTTAATGTACTCGAGGGACGCTGCTGCCCATCCTTCGGCTTACGGTATGTGGTATACCATATTAAGAGTGGTTAACTATAATAAATGATTAAATTTAAAAAATGAAAGCTTTTTTCCCCTGCTACAAAGTAAACACAGATGTCTTCCAATTTTTTATCTATGGTTAGATCTAAACATAAGAGTTGAGATGTACTAGGTTAATGCGAACGGAAATCATGTGTTTAAATAAATAAATATAATAAAAAAATAAATTGTCATCGGATTGGTGGATGGGCTGGTTAATAATGTCTAGGGCCCATTATTCTACTTGAATAGGTTACGATTTTAATATTATTTTCCAAACTTTACTGTAAAAAAGGGGGCCAGAATCAACCCCTGAGGAATCCCGGACGTTATATCTCTCCGCTTTACGCTACAGTCCCTGACCGCAGAACATGCCTATCACCCAGATAGAGGGCGCCCTATATGTGATATATACGTTTGCCGAGCCGCGGTCTCTGCTCAAGAATAGGTTTCATCTAACGGCCGTCGATTCTACGGCTAATATGGCCAGCTCATTACCACTTTAGGTAACTGACTCAATGGGTTATGTCGGTAACTTCTGTTCTCTGTCGTTCGTCTCGTTTCTTCTGAGTTGGCTGATTGACTAAATTTGTGGACTAGCGTTACCATTAGTGTCCACATTTCGGCACCGTATGTCATAACAGATAGGACGAATTGATGAAAGACTTTTGCATTGAGGTTCTGTGTTATAGATGACGAAAACACTCGACACAATTTCCCAAAATCCGCCGCCGAAAATTCTTCTATTGGCTTCTTTCTCAAAATTGTTCTTACCTAACTGCAGAGGTTATCCGAGGTAAAGGTCCTATCCAGCATGTCGTGAACAACTTCGAGAGCCTCGCCATATACTCATCTAGTTCGGGTATGACATGTTGTTTAAACATGATCTTGGTTTTATCTAACTTCATCCGGAGACCAATGAGTTAAGAAGTATCAGCAAGGCTATCTGTTGTAAATCCTCCAGCGTTTCGGCCATAAAATCCATGACGTCTAAAGATCTCAAGTGTGAGATGTACTCGCCGTTTATATTTATGCCACATCTTTTCCAGTCCAGAATTTTGAACATCCTCCACTGCATATGTGAAAAAATTGGGGGAGAAAATGACCCTTTGTCAAACACGTCTTGATGTCGGCTTGACATCGCTGCAAGGACACCGCACTAGTATTTCTCCTGTATCTTGGGTACAGAGTAGACATAAATCTCACATGCACAAATACCCAGACCTGGAAGAACTATCTATAGATCATACAAATATTTGTCGCGTGCAGGAATCGAGCCCGCGACACGTAGCGCAGAATGGCAACCGCTTAGCCAATGCGCCAACTGAGCTGTCAAAACTAAATTTAGTTTCAGAATTTACTTAAATATATATTAATAAACGTACGCGTGTCGGTAACCTATAAATACTTAATATAAACATACTGGTGGTATTATAAAGAATTCTAACAGAGTCTATTTACGCCCACATTTTAAATAACGAACTGACCTATACGCGAACTTGGCATGGAAGATTTCTTTCACAAGTAGCAAGGCTGATCATTATCAAAATATTTCGCAAACCTACAAGTGAAGTAAATAAAGAAAATTGCAAAACTCAGTTATTGAAAGGAAGAAAATATTTACACTTAAAAAGTGAAATTATAGTTATTGTTTAGTAATAAAACACTTTTAAACGGATTATATCGCGTATATTTTAGATTTTTGCTTTCCCTGACTTTTCGTGCTGCAAAGTATTCGAACCGTCAACGTTTAAAAGTGTATTATTAAAATGAGTAATAATCGCGAAAATCTAGGACATTACAATGTTATTGTTTTACTTAAAATGCCAGTATATGTTGGCAGTGACATTTCAGCACTATCCAATTTGAAGTTCTAATCTTCAAAACTTTCAAATTGGTTTAGAAATGAAATAATAAAAAGCTGGTGAATAAATATTAAATAATAAATTAAAATTTATAATTAATATATCTAAATTCATAATCCTAAAAGTTTTACTTATCTACGAAATCACTTTGAGTCTTTAAGTTATTACTATATGCTTAAAAAAGAATAAGTTCTTTTAATATTAATTATTTCCTGTATTTTTTTACTATTGAAGCATTTTATAGTTCCATATTTAACACTTTTGTAATGAATAGTTGTAATAAAAAAAAAAATATCGTTAAGAAAAAGAGAAAAAAGCACCCGAAATACTTTTTACCAGTTAGTGCATATGTTAATGTAGCATTTATCACAAATCACAATTTAAGATTCAGAGACAAGCTCAAACTGAAAATGGTAGTCACTAATACAAAAAATGCTCAGGCAGACCTAGCGCTACCTGCCAAGAATCACTACGAACTACCACACTAGGCTCTCAGTTTAAAGTTCGCGAACTGAACAGGTGCTAAAGAAACATCTAAAAATAAAGAGTTCGTTCATCTAGATAAGAAGGCCAGCCCCTCCTACTACGGATAACATCACCGCGATATATTACAAACTATTCGACATCCCATGCTAAGATACGTGCAAAGTTTTGACAGCTTGTGTATAAATCCGTCGTCGACTGTTTACAATTAAGTTTTTTTAGTTTGTTGATGTAGAACAGGTGGTTTTGGTTCTTCTCAATGTCAGGATAACGTGGATACCTACGTAGACAATTATGTTGATATTAGGATTCCATTGTTAGAAAGATTTGCGCACCGGGCTAGAGAAAACTGTTTTGTGAAAATGGTTAGTATAGTGCCCGGCACGGATCTTGAGCGCTCAGGGAAACAGTATGGATCGTTTTGCGCAGTTGCACACCGCCAAACTTAACAGACCGAAACACTTATTCCTGCGCAGGTGACGGGGAGAAGGTCACCGCTAATAATCGGTGCGGGAACTGTACTAACCGTTTTCACTAAACGGTCTCTAGCTCGGTGCAAAACCTGTCTAACCGCGGAATCCTAATATCAACGTTACTTTCTAGGTAGGTGTCCACATTACCCTAAATTTGACGATAAATTAACAAAAAAACTTTACAATAAGATAAATAAAAATATTTTTATTCATGTAAAGCCATTTATAGGCACTTATGAATAGTCAAGACTTTAGTTGCCTCGTTCCAAGGTGTAGATTTCCTATAAACGGGCAAGAAACTCCATGGCAGACATCAATGTAGAATTTGAAACTATTTTGATGTAAGTTTCCATAGACACTATAAGTTTTTTCTGACGGTACCTAGCGGTAAAGAGCATTAGGACATTAGGTACCTACCTAAAACTCGAGTATTATTATTATTTATAATAGTGTTTTATTAAATAAAAAAAAGGTTTTGTAGTTTAAATTACACAATAAATTACTAAATAAATAAAAATTAACGAAACGAAAAGAACCTAATGTGATAGCTATTTAAAAAAATGCATCGTTGATTAATTAGCTAGAAAGTCCGACTCGCGCATTTTCGTTCATCCAAGCGGTAATTCAATAGGTATCTGTAAAATACTAAAGCACTAGTTTCGAATGAAACAAATCCACTCGATCTATTTTGTGCATATCGCGGCTAGAAACCAACAAAATCGTTATTAATCAAAATCTACCGAAGTGGAGTTTTAAACGTAAGATGAATTAGCTAAACATTGCATAATTTATTTTGTGAATGCACGTACTTCTGAATTCTCGAATGTTGTTCAACTGATTTATTCATATTTATGCTCATGTAAGACGTCCACGTCGGGTAGTAAGTTATAACGAAGATTACATTTAGTCATCCAAATAACAGTGACTAAACTGACGAAAATTTAATGCATGTTCCTGGTTTTACGTGGACTGCATTACAGTGTGACCTTCGCAATGCTTCAATCTACGAACCACGTTGGAGCCGTGTGACGTTATCAGTGATCTAGAATATGCTGCTGTATTCGATCCTGATAGAATTCCTTTGTCACTTTGTTTATATTGTTGCGTTACAAATCGTAACATTTTCGATGTATTGCAGAATGAACTTAACAGATCGTGGTGTCCAGATTAAGAATACAGCACTCCGTCTTCTCCCGTGGATATCGTAAAAGGCTAATAAGGGATTCTAAACTAGAGGGATAGACAGGAGGACACGTGATCAACATCAACTTGGTGAGTATGGCAAATTCCCCCCAAAATGACGTCAAATTATTATATAATGGTAACTGGTTATTTATGGGGGAGGTTATTATGTGTTCAACAGATTTTAAAAACTAATGTTAATGTAAGCTTCTAGATTATTAAACTTTGTCGACGTCACACCTAGATTGTCTAGAGGGCAACTGGTTTGTTCTTAACATAACTGAAGATATTGTGATTTGTAAGTAAAGACTTTTTTTTTGAAACGTTACCCCACACTAGGATTTCTCCTGTGTCGTCCTGTGCGTTTACAGACATGAATTCCACACGCAATACACCCAGACCCGGAACAACTACCTGCAGATCATACAAATATTTGTTCCGTGCGGGAATCGAACGCACGACCCGGAGCGCAGCAGTCCACTGTATCAGCCACTGCACCAACCGTGCCGTCAAAAGACTGTAAAATTGGCCCAGATTATTGCGTGTGAGATCGGCCTTGACCAGTTTACTCTTCATCATTTCAGCTGTAAAACGTCCACTGCTGGACAGAAGCCGCCCCCAAAGTTTGTCACAACAACTGGTATGAGTTTGTGTTGTGTGCTCATTGGAGGTTTTGCTATAATCGACACGCATGGCGTACGGGTTGGCGATCGCAGTTGAGTTATAAATGTACTCGAATGTTGCTGCCGATCCCACGGCTAATCCCATAGTCGTCTTTTACGACACCCACGTGATGAGTGGAGGTGGTGGTTTTCTTAGCCGGTACCACACGGCATTATACTTCACGTCTTCAGAGTTCGTTGGCTCTCTCTATTAGTAGGAATATTGACATGAGTGTCAATATTCCTACTAATAAACCAGCGTATCATTTCAACTATGGTTTCTCTATAGCCAATTAAGGAACACGGTGAAACTGTATATTTCAATTATTATAATATACAAACAATACCATATTATTATAAGATCCATAATACGCTGTACTATTTTAAACACAAGTAAGTGGTAATTACACGCTTTATCAGTTCAAGTGTAGGCACGTCTCGTTTACTGCTATTGGCTGAATGATTAAATACCTTTCGCATTGCTTACCGTACCGTGTTGTCCTCGCCGAATAATATGATTCCTATTCTCCTTATAAAGTCGCTCCACAAGTTTAAAGTCGCTCAACGGGCTATGGTACGTGCTATGCTCGGAGTTTCTCTAAAAGATAGAATCCGAAATGAAGATATCCGGAAGAGAACCAAAATGATCTACGCTCACCAAATTAGCAAGCTGAAGTGGCAGTGGGCTGGTCACGTCTGTCGAAGAATCGATGGCCGATGGACCAGGCGAGTGCTAGAGTGGAGACCGCGTATGGGTAAACGTAGTGTGGTCCGCCCACCGATCAGATGGACGGATGACCTGAAGAAGGTTGCTGGGTCCAGCTGGATGCGGAATGCTGATGACCGGGTGTTGTGGCGCACGCTAGGAGAGGCCTATGTCCAGCAGTGGACCGTTATAGGCTGATGATGATGATGATGATTCTCCTTCCCCAGGGAAGGGGCGAAAAAGTTGAGAGTAGTATCTTTTTGCGCGCCATTAACAACATACTGCGCAACTGTTACTCTGCGGTTCGGTATCAATTACATGGGTGCTTATTAAGGTAATATTCTTTCAAGTACGCTTATTGTAGCTGTTGATTAGCTTTGCTTTAGCAATGGCCGCTGCTGTTGCATCAAACTCAAAGATTTTATTTCATATAGGCACTTAAGAAAAGTCAACAGTCAAGGTGCACCGTTCGGAAAAGTTGATCTTATGGAGAAGAACCGGTAAGTAACTCCATAGACACACCTAAAAAAAAAGTGATTCGAAGTCGTCAGGTATGTGAAAACAAAGTGGACTATACATGAAATATATACACACAATAATACACCCACTATTGCTTCTGTAATCCACAATCAGAAATTGGACGCACAAAAATTATTAACGCACATTCCATTGAAGTACTACAAGAGCTAGACTCCGATCACCGTCCTGTGATCCTTCACCTCACCTCCCGCTTTGGCCCCACGGACACAGGGCTACCCCCTCAGACCATTGTGACGACGGACTGGAGGAAAGTTAGGCAACGCCTCAACGACCCCTCGTCCGCTCAGTTAGATAGAATTCCCGAATGCATAACGTCAGTCGCAGACACGCTAGGCGCGATCGACTCCCTCACCGGGCATGTACAGTCCGTCGTGGACGAGTGTTCACGGCGAGTTCCTGCGATGGAAGACCATCGCATGAAACTCCCTGACGATGTACGTGCACTGATGACGGAGAAGAACGCAGCCCTTAGAGCGTACTCATCTTTTCCCAGCGAACCCAATCGCCTCTTTATGCGCCACCTGCAGCGTGCTGTCAAGGAACGTATTAAGGAGTGCCGAGAGGCTAACTGGGATAAGATGTTGGGCGACTTAGAGCCAACCCACCTTGCGTTCTGGCATCTGCAACGGAAACTCAAATCCGAAACATCCAATGCTGTCCCCCCCCTCAACCGTCCCAACCAAAGGCCGGCCTTTGATGACGACGAAAAATCCGAATGCCTAGCTGACAGTCTAGAAGCGCAATGTTCCCCAAGCACTCTACCTGTAGACCAAGCTCACCTCAAAAAGGTTGACGCTGAAGTCGAACGTAGAGCAGCTATTCCGCCTGCCGAGGACCCTGACGACCCCCTCCCTCCGGTCACGGCAGACGAGGTCAGAAATCTCGTGAAAAAGATTCACCCTCGCAAAGCCCCCGGCTCTGACGGTATCACCAACAAGGTGATTAAACTCTTCCCCGATCGTCTTATCGCCTTAATGACCGTCATCTTCAATGCGGCATTAAACAATAACCTCTTTCCGCATACGTGGAAACAGGCCACCGTTATCGGTATTCCCAAACCCGGTAAGCCCAAGTGCGAGCCTTCCAGCTATCGCCCCATAAGCCTTCTCAATTCTCTTGCGAAGATTTATGAGCGGATTATCTATTCCCGATTAAAGGATTTTGCCGATTCCAAGAAACTCATTCCCGACGAACAGTTTGGTTTTAGAACCAAACACTCGTGTGTACAACAAGTCCACCGACTAGTTGAACACATCACGTTCGGATTCTCACGCGGCCTGATGACGGGAGTCCTCTTTTTCGATGTTGCGAAAGCATTTGACAAAGTCTGGCACAATGGCTTATTATATAAGTTGTACCAACTCGGAGTGCCTGACCGTCTCGTTCTCATCATACGAGACTTCTTGTCAAATCGCAGTTTCCGATATCGAATCACGGGCGCTCTCTCTTCCCCCCACCCCATTAGAGCCGGAGTCCCACAAGGATCCGTGCTAGCCCCATTATTGTTCACACTGTACACCAGTGACCTCCCCAAAAGACCTGCTAATACGACCCAATTAGCACTGTTCGCGGATGACACGGCCATATTCTACTCTGGTAGCAGTCCCGATAATATAACTAAGATCCTCCAAACCACAGCCAACGTCTACGGTAAATGGTTTAGGAAATGGCGGATCGAAGTTAACCCTATCAAAAGTAAAGCCGTCCTATTTTGCAAATTAGGCGACGACCACCCACGCTTCAGGGAGATCTCGATGCTGGGCCAATCGGTTCCTTGGGAACCGCACGCCAAGTATCTTGGAGTCACCCTAGACAAAAAACTGACCTTCATTCCCCACACAAAGATGGTGCGTGCCCGCGCTGCCTTTGTGCTCGGTCGCCTTCACTATATCCTGAACGCTCGTAGTAAATTATCCCTTAGAAATAAGGTGAGAATTTACACCACATGCATTCGACCCATCATGACCTATGCCAGCCCAGTGTTCGCACACGCTGAATCATACCCACTCCGTAGATTAGAAACTCTCCAAACCCGTTTCATGCGCAAGGCCACCGGAGCGCCTCTGTACATGCGAAACGACCAACTCCATTTCGACCTTAACTTGCCGACCATCAGGCAATTTATGAAACAAGCGTCTAAACGCTATCTTGATTCTGCCCTGTCCCACCCAAATCCCCTTGTGGTATCAACCGCCGACTACGAACCCTCCCGTATCAGTAGAGTACGCCGCCCGAGGCACGTTCTGGTCGATCCAGACGATAAAATCACGTTAGATCACATGAAGAGACTCGCGTTGTCTCGTTCACTAAACACCCGACCGTTGTACCGCCCTCGCCGCCGAGGATGCCCGCCTCACCGACGTCGCGGAGGCCTATCGCCGCGTCACCTTCCCGTTCAAGTTAGCACTTCTCCCTCCCGTCTCTTGCTCGCGCCGGCCCGTGCCGAGCCAGTAGCTTTAAATGTCCCCTAATACAATTTAAATAATACCGATCCAGCTGTCCCCAAAAACAATAGCTTGATATCCCCAGCAACGCCCTAAGCCGAGGTCCGTGTCCCGCAGGGGGCGCCCTTAGCGAAAGTTGCTTAGTTTTTAATATTTAATTTAAGCCTGGCTGGAGGCCTCTTTTGGCTTCGCCAGCAAATGACCGGTTAAGCAACCACATTTCCCAGAAATGTATGCGAGAAGGCCAAAAAAAAAAAAAAAAAAAAATTATTAACGCACAGGTAACACTGGTACGAGTCAAAGTTCTCATATTTAAAAATGTAGAAGATACTAAATTATATTAAAATAAATGGCATTATAACCATCAAAGCTGTAAACAATGTTATATTATACACATTAACACGTCAAAAATAATATATATAATATGTCATATACATAAAAAGTTCTAGAAACAAGAATTATATCCACATTCATCGCAATTCAGAATAATTATTAGATAAACACATATTTTGTCAATAAATTTCCAAAAATCCTTGTCGTCAACGTAATCTATAGCTTTATAATAAGCTTTTTCAATAAGGACGCGTTTATTATTAGCTTTAAACTTTCCCTCGGTAAGATCTGTAATAGATTTGGGCAGTTTGTTATAAAAACGTATACTGTACCCCAGGAATGACTTATTCGTTTTAGCTGATCTAAATCGTACTTAAAGTATTTGCAATATCAGCAAGCATTCAATAGTTGGGTACTATCATCATATCAGTCACAGGATGTCCACTGCTGAACAAAGATCTCCCCCAATTTAAAGATTTCCACAATTGTGTCATTATTTTGAGGGGGAATTTGATAGTACTCACCACGCATGGGAAACGGGTCGGTGAGCGCAGTATGAGCGCAGTTCCAATGAAGGGACGCCGCTGCCAATCCTTCTGGTTCAGAGGCCCTTACGGCCGGATATTGAATCGCTCAATATTTTGGCGGCTCTTAAATATTGAGTGGTATTTTAGTATTCGCCCGTAAGCCGACTTTCAGAAAATCAACGGGTGGAGATGGAATACTGCTATATTCTCAATACGGACACCACACGGATAGTGGGCACTATCAAGTACAATTAAACATCAAAACCATCATTATATCATCATAATATCTGTAAACGGCGGCCGGTCAATACGGGACTTTAGCCGCAGAGGCTAGTCGCCTGAAATTCTGCGCTCTGTGCCGCGGGTTCGATCACGGTAAACATGATTTTTCGACTACATTGCCATGAGATGCTCATAGCTCATATTTACACGCTTAATGATGTAAAGCAATACTCGGCGCGGTCAGTATGTAGAGGGGTGACCGCGTAGTGGTATCTTAACTGAATGTATGTGTGCTTCGGATGAAATGTAAAATTGTTGTTTCGGTTTTTGTCATTACTCGGCAGTCGTTAAGCCAAGTCGGAGGCCTTTAGGCGTCTTGAACAACTCTGATACAACGGTGTGCTCAAACCAAACGTAAAACATAGAATTGAAGTCAAATTAACACATCAACAGTATAGGGCTTAGTGACACCATGGTATTCCGACTCTGTAGCGAGAATGGTGAGGAGTCATAACTACACAAGAAGTCAACACTTTGGAGACTTATGCTCATCATATGTGATGGCAGGTCATAGAGACAGGAGATCCTAAGGACCCAACCTCTTCAAATAGTGTCCCATCCTCAGAATATACATTTAATCGTCTTTACGACACCTACGGTGACCTATTTTTCACTAGAAAATACGCGGCCTTCTCGTCGTTTCAGCCGAATAAAGTTCACTGCTGGACACAAGCCTCCCCCAAAGATTGCCGCAACGACCAGTCTGGGTGTGTTGTATGCTCATTGACAGGTTTTGCCATAATCGCCACACTTGGCAGGCGGGTTGGCAATCGCAGTTGAGTTGTTAATGTACTCGAAGGACGCTGCTGCCCATCCTCCGGTTAATCCCAAAGTCGCCTTTTACGACACCCACGGGATGAAAAGGGGTTGGTGCTATTCGTACTCGACACCACACGGCATGCGCGGCCTTCTAATAAACACTTATTTTTATTTATATAAGTTTTTATTTATGTTATAGTTTTTAGCTTAAAGAATGCTACAAAAGACGCTGTGCGAGGAGAGCCTCCCGAAACTGTAGACTTTCTGTACAAATACACCTTTGGTGTTCTTTGGAGCAAGTTAGGTTCACCTAGAAACGAACTCAGTCGTTATCAATTATCATTCTGCTATGAGTAATTGGATGACATCATTATGAGTACCTGCACCTCTGCATTTTTGTCGAATAATCGTTTCGTGGTATTCATGCATATTAGACCAAAAATTGGGGAGTTGCGTGGTTCCTTGTTTAAAATAGACCTCCATATTTGTTGCCGTAAGTGTCTTTAAAGATATTTGTAGATTGGCAGCATAGACTTCACAGTCTAGAGCAGAAATATTTAAACGCTTAGTGAAATTAAACAGAGGATTTTAGGAGACGCAATTACTGACATTTAATATTTATATATATATATACATATTAAATATTATACAATTATCTGCAAGCTCTATACCAATACTTATTTCAATAAATAATGTATTGTTTCAATCGTAACTTTGAAACAAATTGTATTAAATTTCAATTATTGAAATTATAAAATATTATACATATAATATCTGCAACCAATACTTTTTTCGATAAATAATTTATTGTTTCAATCGTAACTTTGAAACAAATTGTATTTCATTGCAATTATTGAATTATAAAATATTATACACTTATTATCTGCAACCAATACTTATTACGATAAATAATTTATTGTTTCAATCGTAACTTTAAAAGAAAATCTAATTAATTTCGCTATTTGTATACATCCTTCTGCAGTCACAAGACTAAACTGTTTACAAAAACCTTGGACCACGGCGAAAATCGTGTCTGCACAAAACCAGGAATATGCCAATCCATTAAAAATATTGCCGTGTGGTACCGGCTCAGAATACCACCACCCCATCTCCTTCCGTAGGTGTCGTAAAAGTCGACTAAGGGATATGCCGGAGGATGGGCAGCAGCGTCCTTCGAGTACATTAACAACTCAACTGCGATTGCCAACTCGTCGGCCAAGCGTGTCGATTATGGCAAATCCCCCCAATGAGCACACAACACACCCATATCGGTCGTTGTGGTGATCTTTGGGGGAGGCCTGTGTCCAGCAGTGGACTACATTGACCACATGGCCGAAATGATGATAAAAAAAAGATGATTAAAAATGTGGTCAACAAATGTGGAAAAATCAATACTAAAAATAATGATATTTATTAATTAATTTAAACTTTATGCAAGAGGTGTACATAAGCGGACTGGACTGGGAGAGACCTGTCAACCTTATATTATATAGGGGTATCCTCCTACCGGTTAAAACCACAGGAGCGGTCATCTTCGGCACCGAAGGGTGGCTCCAGGTCCTCGTAAGATCATACTAGAGCCGCCCATAGGTGCCACGGCTTAGGCACATTCATCCCCCCCGAGGGGACTGTATAGGATCCCCCGAAGCGTCCTGCGCGTGACCACATGCGCGCCACCGCCTTCTCGTGGGTCGCTCGGTGTGGGCACGCAGATTCCCCAATCAACGCACCCGCGAAACCAGAGGCCCTCCGCCTTATAGCGACGGCTGGAGGTTTCAGGCGTATAGGAATTAGGCGCCAGGGCGGCTGTTACCCCGCCGCCATTTCCTTGTTCTTCGAGCTGGATTATTTAAAATAACTGCCCCACACTATGATTTCTCCCCATATTGTAGGTAAGTTTTGCAGATATAAATCTCACATGCGATTATATTAATTTAATATTGGTGTCGGTTTCAGCTCTGTAACTATCACTGATATCGACCAGAAATAAGACTGGATAGAAACATAAGTTTTAGTATAATTAATCAAATATTACTATAATTATAAATGTTTATTAACCGACTTAAAAATTGAAGGTTCTCTGTTTTCCCCGTATGTTTGAAGGTTTGCACGTGTGCGACGTTTTCGGAAACTACACAACCGATTTTTTTTATTGTTTCACTGGGGTAATCTATAGTAATAAGTTCTAATATTATATATTAAGGTAACATTCTAATGTACAAACTTATAGATATAATAATTATTGTATTTATTATAGTCAGGGTTATTTCTTTTTTAAGTTTTTCGAAATGTTTGTACATAAGGCTAGGCTTAGGCTTTGTTTACACAACTTTTTTCTTTATCAGTAATAATAATCAGTAAAGAAAAAAACTAAACTAAAGAAGGAATGAAAATATATTATCATTTTAATATTTGCCCTGTACAATTTCCAATTTAACACAATTGCTAAGCTTTAGATAAGCCTTAATGTGACTTATATAATATTTTTTGTGCATGATTATAATTTATTTTTAATTATTAACTTGTTTAATATATTATTTAATCCCTAATCTCAATCATTTGAAATCCCAAAAACAGCTTTGGGTGTCGACATAATTCCAATATTATTAATGTCAAACAACTGATATCATTACTGCAATGTCAGATCTTATCACATTAATTGCAGTTGTTATATCTTCATTTTTATTAATAATATTTGTAATTGTAATTTACATAACATTTCTTTTAAATGAATGTATATTATTGCTAAGTCTTGTTTATTAAGGTTGTATTGTAAGATAATCTATTTAATGTGTATTTCTTGTTGGAGATCCCAAAAAGTCTGATATTGCAAGAGTCCGGCTCCGAATGACACAGGTATTCACCAGATATGTTGTTTCGGTGCGTACCTGCACAGGATAGAACGCGAGTTCACGGCTGAGTGCTACCTCGGTGGAGCTGCCTAGGGTACCGCATAGCGTGCCACCATTGTGGAAGCAACCAAGATACCGCACAGCACACGCTCGAGGAGTGCCCTGCGGCGATCGGATCGGGCAAGATCTCTCTCTGCCGGCAGTAGTGTCGTCTATGTTGGCAGAGCATGAAAATTGGAGTGCAGTGGTCTCCTTCTGCGAGAGCGTCATGCTCCAGAAGGAGACTGCAGAGCGGGATCGGGAGAGGGCCGATCCCGCACGGAGAAGGATGAGACGGCGCCGGGGCAACAACCATCCCGGCTCCCAAGTCCAACACGCCTGAGCTCCCTGCGATCGCTACATGGTGGGGGGCCTCGGGGGTCGCGGGCGCGCAGATTGGGGAGTCTGCGTGCTCACACTGAGCGACCCCCGGGAAGACTTTACGTTAAACTAGCTGTGCCCTGCGGTTTCACCCGCTATTTAATTTAAAGAAATCCAATGATTAAATAAATAATTATTATATAATTAAATGGCGCTTGGGTAACAACCGCCGTAATTCCTATACGCCTGAAACCTCCAGCCGTCGTCATAAGGCAGAAGGCCTCTGGTTTCGCGGGTGCGTGGATTGGGGAATCTGCGTGCCAATGTCAAGCGACCCATGAGAAGACGGTGGCACGCATGTGGTCACGCGCTGCCGTGTGCGCAGCACAGCACAGCGCTGAAGGACGCTTCGGGGATTCTTTACAATCCCCCGGGGGGGGGGTGAATGTGCCTGAGGCGTGGTACATATGGGCGGCTCTAGTATGATCTTACGAGGACCTGGAGCCAATCTTCGGTGCCGAAGATGACCGCTCCTGTGGTTTTAACCGGTAGGAGGATACCTCTTAGCCCTTCCCCGGGGCGAAGGAAGTTCATGAATACATGCCACCGGACACCAACAAAAAAGGGGTACAGTTTACAGACCTACATTTCACATGAACATACACCCAGACCCGAAACAACTATAAAAGGACCCGTTTTCAAGAAAGGACTCAAAAAGCATTTCCTCGCAGTATAACTTATAAGTGTGTATGCATGGTATATATTTATTTATCCAGTTATGTATTTATTTGAGTATATATTATGTCCATGCTGTATAGTCGGGTATTTCATGTTTAACAACACGCTTGATATAATTATTCTTAACTGTTGTTTTCTTCCTAACTGTACACTTGATACAGTCCTCTTTTGTTTCTATTTTTTATCATTCAAAGGTTTGCTGATAGAAACCTCAATGTTGAGTTCAACGCCAAGCTCAACGCCTTTGTACATCATGTTTTATTGGAACGAAGTTCCTTACGGCAGGCTTGGAGGGGATAGGGATTTTGCTGCGCGACCGAACTGAAAAAAATGTGATAGTAAAACCGTAAGAAAAAATCCGTGGAAAGAATCCGTGGAAAAAAGTGCGTGGAATAAAACCGTTAAATGAGACGTGCGCAGGCGCGACAGTCGCATACACAAGCGAGTAGTGTATAAGTGTCGATTCTACATTAGCCGAAGGAACTTCGTTCCTACCTGGTGTCCCACGACACCACATAATTTTTTTATTTAACAATCTAATTTTCTGTTTTAAGTTGAACGATAAAGAATAAGAATAATTATAAGAACTATCTGTAATTCATACAAATGTTTGTTCCGTGCGGGGATCGAACACGCGAACAGTTGTGCAGAAAGCCAATCGCTTAGCTTAGCTTTATTTATACATTTGCGCCGTGCTGTCAAAACGCCGTATAAAACGACTCGGACAGCACGAACATCAACATGCAGAAAGAAGTCTTCAAGGCATCTCTCCAATGCCTGTTCATATCCAAAAAGTCATTATTTGGCTAATTTCAACTTGATTGCAGAAATAAACTAGGAACTGACAATTGTAGACATAAGGGCGGCAAAAAGTTTACAGTCTATACTTGGAAAATATGTAAATTTGCCGCTGTGTATGTATTATACGGAGGGGCCGGTGCGTTTGGAAGGGTACTACCCGCTCCGCGGTTTTAGTCAGCAAGAATCCCTATCACCGCGGCCTCTAATACATTATAAGGTTTCCATATAAAAAAAAACACCCTATACTAACTGGAATTCGTTTCTTAGTCTTACACATAAAGTTTATTGCTCAGGATCATATGAACCAAAAGACGAACAACGACACTGCTGAACAAAGGCCTTAAGCGACCCGTTACATGGTCGTCATTTTGGGGGAAATTTGCCAGTTCTTACTACGCTTGGCAGGCGGGCACAGAATGACTGCTTTGTCACAGAAGGGATGCTGGGATGCTGCTGTCTATCCCCTTGATTAAGAGTCCCTTAGTCGCTTTTTACGATATCTACGGGAGCAGATTGAGTGGTGTTATATTTTTAATCCGTACCCCACACTGAGGTTGTCTTGTTATGATAGACTCCATCTATTAACTCTTCTATCTATGCTGATAAAAGTATATTTTGTTTCTAAATATATCTTGGTCCGTGTATTTCTCACCTAAAAACCAGCAAGTTCTAGACTTTCTTTCTTTTCACTATCTTACGAACGTGCGAGTGGGATAAGGCCGCCCATTGTATTATAAGTTCTAGGCGCTACTGTTTTTGTGTGTTATATTATCTGGTAGGGATTAGTAGGTATACCTATTTATCAAATAAATGTGTACATACCAGCTGTTCCACGTTCTATGCTAAGCAAATGGAATAATCACGTTGCCCCACTCTAGGATTTCTCCTGTGTCGTGGGTGCGTTTACAGAAATAAATTCCACACACAATACACCCAGACCCGGAACAGCTACCTGCAGATTATACAAATATTTGTACCGTGCGGGAATCGAACTCGCGACCCGGAACGCAGCAGCCGACTGTGTCAGCTACTGCACCAACCGTGCCGTCAAAAGTCAAGAATGAAGGTGATGGTGAATGGTTCGGAAGTCAATCCTATCAAGAAGAGCACTTAAGAAACTTCATGGATAGATTATTAAAACAACATTTTGTAAGTATGTTTATACATAGTAGTCTGATAATGGTGTGGATCTTAGGTTTTACGAGTATTACACATTATAATAAAACACTTTTAAACGGATTGTATCGCGTATATTTTAGATTTTTTGTTTTTCCTGACGTTTCGAAAATTCAATTTCAAGCTATGGAGCCGGTGTTGATGAGACGGCACAGTTGCTGCAGTTGCGCAGAAAACCAATCGCTTAGTCACTACTAAGCGATTGGTTTTCTGCGCTACGTGTCGCGAGTTCGATCCTCGCACGAAGCAAATATTTGTATGATCTGCGGATAGTTGTTTCGGGTATGACTGTACGTAACATTTATGTCTGTAAACTGTACCCACAGGAGAAATACTTTCCTAGAATCTGTTTTCAGGTGAGTTGCCGACGAGTATCTACTAGGAGGGATCAAAAAGTAGTGAGAACGATATACTCCTTGGTAAGAAAAAAAGTATATACTGGCAGGCATAGCTCAGATACATATTTGTAATAATAATAAAGAAAAAAATCTTCGATTCTCTTCGTTTTTTTTTCTGAATGTAGTCATTTGTTTGCTTCGTGTCGGAAAGTGTTCTCGAAAATGGAATAAAACGAAGTGCGAGCCGTTATTAAATACCTCTGTTTAAAAAGTTAACGACGCAAGAGATTCATTGCGATTTGCAGGCAATATTAGGAGAGTCTGCTCCGCCGTATTCCACTGTCGCAAGGTGGGTTTCTCAATTTCGAGTAGGAAGAACGAGCACGGAAGACGAACATCGTTGCGGCCGTCCATCGACGTCAGTCACCCAAGAAAATGTCGAGAAAATTGTATTGAGCGATCGAAGAGTTACCATCCGATACTTAATTCAAGAAACGGGCATCTCATATGGAAGTATTCAATCCATATTGAAACAATCTTTGAATATGACAAAAGTATCCGCAAGATGGGTGCCGAGAATGTTAACCGACAGTCAGAAAGAAAATCGACTTGACATTTCGATGATATTGTTGGACAAGTTTCATGAAGATTCTGAAAACTTTTTGTCTCGTTTCATAACAATGGACGAAACGTGGTTCCATCATTTTGATCCCGAGACAAAACTGCAATCTTCGCAATGGAAACGGCCATTATCACCGACCCCGAAGAAGTTTCGTGTCGTGGCATCGGCTGGCAAGGTTATGGCCTCAATATTTTGGGACTCAGAAGGGATATTGTTGATTGATTACCTGGAGCGTGGAACCACTATTACAGGCCAATATTATGCAGCTTTAATTCCCAAGTTGAAGCATGCCATCAAAGAGAAAAGGAGAGGGAAACTTCGAAGGGGCGTGCTGTTTCATCACAACAACGCACCCGCGCACAGGTCGGCAGTTGCGATGGCTGCCATTCAGCAAGCTGGCTTCGAACTGGTTGACCACCCCCCTTATTCACCAGATCTGGCGGCTAGCGGTTTTTATCTGTTCCCCAAATTGAAAAAAATACTTAAGGGGAAACAGGTACGAAGACGATAATGACGTGATGGATGCCGTGAAGACAAAACTTTTTTTGTGACAGGGATTGAAGCCTTGGTAAAGCGCTGAACTCGGTGTGTAGAGAGACTCGGAAACTATGTAGAAAAATAAATTATTAAGTTATCAATAGTCATTATATTCTATCTCATTCTCACTACTTTCTGATCCCTCCTCGTATGTACCTTCATCATACCCAGTGGTGCTCGACAAAAAGCCTTAGCATCTTTGCCATGATGGCTTGCTATCACCAGCCAGGTTTGAACATCTATGCTACCAGCCGATGTTGGTAGAACTTGGAGGTGAGGTGAATCTGTTTTTATGTGGGCTAACCCCAGGGTCTCAGTGATTACTGTCACCTTTTAATCACTGATGACTATCTTTATCCTTATGGTTTCCAGATTAAGAATGTCATCATCATATCAGCCATTTATACGTCCGCTGCTGAACCAAGGCCTCCCCCATAGACTTCCACAATTCTGTTGACATTTCCACAAGGGTATCGTCATTGTGAGGAATTTGCCAGTACTCACCACGCCTGGCAGGCGGGTTGCTGAGCGCAGAAGGGACGCTGCTGCCTATCCTTTTGGTGTAGTCCCTTAGTCGCCTGTTACGACATCCACGGGGGGATATGGAGTGGGGCCATATTCTTAATCCGGACACCACGCGAAGGCTGATGTACGTGTATGTAAATTTTAACTGATGTAGTTTATAATCAAGCCCATGGGGTCCATGGAAAAAGCCTCCACAATTTAGGTTACCTAAGCACGTACTGCACACCCTGGGTCTCAGTCCGTTACTAACTTGCCGACTGGCTAATCTTTTCACTATAGAATGAGTTATTCTCATGTGAAATATGACGCCATAATGAGAAGCATAAACAAAGAACTGGGCATTAAAGATTTTTACCAACTTGCGTGGGGAACCAAGGACTTCGCTAATATTAATTAATAATAGGAATTTAATATATAAATATATCTGCAACTGCTTAATAAACCCTTTTTTTGTTTATTAAGACATAAAGTAGCTATCTAAATTCAACTCCTTAAGAACTCTTTAATATCAGTGTTATCGGGACAAGATGATTCGATATTTCTCCAAGAAAAAACGAATTGCGTATGGTTATTCTATTCTATTGTAAAGTTGTTTATTGGTTTCTATCCCTTAATTCCTGTAGCAGCAGCATACTGTGTTTTTATCAATATTATTTAAATCCAAGAGAAGAAATTCTTCCCTTAAACAGATGAATCAAGAAGAACGATGTTTAATCAGGTAATTATGTATTGATTAACTTTAATTTGCGAAGGTGACACAGTGATGGATATTTACGGGAATAAAATAATTAATAAAACATCATTATTTTCCTTTTTCCCGAGTATTTCGTTTTGTTTGATTGTAAAAGGCTTAAAATGCCAATCCATTCTACAAATTTTATTGATAAATCCTTCACGGTTCAGGCCGCTCGTTTGTAGAATGCATTACCGATCTCAACTAGACGGGCTCAGTCACTACCGGTATTCAAAAGACTTGTGAGAGAACATTACTTGTCACTGTAAATATTATTATTAGTATTATTTTTTCTTGCTTTTACTCTGCCGTTAAGATGTAACAAAACATCTTTGATATCAGTTGTCCTAATTTTGTTTATACTTGTATATTTATATATTTTATATGTATATATATATATTATGTATGTAGTGTATTTATAATCTTCATTATTTACATATTTAGTATAGTATTATTTAAGTTTAAGGATATTTGTTTGTGTGCACCATAGACTACCCCATATCTTGTCCAGTAATTTTTCTGCATCCTAAGGTTGCCTGGAAGAAACCGCCGTGTGCGGTAAGGCCGCCCATTGTACTCTATATTCAAAGTGATAATTTTTATTGTACTTTTTAATAACTGGTGTACAATAAAGAATATATTAAATAAAAGAGAAAATGGTCCTTGTAGGCGAAATTGGTCATTGTGGGCGAAATTGGTCCTTGGTGGACTACGTGTAGCGCATGTTGCTGTATTTCCTTTATTGACTACGTGTCCATTACGTTACGCTGTAAAGGATATAATTATGTGGAAAGAAAAGAAGAGTGAAAAGTTTAAAACTATTATTTAGCATTTAAGTATTATTGTTGTGAGACAAAAACATGTTGATGATGATACCGGGTTCATTAAATTGATAGGACAAAGAATTTGTAATAAAATTTTGCTCAGGCACGGAGCCCTTGTACTGGATTAAAGTAATAAATAAAACTAATGGTGATTACTAATATTATAAAAACACGCCAAGTTTTAAGTTTGCGCCCGGATAAACCTGAGAAGACGAAAATCTTCAGATAATTTTGCTATTGAAGTTCGAAATAGCCGTGACTAATATAAGAAATATTCCATACCCAGCTGGAATACCCCTAAAAATTAGTCTAAAGAAGTTTCATTGCGCATCTTCACGTGTAAGAATTTCGATAAATAAACTTTCCCAAGTCAAACTCACCATAAATTTGTAGCTGTCGAAGAGAACAGACTAACTTTAACAAGCACAACACGCAACGTATCGCGAACAGAACATGTTTAGCCAAATTCGAAATCTGTTTCGAAAAATTCGAAATCCGCGTATTCCATATTTGAAAATTGGGACGCGCGCGCTTGTTAGCGGCCAGTACAAGACTGATGCGTGCAGAACACAAACCCGGTACGTAGTGAACGAAAATGCGTGGGTTCACTACAAAATTGAATCATGTACATTTTAAATTTACTTTCAAATATTCAACTCTATTTTTTGGGCTACAAGGTCGGTTTTAAACAGGGCGTCGATCGATATAAATTTTACCTTTTTAATTTTTCAATTTGTTTAATTGTACGAGTTTGCGATCATGTGGTGAAAAGTAGAGCTTTCAGCGCTAAATATGATAAGTTTGAAGATTACAGTTTATTAACTGTTGTGTATACTTTGGTCCTTTTTTAAAAGGACTGAAAAATGAATGGAAACCTCATTATGAAAAACCAAATGGGCCCTTATCCAGCGATAGTCTTAGTAGAGACGAAAAAAATTGCGACTCAACAAAACTTGTCTAAAAATATTCTTATCGTTGTTGAGAATATTTTTATAACAAAGTCAAAGTCAAAGTCAAAGTATTTTATTTCAAATAAACCAAATATTGGCACTTATGAAACGTCAGAATCTAAGTTGCACGGTTCCAAATAGTTGATCTCGTGGAGAAGAGCCGGCAAGAAACTCCATGGATACTCTTTTAAAATAATTGAGAATACAATGTTGATTAATACAAAATATTGTAAAACATATACCGAGAAAAATGTAGGTCAATGTGTTAGACAATAATATAATAATAATAGTTTATTTGCCGTGGCAGTTAACGGCTGACCAGTCCCAACAGACGGCACCCGTTCACGAGCATGACGCATGCATCAGCATCGCTTAGCTCAACCATATTGTAGGGAACCGAACGACCCAATACACGACGCCACCACCAGCAAGACATTGTAGTGAGCATGACAGACCAATACAGCCAGGCAAAAAACAATCAATATAAGTAACAAAAATAACATTGGTGGCTACATGATGCTCACACATTTACAGTTTTGTATGAATATGTCCAATAAACAATATTAACAATAACTTATGTTCAATCCATGCCATAATATAAGTAAATAACATAAAAAAATATGAATTTTTCAATTAATTAATTCAAATGTCAAGTTATTAAATAACATAAAAAATGTAAATTCGTAAAAAATGTAAATTCAACTGAGTCAAGTCAAATTTCAAGTTATTAATTATAAGTAAATAACATAAAAAATGCAATTTATAAGTAAATAACATCAAAATAATGAGTTATGTCAACTATCATGTTATTATTTTACAGTTGCAAATACACTATTTTTATACCTACCTGTAATTTCATTACAATTTTATCTATGAATGTGACGCCGTAAAAACGTGATTCTTAAAATTTAAATCAATAGTGTTAAGTCATATTATATGTACGTCAATAAATTAAAGTGATTGTCTAATTAGTTTGTTGTGTCTGGAAGGACCAAACTTTAGTATCTTTGCCACAAGCTGAATCCATTTATTTTATTTTGGCACTTTAACGACTTATTCACTATTAAAACTTCAAGTTCTTCATAAAATATTTAACATGGTGAACTCGCCAATTAACGGCGTGCTTGCAATCGTATTACATTATTTAATCAGTTCACTTATTGTTTATTAGGTATTTATAAAGTAAGAATAGAACACAACAATACAATTATGGGGAAGCAACTACAATAGCAATAACAATTCAAAAATAAATTAGTAAAATAATAGACAGTAAATTATAGATTGTACAAATCAATATTTAAATCATAAAATGTAAAAAATATTTTAATAATTATAATTACCTATAGCCGTGTGGTGCCGGCTCAGAATACCACCACCCCATCTCATCCTATGGGTGTCGTAAAAGTCGACTAAGGGATTAGCCGGAGGATGGGCAGCAGCATCTTTCGAGGACATTAACAACTCAACTGCGATCGTCAATCCGTCTGCCAAACGTGGCGATTATGGCAAATCTCCCCAATGAGCACACAACACACCCATATCGGTCGTTGTGGTGATATTTGAGGGAGGCCTGTGTCCAGCAGTGGACTTCATTCAGCTGAAATGATGATCCTGATGAATTACCTATAATAATTATATAACCTTCGGAATTGGGGTAACGAAACAAAAACCTTAAATATCCGGATCCGTATGTTTAAATATCTAGATGTGAGTGTTCATGTAGTACTGCTACTGTCACCGGTTGCAGGATGTTTAGTGTATGTCCTGCGCGGACTTTTCTGTGTTTTGTTTTATCTTCGTATTTTTATTGACCCTTCTGGTACTATTACTGGCCACAAGTATGGCCTTGGTGAGAAGCAGCACTTTGAACAAACAAATATTAGTTTGTCGTTTCGGTTTCAACTGAAAGTTTTATTCGTATACAAAAGGTCCATCAAAATGCTTATTCATTACAAACAGAGAATCGATTCGCGCATTGGTTAAGCGTTTGGCTTTCTAGATTAAGGGTCGCGATTCGATTCCCGCACGTGACGAACATTTCTAAGGCCAAGATACCTGTTCTGGTTCGGGTCACAATAGTTGCCGTGTGGTGCCGGCTCAGAATACCACCACCCCATCTCCTCCCGTGGGTGTCCTAAAAGTCGACAGAGGGATTAGCCGAAGGATGGGCAGCAGCGTCTTTCTAGTACAGAAGTAGTAATTCTAGTATTAACAGCTCAACTGCGATCGCCAACCCGTCTGCCAAGCGTGGCTATTATGGCAAAACCCCCTAATGAGCCCACAACACACCCATATCGGTCGTTGTGGTGACCTCTGGAAGAGGCCTGTATCCAGCAGTGGACTTCATTTGGCCGAAAGGAATTAACGAAAGAAAATAAAGTCCGGAATAATTAGATAAGGTAACTTCAGCCAATTTTTGTAGAGGTAACAAAGAAAACAAAGAACCTCAAGTCCGACAAAAGTATTTGATTGATATATTTTTTATCCGCCTCTTAATTAACCTCTCTTAACAATGGCACGAGAAGCGAAATGAAAATATTAATAAATATAGAGTTTTTCCTTATTTCATCATTTATCCTTAGTTTAAAACTAAAATCCTTAAAGGATGCTTAAAGATTAACATTATTCTCCGTGTGGTGTCCAGATTAAGAATATAGCACCACTCCATCTCCTCCCGTGGATTTCGTAAAAGGCGACTAAGTGTTTCTGAGCTAGCCATATTGGCAGCAGCATCCTTTTGTGGAACAGTAGTACATACAGCGCTTACCAAACCGCCTGCCAAGTGTGGTGATTACAGCAAATTTCCCCTAAAATGACGACATATGGCATATAACCCGCTGTGTACCTATAGGGGAGGCTTTTGTTCAGCAGTGGACGTCTCCTGGGTGATATGATGCCTACTTTTGTTGTTACATGTTCAATTATGTTTTGCTATTTGGGAGCATTCTTACTCTTTAAGATAAAAACATTGCAGCTATCTTTCTCATATCTTCATACGTTAGAATTTAATCTATTTTATGTATTTGTTACCAAAACATTGACATTAAAAATGTCCCCTTCGGACATTTCTCACGACTGTTTTATAGCTATTGAATATATTATGAAGAAGTTTTTACAGGCCTCATGCAACATTAATTTCCCGAGGAAGAATTAATTAGTAAAACTTATAAATAATCTTATCATGATGTCTAACAAGTTGTACAGATTCCCAATATTTTTAGACTTTAAATCTTGACAGTTAATACATAAGCAGGCTTAGAGCCGAACATTGTAATTGCAAGTACCAAGATTGTTAACATTATCATAGTGTACTATAAGGCTAACAGCAGACAGACATAAGACAGTTGTCAAACCTTAGGAAAAAAGATAAATCTGAAAATAATCTACCCATTTTTGCTGACGATACTTGTACGCGCGACAGTACGTCTGCGCACACGCACCTCGCCTGCACAGAAGTGTAGTCATATATACGATGACTATATATACTGTACTATATATATGCGGTCGTTCACTACAGAACAACGTGTGACAATGACCCTTTGTCAGATTTCTTGGATGATTGTGTGGGATGACAACGTTTGTTATTTTTACGTGCAACTTGAATAAAGGATTCACATAAATATCTCAATAAATCATTATACGTGAAGGGTTGAATAAAGAAACAACTACTGATCAAATCTAAATATATAGTGTATAGCCCGTAGAACCATGTGTCGCCCGAGTAAGGTGGACTTGAATTAAATTTCGGCTTTCGATAATGTGATGACACAACCTGGGATAGGTTTAGTTGACTGTTGACTCTATTAATAACTTCCAATAAAAAATAAGCTGTGCAAGGCAAACATCAGAAACAGCAGAAAAAAAAGAAGCTGAAATATGAAGATACGTAGAAGAACTAAACTCACTGGCAAACCTAAGAGGATTAGCGCATAGCTTATTCTCGAGTAGATAGCATAAGAGAGCAATCTATGGGGGAGGCCTTTCGACATTATATGGCTGATGAAGATGAAAGTAAACAAAATCGCAGGGTGAAAGCTGGACGGCAACCTTAGGCGGAATAAAGGACCAAAGTTTTTATGAGCTAATGTTTGAATATTGAGACTGAGTAGAAACATGCATCGAAAGATTCCAACCCACAAACCAATATTAGATCTACACACAAGACTTTCCCTCAGACAAGTATTACGATTGCGCAGGATCACAAACAGCTGGCACATTATAATAATATTATATCATATAACTTTCACAAAGAGTTCAGTGTTTGTTTAACTTGTAGCACAGTAGAGCCAAGGTTATTAGTGCATAAGCACTCAGTCCTTGTGTGCATATGAGCTTGGGTTTAAAGGTCACGGCTGCGCAGAAATAGTATTCTAAAAAGCATTACTCTCTTTGCTTATAGTCGTGTATTTAGTGGCAGTGGTCTTATTGTACGAATCATACCTATATAATGTTATCACATAAGGATAAGGAATATCAGTTTCTGATGTTTGTTTACGCCGAGCTGAACCGATTTGGGTGTTGTTTTTTCTGTGTGACTACTGTATTTACCTTACGTGTGGTGTCCGGATTAAGAATATAGCACCACTCCATCTCCTCCCGTGGATGTCGTAAAGGACTCTTAGTCTAAGCCAGAGGTATGGGCAGCAACATCCCTTCTGTGGAACAGTAGATATACTGCGCTCACCAACCCGCTTGCCAAGCACGGTGAGTACTGTTAGATTCCCCCTAAAATGTAGACGCAATGGAGTAAACCTATGGGGGAGGCCTTTGTTCTGTATTGGGCGTCCTTTGGCTGATATGGCGATGTTTTTTTTTCGGAGAAAGACTACATGCGACTGGTGTCATCTCTCTCTCTCTCTCTCGTAACACTAGTCCAATACGTTCTCTTTGCGAAAGGCTTGTCTTTAGCTATAGACTTCAATTGGCGGTTTTAACCTTGCTTACAAACAGGCAATACTGAATGGGGTTGCGCTCTGCAAACTGGGTGTGAAATGAAATGAAATAATCATTTACTCAAAATAGACTAAAATTATTAGTTATTTTTTAACGTCAACATTAGACAGCACCCATATAAGCCGACCCTTCGCCGCTTCCTAGTGTTTAAGCTGGGGAGAAGAAACGGCGCAACAATCTCCCCAGCAACACGTAGAATGTAGAATTGATATCTCTAGAGCGAAGGATATCATCCGCCTTTATAACAATATTGTAAATTGGCAAATTGTGTTCATAATGAGCCCATTACTATCCCACTGCTGGGCACGGGCCTTTTCTCATGAGGTTAGGCCTTAAGTCCGCCACGCTGCCCTAGTGCGGGTTGACGGACTACACACACCATTGAGATTTCTGGAGCCCTCTCGGGTGTTGTCGCGATGTTTTCCTGCACCGTTAATGCAGGTGATAATCAAATTCTGATCCACATTTTTTTTTTTTAACTTTGCCCCTCACTACGATTTCTCTTGTGTCGTGGGTGCGCTTACAGACATGAATTTCACACACTATACACCCAGACCCGGAATAACTACCTGCAGATCATATAAATGTTTGTTCCGTGCGGGAATCGAACCCACGACCCGGAGCGCAGCAGCCAACTGTATCAGCCACTGCACCAACCGTGCCATCAGACATAAATCCAAAAAGTCAGAGGTGCGGGCTGGAATCGAACCAGACTCTCCTGTATGGAATGCAAGCGTTCAACCACTAGGCTACCACTGCTCTAAATTGCAAATTGTGTTCATTATATCAATATCCCTCGAAACCGTTAATTGTAGCGGTCTTTGGGCAAGTCCACATTCAGCACTAGATGATTTACGTTTATGATGATGAAGAGGAAAAATAGTCGAGTTTTGCTGCACAAAGTACTATCTATCGTCTAGCCTAGACTCACAATAAAGGTCAACGCTATCAAAACAGTTATATGATGGCTCACAACGGTTCCTTATAAATCAATTATCCTTCGGAGTGTTGCGATACATTTATTTAGGCGATACAAATACATGACCGTTTATTTAGACAAGCATAACTTATTTAAATGTGGTCTATTGTCAATTGGTAAATTGATATAGACTGATGTTGTTAGATCAAAAAGAATTTTATGTTTTTGATTCGACTGGACATTCAATTGAATGGTTTATAAGACAGATTAAGAATAGGTTTCCACGTTTTCTGCGGTCCACTACTAATTTCCCTAGTTCTGTTTTTTTAATAATTTCCTGTGACGTGACTTTGGTGCCACGCCTTTAGGCACATCACGGAGGGGATGACTGTAAAGCGGTCACCCCCTCTAGCGGAGGGAAGGCAACTGTAAAAAAGGTCGCCCCCCCAGGCACTTCTCGGGGAGGATTGTAAAGGATCCTCCCAAGCCTCGGTTTGCGCTGTGCTGCGCACACGCCGTTTTCCCGGGCGTCGCTCGGTGTGAGCACGCAGACTCCCCAATCTGCGCACCCGCGACCCCCGAGGCCCCCCACCACTGACGGCAGGGGGCTCAGGCGTGTTGGACTTGGGAGCCGGAACGGTTGTTGCCCCGGCGCCGTCTCGTCCTTCTCCGTGCGGGATCGGCCCTCTCCCGATCCCGCTCTGCGGTCTCCTTCTGGAGCATGACGCTCTCGCAGAATGAGACCACTGCACTCCAATTTTCATGCTCTGCCAACATAGCCGACAACTACTGCCGGTAGAGAGAGATCTTGCCCGATCCGATCGACCAGGATCCGCCGCTCGACCGCCCACGTAGGGCACTCCTCGAGCGTGTGCTGTGCGGTATCTTGCCCATAACAATTGTATTGCTACCCAGGACTAGACCTGCGTCACCTTGAGATATTAGTTAGGTGAATAATCCATCGCTATATTCATAGTTCTCCCCTATTTCAATGGCCCAGCTATATTTCCGTGGGCTAGCCCTTTTTTTTGAACCATTCCATTTTTTCTTTGAGCTTAGTAAAAGGTGACTTAGATTAACTTTGCGTCATCATCACCATTTTAGCCGCCAGAGATTTTTATAACGACCAGTTACATGCCACTCACATTCAACGTATTGCAGCGACCTTCGCGTATCGTAGATATAAGTTTAGTCGGCTCTAGTGTGATCATACGAGGACCTGGAGCCCACCTTAGGTGCTAAAGATGACTGCCCCAGTGGTTTTAGCCGGTAGGAGTCCGGCATGCCCTTTCATCCTTCCCCGGGGCGGAGGAAGTTCATGAAGAATTTCCACTGGGCCCAATAAACAAAAAAGGTATAAGTTTTGTTTCATTGTGTCATCGTATCAACCCATAGAGTTCCTTGTGGTTGTATTAAGAGGATGGGCAGCAGTATCCTTCCGCGTGCTAATAACAACATAATGCGGTCGCCAAACCGCCTGCCAAGCGTGGTGATTTTGCCAATATATATATAACCCTATAACCGGCTCATGTTCAGTATTGAACTTTTCAGGGCTAACGTGTGTATCAACCCGTATATGTATATACTACACCGCTGCACTAAGGTGTGCAGATAAACCGCTATACAGACTGATATTTATTTATTATTTGGATCTCCAACAGAGGATACACAATCACAAACTATTTAAGTAACGCAGAGAACAGCAACAAGTTTGCTCTTCCGATTACAGAAGACCACACATTCACATTCACAAACAGGTTGTCCAGTAAATAGCACGACATACTGCAGGGGGTGAGAGCTTGGGTCAATACCTAACAAAAAAACACAATATATGTTCAGCAAAATCTTACGGATTTACAGTAGTACAAAGTTAAGCGATAAGAAAATGTACTGTGAAAATTTAAATAAAAATTGTATTTCTTGAAAACATTTAGTTTTTAATAGAATAAAGACTTATCAACGAGTAAAGTAACTATTCACAAATAATTTGAGGTAAAAAAAAAACTAGAAAAGGAATTTTTCATTACGAGATGCTTAAAAATCTGTGTCAAGGTAGAGATTTTGCGATATTTCGGAAAATTTTGTACTACTGTAAATCCGTAAGATTTTGCTGAACATATATTGTGTTTTTTTAGAGCTTGGGTCAATACCTACCAGTACCCTGGAGTATGTCGTGCTATTTACTGGACACCCTGTATAATCTAGGTAAAAATTAAGTTAGATGAAGACAAAGTACATTCGTGACATTAAAATAAGCAATAGATTGGTTATAAGCAAGGATAAATAACAATTAATAGGATATTTTTAGGATAAACCTTAAGTTAACGAATGATGATAAAAAATAAATTAAAATAATCATAATAATATCACCTATTTAACAATATGAGTTTGAGCTCTTTTTTAAATGTTGTAATTTTAAGATTCTGGAGGGAATAATGCCATAATCATGCTTGTCAAATGAGCTGGTGAGCGCCACAGCACCACGATACGACGCCATTCTTGAAACTAGACGGGTTATTGGTTGTAGCGGTATTGTACAAATCCGTACTTACTCACCATTTACTTTAACAATCCTCTTTTCCAAAGTAACTGTTACCAACTGCGCAATCGCGAAGTGAGCTCCAGTTTTTTTGACAACGCACTATACTATACTGTGCAATTTGACCTACCATTATCTTATCGTGATACGGAAATCTTTCGCATTGCGTCAAAGACAAAAATGAGGTTAGATATATAATTATAAACATTTCTTACAATCTGCAAATAAATACGCAGTTTCACGTGGTTCGGTTTATTATTCATCTCTCATCACATCTTGTCATAGCAGCGCACGCTAAGGGAATCTGCATGCTCGTACCGAGCGATCCTGGGATGATGAGCGGTTGCGCCGTGTGCTTATCACAGCGCACAGCGAGGCTCCGAGGGGATCCTTTACAATTCCCCCCTCGAGATGTGCCTGGGGATGCGGCCTTTTTACAGTCGCCTCCCCTTTACAAGACATTTGACTTGACTCATTTAAGACATTTAAAAAAAATGAAAATTTACTAATATTTAATATTATAACATTGATTGACTATTTCTTATTGTTAATATTGTTCTTGTGACATCAAATTATAATATTCTTACAAAACTGTAAATGTGTGAGCATTATGTAGGCATTGATGATATATGTTTAGTACTTAATATTGATTGTGTCTTTTGCCTGGCTGTATTGGTCTGTCATGCTCACTAAAATGTCTTGCTGATGGTGGCGTTGTGTATCGGGCCGTTCGGTTCCCTTCAATATGGTTGAGCTAAGCGATGCTGATGCATGCGTTATGCTCGTGAACGGGTGCCGTCTGTTGGGACTGGTCAGTCATTAACTGCCACGGCAAAAAAATATTGTTATGGTACGTTCCATCTTTAGATATTGACCTACATTTTTCTCGGTATACGTTGTACAATCATTTTTGTATCAATCAGCATTGTAATCTCCATTATTTTAAAAGAGTATCCATGGAGTTTCTTGCCGGCTCTTCTCCATGAGATCGACTATTTGGAACCGTGCAACTTAGATTGCGACTGCAACTTAGACGTTTCATCAGTGCCAATTTTTGGTTCATTTGAAATAAAAACTTTGACTTTGACAAGATGCGTTATCGCTTAGCAGTCATACCCTTTAAGATATGATTAAAAGTGTGGGCGGCTCTAAATGGAGATTTTTCGAGTTCCTGGAGCCCGCCTTCGATGCCGGCTACTCCAGTGGTTTTAGACGGTAGAAATCCGCCAAGGCCCTTCGGCCTTCCACGGGACGGAGGATGTACATGACGTATTTCGGCTGGGTTAGGTAAAAATAGGACTTCATTGCTTTTGACTAAGAGTTTGAATTCTTGGTTACCGTTTGAGCAATTTTCTTTTCACTCTGAGGAGTAATATTTTGTAAGGGTAACATTCGTAGCTGTTTCGTCTACAAGTTCTTCGATGAAACATCGTTCAGGTCGTCGTTGAACTCCTGGGGCTTAAGTGCCATACGGTCAGTACATACGGAAGAATACCGGGCTTTCTGTCCCTCGTGTACAGTGTCGGCCGCAGCTCATCCCGAGGGGTGGCATCCTTCTCGATACTCGACCCCGAAATACTACTTAATTTATTCTGAAAAGCATACTGAAGTATTAATATTGCGGACTGCCATCAAATGTCTTCTGTTTCATCATTTCGGCCGAATGAAGTCCACTGCTGGACACAGGCCTCCCCCAAAGATCACCACAACCACCGATATGGATGTGTTGTGGGCTCATTGGGGGGTTTTGCCATAATCGCCACGCTTGGCATGCGGGTTGGCGATCGCAGTTGAGTTGTTAATGTACTCGAAGGACGCTGCTGCCCATCCTCCGGCTTCTTCTGTTTGATGATGATGAATAATAGTTTTAATGTAACCATAATTAGTAATACATTTCATTATGCATATCTCGTATGTAAGATCAGTCTGTATGGTTCCTGGCAAAGAATAGACCGGGTGATTCCACCCATGGGTGTCGTAAAAGGCGTCTAAGGGTATCAGGGGATATCAAGAAGATGGGCAGCATTTTCCCGTATGCAGTGGACGTTTCCGGGTTGATGTATGATAACAATAAAATATAAAAATACATTTGAGACCCTCAGAACAAACCCTTTCATTTCATGTATTACACGGTACACAAAACTTTATTCTTTAATTTTCTATATCGCCCTCCAAAAGTGACCCCATATTCAAAATTAATTAATTTACGTTCGTTTATGTTTTCCGTGTGGTGTCCGGATTAAGAATATTGCACCACTCCATCTCCTCCCGTGGATGTCGTAAAAGACGACTAAGGGAATCTAAACCAGAGGGATGGGCAGCAGCGTCCCTTCTGTGAAACGGTAGCCATACTGCGCTCACCAACCCGCCTGCCAAGCGTGGTGAGTACTGGCAAATACCCCCCAAAATGATGACACAGTTGTGAAAATCTATGGGAGAGGCCTTTGTTCAGCAGTGGACGTATAAATGGTCGATATGAAGTACGCAGAATTCCATATGTGTACCAAATTTCAACTTAATCGGTCCAGTAGATTCGGAGCAAATTGGCTGTGACAGACGGATAGACAGACAGACAACCGGGTGATCCTATAAGGGTTCCTTCGGACGTTCGGAACTCTAAAAAACATATATATCTTAAACATATCTTTTTATTTACCTACTTAACTAAGCGAAATTTCTACATTTATTAGAAAAAAAAATGTGCCTTATAGAAGGCGCCATTGTCCTTATTCAATACGTTTAGTAAGCGGGTTGATGACCACGGAGTCAGCCCCTCGGGCCGGTGACGCTGCTGTACGTTCATTTGCTCTAATCTTACCAATCACCTGATATAACCACTTACTGAACTGTTACGACATCCTTGGGAAAAGATGTATTTTATTAACATCCTTGACTTTAATGCGTAATAAAAATACACCAAATACATTCGACCCTAACATCCAGGGCATTCGCATTGTTATGTTGTGTAGTTTTTGATTTGTTTGTAAACAAATTCTGACAATTCAATCGCACGAAGAATCGAATGAATTATAAAGGACTTCTTTAGTTTTTTTTTTTATAGGATAGCAGGATACAGTACTGTATGTTTTCTTAAGACTTATGTAGTATTTTGCATTACATTTTTTTATACAACACGATGGCGAGACGAGCAATTCTTTCACCTGGTGGTAAGTGTCATGCCTGCCCATAACAATTGTAATGCTACCTAGAACTAGTACTGCGCTTGTCATCTCGAGATATTAGTTATTTAGTCTCTTATACCTAGTAGATAATTTCAGTAGCTACAGTGCCCTTCAAACTGGAGCACAATAATGTCTAAAGTTTAAATTTACACTACTGCGTGGCGGCAGAATATCTGGCACTGCGGCGGTACCTACCTCGCTGCAAAAAGGGACTTACCATTAGTAAAATTTCCGGATTTAGAATATAACACTACTCCATCTGCTCCCGTGGATGTCGTAAAATGCGACTAAGGGATTTTAAAGCCGAGGGGTGGGTAGCTGCGCCCCTTCTGTGCAACAGTATCCATACTATTCTTACCAACCCGCATGACAATGTCGAATCTAATTTATAAATAAGAATTTAAACTAAACGCTATTCCTCGTTTTGTTAGCGGTGTTTGTGGAAATGTTTGGGGGATGCCTTTGTTAAGCATTGGGCGGTCTGTGGCTGATATTCTAATGATGATGATGACGGGATGCATAATATTTTAACTCCTATCAGCCCTTCAAACTCAGGATGGACATTCGTGTACAGTAAATTTTCGATCACGATTTATCATCTGTCCAAACTTTGCAGTTGACAAACTATAACGACGCAAAGAAAAATATCTAAGTACCAATTAAGTAATAATGATGGCTACGTAATAAAAAAACATCATTCAGTTTGACCTCCATGACCTTATTTTGACTAATCAATCATTAAAACCAGACCTTGGCCCCACCAATCGATCCCAATTCGCGATCGATACCTATAGAAACAGAAAAAAAACGGCGTACTGCGGGCTGGCACCCGCTCGCCGAAGCAGCTACATTAAACAATTACGGTCAATATTGCGGACCTCACATACACACCGCAGACCACACATCTGATACGTACACAAGCATAATGTCCACGCAACTTTGGACTTAAGGACCAAAGTAATAAGAGTACTGGACGAGATTTTGCAGTTTTTCAGTGGCAAGTCATCGTGTTTTGGGCGGTTAGAAGCGTACGTACAGAAGTTCAAAGTCACCGCTACAAGATAACGTGGTGTTGAATGATTCTGTGTGAGGAACGTCAGCGGTCCATTTGTGGACGGTTTCGTACAAAGGCCTAGTTAAAGAAATACATTTGCACAGTGGTCCTTAGTTCCGGAGTCAGAATTTATGTGTGAAATGATGATAGACTAGTTTTTTGGTGGTTTGACCTTTCGGTACGAGCTATCAGGAAGAGTGAAGCGATACAAGGACGTTTGTATTTTTTTATGAATGGGACTATGTTCAATTGGGCATTTTGTAAGCTAAGATTATGCTTTATTATGTATGTTTTCTGTGTGGTGCCCGCTACGAATATGCTGCGTAGTGCCGGCTACGAATAGCACCAAGCCATCTCATCCCGTCATCATTATCATTTCGGCCGTATGTAGTCCACTGCTGGACACAGGCCTCCCCCAAAGATCACCACAACGACCGATATGGGTGTGTTGTGGGTTCATTGGGGGGACTTACCATAGTCGCCACGCTTGGCAGACAGTTGAGTCATCGTCACGGCATCATCCCGGGGGTGTCGTAAAAGGCGACTGTAGAATTAACTGGAGGATGGGCAGCAGCGTCAGTCGAGTACATTTACAACTTAACTGCTATCGATAACCCGCCTGCCAAACGTAGCAATTTTGGCAAAACCCCCAATGAGCCCGTCGCTGTGCCGATCTTTGGGGGAGGCTTGTGTCCAGCAGTGGACTTTATTCGGCTGAAACGAAGATGATGATGTATAACTACTATAACTACCATGAGTGGTGTTCGACTGTTCGACAGGCTGCGTTAAGATAACTAGGAAAGGATTTTGGTGAGCAATTAAATGTATGCATGCTGTGTTCGCACTGAGAAGATGGGTGAACAATCAATTCTTTTCTTGTTAGTTGTTATTATTGAATGTTAGTTGCAACTTTCAGTTTGCGAGCCATTACAAATAATAACAAGAGTATAGAATCAACCTGTATCTGTCCCACTGCAGAGCAAAGGCCTCTTCTAATACAGAGACTAAACAAGTAGTGACAACCACGATAGCTTACTGTTTTGGAGATTTCGACCATTACAGATCCAGGTTTCCTCACCATGTTTTCCTTCAACGTTAGTCAGTATAGTCTACAAGTACATATGACACTGAAATTGTGACGGAAATGGCTACCTCTAACAACATTATCTATGCGCTTGTTTATGTGACCACGAAAGTATGCATGAGCTGTTTACGTACACATACATAGTGTATAGGTTACGCCAAAGATTATTCTTTTTGGTGTTATTATTCTAAGGTGGATTTGACTCTCATCGCCTGTTGTACTCATAATCATCATTATATCAGCTGAAGGCCGTCCACTGCTGAACAAAGGTCTCCCCCATAGACTTCTACAATGACCGGTTACATGCAACCCGCATTCAACAACTCCCAGCGACCTTCACCAGGCCGTCTGTCCATCTCGTTGGGGATCGTCTTTCGCTGCATCCGTATGGTATGCGTAACATTTTGCCCCATCGGCCATCGGTTCTACAAGCAATGTGCCCCGCCACTTGCCACTTCTGTTTTCTAATCCTTTCAGATATATCGGCAACTTTAGTTCCTCTACGGATCTCCTCATTTTTACTTCGATGTCGTAGAGAAATACCAAGCATAGCTCTCTCCAAGGCTCGCTGCGAGACCTTAGCTTTCTTAGGAGGCCCATAGTGCTCTAGTGTGATCATACGAGGACCTGGAGCCCCCCCCTTCGTAGCTGAGGGTGACCGCTCCAGTGGGTTTAGCCGGTAGGAGTTCGGCATACCCTTTCGCCCTTCCCCGGGGTGAAGGAAGTTCCATGTAGAATTTCCACTGGACACCAATAAAAAAAAGGGTACGAGGGACGGCTGATTCGGCGTGAGATGTAAATCATGAGTCTACGGCAACCAGCTTATATTTCCTGCTGCGCCTATAATTGTTGTGCACAAATAGACTGGTAAGCTTTTCATGCAGCTGAGGAGCATCTATTAGACCGTGAAGAATCTTGCACATCGTTCTCATCTGATCGAGTATACTCCTGACCTCTAAAGAATTATACCTTAAGCAGCCCAAGATGTCTGTGGTTGGATACATGTGGGGATAGTATCTGTAACTACGCTTATAGAGGGTGTCTAGTAAATAGCACGACATACTGCAGGGGGTAAATCCGTAAGATTTTGCTGAACATATATTGTGTTTTTTGGTAGGTATTGACCCAAGCTCTCACCCCCCTGCAGTATGTCGTGCTATTTACTGGACAACCTGTATAGGTGCTTTAGGAAGGCTTTCTGTACTTTCTCTAATCAGTACATATGTGGTTTTGTGGAGATTTCAGACGTACGCACAGGACTCAAGTTTGCAGCGAACAAGTGAATTATATCGTACTCTAATAAACTTCAACTTTGTGGAAATCCTTGGCGTTCCTGAGATCATTCCTGAGTACAAAACGTAGTCAGCAATACTCGTAGGAGTCCTTTGCGACTGTAGACATGTGACTGTAGATATGATCTACAGATAATTATTTAGAGACTACGTATTTTTGCATGTGAGATTTGTGTCTGTTAACTGTACCCACAATACAAGAGAAAGGAGACAGGGGATAGCATAGCGTGCGCCATCATTTCAAATAACTAGCTAATTAATAACAAGCGTTAACGGTAAAAACAACGACTTGTGCGTCTATTTGTTTCAATGAATAAGCGCAGTCTTATTATCGTAGCGTGGTCTTTTTAGCCATTTACCTGATCCAAAATTGGATCGTTTAGGACTACACCTACAACCTGCCTCACTTTCCCAACCCTTGCAATACCCGTAAGCCAGGATCTACGATAGCGATTACAGGAATAAACACCGCCCAAATGGCGTGGGTGTGTCCCAGGGAAATGAATAACTGTATTGGAATCCGCAACTAAATTATTTAGAGAAGAAAAGGAGGACAAGGAATGAAGATACGATACACTTCCCGCACCAAAAAATCGATGGTTTTCTAAACGCTAAACTGCCTTTAAAGTTACCAAAGTAACAAAATGCTTTTTTAGCATGTCATACAACCATGGAATTTGTGTGTCCTCCCCCATAAATTGCCACAACGAGCGGTCACATCACCCTTCAGCCAACGGCTCCCAGGGACCTTCACCAGGTCATCTGTCAATCTCGTTGGAGGTTATCCCACGCTGCGTATTTCGGTGCGCGGTCTCCATTTGAGAACCTTTTTACCCCAGCGGCCATCAGTTCTACGAGCAATGTGCCCTGCCCATTGCCACTTAAGATTACTGATCCTTTCAGCTATGTCGGCAACTTTAGTTCTTCTACGGATCTCCTTATCAAGCATCATGCCTGCTCATAATAAAATAATTGTAATGCTACCCAGGACTAGTCCTACGTGGCACCACACTGCGCTCCTCACCTCGAGACATTCAGTTATTTAGTCTCTGATGCCCAGTTATTTAGTCTCTGATGCCCAGTGATTTCAGTAGCTATGTACATTGCACTTCGGACCGGAGCACAGTAATGCCTAAAGTTTAAACACTACTGGCGAATATCTGGCACTTGGGTGGTACCTTTTTTTATTGTTCCCACTAGAGCCGCCCCATGATACCACGCCTTTTGGCACCTCTCCGAGGGGGTGACTGTAAGGCGTTCACCCTCTCTAACATAAGGGAGGTGACTGTAAAAAGGTTGCCCCCCAGCATTTCTAGGGGAGAATGCCTGGCCGTCCACTTGCAATAGTGTGTCCAAGTATGCAGTATCTAAAAGTATCAAGAAAGTTGGTCCTAAAGTATTCTTCGAGAAGAGACCTTAAAAAAATCAGAAGTCCAACAAATCAATCTTACTCCATGAAGTGGTTCATGTCCTTTTGCTTATTTCGTATAGTTACCTTGTTGCAAAGGTCTTTAATCCTTAAGATGTGGATGTCCAGTTCAGAGAGGCCACGACGTGTCGGGGGAAGCGGCTTCATTCCCACGGCCGTGCCGGATGCTGCGGTCACTACCAGCTACATCGCAGAATTTAAGGGACGTTATCGATATATCGATAAAATGAACATACAGATACAGAACACTTTCACACTCACTCACTTTCACTTTAGATTCACATACAAAATTCTATTTGATTCTTTTGTTTTTTGTATAAATTAGTCATGACTGTTCATGACCTCACTTATACCTACTTATAATTTTGTTCTTATCTTTTCATTTGGTTCTCAGCAGGGTATCAATCAGTATCAGTCTCTTTCTAATGGTGTCGTTATGTCAAGAAGGTGATCAGGATCCTCCTGCGTTGATAAAGGAATATGATCCAGAAACTTCGTCAGTAATCCAATCACTCATCCAATAAGAACGCTTTAACATAGCCGATCGATGATAGTAGCTGTCTATAAGATTTTTCTAACAAGAACATCAAAGACACGTTGATGTAGCAGATTATTCCAAAATTATGTCCATCTACATAATTACAGTGCAACAGTGCATGTTATAATTGAAAAGAAGTCTACGGCTGAACTTAGAACTCCTATATACCGTAGATTTAGAAGTAATTTAAAATGAGACTACTCGATCCATTTTAATTTCTATTGTAATCAAACAATTAACTAAAATTACCAAACATTAGGGCTAAACCGCAAAAAAATTGTGATAACCTACTCAGTTCCCAAAAATCTTGTGGGCTATACTGAAACAAGCAATTGATTCAATTAAAATTAGGCATAGTACAACGACAGGATATCAATAGACTCGAAATCACGTTTTACTGATCTTGCATGCTGATAAAATTAACACTGAGTTATCAGTGGTCTTTGTATTTCCTCCCTTTCTATCTCACTAAGCGTTTAGTGTGGGAATGAGATAAACGGTGTGATGATGTCATCTGCTATACCGTACTGTCGCCAACATGTCTGGTAAATTTGTGTGTCTACAGCTATACTGTAAATTAGCGGGTTAGAGTTGTATTTGTTGGATACTTTAGAAATAGTTTTGAATTTATTGTAATATTTTGAGCTGAAAATGATTTTTAAT
Organism: Diloba caeruleocephala; assembly: GCA_947459985.1. NCBI lineage: Eukaryota > Metazoa > Arthropoda > Insecta > Lepidoptera > Noctuidae > Diloba > Diloba caeruleocephala. Next base: position 10,313,796 of record OX381629.1, read on the forward strand.
TTGATTTAGGTTAGTATTTTAAAAGAAATCTAAGATCTCCGTAGACTTCATTTTATTCTCCATTTCATGCCATATACACTAATAAGAATAAAACTAATTTAATCATGATCCTGTGGTGGCGTAATGTATGTCGTAATATAGTAATAGATAACTATAATATAGCATTAAATTATGATACACAAAATATTTACAATAGTTTTAATACTGAGCTATCATATTATACCATTATCTTACTCTATATCTCGAACACATTTCTATTAACAAGACGTGTGATCGTAAGTTCACCATTACGAACTTACACGTGTCAAATTTGACGTCGTCTGATCTCAACTTTCGTTGACGGAATTAAAAAATAATCGCAATTTACCGAGTGAGGTTTCGATTTATCTCTATTTGTATTTCTTAAGCTCTGTTTACTTCTGACTTCTTATTATAAACATGTAGATGGTCAATCGGCACATTTATAGAATAATATGCTCATCATCTTAATCATTTTGGTATTATTCGACTATTTTTATCTTCTCTAGCTTGGTCTTCTGAATCCTTGGTGATGAAAGTTACATAATTAGTGTTAATTTTGGTCCTTTGAGCCTTGCAGACACATTTATTGCAATATTACTGAGAGTTGAATGTACACATTATAATCGCGAGTGCGTCAATCATTCAGACACTTTACATGTAGTTCTTAACGGAAGAAAGAAAATCAGTTTGTTCATTACCGATTAATAACATAGTGGTTACCTTTTAAACGTCGACTTATAAGAAGAGATCTGTTATATATTCGCCCAACCTTCACCGCCTGTTATTATTTTTGCTGAACTTTCGTTTGAAACACGTATCGATAGAATAACTCCCAACACTATCAAGAAATAGGGTCATTCGCCCTCTCACAACAAATCATTTTTAATTATGTGTATACTTCAATCTTTCCATTACGGGTCCAACGATGCATATGGCCCTCACTAACGGTCTTTGACCTTGTTTTTTTCGCGAGTCGTATTACGAGGGACTTAAAAAATGGGTCAAGACGATTTCGGCGACTACGCTCGAATTTGGGTCGAAACGAATTGATTGATTTATTGATAGCGGCCAAGATTTCAGTTGATATATTCAAGGACTTGGAGATTTGATGTTTCCTCTTTTTGCAGACAATTGCGTGGACAGTTGAGGTCGAAGTCGTTTGTTGTAATGGTTCCTTTTATTTAATATTTGTCGTTATTATGACTGGTGCTTATTTTTTTCAGTATCAAATAGTGTAATTTAATAAAACTCACATATTAAAAAATTCCTTTACGTACTTCGAAATGGTTTAGGTATCATAATATAAATAATTCTCATATACGCATCTATATACAACAGTGAAATAAGCAAAACCGTTAACGATTAAGAAGGGTGGCAACAAATTGAATAATCTGTTAGCCCTCATGATAAAATATTAAGTCTAATGTAATGGCGCTCATAAATATCAATTGTAGATAGTAAAACAAACGTCGGCCACATGCCAGCCCTGATTGATGGCTCGTCGCGATAAAACGGAGCCAAGGCTAGTGAAGGACAATGTTCCCGTCCGGGTGCTGCGCGGACGCAGGGGGAATAGGCTCTGCAGTTGATTTTATTTAAAAGAAATTCGATTCCATTTGGTATAAGGGGTAAACGGATGTATAGTAGCATCCTCCTGGGTCATAAGGATATATCACCGTGTGGTTACGAATGGCACTAACCTATCTCATCCCGTGGGTATCGTAAAAGGCGACTATAGGATTAGCCGGAGGATGGGATAAGTTTTTGTTTTGTTAACTTAACAAGGGTAACTACATTTTTCGTGAAAAGGTTATCTAAGCTTGTTCAGCTGCATATTCTTGCATATCTATACAAAGTTTCAGAGGTCTGTCTATCTACTTGTACTAACATCACGCAAAACCAAAACTAGTTAACGGATATAGTGGTAAGAGATTAGTATACTCGCTGCTCCACCTCATCGTATGCGGAACAATGCCCTCCCCCATAAATGACCTTTTCTTTTTTATTGGTGCCCAGTGGAAATTCATCATGAACTTCCTTCGCCCCGGGGAAGGACGAAGGGGTATGCCGGACTCCTACCGGCTAAAACCACTGGAGCGGTCATCTTCGGCACCTAAGGGAGGCTCCAGGTCCTCGTATGATCACACTAGAGCCACCCACTGGTGCCACGCCTATTGGCACATCTCGGAGAGGGTGACTGTAAAGCGGTCACCCCCCAGGGGGATTGTAAAGGATCCCCCAAAGCGTCCCACGGCAGCGCGTGACCACATGCGTGCTACCGTCTTCTCTTGGGTCGCTTGGTGTGGGCACGCAGATTCCCCAATCTACGCACCCGCGAACCCAGAGGTCCCCCACCTTATAGCAACGGTAGGGGTTTTCAGGCGTTTCGGAATAAGGCGCCAGGGCGGTTGTTACCCCGGCGCCGTCTCCTTCTTCTTCGAGCGGAATCGGCCCTCTCCCGATCCCGCTCTGCGGTCTCCTTCTGGAGCATGACGCTCTCACAGAAGGAGACCACTGCATTCCAGTTTTCGTGCTCTGCTAACATAGCCGACACTACTGCTGGCAGAAAGAGATCTTGCCCGATCCGATCGACCAGGATCCGCCGCTCGGCGGCCCACGCAGGGCACGCCTCGAGCGTGTGCTGTGCGGTGTCCTGGTCGCTATCACAATGTGTGTATATGTGTGGCATTGTGCCGTGGCCTCGCGTCCTATCCTGTGCAGGTACGCACCGAAACAACCATGCCCGGTGAGCACCCGCGTCAGGCGATAGGTGACGCGCTCGCTCCTTCTGAGCCAGGCTTCGAAGAGCGGTAAGACGGCCTCGACGACGCGCTCCGCGCAAATTGCATCCGCAGGCGGTGACGCCACTTTACAAGTGCGCGTCGCCGAGCCAGCCGCCTCAGCCTGTCCAACGCCCCTGGAGGCGCGTTTTCGCCGCTCTGGCGGAGGGAGCGTGTCTGATCGTAGACCCACGCATCCATCTCCGCCAGGATGTCAAAAGGCGGAAAACACGCCAGGAGGGTTGCCGCCTCGTAGGAGACTGTTCGATAACCTCGTGCGATCCGAATAGCCACTCTGCGCTGCAGACCGTGAATTTTGGTTCTGCAGCGCTGGGCGCCTGATAGTCGAGCTGACCATACAGGCGCCCCGTATAGGACCACGGACCCCCCTATAAATGACCTACCGTGTGCCGTAATTTTGGAGGCAATTTGCCATAAATACTCGGCGGACAGGTTGGTGAGCACGCCTGTCTGGAGGCTTCTTTTGGCTTCGCCAGAAAATGACCAGTTAAGCAACCACATTTCCCAGAAATGTATCCGAGAAGCCCAAATAAAAAAAATAAAAAAATAAAAAGTTGGTGAGCGCAGAGGTGTTGCTTTCACAGAGGGGACGCTGCTGCCCATCCCTTTGGTTTAGACTCCCTTAGTCACCCTTTACGACATTTACGGGAGGAGATGGAGTGGTGCTATATTCTTAATCCAGACACCACACCGCTTCATCTATGTAAAAGTATTAAAATTTCGAAATGTAAATTTATCATCTATATGTCTTCTCCAAGTTTCAAGTTGCATGTTTGACAAATTCAATCAAAATCACTTTGCGAATATACCCATGAAGGAGTCAAAAGAACGACGGAAGGATAACGTTTTACATCTACAATACAAATAAATAAAATTGTAGTGTCTGTTTGTAATGTCAAAATAACAGCTTTATACTAAATGCATGTGAAAGTATATACGGTACATGTAACAAAAACACAGTTTGAAGTTTTTTGTCCGTCTGTTTGTTCGGGATAATCTCCGAAACTGCTGGACCAATTTTGACGGGACTTTCACTGGCAGATAGCCGATGCTATAAAGAATAACTTATAAAAATAAAAAGAATGTAATACAATATACCTACCTATATGCTTAAATAATCAAATGACCGATTTCTTTTAAATTAAACAGCGGGTGAAAACGCGGGACACAGCTAGTTAACATTGACAACAAATCATTTCTTACCCCCACCAAGCCCGAAGTCAAGCCACCCATATCGCTAGGGTCCTTTATGGGATCCTTAGTACTCCTATTGTTTGACAGCGGAACCCGATTGACGATGCGGGCGACCCCACATGCGCATCCTCCTATAGTAATTCTAATGGATTTTGATTTAGAGCGATAGCTAATGAAAAATAGATAAGGGCTCTATAAATAGGAAAGGTCCTTTCTGTATTCTATTTTGGTCTTTCAAGTCCGTAAATGGCAAAATGACTTCTAAAAAGACCAGTTCCAAAAATCATCATCATTAAGGCAGCCAACAGTATGTCCTCTGATGAACAAAGGCTTTATGGGATCCTTAGTACTCCACTCCGGACCGGTTACATTTTTTTTTATTTTTTTTTTTGGTTCACAAATTGGGTGTGACAGGAAAAACAAGCAAAGAGTAATAAATACCAAGAAAATACGTAGCGGTGTCCACCCTGCGACAGTGAACACATACATGCCATCTGTAGTCATTTTGTGGGGATTTGGGGGACGCTGCTGCTCATCCCTCTGGTTTAAAGTCCCTTAGTCTCCTTTTACGACCTCCAGACCTCCACGGCAGGCGAATGGAGTGGTGCTATATCCTTAATCCGGACACCACACGGAATACGTACGAAATATATGTGGAGAAGGAAATGCCACAATCGCTTGGCAATTGTATTATTGATTGCAGTGTAGTCGAAGAAATGAGACCGTTTTGATATGGATAATAAAAAAATGTATCACTTTAAACAAGCCAGGCTTAATTTAGCAAAATAAGCTTTTTGCTATGAAGATGTAGATCTGATTTTTATTAGATATATAAAAGCTTATTTATTGACGATTTTTGACATGAATTTATTCACTCAATAGATTTTTAGTCCGTGTGGTGTCCGGATTGAGAATATAGCACCACTCCATCTCCTCCCGTGGATGTCGTAAAAGGCGACTAAGGGAATCTAAACCAGAGGGATGGGCAGCAGCGTCCTTTCTGTGAAGCGGTAGCCATACTGCGCTCACCAACCCACCTGCCAAGCGTGGTGAGTATTGGCAAATACCCCCCAAAATGATAACGCAGTTGTGGAATCTGCGGGTGAGGCCTTTTTTCAGCAGTGGACGTATAAATGGACGATATGATGATGATGAGATTTTTATAATGATAAACTATTATATTTTACTTTTCTTTCACATTGTCTCTTGGACATTGGTTTTTAACATTACCACTTAGACATTAAATTTATTCAATTAAATTAAGCAATCAGTTTATGCAACGATGTAATTTTATTATTATTTTAATTCAAAGAAACAATTTTATGCATGATTGTAAAATATTTAATATGAACACTTATTTAAACTTTACCAACTTTGTAAACCTGTGTTAAGCAAATTAATAAATTTGAAGTGAATACTTCTTGTAATTCATCATAGCAATATCATCAAATCTTCTTACACTCAGTTTTAAAGTTGATTCATATCATATCATCATATCGGCCATTTATACGTCCACTGCTGAACTAAGGCCTCCCCCATAGATTTCCACAACTGTGTCATCATTTTGGGGGGTATTTGCCAATACTCACCACGCTTGGCAGGCGGGTTGGTGAACGCAGTATGGCTACCGTTTCACAGAAGGGACGCTGCTGCCCATCCCTCTGGTTTAGATTCCCTTAGTCGCCTTTTACGACCTCCACGGGAGGATATGGACTGGTGCTATATTCTTAATCCGGACACCACACGGACAACCAGTCCATGCAACGATGTAATTTTATTATTATTTTAATTCAAAAAATAATTTTATTCATGATTGTAAAATATTAAATTTGCACACATATTTAACCTTGACCAACTTTTTAAACCTGTGTAAGCAAATTAATGAATTTGAATTGTATACTTCTTGTAATCCATCACAGCAATATCATCAAATCTTCTTACACTCAATTTTAAAGTTGAATACTTAATTTATAACTAAACATTCCTATCAGTTGATACAAACACAGAAATACAGAAATAGATATTGGACGGCGCGGTTGGTGCAGTGGCTGATACAGTCGGCTGCTGCGCCCCGGGTCGTAGGTTCGATTCCCGCACGGAACTAATATTTGTATGATCTGCAGGTAGTTGTTCCGGGTCTGGGTGTATTGTGTGTGGAATTTGTGTCTGTAAACGCACCCACGACACAGGAGAAATACTAGAGTGGGGCAACGTTATTTAAAAAAAACAAAAAGACTAATCGATTAGCCAGCAGAGTCCTTGTATTATCTCACTAATCCATAATATACATTTGCAGAGGGACACACATTCCCGTGTACCAATAATAACATCATCAATCCGTTTGCCAAATTTGATTTATTTATTTATTTATTGAATGACAACTTTCCAAACATATTTTAGCACACAAAAGGTAGATACATCGAAGGTATGTGAATTATCTAGAAGGTAATAACTCTTTTTTTTTTTTTGTGCAATGAAGTGACCCTAGACCCCGCACTAGGATGCCCTGTGTCGCGGGATCTAGTTTCCTCGTGGTTGGTGATACATTGCTTAGTAGGTACAATTAGGAGGTTACCACAAGATTCTAATAATTATACAAACAATAATCATTCGACGCCTAATAAATAATAATATAAACTTCATGTCTCGTACATATAACAGGAATTGGCTGTGTATTTGAGGGTGATGAGTGAGTTAAAGAGTGTAAATGATGATGTTGATTATGGCAACATTCCCACTTTTAATCGTAGCGGTCTCTAAGGAAGACCATGTTCGGCCGATGTCAACAGGCTGATGACGAATCATATGTTTAGGCTACTTTCCCATTTGCATAATTCGATGACATCACAGTGCTTGTCAGTGACACGTTATCTGCGATCTAATGCCGTACTTGGTGATCACGATTTGTTTCCCCGGTTCAATACCTATTTGGTGGTGGTTAGCGATGGGCGATTGTAAGCGTAAAGTTGCCACTTTGGCCACCTAATTTATAACAGGTAGATGTAAAATCTAAAGTATTAAATGTAATATACCGGCTAAGCCGTGTGGTGCCGGCTCAGAATACCACCACCCCATTTCCTCCCGTGGGTGTCGTAAAAGTCAGCTAAGGGATTAGCCGGATGGGCGGCAGCGTCCGTCGAGTACATTAACAACTGAACTGCGATCGCCAACCCGTCTGCCCAGCGTGGCGATTATGGCAAAACCCCCCAATCAGCCCACAACACACCCATATCGATCGTTGTGGCGATCTTTGGGGGAGGCCTGTGTCCAGCAGTGGACTTGTTCGGCCGAAATGGTGAACTAATTAAAATGTATTATTACGCTCATCACTGACTCACTGATTCACTGACAGACTCTGTCACGCTGCAAGATGATTCATTCTTTTACTTTTTCAACTGGTACCTTAGGCGCTTTACACCAACTAGATCTAAAATGTTTTTTTAATGTTTGTTAATGTTGTTTTTTTACGAATGAATGATGGTACTGTTTGAATATATCTGGAGCACTGTGAGATGAGTGTATGAATGTTACATCTTTTGAATTCTTAGATTACTGAGCAACGACCGTTTTAATTAAAGTAAGTACAATAAATTCGATTCCCGCACGGAACAAATATTTGTATGATATGCAGGTAGTTGTTCCGGGTCTGGGTGTATTGTGTGTGGAATTTGTGTCTGTAAACGCACCCACGACACAGGAGAAACTCTAGGGGCAACGTTATTAAAAAGAAAAAAAAAGAAACGGATCTCAAAATAACATTTTATAATCTCGTCGTTCCGATCAAGTTGCATTGACCGTGGTCACGACTAGAGGTTAGGTTAGTCAAATATTATTTTGATATTAATTATGTGCGCGAAGACCCGACATTGTCTTAAAATAATGTAGCGTAACTACTTCAAAACACTGTCATATCTTTAATACTAATCTTTGCGTATGCATAAACTTAGTTGCTATGCCATTCTCGTGACAGATGCAAATTCGTGTCTCAAGGTCTTACTTTTTGTGTGTATTCCTGTCCAGACGGCCGGCAGACGGTGATCGTATTTAAAAAGAAAACTAAGTTTTATGCCGATGTGATAAAGTTTTAGATATGTACTCATTGTTTATAGGTCTTTAAGATTCGATTCAGCTTATAATGCATATGTGTTTTTTTTTCTATGAGAAGTTAATTTATTTTTTGTTTGGTGGTGCCAGTATTTTTGTGTGTAGTTATTTAATACTAGCGATTGGCTGCGACTTTGTTCGCGTGGCATATCTATCTAATAACATAAGTTCGTTCAATTACGTGATTGATCGCCTTTCCCATTGATTCTGACAAAATCTAAATTTTAGAGTTTCAATTACTTTTTTGTTAAGAAACCATTGCAAAGTTTTGGTGGATTTAAATTACGAAGCAGAATAACGAACCTCCATCATTCAGATATATTTTGTGAGAGGGATGACCGGGAGAAGCGACAATGTAAAAAAATTCCACTGGATAATGAACTTGCTTTATCTTCATAATATGTTGAATTACTAGGAATCGTTTTGTTGATGCGACTATTAAGAAAGTAAAACATAAATCTCATATTACGGTAAATCATCTTTAGAGATTATGGATATCCTCATGAATGTCTATAAAAGTTTCAGTGACCTCACCATCCTGACAAAAAGTAGCCAGAATTTAAATTAATCTCTAAATATTTTCCCTCCCCAATATCAAGAAGAATTTTACATAACTCCGAATCTCCTGATTCTGCTCTCATATTTTATTTTAAACTAGCTGGGACCCGCGGTTTCACCCGCCGTTTAATTTAAAAGAAATTAGAGTAGTTATAATGTATAAATAATTTAGTGTACCTAAATAGACAGTTGATGTACAGTATATATTGGATTTCTTTTAGCATTCTTTCTTTTTGTCGTGGGGAAATTCGACTCCCACTTGTGTTACAGAGTTCGCTAGGCTGGCCAAACCCACTGGCCTGTCACTTGCCCCGTCTTTGTGTGACCTGGCCAATGTCATTGCGCGTTTTCTCGGAGAGGCGTGTGCAGAGAGGCGACGGCATCCCACGCGCTATCGTTCCATACGCTGATGGACTGAATGACCAGATCTAAGAAGTCACCATCTTCGACCGCCGCGATGAGATATAGTTATACCTGTAACATAGCGTAGCAATTTGCGTGTGGCTTCCGCTGATAAATATTTGCTTCATCCTCTTGTCTTAAAGGCTCTGTTACCTAAAACGTGGGTCGTTGGTGGGGTAGGAGCAGCTTAAGTGAGGTCTGTCGACCTGATAGCTTCGTCACATTGAAAGCGGAAGGAGAAGAATGCGCAACCCCCGTCCCCCTTTCAGTGTTGTCTCTCATACAAGCTCATATTTATACGTGTGTGGAATTTGTGTCTGTAAACGCGCCCACGACACAGGAAAATTCCAAGTGTGGGGCAACGTTTTTCTAAAATAAATAAACAAAATAAATTGAACTGTCAACGCCGCCTTATGCATTGCCTGCAGAGGCCAGGCGGGGGCGGGCGATGTTTGTTTGTTTTGTAGCAATAAGTCTTTTTATGGGAGAGGCCAGATTGAAGCTAGTGCTGTAGACCGACATTAAGTTATTATTAATCACTTTCTGCTCCCCCGTTCTTCTTGCTACGGCTCCTATAGCGGCCTGGCGGCACGGTTGGTGCAGTGGCTGATACAGTCGACTGCTGCGCTCCGGGTCCTGTGCGGGAATCGAACCCACGACCCGGAGCGCAGCAGTCGACTGTATCAGCCACTGCACCAACCGTGCCGCCAGGCCGCTATAGGAGCCGTAGCAAGAAGAACGGGGGAGCAGAATTGTGTGTGGAATTCGTGTTTGTAAACGCAGCACAGAAGAAATCATAGTGTGGGGCAACGTTGTTTAAAAAGAAAAAAAGAAAACATGCCAGCTAAATGGCAGTGGAATAGGTAGGTTGCCACGATGAAACTGAGCGTTTCTTATCAAGGTGATAATCTACAGCAGCCGCGACCACCTGCAAATAATCTCTTACTGCAATTAGAAATTAATTTACCAAGTGAGGAGATTATTATAGCACCAGGGCTATATGATGATGGTGGGTAGGCGTTTATCATTAGATAGTCTGAAAGCACGGCACCGTCTCCATCACATAAAAAAAAAGTTGAATTGCCAACCTGAAATGATCGTTCATCTAGGAAAATATTGGAAGTCACGTTAATCAGTAGCCATATACGAACTACTATGGCTTAATATGACCTAAAACTGGCTACCAACAAGTTATTTATAAGTTACATTGTATTGCTATAGCATTTATCTGAATAACGCGTAAATAAATGTATCTATTATTACTTGATAATAAATCACGTCTTGACAGGCAGATACGCGGGGGAATCAAAGTTCTGACAGACAGAAAGACGAACAGATAACACTAATTAATTGTATATCTGCTTGTATATTCAATTTGCTGTCAGTTTTCTTGATTAGACCAGTTGGAACCACAGTGATTTTGATAACATTCTTGCTTATTGTACTTTAAATTGTTTTGTAATGATAGCTGAGTGGCATAGAGAATTAAGCGTGAAAAGTTAAAGCAATCAGATGAGAGGAAACTAGAAAAATATAGAAAGGCAGTGTAGCTAGTAAAACTACTGGGCATAAGCGACAATTACTTTTAACCGACTTCAAAAAGGATGAGGTTCTCAATTCGACGCGTATTTCTTTTATATATGTACACCGATTACTCCGAGATTTGTAGACCGATATGAGCAATTATTTTTTGGATAGGTGCAGAATGATTTCAAATTGGTCCCATATAAATTTCATTACATTTGATTGATTAGTCTTTTAACCAGCTTCAATAAACAGGTTTAATTGACTGCGCTTATCTAGACGATGTCTTAATAGTTTCGATTCCTTCGAGATTATAGAACCGATTTGAGTCATTCTTACTAAGGCAGACGGTGCTTTCCATTACAAGGCGAATAAGATGTTAGTCTCTCCTACAAATAGATTAGAAAGTATATTTTCATTGTGAAACTAACCTAAACTAAAAGCGATACCGTTGAAACCGTAACTGCGGGTTACGGTTTCAACGGTACGTAGAAAGCCAATCCTAGCTACTGCGCCATCCGTGTCGTTAACGTACTCATACACATCAGCCCATAAACGTCCACGGCTGAACATGCTCACCACAATGAGTGGACATAGGAAATATTGCCATAATCACCACGCTTGGCAGGTGGATTGGTGATCCCAGTGTGTTGTTATTAAGATGCTGCTGCCTCTTGACATCATTGCCTCAGTCGTCTTTTGCGACATCCTTGTGTGGAATCTCTCCCATCTCGTCGGGAATCGGGTCTATTATTTTCCGGGAACCACATCGGTAAAGTATAAGTATAGATTTAATTATATCATAAAGTTTGTTGTCATTACTTTCAGAAACAAGCCCGTCTGTCTGTATGCTCGTTAATCGAAATTATTGACCCAACACTGATTACTTCAATACTTGTAATAATCAACGACATAAAAAACTGCACTGTCTCATTATCTTAAAAATACGAAAATAAATGTGCTTATCGCGCGTTTAAGACTTTCCTGTTTTAGTATACCTAACGATTAAATCTAGGTTCAAGATGCCACGTAGTACTTGTAATCCCGCCAATGGATTGAAAGTCGAGCACAAACATAGTTGCTATTTCACTTAACACGCAACGATGGATTGAAAGACACGCGAAAAAACTACTATTCCACCATAATACATTAGGTGTCAGTATCCGGGGTACAATTAAAATTACACTGTCTCGCAGCCGGCGTATTGAAACACGCGAGAGGTGCAAGGCAGGGCGCGTTAAGAGCGACAGAGCGCGTCAAGCCTCCAAGGCAATGATATATGTATTATACCATAGATATGTTACGTCCATATTAAATGGCGCGCAAAATACAGTCTCGCCTGCATAACCATGTGAGAAATAAGATACTGGACATGTAAGAGTAAAAGAGATTCAGAACCGATTGCGAGGTGCTACAATTGGGGGAGTTTTGATTCTTACTTTTGGCACGCATGAAACATAATCTACTTCTTTTTAATATATAATATCATTGCTCCAAGGGAATTTTTAGCTCGGTCTCAAAATTAAAATAGCATATTTCAAATAAAATAAGAAGTAAGAGTTTCGGCAGCCTTCCCCCCATAGGTCCCCACTATGGCATGGCGCGAGAGACGAAAAGGCTGCCGAAACTCTTACTTCTTATTTTATTTGAAATATGCTATTTTAATTTTAATTTATTATTTCGATAGTTGACTATCTGAAACATAATATAGTCTAACTTATAAACCCAACACAGTGGATGTACTAAAAACATTTGAAACCCTGAAACACTATTTATTCGCGCCGTCGTTAACTCTACAAATAGTACCGCAATAAGTGTTAAGTTGACTTTTACAGGTTTGTTGCCCCTGTGCGTTGTTATGGATAATAAACGTCACACGGCCGGTTTCAGCGAAAACTTGCGCAGGAGTCAATGAGAGAGATTTGGTGCAGGCGATGAACTCGGGCGAGATTGGTAGGATTTTGATAAACGCGACTCAAGTTTCTACTTGAGTTTTGATGCTCGCTCTGTAATACGGGCCTTACGAACCATGCTTAAAATATTCAAGAAACCGGTTTTCGATACAAAATCAGCTCAAATAGTTAAAGCGGGACTTAATGTTAACTGGAGTTTCATTATTTTGCAATTCATAACTAATGTGTCGAGCTGATGAATGCCACGTACCACGCAGTACTAGCCCTTTTTTTATTGATCCGTTGGAAATACATCATGTACTTCCTTCGCCCCGGGAAAGGGCGAAGGGGCATGCCGGACTCATACCGGCTAAAACCACCGGAGTGATCACCGTCGGCACCGAAGGGAGGCTCCAGGAACTCGAATAATCTCCATCTAGAACCACCCGTTAGTGCCACGCCTTTTGGCACATCTCGGAGGGGATGACTGTAAAGCGGTCATCCCCTCTAGCGGAAGGAAAGCGACTGTAAAGAGGCCACCCCCCCAGGCATCTCTCGAGGGGATTGTAAAAGATTCCCCCGAGGCCTCATAGAGATATAGAGATAGAGAAGCCAATTATATAGTTGTGTTTATTCAATTCATTGGATGAGAACTTGTAACTGTGTGCATTAGTGTGTTTTTATGAAGAATGGAAGTGGGAAAATGGATTTCTAGGCTCGCATACATTTTGATTTAGATGGCATATCTCCTTTCTTCCAATATCTTTGGTAAGGAACCTACTTACCGGCTGTCAGATTTTGGGCTTTTGGTTATCTGTGAACACTATCACGTGTTCACAAGACACTGGGGCGTACAGTTTCAAGCACTCTTGGAGGCATGGACAGGTCTAAACTTATTCAGAACGGTCACTCATTCTAGAACTGCCCGCCACAAGTGACACGTACTATCGTTGTTCGATAGAACTCTGCTAAGTCCAGACATCCAAGAGTCTTTTAGAATACCTGGCCAGCAGACATGAGCCGTGCCGTACCGTGTAGGGCTGACTAAGAATAGCACCACCCCATCTCATCCCGTGAGTCATCAAAGGCGACTATAGGATTCGACTATAGAAAATGGGCAGCAACATCTTTTGCCGCGTGGTGCCGGCTCAGAATGCCACCACCCCATCTCTTCCCATGGGTGTCGTAAAAGTCGACTAAGGGATTAGCCGGAGGATGGGCAGCAGCGTCCTTCGAGTACATTAACAACTCAACTGCGATTGCCAACCCGTCTGCCAGCGTGCGTACGCGTGCGCATGGCGATTATGGCAATACCCCCAATGAGCCCACAACACATCCATATCGGTCGTTGTGGTGATCGTTGGGGGAGGCCTGTGTCCAGCAGTGGACTTCACTCGGCCGAAATGATGAACATCTTTTGAGTACTCTTACAACTCTACTGCCAACTCTACTGCCAACTCTACTGCCATACATAGTAGTAGTATGATATTCTAAATCCGGACACCACACGAACAAAAAAAAATCGTTTCATTATAATTACCTTGAAGACACAGAGATGAAAGTTTGTCGTCATCAATTCTAATTAAATTTTACTGCCCCGTTATGCTTTGTTTTAAATTTAGAATGCAGAAGAGAATTGTGCCAATAAACAGTTTTGCGTTAAAATCGCGGTGGCATACAATACATGCACGCCTAACTACTAAACCGGGACAAATGACTTACTGACCGGAATGCCGGGACACAACATTTCAACCGGGACATATGTCATCTCACCTGGTCATATGGTAGCCCTAAATTAAGCGGCCCATTTGACGCACTGGTTAGAAGCTGGATTACCGCGTTACGCTTCACGGGAGCGATCATCGCCATCAGTCGAAGGACGTTCACTGCTGAACAAAGGTATGACCTAAAGGTATGTCTTGGTTTGGGTGTTAGTGCATGTGAGATTTCTGTATGTATACATACATCAGGCATCGTTTATGAAGACAATGTCTCTAATTTCTACACAACGCCCAGCTGTACCCGATAGAGATGCAGATTTCTGTCTTTTGAATTTCTATTTTGCTAAAAATTTCCACCACGTCGAACGTGTGGCCACCCGAAACTTGCCACATAAATCCGACCGAGCTTAGATACTATTTTTAACAATGCACGTTCAATATGCAATAGACATACCTTAGAATCATTTATTTTAAAGTCACAGACAAAGATATCCGCACACATGTATACACAGTACATGAATATTTTGTCTTGCGCCTGATTGAGATATGATATTAGATAGCGCAATTGTAAACCTTCTTGCTGACGCCATTTTGAAATTTAATGTAACATTACTAAGATCTTAGCTTTGTTTTTTCAGAAACATGGGTTTCGCGCACGCTGTGATTACTTTTGTGTCGTGGGTGTAGTTTATAGACCTAAATCTGACATACACAAACACTCAGGACCCGGAACTACAATCTGTAGGAAATACAAATATTTGCTTCGTGCAGGATTCGAATTCGCGACACGTAGCGTAAAAAGCCAATCGCTTAGTCACGCTTTGCTGTGTGGTGCCAGCTCAGAATACCACCACCCCATCTCCTCCCGTAGGTGTCGTAAAAGTCGACTAAGGGATTAGCCGGAGGATGGGCAGCAGCGTCCTTCGTTTCATTAATTAACAGCTCAACTGCGACCGCCAACCCGTCTGCCAAGCGTGACGATTATGGCAAAACCCCCCAATGAGCCCACAACACACCCGTATCGGTCATTGTGGTGATCTTTGGAGGAGGCATGTGTCCAGCAGTGGACTTCATCTGGCCGAAATGATAGTCAATGAGCCAACTGTGTCGTCAATTATCTTGCTTATTACAACTGCTTTTTTGTTTCTTGATTAGGAAAACCACCACCCTAGTGATTCACATGACGCTTAAGGGCTCATGCAGACATAAACCTCTTAATATCGCCGTGCGTTTTTAAAGTGGCAACACACTTCCTCCTATGCAACCGTGCACCATCGTCGACGGCATCGTCGCTTCACGTCAGGTGAGATAGTGGTCAAAGTTTATTCAATATAAAAGCATATAGAGCTCGTAAAGTCTACTGCTGACCATGCCACCACGCTTGGTTGGCACATTGGTGATCGTGGTATCTTGTTAATTATACGCTCGAAGACATTGCTGTTCATGCTTTTAATGTTCTCCTGTAGCTGCCTTTTACGACAGCCACTGTAGTGGGCACGCAAACACATAGATATTGTTGTTATAGTTAGCCTTTTTCTTCACATCACAAATGTATCTATTTCATTTCATTCATTATTTTCGAAGCAGCACTCTCAAGGAAATGACAAAGGACTAACAGGACACCCAGATAATGGTGTCGTATCCGTCACCATATAATGGTTACGCTTTACGTGTGTAGACTAACCTTCTTGGTGTTATTCCAAAGGACCCAACGTCGATTCACTCCTACGCACCACTCCATCTCCTCCATGGGCAGCAGCGTCCCTTCTGTGGAACAGCACCTATCAACCCGCCTGCCAAGAGTGGTGAGTATTGGCAAGTTCCCCTTCAAAATTACTTTTATAATGATGATTTTGCTGATATGATGATGATGATGATAAATGAACATTTTTTATTTTATTGTTCCGGTGGAAATACTTCATGAACTTCTTCCGCCACGGGAAATGCCGGACGCCTACCGGCTAAAACCACCAAAGTGGTCATCTTCGGCAAAGAAGGGAGGCTCCAGGAACTCGAATTATATCCATCTAGAGTCAACCATTGGTGCCACGCCTTCAGGCACATTTCAGAGGTTATGACTGTAAAGGGGTCACCCCTCTAGCGGAGGGAAGGCGACTGTAAAGAGGCCACCCCCCAGGCAAATCTCGGAGATGATGAATGACCTACATAAGTCAAATGACCGTCTATTGGATCGATCTGTGAGAATTCAAAGTTCAGCAAATCACGTTTCCATTATTGCAGCGCAAACATATCCCTTACACGAAATGCAGTAACACAGCATCCATATCTAGCTTGAGGCTTTATGAACTGCGACTAACGACCGACCGTTAAACGACGTCGTTAAGTTATAACGATCGCTTCTGAAGGAACTGCAAACCGATTCATGTATACCTTTTGAGGACAATAAACTCTTTTTTTAGGGTTACATTAAATTGCGATGCTACTACTTACTAGCAGGCTAATTGAATGTCTACTGCTGTCACTTATATGATTTATATGTTAACTGATTTGCGATATAAATATACTGAATACTGACAGCAGATTTACTTATCAGAGGTTCAAATAGTCTGCTAGTACCCGGGGGTCTTCCGTGTGGTGTTCGAATTAAGAATATATATATAATTAAGAATATAATAGCATCACTCCGCCTCCTGCCGTGGATGTCTTAAAGGATGGCTTTGGGACTGTAAACCAGACGGATGCCCATGTCCCTTCTGTGTACAGCTATTCTGCGCTCACCAACCCACATGCCAAGCGTGGTAAGTATTGGCAAATACCCTCCAACACACGGCATATAACCGATCATTGTGGAAGGTCTTTTTTCAGGAGTGTCCACTGTGTCTACTTTGGCTGATACTATGATGATGAACTAATGAAGAAAGTTGCTATTCGAGAACTTAAGAAAAACCTTTTTCACAATTTTATTGTTGCGGCGGTGTTTTATTAAATTTTTGTGCGTGTTGGTAATGGTGATAAAAGATTATTTTATGCTATTTTTTGTACAATTTATTTTTTATTTTCCAAAATAACTGTAAACGTACAAATTGAAAGATACAACTTTTTTTTATAATCACGATTCCTGTGTTATAATATATTTCACTGATTATCGTTTCATAATCAGCCCATTACTGTCCCACTGCTGGGCACGGGCTTTTCTCATGATGAGAAAGGTTAGGCCTTAGTCCTCCACGCTGGCCTAGTGCGGATTGGCGGACTACATACACCATTTAGAACATTTTGAAGCCCTCTCAAGTATGCAGGTTTCCTCACGATGTTTTCCTTCACCGTTAACGTAAGTGATAATCAAATTTTGACCCACACATGTATCCGAAAATTCTGACGTGCAGGCTGGGATCGAACTCTGAACCTTCTGCATAGAAGGCAAGCGTACAACGACCGGGCTATCCCTGCTTCTTGTTATCGATATCGAATTATCGTTTATGATTGTTAAAATTAATAATAAATTAATGTATTATGATTCGTGATTGTCATTTAAGTTGACTATTTTTGTAGAACTCTATATATTAATAAATAAATAATAAAAATATTTATTCCATAAGACAAGAACACGTGCACTGTATACATTGTACCATTAAACATTTATTAAACTACAAGCGCAATTAGACTATCCCTCAAACTAGGCCGGGCCTGTATCTTAAGAGATATAATATAAAATATAATTTTGTGACATACTACACTCGTTCGTGTATCTTCTGGCTCGACATCCTTATGCCAAAACAGGGATCCAACAGAATACCAGCGCCAGGTTTTATAAGCCGCGCAACTGCTAAGCTGGACATCCATTTAGTAAAACGCAGATACATTAAATATTAGTAACACCTGTATTTTTTTGAAAATTTTAGGCTCTGTAGTTTCGCAGGTAAGTGTTATTTTCTTAAATAACTTACAACTATATATTTTAAAATGATAAAATAAATACATTTGTGACTGTCACAATAAGCCCTTCCATTTCATATGTTACACAGTACAGTTTGCAAAACTTTATTGTTGAGTTTTCCATATTGCCCCCCAAAAGTGACCTCCATATTCAAAACTCATTTATTTACGTTACACGTACGTGTTTGGGTCGCAGAAATCCTTATGTACAAAAAAGCACAAGCACGGTCTATACCGTAAAAAAAAAATAGAAGACAACTCCACGTTTTTAAAAATCGACCTTTAAGGGGGTAAAATAAGGGATGAAAGTTTGTAGTAAAATGGAAAATCAACCCTTAAGGGGATAAAATATCGTTTGTAATTTTTTAAATAAATCTATAAAGAAATGTACCTATTAAGTTAGTTACTTCCATAAAATGATGTGTATGTTAAATAAAAATATTTTATCTACCTATTAAGTATATTACATACTATGTAATATAAAAATGACATGTTTCTGCAATTATTTGAGGAGAAAGAAATGTTGTTAACAATTCCTTAGACACAGTGGTAATTCTCATTGCGTGTCGTAAAACGAGACACAATTAAAAATCTATAGTGTCTACACGGCCGCCGGCAATTTACACGCGAGAGGTTAAAGGTAAAGCTGTTAATTATCCTGTGGCGTTTTTAAACCTACGGCGGTCTCCCGCACCATAGGCTTGTACTGCGGGTACCTATATTACTGAGAAATTTACGCCGCCCAAATTGTGTAATGGCACTAGCCAAGTTAAAGGTTTGCCTCGCCATGTGGTACAGGCCACGATTTTAACTAGACGCGTTCACCAACCCGTTTGCCAACCGTGGTGAGTACTGGAATATTAATTGTGTTAATTTTGTCAACATATTTTAATCCTTCATAAATATTTGGTAAGTCCTATCTGACATCATCAGTTCATCGCCCCTCAATATGCAGTCTGCATTGATTAACGAAAGCTGCAACGCTGGGTAGACAAAAGCAGGTATTCTCCTCACGTAAAGTCTAGACGAGTCTTGTTGTATGCTAATGTTACAATTGTGTTTCGATTTTCGGCAATCAATTCGTATTCGTTGTGTTAGGTACTATTGTTAAGGGGTAGGTATAAATGCGGTTATATTGAAATTGCCGTTTTGAACGAAATAAGGTACAGTAATATTTTTCTTACTTTTGTATTTATTTTAATCAAAGTAATGTGTGACGGCTAAGAAAACCAACGCCCTATCTCATCCCGTGGGTATCGTAAAAGGCGACTATGGGATTAGCCGGAGGTTTGGCAGCAGCGTCCTTCGAGTATATTTATAACTCAATAGCAACCGCCTACCCGTCTGCCAAGCGTGGCGATTATGGTAATATCCCCCAATAAGCACACAACACAAACCCATACCGGTAGTGTGTGGCAATCTTTTGAGGAGGCTTTTGTCCAGCAGTGGACGCGATGCATCTTTGCCAACGCAATGGCAGTTTATCGATAGCCATCTTGAAGAATTAGATGGACGGAAGGCGGCAAACTCTACAAAGGCATATTGTACTGCCTCTCGGGTATTTAATTTTCGGGATGGACAGACGAATTGGTGAATGTTGCTGAGAGTCGTTGGAAGCGGACGGCATACAACCAGTCGCTCTGAAATGTTTAGTGGAGTTTACTCGTTCACCTCAACCAGGCCAGGCATCCGTCATTTCTCGTATCTAAAGATAACATATTCGTTGTACGGAATTCTCTCCACACGAGTTCCACTCGCACTTGTCCGGTTTGTTTTCTTTTTAGTTGTACATTCATGTAGTACCTTGTGTCATAGTTGTTCAAGCTGCCCAAAGGCCTCCTGTTTGGTTTATAGACTACTGACAACAACCGAGACCGACAGCGACAACTTTACGCTGCTTCCGTAGCAGGCGGAGGTTCTGTTCATATCCCACTATCTGGTCACCAATCCAAATACCCGACCACGCCGTTACTTAACCTCACCATTCGTTGACCGATCAGTGAGTGCAACTGATTATGAGCAATGTAAAACTTTAAAGTACATACAAATAAATACATTTATATCTAAGTTTTCACCTAGGTCATTGTGAAGACATACCAGTATGGAAGTGTCATATTAAAATGCTTATCTCAAGAGCTGGTTAAGGGGATTTGACAGACATTTCAGTCGATTCGTAATACTCGGTATCGGGTAGCCAACCGAGCATCTCAGAATAACCTTGATTGTGACTTCTGGACCTAAAACTCGGTGACGTACACACAGATACATATCCACTATAAGCTAAAATATCTTTCGAGATAACCCTATACATTGCAAGATCGGCTTATACTGGAATTTTAATGCTTGAAATATAGCCGTGCGTAGGTACATGATTGATTCGCATTTAATTATTCAGACGGAATAAAAAACAGTACCAAGTTACATATTTGCATAGCGCAACATTAGGCTTTGTGTTATTGTTCGATGGTGAATGGGTGCAGGCCATTGTACCATTTCAATAGCCGCAGATGTTATCGTTACCAGTATTGAGTACAAAGTTTCTATAGGAAAACTTCGCCTTATTTATACAACCTAGTAACGAGACGAGCAATTCATTTGTCTAGTGGTACAAGGGTTATCATCATCATATCAGCCAAAGGACGTCCACCGCTGAACAAAGGCATAGATTACCACAACGAGTGGTAGGCCGCCCTCATCCAACGACTCCCAGTGACCTTCACCAGCTCGTCTGTCCACCTCGTTGGAGGTCGTCCCACGCTGAGCTTTTCGGTGCGCGGTCTCCACTCGAGAATCTTTTCACCCCAATGGTCATCAGTTCTGCGAGCAATGTGTCCCGCCCATTGCACTTCAGTTTACTAATCCTTTTAGCTATGTCGTCAACTTTTGTTCTACTACAGATCTCCTCATTTCTGATTCGATCTCGTAGAGAAAAGCGTAGCTCTCTCCATAGCTAAGTTAGACTGGCTAAAGACTTTCGTCTTGAGACAATGCGGTATTGTTGACAAATAGACGTTGCGAAGTTTCCCGAAGGTTGCCCAGCCGAGTCGGATTCGACGATTGACCTCTTATCGAAGTTGGACCTACCTAACTGGACAGTTTGTCCCAGGTAGACATGGGCATTTGACATGACTTTCGTCTTGCCCATGTACGTTTTAAGGCCCACCTGTTGGTAAACTCTGTTGAAATCATCGAGCATTGCTGAGCTCTTGCAGCGATTCTGCCATGACTACGATGTCGTCAGTAAATCGAAGGTGTTTGATATACAAGGGTCATGCCTTCCATAACAATTGTAACGCTACCCAGAACTAGTCCTGCATGAGACCACACTGCGCTCGTAACCTCGAGACATTAGTTATTTAGTCTCTTATGCCCAGTATTCTCACTAGCTACAGTGCTGTCCAACTACCCTTCATACTTTTCATATAAATAAACTCTTCTATGACACGGTGTTTAGATATTAAATCATGTGGCTGCTGGATAAGGGTCTATTCAGATGCACCGTAACCACATCACAGAATTATAGCAGGACGTGTAGTTCCATTCCCAATCATGACAATTTGCAGACGCGTTCAACGGCTGTCGTGAACGTGGGGTTGACCCCATGTAGTATTGATATTATATTGCAGCCACAAACGCAACCACGCAAGACCACAGCGCGACCACCGCGCACCCGTCATTGCGTGCAATTAAAGTCAGTTATGAAGGCTTGTTGTTGCAATAACTAAACTACATACAACCGCACCTATTTTGAGGCTGCCACAACACAATTTCAAGCAGCTACAGTGTCACCATTCACTGTCCGGCGACATATTTGTCGCTGTGGTGTGCTGTTGAGAGCTTTATGCTGCGTTTCCTATCACGCGGATTTGCGCCTTCGCGGGGGTCTGGGCGCAAACGCGCCATTCACATAGTTTCTTTTCATAAATACTTTGTGCTGAATGCTGGCAGTCGTTAAGCACGAGTCAGTCGTCATGTAGGTCACTGTGTTCTCTGAGGACCTGGAGCCTCCCCTAGGTGCCGAAGATGACCGCTCCAGTGGTTTTAGCCGGTAGGAGTCCGGCATACTCCTTCGTCCTTCCCCAGGGCGAAGGAAGTTCATGAAGAAATTCCACTGGGACCCAATAAAAAAAAAGTCACTGTATTCTATGTAGCTCAATGACTCGTCGCAAAATAATACCATCAGCAGGATATTTATCTAATCCTGTTGTGGGTATCGCAAAAAACGACTAAGGTTCAAACGATTAAGGACAAGAGGATTATCAGCAGAATCCAGCAATACATATGTTGTTAGCAACATATTTACAAAATCCATCCATTTGCAAATCGTAATACCTACCTATGATAGTGTAGGTAGGTATTTGCCATTAAAATATCGCTGACTTACCCTTAACAAGATCTAGACTAGGCACGGAATGGTATGCCTAATTGTCTAGACTATTTTTGTCTAGGATGCCTTTTTAGGAGTCCGTCCTGCGACAGTGACGGAATCAGACGTTGAATATTATCTGCGACTACATGTTGGTGCATAATTTTAATATGGTTTGTAGACAAGAATGTAGGTAACATTGGAGTCAAAGTTATGATGGATTAGATAGAGTCCTTAAATAGTTCCAAATAGAAGAAAAATCCCTTGTTGCACTGTTACTGGTGCTAGGTCTCGTCTTATATGGCAGGGGGCCTTGGGGGTCGCGAGCACGCCTATTGGGAAATCCGCGTGCTCATACCGAGCGACCCCCGGGAAGACAGCGGTGTGCGACCGCCTTACAGTCATCCCCTCCGAGATGTGCCTAAAGGCGTGGCACCAATGGGTGGCTCTAGATGGAGATCTTTCGAGTTTCTGGAGCCTCCCTTCGGTTCCGGTAATGATCACTCCGGTGGGTTTAGCCGGTATGAGTCCGGCATGCCCCTTCGCCTTTTTCCGGGCGAAGGAAGTGCATGAGGTGTTTCCACCGGATCAATAAATACAACTTTTTAACTACAACTAGAGAAATCAAGATTTATTGATGATATCAAATATTATGTACCACCTCGTGAAACCAACATATCAAGTAAAACGCAACAAGATCTATTACGGCAACAATAATGCAAGTTTAGAGCCTTTGAACGCGCTGTGGAGAAGAGAATAATGGAAATTAGAAGGTGTTGTTTTCTACAACGTACTGTACTACTTTGTAGGCGCTACAGTTGGAAGGTTCATCGTCATCATCATTTCGGCCGAATGAAGTCCACTGCTGGACACAGGCCTCCCCCAAAGATCACCACAACGACCGGTATGGGTGTGTTTTGGGCCCATTGGGGGGTTTTGCCATAATCGCCACGCTTGGCAGACGGGTTGGCGATCGCAGTTGAGTTGTTAATGTAATGTACGCTGCTGCCCATCCTCCGGCCAATCCCTTAGTCTACTTTTACGACACCCACGGAAGGAGATGTTGTGGCGGAATACTGAGCCGGCACCACTCGGCAACTGTATAACTTTAATATTATTTAAATCTTGCAACTTTTCTCGATTTTTCTGCATTTCCATGAGACTGGTACGATTTATTATTATTGAGTGTGATTATTTCTATGAAATAAACAATAAAATGTCTCTGCATGATTTTATTATACATGCAAGTGGTCCTTCGAGCCGGATATATAATAGTATTGTGTTTTTGAATATACATATTTAAATAGGTATCTATACTATGAATATAATTAAGTTTGATTCCTGCGACCACGAATGCTGCAAAGTATTCGAAACGTCAGGAAAATCAAAAATCAAAATATACGCGATAGAATCCGTTTAAAAGTGTTTTATTATAATGTGTAATAATCGCGAAAATCTAAGACATTACTAATTAAGTTTGAATTTTGCATGTCAATATATTTAATGACAAAACATGTTATATTATAAAATATTCTCACCTTATTGATCACCATGAACATTATACTTATTGTAGAAAAGTTTGCAAATAAGTAATTTGACAATATAGAACCTGTTTTATAAAGATCCACAAAAGTTGGCAAAATAGAACAAGATGCATACATCTCAGTGTTACAAAAGTATTCCAAACAGTTGGCGAAACGTCTACGCTCGTTTTTCGAAAATAAATATTATTAATTAAATCCTTTATTTTAAATAAATATATACAAATTACATTTTTAAATATATCAAAAATAGTAGCCAACATCCAACATCGGGAACCAGTTCCAAACTACCAGTTATTAATTATTATTATTATACCACACGGGGTTACAAAATCATTTATAAAAAGCAAATTATCACCAAATATCCTGACTTACTCTGGTCTTTCATTGATTGGGATACGTCCTACTGGCTCTTGGTCCCAAGGGTACCTTGCGTGTAGCCGTGCCAGCATTGGCACATGAGGATCCGTTCCTGGTAGTCTGATCTCTCTTGCATTTCGGCGGTTGTATCCCGGGTGAGTCGGGCCAGTATTCTGGCTCGAAGATTGGCTACTTCCACCTCCTCGGGAAACACTAGGAGTGCTTAGACTCCGAGCAGTTCTTGTGTTAGGATCCAGCCGGATGTCATCAATGATTGATGGGAGATTTGGATGATCTGCTGAGGATGGGGCCCGC
Source organism: Diloba caeruleocephala (assembly GCA_947459985.1). Lineage (NCBI taxonomy): Eukaryota > Metazoa > Arthropoda > Insecta > Lepidoptera > Noctuidae > Diloba > Diloba caeruleocephala. Next base: position 10,338,492 of record OX381629.1, read on the forward strand.
TGTACGTCATCACCCTTGTATAGCCATAAAGGTTCGTCATCAACCCCTCGGCGAACTCGGTATATCGGCGGTTGCCTCGGAGGTGGAGGAGGACGATAAGTAGGATATATTATACGCTGGCACGTTGATTCAGCGATTAAAAACACCGCAAAAAAAGCCAAAATTAACAAAGGCTTACACATTTTGAAAAGTCACTTATGATTGCTCCGCCCAAAATGATACTTAAGTTACCGAACATCGCGTATTTATACTCTTGTCAGGAAACTGCGGTACTTACCCTGTATCAAATATATTCATCAGAAAAAGGGAATAACCTATATCTCACGTTTGTTTACATTCAACTTTCCGCTTGTGTCATCTGCAGACGGTAAGTCTTAAGAAAACTAAGCATGCATATAACGCAATTGTAGTAGTCTTGTCTGTGCGTAATGTTACTTATTATCCTTTGTTTTTTTTATATGTTGCTGACTAACGTTTAACTACTGTCTCATCTTATGTTAAAGCGACGATGCGTGCGTGATGGTCGACCATGGTGCACGCTTACCTAGAAGAAACATCGCAACAACGCTCTGGTAGATATGTTCGCTCAATGAGGATTTTCGATCTTTTTGATGGGCTTCTAACAGGAAGCTTCTAATAGCTACCTAACTATTGCTGCTTAACCCAGACACCATGCGGAACTGGTAACCCCCAGCAATGCTCACTTAGGGCATCGCTACCACAGATAGCTGTGACAGACAGCTGCATCGGTATTATTAAAATATATTTTAGGGGATATTTAAAGCTACTGGCTCGGCTGTCGACTGAATGTAAATAACATATGGCACCGAAATCAATAGTCTTTTCACTGTTAAATAGATAAAACACTTCTCAGCAAACAAATACCTAATCAAACTACGTCTGTGTCTTGATGACAATTTATGCGAAATACAAATAAAAATGTATGACAGTCCAAAAGGAAAGAACTGCTACCAACATTTCATTTGCCGCTGCTTTTTGTTATTATAATAGACTTAAACCAGTTGCAGATTATTGATTGCACGCGTCTCAAAACCTGCCCTGCCCTGTCCTCTGGGCTGTCGTTATCTCACCATGGAATAAGGTAATCCTGGAGGGCAGATTAAAGCAGCTGCTTGATTTCTTCCTACCATTTGATTAAAAAAAAGTATATCAAGAGAAAAAAAAGTATATTTAGAAGCTTACAGAACGCAGGGCAGTTTGTGGTGAGCTGAATGTGAGCGGTGATACTGCGTACCCGAATGCTTCAGAGCCATTTAGGGGGCCCATCTTGTGAGTGGCGAGTCACCGTCAGCCACAGAATTTCACATTAAAAGTTGAAAGGCAGATGCCGTTTTTTCCGGTTTTCATAGCATTTAATCCATTAAGCACCATTGCAATAGACCTTGTATTTGTAGCTTCCATTTCATACAATAGTTTTATACCTCCGGGGACAATCCGAGACTTTATAGTGCAGACATGGAGAGTCCCCGGTTATTGTCCCATTACATTTTAGATTTAAACTAGCTGGGACCCGCGGTTTCACCCGCGTTTAATTTAAAAGAAATTTAGAGAACTTCGACATCTACACTTGACATAGAATATATATATTGGAATTTCAAGGGTTTTATTTTTTTGCGCGGAACGCTAATTATTTTTCTAAAATAAAAGTAGCCTAAGTTATTCCTTATAACATCAGCTATCTGTCAGTGAAAATCCCGTCAAAATCGGTCCAGCCGTTTCGGAGATTACCCGGAACAAACAGACAGACAGAGCGACAGACAGACAGACAAGAAATTTAAAAATTGTTTTTTTGTTGTAAGTATCGTATATACTTTCATATGCATTTAGTAAAAAGCTGTTATTTTGACATTACAAACAGACACTTCAATTTTATTTATTTGTATAGATTCTCTAAAGGGCCTCTGCATGTTGGACCCATGTCCCCGCGTAAGCCTATCAAAAGACCGGGTTCCCCCTTACTGGGGATACAAGCCCGTGAATAGAGAAACATGTAAATAAAATAAAAAATATTAACTACCTACACCAAACAAAATAATTAATATAGGAATTGCTTATTGATAGAATAAAATGAATGCAAAAATATATCCAAAAAGTAAGGTTCAGGGGTGGATTTGACCCCGAGAACAAACAAACACCTCCCGCGTATCAGGTCACCAGACCACGTAACCAATTACAAACAACGACAAAACACGCGTACTTATTCCTAATATCTGTCGCTCCCTTTAGATATAGCGGGATGATAAATTTTTAAATAATTCTTATTACGTGGTGATAACGAATGTGTTCACTTATTGCACAATGCACAATTATGTAGAAATATTGTTGTAGTACTCACCTTCCATATACAAAAGCTTAATGATTTATAGTCTAGATCCTGGCTTGTACTGTAACAAACATTTTTGCATAATATCAACTAATTCTGTATCGTAGTTTTGGCGTTCTCATCAAACATACAAACAGACAGAAATAAAAAAAACTGCAGTTTTTAGCATTAGGCATCGTTTCAGGACCACGCAGCTGTGATGTTTCAAAAAAATCCAATGTTCTGTTTTTGTTTCTCTACGATTTTATTAAAGTGAATAGATCATCAGAAAACAAATGAAAGGCGCCGTTGCAATTAATTACATTCTCGTACTTGAATTATAGTATGGATGGACGTATGGATGTATTCAGTATCTACGTGTTCTTGATCCAATATTTCAGAACTTCACACTGTAGTTTAAATACTTTCTCTGGTTCTGTGTTTTTCAATCTATGGGTCACGGCTCCCAGTGGTTTTCAAAGACAAAGAAGTTTTGCTCCTGAAGTCGAGGTCGCAACCCACGTAGAAGTAAGAAGTATCGATAGTACACTTGATTTTTCGATTAGTAGGTATGATTTCAATAGACAGCGAAAATTAAATATTTTGTCTTTTAAATCATCATCATCGTCATATCAGCTAAAAGTCGTCCAACAAACAAAGTCGAACAAAGATCCTCCTCCTCCATAGATTTCGATAATTGTGTCGTCATTTTGGGGGGAATTTTCCGGTACTCGCCACGCTTGGCAGGCGGGTCGGTGAGCGCAGAATGGCAGCTGTTCTACAGAACGGACGCTGCTGCCCATCGTTCTGGTTGTCACTTAGTCGCCTTTTACGACATCCATGGGAGAAGATGGAGTGGTGCTATATTCTTAATCCAGGCACCAGACGGATCAAAGCACCGACGTAGTTTTATTACGGTCCTGTGGAGTCACCAGATCTTTTTACTTGTTGTTTAAGGGTTCGCCTATTCAAGAAGGTGATAAACACTGCTGTACTTTATTTTCTTTTGATACAAGCCCCACACTAGGATTCCCTGTATAGTGGGGTATTCCGAACATCTATCCGTAGACCATAAAAATAAGTTTATCGATGCGGGGGACGAACTGGACGGCTTAAACTTTTTCTATATTAGCCAGAACGCTTGCTATTGTCACGGATATTATAATACTATACTATTGTCAATCGACATTTAATAAGCGCAATATGTTGTATGTATACATACAACATATTGCGCGGACACCAAGTAACTGGCGACTAGGTCAGGAAAATATCGTGGCACCAGTGGGTGGCTCTAGTGTGATCATACGAGGACCTGGAGCCTCCCTTAGGTGCCGAAGATGACCGCTCCAGTGGTTTTAGCCCCGGTAGGAGTCCGGCATACCCCTTCGTCCTTCCCCGGGGCGAAGGAAGTTAGTTCATGATGAATTTCCACTGGGCACCAATAAAAAAAAAAATAAAAAAAAAAAAAAAAAAAAGGTCAGGAAAATATAGTTTTGGGATATACATAATATTATTTTTTGCAGGAAGTGGGCCAGTAATTATTTTAAAGTATTTGACTACTCTCCATACAGATAAAACCGCGTGCAAAACTTATTATATGATAAACAGGAAAATAGGTAGATTGCTAACAACCGCAAAATAAAAGTGTAAATCTTATTATGTTACCTACTTGTTAGTGAAGAACAATAAGTTACGCATCATGTTATTTTTATTTTTAAAAACAAGTGAGGGGATTTTCTGCTATCCAATTTTTTAACTGCAGTACCTACTTTTAGAAAAGCGTTCTTGTAATACAGATTGATCCATTATGGATGGATTATCTTTAGGCCCACGAGTTGGTAAGAAAACTTTTTTAGTTAATGCTGCATGCTATGTATTGTGCGTGGAATTTGTGTCTGTAAACGCATCCACGACACAGGAGAAATCCACTAACATTTAATTAAAGATTGATTGATGGGATTGGGGAATTTTTTTAATAAAAAAATAAAAATTGTAATTATCACTATAACAATCGACTACTTTAGATTGTGAAATAATCAAAATGGCCATATTGCATTTGTACTACAGCTGCAAATAATGCAGTGGGATCGTATGCAGTCGTAGTTTTTCGTATTGTTTGTAGTGTTTGTTCAAAACAGGGTCGTCGTACATGTGTATTTAAGTTTTAGTAAGCGCTTGTTTTTACACGATATCCTCAAACCGTTAGTCACCCATGATTTTTTACTGTTATTCTTGGTACCTACTTTTGTTGTAGGTATACACTCATTAAGTACTTTATTTATAATATTTTGAAAGGAGTTATAGTTAGCATTTACATTATTTTCGCTAGAGATAATTGTACTCCAGTCTATTTTCGCAATTTCTAGCTTAAAATGTTTTATATTTTTATTATTTTATAACATTTTTTCTGCTATCCAACTGTTTTTATCATTTCATTTCATTCAAATATTTATTCAAATTCATTTTTCACATTTCATTCATTTAAATAATCGTTACCAGTATACCTTTGTGGTCTGAGAGGCCATAATCTCATCGCTCTCATCAATCACACGTGGAAAAAAGTTTGTCCTGGAAGTTCGAGAATATTAAATCTATGCATGTAGCACGTCTACTTGCTATTCTTGTGGGTTCATTAATAATTTGTTTAAAGTTATATCATTCATTATGTTTAGAATAGTAAAAGTGAAATTATTTTTATCTAAAATATTTGTGTTTATATCCCCATTAAAAACAATGTTTTTTGATAGTTTTTTAAAAGCAATATATGTAGAAGTTTTGCTAGTGAGCTAAGGAATAATTCCGTATTTCTATTTTTCATAAAACAATTACCATTAAATTGAGCGTATAGGGATATCAATAGCACAGATTTCAAATATAAATTCAGTGGATATATCCAAAATATCTTTTCGCTCCGTGAATTCGAGATCTTCTTGCAGTAATATTACTGTATATGCAGAGTTCACCACGGTCGTAGCTATGCCCACAGAATGACGCTGCGCAGTTGTAGCCTTCTAGTTGTAGTAGATCAATTTTTCCCTTGTGATCCACCTTTCTATTAAGCACATGGCTTGTATGTCAGTTTCTTCGTTAGTTATGTGTTCTAATAGGTGTTTTAGGGTTCCGAGCGTCCGTAGGAAAAAACGGCGGAACCCTTATAGGATCACTCGTGTCCGTCTGTCACAGCCAATTTGCTCCGAATCTACTGGACCGATTAAGTTTAAATTTGGTACACATATGGATTTCTGCGATCCAAACACGGACGTGTATAAGTGAATTTTGAACATGGAGTTCACTTTTGGAGGGTAAAATAGAAAATTTATGATTTGCAAACTGTATCGTGTAACATATTAAATGGCCCTTCCATTTGTTGTGAGGGTCTCAAATATATTTATTTTATAATTTTAAAATAAATAGATTTACAGTTATTTAAGAAAATAGGCGAAAATTTACCATTTGCCCCCTTTATCTCAGAAACTACTAAGCATATAATTTTGAAAAAAAAATTATCATTTTTCTTTACATATAGATAACAGGAAAACCTACAAGAAGTCTATGGTATTAAAATAACATGGTAAATCTTACAATGTTGTGCGTACAAACTTACATTTGCAGTTGGAATGTATGGGAGAACATGTTTTTCAAACACAATGATAAGTTTGTTCTTCGGATAAATTATTGGTACTACTCGTTCACCTTTACTAGCCCAGGCATCCGTCACTTCTCGTCATCATTTCGGCCGAATGAAGTCCACTGTTGAACACAGGCCTCCACCAAACATCACCACAACGACCGATATGAGTGTGTTGTGGCCTCATTGGGGATTTTGCCATAATCGCCACGCTTGGCAGACGGGTTGGCGATCGCAGTTGAGTTGTTAATGTACTCGAAGGACGCTGCTGCCCATCCTCCGGCTAATCCCTTGGTCGACTTTTACGACACCCATGGGAGGAGGTGGGAGGTGGAGGTGAGGTGGTGGCATGATATTTTGGTCTAGTATTTTAAAATTGTTGCTGAAAGTTTCGAAAGCTCTGAAAGCTATATCTAGCTAGGTTGTTAGACGCTGACTTTCTATTTTGCATATTAATAGGATTTCCAATAGGTTGGTTGTCGATTTCCATGACTTGAAACCCGATATTTGCACAATCTAAATCGTAATTATTTTTGTATATTGAAAACGTAACGTATTCACTTTGAGTGATATTCTGAAGGCCGCCTGCACAGGTAAGCGACATCTTGTGGTAGTTATAATATTGTCGTAAAAGTAATAAATAAATAAAATAACCTAAGGCTGATCATGATAACTTAGGTAGTAATTTCTAAGGTACCCTCATTTTTTAATAATAATGAATATACATCGAGCGTCCTTGCAGGTGATATAAAAATGAAATTCGTCAATATTTTATAATATATTTTTATTCAAATTAACATTAAAAACTAAGTAGGTATGTATATACACAGGTGCGACCACAAATGCTTCAAAGTATTCGAAACGTCAAGAAAAACAAAACTAAAACAAACACGATTTAATCCGTTTAAAATTGCTTTATTACAATGTGTAATAATCGCGAAAACCTAAAACACTACTACTTGTATGTAACTATTAAAACTAGTAACATAATGAAATTTCTAAATTCATTTTAATACATTTAACAAATAATCAGACCATTAGTGTCCCATTGCTGGGCAAGGGCCTTTTCTCAGAATGAGGAAGGTTAGGCCTTAGTACACCACGCCAGCTCAGTGCGCGTTTGTGGACTACACACACCATTGAGATTTTGTTCGGAGCTCTATGTGGTTTATAGCTTGCGTCACAATGTGGAAAACATTCACCATGATACCTAAATCCGCACATGAATCCGAAAAGTCAGAGGTGCGGGCCGGGATCAATTTCAAAGGACCAATTTTCGTGGTGCCGGCCCAGAATACCACCACCTCATTTCCTCCCGTGGGTGTCGTAAAAGTTGACTAAGGGATTAGCTGGAGGATGGGCAGCAGCGTCCTTCGAGTACATTAACAACTCAACTGCGATCGCCAATCCGTCTGCCAAGCGTGGCGATTATGGTAAAACCCCCAATGAGCCCACAACACACCCATATTGATCGTTGTAAAGATTTTTGGGGGAGGCCTGTGTCCAACAGTGGACTTCATTCGGCCGAATTGATTGATTGAATTTTCGTAGTAGAAAATGTTCAAAATGTAATTCCAATCTAGTCTTAGTAAATTCAATGTCACAAATGGTATTCTCTAAACTAACAAAAAAGTTCACTTAAATTGTGGTGAGATCGAAAATTGATCGAAGCCAAAACGGTAATCTGCTAACATTGTGAACTGACACAGGTACTAAAATTTACATTAAATAAACGTCAAATTTGACATTGAAATGAGACCAGATTGAGATCATACTATCCAACTGAACTTTAAGAGGACCAGAATACAAATTTTTATCAATTCATCATTTATTGGACATTCGGTTCAATTTTCAGTGTAAATTAATTACGAGAATTGGCTCTCAGATCCTCTTGTACGGAAGACAAGCGTTAAACCAATAGGCTATCGCTAATGTTAATACAATTGACTATAAACAAATGATATAAGTGTAATTAAGAATATAGCACCACTCCATCTCCTCCCGTCGGATGTCGTAAAAGGCGACTAAGGGACTCTATATAAACCAGAGGGATGGGCAGCAGCGTCTCTTCTGTACAACAGTGGCCGTGCTGGGCTCACCAACCCGCCTGCCAAGCGTGGTGAGTAGTGGCAAATCACCCCAAAATGATGAAACAATTGTGTAAATCTATGGGGGAGGCCTTTGTTCAGCAGTGGATGTATAAATGGCTGAAATGATGATGATGATGAACAAATTACAAATAGTACTAACAATATAATATTGAACAGTTCAATCTCAATGTAAGTACTTGCGTTTATTATCATGATAACTTTGCTATAATAAATAAGGGTTATCAGCTCCAATATTTTGGAGTCGGTTGTATGCTTCGATGTACAGTAAGTTCATTTAAACGGGACACCTGATCTAATATGCTGTAGTAGAAATAAAATAAAAGACAAAAAAGCGAACAAAAACCATAGCTGTGCAATTACTTCGCTATTAAAAATTTGATTTAATGGATTTATCAATAAAGATGACAAACTACGAATTAAAAAACTTATAAAAACATGTTCGATTCAATATATTTAACACATGTCAGCTAGTTTTATGCGCAATTATGATAATAAAGAATACTTAAAATATTAAAAGGTTAGGTATAACTTATGAATCGAAGATAAAATGAAGCGTTTCTTTTGAATTATTTTTGTAATTACATATTATTGTTGTGCCTTTCTTTTTAAGCAGGGTGTCTCATTTTCATTGTCACCCGATATAAAACGGATTTCTTATGTATATCATTTATAGTACATTCTATATTGCGCAACAAAGTTTTTTACTTATTCTAGTATTTTGAATATTCACCCTGACTCCACTGTTATCATGTTATGAATAGCTCAAAATCACATGAAATAAGACCAGTGGGCCAGTTTGAAATTCAAGAACGAAGAAGCCAGTAAATGGAGCCTACTCTAGGCAATCAGTGAAGTATTATCAGGGTAACAGCCGCACTGGCGCCCCGGTCCAACACGCTTACACACCTGAGCTCCCTGTCGTCGCTATGTGACGGGGGGCCTCCGAGCAACCCACGAGAAGACGGTGGCGCGCATGTGGCCACGCGCCGCCGTGTGCGCAACATAGCATAGCGCAGTCAGGCTTCGGGGGGATCCTTTACAATCTCCCCGGGTGGTGACCGCTTTACAGTCACCCTATCCGAGATGTGTTTATAAGCGTGGCATCAGTGGGCGGCTCTTGTGTGATCATACGAGGACCTGAAGCCCCCCTTAGGTGCCGCTTCGCCCTTCCCCGAGGCGGAGGAAGTACATGACGAATTTCCACTGGGACCAATAATAAAAATAAACAAGGTCTCTTATTACAAGAATCCAGCTAAATAGGTACCACCGAAGTGCCAGTTATTCTGCTGCCAAGCAGTAGTGTGTAAACTTAAAAATGGGCCGTGTTCCGGATAGAAGGGCACTGTAACTAGAGAATATGCCCAATAAGAGACTAAATAACCAATGTCTCGATGTGACGAGCACAGTGTGATGCCACCCAGGGCTAGTTCTAGGTAACATTTCAGTTGACTTTGTACCAGGTTAATACTTTGTCTTGGACTGAGAAATATAAGTCAGATGTCAGATTTCCATCAATCGAGGGAAGGTCTGTGACGCCACCAAGGCAAGCATTTAGATTCATGATAAAAATATGAAGAACAATATTCTAGTCTAATCTAAAGCACTTTGAACTACCCAACGAGGCTTGTTGGGTACAAAAAATTATAACTCCAAATAAGATCACAGTCAGGATCACAAGAAAGTGGACCAGTAAACCACGTTCAATATAAAGAAGGAGAACGGGAAGAAGAAGCGCGAGAACCTGTCGATGTAAACCGCGGTCTCCCGTCCGTTGCAGAATGTCTCGTACTGGGGGATTGAGGCGGATGTGCTGGCTCTAGGATCCACTGTGTTCGGGAATATGTGCTGGAAGGAAAATAATAGAGGTCAATTAATTGTGCATGCTATGATCTTCTGAACTTGGATGAAATTGGATAGCGTCATATCCTTAGGTTTAATTTTTTTTTTTTTTTTTTTGCCGTGTGGTGCCGGCTCAGAATACCACCACCCCATCTCCTCCCGTGGGTGTCGTAAAAGTCGACTAAGGGATTAGTCGGAGGATGGGCAGCAGCGTCCTTCGAATACATTGACAACTCAACTGCGATCGCCAACCCATCTGCCAAGCGTGGCGATTATGGCAACAACCCCCCATTGAGCCCACAGCTCAGCCATATCGGTCGTTGTGGTGATCTTTGGGGGAGGCCTGTGTCCAGCAGTGGACTTCATTCGGCCGAAATGATGATGATGATTCTTTTTTAAACGATTTCCCACTTCACCCTTTCTCCTGTATCGTGAGCACTGCACTCAAATTTTACATGCACAAACAGCCAGACCCAAAACAAGTATCGTACAAATATTTGTTCTGTGCAGGGATGGAACTTGCGACACGTAGCGCAGAGAGCCAATCACTAAGCTACTGCGCCAACCGTGACGTCAAATAGAATGGTGTGTTAGAATAAACTGTACCAAATATACTAAGGGAGTCAGTCAACATTATAATTTCAGCTAAGAAAATGTCCACAGCTGGACAGGGGCTTCCCTAAAAATCACCACAACGACCGCTCTAGGTTTATGTTGTGTGCTCAAGGGGGGGGTTTTATCATAATCACCAGCTTGGCAGGCGGATTGGCGATCGCAGTTGAGTTGTAATTAATCAAAGGACGCTGCTGCCCATCCTCCGGCTAATCCCATACTCGCTCTTCACGAAATCCACGGGATGAGAAGGGATGGTGTTATTCTTAGCCAGTACCACATGGGTCTTTCGTGAGGGTCATTAACATAACCTTAATCTAAGATTACCTTTGGCGTGTTTCTATTTTACGCTAATCGGCGATCTGGCATCGGTTAGGTTTTTTTAAAGTACAGCATTTAATCATTTCATAATCCCGTCAACGTCTACTGCTGAACGTGCTCCCAGTGACCGCTACAATCAACGCTTTGGGGAAATTGCCATAATCACCAGGCTTGGCAGGCGGGTTGCTGATCGCAGTATGTTGATATTAACAAACGGGAGGATACTACTGATATTCTTTATATCACCTTTAACTCGCATTTTACGTCAACCACGGGAGGAGAGCGCATTTATTAATACAGATGAATTCTCGTACTCTTTGATAATAGAGCCTAAGTAATGTATTTTAACATTTACAGGATAAGTGTTGACTTTTTTTTATTTAAACGTTGCCCCACTCCAGGATTTCTCCTGTGTCATGGGTGCGTTTACAGACATGAATTCCACAATACACCCAGACCCGGAACAACTACCTGCAGATCATACAAATATTTGTTCCGTGGGGGAATCGAACCCACGACCCGGAGCGCAGCAGCCGACTGTGTCAACCACTGCCCCAACCGTGCCGTCAAGTATTCTAAGTCAGAATGATTCTCGAGTGAGTGTGGAGACAACGCACCGGAAAACGCAACATGAGACGCCCTCTAACGAGATGGACAGACAACCTATGGCATGAAACTATGGGGGCTCCAGCTGAACTTTTTTTCAGCAGTGAAAATCTTTTTTCGGTATGAAGTTGATGATGATTATGATATTCGAAGTCCATGCAGCATAATATGCACCTATGAAATCTATTTATTTAAGTAAGCATATCCAAGTTTTTTGCAACAAATATTGTATCTACCTTAAAAGCATCCAAATCCCTGGACAAGTCTTCATCTGAGTACCCTTTCATGGCCTTCGTGGCGACTGGTCCCATGTAGTTGTTCACAACGGCGAACTCGAAGAGCGAAAGGAACACGAACACCGAACATGACGACATCCACACGTCTATCGCTTTCACGTAGGACACGGGCGGCAAGCTCTGCTGGGACTGCGTGTTTTGAGTTGCTGGGGAAAAATAATATTAATTGTTATGAATATAATAGAGATCAATTCAACCCAGCGTATAGCAATCTGTTTTCCGTGTGTAGTCCGGATTAAGAATATAGCACCACTCCATCTCCTCCCGTGGATGTCATAAAAGGCCACTAAGGAACTCTAAACCTGAGAGATCAGAGAGGCAGCAGATTATGATAGCAGTCGACTCCTGGAAATAGCCTCTCCCAGCGGCAATAGATATGCTGACGAGGAAATAAAATTTGGCTTTATTTTAGCGTCAAGCACATTTTTTATTCTTTAGCAGAATAGACAATGCAGACTTCGCCAACTAAGCAACATATAAGACGGTAACGGCTGGAATACGGAAGACAACATTCACACCTTGAAAAAAAAAGGGCTGTCATTATGATAACTCCCCCATAGGTTATTACGTCAAGAGATTATATCCTGCCCGTTTCCAACGATTGCCAGCTACCTTTACCAGGTCATCTGTTCATCTCGTTGGAGGTCGTCCACACTGCGTTTGCCGGTGCGTGGTCTTCATTGGAGGTCATCCACACTGCGTTTGCCGGTGCGTGGACTGGGGAACCTTTCTACCCCAACAGCCATCAGTTCTACGCGTTATATGCCCCGCTCTTTGCCATTTCAGCTTATTATTCCTTCAGTCGGCAACCGTTCTTCTTCGAGGGAATAGCCAAATTTTAAAAGAAATATATGTGCTGAGACATCTTCGAGAGCTTCCACTTTCTGGATCTTTGACCCGGAATTGGCCCCGACCCAGCCATTAAAGTGTGGTCCGATAAAATAATAAAACCCACAGAACAGGATAGTTCCTATTATAACCTTTTTTTATTGGTGCGCAGTGGTAATTCTTCATGAACTTCCTTCGTCTCGGCAAAGGGTGAAGGGGTATGCAGAAGTCCTTCCGGCTAAAACATCTTGAGCGGTCATCTTCGGCGCCTAAGGGAGGCTCCAGGTCCTCATATGATCAAACTAGAGCCGCCCACATCTTGGAGAGGGTGATTGTAAAGCGGTCACCCCCCAGGTCCTATTAAAACCTACCTAAGGTAAGCAGGGAGGTAACGCCCAGCGTGACTCTAGCTGGTATAGCCTCGGGTTTGATCCAGAAGGAGATCCAGGACATCACGACGATCAGTGCGGATGGGATGTACGTGTGGAACAAGTGGTAGCCCAGACGACGACGAAGGTTGAACACCACTGCCAGACAGGTGAAGTTACCTGGAATTGTAGTATGCGTCAACAGAAAGAATTACCTTGTAATTAGAAAAAAGGTCAGTTGCTTTTTTTATAAGAATTCAGAGCATAGACGTTTGTGATAATTCTTGGTCATGTGGGTTTTATTTGTCTAATGTAAATGGAGAATAATATTTCTGTATAACCTAGTATATTCTGTAGAGCTAGGATAGTCCAGAAGATTAATGTAATGGCCGATTCCTCAACATCCAAAAACGAATCGTATTGCGTAATATTTAAAAATGTAGGTACTAAAGCCCTCATTGATAATATGTTTCAATAAATAAAAAACAATTTCACTTACGGATACCTAACTACTTACGAAATAACGGCTACTCAATGAAACTATACTACACTAGCTGTCGCCCGCGGTTTCACCCGCGTTACCAAAACACAGAAACGCGTATTTCTTTATTTTCATCCAAAAAGCAAATTAGCAATTTTCATAGATCTAACTAACTTTAAAAATAACGGATCCTCCATACAAACTTTCTTTTACCGCCTTAGGGGTGGAATTTCTAAAATTCCTTTCTTACATTTCCGTTTCCGTGGTCTACGTTATTAAAGGCATTAACTGCCAACATTTTAAGTATGTGTAGATTTAGGCTCTGTGTTGATGAATCAGTCAGTCAGTCAAGACAAGTAAATATTGGTATAGATTACTCATAACGATACTACTCGTATACCTGGGAACCCGGCAAGGCAGTTTTAAGCCTTAATGAAGATTTCAAAGTACTCTACTTTATGTTACCACTCAGATGAGGAAGTGAATGAGGATATTAACTGGCTTGTTCATCATCATCATATCAGCCACTGCTGAACAAAGCGCTAACCCATAGATTTCCACAATTATGTAATCGGTTAAGGGGGAATTTGCCAGTTCTCACCACGCTTGGCAGGCGGGTTGGTAAGCGCAGTATGGCTACAGTTTCACATAAGGGACGCTGCTGCCCGCCCCTCTGGTTTAGAGTCCCTTAGTCGCCTTTTACGGCATCCACGGTAGGAAATGGAGTGGTGCTATATTCTTAATTCGGACACCACACGGTACACGGTTTCTTACCAGTGGAGTACTCAATAGTGCAGTCAGATGTGTAATTGTTCGAGATGTCGAGCTGCGGCAGTTCGATTTCCGGGTTCACAACCAGTGGGTCCGTCAAGTTCCAGATGAACACCAGGTCGTGCACCGTGTGTGATACTGAAAATTCAACATCATGATATTATAAAGAATGCATGCTCGTATGTTCTGGGCCGCATTTAGTGAAGGTCCTTCTTTAAAGTGCTACAATAATACAGAGTGCCAAGCAGCTGACGGAAGTCATTTGGACAACATTATTTTTAGGTCTTAAAAATTCCTGTTTCTACTTTTTAAAAATACAAACATATTTTTGTTATGTTTCGTAGTTAATCGTATTTAATTGAATATTGAAACCGCCAACACCTTATGGCCCACTCTGTATATTGCGAGTTAAATAAAATTCTTTAACCAAGGATTTACCTTATTTTTGTTTCCCCCATACTCATAATGATTAATTTGTTCGAAGATAAATATTACTAACCATAAAAAAACGAGCTTTGGAATGTTTAAAACGAAAACTGACTTGTGAAAGTGGGAGAGTATTTCTCGCCATTTTCGTTATTTCGTTGCCCAAAATTAGATTGTTTTAAATTGATTTGAAAATTATTACACTTATTGCATATTATTCGGTATTCGTTAGAAAATGCTATTTAGGAGTTTCCTTGCCGCTCTCTTGTGGAGGCAGGCACCAGTTGCCCTGCCATAAATCCCGCTCTGCTTAAGGATCTAACCTTGTAAATATCACAACAGTCAACTTCACCGATCATCACCTCACTTGGGTGGCACATCTGTTGCTGGTCGATGAGACTCAGTAATAGTTTTTTAACTTAAGTTAATAATAAATCAGGTTCATCCAATCTGCTACTAACTATATTATTATCATCATCATCATCATCATATAGGCCAAAGGACATCTACATAGATTTCCAGAATTATGTCATCGTTTTGGGGGAATCTGCCAGTACATACTCACAACACTTGGCAGGAGGGTTGGTGAGCGCAGTATGCCTGTTTGTCTGTTTCACAGAAGGCACACTGCTGGATGGGCTCTGGTTAAGAGACCCTTAGGCCCTTTTAACGACATCCACGGATGAGATTGAGTGGTGCTATATTCTTAATCCGAACACCCCACGGCATATACTAACACTGCTATAAACATTCCTATACAACCCATGTATGTCAGTTTCTTAATATGGGCCTCCCAATTATCACTACCTACATTGAGCGGTCATAGCACAATATTCCCATAATCACCACGCTTGGCAGGTTGATTGGTGATCGCCATATTTTTTATTGGCCCACGTGAGGGTACTGCTGTCCATCCCCTTAGTCGTTTTACGACACTCATTATATTCTTTGCCAGGAACAACACGCAAAAGTCCCTTATAACTTTATAAGTTATCAACAATTTAGCTAAAAACATGTTGGAGGCAAAAGCAAACTTTTGTTAAAATCGTTTAAATAATGATATTTTTAGTGTTGGCTAGATTATTAAGTCACTGACATAGCAAGGAAAATGGTACTGACAATGTTAGAAATAATTTTACCGATTGCCTTAACGACGGGCAATAATTAGGAATACAGGTATGAAAGTTCTGGCTCAAGGTATTTTATTTACTTCCTTTCTTGTTGGAAACTACCCAGGATTGGTGTGCAATGTAGCCATCCAACTTTTGAGTTAATCGGTTCTTGCAATACGCAAGACGGAACGAGTAGGTAAAGAAAAATATATAAGCTACTCACAGCTCTCTATCATCATGGAACAGCTCTGCGTATCGTGAGGGTACGACTCGAACTTCATAGCACACGATAACACCAGGGTTAATCTGAAAATTCAGGTTTTTTTTACTTTATCTAGGACCGGTTCTTAATCTTACACTATTCTGAACCTTCTTCTTTTTATTGTTTCTTTTTTGGGAGAGTACCACTAGCAGGGCAACTCTTTGTTCTTCGTGCTGCCTTCAACACATCTTTAACATTAGAAAAATCTTCATTTAAATGTTTCAGTTCTTCTGAGCAAGCTGGAAAGTAGGGAGGAATCCGTAACGTACGGAGTCCCACAGGGCAGTGTGCTTAGCCCGACCTTGTCCCTAGTGTAAGTACACAAGGAACTGTGTCAATTTCCAATACCAAATTGCAAAATTTGTTTTGTTTTGTTTGTTTTTTTTAACGTGGCCCCACATTAAGATTTCTCCCGTGTCGTGGGTGCGTTTACAGACATGAATTCCACATACAATACACCCAGACCCGGAACAACTACCTGCAGATCATACAAATATTTGTTCCGTGCGGGAATCGAACCCACGACTCGGAGAGCAGCAGCCTACTGTATCAGCCACTGCACCAACCGTGCCGTCAATTATTACATACGCGGGTGCCACAGCCTTAATCATCCGGGGCAATAGTTCTGACGAGGATTACCAAAGTGTACTTAATGAACTCTAGAGAGGGCTCCAAAAAAAGTCCGCTATGATGTGTGTCCGCCAACCCGCGCTAGGCCAGCGTGATGGGCTAAGGCCTAACCTTTCTCATCGTGAGAAAAGACCAGCAGTGGGACAGTGATGAGCTAATTATGTTCCGGTAAAGTAGTACTGTATAATAGCACTATATAATAGCTATTAATAGCTATTACAACGAGACATACAAGGACCTGCGATGGCATTGTTCGAGGCAGTCTAACGTGTGGTCAGGCCACACTTTGTGCTGAAATACAATTTAATTAGTAGCTCATAGCCAGTTGCATTTGCTAATCGGTAAACGATCGGTGATGTTAAGCAGCTCTCAGTGCAGTCAGTCAGATGGGTTACCGCATAGTGGCATAATAGACTGAGCATCTCCGTGCGTCAGAAGGCACTTAAAATTGTTGGTCCCGGTTGTTGTCATTAGACAGCAGTCATTAAAGTCAAGTCGGAGGCCTTTGAACGACTTGAAAAGCTGTGACAAAATGTTGGCAACTGACCGTACGAAAAGAAGAAAGATTAGGTAGTGTTTCATTGAGCATTGAATAAGTGTTTTAGAGAAATTATGCTCTTTAAATAATACGAATGTGAACGTCTTACGTTTCTTTTCATCTCCTCTTGACACACGGACAATTTACTTGCTGCACAAATAAACTTACTTGGACATGTAAAGCAGTGTCTTATCATGGTAGAGCCACAAATAATGGTTGGGTATGCTCATCTCATGAAAGGTGACCTTCTTCGCGTTCTTGAAGAAGCAATCAGGTCTCCAGATCTTGTTCAACCAGTCTACGTCGAGGATCCTGTACTCCTCGTGCATGTTTTCTGGGAGACGTAACCGGGGGTCCCTCCAGGACTGCGCAAGGAATATGTCGGCTACATAGGTCTGGAAAAATTGGATCTATGTAAATTAATTGCGGAAAATAGATGCAAAATGATGACACAATTGTGTTAATATATGGGGGAGGCTGTTGTTCAGTACTGGACTTCCTTTGGCTGAAATGATGGTGATGAGATGCACCAGGTCGAAACGATGAGGTCTTGTGTCTTGATGATAATTATCGAGGCATCACAAGGCGCAAGTTGCACGCGATCTCCCCAATACCGTGTACTCTCTCCGCGATCAACGCTCTTCTGGAAGCCAACCCTCACCGTGGCTTACTTCTATATGCTATTAATATACTGTAATCTCAAAAAATGTTTGTCAAGCGTGGTAATTCAGGCAATATTACGTCAAGTCTGTTTAGTCTGGTAGTCTATCCTAAGGCTTAAATTTAGCAGCTAATGCGCTTCATGCAGACAGCTCAGGTTTTTGTTGCTGCTTAAACGAACAATAGTAGACGTTTACTGGCTGGTCTTATAACATATATATGTATGTAGTTCTTCGTCGTGGAATAGTTAATAATGAGATGTTCACGTTAATACTCGGACTTCCTTAGAGACCAGAATTTAAGTGACCTTTATCTGTATTTGCTGCGTCTCGTATTTTTTTATTGCCTAAATTTACTGCTTTCTGGTAAACTGCGGAAAAATGGAAACGGTCTCATATTAATGAAGGCCAACTTCATCATATCAACCAACGACCGTCCACTGCTTAACGAAGGCCTCTCGAAGATTTCCCGGTTACATTTTGGAGGGAATTTGCCAGTGCGCAGAATACCGACTGTTCCGCAAAAGGGATGCTGCTACCCATCCCTCTGGTTCAGAGGCCTATGGTCGCCTTTTACGACGTCCACGGAAAGAGATGGAGTTGTGCTATATTCTTAATCCGAACACCATACGGAATATACATTCAAAGTTGGTGGTGGCTATTAAATCCTCATGTACTTATCTTACACCCTCGTGAAGGGATGTGACGATGAGCCCAGATACTATGAATGTCTGATTCTCGAGATCACTGATACAATGTACTGCTTCTATTTAGTGAACTTTTGTCCACTAAACGCTAAAGACGGTCACGCCAATATTTCCGAATTAACACACGCAACCCTGTTCCTAGATGAGCGAGTTCTGATTGATCTGGTTAATTGAAGGCCTCCTTGTCATAAACCATCGCTTAAGAAACTCAATTAATGACGTTATACTTACCATGCTCTCCTCGTTGATGGAGTCAAGTGACAGTACCGTCACGTGAAAGTAGACGATAGTGGGCTGCCCCTGAAGCTTAGGCGCTCTGTTTTTGTCGTAAAACTTCGCCTTCTCTGGCAAAATGTCACGCAATGATAGACTTGACTCGGACTTCAGTTCTATTTCTTGATAAGAGGCGTTTGTTCTGGAATTTTATAAATCTTATGCTTAAACCTATCCTTTTACTTACCTAGCCTTATTAGGATTAGCTTTAGGTCTGGGTGGATTGCGCACGGCCAGGCTTGGGGGAACCTTCCCCCGAGAAGTGCCGGGGGGTGACCTTTTTACAGTCGCCTTCCCTCCGCTAGAGGGGGTGACCGCTATACAGTCATCCCCTCCGTGTTGTGCCTAAAGGCGTGGCACCAATGGGTGGCTCTAGATGGAGATCTTTAGAGTTCCTGGAGCCTCCCTTCGGTGCTGAAGATGATCACTCCTGTGGTTTTAGCCGGTAGGAGTCCGGCATGCCCCTTCGCCCTTTCCCGGGGCGAAGGAAGTTCATGAAGAATTTCCACTGGGAACCAATAAAAAAAAAAAAAAAAAAGGTCGCCCTTTACGATGTCGGTGGGAAAGCTTGAACTTATCGACTTGCCAGCACAAAATGCAACGTGACACCATGCGATTTTGGTACTCATTAAAAGTACCCCTATTATTCAGATTAGATAATACTTACAAGAAACTAACAGCAGCTTGCACTCTGCCCGCCTCACTTGAGTTTATAACAGTTAATAGTATAGACACTAAAACATTCACTTCCAATTTCATCTTGAATGTCACAATTCACTTTGGTTCACTTATCCATTTCAGCTGCATTTTTGAAAACACTAAGTTATTATATACATATGTAGAAAGCATAAGATTTAGTTTTTTGGTGTATGTATAAGGACTAGAACGCAAAAAAATCAAGCAAGTCTTTTTCTTAGGGTCCCGAATGTCCGAAGAAAAAACGGCGAAACCCTTATAGCATCACTTGTGTGTCTGTCTGTCTGTCCGTCTGTCACAGCCAATTTGCTCCGAATCTACTAGATCGATTAAGCTGAAATTTGGTACACATATAGATTTTTGCGACCCAAAGTCGTACCTACGTTACCTAAATAAATGAATTTTGAATATGGGGGTCCTTTTAAGGGGCAATATAGAAAATTAAAGAATTAAGTTATGCAAACTGTACCGTGTAACATACGAGTATAAAATAGAAGAGCTTGTTGTGAGGGTCTCAAATATATTTATTTTATAATTTTAAAATATATATTTTTAAAGTTATTTAAGAAAATTTACCATTCCTTTCCTAAGCTTATCTCCGAAACTACTATGCCTAAAATTCTGAAAAAAATGGTAATAGCTCTTTACGTATATCTATACGTAAACGTGACGTTCAACGTACGTGACATTCAAGATGTATACAGGAAAACCAATAAGTCTATGAGCTGAAAATAACATGGTAAATCTTTCAATATTGTGCGTACCAACTTACGTTTGCGGTTGGGATGTATGGGAAAACATGTTTTTTAACTACGATGTTAAGTTTGTTCTTGGGATAAGTTATTGGTACAAGACCAATTCCAACAATAGACAATATATTCAGCAATTTTGGAACCCTCTCCACGCGAGTTCAACCCGAACTTGACCGGTTATTTTTATCAATTTGGGGACAAGACAAGCAAGCAAATCATTCGCCTGTCTGTAAGCATCACGTCCGCGTCACAATTGTAATGCTACCCAGGACTAGTCCTGCGTGGCACCACACTGCGCTCGTCTCCTCGAGACATTGGTTATTTAGTCTCTTATGCCCAGCAATCTCACTACTGGTGAAGTTTAGAATTACCGCCTTCTTAGAAGTACTTATCCGTGTGGTGTCTGGATTAAGAATATAGCACCACTCCATCTCCTCCCGTGGATGTCGTAAAAGGCGACTAAGGGAATCTAAACCAGAGGGATGGGCGGCAGCGTCCCTTCTGTGAAACGGTAGCCATACTGCGCTCACCAACCCGCGTGCCAAGCGTAGTGAGTATTGGCAAATACCCCCCAAAATGATGACACAGTTGTGAAAATCTATGGGGGAGGCCTTTGTTCAGCAGTGGACGTATCAATGGCCGATATGATGATATATGATATGATAGAAGTACTGACTACTAAAGTCATTGGTTCACGCTGAGCCTCTGCCGATTGTCCAAATGTTATGACACTTGATTATAATTCGTCAGTAGTGACACCCTAGACAAGAGAAGCCAAGGCCTATTCTCAAACGGGCCACACAATTTTTTCTAACATCGAACCTTATGTTCTTTTGGGGTTGGTTCAAGATCAGCCCTCAGTTAGCTGCCTTACCTATTCATTCGTGCAACAAGCTTACATCCAGCCTTGAAGTTAGTTATAAAATACATGTTATTTTTATTATAATTGAAGACTTACGCTCGTACAAGTGTAATCCATTTACAAGGGTTGCAAGGTGTGAACTATTTATTAAGAGTCTATATTTGTACCTCACTACACTGTCGTCTCATTGTCATACTGGCTCATTGTAAACAAATTCCATAGGCTAGCGTAAGCATATTACAAGCATTAGGTAGCTTTATTCTTTACTAGCTTTTACCCGCGACTTCGTCCGCGTCCTTATTAAGGGAACTTGATGTCCTACCTCTATGTTAATTTTCATTAGAATCAGTTCGTCCGTTTAAGCGTGATGCAGCCTCAAACAATCAAACATAAACTTTCACACTTATGAATAATAATAAGATATAGTGATCAGAGGGCTAAAAAGGCCGCTTTAGGTGAATCATAATACGAATCACATTAGAATTCACAAAATGGTTAAAAGTCAGTTATGATGAGGTGCAGAATGCGTGATGTAATTTATCCTTTTCAAGAAGAAGAAAATACCCCTGTCTCTATAGCGAGACAAACGACAATTCAGAAAAAAAAATAGAATTTAGTTGATTTATATTGAGAATAAAGTTGACAAATAAGTATTACAGTAGGTACTGACGCCAACGCTAGGTATTAAATGAAAGGGGTATATTATAGTTTTAAAATTACCATGCCATACCATTACAGATAATGGAAGTCGTGTGTGTTGAGTCATCCAAGTGACCACGGTAGAATTTTTAAATCTTCGTATTATATGTTTAATACGATCACTATAATCACTCTTTCGTTTAAGCTTATATCTTTATTATCGACTATATCACTAGATACCTTTTATCGTGTGCCCTAGGCTGCCGTCAACAAAAAAAGGTGAAATTAAAACATCGTCTTACTTACTAGTTACGCGTGGCTACATCGTGTAAAATGCTAATACCTTCGAACGAAGCCTCCGTTAGGATAGAACTTCACGTTCGGTTGAATAGGAGTTTATATGTGAGTAGGTGTGGGGGAGTCCGCTAGAGCGGCGAAGACGCGCCTCCAGGGGCGTTGGACAGGCTGAGGCGGCTAGCTAGGCGACGAGCACTTGGAAAGTGGCGTCACAGCCTGCGGGTGCAGTATGCGACCAACGCGTCGTGGAGGCCGTCCTGCCGCTCTTTAGGGCCTGGCTCATAGGGAGCGAGCGCGTCAGCTACCGCCTGACGCAGGTGCTCACCAGGCACGGTTGTTTCGGTGCATACCTGCACAGGATAGGACGCGAGGCCAGGGCACAATGCCACTATTGTGATAGCGACCAGGACACCGCAAAGCACACGCTCGAGGCGTGCCCTGCGTGAGTTGCCGAGCGGCGGATTCTGGTCGATCGGATCGGGCAAGATCTCTCTCTGCCTGGATTTGCTCGTAACTTATAACTACTGAAGAAGTTCTTCCGTTTCATAATATATATGTCCGTAAATCCGACTATAGCGAGTATAATGTATTGATGTGCTTAATAATTCTAATATATAATATGGAACTAATCACAAAACGGTGTCACCTTGGATAGTTCTATACCATTGAATGTGACAATTTGGTCTATTTAAATTTTACTTAGAGTTTGCTCATCTAGGGACACGGTTGCGTGTTTTAAAAGGCTTAGTAATTTGCAGCTACTGGAACAGTAAGAATACAGCGCACACCGACGCGCCTGCCAAGTGTGCATTTGGTGACTACTGGCTAATTCCTCCTAAAATAACCAGCTGGCCGTCTGAATGTAACCCAGTCACAGTGGAAATCTATACAGGAAGCCTTTGTTCAGCAGTGGATGTCCTTCGACAGACATGATGCTGATGATGACGAGCTGTGACGAGTATGCGCATAGCCTTAAATCCTACACACCCAGTAAGAAATAATATTATTATCAGTAGGGAAGCTAGAGCTAGGGACTATTTGTAGCAACGTCTAGATTACACGGTAGATTCAATCTTATTGTTCGGATAATTTTAACTTACTACTTACGTTAACAGTACCTATTAAAGTCTATGCCACCTGAGACGATCTAACAAGTAGTAGTGACTGGATGCATTAATTTGTCCAGACAGACGCGTCTACTAATACTAAAATTTATAGAAAGTTTTCAATAGGCATTAAAAGAAGTATTCTAATAAAATCCCTATTATAAAATCAAAGACAATTTTGACGATAGAGACGTGTAGCGTTAATTCTTATCTGCAAACGAATTTTACTTCCCTGCAAACAAACTTCATCTGCATTGTTTGTATTGTATAGCGGCAAAATGTTTTTCAATGTATAATTAATAGCTGCCTTAAGTAATTTATAAACACATGTTTGTAAAACAATGTATACAAAAATGATAATCAAAAAATACCTAGCCCTGGGTTTCTTTTGGCATTTCTTCTCAGAGGTTATCATGTAGTGAAATGCCCTCCTGTCTGTTGTTTCAACATGACATTACCTAACTACTAAATAAATGATGGAATTTAATTGAGTTGATTCTTGATGCCGTGTGGTGCCGGCTTCGAATAGCACCAACCCATCTCGTCCCGTGGGTTTCGTAAAAGGTGACTAAGGGATTAGCCGGAGGATGGGCAGCAGCGAATACATTAACAACTCAACTGCGATCGCCAACCCGCCTGTCAACCGTGGCGATTATGGCAAAACCCCCAATGAGCACACAACACACCGATTTTGGTCGTTGTGTTGATCATTGAGCCTGTGTCCACCAGTGGACTTTATTCGGCCGAAATCATGATTCTTTAATAAAAGTGTGCAGGAACCTGTGTGCATACCTTTTTAAGGCTTTAAATTGGTTTTTTTTTTAGCTACATTATATGTATTTCTTAGACTAAACTTGATAAGGTCTTACCTTAGATAAGCTTTGATTAATACTTACTAACTAAGGTGGGTAGTATGATATGCCTAAGTACCTATTAAACTATGTGTAATCCTAAGCATAAGACTGCATTTACTTATGCGGATACCGACGCGGTGTAGGGCTTCATTATCTAATGCTTCCACAACTCAATATGGTTTAAATGTTCACCTCCGCGGCAAGTTTATTACCTACTTACTGATCTATAATGAGGAATGCCCATTAAATGCCTGAAATGTACAGAAACTAACAAAAGTCATAAATCATCATAAATCTATTTAGAATAAAACATGAATAATTAAATTATTCCGAAGTTAGTATAACTAGGATAAGGGTATAACTATTATTTAATATTTAATTCGACTGTCGTCTAATGAGGTTATCAAGATCTTGAATGATTGATTTATAATCAAACGTTTACGGCAATTTATACGTCCACTGCTGAACAAAGGCCTCCCCCATAGATTCCACAACTGTGTCATCATTTCGGGGGGTATTTGCCAATACACACAACGCTTGGCAGGCGGGTTGGTGAGCGCAGTATGGCTACCGATTCACAAAAGGGACGCTGCTGCCCATCATTTTGGTTTAGATTCACTTAGTCGCCCTTTACGACATCCACGGGAGGAGATCGAGTGATGTTATATTCTTAATCCGGACACAACACGGACTTTATTCGTATAAAGTGATTGATAATAAATCATTCATATTTTACACGACTTCCTGGCCTGGATTTTGTATATCTGGTCACATAAGCATGTCAAGATCAATACAATCAAATTATTTTAATATAAAACTACAATTAAAGATAGCACTTATCTCAGGCTATATGAATCACACGTCCTTTGCCTTGCTGGTTATTTGGCATTATCGTCCGTATTACCTACATCTTATTTTATTCGTTCACTTAATTCATTGTTTTGCCTTTGCGACTTGAATTACGGACAGCCTATGCTGAATGTTTATTTTTATTTTTCTTTCATACTTTTTTTCTTCTTTTTTTAAAAACGTTGCCCCACACTATGATTTCTCCTGTGTCATGGGTGCGTTTACAAATGTCACACACAAGACACTCATACCCGGAACAACTCACAAATCAACAAACAATCATACAAATATTTGTTCCGTGTGGGAATCGAACCCGCGACCCAGTGCGCTGCAGCCGACTGAATCAGTCACTGCACCAACCGTGCCGCCTAATAATCCTTAACTAGGTCAGTACCTACTATTATGTATTCTGTGCCCTAACCTTGACCTAACCTATCTTTCACACAAAGGTCTAAACTGGCTTCTCACTAGCTTTTAGATAATTATTGAAACTGTAGTGGGTTTCCTTCGATTTGAAGTACGATTTGGTGTATAATTGTTGCACTCACTGATCGGTAAAACCGATCGGCGCAGTTAAGCAACGCTTGGCGATGTTAGTTTATGGATGGGTGGCCGCATAGGTGAATTTAAACTGACCGTCTCCGTGCTTCGGAGGGCACGTAAAATCGTCGGTCCTAGTTGTTGTCATTAGACGGCAGTCGTTAATCCAAGGTAGAGGCCTTTGGGCGGCTTGAACAGCTCTGCCACAAGATTGGCCACTAACCACACGAAAAGAAAAGTAAAGAAGAATTTGGAAACTACAGCCACCTGACTTAGTATTTATCACTACCTGGTCGTCCTTTCAGAATAGGTAAAATCGCACTAAACCTAGGCAGGTTCCATCTAAGGGTGCTCATCGATCATAAGTTACGGCCTGCGGGCGACGTATTTGGGGCAATCCACCGCCGACCAGAAGCAGCACCGAGATGGCGGCCCGGTGGACTTCGCGCGCCTATTTCATAGGAATGTGCGGCCGGCCAAGTCGCACATGGATGGAGCCCATTAAATGAAGCTAAAACCTGCCGAGGGTGCGATCCTGTGTTCGAGTGAACCTCCAGCGCTCCCCCAGCGATAGGAGGTAGAAGGAACGCCACAGGGTTTTAGCCGGTAAAATCCACCACGCTTCTCCCGCCATTCCCCTGGGAGGAGGAAGTCTATGACGATTTCTCCACGACAAAATAATCAGGAACCCGCTGCATCTCGGCACTACTTTCATCCTAGAAAACAGTTGAAATAAATACAGAGCACACTGTATATTATGTAGTATTCCTGGTAATAAGATAAATGTATACAACCTCCAGTATACAATTCTTATAACATTTGTGTTTTGGTGACTTCGGACTGATGTGGGATGGAATATTTCACACACAACACCACACTTTTGAAATTCTGTATGACTATTTCGCATTGTCTCACACGGCTATACTTTTACCACAATAGCTTGATTCTCATATTTCACTAAAAAAACACTGTCAGAAAAGTAGCTTTGATCGATAAATGAGACTACCGTTTTCACAAACATTTGACATTTTATTTACTATCGACACGACTACGTGCAGCCGTACCGAAACACATTTTGCTAAAGTTTAAAAAGTGTGTAAGGCCACGGCTTATTGATAGCGGAAGCGGAGGCTGCAACTTGTAATTTTCTTTTACAATTAGTAATAAATGATAGTTTGGTGTTCTGAAAATTATCTCAACTGAAACTTATAGAGAAGGTGGTAATGTGGTCCCTGCAGGTATTTTGGCCCCCTACGATATTTATAATTATGACACATGCCATCTAGTATATCTTTGATGCAATGCGGAGCTCGTGGGACAGTATGGCCATGGCGCAGATGGATGCCTGAATGTATCACCAAACACGCTCCCTCCGCCAGAGCGGTAAGGGGCACGCCCTTACCGCTCACCGCTACAGCCACCGCTACAGGGGAACTCGGAAGTTTGAAACGGCAGGCTCGGCGATGTGCACTCGAGCATCAAAGCGCATCACTGAGGCCGTCTTGCCGCTCTTTAGAGCCTGGCTTCAAAGGGGCAACCGTGTCATATTCCGCCTTACGCAGGTATTCAGGTATTCACCGGACATGGTTGTTTCGGTGCGTACTTGCACAGAATATGTCATGGCACAGTGTGTCTACCACTGTGGAGATACCACATAGCACACGCTCGGAGTACCCTGCGTGGGCTGCCGAGCGGCGGATCCTGGTCAATCGGATCGGCAAGATCTCGCTTTAGCAGCAGTAGTGTCGTCGGCTATGCTGACAACGCATGAAAATTGAACTGCAGACCACACTCCTTCTGTGAGAGCATCATACTCCTGAAGGTCGCAGAGCGACTCCGGGGACGATCCCGCTCGGAGAAGAAGGACATGTACCCAGGGTTTTAACCGCTGCGGCGCTCACGTCCAATACGCCCGAATCAGAAATTAGGAGATCCGTAGAACTTTGCCGACATAACTAAAAGGATTAGTAGGAAAAAGATCAAATGGGCAGGACACATTGCTCATAGAACTGACGACCGTTGAGGCAAAGATTCTCGAGTTGAGACCGCGCACCGAAAAACGCAGCCTGAGACGGCATGGGACAAGATGAACAGACGACATGAGGAAGGTCGCTGGGAGTCGATAGATGCGGGCAGCATGTTAACGGTCGTTGTGGAAATCTATGGAGAAGGCGTGTTCAGTAGTGGACGTCTTGTGGCTGATATGATATTGACACTGTCTTCTTGAAGTTCCCCAGTTGTATGTCTGCGAGGAAACCACTGACGGAAGCTGGTCCCACATTTTTGCCGTAAAACGCAAGTAATAGACCGCCAACCATTAAGGCTGAGGATGGAATCTTGACTTGAGACCAGTGGTGCGATGGTGTAAGTCAGCGCCTGGAAAGTATGTTTTATAGTACCTGGGAACACTCACCATATTCTATTCGGTAGAAAATGCATGGAGACACTAGGATAATAAATAAAAGCAAAACATCGTCACCATATCCGCAGCCTGCGTCCGGTTCTCATAACAGGATTACCGTCGCCTCGGCAGAGTCGAGCGGACGCGGCCTTGCGCCACTTGTTGCTATCTGACACACCACCCCACATTTATTGATGGAAATCGATTGACTTATTGAGTTGGGCGGAAGTTGCAACTTTACAAATTACGTTGTTTCTGCAGCATTATATGCCTGACAGCCTACGGGGCGTTATATGCCTGACAGCCTACGGGGTGTCTGTATGGTCCCGTAGAGGGTCTCCGATAGTTGACTAGTGAACTATCGGAGATAGTTAACTATGTCAAGGCTGACAGCCAAACGCCACCCCATCTTGCCGGGTCCAACGGCAAGTGGACGTAGAGTCGCGTCGATAGTGTACAGCCGCTGCCGGAAGCCGTCTGTCGGCTGTCGACAAGGTCGGGACCAATTCGCGATAGGTGCTCAACGTGTCTTCGGGAAATTCTGCACTCGAATAGCTATGAAGCTTCGTCGAGCAGGCAAATGGTACGGTACGCTGAGGGAGACTCCGCGGCCTTTCCCTCATCAGAATAACCAATCGGCTACCTTGCAGCGGCAATACGCTGTGACAGACACAGCTGGTGAACAGCCATCTTAAGCGGTCCCCAAGAGACTGCAGTCACACACACACACTCACGCGCAGGCTGGAATGCCATCCGGGCCTGATGCGGGGTTGCAAGCCCTTAGGCGCCAACAGCTCGGCCCAACTTCCCTTCCGAAACCCCCACTCCTAGGCCCAGTCCAAGGCGATCGAGTGTGGAAGGACCTGGATTGTCCCGTACCGCCGGAAAGAGCGCAGAAAGCATTCTCTCCAGCAAATCTGGGTCAATGATTTCAGTCACCCCGGGGGACCCATGGGCGCAACTTGTAACTACCATACAGTTTATCCGTGAACATGGCGCTTGCAACAGCGCCGAAATATCGGGAACTCAAAATAAATAAAAAACATGGTAAATATCCCGTTTACAGTTCTAATAATAGTGTAAGTGATCATGTAGTTTAAAAACTAATATATACTGTAGGGTGTCTCGATAGGCCTCAGCAGTTTCTCTCTCTCTCAGCTACAGCACCACGCCGGAATTGGCTTACGGTTTACCGGCGGTGGGATGCGCAGGCAACTGCGTGATCTTCTCCGCCAACCAGTACATTGCCGTACCCCAAGAGCGCCTGGCCTGGGCATGGATGGGTCTCAAACTGACGTCTTCTCTGGATTGGGCAAGATTCCTTGAGGCGGACTTGCGAGTGATGCAGACTAAAAACCTGGAGGGGGAGGAGGGTAGGTCATCCCCTACAAGATGTGCCTAAAGACGTGACACCAATGAGCGGCTCTAGATGGAGATTTTTAGAGTTCTTGAGTCTCCTTCGGTGCTGATGGTAACCACTCCGGTGGTTTTAGCCGGTAGGAGTGCAACATGCCCCGGAGCGGAGGAAATACATGGTCTCATCATTACTGACCCCTAACTTCCTGCATGGTAAAATATAAACAAAAAGAAATAACTTAAAATGGTTTATTAAAATTCAAAATATACTGCAACACCTTACCCTAAAATAACATTTTAATATTTAATGCTGACATAATTTCATGATTATTTACAGTCCAACTGTGATAATACCAATTATATGTATTTATGTTTCAACCAGTTCTGTGTGAACGTACCTTGAGCTTTAATTGCCAACTAATAACATAAGTTGATTTGCAAATTAATTGACGTCCAAGAATGACAAATTACCAGAACGCAGTTAAGACAATCATCCTAGTCTGTGAATGTTCGGCCTGGTTGCTAATCAGACCTGATACAGCTAAATGCGTGCTCATACCGAGCGACCTCCGGGAAGACGGCTGCGCGCACGTGGTCACGCACCACCGTGTACGCAGCACAGCGCACAGCGAGGCCTCGGGGGGATTCGACTGAGATATGCCTAGATGGGCGGCTCGGCGACAGCAGAATATCCCTCCCCTTCGCCAGAAGGGGTGCCAGATTTACAGTAACCCCCTCCTAGACGTGCCTAAAAGCGTCCTCGAGAAGCTGGAGCCCCCTTCGGTACCAAGATGACCACACAGGTTTTAGCCGGTAAGAGTCCGGAACACCCCTCCACCCTTTCCCAGGGCTGGGAAAGTCCATGAGGACTGAAACCCGGCTTAATACGAATTTTGCGACGGTCGTCTCAAAACAGAAATGTAGGTATATGTATTCTCATACACTTCCTAATTCTTCTTCTACTGCATCGCCATCAGAAAGATTGACTGGGACTTAACATCCTTATCAAGGCATCGAAGGATATTCATGTAGCTGAATGGTGTGGAGCAGTCGCCCATCCTAGATTTGAACACAGCGCCGCCGCTTAAATTTGCAGAATGATAGATGTATGCGGCAGCCTTTCTGTGAAGCTAGTTTTTCTGATCGATTTTCAGTCGTCGCATCGACCGTTTGTATGTTCATTAAACTTTGCTACGAATAGGCGTAATTTTATTGCTGGCGGTACACGAAACATGGCGAAAATCATGCTTATCGCCACTGTTGGATCAATAATGTCTTTCTTATTTAAAGTCTCAGCTACCAACAGGTCTTCAATTAGTATTCATTGGATTCCCTTTCTTACCTGTCCCATATATTTTCTGACAGAGATCAAGGAACCTCCATTCGTTCAATTCCTCCGGTCTTTCCCTCACCATATTTCTATACTGCGTCCGTATTTCAGACATCTTTTTCGAACAAGTGATGGCACTTTTCTTCAGCATTCCAGAAACTTCCATCCACAGATAGCTTCTAACAAATTTGGGGTTCTTAAACTTTTCCAAATTACTTAAATACCATTCTAAAAGTCGTTCAGTCTCTTCATCCGACCAAGTTTCCTCTATACCAGCCTCCTCAAGTACAGGTTTTTCTGTATTTTCCATAACAAGTTTTATAGCTATCTCTTTAATAAGGATTTCTTTTAGAAGGTCGGCAAATGGCGTCATTTGGCCCGCGATCTCGTCTGTATCAATATTGAATGACTGTTTTAAATAGTTTATTTTATTGAACACTTTTGTTATAGGCTCAGAAATGTAATTTGCTAGTTCGGTCCACAAGTATTTCTTCTCAAACCTCGGACTTACGAAATCTTCTATGTTTTTTAAATAGTATTGTAATGCTTGTACGACTTTTTCATCTGGTAAAATAACGTCTTTGTATACTTTTACATCTTTTAACGCTTTATTTTGTGCCGTTTTAGCGAATTTTGGCTTCAAACGCATTACTTTCTCCATTAGCGAGAAGTATGGAGTCTTCTTCGTGTTTGGATCCAGTTCATCTATGTCTTTGTGATTTGATTTAAGTTTCGCAAACATTTTTCTACAAGACAGTGGCGTTTTATCGGGTAGTTTCGAAGCTATTTCTACCCACATTTCTTTAGCATTAATTTCCTTCCCTTTATGTGACCTTATGTAGTTTATGTAAAAGATCAATAGCCTCTTTTTTGTTCTTTTCGACCATTTAGCAGGAGGTTTGACCTCTTTTGTTATATCTGCATTATTATTCTCTACTTCTTGGGGTATTGCTGGTTCCTCTTTTGTTATATCTGCATTATTATTCTCTACTTCTTGGGGTATTGCTGGTTCCTCTTGTATTATAATTCGAGCGTTCTCAATCTGTGAAATATCTTGTCCTTCTGGTATAACTATGATGCATTGAAAGTCGTCTTCTGTAACAATGTAGAAATATTATTACTAATAAAATAACACAAATACGAGAATAATATGAGGAGCTAAGAAAGTTAATATTCTCTCTTCTTCTAAAAGGGTGTAAGTGACATCGTAAAGAAAACTGATACCACGCATTCAGTTCATGATTCTGGAGCTTCAGCGTTAGAATTTTATATCGGTCTTTTCATGAATTTTCAGATTTCTTTTTTAAACAGTTTTCAGTCTAAAGTAATTGTTTTCTACTATCCTAATGCTATTTTTAATAAAACACAATATCCCGTTTTTTTCCTATTTATTTATAAAACTGCAATGTTTAATAAAAGCTAAATAGCTGCTGTTTCGCTACAGTTCACGGACGAGGTCATAGCTCGCAGTAGCATAATAATATCACATCATAGTGCAATAATCACGTAGCGTTTTTATTGCGTTGTTCACGATACATTGCGTGCTCAAAATGACAAAAACTGTAACCAATTATTTCTCAGATAAATGGCTTTCCAGTTTTTATTATAGGCCTAAGTAATCTCTTCCCAAAGATTTCTGCATATTGTGACTTACAACCTGTATATCTTTATACTACACAAACTCAATTGCTATCTTTTTATTCAACCGATTATAAATAACCGGACAAGTGCGAGTTGAACTCACGTTGAGAGGGTTCCGTACGACGAATATGTTATCTAACACGTTTTTTTTAGTCTGACCCATTTTTTTTGTGGTGACAAGTATGTAATCCACCATGGATTGTGATTAAATCGTCTATTGTTTGATTCTGTCTTGTACCAATAATTCATCCCAAGAACAAACTTAACATTGTCATTGAAAACCATGTATCTATACATTCCAACTGCAAATGTATTATATATTATATATATATTGTATTTTACTTGGTCTGGTGTAAGTCAGGGCATTAATCTCGGACCTCTGCAGTTCTTATTAATGATAAACGATTTGCCGAAGTTTGTTAAAGACGCAAATTGTTTATTGTTTGCAGATGATCTTAAGCTGTCTCTCACTGTGAAAGATGAGGATGACTGTAGACACTTACAGAGGGATATAGACAGTGTAGTGACATGGAGCAAGAAAAATCGCTTGCAGTTTAATATTCAAAAATGTGTCACAATCACTTTCTCGCGTGCACGTAATCCCATTTTACATAACTATAATGTTGATGGGATTCCGATGGTCAGAGTCTCAGAAGTTAGGGACTTAGGTATTAGTCTTAACACGGAGCTAACGTTTCGTGATCATATAGTTAAATGTTGTAAAAAAGCTTACAGAAATTTGGGTTTAATACTCCGCACTGTTCAATCTTTTACTAATATTAAAGCCATTATAGCCCTATATAATGCTTTAGTACGGAGTCCATTAGAATGTAACGCAGTTATCTGGGCCCCTCATGAGACTAAATATAGTCTCATGTTGGAGCGAGTTCAAAACAAGTTTGTCAGATTTTAGTATTTCTGGCAGTATGGGGTGTATCCGTTTTACCCACTCATGTATCCAACTCTGTTTGTTTTGGGTATGGTCGGACATAGTGAGCTGAGAGTCAGGAGGGATCTCACTCTTACCTCGTACATATCTTATCTTATATCTTTAAATGAGCAATTCTTGTATATATATAATTGGAATCTCGGAATCGGCTCCAACGATTTTCATTAAATTTAGTATATAGGGGGTTTCGGGGGCGATAAATCGATCTAGCTAGGAATCATTTTTAGAAAATGTCATTTTATAGGCGTTTGAGTAGTCTCAACTGAAAAATATGACTCTTCCTGACATCTATTGGCGAATAATAATACTATTTTTTGTGAGCAACTAATTGCTTTAACGACACAACAGCAGATGGCGTTATTAAGTAACACGAAAATACCGAGCAAAGCTCGGTCATCCAGGTACTTTAAAATAATAAGAGGAAAGATCCAAGACTCCAACATGTTAGGGCTGGTGGGTTTGTGTGTACCAGATAGATAAGTATGGCGGC
Source organism: Diloba caeruleocephala (assembly GCA_947459985.1). Taxonomy (NCBI): domain Eukaryota; kingdom Metazoa; phylum Arthropoda; class Insecta; order Lepidoptera; family Noctuidae; genus Diloba; species Diloba caeruleocephala. Next base: position 10,372,045 of record OX381629.1, read on the forward strand.
GACGCCGGCCGCCGCTGCTGGCGGTGCCGCGCGGACGCACTAACTTGCTGAGCGAGGCGCCACTACTGCGTGCACTTCGCACTCTCAACCTCGTAGCGAGGGACACAGACATATTTAGTTGCATATTGAGTGAATTCACAAAGAAAACATTATATATAATATGTTATACCTAATAAGATTTAAAACTGTTTGAGATTTGTTGTACGCTATTGCATTGGGCTATGCCTGTAAAAATAGTTGTGTGGATAAATAAATAAATGTAAGTTTTTACACACAATATTGAAAGATTTGCCATGTTATTTTAAGACCATAGACTTCTTATAGGCTATAAGAACGAAGCAAGGTATTTAAAAATAAATTTCGGATTAGTATAATAAAACACTTTTAAACGGATACATCCTGCGACCACGAACCCTACCAAGCGTTCGAAACGTCAGGAAAAACAAAAATCTAAATTATACGCGATAGAATCTAGATAGAAAAGTTTAAAAGTGTTTTATTATTTAGGATTAGTAGTTTCAGAGATGAGGTTGGGTAATGGTCAATTTTCATCTATTGTCTTAAATAACATTAAAAGTATATACTTTAAAATGATTAAATAAATATATTTGAGACCCTCACAATAAGCCCTTCCATTTCATATGCTACATGCTACAGTTTCTTTAATTTTTTTATATACCATATTCAAAATTCATTTATTTACGTTACACGTTCGTGTTTGGGTCGCAGAAATTCATATGTGCCAAATGTCAACTAAATCGGTCCAGTAGATTCGGCGCAAATTAGCTGTGACAGACGGTCAGACAGACAGACACACGAGTGATCCTATAATGCGCCGTTTTGTCTTCCGGACTTTCAGAACCCTATGAACACGCTAAAGTCGGAGGCTCGGAGACACCACCACTCGCACAACGTGCGATGCCTGGCCGGTCTCCCAGGGTAATCGGTGTCACGCGGTGTAAGCGCATAACTCCGCTACCGAGTGCGTGCTTGTTTTTCAGGAGTCACGATGGCGTCCCATACGCAACCTGCCATCGCGCCTGTTCGATCACGGTTCAGTGCCTACATACTTACAGGGTCGACGAGATAGACTCTCGCATACCCGGAAATCTTTAGGATGCTGTACTTGCCAATTTCGAGAATCCGTTGAGAATACAAACGACGCGGGGCTGTGGTTTGCCAGAAGTCTAAGTGGCACTTAGCGTGGAAATTTGATGATTAATGGGGGGAATGCATCCAGACCATTCCCAAAAGGTACATGCGTTGATTCTTGTACTCACCATGGTTGGCAGCCGGACTGGTGAGCGCAGTTTGGCTAAGGGTTTACAGAAGGGATGCTGCTTCCCAGCCCCGTCTTTAGAGTCCATTAGTCGCCTTTTACGACATCCACGGGAGGAGATGACGGGTGACGGAGAGGTGCTGTATTCTTAATTAGGTCACCACATAGAACATTTGAGTATAATGTAAAGGTTAAAAACCATTTTTATTAAAAACAGACAATGTTTAATATGATATTAATCATCTATATTTTTCTAAATATTTACCATACCAATTGTTTTCTGCAATTTATTTTTATTAAACCTTGCCCCACTCTAGGATTTCTACTGTGTCGTACAAATATTTATTCCGTGCGGGAATCGAACCCAAGACCCGGAGCGCAGCAGCCAACTGTACCAGCCATTGCATCAACCGTGCCGTCAAAAGCTGGGAGTGAATAAATAGTTTTGTCTGCAACATAGGACTATGTTCAGAGGGAACTAAATATATCTTTGGTTCCTGCTCTGCAAACAATCACACATTGAACAACTGCTTGGAGCAAGTTATAGATTTCTATCTATATCATTACAGATTTATATGAGATATAAAATTACTTTGTATAATTTTCATTTTGTATAAACAACTCAAAAAATATTAATACATACCTTCATGTTCAATCTTCTCATCAGAACCCATAGGCATATCCACATAAGTCTTCTCATTAGCATCCACCTCCATCACATCCTGGCTGTCACTTTCCTTTGCATTATAAATCTGCTCAAACATATTGAAATACTTCCAAGATATCTTAACATCAGGGTTCCTACTTCTCATAGTTTTCAATTTCCTATAAGACTTCCTCAGTTCCAGAAACTTCTCCTTGCAAGTTGTCTCGCCTTTCCCTATTTCTCCAGCCAAGTCGGACCATTTGCTGGTATCATCTACATTGTTGTTTATATCATCGAAGTTTTGTGAGAAGTAGTTGATTAGTTGTTTAATTTCTTTTGCAGACCAGTCTTCGCTGTCATCTGAATCTAGTTTGCCATTTTTAAGCTTTGATTTGATTGCTCTGTATCCAAAAACTTTTTTGCACAGAGCATAATAAGGCCAAAGAATTGGCATCTCTGGTTTGTTGATCTCCCTTTGAACGTAGGCAGTGTATACCTGCTTTAAATTCCTGAATCTGTGTGCGCACTGTGTGGCCGATATACCAAGCTGTTTAGCCAATACCTCCCAAAGAGAATGCTTGTTTCTGTTGGTTGTGGAGAATTTGTCTTTATTTTTCTGGTAGTATTCGAGTATTTTAAACGCTTTGGAGTCGCCCGAGCGTCGCTTAGTGCGTTTCGTAAAGCCTCGTTCGTCGAAAGACTCTTCATCGTCAGTGAAGTCTTCAGCCGTCTCTTCCGATTTGATGTTCAATCTTTTTACTGAAAAGAAATAGAGGCCTTGTTCATATTTAAAATCAAAAAGGTTATATAGCTTAATAATAGTACTCTTAAAACAAATGAGAATTTATTGACAGAAAGTTGTATACAGAAAAATAAACTGTGTTCATCATAATATCAGCCAAAGGCCGACCACTGCTGAACAAAGGCCTCTCCGTAGATTTGCACACTTGTGCGTCATCATTTTGGCCAGAACATGCCAGTACTCATTACGCTTAGCAGACGGTTGGTGAGCACGGTATGGCTACTATTCCACAGAAGGGACACTGCAGCCTATCCCTCTGTTTAAGTCGCTTTGTCGCCTTTTACGATATCTACGAGAGATGGAGTGGAGAATGTTAGTATTGATTTGCAATTAATAGGGTTCTCAGTAGACAATTTGCTAGGCTTTCGGGTATTACATACCCATGTGCTGTTTTACACTGAAAGTAGACTGCTAAATTAGTAAGAATTCATGGCTAATTGATATTTTAACCAAATATATATTTTATACTGACCACCAATCTTCCCCGTGTCCGTTTTTTGGTTTTGTCCATAACCCTTTATAGTTTCATAGCCAGCCAGCAAATTTGTATCCATACCATAATCAAATAACCTATCAAACACCTCAATATACCGCCAGTCAATCTGCATATCAGGATTTTCCTTTTTATCATTCAATATTGTCTTGTAAAGACTCAAAAGGTCTTCCCAGTGATACCTGCAACTTTGTAGGGTTCTATTTAATTTTTTAACAGCACCTGCCCAACATACGAAGTGACATATTAAGTCTTTATACATCTCTATGTTATCATAGAAGAATTGAACTAGTTCATCTAACTCATTAGTCTTCCATGACTCTAATTTCTCAGCCTTGGTACCACTCTTCCCTATTTGAATCTCAATTTCTTTAGATATAATATTGTCGAATAATATTGCGATAGGTTTTCTATTCCGCAAGTCGTAACCGCCTTCAATGTACTTGTCTAAATGTGCGTTCTTTAGTTCTGCATACTTTTGCTTGCAGGCATCAGCAGTTTTGTCTAATAAACGGCCAATTTCATTCCAAAGGAAACTGTCAGGAATTGTATGGTCTTGGAATTCATCAAAACAATCAAAACAATATTTGACTAATACTGTCATTTCAGTGATATCCCAATCTTCAATATTATATGAATATTCAACCTTAGTGATTGCCTGACTTTCAATCATTTTGTACTCTTCATTCAAATATTTTCTATGAAATTCTTCATCACCTTCAAAGATTTTGTCAAATAAATCCATGTAAGGCCAGTTGATTCCATCAGAGCCAATCTCTCGTCTTTTATCTACCAATCTTATGTAATGCTGCTTGTAGTTCAAGAACCTCTTCTGCCAGTATTCCCCATCATCTTCTCCTATCTCTAATGCAATAGTTTCCCACAATCCCCGCCTCCAGTATTCTTGTTGGAAGTTTTGTTTGTATTTCAGATACAATGTTAACATCATTTGAACTTTTTCATCAGCTGAATGACTATTCAGCTTTTTCATCACCATACACCTATCATAATTACCATTAAAAGGTTCAACTTTGGTTGTTTGAGGTTCAGTGGGAGTATCTAGAGGGGATTCATCAGTCATAAGTGGAGTCTCACTAGAAAAAATTTCATGGCATAGTTCAAAATATGGCCACTTTACATAGACTCCTTTGTGTATATGCCCACAAATTTCTAAGTATTTCATCTTCAAACTGTGCAGTTGTGCATCACATGCATTTGGATGTCTGCCAATAAGCATGGTCTTGCAAGCAACAGTCCAAAGGTGCTGTTTCTTAGTAGTTCCAGATATGAAAGTTTGTTTGTTATCATTGTAAAAAACAAGTAATCTTTTTATTTCATCCTCAGACCAGTTGTCTTTATTTGGGCTTAATTGTTCAATGCTAATTTCATTAGATACATCTCCAACTTCTTGTATGATATAAGATGTATCTCGTTGAAGTTGTATTGCTTGGTTTTCTATGTTTTCAACTGTTGTTAGTACTCCTTCTTCATTGCCTCCATTTTCTGTAAATGTAAGACATATACAGTTATTTGTCTTTATTATGTTTTGCAAATAATATTCTTGAAAAACTGCAATAATTCATGTGTCATAGACTATTCCTCCTACTTAAGCAGACGTGGTTCATAAGTCAATGAGCCAGCATTAATTCAAAGTGAACAATGTAATATATATAATCCATGTTGTGTCCGGATTAAGAATATAGCACCACTCCATCTCATCCCGTGGATGTCGTAAAAGGCGACTAAGGGAATCTAAACCAGAGGGATGGGCAGCAGTGTCCCTTCTGTAAAACAGTAGCCATACTGCGCTCACCAACCCGCCTGCCAAGCATGGTGAGTACTGGCAAATACCCCCCAAAATGATGACACTACTGTGGAAATCTATGGGGGAGGCCTATGTTCAGCAGTGGATGTATAAATGGCTGATATGACAATCTTGTATTCATTTAAAACTTACCATCTACATAGAAAAGCAAAATTTCCCCATTCGTCTGCATTTCAGTCTTTACAACTATTGGCTCCATTAGAGATTGATTTTCTACAAAAAACAAAGAAGAAATTACAGTATCTAAAACACAATGAGCAGTCTTATTGCATACAGTGATATCTTCCAGACAACATTTATAGTTGTGTTTTGTCAAACATATATTTTTCTTTGTTGATTAAAACTGTTTTTGCTTGCAGATACTTCTACAATAAGTTCTTAAATGTCGAGAATACCATAGTAAAATAGGAAATAAAATATTGGAAAAAGAAACATGCCAATCCATATATTACTAGCTGTGCCATTGGCTCAGTCCATGAATAAACTGTATATTTGTGAAGAAATAATTGAATAGCATTCCCATATATCTGTACAGCTTAACTATAATACATAAAAGTGAGAGCACAATATTTAGAAAGAGACGAAAAAATAGATGGTAGTGGGCACTTGTAAAACCAAAATATTAGTCCTAACATAAAAATGCTACATTATATTAACTATAAGTAAGTGTCAAAATTGTTCCTTATGTAACAAATCTATTGTTTAGATATAGCATGATGATTTATTGTAATCTTATCAGTAAAAAATGGAACATTTCACAAACATACATTATATTTTACACAAATAATAGTTCACTGCTCAGCTCTTATCAGACATAGTAACATATGAATGTACTCTACAGGCTTGGTGCATGTCTATAGACTATAGTGAGACATATTCAAATAATTCCACTGGTTTTAATCACTATAGATAATGTATTAAGACTGACAGTACATTTTTGCCTAGAAAGATTTATCGGCTTCTATAGTCAATGCTCCAAGACTTTTTATAAAACTAGTTACAAAACAGTCATCTTTGAAATTAATTATAGTTAATAGATTTCACATTAGATAACAAGTTAACGTCTCTATGAATTATATTTATGCACATTCATCAACAGCCCATAGCAGTCCACTGTTGGCCATAGGCCACTGAGCATGATCCTCGGCTTTTCTCATCCAGTTCCATGCCAGCCACTATGCGAAGATCGTCACTCCGTCGAACCTGAGGGTTCAGAGCTAAGACGATTTGCACATTGCAAACAATCAATAGAATGTTTAGGTTGACGTGATATTGTCAAAGGGTCAAGTATAGAACACATAGTTCTATGGACAGCTCTGTATTTCTGACATAAATTCGAATGTTTATTGTAGTTATTGAGCGCCGCCAGTATTATCAAAGCATAAATGGTGCCTGCGATCGAAGACCTACATTACATAAAGTTCCAATGTGTAATTTTGCATTAATCTAAACAAAACATTGGATTTTGCGATCTATTGACATATTTTCGAAAAGACATTTGAAGAAAAATATAGGATAGAAATATTAATAGGGCTTTGGCTTAGCTACAAAGCTATAGAAATGGAAAAACGCAGTCTTTAACACATGTAAAGTAAATAAAACTTAAACTACTGACCGATAAGATGTACAGGAATTATTTATTTTGATACAATTTGACATTGGCGGCCAAAACACAGAAATGTGATCGGAAATCCAAACAATTACTAGGTAAGAAGCGCAGCAATGCGGTTTCGCTAAGCGTTTAGGTCCGCCATTTTGTTTTGAAATTGCAGTAGGCATGTCGATCTGAAATCGAAACATCGACTACTTAGAGTAAAATAATTGATATTTACTAGTGATTTGGACTTTGTAATTCGATTCGATGAATCTATTCATAAATCTCGCAAATTGGACTGATTTCAGAACTAGCGATAAAGTTCCTAAACTAGCTACAGTACAGGGGCGGATCCAGGATTTTAATCTGGGGGGGGGGGCCTCAGGTCTCTTGTCAAGATTTTCAGATATCAATGATAACATTGATGCTAGTAGGTCTAAGATCAACTGCAACCCACGTGTTGGCCCCGTTTTTGATTTGGTCATAGGTCAATTTCAATTCAATTCTCTATTTGCATTATATGGGTTCACAGAAGATGATACATAAAAAAAATTCACCACAATCAGCCTTTGATCATGCAACATTTCACATTATTAATCAAACACATTCAAATCATTTAGTTCACAATCACTTAATCATAATATAGCACATGTCAAGAAATAATTACATAAAATGTCTAATAGTAATAACAGTAATAATTCTAACAAAAAATGGAACATTATTTTATTACCAGTAATTTATCTAATCGAGATCCTCCATATACTCTGTGACTGAATAGTATGATTTATCCATAAGTAGAGCGTGCAACCTCTTTTTAAAAAAACGGAAGCAACTTTCATTTCTTATATAAATTGTAATTTAGTTGTATATTTTTGGAGCAATGCAAAATATACTTTTATGTAAGAGTGTTGTCTTAGAAGGCCGAGTGTATAATTTGTCCAAATGACGCTTTCTAGTGCGATGCTCAAATAAATGCAAATTAGACTTAACAAACAGTAAGGTTTCGTAAATATATAAACAAGGAAAAGTTAACATTTTCAACTCTTTGAAATGTGGTTTGCACGAATCTATTTGTTTTAAGCAACAAATAGCTCTAATACACATTTTTTATAAAATACACAGCCTATTCTAAATACACAGTGTATTCTAAATACACAGCCTGTGGGTGTGTTACCCCAGAAAATAACACCATAACGAAGAGTAGCAGATACATATCCATGGTATGCTATCAACTATATGCTATCGACTTTTCTAAGGTTTCGCAGAGCAAAGGAATAACTATTTAATTTTTTACATACATGCTCCGTGTGCTGCTTCCATGACATTTTGTTATCTATATATAAGCTTAAAAACTTTGTTGATTCCACTTTCTCTATTTGTTGATCTCTATTAATTTATATTGATATTTTGTAACGGTTTTCTTTGTTTAAAATTAATAGCCTTAGTTTTATCGATATTAATTTTTAAATTATTACTAGTTAGCCAATTAATTGTGTTCTCTAATGTCAGATTAATATTATTGATAGGGTCATTTTTATTATATCTGTCGAAAAGAATAGTACTGCCGTCAGCGAAACGAGTGATAGGATTATTAGTCACAGTCGGCATGTCATTAATATATGTTAGGAACAGCAATGGCCCTAGCACACTGCCTTGGGGCACGCCATATATAATGTATCTCAGGCTAGATGAATACGCAGTTAATATTTTTATGTTTAAACAGATTTTTGTTGTATCGGTTCTCTGTTGTCTATCAGTCAGATACGATTCGATTAATGTATGGACATTACCTCTAATACCATAGGCATATAATTTGTCCAAAAGTATGTCATAACGCAATTATTTCCGGTTGTTCTCGTTGATTTTGGTTGGTTGGTTGAATAGAATATCGTGAAAGGTAAGCAAATTAAGTATCTTGACTTGGCGCACGAGGTTGTCGACATGTGGGAGGTAGACTCTGCAATCATTGTGCCGATAGTTGTTACGTCCAATGGTCTAATGGCCAAGAGCCATAAGCAACACCTGAAGAGGCTCTCATTAGCCAGCTAGATCAGGGGCTTGATGCAGAAAGCGGTACTCCTAGACATGATTCGAGTTTTTATTGAGATGGTGCCATGACGCTGGTTTGGTGCTCAATGCTACTAAAACTACACTATTAGTAACAAAATCACCATACTTAAAATGCTTTCCTCCTAAAAATGTTGTTTCACACAACCATAGCTGCTTACATGACTCGTATAATGGGAAATGTAGCTGCCTCCAGATATATAGATGTAGTAAATTACCAAAAATACCTCTGTTTAGAAATTGATAACACATTTAACTGGAGCAATCATATCGAATACGTTCGTAATAAGTTGAGACAGTTTCTAGCTAATATTATAATTCTCAAGAACCGCAGACCATTTAAAGTAAAACTTATGCTATATAACTCATTGGCTAAATCATATATTCAATACGGACTCAGTAGTTACGGTCGTACATTTAAATCTTATCTCCATCAAATATATAAACTTCAACTAAAGATTGTTAAGAATATAGTATCAAGCAAAATTAAAGACCAATTCCAAAACCACGAATTAAAACAAAAATGAAAACACATATAAAAATCATTTATATGTGTTTTAATTTAATAAAGGAAATAATAATAAATGATTATTTTTTAGGCTGTGGCTCATAGATACCTAATAAACTAAATAAAAACATTACGTCATTGTACGTTCTAGTGTCACTTGTCCGCGGAAGCGACGGAACATCGAGCCTTGTGGCCAAAATTCCTCTTTCACCGCGAGGTGCAGATAACAGATAACTGATGAAAGTGGGAATACTACACACCTCAGCCTATCCCTTCGGGGATATACAGACGTGATGTTATGTTTATTAATTCAATGATATTTCTATCCAATTGCTTGTATTTACGGTAAATTAACATCAATAATGTTCTTTGTCTATATTTTGCATATTTGAAAATGTCATTATTAATCGTAAATACATGTTTTAATGTACGTTTTATTTGAGGATGAATCTAGTATTGTTGATTGGATTCGAATAGAAATAGTTTTTTATTTTTATTGAATCGACTAAACGGAGTGGTAATGTACTCTGTGGACATTCCTACATTGCCGATTAGGTGAGCGCTCACAGTACGAATTAATTTCACTAATGTAATCACTAGTGAATAACTTACTTTACTTTCGTCTTAAGTAGACGTTTTTTTAAATCCAGATTCGAACATTTCAATGATATTTATTAATTCTATTATAGTACCTTTATACGGAACATACCTAATTGCGGTGAGTTTATTTTTAGGGGTCGTTATCCAATTTCGTTAAAATTACCTTTCCAAGGCAATAACATGTATGTCTGTAACATTGATTAAAATACGATGTGGGCGGATAATATTACAGCTTAATTAAACTTTAATGCTACCAAGCACTTTGCACTTTGAGTGCCATGTGGTAGTCTAAAGAAAAGGTTAAAAAAATATGTTAAAATCGCATTTCTCTCCCTTTCCAATGATCCATCAGTGAATACGATGATTTTTTATAGCACTTTATTTTCCTAAAATGTCAAAAAATATCTTTTCACATAAAGAAACAATAAAGGAATATTTTATTAAAGCTTTATCGTTTAGAAATCTGTTGCAACCTTGTGATAATCAAAGTTTTAGTTTTGTCAAACAGAGAATTTCACTTCTATCCGAACTGTCAGATATCGACATTTTTCTTGAGTTCGGCCGTATACAATGGCTAGGTACTTGGCCGGGCGTTCCGCAGTCGTCACGTCCCCATACCATAGTGGGGTAAGACGTGTGTTCCTAAGTAATAAAATATTCATGATCTCGTGTCGTCAGCAGGATTTTGTCAGTGATTTACCATCATTGCCGTCCAGTGTCGACCTTTTTCAAGATGAGTAATTTTTTTGAAGGTATCCTAGATAGGTACCTTTTTTTATCTCGGATTAAGTACTGTAATAATTCGTATATTGTACACGCGTAACTCAGATAAATAATCAGATAGATAATCTGGGATTTAATGCTAAATACTCATTACTTTCCCAGTCATTACCATATTTTTATAACAAAAACAAGTGTTGTGATCCTATGGTGACTAAGGTTGCAAGTGCTGCTCGAGAAAGCGTTTGGTTGGCAGTATAGGGGACTGGCGGTGCTATATTACCGCCATTGTTGTGCGAGGCTGTGGCGTGTTGGCGCGGCGTTCAGGGAGACCCCGCTGAAATGACTGACCGCTGGCCGCCCGCAGGCTGAATGGGTTCCCGAACCTAGGGACTTTCTAATCTCCGCCCTGGGAGGCTGAATCCCTAGTATGTGGCTGAATCCCTTCTAATCGTGTGGCTACCTTCAAAGCCGAGTTACTTTCACTGTTATAACTGTTCCACTCGTCATCTATCTTCTAGGTATGGGCTACTAGTGACTAAGTACTCCCCAACCCAACTGAAGCTCTTTGCTACATTTTTCACCATGTGTTACAAACCAAAATTGGATTATACTGAAACAAAGACGTGGGTAGAAAAATAAACTAATTCTATTAACTTTACGTATTCAAATAATGAATAGCTCCCGGTTTATTCTTTATTCTGTTAAGGGTGAATCGGGAATTACCTCTTTTTTGTGCTTAATTATGTTTTTTTTTTCTTTCGTTTTCTCCGCTTCTTATTATTTATCTACCACTTTGGGTTGTGATAGAGATGGGTCCACCTTTAAAAAATTTCGTTTAACCACACGGACACTAAAGTTGTAACTTTCTCTTCTTCATTCATCAATTTCTTTCTTCTTTCTTTCTTTATGTGTCGTGCTGGAGAAGGAGACCGGAGTGAACCCAACTACTGCTGTACGGGGGGACCGCGGGTCCTTCCACCGCCACGCCAGCAAGCTGCATAACCTCAGCATTGCTATGGTGGGTTTATACCGCATTAAAAATGTTGTTCCCTGTACTGCTAACGCAGCAATTCCTCTTAAATCTTCGAGCCCCTTTAAAAATAATATGCTCAGAAAAATAAAAATAAATAGTTTTTCAGCGGCATAGCATGCCAACATCAATGCAGTTCACCAGCACCTGGAAAATGCACAGCCGACCCTTCTATTTCGTACGGAGACGCAAATATCTTGTCCGGATGATACATCATATTAGCATTACCCAGACTACAGATTGGCGCACAATTTTGTGCCCCCGGCCGGAGTATGCATGTACGTCCGGGAGGATATTTGGTGTCGGCGCGGCTTCGAAGAAAGAGATCTCTATTCTATTTTGTGGGTGCGCGTGGATCATGGTGGCCACACCAGGATCTATGCGTGTCTTTACAGGTCTCATAGTGGAGACATGGATACAACACGAAGTTTTTTGCTTGCTTCGTTGGTTTGCATCTTACATTGAAAATCGAACACAAAAGGTTGTTGTGAATGGCCATCAGAGTTGCTCAGTTAATATTACATCTGGAGTCCCTCAGGGCTCAATCCTGGGGCCACTTTTATTCATTATCTACATTAATGACATTAAAACACATTTTTTTAAACGCTCAACTTGTAATGTATGCTGTAGACTTAAAAGCTTTTAATTCTATAAAAACTATTGGAGATTGCCAGCTATTCAATAGACTCACAAATTACTGTGATATCAATAAATTACATCTAAGGATCTCCAAGTGCAACTACATACATTTTACAAAAAATAAATCTCTAATAAATTACAATTACAGCCTTTGTAAAACTTCCTTAAGTAATATCTTAATCGTTAGAGATCTGAGTGTATTATTCGATGCTAATTTATCACTGAACCAACACGTTGAAAACATTGTCAATGCTGCTTTCAAAACGTACGGATTTGTGATGAGATCGACCACTGAATTTAAGCGTCCTTCTACCTGTTTCTACCTGTATAATACCGGCGGTAATAGTGGTACCCGTTTGGAACCCCTTCCATCAGAAGTATATTGATGAGATCGAGAAAGTCCAGCGTAAATTTCTTCGTGTCATGTGCTATAGATGTCATAAATCGTATTTATCGTATTCCCAATAGCTACAAACGTATAAACTTACTACTTTAGAAGCTAGACGCAAGTACTTAGAAGCCAACATACTACATGATATAATTCATAATTACTTTGACTGTACTGAGCTTACAGACAATGCTATGTAGTTCTTCGAACATTTCACAAGCGCAGTGTTCGTGCCGGTATTATGTTCACGGTTAATGCCTGTAGAACAAATACGGGATTACGATGCCCTATTCGTCGTAGGGTGGAATCTTCTAGTACTTACTTTATGGATATAGATATATTTGCATGCCCTAAATCTAAATTTTAAATGTATGTGTTGGAAAGTTTTATCCAATATCAATGAACGTAAAATATTTAAATTTATTTAATGTTGATTATATTTCAACTTGCTTAATCCTATGCACAATTATTATTCTTAATTTGATGAATGTTGATCCGATTTTATCTTGTTTTATCTTATCTATTATTATTATTCTAAATTTGATTCAATCTTATTAGTTGAACCGCATTGTACTTAAAATGTATTATCTTATTTTTATTGGTCGCCTAGTGGCATATATTACCAAATATTTTTGTTTAATATGCGGATAATGTAGTGGGCCACAATATTGTAATTGATTAATATCATTAATTAAGATGCATATTTTGGCTGTTTATTGTTCCTTAATAAATAAATCAATATTCATCTCTTTCTAACAACCGGTATGCCACATGGTGGCTTTCATTTTCTCTCCGTTCCTTCGCGCACTGTTTGAGAGCTGTATAGTTATATGTGTACTGGTATGTAGCTATAGTAACATTTACGCCGTTCTGTACTGTCATAATGTTCGCATATGGTGCATCTATTTGTAAAATGTAATTGATCATGACTTGCTTCTATTCGAATAAATCGTGTTAATTGCCTGCAGCCGTGTAGACACAATAGATTTTTAATTGTGTCTCGTTTTACGATACGCACTGAGTTAATAAAATGATTAATATATCATAGAAACTTACCAATATGTACAGCTACACTACAATTATATATAATTTACAGTCAAGTACACTATTTATAAACTAAAATTATACGACCAAACAAAATACTACCGCCCTTTTGAACTTCCCGCCAAAAAGTCTCAAAGTTTGTTTTAATCTTTTGACTACGTCATGGTTTTAATTCATTTATTTGTTAGGTAATGCTTTATTTTTAATTTATTTACTTCCAGCCCACAGATTATATAGTTGGCTTGGTTAAAATATATCGATATATTATTATTGACTCATGGAATTTTGAAACTTTGCCCAGATATTGTAGTCTTCCCATCTGGAAATCCTAGATGTAACCATGAATAACCCTTCTGTAAATTACAGTTAAAAGTTAAAACAGAACTGCCTCAGTTTTACATAAAATGTTAGATTTTTGCCCAACATTGAATTGAAAGTATTATATCACGCAAATTTAACCGACAGCCCAGTAAAAAAATGTACTACACTATCTTGGCAAGTAACTTTAAAAGATGGATCATTTAGTCTGGATTACAAAATGGAAAACACTTAACTAATTGCTACTTCTTAATTGAGGAAAAAAAGTCAGAGAACTTGAAAGATCATCATAGGGTGTCTTTTTTAAGATTAATTTTTGAATCCTTATAATTTGAAAAGTACATGAGATATGATGTATTTTTCATACTTTTCTAATGACTGTCATGACTTGGCCAATTGCTCGTTTCCGGCATGGCGTTGATTTCTGGGGCAGCCTGTATATCGATACTGAAATTAAATATCGAGATATATTTTTCATTTGCCCCTCCCTATTATATAATAATGAGCAGCACGTCTTTAGCATAGACTAAACACATAATACTGACAATCTTTAGGTATATTTTTTGTGTCTTATCTCCTAACCATAAAATTTAAATAATTTGTAGCAGATTAATTTAGTTCGGACATAAATTGGTAGATTAGTCATAAAAAATCTAATTCACATTTAAATAATTAAAATTTCTATATGAATAACATTTTATTTTGATATTTTAGCTTTGATGTGTACCTTTAGTACTTTTTGTCACAATCACTATACGATCGTTCGATTGGTTATCTATGGATGAGAAACGAGGATCGTCCGTACGTTTGGCATCCGAAGTCATTTGGGAGCACAGACTAGATAGGGTGTATGGGAGTAGGGTTTAAATGCTCTACTTACGCCCCTAATTTTGACAGATGGAAGCGTAAGTTCACGCTTAGACTCGTTTCTGAATCTCACCCTAAGTTCGATGTACGTTGACGTTTCGTTCCGATCCGAAGCTTCGACGTTCGTTTTTCTGAGTAGGCACCCAGTTACTGCCAGTGATGCAAACCGGGAAAATTTCCCCGGTAAAATACGTACTTTTCGATAAATTCACATACTTTACGTAATTTCAGTAATTTTAAGCAAAACATGTTTTTTTTTTGGTTCAACCGGTGGAAGGTGGTGCTCAACTCAGGTCAGCATCTCGGCAGAAGTGCGGGGGGTGCACTACATTACTACCACCATGCAAAAGCCTCCCCGTAAGATTTCCACAACGAGCGCTCACATTCCGCTCTCGTCCAACGACACCTAGCGACCTTCACCAGGTCGTCTGTCATTGTCTGTCATATCTTCATTGGAGGTCGTCCCACGCTGCGTTTTCCGGTGCGTGGTCTCCATTCGAGAATATATATATTATATTATATATATTTATTTATAATAATATTTTTGTTGTATCCTTAAATAAAAGATAATATATTCTATTTATTACGACGTCTCCGGTTTACTTAGTTAATAAAATTTATTCATTTAAACACTTCTGTCTTTCTAACTAGATGGCGTTAACGTCGAATTACATAACGCTATGGTTTCGTTCGCATCCACGTCTCTCTCGAGAAGTGTATTGTGTATGAGTACGATATTTTATACATACCTGAATTATTTGACCATATAGCGAAAGCGATTCTTTTGGACCTGTGTTGATTCATTTTGTATATTTGGTTGTTGGTGAATCGCGATTGGGCTCGCAGAGTATCCGCACTATGACGTCTCTATACATGATCCACATCCAACGGGACGGCATTTTAACTTGTATTTAGAGAATAGCTAGCGAATTTATTTCTACCCTGACAAAGTTACAGAGCGCTTAGAAAATCCGCGTCTAGATACTCTTCAGAAGCCATAATCTAAGAGAAGAAGAAGAAGAAAATCCGCTTCAAACTAGGCATCTCGTAGTTTTTTAACTGTGTGATCTGTTCACCAAATTAATAAAGAAGGGCAAAATGTAAATGTAGATAGTTTCTCGGGAGTAATGAAAAACGACGCATTAGGTAGGATTTCCACAGCGCATCCAAATTGGTGAGTACTATTTCTAGCGCCTTTTACTGCGCACAGTGCGACGACCGACATTATTTGCGTTCTTGAGAAATCGCTCAGCCTGCGGGTCGCTTCATCTACTTGATGATGATAAATACTGGGATGGGAGGACAACGTCGGCGACAGTCCCAGTCATCTGCGACATTTATTCACCGTCATGTTTGTCTTCTACGCATCGACAGCCAGGGTTCGACTTATTGCTGTCCGGTCAGCGCAAATCATAATGAGTGATCTTGAACGTGTATATGTATAATGGGTGCACTGGCAGCGCCAGCAAGCAGATTACTCACAATTGGCACCCTTATAAGCTAGCTTGAAGCGCGCGCTCTGCTCGCTTGAACTATGCTGTCTCTGGGACGGGAGGATGGTGGCTGCAAGCGCACTTGCTAAATTTATCTTCATATTGTACAACATTCGACTTAGGCCTAATTTAAATGACAAAATAAGCGGTGTGGTTATATTGAGTGATGGTCTTTGAAGTGTTTGAATACTGGGTGGCAAAAGGGTAAGCTTCATTTTATGAGAGTCATTAGTGACGACACCCAGTGCTATGCTATGCCGGAGATATAGCATGATCCTACTACACCAATTGCACGTTCCTAATCAAAGTGCAGTTCATTTTTGCATGTTTTCATCATGATGTAGATTTCGAATACCACGCGTGCGAGGCAAAAGCTAGTTTGGAATAAAAATAATTATATTAGTTTCATTAAAGATACTGTATGTGCTGAGGCACCACTAAATTATGGTGTACCACAGGGCAGTGTGCTTGGCCCCACACTCTTCATCGTCTATATTAATGATGTTTGCTTCAATTGTTGAAAATAAAACATTTTTCTGGAAAGTTTGGAAACACAACTTTATTCTCAAGAACATTCGAAAAATAACATAAATATAAATCAGTCAATAAAATTATTGTTGTTCGTCCGAATGTAAGTATATTCTGAGTATGCATTAAAAAGACACAAAAAAGTCTAAGCTATTTATAATATATACTTTTGAATTCTTCCTGTAATACCTTAAAATATTATTTCTGCTTATAATACTGCTGATGTGGCTCGTGTACACAATGGCCCAAGAAGCCACACTTGGATATCGATTATTCCATCGCCTTATCTTCATGCAAGACGTACATTGATATAAACAAAGGGAAATTGCTAAATTGATGCATTGCATGCATGTACCTACATAATATCTCCATAGAATCATTTGTTACTAAGATGTGGACAAAGCACTACTACATCAAGTAGCGTTAATGTCTTACTTTCAATGGCCACTGTGTACTAAAGCTATAAAAATAATTTAAAAATAACGAATTTTGGTTCTTTGTAACATATTTTGTGTAACATTTACTATTTATTACAGTTTTCGTATGGGGAGGGATTTTTTACTATTTATAACATAAAAAACTGTTTTGGCTGCAAGTTACGAAATTCTAATAATATGGAATTGTTATCTACAGTATGTACTGATGGATGGCATTTGATTGGGTCCCATTGGTCACGCTGTTGAATCAAATAATTAACCCAATCCATTATTGGCGCTGTATGAATAGCACGTTGCAAGACAATACGGCTATATAACCGAATGTAACGAACTTCAAAATATGATGTATCGGTTATAGATATAGATAGTTTATAAAACATTTGTACCGTCGTATTACATACTATTTATTTAATTTTTTGTGATTGTCACAAGCAAATGAATGAATTTTTTTACTGTCACCTAGACCAAAAGATTTAAACAAAAGACCACTTGCCGTGTGGTGCCAGCTACGAATAGCACTAATCCATCTCATCCCGTGGGTGTCGTTATAGGCGACTAAGGGAGGAGGATTAGCTGGAGGATGGGTAGCAGCGTACTTCGAATACATTTACAACACAACTGCGATCGCCAACCCCTCTGCCAAGTGGCGATTATGGCAAAACCTCGCAATGCGCACACAACACACCCAGACAGGTCGTTGTCGTATATCTATGGATCGTTGTAGTTTGGGAGAGGCTTGTGTTCAGCAGTGAACTTTATTCGGCTGAAGTTAAATACGGCAATACCATTATAGAGACAATCAAGATCAATGGATTGTCCATTCTACTGATCAAGCCACGGTTTCACGATTCCGTTAGAAAGATTTAAATTTTAATTGTAAGATTGCCTCGTGTGAACGTGCGTTCCTAACCATAAACCATTGACGTTTGAAAGACGTGCGTTTTGGTTTCAGCACTCGAATACAACGATTAACAGAATAAACGGACTCTGATATTAGCCGAAGTGTAAATGGTGAAACGATTGAATGAATTTCATTTAACTGGCATAATATCCTGGCTTAATGAATTGTCTCAATTATTGGCCTCGTGTAGATGGTCCAAAGACCATTTACTCATGTAAAAGTCAATTTATCAAGCCAGTGCTCAGTTTTACGGGGACTGCACACAGCCATCGGAATTCGCTGTTCTCTGCATGTGTGACGTGAACTGAACACAAAATCTTATTCATTGAAAATGAAAAGAAGTGGCTATCCCTTCTCTTTATTTTGTTCAAGAAAATGAACATTGGGCAAACCATATCAATCCGTCTATCAGCGCCGTAATGAAAATGTTCAATGTGTGATTAACTTTATTATCTTACATACATTTATAAAAGGAAAGTATAAAATTTCTACATTAGCAAAGATTCACGATTTCATAAATTGGGAACAGTGTATGGCTTTGAATGGCGTTTGTATGAGATAATGCGTGATTTAAAATATATTAATTTAATAACTTTATAGTTTCTTACGTTTATTGTCACTTATAAGTTACTTAATTTTGCAGCCAAAATCACCTTTTACCAGTTACCTATGTGCATTTTAGATGACTACATATCCCAATATTGAACTAGGGATGGATCAAAAATGTCTAATCGGAATTTTATATGTTATATAAATTGGTATATTTAAATTTAAAAAAATTGTAAGTACCTACAGACATGAATATACACGTGTTAAATACAATTTAATTGTTGATCATGATCATAATGTCCATATTTCTCAATATCCAGAATTTAGTAATACGGATTTTATGAGCAACTTGACTTAGCTAAGCAGACATGGCTTTGGCATAAGAATAATAAATAATGCGAGCATAGAATGGAATCTCCTTTCTGCGAGGCCAAAATGCTGCGTTGTAAACACTTACTTGTCCTCCCAGCCCCCCACACCCCGCAGTCGCCCTAAGGATGCCAGCAGGGATAAAAAAAACTTATAAAACAAACTCAAGTGACAAACGCAGGCGGAAAATTTAACGTTTTAATTACTAAATAGATACTGATAACTAAAAATACACTAAAATACATTACCTATATTAATATTCATGTCGCTAATCTGTCATCTTTTGGTAAATTATCAAATCTTAGATGTGCCATTGTCTTTCAATTGTTTCTACACCTGAATAAACTGCAATGACAATTGTGACCATAATTTATGAAGTAATCAGCAAATCGTGTAATGTAGGTATGTACATACATGCGAGCGCCACTCTACCCAAGCCCTTAGCTACCAGTATAACTGTATAATCTATGCCCTTAGCCCTGACTGACTTTTTAGTTTAACAAACAAACGCGAGACGAGACGACGAGTTTCATTTTTTTACTCGTATTATTTACTATTCTTATGACTTTGGGTAACAGTATCTGCTATCTCACACATTCATATTTGTACTCCTTCTCTTAAAATATACACAAACAGTTACATATCTACTGGTAAGCATACATTATAAAGCTAAACATCGATCAAATCAAAGTCGATTATGTAAAATATACAAAAATATGTATTTTGTACAGTCGGTACAAAAATCTGTGTGTAAAACATGTACACTTATCAACTGAAAGAAAACAAAAAAGGTTTTGTTGATAAGTGTACTGCACAATTATTTTTGATACCGACCGTACTTAAGGAAACACGGACTTACACATTAGGTATTCGACATACCTATCACACACAAATATTTCTAAAACTATACAAATAAAGCATGATTATTATTTAAAAATCATTTTATATGTTTGGTTTAGTTTTTATGTGTTATAATTTCACTAGATATAATGCCCTTCAAACCGGAACGTAGTAATATTTAAATACTACTGCTTGGCAGCATAATATCTGCCGCTGCGGTGGTACATACTACCTGCGTAGCCGGCACCCTGATTAGCTAAAAACAGCGATAGCAGCTATCGCGCAGCCAAGAATCCACCGGTAGCAAATCGCCAAACAAATTGGTATTACGTAAAGCATTCGCCCGCCTGTCGCTATTTGTGGATGGATGCATAGTTACTAGCGCCGCTAGCGATAATATAGCTGTGCAAGTGTAATTTTTAGTTTATTGATCCGAAAGGGGGTGCGTCTGAGATTTTCGGCTGTTTAATAGCTATCGGCAAAAACGTAATACAAATATGACGTTTGAGAGCGGCATCTGCGCGATTTACGCCTGTCGCAAACTGTCTGCGACATACGTAACAGCCCGCGGATCGCTATCGGCAAATAGATACCTAATACAAATATGACGTTTGAGAGCGGCGTCTGCGCGATTTACGCCTGTCGCAAACTGTCTGCGACATACGTAACAGCCCGCGGAGAGCTGATTACGATGTCGCAGACAGTTTGCGACAGGTTGGTGGTCCGGACTTTTGCAATATGAGACCTACAACAAGTAAGTTTTTAACTTCTGTTGACATTTCGAATTAACATTAAAATAACCATCCATTTTACTTAATAAGTACATTATGTCTAGATACTGGTTCCGCGTGGTTCCTGGAAAAGCATAGATCATCCACTGGGTGTCGGTAAAGGCGACTAAGGGTTGATGTCAAGATGGCAGCAGCATCCTCCCATGTGCTAATAACGACCTGCCAAGTGTGGTGATTATAGCAATATGTGATGTTTACGAGCTAGATATTGCACATTTAAATAGATTTAACTTATACTTAAAACGTACATGACAAAAAAATTGATGACACATATACGTGGAGATGAAAACGCCTACTACTTTACACTTTTTAAATGTATCGAATAAATTATTAAGTTATCCAATTTATGGAATTTTAGAACTATAAGAATATTTTAATGGGTTTTTAAATGTCTAACTAAAACATCGTAAACAAGTGGGCGGTCTGTTAACATTGTGTCTCACACCAGACAGCAGTAGTAGTTGGCTTATGATGATACGCATAGGGACTTGCAACTGAGATTTGTATAAACATATCTAACTCAGGATTGCCCAGATCTCCCAAATCATACTACTAATAATATAATATACTATACTAAAATACGCTATTGTGTTTTACGTCTATTTCGTATTCTGTTTCAGAAGCATTCAGGCATCTGCAGTTATCTTCATACTAAATCCTAGTGGTATGAGAGTGCTTTCAATATAAGCAATTGTTACAACGCTCCTTTTACGGTTCTGGTGACGTCGGGGAATATTCTAGATGAATTTCGATGGCTTATGCATGACTGTCGTGGGTGAGCAGCGCTACAAACCCACAGCAAAATTTTGCGGTAGCGCGCACGTGGTCACGTGGCTTGGGGGGATCGTTTACTATCCTCCCCGAGAAGTGCCTGGGGGCGACCTTTTTACAGCCGCCTTCCCTCCGCTAGAGGGAGTGATCGCTTCACAGTCCCCCCCGAGATGTGCCTAAAGGTGTGGCACTAATAAGCGGCTCCAGCTGTAATCTTACGAGGACCTGGAGCCCCACTTCGCGAACACACATTGCCGCCCAAATGAATCGATTTCAAGGGCTTGCGCTGTATAGACATGGCTTACTGCAGGAATTTACCGCGTTAGCACGTTGTAACTCGACTGACGCGTAAGTTTAGTGTGAGCTTTGTGCCTGATGCATGGATATTTCTCAGGCGTAGCAAGGTCTAGGTGGGTCCAGCTGTGGGCGTCTCTAGTGTGATCATACGAGGACCTGGAGCCTCCCTTAGGTGCCGAAGATGACCGCTCCAGTGGTTTTAGCCGGTGGGAGTCAGCCGTAGTTAGCCGGCATACCTCTTCGCCCTTCCCCGGAGTGAAGGAAGTTCATGAAGAATTTCCACTGGGCTCCAATAAAAAAAAAGGTGGGCCCAGCTACCCAGAGTTATATTAAAAATGACATAATCCGTCTGCAGCTCAGGTAACTATTTGGTACCTCTGACAAACAAAATTTGTTAGGTACACCCTCGCCCCCCTGGGGGGGTGACCGCTTTACAGTCACCCTCTCCGAGATGTGCCAATAGGCGTGGCACCAGTGGGTGGCTCTAGTGTGATCATACGAGGACCTGGAGCCTCCCTTAGGTGCCGAAGATGACCGCTCCAGTGGTTTTAGCCGGTAGGAGTCCGGCATACCCCTTCGTCCTTCCCCGGGGCGAAGGAAGTTCATGATGAATTTCCACTGGGCACCAATAAAAAAAATAAAAAAAAGGTACACCCTCGCCCACGTTTCAAGTCTAAGCAGAGAAAGTAGTAGTAGTAAGTAGTTTTTAAGTATCCAGTAAATAAGCTTAATTAACGAAACGAAAACTACTAATAAGAAACCGCAAATGTCACTTGACATGACAGCCAATAAAACGGGGGCCTCGGAGGGGGACGGGAGGGGAAGTTACTGATCACACACCCGACTGGTGTTGGTGAACTAGGACTAAATTGTCTCTAGTATACTAAACTGTCCGGTTTAAGGTCTTTTTGTGTAAACAGCTATACTTTGCCCACCAAGCGTAGGTCTTGGCAAATTTACCCCAAAATTATGACACACGGCATGTAACTTGTTGTTTGTGGGGGAGGCCTTTATTCAGCAATAGACCACATTGGCTGACATAATACTGAAACAGCTGTTCACACAGTTCGAGTTGCGCGTTGTGCAAGTTGTTGCGTTTTAGTGCGACCTAGTACCTACGTGACCGTCACAGAAATAGGAAATAAGAAGTGGTACGGGGGCGTAACCACGCCACCGTGACAGGAGCAATTTGGGCCATCCGGAAAAAATGGTTGTTATATAACATCAGTTGCGATTCGATCGCGTAAGTGAAACTTTCTTAAATTGTCGTGTTGTTCGGGGATAACATGCAAAAACCGAAGCGAAAATAATAACTTTATCAAGGAAGGAATCATATACATTAGGCAAGTGAAGGAACTTTCTTGTATTTGTCTATAAAAAGAATAAATTAAAGATTATTGTTTTCTTTATTATGTTACATTTGGATTGAGGAGCAGAACGACATTATTATTTTTGTACAAAATACAATGCTTCTTATCTACCACTTCTAGCTGGCAATCGGTGAATAACAAACGCAGTGAATAGAACAGCGAATGGTACTCCCAATAAACTTACGCGTTGCGTGGTACGGCTGTCGTTTGCGGTCTGGACGCTCGGTATGATTGGCTACCTACAAAGTCGTGGGTGTGTTTTAGTATAAGAAGCCAATTATAATGTTGTGTTTATTCAGTTCATCATTTCGGCCGAATGAAATCCACTGCTGGACACAGGCCTCCCCCAAAGATCACCACAACGACCGACATCGGTATGTTGTGTGCTCATTGGGGGGTTTTGCCATAATCGCCACGCTTGGCAGACGGGTTGGCGATCGCAGATGAGTTGTTAGTGTACTCGAAGGACGCTGCTGCCATCCTCCGGCTAATTCCTTAGTCGACTTTTACGACACCCAGGAGGAGGAGATGGGGTGGTGGCATTCTGAGCCGGCACCACACGGCAATCGGTGGATAACAAACGCAGTGAATAGAACAGCGAATGGTACTCTCAATTCATTCAAAATCAATTCAGTTCATTGGATGAGAACTTGTAACTATGTGCATTAGTGTGCTTTTATGGAGAACGGTAGTGGGAAAATGGATTTCTAGGCTTGCATACACTTTGATCTACATGGCATATCTCCTTTCTTCCAATGTCTTTGGTGACCTTACATTATATGACAGTGACAGTACATTTTCCAGCAGGCAACAATCGCTATAACCAAAAGCACTTTGAGCAGAAACAGAGGCGTATCGTGTTGAACTTTTGGCACTTGATATCGCCTCGTCACTGCTTCATACTCACTTACATAGTATATATCAACATTATTATTTTACTATCGGTATTAATGCTATTGTACTATGAATTATTTCCAAAAAACCTTGCACTGGCATTCAATACTTATAAAACGAATCTAGTCTATATATCGTTAGGTACCAAATTCATGTAGCCGTGTCTATAAAACAGCCAAGCTCATATATACATAGTATAAATATCAAAATGTTTAGGTAATGCAAACCTAAACATAGACTTGGTTGGTAAATGAAACAGACAGGTTAGCTTACAAGTCAAGACTGCTTCATTCTTTTCAGAGGACCAATTCTCGTTTTTAGAAAATGTTCAAAATGTAGTTGCAATCTAGACTCAATGTCGTAAACACACAAACTTATATAATCTCTTGGTGTCTCGTGTCAAGAATTTCAGAGATCATTATTGATATTAGGTCTGGTGTCAGCTATATTCAACAGTTTTTGTGGGGCAGGATCCGCCCTAATTACATTTCTGTCATTGGCGTCTTCTATTTTGCATTTTGCGCTAGAGATTTCATTAGGCGGGTGGTCTGCCTCTTGGCATAGATTGGTCACCATTCTGTAACCGCCTGATTGCTGTCCTGTAGGGTAATTCAATATGTATTGGCGATATCCTTACAAAACTAGAGATACACTTATATTTACTATTTTGTTCACAATACATTTAAGTATATACCAAATGGCTTGCCCGTTTCAGCTACTGACAAACCTCTACCTTTACCATCGAAGCTCAAATTTAATCCCTTTACCAGACTTCGCACTTGTGTTCAGGGTTCATTTGTGATCCTATTGGGCAATGGAACTCTTCTGAGAACTCTCTCAAGTTGGCTATGGGCCCGATGACCCGGTACTTGGCAATGGTGTGGTCATCTTTTTCTATTTGCATCTTCGTTGACTCTTTCGTCATGGCAGAACACCATACCTAGAAGAATGTACATAAATCTTACATAGGTTCTAAGGAATGAGTAGTTAGCAGATAGTGCACAGTCATTTCGGCCGAATGAAGTCCACTGCTGGACACAGGCCTCCCCCAAAGATCACCACAACAACCGATATGGGTGTATTGTGTGTTCGTTGGAGGGTCTTGCACAGTGCCTCCACTGTAATGACGATCAGGAAACCGTACAGCACACGGTCGGAGACCTACTTGGGCTGTTGAGCGGTGGATTCTGGTCTATCGGATAGAGCAAGATCTTTCTCTGCCAGCAGTAATGTCAGCTCTGCTAGCAGAACATGGAACGTTGGGATGCTGTGGTGTTCAAGGAGAGTGTCATGCTCCAAAGGAGACTGCACAGCCGGATCGAGAGAGATCATGTCCAACACGCCTGAGCACTGTCGTCGTAATATGGCGGAAAGATCGCGGCGCGCTCGTGATCACGTAATGGCAAATACGCAGTACAGTTCAAAGCGCGGCTTCGAGGATCCTTTACAATCCCCCCGAGTAGTGCCTGGAGGCGGCCTCTTTACAGTCGTCTCCCGTCCGCTAGATGGGTGACCGCTTTACAGTCATCCTCTCCGTGTTATGCCTAAACGTGAGGCACTAATGGGCGGCTTTAAATGGATATTTTTTTAGTTCCTATTCATCTGCAGCACCGAAGGGGAGCCCCCCTTCTACTCCAGTGGTTTTAGCCAGTAAGAGACCGCATTCCCCTTCACCCTTTCCCGGGGCGAAGGAAGTACGTGAAGTATTTCCACCGAATTAAATCATTTGAAAAAAGTTTATTTTTAGAATAAACGACGGCTGTCTTATCTTTGGCTACATTTAAATAAATCGCAAAAACCAAAGAAAATATACAAAAGAAGAAGAGAGGAAGAGGAAGAAAAAGAAATGTTTTATTTGGGGCTCGCACAGAAAATTACAAATTGAAATTACATATAGAAAAAAACTACGAATAACACCAACCCATCTCATCCCGTGGGTGTCGTAAAAGCCGACTAAGGGATTAGACGGAGGGTGGGCAGCAGCGTCCTTCGAATACATTAATAACCCCGCCTACCAAGTGTGGCGATTATGGCAAAACCCCCAATGAGCGCACAACATACCGATATCGGTCGTTGTGGAGATCTTTGAGGGAGGCCTGTGTCCAGCAGTGGACTTTATCCGGCCGAAATGGTGAGGCAACCTGGATTAGGCCAGAAAGGCCACTTAATGACCATAATGCTTCGACATTTAAATAAAAAATGCTACAGCGCTGTTTTTCAGATAGGACCAAGACATACAAAGATTAAGATTACGTTGGACGTCCCATGCGGATGAAGCAGGCACAAACTGCTGGTGCCAATTGAGATTTACCTGTGCAAACGAAATGAAGAACAGCTGTCGGTCGTTATACTTCAATCCTGGGAGCGTGAGGTTCACGTTTGCGGTTTTACTGTAATCCAGATACGCGTGGAACGAAGCCTTCAGACCGCCGTTGTCGGCGATGTTCTCACCTGAAACAGATCAGAGCTTTCTTTAGTTTTTGGTGTGGAAAATCTTTCCTATGTATAGGGTTTTGTAGATTGTGATTAAGGGATATCAAGAAAGAGCTCCATGCTCAGCAAGGCGATTTATAATCTGTGTTTTCACCGAAGAAATAAACCTTATATTACTGTTACTCAATCCAGTAAATAATAGTGAAACGTGGCGTCTGCTATTTACTAGCGATATTAAAGCGTGTAGAAAGGAGACGGGCGAAAATTCATAGAACATTGGGCCTTTTTTTAAAAATTTTATTGGTGCCCAGTGGAAATTCATCATGAACTTCCTTCGCCCCGGGGAAGGACGAAGGGGTATGCCGGACTCCTACCGGCTAAAACCACTGGAGCGGTCATCTTCGGCACCTAAGGGAGGCTCCAGGTCCTCGTATGATCACACTAGAGCCACCCACTGGTGCCACGCCTATTGGCACATCTCGGAGAGGGTGACTGTAAAGCGGTCACCCCCCCAGGGGAGAACATTGGGCCTAGTGTTAGAAGAATGATTTCTGTTTTAGTTTGCGATTTCGGCCGAATGAAGTCCACTGCTGGACACAGGCCTCCCCCAAAGATATCCACAACGACCGATATGGATGTGTTGTGGGCTCATTGGGGGGTTTTGCCATAATCGCCACGCTTGGCAGACGGGTTGGCGATCGCAGTTGAGCTGTTAATGTACTCGAAGGACGCTGCTGCCCATCCTCCGGCTAATCCCTTAGTCGACTTTTACGACACCCATGGGAGGAGATGGGGTGGTGGCATTCTGAGCCGGCACCACACGGCATGTTTTAGTTTATAGGAATATTATTAATATTTCGAAATTTAATTATTTTGTACGACTGCTTCATGGGAGGAAAGAACTATAGAATGTTATTGATTAGTTCATAATACCTGACCGTGTGGTGCCGGCTCAGAATACCACCACCCCATCTCTTCCCGTGGGTGTCGTAAAAGTCGACTAAGGGATTAGCCGGAGAATGGGCAGCAGCGTCCTTCGAGTACATTAACAACTCAACTGCGATCGCCAACCCGCCTGCCAAGCGTGGCGATTATGGCAAAACCCCCCAATGAGCCCACAACACACGAATATCGTTCGTTGTGGTGATCTTTAGGGGAGGCCTGTGTCCAGCAGTGGACTTCATTCAGCCGAAATGATGACCTGATAATAAGGCCATACTAGCCCTGATATTAGCTTGAACTACATGTAAAGTATATCCTGAGTAAATCAAGTTACCCCAATATACTAAGACATGAATAAATAAAGTTATGAACACACTATTCCACATTCAGTATTGCCACTGGTGCCGAGTGTTTACGATACGAGTGATAATCTCAGGAAAAATGGTTTTATTAATGCTATTAATGAATATATTCCTGTACATTTATACATTTCATATCATTTTTATTTATTCTCGATTTATATAGACACATGTCTAACAAGTGACGTATTTGACGGTGGTTAAACAAAAATAATAATTGTGAATTACATATCTATTCGCGTGTTATTTCATTCATCTAGCAACATTGCATACATTCATAGGAACACAATAATCTTTTGATTTTTGCACTTAATCCTTTTCCCATCGTAGAAGTCCAAAATATTTATCAATTAAGAACGACAAAAGTTAAAATGGTTATTCATAAATGTTTCATTAGTGTACCGTCAGGCCCATTTTCGCCCGTCTCCTTTATAGTGTTCTGTATAAATATATGTAACTAAGGCATATTTCGCTTATGCTCCTCAGATTGTTTACGGTCCAAGGCTATTTATTTTCAACCATAGTTCAAAAACACTTTTTTGTCCTTTGGAAACAAAAGCCTTACCTAGTGTCTGTTTCCCGTTAAGACTCTGTCCCTCCACACCATAGTGCGAGTACTGTTTCTTTATACACTCAGCTCGCTGCTTGAACCGGCCTATCGTCTTGTTGTTCCACCACTGGTTGAGGTTGCCGAATCTGTAAATGAAAAAAAGATAAATCATGCATGTTCACTAAAGTTATTGTCAATACCAAAATAAATCCCAAAGACAATACTAACTCAATTATAAGTTGGTGTAACTGGAAATGGTATTCTATTGTTCTCTCTTGCCAACATTCAAGCAGTACTGTACTAAGTGAGTGTTGCAATCGACAAATATGTTTCCTTATTTTTAATAGCGCAACTCCATCTCCTCCCATGGTGTTTTAAAAGTTGACTTAGGGACTCTAAACCAGAGGGATTTGCAGCTGCGTCCCTTCTGTGGACTACCAGCCATACTGTTCTGCTCAGCAACCCGCCTGCCAAGCGTGGTGAGTACTGGCAAATTCCCCCCAAAATGATGAAGAATTGTGGAAATCTATGGGGGATGCCTTTATTCAGCAATGGACATCCTTCGGCTGCTATGATGATGATTTTTATTTAAGTTTTTATTTAGTTTTTTGTTTACTGCACCTATGTGGTGTTCGGATATAAAATATACTTCATTCTGCTTTCTTTCGTTGTTTTTTAGGGTTCCGAACGTCCGAAGGAATAAAAGGGGGAACCCTTTTAGGATCACTCGTGTATCTGTCTGTCTGTCCGTCTGTCACAGCCAATTTGCTCCGAATCTACTGAACCGATTGAGTTGAAATTAGGTATGGATTTCTGCGACCCAAACATGAACGTGTAACATAAATAAATGGATTTTGATTATGAGGGTCCTTTTTGGGGGGCAATATAGAAAATTAAAGAATAAAGTTTGGCAAACTGTACCGTGTAATATATGAAATGGAAGGGCTTTGTATTGTGAGGGTCTCAAATGTATTTATTTTATTATTTTAAAATATATCGTTTCAAAGTTATTTAAGAAAATAGACAAGAATTGACCGTTCCCCGAAAAAATATAGGTAATAGCTCTTTACCTATAAATTACAGGAAAACCTATAAGAAGTCTATGGTCTTAAAATAACACGGTACATCTTTCAATGTTGTGCGTACAAACTTACGTTTGCGGTTGGAATGTACAGGAAAACATTTTTTCAACTACGATGTTAATTTTGTTTTTGGGACAAGTTATTGGTACTAAAAGACCGAATTCAAATATAGACAATATATTCAGCAATTTCGGAACCCTCTCCACGCGAGTCCAACTCGCACTTGACCGGTTTTTTTTATTATGGGTGGGATAATAAACCAAGTCCCATACCTGTCGTACTCCCTGCCTTGATCATCGAACGCGTGTGTTAGTTCATGCCCCATCACGACTCCCATAGCACCGTAGTTGACGCCCTTGGGGTTGTCTCCATCGTAGAACGGCAACTGCAGTATTCCGGCAGGGAACACTATTTGGTTCTTAGTTGGAGTGTAGTAGGCGTTAACTGTTGATGGTGTCATGCCTGGGAACAAGGAGTTTCTATTGAATAAGATGTACAATGTGTCGCCGTGTGGTGCCGGCTCAGAATGCCACCACCCCATCTCCTCCCATGGGTGTCGTAAAAGTCGACTAAGGGATTAGCCGGAGGATGGGCAGCAACGTCCTTCCAGTACATTAACAACTCAACTGCGATTGCCAACCCGTCTGCCAAACGTGGCAACGTGGTGATTATTTTTTACCCCCCAATGAGCCCTCAACATACCCATATCAGTTATGTTGTGGTGATCATTGGGGGAGGCCTTTGTCCAGCAGTGGACTTCATTCGGCCAAAATGATGAAGATGTACAACCAGAGGGATTAGTAAAAGGGACAGCTCAAATAAGCTGCAACCATGATGAGCTGGGACCGTGTGCGCACTTTTTGATAGCAGGAGGTTAGGTGTGTGAACTGCGCTCTAGTGTGATCTTACGAGGTCCTGGAGCCCCCCTTCAGTGCACCGCTCCAGTGGTTTTAGCCGGTAGGAGTCCGGTATACCCCTTCGCCCTTCCCCCCGGGGAAGGAACTTCCATGTAGAATTTCCACTGGACAACAATAAAAAATAGGTGTGTGAACTGCATACTTTTATACATGCGTGGCTGGTTGGGACGATGTACCAGATTCGGATCGATCATAGAAAGCCGTGGGTCGAGCGATCGCTTCGCATCGATGTCGTGTATATAGTCTATTGCTTTTCTCGAGCTTTGCTTTCACTTCTACCGATTGAGGCAGCCGCGGGCAGAACTGCGAACCAGATTTTTCAGATGCTCAAAAGCGCCCTGGTGACTGTCGTTTTACCGCATATTGAGCGAAAATTAACAATGTTTTATATTTAAACTGACGATACTGATTCGACTTTGAGAGGTAACTAAAAATCACAATAATCATGAGAACTAATTACTTTTTAACATATATCTGTCCTACAGAATTCAGATATAAGGGATGCTAACGACAATTGTATAGCTCTAGGACCCTTGGAAGTAGCGTTCGGTGGCCCCAGTGCGGGCAACTCATCTATCGGCAACACGTGACCGCAATGACTACACTTGAACAGCCTTAGGAGCTATCGAGGCAGCTTGAGGCCCAATTGCACTCCACGGCGCCTTAAATTGCAAAAGGTTTTTTTTTATACATTGCCCCACACTACGATTTCTCCTGTGTTGTGGGCGCGTTTACAAACACAAATTCCACACACAATAGACCCGGAACAACTACCTGCGGATCGTACAAATATTTGTTCCGTGCGGGAATCGAACCCACGACCCGGTGCGACTGGACATGAGTTAATGTGAGTTCTTCTTTAAGTAATTATTAACCTAACTTAACCTACGCAATGCCTCAAGACGAAAGTCTTTAACCAGTGTGTGTTACCAGTGATGAGATATGGAACAGAGACGTGGTCACTCACAATGGGCCTCATAAGAAAGCTCAAGGTCACTCAGCGAGCTATAGAGAGAGCTATGCTTGGTATTTCTCTACGAGATCGAATCAGAAATGAGGAGATCCGTAGAAGAACTAAAGTTGTCGACATAGCTGAAAGGACTAGTAAACTGAAGTGGCAATGGGCAGGGCACATTGCTCGTAGAACTGATGGTCGCTGGGGCACAAAGGTTCTCGAATGGAGACCGCGCACCGGAAAACGCAGCGTGGGACGACCTCCAACGAGGTGGACAGACGATCTGGTGAAGGTCGCTGGGAGTCGTTGGATGAGAGCGGCATGTGACCGCTCGTTGTGGAAATGTAAGGGGGAGGCCTTTGTTCAGCAGTGGACGTCCTGTGGCTGATATGATGAACCTAACTTAACTTTTTACAGGGTTTAAAATCCACGACCTCTTGCTGAACGCTGTAAGTAACTCATTTGTAAGATCTTGGTGCTCATAGTCTTAAATCTATTTGTGATCTGAAGCTCAGAGCTTCGGAGAATGGCGTGCAGGCGAGATTTAAGTTTGGAGAAGGCGGTTGTTTAAAAACTGAGCTAGAGAACCGTTCTAAAATTGTGGTGCAAGTTCTCACCCCATTTGGTCTTATTAACAGGCTTGTCGAGTTTTTGGAGATCGTTCTTGAGACTGTACAAGTTGAAGGCGATGTTGTTCTCGAAGTACTCGTTCGGTTTTACTTCTAGTTCTTCGTACTGCTTGTCCAGCTCATCTTTGTGGAGGATGTAGTCAGGGAAACCTGGGCAAGAAAGTATTGTGAGAATGAGTAGTGAACAGACGTACTTTGGATTCTCTAACATATTCAACCCCATTTGGCACATTCCTGGCTGGCTGTTGCTCTGGCATGCATAGTATGATTTTTCCAGGACAGCAAAAATATATTTTAATTGTTACAAATTATTAACTACTAGGGCCTCACACACAAACATTCATCATCATATCGGCCATTTATACGTCCACTGCTGAACAAAGGCCTCCCCCATAGATTCCACAACTGTGTCATCATTTCGGGGGGTATTTGCCAATACTCACCACGCTTGGCAGGCGGGTTGGTGAGCGCAGTATGGCTACCGTTTCACAGCAGGGACGCTGCTGCCCATCCCGCTGGTTAAGATTCCCTTAGTCGCCTTTTACGACATCCACGGGAGGAGATGGAGTGGTGCTATATTCTTAATCCGGCCACCCCACGGATACACGGGTTATAAACTCAAAATTGTTCATTGTAGCGGTTTATAAAGAGCCTAATGGTCTAAGGCCCTGTAGTCCAGTAGTGGACGTTTAATGGGTAATATGAAACGTGTATCATTAGAGGGGAGACGGGGAAGTGCTGGCTAAATGGCTACTACAGAGAAAGGTCGATCTGCAAGGTTGTTTATTTATTTATTTATTTATTTATTATTATGGACTTCCAACAGAGGGTACACAAATACATGGGCTATTACGAATTAGTATATAAGTTTGTGTTTAGTGTGCACCTCCAATTATAGGAAGCCACAGCGTGCTCTTGTATAGCTAGGTGAACCAAAATAGAAAAATTAACAATATTTAAATTAAATTGAAATAGCAGAATTTTTACATTAAAATATAAATACTTAATATTCAAACAAAACTAAATAAACATGCAATAATTTGATTAGGAACATTTTCAAAACACTTCCAAAGAAAACAAAACTAGAATATAATAAATTAACAGAAAAAAGATTAACAACACCACAATAATTAATACAGTCAAATAATATTAGAAGCGTTGTTGTCATGGACAGACCTCTCCTTGCCTCGGAGAACGAGTAAAGCGTTTTTTTTATACCTATGACAATCGTTATAGGAAGTTAGAAGCCCGGAATTCTGAAAAATTATATACCCCAGTTGTTGTTGAGTTACTGAGGTCAGATTGGTGTCGCTTCGTTTAAAATACTGATATCAAGCTATATCTAGTGAGACTGAAAGCCAAGACAGTTGAGAAAAGGATAGGCAGAAGAAGATGATATGTTTCTTACCAATCATATCAGTGATTGCATCCGCCTTGATTTCAGCAGCTTTTCTGGTCTCCGCGTCCATCCAGTCCAAGTTCTTGAGATTCCTCTTGAACGCGTTGCGAATGTTGTTGATCATAATCTCGCCTTGCGTTTTCGCTTCGCCGTGGAACACTTCGCGGACAAACATGGCGCCTACTGCAAATCCTGGTGGGTAATTGTGTATTTTAGGAGTTTCTTTTTTAAACGGTGCCCCTTGAATTTCTCCTATGTCGTGGGTGCGTTTACATACTCAATTCCACATACAACACACCCGTACCCGGAATAACTTCCTGCAGATGTACAAATATTTGTATGATCTGCAGGTAGTTGTTCCGGGTCTGGGTGTATTGTATGTGGAATTCATGCCAGTAAATGCACCCACGACACAGGAGAAATCCTAGTAATGTTTAAAAAAGACCCCCGGGGTTCACCGTACATTTGTCACATGCCGCCCTCATCCAACGACTCCCAGCGACCAATTAACGAGAAACAATTGTTCCTATATAATCGCTCAATGACGAACGAGTCTAGGATGACTGGCAGTATAAATAAATCTTGGATCCTGAATACTTCTGCAAAGTTTTCTAGCCCTTAGTATACGTTGAGCTGAGATACTCGGTCCTTTCGTTTGACAGCATTTAAATATTGATTAGCAGAATTCTTCGTGCTTAAATCCTTCAGGCATTTTAAGGACATATTGTAAGATTTATGCAAGGCGCAGAACTTTCCTCATCATTTTGGCTGAATGAAGTCTACTGCTGGACACAGGGCTCCCCCAAAGATCACCACAACGACCGATATGGGTGTGTTGTGGGCTCATTGCCATAATCGCCACGCTTGGCAGACGGGTTGCTGATCGCAGTTGAGTGGTTGGTGTGCTCGAAGGACGCTGCTGCCCATCCTCCGGCTAATCCTTTAGTCGACTTTTACGACACCCACGGGAGGAGATGGGGTGTTGATATTCTGAGCCGCCACCACACGGCACAACACACACACGGCGGAACTTTCCTGTTGGTCGTCAATTCTATAAATGGGTTTGCATGACAAGCTCAAAAAAGTCTTGTGTATTAGTAACTTGGTTTCCCGAAAACCTACTCGGTACCATCAAAGAAGAACTGTGCCTTCTTCAAAACGTGCCTGATATCTAGACATCTTCGAAACTACCATAACGATTTTCGCACAGCATTGCCAGTGTTCTCCAAGATTTCTCGGTGCTTTTAAAGCTGACCAGTGCCTTCCTTGCCGTGTGATGCCGGCTCAGAATACCACCACCCCATCTCCTCCCGTGGGTGTCGGAAAAGTCAACTAAGGGATTAGCCAGATGATGGGTAGCAGCGTCCTTCGAGTACATTAACAACTCAACAGCGATCGCCAACCTGTCTGCCAAGAGTGGCGATTATGGCAACCCCCCCAATGAGCCCACAACTCACCAATATCGGGCGTTGTGGTGATCTTAGGGGGAGGTCTGTGTCCAGCTGTGGACTTCATTCGGCCGAAATGATGATGAGTGCCTTCCGCATGATCTTCGTGACTGTATGTATTGCCATCAGTAAATATCTTCCATCTTACCCATAATAATATGATGCTTATGTCCTTACCAACAGCGTTGTTAGTATCAGTGACGCAGTATCTCCAAGACTCCTCGGCGCCCTCAGAACCGAACAGCGCCTTTCTCAAAATCTTTGTGGCGTCGCGGAATGACTTGGATAGATACGTAGATAGCGAGCGGGAGACTTGCCACATCATGTAGCTTGTTAAAGTTCTAGAAATAATTTTGCAGAGAGTAACATAATTATTAAACAGTCAGTCATCTCAAAGGTTTCTAAAGGGTTTAACAAAAGTCATATAATGTTCTCTATATAGCCCACCACAGCTAGTGCTGGGAATAAAACCAACCGGGATATGTAGCCCATGTTAAAAATTTTTTTTTGGCCGGCTCATAATACTACCACCCCATCTCCTCCCATGGGTGTCGTAAAAGTCGACTAAGGGATTAGCCGGGGGATGGGCAGCAGCGTCCTTCGAGTACATTAACAACTCAACTGCGATCGCCAACCCGCCTGCCAAGCGTGGCGATTATGGCAAAACCCCCCAATGAGCCCACAACACACCCATCTCGGTCGTTGTGGTGATCTTTGGGGGAGGCCTGTGTCCAGCAATGGACTTCATTCGGCCGCAATGACGATGATGATGATGATTGTGTATGGATACGATTGTTGACAAGACGAGCAATTCCTTCGCCTGGTGGTAAGCTTATATGGGACAAGCCCGCCACACATTCCCAACCACTGCAACTCCTGTAAGCCAGGATCTACAATGGCGACCACCGAAAAGAACACCGATCAATGAAGCTCGGTGTGTCCCAGAGAAATGAATAACTGTCTTGGAACCCGCACCGAAATTAATCAGAAAAGATAAAGGAGGAGTATGAAAGAATATACGTTCCACTTCCCTCCGTTGCAAGCAGGAGACAGAGAAAAACGATAGGCCATAGGCACAATAAATGGGAGTTTACAACAGGGTTAAGCCCAGTTGCCAAGCACCACGGGTACAATTTTTTTTATTTACGGGTCCTATGTTGTGAGCTATTGTGACTGATTCCAATAGTAGGTATGGCAAAAACACTTGAACGCACGGAAATTCGTCCTAGTCGCAACAAGATCTGTATAGTAAACAACCCCGGATGTAACTTGCATGCTGTCAAACATAATATTGCGTTCATCTTGCCAAAGAATACACTCCCACAGGATATGATGTGCAGACTGTTCATATTCACAGTCCGGTGTTGAACATTTGCAGAATGGTGAGGTGACAAGCTTGAAGCTAAACAATTTACTCTTAAAGTTACCATGGCCGGTGAGAAATTGAGCCACGCAATGATCAACTTCCAACCATGCACTTGCCAACCGCTCACGAATGGATGGAAAGTACTGGTATAGGTGACGGCCCTTAATAGACGTGTCCCACCTGCATTGCCATTCAGCCAAGAGTTCCTCCCAAACACCAGTCTGTGGTCTAAACAATCTGCAGATCCTAACACGATCGCGTTGTAGCAGAAATTCCGCGTCCATGTTTTCTCTAGTTGAGTAGTACATTGCAGCACGTCGCTGTATCTCAAGATCGACTGGCAAAACACCTGCTAGCACAGGCAGAGCTTCAGTACTTACTGTCCTATATGCCTTGCACAAGAATATCAACGCTAAGCGCTGGCTTTGGAGCAGTTTACGTCTTGCCGCGCCGATAGTAGCCCTATCGGCCCATACAGGTGAACCATAGCAAATACAACCTAAGTAGGTAGCGCCGTAAATAGTTTTCAAAGTATAAAATGAAAGACCCCATGTAGCTGTTGATATCCTTGTCAGGGCATAAAAGTTCCTTTTAGCTTTTTCACCTACAGATTTTATGTGTTCAACGAATGAAAAATTTCTCTCCAATACAAGACCAAGGTAGCACACGGACTCCTTTCTTTTTACGGTAACATTATTGAATTTAATGCTCGGTGATGTCTTAAGATTGCCTTTTAAAATTAGTTGAAAGGTTTTTTGTGGTGCAAACATTAAGCGGTTTCGTTCGCCCCAACTAGAGATTAAACGTAAACAAGTATCCGCCAATTTTTCAAGGCTCGCCCTTGTACTTGACTGAATAAGCAGAAGGCCGTCGTCTGCGTAACCAGTCAATGAACAGCCGGATGGTAATGGAATCGCTAGAAAATCATCGAAACCCATGTTCCATAGATAAGGACTAATAACGGATCCTTGAGGACATCCCATCGTGAGTTCCTTCGACACAGCGTGATGACCAAGTTTAAGTTTTGCAGATCCGTGTGCAAAATATGAGTAAACGAGAGTGTAGATGTTTCTGAAGCAACCGCGGACTTTCATTTTAAGTAGTAGCATTGGCCACCACGCGTTGTCGAAGGCACCAGAGATATCAAGGAAGATGCCTATCACGTACTTATGTTCAGATGAATTTACTACTTTCCTGACAGAGATTGCCGCGTCAATAGTAGATTTTCCTATTGTGAAGCCGAATTGGTTATTATGAAATTTCGGTCCATCTGGCAGCAAACGTGGAACTATAAGGCGCTCGAGAAGTTTCCCTAAAGATGGTAGTAAAGTTATAGGCCGGTATGATTTAGGATCATCCGGGGGGTTGTCACCACTTTTTGGTATTATGCGTATAAAACCGGAACGCCATATACGAGGGAAAATGCCTTCAGCAATGCAACGATTAAAAACGGTCAGTATAGAGTCACCCGATATTTTACAAGCTTCTTTAATCATTCTATTCGATATTTTATCTTCTCCAGATGCTTTATTAAGTGGTAGTTTATTGACAACGTTTATGAATTCGTCAGTGGATGGTAAGTCAGACGCTGGGGATTCCGGCGGTTCAGCAGCCCATGATCTAATCTGTTGATGATACTCGTTATCATTTCCAGGTAGATCATCAGGTATAAGAGTATTGAGAAGAGCCTCCGTGGTCTCCTCAATACCAGTGGTATGCATGTTATTAATTTTAATATTTTGGATATAAGCAAGATCGACTGATCTATTGGCTTTAAACTCGTGGTACAGAGGAGACCACGGACCCTCCCTATCTAGTGTTTGCACTACCTTCTGTAACAGATTTCCCTTCGATTTTGCCACCGCGGCTCTATAACTAGATCTGGCAATTCTGAATCTATTTAATGTATCAATAAATATGTCTCCCGTGATTTGCTGTTTTTTAAGCTTGTTTAGTTTTTTGCGCGCTCTGCGAAAACGTTTACGTTGTTCAGTTAAATAGCTATTCCACCAATCACATCTACGAGTGTTGGTTATTGATCCGCGACCTACAGCAACATCAGCACAGTATGTAAATGTGTCTGACATGATTTTAGCACTTTCTTCTGCTGACAACCCATCGCGAGTGAAGTCTTTGGCATGAGATGCAAAAAGTGAGCTAAAGAAATCCCAGTTCGCCCCTTTAGATTTGTATCTAAAATTTGATCCAATATTTTGATAACTTTGTGTCAATCTAGGTACAAATTCGTACACGATCAGGCGGTGATCACTACACGACGCGTCCGGAAGGACGCGCCACCTGTCCAAGCGAACGTCTGCACTAGATAGTGTGACGTCAATAGAAGACTCGCCCATTTGGCTGCAAAAAGTAGGTGGTGCGTCAGGGGTATTGTGTATTGATAGGTTCATCTCAGCGATGAAATCCTCGACAGCACAACGTCGTTCAAAATCAGTGGACCGTACTTTGCCATACCAGAGTGATGATGACGCGTTAACGTCGGCGCCAATGATTATTTTGCGGCCTGCAAGCGACCGCAGAACGTGGCGAAGATTATGTATGTGTGGGGCAACAGGATCTGAGTATTGAAAATAACAGCTCACAACGTAAACTTTATAAAGTGCCGTTGAAACCTCCGCGACAGCACAGTGTGGCGTCATAAGATATTGTAACGATGTCACTGAAAAACTAGTAGAACGCGAAACGTAAATTCCAGCTCGTGCCCTGCCATCTAGTTGTACTACTTTTTGACGTAAGCTTGCATTTTGATATTGTTCTTGAATAAGGACAATGTCTAAGTTATAATCTAAAATTAATTTATCTAACTCCGACGTGGCCACCCTATCGTTATGAAGATTTAATTGTGCAACGGTAAGATTATTTACTGTGTAAGCCATCCTTAGTAGTTAGTATTTAGGATTAACTGTTCGAGCTTGAGCTTATAGGTAGGACAATCCTGTGACCCGCAACGATGGTCGCACGGTTTTTTAAAGCGTTTACACGCCACGCATATTGGTGAATGCTCCAAATTGTCCTTATGAGGGCACTCCATCGTTTCATGTGCCTCGGCACAGTTAGCACAGGTAGGTGTTTTATTAACGCAATGTTTTCTAACGTGGCCGAAATATTGGCAATGTAAGCAGCGGACTACTTCGACATCATCGATAAAACGACAAGTGGCCCAATCAATAAACAATTTATCCTTGGTAGTGACCAAGTGTTTACGCACTTCGGATTCAATTTCTATGCCTATCCACTTCCGCCCGTTTTCTAAGGAACGCCTGCGAGTGATTTTAGTTGATTTGATAAAATCATCCTCTGCAACTGACAACTCGTCCTTAATATTTTGCCGGTATAATGCGGTCAGAAAAGCGCGGTCTTCCATTGAAGAAGGGACGTCCTTAACTAAAATACGCGGTTTGCGACCTTTTGGCTTTTCAAGCCGTAAGCCAGCGGATCTAATAGCGTCGACCGATTGAAGCTTTGCGAGTTG
The DNA here is from genome assembly GCA_947459985.1 of Diloba caeruleocephala. Classification (NCBI taxonomy): domain Eukaryota; kingdom Metazoa; phylum Arthropoda; class Insecta; order Lepidoptera; family Noctuidae; genus Diloba; species Diloba caeruleocephala. Next base: position 10,411,678 of record OX381629.1, read on the forward strand.
TTTCTCATTCGCGACGCGCAATACAACGCCTGACTTTGCGGTTTTTTTAACGCCTACGATTTGGAAACCGTCGTCGCTAGGATTAATCGCTTTCATTAAGGCCTGTTTCGTAGCGGACGATGACGCATAATCAGCTGAGCGCTCGGCGGTCGGATATGCAACTACACAGGGAAGCGGTACGCGCGACTCCATGGGCGGAGCAACTTTTGATAAACGGAGTTTTAATGAATCGGCATATGATACCTTGTTTAATTGCTTACTATTATCACACGTATTGGATTTAATTTTTTCCAATTCCCGTTCCGTTCTCGCTAGCTTTGTTTCATTACATGACGATTTAATCGCTAGTAAAGACACGATAGCCGTTACTCGCTGAGTAATATCCATGATCGCGGACTTATTCGCTATGTTTATGCGGGATCCCTGATCATTAACAAGGTCGTTGATTTTTGATAAATACGCTGATGCCTCAGATACTAGTTCGCAATAGTCAGCTTGGCTCGCGTCGCTAACATTTAAAATTGACGAGTTTTTTTCAATAGATTCCGATTTTTGCAGCCGCTTGGACCTATCCTCGGGTGAAATATATGATGGCGAAATTTCGCTAAATAAACGTTTTGTGTTCACGGAGGTCGGAGACCTGTTAGTTACATTGCTTCTACGAAATATTTCCCCACCACGGTCGGGCGGGTCATCATTATTCGTCGACATACTTATTATATCAAAAGTTGGTTTTAATTATAAATAACAAGGTTAACGCGACAATAGACGAGCGCCAAATAACGGGTGCAGTATTATTTCACGATACCCTCAGTACTAACAAAAATAAATGTACTTACCGAGAAATTAATTCGGTTATTTAACACAATAAATTACTTATGGGACGTTAAAAACTTACGAAACGAGCACTAAACACAATAGCACACAACCAGAAACAAATCACGAGCCGGAATCCGATCGCGAAAAAATATAATCGTAATTATAATGAGCAGCGAATTAGACCCACACTGCACCGTACGAATGCGCGGGGGGAAGCTTCATGCCTACCATACCCAGGACCAGTCCTGCGTGATACCACACCACGCTCGTCGTCTCGATACATTAGTTATTTAGTTTTTTATCCCCAGTGATTTTACTAGCTACATTGGTCTTCAAACCGGAGCGCAGTAATGTCTCAAGTTTAAACACTTACTAGACGGCAGAATATCTGGCTCGGCAGTGGTACCTACCTAGCCGAATCCTATATAAGCTACCACCAATGGTCTTATCTTACCTGTCATTCTTCTGCTATGTCATTCTTTTGCAATCTATACAAATAAATAAAATTGAAGTGTCTGTTTGTAACGTCAAAATAACAGCTTTTTACTAAATGCATATGAAAGTATGTACGTTACATATAACAAAAAAACTATTTAAATTTTTTTTTGTCTGTCTGTCTGTCTGTCTGTCCGTCTTTCTGTCTGTCTGTCTCTCTGTTTGTTCCGGGTAATCTCCGAAATGACTGAACCGATTTTGACGGGACCTTCACTGGCAGATAGCTGATGTTATAAGGAATAACTTAGGCTACTTTTATTTTAGAAAAAGAATTAGGGTTCCGCGTAAAGAAAATAAAACCCTTGAAATCCAATATATTTATTCTATGTCAAGTGTATATGTCGAAGTACGCTAAATTTCTTTTAAATTAAACGCGGATCCCAGCTAGTGATAAATAATTTCCTAGGTATTACAAACTAGGTAAAACAAAAGGTGAGATATCGAGAAGCTTCCAAAATTACCCCTTTTATGTCGATAAGTACGGAATATTTTAAGCCTAGAGTCCTTGCACCTTAAGGTTTTATGGCATCAAATGCAGAATGAAAGTAACGTACGTCTTTGGTCGTTAAGCTTACCTTTGGTCTTCTTCAGTCTTGCTGAATTTGTTAATAACTTTTGTAAGATTCTTGAAGTACTCCGGAGCGTATACCACTATTCTCTCTGTGTCCAATATCTGAAGTTATAATCGTTAATCTTTAGACACCAAATATTGGTAACCGGAGTAAAATGATTGATTCCCTAAGTAGTCTTAGGGCATCAATCATCTTCTAGTGAAAGTTGTGAGGTCAACATGGTGGAACGGTTGACGCTGCGTCTTTTCTTGCTGTGACACGCAGGGTGGGTTTAAGCCACACGCCAACATTTTATGTCCTACTGATAGATTTTCCGGGTGTTTGGGTATGTAAGGTTTATTTTATTTCTGTAAGCTGTACACTATACAGGAGAAACAGTATCGGTTAATTTTTGAAGAAATTACGAACAGCCTTGGTTCAACTAGGCCAATAAAAGTATAGAAAATTAAGTAGGAAAGAAGGTTATAGAAAGGCAAGTCATTGTCATGGTCATCAGATACTCAGTTCTAGTGTGATCATACGAGGACCTGGAGCCCCCCTTAGTGGTTTTAGCCGGTAGGAGTACGGCATGCCACTTCGTCCTTCCCCGGGGCGGAGGTAGTTCATGTAGAATTTCCACTGGGTCCAGCGAGGCTTCGGGGAATCCTTTAAAATCCCCCCAAGAAGTCCCTGGGGGCAACCTTTTTAGAGTTGCTCTCCTCCGCTAGATATTGTTAGCGCCTTACAGCCATCCTCTCCGAAATATGCCTATAGACGCACCAATGGCTATAGTGTGATCGTACGAGGACCTGGAACTCCCCTTCGGTGCCGAAAATGACCGCTTCGGTGGTTTTAGCTGGCAGGCCGGTAAAGGGCCCGGGGAAGGGCGGAGGGGCCTCTACCCTTGCCCGGGACGAAGGACGTACATAATGTATTTCCACCGGGATAATAAAAAGTCAAATCATATTTATGTATGTAGTTATTACAACTTATACAAAATTATTCAAAATGTTTATATACTTACAGTTCTGTTAACCAACTTAAACGCATCATTAAAGAACATAGTCCAATTGACGAACGGCACTTCCTTCTGCCATTGCCTTATCGTATACGGGTTATAAAGACCTTCTTCGTCCCTTCTATCCTCGGACGGTGTGGTTATGTTCGCCAGTTCCGTCTCGAAGAGAATCACTTTGTTCATTTGAGCTCTCGCTTCAGTTTTATTTGCTCCCAGTAGCACACAAATTCGTGTCATGTAGTCTAAGTATGCGTCAAGGACTTTTTTGTGGGCTGTTCTGTTGAGGTAGTTGTCACGGGTTGGTAAATTGAGACCGCCCTGGTCCAGCTTGAAAATAATTGTGGAATATTATCATAATAGTCAGTGTATCAGTAAAATAAGAGTTGTGTATAAAAATGAACATGCAAGAGCGTTGCCGTGTGGTGCCGGCTCAGAATGCCACCACCCCATTTCATCCCGTGGGTGTCGTAAAAGTTGACTAAGGGATTAACCGGAGGATGGGCAGCAGCGTCCTTCGAGCACACAACAACTCAACTGCGATCGCCAACCCGTCTGCCAAGCGTGGCGATTAAGGCAAGACCCCCCACTGAGCACACTACACACCCATATCGGCTGTTGTGGTGATCTTTGGAGGAGGCCTGTCCAGCACTGGACTTTATTCGGCCGAAATGATGAAGAGCGCATCGCAATGCTCGACGATCTCAAAAGAGTTTATGAAATGGGTTTTACAATGAACATGGGAAGGACGAAAGTCATGTCAAACGCCAAAGTCGTGCCTTTCCCAATATCTGTTGGGAACTCTGTTCTCAAAGTTGTTGACGAGTATGTCTACCTAACGAGAATGAGGTCGTTGAATCTGACTTGGCTGTTCGGGAAACATTGCAATGTTTGTTTCGTCAACAATACCGCGGTGCTTCAAGACGAGTCTTTAACCAACGTGTGTTACCTATACAGGGTATGGCACAGTGCCATGGGATTCACTATGGGCCTCATAAGACAGCCAAGGTCACTCAGAGAGTTATGCTTCCTTATTTCTCTGTGAGATCGAATCAGCAATGAATAACCGAACTAAAGTTACCGACATAACTCGTAGGTTTAGTAAACTGAACAGGCAATGGGTGGAAAACAGCTCGTAGAATTGAAGAAAGGGTCTCGAATGGAGACCAAGCTCCGGAAAACGCAGCGTGGTACGCCTTCAATGAGATAAAAACAGAACCCGGTGAAGGAAGCGGGCTCCATGTACCTAGTTGTTTTGAGAATCTATGAGGGATGCCTTTGTTAAGCAACAACATCTTTCGGCTGATATGATGATCAAAATGAACACATTAATCGTAATAATGTAACATTGTAGGCAATGCTAGGTAGGAGGTTGAATATCTTCAACGGTTAAACCTTGAGATTAGCTATGTGATATCTCATATAGAATGATACCCACAATTGATTGTTGATAAATAAAATTTGGAACAATATATGGATCCATTCTACGGCGCTCTTTTAATAATGTTAAACGACTCAGTGAGAACGAGAAGCTTGCACTTCTCGCTGAGGGAAGGCAGACGATATACTTTTTTTTTTTAAAAATAGTTTGCAAATGCGTTTCGAGCATATAAACCGACTCGGTATATCAAATGAACACATTGTAGAATTTTGTTAAACGATAATTAAGGTTAGATGTCTAAAGGTAAGTGAACATAAGAAATACTTACCACAATGACGTGTTTCGATGAGTTGCGATCATCTTCCGTCACTGCCCAGTTAAATAAACCACCCAGATTGTATCTGAAGTAGAAATAAATAAATAATAATAAAACGTTTATTCGGTGCAACTAAATACACTAGACATATAAGTTAAAAGAAACATAACATAGACAGAGAAAATAAATAACAGATCACACAGTCTGGGAACTACCAGCGTGCAATGCATGTCTCAGGATTGCACCAAATGGGTGTCCAGCTAAGCATGTGCCAGGTATTATTCCTGATGGTATTCTGTTGCATCCCTGCAGTGAAATACGTATGTCGAGCAGACCAGATACACGAGCAGTTGGTGGAAATAAATCATTGAATATTTTTTTTATCAGTGTAATACTCAATCTGAAATCGATTTAGGATTGGATGGATGGTTCGATCCTTATCAGATTGATAAGTGGCATCTGATTGAACTTGTATCCAAGTAGTTGTAAGGAGTACAGTTCGTCACTGTTTAAATTAAATTGGGCGTCCCACATTACGTTTGCCAATTCACGGTCTCCGGTCTTACTTGGTATAAGAAAGGTACATACGTCCTCCTTCTATAGTTTAGCATCTAGATCCCTCTTGGGACGAGAAGCCATTCAAAAAAAAATCCTATAATATTTGGTCGACTAATACAGGTGACTCTGTTCTCATTATAATGGAATCGTTTTTTGTTGTTGTTATTATTTAGATTTTAGGGTTCCGTAGGTCCGAATGAAAAACAGCGGAACCCTTATTGGATCACTCGTGTGTCTGTTTGCTCTCATAGCCAATTTTCTCCGAATGTACTGGAGCGATTGAGTTCAAATTTGGTACGCATATGAATTTCTGCGACTCAAAAACGGGTGTGTACCGTAAATAAATGAATTTTGATGGTTACTTTTGGAGGGCAAATTATAAAATTAAGGAAAATGTTTTGCACACTGTACCGTGTTATATATCAAATGGAAGGGCTTGTTGTGGGTATTTCAATTGTATTGTTTATAATTTTAAAATAAATATTTTTATAGTTATTTAAGTAAATACACCAATCCCAAAATTACCTTCGAAACTACTCAGCCTAAAATTTTGAAAAATATACAGAAAACAGTTCTTTCAATAATTTCGGCCGAATAAAGTCCACTGCTGGACACAGGCCTCCCCCAAAGACCACCACAATGACCGATATGGGTGTGATGAGGGCTCATTGGAGGGTTATACCATAATCACCACGCTTGGCAGACGGGTTGGCGATCGCAGTTGAGCTGTTAATGTACTCGAAGGACGCTGCTGCCCATCCTCCGGCTAATCCCTTAGTCGACTTTTACGACACCCACGGGAGGAGATGGGGTGGTGGTAAATTGCTGAATATATTGATATTCAGCAATTTCTCTACAGTTCGGTACAAAACATGGTAGATAACATATTCATCGTACGGAACCCTCTCCACGCGAGTTCAACGCGCACTTGTGCGGTTATTCATTACTTAGGATTACAAGTATTAACTTAGCTACTACTTTTATTTTTCAAGTAAATCATGTTATCTTGTGTACTGTCCCTTCAACATAGCTTCGCGTCGCCGATGTTTACAATCAAACATAGTTGTTTTAAATATCAATGTCCTGTATGAAATATAATACTGAGTTATTGGCAGCTTATCGCTTCAAAAATTAGTACGAAGACTTACGTGTTTTGTACATCTTGCACCAATTTCTGCAGGTTCCATTGCTGTTTCGTCATGGTGTTCGGCAGTATGTGCCAGCCTCCTAGTTGCTTGATGACGGCCACCAATGGTTTCTCACCGAGTTTCTCGATAGTCTCGTTTGTGTCTATGCAGGCGTCGTAGTAGATACGAGCTTTGGCTTCAGCGTCGGCTGTATTTGAGATGTTTACCTTTTCTGGGGAAAAGAGTAAAATATTTATTAAGGTAGGTCTGGTCACGAATGCGATAAAAGTATGGGGTTAACCTTACTCAAATCGGATAGTGGACACATCCTCGACAACCTTGGAGTACGTGATAGTGTAAAGGTACCATAAAGTTGCCCGAGATAGTTCTCTTACGTTTAGCAAAGTTTAAGAGTGTCCATCGTAAATCGCTTTGATTACAAGTACCAAGAATAGGAGGCCCAAGAAGCCATAGCTGCTGTAAAATCCACCACGATAACCTATAAATAGAGCCATAAATCGAACCGTAGATAATATAGAAGACCCGAGACTTAGTCGTAAAGTGGCCCCGGCTATAAGCAGAACAACAAACAAGTATGATTTATGGATGAAACTGTATGAACCATTAAATGTTACTTTTGGGGAGTATAGATAGCGGCTGATATGAATGATTGAAACAAATAAATAAATTTTGGTCACCTCATATAGCGAAGGATCCATACTAAGGTATTCCATATGATAAGAAGCAGTTTTTCTCATAGAAAATACAAACAGAGGCTATTGTACTTCTTATAATAATGATCTACAGCTAGTTGATGTTGGTCTGGGTATTTTTGATTTATTTGGTCTGGGTATTTATTTTTATTATAAATTCATTTCATTTGACAACATTAGTCTCCTGGTTTTTTAACATATATAAACTAAAAGTTATTTTTTTATGTTGAACATTGTGATTTCATTTGTACAGCGAGAAAAAAATTCCGGTAGCTCTTGTACCCGTTTGTTATGTCTGTAGACTGTACCCACGAAACAGGCGAAATACTACTGTGTTAAAGGTATGAAAAAGCTGAATATTGAAATACTATCGCTCGACGATTAAATTTATTAAATGTATCCCACCTTTTCTTACAAAAAGTAATTAGGCGGTATTTCATTATTTTTTGTAATTGAGTAGGCAATCGTAAAATCAATGTTACATGTGATACCAGTGATGACATATGGAACAGAGACGTGGTCACTCACAATAGGCCTCATAAGAAAGCTCAAGGTCACTCAGCGAGCTATGGAGAGAGCTATGCTTGGTATTTCTCTACGAGATCGAATCAGAAATGAGGAGATCCGTAGAAGAACTAAAGTTGTCGACATAGCTGAAAGGATTAGTAAACTGAAGTGGCAATGGGCAGGGCACATTGCTCGTACAACTGATGGCCGCTGGGGCACAAAGGTTCTAGAATGGAGACCGCGCACCGGAAAACGCAGCGTGGGACGACCTCCAACGAGGTGGACAGACGACCTGGTGAAGGTCGCTGGGACTCGTTGGATGAGGGCGGCATGTAACAGCTCGTTGTGGAAATCTAAGGGGGAGGCCTTTGTTCAGCAGTGGACGTCCTGTGGCTGATATGATGATGATATATGATGACGTGATTCCTAGTTTATATTTAAAATTTTGCTTCTGAACCAAAATATAATATACATATTGGTTCGTCCCCATACAAGAAGTCGGAGATCAGAAATAAGCCCCTGCCAGGATTCTTACAATGCCATGGGCACCTTCTGTGAGTAATCCGAGGCATTTTTTTTTTTTAAAACCTTGCTCCACACTAGGATTTCTCCTGTGTAGTGGGTGCGTTTACAGACTCAAATTCCACACACAATACACACAGACCCGGAACAACTATGTATCTGCATCATACAAATATTTGTTCCGTGCGGGCATCGAACCTGTGACCCGGAGCGCAGCTGCCAACTGTATCAGCCACTACACCAACCGTGCCGTCAAAGTCTTAAAGCAGTGTGTGTTACCAGCGATGACATATATGGCAGAGCGACGTGTTCACTCACTATGGGCCTCTTAAGAAATCTCAAGGTCACTCAGGTAGCTATGGAGCTAGAGATATATGCTTGGTATTTTAATACGAGATTAAACCAGAAATGGGGAGCTCCCTATAAGAAAGTGGAGATCGCGCACCGGAAACGTGGCGTGGGACTGCCTCCAACGAGATGGACAGATGACATGGTGGTCACTGGGAGTCGTATTTTACGAGCGACATGTAACCGGTCAACCGTCAACCAGTGTTGAAATAAATGGGGAGGCCTTTGTTCAGCAGGAGGTCCCCTATGGCTGATGCGATGATGATAATGAGGTCGAACACTTACTTAGGCCGATTATATTTGTCTTATCTCTGAAGTGACAGACGTTTGAGGCACCTTGTCTTTACTTAAAATGGTGCTTAAAATGAAGAAAATGTAATAATGAAAACCGCAAACCGAAATAAAGAACTCACGACCTATATTCATTTTAGTGTCGATATTCATACTTTTTTTTTTAGATTAACTTTTAAACAGTTGATCTAATAAAAAAAAATGCCAGAACAACGTTTGTTGCAACTTCAATATAAGAAAACGAAATTATGTTTTATTTTCTTGCACCTTTTTTTAAAAATTCCTATATCCGCTCTTGCCTATAGAGACGAGGCAGTGTGCGACGGTGACGCGAAAACATTTAGATAACTTACCTATGTAAATATTTATACCTATGCTATTGTATGTTATTATACATTATACGCAATATTTTTATCTCTCTTAATACATAATAACCTTGTTTGTCCATCAAAGCAAAGCCGTAATTGTATACGTATTTAACCTAAGCACATTATGTTACGTATGAAAAGACGTCAAAAACCCATGAACGTACATAATAACAATATAACAAGCTATACAAACAGGCACACATATGTACTGACATATTATTCGTGAAACATTTTAGCGGTGAATTTGCTTCGACAATATTTGGTATATTGCCACAGCATAAGAAGATAAAGAACGTCTACTCCGATCAAACGAGAGGAATAGATTGGTATAAACAGTTTTTTACAAACGCAGAAACTGGTAACTTTAAAGGACTATAAATAACAACGCTATGGTTAGCGTAAACCGGGAGTGTCGAAACTTCAGCTTCTTATTTTTTTGATACATTTTTAATGGCGTTTTGACGTTCATACGGCCGAATACTGAAACGCCAAAAACTGGCATCTCAAGTAGTTAAGCGGGATTTCAATATTAAGTGGCGTTTCAGTCCTCGGTCACTAATGTGTTTAAGCTTGTATTGGACATTGAGTGGGATTAAACTTCTGTTTGTTTATCATTTTTGTGGTGAGTTTGTGTGTGTGAGTGTGGATTTTTCTTTCAATATATAAAGCGATAAACGATAGAACTCGATTATGTTCCGTAATCTCGTCCTCATTTAGTACTATGTAGTTTGCACCTTGCACAACTCACTGCATCACAATTTTAAAGATGAACACTTTCATCAAAAATTTTAATATAGTCTGTGGTTCCTACGCGCTCTTTCGCTATCTGTAATGTACATGTCATTGTACTTTTTTGTGCTGCTCGCTGTATACGCAACTCAAGAAAATCTTCCAATTATCCTCCTTTTTCTTCAAAAATGGGGAAACACTGGCAAAGGAGTAAGGATGAGGCAATAGAAAAGCTAAATAATCGATTGTGGGAGCCCAAAAAAAGTGGGAGTCTACACGACCGTATCGGTAAGTTACTAACTACATGTTTCACAGGAGATGGATCCGCAGTGTCGCAGCAATATACACTATATGCACGTAAATCTAAACGACACCACCAATAGAGCTTTCACGAGAGGTCAGCCGGTGGGGGTTATTCGTTTACAAAAAAGAAGACAGGTCAACGGTGACAAGTTTATAGTGCCTTATTTTAAAAATAAATGACACCACCAATAGAGCTTTCACGAGAGGTCAGCCGGTGGGGGTTATTCGTTTACAAGGAAGAGCACAGGTCAACAGTGCCTTAATTTAAAAATAAACGACACCACCAATAGAGCTTTCACGAGAGGTCAGCCGGTGGGGGTTATTCGTTTACAAGGAAGAGCACAGGTCAACAGTGCCTTAATTTAAAAATAAACGACACCACCAATAGAGCTTTCACGAGAGGTCAGCCGGTGGGGGTTATTCGTTTACAAGGAAGAGCACAGGTCAATAGTGCCTTAATTTAAAAATAAACGACACCACCAATAGAGCTTTCACGAGAGGTAAGCCGGTGCAGTATTCGTTTACAAGCGAAGAACGAGAGAGCTTCCACGAGAGGCTAGCCAGTTAAGTATCTTTTATTAGCAAGATAAAACGCTGTTTGATGCATCCTTAGAGCTTTCACGAGGGGTTAGCCTTGGATTTGCAGTCAGGAGCTTAGATGATTACGAAGACCTCTTCAGTCGAAGCCGAGGTAGTCTACCACACGGCCAAGGACAATGTTTTTCATTACTATTACATCATTCAGCGGAGCTGATGCAGTCAAGCTCTAATGAACCAGGTGCAAACACGTTTCCGTCACCTATCATAAGTGGCTACAAATATAGTGTCTCACCTAGTGATGAAATCAGATTAAAGAAAGGAGGGGGGCAGGCTTGCAAAAATAGTGCTCACCTCTGAGATAATTCAGTAGGAATAACACGCAATATACAAAAAAAAAAAAAAAACGACTAATCATGCAGAATGGCCTTAAGAAACTAGATTCACTATAATCAAGAAACATGGCCCTATAAATAAAGCATACAAGCATTTATGCAAAAGTCAAATCAATGCTATTATGAGACACTTAGTACTATCTCAACCCTTGAAAAGATTTTCAACAACATGATTGTAAACAATGAGATGAAAATCACATTTCGGAATCAGTGATTCAACTGGATTGCTATGCAACTTATTGTATGAAGTTATAGCCTGCACATCATTGATAAATTGATATCAGAGAAGCCTGCAATCTCATAATACCTGTTTGGGGACAAACTATAGGATAAAGTAAATACCATTAAAGCTGTTCAAAATCTGGGTGAGAATGAAAGAATACTCCCAGTGAAGGTAAGTACCTATCAGAATCCCCTAAAACTTGAAACTAAAAGGGGGAGCACAACAACTATAAATGTCTTTCCAAGCGGGCAAAACCATGTCGAGTCCAACAACATACTATGTGAATAAATTGTTGGTGTTTTTCGTGATATTCTGGCGGAGACACCACTATCCCTGTTGCTGAGGCCCTAACCTGGATCCTGATCAATGATGAATAAGGTACATACCAATCAACTGAAATACTTTTCCTACTACTGCGATACTAGGTATCACTAAAAGTCATACCATACACAAATGGTTAAAAGGTTATACTATACCTTTCACTAATGTTCCTGTACAAACTACTGCTCCATTAAATAACCAGGTTACTCAGAAACTGAGTAAATTTTTATCAAAATGAGAAAAGATTTTAAAAGTTGTTGCAACAAATTTTTTGTATGATTTAAAAAAATGCATATTGTACTGTCAATAAGGGAATCTGATAGGAAACACTCATGTTCCCTATTTCCAGATTATTTGTATGAATTTACATGCCATCCCTTCAGGCTTAGTACAGCACCATATGATTTTACCTAGATCATGAAACCGCTAATTTTTACATGAGATCATTGCATCGGTTATTAATAATAATTCTTGTCTTACTGACTCCTATGAAAAGTGTAAACTAAATGTGTTTACCAACTAAAATTTCTTAGAAAATCTTGGTGTTTTCATATCAAAGAAAATATGCCTAAATGCTAAACAAAAATAGCAGAATTTGGGACCCATATTAGATTCCATGCAATTTTTTCTATCTTGCTCTCCCAGAAGAAGATAATATTTTATTTCTAAATTCTAGAGAAACCATAAACGGGTGCAAAATAATAATTATCTCAACCATAAAATGTCCTTGTTTCAACATAGCTTAACATTGTGCATGGCCCAGCTATAGAATACATTTGACTTTATACCTACCAATGTCATGGAAAAATCTTACAACAGTAGCCCTGAAAAAGTAATAGTGCAATCTTATGTATATAGGATACATTTGCACATACTTAAATGTTGGCCTCCTATATTGAAAGGAATTAAAACTAAATGAATTAACCTACACTTATATGCACAGAAACCAGTTGCTTCTGAAATAAAACAAGGTAATAAATATTTCACTTGGAATAGATAAGAACCATAACCTATATTAATAAGATATGGGCACACACTTCAATGGCAAAGAAGCTGTGGTGGTTTTGTAGTGGTTTGGAACAGGCATGTTCGACAGCACACCTGCGCACTTAATAATGTATATTGTAGCTTTCATTTCATTTTATGCACTGTCTAATATGTTCTTTGCCGAATAAATGTTTTCTATTTCTATTCTATATTATATGTGTAGAATGCCATTGCTAATAAAAAATGAAGGTGTTTCAGTCGGAAATTGAAATGGAACTATGTGGCCGTAGCCTTTGAACCACTTATAGCTAATCTTGGTGAACGATAGAATCATGTTTGCAAATGGATGTATTGCTAATTGCATCAACTATGTATCATGGGTTCCTGACCTAGATACACCATAGATGCCTCTACTCTTGAATGGCATGGGACATTCTTCTGTGTTCCCTCCATTTGCACTCATAAGTAGATTTTTATTTTTTCGGAAAATAAAAACAGAGCATTGTAATTATATATATATATGGGTGTATAGTAAGATATATGTATATATATGTATATATATATATATATATATAATAAAAATTAAAAGATGTGTATATACATATATTATTCTGCGACCTAGTATATATAAAAAAAAAAAAAAAAAAAAAAAAAAAAAAAAAAAAAAAAGATGTCTATATACATACAATATACTGCGACCTAGTCGTGACTTACTGTCGTATCCTTCCAGGGAATCACAATCCTTTACACAGGATTCTAACACTGATTGCCACCACATTTTCAGGAGAGCGCGTTTCTAAGAAGTATACCATCCTCTTCAATGGACAAAATGTTAGCTTCGTTATAGAACAAAACAGGATGGCAATATTAATCTGCAATAATCAGTGAATCCCCAACTGTAAAAGTTATGATGTGCATCCCCTGGTTATATTATTCTTAGCATCTAAGTTTAATTAATAATTAAAGTTTTTCCTATAGCTCACTCAACACTGAGGTTAACAATTTTTATTTTCATTTTTCTCTTCCTACTCTTAGGATCGCACTTGAGTAGAGATGAGAGAAGAACAAAGTTCTTTAAGCAAATATTTAAAGGTAGGGCAACAAACCCTAAGTATTATGTTGTATGTGACTTTAACATTAAGAATAATTATTGTTGAATATGTTTCCCAATGAAAGCCTGTGTGGAATTACCCAAACACAGGATCAAACCTTGTTGCTGATTTGTATAGATAAAATTACCGTTAAAGTAGATAATATCAACATAAAAATTACAAAATGGTTAAAACATCTAGCTTTTGTTGACCTTAACCTTTTTAATACTAGCATTTCTTACCAAGTATTTTAAAGATAATTGCCATTAATATTTGTCCTGCAACAACCTTACTTTGTTATTTAGATGTTAATAAAATAAAGGACGAACTGTAATACATAATTATTACATTAAGGAAGCCTTATTACGGCGCCTCCACCGCATCTATTAAGCAGATGGTTGAAGTAAGTTTTTAACTAATAATGGATTGGATACTAGTAAATCTACAGCATACTACACAAAAACAAGAAACGCCTCAAATTGGCTTGGTTTTGCAAGAGGCCAAATGTTTATTTATGATCCCAATGGCTCAAGCTATGTGTTCTATATGGATATTTCTTAAATAAATAATAAACACAAACTAAAATAAGAACCAACTTATGTGATGAATAGGTATTATAAGTACACCATATAATCATATACATTAGAAATGCAAAGAATTGCACTTTTGGGAGTACGGCAGTGCTTCCGCCAAGTTTATTTTTATATGAAGAATGCGAAACGTATTTTTTTATACCTGTTCATCTACTATAAGTCTTAGAGGACACAAGACTGAGGTTCATATATAATTATAATAAATTGTAATAATGTTTATTAACGAATAAACAAGGTTGATTATTAACACAACTTTCTTCTTTGAACATCTACATAGTACTAAATGAGGACGAGATTACGGAACATAATTACAAAGATCGGACTAACTTACCTAGTGACGTCCGATCCTCAATTATGTGAAGTAATCTCGTCCTCATCGAGTCCCAACCCATCCCAAATAAATCTAGAATTCTATAAAATTGCAATCTAGATCCCTGCTGAAAGTTGTGTTCTTATGCTTTGAATTAATGACATGTACATTACAGATAGCGAAAGAGCGCGTAGGAACCACAGACTATATTAAAATTTTTGATGAAAGTGTTCATCTTTAAAATTGTGATGCAGTGAGTTGTGCAAGGTGCAAACTACATAGTACTAAATGAGGACGAGATTACTTCACATAATTGAGGATCGGACGTCACTAGGTAAGTTAGTCCGATCTTTGTAATTATAATTTACAAAAGGTTACTAATAGCTTGGGAATATAGATCGAACAGTGCCGAAACTTAGTACAATCTCTCTAAGCTGTTGTACAGTTCGCCACTAAAGAGGTTTTGTTTGAAAACACTCTTTTAGTTTTGAAGAGGTTTAGTTTGAAATCATTCTGTTTTAATTTTGAAGAGGCTTTGTTTGAAAACATTGTGTTTTAGTTTTTGTTCTGTCTATATCTGGTTGTTTAAAGATTTTTATGTGTAAAGCGGTTTATTCTACAGATTAAAACGGTATGATTATTAAGGAAACAACTATAATATTTCTGGTGTTATGATTAGAAACAACATTTTACTTTAACACATTTTACGTTTAGTTTTGAAACAATCACTTATAACTATTTTTCTCCGATTTTTGTCTGCCACTGTACCGCCCAGAGTTCTACCTACACTAAACGATAGATCAAACGATAAAAGTAAATAAATACTCTTTAATATTTTTTACATGCGTCTTTATAAGTATTCTCGTTCAATTTTGTGGTTTAGTTTCATATAATGCTAAATGTTTTTCACACTATAGACATTTTTTCTACGATGACGCAACACAGTGTATCTTTTGTTTGACAACAATGAAATTATCTTGATGTCTTAACCCTGTCATAAGATCGAAGACAACATCTTTACAGACGTGGGTTACGTAACCGAGCTAAGAATAACAAATATTCAGGGAATGGAAATGAAAATTAAGGCGTGTAATCTATGGCACCGCATCTCTTCACCATATCTTTTAAAAGACAGATAGGGATTATACATTGAAGAAATATATACACACACGCATCAGCCAAAAAGATATCCACTGGTGAACAAAGGAGTCCCCGATAGATCTTAGGGTTTAGTAATTTTTGGGGGAACTTGCCAGTACTTACCATGCTCTGCACGCGGGCTGGTGAGCGCAGAGGGACGCTGCTGCCCATACTTCTGGTTTAGAATCCCTTAAGTCGCCTATTACAACATCCACGGGAGAAGATAGAGTGGTGCCAATTATTAATCCAGACACCACACAGAAAGATGAAAGAATTGTGAAAGAAATATATATCGAGGAAATATATCTAATTTGTAATGTTTCTTCTAAACTTCAAATGAGACGTTTCATTTTTGTATGGGACTCCGGCCATAATATGTACACTTTAGAAAATCTAATATAATTTAGGCACATAATATAAATAAAAATGTTTGACTTTTGTCTTGAAAGTTACGACTATGGCAGCTATGAGGCCTATGACCATAATATCCCTGTAGCTTTTACTAAAGATAAAGATAACAATATTTTGATTCATTTAAAACCATATGCAGGCTGCAGGCACTTATGAATCGTCAAAACTTAGTTGCCGCGTTCCTAGATAATGATTTCCTATGGAGAAGAACGGGCAAGAAACTCCATAATATAATGCGATACGTTATTAGACTCGAAATTTACATATCTAATATATCTTCCGTTCTTCCGATTTATGGCATTTACGAATTTTAAGGAAATCTTAAAATTGTACAAGATGCTTTAACTTTTATTTTAAATTTAGCACTGAACGACCGAATTTTTCTTCAAGCCATCTTCGTATTCGTTTCGTCTCGGCATCCTACTGGCTGGAGGCCTCTTTTGACTTCGCAAGAAATGACCGGTTAAGCAACCACATTTCCCAGAAATGGATGCGAGAAGACCAACAAAAAAGTCTCAGCATCCTCAATATTTCCAAAATGTGTTTACTAGTTATTATTATCGTAATAGCTACTTATAGTCCGCAATTTATCTCAGTATACATATTTAGTTAAAAACAAATTAAATGTTCAGCGATGTAAAGCAACGCTTGGCGCGGTCGTTCCATGGATGGGTGGTCGCATAGTGGTACTTGAACTGAGCGTCTCCGTACTTCGGAGGGGAGGGCACATAGAATCGTCGGTACCGGTTGTTGACATTAGACGGCAGTCGTTACTATATATACTGTTCAATTTTTTTCATATTGTGATTTAATAACCTTTACCCATGGATTCTGCTGGCTAGATAGATAAAGAGCGCACGATCAGACTTAAAAGCAAGAATGGACTAAGAAGATAAGAGTACAGTAATAAATATTCGAGGTATAGCCTAAGATGTTTTTAAAAGGTAGGTGCGTTGCCCGCGTCCTATGATGGTCACATGAAAGCAAGGTAATGGCCCGGAGTTCACTTAGTCGCGCACCGACCAGTGTCGCGGCTGGTCGCAAGTAGACGTCATTCTTATACGTAATTCTTGCAACATATTGCGGAACAAATGCATTCCTGTGTTTACATAAGGTTTATGCAGGAATTATAGTACAACTATGAGAAAAAGTCCTCATTCCATGCGTAGAATCTATACTGTAAATAATATTACAGTATTTCGTTTTATTACGCGGTCTAATGGCGGCCGGCGTTAGGACGATATCGAACGAAGCTATGTGCATAGCTGCTACCTGACGTAATTAAAGGTGTATATCCATCTCTTTCTAACAACCGGTATGCCGCATGGTGGCTTTCATTTTCTTTCCGTTCCTTCGTGCATGTTTGAGAGCTGTACTGATAGTAGGTATAGTAAAATTTACGCCGTTCTGTAGTGTCATAGTGTTCGTGTATGGCGCATCTATTTGTAAAATATCATTAGGTATAGCTGTCGTGGTTTTTAGGGTCATTCCCTATACTCAAAGCACATATTTTTAATATTCCAAGATGACTTACCAAGCGCATATCTGATAGTCAACTGATTTTGTAGTTCGATCTTGCTAAAGATACCCCAGCTAGACTTTCCCTCAGGTATCGGGTTATTCTTGATCCATCCTCCGCAGGCAAATTCGTAGAAGTCTTCACACGGGTCCCGTGTTTCATCCAGTGCCCTTATCACTTCGCTTGAAGTGTATATGCAGGAGCCTTTAAGGCACACCGTTTGGTCTGAAACAGAAATAGAAGTACTTAGTCATCATCATCATCATCACCATCTTAGCCATCAATGTCCACAGCTGGAAAATCATTCTCGTAAAAGACCGTAATTATATTTTTGTGACTACTTAGAAGGAACATAGCGATATGCACTACGCTTAGGGCGTATCGGTTTACCGAGATCTCGAAATACTGGGATCCCGCAAGATTTTCTTATCCCGTAAGGAGCGAGATTACATGTGCGGGAACCGCGGTATTTGCGGGACTAGGGAGCAACTTGAAGACGTCCTTCCATAGGCGCTACGTGTAGGCATATGGGTACAAGAGGCTTAATATGAGTTCTTAATATGAGTTAATTGAAGACCTCAACTGAATTGTTTTGATCATATGTACACACGGCTACATGTCAGCTGTAAATTTCCAGTATAGGCTGATCTCGGATTGTATAGGAAACCCTATACTATGCGAGGTCAGCTTATACTGGAACTATCTATAACTATCATTTTACAAAAACGTGTATTTTTTTTGTTTTGGGCATGGCTGAATGTCCATGTTGCCTGTCCATAGTCTCAATAACTCCGGGTGGTAATTATTTACCCAAGCATCTTCCTTTCGACGTTTAAGTAAACAAATTCTCCCTCCATTACGGATAAAATCATCTGAAGAATGAGACACTATTTCAGTCTCATCGCGCTCTTGCCGCGGAAAATTGAATCGATATCTTATGGTGGTATTATTTTTTGTGCAAGTTTGTGTATGTCGCTGAATTTGTAATCCTGACGATCCTGGCAAGGATAATGAGACAAACTATTTAAATGATTACATTATCATCGGTCCTTGATAAGTGTGCGAAGTTTCAAATCAGTCCGACGTTTTGAAGGGGATGAGAATCGAGTTCAAAAATTCCGTTACATAGATTCATAGATACACACCAAGCTAATAAAAGCGTGTTAAAAATCATCGATCCTGCAAATTACGAGATTACAAATAACCTGCGGGATTGGATGCCCTAAATGAGCTTAGTCAGCTGATTTGTGCTTACTAAGTTGATTTGTGCTTACTAAGTTGATTAGCGCATGTAAGAATGCAGTTTATCCTCTAAACTCTAGAGTCTAGACTGAATCCCTTAATTGCCCTTTACGACACTTACGGAAAGAAAGGATGGGCCTATTCTCTAACGGAACGTTTTCAGAATCACCAATTACATACACCGAAAAGTTTCTACTGGTATTAGGTCTCTTATGCTCGGGAGTCGCGGGTGCGCAGATTGAGAGTCAGCGTGCTCATATCAAGCGACCCCCGGGAAGACCGTGGCGCGCACTGGTCACCTGCCACCGTGTGCGCAACACAGCGTACAGCGTGACTTGGGGTGATCTTTTGCAATCCTCTCCGAGAAGTGCTTGGCGGGTGACCTTTTTACAGTCGCCTTCCCTATGCTAGAGGGGCTGACCACTTTACTGTCGGCGGGGATCCCCCGAGATATGCCTAAAGGCGTGGCATCATGGGCGGTTCTAGTGTGATCTTACGAGGACCTGAAGCCCCCCTTCGGTGCCAAGGATGACCGCTCCAGTTGTTTTAGCCGGTAGGAGTACGGCATGCTCTGGGACCAATAAAACAAATAAAAAATGGTCTCTTATTGCAAGAGTTCGTCTAGATAGTTGCTACCGAAGTACCAGATATTTACCAAGCAGTAATGTTTAAGCTTTAAACATTACAGGGTTCCGGTTCAAAGGGAATTACAGCTAATATAACAACGAATGTCTCGAGGTGACAAGCGCAGTGCGGTGCTAAACACAAATCCTGGGTAGCAATATAACTGTTATAGCCAGGTGTGACGCTTACCACCAAGCTAATGATTTCGTCTCATTACAAGTTATATGTCAAAGTCAAAGTCAAAATCTTTTATTCAAAATAGACTATAAAATAGTTCTTTTTGAACGTCAACATAAGACAGCACCATATAAGCCCACCGTTCACCGCTTCTTAGCGTTTAAGCTGGGGAGAAGAAACGGCGCAACAAACTCGCCAGCAACACGTTAGTCTGTCATACTCATATACATTTTCTTATTTTAAATGATTCACATTTATAAAAAATAATAAAGGGGATGATTACTAGTAGTAATGTTTTCATAGCTACTACACACCATTACGCAATCAAATTAATATGTCAAACTGAAACTATATAAACCAATATACGAGATTGTATGTAGCTCAAGGTCAATAGGCGTGACCGCTTACGTATGAGATAATATATTCTAATGTTATTGGTTGCAAATTAACCAGGACCAGGGGAACATTGATTGCATAAAACAACATTAAAATAATAGTCAGCAGGACGACCTGTCACCGCAGGCAGCACCCGTTCACGAGTATGACTCAAAGGTCAGCCATCATCTCCCTCGGCATATTAGAGGGAGGAGGTGACCCGACCCATGACGCCACCGCAAGCAGTGACATCTAAGGGAGCATGACGAACCTGTAGTCGAAGTCGAAGTACTTTCTACTTGCCGGGTCCCGGTTAACTGTCCAACGCCTATATGTAACTACCATATCATTACAACCTATATATCTACCCACCACGTCACGTTTAGAATTGGCCAATCCAATCCCGTCGATATAATCATCCCGCATGCAACAAATATTTATACAGTCCACAGATAGTTGTTACGGTTTTGGGTGTTTGTCCATGTGAGATATCTGTCTGTACTTAAGGCTACAATGAAAATCAAAGAGAGTGAGACACCGTTAATTTTCCTCTCTTCATAAAAGGCGTAGCCATTATCAACAGAGGAGTTTTACAGGCCGAAAGTGAGAGTAATGTGGGCGGATGAGCATGCAAGCGACTCAGCACTATAACAAAACACTTTTATGTGAGTATATGAGGTTAGTGGAAGTAGAAATCTATTTGAAGGACTCTACTGGGGCGATCTACAGTCCTATCTATTTCATCCTCCGTAACAAGTATGGGTAAGCGTGGTTGTTTACCGGGTAAAGTGTAAAAACATCCAGTGAAATTACCGCAAACCAAAGCATTCAACTTAATACGTCGGCATTGTATGAGTCATCAATAGATTGCTGATGTCCATAGGAACAGTTCATCATATTGGCCAATGGATGTCCACTGCTAAACGGCCTTGCCCGGCGAATACCCCTTCGCCCCCTGGGCGGAAGGGTATTCGCCGGTTTACGTCGGTGCGCGCAGAATAACTGCTGTTCCACAAATGGGACGCTGCTACGCCAGTCTAGTCTGCTAGTCCCTTAGTCGCCTTTCACGACACGAAGAGATGGCGGGGCGCTATATTCTTAATCCGGCAAAATTATTTTGCGTTAGAAATCTAGGGGCTGGATATTTTATAGTTCTTAACTTCTTTCATGTAATCTAAAAACCCGTCCATCCCGCATGGCACTAGCTATGGGTTCTAAGGTGTCTATAGCGGAAGAATAAACAAATGAAGGTGTGGCCAGCTTAACGAATTGATTGTTATTGTCTCGAACATTGTATTTATAACTCATACAATTAAATATTTAGCTGTTATGTCACTATTTTCTCCGCTTTAAAATTACATGCGCCAATAACGGCTGCAATTCCGTAATTAATTAAATACCTTGATATAAAAAAAAAAAAAAAAGGGCTGAGACTAAAACTTTTTTCCTTTGCTTGCATTTAGTTCATAATCATGTGTATTAGAATGGTTCGGTTAAAATCACTTCGGGAATGCCCGGCTACGAATAGCGAAATATGCCGTAATATACCGAAATATGCCTGTAATATGCCGTGCGGTGCCGGCTACTAATAGCACCGACCCATCTCATCCCGTGGGTGTCGTAGAAGCCGACTAAGGGATTAGACGGAGGATGGGCAGCAGCGTCCTTCGAATACATTAACTACTCAACTGCTATCGCCAACTCGCCTGCCAAGCGTGGCGGTTATGGCAAAACCCGCCAATGAGCACAGAACACACCGATATCGGTTGTTGTGGTGATCTTTGAGGGAGGCCTGTGTCCAACAGTAGACTTTATTCGGCCGAAATTATGAATGCCCGGCTTCGCCTCGTCCTTCCAATATTACTCGGCCCTGAATTGATTTATTTCAGGTCTGAACAATAATGTATGCACATGTACTATTGCTGTTGTCTAGTCAATTTTAACCTAGATTGTTCAATCCGAGAAGCCAGTAACAAGAATTGCTTTATCAATGTCAATAATATTAGTTCTTGCGGGCTGGAGTCTGGCACACAGGATGCGATGTTGAATGTGTTTAATAATCTCTTGAAGTGTCAAAGACTCAAAATAAAACAAAGATATGAAAACATGAAAATAAATTTGGATAAATCGTCAATATTGGGTGTATCAAAGCCACAATATACACATTTTATTACAACAGTGAGTTTATTGTTATATCAAGATGTTGCCTGCAGTGAGAGGGACTGATAAAAATTTTAACAAGAGGAAACAACTTGATACAGTCAGATATCTACACGAAGAACAAGAAAATGGAAAACTTTCGCATGGCACAGTTTATAATAGAGCAAAATTGGACTTCTGGGGTGGAAGGCTTGGTGATCTAAGATACAGGCTTCAGCCTAGTTCAGGCACCAGGCTCCCACAGTAAATTTATATAATACTATAACTTAGCATTATTGTGGTGAGAAATAAATAAATATTCTGAATAAATAAATAAATAAATATTCTGAATATTCTTCCGAGTTATGCCTGGGTGTGCGACCTACAGTCGCCTCTCCTTCGCTAGAGGGGGTGACTGCTTTACAGTTACTCCCTTCGAGTTGTGCTTAACGGCGTGGCACCAATGGGTGGCTTTGCTGCGTTCATTCTCGTGAGCCTGGAACCCCTATCGGTGCGAAGAAGAAGGTTTTAGCCGGTTTTACCCTGGGAGGCGGAAATTAATGAGGACTTTCGCAAAGAAATTTCTGTCCATCCATGAAATCTTAATATCTGTCTGTGAAATTTCGCCAGGGGAGGAAGGACATACTCCAAAGCTGTTACGACTTTAGCGTTTTTACGATTGTTGTAGACAAGAGTGACAGGGGGAAATTCTACCACAATTTACTAGTCATAACTCAAAAGAGCTTCTACTGTAAATTTTATATGAGAATTAACTATATAACATATGGAGAACCAGATAGGGCCCAGAACTTCATGTTACGCAGGTATGTGACTAGTGGAACAAATCAAAGTGGTCTTTTGGATGGTTGTGACCATTTAAGTAAGTATTTACAGGTTAAATGTACCTTTGCACTCTGGCTGGTAGCATGGTGGTACAGGCAGGTAGGGCGCATCATGTATCTTCATCAGCAGGGCGATGGTTAGGAGTACCGCCACGCAGAGTACGGCGGTCGCTACCAGCAGCATACGTTCCAGACGAGTCCGCTGAGGCCAGCCGATAACGGAAACACCCTGGGAGATAAAAGGTTTCAATCAGTTCGTTGTTTACTTAACGAAGAATCCCGTAATTCCTTGTAAGAAAATTTATGATACACAGAATTAGGTGATAATTTTTTTTTGGAAAAAGTAAACTATATTGTCTTGTCTTGTCACATTCATGTGAGATTTAGCCTGCCTCAACAACCTCGCTTAGGCGATCACAGCGGTGCCTTATTACAAGCAATTAGCACTAAAGTAAACGAGTCTCCCGCCTTGTAGCTACGGCAGGGGGTTTCAGGCGTATGGGAATTAGGCGCCAGGGCGGTTGTTACCCCGGCGCCGTCTCCTCCTTCTTCGAGCGTGATCGGCCCTCTCCCGATCCCGCTTTGCGGTCTCCTTCTGGAGCATGACGCTCTCGCAGAAGGAGACCACTGCATTCCAGTTTTTGTGCTCTGCCAACATAGCCGACACTACTGCTGGCAGAGAGAGATCTTGCACGATCCGATCGACCAGGATCCGCCGCTCGGCGGCCCACGCAGGGCACGCCTCGAGCGTGAGGCAGTTTGAAACCTAGCATACTGGAGCTCCATAGCTCACTGATAAACCTTATGTCTGTACATTTGGATGGGTGTGAAGTCTGAAAGTCTGAGTAACGTGGGTGAGAACAGTAATAATACATATTATCCTTGAGTTGACTACTTTGATAGGAAGGTCTATTCATTATCTGCTGAATGACTTGAAAATAACAACAATAATTTTAAGACTGGTTGTCAGTTAGCAAATTACTTTATGCATATGATAACAGCGATAGCTTAGTGGATAAATGCTAGCCTTCCATACAGGAAGGTCTGAGTTCGATCTCGGCCCACACCTCTAAATTTCGGATTTATGTGGGGATCAGAATTTAATTTATCACTATCGTTCAAAGTGAAGGCAATCATCTTGAGGAAACCTGCACACTTGAGAAGGCTGCAAAATGTTCTCAATGGTGTGTGTAGTCCGCCAACCCGCACTAGGCCAGCGTGGTGGACTATGGCCTAACCTTTCTCATCATGAGAAAAGCCCGTGCTCAGCAGTGGCACAGAAATGGGTATTACTATATATATAATATACTAATATAATTTCTAGTAACTAGTTTAATTGGCCTAAACCGATCAATCAGGTCATTCATCTTAGTATATCAATTAGTTAATAATCACTTATAATGGTAATCTTGAGATTGCACAGCGTGACAACTCCAAAGGTAGAAGTATAACATGCAGTCAGCGGATAATTTAATAGCAATTGCCTAAGATGACCACTATTAAGGACTTCGGAACCGAAAAAAAATAATTAAAAAAAGTTTTCGTTGCTAGTTTCTACATTATTTTTTTCTATCATATGAGCATGGCTGTTACAACATTTCTGATTAGATGCACGTTACATGTTCCTAGTTACTCATAGCCAGTTGCACTTACCCGGTAATAATCAGTGAGGTTAAGCAACGCTTGACACGGTCAGTATGTGCGTAAGTGATCGCATAGTGGTATTTGAACTGAGCGACTTCGTGCTTCGGAGGGCGTGTATAATAAGTCGGTCCCGGTTGTTGCCACATTAGACGGCTGTCGTGAAGCCAAGTCGGAGGTCTTTGGGTAGCTTAAACAACTGTGACACAAGGAGGTCACTAACCACACGAAAAGAAAAGAAAAAAGTTACCAGTTACCTATGATTCATGACCATTAAGGGTCCCATTATCAAATCGGGACTGTTTGTGTAATATCTAAACCATGATCATAGATTAGTACATCATATTACGTGCCGTGTGGTACCGGCTACGAATACCACCAACCCATCTTATCCAGTGAATGTCGTAAAAGGCGACTATGGGATTAACCGGAGGAAGGGCAACAGCGTCTATCGGGTACATTAACGATCGCCAACCCGCCTGCCAAGCGTGGCGATTATGGCAAAACCCCCCAATGAACACTCAAAACACCCAGATCGGTCGTTGTGGCGATCTTTGGGAGAGCTTGTGTCCAGCAGTGGACTTTATTTGGCTGAAACGGACATATTACATATAGGGTGAGATATGGTGGAGAATGCTAAGGCACAGAGGGCTATTGTTTAGTATTTTATATATTTTTTCTTCGATATCAATGCATCAATCTTGTTTAGACTACTAATAATTGTAATGATATCATCTGGGCAGTCGTTATCTCACCATGGGATAAGGTAATCCTGGAGGGCAGATTAAAGTAGGTGCTTGATTTCCTTAGGACAAAAAAAAGTATATCATAAGAAGAAAAAAAAAAGCTCACAGAACTGCGTACCCGAATGCAGAGAGTCGGTCAGGGCCTCGTCTCCAGCTTGCCTTTATTGGTTGGTTGGAGTGGTACCCCATGAGTGCCCGTAGGATTTTCAACTCTGGCTTGCCTTAGTAGCCAGAGCTATATGTTTAGGGTGGAAGTGTCTAATGGCGTAATAACGGGGAAACCCGCTCCGAGTCTTCGAGACGCGCGATGGTGAAACCGGTGTCGCACCTCTACACCCCTAGACGCTCACACCGGTGTTGCTCCTTTTTGACTGTAGTGGTGGCCATTTAGGGGGCCCACCTTGTGAGTGGCAAGTCACCGTCTGCCGCCGTTGTTTCCGTTTTTAGAAGTATATAATCAATTTAGCACCCATTGCAATAGACCATATAATTGTAGTTTCAATCTCTCTCAATCGTTTTACACCGCCGGGGACAATCCGAGACTGCATTTTATAGTGCAGCCATGGAGAGTCCCCGGTTAGTGTCCCATTACATTATAGATTATAATTCTCTAAAGGGCCTCTTCGTGTTGGACCCATGTCCCCGCGTAAGCCTATCAAAAGGCCGGGTTCTCTCTTACAGGGGATATAAGCCCGAGAAACATGTAGATAATAATATCATAATAAAACCCATTTATTTTCTCTTCACAATAGGTTACTGCTAGGTTAAGCTATCGTGCCACAAATATAAAAACCTAACTTTGTGAGAGACTGGTGCCTGAAGTAGGTTTATTATTTAAACCTGATATAATAAAAAATTTAAGCAATATAAGTTTAAAATTATTTATACCTATATTGCTTTATTTCATTGATGGTCTTCATTGTTATATTTTTATTTTATTGTAAATGAAGATCACCGCTGCAGTGGTTTTACCCCGTATGAGTTCGGCATGCCCCGTCGCCCTTCCCCGGGGCGAAGGAAGTTCACGAAGAATTTCCACTAGAGACCAATAAAAATCAGGTATTCATCGTACGGAACCCACACGAGTTCATCCCGCACTTGTCCGGTTTTTTTTTTTGTAAACGCTACCAAAGTGCTCTGTCTCCGAAGAATTGGGGCATGTTGGAAATGCACAATATTTTTATAAGGAATCTTCCTCTCTCATCCCGAAATAGCAATTCTTTGAAAAGCCGTGACCATGATCCGCCTATATGCGGGGCGGGCGGTCGATACGCGCGTGTTTTCAGCATCGTGGGAAAAGCAATAAAGATCATTAAATGTTATATAATATACGAAATAAAATAGGATAAACTACCTACATGCACGTTAGGGTTGCCAAAATGATGTTTTCATATATCGGTGATTTTATTTAATAAATAATAAAATATATATTATTTTTTTATAATTTTCTCTTTTTAATATTTTATTGAAGTTTTGTACAAGTGTTGTTCCTGTATACAATAATATCTTGAGTCGCTTGAAATATCTTAAAGTCTAATGAAAATTGTATAAAAATGATGGCGCTCCACCAATTGATTAGCACGCTACAGTTTTCCACAAAACTAAGATGACTAGTACCCTGATTATAGATATTTTGATAGAAAATAAACAGTAGTTTCATCTTCTACAGTCAAACTGTATTTTATAAAAAATCGCGTCGGAAAAAACCTTGTTTGACGAGTCCCAAGTTCCCAACACAACTAGCAAAAAATTCGCAATCCATTTTTTATTGCTAAGGTAAGAGCTGGCTATTATATTTATTTTAATTTTAGTAATTCTTTTCACTTTTGAGATCTTATACTGATTGGTTCGATTCATGAGTGTTTAGATTACTTTCTCAGGCATGATTTATCAATTATGGGGTAATTTTCCTTTTTTTGCCGTGCCTACATTTAATACAATTAATATGCGTTTATCCTTTTTATTGGCACTTATGCCAATATTAGGATATTTTAATAAATGAAATTAAATGAAAGAAAAATTATACCTTGTCCCATTCAAAATCGATTTGGATTTGAAAGGAATGCATATTAAAACCTATATGCACACTGTTCCAAATGTAGGCTTACTGCCAATTGTATAAAAACTAATTATTGGCAGGAGTTTCAATAAATAGTTACTGAGGCGCCAATATATATAAAAAAATATAATAATAATAAGAAAGAAAAGAAAGTAAAATAAAATAAAAAATATTTTCAGTAATCTTCAAAATTAGGTCTGGTTTAACAACCACAAATAAAAAAACCGTTACGTAAAACGGCAGGTTTACATGGATGAAAATTTGCAGACATCTCTTAAAGAGGTAGCAATGAGTAAAAAACTTGCTGCCACGACATTTCATGTACCGCATTCTATCACACAATTCCGAATGAAACATCCAAAGCACAGCACAACACCAGGACCTCCCACGATTTTGAATATGGAGGAATAGGTCAGTAGTCGATTGGATCAAAAATCGGTAGCCTAAAGGTTTCCCAAAAGGAATTGCTTCAGATTGTTTCAGAGTTCATAAAAACCCATTCTTCACTAAACAATCAAATGTCTCACAACAGCAAAAAGACTTCTCCCGCCTTGGGCAGGGCAGAGGGGCATGCCGGACTCTTACCGGCTAAAACCCCACGGTGTCCTTCCTCGTACCTCTAGCCGGGGGTGAGGTGTACGCTTTGTCTGTATTAGGCCGCGCTCCCGGCAGGTATCGGCCCGTTACGGTTTGACGGGCCCCGTCTTTGTGCAGCTGGCCGTGTGTGTGATAAGGAAATAATGATTTCGATAACACATAGAGGGAAAGCAGTGGTAACTTGGTGGTGAACTTACACCACGGCTGAGATAAGAAAAATGTTGGCTTATTTAGATGACCAACAGATAACGATTCCGGATACTTACTATACTTATACCTTAGATAGGTGTACCCATTTATTTAAATTACAATAATTAATTTTGTCAAAAACAAGTTTATATGTTTTAAGTTTACATATGGCTATTTTTATATATTTTTTATGTTTCAAAAGTCCTACGTATGATAAAAAAGATTTTATTGTTCTTTAAGGCTCTCGTTCTTGTAATTTGTAAATTTCTAAAATAATAATTCCATTCAATTTATGACAGTATATCAAAAATGTTCTCATATGTAGTTAAATCAGTACATTAAATCCTTTTCTTGTTGATATCAATATAACATGCGCTATTTTTAACGATTTTGGTGTGTGTTTCACGGTATGTCGATTTTAAGATTTGCCTGAACATAATCACGGTCGAAGTTTTAATTTTAACTATAGCTAAACCACCTAATTTAAACCTTACAAATATCTCGATTGATAATGCTGATCGTGTGTAGCTGCTACACGTAATCGATTCAAATAAAACGTAATCTATTTATATCGGTCAATTTTGATCGATATCACTGTCATCCAACAATTTAAAACAAACTGAATAAAGTATAAAAATAGATGGAAAATGACAATTGAATAAAGACAATATAAAATGAGCATTGCTAGGATCACGACAGACTTCAACGGTCGAGCTCTTTCGGGCGCGAATTTTCACACCAAATTGACCGATGGTCCATGCCGATCGAGCAAGTAAAGGAGCACCCAAAAAAGATTCATGCTAATATCGTTTTTAAAATGAACATACAGAAATCCCAAGAGGTAAGTGATATCCAGTAGAGCATAAAATGGGTTGAATAAGCTGGTATCGAAACTTAAAACTTACTAAAAATGCCATCGTCCACCGCGCGATGCCCCGACCACTTACAAATTAATACTGACAGTGGTCATCAACTGGACAGTGACTAGTGCATTGTATCTCAATAACACTTCAATAGTAAATTGCGACTACCAGTTATATTGGCTAATAAATCAATTTATGCGGCGTGATTAAACTGAGTTTTTCGGTGTAGCCAATTTAATAATATTTGTTGTAGTATTCACGATGACTTCACTTCGAAGACAATCAACACTAACACGGGAATAAACCCAACGATGTCCATTGCTAGACATAACTATCCGAAAAAGTATACCGCCCGACACTATGTTGACCAAGCGATATGGAGACCAACAAAGACGACTGACGAGGCAACTCTCTGGTCATCACATCGGCCAAAGGATGGCCACTACTCTGGACAACACACGGATTTTCCTGGTAACTCGCTTCCCAGAGCAAAATGTTGGTCGCCCCAATACCTGTTGGTCGCCAGAAGCCAAGCAGACGCAGCAGAGTAATAATATAATTGCTGTAGCATATATATGCTACTCATTGCGCATAAATTCTACAATACTATCTACATCTACACTATCTGGCATTGTAGAGTTTATGCACAATGAGGTTTCGGACCGATGATGCTGGCTGCCTTAACCAGTGAACGTAACATGCCCACCGAAGACAACGGATTTGTCGACGGACGAGTAGACAAAAATTGCGTTTGGATGTAAACTGTAGGAATGAATCTACTATGCTGAGCATGGCGATCTCAAAAATGAATGGAAACAGAAGTTTCTACATTTAACATCTGCATCTCCTCTCGAGGATCGACTAGATAATTTCGAGAGCAGCTCGAGATCTACTTGCCTAGAAATCAGAATCAGAAAGGAGGAAATATGGAATAGAAATATTATATGTTCATACGCACTGCCATGATTCTCATCATCATCTTTCGGCCGAATGTAGTCCACTGCTGGACACAGGCCTCCCTCAAAGTACACTACAATTACCGATATGGGTGTGTTGTGGGCTCGTTGGGGGGTTTTGCCATAATCCCCACGCTTGGCAGACGGGTTGGCGATCGCAGTTGTGTTATTGATGTACTCGAAGGACGCTGCTGCCCATCCTCCGATTAATCCCTTAGTCGATTTTTACGACACCCACGGGAGGAGACGGGGTGGTGGTATTCTGAGCCGGCACCAAACGGCAAATCTTATGTTATCGTTGGAGCTTCTAACAGGTGACACAGGTGTAAACTCTGATACAAGTATCACGACCAAAAGCCTCCGCATAAATAACAATACAACCAAAAAGGTAACATCAAATTTTAAGAGTCTACATCTCACAAGATTTTTCACTTTTTCCTTCACCCCGTGTAACGGGTGCACTCTTATTAGGTAAAACTACCTGAGCGGTCATCCACAGCACTGAAAGGGGCTCCAGGTTCTCGGGAACAAACGCACTGGAGCCGTCCACAGGTGCTTCGCCTTTTGGACATATCGCCGGCGGTAACTGTAGAGTGGTCACCTCCTCTAACAGAAGGGAGCAAGAGTAAAAAGGCCGTCCCTCCAAACATATCTCAGGATTGTAAGATCACCCCGAATCCTAGTTGTGCGCTGTGCTGCGTAACTAGATAACTCACTCACGCAGATTTCCATTAAACCTACCTATATGCAATTATACTAATAAATAATCAAATATCCGATTACTTTTAAATTAAATATAACCGGGAAAGGAGAAGAAAAATGAGAGATTAATAGTTATGCTACTTCACCATTTTCTTAAAAAAAGTAGTGTTTGAGCACGTCTTACTTAAATAGGTAATGCAGTAATATAATACTGAGTACATAACTGAGAACTGATTATTGAGCATAACTGGAATAAATAATGCAAGCTTTATTTCTCAAACTAAAGGGGGCAGTTATGTTAACTGTGTGTATTAAGTAATCATCAACATCATCTTAGCCTAGTATAGAGTTAATGCATAAACTCACTAACAGCCAAAATTAATCTAAATCTTTAGATTTAAGCTTTTTAACTTGATCTGTTTATGTGTTAAGATCGCGCTTAACAAAAAAGCAAGACATATCATTAATCCCAAATCCAAAGTTTTTGGACTATATTATTAATTTCGGGCGTAAGTGATAAACCGGCTGGCTGTCAGACTATTCAATTCAAAAGATATTTATTCATATAAACTATCTACAGAATTGCACGGTTACATGTACTTGATCCAGCAAGAAATTCTGTATACACTTGATAATACATTGTTGATAATAACAATAGAATTAAGTTATTAGTTAGTGAAAATAATGTGCCAGTGTTAAGTATTCCGTGTAGTGTCCAGAGAATATAGCACCACTCCATCTTCTTCCGTGGAACAGTAGCTATATTGCTGGCACCAGTCAAACGCTGCTGTTAGACAGAAGGGACGTTACTGCCCATTCCTCGGGTTTAGGGTCCCTAAGTCGCGTCTTACGACATCCATGGGAGGAGATGGAGTGATGCTATATTCTTAATCCGGATACCACACGGAACAACAACTCAAAGATACTAGTCGGGTAATATAACTTTTTTTCATGTTGTCGTTGTAGACTATTGCCTATAAAGTGATGATAGTTTAATTTAAAACACTAAATCAAATAGAAATAGTTTCTTCTCTCTTTCTTAAATGAAATTTGAACCTGACTTTTGCTGTGTCGGTGAAACAGTTTAGAGACATAAATCTCATATGCTAATACCCTGACCCGAAGCAACTGTCTGTAGATCATACAAATATACTTAATCTTCCGTGCGGGTATTGAACTCGTGACACGTCACGCCAAAAAGCCAACTGCGTAGACAATGTGGAGTCAATTGACGATAGGGCAGAAATACATTCGTGTAGTGTATTAAGAATATAGCACCACTATATCTCATCGTAAAAGACGACTATGGGACTCTCATCCAGAGGATTGGGCATCAGCATTTCTTCTGTGGTACAGCAGCTATTTACGCACATCAATCCGCTTGCTAAACATGGCGAGTACTGGCAAAGCCCCCACAAAATGACGATACAATTGTGGAATCTATGGGGAGGCCTTTGTTCAGCAGTGGACGTTCTTTGGCTGATATGATGATTTGCATGCTCAGGGAAACAATCATTTCTAATGACTGCACAGTTGTATAGAACTACATGCAATAATCTAAACTGAAATGTCTAATTTCGTACATTTTTTTACTACTTTTCACTGCGCATTCAGAAGTGAGTTTGCTAATGAGTTCATACAGAAAAGCACTGCAGTTAACAGACATAAATCTGTTATGTTAGAATATCTTAATAATAAGCAAAGTCAGCGAGTTGTGCTTTGCTAGGGATAGGGCAACGTATAATATGTAAATATACAGTAATATACAGACGTGGGCCTCGTAAGAAAGCTCAAGGTCACTCAGCGACCTATGGAGAAAGCTATACGTGGTATTTCTCTACGAGATTGAATCAGGAATGAGGAGATCTGTAGAAGAACTAAAGTTGCTGACATAGCTGAAAGGATAAGTAAGCTGAAGAGGCAGTGCGCGGGGCACATTGCTCGTAGAACTAATGGCGCTGTTGAGGCAAAAAGGTTCTAGAAAAAACACAGCGTGGGACGTCCTCCAACGGGATGGATGGATGACCTGGTGAAGATCACTGGCAACCGTTGGTTCAATTCTCGCACGGAACAAATATTACTTATTTAAAAAAAAAACGTTGCCCCACACTAGGATTTCTCCTGTGTCGTGGGTGCGTTTACAGACATGAATTCCACATATAATACACCCAGAACCGGGACAACTACCTGCAGATGAGATGAGATACAAATATTTGTTCCGTGCGGGAATCGAACCCACGACACGGCGCGCAGGTGCCGACTGCATCAGCCACTGCACCAACTACCAGACAAAAATATCAACGCACAGCCTAAACTACTACTGGGGCTAGAAACGTGTTCTTTTGACGGTAGATTCTTCTTCTTCTTCTCTTAGATTATGGCTTCTGTAGTGTATCTTCGACAATTTCGCCAATGTCAAGTATAAGACAACGTCATACGGTGTTTAGATTAATAAATCTTTACATATTCATAAAATATTTCTCAAAAATCTAAAAACATCGACAGTAGATTCGAATCGTTCTTTGTCAACTGAACATTTGTGTTTGTCAATTGATAGGACATTCAAGTATGTATATCCTTTTTCTGAAATCCTCTTTAATGTGAAGTAGCACTAATCTGCACTCCTTTTTCATTTTCCCATCTGGCAACCCTACAGGAGACACATGTGTAACGATAAGCATATATTTCGAGGATACACCAATATGGAAAGTGAGCTGAATTTGAGTGAATAATGAGAGCACATCTGGCACGGGAAACGTAAACATTTGTGTAGAAACGGACAGTGAAGAGCGCGTGCTAACGGTATTCTACTAACCTTTCGTAATGAGGAAAGTTTCAAATAAAAGCTAGTTAACTTCAAATGTGTTTAGAACCGTGCTATCGTGCAGTACATATGTTTTACGCTGATTCTGGGCCATCTGGCCCTAATTAAATGGACCAAACACTTGTATGTATTGCTTTTTATCTGCTCAGTATTGTCACTAAACCATGTTCATACTGAAAAGCCAGAAATTATAGCAATTTTAGTATTATTTGGAATAGGATTTTAATAATATAATCATAAAGCCTTTTATTCGGACTATATACAATTATGTTTCTTACACTACTGCACTATTATATATATATTTTACATAATTAAAATTATTCGCGTATTTGGTGCTTGTTTATATTTTGTAAGTCGATTTGCCATTTGGCAAAGGCCTCCTCCAATCTACTCCATTCTGATCTCTCTCTGGCTACTTTACTCTGGAGTAGAGTAGCCAGGAATGGGATTATACTTGGACGGATCAAAATGTAGTGAGACTGAGATAAAATATAACGACTATTGATAACTTAATAATTTATTTTTCTACATAGTTTCCGAGTCTCTCTACACACCGAGTCCAGCGCTTTTCCAAGACTTCAATCCCTTTCACAAAAAAAGTATTGTCTTGGTCCTGCAAAAAGCTCGCCACGGCATCCATCACCTCGTTATCGTCTTCGTACCTATTTCCCCTTAAGTATTTTTTCAATCTGGGGAATAGATAAAAAATCGCTAGCCGCCAGATCTGGTGAATAAGGGGGGTGGTCAACCAATTCCAAGCTAGCTTGCTGAATGGCAGCCATCGCAACTGCCGACCTGTGCGCGGGTGCGTTGTCATAATGAAACAGCACGCTCCTTCAGAGTTTCCCTCTCCTTTTCTCTTTGATGGCATTCCTCAACTTGGGAATTAAAGCTGCATAATATTGGCCTCTCACACCTCTCTGCAATGGAATTGCCCCCGTGCTCTGTTCATGTACTGTATATGCACTTCAACACCTCAATGTACCGATAGTCAATCTGGCACCGCTGCAGAGATTGCAATGGAGGATGCCTTCAAGCTACTGGAGTGGAAAGGATTCGGCATTAACATCAATGGCGAGTATATCACTCACCTTCGATTTGCCGATGACATCGTAGTCATGGCAGAATCGCTGCAAGAGCTCAGCACAATGCTCGATGATCTCAACAGAGTTTCCCAACAGGTGGGCCTTAAAATGAACATGGGCAAGACAAAAGTCATGTCAAATGCCCATGTCGTGCCCATCCCAATATCCGTTGGGAGCTCTGTTCTCGAAGTTGTTGACGAGTATGTCTACCTGGGACAAACTGTCCAGTTAGGTAGGTCGAACTTCGAGAAAGAGGTCAATCGTCGAATCCGACTCGGCTGGGCAGTGTTCGGGAAACTTCGCAACGTCTTTTCGTCAACAATACCGCAATGCCTCAAGACGCAAGTCTTTAACCAGTGTGTGTTACCAGTGATGACATATGGAACAGAGACGTGGTCACTCACAATGGGCCTCATAAGAAAGCTCAAGGTCACTCAGCGAGCTATGGAGAGAGCTATGCTTAGTATTTCTCTACGAGATCGAATCAGAAATGAGGAGATCCGTAGAAGAACTAAAGTTGTCGACATAGCTGAAAGGATTAGTAAACTGAAGTGACAATGGGCAGGGCACATTGCTCGTAGAACTGATGGCCGTTGGGGCACAAAGGTTCTCGAATAGAGACCGGAAAACGCATCATGGGACGACCTCCAACGAGGTGGACAGACGACCTGGTGAAGGTCGCTGGGAGTCGTTGGATGAGAGCGGCATGTAACCGCTCGTTGTGGAAATCTAAGGGGGAGGCCTTTGTTCAGCAGTGGACGTCCTATGGCTGATATGATGAATATTAGCCTGTAATAGTGGTTCCATGCTCTAGGTCATCAATCAACAATATCTCTTCTTAGTCCCAAAATATTGAGGCCATAACTTCGCCAGCCGATGCCACGACACGAAACGTCTTCGGGGTCGGCGATGATGGCCGTTTCCATTGCGAAGATTGCTGTTTTGTCTCGGAATCAAAATGATGGACCCATGTTTCGTCCATTGTTCCGAAACGAGACAAAAAGTTTTCAGAATCTTCTTGAAACTTGTCGATCAATATCTTCGAATAAGTCGATTTTGTTTCTGACTGTCGGTTAACATTCGCGGCACCCATCTTGCGGAGACTTTCTCATATTCAAAGATTGTTTCAATATGGATTGAATACTTCCATATGAAATGCCCGTTTCTTGAATTAAGTATCGGATGGTAACTCTTCGATCGTTCAATACAATTTTCTCGACTTTCGCAACATTTTCTTGGGTGACTGACGTCGATGGACGGCCGCAACGATGTTCGTCTTCCGTGCTCGTTCTCCCTACTCGAAATTGAGAAGCCCACCTTGCGACAGTGGAATACGGCGGAGCAGACTCTCCTAATGTTGCCTCCAAATCGCTCCAAAGCCCAATGTTGATGTTGGGGGTCTGTATATTTGCAGCGTTGTGCGAATACTTTACATGTGTGATTCAGGATTCTTTGACGTCATCAGAGGGTTGCAATTAATGTTTAAGTAGATGCCGTAGTAAGTTTCAGTTATATGGTGGCGATGTAGGTGTTGCCACAACTTTAAATCTAAATCTAAAAAATATATGCATGATATATCTGGCAAGAGTTTTTGGACGGATAATCTCTACAACTTTGTTTTGTATATTCATGAATTTTTAAGTTTGAAGCCATCCTTTGAGCTGTCACCGCGTGCGTACAAGTATGAAACAAATAGTGGTGGTGTACTATTTATTTATATACTCTTTATTTACAACAAAAATAGTCACAGAAGTTTATTATTCCAAGGTAAGTTTTTCGCTGTTGTTATAAACGCACGATATTAATGTGCAATTCACTGCAGAAATGACTTATTGTCATACCACTATCGTTATTGCAATATTTGACAAAATAAAACGATATTTTAGGTGGCGGAATAGTAACAAAGAATTCTTCAAATGTTCAGGTCTCAGCCTGGCGGCCGAAACCTAGCTTCACAGTCTAGATTATTTTTCTCTTTTATTTGTTTGGTTACGTACGCCCTGGCTTGCTACCCCTTATAATCTGCGCAACCTTCTTTGGTCTGACACATTATTATTCATACCATTTTCAAAATAATTCATAATTGTCTCTTTTCTCAATGGCTAATTACTGCCCGTTGTAAGTTCATCAATTTCGTGCAGCTGGCTCAACGGCGCGCCCTCGAGATGCAGTGACATCGTCTTCCTCCGCTCCTGCCGCTCTTTGGAGCCTGGCTCAGAAGGAGTGAGCGCTTCACCTACCACCTGACGCAGATTTTCACCAGTCACGGTTGTTTCGGTGCGTACCTGCACAGGATAAGTCGCGAGGTCACGGCACAGTGCCTATGTAGAAGCGACCAGAATATCGTACAACACATCCTCGAGCAGTGCCCTACGTGGGCTGACGAGCGGCGGATCCTGGTCGATCAGATCGGGCAAGATCTCTCTCCGCCGGCAGTAGTCTTGGCTATATGTTGGCAGAGCATGAAAATTGGATTGCAGTGGTCTCCTCCTGCGAGAGCGTCATGCTTCAGAAGGAAACTGCAGAGCGGGATCGGGAGAGGGTTGATCCCTGGTTCTAGGTTGGAATCGTACCATCCATGACCTCATATGGGCCTCCCGTGTAGACAAATACCTTGATGGTCCATAATATCGCAATACTGCGGAGACCGCAACGCGCGACGGCCGTGGACCGTACGATCTTCCCCGAGGCAGCAAGCTCATTTCCAGATCAGCGTCCTGAGATATGGAGATAAGAGCCCTCGTTTTGCTATACCGGTGACCCGAAGAGACGCTGAGCCGGGATGAACAACCAGTACCTCGAGAGGTTGAAGTGTAATGGTCCAAGCTCCGGCGCATCCTGGTGGTGGAATGGTAGGAGCGACTTGTACACTTCAGTGCAAGGCACATCGCGACGGCGGCGGTTGGTCCCATCATGCAGGAATAACTGGAAAGGCGGCATGGCACCCTCATCTTCCGGCTGATGTAGATACTTTTGGTACACAGGTATTTCGGGAAGTATCTGAGTAGGGCGAGAGCATACGCCCGATTTTTACCACTGCACAGACTCCCCGGCGTTAAAGCGCTGTGACCTTGTCGGTGACACTGACTATAACCACCGCGACAATGGTTCAGGGTGAAAGTGCGATGCCAGCAATCGCCTCCGTTTGCGAGGAAATGCGGTGGAATGGGAAAGGGAGGTGACCCCTCTCTCCCTTTTCGAAGAGAGCGATTGCCGTTCTCTGCCCTCCATGAGTTGCAACCTGTGGGAGGCAGACTTGGGGCAGTCCATCGACCGTTTAGAGACAGGTCGGAGATTTTCATGTAGTTTTTCACGTAGTTTTTCATGCGCGTCTCTCATAATAAGAGGTGGGCCTAGACCTGTCTGAGGAATGAACGAATGCGCGATCGAATTTCGCACCTTTGGTACAAGGCAGGTTGAAGTTGCCTTGTGGTGGGTTTAGTCGGTAAGAGTTCGGTAGCAGTGTTGCTTTCAGCAAATAATATCATAACTAGGAAAAATTTCGACCGCAACTATAGTGCAATTGAAACGTACCTAGTTTTTCGAATTCCATACTAAACGCTACTA
Source organism: Diloba caeruleocephala (assembly GCA_947459985.1). Taxonomy (NCBI): domain Eukaryota; kingdom Metazoa; phylum Arthropoda; class Insecta; order Lepidoptera; family Noctuidae; genus Diloba; species Diloba caeruleocephala. Next base: position 10,449,876 of record OX381629.1, read on the forward strand.
AACTCAACCGCGCACCGCGGTTCGTGTCAATGTAATTGAGACCTTATCTATCTAACATTCAACAGATGTAGCTGCTATTTGCGTAGATCGATACACGATTGTCGCTACCCGTCTATTGTTCCTGTGTTTTGCTGTGTGTAGAATAATGAGGATGGATATCGTTTTGTTTACATAATTATTTCTATATAGTATCGCGTTTATTATTCATCAAGGGTAAACGGAATTAGCAATGGAAATAGGAAGCATATATCAATGTGAAAAAGGAAACGACTGTATGAAAACGATCCTGGGATTATATTGCAATGACACATTCACCAAGCTTGACTCCTAAAACATACTGTATCAGAAATTCGGACCAAAGGATCAAGTATTCCGACCTAACGTGCAGAAAGATACGGTAATCTTTTTTTATTTTTACGTTAACATTTCATCATCATCATATCAGCCAAAGGACATTAGGCATTAAAGATAAAGATGATTTTATTTATTATTTATTAACATGACTTTCGTCTTTCCCATGTTCATTTTAAGGGTCACCTGTTAAACAACAAAATTTAATATAACACTTTTAAACGGATTCGATCGCGTATATTTTAGATTTTTATTTTTCCTGACGTTTCGAACACTTTGCAGTAAGGAATTTTTCTGGGTGTTCGCACGAAATTTATGCCCTTGTTTCGTGAGGCTATTGAAATTAAAAAACATCCTAATTTTAATAGAGAAGATGGCTGGCAGGTAACGCCAGTTTGGAATCCTGTTATTAAAATAATAAAGTCCCAGACCAAATACCAAACTAAAAAACATCAAGACACTGTGAGTGATTAGTGCGTGCATCGAAATATTTTTTGATTATAATTGTACGGCAGATAAAATAAAATTACTTTTTAAAATCTGTAACGACGCCTGTCACCTTAGTCATCCTGCGACAACGAACCCTGCAAAGTGTTCGAACCGTCAGGAAAAACAAAAATCTAAAATATACGCAATAGAATCCGTTTATAAGTGTTTTATTATAATGTGTACTCGCGAAAACCTAAGACATTATTAAACAAAATGTATATGTTAAATTTTACTATGCCTTTCTTAAGAAAGGAGCAAATATACTTGTGGGCGTAGTTCCTATAGTCTATTCACTGAACAGAGTTTATATCAGAAAAATCACGACGTATGGCACTGTTGTCGATAACGATCTAAGGAAGCGTTTACGTGGCCATGAAATTCCAGTCTACATCTCTATATAAGTATTTAATCTATGTCTACATCTGTCACTTGCGCGGTGCGGACGCCTCTATTGCTTTTATGTTCTTGATTACTGTACGACCAGCGTGTTTTTTTTCATTGATGTGTGAGATGAATACTCGAGTATATCAGGACACTGATTAGATATAGTATTTTATCTAATAAATTATTAATCTAATACGATTTATTATTTAAACACTCCTAATTTAACATAATATCTTGTCAATCACCTTAGGCATCTGCTGAAAACCAGCGCTGTAGTGTTACTGCAGCATATGCTGAGCTTGAGGCCTTTTGGTCACGCACCAACACTCAGAGCCTAGTTTATTGCTTTATAATAAATGTGCCGTAGAAAATCTGCTTGTCATGCTGCATCATTATAGAAGTTTTAATAAAGTATGTATGTATGTTAACTCGTGTGTTTATTTTTATTTTTTTGGCTTGTTTGTATGGCGTTAGGTGTTATAAGCCCTATAAACAAGTTTTCTTTCATTATTCTTTCCTTCTTTCCTAATGGGTACCTACAAACAACAACAATGATATGTTCTTGCATTGTTACAACTGTTATAAAAAGTAGGAGAAATATTATTACTCCCCGTAAAGTAAGGCATGTAAATGCATCCTTACATTTCTTGACAAATATTTACGGTCACTAACCTCATGATGTAGTCATCTATCCCTATCACTTGAATACAAAAGTGTGAAAGAGAGGGCGCTATATTAATCTCTAATCTAAACTAAGCTAATCTGTCCGATGAATAGATTATAGTAGTTAATCTGCGCGTGTAGTTACCACGCCGGTCCTTCCTGACCGCAAAGACCTCGACATCTTCTCACCGCACTACTGTTAGTACTTATCAATCTCAAGTTCAAATCCAATAAGTTATCATTACACTTGACCTTCTTTCTAAACATATCATCTTACCTAGACCGTTTATCATGCTTTCAGCTCTGTTTACCCCAAAAATATACAAACGTCGTTTACATTTCCTAACTAACGAGCGTAGAGCACTCAAATGGAGAACGTATGTTACGGGTATGAGTCTAAAAATAATCGCAAACAATGCATGGAAGTTTGGCATGGTCGATTCACTGCTGGCAGTAGTTAGCCTACCTCAGGTAGGTAGGCTAACTGACGCAGGTATTCACCGGACACGGTTGTTTCGGTGCGTACTTGCACAGGATAGGACGCGAGGTCACGGCACAGTGTCACCACTGCGGAGACGACCAGGATACCGCACAGCACACGCTCGGAGAGTGCCCTGCATGGGCTACCGAGCGGCGGATCCTGGTCGATCGGATCGGGCAAGATCTCTCTTTGCCAGCAGTAGTGTCGGCTATGCTGGCAGGGTATGAGAATTGGAGTGCTGTGGTCTCCTTCTGTGAGAGCGTAATGCTCCAGAAGGAGGTCGCGGAGCGGGATCGAGAGAGGGCCGATCCCGCTCGGAGGAGGAGGACACGGAGCCGGGGTAACAACCGTCGCGGCGCCCGTGTCCAACACGCCTGAGCCCCCTGTCTTCTTTATACGGCAGGGGGGGGCCTTGGGGGTCGCGAGCGCGCTTATTTGGGAAATCTGCGTGCTCATACCGAGCGACCCCCGGGATTACAGCGGTGTGCATGTGGTCACGTACCGCTGTGTGCGCAGCACAGCGCATAGTGAGGCTTCGGGGGATCTTTTTACAATCCCCCCGAGAGATGCCTGGGGGGGGTGGCCTCTTTACAGTCGCCTTCCTTCAGCTAGAGGGGATGGCCGCTTTACAGTCATCCCCTCCGAGATGTGCCTAAAGGCGTGGCACCAATAGGTGGCTCTAGATGGAGATTATTCGAGTTCCTGGAGCCTCCCTTCGGTGCCGAAGATGACCAATCCGGTGGTTTTAGCCGGTAGGAGTCCGGCATACCCCTTCGCCCTTTCCCGGGGCGAAGGAAGTACCTGAAGTATTTCACCGGATCAATAAAAAAAAAAAAAGGTAGGCTAATAGTACATAGTCCACCACATACCCCTCCGGTGTGATTTGGTCACCAAAGGACTCAATGAGGGACGTTCAGTAAGACCTGGTGTTTTAGAAGTCGCAATTTGATTAGGTAATTGAGACGATAATAGAAGTTAAAGTGTACCGACGTAAACTGACAGTTTACTTATCATTTGCTTTTATTTATCACCCCGGTCGAAATACTCATGCATCGTCAACACCATTGGGAAGAGGAACTCTTACCGGCTAAAACCACCGGGGTGGTTTTCTTCGGCATCGAAGGGTGGCTCCGGGATCCCATAGACAAACACTCCGGAGCCGCCTATTGGTGCCATGCCTATAGACACATATCGGAGGGGATAAATTAAAAGAGATCACCCCTTTTAGTGAAAGGGAGGCGAATGTAAAGAGGTCGCCCCCAGGCACATCTTAGAGGAGATCGTATAGGACCCCATGAAGTTTCGATGTAATGCATTCTGCCGCAAAGCATTGGCAGGGGGCTCAGGCGTGTTGGAAATAGGCACCGGGACGGTTTTATACTCGAGCGCCCTCTCGTTTTGCGAGCGGGATGGGCCCTCGCCCAATCTCCCACTGCGGAGCATGGCGGAAAATGAGTCCACTGCATTCCAATTCATGCTCACCATCATAGCCGATACTACATCTGGCTGAGAGACATCTTGCTCGATCCAATTGACCAGGATCCGCAGCTTGGCAGGTCACGCCGAGATGTGCTGTGCGGTATCCTGATCGCCTCCACAGGGGTGCCACTTAGCCGGTACCTGACGTATATAATGTGCAGTGTATATACTGAAACAACCGTGACCGGTGAAAATCTGCGTCAGGCTACCAATCCGCTACTATTTTACACAGGTAAATCTCTAATAATCTTTCGTTTATATTTTTTCACCCGCGCGAAATCCGTCGTGTACTGGTCCGCGTCATCTTTTCAGGAGTAAATTTCTAACAAACTGATGGTGGTAACCATGGAGATGTTCTGGTGTAACTACAAAACTAAAACGTATCTTTGCAAGTGTAGCTACTGCGTATATGTCCAGCAAATTCCTCTAAATAATAGCTTACACGAATTACGCTTACGCTTCAACAAATAATCGAAGTATTTGGCATAAATAAGATCATAGCATCCTAAAGGATATTAAGACTAGGACTTAGGTATGCAGATTGGTTATTTATAATGGCGAACAGACCGCCCTAAGCCATTTGTGCTCACAAGCCATCAGCCTATTGACGTTCAACGCTGCTACCATAATACTCATAGACGAGTACAATAAGCGGTCCTGTGTTGCCAAATAAGTGACGAAGGAGGGTCCATTAATTGCCGGAAACAACAGGTCTTCACCATAGCCGGGGCAAAAGGTCAGGACTGGTCAAGCTCGTTAAACTTAACGTGCGTAACGATTTAATAGTACAGTTCAAGAATATTCAAATCACCCACTTTAAATAAATCGTCTTGTCTTGAACGTGGACCGCATTTAAAGTCAGGATCTAGATCTTGCGGTCCTTCGAGACGCCTTAAAACCTGTAAGCTTCCTTTTACAAGTTGTGAGAACTAAATGACAGCACGGCTGGTGCAGTGGCTGATACAGCCAGCTGCTGCGCTCCGGGTCACGGGTTCGATTCCCGCACGGAACAAATATTGGTATGATCTGTAGTATATGTCGTATTGTGTGTGGAAATTGTGTCCGAAACGCATCCTCGACAAAAAAAGCACAGGGTGGGGCAACGTTAAAAAAAAATTGGTAAGAAAAGATTTCATTTTGATAGAACATGCGTATATTTCGGTAACATAAGGCAACATATTGTGTCTCCCGTTACGATTTTTTTAAGATTTTTCAAGGACATTCATTAGTTTGCAGCTGGATTGAACGTGTTGTTTCCAACAACGAATGACTGATCCATTTACTTCTCTGGTGTTTCGAAAAGGCAACTTAGGTGAAGGTTTACAATGAATCTGTAAAGCAGCTTCCTACTGTTTCATAGTAACAACATATTCGCAGCGATTATAATATACAGTGCGAAAATTATATACGGGGCAATTTCGGGCTGATCAGGATGCTGCATTATCCTCTTAATACTTTCTCGTGCTTTAAACCACCTCTTATTGCTCCGTTCCGCACTCCATTCTACATTATAGTGCTCTTGAATTGAATGTTTAGTTTAGTGAGCAAAAATACATATTATATCGATTTCGAAACGCTGTTACACATTAGGCGTTCGTTGATTTAAAACTTAGATGTTTCACCCTAAATGGACGAAAATATTGGTAGCTAACGTTGTTATTTATCTATCATATTTACCGAAATAGAACTAATAATTTTGTCAAACATTTTGGAGATCACAGTGTTAAACTAAAATACATGACGAATTATTATGTGAGATTATAACTGCAATATATAATATAGAAATATAGTTGTAATCCGTTGTTGTTTACTTTGTAACATTCTTTAGAGTTTAGATTATCAATTAATCCGGCCGGCTTTTTTAGAGTTTCAAACATTCTAATGAATATGTAAAACTACAGACATTTTAGCACCAAACAAAGTTTCCGATCAGATTTGAAAAACCATTAATAATTCAATAAGTTATTACCTTTTTGAATCCACTAGCAGTTGCTTCTGGTTTTGGCGCTGTATCAAAGAGATTTAACCTGGAACTCTGGAATAGGTCTGGTCTTGAGTTTTCTCGGGAAAATAGCTCTGCTGAAGAGCTCTCCCGAGTTAGGGAAGGTCGTGGCTTCACAAAGGGATTATTCCTTGCAGCCTGAGCTCTCTTTAGCCAGTTGAATTTGTTCCCTGTTTCAGGTCCTGGTGAAGGTGTAGGGGTATCCTCAGGAGTACCCGAAGGGGTTGAAGTTTCTGGTGTAGACGTCATAGTACGTGAATAGTCTTTAATAATATGGATGATTAAACACTGTTATTATGCCAGTTAAACAAGTTGTATTAAATTTAAGTTTATTATGTCGTTGTTTTGAGTTTAAAACTAAACTTAAAACTTAAAACTTTTGATTTTAAAACCAATAATAAATTAAAGTTTTAGTAAAATATTTAGTGTTTTCTTTATTGTCTGTTTAATGTGTCACTTCTCTATTCCCTGTTTAATATTTTACAACATTATATTACTTATATCACTTTATCAAACATTTTACGAGGCTATTTGCCAACAATTTTTACGTGAATTCTTGAACCGGACATCATCAAGCGCGAAATCGATTTTCTACAGACGTGCACAGTATTGCAGCGGATAAATTTGGAATTTTCCTATACACACGTCTATATTTGTAAGGGCACTGCGCGCGACTGTAATACATAAGTATTTTGACCGACTCGTGCGCACACAACAGCCAGTACTACTACCAGATTACATTGATAGATTGTTATTAAGATTGCAAGCATAGCTATAGTTTTCAGACATTTGTTTGCATATTAGATCATTATGAAGGCCATTAAATATATTCGGGATGTGACGTCTATTGTTGAATTAAAAATTGCGTAGAATATAGCATTGAACTTGAATATTTAATATTGTTTTGAAGGTTGAACGTATCAGCCGTTGCTTTTCTTGCCTCAGTAATTTCGTCCAATCTTTCTGAGATTAAGTTTATCTTCAATGCCTTGGATTCGCGGTTTCCAAGACAACATCTCCGATACGAAACGTAATTGTTTTCAACACATTTTTATGGTTTCGAGTTTAATGATGGTAATATAATAGATTGTTGGCATGCAAATGTTAACAGTATGTTATTATGAGAGCAAAAACAGTAACTTCAACAAACTTCGTTTAGAAACGGAAATTCCTTAACTACTAAAGACTAGACTAGAAATTAGGCAAGTTGGTGAGCACAGTATAGCTACTGTTCCACAGAACCACTCCTTATCTCTATGGTTTAGAGTTCTTTAGTTGCCTTTTTCCACATCCACGGGAAGAGATGGAGTGGTGCTATATTTATGCCACACGGAATATCATCATTTCGGCCGAATGAAGTCCACTGCTGGACACAGGCCTCCCCCAAAGATCACCACAACGACCGATATGGGTGTGTTGTGGGCTCATTGGGAGACTTTGCCATAATCGCCACGCTTGGCAGACGGGTTGGCGATCGCAGTTGAGTTGTTAATGTAGTCGAAGGGCGCTGCTGCCCATCCTCCGGCTAATCCCTTAGTTGACTTTTACGACACCCACGGGAGGAAATGGGGTGGTGGTATTCTGAGCCGGCACCACACGGCATGGCCGGCACCACACGAAATATACCTACATCTTACTATATTTATCAACCATATCTCAGCTCAGCTAGGTATGTACACGCACGGGATCAGGAGAGGGCTGATCCCGCACGGAGAAGGATGAGACGGCGCCGCTTCAAGGTGGGGGGGGAGCCTCGGGGGTCACGGGCGCATAGATTAGAAAGTCTGCGTACTTATACTGAGCGACCCCCGGGAACACGGTGGTGCGCACGTGGTCACGTGCCACCGTGTGCGCAGCACAGCGCACATCATGGATTGGGGGATCCTTTAAAATCTTCCCCGAGAAGTGCCTGGGGGGTGGGCGACCGCTCTACAGTCATCCCCTCCGAGATGTGCCTGAAGATTAGCCTTCAGGCACATCTCGGAGGGGATGACTGTGGCTCTAGTTTGACCTCGCATTGACCTGGCCCATTAGGTGCCGAAGATGACCACTCCAGTCGTTATAGCCGGTAGGAGACCGCATACCCTTTCGCCCTTCCCCGGGGTGAAGGAAGTTCATGGAGATTTTTTTGTTTGTCGACACGGTTGGTGCAGTGGTTGATACAGTCGACGACTGCTGCGCTCCGGGTCGTGGGTTCGATTCCCGCACGGAACAAATATTTGTATGATCTGCAGGTAGTTGTTCCGAGTCTGGGTGTAATGTGTGTGAAATGTATGTCTGTAAACGCACCCACGACACAGGAGAAATTATAGTGAGGGGCAATGTTTTCTTAAAAAAAAAAAAACTACTGGATACCAGTAAAATAAAAAAAGCTTGTACACGTAACTTTCGAGTCTAAAGCAGCTACGCTACACCACCTGCATGATCCGCATGCACAAAAATGTAGATGAAAAGTCATTAAAAGCATTATTTATTCAAATGTAAACAAAAGTTAAGAAAAGTAGCCCGTGTGGTGTCCGTATATATAATATAGCACCACTCCCGCTCCTCCCGTGGATGTCGTCATCATATCAGCCAAAAGACGTCCACTGCTGAACAAAGGCCACTCCTATAGATTTCCACAACGACCAGTTACACGCCGCACTCAACTAACGACTCCCAGCAAACCAGCTCCAACCTTCACCAGATTGTCTGTCCAACTCGCTGGAAATCGTCTCACGCTGCATTTTCCGGTGCGTGGTCTCCACTCGAGAACCTTTTCGCCTCAACGGCCGTCACTTCTATGAGCAATGTCCCCGACCATTGCCCCTTCAGTTTACTAATCCTTTCAGCTATGTGGGTAAGTTTAGTTCTTCCACTGATTTCCTCGTTTCTGATTCGATCTCGTAGAGAAATACCACGCAAAGTTGTCTCCATAGCGTGTATGTCGTAAGAGGCGACAAAGCAACATCCATTCTGTGAAACAGTAACCACACTGCGCTCACCAACCTGCCTGCTAAGCGTGGTGAGTACTGCCAAATTCCCCCACAATTACAGAGGGCCAATTCTCGTAATTAATTTACACTACGACTGAAACATGGCTTAACTGAGATTATGAATTGACCGAAAAAATGGTGTTCTGCTACTCTTAAAGTTCAGTCGGATTTCAGTATAATCTCGATCTAGTCTCATTTCAATCTCAATTTTGACGTTTATTTAATGACAATTTAGTACATGTGACAGTTCGAAATGTTAGCAGAATACCGTTTTGACTTCGATCAACTTTCGATCCATTTTCGATCTCATCACAGTGTAAGTTCACGTTTCACGTTGTTTGTGAGTTTAGGAGAATACCATTTGTGACATATATGACACTGAGACTAGATCGGAACTATATTTTGAACATTTTTAAATTATGAGAATTGGCCTTCTGTTTATTAATTATTTTCTCAGTTTTGTTTTTCTGATTTATGTATACCTAGTACCTATATAGTTGGTATTCCTTTTGCTGCACTGACCTAATAATACAGGTCAGTGCTTCACTAAAAGTGTTTCGTTTAAAAAAAAAAAGATCTTATATGATCTGTCTGGTGGTCTTAAAACAACATGGTAAATATTTAAATATAGTTCGTACAAACTTACATTTGCTGTTGGAATGTATGGGAGCACATGTTTTCAAGTACAATGTTTAGTTTGTTCTTGGGATAAATTATCGGTACAAGACAGAGTTCAACAACAGACAATATATTCAGTAATTTCCCTCTACAATCCGGTACCAATAAGTTTTAAGTTAACACAAACAAAAGGTCCGATTTAAAAAACTATGGTATATAACATATCCATCGTATGGAACCCTCTCCATGCGAGTACAACTCGCACTGGTTCGGCTTTTTTGGGTATGGAATGAAAAAAAAGTAGAATACCATCATGTACTTATACGAGGTGTTATTTTTAATGTGTTAACGTTAACGCCACTTTGCCTACATACCTATATGTAGTTGTGTGCGACGCTGTTGGTGTGAAAATAAATCATTTTCATTCTTTTTCCTTTCGTGAGTGCACTAGAACGGTTTTCCCTTTATTTAACCCCTCTTTGACTATAGGTAAAGTATTGGTTCTGCCAGCAGACTGAGCAGAGCAGAGTCCTGCTGGATAGTAGAGAGTAGCTTGTAGTATTGAAAATATACTATTAAATAATGCCAGATATTCTGCCGTGTGGTGCCGGCTCAGAATACCACCACCCCATCTCCTCCCGTGGGTGTCGTAAAAGTCGACTAAGGGATTAGCCGGAGGATGGGCAGCAGCGTCCTTCGAATACATTAACAACTCAACTGCGATCGCCAACCCGTCTGCCAAGCGTGGCGATTATGGCAAAACCCCCCAATGAGCCCACAACACAGTCATATCGGTCGTTGTGGTAATCTTTGGGGGAGGCCTGTGTCCAGCAGTGGACTTCATTCGGCCGAAATGATGATGATGATGAGATATTCTGCCGCAAAGCAGTAGTATTTAAACTTTAGACGTTACTGTGTTATTAATACACTCCATCTCCTCCCGTGAAACCAGTGGGATGGGCAGCAACGTACCTTCTGTGGAACAGCAGCCTTTCTGCGCTCACCAACTAGCCTGCCAAGCGTGGTGAGTACTAGGAAATTCCCCCCAAGATGACTATACAATTGCTGTGGAAATCTATGGGGGACGCCTTTATACAGCAGTGGACGTTCTTCTGCTGATATGATGATGCTGATGATATTGTAATTTAGGCTATATTCTGGGGCCGAGACCATTTTCCGTGATGCAGGAGTACGACTTTGCCACTAGAAATAACATTAGAACAGCAACGAATATCTTGAACATTTTGTAATGAAGACAGACGTTAGGTCAAGGCGTTTTGGACTTTTTATATCTCAGAAGGGAGACCGACGAGGCGGCGCCGACAATTAGAAGATTACGTAAGTTACTGTAAATTAAACTTTAATTGTTGTTGTTGTGTTTCATTTGTAGCTTTGCAACAATTACAATAGCCACAATCTGGCGAGAATAATGTTTAGAGGTTCATTGATCAAATGGTCAGTATAGTTACAAGGGCAATGGTTGAGCATAAAGTCCTGGTTTCGATTCCTTGAGTGGGCAGTATCCTCATATTTGTGATCTAAAAAATTTTTTGCTTGAGGTAAGGAATTGTGAATTGGTATTGACACCGATAATTACAAAGTACGGGTGTACAAGATTACACTATCAGTGCAATTTCCTTCTACACCCATCCCTATAGCCACACGAAAGCTTAAATCAATATTAAAGATGAGGAAAAAAGTAAGGGCTTAAATATAACACAGTTCGGTGCAAAGCGCGCTCGGAAACGGACGCGTCTCACTGTGCAGTTCTAATCACATTATTTGTGTTAAGCTTACTTGCCAGTTCGCTGTCGTCATCACCATGGGTTCCCAGAAACTTATGGTTAGCGAACTTCTTGCATTACCAACTAGACGGACGGACGGACGACGTCAGCGTCATGCGGATTTGAACATCAAACTTAGTTAATAAAAAATATAAAAAATCCTGACGATGATCTTTGACGGCACGGTTGGTGCAGTGGCTGATACAGTCGGCTGCTGCGCACCGGGTCGTGGGTTCGATTCCCGCACGGAACAAATATTTGTACGATCTGCAGGTAGTTGTTCCGGGTCTGGGTGTATTGTGTGTGGAATTTGTGTTTGTAAGCGCACCCACGACACAGGAGAAATACAAGTGGGGTTTTTTTTTTTTTTAATTGAGTAAAAATCCTTTAAACTAGACACTATTTTTGCTATTTCAGCGATGGAATACCCCTAAGCCTGTTCATTGTAGCAGTGTTAAGAAACCCATATTTGCGAGCTGTTACGATGATTACGATGTATATTACTACTTTCTTCCTAATTTACTATCATTTGCAAAGTATTCCTTATTATGTCTTGTCTTTCAGATCAGCGTTAGATAAATTGGGGGTTACGCGTTTACGACTTGTTTATTATCCGTATATTGCAAGCGACAATTTGATCATAACATATTTTATGACGTCATAACGCTGACGTCTTAATGTGCAGAATTTTACGTCCCACGAAATAAATGTGAACCAGGGGCGGTATCCTAGAACGAAATAGACGTCACTTTGTTGCATATTGTAATAAAATTCAAACATTTAACTCAGCTCATTTAGGTACGGAGAAAATTAAACTAGCATAACAGTAGTACTCGGGGTTAGCCGTCTCTTTCGGACGATCGCATGGATACGTAAGGATCCACGGACATCAATAGACTGAATTTGACAGCATGGTTGGAGTAGTGGCGATACGCTAGCGGTACGCTTTCTGCTTTCTGCAGCTTCGGGGTGATCCCTTACAATCCCCACAGAGATGTGCCCAGGGCGGCCTTCTAAGCTCTAGTGTGATCTTACGAAGACCTGGAGCCCTTCGGTGCCGAAGATGACCACTCCAGTGGTTTTACTGGTAGGAGTCCGGCATACCCCTCCGCCCTTCCCCGGGGTGAAGGAAGTTCCATGTAGAATTTCCACTGGACCAATAAAATAATAATAAAAAAGGGCGGTCTTCCAAAAGTCGTCTCCTCACCGCTAGAGGGGGTGACCACTTTACAATCATGCCCTCCGAGGTGTGCCCAAAGTCGGCATGAGGTGGCTCTAGTGTGATTGTAACAAGGACCTGGAGGCCCCTTCGATGCCGAAGTTGACCGCTCCGGTGATTTTACAGAGGAAGTACATGACGTGTTTATGACATAAAGTTCGTTTTGGGTTTGGGGTACTTGTGCATGTGAGTTTCATTGACTTTATACTGTACCCACGATACTGGAGAAATCCTACTAAAAAGAAAACCTCCTTTATATTCCTTATCTTCATTTAGAACACGTTTCCAAATAGTTCATAATCGGACCCTAGTACATTTACCTTCTTTCTTTTTATACAACAGAGTACCGAGACGAGCTAGTCATTCGCTTGGTGGTGTGCGTCACGCCTGCCCATAACAATTGTAAAGCTACCCAGGACCAGTCATGTGTGGCACCACACTGCGCTCCTTAACTACGAACGAACACAGTAATGTCTAAAAAACACTCGAATAATCTCTTGCAATAAGAAACCTTTTTTTATTGAGTGGAAATTTTTCAAGAACTTCCTCTGCCCCGGGGAAGAGCGACGCGGCACGCCGGCCTCCTACCGGCTAAAATCACTAGGGCGTCATCTTCAGCACCGAAGGGAGCCCCCCAGCTCATCGTAAGATCACACTAGAGCCGCTCTTTGATTTCATGCCACCTCCCTCTAGCGGAGGGAAGGCGACTGTAAAAAGGTCGCCCCCAGGCACTTCTCGAGGAGGATTGTAAAGGATCCCCTCACGCTGTGCAGGGCTGCGCACACGGTGGCACGTGGCCACGTGCACGGACTCCCCAATCTGTGCGCCCGTGACCTCCGTGCCCCCCCACCATGTAAAGATCGCAGGGAGCTCAGGCGTGTTGGAATTGGGGGCCGGGGCGGTTGTTACCCCGGCGCCGTCTCGTCCTTCTCCGTGCGGGATCAGCTCTCTCCCGACCCCGCTCTGCTGCAATAAAAGACCTACCAGTAATACTATTCCGATTTTTAAATGAAATATGTTACTATGGATTCTAAACGAAAGCAGGAAACAGACGTGACATAATTATGATCAATACATCGTCCATAAGGATTACGTTTTACTCATTATTTTACATAAATGTTTATAAACTTTTGATCTAGCGATGGCTACAAATGGTGTAATAGACACAACAATGATGTAGCAACACGAACAACGAGTTGTGATCTAGTATTACCAATAGTACTTTGTTGTGATGGTGCAGAGATCATGGAGTAAGACTAGAACTAGAATATTCCTACTCATAATTTAAAGAACGTTATAGTTTAAACAAGCAAAAGCGTGTTTTATCTAGTTCTTGTACCTTGGTGTTGAAGATTCAATTAATGCGGCCAAGGAAGAACTGAATGAAAGGAAGAACTTGTGTTCTTGCTCATTATATTTTAACGCCCATTCACGCACTAAAATAAAGATTTGCGACGCAAATTTTAGGTAGGCAAGTACTACTGTTACTGCCTGTAAACAGTATCTTTTTAATAGTTATAGCCTGTGCAACGTTAGTGATTTTTGTTGCTATAGTAACGTCTTGGAGGCCCGGAGGGTGACGGACTCACTTGTTAATCATTAACGGCCGAAATTAATGATCGATCTAATCAAAAATCTTTGGATTTCCGATTACGGATATGTCTGTTTTTGTGTTAAATGTGATCGTAACACACAACGGATAAATTTCAAAATCCTAAATCTGAAGATTTTGGATTAGATTGATTATTAATTTAGGCCGTAAGACGCACTCGCTGATCGGTAGGTAAACAGTCGCCGACATTAAGCAACGGTTGGCGCAGTCAGTCTATAGATGAGTTTTTGTTATAACAAACGTTGCCCCATACTAGGCTTGCTCCTGTGTCGTGGGTGCGTTTACAGACATGAATTCCACATACAATACACCCAGACCCGGAACAACTACCTGCAGATCATACAAATATTTGTTCCGTGTGGGAATCGAACCCACGACCCGGATCGCAGCAGCTGACTGTATCAGCCACTGCACCAATATTGCAGTGACAGCATAATGGTTCTTGAAATGAGCGTCTCCGTGATTTGGAGGGCACGTAAAATCGTTGATCCTGGTTATTGTCATTAGACGGCAGTCGTTAAGCCAAGTCAGTCAATCCTTTGGGCGGCTTGAACAACAGCAACAACGTGATTGGCCACTAACCACACGAAAAAGAAGAAGCATTAGGTTGCGGGTCAAAACCTTGCATGTATAAATGCGACCTTTTTAATAACATATGTACTTAGTTAAATTATACAGTGGTGCACTGTGGCACTGCCGTAGGTCATAAATACAAAACGTCTATTGTCAAAAACGCATTATTTAATTATTATTTCCGATAACAACTGACAACAAATAAACAAGCTACCAAAGGATATGAATCCGTCACCCTTTTTACTTAAACATTTTTTTTACCCTCGAAGTGCAGTGACTCCCTCCATACTATGCTTGTATTGCACAACTTGTGATTTCTTAAAATTACTTTGCTTGGCACTGGTTCTTCTGACATGGACTTCAAAATGCAAGCTATATTTTTACCAGTTAGTCGTATTTTTTTGCTTTTATTTGACTTATTGTTTTATAATATATCCAGTATATATCCATTATAGTCGACTCTTGCTCTCGCCGGCACGTGCCGAGCTTGTAGATTTAAACGTCCCATAATACAAATTAAATAATACTGATTCAGATGTCCCCAAAACAATAGCATGTTATCCCCAGCAACGCTCTAAGCCGAGGTCCGTGTGCCGCAGGGGGCGCCCTTAGCGCAAGTTGCTTAGCATATCAAATTAATTTGAAGCCTGGCTGGAGGCCTCTTTTGGTTTCGCCAGAAATGTCCGGTTGGGCAGCCATATTTCCTAGGAAATGTCTGCGACAATCCCTACAAAAAAAAACCTACTTACTTTTTAACTCATTTGCCGATTCTCTTACTTCAAAATAAACATTTAAGCATCGATTTAAAAAATACAAAGTTTCATCTGTAAAGCTGAGCGCGTGTGGATTCTATACATACTCTACGATTGCGTAGGCTCCAGCGTAGCACTGTGTACGATAATAGCGATAAATTGCAGGTGCTTTGCGGCAATGAACAAATGGAGATATTACGAAAATTACAAATTCCAATGGAAAATTTTGTGTTCTAGAAAAAGTCGCCGAGGCGCCATCTCATTCTGCTCCCCCACTGGTGTCTTCAGATCACTACTAACGAGTATTCGCGTGCTGTGACACATTTTCTTTGGAGAGTGCTTTTTCGCGAATTTTTCATGTTGTTGGAATTACCCCAACTTCTATATACCACAAATTATGATTTAATTCATTGTTTTTTCTACTGATAAATTATAGTTTTTAGCGCGTTTTTTTAGTAGGATAGAAAGCTCTGTCTAATTTTGGACTATAATAACTGCACTATTTTACCATAGTATATATAGTAGTCAATGGCCCTGAACATTAATGTTCTTATTTACACATCACATGAAAAAAGCATGGGCAAAATGCTTATTTAAACTAAATAACTTAGTAATTTGCAGAATAAAATAACCTTATGTCTCGATACTGATCGATCTCTATGATAAGTTTTGTTTTATTTGTCTCTCTTTCCACAGGTTATTATCCTCTGCAAAGAGGAACCCGGTCTTTTGATAAACTTACGTGGGGGGACATGGGTGAACACGCAGTAGCCCTTTAGAGAATTTAAATCTAAAAAGTAATGGGACACTAACCGGGAATTCAGATGGCTCCACTATTAAAATGTAGTCGCAGATAGTCCCCGGAGCTGTAAAACTATTGTATGAAATAGAAACTACCATTATAAGGTCTGTCGCAATGGGTGCTAAGTAATGTCTCGACTATTGTCAAGAACTGCGTCGAAATATGGCACCCCAGAATACACAGTAACTCACTCTGAGATCAGAGCAGATTGCTAGTAGATGATCCTGGCCCCATGATGCCTGTGAAGGTATTCGCCGTTAGCCAAGGAGAGAACAGCCAGAAATAAGGGATTCATCAAGGCGGTGGCATGCGCGACAGATGTCAGCGGTGCCTTCTTTATATAATATTTATAGAAAATAAGATATGAAAATATACGAAAATGTTGAGAGCCACTGAACTCCAGTATCCGAAAATTTTAGCGAGATAAACATATGTTTAGGACAACCCATGACAAAAATCAAGAATATTTTTATAGAGAAGTCAAGTTAAAGTATTTTTTTTATTACAAATAAAACAATTACTGGCACCTATAATCCTCAGAATTTAAGTTGCATGGTTCAATTGTTGAAGAGCGACCAAGAAACTCCATGAATACTCCTTTAAAATAATTGAGATCACAATGTTGATTAATACAAATGACTGTAAAACATATAACGAGAATTATATCGGTTAATGTGTAAAGAACATCCGATACACAACGTCGCCACCAGCAAGACATTTTGTAAACACGGCAGACCAATACCGCCAGGCAAAAGATACAGTACAAGCCAAGCATGTGGACGTAGCATGAGGAAATATTAAGAACATAATATAAAAGGTGAAGGTGTAATAAACCACTTTTAAACGGATTATTTCGCGTATACGAGTATCATAGACTTTGGTTTTTCCTGACGTTTCGATCAATTTGCAGGGTTTGTAGTCGCAGTATGACTTTGACTTCATTACTATATTTTCATACTACATTCCTTCATGGCCTTATTCTTGTCTTAGCGGTCTAACAATGACTCTCGTTGGACTTGAGAGCCGGCGTCGCCATGGTCGCTCTTCATTCGGCCCTTCTTCTGGTCATTAAGGCTGGCAAACCTTCTCTTAACGAAGTTAGCCAGCTCTCTTAAGGCTGAGGGTGGCGCTTGGGGCGGCCTCCTCTGCACATGGGCGATTCTGCCGAATCTTTTCCAAGTTGGCCCGCTAATGCTCCTAGCGTTCACAGACACAGTTCACAAGACAAGAGTTCCGCGTACAGCCTGGCCGCCTCCTGGGGGGCGCTTTAGGACCTTCTCCGCAACTTCCATGATGGAAGATGCTTCAGACTCCGGGCTCTTGTCCTTTGGACCCTTAAACGCTGTAGCGACCCTTTTAATAACTCCACAGTGACGCTCAATAAACCGCATATCTATTGTAAACACTCAGAGTGGTATGTACTAGGTATTCAGTTCGCAAGTTGTGTGCATGCTAATGACCGATCAAACACGCACCTTACCAATAAGCACGGAAAGACTGATGAAAATGGGGTTGTGAAGCGGAAGGAAGATTTGAAACTGAAGCCCAAGATTACGTTATTAGATCTCTTATTTTATGTAACACTTATCACAAATAGTGATATAAATCCTTGGTTACGCTATTCCGGGTTCGATGACGCTAAGTTGTGGCATCAACGTCTTTTTCACGAATTATAATATTTCGCAGTGGAAGGCTTTGGGCTTTGTATCTTACAATCTTACGAAATAAAAACATTGTCGATACTTCCAATAGCTGTAAATTGGAAGTACTGACTCAGGATAAAGTAGAAAGTAGGCTAAAGGAAATGTTCACGGCAGTGTGAGAACCAATCAACCCAATGCAATTAGTATCGCTCGTGCACTAGAAAAATGGACTGAGAGATAGGATTGGTGCACTTAAATATTTACAGTTTTTAAAACTAAAGTAAACTCGAAGACAAATGAAGGAGCAACCTCTAAAAAAAAAAGATTGACATAAAAGCAAAACGTTTTCTAATATACAAATGGTACAAAACGGTTTTGGCGCACGATTTTAGCTTTCTGCGTGGTCCGCACGGAACAAATCTACACAAATAAATAAAATTTAAGTGTCTGTTTGTAATGTCAAAATAACAGCTTTTTACTAAATGCATATGAAAGTATATACGGTACCTACAACAAAAAAAACTATTTTAAATTCTTTTCTCTGTCTGTCAGTATGTCTGTCTGTCTGTTTGTTCCCGCTAATCTCCGAAATGGCTGGACCGATTTCGACGGGACTTTCACTGGCAGATAGCTATATTATAAGGAATAACTTAGGCTTTTTTTAGATCCCTAAAACCCGAACGAACCCTAATTATTTTAGAAAAATAATTAGGGTTCGGCGTAAAATAATTAAATCAGTATCATCAAATAATGCCGTGTGGTGCCGGCTCAGAATGCCACCACCCCATGTCCTCCGATGGGTGTCGTAAAAGTCGACTAAGGGATTAGCCGGAGGATGGGCAGCAGCGTCCTTCGAGTACATTAACAACTCAACTGCGATCGCCAACCCGCCTGCCAAGCGTGGCGATTTTGGCAAAACCCCCCAATGAGCCCACAACACATCCATATCGGTGGTTGTGGTGATCTTTGGGGGAGGCCTGTGTCCAGCAGTGGACTTCATTCGGCCGAAATGATGATAAAGCTGAAGGTTGATTTACTACTTTACTTACATCAAATAATAATCAAACAATAATCAAACTCAGATGTCAAATGTCTATGCCGAAGTACTCTTAAATCATTTATCATAATCCAATTTCTTTTATATTAAACGGCGGGTGAAACCGCGGGTCCCAGCTAGTATTTAAATATAATCTGCGACTAGTTGTTTCAGGTCTGGGTGTTTGTGCATGTGAAATAAAGTGTCTATAAATTATACCCCTGATATAGGAGAAATCCTAGTGTGGGATACATTGTCCACCGTTTTATCAAAAAACGCAAACACATGTCTCCATTGTGCACATAAAACCATTCAAAACATTCGATTAGAGTCCGATAAATACTATTGCTGCAAATGTCAAGGGATGATTATTTAGATACATGGGCTATGGCTATACGCAAACTGTTTACGTAGGTACGTAATCATTAACAGCCAACGGAAACGGTTCTGTCATATATATATTAAAACTGTAGTTGCCAATATTCAAAATATGATTAAATACATTCAAACTAAAATCATAATTATCATTTCCAAAATTCAAAATAAGTTAGAATAAGTTAGCCAAACATAACTGTATTACAAAAACTCTTAATTGTCTGTAGTCTGATCTTAATTGTTGAAACAGAACCGGGGGTAGATACAAATGTCCCATAGGTTGACATTGGGATTTCAATTTCAATTCTTCTTAACTAATGACGGTTGTTTCTAAGATGGCATTTTACTTAATCATGACAATCATTTAAAAAACAAGTTTTATTTTCTTCTTATTACTATCCAGTGACTTTTAGTAGTTATAGGCGCCTTGTAGGGAGCGGTATGCGGGGCCACTAGTAATGCAAAACGCGTAAAGAAAGTAATATAAAAAAACAGAATTCATTTGTTTTTTTTTTCACAATACGACTTCTAATTATTTTGGCAACTTTTGAATTCTTTCAAATGGTTGATGGCCAACTTTGTGTCAGAGTCGTTTACGCCGGCCAAAGATCTCCGACTTGTCTTAACGACTACCGTCGAGGCGTCGAATGACAATAACCGGAATCGACGGTTTGACGTGTGCTTCGTGATCGTTTACTGATTAGTAAGTTAAACTGCTAGTGGGACTTTTGGGCTTCCAACTATAGTTCGTCGTTGCACGGTGAGCCAATCACAAGTCTATGTTGTATACAGATGTATATAACAACCCCTGGTGTATACAGATGTACACATCTAAACTATTACTTTATTTTACACCTATAATAAGCATCTCAACCATGTATATTATGTACACATGTTTTAGCAAATAAATTTATCTTTATCTTATCTTTACAACAGGAACTTATTATTATTAGTTTTCGTGCTCTCCCGCAGCAGCGAAGGATCCCAATATCTAATGAACGGTCTTCCACTGAAGCCAGGAGCCCCTTAATAGTGTATTGATGTTGATAACAGGAAAACCAGAAACCTATCGAGTTCAAATCCGACTTTGTATGTTTTGTTTTTTTACGAGTTACCACGTAATACAATTAGCATTAATTTTCATTGGTGCTCACGATTTTTACAGGCTAACCGAACCAATACTAACCGAGTCAATTTAAAGTACTTATCAACTTATCACTTCGGTGTTTCTCAACGGTCCAGTATCAAGCTCAAATTATGTTCTTTTTCGTCGTAGGATTTTATTTGATAATAGGTCTGTGTCGCGTGGTGCCGGCTTCGAATAGCACCAACCCATCTTATCCCGTGGGTGTCGTTAAAGACGACTATGGGATTAACCGCATGATGGGCAGCGGCGTCCTTCGAGTACACTAACATCTCAAGTGCGATCGCCAACCTGCCTGCCAAGCGTGGTCAGTATTGGCAAATTCCCAGTCCCAGTCACAGCAAGCCATGCATGCCAAGCCATGTATTCCAAGTCATGCATGCCAAGGTATGTAACAAGGTAAAGTTTGCAAAATCATTATTTTACATTTTCTAATTTGCCCCCTAAAATTAATTTATTTACACGTTACACGTTTGTATTAGGGTCGCATATTATGTTATTCGCAAAGATCTTTCAATGCCCTACGGGTTCTGTACAATAACGGTTTTAGGATGCTGTAGGGGCTCCCTCGTTTTTGCAACGCATCAGGTATGTTTGCTGATGACAGCACGGCCTGCTTCGGGGCAATAGTGCGGAAAAGAATAGCCTCCCTGATGCGTCGCGTGTGGGATAGTACCAGCAGCCTTCTAAAGACCATACTAGATCAGGTTGACTGCCCATTAGTGAGGCGCTGGAATTCTGTTTATGTAGCCAGAATTGCCATGTTTAAAATTAAATAAAACTAAATTACTAACATAGTTATAAGTGCTACTAACAACGTCTGGATGTACATTTTTGTGTGCTCTGAAATAAAAAAACAATTTTTTTTATTATTATATTATATTTGTATGTATGATCTGCAGATAGTTGTTTCGGGTCTGGGTGTATAGTGTGTGGAATTTATATCTGTAAACGCTACTAACAACCTCTGGATGTACATTTTTGTTTGCTCTGAAATAAAAAAATATTATGATTATATTATATTTGTATGTATGATCTGCAGATAATTGTTCCGGGTCTGGGTGTATAGTGTGTGGAATTTATGTCTGTAAACGCACCCACGACGCAGGAGAAAGCCTAGATTGGGGCAACGTTTAAAAAAAAAATATCGGTCCAGTAGATACTGAGCAAATTGGCTGTTACAGACGGTCGACGGCCGTTTTTCGTTCGGACGTACCGCTCTAAAAAGGTTTGAATATTAACAAATGACACTAGATATTTCTAAACACGACCGTTCTCACATTAACTCTACCTTAGCCATCTAATTAAGGAGAATGGAAACGTACCACAGAAACAATACGTTTCGTACTGGTACTAAAATGTAAAACAAACACACATCGCTAATAGAACAGTTGCGAATCCGTCTGTCTGTACACATTAGTAACGTCAACATTTGCATGTCAATTGAATATTTGTATGTAAATAATCGTATTATCTGATACATCCCGACTGTGGCTAGTGCTGATGTGGACGTATTGTTTGACATATATCAAGTTGAAGTTCTGATGGCGATCGCTACATGTAAGTACAGAGGGCCAATTCTCGTAATTAATTTACACTATGACTGAAACTTGACCGAACTGAGATTAAATTATGAATTGACCGAAAAAAATCTATTCTGCCACTCTTATACTTCAGTCGGATTTCAGTATAATCTCGATCTAGTCTCATTTCAATCTCAGTTTAGACGTTTATTTCATGACAATTCAGTACATGTGACAGTTCGAAATGTTAGCAGAATACCTTTTTGACTTCAAGCAACTTTCGATCCATTTTCGATCTCATCACAGTGTAAGTTCACGTTTGACGTTGTTTGTTAGTTTACGAGAATACTATTTGTGACATTTATGACACTGAGACTAGATCGGAACTATATTTAGAAAAAATTTAAATTACGAGAATTGGCCCTCTGATTTCAGTGGCATGAGCTTACAAGTTACAGTAGAAACCGTCACTACTGGGGAGAATAACGATAATAGTCAAAATCGTTGAAGGGACATTGTGTATACCACCGTTTTTAATTACGTTTGATTGGTTTCTGATTCTAGCCCGCTATAGTAAACTCACAGATACATAGATACTGCTAATGGGTTAGACCACAAATTTCATAGTTGCGCAACTGTTACTGCTCGTAGTTTCATCATTTCAGCCGAAAAATGTCCACTGCTGGACAGAAGCCTCCCCAAAAATGTGTGTATCTATGAGTTCTATCCAACTTCTTCTTTCGTCTCCTCCTCTTCAATCAGTTTTGTTTGAGGAACACTTATGCAGTCAAATTGCAAGCTATTGCTCATGAGTTATTTTAAGCTTCTTCAATTGTGGAGTCGTATTCAATTTCATATATATATATATTTGTTGACGATAGGGACATATGGCGTTAGTTCTTTTCTGCACATGTGGCTTCCCTCGAAACCAATTACATCTGAAGTAATATTTGCACTGTATAGCTGCCATATTTATCTTTTATCAATGTATAGATAACTGTTTTAAATACTTTGTACGGGATAGATTTTTTAAAATATCCAAAGAAGACCTGTGGCATTTCTTCTCAGTTGTTATGTAGCGAAATGCCCTCCGTTGTTTCAGAATGACGTGTAAAAATGTCTGTTAGGACCTGATAACTGAATAAATGATTTTATTCTATTCTATTTCATTTAATAACATTAGAAATCATTGGGGGCTACTAATCTAATTTGTGTTTGATACTTATCATTTCTATACTAACTGCGGGGCTTCAAGGTGATTAGATCATAAAATTCTATCTGGAATGGAAACAACTAAATGAAAGGGATTCCGATTCAGTCCAGGTGGAGAACACGGCGACGGCACGGTTGGTGCAGTGCCTGATACGGCTCTTCGCTTATCTACTGCGCCAACCGTACCGTCCATCCATCCACGAATTCGTGCTCTCTTCTCAAAGAGTCTTGAATCCTACGACAGACATGGCCAACGCCTCCGCCACTTCTTAATAACGATTTTCACTATAACATATGTATTCTGCTTGTGCCGGTAGGAATAGAACCAACCCATCCCATTCCGTGAGTGTCGTAAGAGGCGACGTTGAGATTAGCTGGAGGATGGGCAGCGGCGTCCTTCGATTATATTAACAATCAACTGCGATCGCCAACCTGCCTGCCAAGCGTGGTGATTATGGGGTAAATGCCCCAATGATCACATAAAACACCAAGACTGGTTAAAAATCGTTTTTTGGTTAGCGCAACGACAAAGTCATTAGCCTCCTACGCTTCGTGACGACTTCGTGTTCGATGCCCGCATGCAACAGATAGCTGTATGGTTTACAGATAGTTGTTTCAGGTCGGTTTGAGCATGTGAACTTTATGTCTGTAAACTACCAACGATACAGAAGGAAATCTAGAATTGGTAAACGTGTTTAAAAAAAACTGATAAATGTTAATCCTAAACCAAGACGGTCCACATCACATCGCTTTACGGTCATGCGCTGCAAGATGTGCCATACGAGGACCTGGAGCCCCCTTCAGTGCCGAAGACGACCGCTAAAGTGGTGTTAGCCTGTAGGAGTCCAGCATGCCCCTTCGCCCTTCCCAGGGGTGGAGGAAGTTGATGATGAGTTTCCACTGTGATAAAAAAGGTTGGTATGTATAACATGTCACGAAGTTACTACAGGGAGCTGTGCAGTAAGACCGACGTCGCTTGATTATTAACTATTCAGGACAACGGAATAGAGGCAGGGTGAAAAAGTCAAACGTGTGGGGAATTTTAGCGTGTAAACTTTAGGGATTCCATTTTTGCTGTTCTTTCATGGACCGGCCAAATGAAACTCAGATAGCTTCGATTAGCTTGTTCATTACAAAAGCTATTTCAGAGGTTCCAAGTTTTCCGGAATAATGTGCTCGGATTCGGATATCCGATTTTTTTTTTAAATATTAAAATAGTGAAGATGGTTGACAGATACTTGAATGTTTGGAATTCGGTTATTAAATTTATAAATTCCCAAACAACACAACACACTAAAAAAACATCAAGACACTGTGAGCGATTACTGCGTGCATCGAAACAATTTTTGATTAGTTTTGTACGGTAGATAAAATAACTTTTTAAATCTGTAACAACGCTTGTCACCTTAGTCATGCTGCGACCACGCACCCTGCAAAGTGTTCGAAACGTCAGGAACAATAAAAATCAATAATATACGCGATTTAATCCGTTTAAAAATGTTTTATTATAATCCGAATATCCATTAAATAAACTACGAGCAGTGTTAGTTGTGCAACTATGAAATTTGTAGACTATCCAATGATATTATATGGACTAACCCAATTAGTAGTTTCTATGAGGTAACTCCTAAATGCCGTGTGGTGCCGGCTCAGAATGCCACCACCCCATTTAATCCCGTGGGTGTCGTAAAAGTCGACTAAGGGATTAACCGGAGGATGGGCAGCAGCGTCCTTCGAGTACATTAACAACTCAACTGCGATCGCCAACTCGTCTGCCAAGCGTGGCGATTATGGTAAGACCCCAATGAGCACACAACACACCCATATCGGTCATTGTGGTGATCTTTGTGTCCAGCAGTGGACTTCATTCGGCCAAAAGAATAATTTAAAAAAAATGAGGTAACTTTGTACTAGAAAATTTTGTGATTTTATAACGAGAACCAACATAATATTATCAAGACTAAACAATTTGAAGCATAATAACTTTGCCACTTTAAAAAAAATCCTTCATAAAAAATTCCTTGCTCCTTACGTAAGTCACTTGGCGTCGTCGTCAACTCGAGTCCTCTTATGAAACGGAATTTCTTAAGATGAAAACTTGTTATGAAACTGCTGAACTTTCGAGATACTCGTATAAATTATTGGGAAATGAGTCGCTTGTAAAATTCTTTGATGAATTTTTGGTCCTTAGGTACGACTTGAGTTTATGAAGATATATAGCTAATATATAGGTATGATGTATATAAGCAATAATACTAATTAATCATTGTGGGTACCTCCTATGAATAACACCACAACATATCTTCTCATGGGTATCGGGTGCCCAAACCCAGACCGGCCGTTGTGGTGATCTTTGGGGGAGGCCAATACTCAGCAGTGGAAAAATTTCGGCTGGAATGATGATGATGATGACTACATAGGCTGCACTAAAAGTATCGGGAATGGAATATTTCCACTGTTCCTGTCATATTAAAATCTTTTTAATTGAAAACTCCTTGGTTTTACAAATCGAATACCATTTATTTATTTAAAAAAAGATTCACGGTCTTGTCACAAGGTTTTGTCAAACTTGTTTAGTCGTTGAGAAAATGGACTTGACGCGAGAAAATTCAAGAGCGATGATTTATTATGACTTTCGAAGTGGTTTAACACAAAAACAGTGTGTTGACCGGATGATTTCTGCATTTGGTGATGAAGCCCCATCCAAAACCACAATTTATCGCTGGTTTTCTGAATTTCAACGTGGACGTGTCAAGCTCAGTGATGATCCTCATCAAGGTCGTCCAAAAACTGCAGTCACCCAAGAAAACGTTGATGCTGTGCGTAAGCTGATTGAGGAAGATCGACATGTGACATACCGCGAAATTCAGGCAACTTTAGACATTGGCATGAGTCAAATACAAATAATCTTGCATGAACAATTAGGTGTAAAAAAGTTGTTTTCCCGATGGATACCGCATTTGCTATGTGAAGAGCAAAAAGCGGCTCGCGTTACTTGGTGCGTCAGAACTCTCGAAAGATTCCACGCAGGATCCTCAAATGCTGTATACAACATCGTATCAGGTGACGAATCCTGTTTATATGCGTACGAACCCGAAACAAAAAACCAGTCACGAGTTTGGGTGTTCGAAAATGAGTTAAAGCCAACAAAAATTGTTCGTTCACGGAGTGTTGCAAAAAAAATGGTGGCCACGTTTGTCTCCAAAACCGGCCATGTTACGACTATTCCTCTTGAGGGACAAAGAACGGTTAATGCAGAATGGTATGCTAGCATTTGTTTGCCACAGGTCGTTTCTGAACTCCGTAGAGAGAACTGCAACCGCCGCATCATCCTCCATCACGACAATGCGAGTTCTCACACCGCGCACAGAACAAAAGAGTTTTTAGAGCAAGAAAACATATAATTATTAGACCATCCGCCGTACAGGCCCGACCTAAGCCCTAATGATTTCTATACTTTCCCTAAAATAAAGAATAAATTGCGTGGACAGAGATTTTCATCACCTAAAGAAGCTGTGGACGCCTACAAAACGGCCATTTTGGAGACCCCAACTTCCGAATGGAATGGTTGCTTCAATGATTGGTTCCATCGTATGGAAAAATGTGACAAATTTCGCGGAGAATACTTCGAAAAGCAATAAATACAGTTTTAAATAGCAATGTTGTGTCACTTCCTTGATTCCCGAAATTTTCAGTGCCGCCCTCGTATGTAATAAATGACAATGTAAGAAGTAATGGATTTCCCGGTATTATTTCGTCACCACTATAATATTAAATAAGACTCGGTCTAGCATGACCTGCAATAACGATAAAATGTAAGACTCTTTGAGAAAGTGGTGAAAGTGGAATTAATAATAAACTTCCTAGTTAGCAGTGAAGTTATATATTAAAGCGAGTATTATTCGAAAGATTAATAATTCAATACTATACGTTTGTAATATGGTAGTAATCTATCGTTATGTATGTTTTTCCCTCTAATCAAACTTAATATGCTTGTAATAGGAGTGGGTTGAGCGGTGCAGAACGGAACTCGGTAGTGTCCTAGTGGCGGAGTGGGAGGCCAGCCTGAGGTACCAAACACTGGTCTAAACTCCGTTAAGGCGGTACGGCTAGTTCGCCTCAGAGTGACTTGAAAGCATTCACGGCTCCCTGTCGTATTTGCGACGCAGTTTCTGTCGGAGCATGGCTGCTTCACACCTCGTATCACATCGGCAAGAAGCCGCACAGGCACTGCCACACTATGCCGTGTTTGCTGCAGAGACGGCGCAGCATGCTATAGGGGACTACACTGCTTAGGGAAAGCAGCCCCGTGCCCTCATAGATGAGTTTGTGACGATCCTCTCCCTCGGCGGGGACAGCGCCGGTGCCCAGTTATTTCCTTCTGCGAGGAAGTAATAACGAAGAAGACGGTTACGGAGCGAAAGCAGGAGATGACGACCGCGCAACGCCTTCTTCAGTACCCGTTTAAAATCCTAAGCTATTAAAATTCAGATCGTTATTTTTGAATTCTTCATGCCACAACTTTTATTTTATTTTATTTTTAATGGGCCTAGTGGAAATTCTACATGAACTTCATCTGACCCGGGGAAGGACGAAGGGGTATCGGCTCCGACCGGCTTAAACCACTGGGACGGTCATCTTCGGCACCTGAGGGTGCTCCAGGTCTATCATCAGATCATACCAAATCAAATAACATCAAATCGTATCATGTGTAAATCCAAGCAAAAAACGAAGAATAGAAGCAAATACGAGATTTTTATCGAATCGGTAACACATTAGCGCCTCACTAATTGATCTGTTATCGAGCCAATAAATGTATGGGACAGGTTACAGGTACCTTTAAGGGCCGATTTTACAATCATCAAATAAGACCTCTAATAACTACCTAACGAATAACAGACAGAGTAAGACAGAAAAAAATTGTTGCTGTCTGTCGAATAAATGCTGTCTGTGTGTTTATCTGACGATAGAAAAATCGGCCCTAAGTATATTAAATTTATGTAACAAGGTCATAAAATGCCAACTTATGATTTAAATATTTCTTATCACTCAATAAATACCCGATATAATTTTTTTAATAAGCTTATGTTTAAAACGCAACAATAACTATAAAAACAGGTATGCTTTACTTAAACATTGATTGAACGCCTGTAATATAAGACAAGGCAGCTTATAACACGAACGCGACATACTGCCTATCGCTAACGTCCAGGCATTCTCATTGTTTTCAATCTGTCGCTAGTTAATAGGGTTGTCGAATATGACGCGCACCTGCAAATTGGGACCCGATTCAATTTCCGTCATGTACCGAAATATCTGACAAGGCATCTAAGTGGGGCAACTTCACCGGTTGTATTAAGTACTTAAGTATGAGTATATGGCCTAAATGTTTTCATGCGTGTACAACGTGAAAACTCAATTTAAACAACTCAAAACAACTTTGCAACGAAAACATATGTCCTTTGCCTTTAATTTGGCATTAAAGTATTACATTCATTTTTTTTTATTCGTTTAGTTGATATAGTTTATTATTTTGCGTTTGTGACTTGAATTACGGACGGCCTTTGCTGAATATATTTTTGTTGTTTAATTATTGTTTATTAATCCCTAACTACCTCAATATTATTATGTATTATGTACCCTAACCTTGACATAACCTATCTTTCTCAAAAAAGTTTGAACTCACTTCTCCCTGCTTTTTAAGTGATTAACGAAATTGTAATGGGTTTCATTCAATTAGATGTTCAATTTGGTGTGTAATTCATTTTTGTTCATCTCAGGTTTTTTTTTTGTGTAGCATATGTGGATTACACAAGGGTTATGTGTTATACTCTGACTCCTAAACTAGGATATCGTATTACTTAGGAAGCAGAGTTTGCCCGTTTACAAACGATCGAGCAGTCTTTGTGTAGGAGCCAATTCAGTTAAAATATTCATCATCTTTTTTTTTTCATCATTTCGGCCGAATGAAGTCTACTGCTGGACACAGGCCTCTCCCAAAGATCACCACAACCACCGTTATGGATATGTTGTGGGCTCATTGGGGGGTTTTGCCATAATCGCCACGCTTGGCAGGCGGGTTGGCGATCGCAGTTGAGTTGTTAATGTACTCGAAGGACGCTGCTGCTCATCCTCCGGCTAATCCCTTAGTCGAATTTTACGACACCCATGGGAGGAGATGGGGTGGTGGCATTCTGAGCCGGCACCACTCGGCAGAGACTAACACAAAAATATAATAATGTTTATTATATTTTTGTGTTAGTCTTAAGTTTGAATTATTAGCATGTGTGTATGAGAGATATTGTGATATTGTGTGTGTAAGGGGCTGATTAATGTATATGAACACTGTTATATAAGTCTCGACTCAAAAGTCCCGGGACACGAGACGTGTAAATTTGGCTCAAGCCCCTAATAAAAATACTATGCATCGAAAATTTTCGTAGGCATACTTGCTATTTGGAAATATTTTAAGCGTACCTACGCGTACTCCAACTAATCGTTAGGTTTATATTTACAGTCGTAACACACCCGCTACGCTGGGTGTAAATCTTTTAATTGTCACAATTGGTTTTTTTAAAGCAAAAAAGTATGTTGTATCCTATTTCACAACATCAATCTGCCTCTACAGCAAATTTCATAAGAATATGAAAGTTACTGTGAAGGAGCCTCAAAAACAATGAAACGTTCATATTTATATCTAACTAGCTTGGACCCGCGGTTTCACGTGCGTTGAATTTAAAAGAAATTTAGAGTACTTCGACATAGACACTTGACATAGAATAAATATATTGGATTTCAAAGGTTTTTTTACGCAGAACCCTAATTATTTATCTAAAATAACTTTTATTTTAATCTAAGTTATTTCTTATAACATCAGCTATCTGCCAGTGAAGGTCCCGTCAAAATCGGTTCAGCCGTTTCGGAGATTACCCGGAACAGACAGACAGACAGACAAAAAATTTTTAATTAGTTTTTTTGTTATATGTAACGTACATACTTTCATATGCATTTAGTAAAAAGCTGTTATTTTGACATTACAAACAGACACTTCAATTTTATTTATTTGTATAGATAAAATAATAGTAGTAAAAAGTAGATATGCCCTGACAACCCTGATGTGGTCTAGTAATCATTTTGTAATCACCTTTTCAAATGGCTTCATTTATCTTTTCGGACACTATTGTATGTTGAAATAATGTGATATTTAGATTGTACATGGAACAGAAACTAACTACAAATAGATTTACGTGGAATAAAATATTTTTTTGTTTATTTCATAATAGTATTACAAAACTAATTCTACCAGGAAAATAATATTTTGGATTAGAAAGACGCCAAGGTCTATTAAAAACCTGCAATCAAAGTTTCAGCTGAATGGTTGCTGTTAATAATAAAAAGAACTTGCCTTTTTATCCCTAGACATTTTATCATTTTGAGTTTTATGCATATACATATTTTAAATGCCTACATTTAAAATGAGTTTTTACAGTACTAAAGTCTGAATAAAATTAAAATAAATAATCACATAATTTATTCTTATTCTTTATTGTACAAACATAAAACGATACATAGAATATAAAATAAAGTAAATGTACAAAGGCGAGCTTAACTCAACATTGAGTTTTCTACCCGCAAACCTTTGAATGATAGAAGATAGAAACGAAAAGAGGACAGTATCAAGTATACAAATAGAGAGAAAACAATATTATGTAGTTAAGAATAATGAAAACAACAGATTTAGAGGTGCTATTACTAAAATACACAAATATACAGCATGAACACAATATATACTTAAATAAATACATAACAATACATACATACTTATAAGTCATACTGAGAGGAAATGTTTTTTGATTCCTTTCTTAAAAACATCCAGAGAAGGGCTGTCGCGTAGTGAGTGTGGAAGAGAATTCCAGAGACGAACTCCGCGTATTGTGAATGATCCATCGTAACGGCTGGAGGTGTGATGGGGAGTACGAAGGAGAAGAGAAGTGGATGTACGACAGGCGGTACCCCTGGGCACAAGATACTCAAAGCGCTCTCTAAGGTAAATAGGAGACTTAGGGTTGTGAAGAATAGAATAGAGAAGAGAAAGAATGTGAGAGTCATGACGTTGCCGAATAGGCAACCACCCCAGTTTCGCTCGGAATTCCGACACATGGTCATATTTTCGAAGGCCGAAGATAAATCGGATTGATAAATTCTGTAAACGTTCGAGTTTATTGAGAAGTTCCTCAGTTGCGTCAAGGAAGCAGACATCTGCATAATCTAGAAGAGGTAAAAGTAAAGACTGGGCAAGAGTTATTTTAGTTTTAAAAGGCAGAAACTTTTGAAGGCGTTTCAGGGACTGAAACGAACAATACACCCTCCTGCTTACTTCCGCAATGTGAACATTCCAAGAGAGGTTAGAGTCCAGAAAAACACCTAGGTTCTTAGCACTCCTGGAAAAGGTTATAGGCACACAATCATACACCACTGGAGGAAGAGACCCATGATCTAAGAGATTGAACATGTATCTGCCACCAATGATGAGAACTTGGGATTTGGTTGGATTTACTAATAAACCAAAGGATTTAGCCCATTGGCAGATACTCCCAAGATCATCATTGATGGCATTAATGGCTTCTGGAAGCTCTTCAACTTGGAAGTGACGATAAAGTTGCAGGTCGTCTGCATAGAGATGATAAGAAGAAGTTATTACTTTAGTGATAGCGTTAATAAAAACAGAGAAGAGAAGAGGAGAGAGAACGCCACCCTGGGGGACACCCACAGCTAGATCACACCACTCAGAGAATGCCTCCTCGGAGCGAACCGACTGCGAGCGACCCCGAAGATACGAGTTGAACCATGCAATCACAGAACAAGATATGTTTAGAGAAGACAGGATTCCTAAGAGGATGTCATGATCAACTGAATTGAAGGCACTGCTAAAGTCCAGTAGCACCAGAATTGTCAGAAATTTATTTTCCATGGCCAGTCGGATGTCATCTGTTATTTTAACTAAAGCAGTTACAGTACTATGGCCAGCACGGAAACCTGATTGGTATGGACTTAGCAAGCTGTTGGATGAGAGATAATAAGACAGTTGGTCATGAACAACACTCTCAAGGACTTTGGACAGAAGAGGGAGAATAGATATTGGACGAAACTGGGATACTGAGGAGGGGTTTGAGATTTTGGGAAGCGGTATGACATGGGCCTTCTTCCAAGCTGAAGGAAAGGTGCTATTGTAGAGAGAATAATTTATAATATGGTTAATAACGGGTAAACATTTATTTAGGATAGGAAGAATCATTTGGAGTTGAAGGCCATCATCGCCTACCGCTTTAGTGGATATTGAGTTGATAGATTTCTTAATATCCTGCTCTGTAACTGGGTGAAAAGAAAAAGGAGTACATGACGGCAAAGAAAGATCAGAGAGACCAGAAAGCGTAGAAGATTTAATATTATGATCAAGTATTATAGGGGATTTGGTGAAATGAACATTAATAGCATTAAGATCCATTTCGGGACTACAATAGTTAGAAACTTTACCAATCCCAAGAGATTTAAGAAATTGCCATGTTTGTGCAGTGTTAGAATGTATTATAGAGCTATGGATGTGGCGTCTCTTAGCATCCCTACACATACGACCGCAAAGATTTCGCAACTTTTTGAATACATTCCAATTATCCTCAGTAGGGTACTTTTTGTGTCGCCTCTTTGCCTTATCTCTATTTATCATGGTTTTTTTTATGGAGTCAGATAACCACGGTGCAGGTAAATGTTTCACTCTCACCCTTTTTAGGGGAGCGTGCACATTATAGAGGCCTAACACCAAACTGTTAAAGGCTGTGATTTTAGAGTCCAGGTCATTGCGGCTGTAAACAGGAGACCAGTCAGTGTTTTCCGCATCCACCCTCAAACGCTCCATGTCAATGTTTTTAAAACTGCGAAGAAAGATAAATTTTGTTTTGCGTTTGGGAGGGCGAATTTTGTAAGAAACAAAGATAAGGTCATGATATGAGAAGGGAGCGCAGAGTTGCCCATGTGTGGCTACTTTGGTAGGGTCGGAAATAAGTATTAAATAATTAAGGAGCTCTAAACCAGAGGGATTGGCAGCATCGTTCCTTCTGTGAACAGGTGCCATTCTGCGCTCACCAACCCGCCTGCCAAGCGTGGCGAGTACTGGCAATTTCCCCTAAAATTACCACAAAATTGTAGAAATCTATGGATCTGTTGTTCAGCAGTCTGTTGACGTCATTTGGTTATATGATGATACAGTTAAAAAAATATCATATGATATGTTCGCAAAACAAGTGCGATAAATTTGTTTAGTTCTCGAGCGTCAGGAAAACAATAAAACCGTTACCATTTCAGCAGATACTTCCAATCACTTCATAATATTTTCAGCCTGTACCAAGCCAATGCTCAGTATAGTCTTCTTTGTTACAATAAATACTTATGTACAAACACTTTACTGCTATGAATATAGTGGAATCTCGGCTGGGTTAAATGAACAGCTGTGTGTAGTGCACTCACCATATGGTACCGTATGTGAGTACCACCGGACATGACGCCCTCGTTCAGCTGAATAGAGCTCACACTGCCCGCGTCATCATCCATGAAACCAGTCTTCTTGTATCGTGCCATCTGAAAAAAAAAACAACTCTTAAGTAACTCTACAATGAATAGTTACACAATTCGGTTCAATCAGTTTTGTTAGTTTTCCGTGAAAGATTCATTCCATTTCGAAATGTGAAAACTGCCTCCGACGATGGACCGATAACCTGGTGAAGGTCACTGGGACTGCGGGCAGCATGTAATCGGTCACTGTGTTAATCAGTTATCAGGTTGTTCAGCATTGGACACCCATCGGCTGATATGATGATGATGATGAATTTGTAAACTAAACATTCAACCATTTTTCGTTTCATCTAAGTCAATAATCCGGACAAATAAAAATGCCGACCGAAGTTCAGACGAAAGGCCGAAAGTCCAGATATGTCCCGATAAATCCGGACGGATAGATCCTAATTCCCGTGTGATTAAATGTATCTAACTGAATTCCAACGGCTTCGTCACTAAGATTCGTCTTCTATCGTGGGTACAGTTTACAGACATAAATCTCACATGCACAGACACCCGAAACTGATACAAAATTATATACCATAACAGACGCCCTTTGTTCTCGAGACTTGCTGATGGAGAGCCTGGAGCATGGCTAATAAAATGTTCGCGCGTACCACCGCTTCAGCTTGAGCTCACATCAAAGACTTTGCATCCTGGTATGCGCGACCTAATTGCCACCCACCGGATACTACACTTAAGAATCGGTTACCTCCACATTACACGCGACTTTCTCAGACAATAAGACATATGGTCTACCTGTCAGAATAAGCAACGCACTTAGCTATTCTACAGTTGTGTTCTAAGTTCAAATAGGCGCGATAACTACAGTTCACATACTTACACATTACCCCAAATACATGGTGACACATACATTGAGCATGTGACGCGGGCGGGCGTGTAATACCATACATCACCATTGGGTGACGACACACCACAAGTCATTTAATACTCACTACAACGGCCCATTGTTTGGGCGCAATCTGCTTGAACTAAAAGCGCTGTAAACATGGGTCAACGATCGGCAGAGGGCGCCACTATATTTTCAAATTATTGCAGAACAAGCCCGATCGTTCAATTTGTGTGAAACATTAGAGCGCCCCTGCCTTGAATCACATAGCAACGACATTGCGTACGCAATGTCTTAAGGACTCACAATACCGCCGCGCTGTTGGTCTCGAAACTGCACTAATTTAAAGTCGGTTCAGAAACCAGATGACCAACGCATATTTTTATAGGTTGCAAACCCGGTACATCGGGAGGTCTATGAACCAGGTCCCGATAAAGAATTCTTAGCGGCCCCAATTCCAATATCATATTATACAAAACCTACAAGAAACCAGTATTAGTATTATTTCCTTTATTTTTTTAACTTCTTAACTTAGATATTCATGTTTTGGAGTTTACTCCTTAAGAATCGATTTATATACAGGTTGTCCAGTAAATAGCACGACATACTGCAGGGGGCGAGAGCTTGGGTCAATACCTACCAAAAAAACACAATATATGTTCAGCAAAATCTTACGGATTTACAGTAGTACAAAATTATCCGAAATATTGAAAAATCTCTGCCTTGACACAGATTTTAAGCATCTCGTAATGAAAAATTCCTTTACTAGTTTTTTTTTTACCTCAAATTATTTGTGAATAGTTACTTTACTCATTGATAAGTCTTTATTCTATTAAAAAATAAAATATTTTCAGGAAATACAATTTTTATTTAAATTTTCACAGTACAATTTTCTACTACTAAAATTGTGTACTACTGTTAATCCGTAAGATTTTGCTGAACATATATTGTGTTTTTTTGGTAGGTATTGACCCAAGCTCTCACCCCCTGCAGTATGTCGTACTATTTACTGGACAACCTGTATATAAATCGATTCTTAAGGAGTAAACTCCAAAACATGAATATACCGGTACGAAAAATTTATGAACAGTAAAATTTTGTCGAGCGTAAACTAAAATTCGTTACGTATTTCTACGCACCTACCTTGCGCACCTTCTGCGTTAAAGTCACGTATGTGTCAAATGTCGTTTGATGTCAAAGTTTTATATTATTTTTTCATTTAATATATAAATATTGATATTAGATTTTTAGATTATTTTTTACTAATACGCAGTGGAGTAATGAAATAAAAAATGGAAAAATCTAGTTATTCTAGACAGTGGAAGAAAATCCGACAAACACGTAGTTAGGTTATAATTCATTTTTATATATGATATATCTCTTCTCTTCTTGATCGTTACACTCTTGATAGAGTGGTCGTGGTCATCACTTTAGGGTTTGTGGCGTGTGGCATGATCTTGAGATTGCCATACGCCACTTAACTTCGTCAACACACCTACCATTATTAGAAATCAGGGCTCCGAGGTAGACGTATGATTGCACGACTTCGCAACCCGCAATTACTGTGACATCTGGCGAGTTATTGTTAGCACGGTCGACAGTCATTGCCTTCGTCTTACTGCTATTTATCTTGAGGCCAAAATCAAGACTGAGTTTTTCCATTTTTTGCAAGAGTTCTTCCAAATGGCTGATGCTTGTCGAGAACAAGATTGTATCATCAGCATACCGCAGATTTGTTATTCTGGAGCCGCCGATGCTGATTCCATCAGTCCAGTTTTCGAGGGTGATCCTCATAACGAGTTCTGTGTACACGTTAAATAGAAGAGGCGATATTATACACCCTTGACGTACTCCTGAACTGGCGTGAAAACTGTTCGACAGTAAATCGTCTGCCCTGACAGAGGCTTTTCCATCCTCGTATAGTCACCGCAGAAGGTGGACAAGGTGTTTAGGCGTACCCATGGCTAAGAGAGTTTCCCACAGTTTTGGCCATTTTACAGAGTCAAACGCTTTTGAAAAGTCAACAATGCAAATATAAGTAGGCTTGTTGGATTCTCGAGCTTTCTCGATGATTTGTCGTACAGTTAGTATTTGCTCACGGGTACCCTTTCCTCTGACGAATCCTGCTTGTTCTGGGGCAATTTCTTTTGACAAATAGGACTTGAGTCGTTCGTTCAGAATGTGCAGTAAGATTTTGCTTGCGTGAGAGATTAATGCAATGAGGCGGTAATTACTGCACACTTTTGTAGAGCCCTTCTTATGTAATGGAACAAATATAGTATGGGTCCACTCCTGAGGATATATATATATATAAATATATATCGTACATATAAACATCCGTAATTTTTATTTATCATACAGTTAATGAATGTAATATATATATAAATATTTTTAATTGTATGATTTACCATTATAAGCCGGAAATGTTTAATTCTATACAATATCATAACGTTTCATTAAAAAAACCATAGATTTAAAAAAAATTAAATAGAGCCCAACCGGCAACGGGCACAAGGCCCAAGCTACCGGTGGTGGTGGTTAGGGCTCCAGAGAAAGGAACCCCCTCACTATGCGTGCAGTGTCGAGGAGTACAGCTTTCTGTACCATGCACTTGATCAAGCCACATAACGAGAGCCTCTTCAGATGTTGATCTCTCGGCAATAAGGCCATTGTCTGTCAAAACTATCAGGACGATGATTGCAGAATCCACATCCCACATGTTGACAGTCCCATGTGCCTAGTCCAGATACTTAATTTGCTTATCTTTCTCGGCTTTCATGATATTTTCATCATGGGGAATGGTGACCAATCAGATAAATAATCATCGTGCTCTATTTGATTTATCACCACTATGTCAGGATTATTGGCGACAATAGTTCTATCAGTGATGATAGATAGATTTGAGTACAACGTGACATTACCATTTTCAAGAACTGGGTCGGGAACATATCTGTAGCAAGGGATTCACCCGGACGCTGGCATACCCAACAGATGTCAACCGCGCCATCCTTTTAACAATATATTTCCGGCAGTTGTTCGTCATAATAACTTCATCCATAATTCGACAAGCAAAACCTTCAGTTTCCTCAAAAAGTCACTGAAATGTAGCAGAGACAGGGACGCTAGGAAATCTACATACTAGCCTTGAAGTGCCAGATAGAAGCGTCGCATGTAGCTCCTTGTTCTGCCGTACCTTCCTGCGGTCGTTGGTACTGAGTACGACAGCTTTGCGACAGTTTTCTTTAGCCAAATCGAGCGGGGTTATCCTTTACCTACTGCAACCGCATGTCGGTACACCCCCTCACCGGTATGGAGAATACTCGCTGAGACTGCACACCTCACGGTTGTAGTCTTAACATTCAAAGAGCCTCGATATGGACACTTGCGTGGGATGTACAGCCTCATAACCGAAGATCAAGGGTGACGCATCCAATTTGGGGTCAGCAATGTAGGGGTACATTAAAGCTGGCATGACCCAACCGTTAAAGGGCTTATTGCCTCCTGATAAAACTTTTAAGCACTTTCCTCATGAGGTCAAAGAAGCGCTCCTGCAACGATTGCTCATGTCAGCTTCGCTGATTCTCAAAGCCTCTGACATACTGTAGTATTTATATGAGTCTGTTGCGCTGAGCGATCTAAGGACATATTCCAGGTGAATTAATCCTGCCTAGTTTTACATGCATATAACCGTACATTTTTAACCAACACTTTCAGATACAGAAAACGTTTTATTGTTCTTTATACGACCAAAAGACCTCTATTGTTTCAAGACAAAATAAATTGTAAGTGGCTGACCAAAACTGAATAGTGATCTAATTTGGCTTGTTGCTATTGTTGTATATGTTATTCAAATATGTTAATATGGCATGCACAGAATTTGGCTATCGCAGTACATTGAAACGAGTTAAGTTGCAAACTAGGTTTATTTCATTTCTCGTCGCCTACCAATGTTTTACTTTTTGAGGAGTATAAAATGGCAGAGAAGCGTCAAGCCAAATTATTTGGTTACTGTACACGATATTTACTAGGTGTTAAACCTTTTAGTTTTATAGACGTTATATTTAGCTTTTTTGTGAGTACTCTTTGTGCCAGTAAAATCATTTTTCTGTCTTTCATTTTTGGGGGAATTTGCAGTACTCGCTACGCTACACAGACGGGTTGATGAGCGCAATATGTCTACTGTTCCACAGAAAGGGCGCTCCTGCCCTTCCTTCTGGTTAAGAGTTCCTTAGTCGCCTTTTACGACATCCACAGTAGGAGATGGATGGAACTGTGCTGTATTCCTAATGCGGACACCACACGGAATACAAAGAATTACAAATACATTAAACCAGTGACAATAAAGGTTTAACAACAGTATTTAAAACTGAAAGCCGTACATTATATTCCACAAATCCATATGTTAACGGAATTCCTGTCTGAGCTCCAGCTTTACTTCTATCAACCGTTGTACAAAGAGTTACTAATAAATAAACAGTCAAACGCTATGTTGCAACAGTGTTTAAAACAATAGCACGAATTTATGATACGATTCTTCGAGTGTCTTGATAAACCCGTGTCCAATTTGTTATTGTTTTTATACAAAATAGTGTTAACACGAGCAAGTCATTCGTGTGTAAACAGTACAGAAGGAAATTGTTGGCAAGTACCACCTGTTTGGAATACGGTTATTGAACTAATACAATCCCAAACAACACACCACACTAAAAAACATCAAGACACTGTGAGTGATTACTGCGTGCATCGAAACAATTTTTGATTAGTTTTGTACGGTAGATAAAATAACTTTTTAAATCTGTAACGACGCTTGTCATCTTAGTCGTCCTGCGACCACGAACCCTGCAAAGTGTTCGAAACGTCAGGAAAAACAAA
This sequence comes from Diloba caeruleocephala, assembly GCA_947459985.1. Lineage (NCBI taxonomy): Eukaryota > Metazoa > Arthropoda > Insecta > Lepidoptera > Noctuidae > Diloba > Diloba caeruleocephala. Next base: position 10,489,323 of record OX381629.1, read on the forward strand.
AATCAATAATGTACGCGATTTAATCCGTTTAAAAGTGTTTTATTATAATTTGAAGTTATCTCTTATGCCAAGTATTGTATATACAGTGTCCTTCTTCTAACCGGAACACAAAAATGTTTAGACATTACAAAGTTACACTACTGCTTGGCGGCGAATATCTGGCACTGCGGGGGTTTTTTTTACTCTGTGTATATACGTCATACTTCCTCCTCCGCAGGGAAGGACGGAGGGGCATGTTGGACTCTTCCCAGCAAAACTCACCGGGGCGGTCATCTTCGGCACTGAGCACCGGGCTCTAGGTCTTCGATACAATCACACTAGAGCCGCCTATTGATGCCACGCCTTTAGGCACATCTTGGAGGGGATGACTGTAGTGTTTGTACCGGTCAACCCCTCTAGCGATGCAGAGGCGACAGTAAAAAGACCACACCCTAAGGCACATCTCGGGGGGTGCAATAAGAGAGCTTAAACTATTTTGTGCTAAATATGAGACAAAGATTTTCGTTTCGCGAAGATTGTACATCAAATAGCCAAAATAATACTAGCCTAGATATTAGGGCTTAGATTGCTTGTACAGTGATTACTGTGCAAATAATGTAGAGATAACACTTATATGTTTAACTCTACTACTGAACCGGAGTTTTCGAAGTCCATATACTGATAGCGATAGCATATATAAACCACCGTACTATAATGTTCAAAACAACCTACAAATTTTCCCTGTACCTATTTACCGCTGGCTAGGGTGGTAGGGCTCTTATTACAAGGGTCCAGCTAGGTAGGAACTACCACCCATGCGCAACACGGTGCACATGGGGACCGCTTTACATTTATCCCCTCCGAAATGTCTTTAGGCGTTTAGGCGTGGCGTGGGCGGCCACTAGATAGACATTTATCGAGTTCCTGAAACACTGGTGCCGATCAGATAACCACTCCGGTAGTGGTCCGCCCTTCACCGGGGTTGAGGATGTACATGACATATTTCCACTGGGTTAAATAAAAAAGAAGGTAGGTATCACCGCAGTACCAGATTTCGCCCCCAAGCAGCAGTGTTTAAACTTTAGACAAAGTCAAAGTTTTTTATTTCAAATAAACCAAATATTGGCACTTATGAAACGTCAGAATTTAAGTTGCACGGTTCTAAATAGTTGATCTCATGGAGAAGAGCCATGGATACTCTTTTAAAATAGTTGGGGATCACAATGTTGATTGATACAAGTGATTGTAAAACATATACAGAGATTTGCCGTGGCAGTTAACGGCTGACCAGTCCCAACAGACGGCACCCATTCACGAGCATGACGCATGCATCAGCATCGCTTAGCTCAACCATATTGTACGGAACCGAACGACCCGATACACAACGCCACCGTTAGCAAGACATTTTAGTGAGTATGACAGACCAATACAGCCAGGCAAAAGACACAATCAAAATAAGTACTAAACATATAATATTAATGGCTACATGATGCTCACACATTTACAATTTTGTATAAATGGCAAATTGCCGTGTGGTGCCGGCTCAGAATACCACCACACCATCTCCTCCTGTGGATGTCGTAGAAGTCGACTAAGGGATTAGCCGGAGGATGGGCAGCAGCGTCCTTCGAGTACATTAACAATTCAACTGCGATCGCCAACCCGTCTGCCAAGCGTGGCGATTATGGCAAATCCCCCCAATGAGCCCACAACACATCCATATCGGTCGTTGTGGTGATTTTTGGGGGAGGCCTGTGTCCAGCAGTGGACTTTATTCAGCCGAAATGATGATAAATAACAGTGTTCCAGTTAGAAGGGCTCTGCAGCTAGTGAGACTACTGATCATTAGAGACTAAATAACTAATGTCTCGACGTGACAAGCGTAGTGTGGTACCACGCTACGCTAACACCAGGTGAATGACTCAGTCGTATCGTACCAAGTTGTATTATAATAAAACTCCGTTCTATGTAATTCCCGAATAGGTACTAAAAACTACCGGGGATGTCCTTTAGCCCTTAAAGGCGAAGAACAATATAAAGTTCCGTTAGTTCATCTTATTTCCGTGTAATATCCGTCGTCACGTAACAATTCATTCATTGATTTCTGTAGGAAAACGGATATTGCAGACCTGACCTCGTTTTGTACATGATTCTGCAGTCTCATGTTAGTAATGTAGGAAAATCATGTGTGTGTGGACTAAGTGAATATATTGGTTTTTGTAGTTGCAGTAACTAAGAGCTTTAGTAAAAGTTAAATAAGATTTGTGAAACGCATTTTAGAATTTGTAAAAGATTTATTAAAAAGTTATGCTACCTAAAATATTCTCAGTTCTCACACTTAATCTTCCAAATCTGGATAAATATAAAGGTTACAGACATGTTTTGAGGCATGTTTAGGTATCGATGATAAACTGTTTTTAATGTTTGTTAACAGCTGAATGACTTCTACTGCTAGACAAAGGCTTCCCCATAAGTTCCATAAGGACTTGTTTGCCAGTAGGTACTCACCACACTTGGCAGGCGGATTGGCGAGCGCAATATGGCTACCATTCCACAGCAAGAACGCTGCTGCCTATTCTTCTGGTTTAGTTAGTCGCCTTTTACGATATCCACGGGAGGATATAGAGTGATGCTATATCCTAAATTTGGACACCATACGGAAAAAGTAGTGAGTAGCAGAAACTCCCTGAGTATACTACGAGAATGTACTATGCGTCCGGAACTATATACCGATCAATGGCAAGTAACCAAGTGGTTAGTAAGGTACTTGAGTGGAAAAACTAGAAAATCCGTAGTGCCACAGAGAGAGGTTTATCCCAAAGAACAGTAACTTATCTTGGAACTCTAAAATAAGCTATAGTTAACGGTAATAAATCTTTATTTAAAATCATTAAGATGGATTAATTAATTTAATTAAATACTAATGGGTGATAAATATTTTTTTTAGGTCTTGCTTCTCACTAGGATCTCTCCTGTGTCGTGGGTATACCCACCCGCCTGCTAAGCGTGGTAAGTACGGGAAAATTCCCCCAACATGACATGATGAACTTATCTTGGAACTCGAAAATAAGCGATAATTAACGGTAATAAATATTTATTAAAAATAATTAAGATAGATTAATTAAATACTAATGGGTGATTTTTTTTTTTTTTTTAATCTTTCTTCTCACTAGGATCTCTCCTGTGTCGTGGGTATACCCACCCGCCTGCTAAGCGTGGTAAGTACGGGAAAATTCCCCCAACATGACATGATGAACTTATCTTGGAACTCGAAAATAAGCGATAATTAACGGTAATAAATATTTATTAAAAATAATTAAGATAGATTAATTAAATACTAATGGGTGATAAATTTTTTTTTTTTAATCTTTCTTCTCACTAGGATCTCTCCTGTGTCGTGGGTATACCCACCCGCCTGCTAAGCGTGGTAAGTACGGGAAAATTCCCCCAACATGACGACATACGGCATGTAACTGATCGTCCGAAATCTATGGGGGAGGCCTTTGTTCAGCAGTGCACATAATTTGGCTGATATGATGATTCAGTGTCGAGTCTAAAATGCGGACAATAAATTTTAAAAGTAAAGAAGAACAGATTTTAGGAATCATCATCATCCTATCAGCCAAAGGAATGCTGAACAAAGTTAGACATTTTATTTCAAATAAACCAAATATCGGCACTTATGAAACGTCAGAATCTAAGTTGCACGGTTCCAAGTAGTTGATCTCGTGGAGAAGAGCCGGCAAGAAACTCAACAGATACTCTTTTAAAATAATTAAGAATACAATGATTAATACAAAATATTGTAAAACATATACCGAGAAAATTGTAGGTCAATGTGTTAAGACAATAATATAATAATAATAGTTTACACAACAACAAAAGCCTCCACGTCAGATTTTCAAAATTTTGTAGTCATTGTGGGGAAATTCTCCAGTAGGGGAGTACTGGAGAATTTCGCTTATATACGCTTGGAAAAAGGGTGGGTGAGCGCAGTAGGGCTTCTGTTCAACGGAAGGAACGCCGCTGCCCATCCCTCCAGGTTTTCCCTTAGTCGCCTTTTACGACATCCACGAGAGGAGACGGAGTGGTGCTATATTCTAAGTCAGGTTACTACACTATATGTACATACTATATTAAGAATAACATAACTTATTTCTTCTACATTATGGAATACTTGCGTGTGTAAGTACCAAAAATACAAAATGTATTTTTAATCGTAGCGTAGCGGAACAGGTGGTCGCCTAGGTTACCGCCCTCACAATTTCCTGTTTTTGAGAAACGTATATTAAGAATCATTTTAGAGTGAAGCCAAGTGTAATCTTAAATAGGCAAATCTAGGTCTACTCAACAAGATAGCGTCACTCATAAACTAAACGTGGTTATTTTTCATACTTTGTGTAATTTTAATTTTCATATTGCTGGTCTCAATCTTACCATCAATTATTCCTAGTCTCAAAAGTAAAGTTAGTAATGTTTTTTTACATTCTGTGTCCTACATTATTGCAAGTGCTGGTACAAAGATATACCTGCATTATTTGTACAGTATAGCTGAACAATGATTTTCGACGTATCGAGATCTGTTTTAAATCATTTTCAATTCCAGTTTTGTAAAACAATGTATAAAAAAAGAGTGAAAAATAATCAAAACAAGACCAAGCCGGCATTTCTTTTATGAGGTCGTTTAGCGAAAGTTCTCCGTTGTTTAATGACGTGTATAAGTTTTGGTAGGGACCCAATTATAGTGGTGGTTTCCTTCAGTGATTCAGCGAAAACGTCATTCTTCAGAAGGTAACTGCAGAGCTGGATGAGATGGGAGATGCCACACGGAGGACGAGACGGCGCCGGGGTAACATCCGCCCAGGTGCCCAACTCCAACACGGGGGGGTCGCGGGCGCGCAGTATGGGGAGTCTGCATGCTCATACCGAGCGACCTCCGGGAAGACGGCGGCGCGCACGTGGTCACGCACAGCCAGGCTTAGGGGGGATCCTTTACAATCCTCCCCGAGTAAGGGCCTAGGGGCGGCCTTTTTAGGCCTTTTTATAGTCGCCTAGAGGGGGTTGCCGCTTTACAGTCATCCCTTCCGAGATGTGCTTAAAGGCGGGGCAACAATAGGCGGCTCTAGTGTGATTGTATGAGAACCTGGAGCTCTCGTTCGATGCCGAATATGACCACTCCAGTGGGTTTAGCCGGTAGGAGTCCAGCACGATTATTGACCCTTCCCTGGGCCGGAGGAAGTTCGCGATGAAATTTCACTGGTGACCAATAACAATAAATAAAAATACCTAATTACCAAATACATGATTCTATTATATTCTAAAGAGTACCCTGCCTTTTTATTACCCGGTGCAAATACATCATGTAGGAAAGTACTTCCTCCGCCCCGGCGAGGGCGGAGGGGCATGTCGGTCTCCTATCGGACCGGAGAGGCTTTCTTGAGCACCGAAGGGGGCTCCAGGAACTCGCAAAAAATCATACTGAGCCGGCCAAAGTTGGCCCATCTTTAGGCTCATGTCGGAGAGGAAGACTGTAAAGCGGTCAACCTCTCTAGCAAAGGGCAGGCGATTGTTAAAACACTGCTGCCCAGGCCCTTCTTGGTGGATTGTAAAGGATCTTTCCAAAGCGTTGCACTGCGCCCACAGCGACACGTGTCCACGTGCGCGCTGTCGTCTTCCCGGGGGTCGCTCGGTATGAGCACACGGATTCCCCAACCAGCGCGCCCAGGACCCCTAAGAGTAACCTGCCTACAATATCCATTTTTTTGAAATTAATTACATTCAATATAAAAGCATAGTAAAAAATAATCATTTTTCCACAATTCTACACAACATATTTTTCCGAGACCAGCAATGAAATTGGCTGAAATGTTTTTACTAACCGACAATAGAGGGCTTATGCTACAACAGTAGCCGAGTAACCTTCAGAGATCTGGGAGACAGTACAATTATACAATACATTGGATACAAGGCCTCCTTGACCTTGGGCGTTAGAGATAAAGCCCGGGTTAAGGAGATTAACGTCGGAAAACGAAGCGATGTGGAAAATACTGTATCTCGGGTAAATATTTGGAAAAGTAAGGTATTCAATAAGTTTTAGAGATGGGGTACGCGAAATTGAAAATATATCGGTCCCGTGTGTTTGGTTGGATAGTTGTTATAGCAGCGTCGGCAAAAGGTTGAGGTCTATAGATGATACAAAAATAGTTACTGATTGATAAGCTGTTGAATTTATATTGATAATCGATATCTGAAGACTGATCAAAGTAGATAAAATATGGGACAATAATAGTGTGGAGTAGACTGTTACAGTCACAAGAGTGATATTATAGAATGGTATTATAGTCACGTCTGGTTGTGTGTAGTTGTTCATTATATTTCAACAACAAATCAGTTCCTATCTATATAGATAGTTGGATGTATTCTCAGAGCCATTAATTGTAAAAGTTCTATAAGGCCCTCCAAAACTCCAAAAACGAATTATGATATAGGGAATAAGTATGTTTTATGATTGTGTGTGTTTTATGTTTTATAAAAAAAAGGGTTGTAATATCCATTTTTTTTTTATTTTCGACTAACTGTACCCGACGCTTTCACCCGCTGTTTAATTTAAAAGAAATCGGATATTTGATTATTTAAGCATATATGTAGGTATATTGGATTTCATTTATTTTATATTTCTAATATAAAAGTAGCTTAAGTTATTCCTTATAACATCAGCTATTTGCCAGTAAAATTCCCGTCAAAATCGGTCTAGCCGTTTCAGAGATTACCCGGGACAAACAGACAGAAAACAGACAAAAAAAATTTAAATTTATTTTCTGTTATGTTTACCATATATACTATCATAAGAATTTAGTAAAAAGCTGTTATTTTGACAACGATTCCCAACGAACTTGACCAGGTCGTCTGTCCACCTGGTTGGAGGTCGTCCCACGCTGCGTTTCGCGGTCTCCATTCGAGAACCTCTGTTATACTTTATGTTATTATTATATTATATCAGCTAAAGGACATCCACTACTGAACAAAGGCCTCCCCCAAAGAATTCCACAATCGTGTCATAATTTTGGGAGGGATTTGCCAGTACTCCCCACGCTTGGCAGGCGAGTTGATGAGCGCAGAATGGTGCTGTTCCACAGAAGGGACGCTGTTGCCCATCTCTTTGATTTAAAGCCCCTTAGTCGCCTTTTACGACTTCCATGGGAGACGAGGGAGTGGTGCTATATTCTTAATTCGGAGACCACACGGACGGAGTGAATATGTAACATATTACATTCCTAGAAGTAAACGGCTCTTCTGATATCTAAATAATTCAGATTAAGCAATACGTATGGACAACATCACAGCCCAGGACTCTTCCAAGTTACGCCGCTACACTCGGTTCTCTGCGTGTATGTAGTACCTAGCTACTCACATGGTTTGGTTGAAACAGGCGTCAGGCAGCTGTCCGGCATATGCTGAACCAAATGCTTTTTGGTGGAACCGTGAGGCACATTAAATACGTACCAACTTTTGGTTGGAAATGATTATTTAATTTTATGTGTCTCATTTTTTCTCTAAATAAACCATTTTATTCTTTATATACTCATTCATACAACACTTCTTTTTCTTCCTGCCCGGGTCCCGAATTACTTGGGGTCGGCGCAATATGTTTATATTGCGAAAGTTTTGCCAAAAAGGGTTTTACAGTCGGCCGCCTGTCTGACTCAAACTCAGATTTTTTTACTCCTATTCCTTTTCTGTACGTGGTATTAGACTGTGGAATTCGCTCCCGCCGGATATACGGAATTGTAGAACTATTCAGCATTTAAAAAAATCAAATACAAATTTTCCTCGCCCCCATAGCTGCGTTCGCGTTTTATTATTATTTGCTTTTATACATACACATTCATTAGTTTGTATGTATTTATTTATATGTTCATTTATCGGTATATTTATGTATACGTGTATTTTCATTTATATATGTATTCAGTTTATTTATTCCTTTACGCACTGTCTACATTTTCAACCTCTCCTGTCACAGATCTGCTGGAAGAGATTCCTTTAAAAATAAGCAGTAAGTACCTTCGTACTTTACTCTTCTATTTCAATTTTAAATGAATAAATAAATCAACTCTACTGGCGGTGGGTAACCCAAAGTGAAGTACTTAATTATTCGCCTTCTACACCCACAGGATGAGATGGGGTAGTCTTATTCGTACTCGGATCTACACGACTTTACACATTAATTCAACTGTTTCGGATCGCAGCTCTTGGCATCTTCCATTACTCAGTATCAGTAGATTACATTTTACGCGTTCAGTATCTGCCAGTTTAAACAAATTGCCATTCCATTGGTCCGAGAAACACCATTACGCTCGCCTAGACACGATCCAACTCAGGAACTCCCATCGATTATCCAACGTTATTGCTTGGCAATTCCTTATCTAACTTTGGCTCCCTGGAGAACCTCGTGTTTCCTAAGAAATTGTAACGCAGCCCTTTTTCTGCTGTTGATGTTGATTTAGTGTAAAGGGTTACGGTCGAGAAATGGACAAGCTCAATTTTGAAAATGTTTCAGGACATCATTTAAAAGGTGATACGGTGTGTTTATTAGACACACAAACATCAGCCCGTAAACGTCCATTGCTGAACATGGGCATCCCAACAATCTGAGCGGTCATAGCGGTCAATCACCACAGTGAAACGGCGGCTGATTACGTATGTCGCAGACGGTTTGCGACAGGCGCAAGACGTGCACACCTGCGCGACTACGGCGCGAATCGCCAACATCGTATTTTGTTAGTGAATCATCTAACCTAAGACGCGTGCGTCCCGCTCTGCTGATGAGGTCATCCCGCGTCGTGGTCGCGTAGGTTGGTAGCGCCCTGCTTGGGGGACCCTTTACAATCCTCCCTAAGAAGTGCCCGGGGGCTAGCTTTTTACAGTCGCCTTCCCTGAGCTAGAGGCGGTGACCGCTTTACAGTCATCCCCTCAGTGATGTGTCTATAGGCGTGGCACTAGTGGGCGGAGTAAGCAGTATCAGAGGTCGAGGTGGTGATGGCGGTGTCTCTCGACATTGCCAACGCTTTCAACACATTGCCCTGGAGTTGCAATAGGAAGGCACTCATGTATCATGGGGTGCCTCCGTCGCATTGTCGGTGCGGACTTGGAAAACAAAGGAGTAATATACCCGGGTCAGGAAGGAAGGGTGGATGCAAAACGCTTCGTACGCATGGGTGGAACATCAACCATATAACATTGGCGCACATACTGAAGCCAGTAGAACAATGACGCATAAATAAACTTGATTATTGCCGCCGCCAGGTTTAGCAAGCTATAATAACATCAAAACTGATGTAACCACCTTCCACAAAACGGTCCATATTGAACAAGTATTACAAACAACAATAAAATTATACAAACTATGTATTGTAGCAACAAACATATTATAATATACATAAACAACTTATTTACGTATTAAAATATTCCAAACACAGTTTTTAGAGCATTATCCTCTCATATTTATGCAAAGATAAGAGGAAAATCCTCCCCGATTTCCGTATCGATTTCCAAATACTAAAAAACATTCATGATCTGTGAGAGCTGTGAGAGATCTGTGCCAAACATTTTTCTTCGTTTATAACAAACAAATATTTCAAATATGACGACAATATCACCCTTCTATTACCTGAAACTATCCTTGGTACGCCTCAGGACTAGAACACCGCGGATAGGGCAAGATCTCTCTCTGCCGGCAGTAGTGTCGGCTATGTTGGCAGAGCATGAAAATTGGAGTGCAGTGGTCTCCTTCTGCGAGAGCGTCATGCTCCAGAAGGAGACTGCAGAGCGGGATCGGGAGAGGGCGCCGGGGCAACAACCGTCCCGGCTCCCAAGTCCAACACGCCTGAGCCCCCTGCCGCCACTACATGGTGGGGGGCCCCGGGGGTCGCGGGCGCAAAGATTGGGGAGTCTGCGTGCTCACACCGAGCGACCCCCGAGAAGACGGTGGCGCGCACGTGGTCACGTGCCGCCGTGTGCGCAGTACAGCGTAAAGCGAGGCTTGGGGGGATCCTTTACAATCCTTCCCGAGAGGTGCCTGGGGGGGCGACCTTTTTACAGTCGCCTTCCCTCCGCTAGAGGGGTTGACCGCTTTACAGTCATCCCCTCCGTGATGTGCCTAAAGGCGTGGTACCAATGGGCGGCTCCAGTGTGATCTTACGAGGACCTGGAGCCCCCCTTCGGTGCCGAAGATGACCGCTCCAGTGGCTTTAGCCGGTAGGAGTCCGGAATACCCATTCACCCTTCCCCGGGGCGAAGGAAGTTCCATGTAGAATTTCCACTGGACATCACTAAAAAAAAAGGACTAGAACCCCACCCCTGTCTTACCCTATAAAAATCATTAGCGTAATGATTATTAATATCAAATATAAAATACATCAGTACATAACCAACTACATAAAAGCTGAAGCCAACGAAGTCTCGCCGTCGAACTTGGCAACAAAACGATCCCATAAATTAATCGTAATTGAAGTGACGACAATATGGTTAACTGAAATGAACCTAGGTGTGGAAGATTCAATTATCTGATAAGTAGAGTCTGCCTGCTACAAATTCACAACAGCGTAATATACGGAAAACGAGTATAATTGAAAAACAGCGTTGTATTTATCAAACTACTGTTGAAGCATTCATTTATTCTTGGTCATATCATCATTTCGGCCGAATTAAGCCTACTGCTGGACACAGGCCTCCCCCAAAGATCACCACAACGACCGATATGGGTGTGTTGTGGGCTCATTGGGGGGTTTTGCCATAATCGCCACGCTCGGCACACGGGTCGGCGATCGCAGTTGAGCTATTAATGTACTCGAAGGACGCTGCTGCCCATCCTCCGGCTAATCTCTTAGTCGACTTTTACTACACCCACGGGAGGAGATGGGGTGGTGGTATTCTGAGCACCACACGGCACAGCCGGCACCACATGGCATGGTCATCATAAAGCAAGTAAAAGATAAACAAGAACACGAATTGTTATAATTCAGACACATTTCCATATTCCAATATATTTATGCAATTAATTAAAAAATCAATCTCTTTTTACTTCAATCTAAACGATGTACGCTTACATTGATGATTGTGAAAATATGTTTTCACAAAGTGAAAGAACTTTGTGAATATCTATCTTCATAGCCTTCAATATCGATCTTTTGTTAGAGAATGAATTTGCAATCTTCGCGACCGTTTTTATCTAGGACGACGTACCCAGTAAGAACATCGGACTGCAAGCTTAACGAATAATTTTCCTGCACGGGCAATGTACCGAGTAGAGAACTACTTTCCATTGTTAACAAAAAATTGGGAATTGCAGACATCAACTTTGTCTGTTTGCTCAATATATCTTTTATGTAGACATCTAAAAGTTAGCGTATGGTGGTTTTAGCTGAAGCATTATAAGCTCATGTCAATGATTTGGGACATCGTTTTCTCCAAAGTCCTATAGAAAAGGTTCATATTTATTCAATTTTCTACATGTGGGAAGCCCCTGATCGTGATAAGTGAAGGAAATCTATATGTACAATCAATAAATAATGCCCTAGTTTTAGATGTTGGTTCAACAAATAGCTAAACGACACAATCGCGAAAGGCCATCTGCTTCGACAAAAGTGTGGACGTAGGTGCCGTTAGCTGATCAAGTTTTATTTTCATGAAGGTTTTATTTTCTACCTGATAAATGAAGATCCGCATTGCGGATCTAAACTGAACCCCAACATTGCAGTTTACGTGCAATTGGATAATGAAGTTGCCTTTACGCTAGCACTGTAAAAGTTATTACGATTTACATAATCATCTGTTACCACGCAATGGTAGTTATGAGTAAACTACAATGATATAAAAGGATACTAAAAAAATCTAATAAAGGTAAGGTACGGCAATTTTAAGCTCGAAGAGCAAAAACAGATGTGGATGGCAGAAGATTAAGTGATGAGTCGCAATTTTGGAGAGGTCTGGCCAGTATTGGACTGCAACAAGCAGAACTAAGAGCTAAAACTGACTTACATTTTTATACACATAATAATCTAACATAGATTATGATCATATGTATATATGATTAAAGTGCACATATCAAGCCTTTATACGAAGAATATCATAAGCGCCAATGTGAATGTCGAAGGTCAGAGATTAGTCAACTCAATAAAGCTTGACAGATTTACGAACTTCCGCTAAAAGTCTTAGGTTTAAATAAGTACTTAAAATGATTGAAAAATGTATTATAGTCTGAACTAGTTGTTTCATAATAATTTACATATATTTAGCCCTTACAGTTCTTCCTAAACAGGCTCTATATTCTAAAGACACTTGCTCTATTCAACTGTATATTGGAATACCCAATGACATTGACATTGTAATTCTATATTTTGATGAAAGCCGTACTACTGACTTCAACATAGTGCCGCTTATAAATGTCCATCGGAATATTGATTTCCTTTGACATTCAAACAAGTTGACTGTCATGTAAAAGACGAATCAATAATCATCATCAAACTTCTGAAATAAGATGATGTTTACGTTGTTAGTAACGAACCTATATGCAAGATTACAACAGCAGGTGTCTCTGAATACAATAATTATTTAATCATCATTTCGGCCGAATGAAGTCCACTGCTGGAAACAGGCCTTCCCCAAAGATCATGTTGTGTGCTCATTGGGGGGTCTTGCCATAATCGCCACACTTGCCCGACGGGTTGGCGATCGCAGTTGAGTTGTTAATGTACTCGAAGGACGCTGCTGGCTCCGGCTTAATCCCTTAGTCGCATTTTACGGCACCCACGGGATGAAATGGGGTGGTGGCATTCTGAGCCAGCACTACACGCCACCACCCCATCTCCTCCCATGGGTGTCGTAAAAGTCGACTAAGGAATTAGCCGGAGGATGGGCAGCAGCGTCCTTCGAGTACATTAACAACTCAACTGCGATCGCCAACCCGTCTGCCAAGCGTGGCGATTATGGCAAAACCCCCCAATGGGCCCACAACACATCCATATCGGTCGTTGTGGACATCTTTGGGGGAGGCCTGTGTCCAGCAGTGGACTTCATTCGGCCGAAATGACTACATGGCATAATTGTTGAAATAACAAAATATTATTGCACTAGTAGGTAAGCACTTAAAGTGAGAGCGTCATGCTCCAGGAGACTGCAGAGCGGGATCGGGAGAGGCCAAAATGATGATTTCAACAATTTATTAGGAGTATAATAAATTAGTGAAAAAACATAATATAGTTTCACTGGTCTGTTATTGTAAGGGGCCAGCTAGGTAGGTACCACCCTAGTACCATATGTTAACCGCGAAGCAGAAGTGCTTAAACTTTAGACATTAATGTGTTCCGGTTAGAAGGGCACCGTAGTTAGTGAATTTACCGGGCTTAAGGGACTAGATAACTTATATATCGAGGTGACGAGTGCAGTGTGGTGCCACGCAGGACTAGTCCTGGGTAGCATGACAATTGTTATGGGCAGGCGTGACGCTTGTCTGTTTTGTTATTATGTGTATTTTACATTTAATTAGTCTACTTTGTTCGCAGATACCTAGCTTATTACCATGTAATAACAAAATTGTAAAGAGTATATCCATGGAGTTTCTTGCCGGCTCTTCTCCATAGGACCGACTTTTCCGAACCGTGCACTTAACTTATGCAATGCTCCCCATGACGCTAAATATAGTGTCATGTTAGAGCGCATACAAAATAAATTCACAAGATACATATACCTAAGACTTTATGGAGTATATCCCTTGTACCCATTGATGTATCCAACTTTGTTTGTTTTAGGCATGGTTGGATACAACAAGTTGGAAACAAGGAGAGATCTAGCACTGGCATTTTATCTTTTCAAAGTGTTCCGGGGTGACATAAGTAATCCGGATGTACTGCAGTGGATAGGCTTGTTTGTACCCGATGGGTACATACAACGGAGACGGCGGCCGAGCTTGTTCGCGGTGCCGCGCGGTAGAACTAAATTGTTGGACAATACTCCTCTCACGCGAACAATGCACACGCTTAATTTAGTTGCTAATAAATTAGATTTATTCTCATGTTCACTGAGCGAGTTTGCAAAAGTAACATTACATATATTATGTTATTTGTAACATGGTACATAAGGTTATTGCTATATTTCATTGTTCGTTAATGTTGATTGTTACCTATTTTATTACACTTATACACTATCGTATTAGGATTTTCCTGTAATGGTAGCTGTATGTGTGTAAATGTAAATAAATAAAACTTGACTTTTCATAACAGCCTATTAGGGCCTATATGAAATTAAAAAAATGATTTTGAGTTTGCTTAACACCAGGCGAATGACTTGCCCTTATTCTTTTTGCAAGTTTATTCATCTACTAGCTGGGACCCGCGGTTTCACCCGCGTTTTATTTAAAAGAAACTTAGAGTACTTCGACACAGACACTTGACATAGAGTATGTATATTGGATTTCAAGGGTTTTTTATTTTTTGCGCGGAACCCTAATGATTTTTATAAAATAAAAGTATTATATGTAAAAAATATATATATATAATATAGTATACATAAAAAAAATCGGTCCAGCCGTTTCGGAGATTACCCGGAACAAACAGACAGACAGACAAAACAATTCAAAATTGTTTTTTTGTTATATGTACACGTATATACTTTCATATGCATTTAGTAAAAAATTCCTTTTCTAGTTTTTTTATCTCAAATTATTTGTGAATAGTTACTTTACTCATTGATCAGTCTTTATTCTATTAAAAACTAAAATGTTTTCAAGAAATACAATTTTAATTTAAACATTCAGATTTTTCGACTGATCGTTTCATTACGAGATGCTTAAAAATCTGTGTCAAGGTAGAGATTTTTCGATATTTCGGAAAATTTTGTACTACTGTAAATCCGTAAGATTTTGCTGAACATATATTGTGTTTTTTGGTAGGTATTGACCCAAGCTCTCACCCCCTGCAGTATGTCCTGCTATTTACTGGATACCCTGTATATGAAAGTTTATCACACGATCAAATATAGCCCGTAATGTAAATAAACAGAGTAAACGTGGAATCAATTGACATTGAAAGCTTTTTCCAATAGAGATTAGGGAGGCGATAACACTGATCGATACCGGCACCGGACTTACGAGCCAAATGAATAATTCATACCAATACAAATCAAATTTGTTCTTGTACATTTCTGTGATTCATCTATAAGTACGCTGTTTTGCCTAATAGTATGAGCTGAACTTTAGCAGTACCATTTTTTTAATTTGACATTATATTCTTTTACATAGAAGCAGTAGTGAAACATCTATTAACATCGTCCATCGTTGCCTTATTACATGACATTGGCGAAATTGTGGAAGATAATCTACAGAAGCCATCATTTTAGAGAAGAAGAAACATCTATTAAGTAACGTCACTGGTTACCATGAAGTAAGGTCGTCTGCGTTGTCATCAGTTCAGCATTGAACGTTCTTCCCCTGATATGATGATGAACAAAATCAACCTACCAACCTTTTTTTTATTGGTCTCCAGTGGAAATTCATCATGAACTTCCTTCGTCGCGGGGAAGGGCGAAGGGGCATGCCGGGCTCCTACCGGTTAGAACCACTGGAGCGGTCATCTTCGGCACCGAAGGGGGGGTGCTCCAGTTCCTCGTAAGATCACACTCAACCGACCTATCAACCAACATATGCAACAATACATCCAAACATTTTGTTTAATTTATTGGTGTAATAACAGTTTACTTTTCGCAGTACATTGCCTCTAGCACAAAGAAAGACGCTTCTACCCTCATCCCCTGAATACACCCTTAGTCGCCTTCACAGCACCTAGTCTATAGAGTGGACCTAGATCTTTAGCTTCCTATTCAGTACAAATACTTCTGCCACAACATTTGACTGCTATATTTAGCCATCTGTTAGTCAAACTCCTACTTTCAGTATTGACTTCGAAAGAGCACGTGTGTATTTATGCCTATGGACTTTCTTTTAAGGTCAGGGTCAATTGCGCCGTAACGATCAATTATGTTTATTACATTAGTAGTGAGTATGAGTAAACAGACGCCCGCGGTATTAGGTATGCATGTATTCTTACGTTAGGATTTTATTACGAGTAGTAGGGATTCCAACCGGCAATACCTTTTAGGGTTCCGAACGTCCGAAGGAAAAAACGGCGGAACCCTTATAGGATCACGCGTGTGTCTGTCTGTCTGTCCGTTTGTCACAGCCAATTTTCTCCGAATCTACTAAACCGATTAAGTTGAAATTTGGTACACATATGGATTTCTGCGACCCAACACGGACGTGTAAGTAAATAAATTAATTTTGAATATGGGGGTCACTTATGGGGCAAATATAGAGCATTTAAGATTAAAGTTTTGCATACAGTACCGTGTAACATATTACATTTAAAGGCTTGTTGTGAAGGTCTTAAATATATTTATTTTATTATTTTAAAATAAATAATTTTAAAGTTATGTAAGAAAATAGGCAAAACTTACCGTTCCCACCCTTATCTCCGAAACTACTGGGCCTAAAATGATGAAAATATATGGTAAATAGCTCTTTACTTATAGATTACAGGAAAACTATATAACTATAAGAAGTCTACAGTCTTAAAATAACATGGAAAATCTTTCAATATTGTGCGTTTGCAGTTGGAATGTATCTGAGAACATGTTTTTCAACCACAGTGTTAAGTTTGTTCTTGGGATAAAATATTGGTACAAGACAGAATTCAACAATAGACATTATATTCAGCAATTTCGGAACCCTCTTCACGCGAGTTCAACTCGCAATTGTCCGGTTTTTTATATTGGTCCCAGTGGAAATTCATCATGAACTTCCTACGCGGGGGAAGGATGAACGGGCAACCTGGACTTCTACCGGCTTAAACCACTGGGGCGGTCATCTTCACCACCTAAGCGGGGCTCCAGGTCCTCGTATGATTACCCTAGAGCCGTCTACTTGTTCCACGCCTATAGGGACATCTCGGAGAGGGTGACTGTAATGCGGTCACCCCGGGAGGATTGTAAAGGATCCCCCGAAGGGTCTATGTGCGCTGTGCTATGGTGCGCACACGGTGGTGTGTGACCAGATGCGCGCCACCGTCTTCTCATGTGTCACTCGGTGTGGGCACGCAGATTCCCCAATCTAAGCACCCGCAAACCCAGAGGCCCCCCCGCCATATGGCGACGGCAGAGGGAACCAGCAAAGCCTGGTACGGAAAATTACCGAACCTTTACCATATTCGCTACTGATGCTGTTTGGTATTGCTACTGAAAATCGAACTACGCTGAGATTTGGTAGTTTCAGTAGAAATTACTCGATACTATAGCCACAGATATTATAATACACTAGTACTATAGCATATAACGTGAAGTAGAGTTCTTTGTTAAGGGTTCAAGTTCTCCTATTTCACTCGCCATCACAACTATGTGTACTGTGCATGTAAATGAATGTTGAATGAAATTTTTAACTATGCTTCTACAATAAACAGTCACGAGAGAGTATTGTCATATAGGCTTTGCCCCGGGCCTCCTCCGGCTACTCGCCGATTACCTGCGGGATCGCCAGCAGTATGTCAGACTCGGTATTTACGAATTTCGACCCTATCACACGCGCTCTGGAGTGAGTCAGGGGTCGATACTTGGTCCTCTGCTATTTTTACTCATGATTAATGACCTTCCGGATGTCGTAACACACTATATGCGGATGACTTAAAGCTTTTTACGGAGATAAAGTCACGGGCCAATTGTCTGGAGCTGCAAAGTGACGTTAACGCTGTTTTTGAGTGGAGTGTGGTCAACAAAATGGACTTCAACCTAAACAAATGCTACGCAATGTCTTTCGGGCGAATGAGACACCCTATCAGTTTCGATTACACAATAAACAACCATGTAATCACCAAAAATGATACTATTAAAGACCTAGGTGTCACGTTCGACCGAAAGCACACCTTTCACGGTCATATGATGACGTTAGCAATGGAATCGTATAAACGACTGGGTTTTGTTCTCAGGAATGCTAGACTTCCAAAATGATCAGGTGATACGCTTAATTTATAGTGCCCTTGTAAGATCTAAACTCGAAACCAGCGCATGTGTCTGGAACCCATGCGAGTGCAAATACACACTTTTGTTGGAAAAGGTGCAAAAAGCCTTTTTGAGATTTCTCTACAAGTGCCTTTATGAATATTATCCATTCTTATACCCTACCAGGTTTCTTCTCGGTTCTTTGGGATACAACTCATTGGAAGCTCGGCGAGCCTGTGACCAAATTACGACGGCATGTAAAATTATTCGCGGGAAAATAGATGCTCCAGGGCTTAGTGATGGGTTGTGACGATTTTTTGTACCAAACAACTTCCTTCGGAATCGTAAACATAGGCTCTTCGCAGTGCCGCTGACCCGCACCGTGGCGCGTGCTAACTCGCCTTTACCCCGTATTCTCGCCGAGCTCAACGCTCTCCTGGACGCTTATCCTGCATGCGATTTGGTTGCAGATACATGTACTGAAATTTTTTCAATATGCTTGCAGTATTGTGAGCGAAACGCATGATTATATACTTTTTTACCTATTTATTGTCGTCATTGTTTAATTAATGTAATTGGTGTAGCCGTATTAATTAATTTAAATAAATAAATAAGCACCACACTTGGCAGATGATTGTTGATCTCAATTGCTGAAATCTAAAGAAAGAAAGAAAGAACCAGTTTATTTTTGCACCAATGACAACGCACACTTGACTAAAATTAAATACTTAAAGCAAAATTAGAACAAAATTAAGAAGAGGAATAAACTGGCAACACATTTTCATTTTACAACAAAAATCAGTACCACATATTCAAAAATCCGTTTCGATATGGTGTAGGTTCAGAAGATATTAGTATGAATATAACTTAGGCCTTGCGAAGGGGGCTTGTTCATAAGAGAAAGATGCTGATCGTTGAAATGATCGCTTGTAAATCTAAGGGAGAAATCGCCATAATTCTCTGCCGATAAAAACACGGCATATCCATGACGTCCACTATTGGGTGTTCTAAATCAATAATATTTATTGCATCAGTAACGTAATGGAAATAAAACCTAAAGATAGCATCGATATATTTTGTCAGATTTATTAATAAAATTAATGTATTCAGGCAACCATGATACCCATATATCATACAGAAATAGACATAAGATATACATACCGATTAATACATCATCATACCCTTTCGCCCTTCCCCGGGGCGAAGGAAGTTTATGTCAAACTTCCATAGGGAACCAAAACTAAAATATAAATTTTGGTTAACTTGGTTCTTTTGTCAATTTAATTTTATTCAACATATGTGTATCTATACAAAAGCATATGTCTCAGGCACATGTCTACTTGGCGGATAAAATGCCTAACGCATGCCACACCGTCTGGGGAGACTGCGTGGTTATGTGGGGCTTGCACCCACTAAAAAAAAAACGCCATGTTACCTGCATCCGCTTTTTGATGGGCCACGAGAACTGCATATATACTACTTTCGCGGCCCATCGGCTGTTGACGCACGTATATATCGCCGCAACTCGAGTGCCGTGCAATGCAGGCGGCAGACTCCTCGATCTACCGCCCGCTGGCTACTTTTAGGGCGGCATCAAGAGGGCATTACGCCGCCTACCTGTCCGCCTGCGACGGATCGGGTAAGCCAGGGCGTCTTCCTCCCTGACCCGCTCCGCCACCTCCTTCCGCGAGATTATGTACTCGCAGAAGGTTGCGACTGCCTCCCAAGCCCCATCACTGTCTACCATGCATTTTATGAGAGCCGGCAACGTGAGGTCTCTACCAGCCAGTGCAATGAGGTCACGGCGCTGCACCGCCCAAGCCGGGTTCTGCTCGAGACTGTGCTGCGCCGTGTCCTCACTGTAGCCACATTGATGGCAAATGGGAGTCGCCTCCCGCCTCGCCACTGCGTGCAGGTATTTTCCGAAGCAGCCATGCCCCGACAACACCTGCACAAGACGGAAGGACAACGTCCCATGCCGCCTCCGCACCCACTCTTCCAGGTCTGGCTGGATAGCCCTTACGGTCCTAAGACCAGCACTGGGCATCTCCAGCCTCACCTTCCACTGGTCCATGATGGCGCTGTGAGCCTCATTGCGCCATCGCGTGACAGCTTCAGGCGGAGGGCGACTGCCACTCTCGGCCCAAACATCCGCTATCCTCCTGTAGACTGTGGCGAGCACCCATGCCTCCAGGTCCCACGGGGGTGTCCCCGCGAGCACGCACGCGGCCTCGGTAGACACCGTGCGGTATCCGCGTATAACCCTGACTGCCATGACTCGTTGAGGTCTCCGCAGCAAAGTCTTGTTCTGGGCAGTCAGGGATTCCGCCCACACTGGAGCGCCGTAAAATGCTATCGAGCGGACCACCCCCGTGTAAAGCCTTCGGCAGCCCGCACTGGGTCCGCCCAAGTTCGGCAGTAGCCGGCTTAGGGCGGACGCAGCCTTGATCAGCTTCGGTGCAAGCTGGCGGAAGTGCTCACCGAAGTCCCACCTCCGGTCAAGTACCAGGCCTAGGTAACGCATCTGCGCTCGAACAACTACATTTGCATTGCCGATAGTGATGTGAGCACCCGCTGGTGGCCGTCGACGTGGCCCATAGAAAACCAGGGCCTCCGTCTTTTCGAGCGCCATCCGGAGTCCTAGCGCCTTAATACGGTTAATTACCAGAGACGCGCCCACAGTGGCTGATCGTGCTGCCTCCTCAAAGTTGGTTCCCCGGGCTGTAACGAGGGTGTCATCGGCGTAGCAAATAATGTTCTGCCCGGGGAGGAGGGCAACGCGCAGGGCCCAGTCATACCCTACGTTCCACAGGAGTGGTCCTAAAACCGACCCCTGTGGAACCCCGCACGTAGTAGGTCTCCGCACAATCCTACCGTCGCGTCCCTGGTAACTAACGCAACGCCCCGTCAGATAGTCTGCCACCAGCTGCACTTTAGCAATGCCTGATGTAAGGGCAGTCGAGTCGCCGGGAAATCATCGCCAGGACAGAATTGGTATGATTCTTATATCTAAGTTTCAGTTAAATATGTGTCCACTTCCAGTGTTTTCCGTGTGGTGTCCGGATTAAGGATATAGCACCACGCCATCTCCTCCCGTGGATTTCGTAAAAGGCAACTAAGGGACTCTTAACTAGAGGGATGGGCAGCAGCGTGCCTTCTGTGGAACAGTAACCATTCTGCGCTCACCAAACCCACCTGACAAGTGTGGTAAGTACTGGCAAATTCCCCCCAAAATGATGACATAATTGTGGGAATCTATGGGGGAGGCCTTGGTTCAGCAGTAGACGTCCTTTGGCTGATATGATGATGGTTCCACTTTGCAATATGAGTGCGTTAAACACAAACACGCACACATCAGCCGACCGTAAACGTCCACTGCTGAACATAGCCTCCCAATGATCAGTTAATTCGGCGGCACGGATGGTGGGATTGGTGTCTGTAAACGCACCCACGTCACATGAGAAAAGCAAGTGTGGGGTAACGTTTAAAAAGAACGCTGTAATGAGCGGTCTAATAAGGGATATTGCCATAATTACCACGGTTGGCAGGTGGATTGGTGTTCGCAGTTTGTTATTATTAGCTGGGTGTATTGTGGATTTGGTTTGGTTTGTGGTAGTGTGGAATTTGTGTTTGTAAACGCACCCACGACACAGGAGAAATCCTAGTGAGGGGTAACGTTTTTATCTAAAAAAAAGCTAGCTAGAAAGCTGCCATCCTCTTCTCATCATCTTCTTTTACGACACCCATGGGTGGAGAGAGTTGTGCTAATTCTTTGCCAGGAACCACAAAGAACACGCGTTAAAAGCGCGGTATCAATTTTAATGATCTGAGGGACAATTCTCGTCATTTTAAAATGTTCAAAATATAGTTCCGATCTAGTCTCAGGGTCATAAATGTCACAAATGGTATTCTCGTAAACTAACAAACAACGTCAAACGTGAACTTACACTGTGATGAGATTGAAAATGGATCTAAAGTTGATCGAAGTCAAAACGGTATTCTGCTAACATTTCCAACTGTCACATGTACCGAATTGTCATTAAATAAACGTCAAAATTGAGATTGAAATGAGACTAGATCGAGATTATACTGAAATCCGACTGAACTTTAAGAGCAGTAGAATACCATATTTTCGGCCAATTCATAGTTTAATCTCAGTTCGGCCAAGTTTCAGTCACAGTATAAATTAATTACGAGAATTGGCCCTCTGTTGAACGCGTTCGTTGATAATTTCGTTAATTATCTTCGACAGCTAGTATTACTCGTACAAGCAAATGGAAAACAAGCGCCTCGGGACCTGTCCTGGTGGTAGGTCCGTTACTGCAAGAGGCCGGCTAGACAGGTGAATACAATTTTTTTTTATATGGCAATCGGTGTATCCTATGTAGAGATGGTATCCAGGTTGATGATTAAAGTACCATTTTGAACTGCTGTTAGTTTTTTATTCTTCTCATAGGCATATTATCTTCTAAGATATTAATACAAAAATGCACCCGACAATTTCGTCGTATCAGCCGATCTCTATTATATTAATAAATAAATAGTATGTATTGTGTGTAGTATATTTTTAACCTATGTATTTAACCGTATCTATAATATGTAGATTTTTATGTCCTATTATTCTATTTTTGTAATATGTCTTTTTTGTATCTCTTTTCGATGCATTTCTTTTTTAACCCAAAGGTTACTAGTAGAGAATGCCATATGGCATTAAGTCCGCCTTGTGTACCATCATTGTGCATAAAAGTATAAATAAATATTCTGTTCTGTCATTTTCAAATTTCAAGATTCGAATAAAATTAAAATTTTCTAAATGGTCTGCATCTCATACCAAAGAGTATAATCGCTACTACAGTACCACCCCAGTGCCAAATATTCGCCGCTAAGTTTAGTGTTTAAACTTAAGACATTACTGTGCTCCGGTTAGAAGGGCACTGTAGCTAGTAAATTACTGGGCATAAGAGACTAAATAACTTATAAGTCTCGAGGTGAGTAGCGTAGTGTGATGCCTCGCAGGAGTCGTCCTGGGTAGCATCCTAATTGTTATAGGCAGGCATGTCGCTTACCACCAGCCGAATGACTTGCACGTTTCGCCATCAATTTGTAAAAACTTTAGTATGAAAAATGTTGCTCTTATTGAGTCAATTTTGACAACGAAAGGGTAATTGATAGTAACTGTCCCACTACAGGGAAATTTCCCATCTCAGAGAAGGAACGAGTATAATTTACCACGCTTGCTTTGATTTCAGACTATTACATAGAACCAGGTTTACTCGCGATATATTCCTTCACCATTAAAGTCAGCGGTAAATTAGATTAACAAAAATAAATACATATGACATTATAAATCCACATTGGTACGAGCCAAGTTTTGAACTGCAAGCTTTTTTCATTAACCCGGTGGAAATACATCATGTACTTCCTCCGTCTCGGGGAAGGGTGGAGGGTCATGCCGGACTCCTACCGGCTAAAACCACCGGAGCGATCATCTTCGGCACCGAAGGCGGCTCCAGGTCCTCGTGCGATGAAACTAGAGCCAATAATTAGTGACACACCTTTAAGCACATCTCAGAGGAGATGACTGTAAGGCGGTCACTCCCTATAGCGGAGGGCAGGCGACGAAATTGAACGCTCAGTGTTGCTCAAGATTGCTATCAAAGCAGAAAATAAGGAAAACTACAAGAATTCGTTCTCACATCGATGAAGCAGGCGTACAAGGTGAATCAGAATTTTATGATACAGATGCTATACAAAATCTTATCATGGCCGTGATAAAACTAGAAGCTGCGCATCTGAAAATAGAATGCAATGCAAATACTAGTATCTTGATAAGTTTAACAACAAGGCTCAAGATTCTTAAAACATCAGTACTGAATATAATGGCAACCATAACCTTCCTTAATCTTGAAATGACACACATTTATAAGAAAAAAATAATTGGACCGATGTCAACGGTGGATCCCTTTCTGTTCTTGAAACGACCGATGTGAAGACCGGAGTCCCACTCAGCCGACAATAATAATCTCGAACTCTCTTGATCTTAATCTAAAATTATATCGCGCTTAATTATGAAGAGTTTTTGATAGAGCGTTGCTGAATCCGGGATTGTGAGCTTTGCGTTCGAGGCGGGCAATTAAGTTTCCTTCCACCAATGGTGTAGAGACAAAGCATTTAACAGATCATTATTCCTATTTCTGTGGATGTACCACTACTGCGAGACGATTTAACATGTTTAATGTTATTATTACTATCTCATATTACTGTTGTATCATTAGTATGGCTCAGAATACCACCACCCCATCTCTTCCCGTGGGTGTCGTAAAAGTCGACTAAGGGATTAGCCGGAGGATGGGCAGCAGCGTCCTTCGAGTGCATTAACAACTTAACTGTGATCGCCAACCCGTCTGCCAAGCGTGGCGATTATGGCAAAACCCCGCAATGAGCCTACAACATACCCATATCGGTCGTTGTGGTGATCTTTGGGGGAGGCCTGTGTCCAGCAGTGGACTTCATTCGGGCGAAATGATGATGATTAGTTTTGTTATGTTTACCTACTTCCGTTATTGTTTATTTTTACTGTTCGAGCTGTACTTAATAGTGTTGGTATCCGTGTTGTTTCATAAATTTCATTCTTTCTTTCTAACAGTTCCAGTGCAGTGGAAATTGGTAAATAAAGCTACGCGTTAGCAGAATATGTGTAAAATAATTTCATATCCATATTTTTTTAAACGCTAACGCCAATTCGCCAGCCCTTCTGCCAAGCGTGGCTATTATGGCAAAATCCCCCAATGAGCACACAACACAAACCGATACCGGTCGTTGTGGCAATCTTTGGCTCCCCCAAAGATTCTTCTGTCCAGCAGTGGACATTTTTCGGCTGAAATGATGATGATGACTTTTACAAACAGAATTACTTCCCGCAAGGTTATAGATAATTCTATCAAAAAGCTACTGCTTTATCACAATAGTTCAAGCTATACAAAGTGTCGAAATTAATGTCTACGGCTTCTGAACCAGCGATCTGTCTGTAGTTGAAGAGTTATTTGTCGGTGTACCTACTCTTCTGATTTGAACCACCAACACAAACCAGTACAGAATAGACGGTAGAATTTTAGGCAGAGAGGTACAGGATTTGCTTATTAGGAACTAAGGACCCTGTCAGAATCTCGATGCGCGCTAATTTGCACGGCGAACAAAATTTAAAATAAAATCGATGGCATTTTGGTCTTTGCTCAGCAGTAGAATGATAGGGACTGTCTGTAACAGTTACAGCAGTGTTTATTAGAATTACATAAGTACGATAGGTAGGTACCTATCTCCATATTTAAGCTGTAAAATACTTACGTATAAAAAAAAGAAATGACGGACTGAAAATGTCGCACTACAATAATACACAAATAGGTTTGCGAGGCTTCACGGGTTTAGTTATAAGTATTTAGTCACCTACCTATATGTTAATATAGTTGTCTGCAGTGATAAGACATGGGTCATGGACCAATGTAACAGCAAACGTCCGTGAGAGCAAAGAGAAATATTGTTTTAAACATAGTAAGTAGCCAGCTACTAAACTAAATACCAGATTTCAATAGATAATAAATCACCTCTCAGTTTAGTTAACTAAGTCAGGGCGGAGAAAACGTATAACACAGAAAAAGATCTCATGTCTCTTGTAAATATCACAAAGGCTGTGTATGAGGCAGTTCTCAGGCTAATGGTAGGTAGGTATTTAGTTAGCTAAAATACTTCAGGAAAACAACCAATAAAAATCTGTTTTAGAGTTACACCTTTTTTTTACCACCGTACCTAAGAATGTGGACGAAATCGCTACAGTTATGCTAACGTCATCCCTAAAACGTATACTGACATCCAATTGCGGGGTTTTAATGATATTGTACAAGATACGTATTTATAATGACATATGAAACTGAAAAAAAAGACTGGAAAATATTTCCTGGCGTGGCAAAGAGTATCATAACAACGTCACCAGCAGCATATTTTTAACTTAACTCTAATTTAGGATTATTTATACGACATAGTTTAAAAATATCCTCTGATTTCGGGAGCGTGTCAAAACTACATTTACCGTGATTCCAGGCTTCAGGTGTAATGAGGGCATGGATCCAAATAGTACTGCTTAAACAATAACTTCACTCCACATCAAGTATTTTTGAAATATTAGTGTTTTTTAGTAACCGCGAATATTTCGGGCGCGAAATATAACTGGCGCCCGACTCATGACTGTAATAATGTTTTGGTTACGACGGGACACTGGTTACTTCATATAATGATCGGGTATTCTTTTTTGTTAGCAGTGACATCTTTATTTACACTTTGAGAACTATATAAACACCGATAAACTGAGTGTCTTATTAAACATTTCAATGTTTTATGTATCGTTAAGAATCAGTATTTATTGCAATTCATTAAACCATATTGTTAATTTCATTAATACAATTTTTAATTAAACTCATAAATATACAAGTTATTTGTTAACCCAATTAATGAGTAGTGCAATGGTAAGCTTCTTTGTACCGCCATCTATGATTTATATCAAAAACTATAATGAAGCTTGGAACCAAGGAGTGAATTTTACGCATGCGCAATGCAGAGGAACGTAGTACACGCACTCAACAATGAAAGCAGAATTACTTTTTGTTGTGTCGGGTTTAGTCTTTGATAACATTTTATTTCTTAAAGTGAAATTATCCATTTATTTCGACTCCGGCTCTGCATCCGATTTACCATAATGACTCCTTTCGATCCTTTGATTCATTGGCTCTTTTTTAACAAAGCTAATTTTCTTACGCTTTTGATTAATTTTGTTCATTGGTTCGTTTTTATGAAATAAGTGAGATGATTGGTGCACGGTTGGTGCAGTGGCTGATACAGTCGGCTGCTGCGCACCGGGTCGTGGGTTCAATTCCCGCACGGAACAAATATTTGTACGATCTGCAGGTAGTTGTTCCGGGTCTGGGTGTATTGTGTGTGGGATTTGTGTCTGTAAACGCACCCACGACACAGGAGAAATCCTAGTGTGGGGCAACGTTTTATAAAAAAAAAAAAAAATACGAAAGGAACGGCATATTTTTTTTTTTTTTAGTTTGCAGCTAATATGGAAAAATAACAAATTAATACAAACAGATAATTCAGGTGTTATTAACTTACTAAATATGTAGATAGTGTAATATGTATGCATGTTGCCATGCGTCCCGATATATTGGGACTGTCACCGCTATCGAGTCCCGACGTCCCGACAAGACCTACATTTGTCCCAATAAAAATACCCCGTAATACTTTAAGTAGTAGTGGCCGGGTATTAAGTAAAATATGGATGCATGGACTTCCTCCGCCTCTAATACCACCTGAGTGGTCATTTTCGGCACCAAAGGGGGACTCCAGGATTTCGTGGAATCACCCGTGGACCCATCGGTGCCACGTCTTTAGGTACATCCCGGAGCAGGTAACTGTAAAGCCCGGGGGGGGGGGGGGGTTGTAATGGATCCCCCCGAAGCGTCGCTGTAATTGTGCTGCGCATACCCAGAGGACCACCTGCGTATCAGTGCGCCGTCTTTCCGTGGGTAACTCGGTGTGACTGGAATAACTTCAGAGTACATTTCAATGAAGCCTCCCACTCCAAGAAAACCGTCCCGACGAGACCTAAGTCAAATATGGCAACCCGAAACATGCACCACTCCTTTTCTAAATAATATGCGTAATTAATAGTCGTCGATTTATTTGTTATTCAACCTTTCGGTTAAAGATTTGTCGAATCTAAAGTCTTTCTTCTACTTTTCTTAGATTATGGCTTCTGTAGTGTATTTTCCACAATTTCACCAATGTCAAGTATAAGGCAACGTCGTACGGTGTTTAGATGAATAAATATTTACATATTCATAAAACATTACTCAAAAATGAAAAATGTTTAAAAAAAATGTCGGCAACGTCGTACGGTTCATGGTTTTTCGAATATAAAGTCGTCAAAAAAATTACAAAGAAATAATGACGGTAAAATACAGTCAGTAGAACGCATAGCCTATACACCATACGTAAACATAAACACGTAACATTATTTACCGTCATTTATATCGCATATCATTAGATAAAGTTATTCCATTAAGTATGGATAGTAGGTTTAGAAATGCAAAACGAAATCTCATCGAAACTAAAAAAGCAAGTTCAGTTATTTAAGAAAACGTCATTTGCCATCGCGGCGTATATGGACTATTGTATAGATGACACATAAAATCCAGAACTTACAAGGAACAACAGATAAGTTTAATAACTCTGAGAAATTCACTTCAAGATTGGCTATAACTAACTAAAAAAATGTTTTTTATATGTGTATGGTGATAAGAAACGATAAGGTGATTAAAATTACCTTGCAACTTGTCAAAAAGAATAACACTTCGCAATTATACCAATTGTAATATTTAATGCATAATTTTAGAAATAATGTAAGCAAATATATCTCGCAAATAACTGGTAGCACTGAAATAGAGTTTCAAGGTTGCGAGATAGATGGCTCTTTTTGCAAGAAATTCACTGGTTGCCAGGGCTGGCATTAAATAAATAATGACTAGTTTATTAGGGAAATGTTTGGTCAACATATACAATGTATTTCTTTATCTTAGATCGGATCTTTTTGGTAGCAGCGCCATCTTTGGAGAGCGAATTAAACAATCACATATTCATAAATTGAGTTCGTTCGTTTCATTAAAATAAAGTCCACTGCTGGACACAAGCCTCCCCCAAAGATCGCCACAACGACCAGTCTGGGTCTATTGTACGCGCGTTGGGGGGTTTTACCATAATCGCCACGCTTGACAGGCGGGTTGGCGATCGCAGTTGAGTTGTTAATGTACTCGAAGGACGCTACTACCCATGCTCTGGTTAATCCCATAGTCGCCTTTTACGACACCCACGGGATGAGATGGGTTGGTGCTATTCGTAGCCGGCACCACACGGCAACGAATAGCAGCATAAATTGAGTGGCCTGTTAAAACTTTTGATACCAGATGTATCATTTAATTTTAGTGTTTAAGCAGTGTAAAATAAACAAATAATATAACTATGCTTTTTAAATGCTGTCATTAATATAATTAAATATTTGTATTTTGTTTTACAAGCTTTTTGTGCTGCCATCTGTGATTTATATTGAATACCATTATGGAGCTTGAAGAATGTCCTCACTAAAATTATTTCATCCAACCAAATCGAGGGGCGAAGTTTACGCGTGCGCGATGGTGGGGAGCGTAGTAAACTCATTCAATGAAAGTAATCAGTAGGCATTTGTCGATAGTGAATATTTGTCGCGGCGGGTTACGTAGCAGATTTGCGAAAATTTATAAGCGCGGTGCCACCTACGCCCGTTTTAAAAATAAATTTGTGGTAGTGTAATAGTGACTGGATTTTGTGAAAATGTCCAACGCACCAGTGAAGAAAGTACCGATACATTTGCAGGTAACATTTTTCGCATGTTATACCTACAGACAATTATTTCGTTTAAATGCGCGAAAAATAATTGCAGATGTTTTATGTACCTCGTTCTAATTACTTTTATAATATTTCCACTTCCATACTATTCAAACGTATATATACTGACTGACAAACACTTGGAAAACGGACTGACCTAATTTTTTTTCATTGCTGGCGATTTTTGCAAAAACCATGACATAAAACCTGTCCCACAGACAGTAGGATTATTGAAACAAGTATCTACCTACCTATAACGAATGTGAAATACTATACAGTATTTGGCCTTAAATGTAAAACAACAAATAAACATTCTAACTAACCAGATCATGGTAGGTAGAAGTAAACTCTTTTGACAATGTTTTGCTAAAACGAACAGTTATCGTGACGATAACAACGCTTTATCGAATGTTATACAATTTTTATCGTCCTTTGTAGTTTTATATACCAACTAGGTAATTAACTATTTGAATCTATAAACTTTCGTAACCGACGTTTGTTTGCCTCTAAATTTTGAGTGAGGTAATATAATATGAAACCGTTTGTTATTTTATGTCACTTCGTCAATAGTGTCCGTGCTAGTGCCAGTATGTAATAACTAGCAAGAATAAATTTAGTACGCTTTTAGAAATAAAACTACGCAAAATTGTTTTCATGGTTTTAATAAGACCAAAGCTGCAGGATAGGTAAGTTCCTTATATTTATGAAAGTAATCAATTCCCAGTCACGTAATATTAAAAATTGCGATTATTTCTTATGTTGTAGCCTTGCAGTGAATGACCCCATTTATGAACCCTTCGGGTGTGCTTCGGGCTTTGAGTATCTAGGGTCCTTTCGCCATTCGGTTGGTAGGACCAACACTCAACGTGACATGCGCAATAGCTACGGGATTTAGAAATCGGCATTACTATTCTTAGACTGTGGATGTTATAGTATTAAATAAATTAGCTATTTGGCGAAACTTCACAGGGTTAGTTGGTAGGTACGTATCAGTTACAGATCACGTATTCACATAAAAAAAAACTCTGCAGTACGCACTTGCATATTTTTATCGAAAATTAGCATTTGTTGAATTTAAAACGACTAACGCTAGATTAGATTTTTATGATTTATTTTTGTAATCTTCTCAATTCAATTTTGTCATCCAAGTATGTATGAGTTTTAGCTTACTACTGTAGCGGTTACAATGACTTCGTTGTTGCTGCGAAATCGAGTATTCCTAAGGTTGGAACCATACACATTCCTTTGGAATAATAGTCGCCACTCGACAAGACCTCTCTGGAACCTTCGACAATATTACTTCCTATTGTGGATCGAAGCTGGAAGCCGATTAATTTGCGCAGAGCCGCACCCTGATTAGCTAAAAACGGCGACAGCAGATATCGCGCAGTCAAGAATCCACCGGTAGCAAATCGCCTCAAACTGAAGGCGTGGCTGCAATTTTCAGCCACATGTTTAATTGTATCGCAATACGTATTAACAAAATGACGTTTGACTGCGGCATCTGCGCGCTTTTCGCCTGTCGCAAACTGTCTGCGATATACGTAATCAGCTTGCCGGCCTAACCTTTGTGAGGCTGCCCGCCGCATTGCCAGTCTGGCATGATCGAGCTCATATTTCCGATAGTGTCCGACTATCAAATCGGAAGTAACTGTAACACTTCGATGTTTGCTCCACTTTTTTTCTGTCTCAGACCCTCGAACAATCAGAGGGCCAATGCTCGTAATTTTAAAACGTTCAAAATATAGTTCCGATCTAGTCTCAGTGTCATAAATGTCACAAATGGTATTCTCCTAAACTAACAAACAACGTCAAACGTGAATTTACACTGTGATGAGATTGAAAATGGATCGAAAGTTGATCGAAGTCAAACGGTATTCTGCTAACATTTCGAACTGTCACATGTACTAAATTGTCATTGAATAAACGTCAAAACTGAGATTGAAATGAGACTAGATCGAGATTATACTGAAATTGGATTGAACTTTAAGGGTAGCAGAATACCATTTTTTCGGTCAATTCATAAATTAATCTCAGTTCGGTCAAGTTTCAGTCACGGTGTGAATTAATTACGAGAATTGGCCCTCTGTGAGTTTGCTGGGAAGCGTGTGCGTGTTTGCAAAACACTTACGAAATTTAGACACCTTCGGTCGGATCCAGACTGGGGGTCGCGAGTGCGTAGATTGGGGAGTGTGCGTGCTCATACCAAGTGAGCCCTGGGAAGACGCACGTGGTCACGTGCCGCCGTGTGCAATTCTCCCGAGAAGTGCCTGGGGGGTGGCCTTTTTACAGGGGGTGACCGCTTTAGTCATCCCCTGCGAGATGTGCCTAAAGTCGTGGCATCACGGGTGGCTCTAGTGTGATCTTACGAGGACCTGGAGTCCTCCTTCGGTGTCGAAGATGATCGTTCCAGTGGTTTTAGCCGGTAGTTCGCCCTGCCCCCGGGCGAAGGAAGTTCATGGAGAATTAACACTGGACACCAGTAAAAAAAATGTCAGACTATAGGACTCATAGATATCGATATCCTTGATAGTACTAGTAACTTCGAACTATGGTCAGGGCCTGAGGTTCGGTGTCCATCGTGGCATTTAGCGCCCCGTCAGCAGCATGACCCATGCTTCGTTTGCACCTTTGGGAAGCTGAATGCATCACGATTTCCTCGTGTGAATTAAGTTTACGTTAGCCAAGAAACTCACAGGGTTACCATTGAAAGATAACTGTGAGCAGTGGACAACACAAGCAATGCTTATCCTTAACCGAAACAACAGACACCTTGGAAACCACTAATATAAAGAGAAGGTTATAGCGTAGAATATAATAGAATATAAGTTTATTGTACACCGAAATAATAGGAAGGATTATTTACAATAGTTAGCGTGGCACAATTGGTGGTCTGACCGCTAAAAGCGATCTTTCACAGACAACTTTTGGATGGATTTAAAAGTAGGGCTATAAAGAAATTCATGTAGTCTGATGTATTGAATATTGTTATATACAAGAAAATACACATATTGACACAAATTAAATAGTAGAACTACACCAATTTGCATACAATAAATGAATATCTAAATAGGATAAATAATATTGTATTATACATAGATACATACTGATACAATACTGGACATTTAAGTCAACTAAAGAGACTGATAATGTTCTTATACCATTATTTTACCATCCGGGTAAATATTTTTGAGTACTTATTCATTGTTGAAGGGCTCAACTCGAAACCGATTACAAAGTACCAGAAGAAGACGTTACTAAGCAGGTACCTACGTTGTGTTATAAAAAAGCGGACTTTTTGTAATTCCACTATCTACTGTTCTCAATTGATCTCCTCACTGAGTCTGCTCTAGGAAGATGTTGTTTTTCGCTTCATCATACTAATTTACGTACCTCATCATTTCGGCCGAATGAAGTCCACTGCTGGACACAGGCCTCCCCCAAAGATCACCACAACGACCGATATAGGTGTGTTGTGGGCTCATTGGGGGGTTTGCCATAATCGCGCGCTTGGCAGACGTGGCAGTGTGTGCCACGAAGGTCTAGTCTGGAGTAGCATTACAATAGTTAGGGGCAGGCATTATGCTTACAACGAGTGATTGACTTGCTCGTCACGTCACTATGATGTTTGAAAAAAAAAACTTATTCAATTGAAGAAACCCAAACTATATAATAGTGGCAGATGTGGTAACTATTAGAATTCAAGGTTAAATTCGTTAACGTCTTTAATTCTCAAGCACCTGGGTATTCAAGTGGCCACGATGTTATAAACGGAGTTCTGAGCCCGTCTTAGTGATAAATTAATTACCATGTCATTATTTTAGTGAAGTTTCAATGATTAGACGTGTAATGATGTTATGGTGGTCTCAAAGTGCTTTAATATCTTACACATTCCGGGGATTTTTTTGACAATTTCGTAATTCAGGAGTACAGTTTACAGACATAAAGGTCACATGCACAGATGCACAGATACTCTGGTTATTGCGCTCGAAACAACTGTGTGAAGTTTATGCAAATAGGTATTTGTTCCGTGCGGGAATCGAATCGCCGACCCGAACGCAAAAAGCCAGTTGGTTAACCGCACGCCAGCAGTGACGTCGTCGGCTTTTTAAAATCTTCACAGGTATTACTCCAAAACTACATGGTAAATATTGAACAGCGTGGCTAGTGTGAACTTACCGTCGAATCCGCAGTGAAATGTCGAATTACGCATTGTTTTCACTACTTTTCACTGCGGATTCAGAAGTGAGTCCTTACAGAAAAGCACTGCAGTTGTTTTTTTATCATAAATGTTGTCACTTAAAAGATATCATGGTAACATAGATGATGATGAACGCAATGGCGGCCACCGGTAGACGAGTGCTTTTGAAGTTATATGCAAAGCAACAATGACTCGATGTTTACTAATGCAGTGACCAGCGTTGCCAAATGATACTATGTTTATGGTACATACCGAGTCTCCAAAATAGTACACAAAACTATAGCAGGGTACACAAAAATATTTATCTTCATAATTTAGTATAGAAGGTACATAATGCAGATTACATAGGTACGTTAATAGGTCTTCAGAAAAGTGAGCTTCAGTAATTCGTGAAAACCGCGACAAAAGTCAACAACAAAAGTGCGTTTTTTCTCAAGAATAAGGATATAAATTAATGCTAGTAGAGTACCGGTATGTATGAGTTTCCTTTTTTTTTTTGAACTTTGCCCCGCTCTAGTATTTCTTCTGTGTCTTGGGTGCGTTTTACAGACATGAATTCCACACACAATACACCCAGACCCGGAACAACTACCTGCAGATCATACAAATATTTGTTCCGTGTCGGAATAGAATCCACGACCCGGAGCGCAGCAGCTGACTGTATCAGCCACTGCACCAACTAAAGGCGTGGCACCAATGGGCGGTTCTAGTGTGATCTTACGAGGAACTGGAGCCCCCCTCTACGGTGCCAAAGACGACCGCTCCAGTGGTTTTAGCCGTTAGGAACACGGCCATACCCCTTCGCCCCGGGGAAGGGTTCCATGTAGAATTTCCACAGGAATCTCAGGATCTCGTCACCGCGTTGTATAAAAAACAAACAATACACACACATTATATTTTAATAAATGAAAAATGGGAGGGAGGTTCTTTTCGCTTTTTGTGGCAGGAGAATCTCAAATAATTGAAATAATTAGGGAAATAAATAAATTAAAACAAGTCTTAGTTAAATTTCATTCGTAATCGTAAACCGCATCCATGCCAGCTCCGGCGCCGCAATATGGCCGCTACCCGCTGGCCCGCTGCCGTTAGTCAGTCACACGCAGGCAAGCAAGTGAATTGCGCAAAACTTATTTACGTACTTACTATTATTTTTAATTAATAAATAGTTTTGGGTACCTAATCTTACTCATTTCATCATTTCAGCCGTCACTGCTGAACAGAGGCCTCCCCAAAAGATTGCTACAACGACCGGTATGGGTTTCTGTTGTGTTGGGGGATATTGCCATAATCGCCACGTTTGGCAGACGGGTTGGCGATCGCCGCCGACGGGTTGATTTATAAATATACTCGAAGGACGCTGCTGCCCATTCTCCGGCTAATCCCATAGTCGCCTTTTAGGACACCCACGGGTTGAGATGGGGTGGTGGTATTTTTAACCGACACCACACAGCACGGTTGATACTATATAGTTTATTTTATAGAACCTAAAATTATAATCGTAAATTGTTTTTAGTTTGATGCCTAAAAGAAGAGCGTTCCTCATTATTTTTATTACCAGATTACCTCGGAAAAAGGAGTGTATAACTTTAATTACCAATAATTTTACTAACAATAATTGACGTAATTTAATTATAGTTCTAGGCGATTTTATCAAACATTGTTAAATAAATCGAAAACAAGCTGTGTAAATGAATAAAAATAAAACAAATGTATGTTTTTGTAAAAATATTTTAGGGCTGTCCGTGAAATTATCTCATCTCTCGGTTTTTGACTTCTTGTCCGGCGTCGATAACGGCGTCGACAATTTAGGTGATGGCAGCCCTATTATAATATACATACATTGCATAATGTAGATATAATTTTTCTATCTGTTCATTAAATTGTGTCTATCATAGACTCATAGTACATTGAACTAACGTTCACAAGCAAGATTGATGCTACACCTGGATTTCTACATTATACTTGTGGTGCTTACTTACCATTGAGTGTCCCGTCATGCTTTAATAACTATGTAGTAACCATATATTTTGATAAATGTGTTTCATCCGTGTACTGAGCTGAGACTAACCCACTTCCAAGTGTCATTATATGGATGGGTGACCGCATAATGTGGCATGCCGGAGGATGGTCAGCAGCGTCCTTCGAGTACATTTACAACCCGTCTGCGATCCCAAATCCCACTATAAAGCGTGGCGATTATGGCAATACCCTCAAAATACACAACGCTACTAGACCGGTCGTTGTGTCGTGCGATCTTTAGGGGAGGCCTGTGTCCAGCAGTGGACTTAATGTGGCTGAAATGATGATGATGACCGTATAGTGATATATGAACAGAGCGTCTCCGGGCTTAGGAGGGCACTTAAAATTGTCGGTCTCGGTTGTATTCATTAGACGGCAGTCGTTAAGCTAATTAGGAGGCGTTGGGACGGCTTGAACAACGGAACCAAGGCTGAAAACCATTAGCTACGAAAAGAAAGAGGAAGAAGAGCATCTAATATCCCATTATCTTCTGTCTTTACCCTAGTTACAGACTACAGATCGCAGAAAGCTGATGTGAAGTGATATCTAGTAACTACATTTAATGAAATAAGCCGTAGGCGTAAGGTTGTTTTGTTTCCTTGCATCCTGAGCGTTATTTACCATATAGGCTAAATAAGCCAGCGTCTGTGGTCTGTCGGAAACTATAAAGTCTTTTCGGGACGGAAATTGGACGTGCCGGTTTTCTCGGAACAAGCTGTAGTAGTTCGCCAAATGCTAATTCTGACTTGGTTAATTAGACTTCTCTCTGATATTTTGATAATGTTTTATAATGTAAGCTCGAACCTAAAATCGGACCCTGCCTCACCATGTGAGCCAAAGGACTCCCTCTGCTGAAAAAAGACCTCCCATAGATAGATTTACATAGATTTCCACAAATATGTCGTTATTTTGGGAAAAATTGCGTGTATGGGAAAAGTTCGTGTATGTTAAGTTTGTTCTTGGGATAAGTTATTGGTACAGGACCGAATCCAACAATAGACAATATATTCGCAATTTCGGAACCCTCTCCACGCGAGTTCCACTCGCACTTGACCGATTTTTTTATTAAGTGACATTGAATAAAAAGTTCTGCGTACTTAGTTCTGCTTCTCCATAAACTGTTTATTTCATCAAATCTGCATAAATCATTTCGTATTCTGTAAGACAGAAATTACTTTATTAATGTCAAGTCACTAAGTACAATTCACAAGTAACTATTATGAAAATCTCTCAACCGACTCCGGGCCGGGTAGATAACTACAGAAACGATCTAGCTAAATGGAGTATAGTCGATTCGTTCCGGGTGCAGTGTGAATGCGGAACGAGATAGGTATACTTCCTTTCTCGTCCGTCTTGCACGACCATCTGCACTCTGGAGGACATAAATAGTGCAAGTGACAGGGCTGCCGAAGTAGTGGGTTTTGACACGAGAACAAGAAGCCGTGGTCCGTTTTACAAATACCTAACTACTTCATCATCTTCTTGTCCTGGTCCTAAGTAAGTTGGGGTCGGCGCAACATGGTGTAATATTGCAGATTTTGGCAAAAGAGTTTTACATTCAGCCGCCTGCCTGTCACCATCCCCCATTGGGTATGCTAGTGTTGATGGTTCCTACCTGCCATCTGCGGGTAACGCAAAGTGTTAATGGTACGCATCGGAATTCAAACTTCCTTAGTCGCCTTCTATGAACATCTACAGGATGAGATGGGGTAGCCTTATTTGTGACTGGACTACTTGGGGTAAATATACCGATAAAATACTTCCATAAATAATAATAAATTTTAATTTACATACATCATCATCAAAGACGTCCACTGCTGAACATAAGTCCCCCAAATATCGCCACAACAGCAGGTCCTGCGCTACTCGCATCCAGCTGATTCCGGCAACCTTCACCAGGTCACCGGTCCACCTTCTTGGGGGGTCTGCCTACGCTGCGTTTTCCGGTACGCATTCGCTACTCGAGAACTTTTTGGCTCCGTTGGCCAACCATTCTACGAGCAATGTGCCCAGTCAACAATTCTTCGGGCTATGTCGGTGACCTTGGGTTCAGGCGAACTTCGGAGTTTCCCTGCGAGATGCATACACATAGGTACATATAGCGTGCATAGCCCTTACATTCACATACATACTAAAACTAATATCCATTTCCTGTAGAATTCAAGAGTGCTATTCATGTAAGCCCCGTGATAGTAAGTTCAGAATCTACGTTGGTATTATAAAGGGAAATATCTGAAGGTAAGTACTGGTACAGATGCAGAGATGCACACTCGGGCACCTAATCTCTCTGAAGCACATCACGGCTCAGACGCTGGAATCGTTAGTCAATTCTAAGCGAGTTCTTAGCATAAATACTAATACAATTACTTGGTTAGTTTACAATATTACTCAGTGTGAAGTCAATAAACAACAATTATCGATTGAAATCTTGTTATAATCGAGTTTGTATGACTCGGGTGCCGATATACGTTAATCCAATCATAAATAGGTATGTCTTTGTGGTACATTCTGTTGGGAACAATGGACATGAATCGCAAATCAATCTCGTTATCATAAAGGTATTTACGGAAATGGACATTTAAGCGATAAGCTATTTTGACTCACGCGTATTAGTCGCAAAAAGCTGCCTAACTTATCCACGCTTAGAGTCTCGTTATCATAAGTCAAAGAAATAATAGTTACATAAATAACACGAGCACAAAAACATTTTTAAATTTCGTGTATGGCTCGGATTAAGAATGTAGCACCACTCCGTCTCCTGTGGATGTCACAAAAGGTGACAAAGGACTCTAAACCAGAGAGATAGGCAGCAGCGTCCTTTCTGTGGAACAGTAGCCAATGTGCCCTCACCAACCCAGCTGATACTCGTGATTAGTAGAAAAAAAGAACAAAAAGAAGACAGACGCAGATAGACTGAGGCGATTGTTCAACGGTGGATTTCATTCGGCTGATATGATGATGATGATGATGGTGATGAACAAACCATTTCGTTTCGAGCGCACTGGTTGATAAATTAGTATACCAATGTTATTAACAAAGCGTTACATATCTGTCAAAATTCAAAACAGTTTTAATACCATTAAAAAAAAAACTTAACATTTAGTTGATCGAATAAACAAGTTAGGAAAGTTACGGAGTTTGGATCAGTTTTGCGACAGACAGACATGATGGCACTAGAAGCTCCCTTATTTAATTACAAATCAAGAATAAATACCAACACCCAATGTCATGCCGAAGTGACGTAAAAGGTGACTATGGGTTTAACTGAAGGATGAGCAGAAGCGTCCTTGGATTATATTTATAACTCCACTGCGATCGCCAACGCGCCTGCCGAGCGTGGCGATAATGGCAATACCCCCATGAGCACACAACACAAACCCAGACCGGCTGTTGTGGCGGTCTTTTTTGGTGTCCAGCGACACGAACAAAAAAACAAAGACAAAAATTCTACATGGAACTTCCTTCACCCCGGGGAAGGGCAAAGGGGTATGCCGGACTCCTACCGGTTAAAACCACTGGAGCGGTCATCTTCGGCACTGAAGGGGGCTCCAGGTCCTCGTAAGATCACTCTAGAGCCGCTCATTGGTGCCACGCCTTTTGGCACATCTCGGAGGGGATGACTGTTAAGCGGTCACCCCCTCTAGCAGAAGGCAGGCGGCTGTAAAAAGGCCGCTCCCCAGGCACTTTTCGGGGAGGATTGTAAAGGATCCCCCCAAGTTTTGCTGTGCGCTGTGCTGCATACACGGCGGTACGTGACCACGTGCGCGCCACCGTGTTCCGGGGACCTTAGAATAGCCTAGAAGACAGATATGACACCGCCCGCTTGGCGGCTCGTTAGATCTTTCGTCTCGTTGTGAGCGCTGCCCCGAAAAATAATTAATTCGTTGTGACGAAAATGGCTCACTATAACATAATGAAGGGCACGGTTGGGGCATTGGTTAAGAATGGCTATCTGGGCTCGTGTCACGGGTTCGATCCCCGCATGAAACAAATATTTATATGATCTACAGATAGTTCTGGCTGTTTGTGCATGTGAGATTTATGTTTAAAAAACTGTACCTACGACACAGGAGAAATCCTAGCATGGGTCGTAATAAAAAACTAAGGCCATTGTTTGTGTGTGTGACTGTGAAAGTCAACACAAGCTATTGACGCCCACACGAATAGTGCAAGAGACTATCTTAGTAGGTGTTATTATTCTGCTCTAGTGTGATCGTACGAGTTCCTGGAGCTCCCCGTTTGCTCGGTGTTCGGGAGCTCGGTGCTGAAGGTGACAGCTCCGGTGGTTTTAACGGAAGGAGACCGGCATCCCGGTAGGTGAGGAAGTACATGACGTATTTCCACCGGGCGACCAATAAAAAATGTGTGATTATTGTCAAAGTCAAATAAAAATTATTTTAATTTGACTGGCACTTCCGAAGCGTCAGAATTTACGTTAAACGGTTCTAATTGGTTGATGCTATGGAGAAGACACGGCAAGAAACAGGGGATATTCTTTCAAAATACTTGAGATTACAATGTTGAAGAAGATATTAAGTAAATATACAAGGTATTTGCAATTTTATCAATACATTGATGAATAATAAATGTAGCAGAACTATGCAATACAAATAGTACTTCAGATATATTTGGTTGCCAGGGAAGCCACATATGCAGAAAATAGCTAACGCCATATGTCCCTACCATTAACTTTGTCTTTAATCCTATAGTAGTAGTTATTATGAGAATTGTTTTAACGTGTGATTTAAACTTCCCGTCTGTCAGATCAGTAATTGCTCATATCTTGTTGTAAATCGAATACAGTTTCCTCAGAATGATTTATTGGTTCTTAACAATCTAAATTTAGGTACTACTATTTTATGCTTATTTCTAGTGTGAATGACGCTCTATACATTATTAAACATTAACCGTTTTTACGGACAAACATAATATTTACAAAAATGTGAAAGCGCTGTTATTATTTAATTATAAGTATATTAACATTTTTAAAGATATCTTTCATTCTTTTATCTTTAAGTGATTCGCAAGGACCCTTATCATAGATTGCGCGGATGGCCCTCTTCTGTAATATAAATATTGAATCTACCTTAG
This sequence comes from Diloba caeruleocephala, assembly GCA_947459985.1. Classification (NCBI taxonomy): domain Eukaryota; kingdom Metazoa; phylum Arthropoda; class Insecta; order Lepidoptera; family Noctuidae; genus Diloba; species Diloba caeruleocephala. The sequence goes on from OX381629.1 coordinate 10,530,121, forward strand.
CCACTGCTCCCCACATCAGAATGCCATGACATTATGCTGTGGAAATACGCAAAATATACTAGTCTGGCCGTAGCTACGTCGGTTTGTTGCCGATTTTTTCTGACTGTAAATGCAGCAGAACAAATCTATTGGATAGAGCATTTATATGAGCAACCCACTGTAATTTCGAATCAATGGTTATATATACATACATTTGCTATCTCGAGTTTGTTGCCTTCAAGAATTATTTTCAGTTCGACTTGAGGCAACGAAAACTTCAAAGATTTGGTGTTATTAGTAATTTAATAAAAGGTTATTTGCAGCAAACCAGCTAGAGAGTTGTTAAGTTAAAGGGCTCTCATAGACTGCTTGTAAAGTGGGTAAGGGAATATTGATATAATTACCGCAATTCGCAACTTTTTTTTTGTGTGTGGCTTTTCGCGTACATCTCAAAGGAGATGTCGATGCTCAACCGGACAATTTGCGAAGTGAAATAGCAGCCTGGAGAGCCTCCAGCCTGGGGCAACTGGTTGGTGATGGCTGTAAGTTGTTATACCGCACAAAGAGAATGCTGGTACCCAGAATCTTAAAATAATCACTTCACTCTTATAAATATAATTAATTAATATTCGGAAGGAAAAACTAAACATCTTGAACTTACATTTTAGTAAATTCACAAATCCGTAACCTCCATAGAATAGAATGTTGGGTACAGTTAGAAAATAAATAAAAACGGAAAACGCAGCGCGGGTCGGCTTTCAACGAGATGGACACACGGCCAGTCAAGACATTTTTGTGCAGCGTTGCCGCAGTGTATAAACTTCGGTAGACTTGGTAGATTTTCGTAATTTAGTCAATACTAAAATTGACTAAATGACGAAAATCTATACCAGCGCTCATGGCTGCGATGGCCGTGCGTTGGAACTACTTAACGGCGAGTAAATTGACACTTACTGACAGTTTTTCATAACATATAACTCTCAGTCGACATTATCCGATTATGATGTAAAGAATATTGTTTTAAGCCTTAATTCGTCTACGTAATAGCGATGAGTAGACGCAGCCTTGAGTTCGTCGACGAGCTTAAATTCGTTAGTGACTACCGTTTGGATCAGCGCTGGACTCGGTCGTTCAGAAGGCTGTCTTGACGACGGGCCCGTCGTGGCATTACTGCTGAAAACTGAAAAACAGTACTGCTGGTGAAGGTCGCTGGGAGTCGTTGGATGCGGACAGCGGTTTTGTGAATATCAATGGGAAAGGCCTTTGTTCAGCAGTGGACGTCCTTGGACGGATATGATGATGATGTTGATTAGAAAATAAACAAAGATAACTATATATTTTTTTACTACAAATCCATGAGACATAATTAGATTATTCTTTACATTAAAATAGTTACTCTAAGTGCATATCCTATGCTATTTGTGTCAGATTGATATTCATCTCGGCGTAATGCGGGTAGTGATAACGGGCGCCGATTTTCAGCTGGATCCCAGTGATATGAATGCCAAACCAGTAAAAAGTGTTATGGTCGGTACATTAACATCTTTATTTTGTCATAGATTTACGCAATTAATAAAAATAAAACACTTACCTATATTTTAATTTAACTTAAAATATAAATAGTTGGAAAATCCAGAAGTGCACGCCTCGCCACGATCTTTAATTTATTAAATAATAATTAAACTACATCGAATTATACCGCGAAAAGTAATAGGGCTTCTATTCCTCAAAATACTGAAGCCTATAAAAAAAACCAACTCGATAAGTGAAGTATTTCGCTCGTTATCGTGACCACAAGATACGGGATCCTCACATACAGACACGGGTCCAAGACAGAACATTTTTTAACAATTTTTTAATTAGTTTAAATCATAAAAAGAGATTTAAAAATATCATGAGTGTTAAAAATTGTGTTTTTTCTCAACATTTGTCTATTTATATTCACTTATAAAAGCAATAAAGAATAAAAAAGTGACATTTTAAGTTGGAGAATCACTCGGTGTGCGTAAACTTACAGTAATACCCACCTCAACGCTTCGCTTATGAGGCGTGCAATATATTATGTTGTAACATTTAATTTGAATACTACTTATTATATATACATTTATCAAATGATATTATATATTTAAATGATAAGATCTTTTTTACTTCAATAATTTTAAGTAAAGTGATTACTGAGATTACATGATCTTCAATGAATATAATTTATGACTAACATTTTAAAAGTAATCAATAGAATGTAAGTCATTTAGTTTGACTTTAACCATGACAGTATCGCATTGCACTTCTGACAAGTACCAACTTAATTCCCGTTTCAAAGTTACGTTACCTAATTAACATGTAAATATTCAAACCGAAAGCCAACTAGTACAGTTAGCAATATTAATGGCGTCAACGTCCGGTACATTCGTTTTCTATTGCAAGACAGTTTCCGATTCTACACTTACACTTTCACAAATGAAAATCAACCTTTCGACCCAAAACTAAGACTGAAAATTATTTTTACGTCATTCATGGGTTCTTTCTTTCAAGTAGAAGCTATTCTTGCCACGGTATAGGGAATCCTCCCCTTTTCCCATACAGAGGGCCATAAACAATGATTTACGCAAGCGTTAAATAGTTAAACTTGGTACCGTGTTTTAAACATTCGGTTGCAGCATGGCGCGGTATTAAATCTTTCAGAGAAAATCCATAATACTCGTAAGATTCACCGAAATTGTTAGACGGGTTTTAATTTATATGAAAAACATTGCTTGAGCATTTGGCTTTTAAAACAGGCTTTCCAAGTATTTCTGAGTGATCGTTTCGGATTTTGAAGAATTTTCTTTCGTGTTTGGTCCGTAGGTACGTGTTAACACCCTGGGGGGGTGACCGCTTTACAGTCACCCTCTCCGAGATGTGCCAATAGGCGTGGCACCAGTGGGTGGCTCTAGTGTGATCATACGAGGACCTGGAGCCTCCCTTAGGTGCCGAAGATGACTGCTCCAGTGGTTTTAGCCGGTAGGAGTCCGGCATACCCCTTCGTCTTCCCCGGGGCGAAGGAAGTTCATGATGAATTTCCACTGGGCATCAATAAAAAAAAAAAAAAGGTACGTGTTAACAGGGTGGCCTTGCCCTTAGGTTGATATTTGTAAATAAAAATAACCTTGTTAATCTTTTATTTAATATGCCAAGAACAAATAAATATAATGACCATTTTTGTGGGCGCAAAACAATAATTATCATACGCATTTAAATGATTGTCGCAGGTCGGAGCAACATTTCATTGGACTTTGATCTCTATTTTTATACGGCGTTTAAATTAACATTCCCTTGAATACACTCATCACATGAATACACTGCAGCATAAGGCCTAAAATTCACGTAATTATTAAAATATAAAACACTATTTACGACTAAACTAAGAAAAAGTAAAATGTTTCCAAGTAGGTCTCCTCTTCATCGCTGGCAGATGGTAACGTTCCCAGAAAACTGGCAGCATTGCCACGCTGAGTGGCGATGCTTATTGTTTAGCCAGGCCTCTGGTGTCGCGAAATTTATCCATCATTGTCTCAATCAAAAGATGTCCACTGCTGGACATAGGCCTCCCCCATAAATCGCAACAACGACCGGTACGGGTTTGTGTTGTATGCTCATTGGGGGCTTTGCCATAATCGTCACGCTTGGCGCCTGGTTGGAAATTGCAGTTGAGTTGTAAATATACTCGAAACACACTGCTCCCCATCGTCTGGTTAATCCCATAGTCGCCTTTTACGACACCCACGTTATGAGAGTAAGTGGTGTTATTCTTAACCGACACCTCGCGGTCTGTGTCAGTATTGACCAACCGCCTGGCAATCTCTTTAATAAAGCCAAGACCACGGGACCAAATTCGTTTCGATCCCAAACGGCTCATAAATATAATTATCGATGCTGTTATATTTGCGTCGTTTGAGGGCTACTGCTGCAGATGTGGAAGCGCCAGATCAGCCGATGTTCTTAGAAGGGGGGACGGAGCAAGGATGGTCTACACAAGTTGCGCCTTACACTAAAAGCATTCTTTTTTTTTTTTTACAACGTTGCCCCACACTAGGATTTCTCCTGTGTCGTGGGTGCGTTTACAGACATGAATTCCACATACAATACACCCAGACCCGGAACAACTACCTGCAGGTCATACAAATATTTGTTCCGTGTGGGAATCGAACCCACGACCCGGAGCGCAGCAGCCGACTGTATCAGCCACTGCAGTGCAGTTACATTGTATTTCCCTCTGAAGTGGCTTTGAATAGCCTCGTAATGCCAAAAAACTGCCGTTTGGGGTGAACCCAAGAAGCGGGAGCGGTATAGGTGTATCCATCTTCGACAGCTAAAATTGCGATCGATTTTCAGTCAAATTACAGTTATGTCACGCGTTAAAGACCATCTTTTGCCGATCAGCCGAAGGAAGTGCACTGATGTACACGAAACAATTCCCAGCGACCTTCACCAGTTCGTCTGACCATCTCGTCGGAGGCCGTTCCACTTTCGCCTTCAGTTAATTATTAGCATGGACACCATAATTAAATCTGTGGCACTTATGTCATACACATCTGTTGTTTAAAAAGCTATTATTTTGAGGTCTTTAAGGTCATCGAAACCACAATTAATGACACTCGAGCATGCAAACGATCCAATCACAGTTTATTTGGCAATTTGATTCGATTTGTTTCATTAGGCCCAGATTGGTCTTGTTAGGTATGCCGCAATTAGATGGAAACGGTCAAGGTTTTGATTTTAATGCAAAATTGTATGATAGTGGTGTCGAGGCGCCCCAAAGATTGACGAACTCGCTTTTTATAGCTCCAGGTTACGAGCTCCTTAAGCATCAACCAAGCATATGTACGCACGGCTACATATAAAGCTATACAATTCCGGTATAAGCTGATCTCGCATTGTATAAGCTTTCCCTGCGATGAGAGATCAGCTTAAACTAGATATGTATAGCTTGATGTGTGGCTGTGTGTACCAAAGTGACTTTTTTAAAGTTCTTCTTGTGTTTTTTTCATGTGGTTAGTGGCCAAACTTGTATCAGAGCTGTTCAAGTCGCCTAGAGGCCTCCAACTTGGTTTAACGACTGCCGTCTAATAACAACAACAGAGATCGAAGATTTACGTGGCCTCCAAAGAACGCAGACGCTCAGTTCAAATACCCACGGTCACCCATCCATAGACCGACCGCGCTAAGCGTTGCTTAACCTCGCCGATCGTATACCGATCAGTGAGTGCAAGTGGTGATGAGCGCCTCATTTTCAATATCATAACTCAACATGTACTTTCTTAGTAATCTAAGGTACCACCGACTTGGGTGAAGGAGAACATCGTGCAACAGCCAGGATCCATGGCCAAATATTTAGAAATAGAAAACACGCAGTGAGCATGCGTGGTGATTAATGGTCGTTCCTTCTCTGTACAAGAGGACGGCTTTGTCCTGCAGTGTGACAATGTGATAGTATGGTGATGATGTGGTCATTGAAATATTGTGTAGTTCTTAATCAATCAACTTGGTCACAGCCCAATGCTGGACTTAAGCCTCTCCCAAATTGCCACAACACTCCGTCCTCCGCCTGTCGTATCTTGTCTACCTCTGCTGCGTTCTCTAGCTCGTCTTCATTTGACTGCGGGGTGATCCACACTGCAGGTGAGATGGTTTCTCTCTCACAAACAATACACCCAGACCCGGAACCACTACCTGCAGATCATACAAATAATTGTTCCGTGCGGGAATCGAACCCGTGACCCGGAGCGCAGCAGTCGACTGTATCAGCCACTGGACCAACCGTGTTTATCAATACTAAACTGTAATCATCTTTAAAATCTCTAAAGAAATACTTGCATCCCTAACTTTTAATTTATGGACATACTTTGAAGCTTGCGCGTGCGCCGTGCAAATGCGTTAGCGCTTTCATTAACAGTCTTAAATTTACGACAAGAAATCTATTAACCCCACTTAAGTTGCCAGTACTGCAACAAGTTCTGAAACTTTGTTGAAACTGTTAAATAGTTTTCTCGCAACAAACTTCAATGTCTAGCATTATGCGCTTGCGCATTCACGTTAGTTGTGCTAGTCGTTAACCGGTCGTTTTCACTTAAACTTAAACATCCGGAAATGTATGGAAACATTGTCAACCATGTTTTATGAGTGACTTAATGAGTTGTCGCTTTAACACGCGTAGTCATGCACTCACGTAGGTAGTTATATTCAGGGCAGGTTTACGGAAAACGCACATATACAGGGCCATCTTTAACCTATTGGAAGCCCTGATCACTTCAGGATAATGAGGCTGCCATGACTATATTCCCTTAGGAAATTTTAAACTTTTATTAAATCTAAACTCTGTAAAACAGGATATTATAAGATTTCTGATTCATCATTTCGGCCGAATGAAGTCCACTGCTGGACACAGGCCTCCCCCAAAGATGTCCACAACGACCGATATGGATGTGTTGTGGGCTCATTGGGGGGTTTTGCCATAATCGCCACGCTTGGCAGACGGGTTGGCGATCGCAGTTGAGTTGTTAATGTACTCGAAGGACGCTGCTGCCCATCCTCCGGCTAATCCCTTAGTCGACTTTTACGACACCCATGGGAGGAGATGGGGTGGTGGCATTCTGAGCCGGCACCACACGGATTTCTGATTGTCTTGAGGATAAATAAGCTTGGGACTGTGCTGCTCGCTAGGTACAGTCAGCATTGTTTTTTTTTTATACATAAACTGTCATCTGTTATTTTCTACACTTTTTATTGACATTGAATTTATACAGTTTTTTGACATGTGATTTATATTAGTATTTTTACCTTTTATTTATATTTAATTTACATACATTTTTGACATATAAGTACATTTTAGTACTGTTGTAATTTTTTTATTTTTTATTTTGTGTATACATGTACAAATGTATAAATATTGTATATGACAGACTAACGTGTTGCTGGGGAGTTTGTTGCGCCGTTTCTTCTCCCCAGCTTAATCACTAGGAAGCGGTGAAGGGTGGGTTTAATGGGTGCTGTCTAATGTTGACGTTCAAAATGAACTAATAATTTAGTCTATTTTGAAAAAAATATTATTTCATTTCCTTTCATATGACACAGGACTATGTTATTAACAACAGACAAAAGGCGTAGACAAGAAAGTTCTAGAGTTATTAAACTGTTATTTTCTTTTGTTAAATGAATAGGTAAATATAATGCCGGCTCAGAATGCCACCACCCCATCTCCTCCCATGGGTGTCGTAAAAGTCGACTAAGGGATTAGTCGGAGGATGGGCAGCAGCGTCCTTCGAGTACATTAACAACTCAACTGCGATCGCCAACCCGCCTGCCAAGCGTGGCGATTATGGCAAAAACCCCCCAATGAGCTCAAAACACATCCATATCGGTGGTTATGATGATCTTTGGGGGAGGCCTGTGTCCAACAGTGGACTTCATTAGGCCGAAATGATGAAATATAATATAATTCGAAAAATATCTCTTTTGTTACTTCTGGCAAATATCGGTTATCGGATGGTAATCTGGCAGGAACTAGGGGGCCTCATGGATCGTGGGGCCCTATGAACTTGCCCAGAGGAAAATAGTTGCCTGAATACAGTGTACACAAGCGAACCCCAGCACTACTGATTATAAGACGTAGCAAGATCAAACTTCAGCCATGTTTTTATGTCGTTGAATTTTTTTCCATCAAAGGATTTCCGAAAAATATCCGAGTAGATATACAGCAAGCAGCATCTTCTTGAATATATATACCACGATGCTGCTAAATTAGTACCGTGTGGTTCCCGGCGCAGAATAGACCATCCCTCTCCACCCATGGCTGTCGTAAAAGGTGACTAACGGTTTATATCGAATGGATACGCATGCTCCCGTGAGTTACATACAACATACTGCGATGACCAACCCGCCTGCCAAGTGGATATGATATTGTCATAATCACCAAATTATGACAATATTGCTGACCGCTTGTCGTAGTGATCATTGAGATGGCTGGGTGTTTGTGTGTGATACTGCAAATGTGTTGTCACTTAATCCCTCGCTGCTATTTAATACATTACAATAAATAAGCCAGTTTAGAATAGAGTATAAAACAAAATATTAAACAAATTTGAGAGCACTGTTTTCGTGTTCGCGTCTGATCGAAATATGTTACATACATATTTCGATGTGTAGGTATATATTTTTGTGGAATTGGAGTGTCCCGAGGGCCACCCTAGGCCGCACCTTAATCTACTGTGACACTTTTATTTAGGATAATAAAAGGGATCAGTAAGGAACAGTAGACACGCACAGTATTTTTAAACACCACAAAGTATTGTTACTCCGAAATATATATTAATTGCATCCGTTTCAATATAGCTTTATATTATAGGTATATATTTATAGGTTTTGTGTCACGGTACAATTAACATTTTCAATTTGGCTAAACATAGTCAACGGGAGCTCTCTAAATTCTGAAGAAAGAGTGTTCAATCATCGATACATGACAATACATTAAATGTGAGCTGAATACTAGTATTTTATTTATATTTTGTAACACCTTATCAGCCAAAGTACGTCCCACTGCTGTACAAAAGCCTCGCATAGATTTTCGCAACGACCCGTTACATGCCTCCCCCATCCAGAGTCCCAGCGACCTTCACCATGTCATTTGTCCATCTCGTTGGAGGCCGTCCCACGCTGGGTTTTCCGTTGCGTGGTCGCCACTCGCTCAACCTTTTTTCCCAACGACCATCAATTTAACGAGTCATATGCCCGGCCATTGGCACTTCAGCTTGCAAATCTTTTATATTATGTCAGTATAGTTCTTCTACGGACCTCCTCATTTCTGATTCATAGAGAAATACCAAGGCTCTTTCTTAAATTATTTCAATGGATTTTCTTACGAGGCTCATAGTGATCGACCACGTTTCTGTAACACATACTCATACAATACACGTTAAAAACTTTCGTCTTCAGGCACAACGGTATTATTGACGAAAAGACGTTACGAAGTTTCCCGAACGCTGCCCAGCAGAGTCGGAATTGACGATAGATAGTCTCGACCCTACCTTACCTGACTACCTACCTTAACTGAACGGTTTGTCCCAGGTAGACCATAATATACTGGTCAACCACTTCGAAAACAGCAATAGGTCTTACCTACAATTGAATGTCGAACTTGGACCGTTCTTAGCTGAACGGTTTATTCCAGGTAGACATAACATACTGGTCAACCACTTCGAGAACAGCAGTAGGCTTAGCTACAATTGAATTAATAATGAAATGAACTGCCAACCGATTAATTACTGGGGAGAATACCAATATTCTAAGGCTGCGAGAGTTTTTTTTTCATTGTCCGTAATGAGTATCAGTATGACAAACGGGACCGACAGCTTGATACCTAAGGCTTGACAATTGCAGAAGCAGCATATCCTCGCTCGCTCGATCATTTCTATCACTACGCCAAATATGTTTTTACTCGTGTCATCGTGACCCGCGGGATTTCATGGAATAATTCATTTCGTAACATATTCCTCGCGCGATTTCCTATATTTTTTTCAGGCAGAACTCCGTTACGTTTATGTCCTAACAAAGATGTAAGTACAAAAATCAATATATCAACGGATGCGGGCAAAGCGATGCGTCATGTGAAGTGGGGTGTCGATTATGATGGCGAGCTGTCATGATCCCATCAGCGTGTCTTGATAACTGTTGAGTGGTTTGAACTGAAATGATATGGCTGAGTGGTGGTTTGTAGTCTTTATTTAACCCTTTAAGTGGCATTTCGTAATTGCGTCAATCGATTTCCACGAAAAGGGTAGGTACTCAGGGGTTCTCGAGGTCGCTCGATACGAATCTCCCCACAAAATGCAAAAATTCAAAGTGGCGGTTTAAAACGCATTAATAATTTGAACCGGATGAAAATTCAAGTTAGCAAAATGCCAAATTCGTGAAATTATAAATAAATACTCCTTTTTCTGCATTTGGCAAACTAAGTGTGAAATGTGTCCTGTCGCAATTAATAATATATGTTTTTTATAATAATATTGTAGTACACACGGCTACACATCAAGCTATTCAATTCTAGTTTTAGCTGATCTCTCATCGTAAGGAAAGCCTATAACAATGCGAGGTCAGCTTATCCAGTATAAGTATCTTATAGTGCCGGCGACGAATAGCACCAACCAATCTCATCCTGTGGATCTCGTAAAAATTGACTATGGGATTAACCGGAGCATTGTCCTTCGAATACATTAGCAAATCAATTGCGATCGCCAACCCGCCTGCCAAGCGTGGCGATTATGTTCAACCCCCCCAATGAGCACACAACACACCCCGACCGGTCGTTGTGGCGATCTTTGGGGAAGGCTTGTGTCCATTGTGGCTTGTGGACCTTTATTCGGCATATACTAACGAATTCTACATCAGATGGATCTTTATATTAATGGTCAAATTATAAGTATGTACATGTGTGGTCCAGATTAAGAGCACCATCACTCCATCTCCTTCCATTGATGAACTAAAAGGCGACTAAGATACTCTAAACCAGGAAATGGACAGCAGCGTTCCTTCTCTGGAACAGTAGCCATACTGAACTCACGAACCCGCCTGCCAAGCGTGGTGGAGTCAGTACCTGCTCACCATTCTAGAATTTGCCAGTGCAAATTTCCCCCGAAGTGGCGGATAAAGTTGTGGAATTCTATTGCCATCGTTTGTGCTGCATTGGACGTTCTTTATCTGGTTTGATAATGAGGTGCATGCATGATCAAGCTGTGTCAGACAGGAGTCATTCGACTTTAGACGGCACGGTTGGTGCAGTGGCTGATACAGTCGGCTGCTGCGCTCTGGGTCGTGGGTTCGATTCCCGCACGGAACAAATATTTGTATGATCTGCTGGTAGTTGTTCCGGGTCTGGGTGTATTGTGTGAGGAATATATGTCTGTAACGCACCCACGACGCAGGAGAAATCCTAGTGTTGGACAACGAGATTTTTTTTTTAGACTACAACACTTAATAATTTCCATCTATAAACGGATGTCGAAGATTCTCGTCTGTCCAATTCTACTCAATAATATCAGGACCATAACACTTATTCCCATCATAAAATTTTAAAAAGCATCTAGTTCCTGTACCAATGTAAATATAACCTATAATGTACCAATAAAAATACAACCAATTCACCCACCAAACGCGGTTCCTACGGCAATATGTGCCGAAGGCCATTGTAATGGTGCCTTAGAGGTGATGATGATGTTCACCAAAGGACGTAAAGGTCATAAGCATCAAAAAATCATCGAATAAAAACGTTCAGTTTTGGTAATTATTTGTGTAAATGTAGTGTTCATTAGATCACTTTGCTAGGTTATTGTCGTTTCGAGACGAGATGCAAACTTTGATTTGCACATTACCATACTTATGTAAACGTAAAGAAAGCATGGAAGTATTTGTATCATATATGATTTACATACAATCATCATTGTCATCATATCAGCCGCAGTGACCAGTTATATGCCGCTTGTTGTCATTTTGGGGGGAATTTACCAGTACCCACCACCCTTGTCAGCCAGTTTGTTAGCGGGGAATAACTGAAATTCACAGAAGGGACGCTGCTGTCGATACCTCTGGTTCAGAGTCCCTTAGTCGCTTTATACCACATCCATGGCACGAGATGGAGTGGTTCTTAATACGGATACAACACGGAATTCGACTAATATACAACCATCATTTCGGTCGAATAAAGTCCACTGCTGGACACAGGCCTCCCCCAAAGGTCACTACAACGACCGATATGGGTGTGTTGTGTGCTCATTGGGGGGTTTTCCTATAATCGCCACGCTTGGCAGGCGGGTTTTAATGTACTCGAAGGACGCTGCTGTCCATCCTCCGGCTAATCCCATAGTCGCCTTTTACGACACCCAAGGGATGAGATGGGTTGGTGCTATTCGTAGCCGGCACCACACAGCTCGGAATAATATACAATGTATGTATGTATACAATTCTTTATTTCAGTCCGATAGTTTTAAAATGAGCTCGGTGGGAGACCAAAATCGGAATTGGAACGTGAGATTTCAGTCCCAATTCTAAATATGAACACATTAAATGTGCTATTTTAAGACACATGGTTTGGTTTTCTTATCATCACTCGTCCTTTTCCCAAATATGTTAGTGGCGGATTCCAGCTTAACAACAGTAATACACTCACATCAGCCCGCCAACGTCCACTGCTGGACAAGCGCCTCCGAATGAAAAAAGATCCATCGGTTAACCTGTTGGCGGGAAGAGGCTACAGGAGGTGTAGTGTGAGGGACGAGGGTGCACCCGGACGGGCATGCGGATAGCGCGAGACACTTTAAAATACGGACTATATACAAAACCCCGCTCGGACGCGCGAGCGCCAGCGACAGATCGCTCTGCAAACTAGGACAAATCCCGGACGGCTGGCAACCGTATTCATGTTCAGTTTTTGACATCAAGGGACATTTTATTTTTCACGTAACAAAAAAGATATACAATTTTGCCATACTTTTAATAGAAACATATAATGTCTAAGGTTTTCGCGATTATTACTCATAATAAAACACTTTTAAACGTTTCCTGACGTTTAGAACACTTTGCAGGGTTCGTGGTCGCAGGATGACTACGGCATGTACGGTAGATAAAATAAAATAACTTTTTAAAATCTGTAACGACGCCTGTCACCGTAGGCTATAAATCTCAAAGCGGCTGAAATTTTGCTTTGAGATTATAGCCTCACTGAATTTCTAGTAGTAAACAAAACATAATTCTTAGACTAAATGACATGGCTACCATAGTTTGCAATAATATAAAGTGGTATACGTGTCTCCCTTTTATTACGATTCGGGCGAGACAGCCGCTCGTTATGAGTCCGGAAGAGGGGATCGAATGTAGATAGATGCCTTTTGTGAAATTCCTTAATGGATTTTGAAGCTTTTAGATTCACTGTTAATTGAAGTATTAAGGAGATTACATGAGTGTAGGATGAATGGTAAGGATGATAAAATAAACATTCTTTTTCATCATTTCGGCCGAATAAAGTCCACTGCTGGACACAGGCCTCCCTCAAAGACCACCACGACGACCGATATCGGTGTGCTGTGTGCTCATTGGGGGGTTTTGCCATAATCGCCACGCTTGGCAGGCGGGTTGGCGATCCCGGTTGAGTTGTAAATGTATTCGAAGGACGCTACTGCCCATCCTCCGTCTAATCCCTTAGTCGCCTTTTACGACACCTACGGTATGAGATGGGTTGGTGCTATTCGTAGCCGGCACCATACGGCAAAATAATGGATTGATATAATATTATTTACTCTACAGATCTTTAATTACCACTAATAATCCCATAACTGTAAGCAATTGAGTGAATCATAAAGCTGAACTTTAAACTTTATAATAAAATACGACGTCATCATCGTAATTTCAGTCGGAAAACTCGTGCTCATGGAGGTATTGCAGTAATGGCCACGCTTGGCAGGCGGCTTCGTGTGCGCAGTATAGCTGCTGTACCACAGAAGGGACGCTGCTGCCCACACCTCTGGTTTACGTTCTCTTATCGCTGTTTACGAAATCAATGGGAGGAGAAAGAGTGGGTGCTGTATACTTAATCCGGACGCCATACAGAACAGATATACATGATACATAATTTGGTGCAGTGGATGATACAGTCGGCTGCTGCGCTCCGGGTAGTGGGTTCGATTCCCGCACGGAACAAATATTTGTATGATCTGCAGGTAGTTGTTCTGGGTCTGGGTATATTGCATGTGGCATTCATGTCAGTAAACGCAACGCACCCACGACACACGAGAAATCCTAGTCTGGGGCAATCTAAAAAAAAAGCTATTTCTCAAAAACTTTAAGAAAGAAACTATCATAATACTGAATTATGTTTTGTAGGCCGTTTTATCGTATTTTTTATTCATAACTTATAAAAACACGCATTAGTAGCGTAAACTGCTTGGCCAACTTACACGAAGCCCTCAAGATCTTTAAATATAAACACAGACAAGTTGACAGAAATCAAATAGAAACTTGATCTGAAAATTGGAGATACCAATAACATCGATCTAATCTAATAGATAAATGCTTAAGTGTCTACCAAATAAGTTCCAGTACTACAAGGTTTGTGGTGCCGGCTTAGAATACCACCACCCCATCTCCTCCCGTGGGTATCGTAAAAGCCGACTAAGAGATTAGCCGGAGGATGGCCAACAAACTGCGATCGCCAAACCGTCTGCCAAGCGTGGTGATTAAGGCAAAACCCCCCAATGAACCCACAACACATCCATATCGGTCGTTGTGATGATCTTTGGGGGAGGCTTGTGTCCAGCAGTGGACTTCATTCGGCCGAAATGATGACTAGAAGACTGTTAAATAATGCAATTTCCTTTCTACGTCTGTATATTGTATCTACTTATAACACTTTCTGTCTTCAAGATTAAAGACAATGTGGTAGGCGAGATTGATCATATTTTCCTTCTTGCAGAGCGTATCTTGAAGTTAAAGATCTGGTTAGTAGGACACCATATTTCGCTGTAAGGTTTTTATCGTACGAACAGATTTTGCTTGACTTACACAGGTTGTTCAAGATACTCGTTGAAATCTTCTGGATACTTAATAACTGTTATGTTTTCTCAAAACAATAAAAAACTAAATCCCCATAACACGGAAATGTACAGTGACGGGCCAGCAATAGTCTTATTATATCTCGGAGTCGGCATCTTAACAAAATAAGAGCCCACATAATCTTATCTTAAACCAACGCTAGATAAACTGATGAGAAAGAGGTCAGTCGGTTAGCCGATGACACAATGTTTGGTGTATCTTTAGAACTGTCTTTGTTGAAACGATTATGCAACGTGTTAGCGAATGTTTACATTGTACGCCGTTAATTGATTAAACAGAAGTGTGGGAATTGATGTCTGAATAGAGAAATCACATTATTTATAATATAATACAGGTAGAGAATTATAGAGAAATTACACATAATAGTGCTAGGGTTAAGCCGGCGATATAGAAAGATAAAGATGACAACCATAACATCCTTATATATTATTCAAACTACGTTGAGAAACCTGAAGCCTGAACTCGAAGACACGATTGAACGACACTAGCACCACATCGATGCAGACGGCGAGCCATGACGGTGAGTCTTAGCGAGTACCAAATTGGTTTCTCCCCATAGTTTCTAGGATGTAGCTTAGGGAATAGCATTGCGGTAGACTATGCCAGATAAGTAAGAGAGGGAGAAATCGGAACGTTACTCTCAACTCAATATAGTTCCGGTCTAGTCTCATCAATATCCTAAATATCGCAAGTGATATTCTGCTAATTTAACTACAACGTGAAACGTAAACTTATGTTGTGATGATTTAGAAAATTGATCGAAGCCAAAACGGTATTCTGCTAACATTCTCAACTGACGGATAATCACAATCGGTATTAAATGGCAGAACTAAGATTAAAATAAGATTCGATTGAGATCATACTGAAATCAGTCTGAATTTCTAGTGGAGCAGAATACCAATGCTAGGCAATTCATTATTAAATATCAGTTCGTTCAACTTCAATCATAATGTAAATTACTTACAAGAACTGGCCTTCAGATATGTAGAAATGCGTATGTCACAAATCTCATTTAATATTTCTTTATAGTAGTACTGTGATCCATGACAATAACAAGATGACGTAAATTTTAAAAATCTCTGAATGTCAATCCTCTTTTGTTTAACGTTAAAAGAAACCAATACATCTTTGCACCTATGATGCAGTGCAAGCGTCAAATTGCATTTCTTATTCCTTGTGGGAATTTGCCTGGCATTTGAGCGCTTGTCTAGCGTTCAGTTCAGTTTGGATGAACTTTCTCAATATAAATGGTTAAAATAGCTTCGTTTCGAGCAATAATATTTAATTTTTTATTTGTAATATCATTGTTGTCGAATACAGTGGTGAGTTGATTAGCTATCTTGAACGTTTTATGATGTCTAGCGTCCAATGTTAGCGATACGAGAACCTTTCAGATTTCTCTACGCTAACGAGTGTTTTATGATTGCATAGAAAAGCGATATGTGGTATTTTATCTTAGTATTCTCCTCGCCTTCTGCCAAGATCCGCTTTTTGAATATTGACATGCTTATTGCTATGTGCTGATCCATTTCCCCATAACGTGTTATGGCTTTATTACACTTGGTCGGTTTATCCGAATTCAGGAACCTGACACATCATTACCCTGGTAACTATTTATATCAACTATTTCTCCTCCAGTCGCCCCTATGAGTTCTGCTGTTTATTTATACACTAGAATCTAGATGATTTAGGATATGTCTAGGATATGGTTTGACGTGGTGTGATTTAAATTATGTATGACCCAGTTAGCATACCTATGCTTGCTATGAGACTACCTAGTCTCAAGGATACTCCAAACAACACAACAAACACTTCAATCGTATAATAGCTGTATACACAATTCTATTATACCGGTTCACTATAGTCCAGAATAACAGTGCCGTCAACCTGCATTGTAGCAGTCTGACCTTCGTTAGGCCAAGTAGTATTTTGCATGCGATATACGACGTTTAATTCGCTATACAAAGTAATTTAATTTCCTACACACAGAGGTTTTAAATTTGTGTTTTATTTACTTTAATTACGGCCTTTTCCCTTGCGGTACTATTATTTATTCTGTGGTTGTTGCTAGTTGAATGTATAATCTGTATTTTGGTGTAACCTCGTTTATAGTCGTTTGTATGTTAAGTAGGAACGGAACTTACCATCAGAAATCGTGGCTGGAAAATGTGATGTTGTTCTAGATGTTTTCCATCCAAATACTAGCAAGAGATGCGGATAGCGAAAAGGCTTAGCTTAGTATTGTTATTAAACTTCTGTAACGTGTGGTGAATAAAGTATCTAAATGTAAAAAGGCCAGTATTTTACTGGTGAATAAAGACTGCATATCAAAACTGACCGTCACTTCACTTTCAGTCAGTTTAAGATTTATGTCTTAGATTTTGTATTTGGCTGACAAATTAATAGGAATCCTTCACATATGTGTTAGACTTTCCACGAAGTTTTGAGAGTATCTTCGCTAGATGTTGTGTGTACCGTTGTGTTTATAAGTTGGTGTGTGAATCTGGCATAATATTGGTCGTAGGGAACAATTGCTTTTGTGAATTTTCGGCGACCCATACAGATTTGGTGGTTTCGCGTAATATGGAATTAGTGTTTTCTCGTCCATATACTAATTAGAAACATATTCATCGCACGAAACCCGCTCCACGGAGTTCAACACGAACTTGTCCAGTTTCTTTTGTTTTAAAAACCGGAAGCCAAACATTTTCGAATAAAAATAATCCTGTAAAAGAAGCTATAAATTAAAATTCGTATTAAAATGCGTATAAAATAAGTATATACCGTGTGGTGCCGGTTAAGAATACCACCACCCCATTTCATCCCGTGGGTGTCGTAAAAAGCGACTATGGGCAGCAGCGTCCTTCGAGTACATTCATAACTCATCTGCGATCGCCAACCCGCCTGCCAAGCGTGGCGATTATGGTAAAATCCCCCAATGAGCACGCAACACATATCGGTCATTGTGGTGATCTTTGAGGGAGGCCTGTGTGCAGCAGTGGACTTCATTCGGCCGAAATGATGATGATGAAACTTCGTATTGACCGATCGATCAAGTTCTGATTTAATAATCAAGAAAATATAATTCGTCAGGTCTATAAAAACTTATAACTCGAGGAGGGGCCAGAAAAAGATTTTATAATAGCTAGCTGCCTTTTCACTACCTCCCATAGAGCATAAGAAAAAAACTGCACTTCTTTCTGCAATACAAATCGACAAAGCCCGCAGTAAGCGCTTTCACTGTGTTGGGCATGAGTACTCGATTACATTGACAATCTCATGTGTCTATAATTAATGAAAACAAAATGACTGTTGATCATGAGTATCAAAACCTATGTCCCTAAGAATAACAAACGGAATTTTCGAGGTCAGCTTTTCATCCAGATATCTTGGAAGAGGATAAATCGCAACAGTCTTTCGAAAAGGAGATCAAATTAATAATCTTTAGTAATACTTTCCGTGTGGTATTCGGATTAAAAATATAGCACCACTCCATCTTCTACCGTGGATATCGTAAAAGGCGACTAAGGCACTTTAAACCTGAGGGCTCGGCTCCAGCGGCCCATCTGTGGAATAGTAGCCATAATGCGCTCACCAACCTCCCAGCCAAGCGTGGTGAGCATAGACAAATTCCTCCTAAAATGACGACAGAATTGTGGAAATCTATGGAGGAAGCCTTTGTTCAGCACCTTTGGCTGATATGATGATGATGATAAATAGTACTACAAAAAGAGTTTACATAGAAATGCGCACCACCTATAAAGATTGATTGGTTGATATTTTCCAGAAATGCATTGCATATTGCGTATCACACACGGACTCACACTAACTTCCATTTCGCTAGATCAATAATGTTCCTTGTACAGTCGTCGAGATAAGAGATTTTAAGAGGATACGGCCTTAGAATAGAAGGGCCTCCCACTCAGAAGGACAGACGGCACGTGCAATGCCTAACATTATAATATGATGGATGCGTGTTACCTATTAAGTCTGCGGGTAGCAAGCTAGCGGTACCATCACCTTCGTCTCAGTCGACCGTAAGAACCGTAAGTTGATATTCGGCCTTTCTTTATTCCAGATCATCGTGGAAGGTCCATCAAACTGCATAATTTAACGCAATCCCACTCAGAAAGTCGTGAATGCGATCAATAAACTTGAGTAACACGAAACCCATCTGCCGGGTTTTCCTTTTAGTAACGTAAACATTGCGTCACCAACCTTGCAGACGAATGTATTAGTGTGGGTAGTTATAATTTTGTGATGCCGATGGACTTGTGAAGTTATGATTGACACTTCTTTGAGAAATGTTCTCGAGTTTTGAAACAATTGATTCAAACTCTGTTTCACAAATGCTTGTATGATCTATAGATAGTTGTTTCAGGGGGGCTAAAAAGGCCGCTTTAGGTGAATCATAATATGAATTACATTAGAAATCACAAAATGGTCTCGTTAATAGTCGGTTATGATTAAGTGACCATTTTGTGATTTCTAATGTGCATCGTATTGAGATAATTATTATGCCCTATAAATAAAACTTAATACGGTATTTTTAGGCCTTCTGGATCATTTGGTGATATTTAATCTGATTCATATTATGATTCTGCTAAAGCGGCCTTTTTTTTTAGGCCCCCAGGTCTGGGTGTTTCCCCTGGGGGGGTGACCGCTTTACAGTCACCCTCTCCGAGATGTGCCAATAGGCGTGGCACTAGTGGGCGGCTCTAGTGTGATCATACGAGGACCTGGAGCCTCCCTTACGTGCCGAAGATGACCGCTCCAGTGGTTTTAGCCGGTAGGAGTCCGGCATACCCCTTCGCCCTTCCCCGGGGCGAAGGAAGTTCATGATGAATTTCCACTGGGCACCAATAAAAAAAAAAAAAAGGTCTGGGTGTTTATGCATGTGAGATTTATGTCTGTAAACTGTACCCACGTCTAGGGTTACTATCCGTCCGGATTTGTCCGGACTTGTCCGCACTTTTGACCTTGCGTCAGGACGTTGTCCGGATTTTTGACTTAGATGGAAAAATTAGAATTTGCTTACACTGACCGCCGCTCGAGCGCGATGAGCGGTGGGCAGAGCTGGCAGGGCGTCCCCGAACTCCGCACGTACCCCTCCTCGCGCCCGCTATCCTTGTAAAACGTGCGCCGCGCGTGGGCTTTATTATTTATTTTATTTTATTTTATTTATTTATGTACACACAGAAATATTTACAATATAATTACATAGGAAAGAAAAGTACAAAGGCACTGCTTATTTCTTAAAGAAATCTCTTCCAGCAGACCTGCGAAAGGAGAATTCGAAGACAAGAAATGCAGACATGGTGTGTAGAGAATATACGATACATATAAATATATACACATACAATTTATGACTAAAATGTCCAGAATTATTTTGAAATTTCCAGTCTTTTATCAGGGCTTTATGAGTGGCAATCCTACGCACGACACAGGAGAAATCTGAGAGTGGAACATCGTACATTTTCGAGGGTAAAAGGTGTCCCATGTCGTTCTCTTTGGTGTTGTTATACGTTGCTTCTATGCCAAATATCTTCAAAATCAGATTCGATAAACAGATAAGTCTTTCTTAAATTTTAATTGTATTCTTAATATGTAGATAAAATATTTACAAGTGATATTTGATTACGACACACACTAAATATTAGTGTATAATCTATGACACACACTTCAGTTTATGTTGTTTTGCGAATTGATAACCTTTGTCTAGGTCATGGATATGAATGTAAATTTAATTTCTTCATGATGAAATAGTACCTTTGAACACATTTCTTCTTAATTACACTCGTAAATTTTATTTCTTCCTGATGTCATGGTAGTTTGAAAACGTTTTTTCTTAATGTGTAAAAAATGCTGAAGCCTTTATCGATGGAAGTTGGCGTACGTAGGGTGCCGTTAGTGGCTAACTTTTAAAGCAATTATTGATTGCCGAAAATTGTTAACCAGTTGAGTAATCTGGAGCAATTTTACTTGGTACGATTTAAGTCATAAGTTTTTATTGGTAAGGTTCGCTTACATGTCTTTCATTTTACAATATATTATATCCAACAAACCACATAATCAACATTCAAATCAATAATTAATACTAAATACAAACATAAAATTGCATTATTAAAATAGAAGATGAATAATGTCAACAAAATAATAATAAAGAAACATAATTAAAAAATTTAATACCATAGAGGAGCTACTGTCGGTCGGTTCTGAAAAATTAAACCAAAGTACATAATATCTTAAAGTAACATAGGCTGTTTTTTAAGTAATTACTGCTGAGAGAAAACTGATTAACAGTTGCGTAATCTGGAGCAATTTCACTCGATACGATTTATCATCGTCGAGCTTCACACAACCATATCGACAGACACCGTTTGTTTATCTTATTTGACTGGAACTTCCTGGGGTTTACTGTTTACCGCAATTCGTAAATCGCCCGTGCTAGACGCTACTTTTTATTATATGTGCCCAAACATTGCATTAGGAAAATTGTAACGTACTAACTGAAATACTAAATAACCCTATTAAGTGCGTACCTCACCTTTTAAGTTTCGGTGTGGTGTCATAGCTTGGAATAAGCTTCAATGCCTTCTATTAATTAACATTTTCATGCTGACGTTATTAAGTTACGTCACGTCATGGTGATGGTTAGGTTATAGCGGTTTTTCCATAGCAACGGTAACAATGTTACTTTTTCAATGTATGTTTTATTTTTTGTGCCTACAATACAAACGTTAGAAATAAAAGTTGATTAAATGGACGGACTGTGGAAATAATACAGACGGCATTTTTATTGGATAGTCTTTATATTGCCAATGATAAATTGGATTAAAAGTATTTATTAATCATGGTGTTTTCGATGATTAGATAGATTAGATTATTTATACATAATCAGCCAATTACTATCCCATTGCTGGGCACAGGCATTTCTCAGGATGAAAAAGGTTGGACTTTAGTCTACCATGCTGATTGCTGGCCCGGTGCGGGTTGGCGGACTACATACAACATTGAGAATATTTTGTAGCCCTCTCAGGTACACAGGTTTCCTCACGATGTTTTCCTTCGCCGTTAACGCAATGGATAATCAATTTCTCAAGTCAGAGGTGCGGGCTGGGATTGAACTTAGACGCTCCTGTATGGAAGGCACGCATTCAACCTCTAGGCTATCACTGCTACATTATTTATTATAACAAAAGTATTCCTTATTTCAGACATGGTCCCTAAACTTATTACATCAAGCTTTAGTAAATTGTTAGTAATAGTACGCAGAATGGGTAAAAATATGTGTGGGACATACTTTTTTTAAATTATTGTTGCCCAGTGGAAATTCTTCATGAACTTCCTTCGCTCCGGGGAAGGACGAAGGGGTATGCCGGACTCCTACCAGCTAAAACCACTGGGGCGGTCATCTTCGGAACCTAAGGGAGGCTCCAGGTCCTCGTATGATCACACTAGAGCCGCCCACTGGTGCCACGCGTATAGGCACATCTCGGAGAGGGTGACTGTAAAGCGGTCACCCCCCCGGGGGGATTGTAAAGAATCCCCCAAAGCGTCCCACGGCAGCGCGTGACCACATGCGTGCTACCGTCTTCTCTTGGGTCGCTTGGTGTGAGCATGCAGATTCCCCAATCTACGCACCCGCGAACCCAGAGGTCCCCCGCCTAATAGCTACGGCAGGGGGTTTCAGGCCTATGGGAATTAGGCGCCAGGGCGATTGTTACCCCGGTGCCGTCTCCTCCTTATTCAAGCGGGATCGGCCCTCTCCCGATCCCGATAGATAGAATTTGTGTGAAATATATAATCTTTATTATGTATATATTTAGGATAGTATATATTATTCAGTATTATCGTGCACCATCGACTGCCGCAGTATTGTCCAATACAGTTGTCTTCTATCCTAAGGTTACCTGGAAGAAATCCCCGAGTGCAAGAAGGCCGCCCATTGTATACTATATATATGTACTTATAAGCGCTATTGTTTCTGTATCTTTTACTAATTGGCGTACAGTAAAGAGTTTAATAATAATGATATGGAACACCTCTTGACACCCCGAGCCACTCCCACCGGCGTTGTGCCCATAGTATTGTTCCCTGTCGCCTGTAGTGGTGTCCATTTAGGGGCCCATCTTGTGGGTGGTGAGTCACCGTCTGCCACAGAATTTCACTTTATAGGAAGGCAACCACCGTTGTTCCCGTGTTCGTTATGTTTTCATCCCATATATCACCCATGGCAATAGACATTATTGTTATAGTTTCCATGTCACCAGGGACAATCCGCGACTTCATTTTATAGTGCAGCCATGGAGTCCACGGTTAGTGTCTCATTACATGTTAAATATAAATTCTCTAAATGGCCCATGCCTGTTAGATCCATATCCCCGCGTAAGCCCATCAAAATACGGGCGGGCTGATTACTTATGTCGCAGACAATTTGCGACAGGTGTAAATCGCGCAGATACCGCTGTCAAACGTAATTTAGGTATTACGTATTTGTCGATATCGATTAAAAAGGCGAAAATCTATGACACACTCTGTCGGACGATCAACGAACAAAAAATTGCATCGTCGCCTTTCAATTTCAGGCGATTTACCACCGATGGATCCTTGGCTGTGCGATAGTTGCTGTCGCTGTTTTTAGTTAATCAGGGTGCTGGTCCTCTTGCAGAGGCTATTGACCCCTCAATAGAGAGACATAAATAATAGCAAATATAAACTAATATTAGACTAATTACAACATGCTTTTTTAATGAATAATAGAGTTTCTGAAAGCAGGTAGCATTCATATTTGATTAGTTAGTCGGTCTTATCAAATCCGTGATCCTATAACTTAATTAGGCTATAAGTTTCGACGGGAAAGTGAAACTCATCAGCGAGAATGTCAAGAATTTGGGGATTCTTATTAACAAAAATCTTTCCTGGGGTCTTCAGCTTAGTGTACAATAAAGCTATGTTCTATTCTATTCTGTTGTAAGAAACAACTCTCGTAAAGAGCTTTAGAACCACTATAACGTGTTTCCAAGTGGTCATCACGAGTCTCTCCAAGGGAACCTATATGAATCCAATCCACCAGAGCAATCCAGAATTTAATCTATTGTAGATGAGATAGGTGTGGTGCCGGCTCAGAATGCCACCATCCCATCTCCTCCCATGGGTGTCGTAAAAGTCGACTAAGGGATTAGCCGGAGGATGGGCAGCAGCGTCCTTCGAGTACATTAACAACTCAACTGCGATCGCCAACCCGCCTGCCAAGCATGGCGATTATGGCAAAACCCCCCAATGAGCCCACAACACACCCATATCGGTGGTTGTGGTGATCTTTGCGGGAGGCCTGTGTCCAGCAGTGGACTTCATTCGGCTGAAATGATGAGATGAGATAGGTACGTAATTTGTACAGAGTTTAGAAGTCGCAGTCGTATATTTTGTACGGAAATCATTGTAAATTTTTCGAACCACACCGAGGCGACTAATGAGCTACTGGTATACTATAGGTACTTACTATGAGTACCGAGTAGTATGAGGGCGAGCTCGCAAATAATACGCTTATTTGAATAATTTTGACTTGTATTGGAATAAATTATGGACGCGCTATTAATACAACCAATTCTGTTATTTTTATCTAGACATTACTAAATTGTCAAAACATACAGTTGCGAATTCCTTTCTTTAATTTTTATATAACGTATACTACCAGGTTATAAGACTGAAACCTAAGACTCCTTGAGTTTCATAATCAACTACATTTAGGATTTATCACAGTGCTCATCATCATTTCAGCCGTAAAATGTCCACTGCTGGACCGAAGCCTCCCCCACAAATTGCCACAACGACCAGTATGGATATCTGTTGTGTTGCTTGCGTCATTCGCGCTTGCCAAACGGGTTGGTGATCTTTTGACAATGAAACACTGTTTTATCTCAAATGCCAAACAGCCGCAAAAACCAACATGCAAATACACCGATTTACTTGACAAAATCCCTCATGATTACACACAACAATCGTTTAATTAGCAATAAACACGATCATTGTAACAGTTCAATGTCATTAAATGAAAAGAAACTGTTTTATTGACTGGGAAAGTCGTTTCAAGATGGCGACTTTAGTTTCGCGCGCTTTTCCCGCGATCCAGTTTTTCTAGCTTTTATACTGTTAAAGTAATGGGAAAGAGTTTTAATGTTCGTATTGTTTCTAAATCGATGGAATATTAAAGGAGTAAATTTTGCTTTAGAAAATTATGTACTTATTTATGACTATATGGGACCCGCGATTTCAACCGCCGTTTAATTTAAAAGAAGTTGGATTATTTATAAATAATTAGAGTACTTCCTCATAGACACTTGACATACAGTATCCATATATATTGGATTTCATAGGTTTTAAAGATTTTTTGCACGGAACCCTAATTATTTTTAGCCTATGTTATTTCTTATAACATCAGCTATCTACCAGTGAAAGTTCCGTAGTAATCGGTCCAGCCGTTTCGGAGATAAGCGGGAACAAATAGACAGACAGACCGACAGACAAACAAAAAAATAAAGAAATTGCTGTAGGTACCGTATTTAAACTTTCATATGCATTTAGTAAAAAGCTGTTATTTTGACATTACAAACAGACACTTCAATTTTGCCCATCCTCCGGCTAATCCCTTAGTCGACTTTTACGACACCCACGGGAGGAAATGGGGTGGTGGTATTCTGAGCCGGCACCACACGGCAACATTACATACTGTATGTTTTTCTCATTTTTATATAATAAAGTAACTCTTTATCTCAGTCATTAGATTAAACTTAACAATATACTTATGCTGGGATTTATATTTATTTCTTGTAAGAATAATTTTATTCTGTAGCATGAAACTATCCGTGAAAGAGTTTTAATCATAACCCAAATCCGCCCAAACACCATTCTGACCTTAATAGCAAGAAATAACTCGATTTAGAATTACTTCCCGTCGAGGAACCAATTATCCTAATCTCCGTCCTTGCTTTAACCACAAACGAACACATAAATTCACACACACCACAATATTTTGGAACCGTTCCTAAACTAGAAACTGAGCAAGCTACGTTAAATAATTCGGCGCGTTAATTTAAATCCGTGGTGCTAACTTCAGCATCGTGCGCTATATTATCTAAACATCTTTTATCACTTTCTATTTCATGTACAAACATAGTTATATACGCAACGTTCAAAGCCACCAGCGACCACCTTCTATTTTCGGTATCAGATTTTCAGTTTCAGTTCGTCTCGCGTACGGCGCGCCGGTCGCCATTCACGACGTTAATTTCAACTTTAAACGCGATTTATTACCATTTCTACGTACTATTGATCGTATATTAAGTCGACATTTAAAAATGACGGTTGATTCTACGCCGAAGTCGGTATTCGGTATCAATATAAAAGTGAGTTCCATTTTTAACTCGATTTAAGAATTTGCGCACATCCCTATTTGGATTATATTGTACTGGAAGTAAGACTCTGTGATATTCATAGGGCGTTAAGTAGCTGTGACTAGAATTCCAATAAAGTTCCTTTTGTCTGATATTTCAATTGATTTTGTTATTCTTGCCTGCATACATTGCTTTATATTTTCATTTCTAATTCTATTGTTCTGACGGTACATGACTAACGTTGGAATTTTAATTGTAAAAATATTTATGCTCTTAAAATGTCTCTTCTTTGCCTTAACGCTAGGGTCGGTACCTTGGATTTTCCATATCTATACGTGCTTCAATCATCAGTATATACTTGAAACCGGGCTTGTCAGAAATTTAACACAGATTAGTTATTATTTGAACTAGATAAAAATAAGTAAATAGTTACAGTTATACCGTTGAAGGGATTTTTCCATTTGAAATGTTTTCTTGTAAGGGTAAAAGAAAATTGAAAATGCTTAAGTTCAACCCTAAAGTCGCACATAGAAAACATTTCGAGGTCATTCATTTTCATTTCGGCCGAATAAAGTACACTGCTGGACACAGGCCTCCCTCAAAGATCACCACAATTACCGATATCGGTGTGTTGTGTGCTCATTGGGGGGTTTTATCCTCCGGCTAATCCCTTAGTCGCCTTTTACGATACCCACGGGATGAGATGGGTTGGTGCTATTCGGAGCCGGCACCACACGGCTATTTTTAAATTCTAATCACATTTCGAGAGGGGTAGAGGATTTTCAACATTACGATTGACGATTTGACGGCACGGTTGGTGCAGTGGCTGATACAGTCGACTGCTGCGGTCCGGGTCGTGGGTTCGATTCCCGCACGGAACAAATATTTGTATGATCTGCAGGTAGTTGTTCCGGGTCTGGGTGTATTGTATGTGGAATTCATGTCTGTAAACGCACCCATGACACAGGAGAAATCCTAGTGTGGGGCAATGTTTAAAAAAAAAAAACTTGCGGACAACTTGTTACTACTTAGTATATAAGACACTGTATTTAACAGTGTTGACAATTGCAATCTTTCATAGCACTTCACTGGCAAATTCCCCCCAAAATGACGACACAACCGTGGAAATCTATCGTGGAGGCCTTGTTCAGCAGTGGACTTTCTTTGGCTGATATGATGTTGATTATTCTTTCATGCAATGACCGAATATGGTTTGATCTTCTTTGGCAAACTGAAACTTAATTTAGGTTATATTGGTATAAAATAAAATAACGGCATAGTCAGTCTGCCACTGTGGAGTAGTTAGGGATGTCCCGAGCTACGATATACCCGTTATTTAAAGTTGCCAATATGGAAGTCAGGGAAATTAGAATCCTCAATTTAAACATCTCAGTCATCATTTCAGCCGATTAAAGTCCTCTGCTGGACACAGGCCTCCTCCAACCACCGAGCAACGAGCGGTCTGGTGTGTTGTGCGCTCATTTTGGTTTTGCCATAATCTCCACACACGGCAGGCGGGTTGGCGATCGTAGTTGAGTTGTTAATGTACACGAAGGGCGCTGTTGCCCATCCTCCGGCTAATCACATAGTCGCCGTTTACGACACCCACGTGATGAGATGGGTTGGTGCTATTCGTAGCCTGTACCACACGGCATACACCTGTCATCACCATCACATCATAAAGTCCAATTCTGAATGAGGTATTCACATTGACCGCCACAAATATTGGGTCATAGAGAACATTCCCAAAATCGCCATGCTTGGCATGCAGATCGGTGATCTTCGTGTGCTGTTTTTAATAAGAAGCTGCTGTTGCTGGAAAGACCCTGAGACGCCTTTTACCACACCCAATGATGCAGATATTGCCTTTTCCTGGAATCACATAGCCATAGTATCCTAACCATATTATTGATCGTTTCAGAGCTCGCAGAACCGTCTGCTGATCAAGAATGGGAGGGTCGTCAACGATGATGGTATGGAAGACCTCGACGTCTACATTGAAGATGGCATCATCAAGTGAGTACTTAACTTAAACACTTTGTTATAGAGTACTAACGGTGGGGAGACAACTCTGAGGTACTCTCTTATTTACTGAAGTCTGGAGAATCTCCATCGAGGAGGACACCGTATTATTTAGAGTTGGGCAGAATACGTAAATTCGATGAGTTTGTATTAGCAACTCATTCTTGGTGGTGAGGTGGGACATTGTCCCACTTCAAATGAGGTGGGACAAAAGACTTTCATACAATAAAATATTTAGGGCAATGTAATGTTTCTGACACATTTAATACAATGAAGTAGGTACAATGAGTTGAACTTTCAACGTCTAAGGTAATAGGAGTAATAGGTATGAGGAATAAATGTATATTTAAGGGTGAACAAGACTGGTCAAACGAATATGAAAACTGAATGAATTTACAATAACATTCAGTAAAGTATTATTTTATCGAAACTTAAACCTTACATACCTACTTACTTTTATAATGTTGATGCACTCAGTCAACTATCTAATTGATAACAGAAAATTAAAATATCCAAACAAGAAACAACCGTGTTAAAATTTTCACAGAACAGACAGACATACAGTACCTCTACCATGAGTTGTTATAGAAAACTTACCCGCTAGCGTCAACCTCGCTAGCGTACTAACGTGGATCAAATAGATTTCTATATATATGCACCATGAGTTTTGCGAAGTCTTACGCAGACGCTAAGGCAAGCTCGATAGATTGTGTCGTCTTTTAAATGTTATGTTGGCAAAAAGTATTAACTAGGTAACTTCACTCCTTATGATTTGTTTCTTTCTTTCTCAGCATAAAAAAGAGAGAACGGCTCATATGCATAAAATGTTGCGTGTATCACTATGCTAAAAATGTTATGACAGTCAATATCACGAAATAATCCGACTAAATAGAAAGGTGTCGCGGTAAGCGGACTGTTTATGGTATTTAGTGGTTCTTGAATTTGTATTCCTTATAGTATGTAGGTATGTGACTGAGGTGTCAGCAATAAATAAAAACCTTTACGTAGACAACATCTATAAA
The DNA here is from genome assembly GCA_947459985.1 of Diloba caeruleocephala. Classification (NCBI taxonomy): domain Eukaryota; kingdom Metazoa; phylum Arthropoda; class Insecta; order Lepidoptera; family Noctuidae; genus Diloba; species Diloba caeruleocephala. The sequence goes on from OX381629.1 coordinate 10,559,168, forward strand.
TTAGAAATCAAGTAAATATCCATCACAGAAAGCCTCTTAACTAGCTGCTCCCGTATTGCTCTACCCATTAGGAAATGGCTAGAAGTTTCATTTTCCTTAATAGGTACTTCCATTTGCTCATGATCATCATAATTTCAGCCGAATAAAGTCCACTGCTGGACACAGGCCTCCTCCAAAGATTGCCACAACGCCGGTCTGGGTGTGTTGTGTGCTCATCGGGGTGTTTTGCCATAATAACCACACTTGGCAGGTGGGATGGCGATCGTAGTTTAGTTGTTAATGTACTCGAAGGACGCTGCTGCCTATCCTCCTGTCGCCTTTTACGACACCCACGGGATGAGATGGGTTGGTGCCATTCGTAGTCTTAATGAAATTATCCTTTACGGACTTGGGCACTGGATCTGAGTCTGGTGACATCAACCAGGCCCTTTGAGGGTAACCAGAATGACCTTAAAGTTGATTGTACTTTCTTTCACTTATATTTTACAATAGATTTCGGTATATATCCAACATAAATTCTTATTTAGGCGAAATTCACGCTTCAAGTCGTTAGTCATTAAATTCAACAGCCACTAACATATTCAATGCTAACTAAGCTCTTCCAGACATTATTTAGCCTTTAATAGACTCAAAAACGTATTCAATTATAATGTAAACAAATGTTTCAAAATGCTAGTGAGCTACGTAACTACAATCGCAAGCGTACATTTCGTCCGCTTGTGACGAATTTGTGACTTATGGTGCCGTTTTATATGGTGACAGTTGAAAACGTTAGTGACTATAGAGTAGATTACGTTAGATTTCTCACCTACCGAAATATATGTTGCTCATGGTACGAACTTTAATTCTTTCTGTGACCGCTAGGGCGCTTTACAATCTTTCATATAAATCATTTACGGAGACGCTAGCGAGTTTTGGCCGTGTAAACTCATGGTAGAGGTACAGTTAGTAGATATTTTTTTATATTTTTCACATGGCAGTACAACATTTATTTTTGAGGTAATGGGACATACTATCTATGGTACATTTGTGGTGCCTCTTGTAACATTGACATAACTCTATATTCTTACATAAGCAATTATTGCAGCTACGATTGATTTCGATGATTACGAATTTATACGAATATATACGATTGATTACGATCGTTTTTTTTTTTTTTTTGGGACAAGACACATTCCCAACCACTGCAACTCCTGTTGCAATATTGCAATATTGCTGGTGGTAGGCCTCTTATTGCAAGAGTCCGGCTAGCCGGCTGTATTGCCTTAGATTTTCTGCTGCCAAGGAGTAGTGTGGTACCCGGATTAAGAATATAGTACCACTCCTTCTCCCTTTATGGAAGTCGTAAAAGGCGACTAAGGTACTTTAAACCAGAGGGATGGGCAGCAGCGTTCCTTCTGTGGTACATTAGCCATACTACAGTTACCAACCCGCCTGTATTATTGACTTTCTTTGTAGTAAATTCTGTATTTCTCTTCGTCAATGGCTGATACAAGAGAGTTTTTATCCAATCGATGAGTTTCTTATTTGCATTTTGTTCATTATTCCTAATAGGAATTTCCTATAATTTTGTAAATGTGTTATAAATAGGTAACTAATGTTTGTTTATACCAAGTGATAATAATTGACTACAAATAGCCGCTTATTTGTTTGATCTTGTGATTTGTTCGGACATTGCCTTATATTGACATTTTTTTCATTATTGTATGTGTATTACGTGTGGTGAAGAATGAAGAATGATTGAAGTTTAAACACTACTGCTTCATCATCATATCAGCCAAAGAGCGTCTACTGCTAAACAAAGGCCTCCCCCGTACATTTCCAAGATTGTGTCATTTTGAAAGGAATTTGCCAGTACTCACCACGCTTGGCAGGCGGGTAAGCGAGCGCAGAATAACTGCTGTTCCACAGAAGGGACGCTGCTTCCCATCCCTCTGGTTTAGAGTCCCTTAGTTGCCTTTTACGACATCCACGGGAGTTAACAGATGGTGCTATATTCTTAATCCGGACACCACACCGCACCACACGGAAAGCATTTATATACTAAATATTATTATCACTTGGCATCAAGAAATATTATTTACCTATTTATAACCAAAATGATCGCAATTTTTTAAGTAACTCATCGTTTGAATAAAAGCTCTTTTGAATCTTCAAATTAAGTCAATACTACTCTTCGGCATTGGTCCAAGTGTTATTCGTTGTATGGCCGAAGTATAGTTTTAGTCTTGTGAAGGGACTGGTTTCAAGCCTTACCTAACATAGTAACGTATTTTCCAGAGAATTGGTTATGCTCTATCTTGTATGGATATTCGGCTTATACGTCTCATTTTACTGGAATCCTTATATCATCATGGGTAGGTTTGCTTAGACAAAAGCCGAATAAGTGTATTTTATAATGCCGGCATGAAATCCGACTGCCAAGCGGGGTACACTCGTGTATCCCGAAGATCGTTCGTAGTATCGATTTATGGGGTTGCCCCGTCTGGGCGGGTCGGGTTTATACGGATGTGTCTAAGATGTACAATATGTTTAGTTAGGTTTATGTCTGTATAGTGTTCTTATTTAGGTGGATATTATGTGATCACGACGTCTTTGTGGTGTAAACCAGGTTGCTGGTTTTGGTTACCTTGGTTGCTGGTTCTTTCAATCATATATAGTACTTTAGAAATGTCGTTTGTTATGAATCTCAAAATAATCTTGGGTTCCAACCTCTGTTAAAATTTGACGGTATACGATTTATCGGTCATTAATATTGATTAATAGAAAATCTATCTAATATTTGGCTACTGACTTGTTCGGAAGTTTAGCAAAATAATTCAATACACGTCTTAAATATTATTAACAGAGTTATTAAATATTTTAGCCTGTAAAACTCAAAAGATCTCGGCACATTACAGTACCTATAGGCAAGGGCGGATCCAGGATTTTAATCGTGGGCGTGGGTGTCTCATGTCAAGAATTTCAGGGATTAGTATTGATATTAGGTCTACGTTTTAGGGGCCGTGGCCCCCTAGGCCTCGCCTTGCCTACAGGTAGCTTTTCACAGTAGCTAAGCAATTGGCTTTCTGCGCTATCGCACCGGGTCGCGGTTTCGATGCGCGCGGATCAAATATGATTATGGCCTATAGGTTGTTTTTCCGCTTCTGGCTGTTCGTGCATGTGGAATTTATGACTGTTAACTGTACCCACGCCACAGGAGAAATCCCAGAAGCAATCCTCGAGACGCTCATAGGCAATTTTTTTTTAAACGTTACCCCATACTAGGATTTCTCCTGTTTCGTGGGTGCGTTTACAGACACGAATTCCACATACAATACACCCAGACCCGGAACAACTACCTGCAGATCAGACAATTGTTTTTTCCGTGCGGGAATCGAACCCACGACCCTGAGCGCAGCAGTCGACTGTATCAGCCACTGCACCAACCGTGCCGTCGTGCCGTAATTGCACTCATTAATCAGTAAATTTGCGACATTAAACAATATTCGGCGGCTGCGTCGCAGAATATAATGCAGTTCACTTCGCAATTGGTGCACTTCTCATAATTTATAGTACATACTCGGAGCAGTTCCACTCGGTATTTATTTGCACGTATTTTGTCCAATGCACATTTTGCGAAGTGGACAGACTGCCACGGAGCCCGCCCAGCGCGGGCAGTCTATGGATAGGTGACCGCATAGTGGTATTCGAACTAAGCATTTCCGTGCTTCGGAGGGCACATAAAATCGCTGTGCCGGTCGGTGTTAAGCCAAGTCGGAGGTCTTTGGGTGGCTTGAACAACTCTGACACAAGGTTGGACACTAACCAAACGAAAAAGGAGAAATACTAGTGTTGGTTGGTCATATTTTTCAAAATTAAAAAAAAAATGTTACATGACAGCTGCAATTTATGCTAAGTTTTTTAGGGAGGCCCTTCAGGCCTCTTCTTTAAGCTTGATAGGCATTTCTGCTTTAGTTGCTTACCTGAGATATATTATAGACTAGCTGGGACCCGCGGTTTTACCTACCGTTTAATTTAAAAGAAATAAGATGATTAGATTATTTACAAATAATTAAGAGTACTTATATATATAGGCACTTGACATAGAGTATGTATATATTTGGATTTAATTTTTTGACCCTAATTATTTTTCTCAAATAAAAGTAGCCTAAGTTATTCCTTATAACATCAGCTATCTGCCAGTGAAATCACCGTCGAAACCGTTTTGGCGACTAGCGGGAACAAACAGACAGACATACAGACTGACCGACAGAGACAGACAAAAAAGAATTAAATTGTGTTTTTGTTGTAGGTACAGTCATATGCATTTAGTAAAAAGCAGTTCTTCTTCTTTTAGATTCTGGCTTCTGTAGAGTATCTTCCACAATTTCGCCAATCTCAAGTATAAGGCAACGTCGTACGGTTCAATAGATTTTTGTAAAAAGCAATTATTTTGACATTACAAGCAGACACTTCAATTTTATTCATTTGTATAGATAACTCAGAAGCAAATCCATTTATTTTTGATTTAAGTAACAGCATCTAAGACCCGTAGTTGGAGCTCAAGGCGTTAGGGCGTGACCAAGTAAGGGGACCTTTTTTTTTTCTTTTTTTTTTTATTGGTGCCCAGTGGAAATTCTTCATGAACTTCCTTCGCCCCGGGGAAGGACGAAGGGGTATGCCGGACTCCTACCGGCTAAAACCACTGGAGCGGTCATCTTCGGCACGTAAGGGAGGCTCCAGGTCCTCGTATGATCACACTGGAGCCAAGTAAGGGGACCTAGCTTTGATTTAAGTACTTATTTCATAAAGTTACTCTCACACGAGAAAAACCGGTCGCATACCCGATTTCTTTACCTTATTGAGAACATGCGCGACTTTCACGACTCAATCTAGATAAAAAGACGACTTAATTGCATTTAATTTAGTCATCAGCAACAGTAGTTATTGCGATGGACGCCTCGACATACAAACAACTTGATGAAATGAAATGAAATGATTTATTTTGCTATAAAATAGGATAATAATAAAATAAGTTTATTAAAACGCAGAGCAGGTTGTGGCGAGCTGTATGTGAGTGGTGACACTGTGTACCCGAAAGCCTCAGAGACTAAGTCAGGGCCTCACTTTTATAGTGCAGCCATGGAGAGTTCCCGGTTAGTGTCCCATTAAATTTCACATTAAAATTATCTAAAGGGCCTCTGCGTGCGTCCCCACGTAAGCCTCAAAAGACCGAGTTCCTCTTTACAGAGGACATTAACTAACTCATGAAAAGAGAGATCATAATTTACTACATATAATGGTATATGTATGTGGTATGTATTAATGCCGTGTGGTGCCGGCTCAGAATGCCACCACCCCATTTCCTCCCATGGGTGTCGTAAAAGTCGACTAAGGGATTAGCTGGAGGATGGGCAGCAGCGTCCTTCGAGTACATTAACAGCTCAACTGCGATCGCCAACCCGCCTGCCAAGCGTGGCGATTATGGCAAAACCCCCCAATGTGCTCACAACACATCCATATCGGTGGTTGTGGTGATCTTTGGGGGAGGCCTGTGTCCAGCAGTGGACTTCATTCGGCCGAAATGATGATGTATTACTTGTAAAAAAAAAAGGAAACGGGGTTCATTATTAGAATAAATGACCCGTTTCAATGTATGCCAGTTTTATGAACGTATACTTCTCTTGGCGCGTTCGATGAGAGTACAATTGGGAGCTGCGCGCGCATATCGTCACGAAAATTTGACGGTATGAAGTTAGCCGTCAAAGATAATTAAAGCGCATATTCAATTATATGCCGTGTGGTACCGGCTCAGAATACCACCACCCCATCTCCTCCCATTGGTGTCGTAAAAGTAGACTAAGGGATTAGCCGGAGGATGGGCAGCAGCGTCCTTCGAGTACATTAACAACTCAACTGCGATCGCCAACCCGTCTGCCAACCGTGGCGATTTTGGCAAAACCCCCCAATGAGCCCACAACACACCCATATCGGTAATTGTGGTGATCTTTGGGGGTGGCCTGTGTCCAGCAGTGGACCTCATTCGGCCGAAACGATGACTTCTCTTGGCGCGTTCGATGAGAGTACACTTGGGAGTTGCGCGCGGATATACCGTCACGAAAATTCGACGGTATGAAGTTAGCCGTCAAAGATAATTAAAGCGCATATTTAGTTACAGACTAATAGTAAATTTTAAATATATTTGACATTTCGTTTGAATGACACTAATTAATTTAATACTTTTAATTGCATCATAATAAATATCATGTTTATTTAATTGATATCTCATTTCAATCAATGTATAGTTTTTTATACTTACGTAAATTATTGATGTTACCCTAACTACTAACACGGGGACTTACATATTTACATATACCGTTTTTATACACGCTAGCTGGCTCTACTTATTCATCCCAGTAGGGTTTCTTCGAAACTGAATCTTAAAAATCAATTATCCATAAAATAAAAGCAATGTTAATTTAAAAGCATTTACGCATGCAAATGTTAAAAGTAACATGCAATGACTCGTATAAAGTAAAAGTGGTTCTCGTATCACGATCAGATTATTTTTCCCTTTCCTCAAATCGACAACGAACTTGTTTACTTAACACGCAAACGTGTTGTTCTAAGTCGATCAAAATTGGTTGAAGTGTTCACGAAATGCTATTTATTCATTATTGTTTTACTTTGTTGGTGTACGGTTATAAAAGAAGCAGGCAAAAAGATGTTACTCGTTATTTTGTATTATAGACCCAATGCACGCTTATAACACCAGGGTATCGTCATGGTGTGGCCCGATGCTTACCTTTTTTTTATTTATTTATGTCCAGTGGAAATTCTACATGGAACTTCCTTCACCCCGGGGAAGGGCGAAGGGGTATGCCGGACTCCTACCGGCTAAAACCACTGGAGCGGTCATCTTCGGCACCGAAGGGTTAGGCTCCAGGTCCTCGTAAGATCACACTAGAGCTGCCCATTGGTGCCACGCCTTTAGGCACATCTCGGAAGGGATGACTGTAAAGCGGTCACCCCCTCTAGCGGAGGGAAGGCAACTGTAAAAAAGGTCGCCCCCCAGGCACTTCTAGCGAACACCGCACCCCCAGTCATAGGTAAAGGGAAGGAACATGGTGGGTTTTTAGCCGGTAAGAGTCCGGAATGCAGCCAGAATCAGCCAATAAACATCCACTACTGGACAAGGCCTCCTCCATAATTTCTACAAAGAACGGCTACATGCCACGTGCCGTTATTTTGAGGGGAATATTTACCAGTATTTACCACACCTAGGGTTGATTAGCGCAGAACGACTGCTGTGTCGCAGAAGGACGCTGCTGCCCAACCTAGTCTCTTAGTCACCTTTTACCACATCCACGGGAGGAGATAGAAAAGAGCTATATTTTTAATCCGGACACCACACGATTCTCGATTACTAATCTTTTGACCTGTCATCCCTTCTATCCTTCTGTCATCCTTCTTTCACGCTGAAACAGCAATGAATCAACTTGATTTCTGTATCAATCAAATCGGCCATACAATGTCCCCTGCTGAACAAAGGCCTCCCCCATAGATTTCAACAACTGTGTCATTGCATATTGGGGGGAGTTTGCTAGTACTCACCACGCTTGGCAGGCGGGTTGGTGAGCGCAAAATGGCTATTATTCCACAGGACGAACGCACCTGCCCATCTATCTGGTTTAGAAGCCCTTAGTCGCCTTTTACGACATCCACGGGAGGAGATGGAGTGGTGCTATATTCTTAATCCGAACACCACACTTTTCTGATTAAACATAGTTTATGGGCCGGGTAGTGATATAGGCTACTTTTTATAATTAAAAAATATTCAGGTCCTGTGGGATAGTGATTGCTTGCTAAGCGTGGCAAAAATATGCTGTGCATACTTCGTGAGAGAAAAAAATGGTTGCTTTATGCCGATAAGTTGAGGAAAGATCGTAACCGATGTTCGACCGATCTTCAAGGTCATTTTCTGAAATATTTCTAACTCGCACCAAAGTAGACTTATTTTTTAAACATCAAGGCTAACGAGAATACAATAAAATTTGTAATAAAACTAACACATTAAAATTTCTTTACGCAGAACCGGTACCGATTCGGAATTAATTAATTAAAATGTCAAGCTTAAATTGTATTATACAGGTATTTTTATTCATGCCTAGTAGGCCAACTTTTGACCTTGACCTTGCCTGATGTGAAGCGATAGATGAGGTCTCCGATAGAACGAGCGCGCCTAGAAGATGCCTATTTATCACTTCATCATCATATCAGCCATTTATACATTCACTGTTGAACAAAGGGCTACCCCATAGATTACCGCAATTGTGTCATCATTTTGTGGGGTATATACCAATACTCACCACGCTTGGTTGGTGATGGCTATACTGTTTCTCAGAAGGGACGCTGCTGTCCATACCTTTGGTTTCAGAGTTTTTGCTCAATTGAGTTTTCCTTTTTATTACGATAACCTCGTTGTATATTGTGTATGTTGTGTTTGGTTTAAAAACAGACCCTGCATACAGATAAACCTGTTATTTGATACCAATAGAACTCATTGTTAGTGTTACCAGTTATCCATAATACTTGCTTTGAATAGGTTTATTGCGTTGCATAACATTTCTAAGAGTTTCCGGAAAATGAAAATGTTGAATGTATCCAAACCGGCTTAACAACTAGCAGCCGTTAGAAACTCTTCCATGGTTTACTCTCTTACATTATTTTGTATTCGTTTTATTATTTATGTATTTTTTCAACATAAATGGCACAGCACCGGGCGTGCCCTTTCTGTCGTAATGGCAATGACCTCCAAGGTTCCAGTGTATGAGACCTCCTTAGAAATAAATATTTATGGTGTTCTTAGGTTGAATATTTTTTGATATCATTTGTGAATGAGCACACAACACAAACCGATACTGGTCGTTGTGGCAATCCTTGAGGGAGGCTTGTGTCCAGCACTGGACGTTTTTCGGCTGAAATGATGACGTAACGTATCCTTATGGAGCTCGGAGTCTAAATCGGAAAGAAGCTCTATAAACATAGTTTCTTTTTCTTTTTTCGCACCAACAGGCTCTTCCAAATAAACGCGAAGCCAGCTTAGGCTATTGAGTTTGGCATGGTGGCTAGTTCTCAATGTATTTCGTGTGATGTGTTGCCTCTTCATCAGTAGCAAAGGTGCGAAGTCGTGAACATACATTGACTTAATATTATGGTCGCTTATAATATGAGGCGAGTAACAAATTTTTACTCGTAATACTAAACGCTTGTCATTTCAGAATAAATGGATAAGTGCAGAATTTAGGTCATCCGCCCACGCATCAGCCATAAGGTCCAGCATGAAAGCACAAGACGTGGATTGTGCACAGTACCTACATAAATATGAACATAGAATTTGAATAAGAATAGGAAAAACTTGTGTCTGCTGTTTGGTGCCGGCTACGAATAGCACTAACCCATCTCATCTCGTGGGTGTCGTAAAAGGCAACTATGGGATTAGCCGGAAGATGGGCGTCCTTCGAATACATTAACAACTCACCTGCGATCGCAACCGCTTCCCAAGCGATTATGGCAAAACCCTCCAATGAGCACACAACACTGGGTGTCGGTCGTTGTTGTTATCTTTGGGGGAGAATTGCGTCCAGCAGTGGACTTTATTCGGCCGAGATGAAGAATAGAATAGAATAGAATATTCTTTATTATTATTTAGTATGTAGTATCGATTTTAGCGATGTCGTTAGTAATGCCTTATGTAGAATTTTTACGTTTGAATCTGTACTTGTGCGGCGACGTTCGCCGCAAAAATAAACTGTTTTTCTTTCTTTCTTCTATTGTACACCATTTTAGAAACAGCTACTAGGAATAATTTAATGAAGATCATGATGAGGAAAAAAGGGATCGTATCTCGTGAAGGCATGTGGTTTGTATGTACCCACATCACTATAGACCCTAGACTTACGTCATTATAGTGTAGTTCACACAGCGCATGCCACCCACGTCATGAAATATAGCTGTCCAGCAAACCGGGTCACCGACAGTTATACAACTTGGTACTTAGACGTTAGCTATGGTCAAACAATGCATTTCCACGTCACAGGATATAAATGTGCAGCAGGAAAGAGCCCGCTTATGAACCCAGAGGTATGCTTCCTGTCATCATCATCATCATCATCATCGTAATCATCATATCGGCCATACAACGTCCACTACTGAACAAAGGCCTCCCCATAGATTTCCACAACTGTATCATCATATTGGGGGATATTTGCCAGTACTTACCACGCTTGGCAGGCGGGTTGGTGAGCGCAGAATGGCTACTGTTCCACAGAAAGGACGCTGCTGCCCATCCCTCTTTAAAGTCCCTTAGTCGCCTTTTAGGAACTCCACGGGAGGAGATGGAGTGGTGCTATATTCTTAATCCGGACACCACACGGAATCCCGTGTCGGAACAAAAACGCGTCGTAAAGATTAGTATCATGCTTTAACGAGAATCGCAACCATTGGAAATTTGAAATCAAATGTGTGTCAGAAATATGTTTCCCTTCAAGTTGTTGCATTCGGTTAGTTAGAAAACGACCGCAACCAAACTCTTGAAGAAGAATATACAATATTTTATCTTTTGCTGAAATACTTCCTGTGGTAAAGGCATCTATACATCATGGTGGAAGATTTATATATTTAACCAGCTGGGACCAGCGGTTTCACCCGCCGTTTAATTTAAAAGAAATTGGATTATTTATAAATAGTTTAGAGTAATTCGACATAGACACTTGACATAGAGTATATATATATTTATGCATATTGGATTTCATGGGTTTGAATTGTTTTTGCGCGGAACCCTGATTATTTTCCCAAAATAAAAGTAGTCTAAGTTATTCCTTATAACATCAGCTATCTGCCAGTCCCGTCGAAATCGATCCAGTCGTTTCAGAGATTAGCGGGAATAAACAGAGAGACAGATCGACAAAAAGACAAAAAAATGAAAATAGTTTTTTTGTTGTAGGAACCGTATGTACTGTCATATGCATTTAGTAAAAAACTGCTATTTTGATATTGCATTTTTGTATTTAATAGACACTTTTATTTAGTTGTATAGATATTTTACGCGAATAACATCCATTGAATCTAAATAGCTTACGGAAATATATCGCGATTGATTCATTCATTCTATATATCTACGAGCAGCATCCATATGTGCGGTATACAATACGTAAAACGTATAACCATAACACATACAGTTATTATTGAATTATAAAATAAAACATTTTATGTGCTACCCCACTACTACTACTACCCTCTTTGGGGGAAGCCCTTTTTTTATTATCCCGGTGGAAATACGTTATGTACTTCTTCAGTCCCGGGGAAGGCCAGAGGGGAATGCGGGACACCTACCGGCTAAAACCACCGGAGCGATAATATTCGGCACCTAAGGGAGCTCCGGGATCCAGTCTATCTTTGGCGAAGGCCTGTATCCTGCAATGGACTTTATTCGGCTAAAATGATGATGTATGTACTTAAATTTGTTCATAATAAATACCTGAAACATCTTACGTGCAATACACAATTAAGCACACATTTTTATAGTGGAACATAAATGCATGCACGATAAATATTAAAAATAAAATACTACTCTTAATTCAGCGTGGTCACAAGCATACTAAAAAAAATCTATATTTATTCTTGAATTAATAATTCAACATCCCTCGGTGACAAATGCTTAAGAAGGCGTAGTTTTTAGGACAAACAAGTTCTTATACACTAGAACACGGTTCTTTATGGGTCAAGTGGTATTAACACAAGGCCGAACGAAGTCGCTAACATCATTTGACATGCTGAATTTAGCTCAGTGTGGATCGTGATCGTTGGATGCAGCGGCATGTAACTGGCCGTTGTGGAAATCTATGGGAACAGGCTCTTGTTCAGCAGTGGACATCCTTCGGCTGATATGATGACGATGGATCTGAAAAAGCACAGATTTTAAAAGATACGTGTTAGAAATGGAACTTTAGAAAACTGAGCCACAGCGGTGGCGCGAATTATTTTTCTATATTCTAAATTTAAACAATGATGAGAAAATATACCTACCTCTATTCAGAAAAAAAAATACATGAAAGAATATCATAACCACAATGAATGCATAACAGTTAATAAAACACTAATCTTAATAAACGGTTGCGTTTTGTTTTTGTGCGTTAGAAAACGTGCTGGCTGCAAAACATTGTCGTTGCATTCGCGATATTCTCACCGACACGTTACACAATAGTGTTGGGTCATACACCTATGCGCTCCAATTAGTAAGGTTACTAAGGTCTACAATATGCCAGCGTAGTGCCACTGAATTGAAAGAGCGTTTTGATGCGCCGCCATTGTTCTTTATTATTCTTTTTTTAAATCCTTTTTTGTATATTTTAACTATGCCGATTTTTTGCGACTAATGAGTGAAAGTACAATAGGTTTTGTCACACAGGATGTTGATATGATGTGCATATGAGCATAGCAATAGCTTATTAGACGTTAAGATTACATAATGAATAGGGCATTATGATTACTGAAGCGGTAAATTGGACTAATTCTCTTAGCTCTGCATAGATGAACAGCTAGTACTCATTCACGTGGTATTTGAGTGTTCTTCATTCATCATCATTCAATCATAGCAGCCAAACGACGTCCACTGCTGAACGAAGGCCTCCCCATAGATTTCCACAATTGTCGTAATTTTGGGCAGAATTCGCCAATACCCGTCCTTGGCAGGCGGGTTGGTGAGAGCAGAATAGCTGCTGTTTTATAGGACGCTGCTACCTATACCTCTATCTTATCTTAAGTCCCCTAGCCGCCTCTTACGACATCCAAAGAAGATGGAGTAGTGCTATGATAGACACCATACGGAAGTTCTTATAACCAAGAAAATATAAATCCCACGTACTTTCCATTTTTACCAAGAACCGATCTTACACATTGACCTACATTCGTAAAACCCGCTTGATGCCCATAAAATTATAAATAACTGATTTCCTCAATACCATGGCATGGCACTTTGATCGTTTTTCGGAGCATGTCACTATAACTGCAAAAGGCCTGTCGTGACCAAACGTAGCGTGACATTAAATACTTATTATTACATCAATTTGAAAAAATATGCGCACGCACATTAGGGATGGCCGCGGCGCGCGTAAACTTTCGGTTAAAGTCGGTTTCTTCTTGAAGGTCGGCTAAGGCAAAGGTGAAGGTTTTAAATTACAAGAAATTCAATTTAAGTTATTTCATATACTAATTCACCATTACTTTTATTTAAAGCAGTCGATTTATTATTCGTTAAATATTTCACATATCCTGCAGAAAAATAAGCTAACAGCGTACTATTTTTATTATATTATTTTTTATTTTTATTATATTGTTCATATTTTATTTAAGTAGATATAAGGATTAGCTTTCTTAAACTAAATTTAACAGTTCGATGAAAGTCTGAGTCAGATCCGATTTAGAGCATCGGATCACAACAAGAACATCGAATTATTGTAGTGCGTTGTGTCTCATCTCTAGCGCAGTGTAATCCCATTTTTTATCGATAGTAAAACCTAAACTATTCGCATTGATTTGTGTCACGTTTCTAATTGATTAAACCCCAATTCCGCAAATCAGCTTATTTAATTATGGATGAATAGCGACTGGGCCCGACTTCGTCCAGGAGATTCTTTTTGGTTTATTTACGTTGACTAAGCAGGACTTGGAGACAAAATTATTACAGTCAAATATATTAAATCCACTTAGAATGATGGAGTCAACGCCCACGTTATTTTTGCTTCAACTTTCATAATATCAGCCAAAGGACGTCCACTGCTGAACATAGGCCTCCCCATAGATTTCCACAACGACTGGTTACATACCGCCACATCTACCGACTCCCAGTGACCAGTGAGGTGGTCTGAACACCTCGTTGAGGGTCGTTTCACACTGTGTATTCTGGCGCGCGGTCTCCACTCGAGAACCTTTGTGCCTTAACGGCCATCAGTACTGCGAGCAATGTGCTCCGCCCATTACCACTTCAGCTTGTTAGCAATTTACGCAATTAAGATTAAATTGCTATAGCTTATTATATAGGAGTGAATCAAATGATAATTGTATAGATGCCGATACCGATACGCCTATCAAGCGTTGGTTTGATATTAAATAGATCATTCATTCATTCATTTCGGCAGAATCCACTGCTGGACCAAGGCCTCCCTCAAAGATCACCACAACAACCGATATCGGTGTGTTGTGTGCTCATTGGGGGGTTTTGCCATAACCGCCACGCTTGGCAGGCGGGTTGGCGATCGCAGTTGAGTTGTTAATGTATTCGAAGGACGCTGCTGCCCATCCTCCGACCAATCCCTTAGTCGACTTTTACAACACCCGCGGGAGGAGATGGGGTGGTAGCATTCTGAGCCGGCACCTCATGTAAATAGATAGAGCCGTTAAATAGAAATACGTTCAAAATAACATTATAACAGGTTTGCGTGCAAAATGATGGCATGATGTCACAATATTCGCATAAATAGGCAGCGAGTCCATTTATATTTATGATGTCGTTAGCTTTAATTGCTGAAAGATTACAATTGCGCTTACGCATATCACGTAAGACAACTGACAATTATAAAATGATGATAAGCGATAACGCTTCGCTCAGGAGATAAACATAGTTTATGTCCTACTGAAATAAATAGTAAGTATATATTTATTCATTATCATCATCATATCAGCCACGTCACATACACTGCTGAACAAAGCGCTAACCTATAAATTTCCACAATTGTGTAATCGGTCAAGGGGTAATTTGCCAGTACTCACCACGCTTGGAAGGCGAGTTGAAACTGAGAAACGGTAGCCATACTGCGCTCATAAACCCGCGTGGTGAGTATTGGCAAATACCCCCCAAATAATGACACAGTTGTGGAAATCTATGGGGGAGGGCTTTGTACAGCAGTGGACATATAAATGGCCGATGATATCTTTATTACGGTGACTAGATTTTGAGATTAACAGAAAAAAGACATACTTTCTATAACAGTTTCTTGATTGCTAATTAAATGATTAAGAAACAGGAGGATTCTATTTTGTCCAGTCCTTGAGAACGTTGCCCAAAATCAACTGTCTCCTTATCTCTTTTCTAATAGCCTGTTAAGCCCTTACCGACCCAGATCTGGATCAACTACCTGCAGATCAAACAAGTATTTGTTCCGTGCGGGAATCGAACCCGCGACCCGGAGCGCAGCAGTCGACTGTATCGGCCACTGCACCAACCGTGCCGTCAAGAAATTACATTCATTAAGCAAGCAGAACCCGGCAAAGGAAAGACGTTAATCTTACGAGGATTATAACAATTCCTTTATAGCAGGAAACACATATCGGTAGCTAATTCTAAAGCCACGTGCGTGAAGCTGGCAGTAACCCCATTAAAAATCAAAGGAGAATCCGTAACTGATGCATATGTAGCCATGATGCCGACGTGTGTCATAGATTTATTTATAGCATGTTTACACTGCATTCTTGCATTATCTGTTACTTCATTTTGTTTGTTTTGTAATAGACGTTAACTAATTCTGTCTATTGGAGCCATTAGTTTGTCTGCTTTCTTTTTGTCTTTGGAGCTATGTCAAATTGCCTTTTTGTATTTAATATTTGTCTTCAAGATAATTTTTTTGTGTGTTATCTGCGAGGTATTGTTGATAATGAGCCGAAAAACGTCCACTGCTGGACACAGGCCTCCTCCAAAAATCGCCTCATCAAACGGTCTGAGTTTGTGTTGGGTGGTTATTGAGGGGTTTTGCAATAATTGCCACCCTTGGCATGTGGGTTGGCAATAAGTTTTAATTGTAAATATACTTATAGGACGTTCCTGCCATCTAGTGTGATCATACGAGGACCTGGAGGGGCTCCAGGGCTCCTTAGGTGCCGAAGATGACCGCCCGAGTGGTTTTAGCCGGTAGGAGTCCGGCATGCCCCTTCGTCCTTCCCCGGGGCGGAGGAAGTTCATGTAGAATTTCCACTGAGCCCAATATAAATTTAAAAAAGGTCGTTACTGCCCATCCTCCGGCTAATCCTCAATCTCTCTTTTTACGGCACTCTCGAGATGAAATGTGGTCGAGTGCTATTCTTATCATCATCATCATCAGTCATATCAGCCAACGGACGTCAACTGCTGAATAAACGTCTCCACCTTTGATTTCCACAACGGCCGATTACATGCCGTGTGTCGTCATTTTGGTAGGAATTTGCCAGTACTCACCAGGATGTGAGCGCAAAATGGCTACTGTTCCGTCCCTTAGTCGCCTTTTAAGACTTTTACTTTTATTCTTAATCCGGACATCACACGGGTGCTAGCCGAAAGTATATTGAATCACTTCATCATTTCGGCCGAATGAAGTCCACTGCTGGACACAGGCCTCCCCCAAAGATCACCACAACCACCGATATGGATGTGTTGTGGGCACATTGGGTGGGTTTTGCCATAATCGCCACGCTTGGCGATCGCAGTTGAGTTGTTAATGTACAATGCTGCAATGTAATGTACTCGAAGGACGCTGCTGCCCACTCTCCGGGTAAACCCTTAGTCGACTTTTACGACACCCATGGGAGGAGATGCGGTGGTGGCATTCTGAGCCGGCACAATACAGATTGAATCACTTGGTTTAAAAACAAATGGTTCAGGTTTTCATTCGACACATAAATGAGTAGCGAGCGAGAACAATCTTGGAAAAAATAAAAACAGATGACTATAAAAATGTATTTTTAGCTTGAGGTTAATACTCTATAGCAAGAATTGGCAATCGTATAGCAGTTGTACTTGTCTCCCACATTACGATGAAATCCACCTGCCAAGCGAGGTGATTTATGGCACTCAAAGCGTGATTTACCATATAATGCTAGAAGGCTTTAGGTATTGAAGTGGCGAGGAAACCAAAATATCGTTTCGGGTTAGATTTGCCAGAGGTTACGTTAAGAAATTCCCTCCCGGTAAGAGCTGCCGCGTTGAAAACTTCGCCAAATTTAAACTATAAATCGTGTAATAAGACTTTTTGTTTTGATTTGATGCTTTTTCCAAATTTCCATTTACAATTCTAACATATTTCGCTCGGTGAAAATACATCGTGTACTTTCTCCGCCCCGGGAAGAGCGGAGGGGCATGCCCGACTTCTACCGGCTAAAATCACCGAAACGGTCATCTTCGGCACCGGGCCGCAGACAATCACATTAGAGTCGCCCAGTGCTTTTAGGCACATCTGTGAGAGAATGGTTGTAAAGCGGTCACCCCCTGTAGTGGAGGGATAATCAGGCTGACATGGTACTATCTTTCCAAGACCTTACGACTATCACTGGTACTGCAGTATGCTCTATATTTGCAGTCTACAGTGCGTGCCCACGGGCGTACAGCAATGTTTATGATGCCAATTTATCTCTCTGTAATGAGTAAACTTTGTAATAAACGAGCAAAGTTTATTCCGACGCTAACTAAAAATAGGTAGTCGTGATAGTGTTTTTTCTGTGGTTATATTTAAATAATTTAGCAGTTGACTGTGAGTGTGGGTTGTCATACATAGGGCAAACAAAGCGTAGTATAGCCACCAGTTTAAAAGAACACATAGCTGACGTCAAGCATAGACGCTCCACAAAGTCTGCAGTGTGCGAACATGCCTTAGATAAACCCAACCATTTTTTCGTTTCGATCAACCTCAAGTCCTCGCGAAAGAGAACCGATATGTACCATGAATGTTTCGTGAGGCTATTGAAATTAAAAAACATCCTAATTTTAATAGAGAAGATGGCTGGCAGGTACCACCAGTTTGGAATCCTGTTATTAAAATAATAAAGTCCCAAACCAAATACCACACTAAAAAAATCAAGACACTGTGAGTGATTACTGCGTGCATCGAAATAATTTTTGATTATAATTGTACGGTAGATAAAATAAAATAACTTTTTAAAATCTGTAACGACGCCTGTCACCTTAGTCATCCTGCGACCACGAACCCTGCAAAGTGTTCGAAACGTCAGGAAAAACAAAAATCTAAAATATACGCGATAGAATCCGTTTAAAAGTGTTTTATTATAATTTAGCAGTGTTTTGTCTGGTCACCTGCCTGGTCGGCCTGGTTACCCGAACTAGTCCTTCGTGGCACCACACTGCGCTCGTCGCCGAGGCATTAGGTATTTAGTCTCTTATGCCCAGTAATTTCATGCCGACTTAGTTCGTGAAATAGAAGGCAATTTTAGAGATACTCATTCCTTGGATTCTGATAATATCATATCGCCAATATCAAAGTGCAAAGTGGTTCCCGGCAAAGAATAGAACACCCCTCTCGACCCATTATCATCATCATATCAGCCAAAGGACGTCCACTGCTGAACAAAGGCGTCCCCATAGATGTTCATACTTGTGTCATGTGCTCAGCTAAATAATATATAAACACTAAATTAAGAATATAACACCACTCCATCAATCCCGTGGAGGTCGTGAAAGGCGACTAAGGGACTCTAAGCCAGAGAGATGGACAGCAGCGTCCTTTCTGTGGAACAGTACCCATTCTGCGCTCACCAACCCGCCTGCCAAGCGTGGTGAGTACTGGCAAATTCCCCCCAATATGATGACAGTTGTGGAAATCTGGGGGAGGCATTTGTTCAGTGGTGGACGTTGTATGGCCGATATGATGATGATGATTTGTGATGATAAGTGATGCGGTTGTGGATACCAGCTATTCTATAATAAATACTCATGAACTAATGTTTTTTTTTTATTAATTTGCTAGTCACGCAGAAGTATCAGTTGAACGCGTTACAGTATCTATCTGTCAAATGTCCAAAGGCAAAGATTGGGGATTGTGGTTTAAGTTAGTTTCCTACTGAGCAGGTTAGGGTAGCCCGCTTCTAACCGAATAGTTGCGACACACAGCGAGGCTTAGGGGGATCCTTTCATACATCCTCGAGAAGGGCCTGGATGGCGGCCTTTTTAAAGTCGCCTTCCCTCAGCTAGAGGGGTGACCGCTCTACAGTCATCCCCTCCGAGATGTGCCTAAAGGCGTGGCAACAAAGTGCGGGTCTAGTGTGATCTTACCAGGACCTAGAGTCGCCCTTCAATGCCGAAGAATATCGCTCCAGTGGTTTTAGCCGGTAGGAGTGCGGCTTGCCGTTTCGCGCTTCCCCGGGGCGAAGGTAGTTCATGACGAATTTCCACTGGGGACCAATGGTTTTTTTTTTTTAAATAAGGTTCCTTATTGCAAGAGTCCGGCAAGATAGGTACCACCTGTATTCCGGTTGAAGGGCACTGCAGCTAGTGAATTAAGTACTGGGAGTAGGAGATGCCAATTCTCGTAATTATTTTACACTATGACTGAAACTTGACCGAACTGAGATAAAATTATGAATACTTATACCGAAAAAATGGTATTCAGCTACTCTTAAAGTTCAGTCGGATTTCAGTATAATCTCGATCTAGTCTCATTTCAATCTCAATTTTGACGTTTATTTAATGACAATTCAGTACATGTGACAGTTCGAAATGTTAGCAGAATACAAAACAAGCGTCTAAACGCTATCTCGATTCTGCCCTGTCCCACCCAAATCCCCTTGTGGTATCAGCCGCCGATTATCAACCCTCCCGTATCAGTGGAGTACTATGACCGATGCACGTTCTGGTCGATCCAGACGATGAAAACACGTTAGATCACGTAAAGAGACTCGCGTTGTCTCATTCACTTAACACCCGACCGTTTTACCGCCCTCGCCGCCGAGGATGCCCGCCTCACTGACGTCGCGGAGGCCTATCGCCGCATCACCTTCCCGTTCAAGTTAGCACTTCTCCCTCCCGTCTCTTGCTCGCGCCGGCCCGTGCCGAGCCTGTAGCTTTAAATATCCCTTAATACATTTTAAATAATACCGATCCAGATGTCCCCAAAACAATAGCTTGTTATCCCCAGCGACGCCCAAAGCCAAGGTCCGTGTCCCGCAGGGGGCGCCCTTAGCGAAAGTTGCTTAGTTTTAAATATTAATTTTAAGCCTGGCTGGAGGCCTCTTTTGGCTTCGCCAGAAATGACCGGTTAAGCAACCACATTACCCAGAAATGTATGCGATAAGCCCAACAAAAAAAAAAAAAACAAAGATTGTTTTTAAGAAGTGTTTTATAACTAATAATTTTATTAATAATTTTGCTTCTTTCATTATGTAAATGTTTGTTATGAATTATGATACAGGTATAAGTTAACCTATCTATCAATCATCCAAGGTTTTGCGTATGTTGTTAGATGTCTCATAAATAAATATAGTAACCCAGGAGAATTAGCTCACTCCATAACACATTTATAATATCAGTGAGATCACCAAAAATTTGCCAACAAGTACCTACTACCATCAGCATTTATATTAGTTAGGTATGCTACCTATATACGGCTCATCAAGACAAACACAGTGCTTCGTGAACGCATGCCCATTTGAACACGATAATGGATCGGCAAGACAGATGCGGGTCCGATATGCAGCCATCAACGAAAATATTATGGTTACGTCACACATCAACGCCAACGGCGCATGGGCAGACGTTAAACTTATTATTTGTTGATAGTGCGTCATTGATTGCTAGAGAACAGTTCATTATTCGAAATTTAAAATTACAATAGGTACGCCCTTTTTGAAGAGCTTCATACTGTCTCCTCGGAAAGCCTCGGTGGGGAGTTGATTCCACAATCTCAGTTTCTCTGAAAAAGTACGGTATGAGTCCATTTTGGCTCTAGAGTATGTGGATGGCCTACCGATGGCGAGAGGTGCGGTGTTAGAATGTAACCGTTGGCATCAAATATAATCAAACCATTCCTTAGAACACTGTCTGTAGTACAGGCAGTAGAACACGCACAGGGAAGCAAAAGCTGTTCTCAGATTTAAGCCTAGGCTGCTACTCAGAATTCATTAACAATAAAATTCGATTGCCGTGTGGTGCCGGCTCAGAATACCACCACCCCATCTTATCCTATGGGTGACGTAAAAGTCGACTAAGGGATTAGCCGGAGAATGGGCAGCAGCGTCCTTCGAGTACATTAACAACTCAACTGCGATCGCCAACCCGCCTGCCAAGCGTGGCGATTATGGTCAGACCCCCCCAATGAGCACACAACACACCCATATCGGTCGTTGTGGTGATCTTTGGGGAGGCCTGTGTCCAGCAGTGGACTTCATTCGGCCGAAATGATGATGTGTGATCTTAAAACAAAATCGGATTAAGTTCAAAACATTTAATATTAAGATTATGGATTAGATTCATCATAAATTTCAGCCGTTATTCAGTTCGTTGAATCTTATATGAATATTTTCGTGCCAAAGCTTTTATTAATAAACTATGACTAATCAGTGGGGTGAATATTTTTAAAATGTCCGCCGTGTGACGTCATATCTTACTACGTGCTGGTGGTTCCCTGTTGGGCTGCATAAAGTTCATAATCCTATTCTATAGCCCGTATTACAGATAGAGAATCAAAACTCAAGTAGAGTTTGAGTCGAGATTGCATCAATTAAATATAAATGATGAACGTATTACGTAGGGTTCATATTTGATCAATGCAATCTCTTTGATCAATGCAATTTCGACTCAAGTTGTACTTGAGTTTTGATTCTCGATTTATAATACGGGCTATAGAATAGTAGCGAAACTGAACTTGTCATACTCATCATCAGGCATAACGTTTATGCCGCCTATCAACTGGCACAAGCTGCGGGCTGACCAGACACAATAGATTTTTAATTGTGTCTGTGATCGAGTCCCTTAACAAGATAACTAATTAGGCATAACTGTTCGCCGTAGTTGCTGTTGTCATAATCGTGTTAAGTCGTCTAAATGTCATGCAAATACGTTTTACAAATAACGACATCTACACAAAGCGTTACTTAAGCTGGACCCTCACGGCCAGTCCATCCCGCCAAATGATAAGCTTTCCGGTCAAAATTTGACTGAGTGTGAATGCCCCAAGTATAATTTTGACGCGACGACAATACACGGATTTTCGGGTCTGCATATAATCTACGGCATCGCGTCTTTGGACATAACGCCAAACTGCTGATGCGCGAACTCGCATTTGGAATGATCCTGAGTCATAAATTGACTTGATTGAATTCAATTAATGTACGTAATACGATACATATTTTGCCGTGTGGTGCCGGCTCAGAATGCCACCACCCCATCTCCTCCCATTGGTGTCGTAAAAGTCGACTAAGGGATTAGCCGGAGAATGGGCAGCAGCGTCCTTCGAGTACATTAACAACTCAACTGCGATCGCCAACCCGCCTGCCAAGCGTGGCGATTATGGCAAAACCCCCCAATGAGCGAGAACAAATCCATATCGGTGGTTGTGGTGATCTTTGGGGGAGGCCTGTGTCCAGCAGTGGACTTCACTCGGCCGAAATGATGATGATGATGAATTCAATTTAATCATTTATTCAGTAAATAGGTCCTTACATACACTTTTACACGTCATATTGAAACAAGATGCCATTCCGCTAATGAAGAAGAAGATATGCCGAAAGAAACTTCCCGCATGGTTTTTTTTTTTTGTATTCTTTTTTTTTTTTTTTTTACTTTGGTTGTGATGTCTGGATTAATACTATACCATCACTCTTTCTCCTCCCGTGGATGTCGTTAAAGCTGACTAAGGGGCACTAAACCAGAGGGTAGGGCAGCTACTTCCCTTCTGTGGAACAGCAGTCATTCTGTGCTCACCAACCTGCCTGCCAAGCGTGGTGACTACTGGCAAATTCCTCTCAAAATGATGAAACAATTGTGGAAATCTATGGGGGAGGCCTTTGTTCAGCAGTGGACGTATTTTAGCTGATATGAGATAATTTCCGACATTTTAGAGATAACACAGCAAGATTTACAATTACGTAATCTACGAATATTTTAGAAAATATTATGTTTGTCCGTAAAAGCTTGCTGATGATTCATGTAAAAAGCGACATTCATTGTATAAATACTCGAAATATACATAAAATAGTAGTGCCTAAATTTAGATTGTCCGAAATCAATAAATCATTCTTAGTTAACTCAAATTCAAATTCAAATTTTTTTATCTATACAAATAAATAAAATTGAAGTGTCTGTTTGTAATGTCAAAATAACAGCTTTTTACTAAATGCATATTAAAGTATATACGGTACATCGAACAAAAAAACAATTTTTAAATTTTTTATCTGTCTGTCTGTCTGTCTGTTTGTTCCGGGTAATCTCCGAAACGGCTGGACCGATTTTGACAGAATTTTCACTGGCAGATAGCTGATGTTATAAGGAATAACTTAGGCTACTTTTATTTTGAAAAAATAATTAGGGTTCCGCGCAAAAACGAAAAACCCTTGAAATCCAATATAGGGGAGAGTGGGGTGACACCGGACAGTTAAGAATAACGCACCATAAATCAGTAACAATGATTATATTTAAAAAAAACAACATCACATATCATAGAACATACATAATACTTTACTTTGGCAAAATAATATCAGAGATCAATTATAATTATAGGAACTAGAACTTGTTTTATAAAAAAACATATATCCGGATTCACCCCATACCTATGGGTAAAACCGGATACCCATTTTATACCAACGGGGTGATTACGGATATTAGCAAAATTGCAAAATATTATAATCACTCACAGTGTTTGCATTCATAAAATAATAACTCTGATGCAGAGCATTCAATACAACCTTCGTGAGCCCATTTAAGGCATGCCGTGCATTGGAACCACTTATCAGACTTGGTTTGGCTTTATTTTTTGCCACAAACTAAACATTCAGAATCCTCTTGATTGTTTTCTTTATTAGTTTTGCTACTTTCGGTGACACAATATTTAATGGATATATCATTATTTGAATTTGAAAGTGTTTGTCCTCATGTAGTTGTGCTTGCTTGCGGTGACGGAGTTCTTTCTCTAAGCACAGTATCCTAGGTGATTACATTTGGAGTTGGTGAAATCGATTTCCCTGTAGTCAGTGATGGGGAAACATCTGCGTCAGTGAAAACATTGGGATTCAGTGGGCAAGTGACCGTTTTACTAAAAGCAGAGACGGCATTTTGCATGCTTGCAACATGATTATAAGCAATTCCAAATAAAGATGCCATTTGGAATTGAGTGACAACACGACCAGGCTGGTTGCGAAGCCATAATTGAACTTCGTGAGAGTCAAAAGTGCTTAAAGGCTCCATAAAACCAACATCAAGGGGCTCACGAGCTAACTAGATGGCTTCCAGGTTCTTGTGGTGTGACGATCTAAAACCACCAACCTCAAGATTTTCTTTGCTTGGTCTTACACAACTAATAAAGTGACGCATTTATTCCGTGAAAATATGTTGTTGTACCCAATCACTAATATGACACATAGCTACTGTTCCTGCTGGAGCACCATCAAGAAGTTCACTCTTCATTCTTACTCGAGGAAAATTCAGTAGTGGTGGGACATAATGTCCGGCTGCAGATAAGCAAAGCACTGCCGTTATTAATGGTCCTCGTTCAGCCGATTGATTGATTGATTTTTACTGATATAATTCATAGATCGATTGAGGGTAAAACCGGATACCCGATATCACCCCGTCCGGTTGTACCCCACAGGTGCCATATTTGAAATATTATTTGCTAACACTTTATGTTTGGACTCACAGTAACAATTAATGCAGGTTTATTGGCTTATTTATTCATGATTTCATGAAAAAATACTACACTGTGATAACACATAATCAAAACCAAAGACAATACGTCAAAAATCCCAAAATAATAGATCACTTACCTATTTTTTCTTTATACACGTATCGACGCCCGCGCTTCCATTCTATCGTGGTCGCCTTTTGCAACCGCACTGCGCAAGCATTAGCGAATACCGGCCGAGTGTCTAAAAAGAGTCAGCGATACGGGTACAAGTGAAATAGTACCTATCCAGTTTCACCCCCTGTCCGGTTTCCCCCCACATTCCCCTATATATTCTATGTCAAATGTCTATATCGAAGTACTCCAAATTTGTTTTAAATTAAACGCAGGTGAAACCGCGGGTCCCAGCTAGTTCACAATAAATAGAGTACAATAGATGTTTACACGTGTCAAATAGTTCTAAGTCTATTTAACCTTCAAACGGCATGTGAAATTATAAAACATTTAAAGATACAATTTATGAACATATACAAACACAATAAGTCATGGATTTTATTTTAAGTAGCTAATAATATGTCAATGTAGAAGTTACGATCGATGCACATGTCAAGTTAATAAGTCATTTATGGCTATTTATTATCAATATTACATTTTCTATTATTATTTTCAAACCACTCCTGTGTGGAATATATCAACTGCGTTCGGTTTTATAATATCTAAGATACTTTAAGCAATTACTGATCTGTCAGTTGGGAAGTCTAAATCGCACGTCAAATCAGTTCTCATACAAAAAGTACATTACAGGATTAGAGACTATGTTGACGATAGGGACATATGGCGTTAGTTCTATTCTGCACATGTGGCTCCCCTGGAAACCAAATACATCTGAAGTAATATTTGCATTATATGCCTGCCATATTTATCTTTTATCAATGTATAGGTAATAGTTTTAAACACTTGGTAACGAACAGATTTGTAAAAGACATTTAAAAATTGCTCAAAAAGACCTAACCCTGAGTTTCATTCGCCATTTCTTCACATATGTTGTCATATAGTGGAATGCCCTCCTGTTTCAATATGACATGTAAAAGTCTCTGTTAGGGCCTATTTACTGAATAAATGATTCTATTGTAAATTTGTTCCATATGAATCGGCTATTGTAACAGTGCTAATCTACAAACCTAGTATGACTGTCCTAGTGCTCATATTTATCACCACATTAGTTAGACATACAGTCACCACTCCTAGAAACGTGTTCATTTCATTTTAATTTTACTAATTACATTACTTCCAATTAGGTCAGACGGACAAAACCGTGTGAATTTCGTTTGCTTGTCTATTTTGAAATGTGTAGGGCGTTGCCAATCGTATTATTTACTAGCTGGGACCGCGGTTTCAAAGAAATTTCATTTAAAAGAAATCGATTATATATAAAAAAATGTGCCGACAGAAGTGAAAACAATTTTTTTAATTTATCTAGACGCGTTCGCGGTCTGCTATATGTACATGCATATATGCACACACTATAGCTGCGTCTCGTAACTGTGTCGCCAGTCCAGAGATTTTATCACATCTAAAAATATGCGTACCGCACTAAAAGAAGTTTTCACTTCAATAATTTCGAGTACTTCGGCATAGACAGTTGACAGAGGAATGGACAGTTCAGCTCTTCTCGGTAATGATTGGTCCTCGTCGGGTGGCCGCGCCCGGCCACAGACGCACCGCGTCGCATCGCCCGCGCTATTACTTCGTTTTCACTTACGTTCTTTCTTTTTGCTCGGCTCCTAAGGGTCGTAGCGTGATGTTAAATAGCCGTAACCTTCCTCGAGAATTGGGCTATCATGTGCAAAAATAGTACGCTAACTCGTCTAGCTTTATGAAGATGAGGTATAATACGGCTCTAGTCCATATTTTCTTAAAATTACCTTTTAATCGAAAAATTGTTACTTAGTTTTAGGGCGCGGTGAAATTACATGCTCGAGGAAGCGCTTCCTTACGAAAAATGGAACTTATAAGATCACTTTCTTGTCCGTGTGCCAGGGCCCTTTTTTTGCGACGCAACTGTGGCGCTACCACAACACAATTCTTAAAACTGCTGTCGCAGCGCCACAGGCGTTCCTCGCTCGCTTCTGAGTTGCAAGCTAATGAAAAGGTGGACATGTCTTTCGTGTATAAGCGCGATACATTTATTAAATTTGAATTTTCCGTTTTAACAAGATCAGTAAAATTAATGCTTCTTCGTCCGAATCCATCGCGTAGCTGAGTCCAAAGGTGAAACATCCCAAACAATTTGGTCGCCCTAAAGAAACACGTGTTTCCTCGAGCGCGAGCGTCTAATTTGAAAGCGCCCTTAGTCTTGGAGAAGCACATGAAGGTTATAAATTACATATTATCAACCTAATGATCCTGCGGCGGAGGGATGTTTTATTATTTAGAGTGGATACGAGATTCCACCATCGGGAACAAAATCTACTTAACAAAATAGGCCACAGATGTTCTGAGCCGTGATCAATAGTAAAGCACACGGGATAACATTAGAAGGATGTGCAGTAATATCCTTTTCGTCGCTGTCACAAGTAACATTATTAACTCGGGTTCATCATTTCGGCCGAATGAAGTCCACTGCTGGACACAGGCCTCCCCCAAAGACCACCACAGCGACCGATATGGCGGGTTTTGCCGTAATCGCCACGCTTGGCAGACGGGTTGGCGATCGCATTTAAGTTGTTAATGTACTCGGAGAATGCTGCTGCCCATTCTCCGGCTAATCCCTTAGTCAACGACGACGACTTTTACGACACCCACGGGAGGAAATGGGGTAGTGGTATTCTGAGCCAGCACCACACGACAGTAACATTATTAACTCGGGTGTTGAACTCAAACTGCGTAATTTATCGGTAGACGAGTGTTTACAGCGAGAACCAACAGTAGTTTAAATAATTCATTGGTTGAATTGCTCTTATCCGGCGAACTTTATCAACGGCCAACTATATACTACACTACCTTTAACGCTACAACAGCACAGCATAAGTGTTGTATACATATGCAGCGAAAAAAAGGAGAATCCGTGTGGTGTCCGTATTCGGAATATAACCACGAGTCCATCTCGCCCCTACGATGTCGTAAAGGTCGACTAAGGCACTCTAAACCAGAGGGAAGGGCAGTAGCGTCCATACTGCGCTCACCAACCCGGCTGCCGGGCATGGTGAATACTGGCCAAATTCCCCCAAAACGACGACAGAATAATGCAAATCTTTGGGGGAGGCAATTGCTCAGCAGTGGACATCCTTTGGCTGCTATAGACGACGCTTAAAACATCTCTAGAGTAATTCTTCGCGTTCTTCTCCTCCCTCTACTTTTACATATATTTCTTTCATGGCAACGTTGCTACTAGACGGATACCGAATAATTATTTCGTGTATGAATGATAATGATATCTGAGTTGTACAAATGCATAATTGTAATTTTCTCTACAGGGAATTTCCAGTTGTAATCTAGTCATCGACTGTCCACTAGTCCATTGCTAGCAGACAATCACAGACTATTGCTAGCCTAGGCGTTTCCAAGAAAAGTATTACAAGAAGACATCTTTTGAATTCCGTCCTTTTCACTTTCAACTTTAGCATTTGTGTGTCAAAAATATCCATCCCACATTAACACAGTCTTCACAAATCATAAGTGGCACATCATATTACGTCATAGACTGCAATGTTTGTAAATATGAAACCGTGCCAGCGGTTGCGTTATCTCAAACAAAATGCCTTCCAGTAATTTCATCTCTGAGATGGTCGTATCTTTATGCATTTTCAGGTCATTATTTTCTTTCCAAAGCACCGTTCAGACAATATTGGACCCTATTTTCATAGCATCAGGGGTGAATTCTAGATTGATGCGTTTTGCCGTGCCATATAACAATAGGAATGGGTATTAATATCGCGATGAAAAGAAAATTACAACATTCTCGTGTGTAGGCATATTTTTATGCCATTATAAAAGCTGTAGATACTCTGTTCGTGCTCCGTGTGTTGTCCAGAGAATATATTATGTAGCAGACTCGCATGTCCTCCCGTGGATGTCATAAACCAGCAACAACAACTGAGGGACTCGAAACCAGACGGCTAATTCTGGTAATTAACCGGGTTGGTGAGCGCAGTATGGCTACCGTTTCACATAAGGGACGCTGCTGCTGCTGGTTTAGATTCCCTTTGTCGCCTTTTACGACATCCACGGGAGGAGATGGAGTGGTGCTATATTCTTAATCCGGACACAATGTTTAAATAAAATAACAAAACAGATTATATATGACATCAACAACTGCCACAGACACTAAAAAAACCGTTGAAAGTTCTTCGGGAAGTGTCAAATTCAAACGTTTGAATTGCGAACGCAGACGCGTTCCGTTGACTACATTCAAATGCGTACGCGCGCGCCGGAAGCACCTAATGCGGTAACGAGCCGACATCCGTGACACTACTGTATTGGGTGCAAGTGCTATCTTAATTTGTTACGTAACATATATATACATATGATTTAGGTACTTAAATAGACTACAGTAAGGTGCGCTATTCCAACACATTATTCTCGACGAATTTTTTTTTAATGATTCTTTAGCAACGAAATCCTAATCATGGGTCCCCAAATACAAGTACTTACAACTAATGATCCTGAAATGTATGGCAATCACCTTTTAAACCAAATTAAGTCAAAGTTGTTGTGCATTATTTAAGCTGAATGTAAAAGTAAGACCGATAAGATAAGATAATATTTAATTGATAAACACGTGTAAGTATTACATTAAAAATAATGGTGTTCCGTTTTAAATTAATAGTTCAAATATGTTTCGGTTGGTGCAGTGGCTCATTCAGTCCGCTGCTGCGCTCCGGGTCGTGGGTTCTATTCCCGCACGGAACAAATATTTGTATGATCTGCAGGTAGTTGTTCCGGGTCTGGATGTATTGTATGTGGAATTCATGTCTGTAAACGTACGCACGACACAGGCGAATTCCTAGTGTGGGGCAACGTTTTATTAAAAGAAAAAAAAAATGCCTATATATTTTTGTTTTGTTTTTTTTTTACTTATCGTACAAATACTTGTTCCGTGCGGGAATCGAACCCACGACCCGGAGCGCAGCAGTCGACTGTATCAATCACTGCACCAACCGTGCCGTGCCGTATAGGCGTACAAATATGGTTTAAAGGCTGGATAAAACTTAACTTAATTCATAAAATATAAAAATGTGATGCTCAAAAATACAGTCATAACAATGGCTTAGTTTTAAATAATAAAGATTGCAGCAGCAGGTTATAATAAGATTTCTAATGGATGAGATTAAGCCTAGCATGGCAAGGTTTAATAATATAGTCAAATAATATATTACAATAAATGATACATTACAAAGCGATCCATACAATAATAATTAAGAGTACGTCAGATAATAAGATGTCAAACAGTTAACAGTATACACAGCGTGTCAAGGCTCTTTAAAATTGTACAACTTATTATAAATCTAAAGGGAGTCATTTAAGAAATCCTCGATAACATTTATGGGCTACCAATATTCTTATTGTTTTTCTAAAAATATTAATGTTGACGTTTTTATATAATTCCTAAATTATATCGTATTATAGATTTTTGGTGCCACACAGAATAAACTTTTTATCATCAGTCATATTATATATACATATATATTACTGCTTAACATGGATATGTAGCAACAACGATACGGTACGGTGTAATCTTTTGGGGCAACCCAGCACATACCGAGTCGTATGCCACATAATATCTATTGCCACATAAATTCTATAGACAGTTGCCAATCTCTTTTTCGGTCCTTAAAAATACTAGCACTTCCGTACCTTTATAAGACTGTATTATTTGAAAAGTAACCAATATTTCTTCGCGACTGACTGCTGCGTGTTCCGCTATGCCAGGAGCTAATCTTCAAAACCACAGGACAATTTAAATCTTTTAGCGTCACAAAGGTCATGGATCCATGCTATAGTAAGCGAAAAGCACAAGGAAGCTCGCTTTATTATTACAATATTTTTTCGTGATACTCAAGGTAGCAAGTGGTAAAAATGGGCTAGCTCGAACGTTTCTTATAAATGTTATTCTTGAAAATATATTGAAAATAATACTGCCGCATAATAAAAAAAGTCCTCTCATCGCTTCCATTTGTTTTCTGTTCTGTTCCTATCGTGTCTTTTTGCATTTACAGTCGTTCGACGTGAGTTAGGAAACCTGCTGACTATTGAAAGTAACTAAAGTTTTACGAAAAATTTCATCACAATGCAAGTCCACAACAAACCCGTCCTTAACGCATAAAATTTTCTCATAAATCATGCTATGGCCTAATAATTTTATTAGATCAAAATTAATAAACAAAATGCCATACGAAACGGTTCCCGCATCAATTTAAAAACACCAGGGTCAATAGACCTCAATATTTAACGCTATATTGTTAACTGTCTGAATTAGATTGCATTGTATTTTTAATACAAGAATTTATTTAAACTGTTAAATCACTGTTTGATGTTGAATGAGCCGGCGAAATGATTTTCTGATCGATTCTTTTGTTAATTTTATCGAACGATGTATTTGGCGATTTAGATTGTATGGCTACCTGGTACCAGGGTTCAGCCGTCGTTAATTACGACATTCTATTGTACCTTCCCATGACGTTCTTCGAGCCTCAAAACCACTAAGTCTGAGTGCACAACCCTCAGGAGTCGGTCATCATTTTTGCCTTTTTCACTAGCAGAAAGATGATGATGATGATCTTGAGGTCAGATTCCGCCTTTCAGTCTAATCAGGGTCTGATGATTATATCGGTATGTTACCCGGAGTGACTGCCCTCAGCAACTAGACTAGTGTGGTCAAGTTTCCCGTTATCATCATCATCATCATCATCACATATCAGCCGAAGGACGTGTACTGCTGAACAAAGGCCCATAGATTTCCGGCCGGTTGTTTGTTTGTGGCGTCATTGGTACGAAGTTGCCAGTAGGTACTCACCACGCATGGCAGCTGAGTTGGTGAGCGCAGTTTGGCTACTGTTCTACAAAACTCCTGCTGCCCAGCCCTCTGGTTTCGGACGCCGTCCTTTTTACGGGAGTAAATGTAGTGGTGCTGTATTCTAAATCGAAGATGATGACGATGACCTAGTTATGAGTCGGTTCCCTACAAAGACAATGTTCCTAGATTGGTGCAGTAGCTGATACAGTCGGCTGCTGCGCTCCGGGTCGTGGGTTCGATTCCCACACGGAGGAAATATTTGTATGATCTGCAGGTAGTTGTTCCGGGTCTGGGTGTATTGTATGTGGAATTCATGTCTGTAAACGCACCCACGACATAGGAGCAATCCTAGCGTGGGGCAGTGTTTAAAAAAAGACCATGACTGCAATTATCTTTATCTCATGTTAGTCGTTCTATTTCATTGCTTTTTATTTCGGAATCGAAACGCTCCTATATGCGCGGTCCGACGGCAGGTTCTCTGGAGGTTTTACCACTCAAGATTTTTATCTTCATAATAATTATCACAAGTATCTATGTTAGAAGCAAAATGCCAATCTTTTCGTCACTAATGAGATCCAACAAAACTTCACCTTAAAAATAGCATGCTTGTGTATAAAGTTTATACCTACAATAAAATACCACTATAGCGACATCTACATCGCCACCACGTAACTACAACAACTAACAGTGACATCTATTGAGACACAAGTATAACTCTCCGATATGTCAAGAATCCTGAATAGCGGAAGTAAGCAGTGTTATCACCTTAGCTGTACCCTAGTAAGAGACGTAAGAGTTTCTTTTCACAATGGAAACGTAATAGTAAACAACACGTTTACTGTGTTCGGCGCTAGTCGTACCAGGGATACTGTAGGCCTATCACGACCCCCGGGGGGGTGACCGCTTTACAGTGATCCCTTTTCTTCCGAGATGTGCCTATAGGCGTGGCACCAGTGGGCGGCTCCAGTGTGATCATACGAGGACCTGGAGCCTCCCTTAGGTGCCGAAGATGACCGCCCCAGTGGTTTTAGCCGGTAGGAGTCCGGCATGCCCCTTCGCCCTTCCCCGGGGCGAAGGAAGTTCATGAAGAAATTTCCACTGGAGTCAAAATTGTGAGCGGGCGACAAATATTTGTGCGAGTGAGATGAAATGAAAATACAACATTCGTTCCCTCGCGAGTCGCAGCCATCGTCATTCATGACTCGCATTGCTCATTAGCCCGCACGTCACCTTAAACGAGGTATACCTCGTGAGGTCCACGCGAGGCAAAGTTAGGCCCTCGCTTAAAATAGACAAGTTACTCATCTATAATAGGGATGTCATATGCATGTATGTTTTACGGCACTCTGCAGTACTCATCTTAATTAGGCATGTGTAACTCAGGTCTGAGCTGGTTCAATTATTCAGATCACAGATACTTGAGCTGCTGAGCTGCGGTTCAAATGCAACATAGACAGCTCACGGCTCATTGACAGCTCACAGGGTATATTGAAAGCTTTGCTAATAGTTTTTGAGTCTATATTCGCTCAAGTAGTCACTTTGAGCTGCTTTGAGCTGTTGATCTATGGTTCATCTGATTCGTTCTGTGAGCTGACGTATGAGTAACTGAATGATTAAAGGTGCATAAATAAAACGCGAAGCTTAACATATTTTTATTATATTTCTTTTTATTAAATAAATAGTATACAAAGAAAAATCGCACATTATGTTTTAAACCTATATTATGGAAGAGATGAAAAGTGAAAAGTGGCGGTTAACCAATAGAGTGCGCGCCGAGTCACAGTTCACAGTATAGCAATGTACCTACTTGAGCTGACCTGCGAGCCGGCTCGCAGCTCCGGTTCAAGTGCTTGAACCGTGATCTGACCTGCAGCTCGTGCTGATTTGTTGAGTTACCCATGTCTAATCTTAATAATATAGATAATTTCTGTAGGCGTTGACTGGGTTTTACCAGGCAACTCCCTTTCAAGATAAATCGTGTTTCTTCGACGGAGCGTCGTAAACGTATCGAGAGTTAATAGACGTCAGAAAGACCACAAGTCACAGTAACGAAACCATAGCGCGATCTACTTTTGTCGGTGCTGCCATCTATTGAGGTCTATAGACAACAAAACCCTATTTTGCCAGTAGTCTTTAAAAATAGGTTAGGTTTCATTTCATTGTTATACGAGTATAGGAATGTATAGGCACATTTAAAAAGAATGTTATGGCGTATAGTCCTTATACAAATAAATTACTGCCAGAATAATTACCAAAATAACGATATTAATGTATTAGTATTTGTAATTTCAATCAGTATGTAAGATAAAAAATAAAGGGAATAATAAAAGTTATTACAATTACTTAACCGAATTACAATATTACACAAACACACCAAAACACCCAACATTTTTCTATTAGCAATTCTTTCAGTTTGTGTCTAAATCGTATTAGAGGTAATCCTTAGCATTTGTGGCATTTTATTGTATCTTTATGTTTATAGTGAACTTTTGTTAGATCCCATCACTATAATTAATTATAATTTTGCTGTTTACAGAGATACTTGTGATAATTATTAGAAAGCTTATACTTAACTGGACAAAGAGATAAACTATAGTAGCGTTCCGTAGTAAAGAAGCCAAGAAATAGCACAATAACGTGCGACAAGATATTTTATTTATTTATTTATTTTATCGCCGTGTGGTGCCGGCTCAGAATACCACCACCCCATCTCCTTCCGTGGGTGTCGTAAAAGTCGACTAAGGGATTAGCCGGAGGATGGGCAGCAGCGTCCTTCGAGTACATTAACAGCTCAACTGCGATCGCCAACCCGCCTGCCAAGCGTGGCGATTATGGAAAAACCCCCCAATGAGCCCACAACACACCCATATCGGTCATTGTGGTGGAGGGTTTGGGGGAGGCCTGTGTCCAGCAGTGGACTTCATTCGGCCGAAATGATTGATTGATTTATTTTATTCAGGCAGCAAGGCATGTAGAAATAAAATTAATTAATCTATACTAATACAGTAAAGTTGAAGTTTTTTTTGTGTGATACCGCTGATCTCTGGACCTATCGGTCGGATTTGAAAGGAATATTTTTTTTTCAGTTTATGATGAAGGTAAGGCTAATAACTTTACGCTACGACCCTTATGAGCCAAGCATAAAAAAATAATGTCTGAAAGAACGCTATGTGGAAACGATGTGATAGCGCGGGCGGACGATGCGACGATGCGGTGGGTCGCCCGGCGTGTATACTGTATACCATTAGAAAATATGGCAAAAAGATATTGTTTTGTCATTTTGGTGAATTTTTCCAGCACTCACCACGCTTAGCAGGCGGGTTGCTGAACGCAGAAGGGACGCTGCTGCCCATCTCTCTGGTTTGAATTATAATAATAATAATAAATCATTTATTTCAGATAGGATATCCATATATTTGTTAGTAAAATCATATAACTATGTTAGTAGAAATACAGGTTTTTATTTTTATTTTTAAACAGTACCTATTACTATGTCTATCCAATATTTGACTATAGGGCTGTCAGAACGCTCAGCAATCGCTCTCAGAATGGTGTTGCGACTGCCACGCACTCGTTGAAGTAATGACGCTACCTTCTTAAAGTTCCTTGGTCGCCTTTTACGACATCCATGTAACGAGATGGAGTGCTATATTCCTAATCCGAATACTATATGTTAGGGTAGTTGTGTTCTTGGTGCATAGTAGGAACAGTCATTGAAATTAATAGAACACGAAGCTTTCTCACTTAAGCCTTACGTCGGCAGTAATCAAGGTTTGTGATGTTCATGGGCTCGGTTGCTACTTACCATAGGATAGGCAGTTGTTTAGTTACCGTCCCCAAAATATAATAATTACAGGCACGCTTTTGTGACACAGAAGACATGAAGAAACTATAAGAATTTCATTAGGGAACCAAAATTGCTTTGGTTTTTATTATTAACGGACTAGGGGAAAACTGACCACGCTGATCAGGTTACGGAGGGCAGGCACTCCGGGTAACATACCAATACCGATTAATGGCTGAAATTAATAAACAATCTAACCCAAAAAAAGTTAGATTTGGGATTGAAGATTTGTTTGTTTTTATGTTAACAGAAAAACAGATCAAGTAGTTCCTCTTAAATCTAAAGAATTTACATTAGATTAGATAGACACGACACTTGTGTATTTTGGCAAGCAAAATGGCAACAAAGAGGATGACTGACTCGTACGATTTGTAAAGGCAGGCTTAGTGATTTTGAGGCTCGAAGACCATCATGGGAAGGTACAATAGAATGAAACCTTTTACCATAATTCAACATTTTTTTTGCCACACAAAATAAATCGCCAAATATATCGATTGGATAAAATTAACAAAAGTATCGATTAGAAAGATATTTCGCCGGCTCATTCAACATCAATCGGTTAATTAACAGTTTCATCATTTCAGCCGAATGAAGTCCACTGCTGGACGCAGGCCTCCCTCAAATATCACCACAACCACCGACATGGATGTGTTGTGGGCCCATTGGGGGGTTTTGCCATAATCGCCACGCTTGGCAGGCGGGTTGGCGATCGCAGTTGAGTTGTTAATATACTCGAAGGACGCTGCTGCCCATCCTCCGTATTATTAACAGTTTAAACCCTTATAATTATTAGAAATACAACCATCAAATTCAATCAGTTAAGGATATAGCGTTAGATATTGAGGTTAAGAATCTATTGACCTGTTTTTAAATTGATGCGGAACCGATTCGTTTGGAAACATGATAAAAAAAGTTCAGCATTCCTGTCGTTGGTTTTAGTAATCATTTATTATCTCATCAACCCATCTCATCCCGTGGATATCGGTAAAAGGCGACGTGAGATTAGCCGGAGGATGGGTAGCAGCGTTCTTCGAGTACATTAACAACTCAACTGCGATCGTCAACCCGCCTGCCAAGCGTGGCGATTATGACAAAACCCTTCCGTGTGGTGTCCGGATTAAGAGTAGAGGCACCACTCCATCTTCTCCCGTGGGTGTAGTAAGAGGCGACTAAGGGACTCTAAACCAGAAGGATGGGCAGCAGCGTCCCTTCTGTGGCACAGTAGTCATACTGCGCACACCAACCCGCCTGCCAGGCGTGGTGACTATTGGCAAATGCCCCCCAAATTACGACACAATTGTGGAAATCTTTGGGGGCGGCCTTTGTTCAGCAGTGGATGTATAAGTGGCTGATATGATGATGATGATGCTGCTACCCA
The DNA here is from genome assembly GCA_947459985.1 of Diloba caeruleocephala. Lineage (NCBI taxonomy): Eukaryota > Metazoa > Arthropoda > Insecta > Lepidoptera > Noctuidae > Diloba > Diloba caeruleocephala. The sequence goes on from OX381629.1 coordinate 10,596,037, forward strand.
TCCTCCGGCTAATCCCTTAGTCGCCTTTTAGGACACCCACGGCATGAGAAGGGTTGGTGGTATTCTTAGCCGGCACCACATGAGTGCAGTTTGCAGACTTAAATCTCACATACTCTTCTCATCTCTCATTTCTGACATCCACGGGAGGAGGCGGAGTGGTGCTGTATTCCGGACACCACACTGCATCTCAAATAATAATTAATTCAAACTACATGACGCTGATTTAATCGCTGAAAACACTAAACACTCCAATGCGGTAGGCTACTGATCCCAATAATATAATACGTGAAAATGTAATTACAATACTCCAATTGATTACATTTCTGCAAATTCGAAGCCAGTCAAAAGCTATCAAAACGGCTTCGATTTGACAGCTTTTGACTGGCTTTCACGGTTGTCTAATTTTATTAGATTTACTTTGGTATGTTACCAAAACACGTGCAGCTTACATACGCACCTGTTTGGTATATTACCGAACGCGAGCTGGCCAGTGGGCACTACGGAGATGTTTGGTACCTGCCACCCAGTCGATAGGTGCATGAGGCTATGGACAAGCTGTTACGGATATACTGTTTTAGAAAATAAATGGATATCTTGGTGAACATTAATGGTTCCTTTTTTACTGATTCCGTGGAGAGTCACCCCCTAAAAGTCACAGGGAGACTAAATCAGCACCTTGTGGGTATATTCTTTTCCGGTGGCACCACTTTCGCTATACGATAGGATATGAAAACATTACACACAGCCCATATATTGCAGCGCTTTTAAAATGTGGGCTATGAGTATTGTTGTCAAAGAAATATATTGTGAACGTAGAACGTAAAGGGAACAACCACTCTATAGTTTTTTTTTATAAATTTCCTTTTCTCGTCTTTCAAGGCAAATGGGCCGCAACCTCATCATCCCCGGCGGCACGAGGACTATCGATGCGACCGGCAAGCTGGTGATGCCCGGAGGCATCGACCCTCATACTCACTTCGAGCTGGAAATGATGGGTGCCAAAACCGCTGATGACTTCTACAAGGGCACTAGGGCAGCGGTCGCTGGAGGAACTACGTGTGTCAGTAAGTATTAACATCTATAATGAGTAAAGTGAGGAATCGAAAATAAATCGGTTATGCCCATTAGTCAGTGTCGACCCTGTAACGACTGTCTGGGTAGGCGAGCTATATCTTGGTAGGCTGGTACGCGGGAAGGACCCGCATATAACTTTGGGATTTCAATTATTATACTCTGGTTACTTCTTGATATATTTATTGCTCAGACGGTAATACAATTTCTTTTTCCACTCCCGACAAACTAGCTGATTGCAGCTCGAATTCTATTCTATTTTCTCTGACAAAACGTTCTCATGTATTATTTCAATATATTTAAATTCTAAGTGGCTAGAATTTTTATCCAAAGAGTTTGAACCCTATTATAATCCCCACATCCCCATCCCTCAGTTTGCTCGACCTGGCGATGCGGCTTTCCGTCATTAGCCTAAGAGTATCGTGGCAGGAGAGGTTTACGACACGAATCGTGTTTTGGCTGGTACTGAATGGATTCTCATAGAAATACTACATTCTTTCTTTGTATATAATCTTTATATAGATAGAAAGAAACGTTTTATTCTTGTACGCACACATTCAACAGGAAATGCAATTGTTACTATATAACACTGTTGAAACGCGCACCTCGCGGCCAGAGGTTAGTGGAAGGACACCGTGAGCTTTTAGCCGGTAAGAGACCGGCATGCCTCTCCGCCCTCCCCATGGCCGAGGAAGTCCGTGAGGATTTCCCCACGGCAAAAAAAGGACGGTATAACACTCGCGACTCTACGCTACGTGACACGATAAGGAACGAATAAGACACGATAAAACATCGAAAAAAATTCGCATTTATCACGACTGCAGCCCATCCTGCGGCCAACCCCACAGTCGCCTTTTACGACACCCGCGGGATGAGATGGGGTGGTGCTGTCCATAGCCGGCACTACGTCTATATACTAGGCTATACTGTTTTCATTTTTGTTTGTATATTTAACTAATTGGTGTACAATAAACATTATAATAAATGCGTGGCAAATTATAATAATTTTCATGTAAATTTCATGTTAAAATTTCAGTTGACTTCGTATTACCGCAGAGGGGCCAGTCTCTGCTAGAGGCTTATGCTAACTGGAGGGAGAAGGCTGACAGTAAGGTATGACTTTTCATCAATTAGGTGCATTTATTTTTCACTTAAGACTTTACTGGTGTAAGGACTCCGGCCAAGGATAGCCCAAGTCATTTCTTGAATATCATCATGTCGTTTGCTTGTCCTTCAAAGGTATGCTGTGACTACGGCCTCCACGTCGGCGTGACGTGGTGGTCTCCATCTGTGAAAAAGGAGATGCAGCAGCTCACCACAGAGCAGTACGGAGTCAACTCCTTCAAGATGTTCATGGCTTATAAGGATGCTTGGATGTTGGATGATTATAACCTGTATTGTGCGATGGAGGCGTGTGCAGAACTGAGGGCTTTACCCCAGGTAAGTTAAGATGCCTATTATCAGACATTATACAGAACTGGTACACATAGGTCTGCCAGGCGCGTGTTACATAGAGAAGACGTGGCACTGAGTCACGCTGACGTGACATGGACATGATATGTTCATAGTGGAGGGAGAAATATAAATATCAGCGCTGGAGCATTCTGTTTGCTGTAGCACTAGCTGAGATAGGTACCAATTTTGGCCTCACGCATTCACAACCACGTGCTTCATTTACTGTTTATATAAAATTTGCAACGTGTGTATGAATGAGGACTCCAAATAAACAAATTTTCTTTCTTTTCTTTCTTACCCATGTACGCACGTAGTGAAGAGATGTGGTTGTACGTACATGGACATGATATGTTATGAAATAATAAATATATATTATATGTTCGTAGTGCATTTACCTGATATCAAATAAAGAAAGACAATATTTTATTATAGACTCGTACAAAATGACAATGAAAACTTAATATTAACACCAAAAAATATTGATATATGACTACAGTAGTTTTGTACGAGGTCAAAAAAATCTATACTCTCTATACTATGCTATCTTGTGTTTAAAGCAAACTATCAAGTACTACACTGAACGACGAACGCCCATTTATGCATGCTTTCTTGACCTATCTAGGGCATTTGACCTAGTTAGCTATGACGTCCTATGGCAAAAACTTAAAGATATCGCTTTGCCAACAGAAATTAGTAGTATTTTTAAATTTTGGTATCACAACCAGGTGAATGTCGTGCGTTGGTCGAGTGCATACTCGGAGCCGTACAGGCTGGAATGTGGGGTGAGGCAGGGAGGGCTTACCTCGCCCAAGCTCTTTAACTTGTACGTCAACGCACTGATAGAGGAGCTCAGCAGCACCCATGTCGGCTGCCATATTGACGGTATCTGCCTCAACAATATCAGCTATGCTGATGATATGGTGCTGCTGAGTGCATCTGTTTGTGGTCTTTTGAGGCTGTTGGGCATCTGTGAAAAGTATGCTTACAGCCATGGCTTAATATATAATGTTAAGAAAAGTGAATGCATGGTCTTTCAGGCTAGAGGAAAACTTCCTTCAACTATACCTGCCATTAAATTAAATGGAACACCACTTCAAAGGGTTGAACATTTTAAATATCTTGGACATGTGTTATCCTCCGACCTGAAGGATGATGCAGACATAGAGCGCGAGCGCAGGGCGTTATCTATGAGAGCGAATATGTTGGCCCGCAGGTTCGCTCGTTGCACCACAGAAGTTAAAATGACATTGTTCAGAGCTTATTGTACATCCTTTTACACGAGCAGCTTGTGGGTCTCATACTCGCGCAAACAATACAACGCCCTGCGTGTGCAATATAATAATGCGTTCAGGGTGCTGATGGGGTTGCCCCGATTTTGCAGCGCATCTGGTATGTTCGCTGAATCACGAGTAGATTGTTTTTATACAACTGTGCGGAAACGATGTGTAGCCCTGGTGCGCAGGGTTCGGGCCAGCATCAACAGCATCCTTAGGTTATTCGCTGAGAGGTTTGACTTCCAGTACTTGAACCATTGCTATATGATTCATGCACTGAGTAATAAAAAACTGTAGGTAGGATATATAGCATTTTAATTTTATTGTCTTTTGATTTATTTTTCCATGTATGATCCTTTGTTGATCGAAATAAATAATTTATTATTATTATTATCCTTTATTTTCTTAGTAAACATATTATTACATTTTTAAATATATATATATAAAACAAAAATAAAAACATATATTTAAAAATATAAAAATAGTGACCAACCGGCATCGGGAACAGGGTCCAAGCTGCCGGTGGCTAGGGCTCCAGAGAGAGGAACCTCCTGACAATACGTGCCGTGTCAAGGAGAACCACTTTCTGTATCAGGCCCTTGATCCAGCCGCCTAACAAGAGCCTCTTAAGATGTTGGTCGAGGCTCTTGGCGATCAAGCCGTTGACCGTAACGACTATCGGCACAATGATTGCTGAGTCAACATCCCACATGTCGACAATCTCGTGTGCCAAGTCAAGATACTTTATTTGTTTCTCTTTCTCGGCTTTAACGAGATTCTCATCATGCGGGATGGTAACATCAATAATCATTGCGCGTTGCTCTACTCGGTCTATCATCACTATATCAGGCTTATTAGCAACAATAGTCCTATCAGTGATGATAGACCGGTCCCAGTACAATGTGATATGACTATTTTCGAGAACTGGGTCGGGCATATACTTGTAGTATGGTACCTCAAAGGCCACAAGTTTATATTTCAGCGCAAGTTGCTGGTGTATAACCCTGGCTACTTGGTTGTGCCTGTGCAAGTACTCGCCGTTAGCAAGACGAGAACAACCAGAAATAATATGTCTGATGGATTCACCCGGACGGTGGCATGCCCGACAGATGTCAACCGTACCATCCTTAACAATATATTTCCGGTAATTGTTCGTCATGATAACTTCGTCCATAATCGCACAGACAAAACCTTCGGTTTCCCCAAAGAGGTCACCAAAACGTAACCAGGATACTGATGCTGGAAAATCTACATCGGGACCATGGAGGGCCCGATAAAAACGTCCATGCAGCTCCTTGCTCTGCCATACTTCCTTGCGGTCATTGGTACTGATTACTACAGGTTTGCGCCAGTTCTCTTTTGCCAGACCAAGCGGGGTGAGCCCGTTGTCCACTGCCACTACATCTCGATGCATCCCCACGTGAGTATGGAAAAAATACTCCCTAAGACTGCACACCTCGCGGTTATGGAGGGTCTTTGTATTTAAAAAGCCGCGACCCCCACATCTCCGCGGGATGTACAGTCTCATTACCGAGGATCGTGGGTGATGCATCCGATTTGCAGTCAGCAATGTGCGGGCTCTCCTATCCAGGGCATCCAGTTCTGTTTGAGTCCATTTGAGTATGCCGAAGGAGTACATGAGAACTGGCATGACCCAGCCATTAAAGGCGCGCACCTTGTTACCGCCTGATAAAAGACTTTTTAGCACTTTTTTCAGGCGGCCGAAGAAGCGCTCCTTCAACGTCTGTCTCATGTCAGCCTCATTGATGCCCAACGCCTCCGACATACCCAAATATTTATAGGTCTCGATTGAGGAGAGAGATCGAAGGCTCACAGAATCCGAGAGTTCAATTCCCTCGGATTCTATAATTTCCCCTTGGTTCACATGCATGACTGCACATTTTTCCACACCAAATTCCATCCTGATAGAGTTACTAAATGTTTCGGTCACTTTCAGTAACTCCATCAGTTGCAACTTGGTGCGAGAAAATAATTTTAAGTCATCCATGTAAAGCAAGTGGGAAATAACCTGACCGTCTCTCCGCAATCGATAGCCTAGCCCTGACCCCTCTAGTAGATTACTAAGAGGGTTCAAAGCTAAACAAAACCACAATGGACTGAGGCTGTCACCCTGAAATATACCACGCTTGATAAAAATTGCCTCACCGTCTCCCAGAATCTGGCGACATCCCGGATAGCGAAGAACTGTCTTCCATTGCCCCATACATGACATCAAGAAGGTGCATAGGGTTGTATTTATTTTGTACAACTTCAGCACCCTCATGAGCCATGTATGTGGCACGGAGTCGTAGGCCTTCTTATAATCTATCCAACATGTCGACAGATTCTTTCGGTTACGGCGGACTTGTTGGCAGATAGTCATATCAATGAGGAGCAGCTCCTTAGTACCGCGGGACCCATTCCTACATCCATTTTGAGAAGTAGACATGATAGCGTTATTATCAATGTGTTGATTAATTTTTATTCTCAAAATGGATGTAAGAAGTTTATAGACTGTCGGTAGACAGGTGATAGGCCTATAATTCTTGGGTTCCGCGGTGCTACCTGATTTATGGAGCAGGTGGGTAACACCAGTCGTTAGGAACTGTGGTAGCGACCCACGTTCTACGGACTGTTGGAATTGAGACGCCAAGCAAGCGTGCGAGCTTCGGAGCCATTTTAACCAGAAATTGTGCAGTCCGTCCGGCCCCGGAGATTTCCAGTTTGGCATTGGACGGACTGCATTGGCCACATCTTGAGCGTCTATAGTTATGGCCCCCATGTCCTGTATTGGCTCGCACACTCGCTCAACCTCCCGCATCCAATCGCCCTCAGTGTGATTGACGGGCACCGACCAAATGTTGCGCCAGAATTTAATCGTGGCGTCATCATCTGGTGGTGGCCCGTCATTCACACTTTGAACGGGTCGCTCCCAGGCTCTAAATACCCACCTTTGGTCACTTTGGAACATGCGATTCTGGGTATATCGCTCCACGCGTTTCTTATACCGTCGGATACGGTTTGCCCATGCATAAACTTTCTGCTTCAGGAAGTCAATGCGCTCTGTGACTCGTGATGCATATTCTTGAGGACTTATACCCGTCCCCAAGAATGCTCGCTTCACAAAGCGCATTACCCTTGGGCGATTATTGCCCCCCCTGAAGCAGATGAGCTTGCCAATGAGTGCCCTGGCCTCGTCAATACGACGTTCGATTCTGTATTGCCATGCCGGTACAGATAATTTAGGTCGTGCAGCTCCGTCAGGTATATCAAATTTAACGTGAGCTACACGACATGCCGCTACGGCAGCGCAATACAAAATCGAATGTGTATCGTACAAGTCTTCGCTGTTATCTAAATACCTAGGTAACAGCGTATCCAGGGCACACACTAGCGCTCTATTTCGTTTGTGCATAGGCAAACGCGGTAAACGCGGTCTTTGCTCTGGCGTCATGGATCGATACTTCCCAATCGCATCCTCCAACGCGTTCCTCAATTGTTCATTGCACTGGGTACTTACATTTGTAGCCCTATCATCATCTTCCTCATCGGTCCTATTGTGCTGCAGAGGGTTCACTATAAGGACTTCCGAATGAACTGCAGTCTCCGACGAGGTTGGGATAATACGGCTACATTGTATTTCTGAACGAAGCCTGTCAAGCACGATCTCATCCAACCTATGGTTTCGTTGAATGACTCGTACTTGATCCGACAGTCGTTGGGCCGAAACGTTGATTGCTGGCTCAAGCACCTGAAACAGAGAGAGCATCCTATCTCGGTACGCTGTGAGGTTAGTTCCCCCCTCTGTTGCCCCATAGTACGCGCGCATCACATTTTCGTTAATGGACTGTGTCCATCTCATGCGCGGCACATTTCCATCGGCAGCGGGGACCCTATTCGGGGCCGGTTGGCCTCGAGGTCCCAAGCTGGCCGGCGGTCGGCCTCTTCCTCGCCGACGCGTAGGTGTTGGTGACGTCGGCGGCGAAAAGTACTCGTCGCTCGAGCTCGACGCAACTGCAGCGGCCAATACCACAGCACTCTATTATTATTATTATTATACTATAATATGACAGGGTGGCGAATGTTCCGTCTGTGTTCTATCAGTTATGTATACATTGCGCATACTCACCTTTTTTTTAAGAAACTACCCCTTCTGAACTTAGGTTTTTTCTGTGTAGTAGGTACATTTTATAGACATAAATATCATAAAATGTTTGGCCATTCAAATATTAGTTCCCTGCGGACATCGAATCCGGGATTTCGAAGACATCTCAACAGAAACTCATACATAAATCATTTAGCGACTGTGTCATCCATGCCGCCAATTTATATGAGTCATCATGAAACTGGCCCCACTTGGTAGATAATGATTACTGATCACAGAAAAATTTAATTATTACACAGGTAAATGAACCTTAAGGTGTTATTACACCCACACGACAGACATAGATCAATGGATCATCAACATCGATTGAAGACCGTTGAAGGATTGAGCAATCATTGTGTACTGAACCGATCGACTGACCGGTGTAGGTGTTAATAATACCCATAGGAGGTGGCAGCGGCCGGAGGCAGCTGGCATGGTAGGGATCGACACCCAAACGGCTGCCGTGGCTGCCACCCATGTATAGTCTAGTAGAGCAGACCAAAGAGGCATGCTAGTGGCCGTCGCTTAGACCGGTGGCTTGTAGCCGCTAGAGTGCCGACGCCGATCTTATGTATTGTACTAACTTTATCGTCAAGTTTAAAATGCTGCGTATTTTTGACATTGAAAGTTAATGTAATATAATGTCAACCTCAAGTGTGCAACAAAAATATGAAAAATATAAAATAAATTTTGATAAATCGTCAATAATGGGTGTATCAAAGCCATAATATACACATTTTATTAAAACAGCGAATTTATTGTTATATCATGTTGTCTGCAGTGAAAGTGCGCATTCATGGGATGCAAGATGATAACTGGGTATAAAGGACAAAATCCACCAGTATCGGGGTCTCATAAAGCTATAGCAACGTATTGGAGAGTACTCATCAAGAGAACCCTAACAAGAGAAAACAACTTGATAGAATCAGATACTAACAGACACGGATTACAGATTTTCGCTTGGCACAGTTTATGAAAGGACTATGAAATTGGGCTTAACAGGCTTCAACCTAGTTCAGGCACCAGTCTCCCACATTAAATTTGTATAATACTATAACATTTTCGTTATTGTGGTGAGAAATAAAAATATCTAATTCTTTGTAGCAACACACTACGCACTACAGATTTTAGACATGCATCTCATATACAACCAAAACCGAAACAACAACCTGTAGACCATACAATATTAGGTTGCGTGCGGGGATTGCACTCGGAACACGTAGCGCACAAGGCTATCGCTTACCCACTGCGCCAGTCGTGCCGTATATTTTATTTGTCAACTTTACTGTGCACATGTGGAGATTTGTAAATAATTTGATAGATTAATTATTCATTACAAACTTTATTTTTATTTATCGTTAATTAAAACGGTAAGACACCAATTACATTAATTAACATAGAAGTAGAAACATAATTGTATATCGTATTATTTAATTACGAATTAACATGGAACAGTGGACACCGGTCGCATACTTTCTCTCACATAACACCATACATACATGCAATATTTTATTCCATTCATCCGCATACACATCACATTCTGGTTTATCAGTCAGGACAGCATCTTTAGAGTACGGCACACCGGGGACTCGGCTCTGGCGACAGCTTTAGGTGCTACTGCGCAAAAAGATTATGCCGGCGGCTCTGAAGGTGTCCGATATATTTGTCGGGAACAAAGAGTCGACAGAAAAGGCCATGGAATCAGGACTGTCGATACTCCCGATAAAAAATTTACAGGCTACCGTGAGCTCATCAAAGCCTCTAGCCACTTCTCACTTCCTACGAGTTAAAGCCTAACATCCCTAAAGATAGTAGGGTCCACGTAGGGAAAGAAATAACCTTTTGAACTGACATCTAAGTTTATTTTGTCCCTTTTCCAGCATTAATGTTTTCGTCGCAGTATGCATGTATGGTAACGACCATACATACCTAACGAGCTCCCTACAATACGGTTGAGCTAAACGATGCTGATAGGTCAGCTAGTTATCAATAAAGAAACACTATAAAGATCAATTAATCATCTCATCATCATCATATTAGCCAAAAGATGTCCACTGCTGAACAAAGGCCTCCTCCATAGATTCACAACTGTATCATCATTTTGGGGGGATTGTTTCCTTGTGTAATATTCCAATAGCTAGCTGTTTACAATTCTTTTTAAAGGCTATAAAAGCAAACCAAACACCATTAATATTTTCGTTGGACATAAGCACGTCGTTCAAATAATTAAAATTCTCAGGTGCACGCCGAAAATGGTCACATAATAGCTCGCAACACGGAGAAGCTGCTGGCAAAAGGAATTACTGGACCTGAAGCTCACCAGCTGTCGCGTGATGAGGAGGTGGAGGCCGAAGCTGTGAACAGGGCTTGCGTCATCGCTAACCAGGTCTGTATTGAACACAGTTCTGTAGGAAATTGCACTCTCTTGACTGATGTTGCAAAATTACGCCGATGGATTTGGATTTGGAGCTGGCTCATCTGGGTGTTGTCAGTTGTTGGAGAATTAAAGGTTTTTTTTTATACGTTGTGCCACACTAGGTTTTCTCCTGTGTCGTGGTTGCATTTACAGACATGAATTCCACATACAATACACCCAGACCCGGAACCACCTGCAGGATCATACAAATATTTGTTCCGTGCGGAAATCGAACCCACGACCCGGAGTGCAACAGCCGACTGCATCAGCCACTGCACTAACCGTGCCGTCAAAAAAGACGAGAATTAAGAGACAGAGAGAGAGAATTACGCAATTGACGGTTGGGGCATGTTTCATTAATATTATCTAATGTTAAAGATAACCAAAGCAGCAAAATTCCGCGTGGTATCTGAATTAAGAATATAGCACCACTCCATCTCTTTCCGTGATGTCGTAAAAGGTGACTAACGGCCGACTACAAATTTTTACAGCCGAGACTTGGGAAATGTGTGTATCTGCTAGTGCAAGTAATATAAATGTCTTGCTTACTATTATAGACCTAATGACATAAGGTATGTCGTAAGCATATACTTTTTTCTGAGCCGGTACCACACGGCAAAGCCGGCACCACACGGTTAATGTTGCATTAAAAAAACAAGATATCTAAGGAAGATTAATTATGAGAATTTAAGTAGAGAGTACCTTACGCTTTTATTATACTTATTAGTTGGTTTTTAACTATAGTTTTATTATACATAAGAGAGATAAAGTGTGTTGTTTATTCAGTCAGTCAGTTTATTTATTAAACTTTTTTATCGTCGTTTCGCTTTCAGGCCCATGCGCCTCTCTACATCGTGCACATGATGTCCAAGAGCGCGGTGCGAGCTCTCCAGCTGGCACGCAGCAGGCAGCGTCTGCCACTGTTCGGCGAGACCCTGGCGGCCACCGTCGGCACTGACGGTTTGTATTCATCTGATGAAGAGAGCCATCATCATCATCACCATTTCAGCAGGATAAAGTCCACTGTTGAACACAGGCCTGCCCAGAAGATCGCCAAAACGACTGGTCAATCCTAGTTCTCGTTGTGTTTTGCCATAATCGCCACGCTTGGCAGGTGGGTTCATCGACCGTCCATCACCGATCGCAGTTGAGTTATTAATGTACTCGAAGGACGCTGCTACCCATCCTCCGGCTAATCCCAGTCGCGTTTTGCGACACCCACGGGATGAGATGGGTGATGCTATGTTTAGTGGACTCCGACTGAGAACAATACATGAGATCAATGTATGGATCATATGGATTAAGAATATAGCACCACTCCATCTCCGACGGTGGGTATCGTAAAAGGCGACAAAGGTACTCTAAACCAGAGGGATGGGCAGCAGCGTCCTTTCTGTAAACAGTAGCTATTCTACGCTCACCAACCTGCCTGCCAAATGTGGTGAGTACTGTTGTAGTTGTGGAAATCTACGGGGGAGGTCTTTTTTCAGTAGTGGAAGTTGTATGGCTGATATGATGATGATAATTTAAAAAAAAAATGGGTCGAGTGGGGAGAGAGTGGCACAGTCCCTTGCGCATGGCGACGCGTCACCACACCGTATTAGATGTTTCATGCTATCATATAGGGTGGCGACGTCGCCACGCCAGCAGTCGGTTTGACCCGCCGCATTAGATGTTTCACATAAAAAAAACTTAATTTTTAACATCCTTTTTGTACCCAAAACCATAGCAATATTTTCTGATTGCTGACCTCAACATAAATTCTCACGACGTTGCAGGCAGCCACTACCGCAACGCGTGCTTCCGTCACGCGGCCGCGCACGTGCTGTCGCCGCCGCTGCGCCCCGACCCCGCCACGCCGCTGGCCGTCTGCGAGGCTCTCGCCGAGTGAGTACTGCTGGTTAACTATGTAGCACCACCCTGCGCCCCGACCCCGCCACGCCGCTGGCCGTCTGCGAGGCTCTCGCCGAGTGAGTACTGCTGGTTAACTATGTAGCACCACCCTGCGCCCCGACCCCGCCACGCCGCTGGCCGTCTGCGAGGCTCTCGCCGAGTGAGTACTGCTGGTTAACTATGTAGCACCACCCTGCGCCCCGACCCCGCCACGCCGCTGGCCGTCTGCGAGGCTCTCGCCGAGTGAGTACTGCTGGTTAACTATGTAGCACCACCCTGCGCCCCGACCCCGCCACGCCGCTGGCCGTCTGCGAGGCTCTCGCCGAGTGAGTACTGCTGGTTAACTATGTAGCACCACCCTGCGCCCCGACCCCGCCACGCCGCTGGCCGTCTGCGAGGCTCTCGCCGAGTGAGTACTGCTGGTTAACTATGTAGCACCACCCTGCGCCCCGACCCCGCCACGCCGCTGGCCGTCTGCGAGGCTCTCGCCGAGTGAGTACTGCTGGTTAACTATGTAGCACCACCCTGCGCCCCGACCCCGCCACGCCGCTGGCCGTCTGCGAGGCTCTCGCCGAGTGAGTACTGCTGGTTAACTATGTAGCACCACCCTGCGCCCCGACCCCGCCACGCCGCTGGCCGTCTGCGAGGCTCTCGCCGAGTGAGTACTGCTGGTTAACTATGTAGCACCACCCTGCGCCCCGACCCCGCCACGCCGCTGGCCGTCTGCGAGGCTCTCGCCGAGTGAGTACTGCTGGTTAACTATGTAGCACCACCCTGCGCCCCGACCCCGCCACGCCGCTGGCCGTCTGCGAGGCTCTCGCCGAGTGAGTACTGCTGGTTAACTATGTAGCACCACCCTGCGCCCCGACCCCGCCACGCCGCTGGCCGTCTGCGAGGCTTTCGCCGAGTGAGTACTTCCGGGTTAACTATATATATAGCATCACTCCATCTCCGACGGTGGGTGTCGTAAAAGGCGACTAAAATACTCTCAACCAGAGGGATAGGTAGCAGCGTCCTTTCTGTGGAACAGTAGCCATACTGCGCTCACCAACCCGCCTGCCAAGCGTGGTGAGTACGGGCAAATTTCCCCCACAATGACTGTTGTGGAAATTTATGGGGGAGGCCTTGATTCAGTAGTGGACGTTGTGTGGCCGGTATGATGATGAATCACACCGACTTCCGCCCGCCCGACTTCTTCACTCTTTCGATATATCTCTACATAATATTGACCTCACACATATATTTTCCATGTCTGATCCTAATGCCGCTACTGAATGTCTCATAAAAACAGTCTCAGGAGATAAATAAAAATACTACTGTTGCCTTGTTGCGGTACTATCAGCTCTGTCCAAGATCATGGAATGATTCCTAAACATCAGGCTTACGAGTTTTCTAGAATGCAGAAGTTTACTGTCAACGAACCAACATGGATTAAGAAACAAAAAATCTACCTTTGATATAGCCTTGCAGCTGATAACTGGAATAGTTGATAAACTAAATAAGCGCAAAAATGCCTCAGTGTTCCTTGATCTTGCTAAGGCATTTGATACCATTCATCTCGGAATTAATGAAAGCTTTTATCTAAACTAGAATATTGAGGCATTCGAGATATACAGATCCAGTTTTTCTCTCAGCCCAGAGTCGTACCTCAGAGAGTACCTCTCACTTTCTTTCACATTTCTCACATTGTTTCTAATAGTTTATTTCCTTCGCAGTGACCACCTGCAGCTGATCGGCAGCGACAACTGTACGTTCCACGAGAAGGACAAAGAGCTTGGCAAGGACAACTTCGCTAAGATACCCAACGGCGTCAACGGCGTTGAAGACCGCATGGCTATACTGTGGCAGAAGGCAGTCAATACTGGTAAGTCGAACAAATTTACATATTTTCCACTTACATCTTACACATACAATCTGTGCGAAACCTCTTGGCTGCTCAGACCACGAGGAGAAGGAATTTTCAGATGTTATGCTACGTTTGGCGCATTTGATCAGAGTAAAATAGGGAGATACGCGCATACCGTCACGAAAATCCGACAGTATAAACTTGGATGTCAAATAAGTTTGATGAGAGTAAATAAAAAACGAGCGAGCCTCAGTAGAGAGTGAGATACAGTAGTCGCTTAAGATGTGTAACATCTGACATCTCACCTTGGTAATAAGCAACATCACAACGGTAATCTCGCATATATTCTGCTCTGGGTTTACCCATCTCTGCCACTACAGCAATCATTAGAATTATAAATATTTAAGAAATTATCCGTGTAATTAATTGTATTTATTTTATATTATATATTATAATTGTGTATTGTATTTTAAACAAAATTTAAAATATCAATTGCGCAGCGACAGAAATTAACTCTAAAATTTAAAAAAGCTGTATTCTGAAATATGAACGGCGGGGTCGAACTCAAGCCCTCCTGTATAGAAGGCAAGCGTTGAACCACTATGCTATCATTGTATACCACTATGCTGTATTGACTCGTTTATATTACAATGAAACTTAAATATTATTTATTGCATCAAATTAATATCATTTTAATCTAAACATGTTCTTTAAGGAATCCTTTATTAATTGTACTTAATATCTTTCTTCGCTCATTTAATCGTTTTTCCAACTTATGTAAATTATTGGCATACGGAATACTTTATTTTGTTAGAATTAAGAGAGACACAGAGTCACTTACTAACCCTCCAATATAACAACATCTCAATTCCATCCAAATTCCAGGTATAATGGACCCCTGCCGTTTCGTGGCGGTGACAAGTTCCACCGCGGCCAAGATCTTTAACATCTGGCCGCAGAAGGGCCGCGTGGCCGTCAACAGTGACGCTGACATCGTGGTGTGGGACCCCAAGCTGGAGAGGACTATCTCAGCTGCTACTCATAAGCAAGCCGTTGACTTTAATATTTTTGAGGTACAAAACTGTGTTCTTAATTTTTATTGATCTCGTTTCTTTGAATTTACGCATTCCTTGGACACTTGAATCCAGGCACGACTTTGGAATTAGTATTTATCTGCGAGATCGAATCAGAAATGCGGAGATCCGCTGAAGAAATCAAGTTGCCGAAATAGTTGAAAGGATTAGTAAACTGAAGTGGCAATGGGCGGGGCACATTGCTCGTAGTACTGATGGCCAGCGAGTTGGATGTTCGACTGGAAACCGCGCAACACGTATAAAATACATGGGGATGTCTAAAAAATAAATCTGTGAAAAGTTGGCATATGTCATAAAGTACCACTCCATCTACTTCCACGGATGTCGCAAATGCCGAAAGGAATTCTAAACCAGAGGGATGGGCAGCAGCGTCTCTTCTGTGGAACAGCAGTCATATTGCGGTCACCAACCCGCCTGCCAGGCGTGTACAAGGGAATACTGGCAAATTCTTCCTCCCTTTGAGGCCTTTGTTCAGCAGTGGATGTCTTTCAGCTGATATGGTGTGATGATGGAGATAAACACCTATTCGTTACGCTGTCTTCTAAACTTAAAGAGACTGTTTAGAACCTCAAAACTTCGCTGCATCCTTATCAGATAAAACATGCAGTTCTATTAATTCTAACATGGTATCGGCCATCATTCCCTCCGAATTATAAATTATTAGGAATTATAGTAAATAAATATCAGCTATACCTGCATGGCTCTCGTACAAAGCCTTCAGCGTTGATCGGGATTAATCACCACTACCGCTCGGTTTGCGTGAAACTCACTGCGTGATGATGATTTCTGATTATTAGATCCAGGAGTTTCCTCTTCACATATATTCAGAGGTGTCAAAGTACAGATGACATTGAAA
The DNA here is from genome assembly GCA_947459985.1 of Diloba caeruleocephala. Classification (NCBI taxonomy): domain Eukaryota; kingdom Metazoa; phylum Arthropoda; class Insecta; order Lepidoptera; family Noctuidae; genus Diloba; species Diloba caeruleocephala. Next base: position 10,612,089 of record OX381629.1, read on the forward strand.
AAGTCAGTAAGTACGGCTACAAATCAAGCTATAAAATCCAGTATAAACTGATCTCTCATTGTACGGTCAGCCTATACAATGCGAGATCAGCTGATACTGGATATCTAAGATTGATATAGCCGTGCGTACATGCAAGATTTTGAATCCATATCCTATTGCTTTAAAGTGAATCCGTTGATCTCCGGGCTACCATGATTTACTTCTCACATCTCCGATATATATACAATTTCAGGGCCAGAACGTAGTGGGCAGTCCTCAGTACGTGATGGTAAACGGTCGCGTCTGCCTCGATGATGGACAACTTAGAGTCGTTGAAGGTAAATCTATCTTACTATTATTATGAATGTAGGCACTCAGTTGCCTACCCGATCAGTAAACGATCGACGAGGTTAAGCTTGGCAAGGACAATGTGATAGGTGGCCGCATAGTGGTATTTTAACTGAGGGAGGGTGGTGCATCAGAGGGCAAGTAAAATTGTCGGTCCCGGTCGTTGTCATTAGACGGCAGTCGTTAAGCCAAGTTTGAAGTCTTTGGGTGGCTTGAACAACTCTGACAGAAGCAGAAGTGGCCAACTAAACAGCCTAAAGAAGAAGAGGATTATAAATGTATGTTTTTATGTTTCAATGTTTGCGGTTCTAATCTGGGGAAGCAGCGTCCCAGCTGCAATTCTGCGCTCACCAACCCGCCTGCCAAGCGTGGTGAGCACTGGCAAATACCCCCGAAATGACGATACACTGCATGTAACCGGGGTTGATGTCTATGGGGGCGGCCTTTGTTTAGCAGTGGACGTCTTTTGGCTGATATGATAATACTCTACAAACAAACACTTCAATTTAATTTTTTTGGATAATGTCAAGATATAAGCTTTTTACTAAATGCATATGAAAGTATATACGGTACCTACAACAAAAATACTATTTTAAATTTTTTTGTCTGACTGTCTGTTTGTTCCCGCTAATTTCCAAAACGGCTGGACCGATTTCTACGGGACTTTCACTGGTAGATAGCTGATGTTACAAGAAATAACTTAGCCTACTTTTGTTTTAGAAAATTAATTAGGGTTCCGCGCAAAAAAAAAGTCATGAAATTCAATATATATACATATTCTATGTCAATTGTCTATGCCGAAGGACTAAATTATTTATATACTAGCTGGGAACCGCGGTTTCACCCGCGTGTAATTTAAAAAGAGATTTAGAGTACTTCGACATAGACACTTGACATAGAATAAAACACCACATATTGAATTTCAAGGGTTTTATCGGGTGAAACTGCGGGTCCCAGCTAGTCATTATATAAAATTACAACCTTTTTAAACGGATCACATCTTTGGCTATTGGAATTATGTATAATTATTCTTTTCACGACAATGTATCTGTCCGCAGGTTTCGGCAAATTCCTGAAGACCCCGGTGGACTCCCCGCTGGTGTATGCGGCGCAGGCGCAGCGGCCCGAGCATCTGGAGATGCAGCACGTCACCAACGGTACCCCCACACATGGTGTGTAATGCTTATATATATAACCCACAGTAGAATGCCTATGTCGTGGGTGCTTTTACACACAGGGTACACGCGGAATATGCTTGCACGCATGCAAGCTCGCCTGCTTTTTTGTAGCTGACTGGCAGAGGTAAGCTAAAATTATTCCTAGTTAGTAACCAACCACTTATTCACTATTATATGTACTTACTTGAATTGGGAATGACAGAGCGAGACAACATTATATGACAGAAATGCGCTAGAAGCTAAATGATACGCGTGTTGTCAAGAACTTCACATTTCTACGAAACAAATCATTTTACACAACCTTCACTGTTCACAATTTTAACATCAAGTAATCTTAAAACGGGGATGAGAGAGAGGAAGAATTCAGGGAGTAGAACATCATCCAACGGCCCCAAATGTCAAGCTCACCTGTCCGTGGTACATTATGGCTAACGGACTAGGCTCTGACAGCAGACATAGATGACAGCATAAGCATTCAAACAAGACTGTCTTTAAATTCCCTGGCCAGTTTTGGGCAGCAACAGCACCGCTGCGAGATTGGACAGTCCCTGCGGTCGCCACCCCCCCTGCCCAGCGAGGTCACTACAGGCACAAACTTTTATGCACGCACCACAATACAATAGGCCCCCAGTTCCCTGTAGCCTCACTATTCCCGACTACGCTAGCGTTCGTGGTTACGGTGGGGCGTGGGTACTCATTAGCGTTGAGTCACATAAACTGGCATGTTCTTGGTCTGTCAGAAGTCCAAAGAAGCCTTTCATTCGTCAAAATAAGGCCACTTACTTTACTTCCGAGAAGGTGTCCAGTTCCCTATAGCGGAGTTGTTTTGTTAGTTAATAAGGTGCTCACTAACAACGTTGTGGAAATCGGAATTTCGGACCCGGGTAGCGGGTTAGTACCCGTGCTGTTTTAACAGCTATCGAGCAGAACCGGGGATCGTAAGTGTTCGGACACTCACTGCGAAGAAGCCTCCTGACGAGGTTGAGGAGTGCGGATGGCGGGACAGTCGCCTCTAATACTGAGTTACTCGCGGAAATGTTTCAGCACTACGGACAGCTATACTCGCCACATGCGGTGGTGTCCGTAAACGTTAAGTACATCTCACACCGTCGATTCGCTGATGATATCATAATTTTATAGATATATATTTTATACATATAAGCATTTTTGCCGTGTGGTGCCGGCTCAGAATGCCACCACCCCATCTCCTCCCATGGGTGTCGTAAAAGTCGACTAAGGGATTAGTCGGAGGATGGGCAGCAGCGTCCTTCGAGTACATTAACAACTCAACTGCGATCGCCAACCCGCCTGCCAAGCGTGGCGATTATGGCAAAACCCCCCAATGAGCTCAAAACACATCCATATCGGTGGTTGTGATGATCTTTGGGGGAGGCCTGTGTCCAACAGTGGACTTCATTAGGCCGAAATGATGATGATGATCATACTTTTGGCGAAGTCAATTGATGATCTGAGCGGGATGCTGAATAGTCTCATCGTAGCCTCAAGACACGTTGGCCTTGGTATGAACTTGGAAAATACTAAGATCATGTCTATTAGACATGTGCCTATGCCGATTAAGATCAAAGATATCGAATCGATCGGTGGTCAAAGTTGTGGACACGTACCTCTACCTCGGACAACCAACGTTTCGGTTAGGTAGACACAAAAGCCGACTGAAGAATATGATTACGCTGGGCAGCACGCGGCAAGCTTCATCAGATCGAGAAGGTCTTGGATTCCGCAATGTTCGAAAATGTAAGTTTTCAACCAATGCGTCCTACCTGTTATGACCTACGAAGTCGAAACGCGGACGCTAGTCGGGCTAGTCCATAAGTTTAAAGTCGCTCAGCTGGCTATGGAATGTGATATGCTCGAAGTCTCTAACTAGGATATCCAGAAAAGAACCCGATAGATCGATATAGCACACCGAATTAGCTAGCTAAAGTGGCAGCGGACTGGTCACGTCTGTCGGAGGACCGATGGCAGGTATGGACAAACGAAGTGTGGGACGCTTACTGCCCAGGATGTACGGAAGACCTGAAGAAGGTTGCTGGGTCCGGCTGGATGCGGAATGCTGATGACCGGGTGTTGTGGCGCACGCTAGGAGAGGCCTATGTTCAGCAGTGGACCGATAAAGACTGATGATGATTCTAAAAAAAAAGAAATTAAATAACACAGAGACAGCAGCTCAAACAGAGATACAGATTACATATTTAAAAACAATCCCGGATAAAGCTCACTACCTAACTAATGATATAGTATATTACTACATAGTGTAGAGTATTACTATGTAGTTACTTTGGCTATTAAGCACGTAGCTCCGTGGATTTCACAAAAGCCGAAGTTTTTTACCGATTTCAACACTACCATTGTGATCGTATCATGGATTCAATCATTATCAGGATTGAAATGGAACAATAAAATGTTTTGCAATCTGCTTTTCTCTAATTTCTTCGTTCAGTTGAATCTATGAAGTTAGACTGGAACTCGATCCTCACCGAGCAGGATGATGTAGGTGCCTTTAATGCACAATGCCTCGCTTGTAATCGTCTATGACAAATAGTTGATTTCCATTCGTATTTAGTATTTTTTAAAGCGGGCACTGCGTTCATGCCAAGTACATCTGAAAGAGGCAGACAACAAGAATGTGTCTCTATATGACACAAAAGCTTGTTTTGCCAGTAATTTTTGAATAACCATAAACAATGTCGTCATTTTCGAGGAGTTCTTGCAAAAACTCACAGAATGGATTCAGTGCCTGCTTTACATCGACTGATTGTTAGTTACAGAATTAGGTCTCAAAAGATTACCTTAGCTTATTGCCATGAAGCTTATTCCAAGCCCGGGCTACAGGCTTTATAGCTACTCATCGGGCACAGTTGGAACCCCAGGCTATAACCTCATATTTCTCTTGCAGAAAAAAACGATTATTCTTGCTGCCCGACCTGGAAACCAGCAAGACCCCAAGGTCGCCTGTCGTACACTACATTTTCTTTTTATTTTCATTATTATAATTCTGATAGATGTTGCTTAATGCGACACTGTTTTTGTTAAATGTTCTCTATAGTATTTCAAATCATTTTGTAGTTTCTGTTACGAGATCGATTAAAAATATTTTAGGATTATTAGGTGCCATGTGAAAACAATACAAACTCCAATATCATCGATAGTACGTTTCTTAGAGTGCATACTACTCTTGCACTGTCACAGTAGGTTATGGTGTGGCTGGGTTGGCCTAAGGGCCACCCTAATGCCGCGAACATGTATACACACACGAAATATCTGTATGTCGCAATAGTTTAATAAGCACCAAAGTACTATCAGTGACATAGGAGTTTGTACATGTAGCTATTTGATGAAATGGCTTATCCATCAAATAACCCTAGAATAGCTCTTAAATGATTTGGCGTTGTAGAAATAGTCTTAGCAAAAATACCCTTCTGAACCCCTATGTAATAGAATGTCATGTAACGATGGTCTATTCTTAATTAAACCAATCGAATTAATCGATTGTTCAATTTATTCAACTACGATTGTTACGACTTTAAAAGTCGGCGGTTATAAAAGTCGATGTAATGTTTTCGCGTCTACTTTGGTACCTGCCGAGTCACTACGCGGCAGGCAAACATTTTAATGGACACCATGTTGACAGATGGATTTTTAAGACGTCATATTGAATACTTGCGCGCAATTGCATTAAATTATTCGTTTTCATTCGATACAAGATTGCCCATCTTTGTCGGTTTAATCAATAGATTTATTTTCTTAACAAACGCTCATTGCCCTCGATAGTGTCATGGGAGTAGCAGGGCTTAACGTGAGGCGAAATTACACTCTTGATTGCAACAACACTATTTAGCAGATTCGACTATAAAAAATTCTGCGCCTCCATCGAAACTTGGGCTGATCTGGATACCGATTTCTTATTAATTGGCGGGATATTGAGATGGTGAGGAGTTTGTACGGTACACCTACACGTAGGATGCCTTGAATACGCTGAAGTGAACTCGATCGGAGGTATGAAACCAACGTGAACGTCAAAATCTACGGCATGAATCTTGTACTTCGTCTGGTGGAAATACATCATGGCACTTCCTCCGCCCTGAAGTCCTGAGCCGATCCACTACCTGCTAAAACCACTGGAGCCAGTGATCTTTCGTTCTCCCGGAATGCACCTACATTTTGCGAATGCTATCATCCAATGACACACTAGAATAATTTAGTGATATTTGAACCTCTCGACATGTTGGTTTCGGCTTGACCTGTAACTCGTGAGACATCCCGAGACCGAAGTTGTTTTTTTAAAATCGATGTTCGACTAAAGAAGTTCTCCTGTAACGCGGGTACAATTTACAGAAGTAAACCTTACATGCACAAACAACCAGACCAGAAATCTATCTGTAAATCATACAAGTATTTGATCCGTGCCGGGATCAAACCTGCGACACGTAGCGCAGAATGCCAATCGCTTAGCCACTGCGCCAACCTTCGCGTCTAATAAGGTTCAATATGCATACATATCGTGCAGAAAGGTCCACGTCAACACGGCGGCAATCTGTTTTACTGGAACAATAAAACAAACAGCACGAACAAACGTTGCTGCCTCTATGTCGTCATCGATGAGAACACCTAATGGAAGCCCAGACGCCCCACTCTTAACAATCATTCGTCGTTGTAATCTGGAGGTGCGCCTTGTAGCACTCAGCTATACGCCGAAGCAGTTGCCTGCTTAGCGACTTGGTCTCTTGGACCATGATGATCCGACCAAAGCCGTTGTTGACCAAACCGACTTCTCTGCCCTAACTACCACTGCCAGACACAGGTCCTGACCGATCGAATCAATCAAGATTCGAGGTTACTCGGCAGTCCCACTCAGTGAAATATTCGCATATGCTTTGCGGAATCGCGTTTTGTGGCCTTTCACGTTTGGTTTTGCGTCTATAGCTGCCCGGAGGCCCAGGGATAAAACGCGCGCCGGGACCGTTATCGCGAAGTGATTGAATTAAGCTGTGGAAACCGAGCCTGTTCGAGGACACAGGCATCATAGTAAAGGCACAATGGAAATATGTATACAGTGATTCGACACGCCCACAACTGCGCTCGTTTGGCAAGCGACTCGACCAACGATTGACCCTATTGGCCCCCGAGTCGAACCACTGTAGACATATTTTCACTGTGGTAAAGTAAAGGCTTTAATAACGTATATAGTCTTGGGCACTGCCAGTTGAAACATATAAAGCTTGCAGTCGAAGCGTGCAGGAAGTGCGCACGAAGTATGCTCTGAGTTTCGTTGCAGGATAAGATACGTAACGTTGTAACCCGCTGTAGAAGTAACGGTTATAGCAAGCAAAATCCAAAGTGGCTGGCAATGCCAGTTTACCGACCGCTGGAACAGACGAGCCTTTAAGTGGAAAACATGAATTTGAAAACATAGCGTGGACACGGGCAGGCAGCGAGACCAGAAGAACGCAGTAAAAATGTAACTTCATCATCATGATATCAGTCGAAGGACGTCCACTGCTGAATAAAGGCCTCCCCCATAGATCCACATCGACCAGTTACATGCCGCCCGCATCCAGCGACTCCCAGCTATCCTCACCCGGTCGTCTGTCCATCTCGTTGGAGGCCGTCTTACGCTGCGTTTTCCGGTGCGTGGTCTCCGCTCCAGAACATCTCTGCCCCAACGGCCATTCCGTAGAAGCCGAGCTATGTGCCCCGCCCATTGCTACTTCAGCTTACTGATCCTTTCCGATCCTTTTACTGATTCTTCTAAGGATCTCCTTATTTCTGATTCGATCTCGTAGATAAATACCAAGTATGACTCTCTCCATAGCTCGCCGAGTGACCTTAACCTTTCTTATGAGTGATAGTGGCGACCAGGTCTCCGTGCCGTGTGTCATCTCTGGTAACACACACTGGTTGAAGACTTTGGTCTCGAGGCTCTGCCATGACAAAAAGACAATGCTAAGTTTCCCGAACGCTGCGAATGGTACTAGTCTATTGTCAATTTCGAGCACTGACCTTTGATGGTGTTAATTAGTTGCAGATTTTCTATTACTTATTCTTCTCAGAGCCTGAGGGTCAAGTAGGTATAACCTTATGACCCTGCAATTTTTTGACTAGTCCATGACGTCGAGTTGTGTTTATATATTAGGATTTTATAAAAACATGGTGTCTTTGCTTACTACTGCTACTTACTGCTAGACTAGACCAATAAGACGAATTCCTCCTTAACTGGACCCTACATTTTCTATTGCAGATCTAGGTAATATTAGTGCAGAAAGTCACATGGGTTCTGGCCGCAGCACCCCAACAAGACGCAAGGAGCGTGACTTTGACCAGGCCAATATGCAGACTTCTAGTTTCTCAGTCAGCAGTGAGTGGGATAACTTAAGATTATTTTATTACCACTGCCTACTATTGCTACACAACCCCGGCCCAATCACCCCGTCGTTTCTCACGCTTGCTTTGAGATGAACTAGAATGAGTGAGAGTGAGTGAGATAAACGTATAGAAGTTATACCCAAAACGTAATCAATCAATAGCTTACGATATCCCGTAGTATGTAGTTTTAAACCAATGAAATTGCACTAAGATCGTTTCGGCACAGATAGTATAATACTCTATGGTTAGTTCTTCTAAAGCAGCTGATTTCAAAATTATTTGGTAAAAGACTTACTGATCATATTATTAACTTTAGATATACACACACACACATTCTATTTAGTTGGTGCAGTAGCTGATACAGGCGACTGCATATTTGTATGATCTGCAGGTAGTTTTTCCGGGTCTGGGTGTATTGTGTGTGAAATTTGTGTCTATAAACGCACCCACGACACAGGAGAAATCCTAGTGAGGGGCAACGTTTTTTTAAAAGAAAAAGCAGAAAGTAATATTATAGTTGGATCGACCCCTAGCCCGTCACGTTGTATTTATTTGCAATAGTTTATAACGGTTAAATATAACGCTAGTTTTCGGTAGGATAGCGGGCGCCTCAAATAGTTTCATAATTATCATCATATCAGCAAAAAGAAGGTATCCACTGCTGAACTAAGGCCTCTCCCATAGATGACCAGTTCCATGCCGAGTGTCGTCATGTTAGGGGATTTGCCAGTACTCACCACGCTAGGCAGGCGGATGGATGTCGTAAATGGGGACTATGGGACTCCAAATCACAGGGATATGCAGCAGCGTCCCTTTTGTGGAACAGCAGCCATTCTGCACTCACGAACCCACCAGCCAAGCGTGGTGAGTACTGGTAAATTCCCCTTAAAATGACGACACTTTTGGGGGTGAGGAGCTTTGTCAGCAGTAGACCTCACCCCCGGCCGTCGCCATGCCGCCCCTCCATAGCTACATTGCGCTTCAAACTGGAACACAGTAACGTTTAAACTTATGTGTGTTATGTTATGTAATGTTTAAGCAAATATCTGGTGGCTGTGGTGCGGCTCAATACAACCACCCTATAAGGGATTAGCCGGAGGATGGGCAGCAGTGTCCTTCGAGTACATTAACAACTCAACTGTGATCGCCAACCCGTCTGCCAAGCGTGGCGATTATGGCAAAACCCCCCAATGAGCCCACAACACACCCATATCGATCGTTGTGGTGATCTTTGGGGGAGGCCTGTGTCCAGCAGTGGGCTTCATTCGGCCGAAATGATGATGATGATGATCTATTACATATGATGATTTACGGCATCAGCGAAAAATATGTGGGATACCCAATACTTAGACTGTTAAATGGAACTCGACGTACATATACACAAGTATTACCAGATTGTGGAATGATGATGCTGTTCAATGATTTCTTTGTATAAGTACCACATTGTTTACCATTCCATTAGGTGGCATCAGAATAAATGAGGCAGTGAGCTTCACGATACACGTGAATGCGCCACATAAACTGACCATGGGAGAAATAGTCTCGTCTCTCAAGTCAACTCCCGCGAACTTAATTGGCATTGTGACTAATTGCTAGTCATCGTGAAACTCACTTTGATGGGGAATTGCAATATCTTAAATTCAAGCGGGTGGTCATTAGGAATACGCGGCAAAACTGTTCCTCTCTGGGCTGGACCAGTTAAAAGCATGGCCTCTAAAAACCTTAGACTTGGAGCCTAATGTCATTACACAATTTGGGCGGCTTCAAATTTCTCAGTAATATAGTTCTCAGTAGTATAGGAGCACCCTACCTACAGTACAATCCTATGGCGCGGGAGTCCCAGTGGATTTAAAGTGTTTAAAAATCCCACTGGATCATTACAGCTTCATCTTCATTTACCACTGAGTCTATATAATTGTACACCATTTCATCCTTCTTAAATAATGCAGCAACATTTCAAGTTCGTGTACTTAATACATTTGTTATGAATTTATAAAAAAATAACAGTTTTCTTACCAAATGTTCACCTATTTTCATTCATATCAATTATTTAGTTGGTTAACTATTAATATCATCATTCGAATTTCATTACTTATCTCTAGATTCAACTCGAATTTTGATTTAATAAGTTGAACAAAAAGTGGTTAACTATTAAGTTAGAGATATATAGCCTCCAGATCTTTTTTTATTAATAATGGGTACTATAAACATGTAGTACATTATTATGCGTACCATCAGTAGTTTTCGCAGCGCGCGCCAAATAATGACTTTTATAATATAGGCAATTTTTTTATATCTTGGATTACATTATTGCAATTTTAGTAGGGATTAATTTTTTTGAAAATAATATATAGCCTATGTGACTCGTTGATAATGTAGCATTCTATATGTGAAAGATTTTTTAAATCGGTTAAGTAGTTTTTGAGTTTATCGATTACAAACAAGCACAAAAAACAAATCTTTGCTCTTTATAATCTATATATATATATATATATATATATATATATATATGTTCGTTTGTTCAAAATCGCTAAAGTTCTTTACCGATCGTTTTGAATTTTTTACACATTATTGTATCATATACGCGCATGTTTTTATTATATCAGAGACTCATAATCTATCTATATATGTAAAAAATTATGTTCTTTTAGAATAAAACACTTTTAAACGGATTCTATCGCGTATATTTTAGATTTTTCCTTACGTTTCGAATACTTTGCAGCATTCGTGGTCCCAGGATTTTCGCAGAAAGTTCTTTACAGATCGTTGTGAAATTTTTACATATCGTTGTATTCATATACGCGCATGTTTTTACTAAACCAGGAGAACCATAATAGTTTTTTTTACTTATAATCAAAATCATGTTGTAATTACGTGCATTTAGCCACAGCAACGCGTGGTGGTTTGCCGTGTAGTGCCGGCTCAGAATGCCACCACCCCATCTCCTCCCGTGGGTGTCGTAAAAGTCGACTTAGGGATTAGCCGGAGGATGGGCAGCAGCGTCCTTCGAGTACATTATCAACTCAACTGCGATCGCCAACCCGCCTGCCAAGCGTGGCGATTATGGCAAAACCCCCCAATGAGCCCATAACACACCCATATCGGTCGTCGTGGTGATCTTTGTGGGAGGCCTGTGTCCAGCAGTGGCCTAATTCGGCCGAAATGATGAACGCGTGCCAGGGTAAAGCTAGTAAAGCTGCCACAAAATTACAGGGATTACATTATATTATTTAAATTCTAGTTTAGCTTGCTTCCCGGCCATGCCCGACCAACAAACGCTACTCGGCATGGTGTGATATCTCTACACACTTAGTCGAGTCGCGGGCTGGATGTTGTGAAAGCTGTTATGAGATTTATGAATGGAATAAAATTAGCCTTTTGAGGTTGAGGAGCCTTTGTGACAAATACTAAGGCCCGTTTTATAGACCAAGAATCAATGCTTAAGTAAAACTCGAGTTTAGATTGCATTAATCTAATATGAACCCTACGTTATACGTCTAGCATTTATATTCAACTGATGCAATCTCGACTCATACAAGCCTTCAAGATAATGCAGGCCAGACACAAAAATGAATTATGGCAGCATTTACGTTGATTTATTTACTGTTTTAGATGCTTTAAATGTGAATTAATATACATGTACTAACACCACCATTACTTTTAACACAAATTTATTGATTTTATTAAATTAATTAATAAACCTTTTTCATTTGCAGAAGAGATGGAGGGCCGGGATACGAAGACATCACACCGCATGGGAACGCCAGATGGTAAGTAACTTGTGATACATCGCTTTTATCGCTAGTTACTATTGATGGCTTAGCAATGATAGCGGTAGGATAGTCGCATCGCCTTCTGGGGTGATCTCTTTACAATCACCCCTCCGAGTGTGACTATAGGTGGCTATAGAGATCGTCCTCGAGATCTCGGAGCCCGCCTATACTACAAAAGATGACTGCCTAGGTGCTTATAGCCGGTACGAGTCCAGTACTAATTCCACCCATGTCCGGGGCGAAGAAAAAAACACTTTCATGTGGCAGCCGGCGAGATACATTGTCTAGTTTGTAAATTTAAAGTTGTTTTAAATTAATTAATCACGGCCATTTCATTATTTGACTAAGGGCTCACACTGCATCAATTTTATTTATTCATTACAAGCCGCTTCTGGGCTGTATTTACATAAAAAGTTTTCAATATCCCGGAGATGAAGTAGCATAATGTCATTCCACAGGTTTCAAGCTACCTTGCAAAAGTACATTTCAACAAAATTGTTTTGTTGTCAAGCCTTCAAGTTTTACCAAACTGATAAACAGACAAAAATTGCCTATCGCATTTCTACGAGTAATGTTAGTAAGGATGTCGTACTGTATTTCTATGTAATCCATATTTGGACATTGTCATTTTCTATTGCAGAACTGGGTAATATTGACAAGAATGTGGAAAGTCTGTCTGGATGCAGCACTCCTACTGGACGTAAGATGCGTGAGCCTGGCCAGCGAAATATGCAGACATCGACTTTCTCAATCAGCAGTAAGTCTGGAAATTTCTTAAATCACTGGGGGTTGCAAAATTGCAACACGACACAATTTCTTGAGATTTAGATCTAGACTTGCTCAATAACCTTAGAACTACGTCTAATTTTGATAGGACTATTATAGCGACTTCATTGGTTTATCTTTACTTGAACTTCCCGTAGAAGAAGACTTATCTAAATCTATTTAATTTGCAGAAGAGATCGAGGGTCTGGACACGAAGACATCGGTCCGCGTGAGGAACCCCCCTGGTGGCAAGTCTTCGGGGCTCTGGTAAATCAGTTCTTATCAGCGGTAATACCGACGTACCGGTATACTGGCCAGCTTGCGGCAATGACACAACACTGATACTTGTGAAGAGTTGTGATAAGTTATTTATTTGCTTTGGAGATCTCTACGATTCTTACGATTGGGTTAACAGTATACAAGAGTGTTGTTAGATTGTAGAACGGATTTAGTGTCATTAGATGGTGTTTGAGAAAATCTTTTTAGCCGCAGTAACACCAATCTAATACATTTGAAGAAGTTTGATTATTATATTTCAAATGATATCGAAATAACGATACATATTTTTTTTATAATACCTAAAATTAGGTATCTAACTCAAATGTTATTTTATGTGTATTTTACTACATTTTTCACAAGTAAAAGTGTTAAACAAAGCTTGGGCAGCTAAGAACCAATTTTTAAGCTACTCGTTCATAACCCAAAGCTTATGCGTTAGTATATGTTAGACTGTTAATTAGGACATGACATAATAACACTTATATTGATTATGTTATTTATTCAGTAGACTGAGTGGAACCAGATGTTATTGGTTTAGTGAATTTGATAACTTTTGTAGACAATATGGCAAAATGTTAAACGTTTATTGATGATGATTATGCTTGTATTACAAATTTAAGTAAATATTTGTTTCCCTGAATATAACGATATATGGAAGGAAAAACAGTACGATATTACCGACGTGTTCTTGTAGATGTTTTTCATTTTTGTTAAATATTTTATGAATAATTAAAGGTTACTCTGAACACCGTCAACGTTGCCGATATACATGACATTAGCGAAATTGTGGAAGATTACTGTACCGAAGCCATAATCAAAGGGGCGAAGTGTTAACGATATCTGGTTAGGGGTTAAATTGCACAAGCGATTTATTGGGTTCCTCAGTAAAAAAGGATAACTAGTATTTCTCTGCAGTCTGTGACGTATCGTATCTGACAAAGAGAAATTTGTAACGTGTTTTCGTTTAAAACACGTACTGAATCGCTTTATTTAGCCAGACGTAGAAATATGTCGACGATTTCGAATTCGAAACGGTTGGTGCAGTGGCTGATACAGTCGACTGCTGCGCTCCGGATCGCGGGTTCGATTCCCGCATGGAACAAATATTTGTATGCTCTGCAGGTAGTTGTTCCGGGGGTGGGTGTATTGTGTGTGCAATTAATGTATGTAAACGCACCCACGACACAAGAGAAATCCTAGCGTGGGGCAACTATATTATAAAAAAAGAAAATTGATAAAAATAAGCTGCTCAAATATTCAATTCATGACTTACTTTTATTTTTTCCTTACTGATCGTTTAAGCAACTCTTTCGATTTTGGCACAACACATGACGCATTAGGTCATTTGACAAATAAAATTCGTATATTCTTTTTGAATTTGGCTGCAAGTTACAGGTGTATTTCTACCTATTATCTTGTTTATTCAGGTAAATAAGTATAACTTGTAGGTATAATTTGTTAAAATTTTCAGTGTTAGCGGGTTATACCTAATTACAACATTATTATTATAGTTTTTACAATAACGTTTTAGAAAGTTTTTCTTTATTGATTTGAAACACAATACTTCGTATTGTTTTTATATGATCCAAATACGAACAGAACTTCCTAATCTCCTGTTGCTAAAATGGGCCAAAAATTTGGTTTTAATTAATTGCATTTATATATTAGTGTGTACATTATTTTTTTAAACAATATTGTTTTGTTTTCTTATTCTAGAATGTAGCCATTGAATTGATTTCAATATAAATATTTGCAATGTCACATAATCTAGTTTTAATAACATTTGATGGTAAATTTAAATTAAATCATTGTTAATTGGAAAACTATTGATCGTATTATAACTTCTTTTATATGTAGTATGTTCTATTTATCTACTCATTACTAATTTTTATTTAAATAGGTAAAGTGCGAATGAGATCCGCTGAGAGGAGGCTGTATGTTGTGCTTATGTGATGTGTTACTGTTTATCATAAGTTAGGAATAGGGTTTAACTGTTTTATGAACACCTTTGTAATAATCTTCTCACCCGTGTACTGTCAATTAGGTTTTATTCGGTACTGAAGTCGAAATTTAAGCTTTTCTGGCCACATAGATTAATTATAATATTAAATTGATTTTGAAATATTTTAGTTTAGATTAAACAGGACGGCCGAAGACAATTACACTTTTTAATATAGGTACAACATAATATAAAACAAATACACAAAACCCTCACAATAGCATCAATATTAATAATAATAATTGATAACTAACATGTTGAATAAACCAAACAGTTTTCGACTTCAGTAGGTACACGTAGTTTCAAACACCAAATTTGAATGGCATTGGTCAGTATCGGGGCCAAAATATCTTAAGATTGCAGTACAAAACCTCAAATTTAATTATTTCAAGCAAAGATATTGGAAGAAAGATTTCAAGTCTCCGTTCAGTACTAGTCTTGCAACCTGCGTCACAATTTTTATAGCGTTTTATAATAATTTCTAAATGTATATTCTCTATTATGCATTGTCACGAATAAACAATGTAATCTCATGCATTTTGTTTTTATTAAAGTTCCAATCTTTCACTTAAGTAACACAAACAAGTCTTAATGCTGCCTTCACACGCTTGGCTTCGAGAAGCTTTCACAAGCACAAGCGTGTGGATTAGTTAAATGGTTTGGCTGGTCCCAGAGGAACTTCCTCCGCTCCGGGGAAGGGCGAAGGGGCATGCCGGACGCCTACGGGCTGTATGAGACTGTAAAGCGGTTGCCACCTCAAGCGCAGGGATGGTGACGGGGAAAAACACCGCTCCTCAGACACTTCTCAGGCAGGATTGTAAAAGAAACCCCGCTGTGCGCACGCGCACACGGTGGAACGTATGCAAGTACGCGCCGTCGTCATCGGGGGGTCGCCCGGTATGAGGACGCAGACTCCCTTATCTGCGTGGCCGTGACCCCCGAGGCCCCCAGCCATATATATCGGGCCCTACCAGGTGACACATCCGGTTACCAGGGTGAAGCCCAGCAGATGCCCGTTTAGCGGAAGGTTTACGACATAGGTGATGCCCCCTGCCGTAATATTGCCCCGCGTCCGCGGCACTTTCAGATCAAGCCGAGCACGCCGCGGAACGTGAGGCGTTGTTCCACGCCTGAGTAATAGCGTATGTAGAGTTATTGTGCACGGATGTGTAATGTATTCGTTGCGCCTATATTAACCTAGGAGCAACTTGGACAGTAAGTGATAGTAACTGTATGTTAAGTTTTATTGAGTAAGTCGCGTGTGGTATGTATTTATGTAACGACTTACTCAAGCATCTAATCTGGTGGGTGAGCAGATCTGTCTATGATGAAGTCGCGTGGGAAGCGCTTGGAGCCCGGAGGGCGCGCGTGCCAGGTTCCAGGTCTTGGATGTGAGGCCAATCCGAGGATACTATAATACTTCGTCTTCCGTCGGGCTTGCCTGCACTTGCGACAAACGATTGAAGGTAACATAATGGCCACTATAATCTGACCACCAGCATTGACCGATTGGTTGATGACAGTTGCTCCGAAATTGATCAAATGAAATTAAATATATCCGTATTCTAGACATAGACGTCGTTTGGTGACGGAATACCACCACCCCACCTCACCTCGTGTCGTAAAAGGTGACTATGGAATTAGCGGGACGGTGAGCACTAGCGTCCTTCGAGTACATTTATAATACAACTGCGATCGCAAGGTAGGAATGCCGATAAGCTTGTATCTCAGCTTGGTCGTCCAGAGCCACGTTTAAAACTAGTTAATATATTCCGTATAAATTATATATCTATATTATCTAAAAGTAGAAGCAATCTGTTGTTTGTTACACTTTCTTTGCCACCGCCGTTGATATCCTCTTGGATATTGTGTCCTGAGGAGGCCGGAAGAGAATTCCGGGCGCTGGAAACATCTGCAGGTCATCTTCGGCCCCGAAGTGGGGCTCCCCGAATCTTGAGAACTAGCTCCGGATCTACGTTAAAGTTGCATGACTTAAGAAGTTTAGAAATATTAGCTAGCTTAGGAGATAGAACAAGAATATTTTATCGTATTTTATTTTATTTGTTTAAATTATCAAAAGATGTAATTTATCAAAAAATAAAACACCACAAATACAATTTTAAGTTGTTTATTAAAATAATATTCGTTCAACTGAACACAAGACCAGACCTAATAATTGAGTTTACTAATTTGTCAATTTCTTTCTACAAAAAAATAACTGGCCCGACGTAAGAGCCATCTGTCTTTACCTTCTTAACAATAAAAACAACCTATAAAATCTATCAACATAAAATACAGGTGAAGGTTATTCACAATACCTGCAGCAGTTCCATACATAAATTTGGCACAGACATAATGATATATCGTCATTTAAACTGGTCGTATTCCCTGGCAATCTGTTAGTTCTAGATGGTTTTGGCACGGGATACAAATCATTATTAAAATAAAAACTACATATTTTCGAAATAAAAATCAAATCCATCATTCTCTATAAAACTCAAAAATATACCTTATTAATAAATTTCAAGAAAATCTAATTTATTATTTAGAAAACTATATAGTACCCTTTTTATTTAGTATTGCACAAATTCAGATTTCATGCAAAATCGTACGAATGATCAATATTATAATTTTAACGTTCATAATTCGGTCATATTGTAAAAAGCGATATTGATAATAAAATTGTCAGTTAATTGTAAGTTGCATTTTCTGTCGTCTATTATATAAAATATACGATTTATTCATTCAATTTATAATCACCGAGAACGTAATTTGTGAATCAATGTGGAGTTGGTATTTCAAGTAACAACGTTAAAATTCTTAATAATAACAATAAAAAGTAAGTAACAAAAATCATTTGTTGGACAAAACAAACCATCCGAGAACATTCCGAGGGCACTAATCGCTTTTTCATAATAATATAAATGCAATATTTTATTTACCAAAAATGTCCTATATATTTGTGAATTACAAATTTATTTACACATCTGACTCCTATTGGTGGTCGCCAATTGTAAAATATCTTGTGTATTCGTAGGTACCAAATATTTTCCAGTTTCGAGTCAGTATTTAACTAATATTTTTTTCTTTTAAACTTCTTTTTATATAATAATAATGTATACATATGTAAGTAGCATAGTACACTTATATACTAATATGACACAGTTAGATTATAGCTATATTTTTACATCATGTATGTACTTACACATATACAGTGCGGTGTTGTCCCGATGTGCCCTTCGTGCATGTGCGATTTTAGTAGAGCCATCTTGCGGAAATTATTGTAACTATTATGGAAAATGTTTGTGCGAAATAGATGGCGTATTTTAACATTTGAAGCTGAAATAGGTACTAAAATGGAACATCATCAAATTGAAAATTGAAATTGTATCAATACATTAATCGTGCAGTCTTTACATTATAAAGATGCATATTACATAAAAAATTTAAATAAATACAAATTTTGCTAACAGCTACATTAAGATATAAAAAAATCGTACAAAGGGTACTCGGCACAACACCTTATGATATACTTCACTCATACAACGTGCCTAGTCTAATCTACGACAGTCTAACAAGTTCCGTACAACGGAAAAACATTTTTCCCTCCGTTCGCCTTAACAATAACTTTATACACGAGCATAACGCGAAGGGAAAACATTTTATAAACTAAAATTCAAAATATATAACGCTACATGGAACCTTTATCTGGTGCAGGCCGTAGGTAGGAAAAGTTTAAGGACACCAGGCCTTTCTCTATAATGACGAGAAAGCATTTTACAATCACATTTGGTCATATCGTTCGCACAGAAACATATTTGGCATATTTTAAGGATTTGATATTGATCATTTTTATGAGTAAGTACTCTTTGTATTGATTAACACTGTCTTACATTTTTATTAACTAGTTATAGATTTATCAGGAGAGCAGAGAATGTCCTTCAATATAAAGTGTTGAAAATTCTAGATTTATTTGAAGTTTTGATATTGTGGCGTATGCTAAGTATGTTTCTGCGGATCAAAATTAAAATTAGGTTCTATCAGTTAATCTGATAACCAGTCGTACAATAATTTTAAAGATATAAGAGAATGCTTCAACTGCAGTCAATTGGGGCCTGTTATGAACAAAAAAGTTGTAGTCAAGAGAGCAATTAAATAGAGGTGAAAATTGATCGTCACATGAACTTAAATTGTTATAACTTACGTGCCTACACAGTTCGATGTGTTAACATTAGATGCAAGTGTCGTCAAATATACAAAATCAGCTGAGAATTTTAAGTTGCTAAATTCAAGAATTGATTGAAATCAATGGTATATCATAAAATGGCTTAAAATATGGTTTGACTATTCAAGGTACAGGTGGTAAAAGATCCCACACTTTTATTAACCAAATATTTATTTCCAGAAATTATGTAGAAGTTTCTTCAGAGCTAGATCGAAATATCTAGATGTACTAACAGAAAAAGAACAGAAAGTACTAAATTATATGCACGTCGAACAATAAATAAATGACTGAATTTGTTTGACTGATGGCATGATCCGATGTGCATTTAACTTGTTACATTCATTTATTTATATGGATATTGTAAGCTTATTGATTATGTAGCATCATTAGAATGTTGGAAGTGAAAAATTCTGAACCAATATAAAATATTAGTAGCAGAGACAGTAAGATAATAATAATGAAACATGGCACATACATATGTGACTAGGATTACTGAAAGGTGTTCATATTTGGGCACTAAAAGTATGGGTTTGTTATAAAATGCACTATAAATGACTCGATTCGGGCTCACAATTTTGAGATCACTTCGACTGAAGAATGGACTACTTAAAGTATCGTTACTGTAGAATTAGGCTGGAAGTGTAGCCACTCTCTAGTTGAACGACGTCGATTCTTAGAAATACCGAGCACTTGGTGGATTTAAATATTATCAGATAAACATTAGGCCCTTTTACTTTATTACATGAAGAAACTGTATTTTTAGGTTTATGAATATATTATACGTCTTCGCTATACATTTAGCGAAATAAACTAGTACACGAAAGTGCCGGTATTCCTAAAAGTCAATACTCGTCAAAAGCCGAACAGAGGTAGGTTAGTCGCTACGGTTTCCTCGAAACATTTTTGAGAACAGCAGTAACAATCGGTACTTATCGTAATGTTCATGAATATCACAACCTACACGACACGCTTCTCGACGCGGCCGCTAGATGGCGCCGTCGAACGTCTCACTCACTGGCCGACAGATGTCGTCACACGTCTCTCGAGAACTACTCGCTCGGGGTTTCGCCGGGTCAAACGTTCGGTATCAAGATCCTCGGGCGAAGCGACGAACGAACAGTTATCGTCGGAAAGTTAGTACCGCGATATGGCTCTGTAAAGATTTTAGCTCGGTATGTCGTAACGTCCGTCGAGTTAGAATGCGCACAGAGGCGATCGCGCGCAGCCCTACGAGACGGAGATGACCTCGTGGCCGGGGCGCGGCGCGGCGCGGGGCCAGCTCTGCGACGTGAGCTGCCCCACGGACAGCGGGTTGTTGGCGTCGCGCGGGTTGGTGCCCACGGGGTGGCGCGGCGCGGGCTCGGGCGCGGGCGACGCCAGCGACGACAGCGCCGACAGCCCGCCCGGCGACGACGCCGAGTTCAGCGGCGTGTCGGCGTCGCCGTCGCTGGACGCGTCCGACAGCTCCTCCAGCTTCACGTCCTCCTCAGAGCAGGGCGACTGCGGCGTGGCCATCGGCAGCGGCACCGTCCCCGACACGGCCGCCAGCGCTTCCATGTAGCGCACGCACTTTTTCTTCCGCCTATAAAAATACAGCTCGGTAAAGATACGTGTAAGAAGGCCGTCTTGATAGAGGACCGTTTCGTAATTATTGTGCAGTCAGTCCAAATCTGCCGTTAGGTGGCAAAACGCGGTAACCGGAAGCTGTTAGCATTGCAATTACTAAGTTCTGCCATCTAACGGTAGAATAGCAAATAACTTTCCAAGACCGATTTAAAGAAATACAGAAAAAAACTGGTAATGACAAACTAAAGTCGGTAATGACAAAATTAGATGTCACAGTGAACTTACAAAACAGTCCAAAACACAATAAAAGCTAATTCTATCCTACTTAACACGAAACACATAAAATCATAATGTTAACCATTAACATGCTGAAAAAACGTGTTAAATAAATAAACTGAAAACACGAAAAGATACCGAACACTCATGCCGAAAAATAAATTATGTTAATATTTTGATACGTTTTGGAACGTAAAGAAGCAAACGACTACCTACGACAACATAAACACGCATTCCTTTTTTTATTATTTCAGGCTTTTTCTTCAACAACTTTTTTTTTTACTGTGCAATCTATGTATTAAATTTCAATGATTTGCAATTTGTTATACTAATAAATAGAATACACAGAATTTATTTAATTTAAATTTCGAGCCAATTTCACGTAGCCATGTCTTAAATAAAATAATCATAAAATTGCGCATTAGATCAAACTTGTTTAAACAAAAACATCTAAGCCTCTACTACAACACACAGATCATTCCCGTCTGTCAGCACCAACCGTTGAGTGGCCGTCGGCGGGGGGGCGCCGGCACTAGAGGTTAACGTAGGTGGGCTCTTGCGGGCTGACGAGGCTCGAGGCCGGCAGGGACGTCGCCGGCTCCGGCCGGAGCAGGCCCAGCCCGCCGGACACCATCACGCTACTTGACTCGGGGCTGCGCCCGCCAATGGTGGGAAGGTGATGATTGTGGAGGTCGGTGATGGGGAAGGAAATGAAGAAATAGTGACGGGACATGTAGTAATGATAAGAAATAAACAAATATTTCGTGTTAGAATGGTAACAATGATTAGAAAATGTTATTTGGTGTTTAGAGATAATATATAAATAGTATACTTAAGAAAATATTAGTATAATATAATAGTAATATTTCAAAATGCGACATGTAAAAAAATAACAGAAGGAGGTCATAAATAAGAAAAAAAAATAGAAAAAATATCGAGTCAAGTGGCGTGTGGCAAAAAAAATGATCGAAATAATAAAAAACGTAATAATGGTCGGAAATGAGTCACCAATAGTGCCAGCAGTTCCAGGATCCATGAGAAGCGGCAATCATGAGTGGAAAAAACATTTGGATAAGTAAACATGAACCGTTTTCAACCAATAACAACAACCAAGCGAGCAAATTCAGAAAATGTGTCAAGATTTTTTTGAAAGCTTTCGACATATGATTGCCCTTCCTCTTTGCCTGCGGTACACCTCCTATGTTACTAATTCAAAATCTCGGCTACTTTCAAAAAAATCTATTCTTTGTGATCATAATGCTTTTATTTCTTTGTGAAAAGACACATTTTCTGAACCAGCTTGCTTCGCCATAAAGTCCTTAATTTACTATATATTGTAATAAAACATAAAATAAAAGACAACTACATAGTTTTAGTTGATTTTCTTAAATTAAATAATGCCAAAGTAAATATGACCGGGCTACTCTTGGTGTGTCAGACAAAGACAGCCAAGTCTTTCCACATAGAAACAATATATTAACAAACGGTATATAGTATACCATCAGTTAATCAAGAGTCAATTTTAAAGAAGCGAAAGGAAAATAACCAAATAAAGTTCGCGACCCACCTGCAAGGTTTGCACCATTGGTTCTGTTGGTCGAGACCGTATCTCGCTCGACACTTCTTCAAAGTATTTCCTGAAAGTTTTACATGACATGTTTTAGAATAAACTCTTTCGTTCCACTAAACCGTTCACTCAGACATTAAATGTTCCAAAATGTATGCAAAAATAAATTAATTTCATTATAAAAAGAAACATCTAAAAAAAATATGATGTCGAGTAAACTGTTTTGTAGTTCAAATCAAAAGTAATGCAGCGTAATTATTGGATGCGTAAATTATAGCTAATTTACCGGAAATCATATTTAAAGCATTTCAAAACATATTAGCTAAAACTAATAACTACCAAAAAGCGTTTCATGCAATCCCCTTACGGTTAGTTCCATGCAGGGTGGGATGGGACAAATGAAAGGGATCAACGGAAAAAACATTGGTTTTAAAATATAACATACTACACGCATAAACTTTGAACAAAATAAATGCTAATACTACGGCTATTGTCGGAAAAAATAACAAATAAACATGACGTCTATAAGCAAATTGAAGCAGAATAGGTTCTCCGGAATCAAAATAAATATTTGTGACTTTATTTGGCCAGTATCATTGCACCGCAGACACAAGAAGCATCAGCAGTTGTGTATATATCTAGTGTGTCCTCGCCATATCCTCCTATGGATGCTCGCTGGTATTCACACTACTCCGTTGCATTTATGTACCAAGAGAAGGCTGTCCCAGCCTTTTCCGACATCAAACTACACTCCCTGCAAAGCAATTACTCAAGTATTCAAATATTGACTTGCTTGAACATGCACGCTCCCTCTCGCACACAGGAGCAAAACGGAAAGCATAAAACCGGGACAACCTTCGAAGGACTTGCGTCAGGGTTTTCTCTCAAAATATAGCGTTTTAAAATCAAATAAATAAATGCGATAAATATTAAATAAACAAAATACTTGTATGTCTACAACCTCGATCCCCTTCAACCAAGACAATATTACTATGTCACTCGGTCCGTTCAGAGCGGAGTTCAAAGCAATTGAACTCTCGCGGGTGAGGACTGGGGGAGGGGTGGCGATATGCGCGGGGGCGGGGGGGCTACCAACGTCTCCGGGCTTAATCCTTCGTTAATTGACCTCATTTTTTTAATGAGCCGATTCGAGTATCGCATTCAAACGAGACGTCGGTCACTCCGGGACATATGTTCGCTTCGTGACCGACGCACGTGCTGTTCTGTTATTGCCCAGCTTAGCTGATAGGCCTCGTATATGGATGTGGGATGGGATGGGACGGGACGCTCGTCGACGGAGTGAAAGGCAGTACCTCCATCGGTTGTCTCCTGTTTTCGTTTCCTCTTCTTGCCCCTTTGCGTATTAGCCCTAGACGACCAATCGGGATAGAGTTGCATGTGCAGCTGGCGTTCGCGGCGCGCCAACTCGTAATACTTGGCTTGCTCCTCGCGGCCGAGCGCATGCCACTGTATCGTGAACACGCCGCAATATGGAAACAAAACAGAGAAATGCACTTCGACGGTGGACACGATACACGACCGTACGTCCGCGACCTACGCGTGCTAGAAAAACAGCCGCAGCGAGCGGCGGGCATTTTGTTTCTACTGAGAAAATTTTGTCTCCTACAGAATGAGAATGGCCAATTGTGATGTTCCTCACAGAACCTATTCTGCGGTCGGTTCACGCGTCTCGACTAGACATATAACAAACCAATATAGTTTCCGATCGGGGGTGTAGGGTGTACAGTACACGTTCACTGGACGACTACAGTACACAGAACACGTAACACGTAAGTGGGTCAGGCGGGCCCGACCCGGGCCGACCGGGTCGGGCCCGGCCGCTCCACGAGCGACGGCCCAGCCGCTTTTCTAGCACAGGCACCACCGGCGCCGACATACTAACGCTCGGACATACACGCGCTCACTCACGCACACACACACACGGGGACGGGTCGGGTTACGGATGCTGACGTTAGTGTGGGTACAAGCCGGTCAGTTAACACGTGAGGTCACCGGACAACAAGCAAGTCTCCTGTGTTAGTGGGGGTGCGGGATCTCGTCGGAGGGGAGGGTAAGCAGTGTACAAGCGTCCATGTGACAAGAGCCCCGTGACGTCGGCTGCTAGCTCCAATACCTCCCAACTCAGCGGGACTGCGGTCCTTTTTCCGCTTTTTCTTTTTGGAGCCGTAACCGTAGTTGTCCCTGGCGCTCCACCCGGGGTACAGCTGCATATGGAGCTGTCTCTCTTGTCTCGCTTTCTCATAGTACTTTGCTTGTTCCTCGCGGCTCAACGAATGCCACTGCGTATTATGATACCAGGATATTGGGTTACCAGTCGCCAACATGTGCCACGACTCATTTTTTGTATAAAGACATTGTTACTCTTGTTAGGAATGAGATTGCGTTCCGGGAAGTATTGTAACGGGTCCGTTTCTCGGTAGTGTTACGGTCAGCTATTTATTATTCAATACATCTATTTGATGTCAGATACATAGGTCGGTCGTATTGTTTCATAATGCAAGCTAAGCTGGGCGTGTGGTGACGAATCGTGTTCCTAACAAGATTAACAAAGGCTAAATCAAATATGAAGGAAGATAAATTTGCATTGAATATATTTTACGGATAAAGTCGAAATTATTGCTTACATCACGGCGTACTGGGGAAGTTCGGCTGTGACTCTAAAAGGAGGTAGTTGACATCTGAATATTTAACCTCTTATTAGTTAAACCTTCGACAATTACGGTTAATGGCGTCATGTAAGCAATCTTATGCAATCCCAATGTATTCTACTGTTGAATAGACGCTGCTTTACAATCATCCATTAAATACATAATAATGATTGATTAATTAATTAAAGATTAAAGACTGGATCGATTGACAGTCAATATGATGCGAGGTGCTTAGCACTGTTTAAATAAATCTTTATGTAGTAACTTTAGAATTCATGATGTCTCACATTGGTTTGGAATGGAATATTTTATGATCCCAATTCTGACATTCATATGACTATGAACAATATTTTATTTGTTTAGTATACTTAAATGTTTAAGGCCTTTAATATATAACAGCATGAATAACTTTCCATAACTTAGTCATAATTGTGCCATAGTAAATTCCGTAAAACGGATATTAAACTCCATTCGACAGCATACTACACTGGGATCGCCAGTAACGTCAACATAAACCTTTCACAACATACAATAAAAGATAACAAATTCCTTTTTAGCATTTCGAATTTAACTGTTCTAAAAATATTAATGTAATATTTAAAATTCGAATTAGATATTTAACGTATAAATTTGAATTTGGAATTTCAAGTAACGAATTATTCAAATTTCGAATTATAAATAAAGTTTATTTTTAAATGGTTGTCGAAAGTGGAACTCACCCGTCTGCCAAGTATTTGATTGATGGCTGCTGATTCCTTGAGGGTGCATTCTGCGACGACTTTCGCTCTCATTTCTTTCATGTATAGCATGAAAGCATTGAGTGGTTTTTTTATGTGCGGTTTCTTGTTCTGCTCTTTGCTGTTCGTGTTACTTGCGCTATCCGAAGGCTTGTCGCTTGACGAGTTGCCGCTGCCTTTTTCTAGCGACCTGAAAGGAATTTTAGATAACATCGTTTTATCATAACGTTGCAAAAGAAGTAGGTATATAATAGTAAAAATATTCATTGCACCTCTAACATTGTATAGTATTGACAAGATTTGACGAAAGAAAACCAAAAGAAAATTGCCTTTTAAGTCTAAAGCGAACTACAAACAAAATACATCTGCCTGTCTCTCTCTACCTCTCTTGCTATGCAATTTAGGTCATTTTTATTTTATTACATTTTTTGAAAGAAGCCCTACACACGCAGCGCACGCTATTTTTACTTACGAAAACAATTCTATACCTGTTTCGTAAATACAAAACATATACTTAACTAAATAATCCGTGGTTAATATATGTAATTTAATTTCACTCTAAGGCGACGATATGAGAAACATATTACTTTATCTTTTGAAAATGTACAAGTAACACTTGCTGCACCTTGCTCTCAAACGAAACTATCATCTCACGGCCGAAGTTTATTCTGTTTTAGTGGTAAGATCACATTTAACACATAAACAGACAAATCCTCAATTCCAAATCCAAAGATCTTGGATTAGATTTATTATTAATTTCGGCCGTTAGGAAACCGTTTACGAAAAAAGAATTCAAAAATACCTTTTTCTTCATATCGCTTTCCGCAAAGAAAGAAGAATTGCGTCTCTATGTTATTGACAAACTTCATATGCTATCCCTTAATACAGATCAATAAACTTGTATTCAAACTATAGTAAAATAATATTATTAATGATGACGTGAAAAGTTAATATATGCAGCACTCATTTGATCAATTTTACTGTTTCCTACAGCAATAGCTGTCATATCTAACCTATAGTAGGTAGTCCTCTAATGGGCCGAGGCAAACGGATTGGTGAAGATAAAAACTTTAATTAACATCTTGTTTTCCTAACCATACCTCAACCCATTCACAAAACTACACATTCACCAACAGCCGTAGTGGGATCAATATGTTAATAACTAGTTTAGGTGTTAACGACACCCATCCAGACAGACGACAATAAACAGTGCGCGTCCGGTTGGAAATAGACGCGGCGTTTCCGGCGCGAGCGCAGCCGATCCCTACGTGAACATGGCCGAGTAGCTACGTAATTATGATGGCCGAGGCATACTGATTTAAAAATGTTTGTCGAGATATGGTAGATTGTGTGACTGGTCGCAAAGACAAGGGGAAGATAAAATTGTAATGCGTATTACTTAAAGTAACAGGCAGGTGTACACTGAGCCAGACTGCGTCACTGATGGTTTCAAATGTCGTTGTCATTGGAGTGCGTAACGACGTGCAGCAATTATATTTTGGCGGTTGTAGTTTGAAGAACCTAAGCTGGAAAATAATGTCACAGAATAAGTAATAATATGTCGGAAGCAAAGAGGCGTCCAGCCGAGCCAGGTGATGTTTCATCATATCAGCCAAAGGCCGTCCACTGCTGAACAATGGCTTCCCCCACATTAACCTTCGCGCCACGTGATGTTTGGTGGACTTTATTTATCCGTTTTCGATTCTTGGAATTTAAGTAAGAATACTTTCTGTGATACCTATTCTACAGTGTAAATTTTTATACATAAGAGTCAATTTAATAGACTAAACTAGAATTACAAGTTTAACTTCTAATGCTGTTGTCATCGTTGCATAATTAATTCCACCATTTACAAAGTCAAGAAGATAACGAAAACACGTAATAAGTTCATCGCAGAATTTAAAGACTTTACTGTTTAATTAGCCACCACCAGCTACTTCTTAACTTGACCTTTGCCGTGACTTTCTTACAACAGACTCGTAGTTTAAGAGATTGTCGCAAACTGATGAGTCTACTGATAAGAAGTAACTGTAACTCGACATCCGACTTAAAGTGATATGAAGTATGCTGATGCAGACTTTTAGACCTTGATGGACTTGTTTTCGACTAAATTAACTAGAAGTAGCCTTCACAACATCCGTAGTGTTTAAATCTGGTAACATCTACTCATTAAAGCATTTAAAAAGTTTGTTTATAGCTCTAAATCCGTGAATTGAAAAAAAAGCTTAACGCCAGTAAAAAACGACTTCCTGAGTTGGGAATTCTAAAAATGTATTAATAGAGCCAATAAAATACATTGTCAGAGACATATAACTGTTGGTTTATATGTCCAATGTAAAAGTTTTATGCACCAAATTAGTTCTGAATATAACAAAACTAGCTGAAAATATACGACTTCCTACGGACGTTTTAAAAATGGGAAAAGATATAAAAAGAGAAAGAAAATCCGGGCACAATGCGCATGCTCGCCCAAACGAGGTATTCGGCGCGCGCGCAGTAATTATGTGTTATGGACCGTCAGCAAAACAAGTTAACAACAGCAAAAAATTATATTTATATAGTTTACTATATAATGACTTGGAATTAGAGGCATCCAACTAAAACTTTTCAAAAGTTGATTGACTAGTCGCCTTCAATGTGTCCGAGTGGATAAGTACAAAAGTTCCGATCTTGCAGTAACTCATGGTATGCCACCGGGTAGCGTATTGGGCCCCACCATATTATCGTTTACATAAACGAACTCACATGCGTAAAACTTGCCCAAGGTGAAATACTCTCATTTGCAGATGATACTGCTCTGCTTTTTGCTGCCGATACGTAGGATGAGGCCTTTGACGCTGCTCAGGTGGGTTTTAATGTCATCAGCAGGTGGCTCCAGGATAATAAACTTACACTGAACGTAAACAAGACCATGTACATTTGTTTTGGCATTAGGAGTATGAATAATGCAACAAGTGGCCACGTTACAATGTCGCATGAATGTCTATCTTATACTAACTGCTCGTGTCCTGCAATAGTATATAATGCCATGCCTGCAATAATTATAGATAGTAGTCTCGATTTTAAAGAACACATAAGACTTGTATATGAGAGAGTCTGGAAATGAATTAATATTTTTTTAAACTTAGGCACATTGCTGATACCGGCCATGCTAAAGCAAATCGGCAGTCTCCTTATAAAACTAGATTCAGTACAATTTTTTTTAACTTCATTGGACCTTATATGTAACCAAATAAACTCAACTACTATTATTTACAAGCTCACTAAATTAAATTCTACAACGAGAGTGTGTGAATATCTACAGAATCTTACCCATGAGGAAACTGAACTTTTACTACATATTCCACAGTAACAAGGATTCTTGCATTTAATCAATCCGGTATTTGCATTTTTACAAAATCAGTGCGAATACGGACACACCTACTCACATATACACCAACTTATGCATCTCTCCACACATATTCATACATACATGCACCAACACATTCACTAGCCACAACACACTAGCCGGAGGATAGGCAGCAGCGTCCTTCTAGTACATTAACAACACAACTGCGATCGCCAACTCGCCTGCCAAGCGTGGCGATTATGGCAAGGCCCCTCAATGACCACACAACACAACCATAGCGGTCGTTGTAGTGATCTTTGGGGGAGGCCTGTGTCCAGCAGTGGACTTTATTCGGCCGAAATGAATAAAAACAATGAATGAAAAAAAATAGATAAAAAGTCAAAATTAATAAAATAGAACTGTATTGCACATCTAAACAATCTCGGTGTTAATATGGCTAGAAATGGTGAAATTTGAGGTGATTGGCGCTTATATCCGAAATACCGCGGATTCAGATGCTAATACATTTTGTACTTAGTAATAGTGAACAACGTAGGTCTACTTGGAGAGGATAAATAACACTATTGGACTACTGTACTATAACCGTATATTAATCGTACCAGATAATTACAATAGGTTTGCTACTCAACTTAAACAAAAAAAATAAGTTTGTTAGGGTTAACTCCGGTAACGAAACCATAGCGCGATCTAATTCGATTCCAACGCCATCTAGGGAAGCAAAAGTAAACTATCTAAAACTATTAAATTCGTGTGCTCGCGCCATGGTTTCGGTTCCCACTCAGACATGCCGCCCACCAAGGACATACTGCCCGATGTCCTTCAATACCGCCCACCGTGCCAAAATAATATGTATTGCTTGCATATAGGTTGTCCATATATCGTTGGTGAGAGGTTATACAAATCTAAATTCAATTGGTTACAGGTAGCACACATAATTTAGACGTCGGTCTTTTTATAGTCGAGGATTGTGTTCGTAATGTTACGACCCGTGTAATCCCGTCAGATCCAGGATGTTTCCGTTCAATCCTACCTAGTAACCACTTGCCAGGGGGCAAATCATCCTCTTTTACTAATACTACCTCACCAATAGATGGTTCCGGATTTTTGTAGGCCCATTTATGCCGTTGTAAAAATTGGTGAAGGTAGTCGTGTGACCAACGACGCCAGAAATCCTGCATCATTCTCTGGTGGAGTTGCCATCGTTGTAAATTATGTACGTTTGTCTTCTCGTAATTAAAATCTGGCGGTACAACTAGTGGCTCCCCCACCAGAAAATGCCCTGGAGTCAAAATCGTGAATTTATCCTGATCCTCAATATAAGATAACGGCCTTGAATTGAGGCACGCCTCAATTTGAGCCAGAACCGTCGTAATCTCTTCAAATGTTAACGTAGTGTCTCCTATCACCCTCTTGAGGTGATACTTAGTGGACTTTATCCCGGCCTCCCAAAGGCCACCAAAGTTTGGTGAGTGTGGAGGAATAAAGTGCCACTCGGTACCATTATTTGCAAGTTCCTCTGCTAATTCTGAATTACAAGCTGACCTTTCCTCGTTGAATAAGAGAACCAACTCTCGCGCCGCGCCTACAAAATTGGTGCCGTTGTCACTGTGCACTTCCACACACCGACCACGCCTGGCAACAAATCTTCTAAAGGCTGTCAGAAAGCCTTTGGAGGTCAAATCACTAACCGCTTCTAGATGCACGGCCCTGGTAGCCATACATATAAACAAAGCGATGTAGCCCTTATACGCTTTGTTACCTCGACCTTTTGACACTCTTATGCTTATAGGGCCAGCGTAATCTACACCACTACTTAAAAAGGGTTTGTTCGGCGTCACTCGAGCTGACGGTAATTGCCCCATAAGTTGTTGCCTTACTTTAGCTGTGTATCGAATGCACCTCACGCAGCTTCTAACATATTTTTTAGCCAGTAATTTAACTCCTATGATCCAATACTTGAACCGTAAGTAAGTGACCATCAATTGCGGACCACCGTGCATGGTTTTGACATAAGCGTCAGCTATTAACAAATCGGTCAAAAAAGATTCCTTCGGGATCAAAATAGGATGTACTCTATGGTAACTTAACTGCGACATTTCAAGTCTCCCTCCAACTCTAACAATTCCTTTAGAATCCAGAAATATGTTTAATGATTTTAAACTTCCATTTTTATAATCTGTCCTATTGTTTTTAACTTCTTCCAATTCATTGGCGAATGCTTCTTCTTGACATTTATTTATACATAGCTCTAATATCTCCTCCAGTTCTTGTTGAGACAAATGTTTCGACACAATGCTCTGCTTTTGTAAACGTAAGAACCTCCTACAATAAGCTAAAACTCTGATCAGTTTCGACAAGGACGAAAATCTGTTCCAAAAGGTCAGGTCAAACGTAGACGTATGTACCTTGACTTCTTCTAAACGTGTAACAAGATGTTTTGGCCTTTTATACTCAACAACCTGGTCCTTTAAGAAACTCGGGCCATCCCACCATAACGAAGTACTTAGAAGTTCTGAAGGAGAAATACCACGCGAAGCACAATCCGCTGGATTTTGCTTCGACAGTACATGTGACCAATGATGCGTATCTAATGTGGTCAGAATATCTGAAACCCGGTTGGCCACAAAAGTTTTCCAGCGGCATGGATGACAATTTAACCAAGCCAATACTACCTCGCTGTCGGTCCATGCATGCCAATCTCTCTTTGGTATATTCATAACCTCACCCACTTCCGCTATCAACTTAGTTACGAGAACTGCTCCACAGAGTTCCAGTCTTGGGATGGACACTTGTTTAATAGGCGCCACCTTTGTTTTTGATGATATTAAAGAAATATGAATGTTTCCTAAATGATCCACCACTCTAAGGTAAACAACCGCGGCATAAGCCATCTTCGATGCGTCTGAAAATCCGTGTAATTCTGACTTAGAGTTATTAGAACTAGTGTGTAACCATCGAGGGATTTTAATTCGAACCAAGGAAGCCAAGCTGTGATGGTAAGTATTCCATTCTTGTAACAAATTGCTGGGAATTGTTTGATCCCATTCCAACCCTGCTAACCACAGCTTCTGGATATATATTTTAGCTACAACTATGCTCGGCGCCAACCATCCCAGTGGGTCAAACAAACGCGCTATGTCGGAAATAATTTTTCTTTTTGTTACAGGTCCAGTTATCGGCGGGAGTTCCAGAGAGTATTGGAAGAAGTCTTCGCTTGAATTCCAGGTAAGGCCCAATATCTTTGTTATGTTGTCCAATTTTATCCTTAATTCTTCATCTGTAGTTCCTTTATGATCCCTTATTTTATTTAATAATTCCTTACTATTACTCATCCACTTTTGCAACTTAAATCCGCCTTTATCTAAAGTTTTATTCATTTCCGTGAATATTTTAATGCCTTTTTCTATATTTTCTGCCCCTGTCATCAAATCATCTATGTAAAAGTCATTTAGAATGATTTTCTTTATATCAGAATTGTCTTGGCACTCATCGTAAGCCACTTGGTGTAGAGCGCGAACCGCCAAGTATGGTGCTGATGCAGTACCAAATGTCACCGTGATCAATTCATATTCTTCTACTTTCTTTTCAGGACAATCCCTCCAAAGTATGCGCTGAAATATAGTATCTTTCCTGTTAACTAGCACTTGCCTATACATCTTTATAATATCGGCAACAAGACATATTTGAAACGATCTCCAACGCATAATAATATGACGAAGATCTGCCTGCAATGTTGGGCCAATCAATAAATTATCATTAAGCGACATCCCATTCGAGCCCTTGCAGGAAGCATCAAATACGACACGCACTTTGGTCGTATCTTTATCGTCTCGGACGACAGCGTGGTGAGGTAAGTATATTGCTTCTTTATTTTGTCTCTTTTCTTCTGTTACTTTTTCCATATGCTTTAAATCAGAATATTCTTGTATAACCTTCTCGTACTCTTCTTTTAATTTATTGTTCCTTCCTAATTTTAATTCTAAACCTTTCAGTCTTTTTTCAGCTATAGCTTTGGACTCACCATACTTGCCGATCAGATTAGCATCCCGTAGTGGTAATCTTACGATATACCTGCCATCTTTGTTTCGCGTTGTGGAAGTTGTAAACAATTGTTCACATTTAACTTCTTCCTCCGTGAGCATCTTCTTTATTCCAGATGGTTCAGCCTCTAGTTCCCAAAATTTTCTCAGCATTTCATCATCTTGAACACTGGAGTGCATCACGGTAATATGTGAGTGGATGTTAAAACGATTGTCAATTTCGACGGCACCCGACAATATCCAGCCTAAAGCGGTGTCTTGCGCTAAGAGCGTTCCACTTGAGTTCTTCTTAACTCCGTCCCGAATAACTTGACTGTATACTTCAGCACCTAATAAAATGTCAATTTTATTAGGCCTGTAATATTCCGGATCAGCCAAATCGTTATCACTTAAGTCTACCCATTCTACCCTGGTTATCTTTGTAGCTGGGAGAAGGGCTGTGACTGATTTTAGAACGTAGGCGTTTATCTGTAGTTTGAAAGTTGGATCGACTCTGGATCCAATCGTTACAATTACCGTGGACGTCGAAGTAGTACTCTTATCACCACCCACACCTAACACCGTATTCTTTGAAGGTATTTTCTTCAAACCCAAATACTGGACCATGGATTCTGTTACAAAAGACCCTTGGGACCCCTGATCTAGTAACGCCCTAACCACACGATAAGTCCCATGTTTCAACTCAGCCTTTAATAAGGCTGTGGTTAATAATACCGCCTTCCTATTGTTTCCTGTTGAAAGACATGAGACTAGTGGGTTTTCCTCCGCTTGCGCGGTGACATCTTTTTTCTCTTTAGAAGTCAATGAGATTCCTTCATGAGCAGCAGTACTACCCTCACCAACAACCGACCCTGAAACACCCGTGGGGTGTAGCAAAGAATGGTGGCGGCGTTTACACACCTGGCACCTGAGAGTGTTTTTGCAGAATCTAGCAGTGTGGTTACTATTTAGGCAAATAAAACATAAGTTCTTTTCTTGTACAATATTTCGACGGCTGTCGTTTGACTCTTTGCAAAATTTAGGACAAGATGTAATTCTATGATCAGCTGTACAGTATGCGCAAGAGACATTCTTTTTATCTTTTATTACATGAAATGACTGCGTACCTTTAGGGATCTTATCTACTTTGCTTTCCAGATTTTCCAATCCTCTGAAGCGACATATTAAAAAATCACTAAATTGCTTAAAAGTGGGTAGTTCATCTGTGGGATCTGATGCTACCTTCAACTCCCAGGCTTTTCTTGTTTCCTTATCTAATTTTGTACCAACTATATAAATTATCAAGATATCCCAGGATGTAACATCTATACCCAAATTTTTTATTGATCCCAAACAGTCAGAGGTTGTATTTACCAATCCTTTAATTTCCGTAGCTGATTCTACTATTAAAGCCCTTTGATTAAATAAACGTTTTAAAATGCCAGTCGCCAAAAATCTTTTATTATTGTACATAGACTCTAATTTTTCCCAACTTGCCTTGTAATTGTCCGATGTTACATTTACATTTCTCAATAAGTGCTCTGCATCTCCGGTTAAATATCCTTTGAGATAATACATTTTTTGTGCATCATCCAGCCTTTTATTGTTGTGTATTAACCCGACAAATAAATCACGAAAAGTCTGCCATTCAAGATATTTACCGGAGAATACAGGAATTTTAACCTCTGGTAATTTAAAATTAGAATTTTCTTTACTAGTTCCTGGACTACTATGTGTATCACCAGATGGTTTACCCTTACGTAAAAGTTCCTTAAGGTCACTTTTAAATTGTATATAAATGTCTTCTACCTCATCATATAAACAATCTTTGTGGTAGTTGGAACTATGCAATTCTGCCTTTTTAATTTCACTAATTATCTTTAAATGAGTGTTATTGAACAACTGCCATTGTTGTTCCAAATTCTCTAAACGCGCTTCAATGTAGGAAACTGTAAGACGTTCTTTAGGACATTTTTTAAAGTTTGACTTAGCTTTTATTACTTTAGCCCTAATGTCATCCTGGATATCATTAAGTGAATCCATTTTGATAAACAATAACACACAAATTAAATACAAAACAGCAACACTTACAATTTATAATATCAAACTTAATAGATAATTATTATGTCAATTTTTTTTTTTTTTTTTTTTAACTTAATGTCTATTTAACACTTCAAATATCTTCAAAATACTTCCACCAGCACAATTAAAGTTTTCAAAATTTTACAAGTGTTTTACGTTGAATATTTTACAAAATTTGAACATAGGTTCCCCGTTCCAACCACTTTTTATGAAAACTTTTACAAGTCCGAACTAAATCCAATTATGGCACTTTATTAAATTGATAGAATTTGTAAATGTACTCACGGTTTAACTTCACAATTATTCACTCACTGACACTGATGATAGTTTGTCATTGCACCACACCAAATCCTTAGCCGCGTACTTGAAGATCTGCTCTTCACCTCCCTTGCGCCGTTCCTCCGGATGTCACGACCAGCCCTGGTTGCCCTTGCACCAACAGACTGCTCCAGCTCCCAGCACCTCCTCCAACTCCTGGGCACCTCACTTGGTACCCGCTGAAAGGGTTGATCTGGACAGCGATCCACTGCCCAGTAATGACGCGAAGGGTGGTAATCACTACCACCACCGGTGACCACCAAAACACTCGCGACCGTATCCAGCTCGAAGGACCATGAACAACGTAGGTCTACTTGGAGAGGATAAATAACACTATTGGACTACTGTACTATAACCGTATATTAATCGTACCAGATAATTACAATAGGTTTGCTACTCAACTTAAACAAAAAAAATAAGTTTGTTAGGGTTAACTCCGGTAACGAAACCATAGCGCGATCTAATTCGATTCCAACGCCATCTAGGGAAGCAAAAGTAAACTATCTAAAACTATTAAATTCGTGTGCTCGCGCCATGGTTTCGGTTCCCACTCAGACAAATAGCTTAAGCTAAATCTGTACGTATCATTTGTACTAAGTTCTCCTGCAAATAAAAATATTATTAAATTATTATTATATAGAGTTTAGAGCCATCCAGATAAGTGAGTCCTCATCTGCGGTGTTACAGTAACGAGCCTATGAACCTGATGAAGCTTTTGCAGTTAAACAGAAATATTATCGTATATACATCCGTGTGGTGTCCGGATTAAGAATATAGCACCACTCCATCTCTTCCCGTGGATGTCGTAAAAGGCAACAACTAAGGGAGACTTAACCAGAGGGATGGGCAGCGTCCCTTTTATGGAATAGTCACCATACTGCGCTCACCAACCCGCCTTCCAAGCTTGGTGAGTATTGGCGAATTCCCCCCATAATAACGACATAATTGCGGAAATCTACGGGGGAGGCCTTAGTTCAGCAGTGGACGTATAAATGGCTGACACGATTGATAATGATAGATGCTTCGATATATTCTTTTGTTCGTTGTTAAATCCCATTTTAGTTAAAATATGTTTTGTTTCTATCTTTCATTGCGACGTTTGGTTTTGAAAACATACTTTAACTAAAATTAGTTTGTACACCTTTGTTACTTTTATGAACCTTCTTAGGTTAGAGGTTAATCTAAAAATTCAATGAAACTTTACACATGGGGCGTAAACTCAGTTTAATTAACAGTAGGTTACTGGCCGGAAGCCATCCTTCTTCTATGGTACAAGAAGCGACTTGTATTTAGTGTGTTCTCGCATACAATAAGTTTATCTTTAATGACAATCTCGAGCGTTTGTTTCGGCGACTGTACCGGGTGACGTGCCCCGTTAGCCGGGCCGCTCATATATCATCTTAATTAAATTTCTCAGAGACTTATTTACATGATTTTACCTGGACTGTTATGGACGTAGTTATAAGGTGGCACTGTTAGCGAGAAGCGTATCTGTTATTAGCAGATGTATTGTAAAAGTAATCACTAATCTGATATTGTGAAGCCAAGTATTATATATTATTCGAGTTCCTCCAGTGGTTTTAGCCGGTAGGAGTCCGGCATGCCCCTCCGCCTTTCCCGGGGCGGAGGAAATACATAAGGTATTTCCACCAGATCAATAAAAAAAAAGTTATTATAGCCTTCATTTAATACAAGGAAACTGTTTAAAAACAGTCATCATCAGCCATAGGACGTCCACTGCTGAACAAAGGCTTCCCCCATGGATTTCCACAATCGTGTTGTCATTTTGGGGGGAATTTTATAATACTCTCCACCCTTGGCAAGCGGTTTGGTGAGCGCAGTATGGCTACAAGGGACGCTGCTGCCCATCCCTCTGGTTTAGTCCCTTAGATGCCTTTTTGACATTAACGGGGGAAGATGGATTATCATCTATTTATCGAACAAAAGGCTGGGCAGTTTAGTCGTGGAGGCTATTCAAGCGTCGCCAAGTTGTTCAGTTAAGCAACTACATTTCTCTTGAAATATGTGAGAGAATCCCTACATAAAAAAAGTTGTTTAATCGTGCTACGGCTGACAATTTACTATTGCCAAGTTTAATAGAATAACTTTATACAGTACAGAATGATAATTTGCAAGTCGATCATAACTGTAGTTTTTCCTTAGATCAAAGTTAAAACTATCAAGCTGCTAAAGCTAATGACGTCATGCTACCAAATATCTAAGGATCTAATGTATTCCGAGTTATAAGAGTACTCACTTATTCTGTAACTTGTTTAAATATGTTTTTTTGCTCGTAGATATTTCGGTCCAAATGTCCTTATTTACTTTTTGGAAGAAATTCAAAGCACTTACCTCATGCGATAACACACCGAATAAAAACCGCCTCGTGTACTTCATGAAGAAGGATGGCTTCCGGCCACTAACGTTAATTAAACTCGAGTTTAGGGCCCAAGTCTGAAGTGTCATTGATTTTTTGGGACAGATTTATTGTGTCAAAAGCGCAGTAAGACCATACAGTAGAATTTTTCCGTAAAAGCGCATACGGCTGTTCCGTGTGGTGACCGGATTAAGAACCACCACTCCATCTCTATGGAAGACAGCAGTCATTCTCGCCTTACCAACCCAGCTACTATGCCTGATAAGTACTGGAAAATTCCCGTCAAAATTACTACACAATTGCTGTGAAAATCTCTAGTGGAGGCCTTTGTTCTGCAATGGACGTTCTTTGGCTGATATGATGAGCCTTATCAGGAGCACAGAATCGCCCCCCTCTACACCGTAGATGAGGAGTCGCTTATCTGGTCGGGCACTAAAACTAATAATGAATCAGTGCTAAGACCGTAATAAGAGAACGACTGGATATGCATATAGTATTATAGTACGCGCATTATAACTGTGCCTCTCTGGAGTACGCAATCAGTAGTCGCTTTTGACGTTTCAATGGTTTGCGAGGCAGGTGGGAGCCGATCGCTTATGGAAACAGTCACCAATCGGTGACGTTAAGCAAAGTTATAACATGCTGATTATACACAATTGATTATACACATTGAATAACAAAAAAAATGAAAATGATGCAGTAAGTTCAGTAGTTTCTATCTTTTAAGATATGTTGGATAGTTAACTCAATAATCTATCAAATCCTGTTGCTTGTCGCGAAAAGTGTGACCTGGTCCTTCTGGTTATATATTTTGACTGACAGATGTTTGTATACTTTGTGTTGAACATGCAATGGAAACTCGACGAAAGGCTTTCTTGTTACCTGCTCAGTCAATCCTGTTGACAATTAATGTAGTAGTCGCATATTTCACATGGTAACTGATTAGGCAAGATTTTGTTGGTTATTACTGCCGTATAAAAGGACCAGATATGTTACCGATTATATATTATAAAAAAATACAACGCATTCATAATAACATTGTTAGATACTGAAGATTCCCGAAGATAACTTTGCAGTTGGTACTCAATAATTTTTCATACTAATGTTTTAGTTTATTACCATTCTTTTTCATTATAATAAAACACTTTTTAATGCGTGTATACTTATTAAAGATATTTGTTTTTACTGACGTTGAAACGCACATCAAATATGGTCTATATCTGCAGGTCATACAAAAATTTGACCTATGCGCACCCGCCATTAGCGTGCAAAGCCAATTGTTTAGCCACTGCGCCAATACGCCGTGCAGTCAAACTAAAATACACAACCAAATTCTAGGCAGTAGATATTTACGAAAGTAAATCATTTGGGAATCGGTATGTAACTCGCTGGAGTTTTTTCCCGGCAGCTCATTCCTGTTGCACATTATCTACTCAATAAAACTATAACACTGACTGAAAGACACACAGCTTAAACCTGTGGGTCTAGAAGCATAGAATTTTGGACAGTAGTTCCTTATTTAACGTAGGTGATGATTTTTGCCGTGTGGTGCCGGCTCAGAATGCCACCAGCCCATTTCCTCCCATGGGTGTCGTAAAAGTCGACTAAGGGATTAGCTGGAGGATGGGCAGCAGCGTCCTTCGAGTACATTAACAACTCAACTGATCGCCAACCCGCCTGCCAAGCGTGGCGATTATGGCAAAACCCCCCCAATGAGCCCACAACACATCAATATCGGTCGTTGTGGTGATCTTTGGGAGAGGCCTGTGTCCAGCAGTGGACTTCATTCGGCCGAAATGAATGAATGAATGATGATTTTTTATGGAAAATCCCCCAAGGGCACGGCTAATTATCTAATAAATTCCTTCTATTTTCAGCAGTGGAATAAAACACAAACTTTTTACAAAAATAAATACACTTATCTGAACATGTGTTCCAACCACCCTAAAACGCGCGCTATCTTCAATCTATCGAACAAGGGGGTGGGCAGTTTAGTCGTATAATAGCCGGAGCGATAACATCATGCTATAATACGATCGGAGATTAGCAGAAAGGGTGTGAGCTGTGACAAAAGCGTTGGCTCGCGTGCAGCTGATTGAAACGTTTTGTAATACTGTTATTATAATTGTTCTAAATAAATTGTGCACGGCCATGGACGCGTGACGAATTTTTGTTAAAATTTTTTATCGACTGTAAATTGTATTTTTTTATTTGGGACGACGCGCTACACTTTCCCTTCACTGCAACTCTTGTAAGCCAGGATCTGCAATGGCTACCACTGGAAAGAACACCGAACAATAAAGCTCGGTGTGTCCAAACAAATAAATAACTGTCTTAGATCCCGCAACTAAATTAATCAGAAAAGAAAAAAGGAAGAGTAGGAAAGAAATTATATTCCATTTCCCTCCGTAGCAAGTAGGAGACAGAGAAAATCTATAGGCCATAGCCACAATAAATAAATAAATGTAAATTAAAATGAATATGTCAAATCTCCACTTTGATTGACAGCACGGTTGGCGCAGTGGCAGCAATTGGCTTTCAGCGCTATATGTTACGGGTTCGATCCCCGCACGGAACAAATATTTGTATGATTTGAGACATAGTTGTTTCGGGTTGTCTTTGTGCACTCAAGATTAATGTCTATCATTTCGGCAGAATAAAGTCCACTACTGGACACAGGCCTCCCCCAAAGATCGTCACAACGACCGGTCTGGGTGTGTTGTATGCTCATTAGGGGGGTTTTGCCATAATCGCCACGCTTGGCAGTTGGGTTGTTAATGTACTCTAAGGACGCTGCTGCCGATCCTCCAGCTAATCTCATAGTCGCCTTTTACGACACCCACGGAATGAGATGGATTGGTGCTATTCGTAGCCGGCACCACACGGCATGTATACCTTCTCAAGATTTCTTTGAAGACATACAACTATAACTAGCAACAATAACTAAATCCAAAAAAATAGGTCTTTGAACAATAATATCAACATCTGTATTCAGTTCCATAGGTCATAAACCATAAGACAAATCGGTGAGATATTTTATAAACAATTTGTAAGGTGACACGGCATGAAACATACATAATTATAAACCGGGGATATCGCAATAAACTGTTGTAAAAATGAATAGAATTGCCATAAATATTTCGTTAATGTGACAATGCGGTGAGAATTCTTACCCAGAATTTGCGTAAGTACCTCTTTTAGATTTGTACAAAATACTTTTTGCATGTTTTCATATGGACTCGCTTCATACGCACAAGGTTGTCACAAAACCTGTACCAACGCGATTGTGTTTCAATGTCATATGTTATATCTACTTTCTTAATTAATCTGAAACACCATTGACTATATGTAAAGGAAAACTAAAATAAATACAAACATAGTGAAATTTAAGGGGACAATCAGTAGGTTATAGGGATCATATTCATCATAAAAGCCAGGGGGGAAGACCACTGCTGAACAAAGCCCTGCCCCATAGATTTCCACAACTGTATCAAAATTTCAGAAATCTGAAAATTTGCTCAAACCCGACTGGGTTCGTGAGCGCAGTACGGCTACTGTCCCACTGAAGGGACGCTGCTGCCCATCCCTCTGGTTTAGAATCCCTTAGTCGCCTGTTACGATGTCCACGGGAGGAGATAGAATGGTGCTATATTCAAAGTCCGGACACCAAACGGATATACTTTTTGGCTCGTTTAAAAAAGTGATGTTTTTAAAATAACCTCTATAATTACGTTATGTTATCCTGTTTGAATTGTAAGCGATATTATTTTGTTCAGTAATATTGCAGAACCCCTTAGTCACCTTTTACGACATCCACGGGAGGAGATGGCGACGATGGACGAGCTTCCCTAGAATGAACCTATTCACTTGCGACTTGCTGATTCTGAGGTCGGGAAGTCAGTCGGGAAACAGACTCCAGCAAGGAGTTCCACTCATTAGCGATATGCGTGAAAAAAAGCGGGAACAAATCGCTTTGTGCATATGTGGGACAGCCACCAGGTGGATGTTATTCCTCATCCAGCTTTAGCATATCAAGGGTGGCTTTTCTTCTAATAAAATATTGCCTTACACTTTTTTTATCGTAACTTAATAAAATGCTTCGTCATAGATGAGCCTCAGAACGAAAAGTACGCTAGCTGCGTTGCCCCTAACGAGCCGGAGCGGGGTTTGCGGCCGTTATCCTTCAAGCGGCGGCCTCAATCCTTAATAAAGTAGATATTTGGCTTCTGACCCGCAGGGACCTGCCAATTTGTCAGCAAACGGAACGAAATTGTACAATGCCTCTAAGTTCTGATACTTTGCATGCTTGAGCCTCACCGTATTTCGGTCGCGTCCCAGATGAGACATTGACCCTTTTGCCACAGAACCATTTTTTTTAAACTTTGCCCCCCACTAGGTGTGCTCCAGTGTCGTAGGTTCGTTTACAGACAAACATTCCACACACAATACACCCACACTCGGATCAACTACATACAGATCATACACATATTTGTTCCGTGCGGGAATCGAACCCACGACCCGGAGCGCAGCAGCCGACTGTATCAGCCACTGCATCAACCGAGTCGTCATGTTAGACAATCCAGTCGCTTTCCCGTCACCACGACACGACTTAGTCCCACTGGTTCCAACACACTCGGCACATTTGCAGAAATCAAAGCTCGCCGGATGATACCATTCAACGCATGGTGGTGCCTAGGGATTCTTGCAGCGCATTGCACTGCGCGCATTGCCGTACACTAGGATGTTTTCTATATCGTGGTTACTGTTTACAAACATTTATGTGACATGCACCAGGCTCTGAACATCGATCTGTAGGCCATACAAATATTGGTTCCGTGCGGGATCTAGCCCGCAACCATGAGCGCAGTGCGCTTAGCTACAGCATCAACTGTGCCGACCAAAAAAGCGTTATTATATAATAATCATAATCAGCCCATTACTGTCCCACTGCTGGGCACGGGCCTTTTTTGGCGATGAGAAAGTTTAGGCCTTTAGTTTTTTTTTAGTTTAGTTTAGTCCACCACGCTGGCCTAGTGCGGGTTGGCGGACTACACACACAATTGAAAGCATTTTGGAGGCCTCTCAGGTGTGCCGGTTTCGTCACGATGTTTTCCTTAACCGTTAGTCAGTGGTGTATATAACTTAAAAAAGTAACAGTACTATTTGCCAGGATTTGGACCCACCGCCTTGAGCTGAAGAAACGACTCCGTAAACCTCCACGCCACCTCGAAATATTGTGATGTTACTTTTACAAATTTTTTGATTAGGTCTGGTATAGAAGTGATGTTTACCTTGCGTATCTTGAGTGATGCGACTCAAGGTCTGACTTGGAGGGGGGAGGTGGTACAAGCGCAGGCCCTAGGCCCAGGCCCAGCCCGCCGCCCAGCGTCGGAGAAAACCGGTACAATTCACTGAGGAAGAAGAAAAGTATATTGACGTTTATTTATTTATTTAATACTTTATGCAAAAATTTTGTACAGAGGCGGACTTAATGCCATTAGGCATTTTCTACCAGTCGACCTTAGGGTGATGCAGAAACTATACATGGTAGGGCATAAACTGTGACTGTAATCAGTTGTTAACAAAAAGGATAAACTGTTCTATTATTCTGCTTAACTAGTGTAGTTGTTATCAGGGATAGGATAGGTGTTGTAATACGGAACTAAGGTATAAGCAAGGATATTCAGAGTAGGGGTGACTTCCCAATTTCGAGTAATGCAAATCGGGTGACCTCAACCAACCAAAGAGATAGGATCTAATTATATACATTTTAATATGACACATCCCAAGTAAGTTTGTCTCTTCATAATAACCTACGTGAAAATTCATTTCAATGCACTTTGAGGGTTTTAATTTCGCTATTATGACGCCTTAGTTATTTATCCTGACTTTAAATAGAGCCCAGAGGATCGTCAGCATCATCCTCTGCGTTCCTTACAAAATATATTTATATATATATATATATATATATATATATGCGATCATTATCATCATCATTTCAGCCAAAGGAAGTCCACTGCTGAATAAAGGCCTGCCGCATAGACGACTAGGTTACATGGTGTGTCATTTTTAGGGGAATTTGCCAGTACTCACCACGATTGGGGGCGGGTTAGTGAGCGCCCATCCCTCTGGTTTAGAATCCGTTAGCCACCTTTTACGACATCCAAAGGAGGAGATGGAGTAGTGTTCTATCCTTAATCCGGCCACCACACGCACTAACGTTATACGCACATACACCACCGTTAAAGCAATGTCTCTGTGAGGAATCTAGTAAGATTAATATCAATGGAAGTACCTTCTTAGGCAAGATTAATACATCAGATGTACTATAATGTAACTATATGACAGTCACGAGGTCCGTTAAAGTCATTGCCATGCAATTCATAGACGCTTCTGTTCTTGGCGATCAGTGTATTTAGTTTAACGATGTCCCACACTAGGATTTCTCGTATCGTGAATTTACAGATGTAAATCTCACACGCACAAACACCCTGATCCAAAA
Source organism: Diloba caeruleocephala (assembly GCA_947459985.1). Classification (NCBI taxonomy): domain Eukaryota; kingdom Metazoa; phylum Arthropoda; class Insecta; order Lepidoptera; family Noctuidae; genus Diloba; species Diloba caeruleocephala. The sequence continues at coordinate 10,656,481 of OX381629.1, forward strand.
CAACTATCTATAGATCATACAAATATTTGTTCCGTGCGGGGATCGAACCCGTGACAAGTAGCGCAGAAAGCAATTTTTTTGCCACTTCGCCAATCGTGCCTTGTTTATTGTCATTATCAAGGTGCTATTTAGGGATGGCACTCGAGAGTTTGCTCTCTGTTAGCGTTGTCTCAATGTCATCTTACACTTTTGGGTTGTAAAAGCTATTACGATAGTAACTTTTTTCATACAAGAACTCTCATCATCATGTCAACCAAAGGACGTCGACTGCAGAACAGGTCCCCCCCATAGATTTTTACAATAATGGCGACATCATCATTTCGGCCGAATGAAGTCCACTGCTGGACACAGGCCTCCCCCAATGTACAACAACCGATACGGGTGTGTTGTGGGCTCATTGGAGGGTTTTGCCATAATCGCCACGCTTGGCAGACGGGTTGGCGATCGCAGTTGAGTTGTTAATGTACTCGAAGGACGCTGCTGCCCAACCTCCGGCTAATCCCTTAGTCGACTTTTACGACACCCACGGGAGGAGATGGGGTGGTGGTATTCTGAGCCGGCACCACAAGGATTATGAGAATGGCGACATATTGGGGGAATTTGCCCGCTTGGCAGGCGGGTTGTTGAGCGCAATATGGCTACTTTTCCACAGAAGGGACGCTGCTGACCATCCCGCTGGTCTAGACCCTCTTGATAGCTTATTACGACATCCATGGAAGAAAATGGAGTGGTGCTGTATTCTTAATCCGAACAGCAAACGAATTAAGAACTCTACTACCACAAAATTATGGCATGTTTGGGATCACGACCATGCCCACCACAGCTTTTATACCTTTACCGGCCGATTAGGAACTATTTTAATTAAAATTAATAAAGCTATGTAAGTAAATAACTGTGTACATGTACCTAGTGATACCATACCTCGAAAGACTAGAACTTGGAATCGGTAGCGACGTGGGGTACGGACTCCTGAAGCCGCTCGCCGCCGACGATATAGGGTACATGCTTGGGGTATGCCTGTACAAGAACACAAAGAATCTTCATTTATTATCTGACTACTACTATAAAATGTGAGCGTTTGAATGTTTGGGGTGCCGTCATGCTCAAACGGCTGGACAGATTCTAATGAAATTTGACGTAGAGATGACGATTATGTCCTAGAAAAGTAAGGATATCAAAATCCTCTTAAGGACGCGAACGAAGTCACGGGCAACAGCTAGTCATCATCATCAATCATCTGTCCCATATATTTCCACAACTGTGTCATCATTTTCCCCCCGACTTTGTCAGAACTCACCACGCTTGGCAGGCGGGTTGGTGAGTGCAGTATAAGTACAAGTGACGCTGCTGCCCGTTCCTGTGGTTTTGAATGCCTTAGTCGCTGTTACGACATCCATGGGAGGTGTTAGAGTGGTGCTATATTCATAATCCGGAAACCAGTATTATTATTTAAATAAAGACTGCTGCCACTACATTGCCTTTGCAAGGTTTTAGTAAACTGTCACTTTAATACCACAAATAAATTTGAATTGTCCTAAGGTCTCAAAACACAACTCAATAACATAAACCACGACACGAAATGGGATGATGTGAAGCCAGCCCTAAAATGTACTGGAAAGTACGAAATATACTGATTTGGGGATGGAATATGAGATTTTTAAGCCGCATTATGATATCGCGCTTAAATTATGATTGATTTTAACGATGATAACGATGACGATAACGATGCCTCATTCTAGGATTGTGTCGTGGGTACAGATTTACAGATATAAATCTCACATGCACAAACATCCAAACCCGAGATAAACTTCTTTTTTTATGGGTTTCTCGCAGATGTTTCCGAGAAATGTAGCTGCTCAACCGGACATTTCTGGCGAAGCCAAAAGAGGCCTCCAGCCAGGTTTAAAATTAATATTATCTAAGCAACTTGCGCTAAGGGCGCCCCCTGCGGGGCAATGGACCTCGGCTTAGGGACATAACAAGCTATTGTTTTTGGGGACACCTGGATCGGTATTACTTAATTTGTATTACGTTTAAATCTACAGGCTTGCCACGGGCGAGCAAGGGACGGAGGGGCGGAGACGTATTTCCTACTCAAACGGAGTGGTATTGTCGCGGCGATGGGCCTCCGCGACGTCGGTGAGTCGGGGGTCTCGAAATAACATCTCTAGATCATATAAATATATGTTCTGTGCCGTGATCGAACCTGCGATACGTAGTGCAGAAATCCAATCGCTTAGCCACGGCGCCAACAGTGCCGTAAATTTATTAAATACAAAATGTCAATGGTATTAATACCGCTTTTGTACAGTATTGTACATTCATCATTTCGGCCGAATGAAGTCCACTGCTGGACACAGGCCTCCCCCAAAGATGTCCATAACGACCGATATGGATGTGTTGTGGGCTCATTGGGGGGTTTTGCAATAATCGCCACGCTTGGCAGACGGGTTGGCGATCGGAGTTGAGCTGTTAATGTACTCGAAGGACGCTGATGTCCATCCTCCGGCTAATACCTTAGTCGACTTTTACGACACCCATGGGAGGAGATGGGGTGGTGGCATTCTAAGCCGGCACCACACGGCATTGAACATTAACAATAAATAAATAAAACCGAGTGCAGCAAATAAATCCGTTTCATCGGAAGTTTCACAGAGTAAAAATATCATGATAGTTATTTAGTTCAACTTTCGAAGCTCTTGATCACATATACTGTCCTTCTCCTAAAAGCACAACGAAATATACGTTAATAACTCAAAAATATATATTTCCATTCAGTAACTCACCATGAAGCCGCAACTTGTGACATCTCCGGACTGAGCATGGGGTAGGGGTACGTACCCCCCGGGAAGGGGTACATGGGTGTCCGCGCCAGCCCAGCTGCTGTAACATATATCATAGTTAGCTCCTTGTCTAGACGAAACTTAGTTGCGTTTTGTTGTTTAGGTGGGAGTGGTGTGATGAATGAGGAGAGGACATTAAACCTTTGTATTGAATGGGTGTACAGAATACTTTACTTGTCATACACATTTATTAGACAGAAGATTATCATGTAATGTATGTTTAAAAAAACATTAAGTACCCTTTTGAATTTAATAAACGGTCATATAAAAAACTTCAAAACTTATCAATACAATCACAGCCAAACAATTGGGCAAAAACCACAAAACTAGAAATTCTTATGTTATTGGGTGATATATACACAAATAACCAGTATTTGTTGACCATAGTAACATTAATTCCGGGTTGGGCTATTTAGGTAAAAAAAAGTGAAAAAAGTAATATGACACGTACCTAATTTGGAGTCAAGCTGATAAGGCGGCGGGATGCCCATGTGGGCTGGTGGGGGCTGTCCTAGCTCACCACCAGGACAGAACAGCGACAGGCTTCCTCCTGCCGGTAGGCCCATCTTACCCGTCTGAAACAAATACATGATATGAATGATAATGGAGTTATAAAAACCAAGACAACATGCCTAGCTTTAGGATTTAGATTCGAGTAATCACGTCGTCGTCGTTTCAGCGAAATAAAGTCCACTGCTGGACACCAGTCTTCCCCAAATATCGCCACAACGGCTAGCTGTGTTGTGTGTTTATTGTGATTGGGTTTAGCCATAATCGCCACGCTTTGCAATCGCAGTTGAGTTGTTAACGTACTCGAAAGACGCTGTTGCCCATCCTCTGGATAATCCCACAGTCGAGTAATCTGCTAGATGTAAAAAGTTAATCTAAGATAGATATTTATTAGAGTAACTTAGGTAGTAAAGTTTAAATCAATCTAGCAACAAATATGTTTTATATTCCTCTTGTCGTAAAAAAGTAATAAGAAACAGCAGACCTTACATTAATTACAAGTAGGTACTTTCTAATAAAACCGTATCCTCATTTTTATAAATAGTCTGAAAACCTCTAGATAACAAAAATAACGACACCGGCGTCATGTTAACAGAAACCGAAATCCACCAGCTTTTTACTTGAAAAAAAAGATACAGACAGCCACACAACCCTAAAAAAACAAAGTTCCAAGCCAACAAAAACCCGACAACTACTCTATGGGAAGACGACGCGTCATTAGCAAGTAAATTGGCGCCTGGAACGTATAAATTTCGTTCTACCCTCGCCGTCGCCCAATTATGCAAAATGGCGCCCAACGAGGGCCATTGAGGCGCGTCGCACTTCCGAGCCAGAGTATCTCACCTCTAATTAAACTGGGAATTCTTTTCACCACTTTATTATGCGATATAAACGACAGTACACGTAGACGTTATTTAATTCGAGTTTATTTTTGTTGCAAAGTGAGGCAATCTTTGTCAAGAAGACGTTACATTAGAGGACAAAATATAATGTAGGTTATCATGTTTATTCGATTTGAGATTTAGACGTTTAATTATAAAACTCTACAAAAGGTGCATAAATATTTTGAAGTCAGGATCGTAGTTGGCCAAATGTATAATACATTTAGCCAACCACGATCCTGACTAACGGTACGGTGGGTAATGTATCAAAAGCTTGTATAACCAACTACAATATAATTATAAGGCTCGTAAAGAGAGTGAAAAATAAACATTACAGTAGCAATGACCCAAACGCGTTTTAAACACATATTTTCAAGCAATTTAAAAGAAAAAGGGCTGACTATCCCTCTGCTTGTCTATATTCGAAAAGCAGGAACTGCTTATTAAGACAATAATTACCACGAACAAAGAAGCCCCACTAATTAATAATAAAACACGAACAAACAAAGACCTCCATTCACGCTCGGGACAGTTTAAAAAATAAAAAATAACCGAAACGGTGGTCGAAAAACCTCGACATGCGAGCAACGAACAAAAAGAAGCCAAAGACAATGATGACAGTCGAGACGCATAATGCGGGAGCAGCGCGCGTTCTTAATTTGAAAATATTTCCATAATAAGATTTGTCTATGGCGCGGCCGGTAGAAACAAAAGAATTGAGCGCGCTTTGTTCCGTTGACAGACAGTAATAATTCAAAATTATATCACGCAATTAGATAGCGCTATTAAATACTTAGTGAACAGTTACAGTGAGCTGCTTTATTAGCTAAACAACTTATCTCGTTAAAACCTGCATATTTTTAAGTAGAAATCTTTTCACCTGGCGTGTACATCGAGAAGGTCCCTAATGAAGGCCAGGTGGAGTGGTCGGCTATTGAAGAAATCGCTGAGTGGGTAGTTATTGAAGCCGCATGAAAGCTCGGCGTGACGTCACCACCACTCGAGCGACAAGCCGCAGTCGCTAATTGGAACTCGTGGCGATAGGACGCGAGAGATGTTGCCTCAATCGACTAATACTTCAAATTTGAATAGGTTTGTTAACGAGCGGACGGTGAATGTTGCGAATAAAGTTGAGTGCTCGGTTTGCATTCAGTAACTGAGTTGGTATACATGTAAGTTTTGCTAGTTAACTTTAATTCGCTACTTCTGTCAAAAATCTGTTTGGAAGAGGTTGTCGTTTAAAATTGCATTGGCGAATTCCGTCAGGTCATAGTGGTAACCTAACTGACGCACACAGACGCAGTATACCTACACCCCTTTAGTTCACCAATGCGAACGAAGTAGGGCGTAATATCTTGAGAGTTCGCCCCCGGGGTAGTGGGCGTGGAAGTAGGATGCTGTGTTGCTATGGCAACCATGTGTAGGGGTGACCGTACACGTGTCCTGCAACGGTGTGGGTGAGGGGTGGCGCTTGTATCTGTGTGCGTGGGCCCTGCCGAGCACCGACCTTGGAAGTTTTGGTCTAGTTTTACATCTCCGGTATTTAACTTTATTTTTCAAATAACTTTTGTTAGACTGGAATATTTTATACAAACCAATGGGGTGCAGAATGTTTTATTGTTAATTTTTTCCTGGAGATTATAAAGCATAAAAGTTTAAAAATAAAACTAACTGCCCATTACAAAAAAAACAAATATTTTGCTACACTTTACAATGGAAGATCGGCTGAAAACGAATCTAGTCTACGGCATATTTAACGTCATGTCATTCCTTATCCATTTCCGGTATTGGTCCTGCGAGCCGGATGCGATCCCGGCGGAACCATATAACGAGGGAGGCTGCACTATACACACATATTTACATATTCATCTACTTTTCATGGAATTTGATGTAAGGAAGAGATTATCTATAGGGAAATAAAGTAAAGAATGTATTGTGGATTAGAAGAATGTATGTGGATATATAGGATATTAAAAAAGGAATTTTATTGCTAGAAATAATAATAAATTAAAATGGTTTCCAATTTTCTTGAAATAATATAACCATCATCATATTGGCCATTTATACGTCCACTGCTGAACAAAAGCCTCCCCCATAGATTTTCACAACTGTGTCGTAATTTTGGTGGGTATTTGCCAATACTTTTTTTGTGGTGCCGGCTCAGAATGCCACTAGCCCATTTCCTCCCATGGGTGTCGTAAAAGTCGACTAAGGGATTAGCTGGAGGATGGGCAGCAGCGTCCTTCGAGTACATTAACAACTCAACTGATCGCCAACCCCTGCCAAGCGTGGCGATTATGGCAAAACCCCCCAATGTGCTCACAACACATCCATATCGGTGGTTGTGGTGATCTTTGGGGGAGGCCTATGTCCAGCAGGGGACTTCATTCGGCCGAAATGAAAATAGAATATATATATTGGATTTCAAGGGTTTTATTTTTTTACGCGGAACCCTAAGTATTTTTCTAAAATAAAAGTAGCCTAAGTTATTCCTTATAACATCAGCTATCTGCCAGTGAAGGTCCCGTCAAAATCGGTCCAGCCGTTTCGGTGATTACCCGGAACAAACAGACAGACAGACGGACAGAAGGACAAATTTTTTAAAAATAGTGTTTTTGTTATATGTTACTTCCATACTTTCATATGCATTTAGTAGAAAGCTGTTATTATGACATTACAAACAGACACTTCAACTTTATTTATTTGTATAAATTTATTTGAAAAAACATAAATTGCAGCTTCTTTTTTAATAAAACCCGATATCTGATAGTACCTTAGAAATAAAATTCACTAATATTATAGGACCCTATAAAGGTAAAACAAGATTAACTTAAGGTTTTCAGAAATCTGTAAATATGTCGTAATAATGATTACATCACTCGAAATTTAGAAGAATGAAACTGATTAAGGACAAAGCCCCTCTTTTAGCCTTCCAATTCTCCCCAGAAATATAATCGGTGAAACTTTTCTATACATTTCTTTTGCAAAGCGTTTCGCTTCAAGAAAATGTAATGGTAAATTTTGTGAGGGCGGCACAATATTCAAATCTGAATATCGGAGGGTGGCCTCGGGAGGCTGGAGGTTATTGACCTTTTCCGACAGCCTGTGCAAACCTATGTATAGGAGAATAAAAATATTTTTACTGGAAGTGGCTAGTTTCATTTCTAGTTAAAGAGCTATAACAGGTTTATGTAATTGTTTAACTGACCACCAGATATTGTAAAACACAACATACAAAAATAGTTTTACTACCAATGTACAATGTACTACTGTACATGATCACCATAATTTATTACCACCTCCAATTGATATGTAATATTTTTTTTTTTTTTTTGTGCTATAGAAATAATTGGAACCAAGGGTTCGTTTTAAGTTGTTTTTTTTTTTTCCTTAACCTACTGTGATGTTTTGATTTGATGTGCAATAAGATTTGGTCATTATATTTAATCCTGAGTCAAACACATTATTTTTCGACGGTAAAATTATTGTTTTTTATTTATTTAAAGAACACTTAAAATCTTATTTATGTATTGCGTTCAATGCTATCTACCCAATAAACAAGAAACCGCCGACATCGATAAACTTACTAGTCGAGTTTATAACTTTGCTGAACTTATAATAAAAATGCTGATAAAATTGTGGACATCTTTGGGGGAGGCCTGTGTCCAGCAGTGGACTTCATTCGGCCGAAATGAATGAATCAGATATACAAATAGTTCATCATGTTATTATTTTCGAAGGTCTAAATATTTCAAGATATTATTATTCATCATCATCATCATATCGGCTAAAGGACGTCTACAAAGAACAAAGACCACCTCGATAGATTTCCACAACAATAGTGTCGTTATTTTGGGGAGAATTTGCCAGTACTTACCACGCTTGGCAGGCGGGTTGGTGAGCGCAGTATGGCTACTGTTCCAGAGAAGGGACGCTGCTGCCTATCCCTCTGGTTTAGAGTCAATATAGCACCACTCTATCTCCTCCCATGGATGTCGTAAAAGGCGACTAAGTGATTCTAAACCAGAGGAATGGGCAGCAGCGTTCCTTTGCGCTTACCAACCTGCCTGCCGAGTGTGGCAAATTTCCCCCCAAAATGACACGTAACTGGTCGTTATGGAAATCTATAGGGGAGGCCGTTGTTCAGCACCTTCTTTAGCTGATATGATGATGAATTTATACAATCGGTTTGTTATTCCAAAGATGTAAAAAAGACATCAATACGAACAATACCGCGTAAGCACGTCATCTGGCCACATCCAGCATTAGTAGAGCGCTGCTCATTGGCATTGAAGGGCATGCCAATTATGTTTTTGACGTAGAGGCAGTATGCTTTCGCTAGGAAATTGAAATAGCCGCTGTTTTCCCAGCGAATATTTACAAGGGGTAAGCTATGTGTATGGGGATGTTGCTATGTAGAGAGGGGTTCTGAGGCGAGCAGGTTTTGTTTTAGACAGGATTGAATCGATTTTAGGATGGGTTTATTTAGGAAATTAATTTAAAATAGGGAGAGATTTGCCCCCAATGAGCAAAAAGCCCCCAATGAGCACACAACACACCCATATCGGTCGTTGTGGTGACCTTTGATGGAGGCCTGTGTCCAGCAGTGGGCTTTATTCGGCCGAAATTATGATGATGAGAGATTTGCCTGGTAATTTTAAAGAACACATTTACCTACAAACCGATCATGTAAAATAATATTGGTATAATAATTATATAACTGGTGAGTTGCCGTGTGTTGTCCGGGTTCAGAATATAGCACCACTCCCTCTCTTCCCGAGGATGTCATAAAAGGCGACTAAGGAACTCTAAACCAGGGGGATGGGCAGCAGCATTCCTTCTATGGAACAGCAGTACTCTGCGCTTACCAAACCGCTCGCCAAGTGTTGAAGAAATGTTGAAGCGGTGAAGGGTGAGCGATTTTTAAGTGATGTTTCTTGTGACTTCACAACTTCTAGTTCTTTTGCACCAACTATTTAGTCTAGGAGGAGGAGGGAGGAGGTGGTGCTGTACTCGGTGCATATGTTTTTGATTTCTCACTTACTGTCAAAAAAATCCTACTTGGTTGTTGGATTCTTATCAAGTGAGTCTACATTAATCTTTGTCCAGTTTTTTATGGTTTGAAGTCTATTTCGTAACATATTGAAACACTAGACCAGAAAATTTGAATTTTGATTTTGAACGGACACTTATCTCTTTCCTTCGGGTGAATATTACTATCAATAGTCAATGGTCAAAGTTTTTATTTCATTAAACCATTCAGTTAAAGTCGATTCAAGTTGCACGGTTCCAATTATTTGATCCTGTGAATGGCCGAAAAGCCTTTGAGTACAGTTTTACTTACAAAGTGTACCTAAATGTCTGCAACACATTAAGTTCAACCTGAATCCCAGACGGAATTAGATTCTTAATAATAGTACATTTCACATAACTTAACACACGGAGCAATGCTGCTGGAAACCAAAATAAAACAGCTTGAATAAACTAAGTGGGCATTTTGTCACCGATTCCGCGAATAATTTAATTTAGAGCAAAAAGACCCCCGGCTTTCACATCAATCTCAATCTGCTAGCGCGGACCCTTCGCCACTGAATCACTGAGCGGATGAGTCATCAGAACTGGCGGCACTGTTGGTGCAGTGGTTGATACAGTTGGGTGCTGCGCTCCGGGTCGCGGGTTAGACTCCCGCATGGAACAAATATTTGTATGATCTGCAGGTACCGGGTCTGGGTGTTTTGTGAATGGAATTCGTGTCTGTAAACGCACCCACGACACAGGAGAAATCCTAATGAGGGGCAACGTTTTTAAAAACATAAAAAGAAAACTGATATCTGATGACATTTTGATCCAATAACAATACAAATTACGTATATGAATTGTATAACCGTGCCCCAAACTAGGATGTCTACTGTATGGTCCTTGGGTACAGATAATAGACGTGAATGTCATACGCACAAACACCGGTGATCGGTTTCCGTGTGGTGTCCGGATTAAGAATATAGCACCACTCCATCTCCTTCCGTGGATATCGTAAAAGGTGAGTAATGGCCTCTAAATCAGAGGGGATGGACGGCAGCGACCCTTCTGTGGCACAGTTGTCATAGTGCGCTCACTAACCCGCCTGCCAAGCGTGATAAGTACTGGTAAATTCCCCCCAAAATTACAACACAATTGTGGAAATCTATGGGGGACCCTAGTTCAGCGGTGGACGTTCTTTGTTTATATGATAATGATGATGACTAACACCCGTAGGAACAAATATCTGTAGGTAGGCCCCACAAGTATTTGTTCTACAGCCATCGAGCCCGCAACACGCAGCCCAGAAAGCCCAGCAATTCAGCCACTGCGATAATACCTTAATCGATCCACAACCCATGACCTTCCTGAGGGCCAATTCTCGTAATTATTTGACACTGTGACTGAAACTTGACCGAACTGAGATTAAATTATGACTTAATCGAAAAAATGGTATTCTACTCTTAAAGTTCAGTCGGATTTCAGTATAATCTCGGTCTAGTCTCATTTCGATCTCAATTTTGACGTTTATTTAATGACAATTTTGTACATGTGACAGTTCGAAATGTAAGCTGAATACCGTTTTGAATTCGATCAACTTTCGATTGATTTTCGATCTCATCACAGTGTAAGTTCACGTTTGACGTTGTTTGTTAGTTTAGGAGAATACCATTTGAGACATTTTTGACACTGAGACGGAACTATATTTTGAACATTTTTAAATTACGAGAATTGGAGATCCGTTGAGATTTCTAGATTTCTATCGACTGATAAAACGTTTTGATTTGTTCTTACACCGCTATTTATTGCATCAGTTTTTTCGAACATATGACTAACCCAATTCATCAAAATATCCGTCTTCACCTCGTCATTACGCAAACCATTATTTTACAAGTCACCGCAAACAAGGCGTTCATCGCTCAACACCCGAAATTCGCGCTCGCGCCCACAACGGAAATCCTCGGCATAACTCGTCGTTCAGATATAAACAAATATACACAAGTTCGAAAGAGTGACAGAGACACCAATGTCGTTACCACGATTTACCTCTAGATTGCCGGATCGTTCCAGTTTGGTGACTTTCGATATGGTCGGCTGATTGGATATCTTGAAATTACTACATAACTTATATGATAAGATCATAATGAAGTAATTTTAGGGATTCCTGTTTGGGGGAAATCATGATTTTATAATGAGTAGATATGAGAAAGCTTGTTTATATTAACTGCTGGTCTAAACATGGCTTTTGACAATTGAATTTTGTGTGTATATAGAAGTGTAAAAAACCAGAGTATGGTTAAGTAAAAAGAAATAATTACTCAGCCATTTTGACAATTTCCTGACTTTTAAACCTATATGCTTTTTAATGTTCAATTTAGCAAAGGCTCCAACAAAACATCCATAATAAGAATGACAAAAGTTGACACGATTAGCAACGGACACAATCGCTGAAGCCGATTTATTTTAAACTCTTTACTACTCCTTCAATTTTCCTCTTTATCACTTAGAAGTTAGAGTTTACATTTATAAATAAAGTATCTGGAAGTTCGCGTCATCCCTGGATCGTCATGCACGCACGATGAAATGTTTTACATAGTGAAAGCTTGCAGTGAGAGATAAATGAAATGTGGCACTGTGACCCGCCACCGACATTATTGCCGATCCGAACCGTGCCGGTCCGTGCTGTACATAAATATCCTTTTACTGTACGCGATGCGCGAGAGTTGAGAGGTTGATGTGAATGTTCCTTGGAGTATTGAATTTAACGGTAGAGTTGATCTGTTGAATATATGAGTAAGCCATTCGTTGGTTAGGCGATACATTGGATGATTGGATATGTCACATTAAAAACAGTCTATAGATCCCAACAAAAAATACAGCCAACAGATTCTGATTGATTATACACAAATTCGCTTTGTATTACATTTTTAATGTGATGTCCGAAAGGTAAATAAATTGTATATCAAGAATTAGCAATGAGCCATTGTATAAACGATTGAATTATTCGATTGTTGCATTCGATTACAATTGAATAACATCTGGTCTTATTTTATTTTTTTTGTTAAAATCAGTTAAAGTGTTCTCAATTCAAATTCAAATGTATACTCGTATATCCAGTATCAAAGACTGAATACATATTGAAACAGACGATACATATAAAGAACTCTCAACGGATCTTAGGCTCATTACATCAACGACTAAATAATATAATTTACAAGTGATAGAACTATGTGGCTATTCTGTAAGGACTCACCGTCGAACTCGCCAAACTTATAAATCCAAAGTGAAATCTCTAATTTCGTATTGTGTTTACTACTTTTCACTGCGGATTCACAAGTGAGTTTGCTAGTGAGTACTTACAGAATAACACTGCTGATCGTTATTTAACAGTAGACACCGGTGTTTTAAACACTCAAGAGTCAATTTTAAAGTGCAGTCAATATTTCCTACTGGCTGTCTCTGAGAAGAAATCTAGAAACAAACTCGAAGGTCTCTGCTTTAAAGTCCATTGAACTGGCGCACGCTGGGAGAGACCTACGTCCAGCAGTGGACCGATATAGGCTGATGATTTATTGATTGAACCATCTTTGCAAAATAACCTCTTAATAGGTTTAGTCACCAACAAAACAATATTTAACGAAGCAGTATTATGATATACACAAACTATTACGAACCGAAAAACGTATAGTAACCATTTCGGGGGTCAAAAGTATTTCCAATTCCAATTTTAGTTTATGGCTCCATCGGTTTGTCGATGATTCTGCCAATGTCAAGGTTGAATAAAACAAAAATGTAGTTACATCTTTATAAAAACCAAAATAAATAGCCCTTGAATAGCAAACCAAAACTGATCCGGTTGAATAACCTAAAAATGTAGTGCATAAACTTTTATATTATAATGTCAACACAAATCACAATGCTGATAAACAAAACATAAATAAGGTAAATGTTCCTCCCGAACAAAAGATAATAGTAAATAAATAATATAAATACATACAATAGAATTAGAGTTTAATATTGTTCTTTTTAACAAATTTATTCAATATTTCAACTGAAGATGATTCGACAAGGGTAAGAAGGAATAAAATATTGATAGCCCTGTCAAAAGTATATTGTAAATTAATATTTTTAATATGTAATATGAATTCAATAAACATCTTCTTCGCTTCCCAAAGAGTACTTCATTCGAAAATTAAATAACAATTATCGGCTACTTTTCTTACTGACCAACTCTAAAAACATTCAGTGTGACCCTCATATATATTTTCACAGAACAATTGTCGGACTATACCGCAAACCCTTGAGGCACTATTAGAATTAATAACAGAGTGGTTAGTGCATGAGGGGGTTAACAGCTTTAATCGCAACATGTACGATTATGAAAAGTGTCGTCAAATTACCGAGCAATTGTCTTGAAGAGTATTCTGGAATTACCGGGTCAATTAATTGCTGGGGGCATAGGGTAGAACTAGAATATTAATAAAACACAACATGTCTCGTTTTTATTGCAAATTACAGAGAAAGGGGTGTTTTTTATATACTATCTATCACGCTGTATTCTCCGATGGTCCAAGCAGAGGTGTACTGTTTAGTCGTACACGTACATTTTGTCATTGACGGTATTAAGAGCAAGGCAAGCCTATTTCGGTTTACCGTATTTCCGAACAGAAAATCCCTGTGACACCCAATCACACTCGCACCCGGGAACTGTGCTTGCGGAGCTTATGTCAAAACAAATGGGGCAGCGAAATTTAAAGTGCACAACTTTAAGTTAAGTAAGTTAAACATTACGTAGATTTTCTGAAATAACTTAGGTATCTAAGGTATTTTTGAAAAACTAGTTTCAAATCAAATGGCTGCACACTTTAACGGAAATAGGATATTTCATGACAATCAGTTTGGATTTACGCGGGGACGATCTACAGAGGATGCTGGGTCCACTCTCATTAAAACCGTTTTAGGGGCCTGGGAGGATGCACATGATGCTTTAGGCGTGTTCTGCGATCTGTCTAAAGCATTCGACTGCGTGGATCACCGCAGCCTCATTCTGAAACTTAAGTACTACGGAATTCAAGCCAGATCTATTGATTTTGTAAGCTCATATTTGTCAAATCGGGATCAAAGAGTAGAAATTGAAAACGTCACATCAACAGGCACACACGTTAAAATGGGGGTACCGCAAGGATCAATTTTGGGGCCATTTTTGTTTCTGGTCTATATAAATGACCTGCCATACATGATAAACGATACAATATCGAATATAGTCTTGTCTGCTGATGACACGTCACTTATATTTAAAGTAAATAGAAAGAATAGCTATCTTATAGAATCCAGTGATATACTTCATAAGATTTTTAAAAAAAGAAAAAAAAAAAAAAAGATATCTGATTGGTTTTCAGCGAATAATCTTCTATTAAACGCAAAAAAAACCAAATGTCTAAGATTCTCTACAGCAAATGTGACCCATGTAAGGTCACAAGTAAAACTTGACGGAAAAGAATTAGATCTGGTCTCCTCAACTGTATTTTTTGGTGTTACTTTAGACTCAAAATTGCAATGGGGACCCCATATAAAGGCACTTTCAGGCAAACTAAGCTCTGCTGCATGTGCCGTTAGGAAAATTAGACAGGTTACGGATGTGGCTACAGCTAGGTTAGTATATTTTGCGTACTTTCACAGTATTATGACTTATGGAATTTTACTGTGGGGCTCGGCTGTTGATGTTGAGTCTATTTTTATATTACAGAAAAGAGCAGTGCGAGCTATCTATAACCTAGACTCTCGTGAGTCACTACGGGAACTATTTAAGGAAACAAACATTCTTACTCTACCATCCTTATATATTTTCCAAAACATTATGTATATCCGCAAAAATATAGCAAATTTCAGTAAGAAAAGTGACGTGCACAGCTTAAATACTCGCAACAAGAACAAGTTGGTTGTACCTGGCTTTAGACTTAGCAGAACCAGCAAGTCGTTTATGGGAAACAGTATTAGATTCTATAACAAAATTCCTTGTAGTATTACCGACTTACCAGAAATAAGATTCAAATCATTGATTAAGCGCATTTTAATTTCGAAAGCCTACTATAATATAAATCATTACATCGACGATAGCGATGTCTGGCAAACGTTTCCCTCCTGCACACTGCGACCCTCTGGTGCTTTATAATATATTGTATAATTTTCGCATGATTGACGTGTTGTTATTCCCAATCAATGCTTTACCGTCGACACAGAAATTGTAGTTAATTTTTTGTTGACATCCTGACATTTACTTGACTTATTTTTTATCTTTTTTATGACATCTTGACATTTAATTTGACTTATTTAAAGTTGAATTCTATATTTATGATATAAATTATTTGCCTATGTTTAATTTAATGACTGCAATTTACATTCTAATAATATTTTGACATTATTAATTAATCATAAAATTGTAAATGTGCGAGCATCATGTAGCCGTTAATGTTATATATTTAGTACCCTTTGCCTTTGGCCTGGTAGTATCGGTCTGTCATGCTCACTAAAATGTCTTGCTGGCGGTGGCGTTGTGTATCGGGTCGTTCGGTTCCCTAAAATATGGTTGAGCTAAGCGATGCTGATGCATGCGTCATGCTCGTGAACGGGTGCCGTCTGTTGGGACTGGTCAGCCATTAACTGCCATGGCGAATAATGATTATATTAAATTAGTATGTCTTTTTCTTATACATTGGCCTACATAATGCTCTTTATATGGTTTACCTTAATTTGTATTAATCAACATTGTAATCTCAATTATTTTAAAAGAGTATCTATGGAGTTTCTTGCCGGCTCTTCTCCATAGATCAACTATTTGGAACCGTGCAACTTAGATTCTGACGTTTCATAAGTGCCAATATTTGGTTTATTTGAAATAAAAATATTTGACTTTGATTTTCTGGAATAAAATATTATATTTTAACCTTTGAATTGACTTAAGTTATAGAGAAAGTTAAAAAATGCGTAAGCCATGCGTGGTGAGTACTGACAAATTTCTTCCAAATTACGACACCCCACATACGGTATGTAACTGGCCGTTTATGGTGGAGGCGTATGTTTAGCAGTGTATATTATTAGCAAAGTATGTGGCTGATATCATGATGATGTATTCAGTATGGTCATCGTCTGGGAATAAATCTTCATATCAAAATATAGGGTAGTTTAACCTCAATGCGACCACAATTACACAAAAAAATGTTTTTTTCTTGTTTGTTTTAATCAGAATAAGGCCATGGGAACAGCCTAACATGACAAATAGTGTTGTCCGAGACGCCGATTAATAAACACGGGGAAGGGGGCAATTAAACAACACGACACGTCAAAGGGTTAATGCTGGGTTGTTGGCTCGTTTGTACCGGGGTCGATTGCGCCCGGTCGCGAGAGGGTGGAATTTTTAAGTGTTGCTTTAATAGATTTTTTTATTCAGTAATTTGTATGATTATGATAGAAGCACATCTGTGCTGTGTTAATCTATGTTCTTTTATTAATATGATAGATGTAGCTACTACAAAGGGCTGGACGCACAGAATGATTTATTTTCTAGGTATATTACGCACTAGGAGGTGCCATAAAGATAAATTAGTTGTCAGCAATACACATTACACGAAACAAAGAAAGAAATAATTTATTTTGGCTTTGCATTACGTCCAATTGCCATAAATCAATAATAAAAATATAAATAAAAAGTAATAAAATAATCATAAAAATAATAGTAATTACAAATTAACATTATAAATTAACAAAAAATACAATAACATTATTAAAAGAAATTATTGTTCAATTACATGCAAGACCAAAAATGGAGCCTATCTCAGCACATGCTGCAACGAAGTTACAGCGCTGATTTTCTGGTCTGACCTTATAAGGAGTCACAGACAATCGCGATCTCGGAAATAACAAAAAATTAATTGTAGCGGTTAAACAATAAGAAATAATACGAAATAAATATATCAACTAATAAAAATAATAAGTAAAAAGTGTACTGTATGAAAATCGACAAAACTTTTTTTTCCAATTGTTTCTTAGCACCTCCCTATATGCTCTGTTCCTTTTGTCTATGGTATGAGAAGTGACGCTGAATTGTATATTGTAAAAGCATATTTCTGTACAGCCCCGAAGATATTTAATAACCTTCCACTGGTTATTAGAAACGTTAAACATGAGTTTATTTAAAAAGAACCTTAACAAACAAGAACCACAAATATTACTACACTCAGAGGGCCAACTGGTGTAATTAATCTATACAAATAAATAAAATTGAAGTGTCTGTGTGTAATGTAAAAATAACAGCTTTTTACTAAATGAATATGAAAGTATATACGGTGCATATAACAAATAAACAATTTTAAAATTTTTTGTCTGTCTGTTTGTTCCGAGTAATCTCCGAAACGGCTGGACCAATTTTGACGGGACTTTCACTGGCAGACAGCTGATGTTATAAGGAATAACTTAGGCTACTTTTATTTTAGCAAAATAGTTAGGGTTCCGCGCAAACAAATAAAACCCTTGAAATCCAATATATATATATTCTATGTCAAGTGTCTCTGTCGAAGTAGTCTAAATTTATTTTAAATTAAACGCGGGTGAAACCGCGGTTCGCAGCTAGTTTACACTATAACTGAAGTTTGTATGAAATGACAAAACAACACTGTATTATATGTATGTATTCTGCTCCACTGAAAGATCAGTCGGATTTCAAGTATGATCTAAATCTAGTCTCATTTCAATGTCAATTTAGTCGTTTATTTAATGTAAATTTTAACACCTGTGTCAATGTTAGCAGAATACCGTTTTGGCTTCGAACAACTTTCGATCTCATCACAGTGTAAGTTCGCGTTTGAAGTTGTTTGTTAGGAGAATACCATTTGTGAAATTTACGATATTGAGACTAGATCTGAATACTGATCTATATTTTGACCATTTTTAGATTACGAGTTTTGTTTTTTTAAACTAGGATTACTCCTGTGTCGTGGGTGCGTTTACAGACACTTTACAGAACACTTTACCTAGAACAACTGCCTGCAGATAATACAAATATTTGTTCCGTGCGGGAATCGAACTCGCGAACCAAAGCGCAGCAGCCGACTGTATCAGCCACTGCACCAACCCAATACAGCTCAACAACCCTTAGATTACAGTCAGATCTACTAAATGATAAGACACTGTCTTGTGGGTCCTGAATAATACATTTTGGCTATCATGTTGTGTTAATGTGAATTGATTGATGTGACATGCTGCGTGTATAATAGGGTCCTTCTAAAATAGTCAACTTCATTAAAAGGGAAATATCAGCAGGATATATATAGCGTTACTTAAAAAAGAAATTGTAATTTCCATTTTTTTGCTATAACATTTTATAATTAATGTATAAAATCCAAAAAAAAACCCATCTCATGATGTCGTAAAATGCGACTATGGGATTAACCGGAGGCTGGGCAGCAACGTCCTTCGAGTAGGTACATTAACAACTCAACTGCGATCGCCAAACCAACTGACAAGCGTGGCTGTCATGCAAAAAAAAAAATTAGCACTCAACACACCCGGACCGGTCACTGTGGCAATCTTTGGAGGAGGCTTGTGTCCAGCAGTGGACTTTATTCGACTGAAACGATGAATGTATAAAATTGCTATTCGAGCACAAAATAAACCTTTTTTCTTCCGTTTTAAGCCGCTGTATTAGAATAGAGAAAAACAACGGTTTTTCTTTTATTTGTTTATGATTGCAAAAAAAGGAATTTACAATTTGATCCCTTGAAATCACGTTTGGTGCAGTGGTTGATACAGTCGGCTGCTGCGCTCCGGGTCACAGGTTCGATTCCCGCACGGAACCAATATTTGTATGATCTGCAAGTAGTTGTTCCGGGTCTGGGTGTATTGTGTGTGGACTGTGTCTGTAAACGCACCCACGACACGAGAAATCCTAGCGTGGGCAACGTTTTTAAAGAAAAAAAAGAAAATAGTTCACTGTTTCTATTTGACATTCTGGCCTGTACTGTATTATATTTCGTATTGTATCCTATAATCTATATTAATAAATTATAATAATTTATTATCTAATTGACCATCAACAATATATGTCCACGTATAAGAAAGCTTAAACTTATCACTCAGTCACTCAGCGCGCTATGGACAGAACTATATTTGTCTAAGAAATCGAATCAGGAATGAGGAGATCCGTACAACTAAAGTTGGCGACATAGCTGAGAGGATTGTAAGCCGAAGTAGCAATGGGCGGCTCGTAGCTCGTCGAACTGATGGCCAGAGCAGGACGGTTCTCTTGATGGACAGACAATCTGGTAAAGATAGCTGGAATTCGTTGAATGCAGGCGGCATGTTAATAAACTGTCATCGTGGAAAGCTGAGGGGAAGACTTTTGTTCAGCAGTGGACATCTTTTGGTTGATATAATGTCGTTTTGGTAAGTTAGTATGACTACGTTTCCACAGAAGGCATGCATCTGCACATCTCTCTGGTTAAACCCTAAATCGCCTATTACGACATCCACGGGAGAACATGGATTGGTGCTATATTCCGAATGCGGACGACAAGATTTTTTTCGTCATTTTGTCTTATCTAATATTTATAAAACCTTCCCCTCCCCCGCTCCCTTTGTCAGCAAATGTAGGAAAATATTGAACCCACACTCTCGAAGCCTCCTAACGTAATACTTGAACGCCCTCTAGTCACGTAAAAATGATGCGTTGAGGTCAAAGATCATAATCGCACATGAGTAAACAGGTTGTTTCTTACCATCAACAGTCATTCATGGTTCTTAGTTGTCTAAAATGACGCCGGTCTAGTAACAGCTTGCATATTTCTCTTAGCTCATGATAAATCATTGTCATCCAGGTGTTATCCTAATAAAAATATTATCTGTATCATCGATAGATACTAATGTAATAAAGCTGAAGAGTTTGTTTGTCTCTGTAATTACCGGTCGGACATGATTTTTATTTTTGAGATGATAGTCCAACTCTTGAGGAAGGTTAAAGGCTGTTTAACATCACGCTACGATTCTTAAAAGACGAGCAAAATGTAAGAGTCAGAAAGAACGCTAAGTGAAAGAAAACGAAGAAATAACGCGGACGGGCGATGCGACGCGGTGGGTCGGGGGCCGAGGGCAACCGCCCGACGAAAAGCGAGCATTACCGAGTAGATCCGAACTGTGCATTTCTATGTCAACTGCTTATCTACTCTAAGTAGTCTTGATTGTTTATAAACTAGCTGGGACCCGCGGTATCACCCGCGTTTAATTTAAAAGAAATTTAGAGTACTTCGACATCAGACTTTTTTTTTTTTTGTTGGTCTTCTCGCGTACATTTCTGGGAAATGTGGTTGCTTAACCGGTCATTTGCTGGCGAAGCCAAAAGAGGCCTCCAGCCAGGCTTAAATCAAATATTAAAAACTAAGCAACTTTCGCTAAGGGCGCCCCCTGCGGGACACGGACCTCGGCTTAGGGCGTTGCTGGGGATATCAAGTATATATAGTATATATAGATATTGTTTTGGGGACAGCTGGATCGGTATTATTTAAATTGTATTAGGGGACATTTAAAGCTACAGGCTCGGCACGGGCCGGCGCGAGCAAGAGACGGGAGGGAGAAGTGCTAACTTGAACGGGAAGGTGACGCGGCGATAGGCCACCGCGACGTCGGTGAGGCAACCCGACATCAGACACTTGACATAGAATATATATATTGGATTTCAAGGGTTTAATTTTTGCGCGGAAACCTAATGATTTTTCTAAAATTAAAAGTAGCCTAAGTTATTCCTTATAACATCAGCTATCTGCCAGTGGCAGTCCCGTCGAACTCGGTCCAGCCGTTTCGAAGATTACCCGGAACAAACAAAGAGACATACACAAAACATTTAAATATTGTTTTTTTGTTATATTCACCGTATCGTATAAACTTTCATGTGCATTTAGTAAAAAGCTGTTATTTTGACATTACAAACAGACACTCCAATTTAATTTATTAGTATGTATAAAAAGCTGTTATTTTAACATTACAAACAGACGCTACAATTTTATTTATTTGTATGTATAGATAATCCGATTTCTTCAAATTAAGCGGCGGGTGAAACCGCGATGTACAGCTAGTTATTACATAAGAGGTTTTCATTCGGGTATTAACAATGGAATTATTTCAATCACCTACCACATAAACCAGCCATTGCGAGTATCGTGTGATCGTCATACAAGCTAACTAGAAAAATGATTATGTCCGTAAAACGCTCTACAGTTCTAAAAACGTTATAGTACGCGGATTCAATTTTCCACGTGTAATAAACAGGTTGCGGGTTAACCCTGCAGATGACGCGAGCCCCGCGGCGCCACTTCAAAGGAAATATAAATGTATGCATTGTTTAGCGAAAATTCACCCGCGGGGTCTTTTCAGACCTTACACCGGCACCGTAGGGGTTGAAATTGTATCGTTCGCGCACATTAAATAATGTATTTTTACACACGTGTATTTTAGCTCGTTTAGTTTTTTCAGGAAATAACGGCATTGACTTCGAAAGGCAATAAAATATTTTATGTCATTTCCTACGAAAATTTTCGAAGTTGAAAGCGTACAAAAGGTAGGTATAATGTATGCTTTGCATAATACTGTGCACGAGATGTTAATTCAAAGTATTTTTACTGAAACCGCACTAAAGAAATATAAAATTTACAGTTACAATGCGTAGGTGAAACCGAACGTGATTTGGACAGCCCCTTATAAGGCTTAATAATATAACAAGCATGATAACTTGATGGCACGCTGTCAAGTAGTTAGTGATGTGCAAGTTATCATTATGCTAACACACGCTCGTCACCGACAGTTTGATAGGCAGCTATCCTGATCGACCGCTCGATCAAGCGTGTCGGATAAACCGTACAATTTAAAATTCTGCGATGTTTTTGATTCGTGAGATGCCACTGTATTTTATATGATGCAGAGAGTTCGGCGATGTGTAAGTATAGCTGCGTTCTAGGAGTCAAACTTTAAAGCAAGAGAATTTGTTATAATAGTCAAATTAATATTTATATAGGTATATTTGTGATACTGGTGGAATAAAAGTCTGTAAACAACAAAATAAAATATCAAGCGAAACATCAAATCGAACCAGAAACCGCCCAGTTTAAATGGAAATAAACAAAATTATATTGCCTTCAGACATGAGCGAACATCAAAAGGAAAAAGTAATGCGCAGAGCCGTCGGTTGACGATGTCATTTCCCTGTAAAATATTAACGTGGGGTCGTCGGGACCGCGCCCTGTCATTTCAGGGTTAATACTTGTTAATACCGGTATTCTCTTTATACTAGTACGATTGTATGGAATTATCCGTCTTAACGAGTCCGTTTCCTTTTTAGATTCGTAGGTATTTTGTACTCTTTTCCTATTCATTTTGTATTAAATTGCCGAGTAGGTTCTTGGTAAAAAGAATTGTCGACAGTAACAGCTGCGTTGTGATTATAATATGTGCTTCAATTAAATACAATAAAAGATAATTAACCTTTGATTGCTTACTTCGTTTAACACTTTTTAAGGGATTACATCACGTACCTAAATTATAAATTTGTGTTTTTCCTAACGTTTCAAACCGTTCATGGGGTTTGAAACGTTAGGAAAAACACAAATTTATAATTTACGCTGGATGATTTACGGCCGAAACTAATAATCAATCTAATCCAAAATCTTTGGATTTGGGTTTGAGGGATTTGTCTATTTTTGTGTGATCTTTGACAGCACTGTTAGCGTAATAGCTAAACAATTGGCTTTCTGTGCTACGTGTCGCGGGTTCAACCCCCGTACAGAACAAATATTGTTTGATCTACAAATAGTTGTTTCGGGTCTGGATGTTTTTGAATGTGAGATTTATTATCTGTAAACTGTGCTCAAGACACAGGAGAAACCCTTAGTGTTAGTACTCAATGTAAAAGACGAAAATGAAAAGATCAAGTCCAAAATGTTAAATCTGAAGATTTTGGATTAAAGTGATTATCAATTTCGGACGTAAGGCGACAGGTATCGTTACAGATTATAAAGTAATGTAATCTACCGTACCTACTATTCTAATCAAAATGGTTTCGATGCACGCAGTAATCGCGAACGCCTGACATGACGTTTAAATTTAGTTCGAATGGCTTTGTGTGAACACAAGTCCAATCTCCGATGCTGAGTATGTAGCTGTTTGAACCAATCTAGCTTGGACTGTACCAATCCATTCCTCTTGTCTAAATCATTTATAAAAACGAATATGATTAATATTGTCTATTCAATATTATACGAGTAGTGTACTTGGTAAATAATCGGCATGACAACCATTAGTTTTCTAGAAGGCGACAAAAAAATAAAGGTAGAGTGAGATAGAGAGCTTATCGGGGCTGTCCAACGGTTGACGTCCGGTCGGTCGCCCCAGATATCTCTGGAGCGACATGATTACAGCAGTCCTCCAGATACCGCAGGAGCGACAAACTTGCAGCAAACCTTCGTGGGCAGTCAGCAACTAGCTAGAAAACGCGAAAGATGGGCCCTTGGCGGAGTCTCGTAAGTGGAGGCTAAAACACACTGGGTCACTGGCCAGCAGTGTATGTATGTAAATAACCTAAAGATCTTCATGCTGTGATGGTTCTCAGCAAATGATATGCCACTCCTCTCGTTAAAAATAGATATCTTCTCTATTCTTTATTTATTTATAAAATCGATGTCACACACTAATACTGCCCTTGTTTCGTGGGTTTTTACAGTTTACAGTTGGAAACCTCGCATGCACAAACACCTAGACCCGAAACAATTACTATCTGTAGATCAAACAAATATTTGTTTCGTGCGGGGATCGAACCCGCGACAGACTATATATTTATAGATATTGCGATCACCAATCGAGTTTTCCCAAGCATAGTGATTATGGTAATATTCCCTCACGACCCATTGAAGCGGTCCATGAGGAAGCCCACATCCAGTTGTGGACTTTTACGGGCTGTGTGATCATGATGGAAGACCACAAGGTCTGGCAGTGGTGATGCCAAAAAAAACGAGAAGCTCTCCGTACCATAGATCAAGGATCTGCCGGTACGCTTTACGGTTAGCAAGTTACCAATTTACTTTGAAGAAATTCGGTTCTCGACAACAATCTGAGCCATAAATTCGTTATTACTAAATGTACATTATATACATTTCTCGCTAATAAATGGCAGTCAGTAGCATACAGCCTTCAATGCCGATTAACTCTAACTAGCGTCAGTTTAAACCTCCCATAAACCACCTTACTGCCATGAGTCATGCGTTTCCCACGTCAGAGCAGTTTCCCATAAGCAATCACCCTGCTGTACGCAGTAGTATGCCGTAGCGTACATAACTGAGACGCAATAAGTCTATTTTAATTACTAGCATCGATATCGGCAGATCCCCGTCTTGCCTACGCGGGAGCTGGGCTGTACCTGTAGTGATGGAACACGGTCGATGCCGCTGTCGATAAACTGTTGAGAGAAAGAAAAAAACGTATTATTTATTATGAAATGTAAACCTAGAGGAAGGAAGGAATTTAAAAGATCGACATAATTATTTTGGATTAGTTAAGGTCAAATAAAGGAAACGAAGACACAGTTTTATAAGTTAGGTATAAGTGATGAAATGGCTAAAATCTGTTTTGTCTTTGATGTCCTATAATGTAAACATATATTTAATTATATTTTAGAGTTAATTTATGTAAAAAAAAACATGATAAGTAATATTATAGAATATAGAATAAAACATATTTTAGTTATACTGAATAAGATAACAGAAATATATTTCAAAACACATATGTATTATAAGGAAATTAGTAATTCAGTTATGTTTACCAAACATTCTGTTAATTTTATTAACGCTATATAAAAAGACGTCGAAATATTGTTCTATGACAACGTTTTGTTGTCCAAACTATTAACAAATAAGGCCCCTAATCGATATCAACACAGTTTAATTAATATAAATAAAAATCATCGTTCGTAAAAAATGCTTTTGACATAAAATAATTTAATATTTATGCAGAAGGCCGAATTCAAGAATCTCTTCGTCATAAGATACTCTTAATGATTTAACACGAATTTATAATCCTATAATCTTTTATATTAGTCATTATAATACAAACACAATCAATCACTAGTATCGCAAGATCATCGATACAACCTCTCCCATCACTTCATCTAACACAAACAAGACTGGATAACGAGGTGAAATATTCACGTAGCAAGCGTTGTAATCAGCTGACAACCGTCTCGCTCGCACCCGTTCACCCTAACGTCACCTAATGGTCCCGGGAAAAAGACAGCACGCGACCGCGGCACCTACAAAGGGGTCGCGTTCTCTTTGATCTCACCGACGCGCGTGCGTACGCTGTTATGTATGTGTGTGTATGCAGATGAGGACGGCATCGAGAATTTGATAATTGCAAAGATTTATGTCGGTACCCCACTATGACGTTTTTCGCATTAGTTAATTAATAAGACTTCTATTTTGGTGGTCTATTATAATTATCTGTTTGATTTTGAGACTAGTATAATTATCGGGGTAACCGTAGTGAGTAATTTTAGTATGATTGTATTTTCTCCGCCGGAAGGGAGTAGCGTAAACATTCATAGTAGTTTTATAATAATCTATCGTATCATTGACTTTGAAATAATTGTACAAGATACTAATGAATTGTTATTTGGCAGGATAACATTATGATAACATTTTGTTAGATTCAATTATGTTAGAGGCAATCTAATATTGATATTATAAAGTTACCAAGCCTTTATTTTATGATGTTAATATGCCGCGTGGTGCCGGCTAAGAATACCACCACCCCATCTCATCTAGTGGGTGTCGTAAAAGACGACTATGGGATTAGGCGGAGGATAGGCAGCAGCGTCCTTCGAGTACATTTATAACGCATTGCGATTGCCAATTGCGTGAAGGTTATGGCAAAACCCCACAAATAAGCACACAACACAAACCCATACCGCGGGCTCATTAGCTAAAAATAGCAACAGCAGATGAGCAGACGCGATAGCAGCTATCGTGCAGCCAAGGATCCGCCGGTGGCAAAGCGTCAAACAAATTGTATTACGTAAAGCAGTCGCCTGCCTGTCGCTATTTGTGGATGGATGCATAGTTACTAGCGCCAGTAGCCACCAGTGGAACTAAAAAGAATGAACTTTTTTAGGTCATTGATTGTCCGACAGAGGCGCGTCAGAGATCTTCGCCTGTTCAGTCGCTATCGGCAAATAGGTAATACCAAATTGACATTTGACAGCGGCGTTGGAGCAATTTACGCCTGTTGCAAAGCGTCTGCGACTTAAGTAATCAGCCTGCCGGTTGTTGTGGCAAGGGGTGTGTGAGGGGGAGGCTTCTGTCCAGCACTGGACGATTTTTAGTTGAAATTATAAGGTTACTAAGATACAGATCTTTAAACTTCCTCATTATCATCATATCAGCAATAAACATCAACTGCTGAACGTGGGTCTCCCAATGTGGAAAATTTCTCCACGTGAGTTCAACTCGCACTTAACCGGTTTTTTTATACGTTCCCAGTGGAAACTCATTTATTTATTTATATACACTTTATTGTACACCACATAACAAAATGAACTTCCTTCGCCCCGGAGAAAAGCGTCATGCCGGACTCGTACCGGCTAAAACTACTGGTGCCACGGACATCAGCAACGTTTTTTTGGTTGCGTTTTGTTGGTCTCCAGTAGAAATTCTTCATGAACTACATAACAACTGCAGGGCATCCTCCTATTGCGAGAACGTAATGCAAGCAAAGGAAGCGGCAGAGCGGACATGAGGAGACTATCTCTGATCACCGCCGCAAAAAATGCTCCGGCCGTGGGCGCGGGCGGAGGGCGCTGAACGATATGCAGACTCTATGAGTAGCGGCGGGCGACAAATTAGGGGTAGTCTGTCGCCCAAACAGAAACAGGCCCGAGACAGCGGCGCGTGTGTTCTGTGCGCGTCTCTCTGAAGGGATGTGCGGCCAGCTAGGTCACACAGGACGGTGCCCGTGAAATCAGTGACGGGCCGATAACTGCCAGAGGTGTGGCCTAATGTTTACTAGGCGAACACCACCTCCTCCACTCCTACCATCACCTCCAGCCAAGTGCAAGAAGCATCGTGGGGGTTTTAGCTGGTAAGATGCCGAATGACCGAAGAAGTCCATGACGATTTCCCCCCAACATTTGTTGTTTTCCAAATACAAGGGTACACCATATATCCTGTGTTAGTCTTTAATTATCGTAATTGTTTTGTACTGTGTTGTTTACATGAATTATTTTTTAGAAGTTAATATTTCACACATTACAAAAACATCAGTAATATACGTGTAACGAGTCTGTCGGTGCGTCGGATTAACTGATAATATCGCGATAACAGGTAATCCGTGCGCAATGATGTTGAGTGGCTCTCTTGCGCATATCGATCATATTGAATACGTGTAGCTAGTGTTTTGTTTGGTTGAGTCATTTATATTTTATGCAAGTGTGGAACAAAATATAATGCGACAAATATGAGATACAAGTCCAAGTCTCGGCTTTCCAATGTCTTGGTATAATGAGACTCAAATGGAGTTAGACGAGACTAGGATAGGGCTGAGCTGTGACCGTAGACCGATAGAAGGAAACAAGAGTAAATGTATGGGAGCCACAAAAGTATCAATTTTGAAGGGATAGTTTTTTTTTAAATATGATCTTATGCATAATACGCAGTTGCTATATTAGTTTGCTTTTTTTTATAACACCGTTGCCCCACACTTGGATTTCTCCACTTCCACATACAATACACCCAGACCTGGAACAACTACCTGCAGATCATACAAACATTTGTTCCGTGCAGGAATCGAACCCACGACTCGGAGCGCAGCAGCGGACTGTATCAGCCACTGCACCAATCGTGCCGTTTAAAGTTTTGTAATATCTTTCGATTTAATGAAATAATCGACTGGACACACTTATCGTTTTCAACCTGTTATCCTCTATCTATATCACCCAAAGTACGTCCACTGCTGAAAAAAGGCCTCCCCCATAGATTTCCACAACTGTGTCGTCATTTTGAGTTGAATTTGCCAGTACTCACCAGCTGGGCAAGCGGGTTGGTGACCGCAGTATAGCTACTGTGCCACAGAAGGGACGCTGCTGTCAAATTTCCTGGTTTAAACTATCTTGGTCGCTGTTTACGAAATCCACGGGAGGACACATCCACAGGAGGAGATAGACTGGGGCTATATTCTTAATCCGGAAACCACGCGAATGTACTGTATATCCTGCTCTATTTAAATGTAAATGGGGCTTTAGACGGAGAAGAGCTACTAATTGACGACCCGATTGTCGTATTTGCTGGGCTTTTTGTGCTACTGGCAGCCAGTTTGATTAGTTGTTGATGTCTTTTATAATTACCGATATGTTCCATGTGTGTTTTGCATGTATTATTTATGTCTGTAGACGCACTCACAACACACGAGAAATTCTGGTGTGCGGTATAGATTAATAAAAAAGTGACCCTATAAAAAAGAAAGAAAGAAAACAAGTCACCTGTGGCGAATTCTTGGTGACCTGCCTGATTGGTAAATATGATAAAACATATATCACGATTATTATTCATACAAGAAATTTTCATTTACTTACGCTTCCGCTATTACGACGTTTCAATCCGAAACTTAAGATAATTACGTTCAAATCAAAAGATAAATAAAGATAATGTGATCGTGTAAGCAGGTTACTTTAGAAATAAAAATATTCTCTTATCCATTTTATATAATTATTGTGATACATACATACCACCGTGTGGTGCCGGCTCAGAATACCACCACCCCATCTCCTCCCGTGGGTGTCGTAAAAGTCGACTAAGGGATTAACCGGAGGATGGGCAGCAGCGTCCTTCGAGTAAATTAACAACTCAAACTGCGATCGCCAAGCCGTCTGCCAAGCGTGGCGATTATGGCACGACCCCCCAATAAGCAAACAACACACCCATATCGGTCGTTGTGGTGGTCGTTGTGGTGATCTTTGGGGGGGCCTGTGTCCAGCAGTGGGCTTCATTCAGCCGAAATGAATGAACTGTAACCGTGTAATATATCAAACGGAAATTTGACAGTTATTTGAGAAAATTGACGAAACATGACCAATCCGACGACCCAGACGATAAAATCACCTTAGAGCACATAAAGAGACTCGCGTTGTCTCATTCACTCAACACCCCACCGTTTTACCGCCCTCGCCGCCGATGATGCCCACCTCACCGACGTCGCGGAGGCCTATCGCTGCGTCACCGTCCCGTTCTAGTTACTGCTTCTCCCCCCCGTCTCTTGCTCGCGCCAGCCCTTGCCAAGCCTGTAGTTAAATGTCCCTTAATACATTCTAAATAATACCGATTCAGCTGTCCCCAAAACAATAGTTTGTTATCCCCAGCAACGCCCTAAGCCGAGGTCCGTGTCCCCGCAGGGGGCACCCTTAGCGCAAGTTGCTTAGTTTTTAATATTAATTTTAAGCTTGGCTGGAGGCCTCTTTTGGCTTCCCCAGAAATGACCGGTTAAGCAACTATACTTCCAAGAAATGTATGCAAGATGCCCAATATAAAATAACATGACCATTCCCTGATACTACCTATACTAAGCCTGAAATTTTGATAAGAAATACCGAATATAGTTCTGCATTCATAGATTACAGGAAAACCTATAAGAAGTCTGTGGTTTTAAAATAAGGTAAATCATACAATATTGTGCGTACAAACTTACATTAGCAGTTGGAATGTATCGGAGAACATGGTTTTCAACTACAATGTTAAGTTTGTTCTTTGTATAAATTATTTTAGTTACCACAAACTGGGGGTTAGACTTAAAATAACATGGTAGATAACTTGATTATCGTAAGGACCTCTCTCCACGCGAGTCCAACTCACACTTGTCCGGTTTTTCTACTGCCAGCTTTTGTCCGCGGCATTGCACGCGTGGAATTATAATAAATTGCGTTTTGTCATCATATACTCCAATATCGTTCCGATAGCTAAAAAAGTTAGACGCCATGAAGGCATACCTTGTAAACAACACCTATTTTCATTGCGCTAGAAGCTAGGTACAGTGCCTACCAAAACACGTAGCTCAAAAACAAAGCCCGGCTTTTCCCGAAAAGCCCGAGTGAAATCAACGACAAAAGAATCGAAACGCAAACTATGAGTACGTGCACCAAACGCAATTTTGGCGAAAACTAAAAGAAAAGCGCGAAATTTTCCAAAAGCCCCGATTTCCCTGTCCATTGTCGTTTCTGTATATATATTTTTTTTCATCTTATTTAGCGCTTTGTCGGCGAGGCCTTTGAAGTCTCCCCCCTCCCTCTTAGGGTGTTACAAATTGCGTCACGTTCGTATTGTATAGCGAAAAAACAATTCGCCTACTAGTGTTACTCGTTAGTAAAATAAATAACAATTTCGAGTTCAACGTAAATTTAGGCCGTAGATCAATTAAACGGTCATCTCTGTCTGTGGGAGAAAGAAGTGTGCTACTGTAAACCCACATAGAGTAAATAAAGATCACTATCTTTCTCTCATCATTTCATCATTTCGGCCGAATGAAGTCCACTGCTGGACACAGGCCTCCCCCAAAGATCACCACAACCACCGATATGGATGTGTTGTGGGCTCATTGGGGGGTTTTGCCATAATTGCCACGCTTGGCAGGCGGGTTGGCGATCGCAGTTGAGTTGTTAATGTACTCGAAGGACGCTGCTGCCCATCCTCCGGCTAATCCCTTAGTCGACTTTTACGACACCCATGGGAGGAGATGGGGTGGTGGCATTCTGAGCCGGCACCACACGGCAATCTATCTATCTCTATATCTAGGATTTTCCATGACGAGCAAACCCGTTTAGGTAACGCATTTAAAACACACACAATTGCTTGTTTGTTTATTGAAAACCACAAAAAATAGGGTTATCAAACAATTTGTGACATTTTGACAGAGTGATTTAGATTTTTGCCGCGGCGGTACGATATAAAGAGAATGCTAAGACAGAATAAGGCCTCGTTTATGGACACGCGGAGCTATGTGCGAAGCGTGGTGCGGAGCTTAGAGCGCATTATTACGGTTTATGCAGAGGCGGCGCGTAACGTGTATGCGGAGCCTGCTGCGGAATAGGCGCAGTTTCTTGCGCACTCCGTGGCGCAACACGCAGCGGGATCCGCAATTGATACCGCCGCATACCTACGAACGACGCGACGCCATGCAGTCTTTTTCAAACATGACATGTGCATACACTTTACAAAAAATACGACATTTTCGATAAGATATTGGAAGACAATGCGTTTTTGAAACCACCGCGCATTCTGCAGCTCACTCTGCCGCGTAATATAGGTAATAGTAATTAAACGCGTAAGAATCCGCTCAAATGTGAAAAATACGCGCGGAAGTCCTCGTCTGCATAAACGCATTGTTACATCGCCATAAATTCGATATTTTCGAATTCCGCCCCACACTATGCTCCGCGCTAAGCTCCACATCTCCATGAACAAGGCATTGGAGGCCTGTTTGATCTACATAAAGAATGTTCTCAGCCCTAAAAATACAAAACCCAACATAGTTATCGTCGTTTTCAATTGGTAAAATTGTAGATTATCTGTAATTCGGACTCAGAATTGAAAACCGCTGCAGCATTGTTAAAGCTTGTTTCTCCCTAACAAACGAGGCTTTTGTTCCGAGTACAACTTCAATAAGTATCCTCTATCACACTTCGCTTATATTAATTTGTTGCTTGACTGAGCAAAGATAACGATGCGAATCGTTTGCAGTTGTTTGTTTGAAGCACCATAAATCATCTCAGCATAAGAATAATAAAGATTTTTCAGTTCATAGGGAAATATACTTTCGTTATAAATTATTTATTCGATGACATTGTTGAAAAAAGTACATTAAGACCAATTACAGTGAAAGAAAGAAACACACACACGCATCTCATCGCCTTCCAATGATCACTACAATGAGCGGTCATATTGCCATGTTCACCACATTTGCCAGGCGGTGATCGCAGTGTTCTTATTAGCACACGGGAGGATGCTGCTGCCGATCTTCTTGATATTCAAACCTAAGTCACCTTTTACGAAACCAATGGAAGCAGAGGTGGTCTGTTCTTTGCTGGGAAGCACAAGAAACAAGTGTGGTGTACGGAACAACAACATAGCACCACTCTATCACCTCCCGTGGATGTCGTAAAAGGCGGCTAAGGGACTAAACCAGAAGGATGGGCAGCAGCATCCCTTCTGTGGAACAGTAGCCACACTTCGCTCACCAACCCGCCTGCCAAGCGTGGTGAGTATTGGCAAATTCCCACCAAAGTGACGACACAACCGTGGAAACCTTTGGGGGAGGCAGGTTCAGTAGTGGACCTCCTTTGGCTGATATGATGAGCCGTTTACGAAACCTATGGATGTAGAGGGCTGGCCTATTCTTTGCTGTAAACCACAAGAAAGAGAAAAAGCTGAGCCAACTCAGCTTTTTCAAAAAACAACAATTAATGACAACAATACGGGCAGTCTTTATCTTTCAAAACCAAACGTCCCAATGAAAAATAAAGACAAAAATACTTCAACTGCAGTGGGTTTGAATACCATTTTATCTTTTGATAAATAAGAACCAAGTGACGTTAGTGTGCGATGTCACAAAATACCCATGTCTCAGCATTATGCAAATTCAATCTAATTAAAGTCAAACACAGGCAGAAGTAACTTAAAGAGTGCTTATAACTCTGGGATTAAGTAGGTCTTACTGACATGTACTGCTGTACTGTGTTTTAAATAGAACCAGAACTTGTCGAAGTGTCTACCGATAATACTGTTGGAAGGATAGCTGATTTTTAAAACTATTATACGGATTCAGTATGTTGTACTTATGTATTTATAAATGATGTTGTCCATGCGCCTGCTGTAAAATCATTTACGGAAGTGAGAGAGCGACTTTTTCTTAGCCAACACCTGTATTTATGCATATTATACAACCTAATGACGAGATGAACAAGTCGTTCGCCTGATGATATGACGGTAAGCCCATAACAATTGTTATGCTGACCAGGACTAACCCTGCGTACAGCATACCGTGCTGGGTCACCTCGAGACATTGATTATTAAGTCTCTTATGCCCAGTAATTTCACTAGCTACTGCGCCCTTCAAACCGGAGAACAGTAATGTTTAAAGTATAAACACTACTGCTTGGCGGCGAAAATTTGACTCTGCATGCTTTAAGTGTCCTGAATTTTATCAAAATGATATTCAAAGTTTTTTATTTCAATTAAACCAATTACTGGCACTTATGAAACGTCAGACTTAAAGTTGCAAGGTTGCAATTGGTTGATCCTAAGGAGAAAGAAAATCCGGCAAGTAACTCCATGGATACTCTTTAAAAATAATTAGATTGAGACAAATGATGGCAACACATATAATGAGAAAAAATTAGGTTAATATATAAACTTCACACTACAATAATATAATAACTGCAAAGGAAAAGCATTGCTTAGCTCAACCATATTGTGGGCAACCCAAAGATAAGTTACACAACGCCGCCACCAGTAAGACCTTTTAGTGAGCATAAAGACCAATACCGCCAGGCAAAAGACACAGTGCTGCCCTTTATCTGATCCTTCATTCATCGCTCGTACAACACAATTTTTTAAGAGTTTGCCTATTACCATGGTCAGTCTACTATGTATCCAATATTGTTTTATTAAATTATAATAATACCCTTACATTAAGCTACCATTAAAGTGTAAGATCAATATCTAATCCGTCGGTTTAACTTAAGTAGATCATTTATATCAGTCATGATTGAGTTAAACATGGTTGTGAGAAGTACATTGTAACAAGACCCTATTGGCCTTATATGGGACAAAGAGTCAGGTAAGCGGAATGAGTCAGACCAAATATCTTACAACAGAAGTCGCGAATATGGAAAGGATCATAACATATTCAAGTAACTGACGGAATTTGGTACCGGAATGTGTTAAATTCTTTACAAAGTTTCTAAAACGACATCTGCAATCGATTTTTTTTATCACGTATCGCGAGTACTCTTAACAGACATATCTCACATCTCCCCAAGCAAAAGAGCATTGAATTCATACCCGCGTCCCTAAAAGCTTAGAAAGCTGAATGCTTTCCTAGTTCATATATATTGGTGCCAAACAAGGGGTGTAAATTTTCAGATATATTGTACACAATCTTAAAAACTGTCCATAGGAAAGGGCTACTAAAGTTATTCATGGCAAAATAATTAAATTAGTAAACAAATCGACAATATTCTAAGTCTAAGTATGTCACGGCTTTAAAAGCAAAAAACTCAGTAAGCAACCTCAAGCAAGCATTTACGACAGTGAAAAAGAATTTGACTGTGGATATGAATTAAAAAGCGGAAACCCTGCCTAATGCTATGATAAACCCGATCAAATCATTTGGCTCTCGAAACGTATGGTACAGAAGAGATAAGAATCCCTTTGGCCTGTCAAAATTTATTGCAGGTACTGAGAACTGTTTAACAAGTTTAATAAAGTACGTTACGAAGTTTTGATAAATCCGATAGATTCGAAAGTCAAATTGTAAAGAATCACTATTTATAAACAAATAATATATTGCATTAAACTGGAATATAGGTATTGTACACACTAGTATCTCTGCTTGTCATTTAAAATAGGTTAAATTTATGCAAAACATTATGATTCTAAACAGAAGAAAGATAAATGGCATATATTTGATATTTTTATTGAATCAAGCTAGATTCACTCCCAGTCCATCCGAAAGCCGTAATATATCAACATTAATGGCCGTCACAAAAAAGTCACAAAGAGAATACATTTGAATAAATCACAATTTCCACCGCTCCGCCCACAATAAACTTTCAGATGAATGAGATTGTTAGAAAGAGCAAAAATAAGCCGCTCACTCAGCATTGCCAAAACTGTGTCGCGTTTACACTAAATCATTGCGCGATTCAGAACTTCGTTGGTGACACAATATCTTCTATATTCTTCTATCTTCTTGTACATCGAACATGATTCATCATCATTTCAGTCGAAAAATATCCACTTCTGGACTTAGGCCTCCACAAAAAACGCCACAACGACCGGCCTGGGTATGTGTTGTGTGCTCATTGGGGCGTTTTGCCATGCCACCACGCTTGTCAGGCGGGTAGGCCATCGCAGTTGAGTTGACATACTCGATGGACAACACTGCTGCCCATCCTCCTGCTAATCCTATAGTCGCCTTTTACGAAGCCTACAGAATGAGACGGGGTAGCGCTATTCTAAGCCGACACCACCCATTTAATAATAATATTGTAAGTATAAACATAAATAAAAATAACATGATATAACGTAAAACAAAATAGGTCTAAGATATCATTAAAGGCAATTCAACTCGGCTCTAGCTAAGATATTTCGGCCGACTTATTTGGCCCAGTCCTACATTGACTCCCCAGTTTTAAGAAGTGTCCCGAAGGCGCGCTTTTTACCACTAGGTCAATGAGCGACCAAAAGTTGTCTGCTTAAAATTCAAGATTCATCGTCATATAATAAAACTGAAGTGCCTATTGTATGTAGTTTAATATTTAAATATAATTCATGGTTAAAGCGGTGGAAATAAATTAAAAATAGCTGGTTTCCGTCAAAACCGAGTGAATTATTACTGTTTTTGTAATTAACTTAAGCGCTTTACGATTTCAAGATTTTTAATTTTAAAAGCATATTATCGGTCAAAAAGTGGTTGACATCCAACTTTGTCTTTTTCTTTTATTGTGAGTTTTATAATAAACTGAAATTATTTATGAACTGAACGGTGGTATTAATTCAACTTGATGAACGTAGTGTCTCTATGTCTCGTACATAACATAAATCTGGTTCGTGGCTCTTCAAAGCAAATTTTTAAATATGCATAAAAATGTCAAACTATGAAATTGATGGGCCACTGCTACGCGGCACGGAATGTGTTTCAACGAATGATATACACACAAATGATGCTGGAACCATTTGTAAAAATAAAATGTGTGGACAGAACCCATCGGTATTAGTTTTAATCTATTCCACTAAATTACTAAGAAATGAGGAGCATATTAAACAATTTATGACGACAATACGCTACTTTAATAACGTCTTGTTTAAATTATATGAACGAAAACTCTGCTAATTAAAATAAAGATAAGATCACTCCTGAAGACTATAGATCAATGTGCGTGAATCTTAAATGATTGCAGTAGATACATAGAATTAATGATCACCTGTTTGCTAAACAGAATCGATTTATGGGCATTAAATTATAAAAAATTGAGCAATTCGCCCCAGTTTAGCAAAAGTTAAAGGTAAAAATTGTTTTGAAGAACAAAATCGCGTTTCATACGAGACAAGATTACGACTTCTCCGTTTTATGAGCACGTTATAAAAACGGGAACCAGCCGCTTCTTTTAGTAACTGCTGAAGATTAATTTTATAGATGATGGAGCCCACAGTAAAGAGATTGAACTGTTTTATTAGTGATAAGTACTTAAATGGCATAAAGGCAAACTTGCATAACATTTGACGGCGTCGGCCATTAATAAACTGATGATACTTACATTTTCATTATTCTACTCGTATTGTCACCCACTTAACTTCCCATGTACCTATTACCTTTTTTTCTAAGCATTAACTTATTATAATTAATAAATATTGTAAAAATATATTTTAAAGAATTTTTGAACTTTGGAGTTCCTAAAGGATCACATCTTAAACTACTTTACCCTAATTCTAACTATTCCCTCGAATAAATTAAAATCGTTGTAACCTTGTTGTTTCGACCTCAACCGTTCGCTTAATTTACTAATTGATCATTATTCTTCAACGTAACGACCCAATTAGGTCCAATCAATCCCTGATATAGCATTAACATTGTCGGTGCATAATATATTATCGTATATGACAGTGCTCAGGAATTTATGATTGTACAAGTTAATAGGAACATGATGACTATAAAGTTGTCGAATGAGAGATTTTTTTATTACATCGATAAGGGAAATTAATAATATTTTTGTCTGTTAATAGATATGGGAAAATAGATGATGTATTATTAAATATTTAGTACACTGGAAACATCCTAAAATAATACTGATTATAGATTCGCTTATGTCACGAACATAAAATGCAACAATTTCTTGCTATCTCCGCGATGACTTTACTCTTTTATTATGAATAATAATGACATTTAATTTATACTATTTTAAAAGTCAAATCATAACAGAATAATCTTTTCCGGTATTCTTTCCATTAGAAATAGAATGGCCATCGATACATCGAATTTGAAGCACACAGCCCACCCCAAAATGGCGATACGATAATAAAACACGGGCTGCGCGCGCGTCGACACCAGCATAAATCTCTTCTTTCACGACCACACTGTTTTCTGGCGCATTTGACTTAGGAATTGATTAGATGCGGATGGTATAGAATAAGTCAAATCCTATAATATCATTTTTTATGCATTATAATAAAAGAGAACTGATAAAGGGATGGTAAATGCAACTTTTAAGATATTTTCGAAGTTATATGTCACCAAAAAAAAAAACTGACTAATAATTTTAATTTAAATAAATTTGACTCGTTTAGAGGCCTTATTTTTAACTGTATAAAAAAATTATACTAGAATTGAATTAGGCATGGTCTTTAATCAAACCTTTATTTCGTTAATTTTATCGTTATGCTTAAATTCCGTAATTATGGGCATGAATATAATAAGAAGTTATCATAAAGAAGTATACAAGGTGTCCAGTAAATAGCACAACATACTGCAGGGGGAAAACAAGTACAACATGTTCTTACAGTAGTACAAAATTTTCCGAAATATCGAAAAATCTCTACCTTATCTCTACCTCTCGTAATGAAAAATTCCTTTTCTAGTTTTTTTTACCTCAA
Organism: Diloba caeruleocephala; assembly: GCA_947459985.1. NCBI lineage: Eukaryota > Metazoa > Arthropoda > Insecta > Lepidoptera > Noctuidae > Diloba > Diloba caeruleocephala. The sequence goes on from OX381629.1 coordinate 10,694,668, forward strand.
ATTATTTGAGAATAGTTACTTTACTCATTGATAAGTCTTTATTCTATTAAAAACTAAAATGTTTTCAAGAAATACAATCTTTATTTAAATTTTCACAGTACAATTTTCTTATCGCTTAACTTTAACCGACAGTGGTGAATTGAACTGTAATTGTAAATCCGTAAGATTTTGCTGAACATATATTGTGTTTTTTTGGTAGGTATTGACCCAAGCTCTCACCCCCTGCCGTATGTCGTGATATTTACTGGACAGCCTGTATATAACTTTTAACGCATTTAAATGTTGACACATTTGATGCATTGCATATTTATTTTAATAGAATACAATGGAAAATTCAACTTACTCCGTAATTATCAGATTACAAAATCAAAATATAATATTTTTTTACTGAAACTAGTGTAGGATTCAATTCATATTTCTTTTTTAGGCAGTACTAGCACAAACATAGATCAAATGTTTTTACACTGCCCATTAATTTTTTGGGTCAACTAACAGCAACGGATTTTTGTTGTAACGCTAAAATATTCCGAATATGCAACATGTTTCAGTTTGATATCGATTTTAACTCCAAAGCCTAGTTATGTGTGTCCATTTGATGATATTTTCGATTAAAATTCTACGAATGGTATTCGTAGTTATAAAGTTTTTTTGTCGTTACATGATTGTAAAAGTTTCTTCTACATTATTTAATCGCTTGCATTAATTCTTATTTTACATAATTTAGAATTATTTGTACAGTTCACAAATTACCTTTGTAATAATAAATAAGACGTATCCTAATGACATATCTGAGCGAGCACATCTAATTTTCAACAAATTAATTCTCTCACCGCACAATATCTGTCATCAAAGAAAATATATGAAAAATTCCAATTCTACAATACGCGTAGGTCTACGGCACGCGTATTTCGGACTCCTTTGATCTCGCCGGCGGCTTTAATGAGGCGGGGCATATAAACGGTAACTAGTTAGAATTGTTCCTAGCCTACTGTCCAACGTTAGTGGAATTACGATTTGTTAACTTTTCACGTAGTGCTCTTTTAAATTTTCTCACTAAATTGTTTATGGTTCGGTAATGGGTAGCCGCGAAACTGTTTGTTTATTGTGCGTCCCATATTGCTGTTTAAAAGGCATGCTCGTTTTTACGTTCGTTTTGGGAATAAAAAACGTTATGAGATCATTTGTGATATAGAATTCACCTATAATAAACAGCGCGTGGGTGTAGTAAAATGCGACTGTGGGATTAGCCGGAGGATGGCCAACAGCATTCTGGGAGTTTATATACAATTCAACTGTGATCGCCACGCCTGCCCATCGTGGCGATTATGGCAAAACATTGGGGAATGAACAAAATTAGCCAGTAGCCAGTACTCACTACGCTTGGCAGGCGGGTTGGTGAGCGCGGAATGGCTAATGTTCAACAGAAGGTACGATGCTGCCCATCCCTCTGGATAGGCTCCCTTATTGGGCTTTTACGACTACCACGGGAGAAGATGGAGTGGTGGTATATTCTTAACCCGGACACCACATGGAATAATAAGTTAAGAGGTTGGAAATTCAAGGATGGTGACCGTTATCTATATTATGTAAGGCAATACAATCGTACTGCCTGCCTTGCTCACCTTCAAAGTAATCTTGTTTGCCTAACTTTCTAGCACAATTTATATTCGCACACCCAATTCAGTCACGCACCATCAAAATTTAAATAAAAGGCAATGGCGAGAAATGTACATTTGTAGAAATACAAAAATAAACCTCTCAACTACCGGACCGCAGCATTTTCGAAAAAAGAAAAAGTGGAAATGGGACGCGACTTTTCATTTTGTTGCGTGGTAAAAAGCGAACAATAGGCGGGAAAATTGCGCGTCACTCTGGCGTTCCAATTTGTCAAACGGGTGCCGCAAGATGGCGGCAACGGATGCGCGGAAACATGGCGGCATCCGGCAGCGTTTAATTAAAAATGCCGTCTCACTTGAAGCTTGCGATGTGCCCGGGGAGGACGTATGTTGTGTGTTTTTTAATTACGCAATAACCAGGTTAAACAAAACCGAAAAATATGAGGAAATTCAAGAAACCTTTCGTAATTTTATCTCTACAATAAGTGTTAACAAAAGAACATTTTTAAATGGTTGACTCGAACTGAACAGTAGCAATCAAATCTGTCCAAATATTTAAGGTTCCAATATAACATTACTCTCACAAAAGCCTAATGGTCCAAAATTTCCGGATTTGAAACGGAAATGAGGGCACGGTAATGGCGACATTGACGGAAGTAGACCAAGGGTCAGAACTTCGAGCCTTTCCTCAACTCCACACTTAACAAATAAAGTATAGATAGATACCGGGGGTATATTTTGCCGTCCAAGAATCGACTTATGGAGGCTAGTCTTTAAGTCTTATTTAGTTTGTGTTGGAAGATTGTTTATACAAAACATAGGTGTTGAAGCGAGATATTGGTTCGTTAGATAGTGTAGGGTCAAGAAAACTGTCTTATTAGATTGTATGAAAAAGTAGGTATGAGTTCTATAGATTATATATTTATCGATTTCATAGTACCTACTAACAGATGTTTGATTAAGTGATGTTTCTATTCTGCGTATAAAGATGTCGTTTAGTTCACGCAGTCCAATATCTTAATTTAAGCCAAATAAAGTCCATAGCTGGACACAGGCCTCCCCCAAAGATCGCCACAACGACCAGTATGGATGTGTTGTGTGCTCGCCCAGTTTTGTTATAATCGCCATGCTTGGCAGGCGGGTTGGCGATCGCAGTTCAGTTGTTAATGTATTCGAAGGACGGTGCTGCCCATCCTCCGGCTAATCCTATAGTCGCCTTTTACGACACCCACGGGATGAAATGGGGTGGTGCTATTCTTAGCCGGCATCACCCAGCAAGTGGCAGTTGTAGTCCAATATAAAGGCATCTCAATAAATTGATACGCTAAACAATTCCTCTTAATCTATTTTATTTTTTTAAACTAGTACTACTAATGGCGAACTGTCTTCATTTTCTTTACAATATGCACCATTTATAAATTTAACAAGTCCCTAACTCATAATATCATCCATATCATAATCACTTGACCCCCAAAACATGGCGAATTAATAAACCAAAATGTCCCATGGCAGAACATCCACGCGTCACCGATCCCCATACAAACGCACAATACCCAAGTGGATGTCATGGTACGAAAACACCAAGTGGGCACAATGGGAAATAATAGAAACTACCCTCGTATTAAAAAACAAGTGGAGAATTACACAATGGGGATCGAACCTAGGCCCTCCACTCGACAGGGCTGTGCGTGACCGGAATTTTTATATATTTTTTCGGTTGTTGACTTTGTCTTTTCGTTGTTTTACGAATGGAATTTTAAATAATATTTTTGTGATTTGAATAAGTTTTATGTAGCTGGTGTCTGGCGCTGTGAATCTGAGAGGATAAATAGTACCTACATTTTTTTTGCTGGGAAAGACGTGGTCCGACTTTAAAACTTTTGATAAATACACATTATTATCATTTGTGTAACTAATTTATTTATTTATACTTTCATGCACAATGATTGCGGACTTAATGCCCTATGGCATTCTCTACCAGTCAACATTCAATAATGCATGTCATAGAAAGGATACAATAATGATAGCCATATTTAATAAACAATTTTCCGTGCGGTGTCTGAATTAAGAATATAGCACTACTTTATCTTCTACCGTGGATGAAGTAAAAGGTGACTAGGGACTCAAACCAGAGGGATATGTAGTAGCGTCCCTTCTGTGGAAGAGTACGCGTATTGCGCTCACCAACCCGCCTGCCAAGCGCCACTACCACCAGAGTATTGGCATATTCCTTCTAAAATGACGACACAATTGTGAAAATTTATGGGGGAAAGGGGGCCTTAGTTAATCAGTGGACGTCCTATGGCTGATATGATGATAATTATACAATAAAACAATAGCTCATCAGAGGCTGCGGCCATGTAGTGTCACCTCTATTAAAGATATGCAAGTTTTTAAGACAAACAGACAAATATTGCAAGCATATCAAGCAAAAATTAAAATTTGCTGAAACGATACAATTCTAGCACTAAATTTAAATATATTTATCGAAATATATAAAAGACAACCCTACCATAATTCCGCATCCCTAAGCATTGAGTGTATCAATAATACTCCGATTTATTTGAATTTGTTCTTATTAATTAACTAAATAAAGTACCGAGTGTTGCGCACTACAACTACCCTCATTTTGATTGACAACTATTATTATTTTCGTTGTTTTTGGACTTCCCTACTTTTGAAGATGGATTCAGCAAGCAATGTTTAGTTTATTTGCCCATTGATTTCATCATCATCATCATCATTTCGGCCGAATAAAGTCCACTGCTGGACACAGGCCTCCCACAAAGATCACCATAACGACCGATATGGGTGTGTTGTGGGCTCATTGGGGGGTTTTGCCATAATCGCCATGCATGGCAGACGAGTTGGCGATCGCAGTTGAGTTCTTAATGTACTCGAAGGACGCTGCTGCCCATCCTCCGGCTAATCCCTTAGTCGAATTTTACGACTCCCACAGGAGATGGGGTGGTGCTATTCTGAGCTGGCACCGCACGGCAAATTGCTTTATATGCCCATTGATTTATATGTAGGAAATTTGTTTATTTTTTGAAGAAGTAGAGTAAAACCATAGTGTGCTGCTTATAGTGTCATATATTCAGGCAAGGTAGGTTTAAGCATTGGTCCCGGTTAATCTCCCATCTATACTCCATTATCTATGCAACAGTAATCATGTATACACTATTTGTTTTCTACATTCGGCTTTCTAAGTCCAAATAAGGCAATCGTTAGGTATTTCTGATGATAGATACTTTCCTCGTGTATTCTGTTCCTGCAAAGAGCCATTGTGTAAATGATAGGCTATACATATCAAATGAGATGTCTCAAATTAAATGTGACGATTAAAGTAATTTTCCAATACTACATGTCAAAATGAATTAATGACATATGTTTCTCTTATTAGAAGGATAATAACAATAAATTAATTCGAACAGTCAACCACGAATATAAAAAAGAAAACTCTTAAGTAAAGACTGACGTCCCTCTTTTTTACAAAGAATTTATTTTTACTATAACAATGCTCGCATCATTAACCACTGGGAGGACCGCACGCCATGATTACCGTCATACTTCTAACCGGCTCGTCCAATTACGACGTAACCACCAATTAGTGTAACGTATTGGCGCCCACCATGGGGCCGCGCGTGATAATGTATAAGTCGTTCTAATTATCATAGATTTGGGCTAAATCAAGTGGTGTGATAAAAAAACACTATGCTGATTGGAGATTGTGTCCTTATAAAAATATCGCAGTGATTCATTAACCGAAGAGATCTTGAACGCTTACTTCTATCATACTGAGAAGAAAACAAACAAGATGGTTAGCATGCAACGATAAGTCTAATTCCTTTTTGAACGTGTTAAGACTATGCAAAACTTAAATGTTTATATGTCTTTAGCTTTTTGCAGGGAGATCAAGATCAACAGCCAGGTACACATCTAAAATTTAAAATGTTTAGCTTTCCAATATCTTTTAGCGGATGAAAATTGCTTTTTAATATTTGAACGTCTTCGTTGAATGCAAACTTTGTAATAATGAGACATCAATATTCATAGCTGTGACGGACACGTGCCGACAGGGAGGGTAGTTGAATATTTCTATCTCACTCGCACACACTTTCGAAGCGATCTCGTTGAGCGTCGTTGCCATTTAGAATTCGTATGCACGCTCCTTTCTCATTGTTTGTTCTCTAGGATATGTCTTATCTGCATAATTTTAAAGTTTTCCATGTGGGTGGGCATTAAATATTTAGAATATGTATACTTTTTATAATAATATTTATTGTGTAACTGTTGTTATAATAAAATATGTTCCATAAAAAACCTCGGTATTCATTCACAATTTTACAACAGACCGATGTTATGTGTTACATATCAAGAACACGAATTTCATACCGTAATATGAATAAAATAAGACACATGATAAATAAAAAATAAAAATACACATAGCGCCGTCGTAAGAAAATTGTGAAAAGCCTGCCAAAAAATGTGATTACGCAAACTGTCACAAGCAACGCGCGGGTTTAAGGTTAACACACACTGATCCGTTTCCCAAATACATAGTGCCACCGCAATGAACAAACGCGGTCGTCACCAGCGCGCCTCGGGGCAGAGGGGGTGGCTGGCGCGCGACAGGGGGAAGGGATGCGGTCGGGATCCCTTTGAAGTGGCGCCGCCGGCGTCTGTAAGCAAAAGCTGGGTAACCGACGCTTAGCTTTGTTTTCTAGTTAAATGATAGACGTTTAGAAATTACTACTGTTCGAGACATCTTAATTTGTTGGAGCCGTGATCCTCAGAGCCGGGGACAACTTTTTATCATACAATTACTTTAACAGTGAACTAAATTACATTTTAACTTAATTCTGAAAAAGTAATCTGAGTGACAAAAGTGTTTGGCTAGGGTGTCTAAGTCAGCGGAGGGTTCGGAACGGTCCGGCCAATCGGGCTCTTTGACATGCTAATGCACACCTGATGTTTTGCCTGTATTTCTGCTAAGCGCTATTGACACAGTTGTGCACGGAATCCCTGTAACATCGAATTAAATTCTGAATATTTTTATGGGCAATCATAGTATTTATATTGTTTGCAATTATTCAGTTGTTTCATATACACTGACGAAATAAGACAGGCCGTGGTTGTGGTGCCGGCTTAATAATATAGCACCACTCCATCTCCTCCCGTGGGTGTCGTAAAAGGTGGACTAGGGAACTCTAGACTACAGGAATCTGCAGCAGCGCAGTATGGATGCTGTTCCACTGAAGGGGTTCAGTGGAACCCCATAGATTTTCACAATTATGTTGTCATTATGGGGGGAATTTGCCATTACCTACTCACCACACTTGGCAGGCGTATTGGTGATCGCAAAATGGCTGCTGTTCCACAGAAGGGACACTGCTGCCCATCGCTCTGGTTTAAAGTGCCTTAGTCACCTTTGACGACATCCACGGGGGGAGATGGAGTGGTGCTATATTCTTAATCCGGACACTATCAAAATCGACTACTTAAAAAATCTCAATTCATTGCTAGTCAACCAGTCTGCCTACTTTTTTTCTCAATTAAGCTGGAGACGGCTTCCAATTTAACCAGATGCAAATACATATCTATATGTAAAATACGGAGAGATCGCCATCTGACCTCCGTCCTAATTCTGGGTTATACGTATATCCTTAAATTATCATCACCAAATCAGCTGAAATGCTTTCCCCATAGATTTCCACAAACATCGGTTACATGCCACCCGCATTCACCGACTCCCAGCGACCTCCACCAGGTCGCCTGTCCATCGTTGGAGGCCGTCCTACGCTGAGTTTTCCGGTACGCGATACTGCTCAGCAGCTCAGTTTAGCAAGTCGGTCTTTCTGGACCGTCACTATATCACAAGACTAAACCTCATTTAGTACAACTCAAATATATATTGTTTGGAAATAACACGGTATACGGATTATTGGAATATGTCCTTCCATTCCTGGGTCACGACTCACGTTATGATTCGCCCGTTTCCCCCCGCAGTATAAATAAAACATTCGCGGCGGCCGTGTCATGTGAAACGATGTATTACGACATTATCTCCCAATTTGCATTTGAGTAACCTATTCAAAGCATAGCGTTTTTCTTTGATGTCCTCGTGGCTCACGTTTAACCTTTGACCCTTTTTTGATATTATTATTAGAACGTTTAAACTATGGTATTCTATGCTAACCAAAGGAAATATTAAGAATATTAATTGAGTCATTCGTCAGTGATAACAGTATGAAAGGAGACGTTTTCGGTATGAGTAAAATCCCCAATTCGTTAAATGAATATAACGTTTTACTATTATCGGTTGTTTTATTTCAATTACGTTGTAAAACAAGCCATGAAGATTGAGTGTAAAATAAGCCAAGAATGCGTGGGTGATGCAAAAGTTCCATAGAAACATAGAAAACACTCAAATTTTTACGACCTGCTCAATAGCACTAGAACATGTCACATCCTGTAAGACGAGATACGCGAAACGGCAAAACTTCTCCGCCTACAAAAACTGCGCCCAGCATTAGCAATTTGATTACATAGCCGAGATTACACACAAACGCCCTCTGTGGGCGAGAAACGTCACGTAGAGTGGACGCGCGAAGCATCGCAATGCGGACGCATTAGCCGCTACATGGCTCTTTATAGCCGGACCTGTGGTCACACTACTTACAATTATGTAGCATGTTTGTAAACTGTCTGATACGTACCTGTAACAAATAATAGAATGTGTATGTTATGTGAAAGGTACGTTATATTTGCATTTTAGGCTTTTTGTAACTTTTGACCGAATACTAAAACACCACTTAATATTTAAATACCGCTAAGCAATTTGAGATGCCCATTTTCGGTAGGAAAACGAGCGTCTCAAACTGTTTAGAGGGACTTAAATATTAGGTAAGTGACGTTTTAGAATTCGGCCGTCAGACACGTAAATTGAAAAGCTTCTTAACAAAATAAAGAGATAATACTGAATGCGAAAAGTATTACGTATATAGTAGTTTAAAAATTACATAATATTTTGTACAGTTAATTTTTGTCACATTTTTATCATATATTATGTTATTACTACTTACATAATATATGATAAAATAAGAAATTAAAGTTACTGTTATCAAGGTTCCTTTCCAGTTTTGTCTTTATTGGCTGTATATTTGCGGATATAAAATGTCAAAAAATCAAAAAATAATAACTTGCTTGCTTTTTGCATGCACAACGGTGTTTACTTTAATTTTTATTGCTACGGAAGCCACAGTGAATATTTCCAATAAATATGGAATTTGAAACATCTCACTCAAAAGTTTTCATTAAATATTTGTTTGCTGATTGTGTAAATACAAGTTAAATTGGAAAATACCTGTGTGGTTTTGTGAATTGTATTTATTTACTAGAGTTAATGTGATTATGGCTCACTGAAGTTTGAGTATTTTTTTCCGCATGGATTTGCCGGGGCAAAAAACAGACCAACTCTATCCACCCACGTGTGCCTTAAAAGGCGACTAAAGGCTGATAGAAAGAGGATGGACATCAGCAAGCTCTCGTGTGCTAATAACAACGTACTGCGATCAACAATCCACCTGCCAAGCCTGGGGATTATGGCGATGCCCCCTATGGCCGCTAAATTGTAGTGCTCTTTGGAAGGTTCTGATCAGCAGTGGACAATTACGAACTTCTTTGAGCGTCCTTTGGCTGATATGATGAAGTAATTGTGTACCTACTGCCGCGCTCTATTTCTATACATTATTTCTATGCGTAGTTCACTGTTCAAGTCACTTGTACTGCAGAGTACCCTATAATAGCACCCATTACATAATTTCTTACTTATTCTCCTTTTTTTCTTATTCTTCATTGTATGATTTCTGATGTTCATGGTCAGGGGTCACCAGTATGGAGTGTGGTGTTCCTCCATAGAAAGGGGAGGATACTCCAACCAGGCGGGTGTTATGCCTGGCGGGCCAAAGCCCGACGGTTGATGTTGGTTGAGCGTCTGTATATAGGCGAGCGAATACTTTACATGTGTGATTCAGGATTCGTTGACGTCATTGGAAAGTTGCAAAATGTTCAAGTAGATGTCACTATAAGTTGCAGTTATATGGAGGCGATGTAGGTGTCGCCACACATAATATAACACTATACATAGAATTTAAAATAAAATTCATGTACAAAGGCGAGCTTAACTCAACATTGAGCTCTCTACCAGCAAACATTTTAGTGATAGAAGATAGAAACGAAAAGAGGACAGTGTACAAACAGAAACAAATAATCTTATCCTTTCAAACTATATTACTACTTCTGAGAAACATATGTGATAGAATAAATATCAAAGAATAACAACATCATTAGATCTTTTTCGAATTACACAATCCAGTAAAATTTACTATAAAGACAAAGACAACATGGCAGATTAAATTAGATCCAATACTTGATGGTTCGTATACATTGACAGGATTTATGATGTAGGCGATTTCGAAACGTATCTGATGTCACGATAGACTTAGCTACAATGCAGACTGTTGACACAGACAATGAAACAGAGAAGGTGTAGTATAGATATATTGGTAACTAGCTGGGACCCGCGGTTTCACCCGCGTTAAATTAAAATACATTTAGAGTACTTCGACATAGAATATATACATTGAATTTCAAGGGTTTTATTTTTTTTGTGCGGAACCCTAATTTTTTTCTAAAATAAAAGTAGCCTAAGCTATTCCTTATAACATCAGCTATCTGCCAGTGAAAGTCCCGTCAACATCGGTTTAGCCGTTTCGGAGATTACCCGGAACAAACAGACAGACAGACAGACAGACAAAAATGTTTAAAATGCATTTTTTGTTATATGTTCCGTATATACTTTGATATGCATTTAGTAAAAAGCTGTTATTTTGACATTACAAACAGACACTTCAATTTTATTTATTTGTATATGTTCGCGACGCAACCACAAAACCCACGACATGATGTTTACACACATAGCAACAGCGCTCGCGACATAACTCACGATGTACATACGTAGTTTTAGAATAATATTATTAGAATATACATATAAGATATTTAGATAAGTCAAACATGTACATTTTCGAAAATTTGTAAAAAAGTAACTTTTGCCTACTAGTCCTAGACACCCCATACAACAATGATTAGTACTTAGATTTTGTCAAAACTAACCCTATGTACTAGATTTAGACTAATGTAAGCCAGAAAAAGGGGATTCCCCTTAGTTAACCACGCCCTCAGCCCACAGATAATGTATAATCGTAGAAAACTAGCATCACTACTGTTTTTAGCCACTGGGCCTAAACTACGCTCTGTATTAACTGCATAAACATAATTTATAAGAAAATATCAACAACAGTTGGCCAAGACCACTGCCTACACCCTTAAACTTAGAGTCATAAGTATAGTTATATAATTACGACAATAAACGAAATTTATTAAGTCACTCAGCTTCAACACCCTTACAACTAAGGATAAAACTGTAAATACACAGCTAACACATATTATTTAACCCTTTCCCTTTGTATACCTGAAAAGGACACACTTTAAGGAATAACAGACACACACAATAGAGCTTATTTTTTATTAGATACAAGAAAAACCGTAGACAATACCTGTATGACAATAGCAAAAATAAACAATGAAAAGGGGAAGCAATTTCACGGCTCTCGTGCATGTACGGATCGGAGGTAGCTAAGCGCGCCCGTCCCTTCAGGAACAAGAACAAAAATAGATCCAAGTTTTTAATTAGTAGTTAGTTCTTGATAGTAAATAAGTGGTGCGGTACAGTCTGAAATTGCTCTCTGCCATAAGTTACAGTGAAAGTTGTGTTTTTATTTTACGTTATCTCCGCTACAAGTATAAGTGCACATACGGAATCAACACGTTCGATTGTTTGGCAAGTTTAAAAGTACTTCCGGAACCTATAGGTGCAGGACGTCAGCTACTCATCACCGAGGTTCGCCCGTCCGGTACATTCAATGGTCCTTCGAGCCGGATATACAATAAACAAATAGTACATTTCGTGTAGTGCGCGTATACATTCGATAAAAATAAAAAATAGCAAACATGCCGTTAATGACGCGGTCGCAGGGTAAGCAGGCAGAAGAAAATAAAAACCATGCTGAAAGCGACACACCGAGGGCAGCAAGAGTAATATATCATGAACATCCACCACGATCACCATCGGCATCGACAGAAAATACCGGGAAGCCCCGTCCGCGAGCTAGATCAAACACCATAGAAAATATAGACAATCCGACTGGCTCCAAGGATATTCGACAATTAAAAGGCGACTCGGACAGAACATTACGGCCGAAGGTTAAGAGCGTCCAAAAGGCGACGATAGAAAATACCCAAAAGGAAAACATCACGGCCAAGCCAAGGAAGGGACGTACAGAAAATAGCAGTCACCGCACTGATCGATCCCATAGAAAAATAGTGAAGGCCCGTGAAGACATATTGAAAATAAAATTGGAGCTCGCCCGTTTAGCGTTAAAGAAAGCCGAAAATGAAGATTCCGAAACCGAATACGACGAAGAAGGCCAATCAAAGGCTGAGTTCGTACGATCATGGCTAGAAGAAACAACCAACATACCGCCGGAACCTGAAACCAGTGAGCTACCAACACAGTGCATAAAGCCGATAGAAAATACGATAGGAAATACAATAGAAAATACGATAGGCAATATAATAGACAAAACGGTAAAAAATTCGATAAACGTGCCAACAAAGTTAGGCGATAGTAATACAGTTTTAAAACGCGAAAATAGTGAACAAAGTGACGCGCTCCGACCGTTCGTAACACAGCTAACCTCCGCGATCGCGGCCCTGGCCGATAATAGGACGCCAATAGGAAAAAATATAAACTCGCAAATACAATCCGCGTCCAAGGTAATAATGCATTTACCAAATTATAGTGGAGCCCATACAGAGTGGCTATCGTTCCGTGCAATATACGAAACAACGAAAACGTATTTCAACGACATAGAAAATACCGCGAGACTCAGAAGAAGTCTAAGGGGAAGGGCGTTAGACACCGTCAGTTCGGAACTTATCGGACACGCGAAACCGGACGAAATAATGAAGGAACTAGAGTTACAGTTTGGACGCCCCGACTCGATAGCGCAAGCCGAAACAGATAAGTTAAAAACGTTACCGCGATGCAGCGAATCACCAAAAGATATATGTATGTTCGCCAGTCGTGTTAGAAGCAGTGTAGTAACATTAAAAGCGTTAAAAAGGGAATATTATTTACTTAACGCGGAACTAGTTAGAAACTTAACAGAAAAATTACCAAATTCGTTACGCGTACAGTGGTATAAAGCATTCACGGAAAAATATAACGGTGTGCCGGATCTAAATCGATTCAGTGAGTTTGTGTCGGAACAGGCCCAATACTGTAGTGCATTCGCGCCGCCGGAAATGGTAACAGAAAATCACGTAAGTAGACGCTTTATACATAAAACTAATAATGTGACAAATAGATATGTGCCAAAGTGTAGAATATGTGATAACGAGGGTCACTATTCATCAGATTGTAGAAAATTTAAAGAAGTCGATACCAACAAACGTTGGGAATTAGCTAAAACACACGGTATGTGTTATCGTTGCTTAAAATATAGACATCAGCAACACACGTGTAAACCAAAGAAATGTGGCATAGAAAATTGCACCGCCACACATCACTCTATGTTACATTATATTAAAAAAGACAAGAGTGACATAGAACCGAAAGAAACAGTCGCTAACGCTTGGACCCCGAATAGAACTCGCGCCTTTTTAAAGATATTGCCGGTAACAGTAATTGGACCGGCGGGAGAGATAGACGCTCACGCGTTATTAGACGATGGCTCAACAGTAACTTTGATAGACGAAAACATAGCGACCCAAATAGGGGCACAAGGCAGAATAGAGCCATTAAATATGGAAGCTATCGGAGACATAAAATTAAAAACTCCGAATTCCCGACGCGTTACTATCACGCTATGCACTAAGCGTAGGGGGCAGAGAAAAATATACGCACGTACTATACCTAACTTAAATTTGTCACCGCAACTTATAAGTCAACAAGATATATTAGAATGTGAACACTTGACCGACTTAAGAGACGATCTTGTATATGGGGCAGTCACACCCAAAATTCTAATAGGACAAGACAATTGGAATTTATTATTATCAACTGAAAATCGTATCGGCCCTAAAAATCAGCCAGTAGCTTCACTTACCGCATTAGGATGGGTACTACACGGCGTCTTCGAAAGAACCCTCGGTCACAGTGTGCAATTTATTCATAATTTAACTACCATAGATGAAAAAATAAACCGTCAGTTGAATGATTTCTTCGCTGTTGAATCTTTAATGATAAATCCGAGACGGCCTAGTTCAGATCCAGAGAAACGCGCGGAAGATATATTAGACAAACATACACGTCAGTTAGATACGGGTCACATAGAAACAGCGTTATTATGGAAAGACAAAAATATAGAAATGCCGGACGCATATCAGAACGCGTTAACGAGACTTATCTCAATAGAAAATAAATTAGATCGTAACCCCGAACTAAAAACACGATATAACGAACAAATGACCGCATTAATAGATAAAGGGTATGCAGAGACTGCGCCTAAGGAATGCATTAAAGGAAAAGTTTGGTACTTACCACATTTTAACGTATATAACCCAATGAAGCCGGATAAGATTCGCATAGTACACGACGCGGCCGCGAAAACGAAGGGTGTATCACTAAACGATCAGTTGTTAACAGGACCGGACTTATTACAATCACTACCGGGAGTGATGATGAGGTTTAGGCGGTACCCTATAGCAGTTTCAGCTGATATAGCTGAAATGTTTTTACAAGTAAAAATTCGTAAAGAAGATAGAGATGCACTTAGGTATCTGTGGCGTGGCGACCGGCGGGAGGGCGCACCCCAGGAATATAGAATGACGTCAATAATATTCGGTGCAGCGAGTTCACCGTGTACAGCTATATACGCAAAAAATTGGAACGCGAAAAACACGTTGACAAACCGGAAGCCATTAGGGCTATAGTTGAAAATCATTACATGGACGATTATTTAGATAGCTTCATAGACATACAAAACGCGGCCAGGGTAGCAACCCAAGTAAAAAACATACATAAAAGCGCGCGTTTTAATTTAACCAAATGGGTATCGAACTCAGACGAATTGTTGGCACAACTAGATTCCAATAAGAATATTAACGATAGGGTCAATATAGGTAGTAAAGGCCAAGAAGAAAAAATACTCGGACTGATTTGGGTCCCCAGTACCGACCACTTAAGTTTCAACTTAGAACTGGCACGATTGCCTGCAGATTTAATTACGAAAGAAATTCCGACTAAACGAGAGGCACTCAGAATAGTAATGTCGCTCTACGATCCATTAGGATTAGCATCGCCGGTTACAATACGAGCTAAACAAATACTACAGGAAACGTGGAGACGAACTATAGACTGGGATCAAAACCTAGATGGGGATCTAGCCCAACAGTGGATAGCGTGGCTGACACACTTGCGCCATCTAAAAGATATAAAAATACCTAGAAGCTATTTAGGATATGGCTCAGCTACGACAATACAAATGCACGTATTTACAGACGCAAGCGAATCCGCATACGCCGCGGTAGTATACTGGAGAACAACAAACTCAGATAGTAAAGTAAATGTTTCAATAGTAATGGCCAAAGCCAGAGTGGCACCTTTAAAAATAACTTCTATCCCTCGTCTCGAACTGCAAGCCGCCGTATTAGGAAGCCGTTTAGCGACAGCGGTTGCGGAGGAACACCAGATTAAACCACATGAAACATTCTATTGGACAGATAGCAAAACGGTACTCACTTGGGTCACAAAAGGAGCTCGCAGCTACAAGCCGTTCGTAGCTCATAGAATAGCCGCGATACAAGAAAATAGTAAGGCCGAGGAATGGCATTGGATACCGACAAAACAGAACATAGCGGACGCGGCCACACGCGATGTACCGGCGAACTTCAATTCGCAACATGAGTGGTATTTTGGTCCCACATTTCTGTACGAAGATCCCTCAAAATGGCCAGTTGAGAAATTTAAAGTTAACGACAACACAGGGGAGGAAAAGACTTATAACATAAGCACAAAACAAAAATTCGATATACCAGAGTCTCTACCTGACCCCAAAAGGTTCTCGAAATGGGAACGATTAATACGCTCGATAGGACGGGTATTACAGTTTATAACAATATGTCGCGAAAAAACGGACAAAGTAAATTACAAAAGAAATAAGAAAAATATTAGCAACGATCCGGATTGGCGAACGAAAAAGATACAGCCAATGAAAATTAAAAAGAAAACAACTGAAAAGGAAGCTAAAATCTTTAAACCCCTAAACGCCGATATATTAGGGAAAGCCGAACATTTGATAATTCAATTAATACAGCAAAATTCATTTAACCAGGAATTAAGTAACCTGCGGAACAATAAAAATATAGACAATGATAGCCGATTAAAACACTTGCAAATAGAATACAAAAATGACATAATCTTTCTCAGAAGCCGAATAGCTGCAGTGGAGGGAGTCCAAAGCAACTCAAAAACACCCGCTATATTAGATGGCGATCATGACATAACGCGGTTGTATATAGATTGGACACATCGAAGTCTACATCACAGCGGCACTGAGACCGTAATAAACGAAGTGAGGCAACACTTCTGGATCCTGAGGCTACGACCTACAACCAAGGCCGTAATAAGTCGATGCTTACAATGTCGAATAAGGAAAAGTCATCCACCCGAGCCGGCAACCGGCGATCACCCTAAGGCCCGTCTGGGTCATCATAAACATCCGTTTACTTTTACAGGTATAGATTATTTCGGCCCGTTGTCCGTGACAATCGGGCGTCAACACCACAAGCGCTATGTGGCGCTGTTCACCTGTCTGACCTCTAGGGCAGTTCACCTGGAGGTCGCCGGCAGCCTTAGCGCAGACTCCGCTATCCTGGCGCTGCGGCGATTTGCCGCGCGCAGAGGGTGCCCTACTGAGATGTACTCAGACAACGGCACCAACCTGCACGGCGCCGACCGAGAGCTCCGAGACGCCCTGCGTAACGAAGCCAGCCACCGCGGCATAGCGTGGCGGTTCATCACACCTTCTGCGCCCTTCATGGGAGGGGCGTGGGAGCGACTTGTACGGTGTGTGAAAAACACACTCACCACCGTACTACACGAACGTCATCCAACAGAAGAAGTACTCGCAACCCTATTGTGCGAGGTCGAGTACACTGTCAACAGCCGACCGCTGACACATGTGTCGGTCGAGCCAGACGACGATGAAGCAATAACGCCCAACCATTTTTTGTTGGGCGGATCAAGACGACTGCCTACCCCAGGCACATTCGACGAAAATGACTTACACAACAAACAACATTGGCGGCGAGCACAAATACTCGCTGACATGTTCTGGCAACGTTGGGTGAGGGAATACCTCCCCGACCTCCAATATCGGCGGACTCCGCATAACCGTGGTCCCACCTTACAAGTAGGCGACCCGGTATTCATCGCCGATGGCCACTTGCCTCGCAATACATGGCCACGCGGCGTCATCACCGCTGTATTCCCGGGAGCAGACGGGCAAATACGCACTGTAGAGGTGCGCACAGCAGGCGGCGTACTCAAACGGCCTACGAAAAAGGTGATACCGCTACCCAAGTAGCAACGCCGCTCACCGAGAGATTGGTGCAGCTGCACTGACAACGATGCCAGCGAGACTGCACGGCGGGAGATATGTTCGCGACGCAACCACAAAACCCACGACATGATGTTTACACACATAGCAACAGCGCTCGCGACATAACTCACGATGTACATACGTAGTTTTAGAATAATATTATTAGAATATACATATAAGATATTTAGATAAGTCAAACATGTACATTTTCGAAAATTTGTAAAAAAGTAACTTTTGCCTACTAGTCCTAGACACCCCATACAACAATGATTAGTACTTAGATTTTGTCAAAACTAACCCTATGTACTAGATTTAGACTAATGTAAGCCAGAAAAAGGGGATTCCCCTTAGTTAACCACGCCCTCAGCCCACAGATAATGTATAATCGTAGAAAACTAGCATCACTACTGTTTTTAGCCACTGGGCCTAAACTACGCTCTGTATTAACTGCATAAACATAATTTATAAGAAAATATCAACAACAGTTGGCCAAGACCACTGCCTACACCCTTAAACTTAGAGTCATAAGTATAGTTATATAATTACGACAATAAACGAAATTTATTAAGTCACTCAGCTTCAACACCCTTACAACTAAGGATAAAACTGTAAATACACAGCTAACACATATTATTTAACCCTTTCCCTTTGTATACCTGAAAAGGACACACTTTAAGGAATAACAGACACACACAATAGAGCTTATTTTTTATTAGATACAAGAAAAACCGTAGACAATACCTGTATGACAATAGCAAAAATAAACAATGAAAAGGGGAAGCAATTTCACGGCTCTCGTGCATGTACGGATCGGAGGTAGCTAAGCGCGCCCGTCCCTTCAGGAACAAGAACAAAAATAGATCCAAGTTTTTAATTAGTAGTTAGTTCTTGATAGTAAATAAGTGGTGCGGTACAGTCTGAAATTGCTCTCTGCCATAAGTTACAGTGAAAGTTGTGTTTTTATTTTACGTTATCTCCGCTACAAGTATAAGTGCACATACGGAATCAACACGTTCGATTGTTTGGCAAGTTTAAAAGTACTTCCGGAACCTATAGGTGCAGGACGTCAGCTACTCATCACCGAGGTTCGCCCGTCCGGTACAGTATAGATAAGAAAACCATAGCGTTCCTCCTGTGAAGCGTTAGCCATACTGCGCTCACCAACCCGCGTGCCAAGCGTGGTGAGTATTGGCAAATACCCCCCAAAATTATGACACAGTTGTGGAACCTATGGG
The DNA here is from genome assembly GCA_947459985.1 of Diloba caeruleocephala. Lineage (NCBI taxonomy): Eukaryota > Metazoa > Arthropoda > Insecta > Lepidoptera > Noctuidae > Diloba > Diloba caeruleocephala. The sequence goes on from OX381629.1 coordinate 10,713,244, forward strand.
GGAGGCCTTTGTTTAGCAGTGGACGTATAAATGGCCGATATGATGAAACCATTCGATAAAGGTAACTGCCGAAACAAGTAATCTTAAAGTTAAGGAGTCTAAATAACGAAGCTAGAATAATATCAGCCTGTAACTTTCCCACTGCAGGGCAAAGGCGTCTCATACAAAGAAGAAACGATCATATATCAACACGCTTGCTCGCTACGTGATGGCTTTTTCAGACTTTTAGATACAGGCTTCCTCTCGATGCTTTCCTTCGTTAAAGTTATATTGGTCCATGCCAAGATTTTAATTAGCAAATTAGCACATAGAGTTCGTAAAGCACCCGGCCACCACAACATATACCCACACCACCACCACAATATTAACGCAAAGAATATGATCTAATAACATTATTAGGTACTAATTTCTAGAACATTAATCTCAACCGAAAAATGTAGATACTGAAGTTACAAAGCACGAAGGTAGTTCAGTTGACATAAAATAAAATGAAAATAAAGTTAAAACCGCCACCAATATGAACAAAATAATTTGTAGGAAGTAGGTGCCACTGATTCAGTTTTATGTATGAAACAATTGGCACAGACTTTTTTTATAGAACATGGTGACAAGACGAGTACCTGTCTATAACAGTTGTAATGCTACCCAGGACTAGTCCTGCGTAACACCACACAGCGCTCCTTACCTCGGGACATGAGCTGCGAGTCGTGCCCGTCTGACCGGAGTTCATTGATCGTCCGACAGATAGTGCGTCAGAGATCCTCGTCTGTTTAATCGCTATCGGCAAATACGTAATACCAAAATGACGCTTGACAGCGGCGTCTGCAAGATTTACGCCTGTCGCAAACCATCTGCGACATACGTAATCAGCCCGCCTCTTAGCAGCAAATGTCTGGCACTACGGTGTTACCTACGCGGCCTCTTACAACAAAAAGCCTACCACCAGTACCTTCCTAAATTCTTTCACACAAATTATTCTTTCTGAAGGCCGTATTTAATGTCTTTATAAACAATACATAAACAAGCGATTGCTGCAATCGCGGGTGATTTGAAGAGTTCCCTTTTTATCTCCGAAAATCATCATCAGATCTTCACCAAATTCTAATGGAAACTAGGGTGAAAACGCTTTCAAACAAAAAAAAACCTAAATCGGTGCATATATCACGAAGTTATGCCTGTATACATAAAAAATATACAGACGAATTGAGAACCTCCTCCTTTTTGAAGTCGGTTAAAAACCGTATTCAACTTCAACTCGGTTCAGTATCTCTAAAACCAAGATTGTTTATCTGTTACTCAAGAGTTACATAAATGGCGTTTGTTTTTCAACAATGACTTTAAAAATCCGAGGCTTTATCTCGGATTTAATCTCGTTTTTCCTCGTGTCACTAAGCTCAGCTCCAAAGCAGGCTCGTCGTGTGATAAGAGGCTCGGCAGGATTTTTTGCTATTAGCCTTTAAATGTTTTGGTATTTAGATAAAATATTCCAGATGTTTTATTTTTAGGAGTGTTGTAATATTATTTATGTCTTGACTGTTGTTTCGTGTGGTACCGGCAAAGAACACACCGCTCCTCTCCACCTGGGTATCGTGAAAGTTGACTAAGGGTTGATGATATCAACATTCCGTGTGGTGTTCGGATTATCATCGTCGTTCATTATTTCAGCCGAATAAAATCCACTGCTGGACGCAAGCCTCCCCCAAAGATCGCCACTACGACCGTAGTAATCGCAGTTGAATTCTTAATGTACTCGAAGGACGCTACTGCCCATCCTGCGGTTCGGATTATATTAGGTTATAAATAGCACCACTCCATCTCCTCCCGTGGATGTCATAAAAGGCGACTAAGGGACTTTAAACCAGAGGGCTGGGCAGCAGCGTCCCTTCTGTGAAATAGCAGCCATTCTGCGCTCACCAACGTACCTGCCAAGCATGGTGAGTATTGGTAAATTCCCCCCAAAATGACGACATGATTGTGGAAATCTATAGGGGAGGCCTTTGTTCAACAGTGGACGTCTATAGGCCGATATGATGCTACCAAAAGCATGGGCTGCTGCATCCTCCCGTGCGCTTATAACAACATACTACGATCACCAATACGCTAAGCGTGGTGATTATGGCAATATGGCCGCTGATTGTAGTTATCATTGGGACGCCGATGTTCAGCAGTGAACGTTGACGAGCTGATTGCTGTGTATGTGGAATATCTTTCCAGATTATATTTCTAGATGTATTCAAGGCATTATACGTTATAATATGCATGAAGGTAACCTCTGATTTATATTCAGATTAAAATATATAATTATGCTAAATTACTTCTGTGTCCATTAATTTATCTTTTAATACATTATTAGTAGAATTTTTGACAGACCACCACGGAAAAATGGGTGATAAATAGTTTATAATGTTCTTTGAGTTCAAACATTAACATAATAATTACATACATAATACTTTAATACATACTTAAACGCTCTAAACATACCTACATATACTACGTCGGTCGTGAAAGATAATATCACACATCATGGGCATAATCACTTCTGAGTTGTATTTTTATTTAAACAAAAATTAATATATTATTTCTCGGGTATATGTATTACATAATTTTGTCCCTAGTTTCGAATAGACCAAATGTTAGCATTAAATATTTATGGACAATATAAAATTATACTTGAGAGAACCCATTTTCGATTAGAATTATTTTTATTGTCCATTTAAATTTTACGATTATGACATTTATAGTCAATACGAACTAAACCAGCTCGATTAAACCTATAAATTTAATTAATGATAATCACTTATCGATTCGTCTCCACTTTTTGCGATTTGAATGTCAGCTCGTCTACAGATATTACCTAAAAGCTTTTATGGTATCTAAGAGGGCGGAGAAGTGCAATTTATAACTAGAACTTTTGTAGAAATCTGGCAAGAACTAATTTATATTTATTCGTTAAGTCGATGAACGTGGTTTATGCAATTACCGTATAACGTGTCCATTTTAAATAGACACTCCAAAAAGCTTTTAATGCAAACAAAATAAAGGTTACAATTTACTAGCGTGGAGGTCTTGCAGCGATGTTCTTTCCGCCAGTCGGTTAAGGCGTCGTTTCTTGCGAATTAAATTAATTCTAATATCAAAAGTGGGCGGGGCGATGCTACCGCGATACGCAACATGGCCGCCGCCCGTGAATATTAATCGTGATTATTTATCGCATAATGAGCCGTAATATCTTTAGCTAATATAAGGCTAGGTGTTGAATGTAAAGATAGCGATAATCGCGCTATTTTTTGTACGCACGAGTAATTCAACGGTACAAAGGTTTTTTATAAGGGCAAGTACACAGTGAAAATATTATGCCGGGTTTCATTTTATCGTTTCAGAATAATAAGGTAATCGACCGTTAAACTTTTTGTTGTTAAATATGAGTTTTGATTGGATTTCGGGATATTTTGTTTATATATAGCAAAGATAGCCTTAAAGCCTACTCGTTGAACGCTTGCCTTCCATACAGGAGGGTCCGAGTTCGACCCGGCCCGTGTGTCCGTTCAGTTCAGAGTGAGGATATTTGCACACCTGAAAGGGCTCAAAATGTTCTCAATGGTGTGCGTAGTCCGCCAACCTGCACTAGGCCAGCGTGGTGGACTAAGGACTAAGCCCTAACCTTTCTCATCGTGAAAACGGCCTGTACCCCGCAGTGGGATAGTAATGGGCTGATTATGATTATTTTGTATTAATAAAATTGTGATTTTAAATGATTTTATTCGCAAAAACACAACCAGCAATTATTCAGGAATGAAACACTTAAAATTGCAGCTTAACACTTTACTGAAATTCAAGCGCCAACGCGGAAAAAACCAATTCTATAAGTCAATACTCATAAAAGATTTTGAGGCTTAAAAACATCTCAAACGAATTCTCGATACGGTACCACTCTATTCACAATTCACGTGTCGCCTCCATTCCTAAATCCCCAAGCCGTTCCCGCTAAAAGCTGTCGACGGCGCGTGTGCATCAAAAATTCAGCCTCTAGTCTAGACTACGAGTTCTTAAATCTAGATGTGGGTAATAAGGCGCAAGGTAAAAAGAACTGGGTGGCGCTTTGTACTGAATGTAGGTAACTGGGAATTCTTGGTTTATTTCCACGTCAAATGGTTTTTTTGATGACGAGAGAGACTTTGAGCAAATGACTTTGATGAAAGCTCTTTTTTAAGTTGTAATATTGTTCATAATTAGCTTTTAAATTTTGGATGTACGTAAAATACACATTATATGCTTTTGATTTTTGCATTTGCATTGCACATTAGATGTCACTACTTACTGACAGTATCCAATAAGATAATTCGCATAAAATAATTTTGAGACCTGAACGTTAATTCAGCCGTTGAGTAACTGGCTTTATTCAAATAATTGCCACGAATAAAATGTAGTCATTTGTAGATTCATATTATAGTAAAATAACACGTTCCGGCTATGATTTTATGTGCTTATCAAAACCGTACATCTAACATCTTCAATCTTAACCGATACTACAAAAAGACAATGCGAATTTTGTGAGTTTGTGTGATGTGGAGGGTAAACTCCGGAACTACTGAACCTATTTAAAAAAATCTTTCAGCATTTGAAAGGTACATTATTCTACATGGTGATAGGCATGGATGTAAATTAGCTAGAGTTATGAGGACATTCGTCAACTAAGTCGGAAAAAGTCATGCCCTTGAGAGCTGCCAGATCATGCGCTGCGTCAATAGTTAAAGTTGCACAAAAATAATGTGGGGTAGTTCCACTTGAAAAGTTCAAAAAAAGTCAGCGACAGCATGTCTTATCTTCAAATTTTGATAAAAAATAATCATAACGCAAGCGAAGTTGCGGGCACCAGTTAGTATTTAATAAGTTTCTTTCTTTTGACTACCTACGTATCAAAACGGTAACACTAATCGATTTATCAATACATAAATTAATTTAACACACTATTGCTTTAAAATGATATGATGAAAATATGACATCGTCAGTAGGAGCATTTCTGCGTAATTAAAATATGACAACCACAAAGTTACGTAAATATTTACATATAAGCGTTTTGCAATGTAACTAGAACCCTATTTATTGAGCAGCTTAAGTTTTATAATACCTAAATTCATATTGGAAACAAGAAGGGACTTGACTCTTATCACGTATATTTATAATGTATTTAGAGGTCAGACTTGTAATCCGGGTGTATTGAAGGAGATGTGTTTGTATGTACCTGACAATTACGTTGTACGGCGGCGGAGACCGCGATTAATCGCAGTTCCACGCGGGCGCACTAATTTACTCGGCAAAGCGCCTATGACGCGCACCTTGCACACACTAAACGTCAGACTTTGCTGAGAGAATCGATTTGTTTTCCTGCCCTCTGAATGAATTAGGACCTCCACCCCATCTCCTCCCGTGGGTGTCGTAAAAACCGACTAAGGGATTAGCCGGAGGATGGGCAGCAGCGTCGTTCGTGCTCAACTGCGATCGCCAACTCGTCTGCCAAGCGTGGCGATTATGGCAAAACTCCCCAATGAGCCTACAACATACCCATATCGGTCGTTGTGGTGATCTTTGTGGGAGGCCTGTGTCCAGCAGTGGACTTCATTTGGCCGAAATGATGAATTTAAGGACCACACTACCGCATTAGGAACATCCTGTAATGATAATTGTGATAGATAAATAAATAAATAAAATATAGTATTGTCTTAGGTTTTCGCGATTATTACACATTATAATAAAACAAATTTAAACGGATTAAATCGCGCACACTTTGCAGGGTGGTCGCAGGATGACTAAACGACCACGAACCCTGCAAAGTGTTCGAAACGTCAGGAAACACAAAAATCAATAATACACGCGATTTAATCCATTTAAAATTGTTTTATTATAAATAAAATATTCAAAATAATATTATACTTATCAACAATTTACAGGCCCTTAAGAATAGTCAGAATACATAGTTGCACGGTTCGAAGAAGTTGGTCCTATTGATAGGAACCGGCAAGAAACATCATAGACACTTACTAAATAATTTAAATGTTACATTGTTGATAGTTACAATAGAATTAAGTTATGTGAGAATAATGTGCTGCCAGTGTGAAATAGTAATCTTTTTACGAATCATCATTATCCTATTTTTGTTGGTTTAATATTCTAGACTGCTGCAATTGTCATGAATCTAATCATCACAATCACGAAACAAAGCATTATCAGATCCCTTGATCTTCCTTTGATGAGGTTGCTAGCTATACTCTTGATGGTGTGTAGTTTTTTATTTATTTTTGGCCTTCTCGCATACATTTCAGGGAAATGTGGTTGCTTAACCGGTCATTTCTGGCGAAGCCATAAGAGGCCTCCAGCCAGGCTTAAATTTAATGTTAAAAAACTAAGCAACTTTCGCTAAGGGTGCCCTCTGCGGGACACATACCTCGGCTTAGGGCGTTGCTGGGGATAACAAGCTATTGTTTTGGGGACAGCTGGATCGGTATTATTTAAAATGTATTAGGGAACATTTAAAGCTACAGGCTCGGCACGGGCCGGCGCGAGCAAGAGACGGGAGGGAGAAGTGCTAACTTGAACGGGAAGGTGACGCGGCGATAGGCCTCCGCGACGTCGGTGAGGAAATCACAGCGATTAAAAAGTTAGGTCTCTTATTGCAAGAGTCCGGCTAGGTAGATACCACAGTGCCAGATATTCGCCGCTAAGCAGCAGTGTTTAAACTTTAGACATTACTGTGCTCCGGTTAGAAGGGCACTATAGCTAGTGGAATTACTGGACATGAGATACTAAATACGTAACTAATGTCTCGAGGTGACGAGCGCAGTGTAGTGCCACGTAAGATGAGTCTTGGGTAGCAGTACAATTGTTTTAGGACTAGGACAGGTACGACTAGGCGAAAGACTGGCTCATCTGGTCACCAAGTTGTATAAAAAAACACGTGATAACATTCTAAATGAATTTGAGTTTGCAGTACTATTCCGATAGCAATTTTATTTGACGCTTTACATTAAAGACTCAATTACATCACATACACAATAGACATCATTAGACCACACAACATGAGTAGTGTTTAAAATCTAATAATAACCGCCGAACTGTGAGGCGGAAGTACTTAATATTCTACCAACGAAAGTCTAGTTTTGGCCGAGCGGACGCGCATTGTGCGTACTATGTCCGCCTAGATTTGTCCAGCCTGTATTTATGTAACTTCCTCTTATGCGATTAGATACAATGTAAATGGGGGGTCCTTTACAATCCGCCCCGAGAAGTACCTGGAGGGCGACCTTTTTACAATCGCCTTCCCTCCGCTAGAGAGGGTGACCGCTTTACAGTCATTCCCTCCGTGATGTGGCTAAAGGAGTGGCACCAATGTGCGGCTCTAGTGTGATCTCACGAGGTCCTGGAGCCCCCCTTCGGTGCCGAAGATGACCGCTCCAGTGGCGGGGCGGAGGAAGTTCATGTAAAATTTCGACTGGAGACCAATAAATAAAAGATACAATGTAAAAAGTTTGGGATTAAATGCTAAACGTATAGCGGCATACTTTAATCTAATATCGTATACTATTTGTGTTTGGATCCGCTCTTGACCTCGATCTCGCCTGTCGGAAAGCTATGTACGTATGTGGTCTGCGACGGAACGAGCGCATCCAAAAGATGCACACTTAGTTAAAAGGTTAGGTAGCAGCCCCGCGTTCTACCGAATCGAGTGTAACAAGCAGGCCCTTTGCTGAGCCGCCTCATGAATGGCTGTAATACTCCATCAAGATCCGACCTGTGCTTTGTAGAGATTAAGGAGATGTTCAGTTTATTCAGAACACAACGTTTATCTATGTAGCGTGAGTATTTACCCATACAGATACTTTTGAGTTTTGATTGATTATTTTCAATTCCGTGTTGTGTTCGGATTAAGAACATAGCACACTCCATCTCCTCCCGTGGATGTAGTAAAAGGCGACAAAGGGAATCATAAACCAGAGGGATGGGCAGCAGCGTCCCTTCTGTGAAACTGTAGCCATACTGCGCTCACCAACCCGCACGCCAAGCGTGGTGAGTATTGGTAAACACCCCCCAAAATGACGACAGTTGTGAAAATCGATGGGGCAGGCCTTTGTTCAGCAGTGGACGTATAATTGGCCGGTATGATGACACTCCATCTTCTCCCTTGGATGTCGTAAATGGCGACTTTTAAATTACATCTTTGGCCAACGTTGTGTCAGTTGTTCAAGCCGCCTAAAAGCCCCCGACTTAGCTTAACGACTGCTGTCTAACAACCGTCTGTTGAAAACAACCAGGAACGACGATGTTACGGAGCCGCTCAATTTAAATACCGTTTTGTGGTCACCCATCTTTAGGCTTAACCTCGCCGATCGTTTACCTATCACTGAGTGCAACTGTCTATGAGCGCTTGTTATTAGATAAGATTATGGTTACGAGTTTTGAGTATTGGATTTATTTGCGAAATTTATTCACACAAGTCTGTTTTAAGTTTTATCTTGAACTACAAATCAAGTCCAAGGGATAAATAATTATTAAGGCGAATGTTTAGTTATTATAACTTACAACTACGGAAAATTGGTAAAATAAAAATAAAATAGTTTTCTACAATTGAAATGTAAATTTTTTCGGTCATTCAGCAATTTCACATTAACGATCATACAACACTATATCTCAAGCGAACAATATTCTTGAAGCGAAATTTTAAGACCTGTCCATTTCTGTTGTGTGACGTGTTTTGTGTCCCGCACTAGCGCTTCGCGCGCCTGTTGCGAGCAATTCGCTTACGCCCATCGAGCCCGTCTGCGACACGCGCCTCTAACGGTTGGCGTGTTTTTTATGGACTTCGTGTTTAGAGTATTGGTAGCAAATTACCAAACATACGTATTCGCCGGGTCTCATGATGACTGTACTGTACCCATAGCTGGGCCAAAGCCTCCCCCATGGTTTCAAAACCGTTCGGTCTAGCGCCTGTGTGGATGATTTATAGTTTAACTTATCTAGATTCGTCCCGCTATTTATTTCGGCGTCTGCCACGGCGCCGGCTGACTGTATCAGGCCTCCACTGGGTGGTTACTTTGGCTCACAGCTCATCAGGCATCTGGCAAACGTTGCCAACCCAGCCCCACTTTAATTCGGCAGATTTATGAGCGACGCCAGGGATTTGGGGTTTGGAGCGTAGTATAGTGTTTCGAACACGATCTGTTAATTTAACACCTAAAATTGGTACTGCGCTCTATAACACGTTGGCAGACCTGGAGATTGGATATTTGGGTGTTGACTATGAGACAAATATCAATGAGCTTCCGCTTAAGAAATATTGATGACATTTGTAAAAAATATTTAAGTAAAATGGAACGCATTCGTAAATAGTAGGTAGAGCTACCATTCATGTATCCGAAATTCCGAACATAACATTTAGTTACTTTTAGTTTTTTTTATTAGAAATTTTACCCTCAAACCAATTGATATATCTGTATCCGATGTGGCTTAGCTTACAACTACTGCTTCTACAAAGAGCGATAATAAATGGTATGTCGCTAAAAGGAATTCGAACGTTAACTGCTTCCTAAATAAAAATGTCATCATCATCATCATGAACATATAAGCTAAAATACGTCTACTGCTGAATAAAGACCTCTCTTTTGAACGACCGGTTGCATGCCGCATGTCGTCATTAAAGGAGGATTTTCCCAGTACGAACTCACCATCCTTGTCAGGCAGGCTGGTGAGCAGTATGGCTCCACACAAGGGATGCTGCTGCACATCACTCTGGTTTAAAGTCCCTTTTAGTTGCCTTTTACGATAACCACGGGAGATGCGAGTGGTGTTATATTCTTAATCCGAACACCAACACCAGTGTGGCTTAAAAAACAGCTGGAATATACAGGGATAAAAAACAATATCAATCATTTCGGCCGAGTCAGGTCCACTGCTGGACACAGGCCTCCCCCAAAGATCACCACAACGACCAATATGGGTTTGTTGTGTGCTCGTTGGGGGGTTCTGCCATAATCGCCACACTTGGCAGGCGGGTTGGCGATCGCAGTTAAGTAGTTAATGTACTCGAAGGACGCTGCTGCCCGTCCTCCGGCTAATCCCATAGTCGCCTTTTACGACACCCAGGGGATGAGATGAGTTGGTGCTATTCGTAGCCGGCACCACAGGGCGAAAAAAAAAAATATTGCCAAAAACCCTAAATAAAAAAAATCCAGGAGTTACGTCTATGTTAATTTTGATTGTACTTGTGATATTATCGACTAGCGTGTTTTATTGACTGTGACTAATTACGTTTATCGTAATCGTATACTTTATTCGCCGAATAATAGAATCACAATAAGTATTCATTAAATCACTACAGATTATATTTATTAACATAGTTTTGTTATTTATCAACTCTTACAATAACTACGCAAATTATATTGCGTATTTAACACCGGTCGGGGCAGTCCAAGGATTTCTTTTTCTGACTAGTCCAATAATCATTGCCATGAATGATAAAACAAATGTGGAATCTTAGGTGTATCCCAACTTATTTTTATACTAGTTGGGGCCCCGCGGTGTCACCCGCAGTTTAACTTAAATAAATCAAAGGATTTATAAATCATTTAGAATATACTTCGGCATAGACCGTTGACATAAAGTATATCTATATATATTGGATTTAATGGGTTTATTCTTCTTTGCGCGGATCCCTAATTTTTTTTCTAAAATAAAGCCTATGTAAGTTACCTTATAACACCTGCTAGTGAAGTTGCGTCAAAATCAGTTCAGCTGTTTCGGAGATTAGCTGGAACCAACAGGCAGACAGTTTTTTATTGTATTTTTATTTTTTAATATAATTACCGTATATACTTTCATATGCATTTAGTAAAAAGCTGTTATTTGGACATTACAAACAGACACTTACATTTTATTTATTTGTGTAGATAATTAAAAGAGACAAGAGTGTTGAACCGAGACTAGCGGACGACCATTACAAACAATGCGCTCACGCCTGTTGCGCCTGTCTGCGACACGCGACTATATCTATATATTAATACGTGAAGGAAAATCTTTGTACCCCTTTTAAAGCTCATTGCAAGCACGGAGGAGTAGGTTAGTCATAGTTAAAGTTGATATGGAGGAGAAGCGCAGAAAGTTAAAATGTATGTATAATACGTGTAAAAAAAAAACTGTCGAATTTCGAATTCTGGGCGACCACTAGTACCTATGTATATATAAATCATCATCATCATCATCAACATTTCGGCCTAATTGAAGTCCACTGCTGGACACAGGCCTCCCCCAAAGATCACCACAACGACCTATATGGGTGTGTTGTGGGCTCGTTGGGGGGTTTTGCCATAATCGCCACGGTTGGCAGACGGGTTGGCGATCGCAGTTGAGTTGTTAATGTACTCGAAGGACGCTGCTACCCATCCTTCGGCTAATCCCTTAGTCGACTTTTACCGACACCCACGGGAGGAGATGGGGTGGTGGTATTCTGAACCGGCACCACACGGCTGTTAAGTAGGGTAAGTTTTTAAAGACAACCAAACTAGCACTTTTCGCTAGTTTTCTTTTCATGACTAAAAACGGTCAGTTTTAAAATGTTATGCAATTCAGGCAGAAAAACTACAGACAAGAGTCAACACTGTTTTTTTGCGTTGCTCTAAAATCATTTCTCGCTGAGACACCTTTTTACCTTTCCTTTTTGTCCTGTGTCTTGTTTTATACCAGTCGTTTAAAATATCATCTTTATTTTTGTCAATATCCGTCAAGGAAAACTTGCTATATCCCATCAAGCTTATTAGAAGCGATGCGTTTACGCCCATCGCGTCTGTCTACGGCACGCGTCTGCTGCCGACGCGGTGTGCGACCAGCTTTATTTTTACGAACGAAAAAACCGCGGACCCTTATAGGATGACTCGTGTGTCTACCTGTCTGTCCGGCTGTCACAGTCGTTTTGCTCCGAATACACTGATACCGATTAAGTTGAAATTAGGTACATATATGGATTTCTGCGACCCAAACACGGACGTGTAACGTAAATAAATGAATTTTGAATATGGGGGTCACTTTTGGGGCGCAACATAGAAAGTTCAAGAATAAAGTTTTGCAAACTGTAATGTGTAACATATAAAATAGAAGGGCTTGTTGTGAGGGTCTCAAATGTATTTATTTTATCATGCTAAAATGTATAGTTTTAAAGTAATTTCAGAAAGTAGACGAAATTTTACAATTGCTCCCCTCCTTTATCTCCGAAACTACTGAGCCTAAAATAAAAAAATTCAAATAGATAATAACTCTTTATCTATTACAGGAAAAACTATAATATTAGTCTATGTTCTTAAAATAACATGGTAAATCTTTCAGTATTGTGCGTATAAACTTGCGTTTGCGGTTGGTATGTATGGGAAAACATGTTATCCAACTACGATGTTAAGTTTATTCTTGGGACAATTTAACAATGGGGACATAATTTAACAATAGACAATAAATTCAGCAATTTCGGAACCCTCTCCACGCGAGTTCAACTCGCACTTGTCCAGATTAAAAAAAACAGGGAGACCAAAGAACTCTTCTCTTACAGCGAAGGAAGGAGCATTATCATCAAGCTTGCTCCCTGCGTGTTCGCGATTTTAGACCATCAAATCCTTCTGTCCTTCACCTAAAGGCAATAGTGTCTTAGTTTTCAATAGTTTTCATTGAAGCTTTTATAAAATTTGGTAGACATTTCACTGGAGATAGGTTGCCCAATTGTATTGGCGAATATATCGAAAGAACTAGACTGCAAGTTGCGCCAAGAGACTCAATCATTACTTTCTCACATGCCCATAAAAAGTCGCATCATAAAAAAGTATGTTTTAAAATACAGCATTTTAAAACAAGGTTTAAAAATAAATTATGCAATATCGAACAGATACACTATAATGCGATAAACCAAACAAACCAAAAATTATATCGATCATTTTTTAAATTAGGGTCGAATGCCTAGTTGATGTCACCTGAAGATGCTAAACGCGTGGCGCTATTGAGTAGCCAAATACATTTTTTATTAGGCACGCTACCCTCCTGTCTGACGCTGACACATGAATCGCTGAGTTTTCTGAATAAGACGTCAAAAAGGGCAATTTATTACCGCTTCAACGAAAAGATATATGCGAATTTTATTAAGCGTTTCATATTTAGGGTGTTATTATTGACTCGATAAGGGGTAACTTTATGGGTATGAGTGCTTTGAATATCAAACAATTCTAATAGACCGTATTATATATTTATAAGTATTATAATCTATAACTGCGGTAAAGAAAGAAGAGCATGTTACCGGAGTAATGTAATAGGATCTAGGATTTACTACTACTTTCTATTCTAATTAAATAATCTCAATAATTCAAATTACTCATAGTAAATTTAATGTAACAGTAGCGCGTATTGGCTATTAAATAATAAAATAAGCTATACAAGTTCACGACAAATTCAAGGTGCATGTTATTGGAAAAATCATGCACCTACAGCATTTACAAATATTTTCATGAATAAAAGACGAGTACATCTAACAGGTGCGCAATATTTCCATGGCGGGATATTGTCTTTATTCATCCAATCAAGTGGCGCAATACACTGCTCTCCCATATCTAATAGCGCCAAATCGAATTGCGTATTGACTGACAGATGGGCCCGACCCGGCCCGACGAACCGATGACAAATTTGCGATATTACATGCGGATTAATGTCTGTGCACCATTTTTAGGGTTAAATTGTCTTTTCGAGATCACCCTTGTGAATTTTTAAAACCCATTTAAATATAATTTCAACTCTAGCATTGTAGTTTACGGTTGAGAATTGTTTGATCTGTTCGTATCGCTTAGTTCATATTGCTATGAATGTTATGTCGAGATCGCAAAGGGCGATTCCCCATGCTAGATGGCATCCGTACGATGGTTATCATAATCCCTGCATTGACATGATGTGATGACACATGTCGTGGAGTCGTGCTCTAAAATGTCGTTTTAAAAATCCGTGTAGCGCACGACGCGGGTGATAACAGTGTATTCGCCCTAATTTTGACATAGTTAGAGTTTGTTTTTGGTACTTTTAAGTGCATTGGTTATTTTGTTCGGCCTGGGAAGGTACAGTATGGACAGTTCACAATGTAGATTTTGTTTGTATATGGAGATCTGTATTTGTATTTAGTATGTCCGTCTGTATTTGTTCATCTCGTGTCAAGAGCGAATTCCGTTTGCTCAGTAATCAATAGTATTTTTCTGTTTGCTGTCGCAACAATTTAATGATGGAGTAGTAAATATTCTTTAAACTACTTCTTGTTTGTTTTTATTACTGTTTAAGAAAAGAAGATGCCTAAGTTTTCTGCTGTATGGTGGGTACAGTTATACATCTCACATGAAGACTTGATACAATTATCCTGTAGATTATACAAATCATTCTTCGGTGTGGTAATCAAACCCGCGACACATACCGTAGAAAGCTAATCGCTCAAGTCACTGCGCCATCCGTCCGTATATACTAAAAATAGACTGAATTTATATACTTAATTAGTTTCAAATATTGTAAATACTTGTTTTTGGACTATCTATGCCTATAGTTTAATTTAATATAAGATATCTACATACAAAATTCTATATATTAATACGTGAAACATAGCACAAAGCACATTGCGCAAACGGAGGAGTGTGAGATTTGGCATAGTTAAAGTTCATATGTAGGGCAGAAAGTTAAAATGTATGTACAATACTTGTTACAAATACAATAACTCAAGGACAAAGACAATCAATTTCTATTTCTAATGAAAACACAAAGTCAATACTGTTGATCCATCAGTAATCATTTGTACAATCAACGACTATATTAGCAAAGATTAAAAATTGCTTACAAAGGGCTGCAAAGGGAGTAATTCTGAATTAATATCGGTCCCTAGTCCCTACACAATTACTGCAAACCGGGGCAAACTGCAGAATCATAGAAAATTACAGGATTCCAAACATGCGGGACAAAAGCACCCACCCTAGTCGATAATTTCTATGCAACAACTAATGGGGACAATTTTTTAATATGGGGAGCGAATTTTAAACAATCAGATGTAAAAAGTCTGATGTAGAATCCAATTTCTAGATGTAGATTTTATTATACTGCTTAAATATTGATGAACGAAAAACACAACTAAAGTATGTCTATGTGACATATAAACATCTTCCAGCTGTATGATCATCATCATATCAGCCAAGGATGTCCACTGCTGAACAAAGGCCTCCCCTCCCCTATAGATTTCCACAACGTGACGTCATTTTGGGGGGAATTTGCCAGTACTCACCACATTTGGCAGGCGACTCTGTTAGCGTAGTATGGTTGTTCCAGGGACGCTGCTGCTCGTGCCTCGGGTTTAAAGTCCCTTAATCGCCTTTTACGACATCCATGGATATGGAGTGGTGCTGTATTAACTGTATACTTACTGTTAATATCATACTGCCACCGCCTGAAGTCAGCCAAGGAACACTGATTAATGAGTATACATTGCATTCTTAAGCAAGGCAGTTCTTCAGTGCGCTATTATTTACAACGGTAAACCTTTTCTATATTCAAGTATGTTTTCCTTACATTAAATTGCAACGTTAACCTTTTGCCAATGTTAGACGGCTGACGGATTCGACTGAAATATGTTTTAATATTTTCTAAGGTCTGGAGTGCGTTCCACCACGGTACTTCACTCTCCAATCGCTACGAGGCAAAAAAAAAGAAAAGTGAAATAATCGTACGCAAAAACCCTCGCGACAAATGAACATCGGGAACTCGAGAGGTCATTAAAACGAGGCTCGATCTAAAAATGAGAGGGGGGTGGTAAGAGGGGGGACTTTGAGAACTCTGTAATTGGACCAGGGAGGGTCTTAAATCGTATTCGAACCAGCAGAAGCGGAAAGACGGCTCAACCGACTATAATTAACAACAAATATGGGTGAATCGATTTTTTCACTGCGTTCAAAGTACGCCCATTAGGTTATTTCGCGGGCGAGCAATTACTCAAACAATACACTTGAAATATTAACGCTAAACCTACGTTTTGTGGGAAAACTTTGCTTGTTTAGCAACTGCGACCAAGGTAATGGCGTTTTGTTTTCTTTAACTTTACAATATTGCCGGTATATGGTAGTATTTATACTAGTATTTTTCCTGTCCTTGTTTACGTAATTGAGTATTTTGTTGGCAAACGAAGGGAGTCGGTAATCGGTTTAATAATTTCAACTTTAAGTTGAAAAATGTCTATATCGCTTAGGTAAGCTTTGTGTTTTACAGAAACAGTAATTTAAACCGGCATACTAACATAAATATGTTTTAAAAATGACTTCATATCTTGCATGACGTAAAATAATCCAACACGCTAACGAAGCAAGTCACGCCTTCTCAGAAACATGAAACAACTTACGTCAAAACATAATATCTATTAGACCACACAGTGTGAAAAATGAGAAAAAGAATAGCTGTACAAAAAACCTAAACAAGGGAATCACGTCACCACATTATGTTAATAGGTTTGACATATGACAACATCGAAAATAATCCGCTTTGTCCAAAGAATGGGTACATTAGACCAGCGCACTGTCCTCTGGGACGAGAGCGCCTTTGATTTCGGATTCGATGGAAATTAATATACATCGGGTACACAGGGTACATATCTAATGTACATAGAACAACATCAACCTAGGGCCGTGAAGGACTCCATTAATATTCATGCGACAAAAATTACATTAAAGCGAAGTTAATAATATTTTTGCAAAATGTGTGTAGGCTTAATTTAAATAAAAACATCCGATCGGATATGTAGACCGTAAAGCGTATCTGTGAATCCTTAAATTAAAACTATAGTTAAATAAAAAGGCAAAATCCAAAAACCTCATCAAACAGCGTGCGATCATTTAATCATCGCGCCGATGAATATAATTCACCTGTCACGAAAACAAACATTTATAAACCCGCTATAGTGGTAAGATAGGTCATAATTATGGGTTATCTCGCGCTGAATGGCGCCCCGCGAACCGCACGCGATACCAAAAGGCGTCAAATAGCTCGTTAAATGCCCCTTACAAATAGAAATATTACTCATAACTTAATCCCCCTTAAATAGATTTAACCTGCCATAAAATCATATTCACATTTTTTTTGTCCACGCAAATAGGCAGGGTGGCTCACTGAGCGTATTTATAACGAATTGGCGATTAATACCACACAATGGTTTGTGAGAGGTTATAATAGTCATAATTCATGTTTTTTTTGTGTGGATAATCGAGGGGGTTAGTTGAAGGGTAAGTTTGTAAATTGGATTTAATATTTTCATCTTTAGTAACATTCGGTGTGAAATTGGATGCTCGCTTATGAGTTATAATAGTGTTGGATAGGGTTAATCCGTTATAAGTGGTTATAGATAATAGGGCTACGTTTTATTGAGATATAGGTACTACTACTGATTATAATATACTTTTGCCCATGTGGTGTCCGGATTAAGAATTTAGCACCGCCCCATCTCCTCCCGTGGATGTCCTAAAAGGAGACTAAGGGTCACTAAACCAGAGGAACGGGCAGCAGCGTCCTTTCTGTGGAACAACATCCATTCTGCGCTCACCAACCCGCCTGCCAAGAGTGGTAAGTATTGGCAAGTTCCACCGAAAATGAAGACACAGTATGTGGAAGTCTATGGGGGAGGCCTTTGTTCAGCAGCGGATGTCTTGTGGCGGATATGGTGACTACTGATCAATTGTCAAGGAAAACTTCACGTATTAAAAATTAAAAGTATCTGTACGTTTTCATAAAATGTGATTAATTCTAGCAAAGAATTCATGTACTTGTTTTTTATATCTCTAACAATAGAATATCTGGCAGGCTGGGGTACATGACGTGGCGAAGCAGCTATAAACCAGACAAGCCCTTAAAACTGGGCAAACTACTCACATAACAAAGGTATATTTCCTATGCTAATGTTTATTACTAATGAAAGTTTATGGTACGTGGGCTGAAGACAAAGAGAGTACTAAACGTGAATGTGTGGACATGACTTTGAAAACCCCGATATCCCATGGAATAGTGGTGTAAAAACACCATTTGTCTTGTTTTATAGCAAACTTTACCCCCATCGGATTGTAAATAGTTACTGTTGGGTAGTTATCGGTGACCTTTCAACGGTTTGTTAGACTTTTAATATAGTAGTCCTTGTCGACGTCTAAAGGCTCACTTTAATAACAAAGACATGTCACAAATGTCGCTAGTAACAGGAAAACTATATATTTGCATATAAAAAACATACAGAAACGTTTTAACTGACATATTGAACACAAATGTAATACATAACTAGTGGACGCCCCATGAATCAATCCTCAATTAATCCTCAGCCTACATCGGTCCACTGCTGGATATTAGGCCTCTCCCAGCATGCGCCACAACACCCGGTCATCAGCTTTCCGTATCCAGCCGGACCCAGCAACCTTTTCCAGGTCGTCCGTCCATCTGGCCGGTGGGCGTTCCACACTACGTTTGCCCACACACAGTCTCCACTCTAGGACTCGTCTGCTCCATCGGCCATCGGTGCTTCGACTAACGTGACCAGCTTATGCCACTTCAGCTTGCTAATTCGGTGTGCTATGTCGATCAATTTGGTGCTCTTCCGGATATCCTCGTTTCGGATTCTATCCATTAAAGAGACTCCGAGCATAGCACGTTCCATAGCCCGCTGAGCGACTTTAAATTTGTGGACTAGCCCGACTGCTAGTGTCCACGTTTCGGTTCCGTAGGTCATAAAATTATATAAATTACTCTGTATTTTTTTAAATACATAAATATTAACTTCGCTCCTCTTCCATATGTACGTTAACTATGTCAAATCTCACACTCATCCGTGCGCGCAGCGAGCTTAATAAGGTGTACAAAGTTTTTTCTTCACGTGTTAATCACTTAAATTGATAATATTTTCTTGGATTAGTAAAGTCATCCGTGTGGTGTCCGGATTAAGAATATATTCACCACATCCGCATCCTGCCGTGGAAGTGGTAAAAGGTGACTAAGATAGTTTTAACCGGAGGGATGAGCAGCAGTGTCCCTTTTGTAGCACAGTAACCATACTACGCTACAAAAATGACGGCGCTTGTAAAAATATATGGGGGAGGCCTTTGTTCAGCAGTGGACGTCTTTTGGCAGATATGATGATTATGATGAGCAAAGTATCATGCAATGTTCTAAAATATTTTTATTTTACAATACTGCTGTAGCTATAATAATAATTTTGTCTCATTTAGAGATCGTTATAGAATTAAGCTCACAAAATAACATAAACAACTCATTAAAAGTATGTTGATCACTATCCTAGAAGTTTGTTCCTATATGACAAAACAACAAAATACTCCCCGAGTAATAATGAAAGCGTACACATTCTCTCACAATTCCATTGGAAACGAGATTAGGTCTCGAATCTAAAATCTAGACCAGACTGGGAGCTAGGGGGTGGAATAGGGAGCGAACTGGAACAGGTGGGGACAGCGAGGGGGAACGAAATAGGACTTTCTAGGCAATTACCATCCACTGGGACTTGGATAGCTGGAATGTATATCTTATTGAAAATATATTATATGCATCAGTTTTAGAACTGCTTTGTGTACCTACTGAGACCGTATAATTGCAGTTTCACTGTTATATTTGATCATTCATACGTGTTAGCTATTCGTTTCACAGTTGCAAGGAATAAGTAAATAGAAAAAACAAAACTGCAATTCCAAAAGAACACATTTCATATCAAAATATTGTATATTTACGTTTTACTAAAGGAAACGTATTTACAATATATGTTTTTAGCAGCACTAACGAAACGGTTTACGGTTAAACGAAATAATATCGGTTATCATTCAAATAAGACAATATAAAATAATTATTGCGTATTTTGTGTATTTAAAAATACCTTAACATTTATTTTTTCATTATTTTGCATTGTCGTCCAATCTGAGCTATGTTCAAAACTTCAAGTGTAGCACATCAAGAAGTGAGTTTAAATAACAAAATTCCATCCAAACGGACATACAAGAAAGCGAGTTAATAAGAACGTGGTAATAATAAAATACAGTAATTAAATAAATATCTTATCATCTCTCTCTCTTCATCTTATCGGCCATTTACGCGTCCACTGCTGAACAAAGGCCTCCCCCATAGATTTTCACAACTGTGTCTTCATTTTGGGGGGTATTTGCCAATACTCACCACGCTTGGCAGGCGGGTTGGTGAGCGCAGTATGGCTACCGTTTCACAGAAGGGATGCTGCTGCCCATCCCTCTGGTTTAGATTCCCTTAGTCGCCTTTTACGACATCCATGGGAGGAGATGGAGTGGTGCTATATTCTCAATCCGGACACCACACGGACGAAAGTTAAATAAATATATACTAATATAATAAAGCTGAAGAGTTTATGTTATTCATTTGAACTGGTACTAACAGTCGGAATCGATGAAATATTTTTGCATTTGATAGGCCAATTCTTGAGAAAGGTTATAGGATATTTGACAAAACGCTACGACCCTTAGGAGCCCAGCAAAATGAAATAAATATGTGGTGTTGTGGGACACCAGGTAGGAACGAAGTTCCTTCGGCTAATGTAGAATCGACACTTATACACTACTCGCTTGTGTATGCGACTGTCGCGCCTGCGCACGTCTCACTTAACGGTTTTATTCCACGCACTTTTTTCCACGGATTTTTTCTTACGGTTTTACTATCACATTTTTTTCAGTTCGGTCGCGCAGCAAAATCCCTATCCCCTCCAAGCCTGCCGTAAGGAACTTCGTTCCAAAAAAAAAACAGAACAGACGCCCCTTTTTTTTTATTGGACTCGCATACATTTCTGGGAAATGTGGTTGGTTAACCGGGCATTTCTAGAAAAGACGCTAGATGAAAACGAAGTTATGGCGCGGGCGGGCGATGCGGGGCGGTGGGTCGGGGTCTGAGGGCGGCCACCCGACAAGAACCGAGCGTTATCGAGAAGAGCCGAACTGTGCATGCCTATGTCAAGAAAATCAAAGTATAATTATATTAATACCACACGAAAATACGACTAAAAATATTGTCTATGTCGAAGTAGGCAAAATAATTTATAAATAATCAATTTATTTAAATTAAACGGCGGGCGAAACGTACGTTTATAAAAAATCCGATACAGACTTTATAAATTGACGAAAAACATTATCGAGTAAATATGACACCATTTTTTTTCACGGAAAAAGGCATCCTGAGCACTCTCGTTGTTACGAAACGACTTCTCTCTGCGAATGTACGCACAATGAGATATCCGACAAAGCTCTCAGAGAGGGCGCCGACTGGATGACGCTTTTAAAAGTATTACTGTCCACCCCCCCGGTGGCTCGGCGCGATGACACCCCAACCCTTGTAGTGTTTGATTATTTTATAGTGGGTAGTTGAATATTGAACTACGGGGGAGGATTCACAATGAGAAACTGTTTGTATGAGTTCTAATAGTGATCCCATGGGCTCAGAAGAGGTGTACCAACGTACTCTGCGGTATGAGAATTCTGTTGTGGTTTTAAAAGGAATCCATAGAAAATCCATATTCAAAATTTACTGCAGTGTTGCTTCTGTAGGCGCCGCTAACATGTTTTTAACCGACTTAAGAAAGGAGGTTCTTAATTCGATGCGTATTTTGTTTTTTTTTATC
Source organism: Diloba caeruleocephala (assembly GCA_947459985.1). Taxonomy (NCBI): domain Eukaryota; kingdom Metazoa; phylum Arthropoda; class Insecta; order Lepidoptera; family Noctuidae; genus Diloba; species Diloba caeruleocephala. The sequence continues at coordinate 10,734,947 of OX381629.1, forward strand.
TATGTACACCGATTACTCCGAGATTTGTGGACCAGTTTGAGTCATTCTTTTTCTAATAGGTGCAGAATGCTTTCTTGAAATTGGTCCCATATACATTTAATTACAGTTGATTGAGTAGTTTTGTAATCGGCTTCAATAAAAAGGTTTAATTTGACTACGCTTATCTAGATGATGCCTTAATCGTTTCGATTCCTCCGAGATTAGAGAACCGATTTGAGTCATTCTTATTTTTAGTGTTAAATACTATCGAATTGGTTTCATATAAACATAATTAAGTTTGGTTAAATGTTTCTTATGACATCAGCTATGTCATCCGTGAGTTGTGACTGTCTACTAACTTAGATAACGTATCTCCGGTTGGTTACCATTTAAACTGATACCTTTTTTTTTTTTTTTTTTATTGGTGCCCAGTGGAAATTCATCATGAACTTCCTTCGCCCCGGGGAAGGACGAAGGGGTATGCCGGACTCCTACCGGCTAAAACCACTGGAGCGGTCATCTTCGGCCCCGAAGGGAGGCTCCAGGTCCTCGTATGATCACACTAGAGCCACCCACTGGTGCCACGCCTATTGGCACATCTCGGAGAGGGTGACTGTAAGGCGGTCACCCCCCCAGGGGGATTGTAAAGGATCCCCCAGTGCGTCCCACGGCAGCGCGTGACCACATGCGTGCTACCGTCTTCTCTTGGGTCGCTTGGTGTGGGCACGCAGATTCCCCAATCTACGCACCCGCGAACCCAGAGGTCCCCCACCTTATAGCAACGGCAGGGGTTTTCAGGCGTATCGGAATTAGGCACCAGGGCGGTTGTTACCCCGGCGCCGTCTCCTTCTTCTTCGAGCGGGATCGGCCCTCTCCCGATCCCGCTCTGCGGTCTCCTTCTGGAGCATGACGCTCTCACAGAAGGAGACCACTGCATTCCAATGTTCGTGCTCTGCCAACATAGCCGACACTACTGCTGGCAGAGAGAGATCTTGCCCGATCCGCTCGGCGGCCCACGCAGGGCACGCCTCGAGCGTGTGCTGTGCGGTGTCCTGGTCGCTATCACAATGGTGGCATTGTGCCGTGGCCTCGCGTCCTATCCTGTGCAGGTACGCGCCGAAACAACCGTGCCCGGTGAGCACCTGCGTCAGGCGGTAGGTGACGCGCTCGCTCCTTTTGAGCCAGGCTCCAAAGAGCGGCAGGACGGCCTCGACGACGCGCTTGGTTGCAAACTGCATCCGCAGGCGATGACGCCACTTTACAAGTGCGCGCCGCCGAGCTAGCCGCCGCAGCTTGTCCAACGCCCCTGGAGGCGCGCCTTCGCCGCTCTGGCGGAGGGAGCGTGTCTGATCGTAGACCCACGCATCCATCTCCGCCAGGATGTCAAAAGGCGGAAAACGCGCCAGGAGAGTTGCCGCCTCGTAGGACACCGTTCGGTATCCTCGTGCGATCCGGATAGCCACTCTGCGCTGCAGACCGTGAATTTTGGTTCTGCAGCGCTGGGTTAAACTGATACCTAACTTGGAAAAAGTTCTTACATTTATTTCACTAAAAAGAAACAAATAAAGGTATGCTCCAACCATGGTTCACGCAGACCAACAAGAAATTATATTTTATACCTAGCCTAGCCCGACTTCATAACTAAATATTTTTTTCCTTTTCAGTGGTTTTAATATTTTTATATCGTGTAGGAATTTTCAAGTCGGTTTTTTTTTTGGTAAAAAGTATTTAATAATAATAATCATTTATTGCTTGAAACATGGTATAGTACATTGGTGTTAGCATAATTCTTTTTAGATTTACATGTTTCGCTGATTTCCCGGCACGCAAAATTAGGAACACTCATTAATTTTCGATCCATAAAAAAGGAATTATTATAACCTAGTATAGTTTTTATGAAAGCATAAAGTTTACTAACGAATACCAATGCCTGTGGTTAATGGTTAGGTACGTATAGGTACACCAAAGTGCACAAGTAAACTGGTAACTCTTTACGAACACCATTAAACACATTCAATTACCCCGTTTACCCGCCTTTAACAGTTTAACACAAAATCTAACGTAAGGTCAATTTACCTCCGACACAACCTTCTCTTTGGCTAGATTATAGCCAAGAAGAAGTTCTACCTTAGGGCTTACATAAGCAACGTTACAATCTACATTAAAAGTGCCCCAGCTTTCAGAGATGCGCAAACGGACGACTCAACAATTGCTATTCTCAATTGCTTAACAAGTTATCCTTGCAAGTCTTGCAAACCGCTTGCAGTACATCGCTTCATCCTCGTTACCATCAAGGTGTTGCCTAATCAAATATTATGAACAATACACAATCATTGAATTGATAACGATCTAAGCGACATTTGCAAAGGAAATCTGCGTCATTCAGCGCACCGACTATTTTGGTATAATCGTACTTATAATAGGGTGATGTGAACTTAAGCTGAACAGAACCGAGCAAAGTCATCATCATCATCATCATATCAGCCAAATAACATCTCCTGCTGAACAAAAGCCTCCCCGTATATTTTCAATTGTGTCGTTATTTTGGGGAGAATTTTCTATTGCCTGACCAATACCGCTGTATCGCGCCTTAGGTATGCGAGCAGTGAGGTGGGGGGCCGTGCAGCCGCTCCGTTTTGTCATTTTATCTCTTTCTTTCCCACTCCCTACCTCCCCGAGCAGACGTGAGGCGCGGTACAGCGGTATTGGTCAGGCTATAGTGCACACCACGCTTTGGGCAGGCAGGTTGGTGAGCGCAGAATTGCTGCTGTTTCACAGAAGTGACGCAACTGCTCATCCCTGCCCCTCAAGAGTCCCTTAGTCACCTTTTACGACATTCACAGAAGGAGATGGAGTAGTGCTTCATTCTTAACCCGGAACCATACCAGGTAAAAAAGAAAATCGTATGTAACCGCTTTAAAAAAACGTGTAGCTGATTTAAGACATTAGTATCTTAAGAAAATGAATTATAAAAATATACTCCATTTTTTTTTTTTTTAAAAACGTTGCCCCACTCTAGGATTTATCCTGTGTCGTGGGTGCGTTTACAGACACAAATCCCACACACAATACACCCAGACCCGGAACAACTACCTGCAGATCGTACAAATATTTGTTCCGTGCGGGATACGAACCCACGACCCGGTGCGCAGAAGCCGACTGTATCAGCCACTGCACCAACCGTGCCGTCATTTTGCAAAGACACTTGATCAAACACGACAGCACAGTTGGGGCAGTGGATAAGCGATTAGCTTTCCGCGTTACGTATCGCGGTTACCGGTCCTTGCACGTAACAAATGTTTGTATGATCTACATATAGTTGTTCCGGGTCTGGGTGTGCAAGATTTATGACTAACCTGTATGTACCAGAAGAAAGAACAATGTGGTCCGGTGCTTTGGGGTGTGGTGGACTAAGATTTTAAACAAAACCAATTCCAACAAATCAATTAACCAAAAATAAAATATGGATTTAATATCAAGTAATCTATATATTTATTATTTATTCGAAATCGCTGTAGTCTCAATCTTATACACCACACTATAATACCTGAGGCTATTGTCGAATATCGAGTTAGGTTCAAGGGCAGGCGGCGCCGGGGAATGTAGTCTAGCTTCCGGCACCAGGCTCTCTTTGTGGGCGGAATACTTATGAGACAAGTGACAGCTTGTTTGATCGGATGAGCTACTAAGGACATGGCATAACAATCCATACAAATAAATAAAATTGAAGTCTCTTTGTAATGTCAAAATAACAGCTTTTTTATTTGCATATGATAGTATATACGGTACATATACCATTTTTTTTGTCTGTCTATTTGTTCCGGGTAATCTCCGAAACGGCTGGATCGATTTTGCCGGGACTTTTACTGGCAGATAGCTGATGTTATTAGGAATAACTTAGGCTACTTTTATTTTAGAAAAATAGTTAGGGTTCCGCGCAAAAAAAAAAAAAAATATATATATAAGCCGGATTTCATTCTAATGGACGCGGGGTTTGATGGAACACCATTCAAGTTATGCATTATTAGTATAATATAATGTTATCATCGACAACATTAATTAATGAATCATTATTATATATTAATTACGTGTCTCTATTCACTGGTTTATATCCCATGTAAGAGGGAACCCGGTATTTCGATAGGCATACGCGGGAACATGGGTCCAACACGCAGTGGCTTTTTAGAGAATTTTAATCTCAAATATGGGACACTAACCGGGGACCATGGCTGCACTATAAAAATGTAGTCTTGAATTGTCCCCGGAGGTGTAAAACTATTGTATGAGATGGAAACTACAATTATAAGGTCTATTGCAAGGGGTGCTAAAAAGATTCAGTACTTCTGAAAACGGAAAATTCGGCGTCTGCCTTTCCACCTTTCAACATCGGCGGGAGCGGGTCGAAAGGTGTGGGCACCGGTTTCACTATCGCGCGTCTCGAAGATTCGGAGCGGATTTTCCCGTTATTATGCCATTAGACACTTCCACCCCCGGAGCATATAGTCCTGCGGGCATTCATGGGGTTCGACTCCAGCCGTATTAGTCGGTTAACATACACACAACACAGGCTAAGGTAAGCCGGAGACGAAGCCCTGATCGACTGTCTGGAGCAGTCTTGTACGCAGTGTCGTCACTCACATTCAGCTCGCCACAATTAATATCATTTCGGCCGAATGAAGTCCACTGCTGGACACAGGCCTCCCCCAAAGGTCACCACAACCACCGATATGGATGTTTTGTGGGCTCATTGGGGGGTTTTGCCATAATCGCCACGCTTGGCAGGCGGGTTGGCGATCGCAGTTGAGTTGTTAATGTACTCGAAGGATGCTGCTGCCCATCCTCCGACTAATCCCTTAGTCGACTTTTACGACACCCATGGGAGGAGATGGGGTTGTGGCATTCTGAGCCGGCATATAATATAATATATTAATGTATTATTAGTATTTCTATAATTCATAGCACGTCTAGCATTTAATTTCTAAGATTAATAAAACCAGGAAAGCCATACAACGAACACAATCCCTAAAACCGCAGCCTTCACAAAATGGTAGCGGATAAAAATCTGCAACAGTATATCAAGTACAACGCTATTAAAGATAACTCCGTCCTCCGGAGTCTCATACAAAATACTTTAAGCGGAAACCCCATACGCATCAAGACTCCCAACAATAGGGACATATCTCACAATCGCTAGTAATAAAAGCACGGAGCTCCCACATTAAAATCTTATCCCTTTCTTAAATAAAAAATTCACGAAAAAATAAGAGGAAATCTCCCCTCTATTATTCAGTGGAAAACGTTCCCCATCCCACGTTGCGAATAGACTTGATATTCGTACGCGCACACCGAAGAAAATACAAAGAATTCTAACTCTAACGTCTAGTGAACAAAGTTACAATTGGCATGACTACTTTGTGTTGTTAAATACGGAAAATGCACTTTCAACGAAAGATATAGAGTTTATATTCGTTCGGCTTGCAGTTGATCGGGTGTATAGAAATCTGGCCTTAGTATAGTATTTGAAAATGAGATGCAGCGTGGGAGGGGGGGTTGGTAAGGGAGTCGGGTGGTCTCTCCAAACCCGAATTACCAGGGCGTGTGTAATGATTTTCCCGGGCGGAATTATGGACGGTATTGGAGACGAATTGGGGACCGGCAGGGATGTTCTTTTTAATGGTCTTATGAGTACATTGATAAGGGAAATCCCGACGGAACCTTTTGCGGAGTGAATCCGGAACAGTTGTACAGATCTAGTTATTTTTATGGAACATTTACTTCAAATTCTCTGTAATAACCTCACCTCAATTATTTAATTAAAAAGAATACGTATCACTGTTATCATAAAATTGTCTTGAGTCACCAAAGTGATATCGATGACAAATTATTTGAAATTGCAGACAGTTTTATTGTAATTCTGACTTATTAGTATCTAATACAGATGAATCTTAAATGCCTCGTGACTTCATGGTCCCACATCATGACACTAGCTCATTGATTGATGGCCATTTAGATCAGTATTGAAGTAGAGAGACCGGTACGTGATAATGGAATATACTATATTATTTTTCGTATATACATAAGTCGCAACACCCTAAACAGATGTCCATTATAAAAGTCTGTGTAAAAAAAGAATTATAATGATAACTTACAAAGTTATAGGTTTGTTATGTTGCCTCGTTTTCCGTGCATAATGATGCCGCACGCGTGCGGATGCACGGCGGGTAGCGCGAGGGGGGGTGACATGCCTAATAAGTCTACCGATGCGATGTCGCCGGCGCGGTCAGCTGACTTGCGTATTAGCGTAACTTGAACATATTTAACAAACTCTTTTTTGGGACTAATTAAACCACTGTTTAAAACTATTACAATAGACTCTATTACTGATTCTAAACAATCTATATTCTGGTTTCGCTAAGCTAATAATAATGTTGCATGTCATCTATGATAAACTCTTCACCACCGTTTAAGCCTCCTCTGTCGCCTCTTCTATGTTACTCAGCTCTAAGGCCAAGAATTGTCCTGTAAGCTACAGCAATAGAGCTGGAATTATCGATAAGTCTCAATAGACAATGTATGGAAACAAGGAGCCATGACCATCGTATGGGCTAAACATCCATATGCTTTACATCCGCACTCTTCCAGTGCTTGGAAAACCTGCCTCAGATGTCTCTTAATGGCACCCACATAAAGACAAGGCCAAGCGACATATGCTTAGCACACAACACAGCCATCTTTAAAAAAGAGTGCGTGCATAACGTTCACTCAGGGTTCTGTCGAGAAACTAAAATAATATATAGCATAAGGATCAAAGAAAAACAGAGGTAACATGCGACAGTATTACTGTATGCCCTAAGATTAGTTTTGCTTTGAACGAAGTGACTAAATGTCAAAATAATATTAATCGAAGTTCCAATCAAATACTAGCGTCTCTTGCGAATTTAAAACAGTAATCCCTCATAAATAAAGGCCTCCTCATAGATTTCCACATCGAGCAGTTACATGGCGTACGTCGTCATTTTTTCTAGAATTTGCCAGTAAGTAGGTAGTACTCTGGCTACCGTTCCACAGAAGGGACGCTGCTGTTCTTCTCTCGAGTTTAGAGTCCCTAAGTGGCCTTTTACGACATCCCAGTGAGGAGATGGAGTGGTGCTTATATTCTTAATCGGGACACCGCACGGATCATCAATCATTTCGGCCGAATGAAGTCCACTGTTGGACACAGGCCTCCCCCAAAGATCACCACAATTACCGATATAAGATAAGATAAGATAATACTTTATTGCTTATAAGGGTATTTGTGGTACATAATGTTTCAAAGTAGGGTAAAGAGTATGGTCATAAATTACAAATCTTTGGATGAGCTACTGTTCTCCTAGCTAGATTGCTGAGCGACCTGTATTAAGGAGAAACAGTTTGCCTCCCTGGTTGGTTTTCTTAATATGCTACGTGTTGTCTCAATAAAATTCAATTATAACATATATGGTCTACAACATTATTAATTGTTTATATACATTGCTAATTGATTATGGTTTAATAAACTGAAGACAGAAAAAGAAACATTATTAAATTAATATTTGATTAAATTACAATATTATTTTTGAATATGATATGGGTGTGTTGTATGCTCATTGGGGGGTTTTGCCATAATCGCCACGCTTGGCAGACGGGTTGGCGATCGCAGTTGAGTTGTTAATGTACTCGAAGGACGCTGCTGCCCATCCTCCGGCTAATCCCTTAGTCGACTTTTACGACACCCACGGGAGGAGATGGGGTGGTGGTATTCTGAGCCGGCATCACACAGCATTCGGATCATCATAAGCTTGTAATTACAAGAGTTCAATTCCTTATTATGGAATCCTAAAAACCTCGACCCTTCATACCAAGTCCACGAGCAACATCCCGTTACCAAGCAGGTATGTTTCATACTGCACAAATCGTAATCTCGGTAAGGTGACCGTCTGCTCACGCCGCTACGACGTGCCAGCGATATGTCGTGAAGATATGGCTATACGACTATTATATTACGAAGATAACGTACAACTAAATGTTGAATGTTTATTTGTAATAGTGAGACAGGGGCTTAACAAGTTGGGTTGTTTTGGCTCCGGAATTGGAAGGTTAGTTAGGTCTTTGGGTATTACGTGTGATGTCCGGATTAAAAATACAGCACCACTCCATCTCCTCCCGTGGATGTTATAAAAGGAGACTAAGTCAGAGGCTTGGGCAGCAGCGTCCCTTTTGTTTCCAACAAAAAATAGATTACCCCATCTCTACTGCTGCCACAGTCCACAACATGATTATGTTTAATGTGCGGACAGCGGAGTATACCACATATTGATAATTCAACATCATAGAGAAATTTGGTCCAATTGGATACCTGATTATTGTAGTTAAATCATCTATGTTCAGCTAGTAACGGTTACTGATTGGTTATAACATAGAAACACTGGCAGCACAAAAGGAAAATAGACACAAATTTTTAGATAATTAACATGACAATGTACCATCTACATGATCATATCGAAAGGGTTAGCAAATTCTGCTAGGCTTTAGATACCTACACAGCGCTGATTTTCACTTGGCATCCTTAAAAGACAATTATTTGTATAATGAAGAAGACTATACCTGCTGCAGTACGTCTGAAAGAAAGATTGTGAAAGAGGTCTACACTTTAACGAATGAGCGAGGGTTTGAGCTTACGTTTAATCATAACCATTTCTTTTTAGGGACCAATCTAGTATTCTTCTTTCAGTGTCATTTTTGCTACAGGTTGCGACTTTGTCAGAGCTTTCGTGAGCTTTCATCAGAGCATCCCGCGCGCAAGTGTTAAGGAAGATAGATATGTATTTTAACACAACATAAAAGGATAAACTTATTGCTACTTATTGGGCACAATCCGCTTTCCCAGGTTATGATCTTTGACCAGGTTTTGAAATACTCTAGTATTTACCAACTAAAATGAGTGTGAAATAAATTTGAATCATAATCAAATAATCATTCTAAATCATTCTGATGCAGCTCTTCCAAGCTTGACCCCCCAGCAACGCACTAAGCCGAGCCCGAGTCCCATTCGGGGGCGACCTTAGCTGTGTTGCTTAGTATGTAAGTTGTTGCCTGGTTGAAGGCCCTTTCGGCTTCACCAGTTTGCTCAGTTAAGCAACAACAGTACCCTGAGAAGCATGCGAGAACAACATCGTAAAAAGAATTGATGAATAAGATGAATTCACCCAATATAAGTAAATAAACACCAACTCAAACAAACCACAAAATTTCTAACGATTCGATAGTTCAATACAATTAAGATACCGGTAATAACTATTCTATACTATAAGGGTAGCTTATGACTTGTCATAGGCCAGACAATAACAACGCACAATTAATACAACCAATTAATTAACCTTATCGTGGAGCAATTCAATCGCTACGGAAAATTACTGTATTAATTGCAACTGTTTATGTCGCACTCACCATTAATAAATTGAATATTATAAACTTTTTACTATAGCTGTTATGGATGCGTTTTAACACATTTACTTTTGTTTTAATAAAAACGATGGCCACACCAGGCTATCTCCTGTGCCATGGGTACAGTTTATAGACATAAATACCACAACGGAGAAGCTACCCGTTGATCATACAAATGTTCATTCCTTGCGGGAATCGAACCCCTGAATTGTAGAGTAGAAAGCCAATCGCTTCGCCACTGCGTCAACCGTGCCGCCAGAAATAGTTTTTCTTTTTCATCTAATGTGCAATTTATGCCAGGGCAAATATTGATCTTTTTGAATTTATTAACCGAGCAAGACGCAATGATCAAATGACACGGATACCTCATAAAACTACTTTGTTTCGCAAGTGTCTTTAACCAAATACCTGACATTTATAATAAATTACCGAAGGCCATTAAAAACTTGAGTGACATTGTTATATTCATCATCATTTCGGCCGAATGAAGTCCACTGCTGGACACAGGCCTCCCCCAAAGATCACCACAACGACCCATATGGGTGTGTCGTGTGCTCATTAGGGGGTATTGCACGCTTGGCAGGCGGGTTGGCGATCGCAGTTGAGTTGTTAATGTACTCGAAGGACGCTGCTGCCCATCCTCCGGTTAATCCCTTAGTCGACTTTTACGACACCCACGGGATGAAATGGGGTGGTGGCATTCTGAGCCGGCACCACACGGCATGTTATATTACATTATTTAAATTACTAGTTGAAAAATGTTATCATAATTTGCATGAATACTTGTAGTGATCCTACTGTGTAATATTCACTACTACTACTATACTTGATTATAATTATCTTGTTCTCTAACAAGACAATAATAATCAAGTTTTCAACTTCCTATTTTCAATTGTAACTATTGTATGCCTACATAGTTTGTTTAGTTGCAGATTTTATAATTATACTCTGCGATTTTTGCAATGGTAAAATTATACGAAGAGTTTCCCTAAGTTCCGCGTTTCAAACGAAATTTCGTGTGCTGAAAATGTAGCAGAAAACTTAGGTCGAATCGTGTATGGTAGATACACAGGCATATATGAATGATATAAGCTTTTCAAAAAAGGCCGGGAAGTGGTAGTAGATTTGCCTCGTTCTGGTCGACCTTCAACGGCTTCAAACGACAAAAACATCAACAGAATCAAGAAGCTGGTGCTCCTAAATAGTTGTAAGGGTCTAAAAGAGTTGGCTCAAAAGGTGAATATCTTTTAAGTCCGTTCATAACATTTTGACCGATGTTTTGGGCATGAAACACGTCGTCGCACGCTTGGTTCCGAAAGAGGTCAATTTTGTCCAAAAAAGCATCAGAAGGGGATTTACGAGCTCGATATGCAAACAAGGCCAGCAGTCTTCGGAATGGTGGCTCGAAAACGCGCTCAAACGTAGAAAAGAAAATCGTTGAAAGAGCTGTAGGCCATAAATCAATCAGCCCAAGAAAAATGTATAAATCACTGGGTGAAGCGCTGATGTTGTTGTATTGCAATCTATGAGGCCTTCTTTGAAGAATCTGAGAATGTTTTGTTATTTTTAATTTCCGGATACTTTTTTTTTGTTGGGCTTCTCGCATACATTTCAGGGAAATGTGGTTGCTTAACCGGTAATTTTCTGGCGAAGCCAAAAGACGCCTCCAGCCAGGGTCCGGATACTTGAACATCGTCATCATATCAACAAAAGACGTCCACTGCTGGACAAACGCCTCCCCATCGACGACCAGTTACATGCCGTGTGTCGTCATTTTGGGGAGAATTTGCCAGTAGGTACACACCATGCTTGGCAGCCGGGTTGGCAGAATGGCGTCTTTTTCACAGAAGGGACGCTGCTGCCCATCCCTCTGGTTATCGAGGTCCCTACTCGCCATTTACGAAATCCCCGGGAGATGCGAGTGATGCTGTATTCTTAATCACACCACACGGAATACTTAGTACGCTGAATGAGTATAATCCCAGCAGGAGGGGAGACCCTCATGTCGCTCATTGTTGCTGTCTATTAGAATGTGCCATGCCTGCCCATTTTCAGCTTCACATTTATATGGGCTGATGAGATGATGATAATGTTTTTGTGTTCGTAAAAGGTACGTGACGGTCATACTAAAATGAACTAGCATTATTTTGTGTAATAGGACGGAAGACGGTCGCAAGATTTAAAAACAACTTGTATTTTATTTTGGATAAGTGTATTTCTTTTTTAAAACAGCTTGCAAGATAGACGAAACAGTATTCATTCATTGTTTTGTTTTTGAACACTTTTAATAAAGGAACGTTTAAATTCAATTTAAAAAATAAAATATTTTCGATTTTCAAATCCCGAGACGGAACGAACGCAAGCGACCCCGAAATTGCCGGCCGCATTCACCCAGACAAAAGCCCTAAAATACACCCCGCGAGCAAAAAGAAAAGCATTTCCATCCCTACCCCTCCTTCGTTTAAATTTCCCGCCCCAGAGCGGGGGCGGCGACCGTAGGGGCGGCTTCCGTACAACAGAGACGAAACTTAAAATCTCATAGAAAAGAATGAGACGGTTGTATGTCCACCTGTTGCGTTCAAGTTTCATATTTTCGCGGCGGATTCTTTTTTCGTTTCTTACCGCGTTCCAAAGGATTTGAATGGCGCGGCCGTGCATGCGTACTAGCTTTAGGTATCGAACGATATTGACGTACGATGCCCGACGTTCCACGTAGGATTTTTAAAGCTTTTCATCCGGTGATTTTAAATTACAAAAAATATTTTCTGTATACTATGCTCGAAAGAAATTTGCACGTTTATTTTAATCATTTCTAAATTGCTTCTCTTTAATGACTGCGATTGAAGTACTTATTACCTACTTTGTCTGCTGCGATTAATGTCAGTAAAATAAAATTCTTTTTTAAATATTATTATCTACATTCTCCGTATGAGAGTACCAAAAAGGACAATCATAAACTAAAATATCTATCTCCAAACAAAGGAAGCTAATAAAATAATAATGTGTGATAAAGTTATTTCCCCGATTGTACCCTACACATTGGTCATAGCAGGATGAAGTCAGAAATAAAAACTGTTTGTGTTACCGTTTCCGGCGCGTCCCGAGTTCGATCCCGACTGAACACGTGGTGTGGTTATTACGAGGAAATAATCCAATAAAAATAGTATCACGGACGATTATATTACGTTGGTAGACCATCTCAGTTCTTGGTGATGTTTGTTATTGAAAGATAGTATAAATAAACTGAGTTTATATTATTTTGTGCTTATGTAAGATGGATGGCGGCGATGCAGCCATATGTGATACTGTTGGGACGTATTTTATTACGATTCGCTGCCTAATTGAGTTTATTTGTGTGTACATGTCATTTTTCAATGACATACAGATTATATAATTGTTATAATTTATTTCATTTTGATGATTTCATATCTGATCGTAACAAAAATGAGGAAATCTGTAGAAGAACTAAAGTTGCCGACATAGCTGAAAGGGTTAGTAAACTGAAGTGGCAATGGGCGGGGTACATTGCTCGTAGAACTGACGACCATTAGGGTAAAAAGGTTCTCGAGTGGATACAGCGCACTGGAAAGCGCAGCGTGGGGCGACCACCAACGAGGTGGACAGACGACCTGGTTGGTGCAGTTCGCTGGGAGTCGATGGGTGGCACGTAGCCGCACGTTGTGGAAATCTACGGGGGAGGCCTTTGTTCTGCAGTGGACGTTCTTTGGCTGATATGATGATGGTTCATTTCTTCTTCCTTATTTCGTGTGGTTAGGGGCCAACCTTGTGGTCAGTTGTTTAAGCCGTCCAAAGGTCTCCGACTTGGCTTAAAACGACTGCCGTCTAATGACAACAACCGGGACCGATTTGTTCGTGCCGGAGCCGTGCCGTGCACGGAGATCCTTAGTTCAAATACCACTATGCGGTCACCCATCCATAGATTGACGGCGCCAACCATTGCTTAACCTTGCCGATCGTTTTTCAATCAGTGAGTCCAACTTTTTTGTTTTTTGTTGGGCTTCTCGCATACATTTCTGGGAAATGTGGTTGCTTAACCGGTCATTTGCTGGCGAAGCCAAAAGAGGCCTTCAGCCAGGCTTAAATTAAATATTAAAAACTAAGCAACTTTCGCTAAGGGCGCCCCCTGCGGGACACGGACCTCTGCTTAGGGCGTTGCTGGGGACAACAAGCTATTGTTTTGGGGACAGCTGGATCGGTATTATTTAAGTTGTTTTAAGGGACATTTAAAGCTACAGGCTCGGCACGGGCCGGCGCGAGCAAGAGACGGGAGGGAGAAGTGCTAACTTGAACGGGAAGGTGACGCGGCGATAGGCCTCCGCGACGTCGGTGAGGCAGTGAGTCCAACTGTTTATGAGCGCCATTTATTTATGGATGTAATTAAGGTATGTTACGACAAAAAGCAGAATACCTACTCGTGTGTGTATCTATCTGCATTTACCTAGTTAGCGTATTATTTTTTTGTGTTCCAAAATAATTATTTTGTATGAATTGCAAATGTTTTGTCATAAAAAATGATATTAATGAAATGCAACTCAACACGCATTCACTATTCTTGAATTAATCAAAGTCAAAGTATTTTATTTATAATAAACCAAATATTGGCACTTATGAAACGTCAGAATCTAAGTTGCACGGTTCCAAATAGTTGATCTCGTGGAGAAGAGCCGGCAAGAAACTCCATGGATACTCTTTTAAAATAATTGAGAATACAATGTTGATTTATACAAAATATTGTAAAACATATACCGAGAAAAATGTAGGTCAATGTGTAAGGCAATAATATAATAATAATAGTTTACTTGCCGTGGCAGTTAACGGCTGACCAGTCTCAACAGACGGCACCCGTTCACGAGCATGACGCATGCATCAGCATCGCTTTGCTCAACCATATTGTAGGGAACCGAACGACCCAATACACGACGCCACCACCAGCAAGACATTCAATTATTGCAGCATATTCATAAATATTGTATTAAAGAAATAAAAATAACTAACAATCTATTATTATTTTGTTACGGACAAGACACTAAACCTAAAATAAAATTACTAGCAATACACATAAAGGTGAAGAATTTGTAACAAAAAAATGTTCTACAGAAAATTGAGTAGCACAACACATTAGAAAAATAACACAAAACCGGCAGCGTATCAAGCGAAATTATATCACGATCACAAGCGGTGACAAGCGATAATATTAGCGATAAGCGAACATTCTTATGATGCGTATCTATAGATCTATTTGGCTTGTGTTCTTCGCAATCTGTATGTGATAAGTCGAGTACCTATCTACTCAGATAAGATTTAGTTAGTACGGTTCGGCACGTAGCAGGGTTGGAAAAAAATTGTGTCAAATGACCAATTTAGAGTTTTGGATATCGATATGTTTGGCAAAAATGAATGCCTTATTTCGAGTTCTATATGTCGAAATGTTTGTCAATAATGTTTACCGATATAGGGTTTTGGATATCGAAATGGTTGGCAAAAATTTACGCAAATGTAATCTTAATGCGATTCTTGAGTAAACATTTTATGATAATAACAATAGTTATTCAATTTAGTCCTCTAGCTAAAATTATAATTTACGCAAATGTAATTGTCGAAATTTTTTCCTTTTTTTTAACGTGGGGAAATCCTCTTGGACTTCCTCCGCCTTGGGAAGGGCGGAGGGGCATGCCGGGCTCAAACCGGCTAAAACCCCACGGTGTCCTTCTTCTTACCTCTAGCCGGGGGTGAGTTGTACACTTTTCTGCATTAGACCGCTCCCCCGGCAGGTATCGGCCATTAATGATTGACGATGATAATACAAATAGTTTTTAATAATAAAATTAAAATTTACGCAAATGTAATCTTAATGTAATTCTTGACTAAACATTTTATGATAATGCTAACAGTTATACATTTCAATCATCATTTCGGCCGAATGAAGTCCACTGCCGGACACAGGCCTCCCACAACGACCGATATGGGTGTGTTGTGGGCTCATTGGGGTGTTTTGCCATAATCGCCATTCTTGGCAGACGGGTTGGCGATCGCAGTTGAGTTGTTAATGTACTCGAAGGACGCTGCTGCCCATCCTCTGGCTAATCCCTTAGTCGAATTTTACGACACCCACGGGACGAGATGGGATGGTGGTATTTTGATTTGTGTTTTATTATGTGATTCATTTCAACCGTCTAGCTAAAATTCTTAACTGAATATTAATACACTGCATAAAAGTGTTTTTATGAAGACTTATTTATTGTTTATGTTTTATATAGAAAAGGACTAGCAGTGTATTGGTTGTTGCATTTCACGAGAATGCGTAAATAGTGCCAAGTTTTAAATTTTTTAAATCAATGTCATTAAAGTGACGTCATCGTAAAATGCAACATAAAAGCATGTTGAAATTTAAAGCTCTTAATCTCATGTACACACGCAGCACACACTATAAAACGAAAGCTACGAAACTTTCAATAAAATAAAAAGCACCGACCATTCGAAATCAAGAGGTGAAAAAGCACCAGTTTTTATCACAGTTAAAACGATTTAGTTAATGCGAAATGACAAAAACTTACCATTGAGACAGGCAGGGGATGCGCCCCACCGTTGGGGTAGGGGTATGGCGCCATGAGGTATCCCATGTTGAAACCGGCTGCAGGATGCGGCTCAAATTTACCTGTAAAGATGGAGGCATGATAATGAAATGCATGTCACTGCTACTACATTGACGATAATCTCTCTTGCCGTGTGGCGTCCGGTTTAAGAATATAGCACCACTCTATCTCCCACCGTAGATGTCAAAAAAAGGTCTCTAAGGGACTCTAAACCAGAGGGATAGGCAGTGTTTCTTCAGTGGAACAGCAGCCATTTCACGCTCACCGACCGCCTGACAAGCGTTCATATCATCATCATTAGCACGTTTTTTTTCTTTTTAAAGAAAAAGATTTATACGTCCACTGCTGAACAAAGGCCTCGCCCATAGATTTTCACAACTGTGTCATCATTTTGGGGGGTATTTGCCAATACTCACAACGCTTGGCAGGCGGGTTGGTGAGCGCAGTATGGCTACCGTTTCACAGAAGGGACGCTGCTGCCCTCTGGTTTAGATTCCCTTAGTCGCGCTGACAAGCGTTAGTGCTGGCCAATTCTCCCCAAATGACGACACACTGCATGTACCTAGTCGTGTATGGGGGAAGCCTTTGTTCACTATTGTTGTGGACATCTTTTGACTAATATGATCATGAGATATTGATCTGAGGTCATGATGATCAAAATATAAAAATACAAATATAAAATGGAATATAGTAATAGTATAAGTGAGTGAATTTCTCTGACTGCAGACTGAAATTTGAAGAAACTTAAAGTTCTTTATCAATTCGTGCAGCGTATGTGTCGATAATATCGCTAAAATATCTACATTTCTGTGGAAAACACATAAAAGTGGTTTGTACATCAAGTTTTAATTGTTTCAAGTACAATAGTGATCGATTCTCATCTCATCGCAACTTCGTTCGTAAGGTCTGTATTTCTAGTTGCGGATTCCATCCCTATGTTAGTGATTTGTCCTTGATTCGGGATTTAATATGAAGGTGACTTCTGTGTCATGGTATTCACAATGAAATAAAGAAAGAAGTGCTTATTTCCGCGCCCAACTAAACGGTATTCTTATGATGGAGATGTGTTCGACTAGTAAAAGAATAACAATGTGATTAAAAAAATAAAACGTTATTAGAAAAACAGTTCCACAAAGGTTTCTTGTAATGCATTATACATTATATTCAGTGCTTTGCAGTTCCACTGAACTCAAGAAACGGTCTGGTGGTTTTGATATAAAGCGATTATTTAACATGTGCCGTCCCACGCCATTTAATTATTACGAACACGGCAGATAACCTTTATTATAACACGCACAAATTAAAATGTTTTGTGTTATGCAAAGCGCTTATTGAATTCGATGCTACCAAAGTGGTTTATTTTAATTTAATTCCAGTTATTGTTGCATTTAAAATGATTTTTGTTAGTATTTATTTTTGCCGTCAGAATATTTTAATAGTATGTTGTGTGCATGTTTTAGAACATAAAATATTTAGTAATTTAAAATGTAGTCCTACCGTAATAATCACATAAAACCGATAATTTGTGGGTGTCATAGGTCACTTTTTTCAACTTGATTGTAAGTTGTTTATTGCACTACAGCATTTATCACACCTCGAAAGCAGTAAATTGTGATGTACGTCCAATACTACGGAGGCCAGACAATTTTGTTCCGTCATAATCAAAGTTTATAAAACATTCCTCTCATATTATCAATCTTATCCAAAAGCCCTACAAAGTTTTCAGTACACACTACACACTCAGGAAACTTAAGTACAGTCAGACAGAAAACATAACGCTAGACGGCGCACGGGGCGTGGCAGACGAACAAATTACAGCGCGACGAGAAGTAATTTACAGACGTAATTGCGCGCGCAGACGCCTAGTGACGACGCCATACTCGATAGGGTTTTGATTTTCGTAGCCAGAATATTACTAATTCCCACTAGGAATTGAAGAAAGCGAGACCAATACGTATCAGCCGTAAAACCATAGCTAGATTGGAAGTACCAATTACTTATTCATCCTCAGGCATTAATTAGTTTACGCCACATATTATTCCATTTTACGAGTATACACACGTTTATGCTTAACACGGAGTTCTCATTAACGTGACGTCAAAAGTAACATAGTCCTCGAGAGCGCATCACTGCAGTTCACTAAGGAATTTGAACAAAGATTCCATCGCCATGGTTTAACAAAACAGACTCCCAAAAAATCCCGTAATGGTCGACGAACAAGCTTCTAACACTGTTTACTATCCATCGCTACGAAAACAATTATCTGCGCAGTCAAAATTTTATTACTTTTATTGTAACTATAATATTTTCACTGACTGTACTTTACTGTCCGCGTGATATTTATGTCCGTATTCGAATAATGTTTATAGTTATTTAACGAAAGACGACCAGTTAAGTGTTAACTTTTGGGAATGTTCAGGAGTCTGCGATATGCTGGAATAATCCAGCTCGGTGGTATAGGTACTATAAGGCGGGTCTAGCATGTAGATTTTACAGGCCTCTTATTGCAAGAGTCCCGATAGGTAGATACCACCGCAGTGCCTGGTATTCTGCTGCCCAGAAGTACGTCATGTTTAAACGTTACTGTTTCAGTTTAAAGGACACTGTAGCTAGTGAAATTAGTGGGCATAAGAGACTAAATTATGTCTCGAGGTGACTTTGACGACACGGTTGGTGCAGTGGCTGATACAGTCGACTGCTGCGCTCCGGGTCGCGGGTTCGATTCCCGCACGGAACAAATATTTGTATGATCTGCAGGTAGTTGTTCCGGGTCTGGGTGTATTGTGTGTAAAATTTATGTATTTAAACGCACCCAAGACACAGGAGAAATCCTAGTGTGGAGCAACGTTTTAAAAAAAAACTAGCGCTGTGTAGTACCGCGCAGGACTATTCTTGGGTAACATTACAGTTGTTATGGGCAGGCGTGACGCTTACCACTATGCGAATAACTAGCTCGCCTCGTCACAAGTCTGTATAAAAAGAAAGGTTCTATAAACTATTCTTTACTGAAGAAACTCATTTATGTAACACGAGATAATCAACCAAAGCTTTATAATGTGAGTATAAAATACCCATAATCATGAATTTGTGAAGCGTCGGTTAGCGCAACGTGTTTAAGATAAGGATGTGACGAAGGTGGTTTTGTAGGATGCGGAGTCGGAAGTCTTATAATGACCTCCAAGGAGGTGAATCGCAGTCGGATACGAAGGTCACAACCTCAAAAGGAAATGTGTAGAACACAATATTTGCTTGGAAGATAAGAAAAAGGGGCAATCAAAAAACAAAACTTACAAGTTTATATTTATAAAAACAAATTAGTAATAAAAACCGCCACAAAAGCTTCTGTTAGTGTTTTCTATTTACTATCTATTTTACTCATTTTAATAAAACACTTTTAAACGGATTCTATCGCAAATATTTTGATTTTTGATTTTCCTGACGTTTCGAATATTTTACAGCATTCGTGGTCGCAGGATGACTGGTTGGTTGGTTTAATCGGTGTTTATATTGTAAACAAAACAAAACTCCATTGCAATCGTTACTTGTCACGACTCTCGTGACAATTAACTCTTCCTCGGATGAGCGCTGACCGCCAAGTTCCGTTAAACCACCGACTTCATAGTATCTGAACCGGAGTCGGATTCGGAGGTAAGGATTGAATCGGAAGTTCGGATTCGGAGCCGACGCTTCGTAACATCCCTAATTGGACCTATAAACATTTAGTTAGACGCCGATTAACTGGTAAGCAGATGGGATAGCATTAATATAGTTGATGTTTAGTGCAAACTCGTTTATAATAAAATATCTCATCTCGCGTGTCGTTTAGCTTAGAGTCCAGTGTTACCACCTTGACGATTATTTATTATTTATTTTTCGATTCAACACATCTAAGAGATATTTTCAGTACCTAATTATTTGTTGAAAAATCATAAACGTCAAAAGTCGATATGATTTTGTAACGAATGTATTTATTATACAATACTACACCTTGAAAAAATACAAATGAGCAAATATATGTAAGTTTTTTCTTAATTTTACATTTATTTAACGACGCCATAAATATTTCTCCTATATGGTGGTTATAGTTTCCAGCCATACTGCCTTACACGCACATACACCCAAACGACTACTTGTAGGTCATACAAAATATGTTTTCCGTGCGGGAATTGAGCCCACGTCTGGTCATCGACTGTGAATCATCATCATCCTAGCATTTTTTTAAATATATCGGATTTACAGAGTCCCCTCGATATCCATATACGACTATTTATACATTATATACTTATTCAACTTAAGTTAAAATTACATAAAAGCAACACTGAAAAAGAGATACACATAATTCTTTAACACTTTCACTAAATACTCGACATTAAAGTTATGCGTATTAAACCGTATTTACAGAATAAGGCCGGCCCACGCCTTTTCAATTTGTAGGCAATTTAGTTAGTGCGAGAGAATTATTTTGATGAGTGTGGTGGTGGTGCACCGGCGATGTGCCTGCTGCCAGTGTCAGTAACAGTTTGCACTTTGTTTTACTGTTTATTTAAAAAATATTAAGATATTGGACAAATTAATTTTTAATATACAGGTGTGTTTTCTAGAGATGCTTATTTGTGTAATAATATGAGATTTAAACAAAAATTGGGTGTATCAATATTTTGGAATATCATGCGCTAAAACAAATGACGGTAAATCATATCTAAGATGTGTCTATATTATAATAAAACACGTTTAAACGGACTAAAGGTGAGTACACCTTAGTCATCCTGCGACCACGAACCCTGCAGTATTCGAAACGTCAGGAAAAACAAAAATCTAAAATATACGCGATAGAATCCGTTCAAAAGTGTTTTATTATAATGTGTAATACTCGCGAAAACCTAAGACATTACTTTGTGTCTACATTATTTTATTATTAATGATGGTGTATTGTTATTGGCTTTTCGAAATAAATTGACATGAATATGAATAATACATATTTCTGAAAGCAAAATTTCCATTTGTGGTTCCGTGTGGTTCCCGGCAAAGAATAGATCACACATCTTCACCCATGGATGTCGTCAAGGTGACTTAGGCCCGTATTACAGATCGAGAATCAAAACTCAAGTAGATCTTGAGAAGAGATTGTGCTAATCAAACATGACCCATATGTAATAGATCCAGCATTTATATTCTCATCATTTATTTATCATCTCATCATCATCATCTCAGCATCTTCCTGTGATCACCGATCCTCCTGCCAAGCGGTTATTATTGCAATATCCCTTATGAGCGCTCATTGTAGTGTTAATTAGGACAGCCATGTTCAGCAGTGGACGTATGTATCTGATATGTGTGATATGAAACAAAAAAATATTTCCTGTGTAGTTTGCATAATTTGCCAACCATAGTAATTTATTATTCCTGTTATCAAATTAATTTTGTGTCAATCCATAGACTTGTAACAGAACTAGTTAGAGTATAATATGTAATATCTTAACATCCTTTTCCTTAACATCAACAAAAACCAAAAAGTTATTGCTCCTAGGAACCCGTGCATTACTCACAAACTAATTATACTTACAAAAAACAAACAAAAATTAATTCCCAATTTAAAAGATGTCAATCAAGTGTAAAAATGTTTAGTTTTTAATTTGAAACAAGGTGTTATCTCGCCGATAATGGTTTTTATTTTGTTTCGATATGATAATTAATCATATCGTTAGGAATTTGGTTTTTCCGCGAAGGATGTTAGTGTTTTAGTAAGCCATTGTGATGTCTTTTCGTCAAAAATATCGCAGTGCCTCAAGACAAGTCTTTAACCAGTGTGTTACCTGCGATGACATGTGGCACGGAGACGTATAGGACCTCATTAGAAAACTCAAGGTCACTCAGAGCGAGCTGTGGAGGAGCTATGCTTAGTATTTATTTCTCTAAGCGATCGAATAAATAAGTAAGGAGGTAAATAAGGTGATCGGTAGAAGAAATAAAGTTGTCGACATAGCTGAAAGGAATAGGCCACCGCTTCTAGAACTGATGGCTGTTGAGCAAAAAGGTTCTCAAGTGGAGACACGCGTACTGGAAAACGCAGCATCGGCCTCCAACGAGATAGGCAAACGACCTGCTGAAGGTGGGTGGAGGGTCGTTGGATGCGGGTTGAATTTCATCTACATTGCACAAGCACAGAGTAAAATGGCTGTAACAGAGAGTCGGACGGACATGGGGAAATTAGAAGGGTTTCTTGTTTGACTACATAACCCTAAAAATAAATCGGTATGTTTTTTTTTAAGATACGTCTACAAATATGTTAATCGGAAATGAAACAAAAAACCATGTAATAAATTACACCTCAATTAGCCAATCGAGAGATAAAAACAAAAAAGTCCCAATACAGAAAAGGTGACGCTCTTGATTTACTCACTATAGTTCCGAAATCCAAAAAATATTTCTCCCATAAACCCATCCTTGCTCAATAAAGTGTGTAGGCACGATTCTCAGAATCCTGCGGTGGGTCCGGGGTGACCTACACAAATATTGACCCTCGACCAACGCATGCGCATGTAATGTGTAGTAACTACAACAGTACACACGTATTTTGTATGTATTATATTCAATATTAGGAGCTACTGGTTTAAATTTGTGTTTTGAAGGCTGTTTTTAGTTACTGAAGAAGATGTTACGATTTGAACCACACATATCGCCAATATGTATATATAACGCCAATACAAAAATAAACTATTAAATTAATAAAACATTTATCCGTATGGTGTCCGGATTAAGAATATAGGATCACTCCACCTCTTCCCGTGGACGTCGTAAAAGGCGACTAAGGGACTTTAAACCAGAAGGATGGGCAGCAGCGTCTATTTTGTGACATAGCGGCCATTCTGCTCTCATCAACCGGCCCGTTAGGCGTGGTGAGTACTAGCCTGAAATCGCCCCAAAATGACAACGCATGGTATGTAACCGTCAATGGGGGGGAGGCCTTTGTTCAGCAACAGTGGACGTCCTTTGGTTGATATGATGATGAAGTTGCAAAATAAGATTTTATTAAATACCAATTTAATGATTTAGTATTGTTCTGTGGTCAATATCTAAACAAATAATTGCTGACTCATAATTGTATTTATGGGTTTCAATTATAGTATCGTACGTTAAGTTGATAAAAAAAAAAAGGTACTTGATTCATTAAAGTTCATGCTGTCACTTTTGTTTTCAACATAAACGATGTGTGCTTGAACTATACGTTTCTCTATGTACTGTGATTATGTTCTGATAACTTAAATTGCGCAATCTATGCTATATACAGTTCTTAGAATTAAGAGATATAAGCGGGGAATTCCAGATGAAGGTGACGATAGTTCCTGAATATTCGAGAAATAGCCACATCAGACTTCTCTGGGCAATGTTAGTAATATTTAGACAGATTAGTTGTTGGTTTATTGGTTACGGATTCGATCACATTCAAACGGCTCTTGGATTTACGGCAATTACATGTTTGGAGCAGCTGCTTATCGCTCGGCTTTCAGCGCTACTTGTCGCGGGTTCAATCCCGAACGGACATACATGTCCAAAAAATTATATGACATACAGTTCCTGACCTGTGTGTATAAGTGAAATCCTAGTGGTGCTTCAAAATCACTTAAAACTATTGTGCATTATGAAACGACCATATTTTACCCGCTCACTTCTTCTCGCTGGCTGAAAATACCTATAATTGTAAAAAAAATATATCCTATCCCACGACATATCTCCTTTATGCCAAATTTCATTAATATATGTTCAGCCATATGTGATAGAGCCTCCAAAACATACAAACTTTTACATCTATTTATAATAATAATGGTAAGATTTATAGAAAAAAGACAGACCAGGACCAGACAATAAAAGTCTAAATTCTAGACGGAAATAGAAAAAGCCGAAAGTCAGTTTTGGGTTCAACCCAGAAGATCGTGCCGATATCGCGCCAATGTTTATGCAAATGGCATCGATAAAATCTCGATCAAACAATCGATTCCGGGAAACAATGATAACAATCGTTCATATCCATTCATTATAATCGGATTAATCTTATCTATAGTTATAATTTTATTCATGAGGTTTCAGCGTCAATTATTGCGTCATTTATTTGGAAATGTAGGTACATGTTACTGTGAATGTGCGATATTAGTGAGTGTTGAGATGCAGGTGGTAAAGTTGTCGACATAGCTGAAAGGATTAGTAAACTGAAGTGGCAATGGGCAGGGCACATTGCTCGTAGAACTGATGGCCGTTGGGGCACAAAGGTTCTCGAATGGAGACCGCGCACCGGAAAACGCAGCGTGGGACGACCTCCAACGAGGTGGACAGACGATCTGGTGAAGGTCGCTGGGAGTCGTTGGATGAGAGCGGCATGTGACCGCTCGTTGTGGAAATCTAAGGGGGAGGCCTTTGTTCAGCAGTGGACGTCCTGTGGCTGATATGATGATAGAGGAGATCGGTAGAACTTAAGTTGCCGGTATAGCTGAAAGGATTAGTAAACTGAAGTGGCAATGGGCGGGGCATATAGGTCGTACTAGAACTGATGGCAGTTGGGTAAAAAGGTTCTAGAGTGGAGACCGCACACCGGAAAGCGCAGCGTAGGACGACCTCCAACGAGGTGGAGAGACGACCTGGTGACGATAGCTGGGAGTCGTTGGATGAGGGCGGCATGTGACCGCTCGTTGTGGTAATCTATGGAGGAGACCTTTGTGGAGCAGTGGACGTCCTTTGGCTGATATGAGGATGATCCCTTTTATAAGTAATTTTTAGTTATAATTCTACATCCCAGAACATGACGAATACCCACGTCTGCAGGCCATCACTCGATAACCACACATATTAAACCAGCATGATTCACAAATATAGACAAGTGAATAAAAAACCCAGCTACCTGCCTAACAAGGTCACAAATTATAAGGCGTTTTATTTATTCTACCACCAACGGGCAACATAATAAACTTGCATAACTAGTAACTTGTAATTGTGGTCATTTTTAGGGTTCCTTACGAGTAATAAAAAAATTAAGAATCCTTATATCTGTCAAGGCCCTTTTTCTCAAAAACGGCTTGAGATCATTTTAGGGTTCCGTACCTCCTCATGGAAAAACAAAACACTTACACTAGGATAACTCTTTTGCCGTGTGTCAAATCACTACACAAAAAAGCTTGAGTTGAGAGTTTCTATGGCCTCATACTGCTGTAAAAATAATAACTTTAATATTTTTATAGTTCTAGAGTACTTTTATTATTCAAATGTATATGCCGTGTGGTGCCAGATGCCGTGTGGTGCCAGCTACGAACAGCACTAACCCATCTCATGCCGTGGGTGTCGTAAAAGGCGACTAAGGGATTAGTTGGAGGATGGGCAGCAGCGTCCTTCGAATACATTAACAACTCAACTGCGATCAACTGCCAACCCGCCTGCCAAGCGTGGCGATTATGGCAAAACCCCCCAATGAGCACACAACACACCGATGTCGGTCGTTGTGGTGATCTTTGAGGGAGGCCTGTGTCCAGCAGAGGACTTTATTCGGTCAAAATGATAATGATTCGAATGTATAAAGGACGTGGTGCTAGTTAACATGTAATAAATGACATGCTGACATATTGCAAGTACCTAAGGCTTGGTTTTTTTTAAGCATATGTAATACAGTAATTATAAATAACATGACAGACAGAGACAACCTGAGAGACAACTAACAAAGACATGAAAGAGTGCGACTCTTTCCACAAAAACTGTGCGAGAATGCGTAGCAGGTTCTTATCACTAATACGGAATGTTATAAATAGTCAAACCACCTCGCACGCCTTACTAGCTCACATCTCTCACTAGTTTAGTATGTACAAAAACGATAAGCGAATGTTCCGATAAGACCTTTTCCATCAGAGCTGCACTAAGCGAAACTAGGAATATGAAGTACCTAATCCTGGTCGATTTTTCCTTGCGCACCGCTATGGTAGCAATGCACCCCAAGCACGTGGAAGCGGTCATATGGCAATGGGCATGATGGCAGCTAGAGGGCCAGTGGTTAGGATTTTAGGGGTTGCCTTATATTATGACGAAGTCGAAAAATTTACATACTAGTATACTGTGTTAATTAATGTCATCGCATCAATACCTCTGTTTTATTTTGATGGTGCATCTACCTTATTGTCTCTTCTCTGCATCACCTAAAGGTCGTCTGGTAGAAAATGGCTATGGCATTAAGACCGCCTCTGTACAATTGTACATTAAGAATGAATAAATAAAAAATTCAATTTATTTTTGAATAACGATATTTCATTTCATTTCGCTCGATAAGTACTTGCGGTTACACATTTTCGTCATTATCTTCAAATTCCAACATCCAGGTGTTTCCTCGTTTCCAGTTTTTAATGTCTTGTACAAATAACGGCCTTTTTTAATGCACTGACACACCTTACTTCTTGCCCACAGCCATTGCATCAAAATCTACATATGATTGGTAATTTTGATTCAGGATTAAGGGACAATTATTGCATAATACATTATGTGCACTTGGTTCATTTTAATACAGATAAATTAAACGTGAATATGCTGTAAGATTAATATTATACATACCACTTATTCGCAGTTCGGCTGGCAGCAAAAGATTAAAAACAAAAATATCCTTTAATCCATTGGTAAACATAAAGAGTACTTAATACTATTTTAAGGTTTTAATTTAGTTTTAAGTAGGTAATACTTTGCTGCTTATTACAGCTTCTTTTAACTCGTTAGGGATCATAAACGTTATTCTATTTATATCTCATGTGTGTTCTCATGTACACCGGTTCTTTATCCGACCGATCCATATTTAAACAAAAATGTAGAGCAGCTTACTTCGCTACGTCGTAATTGGCATTAACATATTAAGTTGTACAAACCCATATCAACAAAAACATAAAAAACCTAATTTAATTTCTCACTTTTTGATTCGAAACAAAAGGGAACTTTTTCCTCTCAGTGATTGATGACAACTGGCGCTCTTGCCTACGAATTACCGGATTGGTTGGACAAAAACGGGTGAAGTTAAAATAAACATGTTTTATTATTAATCTGCGTAGGAGTTTACGCCCTGGGTTCTGTATAAATATGGCATGAATTTAAGTAATGTTGCAAAGTAAGGACACGTAATGTGTTTTGTTGTTGATAATTTTGAACGAGACATATTGGACGACTGATAAAGGTAAGTAAGGTCAAGTGAAGTAAGTAAATCAGTTGTGTTTTGACAGATCATTTATTGTGGTTACACGATATCGACTACTCGGGCCTGGCAACACCGCTGCATTGTGAGGTAACGAACAAAACATAACAATTTTTGTTTCATGGAAATAGAGTGTGAATTTTTGTTTTTTAAACCGTGTGGTGTCCGGATTCAGAGTAGATCACCACTCCATCTCCACCCATGGATGTCCTAACAGGCGAGTAAACGACTTATCCAGCAGCGTCCCTTCTGTGGAACAGTAACCATACTGCACTCACTAGCCCGCTTGCCAAATGGGGTGAGTACTGGAAACCTTCCCCAAAAGTGAAGACACAATTAATTATGGATTACCAATACCGGACGTCCTTTGGATGATATAATGATTATTTCAATGACATTGCTAAAACAAAGTAAGTTATTTTGTCACTTTTGCTTTTATCATTTAATTCTGATTACAAAATTTATGGTTATCAAAACAAAATAAAAATAGATCGTTCAAAACGACCCGTTTCAAAATGTTGCGTAATAACTACAAAGATATCATATAGTAAACGAATTTACACTTTATATCAGTATTTTTACTAAAAGCAATAAAAATACCGACTTTAATAAAAAAAAGATAAAAAATACTTAACACCAATGCGCAAATACGGGATAATAAGTATGAAGTGGCGGCGAAACAAATTATAATTTTGTATCGCAGCTAAGGAACTCTAAATGTGTTTTAATATAATCAACACTAGTGGGCAAGGCACAAGAAGTAGCGTTTAATTATATGCTTTTTATTTTCTTCACTTTCACTAGCTTGACTGAGCCCAATAAGAACCCGCTCTTACGCTATCATTTTGAATTTTCCACTGCTGGAGAGGAGAGAGCCTCCCCCAAAGATTGCCACAACGAGCGAGGTTTGAGTTGTGTGCTCATTGTGGGTTTTGCCATAATCGCCACGCTTGGCAGACAGGTTGGCGATCGCAGTTAGGTTATAAATGTACTCGAAGGACGCAGCTGCCCATCCTTCGACTAATCCCATAGTCGCCTTTTACGACACCCACGGGATTAGATGGGGTGGTAGTATTCTTAGGCACCACACGGCGTTCCCGTGAGTTCCTTAGTCGCCTTTTACAACATCTACGGGAGGATATGGAGTGATGCTATAAACTTAATCCGGACACCGCACGAATAAAAACCGATGTTCGTACCCACAATAATCGCTACAGCTCATAACAGCTACCAATGCCAGACGCAAGTGTAAAAAGCTCGTTATTCCAAAACGACAAGACTCTAATTGTGTACGCATATCAAGTTCCAATTAGAAGTTGGATATAATGACACAAAATACAGATACTATCACGGGGTACTCGCAAATTAACTGTGCGAAAGAGATGGAGTATATAAAACTTGTGGAATATAAGGATGGAGGCAATGTGATAAAGTAGGAGTTGTGATAAGTTGTAGAAAAACTAGCTTGGCTGTAGTTGAGTTTCACATGTGTTGTAATCTGTTTGTTAAAATGTGTAAACTGTTTGTTTTCTTAGAAATGGAAGTCATTCAAAATCTATAAAATTTGTGCTTTATTTTTTATAGGGTATATCAACACAAAGCCAAAACATCAGGGGGCCTAAAAAGGCAGCTTTAGGTGAATCATAATATGAATTATATTAGAAATCACAAAATGGTCTCGTTAATAGTCAGTTATGATTGAGTGACCATTTTGTGATTTATAATGTGCATCGTATTGAGATCATTATTATGCCTTACAAATAAAACCTAATACGGTCTTTTTAGGCCTTCTGGACCATTTGGTGATATTTAATCTGATTCATATTATCATTCTGCTAAAGCGGCCTTTTTAGGCCCCCAGATGATTGACATTACAGTGGTGGAGGAATAGTATTAACATCAATAACAGATATGCACAATGTATGGAATTACAGCATTAAAGCTACATTAAAAACGAAAACTAATAAATAGACTAATTCTAATATCGACCTTTTTTGTATTTGATACTAGCAACCGTTGGTTTCCCCGCGTGTAATTTAATCGAAATTTAGAGTGCTTCGATATAGACACTTGATATAGAATATATATACTGGATTTCAAGCGTTTTATTTTTTGCGCGGAACCCTAATTATTTTTCGAAAATAAAAGTATCCTAAGTTACTCCTTATAACATCAGCTATCTGCCAGTGAAAGGTCCCGTCAAAATCGGTCCGGCCGTTTCAGAGATTACCCGGAACAAACAGACAGACAGACAGACAAAAAAAATATGTTTTTTTTGTTATATGTACCGTATATACTTTCATATGCATTTAGTAAAAAGCTGTTATTTACTTTACAAACAGACACTTTTTTATTTTATTTATTTGTATAGATGTATACTTTTGTAATAAGTCTAATTAAATTCTTGACGACACAACACAACTTGGATTAATGAGTTTCGCAATGTTACTATAGCTAGTGGCATTACTGGGATACTACTTAAGTTTACTTACTACTTACTACTTTACTATAGTTACTACATAAGAGAGTAAATAACTAATGTCTCGAGATGACGAGCGCAGTGTTGTGCCACGCAGGACTAGTCCTGGGTAGCATTACAATTGTTATGGGCAGGCGTGACGCTTACCACCGTCTCAGAGTCTCCTCACTAAATAGCTTAAAAAATAAAGTTTTTTTTTTAAAACTTTGCCTCACACTAGGAAATCTCCTGTGTCGTGGGTGCGTTTACAGACATAAATTCCACACACTATAATACACCCAGACCCGGAACAACTACCTGCAGATAATACAAATATTGTTTCCGTGCGGAAATCGAACCCGCGACCCGCAGCGCAGCAGCCGACTGTGTCAACCACTGCACCAACCGTGCCGACAATTCAATTGTAACAGATTACACATTCGTCCGAATGCGTTGAACAATCCTACGCTACGCTAACGTTAAAATACCTTTATGGAAGTCACAGATACATGTAAGCTGTATACAGAAATTCATGTTGAGTGTAGGTACATCTAGTAGACCATAAAAAGGGTAACATCCAAACAACTAAGATCCTCCATTTTACTACGTGCTATAATATTCCCACAATTTGCTTACATTGAACTGTTTGCAGAAGCGTTTAAACCGACTATTTTATGAGAAACAAGGCGACAGACAGACAAACAACACTACACGCTTGTTTTCACCTGTTTCAAATACGTAATACGAGTTTATTGGGGGAGAAATGACGTATTTATGGTCGGACTAAACCTCTTTGGTAGCGTGTTTATCTAATTAGGAACTGAAATTTATTTTTGAATTAATTTATGATTCAGTTTAAACTTTAAATTCGTTTAAAATATAAAAAAAAAAAACTTAATATAATACTCGTAATAGCTTAGATTGGATCTGCGTTATGGATTCCGTAGATTTCTTAGGCGATTAATTTTGAATTATCCGTTCTTCAACTTCTTCTTCAGTCGGTAGGAGCGCTTGTGTTTATATCATTACGGTTGAGCTGATAACATTCATTAAGCAGGGACAGTTGATCTTTGCAGCCAGAACTATGGCCTTAGTACAAATGAAACGTTTACATCTTAACTGTTTTGATGACCTAGCATGGAATTTAATAGTTATTCGAATCAATATAAGTGCAAAGAATTATATTATTAGCTGAGGACCTTATAACGGGTGAATATACTCATCTTCACAAACAACCTTTAAGCCTGAAATGGTGAATGTTTTTGTAAGAAACAGTATTTTTTACCTTGTCCTACAAGGTTAAAAAAACGACTACTAGGATATCTCCTGTGTCGTGGATACAGTTTACAGACATAAATCTCACATACACAAACACCAAGACCCGAAACAACTAGCTGTAGATCATACAAATATTTGTTCCGTGCGGGTTCGAACCCACGACACGTAGCACAGTAAGTAACATGCCTTATCTACCGATGCGATCCCGCCGGCGCGGTCAGCTGACTTGCTTACTACCGTGTCGTAATTGAAACATTTTAACCTATTTTTGGGACAAGATAAAACATGGTTTGAAAACGATTGCAATCGATCCTACTACTGATTCTGAACAATGTATTTTCAGGTTTCGTATAAGCTAAGAATAAAGCTGTAAGCATATTAAATTTTGCTTATACACTGCAAATTATCTACACAGCACACAGTACAACAGCAGCAAGCATTGCCGTCATTTCGTCGCTTGAAAGGTAAAAGGTAATAAGCGACAATATTTGTTCAATTAAGTTAGTGTGTCGTAAAAGACGACCTAGCTTCCTTCGAGTGATGAACACCTTAACTGCGATCACCAACCCGCCTATCCATCGTGGCGGTTATGGCATAACTCTGCAATGAGCAAACATCACACCCAGACCGGTCACTGTGGCGATCATTGGGGGAGGCCTGTATCCAGCAGTAGACTTTATCCGGCTGAAATGATGAATGTCAGACCCGAATGGAATCGCCATTGATAATTCTATGTTACAAGCTTGTTGCCAAGCCGATCTAAACTAACAACGCACTCGTAGACATACCCTCTACTAAGTTTCACTCTAAACATATGCTTGTACTCGTATATCAGTATATATTTCCTTGTGACTTGAATGCCTAGTTAATTTATTTTATTCTTTACGGACCCTGGCACTTGTCCCAAGATACGCTCGTTAAAGATGATTTAATCGGGTGCCAGAGAGTGTGGAACGTCAAGCGCTTCGGGTATCCAGATCGGGTATGTTGTTCATTCTCAACGTCATAGTTGGCTACGTATTGGTATTCTGAACTTTGACATTATATAATTTAAGTAGCTGTGTGCGGCGACGAAGCCTATGTAGGTACACTAATCTATCTGGTAGAGGGTTATACATAATTCAAATACTCATACACTTTCCATGTAAATCTTTGAATGAAATAACGTTTAATCAAAGTAGACTAAAAATGTACGTTGTGAACATCAACATTATACAAGACAACCCCCAAAAACGCCTACATTTCAAACAAAACTTGCATCACTACCTCATATCAGGCTTCATAAATAAAGCTTAGAATATTCGCTTACCATTTTTCAATGCTCATTATTGGTCGTTATCACTTACTAATTGCATAGTGAATCTCCGTGTTTCACGCCATTGTTGTCGGAAAAGAACAGACCACCCCTATAAAAAGGCGATTAGGGGATGATATCAAGAGAACAGTCAGCAGTTCCGGGTGCGTAAAACAATGTAAGTACCCCGATCACCAAGCCACCTGCCAAGTGTGGTGATTGTGGAAACATCCCCTACGACCGCTTGGGACGTCCATTTTCAGCGGTACACGTTTACGGGCTGATATGTCAACGGTCTCCCACCAAACAGAATCATGTGTAAATTTGTTAGTGCTTAAGAACAATTACATATCATATCTATATTGATAGACTATCAGTTTCATATTTAATTCTGCTTAGAAACAGATCATCTGTTTTCAAAGTCGTCTAATAATCTACATTCACGGAACTCTAAACGGTTAAACATCTTATAACCCAAAATCTAATTTATCGGTACATTAACTTGATTATGAAATCTAGCATTATTCTCCTATTTAACATAAATATAATAAAAGCATAATATGCATAAACTTGATTACATCGAGTTTGATACCGTTATGCCCAATTAAATTGATTTAAACATATTATTTCTGACGATAAATTATGACTTATTAATTTATTGCTCTATTACAAAGTATTCTTTGTATTAAAATAGACTTTCAATATTGGAAGATTATCTAGTATTATTAGAATTAACAGCTGAATGTTATACTGTATATTATGAAAATAGCAGAATGTTTGAGGTTATATATAATCTTAACGAATATATGAATATATAAACCAAAGAATAGAATAGGTTTTGATTAGATTTTTGTCACAAATTAGCATTTTTATTAAAAAGGTTTATTATTATGTGGTTCTATGCTAAAAGGGCCAAAGTAGATTACTATTACAAACGAGATTGTGGTCAATAAAAAGGCGTCAGTGTAACGACAATCTCTCAAAAGATTTTTAAGTAGGTATGTAAAAAGTCCAATGTGGTGTGCGCTTTCATACTCTCAAACAAAATTTTGTTGTAAGTGTTATAAATCCGTGTGGCTACGAATAGTACCAACCCATCTCATTCCGTGAGTGTCGTAAAAGGTGACTATGGGATGAGCCGGATTATGAGGAGCAGCGCCTTTCAAGTACATTAACAACTCAACTGCAATCGGCAACCCGCCTCCCAAGCGTGGCCATTATGGCTAAACCCCCAATGAGCAAACAACACGCCTAGACCGGTCGTCGTAGCGACCGTGTCCAGCAGTGGACTATATTCTACTGAAATGATACTGGCGAATGATATAAAAGCCGTAGTGAACTATTTATTATTCTATTTTCTGAAAACAAGGATTGCTGATTTTGACCGTTTTAGCACTAGGCCACACATATATTCATTTTACAGGTGAATAGCCATTATCTTGTCATACATATATGTAAAGAACGTGTTTGAATAATATGGCGATATTAACTTATCAACGGCATAATCATCATATAAGCTGAAGTACGTCCATGGCTGAACACATTCATAGATGTTCATAACGACCATTTAAATGCATGCCGCATCCATCGACTCCTAGCTACCTTCACCAGGTCGTCTGTCGCATCTCGTTGCAAGCATTTTAACATGCGTTTTCCGGATAACAATTCAATATCGTAAAATAATAAGGTTTCCCAAAACAGAATACAGGCAAAAACTTATTTTATCCAATTCCCCAACACTAAACTTGAAACCTAAGCCCCAAAATAGGCAATAAACTCAAAAACTCTATAACAATTCAACATTTTTTTATTGTACGTCATTTCATTATATTCTTTTTACTGGTTTCGACGGCAGGGTCGTGGCGAGCTGATCAGATTAGGACCTGTAACCGGTTTCTCGAAAACATCCCGAAGAAAAAATAACGAAAAAAAACACTAATAACAACAAATAACGAGGCAAGACTAGTGATGGACGGACGTCGATATGTACGTGAGAAAACTTATCGAAGAAACGGTAGTGACGTCAGGGAATAATACGGGATTATGTAGGTATGATTGATGGTAATGTGCCGTTAATAGTTCGTCAAATAGACGGGCGGCGTTGAGACATCTTTATGTTGTCTGTGCGTTACAATGTATCTTAACAAGTTTTAAACTGAAGTGTGGCCGTTACTGAAGTGCGTGAACATTAATCTTTGTAGACAAGTTAACATACGCACATCAATGGTTTTTTTTTGGAAAAAACCGTTACTCAGTCTTAGGTTTATGACTTATTAGCGGAGGACCCAGTATTATGCAACTTAAGGACGCATATGTCCAGCAGTGGCCTGCGATGAGCTGAGTTAAAACATGAAATTGACATAAGTATAGTAATTAATTCATTATCCTCTCGTTTTCACAAGTGTGTGTTGTTTTCTAGAATATACCGATGCTATACTGAATATACATATATAGTATATAATTATTTAACTGTACTCCGTTATTTCAAATGCAATAACTGATTGATTAAAATCATAGTTTACGATCCTTCAGTTAGACAAGTATGACATACTTTTTCAAAAATAAATCGTTCACTCAATCAAAATTATCGACAGAACTACATCACTACAGAGGTGGGGCAAGATGAAATTATACGAAAATATTGTAACGATAGTGACAGATGATTATAAGCTGGCGATAAAACATACATAATTCCGAGTTAATGGCTTCGGGCGAGGTACAGCGTTAAGTCTACGTAATTCCCACCTTATAGTTGGTACGAAATCAATTTCACATCACTAGACCGAACGATTTATGGATAAGATCGACTATCTTGTACATGGGAGGATTTTTGGTGTAAATATGGGTTTATTTATGAAGTATGAAGGTGAAGAGGAAAAAGTTGAAGGAAGTTTTAATGATGAAGATTTAATAGTGTTTTTTTTTTTTATTTTTTTTTTTTTTTTATGTAGGGCTTCTCGCAGTAATCCCAAGGGGGATATATCTGCTTAACCGGGCAAATTTTTAATAGTGATAGTGATAGTGACAGAAAGCAGCTTATTTAGAGCAATTAAAAAGTTCATGTTCGGATTCGGCTAACTGAATTATTTATACACTATTTGAACACTCAAACCGTTGGGCAATCCACGCTTAAATAACCTGAGAAATCAAGTGTTTTGAATACTAATAAAAACAAACAAAAAACTGAGTTTTAAATCCACATAGTTCTCATCGTAAATCATGTTCACCGAAGATTTAATAACATATAACTAATGATATCCTGATTTATAGCATTGGAACTGTTTGGTGATAAAACTATGATTATATCGATAATAGTTTCACGGCTACAGGTATCCCACTAGCTAGGCAGGCGTAGTCAATTCGATATGCTTACGGTGGGAAGGAATGGCGTGAAACTTGGTTGATGCTGTCTGGACGCTTTGTTTTAAATGACTCAGGTGGACCCACCACATGTAAAGAATATAAAGATAAAAACATATAAAGAAAGCGTCAAACAAGAGGCACGTTTTTTTTTTTTTTTTTTTAAATTATAGGGTTCCCCGTATCAATTAAATACTTAGATATGGACCCGGCTCTAGACGTTGATCGCGGATACCCTGTGGGCATATCCTACACCTACCCACATGTTTAAACTATTAGTCTGGCTGACTTCATTTTGTAATTATGATCATTAATTATAGTTACAGGGACTTTTTAGGAGCATAAGTTAATAAATATGAGTGTCCGGATTAACAATATAGCACAACTCCATCTCCTCCTGTAGATGTCGTAAAAGGCGACTTTCTGCGTTCACCAACCCGCCTGCCAATGCCCTGCGTGATGGGTATTGGCAATTTCCCCCCAATGACACAATTGTGGAAATCTATGACGGAGGCCTTTGTTCAGCAGTGGTCGTTCTTTGGCTGATATGATGATGATGATGAATATGACTATGCTAATATTGTTTTATAATATGATGAAAATAAGGGTACTCACCGAATACAGGACTTAGGTCCGACTTTACCGATAGTTTACCGGGGTAATGCTCGCCGGACTTCTCCTGAAACAATAACAAAAACACTTGAAACTACCATTCGTAGAAATGATTAAAAAAAATTATTACGAAAACAAAATACCCCCAATTTGTCAATTTTGAAACGAAACTTCAGTCATAGACGTCTTTCAGCAATATAAACTTCTTAGTCATAAAAGGGTAAAATTGTTTTAAACTTACTTGTTTTAGGCTTAACGTTAAATGGCGTTTGAGTATTCGGCCGTAAGTACTTTAGTGGGTCTGGGTACGTAGGCATAGTATTCACAAAAAAAACTCTAAACCAACAAAAAAGACAACTATAAATATTATTGCTGTAAAAACTAGTTTGAAGATAATCACCAAATATGTTAAAGAGATCCAATCACGTGATCTTATCCCACGTTTCCCCCATAAAACAGAAGGTATTTCCGCTTGTATTAGTTGGAATGCTATGATATCCTCAATCTTCGCGTTTAGGAGCCAATAGAGCGTTTGAATCACTACACCTTAGCTTATTGTAGGTGGCGTATTACGGGCATGCGAGAAATGTTTTCGAGTGATAGCTATGAATGATATATATTTATTTTGCGTATCAATAACACATAATTTATCTTAAATCAGAAATAGTATCGTAACTAGGTAGAGGTCGTTTCATTTAGCAGTGGATTGCAAAGGTTCAAGTGCCTTCTTTTCTTTTAAACTAAAACAGTGTAACTTCTCTTGTGTCGTCATTTGATGCAGTTTACAGACATAAATACCACATGCACAAACACCCGGGACAACTATAATTTGTAGATCGTGCAAATATTTGGGTTCGCGGGTACGTAGATTGGGGAATCTGCATGCCCACACCGAGTGACCCACGAGAAGATGGTGGCGCGCATGTGGCAGCAAAGCGCACAGGGACGCTTCGCTTTTACAATCCCCCCAGGGAGGTGACCGCTTTACAGTCACCTTCTCCGTGATGTGCCTATAGGCGTGGCACCAGTGGGCGGCTGTAGTGTGATCATACGAGTACCTGGACCCTTAAGCGCAGAAGATGACCGCCCCAGTGCTTTAAGACGGTAGTAATTCGACATGACCCTTCCGTCCTTCGCCTGGGAGGAGGAAGTTCATGTAGAATATTCAAAAAAAGGACTCGCGATTATTTCGTGTGGGGATCGAATCCACGACACGCAGTGCTAAAAATCAGCTATTAGCCACAGCGCCAAATGTGCCGTCAGTTGATTGAAAAATTTCTTAGACTAATGATCTATTTGTTTTTGTATTTCTTGTGCAAGATGCCGAATTACATGTTGGTGGTTTCCAAAGTAAATTCTACAATATTTTTTTCCGTAATCTGGTAGTAATCATATAGAGCTTTTAATTCTATTCAAAATTTTGCACCTTTGCTATTCGTACCTTTAGTTTAAATCATCATCATATCAACCAAAAGACGTCCACTGCTGAACTAAGGCCTCCCCCATAAACGACCGCTTACATGGTCGTCATTTTGGAGGGAATTTAACAATACTCACCACGCTTGGCAAGCGGGTTGGTAAGTGCACAATAGCTCCTGTGCCACAGAAGGAACGCTGCTGCCCATCCCTCTGGAGAGAGAGTCCCTTAGTCGCCATTTACTACATCCACGGGAGGAAATGGAGTGGTGCTATATTCTTGATCCAGATACCACGGACACGGATAGTTTAAATATTGTACCTTAATATATAAAAGCCCAATGTTGTATTCTTAAAATAATTGCAGCACTATCTTTAACTTACATATCTATCCCAATATCGTTCGATCAGCAGAATAGTGTCCGGCCAATATCTGTCTGTAAACGGAGGGTCGTAATTGGATAAGTCGGAATCAGTTTACCCCACTCGTACGTGTTTACCCCAAATCAAGGGTAATAAATTTCCCCAATTTACCGGTAATTTTTACGTGAGATTACACATGTTTGTGTTGGACTTTTTGTCTGTACAACAGGAGAATGATTAAGTAACATTAGGGGGTTTTGAAAGTATCGAATTCACTGTTGGTAAGTAGGTAAGTAAGACTGTGGGACCTTTAAAAACTTCAAATGGTTGGTGTGTAAACTGCTGCTGGGATATTTAGTTCTAGACGAGGTTTAATACTGGCAATGAAAATCTAGTAGGATAACGCAAGGGACTCTCTGCACTGGGTACCAGGCCAACGAGGCAGTCTAGTTTTACAACCAAAAATGAAATGCATTATACGATTTTCAAGTACTAATATATTGTAGGAAATAAATTGTTGCGAGGCTTGGGGGGATCCTTTACAATCCTCCCCGAGAAGTGCCTGAGGGGGCGACCTTTTTACAGTCGCCTTCTCTCCGCTAGAGGGGGTGACCGCTTTACAGTCATCCCCTCCGTGATGTGCCTAAAGGCGTGGCACCAAATGGGCGGCTCTAGTGTGATCTGACGAGGACCTGGAGCCTCCCTTCGGTGCCGAAGATGACCGCTCCAGTGGTTTTAGCCGGTAGGAGTCCGGCATACCCCTTCGCCCTTCCCCGGGGTGAAGGAAGTTCCATGTAGAATTTCCACTGGACATCAATAAAAAAAAAAAAAAAAAAAAAAAAAAAAAGGAAATAAATTGTTACTCGTATGCTGACATTATTGGTATTAACGAAAAATGGTTATTTAAAATAGTTCAGTGTAAAATTTCACGGCATCTGCGTTGTCGAGAATTTTTTATATAATTATCATTTATCAGTTAAGTATGTAATATGTTATAATTATTGTTACACCGCGAACTATCCCTTTCTGTTTTACTTGCAAATCTGTCCATCCCAACGTTGTCTGGCAGAAATCGCCGATTGCTATAAGACCGCCCTTTGTACATGTCATTTTATGCATTTCATCTTATTTTGATTTGTTATGTCTGGTGTACAATAAAGAGTTTTGTACTGTATGTTTTATTTTACTTTATATTCTGAGATAGAATGAAATAAACTGATATTGTTTGATTAACCAGACATAAAAACAAACACGGCACGGTTGGCGCAGTGGGTAAGCAATGGTGGCTAAGTGGCTATCATCACTTTCCTCATCAAGGCCGTGTGGTGCCGACTACGAATAGCACTAACCCATCCCATACTGTGGGTGTCGTACGCTTGGCAGGCGGATTAGTGAGCGCAAAATGGCTGCTGTTCCACAGTAGGAACGATGCTGCCCATCCCGTTGGTTAAGTGACCCTAAGTCACCTTTTATGACATCCACGGGAGATGGAGGGGTGCCATATTCTTAATCCGGACACTAAACGGACAAATTGGATTTAACCGCTAAGAATCACGGGTTCGAGACCTTATCATATCAGTCCACTGCTGAACAAAGGCCTCCCCCATAGATTTCCACAATTGTGTCTTTTTGTAGGGTACCTATTTGCCAATACTCACCGCGCTTGGCAGACGGGTTGGTGAGCGCAGTATGGTAACTTTTCCACAGAACGGATATTACTGCCCATCCCTCTGGTTTAGAGTCCCTTAGTCGCCTTTTACGACACCCATGGGAGGAGATTGAGTGGTGCTATATTCTTAATCATCCGGACACCACACGGAATATTCGAGTTCGAGACCTGCACGGAGAAAATATTTGTAGATATATCCTACCGGTACTTGTCTATCTGACTCTCTGAGTGTTTGTGCATTGAAAATTTATGACAGTAAATTGTACCCACGATAGTGGTAACGATAAATCATAGGCATAATGTAAAAAACGAACTGATATGACAGGTCTCGTTCCTACGCTTTGACTTTGCTTTGTAACAAGGTCTTTTATGGCCTTTAGAAAACACAAAGGTAGACTGGGGGATGGGAGAAGACCACCTCTGATCCCCGCCGACGAAAACGTACCGGGCGCGGGCGCCGGCAGGAAGCGCTGAACATCTCTGGCTACATGAGTCGGCCTCCAGGTGACGAACAGAGAAGCAGGGCCGAAACGGCGGCGCATTGTGTTCTTCGCGCGCCTCTCTCAACGAAAGTGCAGCCGGCCAGTTCGTACTGAGACGGAACCCATCAGACCAAGTGATGGGCCGATACCTGCCAGGGGCGTGGTCAAATGCCTGCACGGCGAAAACAGCACGCCATAGGTAATTGGAAGGAGCACTGTAGGGTTTTAGCCGGTATGAGTCCGGCACCCCCCTCCCCCCCGCCCTTCCCAAGGCAGAGGTACGCTATGAGGACGTATGACAAAAAAAAGAGGTCCTTACCCCGAAGGATCCTATCCTCATAGGCCTTCCTTACTAGGGTTAAAAGTACGTCTAAAGGTGCTGGCTTGAGACCATCTCCAAAATTTCAGATCAGATAGATCTCAGATCGAGTAGCTTGGGCATAAAGTTAAAAGCTTAGCAGACCACACTCATAGTAATCATGTGTGTTGAACATATAAACGGTGCTACAAAAGAAATGGAGGTCAAACCGTGTGAAGATAACACTGACACCCGATGAATCGTACATCGCGCTGTAATGGTTGTCCAACCGACGCGACGCACCTCGTTATGGTTGTCACAAGGTAACTTAGTAAATGTGAGAAATTACAGTTAAAGCAACAATTGTATAATGTATGAGCAACCAGTTTATAGGGTTGTAACTGAATATATTTTCGTGAAAGAATAATATTGTTGTACATTTTATTTTGTACTACTCTTTAATCTTCACTTGGAATAGTAATATAAATAAAGAAGAAAATAAATAGTAGAATACTACATTCTTAGAAGCAACAAGACTCCAATTCCATAACATGATATCTCAATACACCTTTCATAGTATAAAAGACAGCAAAAACATTAATTACTAAGCACCGCATTCATCTAAAAGTAAAAATACTTGGGGATAACTTAAGCAGCTTAAGTATTAATACTTCAATTACATCTCGTAAATGTTAACAAGAAGGTTACATGTGTTTGACAACCTTACACTAGGCTTTAAACGGCCAGTGGGCTGTCCCGCCCGAGGCGAACAATTACGTCTGACCCTACAAAGAATTTCCCTTATATCAATTACTTAGATGTACCAACCCTGAGGTTGAAGTTTTTGTAGGTCCCAAAGTGTTGATTAAATTCTTGTTACAAACCAGTTTTTGGGACATGTCAAAAACGTGTCAAAACACGTTTAATTATTGATATAAAATTATACTTGTGCGGTTTGTTATGTAGAGTAAATGGTAGTCAAGTTTTTGTTTTGTTCAACTGTGAGTTACAATATTCGGATATTAGGTAATCGATAACGGCTACCGCAATTTACTTGGAAATCCTTGAAACTACGAAGCTTACATTGTAATTTTAGATAGAGCATTCTTTCCCATACAATAACTATTTTCGACTATACGTGAACTTAAAATAATGGAATTCTGTTTGTTTTCATTGAAACTTTGTGAACCTGTTTAAGGTTCTGCTCACGCGCCAGGAAAAACCCATCACAAAGGCCAAACAAACATTATTTGACGACATTAAATTCTATTATTTGTCCCATCAAATGCGTTGGAACATCTCCATTTCCGCAGCATACAAAAGAATATGCCTCCATTAAAACTCATCCGCGATATCAATAAATAATACTTCGTAGAAAAGTAAAAAAGAAACTCGTACCAATTCAAGTTCGTTTGACATTCGTCTCGCTAGCGACATCTAGATCCAATGATAAAAGCAATTAAGCCCCTTTAAGGCCAGGTAATTGATGGTCGCCGTATCGCAACAACCGTAGGTCGACGACTCGATAAAAAAATAGTTCATTACACACTACCCTTTATTAATTACGTTTGACATACGCCCGATATACGTAACATCCGTTTTTAAATACACTATCGACGATGCTCTTGATTAATTAATAAGGCAAACTCCCCTTTTTGCGACAGCAGAATAAATTTTCTTTAAAATGTTAACATCATATCGTTTTTGGGAATATTGATTGTCATTAGATGGATGGTTAACAAAAAAGTCGCTCGCGCATTTTAACTTTGTAACCAAGTTTATCGATATTTTCCGTTTTAAAAAACTTGTTGCGACATAGGTCGAAATTGCAATGAATTAAATAATGTTAATGAAACATTCAGAGTATTTAAGAAGTTTAATCGAGACCGACCCTTAACTCGGAACTGTCAACATGTTTTTTTCTGTACCTTTTTTAGACGCATGTCGTGTCTGCAAGTTAGATAATATGCAATTAAGGGCTTTTAAGAGTCACTTTTAATTACTACTATCAAATGACATTTGTGTAAATAGCAAAAAAATAAGCACCTTTGCAACACATGTACCTCGTAGTGGTCATTGGATCGAGTTCGTATCGATTTTGTCGTCAATTAATAATAGGAATTATTCGTGCTATTTAGTATTCCATGCGAGCTATGTTTTATCGGCAACGTTGATGGTTAGTTTAAATGGTATTTAAAACATTGCCGTAAAGGGCTTTAAAAGTATTTTTAAAAGACTTGAAGAGTTAATTTGATATAAATACGTACTACCTACTGCAAATGATACTCTTCTTTTTTTAAGGGTGTTTATTACATCGATCACAGCCTTGAACTGGCGTCGCCTATCGATACCTCGAATTATGTCAGATGCGTAGAGTTGATTTGAAGCCTACTTCAGCTTTTAATTCAGGATGTTTGTAAATGGGGTGAATTACCTCATAGCCTTTTTATAACTTAACTGTTTACAGTTGCACTGTTTAAGCACATACTATGTTTTGTCTCTGCATTACCCTAAGGTCGACCGCTACAAAATGCCTAATCGCGTTAAGTCCACACCAACACCATTGAGAACATTTTAGAAACGGCTCACGTGTGCAGGTTTCTTCACGATGTTTTCCTTCACCGTTAAAGCAAGTGAAAATCAAGTTCTGATCCGCACCTGAATCCGAAAA
Source organism: Diloba caeruleocephala (assembly GCA_947459985.1). Classification (NCBI taxonomy): domain Eukaryota; kingdom Metazoa; phylum Arthropoda; class Insecta; order Lepidoptera; family Noctuidae; genus Diloba; species Diloba caeruleocephala. The sequence continues at coordinate 10,778,109 of OX381629.1, forward strand.
GTCAGCTGTGCAGGCCGAATTGAACTCAGAACCTCCTGTATGGAAGGCAAGCGTTCACCGCTAGGTTATCACTGCAATAATTCTTGTGCATGAATGATTGAGTCAAATAAATGTTTGGAGGTAGGATTTTATTCAATACGCAATGTATTGTTTGTATGTTTGGTGAGGGTACTGGAAATTTGGAACTTCAATCAGGTAGCCTGCTCAGGCAGTTAATAAAACGGGTTAAAAAGCAGAGCATGCGCGGTTAGACATTTATTTGAAAATCTTAGCTAATATTCTTCTTATTTCTAATTATTTAAAAGTTATCAAAAATCCAAGGATTTAAAAAATAATAATAAATCATGAACATAATTAATCATCGGCACTTTGTCAGCTACATATAATCTTCATCATCAACATGTTTTTGTCATTAGTGATTTTACTAATTAATACCAACACAGCTACTGGTAGTGCTAGTAACCCTGATAAAACTTTTGATACTAAATGTCGATACCCTTCTTATCTGTCCGATATCTTTTTCACTTGAATTTCACAATGATTAAGATCTAAAGATCATAATCGGAAATGTTATATTAATATCAGATTGAAAATAAAATCATTTGCTTGTAATTCATATACTATCTTCAAGAAAATCGTTAAAACGCTACCTGACGTAAGCTGGCAATTTATTTATATTTTCTTAAGTTATATTGCTAAAATAATCTGTAAATCTCAATATCTTAATCCGTGGACAGCAGTGATGATCGATGCTATAGCATATAGGGAGTTATCTAGGTTTTATAACTCAACACAAATCCATTTCACACTGATAACTAACTTATCATTACATGTAGGCGTGTATAATCTAGTGCATCACTAAAAGTCAACACAGGTTACATAAGTTTACAATCATGCTCTATTGATCCAAAAATAAAACGAATAAGATCGTTAGCTTGTTAAAAATTACTGGGTATAAGAGACTAAATAATTAATGTTTTGAATAATAAAACACTTTTAAACGGACTACATCGCGTATATTATAGATTTTTGGATTTCCTAACGTTTCGAACACTTTGCAACAATCGAGCCGCAGGAGGACTGAGGTGACAGGCTTCGTAAGAGATTTTTAAAAACTTATCAAAATTTATCTACCTTACAATCCTAATCAAAAATTGTTTCGATGAACGCAGTAATCACTCAGTCTAGATGTTTTTTTGGTGTAGTTGAGAAGTTTTAGACTTTAATATTTTAATAACAAGGTTCCAAACTTATGGCACCTGCCAACCATCTTCTCTATTAAAGGTCTCGAAGAGACTAACGCGGTGTGGTGTCACGAAGGTCTAGTCTGAGGAAGCATTACAATTGTTATGGCTAGGCATGACGGTTACCACCATACAAATGAATCGCTCGACTTGTAACCAGGTTGAATAAAAAATATAGAATATATTATAATACATACGAATCAAAGAAGAGCTTTCAGACGTAAAGCAGACGCAAAACATTACAAGGATGATAAAACTCCGCTAAATTAATACAAAAACATTAAACTTCACCTCAATGCTAATTACAATTCATTTTGTTGACGTAATTCAACTCTGAGATAAAAATATAATCACAGAAGAGGTCCCAGAAAATTCAAATTCTTATCTGATCACGAAATCCATTTGGAAACGTGTAACACGCATTTAAAAATGAAGTAGAATTAATATCACGTAAATAACACAAGCGCTATTACTTGATATGAAATTAAAATACTTCGACAGTGGCGTTTATCTCTCATGTTAATTGGTTACCAAAATATAGTATGGTATATTCTCGGTACTGGAATGGAGACAACGGTAATCACTGTCCGTGATACTTTACCAAAAAATACGAGCGTTTCTTGGTTGTCGAGAAACACCTGTCAATGTGTCATCACCGCGTTGTACAGTGTAATTATTTTAAAACTTGTCACAGTAACAACGTGTTTCTGTGACTGGTCTAACTAATTCATTAATTCCATTTGTGTATCTGATACCGGATGTGTAGATTACATTGAGAAGACCACAAATGTTTCACCATTTTGGACTGTTATCATCATATCGGCCATTCATACGTCCACTGCTGAACAAAGGTCTCCCCCATTGATTTTCACAACTGTGTCATCATTTTGGGGGGTATTTGCCAATACTCACCACGCTTGGCAGGCGGGTTGGTGAGCGCAGTATGGCTACCGTTTCACAGAAGGGACGCTGCTGCCCATCCCCCTGGTTTAGATTCCCTTAGTCGCCTTTTACGACATCCACGGGAGATGGAGTGGTGCTATATTCTTAATCCGGACCCCACACGGATTATTTATTATATTATTATATATATATATATATATTATTATTTGGACTGTTATGCCATAACAATAATATTTTATGTAAGATAAATATAAATCGGCGATACGCGGATATTTTTTGCATCATACGAACGGTCATCCAATTCAAACCAAACCGTGTTTTATAGCCTCATAATAATTAATATTCTTATTACAAATTCGGATACCTTTTAATGAAAACCAAATAATTGACTTTTCAATTTCGTGCCATTTAATATCGTTGCACTGGTGCCCGTGGTGTAATAAATGGAGATACTAACAAGTCCACTTCTCAGAACCGAGGGGCTTTGCCTTTATATTTTTTTTCTTCGCATCCTCCGTTTTCGGTCACGAATATCTGTCCGAAAGATAAATAGTGGAAGTAGTTTATGATGACGTCACTGCATAAATATTTTTAGATTCCAGTTTAAAATAATACAACTATATAACGTCACTAATTAATGATTACTAAGCATTATTGAAACAGTGTAACTAAAAGAGCATGCATTTTTAAAACGTAATATAAAGTAGGTATTATCACATCGTTTGTTTGTTCACACGCAATTAGAACCCCTCCCGTATCATTAGCACCGGCGTACGAGGCCAAGCTGAGCAAACCGCACCTGTCTCTGTCACACTTATAGAGTTAGTGATGCTGTCTCGCTCTAGCCGCTTGATTGAGGATCTCGATTGTCTAGCTGCCGTTTGATTCCGGATTTCTATCAAACGATTGGTGTTGAAAGTTTACTCTGACTGTTTGTCCATTGGGGCTTGCTGGCAATATATCGTTTAGCTATAGACGAGTATCTAATAAAGGTTCGTGTTGTGTACATATTTCTATATTGGATTTTCTCAGAATTGGAATAATTAAAATGTGTCGATTCGTAAAAATTATAAGGCTTTGCCAAATCTGGTTTAAACTGTAATGGATTCATCATGGGTCTGGTTTTACTTACTATATTTTTTTGACAATTGCTGTCATAATTTGGCATATGTCCATTGATAATATCAACACAAACTATGTTACGGTAACGGCTAAATGTTTCATTATTTTTCTTAATGTCACGGATAGCTGGACTCAACGAATAAAATAAAGAGAGAAAGCAATCGTTTCATCTTTTAGTCTGGCTTTCAACGTTTGTAATGAATACGGAAGTTCCACGTGGTGTCCGGATTAAGAATATATAGCACCACTCCATCTTCTCCCGCATATGTCGTAAAAGGCGACTAAAGGAAAAACCAGAGGGATGGGCGGCAACGTCCCTTCTGTGGAGCGACAACCATTCTGCGCTCACCAACCCGCCTGTCAAGCTTGCTGAATACTGGCAAATTCCCCCTAAAATTACTACTCGTTTAACTCACGGCATTTAATCGGTCGTTTGGGGGAAGCCTTGTTTAGCAGTGGACGTCTTTCGACTGATATGATGCAGATGTTTAAGGTTTATGTAAGTGTTGTATTAGTACCTATTACATATCAAATCAACGGGGAAATCTTCGTATCAATTTGACCACTTTTATGTGAAGTTTTTACAATGGATAATGGAACATCAAGATTCTCTTCATAGCAGTAAAGTAATTCCATAAGCGAATTCAGCTTCACATTCTCGAAGCTTCGGTCGTTCGATCGGTCGAACTGCATGGTTAGTGATGCAATACTATTGATATTTACTTTTACCCATACCATACCTAAATTCACCTAACCTAACCTAACCGTGTGGTGCCGGCTCAGAATACCACCACCCCATCTCCTCCCGTGGGTGTCGTAAAAGTCGACTAAGGGATTAGCCGGAGGATGGGCAGCAGCGTCCTTCGAGTACATTAACAACTCAACTGCGATCGCCAACCCGTCTGCCAAGCGTGGCGATTATGGCAATACCCCCCAATGAGCCCACAAGACACCCGTATCGGTCGTTGTTGTGATCTTTGGGGGAGGCCTTTGTCCAGCAGTGGACTTCATTCGGCCGAAATGATGACACCTAAATTCAGTCTTAAATTTCTTTTTAATACTAAATACCTTCAGTGTTTTTCGCGGTAAAGAATATACCACCTCTTTTCACCTATAGGTGTCGTAAAATATGACTAGAAAAATAAAGAGGATGGGCAGCAGCACCCTCCCGTCTGCTAATAACAACATACTGCGATCACCCATCCGGTTGCCAACCGTGGTAATATCCCCCAGGACCGCTCATTGTAGTGACCTTTAGGAAGTCCATGTTCAGCTCTTGGACGTTTACGGGCTGATGTGTGACTTTATATCTCAATATAGAAAGGTACAAGTTATGTAAATATGGTCTCCGTCATATTTCTACACTCCTAAATCAATAAGTCATGATAGCAACCGAAGGACGTCCCATTGTTAAAGGCCTCCCCATCGATTTCCACAACAACCGCCCGCATGTAACGACTCTCAGCGTTCGTCTCCAGGTCGCCTGTCCATCTCGTTGAAGTCCGCCCACGCTGCATTTGCCGTTGCGCGATCTTCACTCGAGAGCCTTTCTGCCCCAGCGGCCATCAGTTCTACGAGCTATGTGCCACGCCCATTGCCACTTCAGTTTACTAATCATTAGGTATTTCCGACTTATTGCCGAGGTTTGATATATAGGGTTTAATCACTCATTAGCAAATGCACCCACAATCAAGACATCTTCTTCATCCCATCGCAACATATTATATGGGACATTTACCAAGCTGTTTATACCAGTTTCTGACAGGATCTAACGCCATTCCATTACCTAACGTGTCGCCTGTAGTGTTTGTGTATCTAATCCTAATGACTACAATTTGAGGTATTATGCTGTGATGTTAGGTCTTGTGTTTGAAGTCCCCTACTGGCCTTTGTTTCACTGGTTAATTTATGTGCGAGATGCTGACCGGCCTACGTATATATGGAAACGTAATCCTTTTCTCATTTCGGATATTACACATGGTTATTTCGCTTTAAAATACAACACAATACTTTTTATTGTCAACCAGAAATAACAAAAAAATTAAATACATGAAAATGGCATATACAAAGGGCGGTTTTATCGCACTCGGAGATTTCTGCCGGGAAACAAAAAAGTAAGAGGTAATTCGCGCAGTGTTACAATAATTATTATATAATCCACAACAAAATTAAATAAATGAAAATGGGAAATATATATACCACTCAAAACAATAGTCCTTCATGCTATCATATTGTTTAAAGAGACTTGAAGCCATTTGAGTATAGTACCTACCTACAATCAAAATAATTTCCCATTAGAAAACGCCCGGTCGAATTTCAATAAAGCAAAAGACGATAATTTACAGTTATTATCCTCGCTGACCCCGCAAAACACCCACCGTAGCGCGCCCGTTCCTCTTGCGCTGTCACAAAAAACAACGTAAAACAACCAAAATCTTGTATGGCGAGAAAAAACGTTACGCAACACCTCAACCAAATAACGACCTTACACCTTTCAAATTAGAATTCATAACCCAGCCGAGAATATAGGAATTGTTTCGAACGCACATTCCCAAAAAGGAGCTTTATTTCAGAAGCGAGAAAGCCCAAAGTGAATTATGAAAATGACTTTAAAGCCTATCACACAAAAAGCAGCGTTAAGCAGATACAGGTTAGGTTGATAATGGAATAGTGAAGGTGTTGTTTTTTTAAAAAAGGAACGATCTCGTTTGGCGGGCGTACCTGCGCCCGCGCAGACGAGGCCTGTATTTATGGCGCCTGGCTCGTGCACCGTTCGGGAACCGATACCACGTGGTACATGGTTTCGGTATTAAAAACCTTGTTAGGATAACTGTTAGTTTCCCCTCATTATGGTGGACTAGAATCGAGCCTTAAAAATACAAGACAAGTTAAATTGGTGGCCCTGCACCATTCATTTTTTATTTACGATTAAGAACTTGGAGCAATGTGATGATGTGTGATGTGCTTTATTCGTTCTTTAATCCGCATGAAAATAAAATATTTATGATATAATACTAAATCGTCTCATTATTTATGTCCTGACCAAGAAAATCATTTGAAAATAACGGGGATCTTAACAGTGCCTAGCGATGTCCTTATTAGATGTGCATGCTTCATTAAAATGTTTGCGTATTTGACATGGTCATTTAAAAGTTTAAAGAATCCGGATTTTTACAAAAGCTGTTCCATTATCCTAATATTATCCTTGTGGCAGAGACGAGAGAGACGAGAAAATTTGTTATCGCCTTACTATGTCTTCTTCCTACCCACCTTTTTGTCATAAGTTTATAATGAGCACGCTAGTTTGCTCGACTTAAAACAAAATTAACCAGCCGAGACAGTCTTTTCATAGCAAAAAATAGAAGGACAGGAAACTTGGTCAATTTGTAAATGATTTATTGACTCAACCGGCCAGAAGGTTCTAAATAATTATCGTGCTAATTGACTGTTAATATTTCTTTAATGATGATTTGTCTAAGGTTAGTCGCCAGATCTATAACCCTTGAAATAACCAAATATTAGCTTGGAATATTTGGAACTGGACAATTGTGCTTGGTTATAGGAAAAGGTGTGTATGGTATTTCAGTCACAGATTTGGAGTAAATAAAAAATCTTAATACGATAAAAAGTGTCAAAGCTTAACAGATAGATTAAACATAAAACCTCTTACTTCTTTAAGAATGATATACCTACTTGAAGACAAAAGAACAACGGGTAATAATAATAATAAAAACTTTTGAACGGATTATTAAATTGGGTGTATCATAGATTTTGGTTTTTCCTAACGTTTCGAACACTTTGCAGCGTTCGAGGTATTAACAAATTCACTAGATTTTTCACAACAAAATACATTCTACTCCAATTAGTGTTCCTTAACCCAAGGACACATGAGATAAAGCAAAAAGATCGTGAGTATAAACAAAATTCCAGTTTCCAACAATCTAATGACCCCCACTTGTCTCCTTCGTCCTAACTTACACAATAGATTCAATATCACTGCTCACATCACAACTGGAGATTTCCCGTGATTTGCCCACAATAGTGAAATTCCGCCACAATGGCACCGGATGGGCACACTTCGTTTTGTTTACCTTTATTTGGTCCAAAATAAAGCAGAAAAAAACCAAGCAAGAGATAAGGAGCGTTAAATTTTAAGGACGTAGCGATTTGAATCTAACTTTTTATGTGAGGATGGGCAGGTCAAAAGTTCTCATACAATGAGAACTTTTGACCTGTTTTTGGAATAAAGCATAAATGCCATTCAATTTTTCTTACAATTTTGAACGAATATTGTTTGAGATAGAACGTGTGGTGCCGGGCTAAGAATCCACCCCATCTCATCCCATGGGTGTCGTAAAAGGCGACTATGGGATTAGCCGGAGGACGGGCAGCAGCGTCCTTCGAGTATCTTCATATCTCAACTGCGATGGCCAATCCGTCTGCCAAGCGTGGCGATTATGGCAATATCCCCCAATAAGCACACAACACAAACCCATACCGGTCGTTGTGGGCAGTTTTTGGGAAGACTTCTGTCCAACAGTGGACATTTTACTAGCTGAAATGAATTTTTTGAGACGGTACTACAAAATTAATATTTGAGGGATGATCAATTGTAATGGCCTTGTTATTTCCGGCAAAGAAATACGCCATCCACGATTCACCCGTGGATTTCGTAAAACTCTCCAGTTGTGCCAAGAGTGGCCACTATAGCAATGTCCGACGTAATACTTATAAATGTAATGACGTGGCAGGAAAAGCGTGAAATGACTTAAAATTAATACCACGTTTATAAAACCTACCTAGCCATAACAATAAGCTTACTTAGGATAGCTTAGGCCGAGCCTAACCTTAAGTCAAAGACAAAGACCAGTATAAACCAAATATTTCTTATTTGTCAGACAATACTTTAACCCGTATCACCCGCTTGAAATCCCAAGTGCCCAAATATTATGCTTTTGAATAGATACAGGAAGGGCAGGCGTCTCGAGATAAAGCTTATTGCACACAGATTGTCGCCCACCAAACACTGTCGCTTCTTAATCTTGACTTAAGACTTGGGAACCATCAGATATGGAAGTAACAAAAAAAAGTTCTCGGGAATTTTGAAATATGATAAAAGGTTGGATTTAGGTAAAATACTCTTTTCACAAGTTCTTTTTAATACGGATTTATGAAATCATACTTGGAAAGGATTTTTAGGTGAATATTATTATGTTAAAGTATATTCTGGTTTAAAGAAATCCCACAGAAATAAAATTTAAGTGCTGAATTCCAAAGGACACCCATTTGACAAGAAATGTGAGGCACTATTGGGAACTTTAACCAAGTAGGGACCATAAATGTTCTTTTATACAAAAAGGTAGGTCTAAAAGAATTAATTCAAACTCATGTTTCATCACTTTATAAGAAACAATGTTCAAGTATTGAAAACCCAGCCCTCATAAAAAGAGTGCTTCAAGTGGTAATTTCAGTAATTTCACTAACAGCACTCTCCAACCTCTTGAGGTTCAGCTCAAACTTGGGAACAAAAAACTAACCCTTGAAGACGTGGAAATTAATCTTTAAAAACCCTGAGAAATAAAGAGTTGCTTTTTAATTTTTTTAGCCAACGACTCAGTAAATGTAACTCAGCTTTATATTTTTTAATCTGTCGCCATTCACGATGCAAAGCGCACTAGGTTACAACTTATGCATGTACCTACAGCGTTTTAAAAGCGCAGACAATGTAAATAAATCTGGTGTTCACTTTAGATTTTGAAAATACTTGAACACTAACATAGTATGATTTCTTATTATATTTGAGAACTGCAGCCTAATTAAGTTCAGAAGGACGTTAGTTAGTCCACATACGACACAGATTGCCTGGCAATACGTTTACCCTACTTGACTGCCAGCAACTTCTCTGTACCCTAATACTCTTGTTGCTTCTGCATGCGAAAGTAAACCACTACCAGGGCTTTATAAAAAATCATGCATTATAATAAAACACTTTTAAACGGATTCTATCGCGTATATTTTGATTTTTGATTTTCCTGACGTTTCGAATACTTTGCAGCATTCGTGGTCGCAGGATGCGAATAATCGCGAAAATCTAAAAAATCATGCATAAAGCGGAGGTAATAGATGATTTAGCGGACTTTTTTTTTTTTTTTTTAAACGTTGCCCCACACTAGGATTGCCCCTGTGTCGTGGGTGCGTTTACAGACATGAATTCCACATACAGTACACCCAGACCCGGAACAACTACTTGCAGATCATACAAATATTTGTTCCGTGTGGGAATCGAACCCACGACCCGGAGCGCAGCAGCCGATCGTATCAGCCACTGCACCAACCGTGCCGTCAATCGATATAGCTGTTTTATACAACATAGTCATTCTCCTGGTGGTAAGCATAAAGAGAGTCCATAACAATTGTAATGCTACCCAGGCCAAGTCCTACGTGGCACCACACTGTGCTTGTCATTTCTAGACATCAGTTATTCAGTTCCTTATGCTCAGTAATTTCACTAGCTATTGTGCCGTTCAAACCAGGACACAATAATGTTGTAGATACATTTCATAATGACAGTTGAACCGTTGAAGCCGAAGGAATTTCATTTTAAGCCCACCATTTAGTCCGTACATTGCCAGGCCATCCGTATTATTCGTGGACTACTAAACAGTCATAATCAGCCATTATCCTTTTGTCCTCCGTCGTTGGATAACTATCATAACTCGTTATTCTACCAGTGTAAGCAGAGCTGATCGACTATCAATCATCATGATTCGTGTGGTGAATGCTTGGTACTACTCGACGCATGGAAATTACGTCGGCAACCGCCGAGGTGGCGCCTCTATCGTCCTAAAAGCATTTATTAAACATGGTCAGAATTTATTATATTAAATATGTGGGTGGCATATCATCCACGAATCTTGGTACCTACTTATGCGCCACAGAATTTCAGATCCGATCCCATATGTTTCGTTGAAAGTATTATCAAATATACAATACAATACTCTTTATTGTACACCAAAAATATCAAAAATAAGATCCAATGTAGAAAAAGACATTTACAAAGGGCGGTCTTATGTATTAAAATAATCAGAGTTAAATATACGAAAACACCGTAGAGAACTATTACACACATACACATGAAACCGCAAACATCCACTGCTGAACATGGGCGTCCTAATAATCACTGCGATGAGCGGTCATAGGGTAATAATATCCCCATATTGCCATAATCACAGCACGCTTGGCAGATGGGTTGGTGATAGCAATATCTTATTATTAGCCCACAGAATGCTGCCCATCTCCTTGATATAAATTTTCAATCCACACCAATGGGTCAAGGGGGGTGGTCTAATCTTTGCCGCTTTCACATGAGTCTGATGATATGTGATGTAATTATATTCGGGGTACGTATTTGTCTAAAGTAAGATACTAAAAACAATCTCTTCGGCTCTTAGGATGTCATAATGACCATGTGCGGCCGGCCAGATCGTACAGACAGTGACGGGGCCCGTCAGACCAAGTGATGGGTCGATACCTGCCAGGGGTGCGTTCCAATACTGAAAAGGCGAACACCTCACCCCTAGCCATAGGTAAGTGGAAGGACACTGTGGGGTTTTAGCCGTTAAGATGCCCCCGGATGACGCCCAAAGGAAGTCCGTGAGGATTTCCCCACGAAAAAAAAGGATGTCATTATGACCCAATTTTCATTGAATAATCGGGGGATCCGGCAGAGCAATAACCTCCAAGAAAATATTAAACTTACTGCTCAGTTTAGTTAAATTTAAGGTCTTAAGTCTGCGTGTGCATGTTACACGCATTTGCATTTGCACTATACATTTATCACTGCTTATAAAGATCTCTCCCGTTTACTTCTTATTACAACCGATGTCAAGGACATAAGATTATATTACAATAGCCTATCACCACTAAACTATTTGTATAACAAGAAAAAACAGTGCTAATAGTATACGATTAATGCCGAATTCGGATCGTTGTAAATGAAACACGCATAATAATAGCTTATATTTGATATAAAAAAAATTGCGAGCGTAATAAATGTTTTGTTTCCCAATAACAATAATCTTTCCTACAATAAAAAAAGGTTGTAAATAATTCGCTACTTATTTTGAATTCCCACCATTATTCCAGTAAACAAAGAATAATTTCGCACAATAAGAATCAGCGGCAAAACAATTAACAGAAAAAACCATAGAAGCGTCCCTTTTCCAATTATTGTAAAGAAAACTTTGTAAATAAAAGGGAAACCTATAAATTCTTACCGAAACAGTGTTACAAACAGACGGACACAAAACAAACAGAGTGAATTTATGTAGGTACGTACATAAAAAGAGGGACTTCGTTAGGGTGCATGACTGGCAATCGGATAACATCACGACTTGGAACTGAGAGTGAGCAGGTTGATGGATGCGGCACTTGACGATCTGGCTCTTGATAAAGGTGTGGTGAACGCAGATTTTAGTATGCACTTGAAAGGAAAATAATTTTGGGCAATTAATATGGTTGAGCTAAGCGATGCTGATGCATGCGTCATGCTCGTGAACGAGTGCCGTCCGTGAGTGATCTGCAAAATGCTGCCAATTTAATCAAAACTTTAAAAAATACGGTCAGGCTTGTTTCGTAGGCTCTTATTGTAGTTTAGACTCTTTCTCCTAAATTGTTGTCACACAACCTTCATTTCTATAACAATGTGCTCATAAAATATTGTTACTTTTAATAGGATTTAAAAAGAGTAACCATGGAGTAAGTTTCTTGCCAGTTCTGCTACATAGGAAATCTATATCTTGGAACGCGGTATCTAAAGTCTCGACTATTCATAAGTGCCTGTAAATGTTTGAAATGACTATAAATATGTTTTATCTTATCTAAATAAAACATTTAAAAGTACGAGTTTAATACAAACACATGTCACTAATGGCGGGTGGCTGAATGACGTTTGCCCTTTTTAAACGCCCCGTTGTTAACGTTATTCCATTCGGCTGTTTCGAACGCAATGCTTTACAAAGTAGCACCACTAATCAATATGGAATGGAACTGTAGTGAAGTACAGCTCTAAGGTGCCAATCTTGAGAGACGCCTTAGTCTAGCAGTGGACAATCATAGCCATAATACAAACTCTTTCCGATTAATAATTCTGACGCATATTTTGATTGGCATTGGCATTAACTTGGAAGTTTTATCTGGGAATAACTAACGATGGTACGGTTGGCCTAGTGGCTACGCAATTGGCTTTCTGGGCTACGTGTCACGGGTTCGATCCCTGAACGGAATAAATATTTTGTATGATCTACAGATAGTTGCTTCGGGTCTGGCTGTGTACATGTGAGATTTGCCTGTAAACTGTACCTGTATGACACAGGAGAAATTCTAATGTGGGACATAGTTTTTTTCAAACTGCCATATCTATTTATTCGTTGTTAATGATTCATCTTGTCTGGAATGACCGACTATTATAACATAAGTAAATACATATATAAGTTGTGCAAGTCATAACCATAGCCAACCTGTGTCTTTTTTAATGTGTCAGGAATTTGGATCGTCCCCTTGATGGTACAGCGATGGAGGTGAATTAGAACACGGAGTGGCTTGATTAAGTTTAATGACATCTTTACAATACAAAGTTTCTGTGATATAATATATCAAATGCATAACCCATTTTACAAGTGCCGGGCTCATAATGCCACCACTTCATCTCCTCCCGTGGGTGTCATAAAAGTCGACTAAGGATTAGCCGGAGGATGGGCAGCAGCGTCCTTCGAGTACATTAACAACTCAACTGCGATCGCCAACCCGCCTGCCAATCGTGGCGATTATGGCAGAACAATGAGCCAACAACACATCCATATCGGTGGTTCGGCCGAAATGATGATGATAACTCATTTTAGAGGAGTAAATAAACTGTTAATAACAGAGTCAGATGAATTTATGATAAACACATCTTTCTATTCAATTTATCAGACCTGTATAAAGAACACATAGTAACGATGACTAATGAACTTCTCAACGTGATGATGACCTATCCTATTCTCCAGTCATCCCAAAAACGCTAGTGTTATTTTAGTACTTCTAAGAAAAGGGCCAAGTAGACACTTTTTGGTTTTACATCTTATTTTACCTCAGGTTACCGGATATATCATAGAGAAAAGAGTCCTTCATGCCGTCCGATCTATTACAGGTAGCCCGTACCGGGCATAGCTCAAACAGTGGAAATTCCTCCACAATGTTCAGTCAACATCGTTGTTTGCTGACGCTACCGGTGTTGGCCACACGCGTGTTTGCGCCGTCACCCGCCGCCTGTGAGCAAATATTCTTTTCTCTGGATTTTTGGGGTAGGGTTAACAGAAAAAGTTTAGTTGGTCAAGGATTATAAATGGATGTCATATTGGAAAAATAATAACGTTGCTATATTATGCGCGGATTGCTTTTAAGACTCAAAATAGGTAGGTATCTATTCCTTAAATGAGTACGATTGTGCATGTCACTGTGAATTGCACATCAACATACAGAACATTTGTTTTGATTTAAACTAGAACTGATTTGAACTAGATACATCAATAATCAATCATTCAAGTTTGTTCACAACAGCTTCGACTGATTTATCATCAGTATACGCCCACGTCCACGATTCCCAGCTACCTTTCAGTAGTCTGTCCATCTCGTTAAAGGCCGTCCCAAGCAGCGTTTACCGGTGCATGGTATCAACTTATTTCTGCTCCAACGGCCGTCAGTTCTACAAGCTATGTGCCCCGCCCATTAACACTTCAGCTTACTAACCCTTTCAACTATGTCGGAAATTTAAGTTCGATCGCGAAATGAAATACCAAGCATATCTCTCTCCATAGCTGTTTAATCTGAAGAACTAATTATACAATCCGCGTTACTGACGCTGCTGGCGGTACATGCGCGTGCGCGCCGGGCGTGTGTGCATCACGCATAGCTTTTATTTTCCCTGTTAGTCGACTTGTTAGTCCGTCCGTACAGAACTTCTTGTTATTAGATATTAGACCTCCGCGTTTTGGTAACACGATCAATTACTAATTTAAGACGAAATGGTTTAAAGATGTAGAATCAGAACAACGTTTTTCCAACTTTGAAGTATACAGTCTAACTGTAACTAAAATATATGGTTATTCTATTTGAAAGCTCGAATATAAAAATGGTATGTATTCTTTTGTTTTGCGTCATGGCTTCATGAGTCATACGTTTTTTATATTCCTGTTAATCCTCCAACCCATCTCATCCTATGGGTGTCTAAAAGGCGACCTAAAGCATTAGCCGGAGGATGGGCAGCAGCATTCTTCGAGCTCCCGCTATTCGGGTTTATAGATTAACTGCGATCGCCACCCTGCGTGCCAAGCATGTCGTTTATGTCAAAACCGCCCAATGAGCACACAACACTAACCTAAACCGCTAGTTGTGGCGATCTTTGGGAGAGGCATATGTCCAACAGTGGACGTTTTTTCGGATGAAATGAGGATGATGACTAAGCAAAATAGTTTTATACTGGGATTGGGTTTACCTTAATACCTTGGGAACTGTATTTTGCAGTAGTACCTCCAGTCCCGAGGAGGGTTTTAACTTTATTGCAAGTACAGTTTTATATTACAACATAAAAACAAGAAATAATACCAAACGCACTTAAATATTAATTTTAAAATAATTTTAACCGCACACTTAATCCTACCACCGACCACAAACTCACAGGCACCATCGCGGCGATAATTTATCACATCTTCATGAAATCACCAGTTGTTAGGCACCATACATTTTTACATAGTAAAAACGTGTAAATGAAATAGTGAGTTTCGAGTTTCGATAGTAGCCCAAAAACGTGGGTGGTCTTTTCACAGCGAATCTACTATATGGGAGCGATAACTAACCACGGGATTCCGTCATACAATAGGGGAGTCAGCAGTGATGAAAAAATCCTCAAATTGGCCGTAAAATATGATACGACACCGTTTAAGTTGTAAATTATGTATTGATTTTAGGACTGTTAAAGATTTCGTATTCTCAGAATATACTGGAGTTTCTCATAAATGCTCAAGGAAGATACAAGGGTTAGAGAAAAAAGTACTAAATAGACTAAAATTTAATTCATTAATCAAACGTAAAATCGAATACAGTCACGTACGAATTTACAAATAATGATGTCAACACTCGACTAACCAAAAAAACTATCAATAAGTATACAAATCATCCCTAATATTTTTAACCCTCTATCGCACGCCCCAACTATTAGTGTGGTATTATCCGCAACTGGCAGGACTAATCGCTCATTAACAGGTTCCGGCCACGCTCCAAATGGGGTCCACTTAAACCCCATGTCAGATTTTTTCCCATCAGTCCGCTACGATGGGTTAAGTACTGTACTGTTTCCGTTGAGTGTACGAGTATGTATGTTACATTATGGGGAATGATTAACTATCGTGCCGTTCTGAGAAAAAGTATGGTTGACCAACCATAAGAATAAGTCAATAATCTAGCTGCGTTAGGTGCGGTTAGGGTCGTTGCTTTTGGTGCATGGATGACAAATGCAAATAAAAAGTAAATGAAAGGTTGTATATGTTTAAAAAAGCGTCCCTTTTGTGAACCGGTAGCCATACTGCGCTCACCAACCCGCCTTGCCTAGCGTGGTGAGTATTGACAAATACCCCCCAAAATGATGACACAGTTGTGGAATCTACGGCCGATATGATGATATGTTTAAATAGAACTTAGTACCTACCTATCCAAATATACCGTGACATTTAATTTAGACAGCTTTTGCCAAAAAAGAACGCTTTATTCAAATTGAAACAATAAAGTCAGTTTATTCGTTACAAAACACTGGCCGTAATGGCATAAAATTCATCCGAAACAATTAAAAATCGAACTTGCGTTCCATTTTCGAATTCCCCACGACGATTGGCCGAACAGTGATTCTCGGGGTTGTAATGGGTTATATTATATGGAACGAGCTTTTTTACAACTAAACCGATGGTACGCCAGAACTGGTTTCGATTCCTTTTACGTCCGTTTCATTTTTATTGTGCTTAGTTCGGGTTTTATTTCATATTACTTATTATATTACGACACGTTATTTCTTTACTTTTGTTTTATTTGTAAAGAATTTCTTACGTTTTATTATTAAGGACTCAAAGGAAAAAGAAGATCGTTATGGTACTTACTGTGGCAGCGACTGAACTTTACATAGCCAAAGGAACAAAAACTAAGGTTACAGGTTTTTAAATTCCACATACATATGTAGTTCGTTCCCGTGCAAGGCTATAGAAACAATAAGTCATAAAAGAATTTTCACAGCGAAAGAGTGGTCATAATGAGTTCCCCAATACGCAGCCTCTCGACCTAATGGACCTGACCGAGGTCGAGTAGAAAGAAAAAATATATATTTAAAAGCTATGGCAAGTCCGCCGTAAAATTAAAAAGACAAATTATTGGACGTCTTCGTGGAAGCCAGCCTTTGTTATCTCACAAGTGTTTTTCAAGAGTTCTGTTTATCTTCCACCCTACTCGCTCTCACAAAAACCACATCGATTCATCTCTGTCCATCTTGTTAGTGCTAAGGGCGTTTTAACAGGGCGTAACAGACGCTTCCACCGTTACGTAATTCTGACACTTTCAGCTTTCATAACAAGGTCCTTTATTGTATAAATACAATTCGGTGTACAGTTCATCGAGACGAATCCTTTAAGGGCGTAACTGTTACTCAAAGTATAGCGTGATATCGATTTATGGCGCACGGAATAAGCGCTCATTTGGCATAATTGGCGCCTGTTCGATACCTTGCTCGTTTCGACACGGTATTTTTTTTTCTGTAGCTTGACTGAGCATAGTCTAAACGAGTATGGATCAAATTGCGTCACAGATAAGGTTTCTTTCGAGTTGGTAACTTAAACTTGAATTTTAGGAGCATTAACATAATGATCATCGTTCGTGTTTGATGGAGCAGGTGTTGTGTATATCAGTTTATTCTCAGTTTTTATTTTAAAATCTGGTTTATATTATAAAAACCAATCGTATCTCGTAAGTTTATGAGACTACGCACGGGGAATCAAATAAGTTTGTTAATTATTACAGAAATCAGAGTAAACGTTTTCGAAACCTTTACCACTTGTTCGATCGCATTGGGTTTGCAGTTGGACGGTTTGTAATCTATTTGCAAATTACACAAAACATTACAAGCATTTATTGAAATATTGTATTGATACATTACGAAAAAAATACCTATGTCGAAATAAAATTTATTTTTACGAAACGGCATAAGTTATCTATGATGGCAACATCGAAACGTACATCCGTGTGTGAAACTGTACGTATATCTCATAGACACGGATAAATCGCTCCAATCAATCTTCGTTGTCGAAACTTCAGCCAGTTGTTAATAAACATCAACAAAAAAGTTATCAAAGTACTATTCTGCCGTCCTTTAGAAGCCTTTCCTACTAGAAAGCCGTTAAGCCCAAAAAGTAGTTTTCAAGAAACAGCCAAAAAAGGTGGGGGACGTCGTTATATTTACAAACACTATAATACTTAGATTCGTTAGTCATTAGACTGTTAGACTCACTATTTACATTTATTTGCGTCCACAATTGTTCAGAAAACAATTTTCAAACATTATTAAGTATTTGATTTATTTATTTAGCGAATGATTTTAGCTTGTTTTTGGCTCTAATTACTTTACTTAAAGGTCGCTAACCTTACCTTAAAAGCTTTTATAGTGTTTGTAACTCAGGAACTATCACTAATATAATTATGGTTCTAAGATAGGAAGACAGAGAATTTAGAACTGTATCGATTTGCATTTAAAAGTCAAAATCGACCTTCTGAGGGTTAACGGCTTTCTGGTTAAAGGACGGCAGTATTATACAAATGACTATATGAACCTTTCACTATACTTTTTAACAAAAATAAATCTTATTTTATATATATCGAGAGTTCAATAGATGACACCATAAATGTTCAACAAATTATTGAAATACAACACAATATTACGTAGAAAGTAGAAGCCATGCATGCTGTGTTTTCTGATAAAGCGAACTTCGATTACCAAATTAATGTAGTATTGAAAAAAAATTAACGGTAAAATAAGGTTTACATTTTGAAGGTTATCTGCATAGGTATTGGATAGCATTATCATCGTATCAACCAGAGAATGTCCACTGTTGAACAAAGGTCTCCCCCATAGATTTCCACATTTGTGTTGACATTTAGGAGGAAATTTGCCAGTACTCACCACACTTGGCAGGCGGGTTGGTGAGCGCAGTGACTGTTCCACAGAATGGACCCTGCTGTCCATTCCTCTGGTTTAGAACCCTTAGTCGTCCTTTACGATATCCTCGGGAGGTGATGGAGTGGTTCTATATTCTCAATCAGAATCAAAATAACGAAAATTTAATTGTACTTTGTGGTGTCTACCACAAAGTACAATTGAATTTTCGTTATTTTACTTTTTTAGGGTTCCGAAAGTCCGAACTAAAAAACGGCGGACCTATTATATGATCACTAGCGTGTCTGTCTGTCCGTCTGTCACAGCCATTGTGCTCTGAATCTACTAGACCGATTCAGTTAAAATTTGGTACACATATGGATTTCTGCTACCAAACACGTACGTGTAACGTGAATTGTTAAATAAATAAATTCTGAGTATGGAGGTCACTTTTGGGGGGCAATATAGAAAAGTAAAGAATAATGTTTTGAATAATTATCAAGACAATTATCATTGATTTTCTCCTTTAGAAACCTGCTGTAAACTGTACCCACGATACAGGATAAATACTAGAGCGCTATTTGGTTTTTTATAAAAAAAAATTTGATGAAGTAAAGTTAGTACTCAAATATTTTCATCTTAGTAAAAATAAATTGCATAAATGCCCGTCTTAAAGCATTAGCATAAGAAATTAATTCGATTTCAATTTATGCACAACAGAATGGGCCAGCTGGTAATGGTATGTGATTGTCAATGGCTATTAAATGCTAAGTGCGTCAGGCAGTCAGTGCGTCAGTGTTGTAAAAAAATACTTGATAACTACAACGCGTAGATATAATTATATAATATCGTAAAGTTGAAGTAGGGCTTTAGTTTTTACCTCACACTGACCCGTACACATTTGTTAAATATACGTGTATATATATATAGTACGTCTGCTTGCTCTCGTTCGGCACGGGTCTTTACAATTCCCCCGAGATGTGCCTGGAGGGCGGCCTTTTTACAGTCGCCTCGAGGTGACCGTTTTACTCATCCCCTCCGACATGTTTCTTTTCTTCCTGTGTCGTGGGTGCGTTTACAGACATGAATTCCACAGACAATACACCCAGACCCGGAATAACTACCTGCAGATCATACAAATATTTGTTCCGTGCGGGAATCTAACCCGACCCGGAGCGCAGCGGCCGACTGTATCAGCCACTGCACCAACCGTAAAAGCGTGGCACTAATGGGCCGCTCCGGTAGTTTAAGCCGGTGGAAGTCCTGCTTCTCCGCCTTTCCCCGGAGTGAATGTATTTCGACAAAGTGAAAGACTGCGTGCGGCAGTGAACAGTCGCGGGGGATATTGCTATAATCACCACGGTCGAAGGAAAGATTTGTGATCGCAGTATGTTGTGACATGAGGGTTGATGCTGCCCTTCCTCTGAACTGTTCATCTTTTACGATAACCCTAGCACGTCGATAAATAACGGTAAAACTGTTATATGTTCTTGCCCCATAAAGAATGACTGTCATAACAATTTCTTAACTTCGTTAACTACAAGTGATTTTTTTATTGCTGCGAACTTATTGTTTGAGAATACAACGAAAAGGTTTCGTTATTTTACTTTTTCAAACTAAACATAACCTTAACTTATCTTTTAAACCAGTAAAATATAATAATAACTGTTCACTAGTAACGTTTAAGTAGGAAACATGGTATTTTTCTATCGGTACGTTGTCATCTCATGAATGAAACGTTTGTATACTATCTTCTTCACATAAAAATGTGAAAAGTAACGATAATGTTGAATGGGTTCATGGTTGTCATTTTTAAGAGCCCTTGTATGTAAGAATGAATCTTTTGACATTACCGAATGCTCTCTCCTTACTTTATTATCTGTTTAATGAGTAAATAAAGTTTAATTGTTCCTTATCGAGGATAGACGAATAATTTATTGTAATATTACAAAAATATTGCGCTTTATAGCTATAGAAGGGTAAACAGATATTGAAGTAACGGCACTTAAAACAAATAAAATATAGTTAGAGGTTAAACTATTTTTTTTTTTAAAAGAGACGCTTAGTATTTTATTATGTTGGGCTTCTCGCTTACATTTCTGGGAAATGTGGTTGCTTAACCGGTCATTTTCTGGCGAAGTCAAAAGAGGCTTCCAGCCAGGCAGCTTAGTATTTTGTACTCGTTCTCTTCATGTATCTCACATAATTACAATAACCGCTAATGTTACATAATTAATTACCTATTTAGAAACCGAGATTTACAGCTTAAGACGAGTGTTATCGCAAATGAACACACATCCAATTATTAGATAAACTCTTCACCTGCGATTACACTATGAAAAATTACGTGTTCCCATTAACTAGAAGACATTAGGCCTTGATTAGGTTTAAATGACTAGAACAAAAAAGCAAGTAAGTACGTAAGCCCCTATTGTTGACGATAAAAAAACATTTACGACCGCCTTAAGGAAGCTGAACGCACATTTTATTGAACAAATACGTTTAAATATCCGAATAAAGCATAGCATGCTTAGAAATACTGGTTAAAATGAAGTTAGAACCCTCGGTAAAATGTTTAAAAACGGCTACTTTAAAAAACACGACGAAAAGAATCACTCCGTTTCTAAACCAAGAGATGTAATACTAATAACAGCAGGAATAAATTTCCCAGTTTACGATGACCTCTGGAAGATGTGAGGGTCACCCCTCGAATGGTGCAATAGTGCGGGCAAAACGCGGGGTGGGGTAGGTCCAACTATCTGGCCAATGCGATCCCGCAGTATGATATTCGAGAAACAAACAAAAGAAGACAGATAACATTTGTTCGAGACCATGAGTCAACGGGTCGGGTCGACTGTTTACACGGAGGGAAATGATTTCATGTTCGAAATTTGAAATTGTTTCGATCAATTGGCTATGTAGCGAATACAAAATTCAGTGACCGTCGCGCGTTCCATTGGGAGAATTACAAAAAGACAATAAATTTGCAGTCCGTAAATAAATTAGCGATCCGCAATACAACGTGTTTATATCTAAAAAATTTACAATAATTCCACTTCGAAATTAAGATTGTTTGCTGTGAATAAATACATGGTGTTAGTTAGCGCTTGATATAATGATAGAGCACGCCAAATAAGATACATTCCCCAATTAATATGAACAATTTTAAGTCATAAACAGGAGACTTATAAATACCTATCTATTTCAACCAAATCGAAATACATTTGACTACGACAGAATTAAGAGATTTTATGAAGTGTTCTATACTTTTAAACTTAGAAATAATAGATAACCGTGCATTCTTATTTTATTACTTTTAGCCATTATAGGACGTCATTACATAGACAAGAGGGACAACGTTTGAAAACTTGGACATAAAAATGCCACTGTTAGCTCTCTAACGACGCCCAAAACGTGTAGATTTGAAGACGATTGAGAGACTTGAAGATTACTCACAGGAGCTAATATTTGAGGAATTCAACTTGGCCCGCTAAGCCGTCTTCCTCGTTAACGTGTTTAGATAAAACTTTTGTGTTGTCAACTTAAAATTTCTATTTTGTTTCTGCAGCAACTCTGACGACAGTGAAATGACATTCCTTTTATACTACATCGTTTAGCAATTCCAATTTCAGATCGATTTTCGAACACAGAAATACCATGTGGAAATTAATTAATTAAACATCGACAATCTGTAATCCATTGGCTACGTTATCAATAATAATAATTGGTGTATCAAACGATGATACAAAATGATGCAGCAGTTCTAGATCTGTATATCCTTGAATTTTAAAATAGAGAAAGCCAACTGACTAAGTTCCTTCTGTCTATCTTGCATAAATCAGATTTGATTTATGCTACGTTTTAGATAGCGCGATGATTTGAGATGTAAACAACGGTTTTTTAAAGCAACTCCGATATTGTTAATCACCCTTGACATTATGGTATGATAGTTCACTTTTTTTATTTGATTTTCTGTGGTTTAACCACGTTCGGAGTTACTTTTTCATTATCATGTAAAACGAACGAAAATATAAATTAACTACCAGAATTAAGACATACCCCATAAGGTAAGGACGCAAGACATAAAAAATCAATATATTACCAAAAAAAAATATGCGTGAAACCTCCACGAGTAATACATGAACGAATCCATTGTTCCCATGAATATTTAATCCCATCACAATCCCAAATTAGCTGTCAAATAAATTCTAAATAGTAGGAAACAGTAATTAAACGGATTTAGTTTTCATTGTAAAATAAACAGTAATTGGTGTGGGTATTTAAAAATCCCTACGGCGTCTCTTGAACGACGACTGCGCATGGGCACGGCAATTAAACATCCCGAAATAACTATAGTACGCATAATTGACTAGCCCGGGCGATTTATGTGAGCGTAAAGTAACACCGGCTAATGCTCCCGCGCATACGGATCCATAGATAAGGAACTTGGCCATATATTAGGCAGACGACGACGTTACAATTTCTAGGAATGATGAATTGGAAATTCCGTAAGATCGAGTGATAGTTGACGGATTAATTATTTTGCTGAGTGATGTCTAAAATAATATTTTGCAGTCTAGATGATTTTAGAATGTTATTCAGTTCAGAAGGGCTTGATTGAAAATATCAATGGCCTTCCAAGTAGGATCTAAAATTACTAAAACTACAAAATGTAGGACTATTTAAACCTGAAGAAAAACTAATCACCATATATCGAATATCTCATAATACCAAAAATTACTATTAAACCGCTGTTCCTATTTATGATATCCACAGCTTCTTTGGTTCCGGTCGTAATATTCCCCCCAACAAATCATCCATACGGTA
This sequence comes from Diloba caeruleocephala, assembly GCA_947459985.1. NCBI lineage: Eukaryota > Metazoa > Arthropoda > Insecta > Lepidoptera > Noctuidae > Diloba > Diloba caeruleocephala. The sequence goes on from OX381629.1 coordinate 10,801,428, forward strand.
CAGACGTGTAATCACTTTATGGTGCATGATGTTTTATTACTTTTTTCTAAGCGGGAGTCGCGATTGTAGAACCAAATATGGCTGTCTGATGACGTTCTTAAAAAGCTTCCTAGATTTGTTAGCTTAAATTAGACTTATCTATGTCTGGATCAAGTTTTAAGTTTAAAGAACGAACTTTGTCATTATGAAAGTTGGAATAACAGTAAGGATGCTCGACCTCAAACAGTTGGTTATGGATGCAGGGTAAATGACCGATGATGAAATTTAGAAAATAAAGAAACGTTTTCATGTATAAATACGTAACCTGCCCCAAACAAAGTAAACAAACTTTTGGACGAATAATTATCTTTATCAGAATTATCTCAACACCAGGAAAATGACGTAAAATCGTATAAAAAAGTGCGCGCAATCACAATAAATACATTCAGAAAAAATACATCATACCGTATTTTCTTCTATCGTTAAACTTTACATCGATTGTAAAACTAGATTTATGGTGTGGTTTATTTACATTAATCTGCTGTTTTTCGGGACTAAGCGAGGACTTGATTATGTGTCGAACTAATCGATTTAACGTCTTAATCGATTCCAGTGTTTGAGAAATTCTGTTGTTCTGAACGGATTTATTTATTATCTGTGCGCGGCCCCAAATTATTTAACAGCTTTTTTTTTCTTCGAATTTGATTGAGATGTTCTAAAGTCACTTTACAAATTCCCTTACAAATATCTTAAGTTTTGATATTAATGAAGCCTCGTGCAGTAAAAGCAAAGAGCGGAAAATTAAGCTGAAATTGCAATGATGAGGGATAGTTTGTGGAACTGATGGCTATTGGGACGGAAAGGTTCTTGAGTAGAGACCAGGTACCAGTGAACGTGGGACGTGGCACCGCCTCGCAGCGAGATGGACAGACGACCTGGTGAAGGTAGCAAGGAGTCCGATGCGGGCAGCATATATTCAGTCGTGGAAATCTATGGGAAGGCCTTCGATGATGATAACGATGACGAAAGATCAGCAACATTCAACTTTGCGGACATAGTTTCTATTTGAAACGATGTAAAAAAATTGCTCGTGAATATTGCTATCGAAAGCAGGATTTACCTTCAGCCAGCCGCCCAACGGACTCAATAAATTCGGTAGTTTTCAAAGATTTCACATAGGCCAGTTACTATTTATAAAGAACAATGTCCGACCAGCTTCATTAGACAGCATAAAACATCTTTTAGAGAACAATAAAAGCGTTTTTACGCGTTAGTAAAACAATGTACCGAACTTTATGACTACCGTCGAACAAAGAACAGTTAAAAATAACTAAATAATGATTATAGACAACGGTTAACAGGGAAAACACTATGATTTTAGTTTGGCTTATAGTTTGGAAAATGTTCTTTAATCGTTATTATTTTTGTATTTACGATGGATGATCATAAAGTGGGATCAAAGGAGCGTTGCCTTTGTTTGTGGGGTATTGTATCCAGACCATAGTTAAGCCTTTGGCAGACTTGGACGCGCCAAGCTTCCCACGCCATTTTACTTACGCATGCTCAGATTCCAGAAGCTTCGTCAATATTAACGTATCTTGCATGTAGGTACGCTTGCCAATCCTCTAGTCACGAAAATATTTTAGGGAACTGCCGAAATATTAATTTCAAATGTGTAGTAAAATCACTTACAGAATTTTTATTCTACATTATAATATAAATCTTGTATATATTACGATTAAGAATATGGTTTCAGTTATTACTATATATTATATCTGCTTTAATCGGGTGTCGTTAGAGGCGACCACATGATTGATTATATCAGAAGAAAGATCTGATCTGATCAAATATGCGCTGAAGCGGTCAATAGGTGCGTGAGACCAATGCACAGTATTTATAGCTTAATAGGCATACGAAAAGCTTTGACTAAGAAATTTGGCCGAGCCACACGATATCTAACAAAGTGGTCAGCTCTAGTAACACAAGTAAATTGTGGACCGAAATATATTAACAGGTATTAGATCGACCGGAAACACCAATGAAAACCGTTACCGAACTGCACGCGTAATTCTAATAATGTACCGTGCAATTTTACAGAATACTTACACCACGACAAAGGAATTCTGAAAACTACAGTGACTAAAAATACCCTGTTTTATGTACTAATAAATGAGAAATGGCAACCCAAGATTGATTTCACTGATGTCCCTGCTTATATGTCCGTATTTGTATTATCTTCTAGCAATATATTAACATCGGACCCATTATCCCCAATAATCCGAGCAAGGCTGACAACCCGTGTTCCGATAACGCGACAGCCCAAACATTTGTGGACGCCACAGATAAGGCAATGTCCACACGTCGCGCGGACGATCGCGCAGTGCGCACAATCGATGCTACTGTAACATTTTATTCTGTGGTCTTTGTTCAGGGTTGTACGAGCAGCTGATACGTTATCGCAGATATTGGGCAGTACATTATTGATTCGTTGATAACGATGGTTACTTTCTAAGCTCAGATTTTTATATATGAATATTATTATGTATGTTTTCTGACGTTTTATGGCGTCCATAAACTCGTGTATTTAATTTTTTTTATCTAATCTAACGACTGCTTCCTTTACACTTATCAATACGTAATTATTCTACCTCATTAAGGGCTTCTAGTTACAAAAATCAGTCGCTCTAGAAAGAGAAATACAATATATGGCCACGGGATCAATGTTAGAGGGTCACGTAACTTTTCATAATTAATGCCGAAACAGGGTCCAACTGAGGGTATTCATCGGGACGTTGAGCTTATTAAAATAGGGTTGCGTTAAACTGACTGATTCATGTCTGCTGCCTGACAGGATGGGTTAATTCAAACACTTTCTTGAAAAGTCCATTCCAAACGATATGCCCTAGATATTTTCTGACATTAAACTATTAAAAAATATATGTCGATTAGCTCGGTATACTTCGGCATTTCTCATTGGTAGTCAGTAGGAAAAGCCAGTTACTAGATTTATTTACGAGTGAAAGTGTTTCTTCGTATCTACTAGCTAGAAAAGAGCATTTATGAACCCCCAAAACATCACAGAATTATTCATGAATTACAAATGTCAAGCGCTCAGAAAACTTTTTTTTTATACGTCAAGCCGACGAGATGAGCAAGTCATTCGCCTGGTGGTGAGCGTCATTCCTGCCCATAACAATTGTAATTGCTATCCGAGTGGTGCCAGCTACGAATAGCACCAACCCATTTCATCCCGTAGGTGTCGGTCGATGGGCAGCAGCGTGCTTCGACTACATTAACAACTCAACTACGATCGCCAACCCGCCTGTCAAGCGTGGCGATTATGGCAAAAACCCCTAATGAGCACACAACACCTATATCGGTCATTGTGGTGATCTTCGGGGGAGGCCTGTGTCCAGCAGTGGACTTGATTCGGTCGAAATGATGATCCGGGACCCAGACACTGCGCCCGTCACCTCGACATGAAGCCATTTAGTCTCTTATGCCCAGTAATTTCACTAGCTGCAGTGGCCTAACCGGAACACAATAACGTCTAAAGTTTTTCACATTTTCTTCACTTCTTTCGCAACATTTATTCTTTACCTAAAGCTCAAAATCCTGAACAAACCCGCACGAGGCATCCATAGCATACGCAGACCTCACAGGGCCGTCATTACCATATTGAATGTTAGAAGCAGGCGGAAACACGGCGCGATCGTAAATAGCAACAAATGGCTGAACACAAATGCACAAAACTTGCTTAACTAATGCATTCGCGAAGGTGATGTTGTGAGTGGAACGGACGTACGAGAAACTAGATGTGTCTCGACGCAATTTAACTTCAGTTGTAGACTCTTCGCCACCATTATTATATTAAGACGAAGACTTACAGGCTTTCATCTTTTTTTTATTGGTCTCCAGTGGAACTTCGAACTTCCTTCGCCCCGGGGGAGGGCGAAGGGGCAAGCCGGACTCCTACCGGCTAAAACCACGGGAGCTGTCATCTTCGGCACCGAAGATGCGCTCCAGGTCCTCGTAAGCCGTCCATGTTGCCACGCCTTTAGGCACATTTCGGAGGGGATAACTGTAAAGTGGTCACCCTCTCTAGCGGGGAGAAGGCGGCTGTAAAAAGGCCGTCCCCCCAGGCACTTCTCAGCGAGAATTGTAAAAGATTCCCCCGAAGCCTCGCTGTGCGCTGTGCTGCGCACACGGCGGCTCGTGACCACATGAACACCGCCGTCTTCCCGGGGGTCGCTCCTTATTAGCAGGTCCGTATGCTAATTTATTAATAATATATTGCGACCACCAATACGCCTACCAAGCGTTGTAATTGTGGCAATATTCCCCTTGACTGCTCATTGCAGTGATCATTGGGAGGCCCATGTTGAGCAGTCGGCGTTTACGAGCTGATGTGAAAGATGATTGGTAAATGATGTGTATACATAGGTTGCTTCCGTTTTCTCATTATTGTTTCTGCTCTAACTGATAGATCCTTTTTTAAACAGTAACGTTTTTAAGGCTATTTAAAAGATGTTTCTAAATTCGACTGTGTTTGTTTTTTCGAAATCTTCCTTTTCTTTTTCGTTTGGTCAGTGGCCAGCCTTGCGTAAGAGTTAATTAACCGCCTAAAGGCCTCCGATTTGGCTAAACTACTGCCGTCTAATGACAACGGTGACCGATGATTGTACATGCCTTCCGAAGCATGGAGACGCTCAGTTATGACTATGCGATCACCCATCCGTAGGCTGACCGCCCCGAGGGTTGCATAACGTCACCGAGCACCCCTAACATAATTTAGATGTTTGTTTTGCTGTCTCACAAATTTGAGACAGTTGAAAATGCGCCTCGATAATGTTCCGTCTAATTTACTCGGAGGATAACTATCGATACTTAAATAAAATCAGTTATTTTACATTTTCAATTTGTTCCCAACGCCAGCGATTAGACACACAGACTCGCTTAGTCTAAACATTGAAGTTATGAGTTCAAATCTTTTAGTTACTTTAATAAGTAAGCAGTTGGTTAAACCGGTTTTCTCTTCTAGAAATTATGAACTATAAACGCCAAATAACAGCAATGCACAGTTTGAAAGCATTTGAAGTCTCGTTGGATTCAATAAATCATAGAGATCGCAAAATATTTGCTGTATCGGAAATATTTTATATGAATTAATATGATTTACTATCGATATGGAGTTGTAAGGTTGGTAAACTAGATGTTCTCCGGGCTCGAAAGATACCACAGTACATTGAAAACTAAACTTTTCCACCGAAGTGTACTGCCCACGATGACTTATCGTGTCGAAACATTCAAGCTCACAAAAGAAACTGTGCACACAATGAGAGTCGCACAAAGGGCTAAGGAGAGTACCAAGCTAGGTATCAGCCTAAAAGACCAAGTCAAAAATATTGTAATCCAAAAAGGACCAGTGTTTGTGACGTGGCCAAACTGATTACGAGACTTGGGACTTAGGAGGCGTTGTAATGGACACTTGGTAAGACAGAGTGACGGCAGGTGGAATAGGGTCCCGACAGATTGGTTACCCAGAGAAGGGAAAACGAACCGAACGATGGAGTGGTAGATTGGAAAAGGTTCAAACTACTAACGAGAATTGTAAAGTCTTGAATTAGTAGTATATGGAGTATAGTAGCCCTTCACATTTTATATGGAAAAAGGGTAAACCTTACTCAACAATCAAGGCGAGATTAACATATCGATAACCTCATGGCTCCAGGAGCAAGCAACATGCAACTATGCAGGCCAATGCAACAACCCACGCTCGCGACACCTATCATCAGATCGTAATTAGGAAGTAGGCAACTTTATCTCCCACGCTACTTGCCGATATGGCTCTAGAAATTAATAACCCATAAAACCTTATACACAACGAGGCCGTGTACGTGTCTAAATACCAAAAGCAGAAGAAGCGGGTTGGTGTATAAAGATGGTCTCATTAAGCGAGAAACATTGGGGTGGACAAGAGCTCGATTGGAGACACTTCTGCTGCGAGGCGCATACAGCCCCTTTGCCCCGCACTTGGATTTCCCCTGTGTGGTGGACGTGTTTACAGATACAAATTCGACACACAATACATCCAGACCCGGAACAACTACCTGCAGATCATACAAATATTTGATCCGTGCGGGAATCGAACCAGCGAACCGGAGCGCAGCAGCCGACTGTATCGGCCTAAGGACGTACACGGCTAAAGACAGGCTTCTCCCATAGATTTCCACAACGATCGGTTACATGCCGTCGTCTTTTTAGGAGGAACTTGCCCGTACCCACCAAGCTTGGGAGGCGGATTAATGAGCGAAGAATGGCTGCTGTTTCCCAGCAGTGAACGTCCATTGGCAGATTTGAAGAGACATGTTATAAAAAAAAGTTAATATAGTGTAAATGTTTTATTTTTCACTTTTTGGATGTATTAGGTACAGCATATTCAATTATAAGTAGGTAGGTCAAGTATCATCATCATATCGGCCATTTATACGTCCACTGCTGAACAAAGGCCTCTCCCAGATTTCCACAACCGTGTCATGAGGGTATTTGCCAATACTCACCACGCTTGGCAGGCGGCTTGGTGAGCGCAGTATGGCTACCGTTTACAGAAGGGGACGCTGCTGCCTATCCCTCATCCCTCTTGTTTAGATTCCCTTAGTCGCCTTTTACGACATCCACGGGAGGAGACGGAGCGATGCTATATTCTTAATCCGGACACCAAACGGATAAGGTAAAATACTGAAAAATAAATAATTTATTTCTTTTAAGTATACGGAATCATATCAATTGGGCGCGGGCGGCATGTAAACCGCTCGTTGTAGAAATCTATGGGGGGAGACCTTTGTTCAGCAGTGGACGTCCTTTGGCTGACATGCTGAAATCATCTGCTGTGTCCAACCATCACGTAAACGCAATTCTAATTATTGTAAATAATTTATTTTCGTCATTATTAGTGATAGGTATAGACTGACAATTTCGTGGTCGTCTATTAATAACATTCAGGCAATTTGTGAAATTTGTATGGATCCAAATAAATATATAGATTTTTTTTTGCTGCAACCGCAGTGATCTGCATATTCTTCGAACAGTAGTCAGAGATCAAGAAGTCAAAGTTTTTTTATTTCAAATAAACCGAATATTGGCACTTATGAAACGTCAGAATCTAAGTTGCACGGTTCGAAATAGTTGATCTCGAGGGGAAGAGCCGGCAAGAAATTCTATGAATGCTATTCAAAAATAATTGAGTTTACAATGGTGATTGATACAAATGATTACAAAACAAATACCGAGAAAAACTTCTATATATCAATAATATAATAATAATGTATTTGCCGATAGATTGAGGAACTTATCAGCACCTTGGCCAAAACTAGTTCGCACTGCCATTCCCTTAGCTCAAGACGAAAAATTTCACATAATATATGTCGGGTTTAACCTAGTTATATTTTTTTTTGTATAGTGGTGAGCCCATTCAATTCCTAGGAGATGACGAAAATCTGGCACAAATTTTGCAGTTGGTTCGAAAACTGAAACGCCTCCAAAATGGTTTCAATGTAAGTACTAATTTCGATGCTTAGAGTCTGTGCATAGGGCACAGACTCTAAGCAGCAAGATACAGCGTCATTGAATTGTAGATGAAGTTCCATCATAATATTGTGACGGTTTCCATCATAAGTGTTTTATTTGTCTTATCTCCATCAACGATCACTGCCAGGTGATCGTATATTGCATCGTTAATTCAATAAACTTGCTCCCTGGGGCTTTGTTCATGATTATTCATGCACTGTCTTATTGGGAGTTAAAAGTCGCAGCTCGTTAATGCTTTGCGATACAAATTTAATACTAAGATCAGTTTGTTTTGCTTAGAAGATTTGTGATACTTTGTAAGCCTCTTCAAGCTAAGGTTTTTGAAACCCACCTTCTGATTGAGAGAGTTACGAGTGATAAAAATGCATATAATGTGTATTTATATGTCCGCCTCTCAATCATCATCATTTCGGCCGAATAAAGTCCACTGCTGGACACAAGCCTCCCCCAAAGATCACATCAACGACCGATATCGGTGTGTTGTGTGCTCATTGAGGGGTTTTGCCATAATCGCCACACTTGGCAGGCGGGTTGGCGATCGCAGTTGAGTTGTTAATGTATGCGAAGGACGCTGCTGCCCGTCCTCCGGCTAATCCCTTAGTCGCCTTTTACGACACCCACGGGATGAGATGGGTTGGTGCTATTCGTAGCCGGCACCACATCGCTGTCGCCTCTCAATACTTTATCATAATTATTCTAACAAGATTCCGTCTCATAATTACTCGGGGCTAATAAGGGCCTATTAATAGAGCCTTCAAGAGCGAGGGTACCGAAGCACGTCCAGCACACTGGGAATTTAGCTCTGTTACCAAACTAGCTAACTGGCTGGTCTTTTCACCTTTTCACCACGGCATAAGCTTTGGGTTCATGCTTAACTAAATTAACTAACTATTCTAACTAGATGAGAAAATAATTAACCAACTTCTCTACGCTGTTCAACAAAACTGACACAAAATTTGACCTACTACAGGAGAATTCCTAGTGTTGGAAACAAACAGGCGATAGGTAAGAAACTACTTCTTCATACATTATTTCCAAGATCTAGATCAAACTATGTAGTATTTAAATGTTCACTACGTACGTATTAATGAACGCTAATCATCTAAATATACCAACAAGGCCGAATTAATATAAGGATTTGTTGAGTTAAGGGGTCATTAAAACCGTGGAGTGGTTTATAGTGTTATAAATTTTAATTTGCCGGCACATGTGGTGCATGGGATCGGCAATACGCTGATTAAATCATTAATAATGGAGCCGTTATTAAAACTGGGACAGGGCTCAGTTTTGCGAAACAATTCGATTTTATGGATGTATTCGAGGTTTTTCGAGGACTGGGAAGCAGAGCTTCTGGCAGATGTGGTTTTGTTTCTTTAAATATAAACTATATTTAGCAAGTAGGATTCAAGCAACACTTTCACTCGCCAATCAATATAGATAAAGGCGGCAAATCCTACTGATTTCCTCTGAGAATAAATACTGAAACTACGTAACTCAAAGGTTTCTGTTGTAAAGTCCAGACATATTTTATGGTACAAAACAATGTAAAGAATTGAGAAGCAGCGTCTAGAATCGCTTTTAGAAGAAAGTTCTAGAGGCGTTTTGGAGTGGGCCCTCCTGACAACCGGCAAATACGGCGAAGTCATCGTGAAGCTCTGTAATTTCTTCAGCGGAACTTTTGAGTTTCGTTTCCTATAGCAGACTTATTTTTACAATAAGTGGTTACATGAACTGCTAGACACTTCAGAACTGCTAGTTCTTAGGTATGGTTATAGCTCCTGATTGATTTATTTTTCTTCAGATTACCATTTTTTGAATAATGTTGTCACAGAGATTGTAACAAATTATTGATTTTAAGATTAGCCAAGTTTTTCTTGCCCATACGAAATCCACATTATGTAGGGTAGCAACCTAAATCTGACTATTCAAAAGTGTCTGTAAATGGATTACATGAATAAAGATCTGTTCTATATTGTTCTCTAATCTTGATTTTTTTATCATCTTCTCATTACATCAGTCACAGGACGTCCACTTCTGCACAAAGACCTGGGACCATAGATTTCCACAATTGTGTCATTATTTTTGACCAAAATTGCCATTATTCACCACGCGTGGCAGGCGGGTTGGTGAGCGCAGTATGGCTACTATTCCTCAGAAGGGCCACTGCTGCCCATCTCTCTGGTTGATAGAAACATGGTGTCTAGGGGACTCTACGGCCTACCCCTACGTGCTGCCCCGTGTGCGCCGCACAGCGCACAGCGAGGCTTCGGCGGAGCCCTTTACAATCCCCCTGAGATGTGCCTGGAGGTGGCCACTTTACAGTCTCCTCCCCTCCGCTAGAGCAGGAGACCGATTTATATTCATTCCCTCCGCGATGTGTCTAAAGGCGTGGCTCCAATGCCAAGCTCTAGATGGAGATTATTTGAGTTCCTGGATCTCCCTTCGGTACCAAAGATTACCACACCGGTGGTTTTAGCCGACAGAAGTCTGGCATAACCCTCCACCCTTCCCCGGGGCGGAGGAAGTACACGATGTATTTACACCGGATCAACAAAAAAAGGAGATGGAGTTATATACTATATTCATAGTCACCACACGTCCGACTACGACCGATCCTCCTTAAGCTGTCAACAATCGAAAATGGATTTTGATTTGTCTTATTTCGAAAATGTCGTAGTGGCACTTTATCAACGGATTTAAAATCGCTAAACACGATCACACCTTATTACCTTTCAAAATACCTATGTTTTACCATGGCAAAACATGTTTAGCGACAAGTGCGCCCATAAAATGCGGAATATAATCGGAATAGGAACGCATTCTGTTTCAGAGTATGGAGCAGGAATGGCCGCCGGAAGCGGACAGCGGGACAAGAACGCGTTGTTCGCTAAATATAGACCCTGTAGAGAGATACTATGTAGCGATGGCTTTATTATTTTAAGGGAGGCTCAACCTTCGGAGCTATTCTGCAAAACATTATTTTGAGGAAATATAGTTTCTTGATAGAATTTGTAACCAGAGAAGTGTTCATTTTTTAAGTAATGTGAATAAATAAACCCGTCTGCCAAGCGTGGCGATAATGGCAAAACCCCCAATGAGCCCACAACACACCCATATCGGTCGTTGTGGTGATCTTTGGGGGAGGCCTGTGTCCAGCAGTGGACTTCATTCGGCCGAAATGATGAATAAATAATTCAGCAATTTTGGCAGTACCTAGTTCTTCTAGTTTACTAGAGAAATACAATGTAGCAATGGCTATACTATTTTAAGGGAGTAGAGGATTTGGAACAATTTTGTAAAACATAATTTTGTAGAATTATAGATTCTTCACACAATTCGTAATCGTAACGTAAATAAGTCTAAATTTTGAGTGAACCAATTCGCCCTTTTGTTGATTGTTGTCATGACGTTGGTACAAAAAAGGGTTGCAATTATTGTTTTTCAAGTCCAAATTTCTATTTTCAAGTGTGGCGACCGACTCCGTGTAGTTTAAAATAAATTTTAAGCAGATTGATATATACAATATTGATAGTGAAACTGTTTTGATTACAAATATAAAGCAAGGTGCGTACAGATTCTGTGAACCGATCTTGTTGAATGATAAGTTGCCAAAACCTGCAATCACGCGTGTCCATCGACGAAATCCAATAGACACCTTATTCATCATGAGATAAGCTGGTTAAGGTAAGTTGGTACATTTTTTTTTTTATTGGTGCCTAGTGGACGTTCTTCATGAACTTCCTTCACCCCGGGGAAGGGCGAAGGGGTATGCCGGCCTCCTACCGGCTAAAACCACTGGAGCGGTCATCTTCGGCACCTAAGGGTGGCTCCAGGTCCTCGTATCATCACACTAGAGCCAGAGGTAAGTTGGTACCTACCTTAACCGGGCTTACCTATTACTAATACTACTATTACAACTAAAGTAATATTTGCGCAGTCGTGGAAATTGGGAAATCTGCATGTCCATACCGGGCGACCCCCCGGGAAGACGGCGGCGTACGTGGCTATGTGCCATCATGGGCGCAGCACAGCACACAGCAAGGCTTCTGGGGGAACATTTACAATCTGCGATGTGCCTGGGGGCGGCATTTTTAGTCGCGGTTATTGTCTAGCCGAGGGTAGGGCTAGAGAATAACCGCTTAACAGTCATCCCCTCCAAGATGTGGTTAACCAAAGGGCGGCTCTAGATGGAGGTTTTTCCGAGTTCCTGGAGCACTCTTCGGTGCCGGTATCCGGCATGCCCTCATCCTTCCCGCGACGACAGAAGTAGGTACATGACGATTTCCACAATTGTATCGTCATTTTGGTGGAAATTTGCCAGTACTCACCACGTTTGGCAGGTGGTGGTGGTTTGGTGGTGAACGCAGTATGGCTGCTATTCCAAAAGAAAGAATGCTGCTGCCAATCCCACTGGTGTAAAGTCCCTCAATCGTTTTTTTACGACATCCACGGGAAGGAGATGGAGTGATGCTATATTCTTAATCCATACACCACACGGACTATCAACATAATCATAAGTAAAATCTAGCTTTAAGAGTATCTTGAACGGAAACCCAGTACATCTCTAGATGGACAGCTATGTTGCCCGGACCATTTGATACAAGCGCAGACCACAACGGAAATCGCAGAGCCATTGACTTTTTCTAGAGCATAGTGAAAGGCATCTCGATGGCCAGCCGCATCAAGTAACATACACTTAAAAGGGCTAAAAAGTGGTTAAATGGGCAATTTAAAATATTGTACGTCTTTAAAAGCAACCATTTTCTGGAATGGATTGGACTCCCGTTTGTGGGTAAATATCTGGGATGTCTTACATGCGTAAGTAGTGTTTAAGAAACTTTATTTAAGGCATGATAATTAATTGTCTATAATGAGGTCTTTATCGAGATGCACGTTTCGGTAACCATGGAGGATATGGCGAAACGAGCAGAATAAAGCAAATGGTCCGTACTATGTCTAAACTGAAAGCTCTAGATATCATGGGAAGAGGCCTGAGCCTTGGGAATAAAAAAATAACAAGAAAATATTTACACAACTACATAAATGTACAAACCAACAAATAAACTAAATAACAAAATCATTAAAAGAAACCTATCTACGAGTAAAAGGCAAGCAGGCGTAAAAAATCTCGCATCAAATCCAATTCACGGATACAGACACTGTAATCTAAAAGAAATCGAAACGTCGAACGAAAATTGTTCGTACAATGTGTATTGTAATGGCATCACGTAACGATAATCGATGCTATTATGACATACACGAGAATTGCACCTAAGTATAATCCAATATTTATACCAACCGTGATTGTAAGGCGTTGGGAATCCTGTATAAATCATTCTCGCATCCCTCTCACACAAGCAACGCCCGATATCACACAGAAAAGGACGCAGCTTCAAGTATTTTCGTCTGTTCGTAGGTGTTCGGTCATGTTTGCACACCCTTGCCTCACCGCTCGACAGGTAAATTCGACAAAAGCAAGTGGGAGTTTGTGTTTATTATAAGAAATACCTGAACGCAGGTAGAAGTCATTGTACGGGACCCGTCTAGCGAATAATAGAGTTTTCGGAAATAATACAATGAATAAAGTAATTTATGTCGGCTCCGAATACGATATTTTACGATTTTCGGAAACATTCGATACCTGTATGGGTTTTTTGAAGGCGCCTCAACAATCGATGTTTTGGATGCTGTTTCGTCTCGGTTCTCCAACTTGTTTTTGTTTGTTTTACGGGCAATTTGCGATTATAAAGACGTGTCTATCCGTACATCTCGATGTTATCTCACGTTATTCGTAGTAGCGGTACACATAATTGAGTGGTTGACTCATTACGACTGCCGATGTTAATCTACGCATCGAATTATACAATAATGAGTTCATTTACCGCCCGTCCACTTATGAATATTTAAGATTCTCACATTTTCGTAGGTGTAAAAAAGTCGTGCTTTACGATCCTATTTAATAGCGTGAAGCGGACCTTATCGTGAGTGATACGAAATGATCGTTAAGGGGAAGCGTGCACCAGCGCTTATTATATTTAATCGTTCCATTAAAACATAAATAAATGGGAACTCTTGCCGCTGTTGCACAATACAGAAATCGGGGTATCAATAAAATCGGAAATGTTGGGAGGTGTGAAATCGTGTAAATGCACAAATAGTGCAGAATGTATCGTGCGACTGGCAAACATAACTTTACGGTTTTCATTGATCCATTATAAACTTTATATTTGGACAATAAGATCGATATTTCAATGCGAATTAATTGTGGGATCAGTGGCAGTATGTTTGCGTGAATAGAATGCAGTGCTGTTGAATATATTGTGATGTTATTTGAATGCATTGTGGTACTAATACGGAGAATATGTTCAATAGAGATCTACCTGAGTTTGGCACCTGCTGTTACTCTGTACTAGTACAGACAGGCGAATATATGGGACAAATCGTAGCGCCGCGTGAAGTCGGCATTCGCAGACACACTATTAATTTAATATGACGGGGTTTGGTCAATTATTTTGTTAGTGAGACCACCTAATAGATACCGGTAAGTTGTACAAACAAATATTTTTGAAATGTCTGACATGGATGACCGAATAGGGGCGATGTTACGCATATTTAAATAACAAATTAGATTAAGAATTTATTCTGAACGACTTAAGTTGTACATATAAAATAAAATGACTTCTCATTCACAGCAATTACAGAAACACTAGATGAAAGTTAAGATAGTTGTTAGTAGATACTGCGGTTAATTAACTTTGCCCATATGGAACTTCGACTTAATTAGATGCTTTTGGAATCACCTGAAGTATAACATAATGTTGGTATTAAAAAGATAAATAGCTCAACAGTAAAATATACAATACTATAAGTTCTTATCTGAGATCAATATCTTTATGTGAAGTAATACGAATAAGATTTGATTACATAGAAAATTCTTGGTATTAGTTGACGTAATGTCACTTGTATTAATAAACCAGTCAAGTTTTTCACGTAATAACAACGAAATCTGTATTTACATATAAAATCACGTTTTTAATCCAAGATGATATTAGGGGAATTACACCTTAGTTAGAAGTAATTTCCTTTGTAATCTAGAAGCTAGATTGGCGTCGCTTTTTTTGTTATGTTCTCATTCATCTCATTTCGGCCGAATGAAGTCCACTGCTGGACACAGGCCTCCCCCAAAGATCACCACAACGATCGATATGGGTGTGTTGTGGGCTCATTGGGGGGTTTTGCCATACTCGCCACGCTTGGCAGACGGGTTGGCGATCGCAGTTGAGTTGTTAATGTAGTCGAAGGACACTGCTGCCCATGCTCCGGCTAATCTCTTAGTCGACTTTTACGACACCCATGAGAGGAAATGAGGTGGTGGTATTCTGAGCCGCCACCACACGGCAATGTTAATTGTTATGTTACTGGGATAAATTTAATTGAGTTTCGAACAAATACTTTTTTTCAATAAAACTTACTATCTTATTAATGTAATTTTCTTGTTATAATTAATCCAACTACAGAATGACGGTTGCTATGGCTAACCGATATCGTCCGTTGAAATACATGCCTCATGTGCATTCATAATGGAGTGCTAGAATCGAATTTCGTGTTTACCGTTTTCCAATCATTGGGCTTATGACGTGATCGACTCATCCATTTAAATCCGTATCTGTTCCATGCTTAAATATATATATTATATTTTTTGAAATGTTGTCGCTGTGGTTCTAAATTCAAATACGTTCTAGGCCACTTTTTTTATATAGTTCTGAACAATACCTATAATTACGTAGAATGCGTGCTTTTTCAACCAAACCAAATTCAGTATCTGAATTTGGAATCACAAACGAATTCGTCTGTAAGGACATACATACGATATAATTATCATATTCATGACTTATAAACAATAGTTATTGTTAACTAGGGTAGAATTTGTTAAATGACGATATTATGATCCTAGCCTACGAATTAAGGATTAAAATCACTCACCTCACTTTCCGTCCAATCGATTAGACTAGACTTCTCCTCGAGTAAATTCTCCGAGCTCCGTTTCTCGTCTTCTCCGTCGCCTTCGTCTTTGAAGACC
Source organism: Diloba caeruleocephala (assembly GCA_947459985.1). NCBI lineage: Eukaryota > Metazoa > Arthropoda > Insecta > Lepidoptera > Noctuidae > Diloba > Diloba caeruleocephala. The sequence continues at coordinate 10,817,074 of OX381629.1, forward strand.
TTGACCTCATCAGTGGAGCCCAGGTCGTCACCGCCCGAGCTCGCCGCCGAACTCGAATGAGCATGCGGCATCTTCACGAACCCAACGCCCCAACTTCCATTATCCCATCCTCTAACACCACAACCTATCCACTATCTGTCATCCATGACCACTCACTGAACCGCCATTTTGTCGGTTTCCAAATTCAAACTTCACGGTCCTTCGCGCCGGATTTTGACATTTGTTTGTTTAGTCTAATGTTCTTTTTTACACTTACTCTAATTTAGGCGAATGTTTTTCTTACTAAACTAAAATGAGATCACAGATAACTTTTGTCAGGTTAAACTTAAAATGCCTAAGGTTGAGGTGTTCCGTTATATTTTGCGTTGGATTGCATCTGAAAAGAAAAAAAGTGCTCATTAGTAAAATTTTAATAGCGAAGCGTGGTCTTGGGTTTATTATCAAGGTCTCGGTTAAATTATGTTGCTGTAAAATTTAAAAACATCAAGTCTCTAATTAGGAGTATCTAAATATCCAAAGATCTTCATTTCAGCGGGGATTTTCTTATTTGTATAATGTTAAAGATGATATTAGGCGTGAACGAATAAGCGATAGGTTGGCAACAATTGTGGCTGTATCGCCGTGTGACATCTTTTAGGTCAAGCTCCTTGTCAAGTGGACGTCAACAAGCACTCTTGGCTGCGAGCCAAGTGACGCTAAGAAAACTTTTCGGGAAATATTGAGTAAGACACAATATTCATATCTTTTATATTCTTGTCGGCGTGTACCTGTACTTATGGTAAATATATTGGCCTTGTTAGTACAACATAAATATAAAATATGAATGACTATATCAATTAATATACCTACTTAAAGTTTCTGTCTCAGCTAAATGTTCTGTGCTATTAACATGAAGAAAAATAAGAACAACAGCTAACAAAACAACAAAGGCTCGAACACAGGTGCAATAATATATTTCGCATCTGTATCTGATTTGTCAATTTAAAATTCAAATGATGAATGTCTTAACAATTTTATTGCACTTTATTGACGCTAGATTATATATTACCAATCAGTTTTATCTAAAGATATATGTACCTAATAACGTATATTATTTATAACACTATTATAGGGATGACCTCGCAGAAATACGATAAGTCGATAATGTCAAGTCCGATCATGGTCGTGTTAGCAATATAAATCACCTATAAACGATACTAGGAATTATGTTCCACCTCGAGGGACCGCTTTACAGTCACCCTCTCAGGGATGTGCCTATAGGCGTGGCACCAGTGGGCGGCTCTAGTGTGATCATACGAGGACCTGGAGCCTCCCTTAGGTGCCGAAGATGACCGCTCCAGTGGTTTTAGCCGGTAGGAGTCCGGCATACCCCTTCGCCCTTCCCCGGGGCGAAGGAAGTTCATGAAGAATTCCCACTTGGCAACAATAAAAAAAAAGGAATTATGTTCCAATTTAAATAACATAACCGCCGAGCACGTGGTATCTGAACGGTTAAGCATAGTCATACTGCATACAGCCACAGTTGTCACGGCATGCACGAGGTTGGCGTACGTATGAGACGAAAAATGTGATATCGGAAGCTATTAGGCCAGATGTGCGGCATAGCAGTCGCTCCAACGGATACTCAGCCGTTAGGTTAGTTTGAAAGCTGATTTCAAAATAATCTTTTTTTTTTCTTTATTAAAAATGTTGCCCCTCACTAAGATTTTTCCTTTATCGTGGGTGCGTTTACAAACACAAATTCCACACACAATACACCCAGACCCGGAACAGCTACCTGCAGATCGTACAAATATTTGTTCCGTGTGGGAATCGAACCCACGACCCGGTGCGCAGCAGCCGACTTTATCAGCCACTGCACCAACCGTGCCGTCAAAGATGTCATGATGCTGAATGAAGTTTATTGGGGACATATGGGTGCTTTCCTCTACATCTGCAGGGTATTGCAAGGTTTTGGTCAATGCCCGGTGAAAACCGCAATCCCCAGCCATAGGTAGGTAATTGAAAGGAACACCGTGGGGTTTTAGTCGGCAAGTGTCCGGCCCCTCCGCCCCTCCCAGGGAAGGAGGAAGTCCAGGAAGATTTCCCCACGACAGAAAAATAAAGAAGGTATTGCGAGGTACAATCAAACTGTTAGAAAATGTAATTCTAAAAGATTTGACTTCCTATAGACCCTCGTCGTGACAACTTACACAACATGGTTACATTATATAAAACCAAGATTAGTGTCTAGTTTAGATTAGCGTCGGCCACCATTATCAACAATTAGGTGATAACTGATTCGTTGCCGACTTAAGATGGAATGCCTTGCTTTTCAGTAAATTTTTTAAATTTTCCTACCCTTCCTATGTAACACAGCAGCGCTCCCGCATAGCCTTTATGGCGGATGAAATAGGTAGGTATGTAGTACCCCCCCCCCCCCCGCACCAGTCGAGTCCTTAGCATACGACTCTAACAATAAATTGTTATGTAACTAGTACTACGCGATAGGCAACGATTTTAAATCTCATTTTATACAACTTGGTGACGAAACGAGCAAGTCATTCGCCTGGTGGTAAGCGTCACGCCTGCCCATAACAAGTGTACTGCTACCCGGGACTAGTCCTGCGTGGCAACACACTGCGCTCGTCACCTCGAGACGTGAAGTCATTTACTCTCTTATGGGCAGTAATTTTACTAGCTAAGGGCACTACCGTGTGGTGCCGGCTCAGAATACAACCACCCCATCTCCTCTCGTTAGTGTCGTAAAAGTCGACTAAGGGATTGCGGAGGATGTGCAGCAGCGTCCTTCGAGTACATTTACAACTGAACTGCGATCGCCAACCCGTCTGCCAAGCGTAGCGATTATGGCAATACCCCCCAATGAGTCCACAACACTCATATCGGTCGTTGTGGTGTACGGGAGAGGCCTGTGTCCAGCAGTGGACTTCATTCGGCTGAAATGATGAAGGGCACTGCCTTCTAACAGGAACAGAGTAATGTTAAAGTTAATACTGGGGTGGTACCCCCCTAGCCCACCTCATACAATAAGCGACCTGCCACCAGTAAACTTTTCTGCTTTAGTTCCTCAATTAATGCATATTTTCATACATGCACACCAAGTTCAAGTAGTAGGTACTTGCGCTTTACGCGCCCTTTAGGGTGAGATTCAGAAACGAGTCTAAGCGTGAACTTACACTTTCATCTGGCAAAATTATGAGCGTAAGTAGAGCGTTTTAAGGGAAGAGGGTTTAAGAGAGTTCCGAGATTTAAGATTGCAACTCACCAATATTGAACCGGATTTAGCTAGATTGGTAGCAAGGCACCAGGTTCATCCATCACTCAGAATCTTTATTTTTTTATCTTGACTTTGTGATTTTATTGTTTTTTCTAAAAGTAATTATCTACTTAAGTATTTTTACGTAATTTGTGTTAATTAATTACACTTGATATTTACTGAATTAATATCTATACATTTTGCTAAATTTTGATGAGAAAATGATGTCAAGTTTCCTCACTTAACCAACCACAGTTTTTCATTTGGTATTTTTTATCAATACGAAAAAAACTAGCGATAGGATATATAAAGTAGTTTGGTTTTTTTTTTTGACAGCGGGACAACATAATTTACAAAACATGGGAGGACTTGCCTGGACATGTCTAGCCTGACCTGACATTTATTAGATGGCAAAATGGTTATCTCAGGTTGATTGACACGGATGAAATGACCGGCCAACCGTTTGGAATAAAAGTGACTCCATGGTTTAGTTATTTACACGATATTTTGACCCGATAGGTTATCTCTATCGTGACTCAAAAGTACCTACTGTCGGCGGCTTAGATTTACACAAACGCGACTGAGTGTGATTTCTGAACTTTAGGTTACATATTAACTATTATCGAATGTGTGCTTTAGGTCGCAAGCACGAGACCCGCACGGGACTGATTTGTTTCGGTTTGGTGTTAGTGCATGTAAGATTATATCTGTAAGACCTGTGATACAGAACAAATTATAGTGCGGGGATTCGGACTTTTCTTCTAAAGGAAGGAAACAAAGTTTCTATGGTATAAAGTAGCGTGGTTCCGTATGGTGACCGGATAAGAATATAGCACATGGCAGTCTCCACCCGTGGATATCGTAAAAGGCCACTACGGGACTCTTCAACCAGAGTAATGGGCAGCAGCGTCCTTTCTGAGAAACAGTAGCCATACTGCGCTCGCCAACCCGCCTGCCAAACGTGGTCAGTAGGTACAGGCAAATTCCCCCTAAAATGACCAAACAATTGTGGAAATCTTTGGGGGAGGCAGTTGTTCAGCAGTGGACGTCTGTTGGCTGATATGATGATGGTACAAAGTTACTGCGCAGATCGATATACCTCCGAGGTTAAGTCGCATGTATATCATATCAAAACTGATATATTCACAGGCCAATTGTGTGAATTCGCACGGGTACTTATATTTATCTTACGTTATATATTAGAATAGTGTTGTGTGTTAATGTGGTATGTTATTGTGTTGTATATATTATGGTGCTAAGTTAGTGTGTTATAATACTAATAGGTTAAACAGCTACTTTTTACATACACGTGTAATAATATTATACATGACCACACTACCGCATTGTTTACTAACCTTTTAAAGATTTACACATGTAGATTACCCCAACCCCGATGCCTCAAAGAGCATGTCAATATGTCGTCGGCCCGGATCTCGTAAAAATACCTACGACATACGTTACGGGTAGAGAAAATTAAGCAAATACTGGTAAGGCCAGTAGCACTAATTTTGCAGTTTGGCTGCTAAGGGCCACACTGCGGCGATTCCCCACAAATTGTACGAAAAGTGTAATCTACACCAGTCTGTGGCGAGAGGCCCGTGAGCTCGGAATCACATTTAAACTGGTAGTGTTTTTTTACATTGTATCAAAATATCATGTATCATCATCAATTCACATAATGAAGTAGCAAATTAAATAGCTTATGTAATATTGTTTTGCATTAAGAAGCGAAACGCATCGACAAAAACATCATAGTACGAATTAGCAGGGCAGTTAATTAGTAGTTTTCAAAATGACTGGCAATTGCAGTACACGCTAAGACTTCCTGTCTTAATTTTAGCATTTGTCGTGATAGGAATATCAAAATGTTTCCATCACTTACTAAGACCTATATAAGTATTTGTATAACAATTTTGGGGCTTGAAACTTGTACGAAAACGTGGGCCTTAAATATCCCTGTGACACCACAAAAAGGAACATTTTCCCTACTATTTCAAATACAAACAATAAATTTTCAATCAAAATCTGTTCTACCAGGATGCAGTGACAATGCGCATGCGTTCCTATGCGGTCGCATTTGTCAGGTATGTAAGGTGTGAAGCGTTATGAATAATGGCGACGGACACGCCTCGCCTCAGCTATGCATGACAATATACGGATAGGGTTACAAACCAAATAGAAACGAAATAATATAATATGACACTCAAGCATACTATGACTTGGGTATTTAAGGTTATGTAAATGAAATTGGAGTAAGAGTGTTTGACGTTTTCTGGGTTAATTTTTATAGTATTATTGTTTTTAACTGAATAAGCTATTAATATTATAGTTTTCTGTGTTCGTGTAATACAACTTCGAAATATACGTTTCCTAACTTATTGGTTTCTGTTTGTGTACATTCACAAAGGTAACTAGATTTGAGGCTCACTCAAGGAAAACGACAGATAAAATTTGGCATTCAATAGTTTGATGTCCCCGAAGCTTAACAATTTATATATTAGGTCTTATTTTAATAATCCACGATATTTTGCATGGTGCCTCAGTAAATGCTTAAGATGATGTACCGAACACAAAAAAAACTCATGGTAAAAATCCATTTCTTTCTTTTGTGTGATGTCGCTACCGTGCGCCGTCTGTTTTGTTTAACGTTACAGACTATCTAAATCAGTCAACCAGCCCTGTCCGCCATTGTCTTACTAGATGCATGTCAATATTATCACAACTAAGAGTACTAGGAAGTAATGAAATAAATGATTTAATGAAATAATTTTTTAAACAGCAAATTTACATGTTTTTTTTATACCTACATTATCTTCATCGTTCACCATAGCGCCATGCAAAATATCGTGGACTATTAAATTAAGACCTTGTATAAACTAGCTGCTCGCCCCAGCTTCGCACAGGCAGTTACATGCAAACCCGACTGCAGTGCGACCTACCGGCTCCAATTGTGAATCTAAACCCTCCAGGGGGCTCAAACATACACAAAAACTGTCATCAATATCGGTGCAGCCGTTTAGGAGTTCAGTGACATACACACGTACAGAAGAATTATATTATAAGATTGAGAAATCTACTAAACCTAATTATGTGTAGTACCCGGACCAAGAATATAGCACCACTCCATCTCCTCCCATGGATGTCGTAAAAGGCGACTAAGGGACTTTAAACCAGAGGAATGGGCAGCAGCATCCCTTCTGTGAAACAGCAGCCTTATTGCGCTCGACAATCCGCCTGCGAAGCGAGGTGAGTACTGGCAAATTACCCCCAAAATGCAACCGGTCGTTTACTGGGGAGGCTTTTGTGCAGCAGTGGACGTTTTTTGGCTGATATGATGATGATTCATGTTTTTAATTTTATCAAGACTACTTTTAGCGAAATGAGTTACGTTGATAGTACTGATAATATCATAATACCTCTAGCTACTCTTCATTATCATCTGTAGAATATCATTCATATCAGCCAAAAGACGTCGCCAGCTGAACAAAGGCCTCCCCCATAGACGGCCGGTTACATGCTGTGTGTAGTCATTTTGGGGGGAATTTACTAGTACTCACCACGCTTGGCAGGCGGGTTGATGAGCGCAGAATGGCTACTGTTCCACGGAATAGAAGCTTCTGTCTATCCCTCTAGTCTCTTATGGCCGAAATTAATAATCAATCTAATCCAAAATCTTCAGATTTAAGATTTTTTTAAATTAGTCCTTTGTTGTTACGATCACATTTAACACAAAAAACAGACATCCATAATCCAAAGATTTTGGATTAGATCGATTATTAATTTCGGCCGTAAGTCGGCTTTTACGATATCCACAGGAGAGGAGGTGCTATATTCTTAATGCGAACACCACATGTCATATTAATATAATTTATCATTATCATGTTATGATCACTTTATGTTGTTCCAATGAGAAATGTATTGCATCAGTAGAATGTTATTTTAAAAATATAGTTTTATTTATATTTTATCAGCATCTGATCCCAATTTTTATCGCTACATCCGACATTCGCAAGATAATGGCAAAGTCTTATAATCTTGACAGACCTGCATTTTTCAAATCTTGTAACAGTAACATGAATACGATCTTATCCACAACAGACTACGTCTTCGCTTGCGAGCAAGTAAGACAATCAAACGCGTGTCTTTTGAATAAAACATCGAGAGACATGCGAAGGCAAGCGAAGGTGAAGCCCTTGGCTGGTGGTATGATGATGATGACGGTGCAAGCTCTGAGTCTAAATAAGTAATTTCAAGTCCACAATTATGCAGACATTATGTAAAAAGAAGTCTCGTTAAACTTGCAGATCACATACACTACAAGACTGCTTAGAGTTGATATATTCGTACAGTTATATTTGAAACCTATAGCTAAAATGACAACTGCTAATGATTTGATCTATGAATCCCATAGATCAATTATTGATAATTTAGTTATAATACTGTTGACATCTAAAACGCATTTCAATATTTTGACATTGTTAAAATTGGTATTTTCTGTGAATCTGAATACTGAAACTCGTTCCCGTTTTCGGTAGGCCTCCCTACGTCTCACATAATTGATTTAAATATTATGTGGCGTTTCAGTATTCGGCCTATACTCACTACTCATATAATGTATTTTAACAGTTATTAAGAGGGCGCTCATTGCCAGTTGCACTCACTGATCGGTAAACGATTGGCGAGGTTAAGCAACGCTTGGCGCGGTCAGTCTCTGGATGGGCGACCGCATAGTGGTATTTCAACTGAGTGTCTCCGTGCTTCGGAGGGCACGTTAAATCGTCGGTCCCGGTTGTTGTCATTAGACAGCAGTCGTTAAGCCAAGTCGGAGGCCTTTAGGCGGCTTGAACAACTGACACAAGGGTGGCCACTAACCATACGAAATATATATATAATACTTACAATTGAAGTACTATGCATAAAACACGGTAAATGTGCATTATGTAGCACAACATACGTATGTATATATAATTATAAAACCACATGTTGTCTGGCAGTATGAGTCTGTCATGCTCACTATAATGACTCGAAGGACGCTGCTGCCCATCCTCCAGCTAATCACATAGTCGCCTTTGGCGACACCCGCGGGATGAGGTGGGGTGGTGGTATTCTTAGCCGGCACCACACGGCCAGGTTCAGGTACAGGTCTCTCAGATGTACTCCCGCAAGGATTGTGAATTCAGTTCCGATCGCCTTCTCAAAGTGCATCATTATTATTATACTTGATCCATTTTACACTTAGGCAGTACATTATTCCCACATAACTTAATTCCATTATAACTATCAAGAATGTTACATTATTTAAATATTTCAAAACTATAATAATGGTGTTTCTTGTCTGTTCTTCTCCATGAGACCAACGATTTGGAACAGTGCATTTATGTTTTGACTATTCATAAGCGCTTCTAAATGGTTTACATTAATAAAAATCTTTTAAATTTGAATTGACGTAAGCTATCCGCGCGGTGTCCAGATTTAGATTATAGCACCACTCCATCTCCTCTCGTGGATGTCGTAAAATGCAACTAAGAGACTCTTAAACAGATGGGCAGCAGCGTCCCTTCTGTGGAATAGTAGCCATACTGCTCTCACCAACTTGCATGCCAAGCGGGCTCATTGGCAAATTCTCACAAAAATGGCGACACAACTGTGAAAATCTAAGGGCCTATCTAAGCCTTTGTTCAGCAGTGGACGTCTTTTGGCTGATATGATGATGAAGCTATCGAAACGTCTAAAGATCCGATTGAAATGGTTCTCAAAAATTCATTTTGATTCCTATGCTTTGATAGATTTGAAGTCAATCATAATAATGTATGCTTGGCAAGGGTAATGCCATCACAATATAATATTAATTGAGTAATTTAAACACGGGATATTATCATCCATTTTAGTAGCAAACACAATATATTTATAGCACGCATGTATTTATCGTATAAAATGCAAATGAGTATATTATAATCCGTATTATTAACTCACAATTAACCACACGAGAAGTAGCAGATAAAAACAGCAGAGTAAATGTTATCTCTTGATGACTAATATGTATTTGGCTTTGAAAATAAAACACTGAAGGACGGACAGCTGAGGTTGATGTAAGGACACGGTCAAAGTATATCAAGCTGAAGGCACGGCGGCACTATTGGCACAGTGGCCTTTTTTTATTGGTCTCCAGTGGAAATTCGTCATGAACTTCCTCCGCCCCGGGGCGAAGGGGCATGCCGGGCTCCTACTGGCTGAAACCACTGGAGCGGTCATCTACGGTACCGAAGGGGGCTCCAGGTCCTCGTAAGATAACACTAGGAACCACCCACTGCTGCCACGCCTATGGGCACATCTCGGAAGGAATGACAGTAAGGCGGTTACCCCTCTAGCACAGGGATGGCGACTGTAAAAAGGTCGCCTCCCTTAGGCACTTCTCGGAGAGGATTGAAAGATCCCTCCATTGGCATAGTGGCCTAGCGATTAAATTTCTACGCTACGTGTCGCGGGTTCGATCACCGCACGGAACAAATGTTTGTATGGTCTGCAGGTACCTGTTGCGGGTCGGGGTGTTCATCCATGTCAAATTTATGCCTATAGGTAGATCGTATACGACACGGGAGAAAAGCTTTCCAAGCTAAGTTAAAGGCAGGTTAGTTTTCTACCTGCGAAAGTTAACAAGTCAAATCTATTCAAGTCGTCTCTTGATCTAAATCAATTTTACAAGCCCTGCTACATTTGATTCAATTCAAATTCTATACTGTATTTTATCGCAAAATTTCAATTGTACTGTATATCTCAGACAAGTGCTTAGTACCTTATCATTAAATTTTAAATATCTCAAGATTTTAATTGTTCTGTGGATGTAGCTACTTCTTTCGTTATAGACATGGCTACTATATCAAGCTATACATATCCAGTATGGGTTGGTCTCGCACTGTATACGCTTTCCGTACAATGAGAGATCAGCTTGATATGTGACCACGTGTACCATGAATACCACAAGCATGAATTGTTACAGTTATTCGAGATGCATTTAATATGTTAAAATAATCACAATTACCTTTGGAACAACTTCAAAGACGCTTTAAGCTATTTTAAATGTTTTTCAACGCTAATTATGATAAGTTATCTATCATACGTCTCTTGGCAACGAAATTAATTAATTAGTACGTCCCTCGATAAGCAAATAAACAGTGGGCTATGATATTATTGTTTTTTATGTTCCGTTAATTTATTTTTTATCATCGTGGAGTTTGTTCTTTATTGATATTTTTGTGCTATCAGGCCTATCAGTTAACTCAATATTTTTATCCTTTATGGAAACTTGCAACTTTAATTTGCAACATTTGTTAGATTTTTTGTTTGGACGCGCTAATTTCTGGAACAAACAGTCGGACTTGAAAAATCTTTTTGTATTTGATAGCTCTATTCATGAGGAAGGTTATAGGCTGTTTAACATCACGCTAAGACCCTTCGAAGCCGAGCAAAAATAAAAAACATAGAACGCTATGTGAAAACGTAGAATTAGTACTAGCGGGCGATGCGACGCGGTTTGTCGGGGGCCGAGGGCCGCTCTACGAGAACCAAGCATTACCAACAAGATTTAAATGGGGGTAAAACTGCGGGGCACAACTAGTATTATAAACGAGTAAAAGTTAATTAACTTTAGATTATCAGCAATTTTTCTCACAGTCGCGTCATTGCAGCGAACTAATAAAATAGATGCAAAACAAGCATTCAAAATCGGGTATTATTACAAATTAAACAAAAATACTCTTGCTTTTCTGTTATGTGATGATTAAATCACGGAGAGTTGTGTTGTTAGAAATTTATGTTTAGATGAACCCAATTAAATTTACTTGGAATGATAAGACTTATCATTTATAGGAACCACTTTGCAGACGTGCTGGTCTCATCTCTTTGGAAATTTGTTATCATATTTTTTTATATCCAACCAGTCGCATCTTTTAAACAATTAGAATAATACAGTTTGCAGTGTTGTGATTACGGTCAGGCGCTGGACTTGGCGACTTGACTATCGGCCGATCTGAGACAGTGGCGCGTTATTTCGTGCGCGCCTCTGTAGGAGATTGTGCGGCTGGCCAGGGATGCAATTCCTTAAGCTCAAACATCCATACATCCTTGAATACAAAATCGAAATAATGGTGTAAAACCAATTCGGTATTCGCTAAGACATGATTGAAGCTATTCAAGGAAACGTTGCAGAAGGTACGCCATGAGGACCAGTCTTTTCGAATGCCGTGCGTTTTGGGTTATCATCGTTATTTCAATTCTGTATTCAACGATGTATGGATGTTTGAGCTTAATGAATTGCACCCCAGGTCTCACAGGGAAATGGGAAATCCGCTCCGCAAAAAGGAGTGCTGAACCAAGACTTGGTGCCGGCTAAGAATAGCACTAGCCCATCTCGTCCTGTGGGTGTCGTAAATGGCGACTGTGGGATTAGCCGGAGGATGGGCAGCAGCGTCATTTAAGAACATTAACAACTCAACTGCAATCGCCAACCCGCCTGCCAAGCGTGGAGATTATGGCAAAACCCCCCCATTAACATACAACACGCACACCAGTCGTTGTGGAGATCTTTGGGGAGACCTGTGTGCAGCAGTGGACTATATTCGAATGAAATTATGAAAAAAAAGACGCGTGACGCTTTCCCAGCAGGCGAACGACTTGTTGGTATCGTCATCGGGTTGTATAAAAAGTACATATGAAACTGACTTTGAAACATCGGCACATGCCAGGTATTGAGCCAGCAATTTAATGCTTAAAAAGCGTGTCCGTAAACGTCCGGAACAGTACAACAATTATATATTGTTCTTTCACATATCCATGATAAATACGTCTTCATCAGTGAAAAAACTCTCATCGTAGACAAACAAAATGGCGACTAAGATAACACGGCATTGTGCATTAGTCTTGAGCGTGACTAGGGACAAAAATCTTGATACACTGACAGTGTGTATTAGACATTATGCAGACGGATCGATCTAATGATGATAGGGACCCGGTTATCCGCGTCCTGGTTCTAGTCTAACTCTATGATCATTTCGACATCATCATATCAGCCAAAGGACGTCCACTGCTGAACAAAGTCCTCCCCCATAGATTTCCACAATGATGTCGTCATTTCGATGTGAATTTGCAAGTACTCACCACGTTTGGCAGGCGGGTTGGTGAGCGCAGTATGGGTATTGTTTCACAGAAGGGACGCTACTGCCCATCCCTTTGATTTAGACGCCGTTTACGACAAGAGAGGGAGTGATGTTATTTTCTTAATCCGGACACCATACGGAAAAATGACATCACTTACAAGCGGATACAATGATATATTCAAGTTATTGTTGGCACTTGCGTCCAGATTCCGTTTATGTATGGAAGTTTCTGGATTACTTGTTTTCAATTATCTGAATATCTGCCAAGCCAGTCTTGTGAGCATGAATCTACAATTATATTCATTTATGTATTATTTCACGGCGGAACTATACCAGCCAGTTCAAAACCCTCAACATTTTTTTGCTAACCAATCAATCTACCGTACCTAATACATTTCACAAACATGTTTTAACCAATTACTCGATACTTTATGAAACATTCATATATTCCATAGCGATTCTAATCGATTCTCAAGTCGATATCGCTCGGTACGATAATCGACATTGGACTCGCATTCATTAGTGCGTCGGTACACAATGCAAACATTATGGCTTATGTAGATGTGGTCTGATTGTTGACAATCTTTTGTGTGTGTGTTGAACAATGTGTACGTATAAGGAAATATTTAATACTTTCTTGAATATACAAATTCATTCTGCCTACTAACCAGTACGAAGCACGAAGTGAATTGTTAGGACAGCCATTTATAAGTCTGCTGGTAGGAACCGTGGCGTCATCAAATGAACGGCAAATCGTTCTAATTTCAAATGTTTTGTGTTTCAAGTTTTATCTTTTTATATTTTGAAATCGTATTTGTACTTTGTAGGATGTATACTGAGATAATACGTACCCCTATACTGTGTCAACAAATAAATGACTTCCACTTTCGCTGTAAACGTGCGTTGAAAATCTTAACCCATCCAATTTTATGGTACACGACACAAACACACTGAGAATTAACAGTGTAGGGAATATTAAGAATACGAATATATAAATCGCTTTGCCATAAAACAGACAACAAAATGTAATTTCAACAAAACTCAACATGTCAGTAAATAGGATATAACCCGGTACTCCGGTACTAAACCGACGGTAACAGTTAAACAGAGAATGGCAACTCGGTTCGTGTAATGGGATCCTGTTTAGGTATCGTTTTTATGTCGTCTTTTACGATTTCGCTATGTGAAACCATCGTACTGTCGCACTGAGGTGTGGCCATGTTTCTGTTAGTAATTTTTGAAAGCATATATCAAGGGGTTTACTGCGAAAACCTGCTAAGCGGCAATTTGTCAAAATTTATATTACATTAGGTAAGCTCTTATTTTTTTTTTGTTCTGTGTACTGGTAAAAGCGCCTAAGCGGTATGATAATCTATGACATAGCTATGATGATCATAGCGCTTAGCCGCTTTTACTAGTTGCCGCATAGCAGGTTTTAGCAGTAAACCCTCGATATTTAGAAACGTAAGTATATACGCAAGCCGTCAAAAAATCGAGCACCTTATCATAGTTGTTATATTAAATACGCAATGCTATAACATAAAACTGTGTTAATAAACACTTAGAAGCATTGATGTATATATGTTACTACTTAGAAGTGTCGGGGGTGCTGACAAGTGCTTAAGTGCGTACTTTTTAGGGTTACGGCGGAACCATTACAGGATCACCCGTGTGTCTGTCTGTACGTGTGTCACAGCCAATTTTGCTCCGAATCTACTGAGTTGATTAAGTTGAAATTTGGTGCACATATGGATTTCTGCGACCCGAACACTGGAACACATAGCTCGTAGTACTGATGGCCGTTGGGGCAAAAAGGTTCTTGAATGGAGACCGCCCGCCGGAAAACGCAGCATGAGATGACATCCGACGAGATGGACAGACGACCTGGTGAGGGTCGCTGGGAGTCGTTGGATAAGGGTGTACCGCTCGTTATGGAAATCTAAGGGGAGGGCATTTGTTCAGCAGTGGACGTCCTTTGGCTGATATGAAGATGATGATGAAACATGGACGTGTAACGTAAATAAATTAATTTTGAATATGGGAGTAATTTTTGGGGGGCAATATTGAAAATTCAAGAAAAACGTTTTGCAAACTGTACCGTGTAACAATATGAAACGGAAGGGCTTGTGATGGTATTAAATATATTTAAAAAAATATTGACGAGAATTGACCATCCCATTGACGCAAAATGTTTCCTTACTCGTAAATTCAAACTTTAGAGTGATAGTAGGTTCCTTTATAGTTTCTACAACTGGTGATATCACTTATATTGTTAATTTGTGGAAACTTTTTTGGTTTAAGTATTGTTTGTATGTATTTCAAATTCACATTGTAAAACTGTATGTTTCACTCAAAATTAAATCAATAAATCCGCCCCCCTTATCAGCTAAACTACTTAACCTAAAATTAAAAAGGAAATATAGATAATCATTCGTAAAGAATGTAGATACCATAACAAATGATTATAGATAAAATTTTAAAAAACATTGTATATACCATATATTCATCATACGGAACCCGCCCCAAGCGAGTTCAACTCGCACTTGTCCGGTCTTTTTGATAAACTAACATATCCATGTTTTAAATGCAGTTTGTGTTGACGTTTAGTTGGCATTTGAACTTTACGCCAACACGTCTCTTTTCGCATTATTGTCGTTGTGATCAATAGATGATTTGTTATTTTAGTGACCATTTCCATAAAGTTTTACGCGCACACATGGGCACGTCTAGGGTTACCATCTGACAGGCATTTGCCACATTTGACAGGCTTTTTACGGTTTAGATAGGCGTGCGGCCGGCGCTAAGCTGAGACAGGCATTCTTGAATTTCGCGGCATCACGCAAGCCCGTTCCACCCTGATGAAACTAACTATAAAATAGCGCCATTCATTTTCAAATATTTTCCTGAAAAATCAAGCATTTTATACACCCTAGACAGGCATCCTCCCTTACATGGTAATCCTAGACATGACTGAAGCAGAAGCTGAGCAAGTTGTAGCCTTCAAACGCAAAGGCCAGAGAAACGTAGCAAGAAGATTAAACCTGAGTCGATCAGGTACACTAACAGTCTTATTACAAAAATCTTGTTAGACTCAGGTTTAAACCAGAACTATGAAGTCTGGACTTAGTACGGAACTAACGTTAGTACCGTGGTTTAAACCCATCCGTGTTACAAATATCAAAATAAGTCAGGACTAGATAGTACCTGACTTTAGTTCTGGCTTAAATTATTTCCACAGCTTATACACGGAATTCCTTGGAAACATTCATTCTATCAGATAGCATTCGGTTACATCGTTCCGTTTACCCAAATGCTGAATATTTCTGTATTTTTTTTATATTAATGGAATTGATATTTTAACATATATAATAGGGTATTTAATGACGATAACTATTAGAAACTAACGGTTGTTCTTGTTTCAATAAATGCCATTTATTTTTCTTTCTGAGGAATACTTTTATGACATTTATTTCATGTCCGAAATATGTACTTTTTAACAACACTAATGCGTAACGGAATGTCTATATCGCGCGGAAATCTTTAAACATAGGTCATCATCAACTATTCTGAGATTTGGACATTTTTTCGTACTGATTATTGATAAGAAGTTAGGGAATAATATTAATAAAATAGAACAACAGAAAAAACGAAGAAGTGAAAACTGGAATTCTGAAGAAAAAGTTAGTACTTACCTACAATTATTGTAATTACGGCACATTACTATCTTTAGGACAACGTAAATTTAAACTATTTCAGGAAATATTACAATATAACACACAAAAAGAAACCAAATCTAACCTTAAAACAATGAATTTGACGTATATTTGTGACTTAGACCAAAGGTTTATAGAGTTAAACTAGGTCCCCATCAGGTTTATCTTTAGTACCATAGATAGTCCAAGACTAAGAGTTAAACCACTTTTTGTAATAAGAAATTTTATTAAACCACACTGTTAGTCCGAGACTATCGATAAACCATGTTTTGTAATAAGACGGTAAGAGTTTATCAACGTTATCAGGAGACGGGAATATAGGCGGAGACCTGATTCTGGTGGAGGTGTAACCAATTCTCGAGATGACCGCTTCATTGTTTTGTGTCTTTGCGGAATCGGCATT
The DNA here is from genome assembly GCA_947459985.1 of Diloba caeruleocephala. Taxonomy (NCBI): domain Eukaryota; kingdom Metazoa; phylum Arthropoda; class Insecta; order Lepidoptera; family Noctuidae; genus Diloba; species Diloba caeruleocephala. The sequence continues at coordinate 10,833,598 of OX381629.1, forward strand.
TTTCTTCTGTTGACCTACTGCGTCGTCTCCGAGAAAATCGCGGACTGTCTATTAGCGACAGTACGGTAAGAAGGCTTAGGGCGGAAAACATGAAGCCACATAAGCCAGCCACAGGCCCCAAACTCACCGTAGCTCATAGGCAAGCCAGGCCGGTGGGGGACCTCTGGGTTCGCGGGTGCGTAAATTGGGGAATCTGCGTGCCCACACCAAGTGACCCAAGAGAAGACGGTAGCACGCATGTGGTCACGCGCTGCCGTGGGACGCTTTGGGGGATCCTTTACAATCCCCCTGGGGGGGTGACCGCTTTACAGTCACCCTCTCCGAGATGTGCCAATAGGCGTGGCACCAGTGGGCGGCTCTAGTGTGATCATACGAGGACCTGGAGCCTCCCTTACGTGCCGAAGATGACCGCTCCAGTGGTTTTAGCCGGTAGGAGTCCGGCATACCCCTTCACCCTTCCCCGGGGCGAAGGAAGTTCATGAAGAATTTCCACTGCGCACCAATAAAAAAAATTTAAAAAAAAGGTAAGCCAGGCTGCAATTCTCTAGACAGCATCAAATAGAGACTTTAGAGCAGAGGGAAACGATTTTGTTCTGTGACGAAAGCCGCATGACACAAATTAGTCCAGACCGTCGTCTTAAAGTCATGCGAAGACCTGGAGAGCGATACGCTCAATGTTGCGTTGGTGAAACAGTGAGATTTCGGTGGGGGCTCAATAATGTTTTTGCGGGCCATATCTTTGATAGGTCGTACCCCAAGTGGTTTTCTTTCGGAATGCTAAAAATTACATAAGGGATATCTTGGAACCCCATGTCATGCCGTATGCTGACTGCATTGGAGATAACTTCACTTTAACGCATAACAACGCAAGACCACACTTCGTTAGAATTGTCACCCAGTATCTGCACGAGGTTGAGCTTCCCGCTATGGAGTGGCCAGCCAATAGTGCCGACCTCAACCCTATAGAACATCTTTGGGATGAGCTGAAACAAAAGGTTAGAGGAAAGATCCGGCTCCAACGATGTTCGGTTAGCTTGAAACTGCTCTAGTGGAAAAATGGGAAAGAATTCCACAAGAAGACATCAAAAAGCTGATAAGATCACTCAACAAGCGATTTAGCGCCAGAGGAGGAAACACGTCGCATTAACACTGTTGGTTTCGTAGTAAAAAACATTTTAAGTCACCGAAAAGTTCCCAGTAAGTTGATTAGATTTGTGCAATTTTTTATTAAAATCACGGGTTTTGATGTTTTTCTATCAATAGTGCATTTTTGGTTCAATTACTTTTCAGTCTTAAATAATAACATTTCTCGTATAATGCAGAAATAATAGCAATAAAAATGATACTAATATTTATTTGCAGGTTATTGAAAATACGTGGGTGGCTCGATAGATATTTACACCCAATATATTTCGTAGTGACATTGCCTGTGTTACTTTGTTATAGACTCTCGTAGTTGAAAGTAATTGTTAGCGATAAATAAAGGACAAAAAATAAGTAGTAGGTACTTAAGCCATGTCTCGTCATCATCGTACTATTTTATAACGTTAACGTGACAAATCAACACACATAACAACACACACTATTGGTAAGCGGTTACCGTAATAATATGGACGCTTGCAACACCATAGGTGACACATAGCTGACCCTGTGAAACTCCTTCCAAGGCTAGGGTTACCGTCCATTCAGATTTGTCCGGACATGTCCGGACGTCTGGCCTACTGTCTGGACATTTTCCGGCTTTTATAATTTGTCTAGATTTTTGGCTTAAGATGTAAAAAATTGAATCATAGTTTAATTTTCGTATTAAATTAGGTACTTAAAATGCTGTTCCCGTTATCCCTGTAAAACGTGCGCTGCGTGTCAGGTTTTTTATTTCATTTTGTGACTAAAATGTCCAGACTGTCCAGTGCAGTGGCTGATACAGTTGGCTGCTGCGCACCGGGTCGTGGGTTCGATTCCAGCACGGAACAAATATTTGTATGACCTGCAGGTAGTTGTTCCGGGCCTGGGTGTATTGTGTGTGGAATCTGTGTTTGTAAACGCACCCACGACACAGGAGAAATAATAGTGTGGGGCAACGTTTTAAAAAAAGAAAAGTAAAAAGAATAAAAATAGAAATATCTGGACTTTGTTACAAATTGAATCGTTTAATGATCGTATTAAATTACTTAAAAATGCTGTTCCCGCTATCCCTGCAAAACGTGTGCTGCGTGTAAGATTTTTTACTTAATTTTGTGACCAGACTTTTTTTAAATGTCCGGACTTTACAAGAAACCACCAGTTTTTTATCAAGACTTCAAATTTCGAAATGTTACCTCTATCCAAGGATCTTTTGAAGAACCGCATGCTGTAGTTACTTAAGAAAACCTCGGTAGGGCTCATTTTACAGCCTGAGTTTACGCGGTAGGAATCAAAATGTACGCATTATAGTAGAGACCATTTATAAATTATGCAACATTTATTGATATATTTAGTTTGTTATTATACTTCAATTAAAATGTATGTAAGCCAATTATATTAATTAAAGACATCACATTCTTACGCTTAGCACTCACACAGTACTCCAGGCATATAAAATTATTATTTTTATTACTTTATTGATATAATCCAACAAACGAGAAACGTTCTAATTGATAAAATAATATAATAATTATGTAAAACGTAACGATATTAAAAAATGATCATAATCGAATAGACCACCATTTAAAATGAAGCTATTAAGTCGTAAAAAGTCCCCATATTAATGACATCGAGAAATAAAGTGGTTACAATTCCGTAATTTTATAACCACTTATGTATTGTAAACACGTCTAATTATATAATAATTAATTTAATATTTAACCTCGGGCTTGCACTGATATCGAAGTTCTCTGACTCACTCTCGGAAGTCACTACATTACCGATTCTTTTTTATATGAGTACTCCCTCCAGCAAATCCGGGGCCATGGCTTCGGTCACCGGGGGGGACATATGGGCGCAACTTGCACTACCATCCGGTCACCCCCACGGATTTCTGTCCATTCCCTTCAGGAGCTCGCTGCTATCAGCCGAATTTCTTCTATTGTTGACAAATGACATTGATGTCATTTACAATTACAAATTCAAAAAATCAATATTTCTATACTAAATGGCTACGTCTCCCACAAAAAGTATCATCGATATCTCCAGCTGGATGATAGAAACGTCCTGCTCTGTGTTAAGTAGCATCCCGTATACCCCACAACCTAGTGATAACCAATACACAGTGGCCCTAAGTCTTGGTTAGGCTGCTCTATGTTCTGGTAATTTCACTAGATATTCTTCACCCGGACTTCACGGAAATAGCATTGCAATGATTTTAAATTGATATAATTTCGCAAGGATCAAGATTGTCCAGAAACAGAATAGTATTATACTGCATTTTTATTATAGAAGCTTCTCAAAGCAAAAACTTAAACTTAAACTGGCTGAACGCCTTGTCATTTTGTCAACCAATAAAAAAGAATCTCACAGGTTCTAAGGGCACACCATTCAGAAACGAGTCTAAGCGTGAACTTACGCTTCCATCTGTCAAAGTTATGAGCGTAAGTAGTGCATTTTGACAGATGGAAGCGTAAGTTCACGCTTAGACTCGTTTCTGACTCTCACCCTAAGAACTGAAATTTACCTTTTTTTATATCCGCTTACACTGTCTCAAGTATTGCATCCTGCGTACGACCAACTAATGCGTGTTCCTAGTAGTTTAATATGCAAATATAACACAACGCACAAGTACTAACAATGTGTTCAAGCAAAACCACGATGTGTTTATGAATATTTCTTTTGAAATTATTGTGATTACATTCAAATTACTTGTAAAAATATACAAATAAATAAATGACTCTGAGTTTCAATAACCTTTTACATGGTACAATCAATAACCGAACATTGAAATTCAAATGAATGTCAGTAACGCAGAGATAATACAATGATTCGAATCTAATCTTACGGCCGAATGAAGTCCACTGCTGGACACAGGCCTCCCCCAAAGATCACCACAACGACCGATATGGTGTGTTGTGTGCTCATTGGGAGTCTTGCCATAATCGCCACGCTAGGCAGACGGGTTGGCGATCGCAGTTGAGAACAAATCATTAAATTTATTGAGACTAAAAGGAAACAAAACTTATTAACAAAAAATACCGACTTCAAAAACCCTACACGATATAGAAATATTAAAACCAAAAAAAAAGGAAAAAATATCTTTATGAAGTCGGGCGGGGCCAGGTATAAAATATAACTTCTCGTTGGTCAGCATGAACCATGGTTGGGTTTCTATATCGTGTAGGGTTTTTGAAGTCGGTATTTTTTTGTTAATAAGTTTTATTATATTGATACTCTCGTAAAATAATTATTCTAAGGATACTCTATAAAATGAAAATAATTACGAATTTTGAAAACATACATATTTTATATACTACTTACACAACAAGTAGCGAAAGTGTACTTATTTTACACAAAAAATGGCTGAAAATCGATCAGCTTGTTTGAGCACGTTTGCACCGGCGCAGTATGATTGCGTGACGCGATCGAAGAAGGAAGTCATAGTAAGTTTCAAGCCCGTTTTTTATATTCTATTAATTTCTGTAAAGGATTACATAAAATATGACCACATATCGATACTGAATCACCTCACGGATCGGACAGGGTTTTTGATACATATTGAAGAAGTGAAGTCATTGGTTAATTTTATTACGTATCAAACAATTGAAACCTATGCCGATCTTTTTTGTACACCGTATTGTAAAATCATGTGGCTCCGGTCAAATTAGATGAAAAAAATATCAATAACATACATTTGTAGTCGGACGGCTTGCATCAACAGTAAACGCTGGCTCACAGTCAACCGCCGAATGTGAGCTGGCGTTACGCGGTATGCTGATATTTCATACATTTTCAACTTCACGTTTCACACTAAACACACAATACGCCAATAAGCTATACCTACGAAATGGTGGCGAAAATGTAGTCCGACTTCACGTTAACACTGTGCCGTGTGGTGCCGTATAAGACGACTCTGGGATTAGCCGAAGAATGGGCAGCAGCGTTCGTCGAATACACATTAACAGCTTAACCGCAATCGCCAACTCACCTACCAAGCGTGGCGAGTATGGCAAACCACTTCTTGAACGGGATACCACACGGACGCCTAAGCTTAACAAAAATCTCTAAAGTTATTATTAAAATACGAACATGTCCACAAGTACACTATTACTAAGAAAACATGCAGGTTATTATTAGTCGGTTTGTCACTGGTACGTCAGTCAGACAACAAATTAATGAGTCCGTAGCCAGGCGTCGCGTCGCGTCGTCGTCCTCAAGATACGTTCTTGCGATTTATTGACTAATAGTAAGACTAATCGCATTCACGTCTTTCATACATTCAATTAGAGCCCAGTGTTTTATGTAAATGACCGTATTATTCAAAGAAAATTTAAACGCCTACAATTTGCATGAAACAACATTTACATCACAACGATACCTATAAAAATTTATTCTCACGAAAAGTATTAAATATTGATGTAATCCGTATACTTTAACCATATTGTACTCGGAACACTAATTTAGAGCATACGTTTCATTATACAAATAAATTTTAAAGATAACATCAAAATGCTAATCAAAACTCCATATTTAAAACCCACGGACCGAAAACACGTGTTTTTTTTTTTTAAAGATAGCATTGACACAGGCATGCGTTTAGAGTATCGCGTTACAAATTCGTCACATTCCTTGCTCCTTGTCTCTGACACAGTGCCATTTTATTATGACCTGCACTCCATGACAATACATGCGGTGATATGAGTCAGTTTAAATTGGTTGTGTGCAGCCCTAATTTCATATGAATACAGTAGCATGTGGCAGCGTCGGGTTACAACGATGGGTCACGTACAAACGATTATTAAAAAGTAGTGGACAGTAAATTGATGGTTGACTTGAAGGATCATCACTGGACTCCCTGAGAATTATCCATGCGGTTTGGACCATGTGGCGACTACTAACGCTCTTATTAGATAAGACTCTGTGGGAACAAAAATAATTCCTTTGAACATTTTATTTAATAAAATCATGGAACCATTTCGTATCTGTACGCAATAAAAAATGATATTTGATATACGTTTGGTCGTAAAGATCTCAACACAAGTTACTCGGTACAAACGTGAACTAATGATGATGTAAATATATACTTCTCTATGACAACCGTAAAAGAGTATTAGTAGTGGCAACACTTGAAATAAAATGCGATAGTTTTACAGTCCGGTTTTGAATACAAAATAGTTTTTTTTTATCATTTGCGGCTTTTCCAGTACATCGCATCAAATAATTTATTAATTTTTATCTCAGGTCAAACTTGTTTATTATGTGTATTGATAATAATCGTATGTACGTAATACTTAGGGCCGGGCTTAAACCCCTCAACGCCATAAGACCCGAGTCCTACTAGGGAGCCCCTTTGACTGTGTTTGCTTAGGGCTTGGCCTCATCACCACGGCCAGCCCGGCGACGGCACCGTGAAATGATGTGGCTACATGTCATGCAAGCTTACTGCAACATCGTCGCTGCAGCTGACGGCCGACGCGGCTTAGTTGATATATCATTCTCGAACAGTTCGTAAGTTACTGGTGCATAAAAATATGGTCGCTGGCCTGTGGTGCAGTGGCAGTCAGGTGAGCCGACGGCCATGGTAACGTGCCGCGACGCGATGTTGTGATGTGGCCAAGCCCATAATACGTAAGTCACCGTCTAACTGGAGCCCCTTTCGCTTCACTAGTTACCAGTCACATTAAGTAGCAACGTCTCCTTGAGCTGCCTGCGACAAGCCCGTCTTTAAAAAGTCCACACTTATGGGGCAGTCATGGGAGGGTTTAATCAAACCAAAAAAAACCCTTTACCTTCTTTCCACGCGTACAGACATGGAAAAAACTCAAATGTATTAGTAGATAATCTCATAGTGCGAAGTCAAACCGGTCGCGAACATTTTTATTTACATAGCTAAGTGTGGGCTCACAATAGCGATTATTTAATTAGGCATACACGTAGCGCTCGTCACGCCACGCCACACTCCTCCATTAAGCTTTAATGATTTAGTTATATGAGAAACTCTGTTAGCTTAAATGTTGCGTTGAGAACTAATTTTTGCTGCAATCGAATAATTGTACCATTAAAAATAACGAGATCGTGTAACTTGCTTTATTTATTGACCACAGTGTAATTGATATATTAACAATAAAAAGTAACATATTTGCTCTAATATTTATCTTAGTTTACAGAAAACACAGCGCACATTGAAAAGTGCCGCTGTGCTTTTATTTTAAACGCCTCATAGTTAATATTTATTTGATTTTATGCGTAGCCAAATTATTCATCAATATATCAACAGACGTCCACTGCTGAACTAAGGCCTAATAAACGACCGGATGGATACATGCCGTGTGCCCGTGTATCGTTATTTTGGGGGGAAATTGCCAGTAAGTACTCACCACGCTTGGCTGGTTGGTGAGCGCAGAATGACTGCTATAAACAGAAAAAACGCTGCTGCCCGCCACTCTCGTTTAGAGGGAGGGATGAATAATTAATCTAAACCAATAATCGATATTAATTATTTGTTTTGACACTGAACATAGAAAAATGTTAACGACTTTAAAACGGCTATAATGACAAATCTAGATTTTTGCAGTACCACTTTTGTTTTCGATATGCGACTTACAAAACATTAATAGAAATAAATGTATTTTTATATACCCATCTATAATATCTAATGTAAAGTAGACCCAAGTTCCATCACAATAATGACCAAAACAGGAAAAGGAAAGACTTTAAACAGACGGCATTTCCATTTCCTATAGGTTTCTGTTACGGTCATGATACTCGTAGTTTTTCCATAACATACCTGCTGTGAAGCTTACCGCCTACCTCGCGGTAACTTTGCGCCGCCTGATGTGACTATTGGTGGACCTTGCTAGCCCACTGCCACTTTTTTTCTACTAATCAGATGAGTTTAACATCTGATACTGAATTATTATTCCGAGCTCTATTGTGTTATCGTTTTTAAATTGTTTATTTTTTTAATAATTATCTAAACGGTATAATGCTTGTAGGTAGCTTGTGAAATTAATTTATAAAATAAAATATATTTTTGATGTTAACTTCTTATTTTTTTATTTTGCATTACTTTTATTTTTATTAAGTTGCTTTTCGAGTTTCCTTTCTCCAAAACCACACAATAGATTTTAATGGAGTTTTCACTGTTGGATAGGTCCTTCGGCAAGGTTTGGGTCAGTGTTCGTCAAACTTTTTTGATCAAGAACCATTACTGACAACGTTGGCCGGTGCCTCGGGCAGCATAGGTACTTATATATATTTACTCAGTCTATTATGTAATGGGTGCATGGTAATACAGGTTCGTTCCTGAATCTTAGTTTTAAATTCCAAATACAAGGGAATCTAACAAAGTAAAAATAAAAATGGTATTTGTGGTGTACTTCATTGTGCGCTGTGTTTGTATCTTTATTCACTTTTGTACTACCTTACTACCTACTTATAAAACAACCTCGAGGACCACCGGCCGCACCAACCTTAGATTTGGACCGCCAGAGGCCGGCGAGCCGCAATTTGACCATCAATGGTTATACTTTAACTCGGTTAATCATCGTAATAAATGATAGACCTTTATGCATCTACCCGAGCTAAGCCAGGGCGTGTAGCTAGTAACATACAAAATATACTATGTACTAAAATGGTTTTCTATAAAAATAATAACTATGAAGTTACCCAGAAGTATTTAATTCTTACACGTTTCATCGGAAACATTTTTTTTTAACAATAAACACATTTTGTTATGCTTAAAAAAGTCTAATTAGGTGGTTTCATTATCCCGATAAATACTAATTATATGATAACTAGTAACGTGATTAAGTGGAACAATTAGTGCAATTAAAAATTGATGTCCAAATTAACAACTATAAAAAATGTAGGACCTATGTTGAAATAATACGAACATATTAATTAGATAATACCGCAACTAAAGTCTTGACTATTAATAAGTGCCTGTAAATGGTTTTATACGAATAAAAAATATTTTGATCTTTATCTTTACATAATACTTCTATTAATCGAAAACATATTTTTCAAGATTTACTATACCTGTTATCAGTAATCATGAAAACGAATGACTGGTAGCGCTGCCGTGGAACGCTTTGGGAGATCCTTTACAATCCCCCCGGGGTGGTGACCGCTTTACAGTCACCCCCCTCTCCGAGATGTATCTATAGGCGTGGCACCAGTGGGTGGCCCTAGTGTGATCATACGAGGACCTGGAGCCTCCCTTAGGTGCCTAAGATGACCGCTCCAGTGGTTTTAGCCGGTAGGAGTCCGGCATACCCCTTCGCCCTTCCCCGGGGTGAAGGAAGTTCATGAAGAATTTCCACTGGGCATCAATAAGAAAGAAAAAAAAGAAGCGATGACGGGTGAGCTTATATGGGTGACGTCTGTGTTGACGTTTAAAAAGGAACTAATTGTTTGTCTATTTTGAATAAACGGTCATTTCATTACATTTGATTTAATAATTTTTCAATAAACAGGTTTAATTTGACTGCTCTATCTAATCTATCTTAGGGCCGAAATTAATAATCGGTCTAATCCAAAATCTTTGGATTTCAGATTAGGGATATGTCTGTTTTTTATGATAAACGTGATCGTAATAGAACAACGGATGAATTTTAAAATCTTAAATCTGAAGATTTCGGATTAGATTGGTTATTATTATTAATTACGGCCGTTAATAGTTCACCGATTTTTCCGAGATTAGACAACCGATTTGAGTCATTCTTATTTGAATGTATCCTACTTTTTTATTAATCCCTAGTCGTCAAGTCTATACGACTGCTCGAAAGTTATAAGACTGAAGTTATAAAGTTATAAGACATACACCACGATTCGATAAATTCATTTAGATCCAAAATCCTGAATTCCATAAAAATACTATAGAAAACTAACTTGATGTTATACTTACCTGCCTTTAGTCTAGAATTGTTAAAAATGTAATACCTACTCAATAATTTCAATTTCAAGCTTAAGCTGCCTCACCCGTCTGTTATTTTTTCTGTTATATTATCTATGTTACTCATTAGGGCAAATGTTGGTTAGCCCGTAATTGCCCAGTGTGTAGGCCCTGTTACCATATACATATGAATTAAATAGTGTATTGTATGCACGAGCTGTGGGACGACCTGAATAAATAAATAAGACCATAGACTAGTCACTGAAAAATTTAGAGGTTTTCCTGAAATTGATTGTACCAGTATAAAACCTAAAAGTGAACAAGAACTACCAAATATTTATTTAACTAAACACCACTTTATTTTTATACTGATTCGTAGTCAAAAATATTTTTTCTATAAACTAAAACCAAACATTAGAACAAAGGGCAATAAATAATAATACATAAAATTTAATGGTGTCCCGAGAAACAATGGGTGCCATTTTCACTTTTTTTGTCCCGTCCTTGTGGTCCGTTAAGTCATAGCTGGGCAGGTAGACTCGCCTTGAATGAAGCCTTGTTTGGACTCCATTTAGTGCCCTCACTACTTAAACGTAAGTGGAATGATCACTGTTATATTATTATACATTACTAGATACATTTCGTGGCTGTCATGTGGAATAATTTTGTAAGAACTCTGTACTTTAAGGAGGAAATGAAATTTTTTCACGATGGGTTTCTCGCTTACATCTCTAGGTAGATGTGGATGCTCAACTGGACAATTGTCGAAGCTTGAAGAGGCTCCAGGAGTAGCACATTTTTTTTTTATACTTCTTTGGCGAGTTTGATGCGAGTAAAAATGGGAGCTGCGCGCGCATACGGCCACGAAGATTTTACAATATGAAGTTGGCCGTCAAGCGTAATTAAAAGTGCATAATTAATTTCCTGAAATCATCATCATCGTCATTATATCAGATGATACTAACTAATAACTGATTTTACTGTAATAAGCTGAATAATTTAAATTATGTTCTTTAATCAAGCCCTTATTAATAGTATTTCATAAATCATAACTCTTTTCGATAGTTTTATAGTTCTTTCTACATAAGTAAATTCTTGGCATGCGGAATACTTTTATTTAGTTACCCCAAAAGCGTGTAACTTCTAGTGCACGTACATTAATACACGCACGATTTTTTATAAGCTCAGCATCGTCACATCCATAGACTGGAATCATGTTTGTGTGAAACTCTTTTCAGTTACCTTAACTAAAATAAAAATGTAGGTACTATCGTTAATCCTTTTACAACCAGAGGCATATCCAATCAAGTCCTCTGAAATTATTACACACAAATCACATTAGTCCGCAAACGTCGACTGCTGTAAATTGACTTTCCAATGAACTACACTTACAATGAGAGTTCATAGGGGTTATTGCCGTAATCACCACGCTTGGCTGGCGTATTGGTGATCGCAGTATATTGCTGGGAGGCTGCTGACCCTCCTCTCGATATTAACCCTTAATCACAGATAGAGATGGTCTATTCATAGCCGTGAACCACAGGGAACACATCTCAAATCAAGCTCTCCTGTATTATTACCTCTGAAGAACAAAACTTGCAACAAGTGCATTACTATGAGCAGTCAACATTATCATTATTTTCATGATTGTAAACCTTGCAATTATACCAAACAGATATAATATATTGTAGTCGAAAATAAAAAGAATTATACGAGCTGATTTACTCAATCACATAACCCAAATCCGGCCAGAATTCGCCAGCCCCCGCCAATTCACACCACATTTGTTAGCGGCCTATTAAACCCAGTAGCAGGGGCCAATTACCGTGCTCTTCAGGTCTGGACCCTCGCGAGACACCCAATGGTAACCCGACCGAATTGTAAAACACTTTTATTACACACTATTCGGTTTTAAGAACACGGCTCTTTAAATTGGTTGCAGTAAAAACGCTAAACAGCATTCTGCCCGCGGCTACGCTCGTGGTTTTGTTTTTGTTTTGATGTGGTCGTTCTGTAATTAAATAATTAATTTCGTAATAACTACATTTTATGTGTATATGATTACTGAGTTCTTTATTTATCTAGAGAGTTTTCTACAACTTTAAATATGTTTGGTAATTTTAAAAAAAATTGATTTTTCTATCGAATCTCAGACATTATTTATCCGCGTCATTCACATTAACTTCCGTAATAATCGCGTGGTGCTGGCTAAGAATAGCACCACCGCATCTCTTCCTGTGGGTATCGTAAAAGCCGACGGTGGGATTAGCCGGAGGATGGGCGGCAGCGTCCTTCGAGTGAAAAACTCAACTGCGATCACCAATCCGTCTGTGCCAAGCATGGCGATTATGTCAAAACCCCCAATGAGCACACAACATGAACCGAAACCCGCCTATGTCCAACAGTGGACGTTTTTGGTCTAAAATATGATGATAATTATGATGACGTAATTCACCGCTAAAAAACGATAACCCAGTTTATAATTTTTAACCATCGCCGTTAACCGCTGTATTTAAATAAAATTACACCTCTTGATATGGTCTTATCTAGAACGGTACGCCCCTGCATTTTGACACATACAAATACCGTAAAAGATAACACAAAATAACTCAAAAAGCCAACGAACATACAATCAAAACAGAATTTTTGGGAGATAAGTTATACGCGAAGTATATGTTAAAACAGTCCTTATGCGTTTGTGTTTAAAGTTTCATTTAATATGGTCATTTTATACGTTACAGATCCGGTTATAAAGGAGATGTGCGTGAGCCTGTTGGGAAAAACTATTACTCGTATTATTGTACTTATATATAACGTGTCGGAATTCGGAGGGTTGAGTGCGCATACGTAATTGGTTAGTCAAAGAGAACTTTTTCTTTAGCAGGACAATACTTAGGCAATTATAGTTGTAAACGTTAGCGTGCTTTACACGTATATTCATTATTTAAAAGACAGGTGTAGCAAATATATTTACTAAACTAATATGACTATAAGTTTTCAAACGTTTTATTTCTCTTACAGTCTGGTCGATATAATGATTAATGATATTCAGGCCGTGTGGTGCCGTCTACGAATAGCACCGACCCATCTCATCACGTGGGTGTCGTAAAAGGCGACTATGTGATTGTCCAGAGAATGGGCAGTGGCGTTCTTCGAGTGCATTAACAACTCAACTGCGATCGCCAAACCGCCTATCAGGCGTGGTGATTATGGCAATACCCCTCAATGAACACACAACACACTGAGACCGGTTGTTGTGGCGGTCTTTGGGGGAGGCCTGTGACCAGCAGTGGACTTTATTGGGTTGCAAAAGATGATATTCATAGATGTATACTTCGTTATTCCTGCGTAGTACGCAATAAAAATACGACTTCAATCTATTCTAAACATTCCAATTAAGTTAAATGCGCATTCTACGCTTCAGTTCACAAGAAAAATATGATGTGGCCGGATTCGGAGTCGCGTGCATCCGTTCGAGAATCAGTGCTTAACCTGTCAATGTAACATACGACCAAGCTTCTTCACACTTATTTTCTTTTTTTAAGGAAGTTTGGTAACTCTATGATCCCTTGTCTTATTTCGTTACATAATCTTCTCTCTGCTAAATTTTAGTTGACTTGTTGGTCTGAGCGTGCTAGAGAAACAAACGTCTAAACATACAAGCATGCTAACCTATTCTAATATAATAAAATAGAAGTGTCTGTCTGTGATTTCAAAATAAAAGCCAAAATTTAAGTGATAACTGCTATTTATACAATGCCTAATCAATTAATCATACATGACCGCATTTAGATTTTTCTGTCTGTCTGAAAGTTTGTCTCGAATAGGCTCCGGAACGGCGCAACCAATTTCAAATTCAATGCAAATTTTAAGAGATACAAAACAGGAATTTTAATTAAAATTTTCGAGTATGTTCCATTTCGTGTATAACCAAATTACACTGTCAATATCAATTTAAAATTATTATGATATTTAGCTTATAGTATATAATTTTTTTCCTTGTTGGCATCCGTATGTCACTAGGGGTTTCAGCTGAAAATCAGCGTCAGGCATCACTGCCATTATACCATGCATTATGCTGAGCTGGATATACCAGTTTGACACGGATATGGGACACTCAATGATAGTATGTAAGTTCAAGATATATGTAGTTACATAATTAAATTATAAGGCAAGTCATATTTATTATTATTTAGAACTATGTTAATATAAACAACATCATAATCGTGTCACATATATCTGTAATCAAATCAATGTTTTTTCTTTCGATATCTTACAGTGTACAGAAGATATAAATATAGTTTACGCCTAGCGAAGCGGCGGGTAACGGCTAGTTTATTATAAGACTGCTCTACATGAATATTATCAATTAAAACATGATACCTACCTACTATTCTCTACGATGTACCTACACTATTCAGTTTATTAGTATCTCGTTCTATCTGTATAAAGATAACAGAGACAAAAACTCGTGTTCGTAAACTAAAAAAATGGATTGAGTGTGTTTGTCGACATTGAAAGTGGTAGGTATTTACCGACCACGTGTAATTGCCGTCAAAAAAATTGAGCAAGCGAGAGGTCTGATAAGCTTGCGAAGAAATTAGTGATGGGAGAGAAGCTTTATGTTGGCTTTACTTAATATTCTGAATGAATAAGGAACATTGGTATTTTTTTATAAAGTTGAATCACGAAATAATAGCTACAAGTATCTGGCGGTAAGGAACCCGTTTTATTCCGCCAATTATGTGGAATTTGGTATCCGAAATAAACTGGCTGAAACCATTCAGCCTATAGGTATCTACTGGGTGGTAGTAGTAGCTTTCACCACCAGAAATAGGGACCTAGTTTGGGTGTAATCATGTTGCACCAGGAGACTTGGTAGTTAGATAATAATGAAATATTATTAATATTACTTCTATCTGTTTATGCTGTGCTAGTACCTGGCATAAATTAAAATGCCATCTTAACTTACATTCTCGCTTCATCCTAAAGTTATGCAATCCGATAGTTTTATCAGTTTTTACGTTTATACTCCACACCGTATTTGAAGCCGGGTGCGGGTCGCTTCGCTCATACACATCATGAGTATTATTATAACTTTTCCTAATATACGTTTCACCAATCGTTTTAATCCATAGACTGATTTATAAAACACGTTTTTCAAGTCTAAGAGAAATTTAAAAATCTTTGCCCATTTCATCATCGGCAACCTCAGTCCACCGTTGGTCGAAGTTTTCTCGCAAAAGTTACAAAGCTGGATAAACGCCATAGTTGACGGCAGAGCCAGGCCTCGCTGCCGGTAACGCGAACTTTGCCAAAGCAATTAGAAGAATCTCTACGGAATAAATATCTTTATGGTAGATCAGTCATGGTATATTTTTTTATTATTTAGACGTTGATATGTCAACATGTTTTAATACCGTGGTTCATCATCATCGTATTAGCCGAAGGATGTCCACTGCTGAACAAAAGCCTCCCCATAGAGTTTCCGATCTATCTTTACTAGGTCGTCTGTCCATCTCGTTGGAGGCCGTCCACCACGCTGTTTTCACTAGTGTTGAAACGGAAGTGTCACAACGGAAGCAGAAACGGAAACAGATGTCAAAAGTAAAAACCGAACAGAAACGGATGTGCAAATACTATGCAATTATACATAACAATAATTTACGAATCCTTTTTTATTTAATTAGTACTAAAAATTAAGTAGCGGTAAGTTATATTTCATGAAAAGTAGTTGGCCGCATTTTTACCTAACAGTATGTTAAGGTGTTCAGCATATAATATAAGACCTACGCACGCGGCTCTTCCGCAGCGAAAAAACCTAAACTTCCGATCAAATATCCGTTGTAAAAGTTGCGGAGACAGAAGCAGACACGGATTTGAAAAAGCGCGCGGAACTTCCGCAGTTGCGGAAACAGAAGCAGAGGTCGGTTCTGCTTAACTAGTTTTCACTCGAGAACCTTTCTGCGCGAACTACTATTAATTTAAATTAAGGATGAACATAGCAGACTGCGTGGTGTCAAGATCAAGAATATAGCAGCACTCCATCTCCTTCCGTGGATGTCTGAACAAAGGACTCCTCTATAAATTTCCACAATTGTGTCGTAATTTTGGGGGGTATTTGTATGTACTCACCATGCTTGGCAGGCGGGCTGGTGAGCGCAGTATAGCTACGGTTCTACAGAAGGGACGCTGCTGCCCATCCCTATGGTTTACAGTCCCTAACTGCCGAAATTAATAATCAATCGAATCCAAAGTCTTTAGATTTATGATTTTGAAATTCATCCGTTTTTGTATTACAATCACATTTAACACTAAACAGACAAATCCTTAATCCCAAATCCAAAGGTTTTCGGATAAGATCGATTATTAATTTCGGCCATAAGTCGTCTTTTACGACATCCACGGTAGGAGATGGAGAACTCTTATTCGTAAAACAATAAAAC
This sequence comes from Diloba caeruleocephala, assembly GCA_947459985.1. Classification (NCBI taxonomy): domain Eukaryota; kingdom Metazoa; phylum Arthropoda; class Insecta; order Lepidoptera; family Noctuidae; genus Diloba; species Diloba caeruleocephala. The sequence continues at coordinate 10,850,065 of OX381629.1, forward strand.
ATTATATAAACCTGATTTGTCTCTCTTTCAGAACTAAACGATGCAGTGATAATTTCAGGCTTTGTAGAGGACTTTAGAGTATCTACAATTTTTACCTAGGCTAATATGATGATGATGTTTTTCAAAAATATATGACATCATAATTCGTAATTAATCTAATGTTATGTAGAAAGCGGTAAGCATAGTTACAAGCTTGACAAAAAAATTGGCGCAGACATCTGTCACGACAAAATTACTGCACTTCTTAAAGTCTAATTTCAAACAAATTTGAACTTTGAATCCTTAGTATAAGCACTAGCGATGATTTTTAATGAATTTCATATGTGTTTTCTTTTCTCCTATTTTTGGGGCGTATCGTAGAATCTCTGTCAATTCTAGGAAATTCTCATTACGGTGTCGAGTGAGAAGATTTATACAGTCATGGTTGATATCTCATGAATGTTTTATTTTTAATTTCTTTCTTAATTGCAGCTATTAAAGAACTAATAATGTCACAATGAAATGATCTAGAATGTTTTGACTTACCTGTTTTGCTACTGATAGATTTTTTGGGAGAAATGGCGAATTACTATCAACACACTTGAACACTTTTTCTGCTACGGTATACGAACGATTCTTCTCTACGAATAGAAGCTTCAGTCTGCCTAGAACCTCATATACTTATACAGGTATTACAACAAAGAACGAATACGTGGATCGTATGATAATCATAAACTGAGATTAACAACCTAACATGAAATCTCACTCGATGACATATCGAAATCAATTTGAATTCCAATGACTAACTATTCGAACCAATTCGAACGCAACAACTTGAATTTCGAAGAATGGAAATTCGAAATGTAGAAAAGATGCACAGCGTTATGGGTCGTAAAAATTTTTTGAGCCGAGTCTGCGCGGTTGGTAAGACTGCAAGGTTGACCTTTTTTGTAGGGTTTCTTTATATGAATTTAATATTATAGAATAAAGCACCACTCCATCTCCATCCATGGATGTCGTAAAAGGCGACTAACACTAAGACTGAGGGCCTCTTAACCAGAGTGTTGGGATGCAGCATACGTTTTATGGAACAGCAGCATTTTGCGCTCACAAACCCGCCTGCAAAGCGTGGGGTACTGGCAAATTCCCCCCCAAATGACAACACGGCCCGTAGCCGGTTGTCTATCTATGGGGGCGGCCTTTATTTAGCTGTGGACGTCTTTTGGCTGATATGATGATGATGAATATTACCGCACTTTTGCGAGTCTCGTGGGTTATGTCTGTTAAGAATAATAACTAAAATAATAGAGGACATAATGACAACCAATAATCGTTCTTACATAAAAACACACCGGCACGGCTGTTACTATTTTTAAAATAACTTCACGATACGTTTTCTACCATGGTTTCTGAATCGTTTTTATATTTTGTTTTATTTCAGTTGAGAAAAAGTGACCTGCACTCTAATATGGTGTTTTTCTAGTATGGTGGATAAAGTTTTCAGAAAGAAATCCCACATTCACCAACAGTCACCACAGAATTAAATAAAATCATCAAACCTTTTACCTAGTTCTATTTCGAACATGCCTTATAATTATGAAATAGAATAATTTGAAATTGAAATATCGTTTGTATGTAGATGCCCGCCCGTGCACTAAACGATAAACTGACACACCTACCATCGAAATGAAACGCCACTTAATATTAAGTCCCGCGTTAACTATTTGAGCCGCCCGGTTTCCTATCGAAAACGGGTTTTTAGAATACTTAAAGCGAGACTTAATACTAAGTGGCGTTTCAATATTCATCATAATTTGAACATATTTAATTTAATAATATAAACGTATTTTGCCGTGTGGTGCCGGCTCAGAATGCCACCACCCCATTTCATCCTGTGGGTGTCGTAAAAGTCGACTAAGGGATTAACCGGAGGAAGGGCAGCAGCTTCCTTCGAGTATATTAACAACTCAACTGCGATCGCCAACCCGTCTGCCAAGCGTGGCGATTATGGCAAGACCCCCCCAACGTCGGTCGTTGTGGTTATCTTTGGGGGAGGCCTGTGTCCAGCAGTGGATTTCATTCGGCCGAAATGATAAATGAAACGTATTTTAAATATCGTTGTGATTGTCCGTGGGTGACTAAAGTCCTATCTGAAAATCAGCGTTGCAACACTTCATGTCGTAGCATGTCCTGAGATAGGGTCTATTTTTGGATTAGTACAGCAATTCTTTTTGTGAAATATGTACATTATTTCATATTTAACTAGCTGTGTCCCGCAGTTTCAACCGCCGTATTTAAAATAAATAGGATTATGTATAAATACGTATAACATAATTAGTAATATATATTGGATTTCATGAGTTTTTCTTGTCCAGGAAACCTAATCCTTTTTTTTTTCTAAAATAAATGTAGCCTGAGTTACTTATAACATCAGCTATCGGCCAGTGAAAGTTCCGTCAAAATCGGTCCAGCCTTTTAAAATTGTTATTAGGACCGTACATATTTTTATATGCGTTCAGAGTAAAAAGCTGTTATTTTGACATTATAAGCAGACACTTCAATATTATTTATTTGTATAGATAATATTTATACTGAGTGAATGTTACGTAATTTTTTAAATTACAATGTAGATTAATTGATTTTAAGATATATGTTTGCGACTGTGTACATTTCCTTTATTCATTTGGGTTATACCTTGGCAAACCATGACGGGCATGGAAAGGAAACTTTAAAACTAAACACGTTTAGTTCATGAATATTAGAATTGCAGCAAACGTCATTGAAAATGTTATTTTATGGTGGGTTATATTAGTTACACAGTGTATTTGTAAACGCATTCAGTATTCCGCGTGTGCCCAACGAACAACACGAGCGCATTAACATTCTCAACTCTCGCGCTGGTTCTCATAGCAAGCCGCACGCGTTTAATAGCTGTCTCCGCAAATGCGCCTAGCACTTGCTTTAAAAAAAATAGATAAAGTAAATTTTTGAATTTGTATGAGGACAATATGTCTTGTAACGTTAACACAAAACACCGGAGGGTTTCAAAACTCACTAGGTACTGTTCTGATCCAACTTAGCCCTTGATCCGAGATTTAAATGTACAACTTAATATACCGAGATTTAGTATGCTATATAGAGCACCATTAGAGATATTCTTTCATACTGATGTTTGAATATTTTTATACTACATTATCGTTTAAATTGATACTACTGTTATCAACGTGATTATTTATTAGCCATTATTAAAACTATTAACCTCTAAATCAACGATTTTATAGCGATAGAATCCACGTTTAGAATTTAACAACAAATAAAAATAATTAGATCCAATAATACTCGTCGAGCGTAGGAAATGCGATTGTATGAATTATTCATCCGAGATAACGACCAAAATAAGACGATTGTTCGTTTCTGAGAATAAGTGTTTAGATCTCTTTCCCGCGCAAAGCTACGAGAACACCAAGAGGGGCCGTCGGACAAATTTTATAATTTTATGAACTGAAATAAAAAAAGTGGTTTTACGATAATTAATTTCGTCCGTTTTATATACTAATAACAAAAAACAGCCAAAATGAAAATGCATGTACAAGTTTCTGAAAACGTTAAGTTGCTTTTATGGACTGGCCACTTGTCAAGAAAGACGTGTCACGTGTAACATTTAAAAAAATTCCAGGAATCGTTTTTTATTTTCTTAGAAAGAATAAAGGGGTTATAAATAATATTCTTTTTTGCTCGCAACGGTCACCGCGTTGAGAAATGGCCGGCACGCCGAAGATTTTGTCTGAACAAAACAAGGAATTGAGTAATATATTTTTGGACCCTTGAAAACCTGATTTCTATTGATTTAACTAAAATGTTATATTCCTGAACGAGCCATTGACGATCTATAGAGTGCTATTAAATATATTTCTTAGGTGTCGTCCATAGGGAATTAACGTAAGGCGCATTGTAGGTACATAATTGAATATAGAATGGATTAGATCAATTATCCGTACACAATTTTAGAACTTTAATGTCGACATAATGTGTATAATTTCCTAACAATAAATTATATTTTTATTAAGGATATCCCAACATTTTATAGAGCAGGTGCGTTTGCGCACATTTCTAGGGCTATTTTGTTAAGAATTGGGGTCCCGTTGAAATAAAAAAAGAAATGGCATTACAATTAAAAACTTTGTCCACATTACTTGTAATTTTAGTACTGAAACAAACATATCAATAATTCTGCCGGACATAGTAATGTTAATTAATAACACCGAAACCAATGACTTTTACCACTAGACGCACCATACTCGAACATGATTTGCACTACCGAACACTTATAATAACATCTTAGGTGGAAAAAATTGTTTGGTATTGTACGTAGGTAGATATATTTCATACATTCTATTCTACGTAAAAACAATTTACATAGAATACTTAATAATTATATAGTATTTAATACGGTAATGCACATAACAAGCATTACCTTAGCATTAGCTACCTATTTATTTTAATAACTTGTCAGAGAGTATTTCTGAAAGATTACTAGGTAGGTAAAATAGGGCTTTTACAGTTGTTATTTAACCTATATTACTTAAATGTTACTTGTTTGGTAAAATAAAGGTTACTTAGGTACCTACTACTTCCATAGGCTAGAGATAGCTATTCCTACAGAGAAATTTGACCTTGAAATAGGTACATTACGGCCGAAATTAATAATCAGTCTACTCCAAAATCGATTTGTCTGTTTTTTGAGTTAAATGTGATCCTAACACAAAAATGGATGACGTTCAAAAACTAAAATCTACAGATTTTGGACTAGATTTAAATAATTTGGGCCGTTAGACGTCAAAAAAGTAGGTAGGTATTATTTATGGATAGTAGGTAAAATTCTAGAATGTTGCGTTTACACAGATGTATTTACACTCAATTTATTTATGAATTTAGGGATTATGCGGATTCTTAATCTTTACACCTCAAAATATGTATAATATTTAATTAAATCTAGAAATGCTACAGATGTAAATTGTAATAGAAAAATAATAGGAATAAAGATTAAAATACCTATGTAACTAATGGCGAGTGTCGGTGCGGTATATACATTTAGGTATCCTATTGGTGACTTCAAATGTTGGTAAATTAGGGTCTTGAAATAATAAACCTAAGAAACGTTTACTCATCGATATATGAGAATCAGTTTACCGAGTAAATAGGAAATGTTAGGAAGTAAATTGTATGCAAAGCAGAATGTAACACTATTCAAAGTTTATTACTTAGTTTAATTTTGTCTACTTGATGATTAGAACGTCATCGTACTTATCCAAGCATATTTAATTAGGGTATTTCATACCTTTTTTATCATTTGCATCAATAGCCATAGCAAGCGCAATGTAATAACGGGAGATGTTTCAAACCGAATAAGCAGTATGTGGCAAGGAGGCCTCAAATAGATGCAAAGTTCACAATTCACGCGGCTACATCGCTTCACCGTCACCGATAACGTATTAATTACGTTATAAATTACTCGACACACTTCCCGACGACTGATAACACACGGACGGCGCCAAATGCACATAAAATAGGTACAACAAGAAACGACGGATGTGACTAGAAAACGTTGACGCCAGTCAGTTCTGTATATGTAAACGAAAACAGACGTGTAAATAGCACGACTCGCCACACGCCGTGGTCGCACCGTACCGACGCGAAATCTGTCACCGATTATAAAAATACACTAAACGATCTTAGTGGCAAAATTGCAGGCCAGCGACCCCTTACTGATGGGCCATAATTAATCGTCGACACATACCTAAACACGACGTGCATTGCGCTGTCCACGCGCCTTCAAACTCCAAAACACGTCGAAAAACGCACACCGTTTGACACAACACGCACGTTACATACTCGTTATCACACACTGTTGTCGCTTGTTGCACTCGCGATGCACGTAATGTGGTACACTGGTCATTATTTTGTTTATCGCCGGCAGTTTTAGTCGTTGTCGGCGAGCACGTGAAACGAACCGCAGCCGGCCGAGAGTCGCGAGTCTACTGCACACAACAATGGAGCGCGGCGCGCGCGAGAACGAGCCGACACCCATACTACCGCAATAACACTCACACTGTGAACGCTCCTCGTGCACCAACGCGAGCTTATAAAAAACCAACGATCGGTATGCAGACGTTCGGTTTGAGCAGGTCCTCGGCTTGACGCTGTTTTCGTCTGCGGTCCAGGGTTCCCGAAATAATTACAAGACTTTCCACACATTTATTTTATCGTCGTAATTTATCTTTTTTTATTATTTACAATAGAGATAATAGAAAACGTTTATTTTTGTTCTTTCATAATCATAATTATACTTAACAACTTTCATAAAACGTTACATCATTTCTAGAGTATAATTATTTTGTGGATTAGGTAAAAATAGTAAAATGTTTCAGTGTTGTCGAATTTAGTTTACCAAAATCTGCGCAGTATCAAATTGCTAACCTTTTTTATATTTTGGTCCCCTTTTAATTAATGATTTCATTACAATAAGTTTGTAACTATTATAGTCCGTCCGTCTGGTAAAAACATTATTGTTTGAAGTATTTATTATAGCATACTTTTTGTTTTTTTTAATCATATCGAAATAAATTTTATACAGTTTCTTGTCAAGTAATATTATTGAAATTGTAAAAAATAAACAATCATCAATACGACTGGAAGGGCGATGATTTTCATATAAAGTTATTATAACCAAACTACAACAGTATGGGGAGAAATTCCCACGTGGCAACATTAAAAACAAAAGAACGGCAGTCAGCGAACCTTGAGTGGGCAGGCGATACGATTCGAGCCTGCGCCCGAGTCAGCGCGCCATGTTGCCGGCGGAGAAAACGAGACAACGCTATTTAACATTATCTGATTCTCGCTCGCACGCTTGTTAGCGTTATTGCGTGCCGTAACTATACTCGTCAGCGACTGTACCACACACCCACACGTACGCATTGTTATCTTACACAAAATTTATAACAAGCAAGTCGGATTCGGTCCCGGTCGCGGGCACTCCTAAATTCTTTGCGGAAGGGGTTCATTTTTTCTCATTTTGAATCCTTACGCCTCAGTTTCGCCAGAGGCTACATGAAATTATAATGATCGCTAATGTTGATAGTTTGTTTTGTGTGATTTGGCTTGTTATTTTGGCAACACTGATAGTTTTGGCGGGCGTCGCGTAGTGAATGGGTTCTATGATGAATGGAGTGAATTGGAGTTTGTTAGTTTAGTTTTGGGATAAAGTTTGCGTTGTGAAATATCGGGGCAGTTACGTGGGTTGGTGCTGGTCGATACCTACTGTTTTAGATACCTACCTACATGATCCTTAAGCGTAGGTAGCTTGTAGTGGCGAATGAGTGGGTGGGTATTTATATCTACTTTTAGAACTGCCTACTTTATTTAATTTTCGTAATGCGATCAGACTGCGTTCTTTGGAGCCTAGTCTTTTCTAGCTTACACAAGGCTTAGTTCATTACAGTAATAACAGATGAGGTAGTTAGTCCGTATCTATTGTAAACTCAAAAACTCGAAGTACTTACCTACCTAGGAACTTAGGAAGACATTTATGTGGATCACAGCGCCTACCCTTTTTTTGTGGAAATTCTTCGGGGGCATGCCTCCTCATGACTCCTACCGGCTAAAACCACTGGAGCGGTCATCTTTGGCACCTAAGGGAGGCTCCAGGTCCTCGTATGATGACACTAGAAACAGCGCCTACCCTATATAGTTAATTACTGTACGATGTGACATTACCTATCTATCTGGTACCTAATGTGAAAATTTGTAGTTATGTTTGGATGTTTGTCTCTCAAGTGCTCTAAAGTGGTTGAACGGTGTCAAGTGACTTTTGGCAGAGCTAGATTCTGTTAACTCTAACGACATGTATAAAGGGTTATTATGGTTATTGGTTCATTCGTAGGCTTGACCTGCCAATCACAGTATTTTATTCATTTTTTCCTCAGGAGGTATATACATAACTTAGTCTTGAAGTATAACTCAGTTGGCGATACAATAACGAGTAGATATTATGAAACTTACTACAAGAAAAATGTGATAGTAAGTAAACGGTATTATAGTTAGAATATTTAATATAGCAGTCTTCCTGAAAGAATGTGCTATTGTTTACGATATCTAAATTGAAGGCATTTAAAATTGCTGAGTATTTAAGAAATTATCCGTGTGGTGTCCGGATTAAGAATATAGCACCACTCGCGTCTCCTCCCGTGGAGGTCGTAAAAAGCCGACTAAGGGACTCTAACCCAGGGGGATGGGCAGCAGCGTCCTTTCTGTGGCAGAGTAGCCATTCTACGCTCACCAACCCGCCTGCCAAGCGTGGTGAGTACTGGCAAATTCCCCCCAATATGATGACACAGTTGTGGAAATCTATGGGGGAGGCCTTTGTTCAGTAGTGGACTTTGTATGGCCGATATGATGAAGATTCTATTATGAAGTAGGACACAGCCCATAGGACCATTTTTTTGTGCTTTATTAAGTTAGTAGTAGTAGTAGTTGACATCATCATTATATCGGCCTATAGACGTCGACTTCTGAACAAAGGCCTCCCTCAAGATTTACACAATTGTGTCGTCATCCTAGGGTAAATTTGCTAATACTTACCACGCTTGGCAGGCGGGTTGGTGAGCGCAGAATGGCTGCCATTTCAATTTCATTTTTCTACGGGCATACGCCACGCCCGTGTTGGATAGCGTGTATGGATGGAGATGGAGTGGTGCTATGTTCTTAATCCGGACACCACACGGACATAAGTGAGTATTATTGACATTATATCATGTAGGTTCCTATAACTGTCCCGCCCGCAATATAGAATTATGAATGATTACGTAGTTTTTAGAACCTATTGTTCTTTATGCTATACCTCAGGCTACTGCTGAGATTATAACAAGAGAAAAACTCGATAACGCTCGCCGACCTTGGAGTTGAGCCTATGGAATCATATGATCTGCAACATTAACTCATAATGCCTTCTTTATGATGTAAACACTTTTTAACGGATTACTTCTTGCATAGTCATTATAGCGGGATCGGCCTTATCCCGATCTCGCTCTGCGACCTCCTTCTGGAGCATGACGCTCTTACAGAAGGAGACCACAGCACTTCAGTTTTCATGCTTTGCCAGCATAGCCGACTCTACTGATCAGATCGTCCAGGATCCGCCGGTCAGTAGCCCACGCAAGGGCACTTTCCGAGCGTGTGCTGTGCGTTATCCTGATCGTCTACATGTGCAAGTATGGACCGAAACAACCATGTCCAGGAATAACTGCGCCAGGCGGAATGTGACGCCACACGTGAATTGGAGCCAGGCTCTGAAAAGCGCCAAAACGACCTTAACGACGTGCTTTTGCGCGTACTGTGGCAATAACGGCATCATGAGCCGCTCGCAGCACAGCTCTAGTGCACACCTCAGAGCCTGCCGCCTCAAACTTCTGAGCACCGCTGAAGTGGCGCCCTCACCGGTCTAGCGAGGGAGCGTGTTTGGTGATACACTCACGCATTTATCTCCGCCAGGATAAAGGCGGAAAGCGTGCCAACAGAGTTACCGGCTCAAAGTACACCTTTCGGTATCCTCTTGCGATTCGTTTAGCCGATTTGCGCTGCAGACCTTGAATCTTGGTTCTGCAGCGCTGGAAGCCCGAGAGTCAAAATATCAAACAGTCACCCCGTACAGGGCCACGGACTGCACGTCTCCCCTGTAGAGGTGGTGAACAGACGTTCACCACCCCTACAGGGAAGACTCCCTCGGTTCCCTGGGGGGACAAGATGCACCGGGTACTCCTCGAAGCTCCATCGAATGTCCAGGGTAAGCCCCGGGCACTTCATGTACCGGCCCACCCTGAATTGCGCGTCACTCGAAAGACTCTGCTGGCCAGCTCAAGAGTGTCATCAGCGTAACAAACTAAGCTGACGCCACCGGAGATAACGACATGCAGGAGCACATCGAACCAAAAATGGCCTATACGAAATGATATTTAGCCGGTCATAAAAACCATTTGTTTTCGGTTATACCTTTTCCTTATTACCATCCAAGTTGAAAAGAATGTGCCAAGGACGGTATCCGTTTGAATATTTGGGATGTATCGGGAAGCCTCCGTGTGGTGTCCAGAATAAAATGTAGCACCCGTCCATCTCTTCCCGTCCCTTCTGTGGAACAGTAGCCATACTGCGCTCACCAACTCGCCTGCCAACCGTGCCCAATTCACGTGAATTTCGCAGAACGAAACCCAATCGTCGGTACGATTCCTTAGCTGTCAGCAGCATGTGGTCATGGAATGTAAGCTTTCGGTCGAATGTGACCCCCAAGTCATGAGCTTTTGATGGTGATGAGATCATAGGAATAGGCTGGCATAACAGCTATATTGAGAAAAGAACAAGCAAAATAAAAGTAGTTTGGACATATTATTTAATTTGAAGAATTTGGTCAAACGAAAATAATGTCACGTAGTAAAGCCTAAGAGATTATCTATTATTATAAATACGCCATTAGTTTCATCCGAAACACGTAGGTGTCACAATAGGTAAACCGATAAAGCTTCCTGCAGACGGCCAGACAATAAATACTTGCCTATTATTATTATAAAGCTTTTGTCGATTTCATGTCCCTTTATTTTGTATCCCTGTTCCCTTTTTTCTAGAATTATAGTTGATTTGTGTTTGTTCGGATCTGCTACACGTTATGTGTGCTTTTTACTGTAGACTGACCTAAATTACTGTAGACTTACCTCGAGTATCTGAAATACAATCTGATCTCTCTACTTTTAGAGGGGTATCCGATCTCCAATATCTTTGTCAAATGAACATAGAAAACCATATAATTATTAAATTCAAATTATAAAATTTAAATTCATCAATTGAACTAGCAATACGATTTAATTGATCAAAGGTTTTGGCATTTCAATATTTTCGATCAACGGGTATGAAAGCACAATTTAAAGTGGCTTTGGCTTGCTCGTGGGTCCAGCATACGCGTTAAATACGATTCACACCGAATGGAGCATGTCGGATCGGCCGGACCATGGTGAAGAGGATGCGCAAGTCTGCACACCTCACGGAATCGTTCGGCTGAGAGCGCGCTTTGGAACCTTCGCAGATCCTTGCGTATTATTTGGTATTCGGTAGCGTTGTATTCTTATATAGTCTAAACCTATAAATAAGTAGATTACACAAAACGAGCCTTATGCTTGGGTCTGCTTTTGATCAAGCCTGCTGCGTTTCCATCATCAGCTTGATAGCTGTCAGACTGCCTATTGTCTATTATCATAAGCTTTACATTTAGCTTATGCTCCTTAAATCTTATTCAGGGATCAAGGATCAAAATTATTCCTAGACCAAGATTCGTCATAGTGCCAGTAAAAAAGTTAAAAACGTTGTGTAGAACTCCTTGTCAGCGTCTGCTTTCCCTGCTACATATAATTCGTTAACCTTTCAATTTCAAATTCAAATTCATCAGGCAAGATCCAGGTCAAGAGTGCAACCATTCATAAATGAGATAAAAAGCAAGTAAATGTTTAGGCATAACATGAACATAAAATTTTATTTATATTGCGTACAAATAACATCTTGCTATAAAATAGCTGGATAGTTCGATTGCAGCACTTAAACTGACTGGATAGAATATTATGGTAGGCTCCCTAAACTAGCGCACATCGAGGCTTCGGAGGGATCCTTTACAATCTCCCCAAGGTATGCCTGGGAGAGGCTCTTTACAGTTGCCTCCTCACTGCTGAAGAGGGAGTAAGGGAGGGGACTCCAGCACGATTATTATCGGTAATGATGCCTGTAAATAGGTTCTTGTGCATAATAAATAAAACAGTATGGTTTAAGAAAAAAAAAACAATTCCAGTCACAAGCCTTGCAAAAATAAAAGCGAATCGACAAGTCTTGCGCCTGTAGAAAGCCTTACGAGCGTAACCCGACAATGATTTCATTAGACCGTCGCCGTCGACGGCGGCTCGCATTACCCCGATAATAATCTGTCGCAGCAATCACATGACTCCACATTACGGACTTACTAGTAATAATATTAACAGTAACTAAAGAATTTGTTGACTGTCGCATGTGTTATAAGTGGTATGATAGTTTTATTGTATCAATTTAAATATTAGTGAGTTTTATGGGGGGCTATATATTTTATAGAACGTAAACGCGTGACTAAACATTGCACTATGATAAGTAGTTGATTTTTATTATTTGGCGGGATTTTAAAGATTGGTTTTCGAATTAAGAATATAGAGTCCGTATGGTGTCTGGATTAGGAATATAGTACCACTCCATCTCCTCCCGTGAATGTCGTAAAAGGCGAATAAGGGACTCTAAACCTAGACTCTAAGAGGGATGGACAGCACCGTCGCTTCTGTGGAACAGTAGCCACCGTTGCGTGCACCAACCCGCCTGCTAAGCGTGGTGAGTAGTGGTAATTTCCCCTCCAAAACGATGAAACACGGCATTTAACGGTCGTCTAATGGAGGAGGCTTTTGTTCAGCAGTGAACATTTTTATTGGCTTATATGATGAAGATGATGATTTCTTTCTGTTCTATTTTTAAAACTATGCCCCACACTAGTATTTCTCATGTGCTGTGGGAACACCCATACCTTGAACAAGTGGTTGTTTATAAGGTTTAAGTAATTAAATTTCATACCTTACTAAAGAATCGCACTTTACTAAAGTGAGAATCAGATTTAGGGTAGAGATCCATCTTTGGACATCCTGGTAGAGACAGATTCATGAGTCTACGACCAGACACGCTTCCTCCGTCATCTCCTCTGAAATGTGCCTAAAAGGGTGGCACCAATGGGTGGCTTTAGTGTGATTGTATCGAGGACCTGAAGCCTCCCTTCGTTGCCGAAAAAGACCGCTCCGGTGCTTTTAACGGGTAAGAATACGTCATGCCCCTCCGACATTCCCCGGGGCGGAGGACCTACGTGATGTGTTTCCACCGGGTTAGTAAAAGAGGCATTCTCAGGTATTATACCGGCTCCAGTGGTTGAAGTAGCTGCGTAAGGCAGCGTGCAACAAAAGATAAATATACTTAGGTTAAAGTTTTCGTGTGGTGTCGGTATTACGAATATAGCACCACTCCATCTTCTCCCGTGGATGTTGTAAAATGTGACTAGATATATTAAACCAGAGGAATAGGCAGCATCGACCCTTTTGTAGAACAGTAGCCATACTGCGCTCACCAAATGGGTGAGTGCTGGCGAATTCACCCCAAAATTACGACATAAAGGCCTTCCCCATATTGCCACAACGACCGATTTCATCTCATACTCCAGCGACCTTCACCAGATCGTCTGTCCATCTCGTCGGATGTCGTCCTACGCTGCGCTTTGTGATACGTTATCTTCACTCCAGAAGCTTTCTTCCCCACGGCCATCAGTTCTTCGAGCTGTGTTCCCGCGCATTACCACTTCAGCTTACCAGGCCTCTTATCATGTCAGCAACTTTTAAATCTATCCAAAGGTTGTCTGTAAATGATAGCTTTTAGTGATAAGACCGCCCATTGTGCCACGCTAACTATTGTAAAGAATCCTTCCTATTATTTTGGAGTACAATAAAGTTCAGTTCTATTCTATTCAACTTTAGTTATTCTACGGATCTGTTCATTTGTGTATGGCTTATAGAGAAATACCAAGCATAGCTCTCTCCGTAGCTCGCTGACTGACCTTAAGCTTTTTTATAAGGCCGATAGTGACTTACGCAGGCAACTGGTCACTTACATTGTACCGAGCAAAGTACAAATTTATTCTTCCAAACCTCACTTTCCAACCTACATGTGTTTAATTTGCGAGACATTTGACTGTGCTTATTTAATTCTTAAATCTGATCAATTAATTAATTATAGTACATACAGACAATTTATTTAGCATATTACTTTTAAAATACATATGCGACTTTAATTAGTATTCGTAAAAAACATTAACAGCTCCATAACTTTAAAACTCACGATTCGCGCGATATCGTCAGCCTCCATATTTATGGTAAGATATTCTCGCAACGCCAAGACACGCAACCATTCTGCCACCGTCCCGCCGATCAATGAGTGAATTTTGACTGAATAATTGGTTGCCACCGCGAAACCAGTCTTGGCCCATCATTCGTTCTTTAAAGTGGGAATTATTCAATGCTGCACGTGAATTTCTTCGTTTTATGCCATATTGATGGGCAGTTGTGTCTTATTTTATGTTTTTGATTACTTTAATCGCGCGTGCTGTGTGAAATAATGAATTGATTGATCATAAATTGTATATCTGTAGACAAAGTATTTTTTTATTTTCATTTAATAGTTTTACTACGTGCTCCTTTGGCATAAATTATTGAGGGTAGATAGTAGCGTAAATCTTGTCGTGTGCCGATATGACATTTCAATGTCATAATTTTTCACATCATGTGCATAAAGTAGGCACATTTGTGTAGAGACGGACCATAATTATGTAATTTCTGGAGTAATCTAATACACCACTTTTAGGTAAAAGGAAATATCTTGAAAATTTGATCGAGGTGGTCTGAAATTGCCAACACGCAGGACCAAGCGTGGCGATCAATGCTGGTTGTTTCTCTGCATTAAAAGCGGTCTTTGCGGTTTGTTCTGCAGTGGGGCAGTTACAGGCGGTATTATTAAATGATTTATTTATGGTACCGAAGTAATAAACCAAGCGTACCCAAGATCTGAGCTAGAGGGGGCAGCTCATATTAGTTTCGAGGAAGTGGGGGTAGCAGTAAAGGTATTAGACTACATAGTTGCCATTCCAACCACTGTTTAATCGAAAAATGAATAAACGCCTGGTTACACAATGCGACTTGCGTACGAGCTGGCCTAGTCAATTACTTCAGTCTGAAACTGTTCGCACCGTATGAGCCCACCATACTGTCATGTAGATACGTAATCGGTCAGTAACTAGCATCCGAGTTACTACAATATTTTTTGTTATAACTCGTCACTCGCCTTCGCCCACCATGCCAAGGCAGCAGCTCGGACGCGATTCATTCGTCAACTCGCACGCGATTCATTCGTCAACTCGCACGCGATTCATTCGTGAACTCGCACGCGATTCGTTCGTCAACTCGCACTATTTTGCGAAAGGTTAGAAGCTCGTACCTTATTATCGGGCTACGCTGGGTACGCGCAAATGTTTGTTTTTGGCATCATTGCATGAGACATTTGATGCAGTCTCTCGGGCAGCACTTGACTATGTCACGGCAGCTATTCCCATTGTGTGACCAATCGGGATGAGTCGAGCTACTGTCATGCGAGTACACAGTGGCAGTATCTGTCTGCTGTCAGGTCAACAGGTCATACTGTGTAACCAGGCCTTAACAAACAGGTAAACCCCATCATAATAATCGTCCGTCTACAGCTGAACACCGGCTTCCTTAACGAACGCTATAGTGAATAACCGTGAGGACCGCCTTGGGGAAGGACGAAGGTATATATCGGATATCCTACCGATAAACAAAGTAACTGTAATTTTTTCTGATATTGACTATTTGCATAATCTAAAGTTTTATCTAGTAAATAAGTCCTAAGTAGGGACATTACTACGTATTCAGCATGTCCATAAATAAGTAGTTTTCCGAGATGTAATTTGAACAAATAAAATATCTGCAGGCAATTTTTCAGTACAAAAATGCAAAAACAAAATAAACAACGTTTACGATATAAAAACAAAGTAAACAACGTTTACAATATAAAAACAAAGTAAACAACGCTTACAATATAAAAATAAAGTAAGCGGACGCTATTTACCTTGTTTTTAAATAATGAATGCAATTGCTTGGTTTTTTGAATTGTGAAAAGATCCTAACTAAAACGTGACTTAAGTTTGATACACCTCTTTATTTTATTACTTTATTTTTGCAATAACGAAACGTAACTTTTTCCGCGCGCTTGCAATTTACGAGAATTATTTTTGGTACTTAAGCGCCTTTTTCTTTTCGTGAGGAAATCCTCATGCATATTTGTAATGCAATTGCAAACTGTTTTACAAAAACAAGCTTTTCTGCCATACGACCCTAACCATAGTACCACTAAGCGTCATTCTGGCAGAGTAGGTATGTAAGATTACGCCCCGTACTACAGCAGTAACAAGTCGCCATTTCAGACACATTAGCTGCAAGCTGTATAATGAAATAAACTAAGAAATTAATATTTACCCACTGTCACGTATGGAACTAAAAAGAAACTGTCTGAATACCTTTGACGTACATAGAGACTTTTGTGGAAATATAATTAGTATAGAAAGACTATACCTGAAAACTCACCACACTCTTACACCCAAGGATTCGGGATTCGGTTGCGGCATTCACCACACCATCGGCAGATCTCGGCCCACCACACGCACGGCCTGCCGAGCCGCACAGAGCACGCCTAGAGAGGCGCGCGCGGGACATGATGTGCCTGTGTCTCAGGCCTGTCTCTGATCGGATGACGGACTATAACAAGTCCATAGAAGTTGAAGACCGACAAGCGCTCCCCGGTGCCCGGTGCTGCTTCTACGGAAGGGAAGACACATTGTCGCCTCCCTCTTATGTTCCGCCACCTCCTTTGCGTACATTACGTCTTTGTAAAAGGACACTTCCGCCTGGACAGAGAGAGTTAACCGATTTCGACCACCGCCACAACATAGTCAAGGCACTGTGTCGTCCCAGCTGAGTATTACTCCAGCTTGTGCTGCGTCTTGTCCTCCGGGGACTCTTCTCAGAAGTGATAACTAGGTGTATGCTCCCGGCATCAGTCGGCAGGTGAGTGCGCCATGCCGCCTCTACAGGACCTCCATGATGAGTCTTGACGCCAGTATCGCAGCGCGCTCTATACTAACAATGCCTACGCTTAAGGATTATATTTTTAAGCAGCTTGATTTCATTTAGTTTTACTATGTCTGCACAAAAAAGAAAAACCTACACTTGTGTATTGTGGCATGAAAACACTTCGGAGAGAGATGCCAATAATATAAAGTTGTAAATAATAAAATGTTTTAGAAAGTACTTAATTGATATAGCATTAGGCTGTATATTTAAATAAATAAAATTAGCATACTTTGATAGAAAACTAGTAGATTAAGGAAAAAATTGGAATCTAAACTTCCTACCAACTAAAAGCTTGACTATTACTGACAATTTTTGATATAACCAGGCAGACTAAATGAATTGCTAAACGGCGCAGTGCGGTATCAGCCCGACCAAGAACAAAGGTTTTCCTTATCAGTTAGTGGTCTACATGCCAGAAAACCACCGATAGTTTTAGAGAAACCGGCAAGTAGTACGATAGAAACACTTTACTTGCTTTCGTTTTAAATGAGTTTCTTTTTGTTAAACAATAACGAAAATACTCATAATTTTGTATTAAATTGGAGCATTATTTTTGTGAAAAGTTATTTGCCATCTAAAAAATTATGTAAACGCTTATACTTTTGTGTTGAATGGTAACATTATTTGTGTTCGTTATTTTTAGCATTTTGATAAAAAATTACTTGAATTCGAATAAAATACTACTATACTGGTTGAGGCAAGTTATTTTATAAATTTTAAGACAGGGAAACCATTATTGTAGAGAAAGGTACACTTTAAACAGGCGCTTTTGTAGTTTTTGCTTTTCCTGTAAAAACGTCCTGACTATAATTAATTTGTATATCTGTAAGGCAGATGAAATATTTTGTTATGTTTTAATTGTGAAGATATTTGTCAGAAACTACCTATTCAAAATAGGAGATCGTCATTTTAAATCAGGTAAATTTAATCATAAAATCTTCACAGCTTTTATCCTTATTTATTTATTTTAAACAATACAAGCTTACAGTGTGGACCAAAACGCTTATATGTTATGCTACTTCTTTTAAAAAACAAATCAAATCAATAACCTAAAGAATGAAAATAAAAATAAAATTTAAGACATTACAAATTGTGATAATAAAGTATGTTATAACAATAAAATAGATTATATAAAAACAAAACAATAACACGACAAGAAGTTATGGCGGAATATTAAATTGTATTTAAATGAATCATTAGTAATCATTACACATATTTCATCAATCCAAATAACTTGTCGAAAAATATATCTGCATCTAGACTGCTCTGCATAAAATTATTGATTAATTCAATAGCTCTCCCAGTAGGGCTATGAGCTGCATGTGGAAGGCGCCATGTTGGGGGACAAGTTAGGAATCGGCGATGTCGACGTCCACATTTGCATAAATAATTATTTGGTACATATAAATTAACACACTCCCGTACCGATGGATTATCTACTTTATTATTTATCATCGAAAGATAGTGCATGATGTGCATAAACTTTCGCCTGAGTTCAAGTGTGTCGAAGCCGACCGTCCCAGATACAAACATAGAATAGGATATAAAAAAGGGTAGTATCCATACTCACGCTTGTATAGATATCGAGCAAATTTGCGCTGAACTTTTTCAATTGCAAGTTTATATATATTTTCTTGTGGATTCCATACGATAGAATTTACTCCAATCTACTACGTACATAAGCATTGTAAAGCAGTTTTATAGCTTGGATGTTATTAAATTGAGTGGATGTTCTAATTATAAGTTCTTATAATTTATATCTTATAATTAAAAGTTCTTATAATTATTGTACTGCGTTAGTATAGGCGTTCGTACGGAATCGTTTGTGTTACTGTTAGGTAAAAGTTCTCAGTAATACGCGTCATTTAAAAAAGGATAGCATTCGGTAGGAAGGTCGGAAGGATAATTTGTCGAAAACATAACATAACATGGCCTCCATCTGGATACCATCTGGCAACCCTATGATGAGGTAAAAATCACTAGAACAGAATACTAATCGGTATTTAAATTTTTCCTGTTCTGAGTTTAGATTTTGAAGTAAAACTTAGAAATAGTCGGCTGGAGTGGAACCACATGAGTACCCGCAGGACTTTTTGGCTTAACTTAGTTAGCCGATCAGAGGGGCACCCCCAGTGCTATATGCCCGGGGGTAGAAGCGTCTACTGGCGTAATAACGGGAGAAAACCCGTTCAGAGTCTTTGAGACGCACATGGTGAAATCGGTGCCACACCTCTCGCTACCCCGAGCTGCTCAGTTGTTGCACCCTGTCGCCTGTAGTGGTGGCCATCTTGTGAGTGGCTAGTCACTGTCTACCACAGAATTTCATTTAAAGGTGGAAAGGTTTCCAATTTTCGAAATATATAATCCATTTAGCACGCAGTACAATAGACCTATATATCCATACAATAGATAGATAGTTGTAGTATTCCATCTCATACAATAATTTTACACTTCCGAGCACAATTCGAGACAAAAATTTTATAGTGCAGTCATGGAGAGTCCCTAGCTAGTGTTCCATTACATTTTAGATTGAAATTCTTGAAAGCGTCTCTGTTGGACCCAACCTATAAAAGGACCTTACCTCCTTAACCTATAGAAGGTCCCTCTTACAGGGGATATAAAACCCGTGAATAGAGAGACATAATAAATCATTTATCGAAGGCGTACACCCATATATAATGATCATTTATAAGTATACAATTTGAATTAACAAAATCAGAATGTTAATAGGAAACAAAACATATTATGTAATTATTAGCTATAGCAATATTGACAGCCATATTCAAAGTAAATAATAATAATAATTTCTAATTGCCAATAACATAATCAATTTTTATAGTATCACTCAACTTAAAAAGCTATGTTAGTATTTATTTTAATTAATATCAGTAATTATATCACGACTTATTAAAATTAATATTACAATAGTAATTATACATTTTACAATATATGAAGCATTATTTTTTATTTGGCAAAATGGTTAGATGGCGATACATGCATTTTGATCCAGTATCGGGCCATCAAGATAGGGTATCTGCCGCAGTAACCAAGAGGCTGTTGGGGCAACACGCTTCCGCATGATGGCGTAGAAGTCATCTATATGAACCTCTGCGAACATTCCTGATGCACTGCAGCCTCGTGGCAACCCCAACAGCATCCTAAGCGCGTTATTGTACTGGACACGAAGGGCCCTTTGAGTGTATTCGATTCATAGCTGCAAAAGTACTACACTCCATTGTCCGATAAGTGTACATTGCTCATGAAGGAGGCCTTTGACTTTCGGAAAACACCGAAGAAGTCGTCAACTCTGTTATCCGCGATCATACCGGACGCGCGACACCACAGTGGTAGCCCAATAATGCACTTAACCTAATTGCGTTGTTGTACTGACTGCATACTACTGCTACGTGTAGTTTGCATGTGTAAAGTGAGTGAATCATCATCATTATCATGTTAGCCGAAGGACGTCCACTGCTGAACAACGGCCTCCCCCTTAGATTTCCACAACGAGCGGTTACATGCCACTCTCATTCAACGACTCCCAGCGACCTTCAGGTCATATGTCCACCTCGTTGGAGGTCGTCCCACGCTGCGTTTTCTGGTGCGCGGCTTCCATTCGAGAATCTCTTTGCCCCAACGCCTCTCTTTGCCTATTGTCACTTTAGTTTACTAATCCTTTCAGCTATGTCGGAAACTTTAGTTCTTCTACGGATCTCCTCATTTCTGATTCGATCTCGAAGAGAAATACCAAGTATTGCTGAGTGACCTTGAGCTGTCTTATGAGGTCCATTATGAGTGACCACGTCTCTGTTCCATATGTCATATTTGATGACATATGGAACAGCGGGTGAAAGTAAGCATTAAATATATTTCACTTAGATACTTTGCGAATCTCCGGGCGAGCATATTGCTTATAGCATATATTGCCTATAATGTTCGCCATTAATTTTCTTTGTCTCTCAAGATCTTCATTATCTTTCTATTTTTCCGTTAAGATATGACTGACCCAAATACTGGAAACTTCTAACAATTATGTTACTAGAAGGTTTGCATTTAATATGTAAAGAAGTTCATACTACAATAATATAATTATTATTTCTATACTATATTATTATACCGTGGCAGCTAACGGGTGCCCGTTCACGAGCATGACGCATGCATCAGCATCGTTTAGCTCTGTCAGTATTAAGTCTGTGCTTAGCTTGACCATATTGTAGGAAACCTAACGACCGATGCACAACGCCGCCACCAGCAAGACAATTTAGTGAGAATGACAGACCAACACAGCCATAAAAAAAAGACCTATCAATTTCTGAAATATTCCAAGAACAACATTCTGGAACTATCATAGGTATCTCATTGAGTGTCGCAAAACGAGACACAATTAAAAATCTATTGTCTACACGGCTACCGGCAATTGACACGCTCGAGGGTATCAAGGTTTTAAATAACTTACTACCTACCTTTCAAAATAAGTGATGTATTTTTTATTATAGCCTTGAAGGAACACATCATCTGCTCAATACCGTGTGAACGAAATGTGGTTGCAGCTCAATAATTTCAACCGATTATCATGATTGGTATTCAAGATTTGAACGAGTCCAAAGCAATTTGCCATGACTGATCAGATTTCATGCACCGAGCTTCGACGCCACGCTTATTTAGTGACAAGAAACCACATCATTATTGATAAAAATCATTAAGTATAAAAAATGTGTTTGATATTTTATTTATTGATTCCTTTTGATCAACTACCACAATAAAAATCTACATTGTACGGGCAAAATGACGCACAGCGCCGTCTATTATCAACGTGTGAAGTGTGTTTTTCGAACTTGATACTAGCGCCATCTATTTAGATGTATTAGTTTTAAATATTACTAGCT
Organism: Diloba caeruleocephala; assembly: GCA_947459985.1. NCBI lineage: Eukaryota > Metazoa > Arthropoda > Insecta > Lepidoptera > Noctuidae > Diloba > Diloba caeruleocephala. The sequence goes on from OX381629.1 coordinate 10,871,774, forward strand.
GATGTCGCTTTGTCTTTAAGTACAAGGAGCAAAAATAGAGATGGCGCTTTTTCGAGTAAAACAGCTGGTACGTTTACCAATAGTCTAGTCAAATAAATAGATGGCACTGCTGTCAATTATGACTCTTCGTGAATAGATAGCTTGACAGCAGTTTAACAACTGTCTTACTTGAAAAAACGCCAATCTATTTCTATCACTTTATCCCTTCAAAAACTTAATATACCAATTACGTTAGTATATTAAATTTACGGTACCTACCCTGATAACATTTTGCTCTTCATGCAACCTAGATGGCGCTATCTAAAAAAGCTTAGTTTAAGTCGGATATGCTCATAAACAATTCAAAGCTCGATTCATTATGTACAACGTGACTTTAAATTTGATTACCTACACAATGCAGATTGATACAACGCGTATCTTAGTGCCTCGTATCGAGCAAGTTTAATGATATTATTAACAGCGATAAATCTAAGACGATTATATTAAGTTGAAATACAGATCAGTCTACTGCTGAACATGGGTAGTAGTGTATTATAATATCTGTGACATGGGCCTCTCAAAGCTCAGCAAAGGTCATACGGACATTGCCATATATGGCAGGCGGATTGGTCATCGCAGTATCTATGTTTTATTAGCATAAGAGCGGATACTGTTACCTATCCTCTTGATATCAACCCTAAGTCACTTTTTACTACACTCATGGCTGGAGAGAGTTGTTTGTTCTTAGCCAGGAACCACATGGATCTTATTTATAATTTAAATACTTGCCTATGTATATGTATTACGTTAGATTTCAGGGCGTTCACTTACAGACTATGGGCCTGTTATGCTATTGAGGTGCCATTATTTTATCTATATCTGTATCTATGTATGGTAGCCAAATCCCTAAACAGATAATAATTAGAGTTATATTTACGTGATCCCACGAAAGAGGTTTTAAGCATAGTTTTTAGTTAGTTTTGAGTTTACACAGACGGTCCTGCTAACCGTCTGTGTGTGTGTTGTAATTGTTTAAGAGCAGCTATTTATGTCATCATCATCATATCAGCCAAAGGAACTGCTGAACGACGGTCTCCCCCAAAGATTTCTACAACGAGCAGTCACATGTCGCCCACATCCAACGACTCCCAGCAATCTTCACCAGGTCGTCTGTCCATCTCGTTGGAGGTCGTCCAACGCTGTGTTTTCCGGTGCGCGGTCTCCAATCGAGAACCTTTTTGCCCCAACGGCCATCAATTCTACGAGCAATGTGCCCCGCCTATTGCCACTTCGAGAAAGGGGTTATTCGTCGAATGCGACTCGGCAGGACAGCGTTCGGGAATTTTCGTCAACAATACCGCAATGCCTCAAGATGAAAGTCAGTGTGTGTTACCAGTGATGACATATGGAACAGAGACATGGTCACTCACCATGGGCCTCATAAGAAAGCTCAAGGTAGCTATGCTTGGTATTTCTCTACAAGATCGAATCAGAAATGAGGAGATCCGTGGAAGAACTAAATATACTGACAAAGCTGAATAGATTAGTAAATTTAAGTGGCTATTTATGTACGTAACTATTAGAAATTCTATAGGTATGTATAATGTCAGATTGCCAGTCGTTTCAGGTGCCTTCTCATCATTAACAAATTGCGTTAATTTTAGGTGCGTTTCGCGGCAATAGGCCTAACAACTCTCCGTGGGTGTCACAAAAGCTGACTAAGGGGTCACTTAGCTATGGAACTATGTCCGCTAAGAGCGATCACCAATCCATACGCCTAAAATAGTGTTCTTTTTATGTTTCAGGACAGTGCCGTGTGGTGCTGGCTAAGTATTGCACCACCCCATCTCATCCCTTGGGTGACGAAAAGGGCGACTATAGAATTATCCGGAGGATGGGCAACAGCGTTCTTCGAATACATTTACGACTCGACTGCGATCGCCAACCCGCCTGCCAACCGTGGTAATTATGGCAAAACTCACCATGAGTAAACAACACACACACATATTGGTTGTAGTCGCGATTTATTGGGCGAGGCGTCCAGCAGTGGAAAATTTCGGCTGAAATGATTATGTGACAGGCACGCAAATCGAGGTACGGCTTACCTGATGATAAGTAGCCACCGTAACCATTATCATCAAGCTAGCGATTACTACTGCATTGCCGATCTGTGGCTTAAGATGATTCAATTTAGGCATTCACCTTATGGGCTGGTAAATTTATTGTCTGTTTCTACCCTTCACCTGTAACACTATTACGCTTAGGTATACGTAGTCAGTTGTTATGTTACTACACCTACCTTTTTTTTATTTTTTTTTTATTTGGTGCCCAGTGGAAATTCTTCATGAACTTCCTTCGCCCCGGGGAAGGGCAAAGGGGTATACCGGACTCCAACCGGCTAAAACCACTGGGGCAGTCATCTCCGGCACCTAAGGGTCCTCGTATGATCACACTAGAGCTACTACACCTACCTAGGTGTAGTATCTCCCGCCCCAGTCGGCTCCTACATATAGTAATCATATAATATTTTCATATGGTGAGGGGCCAACCTTGTGTCTCACTTTTTCAAGCCGCTCAAAAGCCTGCGACTTGCTTAACGACTGCCGTCTGATGACAACACCTGGGACCGACGATTTTACGTGCCCTCCGAAGCACGGAGACGCTCAGTTCTGCTTAACCTCATCGTTTATAACATCACGCCTTCGTTTCGTTTTCCTATTTCCTATCGTTTTAAGGCTCAAAAACGGTGCATTCGAGCAATTTGTAATATAGACCGCACGGAGAGTTGCAAACCTCATTTAAAAAGTATGAATTTATTGACAATGCCATCTATGTATATCAGTAAGATGTTGCTGAACATATATTGTGTTTTTTTGGTCGGTATTGACTCACACCCCCTGCAGTATGTCGTGCTATTTACTGGACACCCTGTATAAATAATAATGAAATGAAATAAATTCTACAATGTGTAAATCTAGTCCGTGTGGTGTCCGGATTAAGAATATACCACCACTCCATCTCCTCCCGTGGAGGTCGTAAAAGGTGACTAAAGGAATCTTAACCAGAGGGATGGGCAGCAGCGTCCCTTCTGCGAAGCGGTAGCCATATTGCGCTCACCAATGACCACTCTGCTAAAAGTACGATATCGTCGGTGAATCGAAGGTGCGAGATTTACTCTCCGTTTGTGTTTATACTACTTCAACACCATTCCAGAGTTTTGATGACATCTTCCAACGCGTTTGTGAACAGTTTCGGGGATATAACATCCCCTTGTCTCATTCCCCGACGCAGTTGGATAGGCTTCGTCTTGTGGTTCTGGATATGGATGGTCATAGTGGCAGCGTGATACAAGCATCTCAACACTTCGACATAACGCCAACTGATACCGCATTTTTGCAGATAATCCAAAACAGCCCATATTTCGATGGAATTGAAGGCTTTCTCGTAGTCCACAAAAGCCATAGGTACACAGCGGCTGATTGTATTCCTCGGGCTTTTCTACAATCTGCCGAACACTATGGATGTGGTCCACGGTGCTGTAGCCTTTTCGAAATCCAGCCTGCTCCGGTGGTTGGGCTTCAGCTAAAGGACGTTAACTGCTGAACAAAAGCCTCCCCCATGGATTTACAAAATTGTGTCATCATTTTGGGGGGTATTTTCCAATACTCACCACGCTTGGCAGGCGGGTTGCTGATTGCAGTATGTATTATTAGAGTAGCTATTTCTGCAGAAAGGACGCTGCTGCCCAACCCTCTGGTAAGTTTCTTAGTCGCCTTTAACGATATCTACGGTAGGAGATAAAGTGGTGCTGTATTGTTAATCCGGACACCACACAGATAACCTCGAGAATGCAATTGGGTATTTTTGTTTTACATCATTTTTGAAAAGGAGCCTACGCCAAAAGCATCGCACAGCCTAATTTCATTCAGGGAAACATTTCGAAACTTGCAAATTAGATGTAAAAGTTACATAAATACACATTCCACAACTATCGACAAATCATTCTCTGTCCAGGCTGGTCGATTGTGGAATGCACTACCAGTGTCAGTTAGATGTGCACACTCATCACATATCTTTATGCGATTGGTAAAGGAGTACTACTTAGCGCTTTCATCATAAGAACATCTCGTGCGTCTTTTAGCGTTTATGTAAGAATATGAATTTATACATTTACTTATACTAGTCGTCGTCCAGAGGTCGAAATTAAACCGTGACACATTAAGTTTTAAAATTTGCTTTAATAAATTTGTAACACATTATCATGCGTACATTTTTATTTACTGCAACCCTCATTCAATCTCATATGAACTTTAACCATGCCAAATCTCAAACTAACCGTGCGCGCAAAATGCTTAAAAAGGTTTTTTAGTTTTTTCTTCACTTAATATCTAGATAGTATATACCAAAATAAGTATATATGTCATCATCATCATTTCGGCCGAATAAAGTCCATTGCTGGACATAGGCCTCCCCCAAAGATCACCAAAACGACTGATATGGGTGTGTTGTGGGCATTGGGGGGTTTTGCCATAATCGCCACGCTTGGCAGACGGGGTGGCGATCGCAGTTGAGTTGTTAATGTACTCGAAGGACGCTGCTGCCCATCTTCCGGCTAATTACTTAGGCGACTTTTACGACACCCACGGGAGGAACTGGGGTGGTGGTATTCTGAGCCGGCACCACACCGTACATATGTACGTATTATAATATATATATAAATATATAACACTGTAGTTCATCCAATGGTTGTCTGTAAGAGATCGCCGAATTGTGATTAGTCCGCCGATTGTATCTTTTCTTTCATATATATGTGCAATTTGACGGCACGGTTGGTGCAGCGGTTGATACAGTCGGCTGCTGCGCTCCGGGTAGCGGGTTTGATTCCCGCACCGTACAAATTGTTGTATGATCTGCAGTTAGTTGTTGCGGGTTTGGGTGTATTGTGTGTCGAATTTATGTCTGTAAACGCACCCACGACACAGGAGAAATCCTAGTGTGGGGCAATGTATTAAAAAAAAATTAAGAAGATTTATTATTATCTACATATCTCTCTTATTCACTAGTTAATAGCCTCTACAAAGAGGAGGTCTTTTGATAGGTAAATACGGGGACATGGGTCAAACACGCAGAGGCCCATTAGATAATTAATCTAAAATATAATAAGACATTAACTGCGGACTACATGGCTGCACTATAAATGGAATCTACAATTAATACGGTATATTGAAATGAGCGCTAAATGGATGTTATACTTTAAAAACATATAAAAGACGTCTGCCATTCACCTTTAAATTAAATTCTGTTGCAGACGATGTCTTGCCACTCATAAGATGGACCCTCTAAATGGCCACCACTACAGGCGACAGGAAGCAACACCGGCGTGAGCGGCTCGGGATGTAGAGATGTATGGCACCGGTTTCACCATCGCGGGTCTCGAAGACTCAGAGCGGATTGCCATGTATTACACCATTAGATACTCTACGCTCCGAGCATATAGCTCTGGCAGCGCCTAATGCTTAGTGAACTAAGGCAAGCCAGAGTTAAAAGTCCTGCGGGCACTCATGGGAATACACTCCAGCCGATCAATAAAAACAAGCTGGAGACGAGGCCCAGACCTACATCTGAAATATTCGGGTATATACTACGTAGTATTGCCACTCACATACAGATCACCACAAGCTACCGTGCGTTTTGTAACCTTCTTAATAAGTAGATCTTCTTATGATATACTTTCTTTTTGTATCAAAATGACAATGAAGCTACTTTAATCTGCTCTCCGGGATTGCGTTATCACATGGTGAGATTACAATTGTCCCTGAGGGATTATTATTATTATCTACATGTCTCTCTATTCACGGTTTCTTATCCCCTGTAAGAGGGAACTCGGTATTTTGATAGGCTCACGCAGGGACTTATTCCAACACGCACCACTACACGCAACAGGGAGCAACACCGTTTAATATACCATAGTAATAAAACATTCCAGGGAGTGATTTTCTCCCTCTGTAAACTTACCTCTTTCGCACATATGATTCACTATACGGCATCGTTCTATCTATCGGCGACTTTCTCTACTGGAGATAGATATGACATTTTGGGGCTTATATCAAATTCATATCTCTAATAGTCGAAAATGCCTATAAGTTGTCAAATTCAGCCGTTATATATATAATTTCGAGCAGGAGCCATGATTCTAAGGTGCGTATTACAGAACGAAACTCAAGCATTAATCTCAGTTTAAAACTAGTTTTGAGTTGAGCATTAATTTTAAAACGTCCCTCAAGCATAGATTTATTGAACGTAGTTCAACTGAGTCGTGACTCGTAGGTCTGTACTTGAGCAGAGATTTGAACTGTGATCACGTGAGTGTGGTCCGGATAGCGCTTGAGCACAGTTTTTAATGTATGTTGTTTCTTGCGCATTCATTTTTGGTTATATTGTTATTGAATACAAGCTAAGATGTTTTTATAAGTGCCTCTGCAATGATATTATATATTAATGTATCTGTAAAATGTCATTGAATGGAAGTATATATTTATCACAAAATGGATATTTTTGGAGAAGTTGACTATTACAATGATTTATTTAACAATCATTCGAAAAGAAGGTAGGTCTTTAGTTTTCCCTGTCAGATGTATATGAGATGTACAGGACTTATATATTTGTATTCTTTTTAAATGAGGTAGTTTCATGTTGCCCCAATATGTGGTGAAAAACGTAATACTTTCTTTTCTTTAAATTTCTGGAGGCGCCAACACGGTTTCGCTACAGGTTATTATGTTAATATGTACATCAAATTAATTATAACTCAAACTCAAACTCAAATTTTTTATTTCATATAGGCCCTAATAGGCTCTTACGAAAAGTCAAGCTAAGTGCACGGTTCGGAAAAGTCGGTCCTATGGAGAAGAGCCGGCAAGAAACTCCATGGATATACTCTTTTCAAAAAAAGTTATACTACAATTTTGTTATTACATGGTAATAAGCTAGGTATGTGCGAACAAAGTAGACTAATTAAATGTAAAATACACACAATAACAAAACAGACAATTGCCTCTAACACTATAGAAAACTGATAACAATTAATGTATAGCACTAATAAAGTCGACGAAGTTCACACATTTACAAAATGTAGAAGAAACTAAATTATATAAAATGAAAGGCATTTTAAACGCCAGAGCTTTAAATGTCATATTGAATATGTCAGTAAAATTAATATGTCAAAGTATATATTATATAGACAATATATATCAAAATAATATATTCGATAAATAATTACTATCACTATAAAATTTTGATTTGTTATTAGATAAATCCATATTTCATCAATAAGGTTCCAGGGAAGCCACATATGCAGAAAGAATCAATACCAGACATCTCTGTCGTCAACATAGTCATTAGCCCTATAATAAGCTTTTTTAATTAGGATCTGTTTAATATGGGCTTTAAACTTTCCCTCAGTAAGGTCTGTAACAGATTTGGGCAGCTTATTATAAAAGCGAACACAATTTCCAAGGAATGACTTATTTGTTTTAGCTAATCTAAATTTGGGCACTACAATTTTATGTTTATGTCGTGTATTTATATTGTGAAAATCGCTTTTTATATAAAACTTATGCAGATTTTTACGGACGTATAAAATATTTTCAAAGATATAGAGTGACGGCAATGTAAGTATATTGATATCTTTAAACAAAGTTCTAAGAGACTCGCGAGGACCCATATTATATATTGCGCGGATTGCCCTTTTTTGTAGAATAAAAATTGAATCTACGTCGGCTGCTGATCCCCACAACAGAATACCATAAGACATAATGCTGTGAAAATATGCAAAGTAAACTAACCTGGCCGTAGCTTCATCAGTCAGCTGTCTAATTTTACGAACTGCATATGCTGCAGAGCTGATACGATATTTATTTATCAACATAACATCTGTTCAAGTGTTCAATGACAATAGGCGCCAACACCAATACACGTTCCTTTTGGTTTATACTTCAACAACATTCAACTCGTTAAAGTATATAAAAATATTTTACGTAGGTAACTAGTATGTAAAATTACTCTTTTAAAATGAACCTTATGTAAAGAGGAACTACTTTGTGAATATCTATATATCTTAATTAATAGGGTTATTGAGGTATATTTAATTACTTCTAATTCTGCGCAGATCGGAACAAAGTTGGTAATGGAAATAAATCGTAATCGAAAACAGGCTGATGCATAGACAATGAGTAATATGTGCTTGAGGCGTGATTTGAATCTCGTCTCCACTGAGTTTAGATTGATTACCGTTCTGGAATATGACCGATACTCAAGTACAGATTCTATACATAAACAGTAATCACCTATTAAAGATCAAACTGGACTTGAGGATCGTTCTGTAATACGGACCTAAATTTATAGCGGACCCGATACTGTGGCGGCGTGGCGTCGTAAAATTGCCGGTTTATCTAGAACCTTCGAGTGGCGCAGGAATTGTAATACCCGGAACTTTGCGGGCGGAAAACCCTGTACTTACTTCTACCTGATCGTTCGTATGTTCGTTAAATTAATCGTACATTGTAGTGTTTTATTTGTGTCGTGTACATGGTTTTATTTGTTGTTTGAGCATGTAGAAAATAGCTTTTTGTAGAATACGTCAGACTTACAGTTTTTTTTAATTTTTATTTTAGGCGAATAAAAAGTCCTCTGCTGGACACAGGCCTCCCCCAAAGATCACTACAACGAGCGATATGGGTGTGTAGTGTGCTCATTGGGGGGTTTTGCCATAATCGCCACGCTTGGCAGGTGGGTTGGCGATCGCAGTTGAGTTGTTAATTTACTCGAAGGACGCTGCTGCCCATCCTCCGGCTAATCCCATAGTCGCCTTTTACGACACCCACGGGAAGAGATGGGTTGGTGCTATTCGTAGCCGGCACCACACAGCACAGACAGTTACAGTATTGCGCATATATTTATGAGTATGGCTGTCACAAAAGACATTTAATGACTCTACAATGAGGAATCCGCGGGCTGATTACGTATGTCGCAGACGGTTTGCGACAGGCGTAAATCACGCATACGCCACTATCAAACGTAATTTTGGTATTACGTATTTGTCCGTAGCGATTAAACCGGCGAACATCTCTGATGCACACCAACTCGGACGATCATCAAACTAAAAATCGCTTTCTCGCCTGTAAATTTTAGGCGATTTGCATCGGTGGATCATTGGCTGCGCGGTAGCTGCTGTCATGTCTGCTGTTGCTGTTTTATCTAATAAGGGTGCAGGACTCGCGATTGGACAAGCAGAGACTGGTGGTACTATAAATATACAGAAAATGAAAGCATGTGTGTATATGTCAGTACTCTTACTAATTTGAACAAATGCAGTATTCTTTACGGCAGTCAGTAGGATTTTTTTAATGCTAAAATTCTAATCTCTGTAGTTCATATCTAGCTAGTGGAAACAGCTGGCTACTCCGTGAGGTGTCCGGTTTAGCAATATAGTACCACTCCATCTCCCTTGTGGATGTCGAAAAAGGAGAAAAGACTCTAAACTTGAGGGATGGGCAGCAGCGTACTTTCAATGGGACAGTAGCCATACTGCGCTCACCGACCCTCCTGCCAAGCTTTCCCCCAAAACGACGTCATAATTGTGGAAATCTATGGGAGAGGCAACATTTGTTCAGCAGTGGACATCTTTTGACTGATATATATGATGATGATTGCAAATATTTATGCAGGCATAAGATATATATATATATATATATAACTTCATATCTCGAGGTGATGATAGCAGTGTGGTGTTAGCAGGACTAATCCTGGGTACCCTTAACAGTTTTATGGGCAGGCATGACGATTATCACCATGTGAATAGGAAACTAGATTGTTTCGTCACAACGTTGTATAAAAAATAATGCATATCAAATCTTAATAATTAAACTTAATATTCAACTAAAGACAGACGATGTTTTTTCCGTATATTCTGTTAAGTTTTCAGTTTATATAACACTTATTGAAATATACCTTATATCATCCAAGCTTCTGTCTCATAAAATAGTTCTACACCGCTGGAAATAATCAGTGACTGTATGAAAACCGTGTGGTACTAAGAATAGCACCACCCCATCTCTTTCCTTGGGTGTCTTAAAAGGTGACTATGGGAATAGCCGGAGAATGGGTAGCAGCATCCTTCGAGTAAATTTCGAACTCACTATAATCCCCAACCCACCTGCCAAGCGTGGCGAACATGGCAAAACTTCCCAATAAGCACATAACAGACGAGTCGTTATGGTGATGTTTTGGGGAGACTCCTGTCCAAGAGGGGATGTGTTTTGTATTTAAATTTACGGATGTGATTTTTTTTATTAATAACGCAATAAACATCCTTGAATTTGCCGAATAAGAGACTATTTATACGAGTAATAACTATCAATATCAACAAGCACCTTTCAAAACCTGATAGAGTCACGGGCGGTCACTGTAGACCAAACTGTGGAATTTGAATCCGGAACCATCCAGTGGTAAAACAGCAAATAAGGTAGTACTTGGGCTGTCTCCACTTTTATTATAGAAGTTTTATAATTAACTTCAACCATTCTTTCCGTGTAGACTTAGTGTGATCCGGCCAAGGAGACCACCACTCTATCTCATCCCGCGGGTATCATAAAAGTTGACTATAGAATTAGTCGGAGGATGGGTAGCAGTATCCTTTGAGTATATATAAATATAAATGATACCTCAACTGCGATCGTCAACTCGTACGCCAAGAGTGGTGATTATAGAAAAACCGGATGAGCACACAACACATACCCATACTGGTCGTTGTGGAAATCTTTGGGAGAGGCTTCTGACCAGCATTGGACTTCTGTCAATTAAAATGATGATGAACTATTTAAAACCTTTTTTTTACCAGACATGCAATCACTTCAATAATTTTCTTTATTCACTGGTTGTAATCCTACCCTTCTCCCGGAATACTGGCGGGTGAAATAGGTAGTACTGTAGTAATGCCCCAATTAAACTCTTCACATAGAGTTCTACTAGCTCTAAAGAAATACTGCGACATGTTAATGGGTTGTTGATCGCAGTAAGTCATTACTAGCACACAAGAAGCATGATGCGGCCCATCCCCTGGAAATAATTCCTATTTTGGCTTATACCAGCGATACCTACGGGGAAAGGGCAGAGGCTTACGTTAAAAATCAAGTATTTATCATATCATAATATCTTATGTATCACTTTGAGTGACTTTGAATATTAAGTATCGATACATTAAGGATGTCTCCTGTATCGTGGGTACAGTTTCATCATATCAGCCAAAGGATGTCAACTGGCACAAGGCCTCTCTCTCTGAATTCCACAATTGTATCATCATTTTAGGGGGAATTTGCCAGGACAGTGGTGATAACTGGCAATAAAAGTGGGTTGGTGAGTGCAGTGTGGCACAGAAGAGACGCTGCTGCTTATTCATCTGGTTTAGAGTCCCTTAGTCGCCTCTACTGTATCCACGGAGTGATATAGAGTATCGGAGTAGTATCGGAGAGACATATAGAGTGGTGCTATATTCTTAATCTGGAAACCAAATTAATAATAATAAGAGTACAGTTTACAGAAATACACCTCACATGCACAAACAACCAGACCTGAAACAACTATCTGTACATCGTACAAATATTTGTTCCACGCAGAAATCAAACCCGCGACACGTAGCGCAGAAAGCCAACCACTGAGCTACTGCGCTTACCATGCCGTCAAATGTCTGCGTAAACCTCGTCTTGCTTAAAAGCCCTTTCTTTGTATGGACTTCCTTCTCCCTGGGCAAAGGCAGAAGGGCGTAAAGGATTCTTACCGGCTAAAACCCCATGGTATTAAGAGGAAGAGCTCAGAAATCATCTAGTTTCATTCATACATTAACATGGTTTTAATAGGCATTTCACATACAAATACATCCGCTTTATCTTCAACTTGCGTAAATATGACCATGTGTCAAGTTATAGGTCTGAGCTCAAACGGATGCCTATTCGCCAGAGAAGGTCGCGTACGTTGACTTTGCTTTTCTCGCTACTCAACTCTTGCATCCCTCCTTTTTATATTCTGCCTCACTTTCAATATGTTTGTGCTACTCACTCTAGGAATCTTCGTTCTTCTAACAATCTTCTTTACTTGCCTATTAATAGTTCTGATGTTATACACTCTTCCTTTCATATTCAATGCATATTTCCCTGGAATGCGCTCCCTCCAGAAATCAGGATGGCCACGAGTGTATATATATATTTATACATTTAAGCGGAAAGTTCGTGAATAGCTTTTTAATAAAACGTCAGCAGAATTGTCTTATCATTTCGGCCGAATGAAGTCCACTGCTGGACACAGGCCACCCCCAAAGATCACCACAACCACCGATATGGGTGTGTTGTGGACTCATTGGAGGGTTTTGCCATAATCGCCACGCTTGCAGGCAGGCGGGTTGGCGATCGCAGTTGAGTTGTTAATGTACTCGAAGGACGCTGCTGCCCATCCTCCGGATAATCCCTTAGTCGACTTTTACGACACCCATGGGAGGATATGGGGTGGTGGCATTCTGAGCCGGCACCACACACAATTGTCTTAACATGTTTTCAAAGACTTATAATGTTTTTATTTCATCATTTCGGCCGAATGAAGTCCACTGCTGGACACAGGGCTCCGCCAAAGATCACCACAACCACGAAGGACGAAAGGAAAAAGGACGCTGCTGCCCATCCCTTAGTCGACTTTTACGACACCCACGGGAGGAGATAGGGTAGTAGTATTCTGAGCCGGCACCACACGGCGCAGATATTTATGTATCTGTAGATAATTATTCATTATTGTTGTCTCTTCTTCACCCTATGGTTGACTGGTAGACAATGCCTACGGCATTATGTCCGCCTATGTACTGTTGCTGCAAAGTTTAAATAAATAAATACATTTGTAAATAGACTAGAACTTTTGAAAATGGTGTTAGCCTTTTTGAGCTTCAAAGCTTTAAGTAAAATCCGCCTCTACACCGTACTGCGGTTACCCTTACAAAACCTAATTACGGCATTGTTTATCGCATCAGCGAGTTTGGCCACGGTTCCCTGATTCTTTCCTTTCACAACAAGGAGTCACAGACAGTCACGGGTTAAGACCCCACAGCACTCAAGCCCGAAACCAGTGGTGCGGAAACTGCGTACCTGGCTTGGATTTATTTTGATCATATTTAAACTAAGTGACGATGTTCTTTATTATATTATTATAATTTATTTATTTATTTATTTATCTCAAACACAACTATCATTACAGGAATATCCCAATACGGTGGTGTGGTCCTTAATTTTATTGTAAGTAACATGACATATACAAAGCAATTTTAGTAAACTCATTCAGAGAGCAGAAAAATAAATCTATCTTATCAGCAATGTCATGCAAGGCGCGCGTCATTGGCGCTTTGCCTGACATGTTAGTTCGTCCTCGCGGTACCGCGAGTAACCGCGGCCGCCGCGGCCTCAGCACACGTAATTGCCTGGCATATACAGGCAAACCCCCTTCAGTATACACGGATTATGTGTCTTACCGCGCAATAATTTAAAAATATATGTGATAAGAACCAAGTCTCTTCTCATTTCCAACTTGTTATACCCAACCATGCCTAGAACAAACAACGTTGGGTACATCAAGGGTAGAAAGGATAGACCCCGTAAAGTTTCATATACAAGTACCTAGTGAATTTGTTGGCCCATTACTGTCCCACCGCTGGGCACGGGCCTATTCTCACGATGAGATAGGTTAGGCATCAGTCCACCGCGCTGGTTTAGTGCGAGTAGGCGAACCACACACCATTATAACATTTTGGAGCCCTCTCAGGTGTGCAGGTTATTTCACGAATTTGTCATTCACCGTGAACGCAAGTGATAATCAAATTCTGATCCGCTCATAATCCGAAAAGTTAGAGGTGCAGGCCGGGACTGAATTCACACCCTATATACCCTGTATAAAAAGCATGAGTTCAAATACTAGGCTATCACTGCCATTCGCCATATATCACTAAATTATATTGAACAGTTCTTAAAGTCAAATCTGACCTTTAAGCATCAAATTAAGTACCTTGGATGATGGCAAATTATCCTTCTAAAGTGGGGTCACGGATACGGACCACACGGGATTCGAACCCGGAACCGGTGGTGCGGAACGCTCCGTTCTGTGTGTCCATTTGGGTGATATTTACGCGCAACGTCCGCGAGGCACGGCCGAGTTTGAAAGTGAAGTGGGTTCGGCCCCAGGGACTGTCAACATTTTGGTGATTTCACATATAATATTTAAAAATATGAACAGTAGGAAAGGAAAAGTATGAAATGAAAATTAAAAGGAAATATGTTTTTTTTTATCATAAAAAACGTTGCCCCACACTAGGTTTTCTCCTGTGTCATAGGTGCGTTTACAGACATGAATTCCACACACAATACACCCAGACCCGGAACAACTACCTGCAGATCATACAAAATATAATTAAATACACCTTAAAGTTTCGCCGACTTCAACGTCGTATAAATTCATTTTAAAATAACCTAAGTCTTCACTAAAACACCGATATAGTTTTATTGAGGAGTAACTTAAGTAAGGAGGTCTTACAAAGTAAAGAAGAGCCGAGAACGGAAACTAAAACCTGTGTGTCTGTCACGCGCGAGGCTCGCAAGTGCGCAGATTGAAGAATCTGAAAAAATCAACAGGAACAGAGTAAGAGGCACGATATCCAGCGTCATATACGTATGAGATCACTACGAATTTTGTTTTTGTTGTTGTTTACTTGTCGCGTCAACTCAATCTTATAGAACGTTAGAAGTTTAAGCTTGTTGTCTATTACAACAGACTTAAACTTCTAACTTAAGTGAACAAAATATTAACTATTAACATAGTAAAATGCAAATGGTCCCATTTCTATAAAAATGTTTTTGAGCTGCAGTTGGGTCCGAAGAACATCAACTTCATTTTTTTATTTTCATTATAGTAATATATCAGTTGGTGTGAAAGGTTGCAAACCTCTGCACCACTCGAGGCAAGAAGTTAACAGAGAAGAAACCGTCGGTAGCGGTGCGTACGCGCAGCCCCGTCAGTCTAGCGCCGGCAGTGCCGTCTTACAGACCTTCCCGATAACTCCGCACTTTCACTTTACAAGACAACGGTACAGCGCTCGCGCATAACATGGCGCTCTGATTACGAAAAGCAAGAAAAAACAGTGTAAAAAAAGTGTTGTGAGAAACAATTTTTTTTTCGATGAATTTGTAGTGCTGTGAAAATGCTCCAGCCCAGGTTAAGCAAATGTGAAAGAAACTGCACCAGGATGCCTTTAAGCAGTTTTCTCGTGTTCGCTGCGTTATTTTTAAGCTCGACTCTAGTAACATGTCAAGGTAAGCTTTTTTTTTACTATTAAATGTCAAAGAGTCCGTCGGTCACGATTTCGTGTAGTTTTTGTGACACTGCATACAATTGTTTCTTGCGTAAAACGCTGACAAGAATTGTGAGACTGAAAGAATATCGCATTATTGAAGACTTGAGCGAGCGTACTAATTTTCAATAAAATCACAGCACTTTATAGCAAAGACTAAAATAATCTGCAATCATCGTAATTTGAAATGGTGTAAGAAATATATATAACTATATGTATATTCCTAATTTTACTTTAACTAATGCTGATCAAAATATATATGACGTGTCAAATTATTAATAAAATAAAAAGTTGTTAAGCTTCAGTACAAAAGACATCGACGCGCTCTCGACATTCAATCTGAACTTTTCAATGTGCTTTAAACTTCCGCTTGTAGCCAGTTCTGAAACAGGTATTGTATTTATTTAATGGTCTATTGATTAAAGGTCAATATGGCTACCTATTGTATTTAATTATGTTGAATTTCGTCCTTGAATATTATTAATATGCGTCGTAAAAGTCGAAAGATTTCTGAAGATTATTTGTTTCAAAAACAATTCAATATCTGGAAATGTTCAAAGAGGTAGTGAAAACTAACTTTAGATAATTAGAGAATATAATAAGGTGAGTGAGGAATACCGGAAGGCCAACTTCCAAAAGTATGGCAGAAATACGACGTGGGGCCTATAAAGGAAAAGTGTATGTCTAAAGACCGGCAACACATCAACGACTCCTCTGGTGTTGCGGATGTATATAGTCGGCGGTGATTGGTTAGACAAACTGCATGTTAGTTTGTCTCTTAAACAAAATATGATCTTTTTTTGTCATGGATACATGAATTACAGCAAAATTAAAGTCAAGAACATTGAAATTCAAGTTTGTGTTAATTATTCTACATTATGAATCTGAAAAAAAAGCAAACTTTATTATCAAGTACCTACCTAGACTCATTTTTGTTAGTGTTATGTATCACTTCTAACTTATATTAGTAGTCGACATTCTAGCACAAATGACATGCATTGATACGCAAAATCACAGCTGCTCCATTCCGTGAGAGGTGGCTCAGCAATGATTCACGTATACACAGTCCAGCTTGTCTATGAACATGGTCAGTGTGCCGTAGGAACTAGCCCACATATTGCGCATCAGGGATGCACACCGATTGCGGATTATGGGGAAAACTCAATTCACTCGCGCCTCAGCGAAGATCCCAATGCCCTGTAAAAGCGGGCAGCCCCAACAGCACTCTGAACGTATTCGTCGTCGTCGTTTCAGCCAAATAAAGTCCACTGCTGGACACAAGCCTCAAGATCGCCACATCGACCGGTCTGGATTTGCCATAATCGCCATGCCTGGCGAGGTGGGTTTGCAATCGCAATTGAGTTGTTAATGTACTCGAAAGACGCTGCTGTCCATCCTCCGGTTAATCCATACTCGTCGCCTTTTACCACACCTACGGGATGAGATGGGGTGGTGCAATTTGTAGCCGGCACCATACGGCATTTCTCTTTCTCTGAAAGTATTGTTGTATTGGATTGAAGAATACGTTATTTTAATAATATTATATATTATATGAGCTGCGTTTATGAAACTATGTCAAGACGATTGCCCAAAAGTTTCATACATTAAGTTCAAATTAAAATATTAACTAACACACAAACTTACATAAGTACCTATTACAGGTATAGTTTTGAAATATAGCCTTATTAATGCCAAGGTTTTAAGAAAGATGGGTAACGTATAATCGTATGCTAAATGTTAGCAACATTGGTGAAAGGTGATTTAAAATGTATCATCATGTTCTTATGAAAAACACAGTTTGTTCACAAACTAAACAAAACATATAATAACACGGCAGTGTGGTGCCGGCTCAGAATACCACCACTCCATCTCCTCCCGTGGGTGTCGTAAAAGTTGACTAAGGGATTAGCCGGAGGATGGGCAGCATCGTCCTTCGAGTACAGTAACAACTCAACTGTGATCGCCAACCCGTCTGCCAAGCGTGGCGATTATGGCAAATCCCCCCAATGAGCCCACAACACACCCATATCAGTCGTTGTGGTGGTTTGGGAGAGGCCTGTGTCCAGCAGTGGACTTCATCCGGCCGACATGATGAACATGTTATTTGTTAAGTGGGTTTCCAAAAAAACCTGTGAAGAGTTGAATATCTACGTTTTGAATTTCTATAGATTGTATTCGTTATTGAAATAAGTAACTAAATAACTTTACGTCTCGAGGTGACGAGCGCAGTGTGATACCTCGCAGGACTAGTCCCGGGTAGCATGACAATTGTTATGGGCAGGCATGACGCTTACCACCAGGTGAATGACTTGCTCGTTTTGTCACCAAGTCGTATAAAAAAATAAACATAAGTTGTTAGATTAAATGCAATAATTTGATCAAGACATATTCCACCTATTTTACAGGCATGCAGATTTATATGTAGCATTAAATGATTTCTAATAAATAAAAATATCATTTTAGATTCTGTGGATTACAATAAATAATCATAAAGTTTTATAAGTTAGTGCTCTTTTTATTTTTAATCTAGGTAATTTAAGTTAATTAAAGACATCGTTTATTCGAATTATTTGTACCAATAAGCCACGCTTGATGGCAAACATTGTAAAATTATACATATTTTCTATGTAAGTGAATTTGTAATTCTTTTGAGAAAATAAATTTCTTTAACCATAAAGGTAAAACGTCATGAGCTGCTTCTTATAAGCTTTCCTCTATCAACCACACTGAATTTTCTCTTTAATTTTTTTGCGGTCCCTCTAATGTGAAACTCGTCTTATGCCATCATATAGCTAACAAGCATTTCCCGCAGTTCCATCCGCGTAAGGAGTTGGAATGAAAAGTAAACTAGGTGCCCTTTCCCGGTTTCCAAGTTTCCTCTTTGACCAATTTCGTCAAAATTGGTTCAGCAGTTTATTTTTGAAACGTCACAAATAACCTCGCGTATTTTTAGTACAGATAGGTTTAAAGTTTCTAGATTATCATATGTAGGTTATTTGCATCCGTGCTCATACGGAGCGACGGCGGCGCGTGGTTACGTGCCGCCGTATGCCCAGCACAGCGCATAACGAGGTTTTGAGGAAATCCCTTACAATCCCCCTGAAAGGTTCCTGGGGGTTGGCCTCTTTACTGTCATCTCCTCTGAGATGTGCATAAAGGCATGGCACCAATGGGTGGCTCTAGATGGAGATTATTCGAGTTCCTGGAACATTCCTTCAGTGCCAAAGATGACCACTCCGGTGGTTTTAGTAGGAGTCCGGCATGCCCCTCCGCCCTTTCCCGGGGCGGCGGAAGTACATGATGTATTTCCACCGGATCCATAAAAAAAGGTTATTTTCATCATCGCATCAGCCAGTAAATGTCCACTGCTAAATATGGGCCTCCCAATGATCAATGCAATGATATATCTTACTCTGATAACCACGCTTGGTAGGCAGATTGGTGTCCGCAGTATGTTGTTATTAGAACACGGGAGGATGCTGCTGCCTGTTCTCTTGATATCAATCCTTATTCGCCTTTTACAGCACCCATGGGTGAACAGGTGGGAATTTATTTTCTTGGAACCACATTATCATCATCATATCAGCTAAACGAAGTCCTCTGCTGAACAAAGGCTCCCCCATAGAATTCCACAATCGTGTCATCATTTTGGGGGGATTTGCCAACACTCACCACGCTTGGCAGGCGGGTTGGTGAGCGCAGGGACGCTGCTACCCATCCCTTTAGCTTAGAGCCGCCTTTTACGACATTCACGGGAGGTGATGGAGTGGTGCTACATTCTTAATCCGGACACCACACGCAACAGTATTTACATACATTGGAAGAAAGTTACTAGTGGGTCGGTTTAATTAGCCAGTTACTTAAGCACATGCTTGCGAGTTATCAACTATAATTACCACATATTTAGCATGCTCATTAGCCAAATAATTAATTAGTTATAAAAAAATTGGACTGATATTAACAAACACTGAACTAACAAACGAATGACAAAACTTACGAGACTCGCTACCAGTAATTATGAAATCCGTTAGCAAAGATAGAAATATGTAGCGTATAAAATTATCTAGATAAGAAATCTGTTCAATTATTGTATTAACTGTTAATTATAGAGGCTGTTATTGCACTAATATTAAAACAATTTAAAAAACAAAGGATACATTATGAAATCTACAACGCAACACGTATAAAAAAAGTATTAGGAAAAGCCGTGTGGGCCGGCTCAGAATACCACCACGCCATCTCCTCCCGTGGGTATCGTAAAAGTCGACTAAGGGATTAGCTGGAAGATGGGCAGCAGCGTCCTTCGAGTACATTAACAACTCAACTGTGATCACCAATCCGTCTGCCAAGCGTGGCGATTATGGCAAAACCCCCCAATGACCACACAACACACCCATATCGGTCATTGTGGTGATCTTTGGGGGAGGCCTGTCTCCAGCAGTGGACTTCATTCGGCCGAAATGATGATAAGGAAAAGTACATATTTAGCGCACCTTTATAGGAGCTCTATCCTTCAATAAGTTACATTACACACGGCACCATTCGTTTTTTGGTTTGTTCAACAGTGGACGTCTTTTGGCTGATATATGATGAAGAAGTATTTACACACGGCAAGAGTCAAAGATACAGCCTACTTTATTTTTGTACTATGCCGGCAACTGTTGTGAGCGATGACAAAGTCTTGGTCACTCAGCGTGTGCTGTTACTGATGTAGTTAGTTGCTTCCATCCTTATCTTTTTGGCGAGTGACATTTATCCTTCATTAATTCAAACCCGGAATCACTCACTGTTGAGTACAGTCCTCATTTCTCTTTTACCAGCCGCTTCTCTCCTGTGTCTCTCATCCAGGTGATTCCCGTGACGGATGTCATCAACCAAACATACTTTTAGACGTCCCAGATTTATTCTGCCCAGTCTCCGCCACCACTCCGTCAAATCTACCCAATGGCTTTCGTGATCCATATTACAAAACCACAAATTTCTGCCCGGATAAGCAAATGTTTTTTTTACAGCTTAATGTATAACAGCGTAAAAAAGTGGTCTTACAACCAAATTACTTCCAACCCTTGAGGTCCTATTGGATTGCATTTATAGAGGAGCGCACCCTTCATAAATCAGTTAGTTTTTTTATATTACGCGGAGAGAGAATTTATTTAATTACCGAAGTACATAATTGCGCAAATTAAGTTTTACAATAGCACAAGCTATTAAGTATTTAACTTAGATCAGCATTGCTAAATGATAATGGGCAAGATAAGCAAGATATATTTGTCTTAAAAAAGATATTATTGTCTGTCAGGTATTACATAAACACTTACAATACTTACGGTATTTATATGCCGCAATCTGTCTTCGGCAGGTGGCTTGGAGTGTTGTTTGACTGTTCCTTGTTATTTAATATTAAAAGAGGTATTATGTGAGAGTGTTGAGTAGATATAAAGCCCAGTTTCCATGTTTATTAGTGCAGGTGATAAGTACCTATTGAAAACGCAGTGTAATCTGACCTGCACAAATCCATGACTGGTTATACAGTATTCATTGGTGTTAGGTCTCTTATAGCAAGAGTCCCGATCGATACATACCACGGCCTCTAGTGTGATCATACGAGGACCTGGAGCCTCCTGTAGGTGCCAAAGATGACCGCTCTAGTGGTTTTAGCTGGTAGGAGTCCGGTATACCCCTTCGCCCTTCCCCGGGGCGAAGGAAGTTCATGAAGAATGTACACTGGGCACCAATAAAAAAAGGGTCATACCACGGCAGTCCAAGATATTCGCCGCCAAACAGTAGTGTTTTAAACATTATTGTGTTCCGGTTAGAAGGGCACTGTAGCGAGTGAAATTACCGGGCATAAGATACTTAATAACTAATGTCTCGAAGTGAACAGCACAGTGTGGTGCCACGCAGGACTAGTCCTGGGTAGCAATGTAATTGTTATGGGCAGGGTTGACGCTTACCACCAGACGAACGCCTTGCTCGCCCCATCCCCATAATCAGGTAAACAAGGTTCATCATCATCATTTCGGCCGAATGAAGTCCGCTGCTGGACACAGGCCTCCCCCAAAGATGTCCACAACGACCGATATGGATGTGTTGTGGGCTCATTGGGGGGGTTTGCCATAATCGTCACGCTTGGCAGACGGGTTGGCGATCGCAGTTGAGTTGTTAATGTTCTTGAAGGACGCTGCTGCCCATCCTCCGGCTAATCCCTTAGTCGACTTTTACGACACCCATGGGAGGAGATGGGGTGGTGGCATTCTGAGCCGGCACCACACGGCAAACAAGTTGGTAAACAAGGTTAGGTTATAAAAAAAGGTTAGACCGGTTGTCCAGGCTTTGGGTTTCTGAATGCCGCTAAGGAATGTTATAGATATTCGTATGATAACCCGGTGACTGCTTGACAGCGTCTTGATCAAATAAATGACCACCTATCCATGACCACTGCAACCACAGCTTAACCTCGATGTATTTGTAAGCACGTTCACGCAGTGGCTCCATTGTTGGCTTTCTGTGTTGTGTTGTTATTTTTGGGGTTCCGAAAGTCCGAACGAAAAAAAGGTGGTACCCTTTTAGGTCACTTGTGTGTCTGCCTGTCTGTCCGTCTGTCACAGCCAATTTGCTTTGAAATTGAGTAAACATATGATTTCTGCGACCCGAACATGGATGTGTTCCGTAAATAATTTAGTTTTGAATATGGGGGTCACTTTTGGGGGGAAAATTAGAAAACTAAAGAATAATGATATACAAACTGTACCGTGTAACATACGAAATGGAAGAACTTATTGTGAGGTCTCAAATATATTTATTTTATCATTTTAAAATAAATAGTATTGAAGTTATTATGAAAATATATGAATTTACATTCGCCCCCACCTTATCTCCGAAACTACTAAGCCAATTTATTTGATAAAATAGCTCTTTACTATACATTACAGGAAAACCTATAAAAAATGTATGGACTTAAAATAACATGGTAAAATTTGCAGTTGGAATATATGGTAGCATCTGTTTTTCAACTATAATATTAAGTTTATTCTTGGGATAAATTATTGGTACTACTCGTTCGTCTTATCTAGGCCAGGTATCCTTCACTTCTCGTACCTAAAGATAACATATTCATCGTACGGAACCCTCTTCAGGCGAGTTCAGTTCGCACTTGGGCGGTTTTTTTTAAACTATGACCACAGACTTATATCTCACATGCACAAACAGCCAGACCCGAAACTGGATATCTGTAGAGCATACTAATATTTGTTGCGTGCGGGGATCGAACCCGCGGGTAGTAGGAAGTTGTTACGGGTCTGGATGTTTGTGCATGTGAGATGTATGTCTGTAAACTGTACCCACGCATAGGAGTAATCCTTTCTTCATTTTTTATTGCTGTCCAGTGGAAATTTTACTTGGAACTTCCTTCGGCCCGGGGAAGGGCGAAGGGGTATGCCGGACTCCTACCGGCTAAAACCACTGGAGCGATCATCTTCGGCACCGAAGGGGGGCTCCAGGTCCTCGTAAGATCACACTAGAGCCGCCAATTGGTGTCACGCCTTTAGGCACATCACGGAGGGGATGACTGTAAAGCGGTCACCCCCTCTAGCGGAGGGAAGGCGACTGTAAAAAGGCACTTCTCGGGAGGATTGTAAAGGATCCCCCAAAGCCTTGCTGTGGGGTCGCTTGGTGTGAGCACGCAGACTCCCCAATCTCCCGCCACCCCTGAGGCCCCCACTATGTAGTGACGGCAGGAGGATAGGAGTAATCCTAGTGCAGTGCCAGGTTTTTTGTGAAGAGAGAAAAACAGATTAATCTTTCTGAGCGGTTTTTGGTCTAGTATCTCATTCGTTCGAAAAACTTAACTTACACATTATAACAGCAATTTACACTTTATAAAGATTGATTTAACGCTGATTATATTTCTTTTTAATAACATCATCTCAATTCAAGTTTAAAAAGGTACAGATTATATTTTCCATCTTTTTGAACTTTTTACAACTTCGCTCTACATTTAACAAATGTTTCAGGCGGTTCTCTGTCACCCCCCGCCAGTTTAAATTTAAGTTACAGGTTAGAAACTAGTTTTTATGTGAACTTAGAATCAGCACGGTTCGTTCTAAAGCTAAATATTGAATGAATTGTTAACAGTTCTATCAGAAATTCAATAAATTTACTGATATTTGCAATTCTTTCCTTGATTTCGCATTGCTATATTGTTTTGCTAGTATTAGCGGGTAGGCTTGAGGGTCGTCGTAATAGAGAGAAAGACATTCCTTTTTTCAGTAGTGGACGTTGTATGGCCGATATGATAAAGGTTGGGCCAGTTGACAAGCTTTCGGGTTTACGACTTCTCGTAACGATTGTCATAGGTATTCGTATGGCAAGTGCTTTCCGAAGAACTGGCACATCGGCAAATCGTTGCTTGCCTGTCAGTCCTCTACAGATTTCACTTCGTAGAGTGTACGCAGGAGCTACATGAACTGCTTCTACCATCTCCCTTTTCCCATCGGACTTCCAGACTTAGTGCAGGCTACCACTCGCACTTGGTTGATATCCCAGTATGTCGTACTCAGGGCTTCTCCTTAACTTACGCAAAAGTGTGGAACTACTCCTTTTTGTTTTTTTTTATTGGTGCCCAGTGGAAATTCTTCATGAACTTCCTTCGCCCCGGGGAAGGGCGAAGGGGTATGCTGGACTCCTACCGGCTAAAACCACTGGAGTGGTCATCTTCGGCACCTAAGGGAGGCTCCAGGTCAGGTCAGGAAATTTAAAAAGAACAAAAAATGGTAATCCATCCAAAGAATAACACAAATTTTTTTTTGTGTAGTACTCGCACACTTTCCAAGATGGATGTAGTTCCTTAACCCAACTAATACGTATAACAATCAAATCAATTGACCTGTGCTATAGCCATTTTCTACTAGACCTCACGATAATGTAATAAAATAATGTAATGCGTATACTACATCAATAAAAACCTCCTTCAAATAATATGCATATAAGGATATAATAATGTAGGTACAATGAATCAATCGTTTGCGTGTGGTAACCGTTTGCATAACTTAGGTGAATGGTCAGATACCTAAATGCCACAGGGGAATGATACTCGCTGTTTTTGTAACCTATCGGTGAAGTTAAGTAACGACTTAGTACATTTCAAATGTATGACTATGTATGTCTGACACTTTGAAAAAATAAAATTGGAAGCTAAGAGGTTGTGGAATATAAACATTAATTTAAAAAATGTAAATGTAGGTAATTGTACGTGTGTGCGTGAGGTTCCGTGTGGTGTCCGGATTAAGAATATAGCATCACACCTCTCTCCCTCCTCCCGTGGATGTAGTAAAAGGCGACTAATGGACTAAACCAAAGGAATGGGCAGCAACGTCCCTTCTGTGGAACGGTAGTCATTCTGCGCTCACAAGTTCTCCTCAAAATGACGACAAAATTGTGGAAAAATAGAGAGGCCTTTGTTTAGCAGTGGACGTCATGTTTTTTTAATTTTGTGTTAGCTAACAAGATGATCATCTTTTGAAACGATTGTTTCCTTTAATGTCCACTTGATATTTAATAACAATATCAGCTCGTAACTGTCCCACTGCAGGGCAAAGACTTTTCCTCATACAGAGAAGGAACGGCTATTGGTCATCACGCTAGCTTGAGACTAGGTTATCCAGACGACAGGAAAATCGAAGAGTGTTCTCTTGTCCCATTAAAAAAGAGCTAAGCTTGTAAGTGTAGCTTTTTTACAATAAAATGATGCCTCACACTTCGATATCTATTGTATCGACAGTTTACAGACATAAATCTCACATGCACAAACAGCCGGACACCGCAACAACTATGTGTAGGCCATACAAGTAGTTGTTGCGGGTGCGGTGCGGGGATTAATTTGCGACTCATTGAATAAAAAGCCAATTACTTAGCCACTCCGCCAACTGTGTCCCCATCTCCTACATCACTACGATTTGGTTGCTTATTATAAGGTTTCTGGAGGTCAGACAGTCTCTGTCACCCATGTGACATGTCATTGGACTGACCACGGACCCTGACGAACAGAAAAGGCAATCTTACTGATAAAGGATTTACGAAAATTGTTCTTTCAAATTCAGTAAACATAACTGCTACGAGAATATCGCCTGAATATAAAAATATTTTAGATACAGCAGCAAATGTTTGTAGATTCAATTAAATTAATGTTTTTAGAATATATTATAACGGTTATGATTTGCGTGCGACATAAAAATAGCAATATTATTGTTTTTATTGTTATATTAATTTGTTTCCTTGACATTGATTATTTCATATTTATATTGCCTTCATGGTTATTGTTAATGTCAAATAGCATATAGTGTAGTAGAAATGTAGAGTTTTTATCTTCTCGATATTTTAAAGTCTTCTGAATTTGTTACTATGCATATCGTTCCGTGTAGTGTCCAAATTAAGAATATAGCACCCCTCCATCTCCTTCCATGGATGCCGTAAAAAGTGACTTAGGGACTCTAAACCAGAGGCAAGGGCAGCAGCGCCTCTTCTGTGGAACAGTAGTCATACTGCGCTAATCAACCCGCCTGCCAAGCGTGGTGAGTTTTGGCAAATTCCCACCAATATGACGTTACAATTATTATAGAAATCTACTGGGGAGGCTTTTGTTCAGCAGTGGACGCCCTTTGGTTAATATAATAACGTATTCATAGTTACGATTCGAGACAAATTACAATAAGCCAAAATAGATTAGTAGCGCTTCTTGATAAATTCCTACCAATACACGGTTGGTAGTGGCTACTGCGCTCCAGGTCGTGGGTTCGATTCCTGCACGGAACTAATATTTGTATGATCTGCAGGTAGTTGTTCCGGGTCTGGGTGTATTGTATGTGGAATTCATGTCTGTAAACGCACCCACGACACAGGAGAAATCCTAGTGTGGGGCAATGTTTTTTAAAAGAATGAATGAATATGACGACACAATTATTATAGAAGTCGACTGGGGAGGCATTTTTTCAGCAGTGGACGTCTTTTGTTTCATATAATGACGTATGTATAGTTACGATTATTTTAGTAGTAAATTTAATCGTTCTTCTTCTTCTCTTAGATTATGGCTTCTGTAGAGTATCTTCCACAATTTCGCCAATGTCAAGTATAACGTCGTACGGTGTTTATATTAATAAATCGTTACATGTTCATAAAATATTTCTCAAAAATGAAAATAATTCTAAAAAATATGTCGGCAACGTCGTACGGTTCAATTGTTTCACAATTGTTTTTCAATTTAATCTTTATTATAAAAGAAACCAGTCCAATTGACAGCTGTCAGGAACGCATTAACTTGGACCGGTGGTCGCACTGTAGTTTTACTTCAACATTATACGAATACATATATATAACAGTCATGTTTCTTAAAACGTTAACAATTCGCGAAACAGCGCTCCATTTTCTAATATTTTAAGTTTAGCAGATAAATATGAATCAAGTTTATTCTACATCAAAATATCAAGTAATGTTGGAAACTTGTTCTTTTGGTATTTAAGTTGTCCAGTCACCGAACTTTACCGTTTTCTTCATATGTTACAAGTCATTATTTGATTTGACAGTAATTTAATGTCACACATTTTTTTACCGTGTCAAATGAAATAGTTTGGTGTGAAAGTAGGTTAGACAAAATAATGTTTATTTCGCGCACTTTTGATATGCGCTACACTAATTTTAGTAAACTTTGAATGTCGACAATAAGTTTTTATGGTACCAATAGCAATTTTTTTACATTGAATATCGTCAAATTAGACAAAAAACGTCCACTGCTGAGCAAGAGCCTCCCCATAAGATGACCGGTTACATACATTGTATCGTCATTTAGGGAGGAATTTCGCTTATTATAATTTGTCTCGAATCGTAACTACAAATACGTTATTATATCAACCAAAGGGCGTCCACTGCTGAACAAAAGACTCCCCAGTAGATTTCTATAATAATTGTAACGTCATATTAATGGGTATTTACCAAAACTCACCACGCTTGGCAGGTGGGTTGATAAGCGCAGTATGACTACTGTCCCATAGAAGAGGCGCTGCTGCCCTTGCCTCTGGTTTAGAGTCCCTTAGTCGCCTTTTACGACATCTACGGGAGGAGATGGCACTCCATCTCCTCCTCTTCCCAGCACCACTGGTGCTGTATTCTTAACCCAGAAATCGTACGGATATTTGAAGCCCCATTCTAAATTCGCATGTGACATATGTATATTTATATTACCAATCTTAATTAGAAGTGTTCAAAATCAACACTAAGATTGAATCGATTGAAGCCTTGGCGCAACAGATAGTCGCTGGGCATTCTGCGCTATGAATCGCGGGCTCGATTCCTACATGAAAAATATATTTGTATGGCCTGCAGATAGTTGTCCTGGGTTGCAGTGCATGTGAGATTTATGTCACAAATGTCACAGGAGACATGATAATGTGGAAATCAAAGTAAAAAGTTCATGTTGGTTTATGTAGTCACAATAACCTAACTCTTGTGAATTAATATGCACTTTTACTGGTATTTAATTTAGCTACCGAGACCTTAGAGGAGATCCTGGATTGTCTAACTAAGTAATTCTGATTAACATCAATTATCACACTCACGAATATTTCAAAAATGTTGGCACGCTGACATGTTTTTTTCCATTTCATG
Organism: Diloba caeruleocephala; assembly: GCA_947459985.1. Taxonomy (NCBI): domain Eukaryota; kingdom Metazoa; phylum Arthropoda; class Insecta; order Lepidoptera; family Noctuidae; genus Diloba; species Diloba caeruleocephala. The sequence goes on from OX381629.1 coordinate 10,899,837, forward strand.
ACGTCGCAGGGGATAAAAATAAATAATTAGATTTTTAGAAGAAAAAAATTCATGTTGATACAGGATCAAATTTGTCACTACACCCTTAGGTTCTCAGTGAGAGTAGATTTTCTGGCGCTGTAAAGGTATCAGCTGTTTATCCAAGAGAGGGTTAATTGAGGTCAAAGCTTGTAAGCAGAGAGCTAACACCTTGTCTGCGTAGAAACATGTTTGCAATTAGAATTCTTAGAAATCAATTGCTAAACATAACGAGTATCTACTTAGTTAGTTGTTATACTATCGTTAAAAGACTTTCTTACTGTAATTACAATAGTCCGTTATTTAAAAGATTCAACCGATGTCATATCGGCTAATGGTCGTCCACTACTGAAAAAAGTAGTATTCCATAATTGTGTCTTTTAGGGGAGAATTTGGGAGTATTCACCACGCTTGGCAGGCAGGTTAGTGACCCATAATCGCCTTTTACGATACCCACGGGAGGATATGAAGTGGTGTTATATTCTTATTCCGGACACCACACAGATGCTTATGATTATCTTATTGATGTAATACCTAAACAATAAATATGTATGCCTAGTTCGTTTTTATACAACGCTGTGCCGGGACGAGCAAATCATTCGCCTGGTGTCGTCACACATTTCTCCTGTGTGGTGGGTGCGTTTACAGACATGTATTTCATTATTATATATACATATATTTATTTCGAACAACTACCTGCAGATCATACAAATATTTGTTCCGTGCGGAAAACGAACCCACGACCCGGAGCGCAGCAGCCAACTGTATCAGCCACTGCACCAACCGTGCCGTTGTTATGCTACCCAGGACTAAGTAGTCCTGCGTAACACCACACAGCGCTCGTCAGGTCGAGACGTGAAGTTATTTAGTCTTTTATGCCCAGTCATTTCACTAGCTACATTGCTGTACAAACCGGAACGTAGTCATATCTCAAGTTTACTTAGGGAGTAATGATAATGGTCATGTTTTATTTTTATAAAAGAATTTGTTTGATACGAATAACTATGAACTAAATTCGATAACTTTATAAGTTCTAGAAGTTTTGCGAATATCTTACACATTTATCGTCCCAGGTTTTTGCGATAATAATAACAAAAAATATTTTTTTTCTAAGGCAGCCGGCACTCAGCGGGTACACTTTTCAGCGTTCGTGGTCGCAGACTGAAGTTTCAGCCATGACAGGAGTCGTTACAGATTTTTAAAAGTAAACACTAAGAAAGATACTGTAAATGGTTACTGCGTGAATTTCTTTATAAGAATTAAACCGTATACAAAATCTCTAAAGACCTCTGTCACCTTAGTCATCCTGTGACCACGAACGCTGCGGTGTTCGAAACGTCAGGAAAAACAAAAATCTATAAATATACGCGGTGTAATCCGTTTCAAAGTCTTTAATTATCTTACATATTTTTCGAATCTTACACCAATAGCAAATTCGGCCGAATATTAATATAATTGGACATAACCGTAAAGCTTTATAATTATTACTATTCAATATAAAGTGGCACATTTTAAATGGACAGTGAACTGAAGATCTGTGAATAAAAAAAATGTACCGTAATCTATTGATATTTATATCTTTTGTTGCTCGAAAGATAAAAGAAAAGATTGACGTGCATGTCTTTTTAAGTTAAGTTAAGTTAAATTATTGACGTTAATATAGAAAGCAAAGTCTTCTAATTAATTATAGAGAAAAGCTCGGTTATCTCACTCTGAGCGAGAGAGTTATTTGTAAATCGGCGAAAACGTTTTAATCCGTGTCCTACTTTCCGTCCCCTTTTTTTAAATATTATTAGGATTTCATACATTGGCTTTCAATATACCGATGATTTGATGTGATGCGTATTCCGTATGAGAGAATGATCGCCTTTCATCAATTAATAAATCAGTTTTTGATTAATCTAGCCCCAAATGGACTTAAAAAAGTCAAGAATTTAGGTACACGGTTCGGATTTTGACTACATGGAGAAGAGCCGGCAAGAAAAGCTATGAACAATCTTTGAGAAAAAAAAAGTGATTTTACGATTTCGAAAATTACATGTTGTGGTATCAAAGTACTCTGTTATATGTAAAATAAATGCATACAATAATAAAACACACGATCCCCATATAATTCACAAAATAATTGTTAATGTATAGCACTAATTAAGTCCATAAAGTTCTCACAATTACAAAATGTAGAAGCTATTGTATTGTATAAAATAACGGGCAATTTTCATGATCACATACACATACACATCAGTTCTTACGGCCACTTTTAAACATGCTCCTCCCAATGACATCTACAGTGAGTGGTATATTACCATAATCACCATACTTGGCAGGAGGCTTCCTGATCGCAGTATATTGTTATTGGAAGACAGGAGAATGCTTCTGCCCATCCTCTCGATATCAACCCTTAGTTGTCTTCTACGACTCTCATTTATGGAGAGGAGTCTAATAATGCCGGGAACATACGGATTATCACAATCCAAAATCAAATAAGAGTTGGAATTTTTAATCTATATTTTAATTGTCTGACAACTGCGATCATTCGTGAAGGTATACAAAAGGATTAACGATCGTGTTACTGAGTCACGACAAATTTAAAAAGTGAAATCATTCGTTACGTCAGATTTCGGAGTTCATGTTTTATCATTGCATTAGAGTATTTGGCATGCGTGTACATATTATATAAATACACAGCTATAACTAACGGAAGTATCAAATTGTTTGTTGAAAGTCGTTGGAACTTTAAACGGTCTCTTGAATAGGTCATGATTTAGTTGCATTTTAACTTTAGATATTTTTTTCATTCATTCATTTCGGCGGAATGAAGTCCACTGCTGGACACAGGCCTCCCCCAAAGATCACCACAACCACCGATATGGATGTGTTGTGGGCTCATTGGGGGGTTTTGTCCATAATTGCCACGCTTGGCAGGCGGGTTGGCGATCGCAGTTGAGTTGTTAATGTACTCGAAGGACGCTGCTGCCCATCCTCTGGCCAATCCCTTAGTCGACTTTTACGACACCCATGGGAGGAGATGGGGTGGTGGCATTCTGAGCCGGCACCACACGACACATATATTATACGTTAGTAAAACTGACTCACTTAAAATTATAGAAATTCGTTGACTCGATCAGTGTTACCGGTTAATATTTCTCCATTTCTAATTGTGTATTACAGAAGCAATTGTGTTTCGTTGTTGTGTGTATGTATTTCACGTATAGTCCACTTTGTTTTCAAATACCTAACGTGTTAAAATGTAATAATCAAAATTGTAATATCACTTTTGAGTGGAGTTGAAGGGAGTTTCTTGCTCTTCTCCGTAAGACCGACTTTTCCGGATCGTCTTTTGTCTTTGAGCGTAATTCTCAGTTTTCTTCTTTAAATTTTATGTTTAAATAATGGTTATATGTACTGCCGAAGCAAGCACGAACGGACGTATTGTTATTCTAAATTTGAAAAACTATTTCAAATTTCGAATAGTGCGACCATTCGAACTGTCATTTAAGATGAAAATTCAATCGATTGTTACAACTGTCCCTCAGAATTAAAATAAATCGATTGTTACCGGAAATCGTGCAAGTTTACGCGCATATATCGAAGATTAGTGCGGAAGTATATGAAAAAGCACGAAAACCAATTATGGACACCTACACATTGTAGGTAGGTAGTTATTATTTCCGCTGGTTTTAGGGTCAAATTGTTACACGTGATAATAATAATATTAAATCCATTTGATATTGGAGGCGTACAAAATTACGACTGTTTAAAAGCTATTTATAATATTACACATTTAAATCGATTTCATAGCGTTTTACGAAAACCTAAGCTGTCCTGAATTTCCCACAGCTGGACATAGGAAGTCTCGTTTATCATCTTCCTTGGTCATATCCTTGATTGCTAAGATCTAGACCTACAAAGCTGGTGATGCATTGGCATAAACTCATTTCAAGTTTCTTTCTTTAACACAAAATAGGATAGAATATTGAGCAAATCTCTTTAGAATAGAATAGAATATTCTTTATTGTACACCATTTTAAAAACAACTACTAGGAATCATTCTATGAACAGTAATTGTACAACGGGCGGTCTTATCGCTATTAGCGATTTCATACAGACAACCTTTGGATAGACAAGAAAAAAATGTAAAAAGACAAAGGGGGTATTCCGTGGTGTACTTATTATACTAATATAATCAAATAGTGTATCTAGATAATTAAATATAATACGAATAGGTATATATTCCATAAATTACTTAAATAATATGCACATATATACAACCATCTATAATACTTTATACAATACATTATAATATTTCTCAAAGTATTGGTGGCCATTTTATTACAAAAAAGTTATCATTCACTATATAATTCGTATAAGTAGGTAATAAATGTGTTTCTATGCCACACCGGCCATAACCGGCCGCACGGACCCTTCGTTTCATCACAGCAATCGTTAAACACCGTTTTGCTAAATTCCTTTAAAGGTGACTCGAAACTGGGGTTCCCAATCTATAATCAAGGTTTTGCCCAAATCTGATGTTAATTCGATACTCATCTAAGTTATGTAGTTAATCCAAAGTCCATTTGAACCAAAGTATTATCGGTATTTGACGACCGCAAGCAACCTATTAAAATGTGGAACATCGGCTTGAGATATTCGAAACCATGTTTGTGGCCTCAGTGCCAGCGAGGATGAGGTAATCACTGATATAAATTGTATTTTTATTACTGATGTGTTAGTTAAATATTATTATACAGAGATTTTGTCAGATGACTGAACTACAACATTTGACAATATTTTTTTTTTTTTTTTTTTTTTGTATTAAAAACATTGCCCCACACTAGGATTTCTCCTGTGTCGTGGGTGCGTTTACAGACAGAAATTCCACAAACAATACACCCAGACCCGAAACAACTACCTGAAGATCATACAAATATTTGTTCCGTGCGGGAATCGAACCCGCGACCCAGTGCGCAGCAGCCGACTGTATCAGCCACTGCACTAACCGTGCCGACATTGTACTAATTATTTTGCTGTGTAGCTCCGGTCATGAATAGGAGTCCATCTCATGCCGTGGGTATCGTAGAAGGTGAACAAGCATACTGCGTACCTACTATTAAAATAAAATTAATGTTAATCACTAACTTGTCCGTGTGGTGTCCGGATTAAGAATATAGGAGCACTCCATCTCTTTTCGTGGATATCGTAAAAGGTGACTAAGGGAATCTAAACGAGAGGGATGGGCAGCAGCGACCCTTCTGTGAAACGGTAGCCATACTGCGCTCACCAACCCGCCTGCCAAGCGTGGTGAGTATTGGCAAATACGCCCCAAAATGATGACACGGTTGTGAAAATCTATGGGGGAGGCCTTTGTTCAGCAGTGGACGTATAAATGGCCGATATGGGTAATCACTAACACTAGCGAAGTCAAGGAAGGTTGGTGTCAGGCAGGCAGGCGACTGTAAAATAAAAAAAAATCACTTTACTCCGTTTTGTTACTAAAACGCAGAAAAATAAAAGAGCACGTGCCGCTGTAATAAAAAAGGCCAAGAACTTATTTTTAGTGCTTGAATAGCAACTTTATTTATTAATAATTGCTAAAATAAATATGGAATTTGTCACTTGATGTTTGATAAACGCAATCCCTATATTAAAATAAATTGTATTAGAATATAATAACATTTTGTGATTTTCACAATTGATATAAACACTCAAATCTCTTTTATTAATGTAAAATATTTGTATTGTATTGATTGCGTGTTGTGGTTTTGCGTTAGAGTTACAACACTAGATATTAATCTAAACCGAATCCAATGTTAATTATAGTCACGGTGTTGCCAATCCTATATAAAATAAATCAATATAGACAAGAAACTAAAAAACATGCACATATGTATGTATATTAAATCATAATAGAAACCGAATATTCTAACAAAATGGCACCGTTCATCTCTTTAGCAATAATTTATATGTCGCTAACACCGTTGCCCCACCCAGCGAGCAATCCAAACCTGTACCTCACTAGGTCACCGGACTGGGCGAGCCTCAGTGATGCGCGGATGTCGATGTGTCGATAAATGGACATGTTGTATGTGAGAGCTTTTTTATCAAACTGGTTTCTTGGCCCTTGATTTCTCTAAAATGGTTAAAAGGGAATTCAGAGTTATTAAGACCCAAAATTGGGATCGCTAGAAGGCTACTTTTCTGATGTACTACATATCCAATGTAGGGTAAATTTATTTTTATATTGTAGGTACTTACTAATACTATCTACTATTAACCTAAAACGAGGGTATAATTAATATTATATCATTGACACATTTATCTTCAATAAATTCGATAATGTACAAAGTAGTTAATAAAATATAAAAGTTTATCTACTTTTATTAAAAAGTCGATTGAAGAAAAACTAAGTATGTTATTTAAAGTGCTGCATTTCGTTACTACTCTACACAAAATCATATTCCCCTTCCATGTAATACACATGGCTTATTAAAATTGAACATAGGTTCTTTGTCATTAACGTACAAATAACAAACGCATAATTAAAAACTTAACTGTACAAATTACGAAATAATTTCACTTCGAAAATATTAAAAATAATCGTGTTTCATGCCTATAAAAATATTATTGTTACTTCCTTATTATTCTCAGATTTCAATAAGTATTGTTTCTTCCGAGATAAGCTCAAATAGTTTTGTTTGAAGAAAGTTAAAATTATGTATTGAGATTACGCTAATATCACGCCGAGGAAAGTTATGTTTGTTCGTACGGTATTCTGCTCACAGATGTGCTTATTTCACACTCAATTGATGAGCTTGGGACCTAATCTTCCGGTATATAGCCGCTTTAACTTTGGACTTCCAATGACTACCAGATTAGCGTTCCAGATTCAAAAAGTTTACGCCTTATTTGGTTTGAACTTCATCATCATCATCATCATATCAGCCAAATAACGTCCACAAAGGCTGCCCCTATAGATTTCTACAACGACTGGTTACATGCCGTGTGTCGTCGTTTTAGGGGGAATTTGCCAATAGGTACTCACCATGCTTGACAGGCGGGTTGGTGAACGCTATTCCACAGAACGGATGCTGCTGTTCATTCCTCTGATTTAGAGTTTCTTAGTCGCCTTTTACGATATCCACGGGAGTAGATGGAGTGGTGCTATATTATTAATCTGGACACCACACGGAATTTAAATGGGTTTGAACTTGGGTATATTGTATTGGAAGATTAAGTCCAAAGATGACACCGAATTAGTAGATAACATAGCCGATCGACGACGAATCCGCCAGTAACCGTCCTTACCGCCAAATAAGGGTCTCTGCATAAATATAAAAAATAACTGATCACCACTTTTCATGGAAATGATTCGATCGATGACCAAGATGGCCGGCTAGTTGTATGCTAATAACGTACAGTGATCACCAATCCGCTAGCTACACGTAAAGAGGTATACAGACAAATATGACGAACTATAAGGGTTTATAAAACACTATGGAACTTGATATGGAACAATGGATAATGCTACATTTAAACTTTACACTTTAAATAGCCATAAAAAAAGCTGTCGCAATTTAAAAAAAACGCAGTACACCACTAGTGGTCAAAATAAATTGGAATAGCAGTAGCTAAACGGCGTACTGAGTAGCGTGAACTCTTGTTTAAAAGGTCGTGGGTTCAAATCCAATCCAAACGAACGATCATGGTGAAATTGGAATAGATAGAAGAAAAATGTAAAAACACATATAGGCGTTATGCATGAAATCAATTTGTACAACAATTATATTACCTTTTTTTATTTAAACGTTGCCCAACACTAATACTTCTCTTGTATTATGAAGATGGTACTGTTGGCGCAGTAGCTAAGCGATTGGCGTTCTGCGTTACGTGTCACGGGTTCGATCCCCGCACGGATCAAATATTTGTATGATCTACAGACAGTTGTTTCGGGTCTGGGTGTTTGTGCATGTGAGATTTATGTCTGTAAACTGTACCTACAACACACGAGAAATTCTTTTTTTTAATGGGGCCGAGTGGATATTCTTCATGAACTTCCTTCGCCCTAGGGAAGGGCGAAGGGGTATGCCGGTCTCCTACCGGCTCAAACCACTGGAGCGGTAGTCTTCGGCACCTAAGAGAGGCTCCAGGTCCTCGTAAGATCACACTAAAGCCGCCCATGATGCCACTCCTTTAGGCACATCTCGGAGGGGATGACTGTAAAGCGGTAACCCCCTCTAGTGAAGGGAAGGCGACTGTAAAAGGCCACTCCCCATACACATCTCGGGGAGAATGGTAAATCATTACCTCTTCACCTCCTTTCCTTATTAGCTAGGAAGTCTCGCTATGCGCTGTGCTGCGCACACGGCGGCACGTGTCCACGTGCGCCCCACCGTCTTCCCGGGGGTCACTTGGTATGAGCAGGCAGACTAATCTACGCACCTACGACCCCCAAGACAGCAGAAAACATACCGCCGGCAAAGTCTTGTAAAAAAAAACCTTCACAGGTTTAAATCTTACATGCTCACGTCGTTTCTTTCCATGGTAGTAGCAATGACTTTGTCAGCCAGTTCCTTCCAACGGTTACGCAAGCTTTATTGAGTAATTAACACTTGAGAATGAAACTAAATTAACTGTTATGCCGATAATCACTCAACATCAACATACAAACACACAAACAATCTTTATTATCCAATCATGGCCGCAATATTAACATTAATCAAATGAATTGTGTGTTGTGTACGGATAAACGTTTCTATCTATCTTTAATAAGATAAACCACGTTAGGGATGAGACTTAATGTAAATTGAACCGAAATTGTATCGATGTTTAAAGACAATTCAGACGATATACGCGTCAAAAAGTCAGTCCACCGATTCTGTCACTTAAGTAATCTGTTCTTTTCAATCCTTACATAGAACTGCTATCAGTCAGCTAACCTTTCACGGATTTTTTGAAAGACCTTGTTTGTTTCTTTTCATTTTTCTACTTCTTCTGCTGCCAATCTTCTGGCTAATCTCATACTCGCATTTACGACATCCCCAAAATGATATGGGGTGGTGCTATCCTTAGCCAGCACCACATGGTTACTATCAATAGTGTCAAGTAGTATCAAATCTATCCTTTTATCTGTAAGCTTCCAAACAAGCACAGTTAGCTCCCCACGGAATAAATATTTGTATGTTCTACAGGGAGTTTTTCCATGTTTTGTTTTCCATGCTATTTTTGTAAATTGCACCCACGAGAAGAAATCCTAAATGTTAGTTCATTAAATATGACTTCATACTCTATATATTCCGTGTGATGTTCGGATATGAATATAGCACCACTCCATCTCCTCCTGTGGACGTCGTAAAAGGTGACAAAGGGAATCTAAACCAGAGGGATGGGCAGCAGCGTCCCTTCTGTGAAATGGTAGCCATAGTAGCCTTCGTTCACCAACCCGCCTACCAAGCGTGGTGAGTATTGGCACATACACCCCAAAATGATGACACAGTTGTGAAAATCTATGGGGGAGGCCTTTGTTCAGCAGTGGACGTATAAGTGGCCGATATGGAGACTCTCTATATTATTATAGTTATGTCATATTTATCTGCAAATGCTTATGAACGAGTATATAAAATATATTAATAAATAGTTTTCGTATTGGTAAAATTCGAATCGTAGGATTACCACGCGATGTCGACATTACATTCGACCGGTTCAAGGCTATACCAATAAACGGACGAGCTAAATGTGGTGCCATACCTTGTGCCCTTTACATATATCACGTGTGATCCTGTTATATACCAATCTATGCGGTAATATCTGCAATACTCGCTTTTGTATAGGTTACGAAAATAGTAAATTAATTCTTAATTTAAGCGGACAATCAATAAGCAAAATTAAGCCACAATTTTTTTAGAAAAACAAAAACAAATTACTATCATTCTTGTTTAGTAGACTTTTTAAGAAGTTTATACTCTTTTCTCGGACATTGTCTTCACATAATATAGATGTCGAGAACAATGTATTCCATAGGGGACGGACTGAAAACCAGCGTTGACCAGTGCGTGGTTTAATCACTGGGCACCGCCAACATTGCTGAGTCTGTTACACAATATTTTATGTATCTCTTGTTTGATTTTTATTTTATTTTACAATTAATTGTGTGTGTGGTAATAAACTATCTTTATCTTTATCCATAAATTTTGTAACTTAATATGATTGAAAAAGAGTACCCATGGAGTTTCTTGCCAGTTCTTCTCGATAGGAAACCTACATCTTGGAACGCGGCAACTAAAGTCTTGACTAATATCTTAATAAGTGCCTGTGAATGGTTTAAATGTATAAAAATATATTTATCTTTATCTTAGTTGATAATAGGAATAAAACGTTTTAACAAAAAAAATACTGACTTTTACCGACTACAAAAACCCTACACGATATGAAAATGTTAAGACCACTGAAAAGGAAAAACAAAGCTTTATTTATGAAGTCGGCCGGGGCCAGGTATGCCCCAATGGGTTTTTGTAGTCGGTGTTTTTCTTCTTAAAAAGTGTATTTGTTTCTTTTTAGTTTAAATAAATGTAAGAACTTTTTCCAATTTGGTATCAGTATTTAACACAAAAATTAAGAATTATTCAAATCGGTTTTCTGATCTCAGAGGAATCGAAACTATTAAGACGTCATCTAGATAAGCGCAGTAAAATTAACTTATTTCAATAAATTTTGGTTTAAAAACTACAGAAATTTATACGGGACCAACTTGAAAGCGTTCTGCACGAGTTAAAAAATAATTGCTCAAATCTGTCTACAAATCTCGGAGTAATCAGTGTAAATATATTTAAAAAATACGCATCGTATTGAGAACCTTCTCCTTTTTGAAGTCTGTTAAAAAGACGTTTTAACTTCAATATTTGATTTTGCAATAATTAATAATGTTAAGTTTTTCCTCGATATTATTACAGCGGCGCGTGTTCTTTATTTGTGTGTATTTTCGTAATAAAATTGTGAATAAAGATACGTTTTTAGTGCTCGAATAATAATTTTATTCATTTAATATTATTATTAAAGAATTAAATATTACTACTTGTTTTTTAATAAATGCAATCTCCATAACCTACCGTCTGCCTGTTTTTTTTCAACGTTGCTCACTATGATATTTCCTGTGTCGTGGGTCTGTTTACAGACACAAATTCAACACACAACACAGACCCGAACCACCGCACCAACCCTGTTATCATATTTTTTATAACTTTTTTTTGTAGGGCCCTTTATATGAACAGCATAAAACGGGCATTCACAAAACGAATTTAACAGAAAGCTTTTCTGACCCTAAACACAAAAACCGTTTACGACCCACTTCGAATATATTTAATTACACCTTCGTTGATTGTGGTAATTAGTTTCTTATTTAACACGCGCTTTTTAACTTCCTAACTTTGATAACAATGGGCGACAAATTTCGTAAGATGAGGCTGTTTTAGACATTAGACAAGATTACAAATTAGAATAATCTCCCATAGCCTGTTGCACTCATCATTTCGGCCGAATGAAGTCCACTGCTGGACACATGCTTACCGCAAAGATCACCACAATGATCAATATGGGCGTGTTGTGGGCTAATTGGGGGGTTTTGCCATAATCACCACGCTTGGCAGACGGTTGATAATGCACTCGAAGGACGCTGGTAGCCATCCTCCGGCTAATCCCTTAGTCGACTTTTACGACACCCACGGGAGGAAATGGGGTGGTGGTATTCTGAGCCGGCATCATACGGCACTGTTGCACTCACTGATCAGGAAACGACCGGTGAGGTTAAGCAACGCTCGGTGCTGTCAGTTTTTGATGGGCTTTTGCATCGGTTGATCGATAAGCGAGATTTAAGCCACTGTTCAACCTCCACAGTTCTTTAAACATCGAGATACCTCCATAAGTTGGACAGCGCATAGGTTTTTATAAAAATATATAATGTGAAAATCATCAGGGCCAGTTGAAAGCTCAAAAATTTGATAACCGGTTCATATTTTGAATATTGATACGTACCCTAAGTATTACGGTGACCAGATATTTTTGCTTTTTATGGGACAGGTACGGCCCAAGAACAGTGACCTACCTGATGATATGTAGCAACCCTGCCATGGATATCACAAGCAGTGACACGCTTGCCCTCCATTCAGGAGGGTCTGGTCCAATCCCCGCACCTCAGCCTTTTCGGATTCATGTGCAGATCAGAATTTGATTATCACTTGTTAATGGTGAAGGAAATCATCATGCCTGCCCACCTGAGAGTGCTCCAAAATGTTCTCAATGGTGTGTGTAGTCTGCCAACCCACACTAGGCCAGCGTGGTAGACTAAAGCCTAACCTTTCTGATCGCGAGGAAAGGCCCGTGCCCAGCAGTGGGACAGTAATGTGCTGATTATGTATGTGCCCATGGATAACATCAATATAGTCGTTACTGACGAGTTACCGACGTTTTGTTTCAGTAAATTCACCGGCTGTTCCTCCGCTTCACCTGGAACATATCTACGCTCACATATAGTTGTAATGGCGGGTGAAATAGGTAGAACTATAGTATTCTAGTCAAGCTCTTTATATTAAACTCTACTACCACTAAATGGTCGCTCCATGTTTAAAACTGACATTCAGAAGCATCTCAGACTGGAAGCTGAATCTAGACCTGGTGATGAGAGGGATGATGAGTATGACTCTGTTGGTCATTTTATTCTAACTCTTCTTTCATCATCATCATATCAGTCAAAGGACGTCCACTGCTGATGAAAGTCCTGCCCTATAGATTTTAACTACGATCGGTTATATGCCACCCGCATCCAGCAACCTTCACCAGGTCGTCTAGCCATCTCGTTGGAGGTCGTCCTACGCTCTGTTATCCGGTGAGCGATCTCCATTCGAGAACCTTTTTGCCCCAACGACCATCAGTTTAACGAGCAATGTGCCCCGCCCATTGCCACTTCAGCTTACTCATATTTCACTCTTATAAGAACATCACTAAGGAAGAAGCGTTAATACTTAAAGTTATTTAATACCCAATGTCCACAAAGTCCGCAGTCTAAGCACAGACTGTGCTTTCACAATCTCCAATGAAAGGTCAAGCGTGCATGTGTGTGTTTGCTTGTGCGCGTAGAAGCGTACGCGCAGTTATTAAACCAATGTTATCGACTTTCTAATTTTTCGGTCATGTTTAGGCGTCTCATTTGAATATGTCTTGACACACCTGCGATTCTGCTCATGACAAGTGTATTAATATTATTGTCATTTGCGTGGGAATAGATTAACAAATATTGAAATTTTCATTCGGTTTTCACAGATAGGTTGCTATTTTAATTATGTTAAAACTGTGTGTATTAAGTTTTGTCGACTTGCACAATTCTATAAATAAGTACTTGTGTTTAAAACAAAATCGAATCATCTTCGGTATCTATGTTAATTCTAATGGTTGTTTACACCTCAACCTCCGTGCATGTGTTTGTGTGTTCGTTTTATCGATTATCGCATAAAATTTCGGTTGAATTCATGCGCATTAACCTACATAATAAATTTTAACCTATTGTATTTTTTTTATTCAATTTAACGAAGTTCGTTGGTTAAAGCTTTTATTGATTTGCCATTCATTGTAAAGCCTCGTTAACACCAGAATTCATTTATTTCGGCCTATTATTGTATCAAAACAATTTCGCGACATTTTTGGCACAATTCTTCCTGTAAATCATGGAATCAGATAAAAATGTTTTTTATTCATGTGAAACCATAGGCACTTATGAATAGTTGGGCTATAGTTACCACCACAACCGTTTACTATGAGTAGTCAGAGTTTGACGGCACGGTTGATGCTGTGGCTGATACAGTCGGCTACTGCGCTCCGGGTCGTGGGTTCGATTCCCACACGGAACAAATATTTGTATGATCTGCAGGTAGTTGTTTCGGGTCTGGGTGTATTGTGTGTGGAATTTATGTCTGTAAACGCACCCACGACACAGGAGAAATCCTAGATCGGGGCAACGTAGAGTTTAGATTAGTCCATAACATATATACGAATACATTCTTTTTTAACAATCGCTCTTTTATTCCTCCTGTATCGTGGTTACTGGTTACACACAGACATAAACCTCACAAGCACCCAAACTCGAAACAACTAGATAATACAAATATTTACAATACTGTAGTATATAATTCCATTATATTATAAGTTGGAGGTTAGACGAAACTTTGCTTTAGTAAAATATATACTTCTTGTGTTCCGTGGCAAACTAAATAACCCACAAATATTAGAATCGTTGGGCTGCTCATTCCTAACACCAAGCTGCGGCAGGGGCCGAGGAGGAAGCTGTTTGAAGTACCGGTAGCCCGCACAAACATTTTAAAATTTGCACCCATTGTTCGAGCAGCACGAATACTCAATACCATCTCGCTACGGCTTGATATTTTTACTTGCTCATTGGCAGAATTTGAGAAGGTGACGATTAGTTATCTGTCTTTTGTGTAACTACATTGTTGAATTGGGTTGAAACCTGTAATGACAATTGTAATTTGTGAAATAAATAAATATATACTATTTGTTCCGTTCCGTAACCCGCGACTACCGACTAATGACAATAACCTGAACCGACGACTTTACATGCCTTCCGAAGCACGGAGACGCCCTGTTCAAATACCACTAGGCGGTCACCCATCCATAGACTGACCGCATCAAGCATTGCTTAACCTCGCCGGTCGTTTATCGATTAATGAGTGCAGCTGGCTTTGAGCGCCGGCACCATATGGTTATTCTTAGTTGGCATCATACGGTTCCTTCCTCACAGTACGAATTTCTAAATCGATTCAGTAATTAGTAATTCATTTCTTACATGAATAAACTAACTACCTCTACTGTAAACAGTGTTAATTTCGCAACCACGGTTCATATCTTCAATCTCTAAATAAAGGGTGTCAATTATACCTGTCTGCACGATTGGTCGGTCCGTTTGTGCAAAAGTGAAAGTACGGAGTTTGTTTTCTGGTTAGACAGTGAGAGTCTCGGAGTCTGGGCCGATGTGAGAAAAAATATTGAGAAGATAATTGACTATTTTTTATTGTGTATTGGTACAGTAAGTGTAAGTGACAGACGAGCTGGTGAAGGTAGCTGGAAGTTGTTGGGTGCGGGTAGCATGTGGTTGGTCGTTGTAGAGATCTATTGGGGAGGTTTTTGTGCAGCAGTGGACGTCCTTCAGCTGATATGACGTTGTATTTTATGGTACAGGAGGGCAAGCGAGCACCGCCGCCAATCCAAATCCAAATACCAGAGGATTCGCTGATGTGGTACACACAATGGATTTTTAATTGTGTCTCTTTTGCGGCAGTTAATGAGATAATAACCATTTTTAAAGCGATGATATAACCTAAAATAAACAATATCTGATATGATCTAATATATGTATTATGACGTCACAATAGTACCAATGACGAAAAAGTTGAGTCGTGCTCAATTTCTATGACAATGTGGTTGTTAACAAACTGTCGGCTAACGAAGCTGTTGTGTGCGTATTAGAGTCGCTTGCGCTTTTGTGGGATACGTCTCTTACTCGGCAACTGTAACTGTGTAAGTGACAAATAAACGGCAGGAGTTGTGATCTTGTTGTAGATGGTGTATAACAATAAAAATGTATTACCCAGTTGAGCATACGGGATTTTGAACACAAATCTTATCTATATCATATCAGCCATAGGTCGTCCACTGAACAAAGGGCTCCCTCATAGATTTTCACAATTGTGTTGTCATTTTGGGGGTAATCTACCAATACTCACCACGCTTGGCAGGTGGATTGGTGAGCGCAGTATGGTTACTGTTCCACAGAAGGGACGCTGCTGCCCAACCCTCTGGTTTAGTCAGGTACAAAGTACCCTACTGACCGAATCACGGAGACGCTAAGTTCAAAGATAATTATAAAAATATTTTTTATTCGTGTGAAACCATAGGCACTTATGAATAGTTGGGCTTTAGTTGCCACCGCAACCATTTACCACTTATGAGTAGTCAGAGTTTGACGGCGCGGTTGGTGCAGTGGCGGATACAGTCGGCTGCTGCGCACCGGGTCGTCTGTTCGATTCCCGCAGGGAACAAACATTTGTACGATCTGCAGGTAGTTGTTCCGGGTCTGGATGTATTATGTGTGGAATTCATGTGTGTAAACGCACCCACGACACAGGAGCAATCCTAGAGTGGGGCAACGTTTTAAAAAAAAAACTCTACGCGGTCACCCACCGCCCACCTCGCCGATCATTTATCGATCAGTGAGTGAAAGAGAGTTTATTCAAATTGTTTGACATAACAGTTATCTTTGTGCTGAGGGGGCAAAGAATAGATATAAGATTGTTTTAACTGCAGCGGCTCGCCGGGGGCAGCAGCCATTAGCAGTTTGAAAGCTTCATACTGAAATTTAAACTTGTTTAATAAGGGGATGCGGAAGACGATGTAATCGTGTTCTTGAAGTTGCGCATGACCATACAAAGCGAAAAACTCTTAAAACATGTTATAATAATCGTAAATGTTGTATATATAATTCTTCTGTACGTGTGTATTTTTTGTCAAACTTTAAACTGTTTTATTATGGATCATAGGGTACAAAGGATGTTTACATTATAATATGATCAGCTATGTCCCGCCATTGGGCATACAATATATTAAAACAATAAATTAAATCATAACTAAAAGCAAACAATGTCAAAAAAAATTAAAGAAATTATACCATAATTAAATCGGAAATTATCATTAAACGTATAATGGCGCAAAAAATTGAAAACACATTATACCATAATTATATCGGAAATTATTATTAAAAGCATACAATGTAAAAAAATTGAAAACACATTATACCACAATCAAATCGGAGATCAGAGAATTTGCAATTACAAATCAATCTTAATTTACAATAATAATTACAAATACAAGCAAAATAACGCTATTATTTTTTACTTCATTATCATATCAGCCACTGTAGATTTCCGCAACATCCGGTTACATGTCACCGGCATCCAACGACTCTCAGCGACCTTCACCAGGTCGTCTGTCCATCTCGTTAGAGAACGTTCCACGCCGCGTTTTCCAGTGTGCGGTGTCCACTCGAAAACTCTTTTGCTCCACGGCCATAAGTTCTACAAGCTATGTACTCCATTGCCACTGTGCATAACATATTGAACAAGCCTTGCATGATACAACACATTCTAGTTTTTTTCCCAGGCCAATATTAACCACTCAAATACTTAGCAACTTTTAATTACGAAGGTTACCAAAATGATCGTCGCACCTCCTTGGACATATGAGATTTTTTACTTCATAAATACTTCATTATTTTGGCGAGTTAATTTTACAAGGAGACCGGGAAGTGCATGCATTCTTTGATAAAAACTTAATTTGGTTGAACGAATGGTTAATTGATGTATACAATTTCATCTGTGAAGGTTGTTTAGAGGCCGATAAATGGTTCAATTGCTTCTGATAGGAAGTTATTTGTGGTCACGGAACGGTATGTGGTTTTGTTGTTTTAATTTGATTATTGGTTGAACAAGGTTTGTCAAAGTAGTTTATTAACGTTAGTAAGGAATTGAAGTAGATAGCGTAATAACGTTAGAGTGAATTAACATGAGTATGCCACAATGCCATCGGATATATTGGGACTATCACAGTTATCAAGCTATGTCAAGACAAAGTCAACGTTTTTTATATTAAATAAACCAAATATAGGCACTTGTGAAACGTCAGAATCTAAATTGCATGGTTCCAGTTGATCTCGAGGAGAAGAGTCGGCAAGAAACTCCACAGATACTCTTTTTAAAATAATTGAGATTATAATGTTGATTGATACAAATGATTGTAAAACATATACCGAGAAAAATGTAAGTCAGTGTATAAAGATGGAGCATACCACAATAATATAACAATAATTTATTTGCCGTGGCAGTTAACAGCTGACCAGTCCCAACAGACGGCACCCGTTCGCGAGCATGACGCATGCACCAGCATCGTTTCATCATATCGGCCATTTATGCGTCCACTGCTGAACAAAGGCCTCCCCCATAGATTTACACAACTGTGTCATCATTTTGGTGGGTATTTGCCAATACTCACCACACTTGGCAGGCTGGTTGGCAAGCGCAGTATGGCTACCGTTTCACAGAAGGGACGTTACTGCCCATCCCTCTGGTTTAGCTTCCCTTAGTTGCCTTTTACGACATCCACGGGAGGAGATGGAGTGGTGCTATATTCTTAATCCGGACACCACACGAAGCATCGTTTAGCTCAATCATATTGTAGTGAACCGAACGATCTTACACAGCGTCACCGCCAGTAAGACATAGTGAGCAGGACAGACCAATACAGCCAGGCCAAACCCCGACAAAACCTATATTAGTCCCGATTAAAACTACACAATACAGCACTAATAAAATTCACCCGTAATACCCTAAGCCAGCGGTAGCGGGGTAGTAAGTAATATATTAAACATAAAATTGGGTATTTTGTATTCTTTACAACACCGTACACTTTATTTTTATGAGACGGAGGGAGGAGGTAATAATAAAGTGTATCAGAATTTTTTTCAGTATACATTTCATTATATTCATTTGCCGTGTGGTGCCGGCTCAGAATACCACCACCCCATCTCCTCCCGTGGGTGTCGTTATAGTCGACTAAGGGATTAGCCGGAGGATGGGCAGTAGAATCCTTTGAGTACATTAACAACTTAACTGCGATCGCCAACCCGCCTGTCAAGCGTGGCGATTATGGAAAAACTCTCCAATGAGCCCACAACACACCCATATCGGTCGTTGTGGTGTACTTTGGGGGAGGCCTGTGTCCAGCAGTGGACTTTATTCGGCCGAAATGATGACATTTCAATGAGGCCTTCCCCAGCCAAGGGAGGTCTTTGTTCAGCAGTGGATGTTGTCTGATATGATGATGATAAAGTAACATTCAGTAGATCAAAACATATATAACTACATGAGTTACTTACACCAAACCCATTTTTAAACCTAATTAAATTGCCATAGACCGGCTTTAGCAACGGTCGGGGTGGGGTCTGTGACGTTACTCTTTACTATATTTATAAAGAAAGTAATTGTATCTGCGTGCGCACGTATTACGTATTCGTTTCCGAGTGTATCGGTTATCCTTGGGAGAACTAGGAAATATTATTACTATTTTCGTTTTTGCCAAGCATTTATGCAAATTTAACGCTTGTTAAAATGTACTTTCAGTTTTGTGAATCAACGCAGATTGGTTGTGATGTAATTTATTATGACGCCCTCATATAAGATAAATGCCACTGGTACTAATATGTCATTGAGTGTCGCAAAATGAGACACAATTAAAAATCTATCTACGTGTGGTGGGCACCACTAAAAATAAAAAATAAGTTAATAAATAAATATAATACAGAAAAACCCATATCCTCTCGCGTGTCAATTGCCGGCAGCCGTGTAGACACGATAGATTTTTTATTGTGTCTCATTTTGCGACACTCAATGAGATATTAGTACCAGTGGCATTTATCTTTAGTGGAAATAGTGGAAATTCTTCCTCCGCTGCGGGTAAGGACGGATATATACCGGCTAAAACCATTGGGGTGGTCATCCTCGGCACCTAAGCCCCCCTGAGGCTCCAGATCCTCGTACAATCACACTAGAGCCGCCCACATTTATTTATTGCCTATCAAAGGATATCATAATAGTTTATGAAAAACTTTCCATGCCATCGAAAAAATCATTAACAGTGTATTAGTGCATGTGAGATTTATGTATGTAAGTTATTTATTTTTTATTTATTTATTCTGTATGCACAAACACGTACAGAGACGGACTTAATGCCATAGGCATTTTCTACCAGTCTACCTTAGGGTGATGCAGAAAGAAGATATGGTAGGTGCATTAATAACACTGTTGCAACTTGATTCAATGCGATATTATTAGCAATATACATTTAAATTAGTTAAAATAAAAATAAAGAAAAGTAAGAATATATAATTAAATACATACATATGTGTACATAATTACATTTATAATATATATTATTATATATGTATATATATATATCATCATCATCATCATCATTTCGGCCAAATGAAGTCCACTGCTGGACACAGGCCTCCCCCAAAGATCACCACAACGACCGATATGGGTGTGTTGTGAGCTCATTGGGTGGTTTTGCTATAATCGCCACGCTTGGCAAACGGGTTGGCGATCGCAGTTGAGTTGTTAATGTAATCGAAGGACCCTGTTTCGATCTCCGCTAATTACAAAACACTGAGATTACCAATCCAATCTACCATGCGTCAGAGTTCTCTCTGGGATGATAACACAAAACATCAGTCATCATCATCGTAATTTAAGCTGAATAACATCCATTGCTGCAAACACATCTCCCCCAAAGATCGCCACAATGACCGGTCTGGGTTTAGGTTGTGTGCTAGAAGGATGCTGTGTGGTCCATCCTGCGGTGAAATCCGTAGTTGCTTTTTAATCTTAGACCAAACAATGAAAACATAACCGCTACAATTAAATTAAGGTATTGTATTAAAAGAATTCCGTGTGGTGCCGGCTCAGAATACCACCACCCCATCTCTTCCCGTGGCTGTCGTAAAAGTCGACTAAGGGATTAGCCGGAGGATAGGCAGCAGCGTCCTTCCTACATTAAGAACTCAACTGTGATCGCCAACCCGTCTGCCAAGCGTGGCGATTATGGCAAAACCCCCCAATAAACCCACAACACACCCATACCGGTCCTTGTTGTGATCTTTGGGGGAGGCCTATGTCTAGCAGTGGACTTCATTCGGCCGAAATGATGATGATTGAAAGAATATGAAGTGAGTTATGTGTTTCAGATAAATATCTCTTCCTATTCCAAGATGGACAACATGTCATATTTTAAAGAAATAATAACATTTAATAGAAGGAAAAAGCATGACTAACGAATTCTTCGGTTACGCCTCTGCTTCTATCAAAGCGTGTTCCCATCCGGCTGTAAACGAAACCGGATTGAGTGGAGCATGTCCATGATTTGAAAAAAACAGGTGGTTGATCTAAACGATTCGGTTGTTACTTAAAATAAGTTGCTGCTCGGATGTAGTGGGTATCTATAAGAATAAATATAAATCATTTAAGAAGGAACCAATTTTTCATGAAAGTGTATACAAAACCTTTAAAATTACACCAATTCTTATGTAATTTTTTATTAGTTATGTCAATTATAAAAGAGACCTTGTTCGCGATTATTAAGTTCCAATTATACAATATAACTAGTTGTTAAAGCAACTGACATACTTACGCAGCTTAGTACCGGTAATTTGACTTAGAAGTTGAGGTTTCGATACATATTATTATGAAGTTAGTTCAACAAAACAATTAATGATCTATGAATTCTAGGTGTTATTTTTTATTGGTTTCGTGCGGCTCTCGATGTAAGTGAAGGTTATTTATGCGGTGCCAAGTGCGGTGCGTTCCAACAATTTGCTACGTTTTGTATCAGACCAATTAAAAAAGCAACTTACAATTTCATTAATAGATTGACCAATACATACTCGAGCTGTTTAATAACTCTTCAAAATATTAATTATCAGCCTGTCCTACTAATTTTATCGCATGTCTCTGTTCGATTCCCACGCCAAACTAGTCTATACGCGCGGCTGCGCTCAAATAAGTGAACGGTATGCGATTCTGCAAGATGCTATTTCATTACATGGGTACAGTGTTTGACAGGTTGCGACAAACTACATATTTATGTATCGATATAACCTTACAACCCATATAGTATCCGGATTAACAATATAGCACCAATCCATCTCCTCCCGTAGATGTCGTAAAAGGCGACTTAAGGGACTCTAAACCAAGGGATAAGCAGCAGCGTTCCTTCTGTGGAACGGTAGTTATACTGCGCTCACCATCCCGTCTGCCAAGCGTGGTGAGGCCTTTGTTCAGCAGTGGACATTCTTTAGCTGATATGATGGTGTTGGTGATGATTATCTTTTTTTACAGTACTGAAATGTGAACGATTTATTTCACTCATGGCAAATTAATAATCGATCTAATTTGAAATATTTGGATTTGGGATTGATGATTTCTCTTTTTTTATGTTAAATATGATCTTAAAACAAAATCAGAGCGAGTTCAAAATCTTAAATCAAATCATTTTGGATTAGATTAATTCTTAAGTTTGGCCGTAAATCAGTAGGTTGTAGGGGTCTCATACGAGGACCTGGAGCCTCCTTTGGGTGCCGAAGATGATCGCTCCAGTGGTTTTAGCCGGTAGGAGACCGGCATACCCCTTCAACCTTCCCCGGGGCGAAGGAAGTTCGTGAAGAATTTCCACTAATCACCAAAAAGAAAGAAAAAAGGTTGTAGGGGTAGCGTTTATGAAAATTATAATTCCTTTATTTTTAACACGCTTTTACGAGCTTCACTTGTAACTAAGTAACTATGTAAACAAATCTTGGAAGTCCATTTAAACCCACTTCTAATTGTCGTATCTATTTATAACTTTGCAAGTACCTATATTTAACGGATGACAGTATAATAATCTGCCAATGGAGCCAAGAGGTGGATAGTGGAACTCTTCAAAGGCTATTGGTAAACTCCTCGAGTTTGGGGTCTTTTGGTTTGTTTTAACGAGTTCCATACATTGCACACACTTGGTGACGAGGATCTGATGATGGAGCCGAGTGGTGGATAGGGGAGCAAAGAGTGTTCTGTTTTAGATTTTCTAACTTTTAAATTAATTATTATTTTCGCGATAATTAACATAATTTATTCATAAAGGATTTTTTTTACTGTTACGTTTTTTTTATATGTGTGTGTTTTCGTAATAAAGTGATGTGATTTGTTGGTGTTGGAATGCGACCTTTACAATGTCCAGAGCATTAGCGGTTGCTCCACTGTGCTTAAAAATACTATGTTCCTTTATACATAATCAAATAAATCTCACGTCTAAGCATTTAGAATTTACTTGTAGAAACGCGTGAATAAGGAACTCGGTATTGGGACCGGCAGTGAAAGTGAATTCCAGCTGGCCGGTGAAACGGCCCTACGCGAATATCTTCAATATTAACTTGTGGGTAGATAATTGCTCTTCGCTTTCGATCGTAGTTATAGTACTGTTACTTTTAAACGTTTTTCTATATTTTTCTTTGTATCTTCTTTTACACCTTCAAAATGTATACATTTTTTAAAATGTTTGATATAATGTTCACTATTTATGAATTAAACGGTGTAGCAAATTATGATATCTGAAGATTATATTTTACAAATAATTTTTAATTATATTGGAAAATGTTAACATTTGCCTCGAGAAAATATGAAGCGATAATTCATAAATAGTCAACTTAATGTCATTCACTAAATATGTGTTATTATAACGAGAAGAGAGCTAGTTTTAAAATCTTGACAATAACAATTTCACAGATTGTTTATTTTCAATTCTTTTACTTAAAGTTATTAATTCGAATTTTATATTCGTTGCTAATATACCTACTTTGATTAATATCTTGTATGCAATAGATTTTAAAAGTTGTCTCACTTAGGCTGTTTTATATAGAGCGCGTTGGAGTTTGTATGTTTTAATTTAATTTTCGGTATATGTAGTTTATAGTCTATGTAGTTTTTAGATAATAGAAATAATGTATTATCTTTTAAATCTTTGTAACAATCAATATAATCTAAAATTACCTGCAAATATTAGTAAGGCGGGCAATAAGTCGTTTTATAGTACATAAACATCTAAAGTACATGCATAATACATTATTTACTTAGAACCTATACACGTAGACAGTCCATTAGCTTACATACGATGTAAAAACAGATAGACAGACTTTCACTTATTATGTCTTATGAATTATATATTATGCAATAACGATAATAAGTGCATATTGATGGATGGGTATAATCATAATGTATCATCAGCATCATCATACCGTCGTGAGTCGTTGACGGCACGGTTGGTGTAGTGGCTGATACAGTCGGCTGCCGCGCTCCGGGTCGTGGGTTCGATTCCCGCACGGAACAAATATTTGTATGATCTGCAGGCAGTTGTTCCGGGTCTGGGTGTATTGTATGTGGAATTCGTGTCTGTAAACGCACCCACGACACAGGAGAAATCCTAGTGTGGGGCAACGTTCTTTTTAAAAAAAAAAATTAGTTACTTCTGCGCGCCCCGGCAGGAAGCCCACGCGAGGAATAGGTACCTGGGCTTTTGCATCATCATATCATCCAAAGGATGTCTACTGCTGAACAAAGTCCTCCACCACAGGTTTCCACACACCAACTGTGTCGTCATTTTAGGGGCGGATTTGCCAGTACTCGCCACGCTAGGTGTATTGGTGAGCGCAGTATGGCTACGGTCGCACTGAAGAAACTTTGACCTATTGCTCTGCTTGAGAGCCCGTTAGTCAAATTTGACAACATCCACGGGAAGAGATGGAGTTGTGCTATATTCTTAATACAGTCACCACACGGAATGTGGTGAAAAAATTTACTGTGGGGAGTAGGGAGTGGGGAGGGATGGTCTTGCGTCTAGTTTAGGCACCAGTCTCCCACAGTATAATATTATCATTACGTTATTAACCGTTACGTGCTTAAATACCGTCTGAATGCTTTGCCTCTAATACTTTGCCGGGAACCACACGGAATATATGTATCTACCATACATAAACAAACAACTACCTTTTAATCATAGAAGAATCGATGCTATTTCGTCTCTTCTACCGTTACCACATAAAATAAAGCTTCTCGAAAAATCTAAGACATTTCATACGACAGATAGCGGCTCCATTTTCCAGTGTGATACCACAAAGAGACAGAACTGTAACCGAGAAACTGTAGTTTTTGCCAACTCAGGGATTTAATCAAGGACCCCAAGATGAACTGAGCTTTTGGCTATTAGACCGACGGCCCAAATGCTTTTAAGTAACAGTTAAACTGTTAATATTTAGACAATATTACTTGGAAAGCACCTCGTTCAACAAATAGTTGTAAGTGATGGAGAAATTCACGAACAAACCCACGTCGTAAGTTGCCATAAAGTTTTATGTTTAATGCCAAGAACAGTGTTTATGGTTTGACTAGCAAAATCCCGCTAGTTCTGCTGCGTTAACTGTATCATATAGAAATTTGAATGAGTAACCGTTTTTACGAAATACCGTGAGTTTTGAAAAAGTGTATGTCTGCGAAAAATTGGTAACCGACATAGCCTGAAGAATTGCTAAACTTAAGTGGCAGTGGGCGGGGAAAATTGCTCGTAGAACGGATGGTCGATGGGGCAGTAAGTTCTCGTATGGCGACCGCCTACCGGAAGACGCACCGTAGGTGGTCCACGAGGTGGACAGACGACCTGGTATAGGTTGCGGCAATCCGCAGATCTTCGGGGGAAACCGGTGTCCAACAGTGGATGTTTTTCGGCTGTAATAATGAAGAGTAGATGTTTTTAACAGTATTATTCATCATATAAAAGTTAAAAGCCTTTCTGATGCCAAATTGGATGGTTTGATTAGAGGGTAATTCTTGAATAATCAATCATTAAATGTTAACGAAATACGAATACATACATCATAGCTAAACTATTGGGTGCATTGCGGTTAGCTCAAACATTTCTTACGAATGTCATCAAGATATTCAGCGAACTAGTAGATAGCTAACATTCATCATATCAGCTACGGGACGTCCACTGCTGAACAAAGGAGTCCCACATTTCTACAATTGTCTCGTCATTTTTGGGGGGAATTTGCCATACTCACCACGCGGCAAGTGGGTTGGTGCAGAATGGCTGCTATCCCACCAAATGGTCGTTGCTGCCCATCCCTCTGGCTTAGAATCCCTTAGTCGCCGTTTACGACATCCACGGGAGGAGATGGAGTGGTGCTATATCTGTAACCCGGACTCCAAACAGAATATTGGTACCATTACAATTGATAAATGATTTTATATAGCCTAAAACTAACGAAATATTCTTTTGCTTTCAGGTAAGCATACGCCCTTCAACCTTGCAGCACCAGGTATTTAGACCGTTAACCATAATGACACATCATTCATGTCGAGATTGCATTGCTGCATATCTTTCACAAGGTGGAGTCAAAATATCGCGTCATCCGGTGTCATAACGCAATGGACCTTGAGATTCGGATCCACTGGAATAGTACCAACGATAAGTGCTTTGAACGTTACACGTGTGAATTTTTATTTATTTTTATGCAACCCACTGACGAGGCCAGCAGGTCGATCACCTGGTGGTAAATGTCACATGCCTGCCCATAACAATTGTAATGCTACTCGGGACTGGTCCTGCGTGGCACCACACTGCGCTTGTTACTCCGATACATTATTCATATTTAGTCTCTTCATCATCATCATTTCGGCCGAATGAAGTCCACTGCTGGACACAGGCCTCCCTCAAAGATCACCACAACCACCGATATGGTTGTGTTGTGGGCTGATTGGAGGGTTTTGCCATAATCGCCACGCTTGGCAGGCGGGTTGGCGATCGCAGTTGAGTTGTTAATGTACTCGAAAGACGCTGCTGCCCATCCTCCAGCTAATCCCTTAGTCGACTTTAACGACACCCATGGGAGGAGATGGGGTGGTGGCATTCTGAGCCGGCACCACACGGCATTTAGTCCCTTATGCCCAGTAATTTCACTAGCTACAGTGCCCTTCAGACTGGAGCACAGTAATGTCTAAAGTTTAAACACCACTACTAGGCGACTTATTATTATCTCCTTAGTTCACTTAAATATCCAGTATTGTATCAGTAAGTATATATAATGTTTAATATTAGATTATATATACATATATTTGTATTCATGTAATAATATGCAAATTGGTGTAGTTATACTATTTATTTATGCAAATACCTGTATTTCCTTGTATCGATATCATTAAATACATCATCGTTCAGTACACCACAGACCTGAATTTCTTTATTTCCCTACTTTAAAATCTATCCGAAGGTTGTCTGTCAAAGATCGCTTTTAGCGATAAGACCGCCCATTGTGCCAAGCTAACTATTGTAAATCATCCATTATATTATTTTGGTGAACAATAAAGTTATATTCTATTCGATTCTAGGCGACGAATATCTGGCACTACGCTAGTACCTACCAAGTGGGACTCTTGCAATAAGAAACTTACCAGCAGTTAAAACAGTATTTAACTTATTGAAAGGCCAGGTCCTCGAACTCATCGGCAGTGGCAGCAGAGCGGGCGGCGACATTAAATTTCCCTCGAAAACGGCCCTATAGAAATGTATACGATTACATTTAAAGAAACGGGAATAACCACGAAATTAACTTTGAATAGCTTGAGGTTTCGACCAGGTTACACCGATCATGGTCACAAGCAGACTCACAGAGTATATAACCACTGCGCAGCAGCCTGATGCAGCATGATCACTCCGTTTATGAGGTAGATTATGTTCATTCTCCCCGTTTTTCTTTATTTTTTTTAAGGCCGCAACACACTTCACTGACTGTGTCCTTATAATTAACCGACTGCGCATAGCGAGGTTGTGTTTACGTTTAGTCTCGCACAACGCTTCACCGTATTCCGGTTCCAATACCAGTCCGCTACCCGCTTACTTTAAAAACACGGCTTAACTATTTCATGTTATGGCGTAAACAGATTGCTTTGCCTGTATAAGGACGAAAGTACACTCGATACTTTTAGCATATGCGATCAGCGATTATGCAGTTCCGTCGATATGCATCACGTCGATATGTGACTTGCGCTTGAGCGTTGCATCAAAATGGCGCGTTTTAGCGATTCTGTATCGGACGGTGAAGAGCTGAAGCGAAGGAAAGAGAGCGTGGGGTAATCGCACACAAAGGCCTGCTCTATCTCATTAACTGCCGCCAAATGAGACGCAATTAAAATTGTACCCGGCTGCCGGCAATTGACAGGCCAGAGGCTATAGATTTCCACAACGATCAGTTACACGACTTGTATCGTTATTCGTTGGATATTTGCTTGTACGCACCACGCTTAACAGGCGGGTTTGTGATTGCAAAATGGCTGCTGTTCTACTTATGAGAAGCCTTTTATGGCACCCACGAGAAGAAATGAAGTTGTGCTATATTCTCAATCCAGACACATATCATCCAGAAAAGATAAGAGTAATAATATTGGGCAGCATCTAGCTTCCGAAACTAACAATCAAAAGTGCGCGGTCCAATCGCAGCATCGGCCGCAGTTGGTTCCAAGAAGCGATCAAATCGCCGATCGTGATGCTAAAACTATCGTACATGCGTAAGTGTTTAAACATGTACAAATTAATCTGCAACACATAATTGGGCATCGCATCGAATCTAACCTCTGGTTGGTAACCAATGCATGTCATCGACCCAAATTCAAACATAAATATTTGCAGTGATCGTAAACATTCGGTTCTGCAGATTAGATGCGAAATAACGACTTTTTAGCACCATCACGAGTAAAGTTAATACCGCTATGAATACAGCTTTAGTTAATGTTTGATAATACATGTAAAAGAGGACGATTTTCCCTCCGCAAGTCTGTATGTACCTAATTAGCGAATTGAATTCCTTCTAACCTATAAACCAGCGTCATAAAATGCCGATGTAAAACATTTAATTGCTTGCGCATCTTCCCAACAGTGGAATATCTTATATGTTGCATTCAATAAATAAGGTATCCGATCTGCAGCCACTGTCTCCAAATATTATTTATTTATTTATTGAGGGATAATAAACAGCCACAACACAATAAATAGGCTATAGAGGTAACAAAATATATGGAGTAATGTTGCGGCCCACTACATTATCCGCAGGTTGAACATAAATATATATAAACAGTAGGTGCCACCAGATGAATAATAAAAAAATAAAATTATGATTAAGATTAAGATATAAACAAAATTTCAAATATATTATAACTAAAATATTACAATATTAATATTATGCACTATAGAATTGTTGGCGATAACACATACAATTGTTTAATTACACTAAAATATAAATTATAATTTATAATTATGACATTGAGCGACAGTTGAATAAAATTTTAATTACATTCGATTTAAATTTAAATTTTGAGCATGCAAATATATCAACATTCACAAAATTACAGTTATAGGATTCTAACATCCGATGAATAGGGCAACGCAAGCCAGAATTTGTTCGACATGTATTATACCTATATGATATGTCCAGGTGTTTAAGAATCTTATTTGTGTGAAGTTAGAATGTTTGTACGAACATTTTTTCATTTAGATTTTAAGTTTTATATATAAAACTAGTTAACGAAAAGAAAGAAGTCTTTACGTTGGTTTACGTTGTTATACAAATTTAATTTTATATTAAGATGTTTGACATTAGTCCTACATACATTGATCATAACAATCGAAGAAGGTCCACTGCTAAAACAAAGGCTATTTGCACAATAGCCGGCTACATGCCGCCCGCACCCAATGCATCCTAGCGACCTTATAAAGGTCGCTAGGTCAATATCTGATCACAAACAAGCGTTTTGTCACGATGCGAGTGTCGAACCCCTGATTCTGAACACGAAAAGCAGACGCGACTAACATTAATTTTACTTATTTTATTTATTTGTTTGGTTAAATGAGCAACCTTGTGTCAGAGTTGTTCAAGCCGTCCAAAGGCCACCGATTTGGCTTAACGACTGCTGTCTAATGACAGCACCGAGATGATCAGCTTAATACCACTATTCGGTCACCCATCCATACACTGACCTGCCAAGCGTTACTTAACCTCACCGATCGTTTACCAATGAGTGAATGCAGCAGGCTGTGAGCGCCTCAAACTTTCAAGCATTACAGTAATTGAATAAAATGTGTAGCAACGCACTGCGCTTGCGCCACAACATCGCAACCCAGTGAAAGGTTATTAAGTTGTTAGTACATCACCCGAATGTGCCAGCATTATGATTTGTTTTGATAGCAACTAATTAGCTGATATTATTCGGCTTTTGTTTCACTGTAACTTGTTTTATGTACATCGCTATTAAATCTGCAAACAGTTCACAATGAAACAAATTGTGAAAGTATTGTCATTATCGTCGAGTTATTTATTTGTTTACGACTCACTTCAATTGTTATCTATGTTTGAGTAAATTCGTGTAGTTGTTAGTAAAGTATATTACAACTGCGGCGGCATGGTTCGCGCAGTAGCTTGGCGAATGGCATTCCGCGGGTTCGATCTCCAGACGGAGCAAACATTTGTGTGATCTACAGATAGTTCTTTCGGGTCTGGGTGTTTGTGCATGTGATATTTATGTGTGTTAACTTTACCCACCCTACAAGAAACCCGATGGGATTATGGAATTAGCCGAAGGATGGGCAGCAGCGTACTTCGAGTACAATTAAAACACAACTGCTATCGCCTGCCTGTCTACCAAGCGTGGCGATTATGGAAAAACCGCCAATGAGCACACAATACCAACCAATACCGGTCGTTGTGGCAATCTCTGGGGGAGGCTTCTGTCCAGCAGTGGACGGATTTCGTCTGTAATGATGAAGAGACCCGAGTGTGAGACATGGTTTAAGAAATCCTTGTTTAAACCCATATTATGTGTTCCAAATGTCTCCTGAACTTGAACGTCTACTTCAACATCTATTGTCCTATTTATATCATCATTATGAACTCTCACAGCTATATTTAAACACTGTTAGGTAACCTTCTTGCTTTTAAACCACCAATCTCTGTCCCGTGATTCTTGGAATCAGTTTCCTTCTGCCGTGTTCTTTACTTCGTCGACCCACCTAGCTGTATTCCTACAATACACTATCTAGTATATTTATTACGTATGTATTCATAGTTTATGAAATTAGCACAAATAAGTACACTATTAA
Source organism: Diloba caeruleocephala (assembly GCA_947459985.1). Taxonomy (NCBI): domain Eukaryota; kingdom Metazoa; phylum Arthropoda; class Insecta; order Lepidoptera; family Noctuidae; genus Diloba; species Diloba caeruleocephala. The sequence continues at coordinate 10,930,689 of OX381629.1, forward strand.
ATATATTGAATTACGTTTTTATTTGTAGAATAATAAAATTACTGGACATCCTATCATTAGACATTAAAGGCACATATTGTTGTTGCTGTTAAAAATATGTTTAGTCTGTACTTCTTACATAACATAATCAGCCCATTACTGTCCCACTGTTGGGCACGGGCCTTTTCTCACGATGAGAAAGGTTGACTTGAAAGATATTTTTTTTCAATTAAATTACGGCTATTGATTCTTAAAAAACCACTAGGTTTACTTTTACATCTTTTTTGAATTTTTCTTCAAAGATTCTTTTATTTCGGGGTTTTAGTCATATTTTCAGCTAAATTAAATCAATTAATTGTAAGTGAAATATGATTCACTAACTTTGTTAACCGCTATAATTTATTTATATACTTTTATGCACATTGGTGGTTTACAAGGCGAACATAATGTCATGTGCCATTTTCTACTAGTCAACCTTTATTATGCTGTCAAAAGTTAAATCCTCGAATCTTTTAGTGTTATAATTTACCTCGTCTAAAGGATATCGAAGAATCTAGGTTAATAAAATATCAGACTTGCAAACGTGGCGGAATTTATTCTAGAATGTATTTCCATACTCGTTATCCGTTTTGTTAGCTTGTCAACGGGGTTTTTGACTAAAATATGTTTTTGTCAAGAATTAGTAGGTTAATCTTGATTTACAATTAAGTTGTATTTGAATAGATTCGATTGCATTTATCCTATACAAGGGTTAAATACAAGACTGTTAAAAAAAGAAGCTAAGATAAAACGAATCTTACGAACGAAATTTATTAAAAGGAGAGTTTAAGCAGTACATGTATTATGTCAGTATGTTCATCTGTTTCCTCAGATCGGCTAAACCACTCGTCGCATTTTCACAAATAAGGTATCGTTTGAAGCGGCGTGCTATTCTACAGGTTAAAGTATATATGACATCACATAAAATCCAACATGGTGATTCATAGTTCATAGAAGACAAACTGCTTTCAATAAAAATTTAAATATCATGTTTGGTATCCGATGAAAAATCTTAATATACTCAATATTCCAAAAACATATAGATTATCCATGATTTTAAGTACATAATCTCCTTTAAAAATATAGTTTTATTATTAATTCGGCTTAATCGCTTTTACAACAACGTAAAATAACTTTTGACTAACGACGCTGTAAAATATTATTTTGATATTAACCTAAGCGCGGCCCACGTAGTTCCCCGTCACGTATAGGGCTACCCCATTGCATAATATGTCTTTAGCATAATATGTCATTAGTCTTTCTACGGCGGGTGCCGTAGAAGGCGACGTTTAAGGAAGTTTGGAAACCACATCATTAAGCACTTTGGGAGTTTGGGTTACCCGCAGATAGCGAGTATACCAACAACACTACCATACGCAAGGAGGGTTGGTGCCAGGCAGGTGGCCGACTTTAAAACCTTTTGTCAAAATCTTTGCAATATGACCCAAAGGACCAAGGCAGGAAGAACCGATATTGTCGTAAAATAATGTGTTCAATTCGTGAAAGGTTAAGAAGTACAATGAGCACTGATAGCCTGGTGGTTTAGCGCTTGCTTTTTATACAGGAGGACCTGCGTTCATTCCTTGCCTACCTCTGACTTTTCGGATTCATGTGCGGATCAGGATTTTATTAGCACTTGCGTTAATGGTGAAGGAATACATCGTGAGGAAATATGCATACCTGAGGGGGCTCCAAAAATGTTCTTATTGGTGTATGTAGTCTGGCAACCTGCACTAGGTCAGCGTGGTGGACTAACGCCTTACCTTTCTCATCCTGAGAAAAGGATTATGTTATGTAAGAAGTACGGTCTAAACATATTCTAAACAGCATACTTTCATTTCTGATACAAGTAAATGTTGCGCTATTACTTTAATACGTAAATATAGGAATCATTACTGGTATTCCTAAGTTTAAGCACAAGTACTACCTAAGTTAAGTAACTGAGGGTTTAGCAACAGTGAAAGGTTGTTAGAACCTATTCGCTGTTTCCGTCAAGCAATTAGAACTTGCGGTACGACAAAATAATCGACTGCTTCATTTAAATAAGACATTAGTGAGTTATATATCATTAGAATATACCAAAAAAGACTATCTTCGAAGCGAAGTCAAGAATAGAAATCAATCGCTAGGTGGTAAACGTCTGTCCATAACAATTGTAATGCTACCCAGGGATTGTCCTGCATGGCACAATACTACTCTTGTTACCTCGAGACATGAGCTATTTAGTCTCTTATACACAGGAAATGTCATTAGCTACACTGCCCTTCCAACTTTTATTTTTTTATTTTTTTATTGGTGCCCAGTGGAAATTCTTCATGAACTTCCTTCGCCCCGGAGAAGGGCGAAGGGGTATGCCGTACTCCTACCGGCTAAAACCACTGGAGCGGCCATCTTCGGCACGTAAGGGAGGCTCCAGGTCCTCGTATGATCACACTAGAGCCGCCCACTGGTGCCACGCCTATTGGCACATCTCGGACAGGGTGACTGTAAAGCGTTCACCCCCCCAGGGGGATTGTAAAAGATCCCCCAAGGCATCCCACGGCAGCGCGTGACCACATGCGTGCTACCGTCTTCTCTTGGGTCGCTTGATGTGAGCACGCAGATTCCCCAATCTACGCACCCGCGAACCCAGAGGTCCCCTGCCCTTCCAACTGGGCCACAGTAATCTTTAAATACTACTGCCTGCTGGCAGAATATCTGGCTCTGCGGTGGTACCTATACTTCTCTAGTGTGATCTTACGAGGACCTGGAGCACCGAAGGGGGGCCTTCAGTGCCGAAGGTGACCGCTCCAGTAGTTTTAGCTGGTAGGAGTCCGGCAAACCCCTTCGCCCTTCCCCGGGGTGGAGGAAGTTCCATGTAGAATAAGCACTGGACATCAATAAAAAAAAGGTACCTATACTTGTCTAGCCAGAATTTTGCATTAAGAGACATACCACAAAAAGAAAGAACCGATTTAATGGTCCTCTTCTTTTGTCTGGATGGCAGGATTTATTTCAGCATTTGCCAGGGCCTTCAGAGTTTAGTATTACCTCTTTTACCAGTCTTTATTCCCTTTGACCGTCAATTGCGCCTTATTTTGTTGTTATTTACATTTCATCTTTGTCACAATACAGTTTTTGTCAGCGCATATCGCATCTTAGGCCTGTTTGAGAATCAAATCAAGTAGAACTAGAGTCGAGATTGCATCAATAGAATATAAATGCTGGATCTATTACAAAGGGTTCATGTTTGATTATTGCAACCCTAGACTCGGGTTTGGTGCGTGGTGCCGGCTCAGAATGCCACCACCCCATCTCCTCCCATGGGTGTCGTAAAAGTCGACTAAGGGATTAGCCGGAGGATGGGCAGCAGCGTCCTTCGAGTACATTATTATGGCAAAACTCCCCAATGAGCCCACAACACATCCATATCGGTCGTTGTGGTGATATTTGGAGGAGGCCTATGACCAGCAGTGGACTACATTCGGCCGAAATGATGAGACTCGGGTTTTAGTTAAGTTTTGATTCTTGTTCTGTAATATAGGCCTTAGACCATCAAATTATTTTAACAATTCGAACAAATACGATGACGATAACATCCAAGGTCTCATCAGGTACTGTTTTCGTTTCAAACTGTCAATAAAAACTTATCACTATACATTTTGTCGGCCCTCACACCTTCATTATAACACCGAATTTAACAATAACACTCGCTCCACAAAACAAGTGAATGACCTCTAAATAATGACGACAAGTGATACTCGATCTGTCGTAGTGACGAAATGGTACTTTCTCTCGAGAAAGTAATCGACCAGCGTCTTTGGTTCTTTTATCCATGGTGTTTTTATATGTTTTGCTCTTATTGCATGCTTTTGTCGGTGAGGTTGTTGTAATGGGTTCTTATGGTGTAAAGGAATGCTTTCTTGTGGTGTAGAATAGTGTGGGAATGATGACCTGGATGGTTTGGAGTTTGGTCATCTTATGAAATTCTATTTCCACGAATTTGACGTTGGGGCAAACCGTGATCCTGTGTGACTTTTCAGGATAGTCATAGTTATAGAAGTCATAGTGTGACTTTCACGGATAGTCATAGCCTTAGTAGATATTGTGGGCTTTTGATATTCTGGGACCTTATGATTAAAATCGAAACCGTTACCGATACACTTTTGGAGTGCAGGCCAGGGTTAAATAATAAACATTGGTATTGGATAAATGGATGGATGAATAAACGTTGGATTGAGCAATAAAAGTAGGTTTCTTTCATCATCATCATCAGTCAAAGGACGTCCAATGCAGAACAACAACCTGCCCCATAAATTTCCAAATCAATTATGTCGTCAGTTTGGGGGGTAATTCCAGTATTCACCACGCTTGGCAGGCGGGTTAGTGTGCGCAGAATGGACGGTGTCTCTTAAAAGGGTTGATACTGCCAATCCCTCTGTTTGAAAGCCCCTTAAGTCTTGTAGTAGTCATTGCCTGATATACTCCGCCAAGTAGTATTTATTTATTCCTAATGTACAATAGTATACAAGGGCACTTTCGTTGTCTTAATGGGATAGGCATTTTCTGCCAGACGACCTTTTGGTAATACAGAGACAACAAAGGTGAGATACGATGACATTTGTTTACACGGAATAGAACATTACAAATATATGTATAAACTTAAATAAAGATTTCTTTCTATTTGTTCATTTAAAAAAATAAAAAAGTAAGGTTGCTCCAGTCTAGGATTTCTCCTTTGTCGTCGGTGCATTTACAGACGTGAATTCTACATACAATACTAAAAAAATAAAAAAGTAAGGTTGCCCCACTCTAGGATTTCTCCTTTGTCGTGGGTGCATTTACAGACGTGAATTCCACATACAATACACCCAGACCCGGAACAACTACCTGCAGATCATACAACTATTTGTTCCGTGCAGGATCGAACCCACGACCCCCAGCGCAGCGCAGCTGTATCAGCCACTGCACCAACCGTGCCAATATATTACACATCTAAATTTATGTAGTGTATAAACTTTAAACATGGCTGTGTTCTGTCTCGAGCTGATGAGTGCAGCGACATGCCACGCAGGACAAAATATGAATATAATAATAACAATTACTAGGGCAGGCGTTACACTATCCACCATGGGAATTGCTTGCTAGTCTCAATACTGGGTTGTTTAAAAAACAGTCCGCACAAAATAAAATAAAATCATTATCACTGTGATTCTGGGGCATTATACTATGGGATGTAGCGACCACAGAACGCGGAGAGGCTTTTTCTAGGTTAAGACCATGGCTAGTTAAATTCATGGTGCAGTTAACACTTGGCGAAAGCAGCATTTCGAAACATGAGAACCGAAATTAAGTACTTTTGTTTATAACAATTATACATTAAGCAGTTTCGGGTTGAAGTACAAATATTCCCACACCTGGCCAATACTCATCATAATTTAAACAGTTCTTTTGTTATAAGTATAATGAAGACATTAAAGAGAACATAGTAATGTACTATTTAGAACGCTACGAGGAAATGTGAAGATGCAGTAGCCGTCAATGGGCCATTCGTCTCTAAGATTAGGTCACTTTACAATAGTGTCTTCACTGTCCCAAAAAGACGGGGAGATGGACACCCGTATTCACGTGTGGACATTTGACAAAATCTAGTTTTCCTAATTCTAGGGACGTTATGTGCCTACAAAATGAGCAATCTGAGACAGCAAAGGACATCCACTGCTGAACAAAGGCTTCCCTCATAGATTTCCACAGTTGTGTCGTCGTTTTGAGAGGAATTTGCATGTACTTATCACGCTTGGCAGGCGCGTTGGTGAGAGTGGTATGGCTGCTGTTCCAAAGAAGGGATGCTGCTGCCCATTTCTCTGCTTTAGAGTCCCGTAGCCTTCTACGAAATTCACGGGAGGAGATGGAGTGGTGCTATATTCTTAATCCGGCCATCACACGGAATCATCATCTTGTACTTGTACAAAGGCAGCTTAAGAAGGGAAGTAGAAAATAAAAGTGACGAAACAGAAGGCTAAAATAAATCTGTAATTGTTGCCCCAGGTTCACAGGATCCCGTCACGGTTCAAAACCATCTTCCATTTTGATTTTTCAATGTCATATGAACTTTTGTAGTTTATCTAAGACATAACTGACTTTAACGGCGAAGGAGAACATCGTGAGGAAACCTGGACCGAATTTGAAAATACCAACGCAAAGAAAAAGCGTGGTGATCAATGGTATCTTCTCTGTGTGAGAGATATGCCTTTGCTCGGTAGTTGGATAGTTACATAATCAGCACATAACTGTCCCACTGCTGGGCACGGCCTTTTCCTAGGATGAGAAAGGTTTGGCTTTAGTCTACCACGCTGACCTGCGCGTTACCAGACTACACACACCATTGAGAGAACATTTTTGGAGCCCTCTCAGGTGTGCAGGGTTCCTAACGATGTTTTCCTTCACCGTTAACCCAAGTGATAATCAAATTCAGTGGGTCTACCACGAATATTTTGACGTATAGTAACGTAAACGTAACGCTAATTTGAGTGAATTTTGAATTGAAAACACTTGTTTCGCACATAATTGTTTTATTAAAATGAAGACTTTATTCATATCTGTTTATGATGCAAATTGTGTTTGTCGTATAAATTTAAACGAAAATACTACAAGATAGTTGTATTTTTGATTCCAAATTCACTCACATTAACGTTCATCATCATCAACAGCCCATAGCAGTCCACTGTTGGACATAGGCCTCTCCAAAGTCACGCCACTGAGCACGATCCTCGGATTTTCTCATCCAGTTCATGCCAGCCACCTTGCGAAGATCGTCACTCCACCGAGCCAGCAGGCGCCCTACACTACGTTTGCCGAGCTGCGGTCTCCACTCAAGAACAGGTTGCCCCAACGGCCATCAGTTCTACGGCTAATATGGCCCGCCCATTGCCTCTTCAGCTTGCTAATTCGATGGTAGCCCATCGGTGATTTTGGTTCTCGGTCGGATCACCTCGTTTCGGATTCGATCTTTCAGAGAAACGCCAAGCATAGCCCTCTCCATAGCTCGCTGAGTAACTTTAAATTTGTGAACTAGCCGAACCGTTAGTATCCACGTTTCGGCACCGTATGTCATAACAGGTAGCACATTAACGTTACGATTACTTTACTTTACTTTACTTTAAAAGTCAGAGGTGCGGGCCGGGATCGAATTAAGACCCGCCTGTGTGGAAAGGAAGCGTTCAACCACCATGCTATCACTGCTCCTCTAGTGTGATACGTCATACGAGGACCTGGACCCCTTAGGTGCCGAAGATAACCGCCCCAGTGGTTTGAGCCGGTAGGAGACCGGCATGCCCCTTCATGCTTCCCCGGGGCGGAGGAAGTTCATGACGGCCCAATAAAAAAAACCGGTCAAGTGTGACTTGTACTCGCGAGGAGAGGGTTCCGAAATTGCTGAATATATTGTCTATTGTTGGATTCGGTTTTGTACCAATAACTTATCCCAAGAAGAAACTTAGCATCGTAGTCGAAAAATATAAACATGTTTTTCAACTATGATGAAAAAATATGGAAAACTCCCATACATCCCAACCGCAAACGGAAGTTTGTACTCACAATATTGTAAGATTTACCGTGTTATTTTAAGATCATACACTACTTATAGGTTTTACTGTAATCTATAGGTAAAGAGCTATTACCTATTATATATATTTTTAATTTTAGGGTCAATAGTTCCGGAAATAAGGAATGGTCAATTTTCGTCAATTTTCTTATATAACTTTAAAACTATACATTTTAAAATTTTATTTGACACCCTCGAAACCAGCCCTTTGTACGGTACAGTTTGTAAAACTTTGTTCTTTAATTTTCTATAATGCCCCCCAAAAGTGACCCCCACATATTCAAAATTCATTTATTTACGATACATGTCCGTGTTTGTGTCGCAGAAATCCATATTTGTCAGAATCCAAATTTCAACTTCATCGGTTCAGTAGGTTCAGAGCAAATTGGTTGTGACAGACAGACAGACAGACGCACACACGAGTGATCCTATAAGGGTGCTGCCGTTTTTCCTTCGGACGTTCGGAACCCTAAAAAGGCTATCACAGCTCAGTTGGACAGTGACTGGCAGTTTTTTTTGTAGATCACATAATAATAAACTACTAAACAAACAAATCAAGGCTATATAAAACAAATCTGTGCTCAATCGATTCGTTTCAAACAAATCATCATTTCTCACTCCACTTCGCTGATAACTTCATTATAAATCGATTTTATGCTTTTACTTTGACCGGTTGACTTACTTTTCTGATATTATTGACCTTATTATAGTATGGGAAGCAACTTGATTGAATCTAGAAGTTCATTAATAATGCACATTAGTAGTAAGTAGTCAAGTTGTGGCTAAGAAAACCACACAATTCCATCCCGTGGGTGTCCTGAAAGGTTACTATGGGATTAGCCTGTGGATGGACAACAGCGTCCTTCGAATACATTCACAACTCAACTGCGATTGTCAATTCGCCTGCCAAGCGTGGCGATTATGGTCAAAACCGCTCCAATGACCACACGACAAACCGAGACCGGTCATTGTGACGTTCTTTGGGTGATCTCATGTCCAGCAATGGACGTTTTTTGGTTGAAATGATGTAGTATAACATAACAATAATGTTTAATTAAACCACTTCTATCGATTCTTAACAGCACGTGTAGAATATGAATTGGTAGATAATTAACATTTAAATAAATCCCACGCATTTCGGGTCTATTATTTACGCCAGAATGTGCTACTTACGCTTGTTTACGACTCTCGTTTTATATGTAAAATGTAATCTTGCCCTAGAAATTAGATGTTGGTCCAAAAACTTAGATTTTAATTTAGCTTAAATATGAATACAGGGAACTGATTCCATCTCTCTTCTACCATCAGACTTCTAGATGCTCAGCAGGTCACCATCCGCACTTGGATGATATCCCGATGTCGTACTCAGCGCTTCTCCTCAACCTTCATTATGCGCACAGCCAAGGAGGGGAACGCCTTGCGCTGGTTGCATCGTATACCTCATTCATCAGACCAACTTATGAATAATAATAAAAAATATGAATATAAAAAATGATTTCCAATGGTTATACGAATATATATAATAGTAAGTTGCCTGTGACATTTAAGAAACTTCATCATTTCAGCCAAAAAAGCTCTGGGGGCTTAAGTCCAGCAGCGCCAGCCAGCCCAGAGCCACCCATTTCATCCCTCGGGTGTCGTAAAAGGCGAATATGGGATTAGCCGGAGGATGGGTAGCGGCGTCCTTCGAGTACATTAACAACTCGACTGCGATCGCCAACCTGCCTGCCAAGCGTGGCGATTATGGCAAAACCCCAAAATGAGCACACAAAACACCCATATCGGCCGTTGTAGTGATCTTTGGGGAGGCCTGTGTCCAGCAGTGGACTTTATTTGGCCGAAATGATGATGATGAAAAGCCTTTAGATAGAGCCGAATATTTACGCAGCCAGACATCAATATTCGGCCTCAACGAATATTCTACAACTCCATTACCAGTAGTAACAAAGTAATAATCTAATCTGCAAGCTATAGCAGCAAATCACGCTCCAAACAGGGTCACTTTCTACTTTCCAGCTCTCAAGCCCTTTCTGTAGCAACATCTTCATAGAAATGCATAAAGGAGCTTTTATCTATAAACAGATAAATAAAATTGAAGAGTCTGTTTGTAATGTCAAAATAACAGCTTTATACTAAATGCTTATGAAAGTATATACGGTACTACTAGTTTATTTATTTTATCAGTCTGTCTGTCTGTTTGCCCGGCTAATCTCCGAAATGGCTAGACTGATTTTGACGGAACTTTCACTGGCAGATATCTGATCTTATAAGGAGTAACGTAGTACTTTTATTTTAGAAAAAGATTTAGGTTTCAGCGGAAACCAAATTAAAAGTCATGAAATGCAATATATATATACTAATTATACAATCATTTGTAATTCATAAATGATACGATTTCGTTCAAATTAAATGGCGAGTGAAACCGCGGGTCACAGCTAGTTTTACATAAAACCTATCATGGCAATATTAAAGCAGTTGGAATATGGTCGTTATGTAGGAATAAGTATTAGTTCCAAATAAATTCTAATGACCAAGTTCATTAGAACGTTGTCCAATATTTGACGGCACGGTTGGCGCAGTGGCTAAGTGATTGGATTTCTGCGCTACGTATTGCGGGTTCGATCCCCGCACGGAACAAATATTTATATGATCTACAGATAGTTGTTTCGGGTATTTGTGCATAAGATATGTATGTTTGTAAACTGTACCCATGACACACGAGAAATCCTAGAGTACCACAGCAAGGCAAAGTTGAAAAAAAAAATGAACAGACAGAAGACAGCGTTCCTAAATATAGAAGTCAGAACCTGTATGATGTTTTACATGTAAGTGTGAAAGTGTACACACTTCACAGTGTAAGTTCTAAATATCGTATCTACTACCTACGCTGGCACAATCCGTGCCCCAGTTTGAAGGGCACTGTAGCTAGTGAAATTACTGGGCGTAAGAGACTGAATAACTAATGACTCGAGGTGACGAGTGCAGCGTGGTGCCACGCAGGAGCAGGACGAGTCATGGGTAGCATTAGAATAGTCATAAGCAGGCGTGACGCTTACCGCCAGGCGAATGACATGCTCGTGGCAGTAATAGCGGTGTATTTTTTTAATGCTACCACATTTTGCATAGTTTTCATCAGACATACCTAACTAGAAAAGAAATGTCAATAATTTTAATGATCGGTTATATCTCGGACCTTTCTTCCAATATATTTGTCTCGGACCCTAATCTGACTCGTACTCAGATATTTGTTCACATATACAGGGAAGTTAAAAATATGATTGAGGCTTCTAAGTGTTAACTCTTAGTACTAAAACTTTGTTCATGGTGATAATACGAAGTTAGTACTAAGATTTCGGTGATTTTTTCGACTTCTATGCATACGTCACACATCAGCCCGTTTACGTCCACTGCTGAACATGTGTATCCCAATTATCACTACAAGGAGCACTCATAGGTGAATAAAAAGATAGAAAGAAAGAAAACGTTTATTCTTAAGCCAGCCAAGTCATCAGGAAATACAATTATTATTATAAACTTTAGAGGGTGACACAACACACTCACCACACGCCAGGTCACGTGAGGCGATAAGGAGCGAGTCAAAATGATGGATGGGGGAACATTGCCATAATCACCATTCTTGGCCTGTGGATTGGTGATTGCAGTATGTTGTTATTAAGACATATACATCCATGGTTGGAGAGAAGTGGTCTATTCTTTAGCGGAAACCACACGGAACCTGTATAACACACTTGTATAAGGGAGAGTAAAATTAATTATGTATGTCGGTATACTATATACGAGTATGCAACCGGTATGACTGAGGCCCAGTAAACATGCAGGAAATAGGTTGAAATCGTGGCCGCTGATGGTAGATATCTGCCCACTATATAAGGTGTTTCGCGTGAGTATATAATGATGTATGTACATAATGTATACATCGTGGCTTTCATGCAAATTATTATGTTCAATTTCCTTTCCGGAGATAGGCAGATGTGTAAGCGAAGTTTAAACATTATACACCTATGAAAAAGTGACATTTCACAAGTCAAAAACCGATTTCTACCATCAGATTTTTTTTCTTCTGCAGTAGGTTCATCATCTTTGGCGTTTACTAAGAGCCACGCAAAATATCGTGGATTATTAAAATAAGACTTGTATAACCAGATTCACCGATGAAATCACTTTCGAATTTAATAAGATCAATCAAACCTTATTACTACTCTTATTACAAGACTAATATTACCTACATATGCTTGTGCCACTATTACCTATACTTAGATAAAAAAGTAGGATTTTCGGCGTGGCGGTCTAAGAGGGCAACATTATCTACGGAGTAAAAATTATTGCTCCGAGTAGACAAACTAAAGTGCGGCCGACGAAAGAATGCGTTCCTCACATCTTTTAATTAATATAATTATCTTTTATATTAAAGACTAGCTGTTGCCTGCGGTTTCATTGGATTGCATATCATAGGTTTACATTTTTTCGCCGATTCCCTAATATAAAAAAAAAGTAGCCTAGGTCCCATCAGCTGCCAGTGAAAGTCCCGTCAAAATCGGTCCAGCTGTTTCAGAGATTAGCCGGAACAAACAGACAGACAGAAAGTCAGACTACAAAAAAGAAATTGTTATATTGTTATATGTACCCTATATACTTTCATCTGCATTTAGTAAAAAGCTGTTATTTTGACATTACAGATGTATTAATGTAGTAACGTCAACACACAATAAACTTCAATAGTTTGGCACTTAATTACATCTTTAATATAACAGAAATCAGACCAATTAACAGATGTCAGGAACGCAATCTCTCGGTGGCCGCACTGTAAGAATATCATCTCGAAAAGCAAAAGCTCGATAATTATTTCTATAATTTACTCTCACTTGACCAGATCAATATTTATGCAAGGAAATTCTTTCTATTACTAGTCTAGCCTTCCGGATTCACTCGTTATCTTCCTGCATTACGAGACAGAGTCGATTACAGAGGAAAGTGGTTTGAACTCAAGTTAATGGCGACTTAATGTTGTAGTTAAGATAGGTAACTACGTGTAGTTACTGTTACTTTAGCCCAGTTTGTTTTGCTGCGAATTTGACTGTGATTGTGTGTTATGACCCAAATAGGTATACTTGCTTTTCAAGGTTATGTTTCATTAGGTAACCGTTACGAGTAAATATTAGACAGTATGGGGACATGCGATTGGTCAAATTAATTTTCGTTCTTCATTTATGATTTACTAGCTTTTACCCGCGGCTTCGCTAGCATTGAAGCCATTAAATAAGTTATTTTTTTATACTTCGTAATTTTTTTTTTCAGCAAATAGTATCCTATTTTACATCTAATACCTCCAAGAATTTGTGTTTCATGATGATCGGTTAAGTAGTTTTCGCGTGAAAGCGTAACAAACAAACTGACATTCACATTTATAATATTAGTATAGATTTTCGTGATGACTGAGATAGTGTCTTGTCAATATTTAGATTAATAAAAATGTGCTTTGATCAAACCAACTATTTCTTTGAACTTATATGTTTTTTTTTCATTCCCTTTAATAGTCCAATCCAATCATCAACAATCCAGCTGTCTTCAAAACAAATAACTTGCACCCATCAGCAACGGCCTAAGCCGAGGTCCGTATCCCGCAGGGAGTGCCCTTAGCGCAAGTTGTTTAGTAGGTATATAATATTAATTTTAAGCCTTGCTGGGGGCCTCTTTTGGTTTCGCCAGAAGTGTCCGGTTGAGCACCCATATTTCCAGGAAAGGAGAAGCCCTACATATTGAGTCCCTGCTATTGAGTCCTGTTTATAAACACTTTTTTTTATCTAAATATTATCTAAACAATATAATACAAAGCCGAGACACCCCAAAAAGATATACAATAAAGAGTGTATAAACTAATCAAAGAAATACGTATAATAAAATCTCATAAAGTTTGTTATTCATAAGGTTTGTTATGGTGCCCCATTGTCGCCATAAAATCCTGCATGCATATTTTGGTAGTGCGAGAACGAATAATATGCCTAACTATATACTTAACAGGTAGTTTAAAAATGATTAAATCCTATTCTATTACTGGTTCTGAACGAACTATTTATGGTTTCAAGAAGCTAAGAAAAGCTATACAACAAGCATAGCTTGTCTAGTCCTGCCATATTGAAGTCTATCTTGACACGTCTTCAGTTAAAAATCTGGTAATATAAAATATCTAAATTCTGAGACCAACTAATATTATTGACGTAGACAGAATTGAAACTAATTTTATTGACATAATCCGAATTGAACATGCAATCGATCCGGTTTCGACCACAAACACTAAGATCCCTGTAAGGCCATCGACTCTAATTGGCCTCGTAAAGGGGATACCTATTAACAAATCTCTGACACCTAAGTGAAGGCCGAAATTAAGCTCAAATGCACTTTCAAGGTAACATGATAGGACAACTTGATTATTGTACTCGTTGCGTTCGAAATCAATTGATTGTAAAGTAAAACGAGATTCTGGTATCTTTAATTTAATTTGATTGCCGCCATATTGGTATACTGCTGGCAAATATGGCTGCGTTCCGTTTAATTCTGAATTAAGAACAACTATGATATATTAAAGTCCTGTATATTTTGTACTCGGTGCTGATCTCAACCTTTAACATGCGCACAGGCAAAGCATGGAACTCTTGCTGAGTTCCCTACTAGCTATAACTTTAAAGTAACAATCAACATTTTCTGGATGCGCTCCTTCCACCGTAGAACTTATCCATGGCTTTCCACGAGGCAGATATTAATAAAATAATTGTATAAAATACCAACGTGGTTTGGATGTGTAAAAATGTTATCATCATTTCAGCCGAATAAAGTCCACTGCTGGACACAGGCGTCCCCCAAAGATCGCCACAACGACCGATTTGGATGTGTTGGGTGCTCATTCCCCCCCCAATGAGCACCCAACACATCCAAATCGGTCGTTGTGGCGATCTTTGGCGATCGCAGTTGTGTTGTTAATGTGGATGTGAATACTCGAAGGATGATGCTGCCCATCCTCCGGCTAATCCCATAGTCGCCTTTTACGACACCCACGGGTTGAGATGGGTTGGTACGAAACGGCCGAAATATTGTATAATTGCTCGGAGTTATGTATATTTCCGATAACAAAAACATTTTAATGAGTTACTTTGATATTCGAATGCATTCGTTGCATGACAAATTTACATAGTTTCATAACGTATTTTGTTTTAATCACGAGGTGTTGATATCGAGGAAACCACGCATCGGCGTGGATTACCAAATAGTCTGTAAGTAGTGAACATATCTTGTTTTCATCACGACTGACGAGCTGCTGATATTGCAAAAATTATGCATGGCATATGTAAAGAGTGTGTAGTTACTGAAGTTGGCACATTGTGTGTAAAAAGATAGTCTTGTTTGGGCTTGTTATTATTTAGTAATTTGTGACTTAAAAATAGGTAAAGGCATGGTTCGTGCAGTGGCTGATATAGTCGGCTGCTGCGCTCGAGGTCGCTGGTTCGTTTCCCGCACGGAACAAATATTTGTATGATCTGCAAGTAGTAGTTCCTGGTTTGGGTGTATTGTGTATGTGTGTCTGTAAACGCTCCCATGACACAGAAGGTGGGGCAACATAAAAAAACAATAACAAATCGATAAGCTTGCAACTCTACGTTTATATTCAAGGCTCTGGAGACTTGCCTCGACCAATACATCGTTGATAATGAGCATTTTAGCGAGTCTCTCAATCACCTCGAGTGCGTCAAGCTGATACTTGGTGGTACCATTCCAAAGATGTAAGCAGTATTCCACACACGATCGAACTTGTGCTTATTATAAGTTGGGCAGCTTTTTCGGTGAGAGGTATCAGGTCTTCTGTCCATCTCATTGGAGGCCTCCACTCACTCATCTTCACTTCACTCGGTGTGGTCTCCACTCGATAACCTTACTGTCACAAGGACCATCAGTTCTACGAGCCATGTGCTTTTAACTATGTTGGCAACTTGTAGTTCTTCTACGGATCTCCTCGTTTCTGATTCTATGTCGTAAGGACCAAGTAAAGCTCCGTGTGGTGTACGGATTAAGAATATAGCACCACTCCATCTCCTCCCGTGGATGTCGTAAAAGGCGACTAAGGGAATCTAAACCAGGGGGTTGGCCAGCAGCGTCCCTTTTGTGAATCGATAGCCACACTGCGCTCACCAACGCGCCTGCCAAGCGTGGTGAGTATTGGCAAATACCCCCCAAAACGATGACACAGTTGTGAAATCTATGGGGGAGGCCTTTGTTCAGCAGTGGACGTATAAATGGCCGATATGATGATGAAAGCTTTATTCGCTAATTGTCCTTGAGCTTTCTTATGAGGCCCATACAGAGTGACTACGTCTCTGTGCCATATGTCACAGCTGGTAACACGTACTGGTTAGAGAATTTCATATTGAGGCTCTACGGTATTGTTGACGAAAAGACGTTGCATAGATTCCTGAACGCCTAGAGATTTTCATATATGCCACTGCAGTTGACGAAAGCTAGTGGCTGGATAGCATGGCGGCGGGTTGGCGATCGCAGTTGAGTTGTTAATGTATTCGAAGGACGCTGCTGCCCATCCTCCGTCGAATCCCTTAGTCGGCTTTTACAGCACCACGGGATGAGATGGGTTGGACGGAACCACTGATTGCAGACATAAAAAGAAAACAGCTCATTATTATAAGAAAAAACGCAATTAAATATCCGCAAAGTGCCTCCATGGTTCAGTAGTTAGCAGTGGTTAATGAAGTTAGTCCAACGGGGTCAGTAAGCTGCTTTCTAGTAACTGGTGCGTGTTCGGTTCCGTTTGGAAGCCGACCACGATGCTCCAATACTTCTGTCACATGGGTATCTTCCTCACGCGTTTTTTATTCGGTTGTAGGCAGAAAGTTTACTGGTATTAGTCCTAGGTACTAGAAAGTTTAAATATGAGTATGGATTTGCTGTCTGTTGCAATGAATTGGTCTAATTGCACTTCTTGTGAACTATAGCAGTGAAGATTTTATTATGTAGTAAAAATTGTGCATGCTTTGCCAATACATGGAACATCTAACTTTGACGGCATGGTACCCGCAGTGGCTAAGACTGGGCGGCTACGCTTCCGGGGCTACGGTTTGCCAGTTTAACTCCCGCACGGAACGAATATTTGTATGGTCTTCTAGTAATTGTTCTGGGCCTGGGCGTTTGTACATATGAGATTTATTTCTGCAAACTGTATATAGGTAGCATGCCGAAAAAATACTAGCGAGAAACATCGTATTAATTTCATCATCATATCAGCCACAAAACAGCCACTGCTGAACAAAGGCGTCCCACACAGATTTCATCAACGAGAGGTTACATGCTACCCGCAGCCAATGGCTCCCAACGACCTTCACCAGGTCGTCTGTCCACCTCGTTGGAGGTCCTCGCACGCTGCGTTTTCCGGTGCGAGGTCTCCACTCGATAACCTTTTTACCCAACGGCCATCAGTTCTACTAGCATTTTGATTTTTACATAGATGATAACAAAATAATTATGTACTACTAATTATGAGATTTTTAAATAATGAAAATTCCACTTTGCTCGAATCTAGGAACTTTAAGATTGCAGGTAGCCTATTGCCTATACAGGGCCTTTCAGTGCAAGTGATGGGCCGATACCTGTCCAGGTATAGTTCAATGCTTACACGGTGAACACCTCATCCCCAGCCATAGGTAATTGGCAGGAACACCGTGGGGTTTTGGCCGGTAAGAAAGAGTAGTAACGACAAAAAAAGTGGCTTACTGCGTAAAATCGATAAACCATTGATCTTGTTGGTTTATGTTTTGTGTTTGGTACGAGATATTATGATGCACCTACAGACTTCATGGCCGACCAGTATGGAGAGGAAAGTACCTTTTCTTACCCTGGAACATGCAACTTCACGCCTGTTAAGCTCAAGATATTATCTCTTGCAATAAATGCAATTGAATTAGAAAAGGAAAGTGATGTTCAGCGAATGATTTCATGAAAACTGTGATGTGGAGCGGTAGTTATTTTGTAATGTTTTTTAATAGAGGAAATATTGTAATGTATACTGTAATAATGTGTTACTGCATCGTTTGTGTCTATTTTCAGACAACATTCACTAAATATGAAACTCTATGCAAGCTTCCAGGCAGGCACACACAGTCTATTTAACTGAACTGTGTGAACTTCAGTTACGTCTTAACGTGGGTAAAATTATTCGTGGACCTTTTCAACGTCAACCCCGTGGAAATACTTCATGTACTTCCTCCATCCTGGGTAAAGGCGGAGGGGCATGCCGGACTCCTACCGGCTAAAACAACCGGAGCGGTCATCTTCGGCACGGAAGGGGAGATCCAGGTCCTCGTAAGATCACACTAGAGCCGCCCATTGGTGCCATGCCTATAAGCACATCTCAGAGGAGATGACTGTAAGGCGGTCACTTCCCTAGCGGAGGGGAGTCACTGTAAAAAGTTCACCCCCGACCTCGTGGCGATTATGGAAAAACCCCCCAATGAGCATATAATACAAACCGTGTGGGTTGTTGTTGTAGTAATCTTTGGGGGAGGCCACGGTCCAACAGTGGAAGTTTTTCGGCAAAAATGATGATAATGTTAACCGCTTTCTACGTTAAATACAATTGTAAGTACCATAAATATACATAGGTACATTGATGTTGATCCGCTAGGCGGCCGTTAAGTGCCGCTAGTCGATAGCTTGCCGCCAAACGACTCAGACTGACGGCACGACCGCTATCTCAGGATAGGCTGGTAAATGTTTATTATATGCGACCTTTTTTAGTGAAATTCTAAAAACTTTGCCTCAAAACGTTGGTTTATTTGATACCATTTTTAATAACGGTTGGCGCAGCGGCTAAGCTATTGTCGCTTCGCTACGTGTCGCGGGTTCGACCCCCGCACGGAACAAATATTTGTATGATCTACAGATAGTTGTTTCGGGTCTGGACGTTTGTGTATGCGAGATTTGATTCTGAAACTGTACCCACGACACAGTTGAAGTCCTTTTTTTATTGTTCTTGTGAAAATACATCATGTACTCCCTCTGCCCCGGGAATGGGTGGAGGGGTATGCCGGTCTCCTACCGGCTAAAACCACCGGAGTGGTCATCTTCAGCACTGTAGGGAGGCTCCATATAGAGCCACTCATTGGTGCCGCGACTTTAGGCACAACTCGTAGGGGATGACTGTGAAGTGGTCACCCCCTCTAGCGGAGGGAAGGCGACTGTAAGGAGGCCACTCCCCAGGCATTTCTCGGGGGGATTGTAAAGGATTCCCCCGAAAATTCGCTATGCACTGTGCTGCGCACACGGTGGCACGTGACAGGAGAAGTCCTAGTGTGGGGGAAGGAAACAAGAAATAAAAAGATATTTAGTGCTACTCAAAAGCTTGTGGAACAAGCAAGCGTGTCACTTAAAAGTAATCATCACCGTCGCCCAGCAACATCCGCAACATCAGAGTAGTTGCTTATGCGTTGCCGACCTTTTACGAGAGGCAAACTCTTTTCTTGAGTCTCCCCTGTCGCATGTATTCGGGAAAACCGGTGACGTAAGTTGTTCCAAAGTCCCTAAATAATTCTTTATTCAAATTAAAAATGTACAAATAAAAATGTATATTCATAGTCCATTCTATTCCACTGTATATTCTAATATTGACCATAGCTTCTGATACTTTGCCATTTGCATTCTCACTTTTCCTCTCTGCCCACGCAGATCGTAAAAATTATGCGAGGGCGCGCATTAAGGCGATGCGATATGCTACACTATATATACATATAGTGTAGCATATCGGACTTTATACACTCTTCTTTTTTTGTCCAATCTATTCTTCTTTGGAATTCGCTACCTCTTGAAATCAGGATGGCCACCAGTCCTTTTAAAAATAAACTACGCAAATACCTCCTCAATTCTTTGGCAGAAACATCTCTATGTTAGTAATTCCTACAAAAAAATAATTATATGTGTACATTTTGTTATTGTATGGTTTTATTATTACACGTGTACGCATATTTATATATGTATATATTTATATTAAGTCAACGATAAATGTCTTGCATAAATTGCCTTTCGTTATTTAACTACTCACAGTTACACTGTCTGTGCACTTACCATGTATTTTATTTTCTTTGCATCACCCTATGGTCGACTGGTAGAAAATGCCTAATGGCATTAAGTCCGCCTTTGTGTGCATAAAGTATTAAATAAATAAATATATTATAGCTTGCAATATAGTTCCCGATAAATGCAATCGAAATAAAAATATAATGTATTTATTATTAAATTCTTGTTCAGAATGGTTGTGGACGCAATAAATAAAAATATGTGTAGTTCAAACTTATTCGACTGAACATAGAATGTATGCGTTAATAGAAGCGATTTTTTACATGTGCGCGGGAACTATGGGGACAGAAGGTGCAGCACACCTGGGCGTTTCCGCAGTTCCGCTACATTGTGCGTAAGGTTCGATTTTAACCTACTTCTATCGATTTGAAAGTTTGCAAGTATAAGTTATCCGGATGACAATACAATAATCTGGTACCATCGAACTGATCTTGGAGCCAGGAGGTGGATACTTGAACTCTTCAATGGCTACTCGCAAACCCCTCAAGTTTGTACTCATTTGGTTTGTTTAAACGGATCCCATACATTACTCTTGGTGACGAGGGTATGATGATAGACCCGGGAGGTGAGTAGTGGAACTCTTAAATAGCTACCAGTCAACCACTTGGGTTTAAGCTCTTTTGGTCGTTTAACAAGTCACATAATTACACTTGGTGACATGAATTTATAGGTTTTAGAGTTACTTCTGCTTTGAAAATAATAAAGGAAAAATAATATTATTGTTAAAAAAACTAACAAAAACCATAAATAATTAAATAAAATGCACGAACAATTTTTTTTATTTAGAATCAATACGTTGGGTGCTCTCTACTTATATTCTCTTAATATATAATTCATTCACATAATAATTCAATTTTAGTATACTTCGTGCATCCTCTATAAATACATGACGGCATTATTGTTTCGCAATTTGTTGCTGAATTACGCTTATGATTCTCGGTCGTCTAGCCACGACACTGGTCGGTGCGCGACAAAGTGAACTCCGGGCAATTACCTTGCTTTCATGTGACCATTGTAGGGCGCGGGCAACGCATCTACACTTGTAAAGACATCTTAGCATATAGAACGAAGATTCTTCGACATTCAGCGATAATTTGTCTTTTATATCGATACCGGTTATGAATAAAACGCATCTGACCTTTAAAGGTCATTATCGATAAGGTTAGTGCTTGTTCCTATAAAACAACAAAACAGGTATTGATTGTATTCAGAAAATTATCTGTCATTTAAAACACATATCACAATTCATCCAATTTATGGCCAGAGTTAATAATTCTATCCTCGACAGTTAACATGCGTGTCCACGGTTATAGTGACTTGCTGGCAGAGGAGCTTTAGAAGAGGATGGAAATATAAATAGGCTTAGAGCGCTCGTTCCATCGGAGACTCTTTTTTTTGTCGTGGATAAATCCTCATGGACTTCCTCCGCCTTAGGAAGGGCTATGCAGCATGCCGGACTCTTACCGGCTAAAACCTCACGGTGTCCCCGGCAGGTGTCGTGCGTGCCGAGCGGCGGATCCTGGTCGATCGGCTCGGGCAATATCTCTCTTTGCCAGCAGTAGTGTCGGCTATGCTGGCAGAGCATGAAAATTGGAGTGCTGTGGTCTCCTTCTGTGAGAGCGTAATGCTCCAGAAGGAGGTCACAGAGCGGGATCGGGCGAGGGCCGATCCAGCACAGCTCATATTGAGGCTTCGGGGGAATCTTTTACAATTCCCTCGAGAGATGCCTGGGGGGGGTGGCCTCTTTACAGTCACCTTCCCTCCGCTAGAGGGGATGACCGCTTTACAGTCATCCCTTCCGAGACGTGCCTAAAGGCGTGGCACCATTGGGTGGCTCTAGATGGAGATCTTTCGAGTTCCTGGAGCCTCCCTTCGGTGCCGAAGATGATCACTCCGGTGGTTTTAGCCGGTAGGAGTCTGGCATGCCTCTTCGCCCTTTCCCGGGGTGAAGGAAGTACATGAGGTATTTCCAGCGGATCAATAAAAAAATAATTAAAAAAAGGAGTCGTGCCGTCACTGTTTGATGGGCCTCATCTCTATGCGACCTAGTAGGCCGCACCTATCTCAGAAAGGCGCGCGCAGAACACACACGCCGCCGTCTCGGGCCTGTCGCTGTCCGGGCGACGGATTGCCCTTAGTTTCTATCGCAGACTTCATACATCGCTTTCCATCAAGCGTGATTGAGGTCAAGAGCCAGAAAAATATGCTGCTAAGCATGGTGAAAGAGCAAGCAACAAGGATGAAAGACCAAGTCAATTTAAACAATTATTGTACCGCTCCTTGCGAGGCCCATACTAGGTCCTCTATGGGTATTAACTTTACCTTCCAGCCGACCTTTCTAGAACATTTTCCTTGTCGCCAAATATAAAATTCTTGAAACACAACATGATGTAAATTTCTACCCGCAGCCTTGATTCACGAATCGAAAGTAGTTTTAACCGGACACCGGCCACGTGCGGTGTTGTCACATACCATAATGAACCTCATAAGCTCTACATAGAGTCGAATTTACTGTGGAGGTGTAATATAGTGTCACTTCGCATCATGGTTCCGCCATAGGTAATAACTTCAATGACTTAGACACATCTGACTTACTTTTTGTGATAGTATCTTAAACTGATGATGCGTGATAAGATTTTTTAAGCCTCTTCAAAATAACGGCCATGTCGTACAAAATCTAAGTGATTTTATAAAGATCCTGCATTGTGGTTGAGCTGAGCTATGCTGATGCATGCGTTATGCCCCTGAACGGGTGCCCTCTGTGGGGACTGCTCAGCACTTTACTGCTACAGCAGACAAATATAAATCTCACATGCAGAAACACCCTGACTCGTAACAACTATTTGTAGATCTTACAAATATTGTTCCGTGCGGGGATCGAACCCGTGACACGTAGCGCAGAAATCCAGATTCTTAGCCACTGCGCAAGCCGTTTCTATTTCATAAATGAGTCCGTATTTATGGTATACTAGCGTTTCTAGCGTTACACCCGACCCCCCTCGTGTTATACTGACTTTTTATTGGGTTAAGTAACAAAGCACGCTTCAAACTGCCAAAGGTTTTGAGGGTAGTTTAACATTCGTTCACGTTCCATGTGGTTCTCACCAAAGATAGACCACCCCTCTCCACTCACGGGTATCGTCGCTGATATCAAGAGGATGGGTAGCAGCATCCGCAGAACTCCTAATAACGTATTGCGATTACCCGTTCGCCTGCTCTTTGAGGTGATTATGGCAATCTTCCTTGACCAGTTACTGTAGTGATAATTGGGAGGCCCACGTCCAACAGTGGACATTTACTGGCTGATGTATGTGTAGTATGCAAATTTCATATATATTTTGTCTTTCTACTAACTAATCCTATTACAAAGATATTCTTAACATTTGCAGAACATTATTTGATTTGATCATAACTTTACTACGCACGATTCTCTATGATTTAAATAAAATAAAATAAATAAACTATAATATATAGATCTAGTTTTTTCACCTATTGAGAAAAACATTAGGTGATACAAGCATGAATTAATCACCACTTACGTCTGGCGTCCACTCAATAATCCGGTTTTTATATAAATATCACAAGTCAAAGGCCAAAAGATATTTTGCTTAACAAATCAAGCAACAAGCAGTGAAATTTTGACCTTCACACTAAAACACGCTAGAGGATCTAGTCTCTAATTTCCATGCTAATTATGTGATAAAAGACGAATACAAAGTCGAATACAAAGTCGAATACATAAATAGATTATGATGGATAGAACTACATATATGAGAGCTTCAGAGCTTTGAGCAATCGGTAGTATACATAGATAATATTAATTTTTAAATTGAAATAATCACAGAACTGATATCATTTCAGCCAAATAAAGTCCACTGCTGGACACAAGCATGTCCTTGTAGCTGTCTTTGGGCTCACCCATGAGCGGTCAGGGTGTGTTGTGTGCTCATACCCCGGTTTTGCCAAAATCGCCACGCTCGGCAGGCGGGTTGGTGATCGCAGTTGAGTTGTTAATGTACTCAAAAGACGCTGCTGCCCATCCTCCGGCTAATTCCACTATCAACTTCCCAAACTATTTTGGGCAAGAGACCCCTTTTCCAAAATGAACTGATAGCTCAGACCCCCACAGCCAAATTACTTCAAAAATACTGTCTCTAGTTTCTTTTCCTACTTATAAAAAATGCTTACCAATTCCTACTAAAATATTAGTAATTCTTTAAATAAGTTGGTACACTTAACGCAACTTATACGGTATCTTGAAAGTTTTAAATAACAACTTGTGTTAATTAATAGGGGTCGATTTTTAGACCTCGCCGACCCCCAATATCAGTTGTCGACTCCTGAGAAACCGATATCGACCCTAAGGGGTTGGTATCCAACACTTTGGGAATCCCTGGTCTGTTAGGACCTCATTAATGGATAAATGATTCTATTCTGTTGTAATGACTATTAGTGGTATCGCAAAGAATTCACAGCATCGGTGAAATCAGTCACCTGAATGAGTTCCGCATACGGTCAATGGCCCCTGACTTGTGAGAAAGCGATAGTTGGCAAAAAAGCGGTCAAGTGCGACTCGGCCGTTAAGGGATCCACATTTCTCTTTAGTTGATAGTGAAGGCTTGTGTACCTTTGTTCGGTAGGATTAATTGCATGTGGAGCACAGAGCTTAAGATGATTAATCAAGAAGGTAATTATCCTTTATTTACCAGACAGCGTACTATAATAGTAGTTCAACTAAATGTGTATGTATAGAACTAAATAGAAGTGCTATAAGGATAACTTAAAGTTTACGATTAATAAATCAATATACAAGACAAATAAGAATACTTTCCAAAGTTCCGTGTGGTGTCCAGATTAAGAATATAGCAAATGGAGTGGCCATTTCCTCCCGTGGATGTCGTAAAAAGCGAGCGAGAGTAGCGTCCCTATGTCCCTTTTGAGGAAAAGTAGCCTTGCTACGCTCACCAACCCGCCTGCCAAAAGTGGTGAGTTGAGCAATGGTAAATTCCCCCAAAATGACACAATTGTGGAAAACTACGGCGAAGGTCTTCGTTCAGCAGTAGATCAAGCCTTGAGTGGAGGAAGGATGGTCTATTTACTACAGGGACCAGACGGAATGGTTATAATAATATCAGGCTTAAAAAAGTATTGCAGAAGTTTATGAAGCCCGCAGATTTCAAAGAACGGTTTCGAGTAACTAATATAAAGGCTCTTTAAAATCATTTATACACTTAACTAAACGGATTATTCTACCAAGTTGTAGTAGAAATACCAAGTTTGAATAAACCTTGTATCACCTGATCCAGATTAATTACATTCAAATTCAAATTCCAATAGTATGACACTATTTCTATAACGTAGGCTGAAATGAAAATCAGTAATAATTTTAAAGTCTAATTCCGTGTTTTTTAAATAGCTAATATCTCACAGCTGGGTAAGTGCCTTCTCACTATCAAATCGGGTCGGCAACGCGCGAGTGATACCTATCTCTGGCGTTCATAGGTTACAGTCACTGCTTACCTTCAGGTGGGCTAAGGCCCTTGTGCTTGTTTGCCACCTAAACGCAATTTTTTTTTTATTGCAAACCCAGGTCAAAATCGTTTTAAAATACACTTCTACTAAATATTTAGAAGCGCATTGTTTACTTATACACACATCTTCCCGCGATGAAAAATACAAATAACGTGGTAGCTATTAATTAAGGGATCACAAGCGAAGCTACGGAAATCAGCTAGTATTATTTTGTAGATGTTTCTAGTTCAATCAAGGCGTTATGTTCCCTACGATATGGTACAAAGCGATCGTGATGTGGTTGAAAGGGTACCGTCTGTCGGGACTGCTCAGATGAACTACCTTCATCTACATTTTTCTCAATATATGGTCCACCGTACACCATCATTTGTATCAATTAACATTTCATGCCGTGTGGTGTCGGCTCAGAATACCACCACCCCATCTCCTCCCGTGTTGTCGTAAAAGTCGACTAAGGGATTAGCCAGAGGATGGGCAGCAGCGTCCTTCGAGTACATTAACAACTCAACGGCGATCGCCAACACGTCTCCCAAGCGTGGCGATTATTGCAAAACCACCCAATAAGCACACAACACACCCATATCGGTCATTGTGGTAATCTTCATCAGGCCTGTGTCTAGCAGTGGACTTCATTCGGCCGAAATGATGATGATGAACATTTTATTCTCAATTATTGGAAAGGAGTGTTCATGGTGTTTCTTGCCGCGTCTTCCTAATCAAATGGAACCGTGCAACTTAAATTCTGGCGTTTCATAAGCGGCATTAATTGGTTTATATGAAATAAAAAGTTTGCCTATTGATTTACAAGTTGTACTACATCACCTGGTTCGCAGCCCTCCCCATCAATTAATACCCACGTAACCCTTTTTTTATGTAACACGGTGGAAATAAATACATCTTGTACTTCCCCTACCTATCCCTCGGACATGCCGCACTCCTACTGCCTAAACCATTGGACCGGTCATCTTGTGCACCGTAGAGGGCTTAAGGCCCTCGTTACAACCACACTACAGCCGCCCATTGGCACCACGCCTTTAGGCCATATCTTGGAGGGGAAAACTGTAAAGCTGTCACCCCCTCTAGCAGAGAGAAGGTAAATGTAAGAAGGCCGCCACTCCCAGGCACATCTTTGTGGGTTGTAAAACACCCCTGCAAAGCCTTACCCATAACAGTTTTTAATTACAATCAACCTTGGAATACCAATGAGCTGAACCGGTAACCCATCAAAATTGGTCGCAGGAATGCACTCTCCGCCCGTTTTCGGCCAGTAAATCGTGCTTAATAAACAATAGAAAGTCCATAGCGATCTTCTATTAACATTAGTAATGTGCCTCCGTCTTCGCCGCGCCGTCTCAGAAACTAGTTTTGCAACGCACTAAAAAGGATTTAGAAAGTTCCATCGGTACTTACATCCGTTTCCAATGATTTTCTACTATTTTTTTTTTATAGTTCTGCCGCATTTTCTCTCTTCTGGATCTACAAAGATTTTTATATTGATCGGATATCAAAAGGATCAAATAGTTCTTATCGGTCGAATTTCTTCGAATCGAATCGATCTAGTTTAGGTTTCGTTTTTTATTTAATAAAGGTACTGTTAAAAATATATCTGATTAAATTGGTAGGCAACGTTAATTTTGATTCAGGTTGATTAAAAATATTTAAAACATGGTATCTCTAGGAAATCCTATTTATATAAGATTTTGTATATTTTTTTACATACGTGTATCCTTTATGCTTAAACTCCCAGACCATTTTTTTTCATCATTATCATCATCACCATTTCAGCTGGAAAAAGTCCGTTGTTGGACATAGGCCTCCTCCAAAAATCGCCACAGCGATCGTTCTGGATTTGGGTTGTGTGTTCATTGAGGGGATTTGCCAGAATCCAGGCGTTAAGTTGTAAATGTACTCGAAAGTCTTTGCCATCCATTCTCCAACTAATCCCATAGTCGCCTTTTACAACAGCCATGGAATAAGAAGAGGTGGTGGTCTTCTTAGCCGGCACAAAATGGTGGCCACTTTTTCTTTTAACGTGTGGGAAACCTTTGATTAACTGCCTTTGCCCTGAGCAATGCAGGGGTATGCCGAATTCTTAGGGCCAAAACCATCACGGTGCCATCACCATCCTTCGGTCTACCTATCGCCAGGATTATGGGATACGCTCGAGTATTTAGCTTACTACTAATAAAAATAATCCAGACCAAGAAAAATATTGACGTTTCCGAACGCATCACGAAAATAGTCAAAAGCAGCGACAACAGACGTGATAGCAGCTATCGCGCAGCTAAGTATCCACAGTGTGGTAAATCGCCCGAAATAAACAAGGCGATAGCGCAGCTGCCCCCGTTTATTGGTCTCTTGGGGGAATGATGAACGCAATTGTGGAAATTTGTGCCTAAAGCCTCCCCGCTTTTGTTCAGCGTGGCCGATATGAAGAAGCATAGTTATATTAGGGGGACCCCTGCTTAGATCCCCAAAAAACCACCTCTAAAAATATTTATTCTGCAATGGAATCATACTTACGCAGAAAGCCGATCACTAATACTTACTTATCAATGCCATATACTTTCCAAAACAAAGCTACCGGATATAAAACAGTTCTTTAAAACTAGGTAAGCATCTAGATCTCTATAAGGCTGGAGGCCCGTACTAGGAACTGGACGTCCCACTAATTATGATTCCTAGGCCATACAGAATATCTAGGTTTATAGACTAGATGCGTTTTACTTTTTTTGTAAAAAGTACTTTAGCTCTGACGAAGCTATCATGTCAATGTGATCTGTTAGTCGTACTAAAATACTGAGATAATTAAAGAGATACTTGAGTTGCCCATAGCTACACACTGATTAATAATCGACCAGTGAGATTAAGCAACCCTCGGCGCAGTCAGTTCACTGATGGTTGAACGCATAGTGGTATTAGAACTGAGCATCTCCGTCCTTCGGAGGGCACTACGTCGGTTCCGGTTGTTGTCATAAGACGGCAGTTATTTAACCAAGTCGGAGGCCTTTGGGCAGCTTGAACAACTTTGACACAAGGTTGGCCACAGTAAAATAAGGAAAACAGAAAGACTTAAACAGATATAGCCTAAAGCTCCGATGGTGGTGTAGAGTGTCTCAGATGTATACTATAATATAAAAAACTATTTTTTTTTATGCAATCAGAGATGGATTATCTGTAATTAGACTGAGCCATCAAATATAATTACGTAATAGACAAATAAGGCATATGTCCAACTGGAATAGTGAGGGTCTGGTGGGTAAGTTGGTGCATTGAATCATCATCATCATATCAGCCGAAGGACGTCCACCGCTGACATGGCCTCCCCCAAAGATTTCCATGAGCGGTCACATGCTGCCCGCATCCAATGGCTCCCAGTGACCTTCACCAGGTTGTCTGTCCAGCTCGTTGGAGGTCGTCGCACGCTGCGTTTTCCGGTGCGCGGACTCCACTCGAAAAATTTTTACCCTAAAGGCCATCAGTTCTACAAACAATGTGCTCTGCCCATTGCCACTTCAGTTAACTAATCCATTCAGCAACGTCGGTAACTTTAGTTCATCTACGGATCTCCTCATTTCTGCCTCGCCTGATTCGATCTCGTAGGGAAATACCAAGCCTAGCTCTCTCCATAAGCTCACTGAGGTAGGATTACATCACGTATATTATAGATTTTTGTTTTTCCTGACGGGTCGAATATTTTGCAGCATTCGTGGTCATAGGACGACTAAGGTGACAGGCGTCATTACATATTTTTAAAACGTATTTAATTTTATTTACCGTACAATTCGAATAAAAAGTTATTTCGATGCAAGCAGTAATCACTCACAGTGTCTTGATTTTTTTTAGTGTTGTATGTTTTTGGAACTTTATTATTTTAATAACAGGATTCCAAACTGGTGGTAACTGCCACCATCTAGTCTATTAAAATAAGGGTGTTAATTATTTCAGTAGCCTCACAAAACATTCTCGGTTCTCTTTCGCGAGGACTTGAAGTTGATCAAAACGAAGAAATTGGTTTGTTTTGTCTAAAGCATGCACAACAGACTTTGTGGAGCGTCTATGCTTGACATCAGCTATGTGTTCTTTTATTCGGGTGGCTATAATATATGTGATGTAATCCGTTTAAAAGTGTTTTATTCTAATGAGTAATTATCGCAAAACCCGTTGTAAAATACGATAACCTAAAGAACGTCACATTATTAAATAAGATGAGGCTTAGAATAAGGTAATATATGTAGTTAATTATCCATAACTAATGTCAACCACAAATTAAATAATCTATGACAAAATTACGTAAATACATGACATTTGCTGATCCAAGGAAAATTATATTCAACATACATCATCTAATCTCAATGTTGTTCATATAAATGCCCAGAGTATTTTCTCATTTCCCCGATATACTGGTCAACTATGATTGTAACTATATGCATTCCATTTTAGTTTCTGAGTCATGGCTGAAGCCTTGCCTACCCTGCACCTCGTACACCTCGCCTGGATTCAATCTCATAAGAAATTATCACGTTGCTGGTGGTGGTGGCGGTGTTGCCATATCATCATCATGTCTTAGATTGCTACAACTGTGTTATTATTTTGGGGACTTTGCCTGTACTCACCATGCTTGGCAGGCGGGTTGTTGAGTGCTGTATGGCTAGTGTTACTAAGAAGGGATGTTGTTGCCCAAGAGATTGTGGTTTAGAGTCCCTTAGGCACCTTTTGAGGATGAGTGGTGCTATATTTTTAATGCGGACACCACATGGAGCTTACGTTGTCCCAATATTTATCTTCCATTGCTTCGTCTGCATACTAATCAGCAATCAAATTAGCTAGTAATATGCCAATGGACGCTGTGTGAATATTGTTTATATGCAACCGCAATCTAGGCCAGATGTCAAGAAAACCACAAAGAGTCTCATATATCTGTAGAGTCATTCGAAAGTCAACCTTTCGTAAAGGTTGTCTACAAGATAATTATCTGCTATCTACTGAAATCATGTCTATTATAATGATTCTATTGATTTTGAGAAGCTCTTTCTTAGCCAAAAATGTTTCATAATGATTTCAAAATATGGAGTCAGTAATGCACTGTGAAATTTGGTTTTTATTAGTGTTATAGTGTGTGTGGGCACTAATACCATCACTATATGTATGTGTTAATAAAGTACGAGTATATAATGATCGAAAAGAAATATCTTGATCTTTTAACACTATAATGACGTCTTTCTCGTCTCTGGTTAATAATATTATCTGCAAGGAACCACCCGGTATTTTGATAGGCATACGCGGGAACATGGATCTAACACGCAGATGACCTTCAGGGAATTTTAATCTAAATGTAATGGGCCACTAACCGGGTATTCTCCATTATAAAAATGCAGTCGCATGTTGTTCCCAGTTGTGTAGGACTATTGTATGAGAAGGAAACTACAACGTAAGACATATTACAATGGGTATAATATGGAAAGAAATCTTAAAGATAAACGGGACCAACTGTGTCTGCCTTTCAACCTCAATACACCACAAGATGGCCCGCTTAAAGGCACCTATTTATTAAAAGCATGATTATTATGTATATAACTAGATTTATTTACCTTGCTGATACTTTTTGTTTACTCTAAATATCAGAGTAAATACCCGAAATGATGTCTAGCCTATACTTCCAAGAGGTTTCTTATTATTGTTCAATAAAACATCAAATATTTATGCTATTGTATTGTTTGGGATCCATGTGGTTCCTGACGAAGAATAGACCCAACCTACACCCCGACCCTTCTTCACCTATGGTGGAGTAAAAGGCAACTAAGAGTTAGCCCAAATTAGATATCAATGTCAGGAGTATGAGCAGCAGCATCCTTCCGTGTACTAATTATAACATACTGGTATCACCAATCCGCCTACCTTCGCTCCTGCCTGCGCTCATTGCAGTTTTGAGTGGGAGGAATATGCTCAGCAGTGGACGTTTACAGGCTGATATTTGTAAGAGTTTACATTGTTTGTTATTATAAAAGTGTCATATATTAACAATTGCTTTGTTTTTTGTTTCAGGTAAACCCAAACAATTCATTAACAGTCTTTATCTTCAAACGACATGGTCTGTCCCTAATGTACACGCGTGCCACAAAGTAAGTACAGCAATTATTTCGCGTTTAATTTGCATAAATCATTAACTTGCGCAGCCTGTTGTACAAACAAACTATTCTCGTAACGGTGGTACACTTTTGAACACCATAATAATAATATAAAGTTTTTGCGACTACCACGTAGTGATGTGACTATGGGCCGCCCCATTATATCGATATTATTGATGCAAATTTTGTATTTTAAAAGTATGTCGATAAAACATGTTTTTGTAAGAAACTTTATAAAAATACGATAACCTGAAGAATGTCAGCCTAATATTAATTAGATGGCGAGTCTTGAAAGATGAAAACTTTGTAGTTAACAAACTATTTGGTTAGTCTTGTGTTATTGTAAAAATCTACCCATATGGGAATCAAATGATAAACCCTGACACTTGAAATCCCGATATGAAATGACCAGTGATTATACTGATACTGAATGAATACTTATATGGTGGACGTTCCACCAATACGCACGAAGCGTTTTTCTTCAACGTTTTGCGTGCGTCGCCACCGTTATAACTTGGGAATCTCCAACTCGTGAGTGAACAGATTTCTTCTAGGCAAGCGTGAACCGTCATAGACCGCATCGTCGTTTAACATCAGGTGAGATAACGATCAAACGCAAGCCTATTCAATATTAAAAAAACATTTCACATAATGTGGATATGACATAAAACAGTATAGTACAAACGATACATACATTTGTCCAAGAAAAATCCACAATAGCAAAAAAGTTCAGCTTTGTTTACTTTATCAGATTACGTTGTTGTTTTTTATGAATCCATTTTCTACAATAGCAGTGAGAAAAGCGTAAGATCAATGTCAATTTAAAGGTCCTTGTACCATTTCTTGACAAAACACACTTTCGATTATGTTTTTGCCCTCAGTTTTAACAATAAAATATATCTGTAACTGCTATTCTTAGTGGCATAAAACATATATAGTCTATTATAGTAATCAATTAATGTTTAAATAAGAGGTGTATTAACGGTAACATTGCAATAAAGAATGTTATAATTTTATCAATTTTTATTCGTCAACATTTCAGCTGAAAAATGTCCACTACTGGACACGACCCTCGCCATAAAATCGCGACAGCGACCGGCCTGGGTTTATGTTGTGTGCTCATAGGAGGGTTTTCTGGCAGGTTTGCGATCGCAGTTGAGTTAAAGATGTACTCAAAAGACGCTGCTACCCATCCTCCTATTAATCCCATAGTCTTATTTTAGGACACCTATGGGATGAGATGGAGCGGTGCTATTCTTAGCCGGCACCATTTGTACTGTATATTATAAAATTAATTTCCTGTACATTCCCTGGATTATTCTCCGGGATAATCTTATATATTAGAATGCCGTGCAATTTTGCTTAGGATAGTGGATAAGCATGCTCTTGTGCATTGTGTAATGATTAATCATTGCCATGTCATATTTTTATTATTATAGTTAAAATCATCCTTTTCAACCTTTATTATTAATTCTAAGGCTATTTTTGAGATCGGGCGATACTAATTGACATTCAGTTGTTAAGAATCACTAATTCCAATGCATTATTTTTTCCTTGTTTATAATTAAATCGCGGTTATGAACTTTGACCTAGCATCTCCTGCTGTAATTGACTGTAAATTATGCCAATGAAATCGGTGATAAAACGATATACAAATAAATTAGTTATGAGGTAAAAATAAATCAAATCGTTACGTCAAAAAAAACCGTTCTATTACTATTCAATATATCGATAACAGCATGAGTGCTAATGCACATCACCAACTCTAAGAACAATAGATAATCGTAGGCGGCGTAACGTGCCCATGCGCATCCAAACTTGAAATGCGACTATCGACCATGTTTCTGTTTATTTTGGGGTAATTCTTGACAAATAAAAACCTTGATATTTTCGCTATTTTAATGTATGCATCGTTGCAGCAACTATTGTTTTATACAAATACGTTTTTGCATTATGCATAATGTGACTGCTCGTGTAAACATTGTGTAATCGGTAAGCAAGTGGGTATTCTTAAATTTAAATGTTATTGTAAGATAATCAAAATTGCACCTACACTCATGAAATCACCAAAGCGTGATATGGCCGTATACCGTGATGTTATGTTTGTTAAACCTTATTGTTCAGGTTAAATATTTTTTGTAACTGGTGGAATTGGCTTCGACCGTGCCAGTAAGTAAGTGCAGTAAAATATATAAATAATTCATTTCAATATATTTTTGATGTTGCATATTTGTTATGAAAGCAAAACAAATTAATATAACTACATTTTAGGAAAGGTTCCTGACGACGCGCGTCGTCGCATGTCTGCAACACTGTGAAGCTAAAAGATTTAATGTTAAATACTACATTCCATAAAAATAAGAAAAAATAAAATAGGATTTATTAAATAAATAATAATACATAAATAAAAAATGATGATTGACATAATTATTTCCATATTAATATAATGACACTAAATTTCCGATTCAATGTTGTCACCCTAGCGCAGTGTTATGTGTCATACGGTCGCTCCCATGACCCAATGCGGTGGCCACAAAAAAGTAAAGCGACATGTGCATTGATCTCCTGCTAGCCTAATGAGAGTTACGGTTAAGTAGTTGGAATATTCGTATAAGATAGGAAGTATGCTTGAAGGTAATAATGTAGGCATATTGTAGTAAAAGCGCAGCGGCTATAGCGTAGGAGTGCTGATTGGGTGTTGTTTGTTTGAACGTAGTTCCTTTTTTCTTTTATTGTACATAGTTTTTTTTTAGAACGTAGTTTTTTCACGCGGCTTACAGTAGAGTGAATTGGGAGAAATCGTCACGTAAGAAAAAACCGTTATACACCCTCCAGGTGACCTTTCTCTCTCTTACTCTATCTGTTTCTATTATATGCGGTTGTATGTGTGTGTGCGTGCGATTATCGAGATTCGATAGCAAGCAGCAAGCTTTGTGCGCGGTCAGCTGTATAACCTCAATTCTAAACATGTGTAAATATTATTTCAACAGATTTTTTGTTATTGTTTTAATTCACACGGGATTTATATTGTATCATTATTGCAAGAAAGGAACTTCTTTCCTGACGGGGGTCCCCGATCGCACTTTTTTTTTTTACTGTTTAGATGTCTAGTTCACTTCCTTGATACGTTCTCGCCTGATGGAAGGCGATGGTTCAGGTATACGATGGACCGAGCGCACCCAGATTCCTATTACCTTTTCAAATGACTACATGATCTCCACGACTGGCAAGCGGATTGTTGATGACAGTGTTTTATATACGACCTAGTGATGACACAAATAAGTAATTTGCGCGGTGATTGGTCACGCTTGCTCGTAACAATTGTAATGCTACCCAGGGCTAGACCAGCGTGGCACCATATTGCGGCCGTGACCTCGAGACATTAGTTATTTAGTCTCTTCAGCCCAGTTACTTCACTAGCTGCGGTGCCCTTCAAACCGGAACACATTTAAGTTTCAAGTTTAAACTACTGCTTGGCAGCAGAATTCTGGTACCAGGGTGGTACCTACCCGGACTCTTGCAAGTAACAGCTATTAATATATCCTTCTATCTACAATTAGGATTGAAAGTCTAACACAATATAACAAACCCAATGATATTATACCGTAGGTATGTTACGTCCATATTAAATGGCGCTGTAAAACTACACACTTATGCTGTAAGTGAGAAGATACAAAAACTACGAGAGTAAAAGAGCTAGCTATCTAAAATGACAACACGTGTACTCGATGTCTTTGTCGCACCTGTGATAGAATATATATGCTGTCTCTTTTCTTTGCTTGGCCTGTGTTTTGTTCGAGAATATTAATCTATAGATAATTTGAATAGTATTTTTACTAAAATATTTTATATAGTTTGTTACTCACGTGTGGTATGAGATCCCTTGTCCTTTATTTATTTTTGTTTGATAGTTTGTGCACTTCTTATACGCACGACGGCATTGTTATTACTTTACTTAATTAAAAAAGTGTGTGTGTGTCAGCTCCGACACACGACTGGAGTTTACTCCTTACGAACGATAATTATGCTATATATCGAATAGAAAAAGAGGGTAACAGAACGCATCTTCTAAAATGATAAGAGAAACAAATATATATCTGTAATTATTCGGATTATTTATATTACTTCAATAAAACCGTATTACACAAAGTATGTTACAAAATACTAATATGATTTGTTTAATAGTACATAAAAATACACATATCAATGCATAGAAGTACAAGAAAACTTTAAAATCAAAAAATGAAAAGTTGATGGTTAGGTTGCTGTTTATGTACGTTGTATAGATACAATAAATGCTACTATATGTATTTATTATACGGCATGCATACCCTGTACTCGGCAGCAGTATACAAGTTGCGACAGAACTTTGTAATACGCAGGCACACAACACACACGTACAAACATGCGCACACATTCAACTCTCAGACCAGAGGTAGTGAACTATACAGTGAGACTACGAAGCATCGCACAAAGAGGAGGCCCCGAGAATAAGTTACGCTGTGTAATGTATTCTATCTCATTCTTTTGCACGTTCAATCCTACAGATATATATGTTTGTTTCTTTCTACGTAACGCCTCAACTTTCCGAGTTTTACACTTGATTTTATTCCTCATAAAATTTCCGTACGGGCCTTATAACTCAAATCGTTTCTTAAGGAGTAAACTCCAATAAAACAATACAGATTGTGACAGTGTGAGCTCATTGTCCTATCTTGGGCGAACTGATTGCAAAGTGCTACGATTGGTTTTGGTTCTTACTTTTGGCGCGCATATAACATATCTACTTCTTTTAATATATACTATCATTGAATAAACCTATCGACACCTTCCACTCATTTCTCCTCACTCGACTTTTTATTTTATGTAACCATAGTAAGTATATGATTAAGCACTGACTCCCTGCGCTGAAATGTTGTGTCATTACTGATACTCAAAGCTTA
Organism: Diloba caeruleocephala; assembly: GCA_947459985.1. Taxonomy (NCBI): domain Eukaryota; kingdom Metazoa; phylum Arthropoda; class Insecta; order Lepidoptera; family Noctuidae; genus Diloba; species Diloba caeruleocephala. The sequence goes on from OX381629.1 coordinate 10,967,039, forward strand.
CCGTTGGTGCCAAGTATTGCAATTTATTGCATAATTTCGAACCGGGTTGCCGTTACGTAACCAGCGGTGACCGATGATCGGGCTGTGTGTACTGTTGCCTTATATTTTAATGTAGCTTATGTAGATAATGAATTGTAGGGTTTGTTAAGTTATTACTTCATCATTCCAGCCGAATTAACTCCACTGCTGGACACAAGCCTCTCCCAAAGATTGCCACAACCACTGTTCTGGGCGTAGTGTGCTCATTGAGGGATTTTGCCATAATCGCCACGCTTGGTAGGCGGTAGGGCGTTCAAACAAACAAACTCTTCAGCTTTATTATATTAGTATAGATTGCAACTTTTTGGCGGTTGCATGCGAACATGACTGGAGATTTGCACCACCACCATTAGAAAAAATCAGTTTTTAAAACTGTGGTCATTTGGTTCCCAAAAGGACCATGCGCTCAAACAAAAGTACAGTTACAATTCAAACGAATTTGGCATGGCGTAGGCGACGGGCAAGGACGGACAAACCCACGGTAAACTGTTAGTCGCTCCACATAACGATATTATAGTGTTTATGGATTTCATTACGGAAACTTGTTTCGATATATTTGTGTTAATCTCATGACTAACTCTGTTTTATTATAGTAGTAATGTAGCTTTTGTCTAAGTGGGGCGAATAACTTCGATTATTTTGTGTTTAAAATTAAACTTATCGTTGTATACGCTGATCAAGGAGTAAAATAAAATGAAAGAGTGTTAATTTGTTAGTATATAGATGGTTTCATCATGATCATCATCATATCAGCAAAAGAACTACCACTGCTGAACAAAGACCTTCCCCGATGGATAGAGTGTCACAACTTTGTAGTCATTTCGGGGGAAATTTGCCAAGCCAGCACTCACCACGCTGGCAGGCAGGTTGCTAAGCGCAGAAAGGCACCTGATCTACTTAACGGACGCTGCTGCCTATCCCTCTGGTGTGGTGCTATACTCTTAATCCGGACACCACACGGATGAACATGGACGCCCACACTACAAATAAATATGGACAAGCAATTGGATACTGCAGAATTTGTAGGTACCACTTAATCCTCTAGTGTGATCTCAGTCAAAAAAAATCCTTACATTGTCAACCCTTTACGCTTCCGGACGCCTACACTTTGGTTTCAATTACTTGCTGTCTACTCTGTCAAGGCTCGGTTTCACTTGCCATAACCTCAATGTGTACACAAATCCCATAAATAAAAACGAATAAAAAAACAAACCTCGTCTTGCCAAATGTCCAAGAAAATCGGCATGGACACAGACAGGCCTTTACTCAGTAGTGGGTAGATTCCGGTTGTGGATTATATTATCCTATTTTTTTAGACAATGCCTATATTAATTATTTATTTTGCAAATATCTGTCAGTCTACGTAAAAAATTCAAACATTCTTTTTAAACTATGGTTTTGTTGCGTTTACTCGAAATTTCTAGAAATCCCAAACTTGCACAGAACCTTGTAGTATTTTCTTGACAGTTGAGCAACCAAAATATTTACCTACTTGTCGTTGTAACCAAGGTTGTAAGCACCGAAACACTATTATTATCGACCGATGGATATATTCGTGAATTGTGAAATTCTGTGTGCTCTGAACAATTTGTGTACCGTTTATCATTTCGGCCGAATGAAGTCCACTGCTGGACACAGGCCTCCCCAAAGATAACCACAACCACCGATATGGATGTGTTGGGGCCTCATTGGGGGGTTTTGCCATAATCGCCACGCTTGGCAGACGGGTTGGCGATCGCAGTTGAGTTGTTAATGTACTCGAAGGACGCTGCTGCTCATCCTCCGGCTAATCTCTTAGTCGACTTTTACGACACCCATGGGAGGAGATTGGGTGGTGGCATTCTGAGCCGTCACCACACGGCACCACACGGCTAGCCGGCACCACACGGCACCGTACCGTACACGTACCGTTTATGGTATTTGGAATTAGAAAGTGCTTTGAGAACATACATCTCATACTTAATTTATATTTATCGGAGGATACTCTACTCTGTTACGATAGCTTACTTGGATTGCCATATGTAAGTTCAATTAACAACCGAAAGTCCACAACCGTACGGTACGAGACCACTTTGTGCCTAGGGTATGTGGATGATATTCCCGCCGATGGCAAGAGATGCGATGGTAGAAAGTGGCCGTTAGCATCTTATCGAACAATTCCTTAGAACACGATCCGTTTGTTCACAACGGTAGAACACACACAGGAAGGCAAAGTCTCTCCTCAAACTGTTCTAGACTGCTTGTAAGCCATGGATCGTCGACGATCCTAACTGCACGTTTCTGTATCGTACTAAGTCAAAAGGACCAAGCTGGTACCCGGGTGAAACAACGTCCATAAGTGGTAGCAGTACTGCATATGGACCTGAACTTAATCATATCATCATCTTATCAGCCAAAGGACGTCCACTGCTGAACAAAGGCCTCCCCATAGATTTCCACAACGAGCGGTCGTCTGCTCATCTCATTGAAGTCCGTTCCACGCTAATGATTTCCAATGCATAGTATCAACTCGAGAACCTTTTTGCCCAACAGCCATCCGTTCTACGAGCTGTGAATTCTACTCATTGCCACTTCAGTTTCCTAATCCTTTCAGTGTTATGATAGGTATCATTTAGTGTTAGAATGTCAGATGTGACATTGCCTGAGGGTCTTCTTTTCAAATCGTGTTCGGAACTTTCAGCAGAATTAGGCACTAAGAAAACCTGCTTCACCTAGTTTGTAGAGGGTATGTGAACACAACTTATCTACATCTCGAAATTATTAAATTGATTGTGTAATCACTGGAAGACGTCCTACCTGAGGGCAATTTAATTAAAGCGGTTACAGCGGCAGCAGTCCATATAGACATCCTGCGCCTTGGAAAAGACGGCAAGGTTGATCGTACCGCCTAAAACTACTACAGAGTTCCTTCAACCTGCCTCTTGTTGGGGGCACAGGATTTGCTCGCGTATTCACTGCACCCCTAACAGGTCATGGCCTGTTAATCATTTAGAGAACCCCCTACCCCTGTGTCTGATCTCACAATCATCTAAAGAGGACTGTACCCTAGAATGAAATCACTTCTATAATTGGCAAATAATTACAATTCACAAAGAGGGACCATCAGTACGACGAGGAGGACAGATCTTGACCTTTCTGTTTGTATATTAACAACGCGAAGAGTTTTTATCAAGTTATTTATAAACTGACAAGTAGGTAAACTGGTACCATTGGTCACGAGATTGGTGGACATATATTTTAATTTTTTAAACTATAATATAACATTCCATATTATTAACGTCTAATATTGGCTAAAAAAGCATAATATCTGATTGATACAGTTCCATCAAGTACAAATCAACACTCGAAATCAATCGTAGAAAAATGCGAAAATTTATGAGAGTGCAAATAAATCATAGTCAATAAGCAGTTATTAAGCTAATATGCAGGAGCTAATACGCAGGAGCTAATAAGCAGGAGTTAATAAGCTAATAAGCAGGAGTTAATAAGCTAATAAGCAGGAGTTAATAAGCTAATAAGCAGGAGTTAATAAGCTAATAAGCAGGAGTTAATAAGCTAATAAGCAGGAGTTAATAAGCTAATAAGCAGGAGTTAATAAGCTAATAAGCAGGCGTTAATAAGCATAGTCTAGACACTAAGCATGGACAGACTAGAGGAGGCATATACTATTAATTTCAGCAACAAGCCTAATCAACTATTTCTTACCTTGAACTTGTTTTGAAGTTGATATGGCTATTAAAATTATACATTATTAATTTCACTCAATTTAAAACGAATAGGTTTGGCATTCAACTTGCATACAGATATTCATAAGAAAGTCAAAATGTATTTTAGCCAGCGTTTTCTTGAAAATATGGAATTATCGAAAAAGAAAGCAGAATGCATTAATATGCGTTTTGATCTTATTGATTTCGATTATTCAAAGTAGGTCATATTAGTCGTCAAGTCGTAGATATTGTAAAAGGCGAATAAGGGATTTTAATTCGGAGGGATGGGCGTGTCTTATGTGGAACAGCAGCGATTCTGCGCTCACCAACCCGCCCGCCAAGCGCGGTGAGTACTGGCAAATTCCCGCCAAAATGAAAAATAGAATTGTGGAAATCTATGGCGGAGGCCTTTTTTTAGCAGTGGACGTCTCGCTGATATTGACAGAATTCTGTTCTATACTTATGTCTTCCCGTAACGAACACCAACAGGTTAACTTGCTCTCCTAAGGATAGAGGGTTATTGATGCGGAAAGAGTGGTCACCCATATGGATTTATTTATTTGTATGTTTTTATATTTATATACTGTTCTCAGTTTTATATGTCACCATGAGAATAACGGGAGGGAATTACCAAGGTGTTCCTTTAACCCTCAGTTCAAGCCGTCTCATAACTGTTTGTTTTTTATTGTTGTCAATGTCAATAACCATAAATAATTAGGTTGAAGTTGAGGTCAAATAGATACATACACTTATCTATTATTGTGAATGATATTATTATGAAATTTATTCGTTCTCACGATTGGGGACTGGGTCAAGTATTTACGTTGACAATTGTCATTCGTTTTAGCATCCATGAAAGATACAAGCGCATGCGCAGTACTAAAACAAATTACTTTTAGACTTTGTTATAGGTCTAATATATTGTGTCAATCAATGAGATCAAGAAGTCGATAAAAATATTAAGTAAACCACTTGTTTTACATGACGACAATGATTTTTTATGTTAGGCTTTCTGCAAGCATCTCAAGGAGCTATTGCAGCTTAAGTAGACAAACTGGTGAAACCTAAAAGGCCTCCAGCTAGGCGGTAACTTACATACTAAGCAACACAGCTAAGGCCGCCCTAGTAGAGAACGTGGGCCTCGGCTTAGGGCGTTCCTGGGGCGGCACAGAATAATTATTTAGGTTTTCGAGGGCATTTTTAAAGCTACTGGCTTGGCGTGGGCTCGAACAAGGGTCGGGGTGGGGTGACATTGTCAGCTTTACTTACTTTATATATAGTCTCAAATCGTCTTGAAGAACTATGGTCAATTTTTTTTTTATTACTTTGCCCCACACGTGTATTTCTCCTGTGTCGTGGGTGCGTTTACAAACATGAATTCCACATACAATAGACCCAGACCCGGAACAACTACCTGCAGATCATACAAATATTTGTTCCGTGCGGGAATCGAACCCACGACCCGGAGCGCAGCAGCCGACTGTATCAGCCACTGCACCAACCGTGCCGTATATCCATATCAGCGTTTATCATATGTCCGTCTAATGCTGTACATGTGCATCTTAAAGACCAACAACAAATGGGTAACCAGGGTGAATATTGCCATTTGAATGTAGATAAAAAAAAACTTATTTTACAGTCTAATGACAAGACAACCAATTCATTTGCCTGGCCAAAACAAGAATGCTACTCAGGAATGGTACTGCATGGCACCACACTGCGGTCACCACCTTGAGATATTAATTATTAAGTCTCTTATGCCCAGTGACTTCACTAGCTACAGTGCTCTTCAAACCAAAACACAGTAATGTTAGAAGTTTAAACACTACTGCTTGGTAGCAGAATATCTTGAATTGCGGCGGTACCTTTTATTTATTTGGTCGCTCAGTAAAAATTCATCATGACCTTCCTCCACCCTAGGGAAGAGCGAAGGGGTATGCCGGCTAAAACCACTGAGGCGGTCATCTTCAGCACCGAAAGAGGGGCTTCAGGTCCACGTACGATCACACTAGAGCACTGCGGTGCTACCTAGCTAGCCAGTCTTCAGCAATAAGAGACTAACTACCAGTCGAATAGTCACACGAGATTCAGACACGCACTGCTCTTCTTGCTGCTACTATCCCACACACACATGCGTAATAGTTTACAAATATTTGAATTAGTTAAATAATAACACTTACCGTTCCAGTAATTTAATTAACCGTGTAACCATTAACCGTTGGGTTTGGCAGCTTAGGTAAGGTTTGGTTCCACTGTGAGCGGAATTATAAGAAAAACAAATGACTTGATTGTTTTGTTTGTTTTTAAAAAAACGTTGCCCCACACTAGGATTTCTCCTGTGTCGTGGGTGCGTTTACAGACATGAATTCCACATACAATACACCCAGACCCGGAACAACTACCTGCAGATCATACAAATATTTGTTCCGTGCTGGAGCGCAGCAGCCGACTGTATCAGTCACTGCACCAACCGTGCCCTCATGATTGTGATTATTGAATGCCATTATCTCACTGTCATGGTCTCCTCGGAATTTGAAGTAGTTTTTCTTAGGAGCTTAAGATGAGCGGTCAGGTTCCTAAAAGTTTCGTCTGCAAATAATAAAGGAGGATTTTTGGCGAGGGTACAATTTACAGACATAAATCTCTTGCTGTCTCTTATTATTACTATTACATATTTCATGTAATGGAGCTGCACTAAAGTCAATTTTACGTAACGTCGAAGATATGGCAGCGGTTTGAGAAAATATTCAATAGTGCTTCTTTCAGACATAGGACATTTGACATTTATGTTACAAATCAACATTACCTTGCCTAATAAATAATGCATGTTGAGTGTATTGTTATATCCTTTGCGTTATATAGTCTTTTAAGTACCGATAAGACAAATTTCTAAATACTTCTTATGCAAATTGATCTTTAACCCCTATTCATTTATGTGAATTTAAGTGTTAACTTTTCGACTTTATATTTAAAGATTAAGCTTACGTAATCAGCCGCCGTCGGCTTCGATTTACAAGCTTGCAGACGTCTTTATATCCTTCATGAGCATCTCACGGTGTACTCCTACATATAAGCCAAAAAGGAATGTGTCTATTGATCATAGATACCACGTTTATCTGAGTCGATCACCAACTCATCACAAAGCCGTTTTACACCGGTGATGTATTACGGCAGCGTCATCACATGGGAAAGCACTGCCCTAAGATCATCATCATTATTGTACTCCCGCTATACTAACGCCTCTGAATGACCGCTAAAATGATAGGTTGCTTATAAACGTTGCCCCACACTAGTATTTCTCCTATGTCGTGGGTACAGTTTACACACATATATCTCACATGCACAAACACTTAGACCCGAAACAACTATCTGCAGATCATACAAATATTTGTTCCGAGCGGGGATCGAACCCGCGACACGTAGCGCAGAAATCCAATCGCTTACCACTGCGCCAACCGTGCCGATTAGCAATGTGACAGAAATGCCCATGAAAATCACGCTTGGGAGACGGATTGGTAAAGGAAATATCTTGTTTTGAACACACTGAAGAACGCTGCTTGAATGATTCAGATTTCCAAAACGAGCGGTCACATGCCGCTCTCATCCAATGACTCCCAGCGACCTTCACCAGGTCGTCTGTTCACCTCGTTGGAGGTCGTCCCACGCTGCGTTTTCCGGTGCGCGGTCTCCACTCGAGAACCTTTGTGCCCCAACGGCCATAAGTTCTACGAGCAATGTGCCCTGCCCATTGCCACTTCAGTTTACTAATCCTTTCAGCTATGTCGGCAACTTTAGTTCTTCTACGGAACTTCTCATTTCTGATTCGATCTCGATTCACTTGAATGGAATGATGATGATAAAGCATCTTCTTGATAGAATCTTATTCGCCTTTTGACACACTAATGTGCGTCTGATTCGATTCTTTGCCCGGTATCCAACAAATTGTATGATAATCAATCATCATCCTGTTTTCATCCGAATAAAGTCCACTACTGGATAGAAGCCTCCAAAAAAACCCCCAACACGATCGGGCTGAGTGCGTTGTGTTCTCATTGGGGGGTTTTGCCATAAGCGTCGAGTTTGGCGATTGCAGTTCAGTACTAAATGTAATCAAAAGCCGCTGCTGCCCATCCTCCGGCTAGTCCCATATTCGCCTTTTACGTCACCCACTGGATGAGATGAGGTGGTGGTATTCTTGGCCGGCACCACACGGGATAATCAGTAGTAACACCTCCGACTTCTATGACTACCTTATAGTGAAGAATATATAAATAAATAATCGACTCCGCTCTCAGTGGGACCGTCACTGTTTTTTATGAATAATCTTCACCTGTGTGAGTTATATAAGTGATATAAAAGCGGTGTCGCAAATGTGTGGGTTATTAGGTCATTGCTGTTAGATCATTGTGCGCGTTATGTACTCTATTTAAGTATTGCGATATTCATAATGGGTTTGATGATTAGTCAATGTAAATTTTTGATGTTGGTATACGGAATTTGTGATTCGTTGTTTGCTGCAACGACTGGTGGCAAAACGGATTGACCTTCATCATTTTAGTCGCATTCTGTGCGATATCCGGATTGAGAATATAGCACCACTCCATCTCCTACCGTTGATGTCGTAAAAGGTGACTAATGGCCTCTAAATCAGAGGGGATGGACGGCAGCGCCCCTTCTGTGGAACAATAACCATACTACGCACACCAACCCGCCTGCGTTTGCTTGGTGAGTATTGACAAATTTCCACCCCCAACATTTGACACAGTTGTGGAAATCTATGATATACCTTTGTTCTGCAGTGGATGTCCTCTGGATGATATTTATTTATTTTATGATGAGTCGCAAATCACCCACTGCAGGACATAGACCACCCCCAAAGATCGCCACAACCACCAGTCTCAGTTTGTGTTGTTTGCTCAGTGTGTGTTGGGGGGTTTTGCTATAATCGCCACGCTTGGCAGGCGGGTTGGCGATCGCTGTTGAGCTGCAAATGTATTCGAAGGATACTGCTGCCCAATCTCAGGTTAATCCAATAATTGCTTTTCTTGACACTCACAGGATGAGATAGGGTGGTGCTATTGTTACTGCCGAAATTAATATTCAATCTGTCTGTTTTAATTGTGTGACAGCAGTGATAGTCTAGTGGTTTAATGTTTGCTTTCCATACAGGAAGGTCTCAGTTCGATCCCGGCCCGCACCTTTGACTTTTCAGATTCATCTGCGGTTCAGAATTTGATTATCACTTGCGTTAACGTTGAAGGAAAACATCGTGAAGAAACCTGCACACCTGAGAAGGCTCCAAATAGTTCTAAATGGTATGTGTAGTCTGCCAACCCGCACTAGGCCAGCGTGTAGGACTAAGGCCTAACCTTTCTCATCGCGTGGAAAGGCCCGTGCCCAGCAGTGGAACAGTAATGTGCTGATTATGTTGTGTACTTTACAAAAAAACTGATGGTTTTTGATTATTAATTTCGGCCGTTAGCTGGCTCTACACTGTGACAGACCTTGGCACACGGCGATCGTGTTGTGTCGCGTCGTGACCCGTTGTGTCGTCGTGCCGAGCGGTTATCATACACGAAGTGTGAGTAAATCGCGACAGCACGTGACACCGTGGGTAAATCCATTAATTGTTTGGTCAACGCGGATAGCCCAGTGGCTAAGCGATACTATAACTTCCAGCATACGTGTCGCGGGTTCGATCCCCGCACGGATCAAATATTTGTTTGATCTACAGATAGTTGTTTCGGGTCTGGGTGTTTGTACATGTGAGATGTATGCCTGTAAACAGTACTGAATATCACCACCCCATCTCCTCCCGTGGCTGTCGTAAAAGTAAACTAAGGGATTAGCCAGAGGATAGGCAGCAGCGTCCTTCGAGTACATTAGCAACTCAACTGCGATCGCCAACCCGCTTATCAAGATTAAGGCTATGATTATGGCAAAACCTCCCAATGAACACACAACATACTGAGACCGGTCGTTGTGGCGGTCTTTGGGGGAGGTCTGTGACCAGCAGTGGACTTTATTCGGCCGAAATTATAAAACGGTACAGGAGATAACTTTCGTACTTTCTGTTCTTTACCACGTAATATGGCCTACTTAGATTTAGAATATATGGAAATGGCGAAGTGTTCTGGTTTAAATTATATATCTTTATCGTTATAGCTATATAGGTTTACTTATTCCTAACAGAAGTGAATTAAAATGGTATTGAGTGTTATTCCCTGTAAAAAAAATACCTTGTGGTAAATATCTTGCCCAATCCGATCGACCAGGATCCGCCGCTCGGCAGTCCACGCAGGGCACTCTCCGAGCGTGTGCTGTGCGGTATCCTGATCGTCGCCACAGTGGTGGCACTGTGCCGTGACCTCGCGTCCTATCCTGTGCAAGTACGCACCGAAACAACCGTGTCCGGTGAATACCTGCGTCAGGCGGAATGTGATGCGCTCACTCGTTTGGAGCCAGGCTCCGAAGAGCGGCAAGACAGCCTCAACTACGTGCTTTTGCGCGTGGCAGCATGAGCCACTCGCGCCATAGCTCGAGTGCACGCCGCTGAGCCTGCCGCCTCAAACTTTCGAGCGGCCCTGCAGGCACACCTTCACCGCTCTGGCGGAGGGAGCGTGTTTGCACCCACGTATCCATCTCCGCCGGATATCAAAATGCGGAAAGCGCGCCAACAGTGTTGCCGCCTCAAAGGACACCGTTCGGGGTCCTCGGGGTGGTACCTACCTGGCCGGCCTCTTGCAATAAGATAACTACTACCAGTGTTTACAACAAGTAGCGCAAATGTACTTATTTCGAATAAAATGGCCAAAATTTAATCAGCTTATTTAAATACGTTTGCACCGGTGCAGCACAACCCTGACGCAATCGGTGAAGTCCTAGTAAGTAACAAAAGTTATGCCCGTTTTATAGTAATTGAAAAAAGGATTATATTTATAATCTTTTCTGAATAAAAAAAAAGAAAAACTGAATATCACCTTCATGGATCGATCGAATAGGGATTTTGTTACATTATAATAATTGTAAATGTAAAAAAGAGATAGTAACTAGATCAGACCTATATCCCAGAATTATAGTTTAAACTAATAAAATTCATAGTCATTTAGCGTGCATTTTAGCTTTTAATAAAAAGAAAATAAGGTATTCTCCTTTTAAAATTTCTTAACCGTTTTATTTCAAGCAACGTGAGGCTAATGACCGGGCTTTCGTCTTACAATTATACTAAATATGGTTACAATTCATAATAAGTAGTCTGGTTGCCTAAATTAAGTCTACACACGAGTAAAAGTAAGGCGATCAAGCTGTCACCAATCGTAAGGTGTTTGACCCCAATATTCGTAGCAACTCTTGCGCAATACCGGAACGTAATATCAGTCATGCTTCATCTTCAAAGGGTAAGGTCTCAACGCCCTTAATATTCTGTTGAAGAGTTTAGATCGGTCCACTCATGGGGTCACAAAAGTTGACAGAGGAATCCCTCTGTCAACATAGTGGTAGTAGATTTCCATGTTTCCATGTTCCATGTGAATGGTTCGACTGGGGCGCGATAATAGTTCTACCTGTTTCACCCACCATAACAACTGGTGATAGGTCTATAACTGCAAGAGGCCGGCTAGGTAGGTACCACCCATTGCCAGATATTAGCCGCTAAGCAGCGTATAAATTTAAACGTTAGACATTACTGTTCTCCGATTAGAAGGGCACTGTCTCCAGTGAAATTACTGTCCATAAGAGACTAAATAACTTTACATCTCGATCTAGCCACGACAAAAATCAATAGCGATCACCTATTCGTCTGCCAAACTTGGTGATTATGGCAAGATCCAGGCACATGTTCAGGGGTAGGCGTTTACGAGTTGATGACTCCTAAAACGAGTCCAAAAGATTGACAATAGAAATCGACATGTTTGAAGAACAATTTCAATATTTTTATACCAACTAGGGATAATCGATCAAACCGGTCCAGGCGTGACAAGTCATGGGTCGATTACAACACAGACATCTATCTATAAGGAATCGAACTCAAGACTACAAAGGAGAATGGCGAAATTGGACCCAACAATAATGCTGCAGGATTAATTTACGTTCATTATAAGTACATATTTATAAGGCTTTATTATAAAAATCATTGGGTTTTTAGAAGCCCGGGTTCAGAAGTTAAAATGTTATAAAATAATATTTATATTAAAACGAATATAAAAATAACTCTTAGCGCCATTTACCCCTACGTCCTGTCGACACGCATAGCTATTATTGCTGCCTGCGCTGCTGACCCGTAAAGTCATTCTTACAGTGTTGTGCAGGATTATCAGTCTAGAGAGATGTAGTGTATATGTCCACGCGAGAACGCGTTGTACCAAGGTGGAGAGGGAACAGCGGCGACACGCGCCCCACTTAAATACTGTTAGCATAACGAGCTAACGGCCGTACTGGATCGACACCTTTATTACTTTTATTTTGCTGTGTCCTTGTACCTACCTTATATAATTATAATTTTATTTAGTGAAGTCGATTGTTTTAATATTCATCGCCTTCATTTTGGCGACCGTGTATATATCAAGAAAACTGAATCTTTGGAGCAAGAATCAAATCATAGATTTCAATAGTAAAATCAAATAGTTGAACAATATAATAATAGCGAAGCGAGACCGGCCGGCGCGTGACCTTTGGACCGACAGCGCCGACCACTTGTTAATCGTCGTTTATGTTGGAGAAATTTGCTAATGATTTGGATGTTTCTGAATTTTGGATACTGATTGAACAACCGCTACACCTATTTATGAAAACTTATTTGGATTCTAGACAAAATCTGGCTGAATTAATGATACATAAGGAGGATCCGAGGGAAGTACGCTCGTTCCTTTCTTTTACCTACTTATTTCCAAAGTCCTTTTATTTGAGTAAATGTGGTTGTTTCTTTAACAGTGATAATCTATTTTCTTAATTGAAATGTAACACATATAAGGTAAATATTAAGAAAATAAGTGTGTTCGTGATCGGTTGGCCTATAAAATTTCTAATACCTACATCGATTTAAATTATATATTGTAATGGAATTTTCCTTCTTTATCATGAATGATTATCTTAATGCATAATTGCGTTGCACAGGCTTATGTTTATTATAGCTAAGCTCTTATTACGCTGCTTAAAGCACCTACTTCTTTAAATTTCCATACTGATAGATATTCATAATAAAAATAAACTTTCGCTTTCTATGCTGTAACTTGTAATTTGTGAATAATTCAAGTGAGCCTTTAAACTTTATCTATAAAAAATTACAATAATAAAATCCTAAAACTGTCTACACCGTCCTTTATTTCTATTTGTAAAGCTTAGCTTTGCTTTAAAAAATCTGCTGAACGTTTCCAGGTTATAACTACTTGGCGCGGCTGAGAGAGTATCCAGTCCGTGTTGCATGTTTATACATAGTGCGCCTACGCTGCGCACAGTCGGGACAATCAGCTGATAAGCGATAAGGCGGCCATCTTCGTGTGTTACGCACTACGAGTGGAGTGTAGAACTACGACTGGGTTCGGTGCACAATTTATTTGCTTGGTTTATTTTTTGTACTGTTCATTGAATAGTTAGTGATTAAACGTAAATATGCCTACGACTAAGTTAATAAGAGTACGTGCAAATATAAGAGGACGTTTAACAACAAACATGCAGTATATAAATACTTTAAAGTTAGTTGATATTAAAACTTTAACAAGTGTGCAAGTAATTCAGATTCAGTTACATTTAAATAAATGTGAAGCTTTATTTAACGAGTTTGATATTGTACAGAATAAAATTGAGTCCGATTGCGATGAGGATGATGTGCAGCAGCAGATTAGCTTGAGATCTACGATCGAAACTCAATTCATAGATGTTATTTCCACTCTGAAGGATGTTATTCATAAATGTGAGCATAAAAATCATAGTGACTGTCCTAATTCTCGCTCTGAGACTTCAGGTTCAGTTAAATTACCTACGATCAAATTGCCTACATTCGATGGGTCTTATTTGAAATGGCTCGAATTCAGGGATATTTTCCAGTCATTAATTCATTTGAACAGTACAATACAAGACATTAATAAATTTCACTATCTTCGATCCTCGCTAGAGGGCAGTGCTGTTGAGGTAATAAAGTCATTAGAGTTTACCTCAGAAAATTATTCCATTGCCTGGGAATTGCTGTGTAGTAGATTTAATAATAAGAAAATATTGATAAATAATCATCTTCAAGCATTATTTAATATAGAAATACTTAATAAGGAATCGCACAAATCTTTGCGTTATTTAGTAGATATTGTTTCTAAAAACTTAAGAGCGCTCAATACTCTTGGACAACCGACTGATAAGTGGGATGCATTAATTATTTTCATGATTACAGCGAAGTTAGATACTACCACGAATTTGAAATGGGAGGAATATAGAAACAACTTGTCTGATATTCCTACCTTAGAGGAGTTTTATACATTTATTCGTAACCGAGCTGATATTTTAGAAACGACGGCGTCTATCTCGGCTGGTCGAGGTGAAAAAGGCATGTGTTCTAACTTTAATTCAATTAATAAAAAGGTTTGGAATAAACAAAGTTATTCTACGCCTCATTGTAGTAATTCAAACAATGATTTTAAGAAATCAAATTCCTTTGTTTTTTCGGCTGAAAACGAAAGCGATTATTTATGTTTATATTGCGGCGATCAAGGGCATCGTGTCTATGATTGTGGCAAATTCAAACATTTAGAGGTTTCTGAAAGAATAAAGGAGATTACGCGTTTGAAACTTTGTTCAAATTGTTTACGTGAAGGTCACAACACGCAGCGTTGCCGTCTAAAGGCCATGTGTCGTCTCTGTAAATATAATCATAATACTTTATTGCATATAAGTAAAAATAAAATTAATAATAATAAAAATGGAGAAAATGTAAGTTTACCTGTTAACTCACAGTCGTCGTCTTCGAATACTTTGCCTCCAGTCGCACTGTCCACTGCCTCCGTAAGCCAAGTGTTGTTGTGTACTGCTGTCATAAAGGTTCGAAATGAAATTAGTAATGAAACTTACCTCGCCCGCGCGTTGTTAGACTGCGGCAGTCAATCGTGTTTTTTAACTGATACTCTGAAAAGAAAATTAAACTTACCTATTCAAACTATTGAACCGCTCCGTGTTTCGGGCATTAATAATGTATCATTTAACATTACTGAACGCTGTACTATGGGTATACAATCACGCAATAATTTATATAATACTATGATAACATGTCTAGTAGTTCCTAAAGTTACAGCAATTTTGCCTAGTGCTCCTGTTAACATTCTAGAGCTAGACTTACCTCACAATATTGAGCTTGCAGATCCATGTTTTCATCTTCCCTCTGAAATTGAACTATTGTTAGGTGCAGACATATTTTGGGATTTAGTAGGATCTAAGCGTATAATTTTAGGTGTAGGTAGACCAGTTCTTCAGGAATCACACTTAGGCTGGCTAGTTAGTGGTCCTGTGGGCAATTTTAAACCCGGGCACGTGACTTGTAATTTTACCAGAGAAATAAATGATAATTTACAAAAATTCTGGGAAGTTGAAGAAATAAATTCTAAATATGATAGCATTCTCACTCCCGAAGAAAAGTTATGCGAGTCATACTTTCAAGAAAACGTAAAGCGTCTTCCCAGTGGGAGATTTTCAGTAAAAATGCCACTTAAGGAAAACCCTACAGAAGCGCTCGGCGATTCTTATTATTTAGCTAAAAAGCGTTTTTTAACATTAGAGAAAAAACTTAACAAAGATCCTAATTTTAAAAAACAATACACTAATTTTATTAAAGAATACCGTGATTTGGGTCATTTAAGTGAAGTAGAAAAACCCAGTTTTGGTTATTATTTACCGCATCATGCAGTTATAAAAAAAAAGAAGCGAAACAACTAAGCTAAGAGTGGTTTTTGACGCCTCTGCCAAAACCACTACTGGTAAATCTTTAAATGACATACAGTTTGTAGGTCCAACTGTACAGGATGATTTATTTTCAATATTATTGCGTTTTAGATGTTTTAAATATGTACTTACTGGAGATATTCAAAAAATGTTTAGACAAGTGGAAATTGATCCCTGTCAGCGTCACCTGCAGCTTATTTTATGGAGGGATGAAGAAACTGGACCAAAAATAAATTTATTAAAAAATTACATGTCGCATATAAATAAAAAATCTTATTCATACTCACAATCTCATTCACAGCCAATTAAGATATTACAGTTAAACACAGTTACATACGGGACAGCATCTGCGCCCTACTTAAGTACAAGGTGTTTACTTCATTTGGCACGTGAGTGTTCTGATCCTATAATATCTAATATATTAGAGCACGATATATATATTGATGATTTAACTACAGGGTCACAGTCTAAAGAATCAATTAGGAATATTTATGATAGCGTAAAAGGTATACTAGAAGCAGCAGGTTTCCCACTACACAAGATACGTACTAATTGTCCCGAAGTTCTTCAAAGGGAAACCACATCTAAAATTTTAGAGATAAATAAAGAATCCTCTGTGTTAGGATTAAATTGGTCACCAGTTTCAGATACATTACAGTTTAGTGTAGATATGAGTTGTGATAAAAAGATAACTAAACGAACAATAATATCGCTAACTTGTAAAATATTTGACCCGTTAGGTCTTTTAAGTGCTTGTATAATTAAGGCTAAAATAATTTTACAATTATTGTGGAATGAAAAACTGGCCTGGGATGATCCAGTGCCATCACATATAATTAAAAAATGGTTAGATATAGCTGATAATCTTAAAAAATTATCAATTATTAAAATACCTAGATATGTGTTATGTGACACGTTCACTAATGTTGAATTACATTGTTTCGTAGATGCTTCACATGAAGCATATCGAGCCTGTGTCTACTTACGTTCCATGGATATAAACTATAATAATGTTGTCGTCAGATTATTGTGCGCTAAATCGAGGGTAGCCCCCTTAAAGGCCGTGACCACCCCACGTTTGGAGTTGTGTGGTGCTTTACTAGGTGCTCGATTGTCAACAACAGTAATTCGATCTATTCGCATTCCTGTTACCAAAAAGGTAATATGGACAGATTCTACTGTGGTATTAGGCTGGATTAAGGCTCAGCCAAAATTACTGAAATCTTTTGTTGCCAATCGAGTAGTCGAGATTAATGAACATACGCAAGGTTTTTCCTGGCGTCATGTTCCAACTTACCTTAACCCTGCAGATCTGGCCTCCAGGGGCATAAATCCGCAACGCTTGCAAATTGAATCGCTGTGGTGGGAAGGACCTCCCTTCTTAAAGGAAGGGTCTTCGGCATGGCCACAACAGCCACACACCTCCATAGACTTACCTGAACTTAAGGCTTGCGTACATGTAGAGGAAAATGAAATCTCATTAATAGAATTTTCTAATTACTCAAGTATCAATAAATTAAAACGCGTTTTCGGGTATGTTTTGAGGTTCGTTAATAATATCAAAACTAAAAGTAATAAACTAATTGGCAGTTTACAACCATATGAGATTAATAACTCACTTAATTTCTTAATTAGGTTTTGCCAAAAGGAATGCTTTAAAGATGATTTAAAAGCTTTATCATGTGGTAAGCAATTAAATAAAAAATCAATCCTATTATCTTTAAATCCGTTTATTGATACAGAAGGGTTGCTCAGAGTCGGTGGTCGTATTTCAAATTCTTCATTCCATTACAATAAAAAGCATCCCATAATTTTAGATGGGAAACACATGTTTACATGTTTGCTAATGCAACATGAACATCGCCGTCTCTTCCATGCTGGCCCACAGCTGCTCCTGTCTTCTATACGTGAAGATTACTGGCCTATTGGTGGAAGACAATTATCACGCAAGGTAACAAAAACTTGTGTTATATGCGCACGTTATCGCGGCAAGTCCATACAGCCCATAATGGGTAACTTGCCATCAGTTAGAACGGACGCTACCTTTCCTTTCTATTCTAGTGGTACTGACTTCGCTGGTCCCTTCATGATTTCAAGTAGAAAGGGGAGGGGTAATCGAATTACCAAATGTTATCTTTGCTTGTTTGTTTGTCTGAATACTAGAGCGGTACATTTGGAAGTAGTGAGCGATCTAAGTACTGACGCGTTCATTCTATGCTTACGTCGATTTGTGTCGCGAAGAGGTAAACCTAAAGTTCTCTATTGCGACAACGGCACTAACTTTGTTGGTGCAAGTAATGAACTTGGTAAAATTCTACGCTCCAGTCGTGCGTCTATTGTTGATTATGCTTGTAACGAAGGCATTAATTTTAAATTTAGTCCGGCTTATTCACCTCATTTTGGAGGTATTTGGGAAGCAGGTGTAAAGGCAGCAAAATTTCATTTAAAAAGAATAGCGGGTAATAGTTCACTAACTTTTGAGGAATTAACTACCCTGTTTACTCAAATAGAAGCAATTCTCAATTCACGTCCACTTTCTCCTATCTCTTCCGATCCTTTTGATTTGACCCCCCTTACCCCTGGGCACTTCCTCATCGGTAGACCGCTGATGTCGGTGCCTTCTCTTCCAGCAGAAGACAGTAAGCCGAAATTCCATGTGATCGAGAAGTTGCGTCGAGACTTTTGGGAAAGATGGCGTAAGGAATTTATAGCTGAATTACAGCAACGAACCAAATGGAAGGTTAACAATCTCAATCCAAAAATTGGAGATATGGTTATTATCAAGGAAGACAATTTGCCTCCTCAACGTTGGCGTCTCGGGCGTATCACACGTCTGCATATGGGAGCTGATGATGTATGCCGAGTTGTAGATGTCTATACAATGAAGGGAACTATACGCCGAGCAGTTCATAATATTGTTCGGCTGCCTATTGAGGATCAGATTGAAAGCTGACTCTTTCAAGGGCCGGAAGATGTCCACGCGAGAACGCGTTGTACCAAGGTGGAGAGGGAACAGCGGCGACACGCGCCCCACTTAAATACTGTTAGCATAACGAGCTAACGGCCGTACTGGATCGACACCTTTATTACTTTTATTTTGCTGTGTCCTTGTACCTACCTTATATAATTATAATTTTATTTAGTGAAGTCGATTGTTTTAATATTCATCGCCTTCAGTATATACAGATTAAATCTAATCAAAATCATTTCGATATTCAAATACATCACAAATTAAACATAATACATTTATCGTGTTTATTTTTAATAGGTAATAATGTTCTAGCTTTCATATCTTTTTCTCCCAGGTCTTTCAAATCACTTTCAATTACCTTTTTGCTTTGTTTTATATAGTTCTACAAGTATTAATGAGTTTCCTAAGTCCACGCTATCCCGAAGGCTGGGTCCTATATTACATGCAATTTCGCCATTCTCGGTTCTACTACTGCGGAATTTCACGATGGATTCCTATGTTGAAAATAGCTTCCGTGAAACATTCAACAGTAAACTAGAAACACGCATATGTGCGCATGTCTATGCACGCACGCATATGCTTACACATGCACGCAATGACCTTGAACTGATCACAAAAGTAATTTAGTAACCGGAGCACATGCTGCTTCTGGTTGTCACGGGTAGTTAGACGTTAACCATGTTATTATGTACGTTAATTGTTATGTAAATTACAGTTTTTGTTATATTTGTTACTGAGATAAGTGGACTCTCATTTGCTTGCCATAAAGGCTTTGATTGGGTAGTAAGTAAGTGAGTGTGGTTTCTGAGTAAGAATTGATCATCCTTCCCGTTCTTGGGTGTAGTCAAAGGAGACGAAGGATCATTTCAAGAAGATTGGAGGAAGTATCTTCCTGTTTGCTAATAACAAAGTTCTGCGCTTACTAGTCTGCCTACCAACCGTACCAACTTTAGTGATTAAGCAATCACCACGTTTTCTGTGTTTGGGTAAACCTTAACGAGCTTCTCCACCCTGGAGAAGGGGCATGTGCCGGATTCTTACGGCTGAAACCCCACGGTGTTCCTTTAACACGCTGAGGGTGCGGAATTCACTCGCGCTTTCGCAACACCTAAGGCAATGACAATGACCCTTGTGCAGGAATAGGGGCTATTACCTTGGGTGTGGGTGGCATATTATGGCGGTCATTGGTATGCAATACAGTGGGAGTTTACGTGTTATTGAATAATCGATTATTTTTAAAACCTTGGAAATTCGTAAGTTAAGCTGCGTCCATGCCGCTCTGAGCTCTTTGCCGCGTACCTTATGCTCTACAAGTTCATAAACATTGGCGTGTTTGATCTTACCGAAGCATTCGAATCGGTAGTATTGTTTTCCAAATTTCATCGGAGATCGAAGCTTTTTTTCTACGAGGCCTCTCACAGTCCCCTCGCCGTAGATGTCGCTGCTTACTGGACAAAATTGGCAAGGCCATAAGAGCCTCCAGCCAAGCGCTAAAACTTAATAACTAAGCTACACAGCTAAGGGCGCCCCATAGTGGGACTTTGACCTCGGCTTAAGCCTAGCTGGAGGACAAAGTAGGTCCGGGATAATGATTATTTAGGGACAGGGATAGGGATATTTGGGAGGATTTATCCTCGTCGCCAAGGACTACTGCTACAACGATTCGATTGTTGCAGACTTTGAGATTCTTTTCTTATATACCTCCCGAAGGAGGGTGATTTCACCGTCCACGTCGACGAGGATTGTTAATGCGACAGGGTGTCGGCCTACACCACTAGGGGATTCAAGAAGTGGCGGAGATTATTATGATTTGGCTACTTTATTTAAAGCGACGCGCGGTGGGCACCAAAAGCCGCTGTGCTCCGGGGTATGCGCGCCTCGGCCGATGCTTATAATGAGACACGAAGAAGCATGTGCACTTACAAAATATTTTTTACTTAATATATTTTAGAATACCGTGTAGCTCCGGTCACGAATAGGGCTACCCCATCTCATTCCGTAGGTGTCGTAGAAGGCGACTAAATGTGTTTGGAACCCAGTGCGTACTATTAATAACCTTGCGTTACCCATGGCTGGCGGGTAAACCACCAACACTAGCATAGCCAAGGCGGGCTGGCGTGAAGCGGGCGGCCGATAGTAAAACCCTTTTGTCATAATCTTTGTAATATAAGTAAAAAAAGTTTTTAAATGTTTGACCCTCACTAGCATTTCTCCTGTGTCGTGGGTGCGTTTAAATACATACATTCCACACCGAAACACCACACAGAAGAAATCCTAGTGAGAGGAATCGTTAAAAAAAAAACACGAGGCTATGGCAGGAATAAAAAGATTAAATATATTTTAGCAGGTGTTCAAAACATTAAGTAATTCTTAGTTCTGTCCCCATAAACACTTTGGCCTATTTTTTACTGATTTAAGCAGTCAACTGTTTATAGGAATTACAAATTAACGATTTGTTTACGTCTTCGCTATTATTATTCTTGTTTTTCTATGACTATTAACGTAATAGACGCAAAACAAAACTTGCTGAATGCAGACTTTAGCCTTTATCCGGCGGAACGTGACTCGTTTACCAGAACCAATGTACCTAAAGAAGATCCAACCTAAATATATTTTTAAGAATGATGCAATTGATGAGTCCGTTTGTGTACAATGATTTTTAACAAGGTTATATTTGGTATTCGGGACAAAAAAATCAAATTCAATATCTGTATCCACCCATATATTGTCGTCTAGACAAAATTATACTTAATTACCTATATTAGTTTCAGGAGTAATAAAAATGGAGTGTGAATCTGTCACAATTTTAGGGGTTGCACAAGGGGCAACCAAAATCAGTAATGTTATGTAGCTACATTGGTCCGATGTTCTTTCTACTGATGTCGTCAATCTAAAGTTGCCGACGAAAAAGGCGTATAGTATACAGGAAAGTCCTTGTTAAATATATGTATTTCGAATACCCACAGAGTGATTTTATGGAAAAAAGAACTGTCCCTTCGTGTTATAAATTCGGTCATATAGTAAGTAAGTTTACAGCGCGGCTAGCAAGTTTCTTTTATTTCCAAAGGGCAGCCACCACTTTATACGCGCACTACAAGTAGAATTCAAGTTTTGTTACATACGGTAGAATGATGCTCAGATGTGAGGTGAACTGAGTACCGCTTTAAGTCTCGAAACGTTCGCGCAAAAATTAACACTCCATTTCTTCTAACTCCATGAACCCAACCACTTGATTATTTTGGTAACATCCGTAGAGTCGTGTGTGTTTTTCTGGTTAAACAAAATTTTCAAAATAGACAACATATTTTAGTTACGACAAAATAATGTTGGAATTTAGCTACGAAAAATAAATAAATTTGGGTCAGGTTAAAAAAAATCATGGTGGTTAACTTATTCATCGTTCGGAACCCTCTCAACGTCAGTTTAACTCGCACTTGTCCGGTTTTTATAATGTATCAATTAACTAATTTTGCACGCTACATTTAACGAATTGTTTAACATCTTCATGTAACTCCACTATCTGTAATATCCTACAATTCAAGCAAATGATAAATTTAATTTGATAGTATGTATTAATTTAATTTCGTAGTGTGTCGTCGTGTGGTGCCAGCTAAGAATAAAACCACCCCATCTCATCCCATGGGTGTCGTAAATGGGGATTAATGGATTACCCGGAGGACGGGCAGCAGCGTTCTTCGAGTACATTTATAACTAAACTGCGATTCCCAACTCGTCTGCCAAGCGTGGCGTTTATGGCGAAACCCGCCAATAATCACACAATTCAAACCCATACTAGTCTTTGGGGGAGGCTTCTGTCCAGCAGAGAATATTTTTCGGCTGAAATGATGATGATGATGTCGTAATCAAGCTCTAGAGGAAAATAATTAAATAAAACCATCTTGGGCAGTTGGCAAAAAGTGTTGCAAAACGTAAAAAGTTCTTAATAGAGGTAAGTTCAAAGTCATGTTTTTTTTCTTTTAACACCTATAAATTCTTAAATACACGATTTGGTCTGTTTGGGTCACGTTTTAAGCACATTAATCAACATTGGCGTGATAATACACGACAAAATTAAATTAAAAAAAACTATAATAAATAAAGCCTTACATCCTCAAGGGAAAATCCGTGACGGCATTTTATAGTACAAACGTGGAGAGCGCACAGTTAGAATCCCGTTATATTTAGATTAAAATTCTCTAAAAGGCCTCTGCGTGCTAGACCAATATTCCTGTGTAAGCCCATCAATATACCGGTACCTCCTTTGACAGAGACTTATTATTATTTAAGTGAAAATTATTTGGGAACGGTGTGAATTGAATTTTATGAAACGAAAACGTGCAACGAAAGAGCGACGAATATAAATCTATTTCTAACGTTTAGGCTGTGAGAGAATGAGATAAAACACGTTTCTATATAGTTTCCCCATTCCCTATTGTCAATCAATATCTCCCCCCCCCCTCTCTCTCTCTCTCTCTCTCCATAGTGTATTCATCTCATTCTCTTACAGATTAACCAAAATACAAAGTTTTACTTCTACCGCGTGTGCACTGACACGTTGTTTTTTTAATTTCGTTTACGACGTTAGATATCTTCATATACTGCTTGGATTCGCCTATTTATTGATTTCTTTCTCTTTATTGTTTGGTCTTGAACATCTTCAAAGACCAATTTACTAGCTTCCATTAAACCCAGCCCTTCCACCAAACAGCCAAGTAAAACATATTAGTCGTATCACCCATTCCTCTCCGGTAGGCTTACTTACTCATCTTGCTAAGGCTATAAGCCAATGGCCGTTAAACTGGTAAAAGCCATTGAGAGCTACTTTGCCAAGAAGTGTCTTTTATTACATACAATTCAATGACGAGACTAGCAAGTCATTCGCCAGGTGGCGTCACGCCTCCTCTTCACAATTGTAAAGCTAGCCAGGATTAGTCCTGCATTTTACCACACTGCGTTCGCCACTTCAAGACATAAATTATTTAGCCTCTTATGTCCAGTAATTTAACTATCTACAGCGCCCTTCAAACCGGGACACAGTTTCAAGTTTACACATTACTTCTTACGTATAATGACAATTTCGTTTTCCTTCAAACGTCACAAGAACAAAGTGGTATACATTTAAAAAAACATTTTTTTTTGGTGTCCAGTGGAAGTTCTTCATGAACTTTCTTCGCCCCGGGGAAGGGCGAAGGGGTATACCGGACTCCTACCGGCTAAAACCACTGGGGCGGTCATCTTCCTAAGGGAGGCTCCAGGTCCTCGTATGATCACACTAGAGCCGCCCACTGGTGCCACGCCTATAGGCATGTCTCGGAGAGGGAGGGAAAGTGGTATACCTACTCATAAGTTGAAGTAAGGTTTAACGAGAAGATGTAACCGGTCTCGTAATAAAGAAAACCAATCGTCAAATACTTCAGAGGTCTGGTAGGAGTTTCATATGAAAGAAGCAGTTACCTCAATAGAATAAAATGAGTTTATTCAGTAATAAATAGGGTACTAACAGACACTTTTTCTAGTACATTAACAACTCAACTGCGATCACCAACCCGCCTGCTAAGTATGGCGATTATGGAAAAACCCCTCAATGAGCACACAACACACCCATATCGGTCGTTGAGGTGATCTTTGGGGGAGGCCTGTGTCCAGCAGTGAACTTTATTCGGCCGAAAGATGAGACACTTTTATACGTCATTTGAAAACATCATCATCATATCAACATATAAACGTCCACAGCCGACCAATGGCCTCCACCCGTAAGCGATCGGTTACATACCGTGTGTCGTAATTTTGGGGGGAATTTGCCAGTACTCACCATGCTTGGCAGGCGGATAGGTGAGCGAAGAATGGCTGCTGTTCCACAGAAGGTACGCTGCCCATCCCTCTGACTTAGAGTCCCTTATTCGCTTTTACGACATCCAAGGGAGGAGATGGTGCTATATACTTAATTAATCCGAACAAACGGACGATGTTGCCATATATCTCCGAACAACTATTCCTGAATTGTTGCCAAGCGAGAAAGCTAGAGTGGCGGTTGTAAAAAAACATATTTTCATTCATGTAAACAGTTTAAATGCACTTATGAATAGTCAGCCGTAGAATAAATAAGTTATAACCAAGTTGCTCGAAGCAACTTGACGTACCCAAGTTTTTACGTAAATCATCGTTCGTGACCGTTCTTGATAGACGTTTTTCTGTCCGTTCATTGAGCAACGCGTTTGTGTATCAAATAATTTTATCTTTTTATTTGATGTTTCAAAATTTCCGGTCTTTTGTTATAATGTTATTTCGACATTTTGTGTCTGTTGGGGCTGGAGTTTTAATTCTTTAGAGTGTAATTATGTGGTAACTTGTAAGTTGGAGAGGTTTCCGACGTCATGTTTAGCTGGGGTTTGCGGGCTGATATGGTAATGTAAGTGACTGATGATTGATCGATATATCACTGTATATGACGTCATTACTGAAGAGTTGATGTTGTTTATTTTGCATATAGTCGTAATGGTATTTCTTTAATACCACCGTTGGCCAATAGATAGGAGATTGCAGATTTTCTCAGTGCATAGGACAATTCAATTTTCCTTTTGGCATATCCCCAAGAATAACAATTTACGGTACTATCAAAGTTTAATTATCAGGACCCACTTTGTAACTAACTTTTTTCGTTTTCTTCTCCACCCCTTCTAATTTGGGGGTTTTAGTTTACTTTGTATGAACAAGAGAGAACGATTACATGGTTGACCCACAACCTAGACAACTCGCCGAAGAAAATACCTATAATATGTTGTATAATTTTATATACAGACTGTATGTCAGTGAAGCCAAGAGAAAGTACAAACAGACATGCCCTACAGGTTGTATAGAAAGTGTGAGTGATTCATTGTTGTCCACTATTGTAAGTAGATATTGTGAACTAGCTTTGTTTAGCCAGTGGGAGGAGATTTTGTGGGAAAGACTTGATTGGTATTATGCCTTAAGCATTTTGCATTTCAAGTTAATGTTAACAATAATAATAGGTGAGCAAGGCAAAGGTCGTATAGTGCCGCCTAAGAATACCACCACCCGATCTCATCCTGTGGGAGTCGTAAAAGGTGACTATAGGATTAGCCGGAGGATGGGCAGCAGCGTCCTTCGAGTACATTTATAACTCAACTGCGATCGCCAACCAGTCTGCCAAGCGTGGCGAAAAAAGTGTAACAATGAAAAACGACACCGAAAACTGACATCTTTTTGCAGTGATTTTTGAGGCACTTCCCGATCGCCTAGGAAACTAAAACTGTTTTCAATCGGTTCAACCAGCCGTCAATTTTGAGAATATAGAAAAACATTTATAATTTCAACGTTTTTAAAAGGATATTTACCTTGTTTATTCATATAAATAAATATAAATAATCATTTTTGTGTGATAAATTGTGCGAGCAATAGCGTGCAGCATGCAGGATAAAAATTGTATCATCATTTCGGCCGAATGAAGTCCACTGCTGGATACAGGCCTCCCCCAAAGATCACCACAACCACCGATATGGATGTGTTGTAGGCTCATTGGGGGGTTTTGCCATAATCGCCACGCTTGGCAGGCGGGTTGGCGATCGCAGTTGAGTTGTTAATGTACTCGAAGGACGCTGCTGCCCATCCTCCGGCTAATCCCTTAGTCGACTTTTACGACACCCATGGGAGGAGATGGGGTGGTGGCATTCTGAGCCGGCACCACACGGCAAAAAAATTGTATAATTGTTATATATTTACAATAAATAATTAAATAGTGGTATATTTTAACTACCACTACACTACACTAACATTCCAGAAATTATCTGCCATACCAACTTTATTCTCATTTTATGATTCATTGAATTATTTTATTTATTATTTACTCTTTATATTTTTTTTATTATTACTTTATACAAGCACAAAAAAGATATAAGACAACAATAAAACATTTCTAAAATAAAAAAGTGTAAACAATCCTTTTCTGCATCGTTTTAAGAGGTGATAATGTCGTTTTCACGGTTCGCGAAGCGCGAGAGTGATGCCAATGGACTATCTTGCGCATGCGTGGCCGATACAACTCTGTGATTAACTTTGTCAGGGTTTAAGATATAAGAGCTCGCTTTTGGTTAACTGAGAATGAAAATTTATCAAAACCATCTAAAGTCTACTAACCTTCAAAAGTATAATATTAGCAGACTGGTAACATGTGGCATTCGTGCTCCTTTTTAGGGTTCCGTTCGTCCGAATGAAAAATGGCGGTACCATCCTAAGATCTCTCGTGTGTCTGACTGTCTGTCCGTCTGTCACGGCCAATTTGCACCAAATCTACTGGACCGATTAAGGTGAAATTTGGTGCACATGAGTTTTTATCACCCAAACAAGGACGTGTAAGGGAAATAAATTATGTAATTTTGAATATGGTAATAGTGACCACTATTAGGGGGCCAACTAGAAAATAAAAAAGGTTCGCAAACTGTAACGTGTAACGCATCAAATGAAAGTTAGGTACAGAAAAATCTTCGCCTATTTATGAGATCTTAAAATAACATGGTAAATCATTCAATATAAAACGTACAAACTTAAATTTGTGTTTGTGTTTTTATTGGCGGCACGGTTGGTGCAGTGGCTGATACAGGCGGCTGCTGCGCTCCGGGTCGTGGGTTCGATTCCCGCACGGAACAAATATTTGTATGATCTGCAGGTAGTTGTTCCGGGTCTGGGTATATTGTGTGTGGAATTTGTGTTTGTAAACGCACCCACGATACAGGAGAAATCCTAGTGTGGGGCAAGGTTTTAAAAAAAAAAAAAATATTTAGGGGAGAAGATGTTTTTCAATTACAACGCTAAGTTTGTTCTTGGGATAAATTAATGGTACAAGACAGAATTCAATAATAGACAATATATTCAGCAATTCTCTTATACATGTTTCCTATACTTTTTTAGTTACCGCAAACAAATATGGGTAGATAAACAAAAGGTAGATAACATATACATTGTACAAAACCCTCTCCACGCGAGAAGACCAGTTAAGCAACCACATTTCCCAGAAATGTATGCGAGAAGCCCAACAAAAAAAAAGAACCACGCGAGATCAAGTCACACTGGTCCGGTTTTTAATTAGCAGTCGCCCATCGCCAATTTCCAGCCAACCTATACGTAGTTTTTCATTCTTTTAATCATAAATAACCCTCCGCCGCTTACATTTTAAGCTACACATGACTGTAGATCGATGCGCACGCGATTGTATGAAGTACTGTGTGAGCAAATTGCATGTGAATTGCAACATCTCGTGTGAACTCGTTCTTCCAGCCTTATTTTTATAATAAAAGTAATAACAGAGAGTTACGATCACGGTGACAGGTGGCAAGTAATCATTAGTGCTGCCCTGCTTAACCTTACGTAGCTTTTTTAATACCACATAGGGAAGAGACGAGCTAGTCATTCGCGTGGTGGTAAGCGTTCTGCCTGTCCATAACAATTATAATGCTACCCAGGACTAGGTAGGTCTGCGTGTCCAAGTGACCCACGAGAAGACGTGGCGCGCATGGGGTCACGTGCTACCGTGTGCGCATAGCACAGCGCACAGGCAGGCTTCGGGAGATCCTTCACAATCCCCTCGAGGGGGGTGACCACTTTAGAGTCATCCCCTAAAAAATGTGCCTAAAGGCGTGGTATCTGGGCGGCTCTAGTTTGATCTTACGAGGACCTGGAGCCCCCTTCGGTGCCGAAGATGGCCGCTCCAGTGGTTTTAACCGGTAGCAGCCTGGCATACCTTTTAGCCCTTCCCAGGGGCGAAGGAAGTTCATGATGAATTTCCAATGGGGACGAATAAAAACAAATAATAAAAGTAAATAAAAGGTTGCACTGTGTTGTTTGGTTGTTCTGTTAGGAAATTCTTAGTAGCTGTCCGAAGTTTGGAATAGTACCAGATGAACGGCAATAGGCTCGCTGATCTAACACAGACATCTGCCTTTTCCGCATGGTTAGTGGTCAATTTTGTGTCAGAGTCAAGCCGGCCACAGGCCTTCGACTTAGCTTAACGACTGCCATCTAGTGACAACAATCGGGACTGACGATTTTACGTACCGTCTGAAGCACGGAGACGCTCAATTCAAATACCTGTGCAGTCACCCATCCATAAACTGACTGTGGCGGACGTTGCTTAACCTCGCCCATTAGTGGAGTGCCTCGAGTATCTTACTGAGTATCTATTTAATATTCGAGATCGCTATTGATATACGAATTAGTTCTCCGATCACACTCTCGACCTTATGGCAGAAAGACGCGCCATGACGCTGCAGTCTTCCGATGATGCTGAAGCATACCGACTGCTCAATAGACGGATATGGAAGTCCTTGCGGCACGATATCCGCACCTTTAACACTAACGGTGTTAAAGAGGCGATTGAGCGGAATCAAGGCTCCAAGGTGTTCGCAAGAGACAAGTCTATTGGGCAAAGTCGTATTATGAAGCTGAAGACCGAGGACGGCAGTGTAGCGTCGACTAAGCCAGAGGTTTTGAGAGAGATTGAGAACTTCTACCGGCAGTTATACACCTCGGTTACTATACCTACCATTGGCTCTGACAAAGACCCGCGAGCCAAACTAACCCGACACTATACCGAGGATCTCCCGGACATCAGCCTGTACGAGATTAGGATGGCCTTGAAACAGCTTAAAAATAACAAGGCGCCGGGTGGAGACGGAATTACGACAGAGCTTCTGAAAGCGGGTGGAACACCGGTACTTAAAGTCCTTCAGAAGCTATTCAATTCCGTCTTACTCGAGGGCACAACGCCGGAAGCGTGGAACAGAGGTGAGGTGGTGCTCTTCTTCAAAAAGGGTGATAACACCCTATTGAAGAATTATAGACCCATCTCACTTCTGAGCCATGTTTATAAGCTGTTTTCAAGGGTCATCACGAATCGTCTCGAGCGCAGGTTTGATGACTTCCAGCCTCCCGAACAAGCCGGTTTCCGAAAAGGTTTCAGTACCATAGACCACATCCATACGCTGCGGCAGGTTATACAGAAGACCGAGGAGTATAATCTGCCACTATGCTTGGCGTTTGTGGACTATGAGAAAGCCTTCGATTCGATCGAAACCTGGGCAGTGCTGCAATCTCTGCAGCGGTGCCAGATTGACTATCGGTACATTGAAGTGTTGAAGTGCTTATACAGAAACGCCACCATGTCGGTCCGAGTACATGAACAGAGCACGGGGGCAATTCCATTGCAGAGAGGTGTGAGACAGGGGGACGTCATTTCCCCGAAACTGTTCACCGCTGCAATGGAGGACGCCTTCAAGCTACTGGAGTGGAAAGGATTCGGCATTAACATCAATGGCGAGTATATCACTCACCTTCGATTTGCCGATGACATCGTAATCATGGCAGAATCGCTGCAAGAGCTCCGCACAATGCTCGATGATCTCAACAGAGTTTCCCAACAGGTGGGCCTTGAAATGAACATGGGCAAGACAAAAGTCATGTCAAATGTCCATGTCGTGCCCACCCCAATATCCGTTGGGAGCTCTGTTCTCGAAGTTGTTGACGAGTATGTCTACCTAGGACAAACTGTCCAGTTAGGTAGGTCCAACTTCGAGAAAGAGGTCAATCGTCGAATCCGACTCGGCTGGGCAGCGTTCGGGAAACTTCGCAACGTCTTTTCGTCAACAATACCGCAATGCCTCAAGACGCAAGTCTTTAACCAGTGTGTGTTACCAGTGATGACATATGGAACAGAGACGTGGTCACTCACAATGGGCCTCATAAGAAAGCTCAAGGTCACTCAGCGAGCTATGGAGAGAGCTATGCTTGGTATTTCTCTACGGGATCGAATCAGAAATGAGGAGATCCGTAGAAGAACTAAAGTTGTCGACATAGCTGAAAGGATTAGTAAACTGAAGTGGCAATGGGCAGGGCACATTGCTCGTAGAACTGATGGCCGTTGGGGCACAAAGGTTCTCGAATGGAGACCGCGCACCGGAAAACGCAGCGTGGGACGACCTCCAACGAGGTGGACAGACGATCTGGTGAAGGTCGCTGGGAGTCGTTGGATGAGAGCGGCATGTGACCGCTCGTTGTGGAAATCTAAGGGGGAGGCCTTTGTTCAGCAGTGGACGTCCTGTGGCTGATATGATGATACGAATTATATGTACTAAATAAAAATAAACCAGTAATTATATTCTGATATTGCCGTGTGGTACCAGCTACGAATAGCACCAACCCATCTCATCCCGTGAGTGTCAAAAATTAACTATGGGATTAGCCGAAGGATGGGCAACAGAGTCCTTCGAGTACATTAACAACTCAACTGCGATCGCCAATCCGCTTGCCAAGCGTGGCGATTATGCCAAACCCCCCAATGAGCACACAACACAATCCACAGACCTGTCGTTGTGGTGATCTCTGGGCGAGATCTACGTCCAGTAGTGGACGTCTTTTGGCTGGAATAATCATGATTCCATTCTCAAGTAAAGCAAGCTTTCAACAGCACATGTGTGCATGCAGGTATTATGTATGTTTTCCGGCTCAACATTACGAAGCTTTTGACATAAATTCCTGAAGTAAAGAGCTTTCATACCTACTTATTTAACTTTCTTTCCAACAAACTTAAGGATTCACTCAGTATTGTTATTCCATAAGCGTGTAGATTGTTCTAGACATTGGGGTTATTGCCATCTGGCTACATTCGCTGAATATTTATGCACTTTTACTATCACTTGGCAGAAAACAACTTCTAAATGGAGTTTTGGAGCGATAATAATCTTTACGGGTCATGGGGGACCATGGGGGGCCACGGGGATGCTGGCCCGGTCGATATCAATTAGGATTTTGCTATTTTAATCAACTTCAAAACGGAGAAGGTTCTCAATTTGATGCGTTTTTTTTGTGTATGAATTCCACCTAGGAAGGAATCTAGGAAGGTTTGTGGACCGATTTAAGCAAATCGTTTTTAATAGATGCAGAATGCTTTCGAAAAGATCCCATATAAATTTGATCGAGTAGTTTTTTAACCAGCCTTAATAAACAGGATTTATTTGACTGCACTTATCTAGATGATGTTTTAATAGTTACTGGTACCTCCGAGATTAGCGAACCGATTTGAGTCATTCTTATTTAATTTAGTGTTAAATATCCTCGAATTGGTTCCATATAAACATAATTACGTTTGGTTGTTTCTTATAACATCAGCTCTGTCATCGGTGAGTTTTGACTGTCTACTAACATAGATAAGTATCTTGGGTTAGTTACGATTTAAATTGATACTCAACTTGGAAAGTTCTTACATTTATTCACACTAAAACGAAACAAATAAAACTCCTTGAACAAAAAAAACCGACTTCAAAAAACCTGCACGATATAAAAACACTAATGAGAAAAAGAAACTTTAATTATATTTATAGTCGGTATGAGGAACCATTGAAGACTCAAAACACAGGTGCTCACCTAGTTTGAGAGTCAGAGGCAAATCAATCTTACGTAAATTTTAATAGCCCTTGCTTAAGTACTACCTAGTTAATTGCCTTGTACTCTGGCTGGAGGCCTTTTTTGGCGTCGCCAGAAACGACCGGTTAAGCAAACACACTTCCCAGATGTGTATGAGAGAAGCCCAACTAAAAAATGCCTTGTACATTGAAAATGGAAAATGGGAAAATATATTATTATTATAGTTTTGACGTTAATTGTAATCATTCTTAGGCTGTATGTATTATTTAAAAAGCTTTAACTGCGGGCCCCATGGTTAATTTCCGATAGTGCCATTAATAACAGCGGGGCAGCCCCCGATCAATAAGAACTGATCTTCTTTGGTGCCGACCTGATCTCTGGAATGTAAGACACTTGAAACTGAGGAGTAAGTTCGGTTACGAGTAAAAACTGCAAACATACAAATTGTTGAGTCATAAAGAATTACAACACATATTTGTATAACTTTCTGCATATAATGACGTCATTTGCTCACAGAATACAATAAAGCAATGTCAAATATATCGCTATATATCTATTATATAGAGAATAACCGATGGAATATTTATGATAATTATCTTTGTTTCAGGTAATAAATTCAAATGCCAGCCCTCCGCTTGCACGAGGAGGTATGAGGGAGTATTATATATTATAATACATAGTCTTACTATCGTGTTGGTACAGATGTTCTCACTTCGCTCACCGTGTTACAGGTTCAAAACCAAGCATGTAACATTGTGACTTTTTCAATGACATACTTTTTTGGTTAATGTGCGACACCACAAATTTTAGCGGCGTAGCAAAACATGTTGAAGAAACCTGAATTCAACTGTCAGAATTCTCCAACATGCATTGAGCAAGCGTGTTGGTCAACGCTCTCCTTCTCTGTATGAGAAGATATCTTTGCCTGTATAATATCATCTGTTTTATAAGCAAATACCGTGTGGTACTAAAAATAGCACCACCCCATCTCATCTCGTGGGTGTCATAAAAGGCGATAGGATTAGCCAGAGGATGGGTAAGAGCTTCCCTAGAGTATACTTATACGTCAACTGCGATCGCCTTGCAAGCGTGGTGATTATGGAAAAAAATTCAAATACAAACCAAGACCAATCGTTGTGGCGATCTTCGGGAGAGGCCTATGTCCAACAGTGGATCTTTTTGGGCTAAAATGATGAGTCCAGTATATGTCACAAGTTAGGATAAAGCCTTTTCAAGTTTATTGTAAGCTCATCTCACCGTGTTACTAATAACTAAAGTCTGTTTTTGGGCAGTTATAAAACGAACATTGACATAAAGCATTATGTTGGCGTCGAAAGAAAATTATATGTATCGTTATCCATACACCTTTTTATCTTTTACGTATCTTACCGTGTTTCATAGTACGGGGTGAGGTGAGAGCTGCGGTCTCTTGGCGTACACTGTTGGACGTAGGCGTGTCCCAAGTTGCGCCAGCCGTCATCCACATCCAGTCTCCACCTGTTGACATCTTCAGATCATCGGTCTATCTGGCTGAGGGGCGTCCTGTGCCACGTTTACCGTGGACTCGAACAAGGATACATATGCTTCAGTAGCCCGCACGCTGCCACCTTAGTGTTCTAATTCTGCTAGCTATGTCGGTGACTTGAGTTCCTTTTTTAAATTATCTAGTTTCGGATGTCATTCTCGAAAGGCTGAGTGTAGCTTGCTCTTCGACTATGGGAACGTTGATCTCCCTATCTATGCACAAGTATCTCATAAATATTATACTAAGGCCTCACAGCCTAAAACACCCTGCTATGTGGGAAGGTACAGAATGATTCTTTTGTAGTGTTCCGTTGGGAATACCTCAACGTAGTGGAATATCTTTGTATCAAATTCACTAGTTATTTTATTTATTATACTCTTTAACACTCTATGAGAAGCTTTAAATTTTTTGTGACAAACGGTTTTTCAAATTTTTGTTAAGTTCAGAATAAAATGTGTGTAATATGAAATACTTTTTATATTGAATAAAAAGTATATTACCAAATAATCTCAGTCGATTAGTTCATGTAGAGCTAACGACTGCTGACAGAATTCTAGGAAGTTTGATTATTTGTGTTGGAACTATGAAGAAATAGTATTAAGTTTTCATACATTCGCAATCCTATTCCATTCTAGTTAATAGTATTTATTATGTATGGTTAATTACATATGCGTGAAGTTTATTTAGATCTGTAGAGATCTTTTTGTAAGTCTATAATTAACATATTGGCCATTGTTAACACCAATTACACGTTATAATACAATGCGTCTGGATTAAGTACACTATTTCTTCTTTCATTCATCTCTATCGTATACGTAATCATAAATTTCAATGAATATTACAATCAGGCCTTTTTAAGAGGACTCTCGTTTCTACATTGTCCTTACATAACCATTTCGAGAACAATGTAGACAAATGTTGCAAACATAATCATTATGATTTAAAAAGCGTATTAATGGTGTTTCTTGCCCGTTCTTCTCCATAGGAAATCGACATTTTGGAATGCGGTAGCTAATGTCCGAGTACTCATCATCAAGTTCATCAAGTGCCTGTAAATAATAGTCTTACATGAATAAAACTATTTTTATTTTTATCAACCGATATTTCCAGTCACCAGTTCTATTTTGTGGTAGTAGAGATGTGAAGGGTTTGACTAGGGTGTTACTACAGTTCTAACTATTGACCGGCCATAACAACTACGTGTAATCGTAGTTATATCCTGTGAAAGGTATGAACAGCTAGTGAATTTACCAGAGCAATCTATTGCTACTTACCATCATACAAGAGAAAAAACCTATGTTCATATTTGATGTGCATAAAGAAGAGTATGATATATGTAGAGTCTTATAGCCACCATATTTAAACTTCAAATATTATGTTCCCGAGTCATATGGTATCGTATTGAATGCCACACAATGGTGAATGGCTGTACTTGGGGTATTTAGAAATGGCTGGAATTAAGGAACAACCTTCTTTCTTTTATATATATATTTGTGATATTTTAATGCTTATTAATAGCTTATCTAAACGGATATACCTATATCTAAATGTCTCCTTACATTGCGCAAATATTCCGCTCTGCCTTGTGCAGAGGTCACACAGCCTTGATATTTGACGCTTTGTGAACGTTCTACGTATGAGCTGGTTATACGTAGAGAAAGGAGACTTGTTGGAGATTTACCTAAAGATGTTGTATCGGTGGGCAGAATTATTATGCCGTGTGCTAAAGGGGATAAACGCTCTTCCCGTAGGCGTCATAGAATGCCAACTGTCAAAAGTATGAGGATGTCATCCACGAATTAACAAAAACATGCTGCAATCATCAATCCATTTACCAAGCGTGATGATTATGGCAATATTCCCGGTCTCTGAAGCCGCCTATGTTCAACGGTGGGCATGTACGCTGCTATGATGAACTGTGACCAACAATAACGAGAAAAGTGTTAGCTGGTGATGTTTGCACAGCACATTTCTGCGTCATCATCATCATTATCATCATCATATCAGCTGCAGGACATCCTACAGGATATACTGCTGAATAAATACCTCACCATAGATACTCTCTTGGTAGAAACAAGGAGCCGGTTACATTAACATTAGATTAAACCTGCGTATATCATGTTTATTTTTATTTATTTCTCTACACATAAAAGTTTAATTCTCTGTAATTATAATTTGAAAACTAATATATATTTTAATTATTATTACCGTTTATTTTGTTTCGTGTGATTCCCGGCATAGAATAGACAACCCCTTCTCCCATAGATAGCCTAGAAGGATGGGCAGCACAACCCGCTAATAAAAATCTACTGCGGTCACCCATCCACCTGCCAAGCGTGGTGATGATGGCAATATCGAATGGCAATAGGAATAGCGAAAAGAATTATTGTTACAATTGATTAAGAATTTGATACCTATTCATTGAACTTCTAAAATTTAATTTCATCATCATTTTTTATTTGGTGACATAATAAATTAATCTATGGTACTATCTGTTTATAGTCAGCAATCTTTACAATCAGCAATATTTAAATAAATAAAATTGAAGTGTCTGTTGTAACATCAAAATAACAGCTTTTTACTAAATGCATATGAAAGTATATACGGTACATATAACAAAAAAACAATTTTAAATTTTTTGTCTGTCGGTCTGTCTGTCGGTCTGTCTGTCTGTCTGTCTGTCTGTTTGTTTCGGGTAATCTCCGAAACGGCTGGACCGATTTTGACGGGACTTTCACTGGCAGATAGCTGATGTTATAAGGAATAACTTAGGCTACTTTTATTTTAGAAAAATAATTAGGGTTCCGCGCAAAAACTATAAAACCCTTGTAATCCAATATATATATTCTATGTCAAGTGTCTATGTCGAAGTACTCTAAATTTCTTTTAAATTAAACGCGAGTGAAACCGCGGATTCCAGCTAGTATGTTATAAAATTATTCAAAATTTTGTTCAGGATTGGTCTAGTGATAGAGAAAGCGATAGGATTACTATCCTTGCAGATCTCTTCATCATTTTAGCCAAAAAATGTCCACTGCTGGACACAGGTTATGCCAAACACCGCCGCAACAACCGGTCTCGGTTCGTTTGTGTGCTCATTGCACAGTTCTCTTGCACCTTAATTATATTAAGCAAAAATATCGCCATAATGACCAGTCTTCATGATCCGCATTATCATCGCATTTTGAAGGTATTATTGCCACCATCAACCCTCTGGAAATGATTTTACGATACCCTCGAGAATAGCAGGTATAAAATATTAATCATAAGGAATCTTAAAAAGAAATAACCTTTTTTTTTTTTTTTATTGATGGTCAGTGGAAATTCTTCATGAACTTCCTTCACCCCGGGGAAGGGCGAAGGGGTATGCCGGACTCCTACCGGCTAAAACCACTGGAGCGGTCATCTTCGGCACCTAAGGGGGGCTCCAGGTCCTCGTATGATCACACTAATTATAATAAAACACTTTTAAACGGATTCTATCGCGTATATTTTAGATTTTTGTTTTTCCTGACGTTTCGAACACTTCCTACCTACCTACCTACCTACTTCATCCTGCGACCACGAACCCTGCAAAGTATTCGAAACGTCAGGAAAATCAAAATCAAAAATAAACGTGATAGAATCAGTTTAAAATTGTTTTATTGTAATGTGTAATACTCGCGAAAACCTAAGACAGAAATAACCTACTTCAAAAAATTATAAGATTTATTACTTAGAAACACCACAGCGATATTTAATCAATGGCAAAGGAAACGTTTATACAAAATGTTCCACATCTGCGGTATCGGTTACATTACTGTTTCATTTCCTACTGTCACACCGTTATGTCCGTTTGGTGTCCGGGTTAAGAATATAGCACCACTCCATCTCCTCCCGTGAATGTCGTAAAAGGTGGCTAAGGGAATCTAAGTCAGATGGATGGGCACCAGCGTCCCTTTTGTATAACAGCAGTACTGGAAGATTCCCCCCAAATGACAACACACGCCATGTAATCCATCGTTGTCTATGAGGGAGGCGTTTGTTCAGTGGACGTTCTTTGGCTGGTATGATGATGAATAGAATAGAATAGAATAGAATCGTTTATTCAGTAATTAGTCATAGCAGACACCTTTTCACGTCATAATTGAAACGACGGAGGGCATTTCACTACATGACAACCTCTGAGAAGAAATGCCGAAAGAAACTCAGGGTTCGGTCTCTTTTTTTTCCAAATTGTGTATGTTTTACAAATGTCAATTAATACATTTTCATCATTGTTTTTATGGCAATCTATATGTGAGAGTAGTGTAAGTGTAGATAACACCTTTATGTATCAAATGACTCACGTCCGCCACGCCATGATGGTGGTATAAGAACGTTAATTTACGGTACACAATGCTTGACCGGAGTAAGGAACATTTACCATATTGTCAACACGGCTGGTGCAGTGGCTAAGCGATTGGTTTACTGCGTTTCATGTTTTTGAGTCGTCCTTCTTGATAAATACTTTGTGGTTTTGGTAAGATTATTAACAGTGAAGTTGAAAAATTACGAGCTGATCTATTGGACCTGGAATAAATTATACCCACCTGAGTGCTTAGATCTTTAATATAGAACAACCAAAATAAATGGGAAAACAGGCAAATAACTTCAGCAATGCACGCATTTGTCTGCGTAAAACGGAATTAGTGAAACGATGTGTGCTTACTTGTAAAAAAATATTTCATGCAAATACCTAAAACTCTCATTATGTCAAAATAAACTCTATAAAAAATAAGTAAAACAACATAAAATATTACTTTCGGACTAAGGAGGAGGATACAAAGAACAGAACACATTTATCGATCGTATATTAACATCAATCTATAGTTTTATACAGCTTCAGTTTATTGTTCGTTAAATCAATTTCCTAATCCATTCGTTACGGCGGGCGGCGCGTGCGGTGTGACAGACGGTCGCTAATGTCCACGTTAGGCAGGTGGCGCACGCGCCGATCAACGGGACAATTGGCGATCATCATTACTGTTAGATATACATAGGTAAAGCTCTGTAGAAAGTTGGCGAGGAATGTCGCTTAGACTGGGAAATTTATTTATTTTGCATATAAATAAATTTCCCAGTCCCAGTGAAAAAACATGGTTTGATTACTTATATGTTAATTAAACTTTTGACTACCACGCTCGTAACTGAAAGCTTTGCCCTCACGCCAAACAATGAACTAGTACAAATTTTACTTATTTATTATCATATTATGTTAGAACAAAGGCCTCCCCTATAGATTTCCACAGCAAGCGGTCACATGCCGCCCTCATCCAACGACTCCCAGCGACCTTCACCAGATCGTCTGTTTACCTCATAGGAGTTCGTCCCACGCTGCGTTTTCCGGTACGCGGTCTCCACTCGAGAACCTTTTTACCCCAACGGCCATCAGTTCTACGAGCAATGTGCCTCGACTATTGCCAATTCAGTTTATTAATTCTTTCAGCTATGTCAGCAACTTTAGTTCTTCCACGGGTCTTCTTATTTCTGAGAAATACCAAGCATAGCTCTCTCCATAGCTCACTGAGTGACCGTAAGCTTTCTTCTGAGGCCTATTGTGAGTGACCACGTCTATGTTCCATATATCATAACTGGTAACACACTGGTGGACTTTCGACTTGAGGTATTGTGACGAAAAGACGTTGCGAAGTTTCCCGAACGCTGCCAGGCCTTCGTTCAGCAGTGAATCTCCATTGCTTGATATGATGATGATGATATATTGTATGTTCGTAGAACCGTATTTTCTGTAGTTGTTATTTCATTTGCCCCCCACTTACGGGGATCGAACCAGGGACATGTAACGTATGTATGTAACGTCAAACTCGGGAGATATAAAAAAATCTCCATCTCATGGCGGCATGGACGGAATGGGTGGCAGCCCCACGCTGCGTTTACCGGTAAGTGGTCTCTACACCAGAATCCCTTTGCCTCAACGGCCAACCGTTCGACGAGCGATGTGCCCCACCCATTGCCACTTCAGCTTACATATACTTTCAGCTATGTCGGGAATTTAAGTTCTTTTACGGATCTCCTCATTCCTGATTGGATCCCGCAGATAAATAGCAATAGATAAAGCGTACTGACTTCAATCTCATAATTATGCACAAACACTTAGACCGGATCAATTATCTATAGATCTTTTTTTTTGCTCCACGTGGAATCGAAGCCGCTATACGTAGCGCCGAAAGTCAGCTGCTTAGCCACTTGCCCATTTAAAACATATTCATCATGAACACGTATTTTACTATGGTATAATTAAACCATAACTACCTAATACATCTCATCTCAGTTCGCCACACTATACATGAGGATATTTCGCGTGAAATCTATGTTATTACATACGAAGAACGTCTCCAGGCTCATCCGTGTTCTTGAGGATGTTTTACAAAAGCTGTGATGGGTATTTAATGACTTTCGAGGAGAGTAATTGGCAACCATGTTATTGATGTTGGAATGTAGTGCAATTCTCTACAAATGTGAGGATTGGAGATATCGTGTAGAAATAATGTCACCATGGCTCTTACGCGCTATGACATGTGAAATAATTCCACGTTTGGAAGGCGACAGCAATGCAATGACTGTAAATATAAAAAAAACGCCTCCCGTGCCTAGATAAACATATAGCTCCACTCCATCTCCTCTCGTGGATGTCGTAAAACGCGACTAAAGAACTCTAAACCAGAGGAATGTGTAGCAGCGCCACTTCTGTGAAACGGTAGCCATACTGGGTCAAGCGTGGTGATCACTGGCAGATTCATCCTAAAATGACGACACAGTTGTAGAAATCTATGGGGGAGGCCTTTGTTCAGCAGTGGACGTAGTTATGCTGATATTATTCTGATAATAGTGATGAATGACATAGCGGGTAAGGGCCAAGTTCAGAAGAGTATTCTCTTACGAATTTCTAAAGAAGTAATTCCAGGTTATGTTTAGCACCGGAGTAAAGCGAGGGGGAAGCACTTAAATGGATAAAGATAATTTAATTTCACTTCTTACTAATTTTCCATAACTTTTTCTATGTATTCTTATACCAGTGGAGAAGATCCCATTGAATCAGAATCTCATCGATGTCCCTTATGGAATGGTTTAATCTATAGATCAACGACATTTACATCTAATTTTAAACGACACTTTAACTTAATTTGCTTTGACGTAAATAGAACATCAGCTACAAATACCCAGCTTATCTTCCCATAAAAAATGAAGTAAATTTACTCCGTACTATGCATCTGTCTCTTTCATTTCCATTATTTCGTCTAGCTTTTGCTCATGCCAAAAGTTCCCGCCAATAAGGCGATATCTAGCGAACTCTGGCAAAGATAGAGAAATTAGAGCGAACTCTATATACGTTTATCGGGTCTTATAAGCATTATAGTGGGCAATTTGATTTTATAAAGTGGTTTACCCTTTACCATTCCATTTTCTACCACGACAGCGACAAGTCGAATTTTACTACTGTACGATAATCCATGTACCTATTGAAGTATAATCATTATAAGGGTCCGAAGCCACAAGCCTTTTTGTTTGGATCCTCATTGCGTCCCTGAGACGCAAAATTTTGCCCTTCGCCACTGGTATATACATAGTTTTTATTTTTTATATTACACAAACCTTATAGGGACAACCCTAACGATTGAACGCCTTTTAAATGTTGCCGTCCAATAAACATTATATATGTTTCATAATCATATTATATTAAAATGTCAACCACTTTTTTAGTTACAATCTGTTATTAATTTGCTGACCTTCCTACTTGGAAACGTAACTTAATAATAGTTTTTAATTAAAATTACCGATATGCTATTGCTTGAACAAATATTCTTGGTGCTTTTCGAATGTAGTACTGTGGTCTATGACATAGTAACAGGCCACAGCCTGAGAACACGTTCCGTGTTGATTATGAAACTCTATGGTTTAACACTACAAAAAACAAAGTATGAGCAAATGTGCAAGTAAAATAATGATAGGGAATGTAAAAGACTTTTTGAAGTTGGTATTACATTAAATGTATTTGACTTATTTACCTTATATAAGTCTCTTATGACACCTCGAATGTGTAGCTTTAGCTTTAGCTTCAAGTACCTGTCAGTAACATGATTTTAACCGAGGAACAAACTGAAAAGCTTTAAGTAAGCAAGGCAGGACAAGCTGTGGAACCAACCCCAAAATAGAAAAATACAATAGAATAATGCTTAGATTTTAATTTTATATTTGTATTTAGAAGGAAATAATTTATTTTTGTGACACATAATATCCCAATTTTCATAAATCAATAGTAAAAAGTAAAATCGATAACAAAAAATTAAACAACATAAAATAATTATTATTATAACTTAGCAAAATAATACATTAACACTATTAAGAAATTAGTATTCATTTTACCCATACATTAACATTACATTTCCCACTGCAAAACCAAAAGCATCTCAGCACAAGGTGCAACGAAGTTACAGCGCTGATTTTCTGATAGGACTTTAAAAGGAGTCACGTATTTAGTAGGTATATAAGATATTAGTTTAATACTGTAGTTATGTAAGTTTACATATGTTTTTTTTTCTTTTTTTTTTTAAATATGTTCCTGAAAATAAGACAAACAATGTCTGTGCCACTTGCTTTAGGGATACTACTAAATTCTCTGTTAGTGCCCGAAGCGTATGACATAAATAAGAGCAGCGTTCACTGGTGACCTCGAGCCGGCCTTACTTTCATCTGTATCGCATTAACTGGGTTTCCTGTACTGATCACCTACGTAGCGTACTCGTTAGATAAACCACATTGTAAAGCATTTTATGACTTACTAGCTGTGACCCGCGGTTTCACCCACCGTTTAATTTTATATACAGGATGTTTGGTGCATCGTGTGCCAAATTGAAATGGTCGACTGGGGGGGGTCATCTGCTATCCTTTCAGACCCCTAAACATTTCTCATGCCCTGTGGATTTTTTTCATCGACTTTTTATTGATTTATTAAAAAAATACCCAAAATTTACAATCAAATACAAATTTAAAAAAAAGTATAAGTCGTAGACTCTGAATTTTAATTTTATTTAGATGTGTATTGTATTACAGTACTTTTAAATTTAAAATTAGTGACATTAGCCATCTAGTTCTTTTTTTAATTTACTCGCAAAGTTTCGAACTCAAATTAAAGCTGTCCATGTTACAGCTATTTACATGGCTATAAAAAAAAACCAAAAGTGACCGGGATCTTCCAACTCTCTCAAAAATTCTCTAGTCTATCCTCTTGTTAGTGATGTGTCACATGCCATAAAAAGCTTTTTACAACTTTGTGAATTAGCTAGAATTGTAAATCGAGCCACAAAATACTAAATTCCAAATTCTAAGGAAACAAGTCTATTTGCGTAATTGTTACAGAAATGAAATTCATTGGAATAAAAGTGGCGCCATCTGTCAAAGATTGGTCGTACCAACTCAGAAACCTTTGTGGGCTCATGTCATGATTCTGAAAATCATGACATGATCGAATGCATAGTTTACGATTCTATAAAGGACAAACACACAAACATTCATTTTTATATAGATAGATAATCATCATTTCGGCCGAACGAAGTCCACTGCTGGACACAGGCCTCCCCCAAAGATCACTACAACCACCGATACGGATGTGTTGTGGGCTCATTGGGGGGTTTTGCCATAATCGCCACGCTTGGCAGGCGGGTTGGCGATCGCAGTTGAGTTGTTAATGTACTCGAAGGACGCTGCTGCCCATCCTCCGGCTAATCCCTTAGTCGACTTTTACGACACCCATGGGAGGAGATGGGGTGGTGGCATTCTGAGCCGGCACCACACGGCAATGTAGATAGATAGATAATATAATATAGATAGATAATATGTCGGTATAATGTACCAATCTACAGGCAGACTGCGAAGGAAAACATATTTTCGTGAATAATTTGAATTTGAATTAAGATGAATAGCCGAGAGTCCCCATTAACTATACCGGTATGATATATCCACATACACACACACTCAACATTCTCAAACACACTCCACAACTACTCACTTGAGACCAAATGATTGGTCTGAGAGTTAACCTACATAACATTACAACACGTAACATGCTTTTAGGCTTACATTATCGTATTTCCTCGATTTTTTTTGTTATAGTGAACAAATTAAATTATATATTTTTTTTTATGTCAGGGACTCACCTACGGGCATTCATGTGATTCGTTCATGATAATGATTTATTATTATTAATATTACATTGAGAGTAGAAAAGTTGGAAACGCGCCACAACATCAACTTTAAGTCGTTTTTGATGCGGGCTTCAAAAGAACATATTGAGATCTTCATGTTGAAAGAAAGAAAAGTATTTATTGACATAAACAATTACATAGGCAAACA
The DNA here is from genome assembly GCA_947459985.1 of Diloba caeruleocephala. Taxonomy (NCBI): domain Eukaryota; kingdom Metazoa; phylum Arthropoda; class Insecta; order Lepidoptera; family Noctuidae; genus Diloba; species Diloba caeruleocephala. The sequence continues at coordinate 11,011,017 of OX381629.1, forward strand.
AAATATGATGATTGAATAGAAGTGTCAAAGGGCCATCGGATCAGCATGATGTCAGGTGGCAGTACAAGGTACCACTACCTGACGCTGATTTTCAGCTGCAACCCACGAGTGCCATACGCTCGAAATTAGAAGGAAATTAGAAGGAAAGAGTTGGGCTGAAGGGTACAGTGTATTACATTTTCCTGGAAAGCTACGCAACACCACGCTATAGGGCAGCTCGTTATCCTCGGCACAAAGTGATCCATAGATTTTGAACTTATAACTTAATTACCAGTGTATGTTACCAGTGATGACATATGGAACAGAGACATGGGCACAATGGGCCTCATAAGAAAGCTCATGGTCACTCAGCGAGCTATGGAGAGAGTTATGCTTGGTATTTCTCTACGAGACCAAATCAGAAATAAGAAGATTCGTAGAAGAACTAAAGTTTCCGACATAGCTGAAAGGATTAGTAAACTGAAGTGGTAATGGGCGGGGAACATTGCTCTTAGAACTGATGGCCGTTGGGGCAAAAAGGTTCTTGAATGAAAACGCAGCGTGAGACGACCTCCAACGATGTAGACAGACAACCTGGTGAAGGTCGTTGGGAGTCATTGGATGAGAGCGGTATGTGACCACTCCTGGCAAGTGGGTTGATGGCGTTGGCTGTTGTTGACATGGCTACTGTTCTACTGAAGGGATGCTACTGCCCATTCCTCAAGTTTCTTAGTCACCTTTCACAACATCAACGGGAGAAGATGGTGCGGTCGATATTCTTAATCTAACCAAACATCATAGGTAATGTGACCACATTTATATTTACGTATATATGTGTATATTTGGGCCTGAGTTGTCTGTACGATGACCTACATGGCATAATGGGGCATTTAATTATTGAGAGATGGCACTATAAAGCTTGGGCGTGTGATTCTTAGAAGTATATGCTCTTTCCACCAGTGGCTGTTGTAAAAGGCGATTAAGAGTTTCCAGAGGATGACCAATTGACTGCCAACTGTGGCGCTTAGTAGTAGTGGTTAGAGGCCAACCTTATGTCAGAGTTGTTCAAGCCATCCAAAGGGCTCAGACTTGGTTTGACAACTGCCGTCTAATGATAACAACCGGGACCGACGATTTTAGGTGCCCTCCTAAGGACGGAGACGCTCAATTCAAATGCCACTATGCTGTCACCAATCCACAGACTGACCGCGCCAAGCGTTGCTCACCGATCAGTGAGTGCAACTAGCTATAGGTGCCTCACTTCACCTTCAATTAAAATATTATCTACATACGATTTCGACCAACACAACTGTTTAATATATCATCAGTCAACATTAATAACAAGTAAGCAGAGACCAAGTCTTTGCCAAACTCGTGCTTGGCATTTCGATTGCCCAGGTGCGCCACCTTGGGGCAAGAGAAAACAACCTGCTGTAAACCCAAATTTGAATCAAAACCTGTTTGGCGCTTTTCGCTTTTACTACGACCTCGATTTACAGGGTTGCCTGTACATAAATTTCCGCGTGCTTGAGGAAAATCACGATATTTGTGATATGTTGTAATTTTATAAAAGGTGTAGGAGGGAAACTGTGGGAAATGTTAGATGTCTCAGCAATTTCAGGAATTTTAATAACTTATAAACAAGCGACATGGTAAGAGCGATATTTAAAAAAAAAAAAAAAAAAAAATCTGCGATGGGTTCCTTTGCTCTGCGCTCACTTACTAACATATTTGATTAGCTCCTCAATTCATCATCATCATATCAGCTAAAGGATGTTGAACAAAAGCCCTCCCACAGATTTCCACAATTGTGTTGTAATTGTTGGGGGAATTTGCCACTACTTACCATGCTTGGCATGCACCAAACTTGGGTTGGTGAGCGCAATATGACTACTGTTCCACTGAAAGGACGCTGCTGTCAATCCCTCTGGTATAGAGTTCCTCAATTGTTTTTTACGACATCCACGGGAGGAGATGGAGTAGTGCTATATATTTTTAATCTTGACACTACACGTAAAATCGAGAATAGAGAGAGAATAGAGAGAGAATAGAGGAGCATTGATGCTAAAGCTACGAATAGAAAAAACCACCATCAAAAATTTTAAAAAATGTGACATACTTACTCTATCTCTTTACTTTTATGCACTAATGACTTAAGCAAATCTTTAAAGATCTATCGACTAAATCAATATTGGTATATATAATCGTTGTTGCATCAGATTTGGTCGTTGGTTTTATATTGAGCAATTTACAATGGATAATGGTAGTGTGGGCGTTCATTTGTGTAATTATGCTTAATATGGCGCTATTATAGCGAAGGTTAATGTGATCGGATTAGTTAAAAAGTAGAGTCTGGGTAGAAACTAGCTATACTAAGTAGATATAACTGAAGCGAGAAAGTAGCTCAATAGTAACTATAACGGGTATAAATGACATAGAAAATACGAAAACTGTACCATGGATTCAGTACATGATTCTAGAACCCTTAAGCATTAGGATTTTGTGTAGGCCTTTTTATGAGTATTCAATTTTCTTTTCCACTCAATTTAAATGTATTGGTATGAAATAATTATTTTCATTTATCCTAGTGCTATTTTGAATAAAAAAGCAATAAACTATTTATTTTCACATAAAACTACAATGTAAATAAAAACTAAACGACTGTTGTTTCGCTACGAGTCACGGATGAGGTCATCGCTCACAGCAGCATAATAATATCAAATTAAAGTACATTGCCTGCTCACAAATGACAAAAACTGCAACCAATTATTTCCGAGATTTCTGAGGCTTTCCTATTTCTATTATAAGCCGAAATCTAACCTGGAGTGGGTTAGTTAAGTAAGTTGTCTCTTACAACTTGTATATATTTACTGATCACGTTATATAACATTTAGAATATAAATATAGACCGTGACGACATTATATTCAATATTATTTAGGTTTTCTAAAACCATTTTCCCATTCCAAGGGACAATCAGAATTTAACGGCTGACAACCCTACCCGTAGGTTTACAATAACCAGCGCAGGCGCAAACTTTTTTCCAAATTTACACTTTTCACACTTTCAATTTTGTTGAGTTGTGAAATAATGCTTTTTGTGATTTGTTTTTATTTGCCAATGATAGGTATAATACTTAGTGAAAGACATCACCTTTTAGATGTTTTCAATAGATTACTGTTTCTGTTACAAAATTTCACAGTAACTTTGAGAGTAAACAGTGAGATCTTACTGAAAATAATATATACGTTGGTATAATTTCTTCGTCATTCTAGTTAAGTTTAATAACCTGTGTGTTCTTTCTCATAAGAATAACCAAAATAATACTTTTTAAATAGCTGTGATACATGAATCTCTTCATGAATATTCACCTCTATTTGGTTGTACATGAACTGTACTGCTTTGCCCAAAATTATTAGCAGAAAGTTAAATTATATAGAGATAAAGTTAACCAAGCTCTACTGAAATATTTTGAGCTCTATCTTTTCTGTCAGTATTATTAAATCCTAGTAAAGAATCCATAGAAAATAGATTTCGTTCATCGTTCTTAAAATGAATCTAGGTATATTTCAATCAAGATCAAGGCGATAAGTGCTAAGGCCTATAATCAGGCTCTATTACTACTAACTACCAATTCAAAATGATCACGTTCGAACATCGACATCGGATCTGCTACATTGACCCAGAATGCTGCCTTTGCCTATAATTTTATATTTAGTGGTCTATAATTAAATGTGTACTACGTAACAAGTAACGCACTGTGGGCTACATGTATTTTTATAGACAAAATATTGATTGAACGATTTTGTTCGTTAGTAATTTATTGGTTAACGTTGTCAATAATAATAATGATACAAATAATTTATTTAAAGCCCTACAATATTTTCTAAAGTGAATTTAAATGATATATACTTACAAGGCAATTTTTTAATTACGCTAACTAGGGTCTGCTGACCCCCGATCTAGGAAGTACCTGTATCTTGGAGGTTAGTAGGCTTTCTATTTATAGGCACAGCCCGTGTATAACATAGTTTTATATATCATAAATAGATTTAGTGCTTCTTCATTATGGTAGTAGCATGCAAAAGTAATTAATTATGTATATCCATGTTATCCAATATTTCATATTATATTATAACATTTAACTAGAGAATTCTATAAGACATAAAATAATAAAATTAACAATTCGCAAATATATCTTTATTAAATATATTGTTAAATATGTTTTTAGTTCAAGTGTGTAGTAATAGTACATAATTAAATGTGTACTGCGTAACAAGTAACGCACTGTGGGCTACGTGCGTTTTTATAGACAAAGTAGTTATTGAAAGCTTTTGCTTGTAATGAATTGATTGGTTTTAACATGATTTTAGTGTCAAGTGTGTAGTAATAGTATTTGCATCGTTACTGAAATTTTCCTGCAGAAATGTAAAAGTACTTTGATGTATCCGGTTTGAAATTTTACTACACTTAACAAAACGCAAGAAAAAAAAACTTAACCGTTTTTATTACCGAAATTAACTAGAATGTAAGAATGTATGAAAATTCGCGATAAGTCGAGAAAGTCACAGTAAAGTATGTTAAGGCTGTCTGGTAGAAAATGCCTACGGCATTAAGACCGCCTTTGTACACTTGTACATTAAGCATAAATAAATAAATAAATAAGGCAACAAAAGTTTACGTACTTATGATATTTTGTCCAAGTGCAAAGATCAAAGCACTGTGCGTCAGACACCCGTCGCCGTCTGTGGGTTGGTACACAAAAATGCAGTTTCACTCTCAACTCGGCACTATGACCCCAATACATTGAATGATTACTATTAAAAACGTATTACATTATTTAAAACTTTACTTTTATCATATAATAGAAAATTTTTTAACCATTACTTCAAAACAATACGCATAAAAATTGCAATTAGTCATAGTTTTTATAAATGAACGGAAACAGAATAAAATACGTCACAGCAAGTATAGACTCGTTTGTAAATGCTAGTAGTCTTTCACCAGTGCCATTGGCCTCAACTCGAAAGTGTTCGAAAATTAACGAACCACTGTAATCGATTTCTTGTATTTGACATTCATGTCGTATTCGAATAAAAGGAAGAAACAAGCAACATTGGCCGCTATATCCATACTAATATAGTTCAATGTGTATGAAAAACAGTTATATCAATTTGTTATGCGACACCAATCGTAGGCTAGGTTAAGTTCGATCTGTTTTACCTCATTTTGAATTTCGAGGGCGTGGTAAGAATGTGATTCGATTTATAATATTTAACGAACTTTCTTCTTTCTCGACAAACTTTCCATATAAGGAATTCATCATTTTTTTAATGGTATATTCTGATTTACGAACGGTGATTTAATTCTAATTAAAATTGTATGAAACTTTGGCTAGCGTAACTAACATACGAGAACTTCTCATAACAGTAAACGGTGGTTATAAAATCAGTTATGACTTCTTACATTTAAAGGTAAACGACCTTTGTTCGCCAAACCTCAAACGTTGCACAATAAAATTTCATTACAAATCATCAACAATTTACTTACAGATAAATCAACAATAGAAATCACTCGTAATTGTGCAAGGAAATCTGCAATAAAAGTATTTTTTTAGTTATACCAATAGCGGTTTGTGTTCGCGGTAAAGTCGAAAATGCCGTAAATGTAAATACTTGTAAATGGATGTTGTATATTCAATTTACTATGACAACATGTTTGGTAAGAAGATTTCGCGGTTGTTAAACCATGAACACAAGATTATCACATTAGCCGTGTGAACGAAATTTTCGGGGAATGTGAAATTTTTAATATTCTTTAGACTTTCACTTCGATGTCGTTCTCCGACCACCGTCTGAGGCGCGAATAGAATAAAATGTAGATTTAAATTCGAAATGCTTGATTTTCTTTTTCATTTCATTTGGGGTAATCGTTTTTGGGAATTGGCGACACAAATATTTTATTTTCAGAACTAGAAATCTTGACACACTTTTGTTCCTTTATTTATCAATGATTATTTTTTTTATGGTTATAATAATTTTTAATTAACTTGTTAACCATTTAACAACTTTGCTACATTTTAAATTGTTTAGTGCGTAATATAAGCACTTTCAATTTAATTGCAGTCTGTCAGTTGTGATTAAGATCGAGAATTTATCTTAAGTGGTTGTTAGTGTAGGCTATAGTAAAACTTTAATGACTTCTCTTACAATGATACTTGTAAGATATACTCTAACATCCGCTAATTAATTACTAATGATCTGTCGGCGGCATTCTTTTCGCAGTGTCTAAGCGCTTGAATTTCTTCGCTGCGTATCGCCGGGTTTGATTCCCGGACGGAACAAATATATATATGTCCTAAAAGTAGTTGCACCAGGTGTTTATGCATGTCGAATTTATGTCTCTGAATTGTACCGACACAGAAAAAATCCAATTGTGTGACGATTCTTTTTAAAACAAAAGCTTTATTTTTTTTATTTATCGATAATCAAGAGTGACTGATAAATACCGATACTATTTTCATCATCCTTATCATCATCATCATTTTAACCGAATAAAGTCCTCCGTGTGGTGTCCGAATTAAGAATATAGTATTACTCGTACTCCATCTCATCCCGTGGATGTCGTAAAAGGTGACTAAGGGAATTTAAGCAGCAGCTAAGGCAGCAGCGTCCCTTCTGTGAAACGGTAGCCATACTGCACTCACCAACCCGCATGCAAAGCGTGGTGAGCGTTGGTAAATTCCCCCCAAAATGATGACACAGTTGTGGAAATCGATGGTGGAGGCCTTTGTTCAGCAGTGGACGTATAAATGGCCGATATAAAAGTCCACTGCTGCACACATGCCACCCTCAAAGATCGCTACAATGACACGTCTGGGTGTGTTGCTCATAACACACCCAGACAGAAATACCCTTTGAGCTCTCTCATTGGAGGGTTTTGCCATAATCGCCACGTACGGCAGGCGAGTTAGCGATCGCAGTTGAGTTGATAGTTTACTCGAAGTACACTGCTACCCATCCTGTATTCACGGGATGAGATAGGGTGGTGCTATTCATAGCCGGACCAGTCCCTTTTACAGCGGACTAAACACCGCCACGAGCAAACATTGTTACTAGTATTGGTACTTCTCTGCCTAACAGTTAAGCGATCCTTCTAATACTTAGAATATTCACACCTGAAAGGATATTCGGCATACGCAATGTGACAAGTTTCGAGATGACAGCATTTGCGAGGTGGCCCGTTAGTGCTCTATCATTTCTTTGAACGATGTTCCCAAAAAATATTGATTATAACGATTTCTGGTGTAACGAAAATGGCTAACTATAGCAACATTATATCGTAGGGTAGAAGTATATACTACTTGAACGGAATGGTGTTGTCGCGGCGATGGACCTCCGCGACGTCGGTGAGGCGGGCATCCTCGGCGGCGAGGGCGGTATACCGGTCTAGGTGTTATGGTTATAAACTTACGATTTACGAATATAGCACACCGTCTTCTCGAGTGGATGTCGTAAAAAGTGCCTAATGGACTCGAAACTAGAGGAACAGTATCCCTTTTCTGGAATAGCATCCGTTTTGTGCTCACCAAACGCCTGGCAAGCGTTGTGAGTACTAGAAAATTGGCAGGCACGCTGCTGCCCATCCCTCTGGTTTAAATTCCCTTAGTCGCCTTTTACGACATCCACGGGAGGAGATGGAGTGGTGCTATATTCTTAATACGGACAACACACGATTTTGTTTAATTGGCTGATATAATTATTAATAATTTTGTCATGGTACCCCGCATACCCGCCAACGCTAGCATGTCTTAAAGTTTTATTAATAGGATCTCCATTAGGCTGAAGTACTTCTTCTTTTTCTCTTAGATTATGGCTTTAGGCTGAAGTAATAATGATAAACGTGTATTCAAATTTGGAAGTCAGGGCCGTAGAAATTATTTGAAAAGGCGGCAATGAAATGTCAAAAGATGCATGAATGCAAACGTTACTATGGATTGAAGCACGGGACGATCTGTAGCTTCTACTTGCACCCATAAGCAGAGGGCGTGATATTATACAAACTGTATTAAAACGTTGAACCCCAATACCGCACTGATCATACCGTCTCGACAAGGTCAGGCGCTCACAATAGTTTTCTGGGTCACTGTTCCCCGATCTCATAGCGATGGAAACAATGGACCGCTATGGGAAACGCTCTGAACTATTTGCATATAATGCTGTTGATTATTTAATAGGGACCACTTTTTTATCCGAATGGATGGCGTGAAGGTGTTCAGGTTTCCTTGAAAACATCTGGCTTTGGGTGGAAAAACCTAGTAAGCGCAACGCTAAAGGCATTGCAAATACAGATTTGGCCATCTCACGGCAGACATGTCGAACGGATGAAGGATTTTCGTTTTAAGTCTGGATTTGAAGGCCTTTGAAAGATAAGACCAGAAAAAAGATTCTTTAGGGAATTCAGGCAGTAAGCTGGCTATGTTTGTTGAAGAACTGATTGCAGTTGGAATATAGAAGTTGAGGTCGTGGATCGGCAAATGAAGTGTAGGACTCTGCCCAGCCAGATGAACTAATGACCTGAAATAAGCAGAACTGGGAAAGACTGTTATAATGTTATAATTAATAAGAGTTATTGCATTGAGCTATAACATATAATATCTTCATGTATCCATTCTAACAACGATTACGAAAACACCCAAACAATAGTTACATCTCGTCTCATGGGCATTCAGTGTAAGACCTTATATCACACGGTTACATAACGTAACATTTTCCTAGAGATTCGCGAGTGTAGGAAGTGTTTACTTCCGAGCATTCAATGGAGCTTATCGGCGTTGGCCGTAATTTTGTATTGGCATGCGTGAATGATCTAGTTATTGCGGTGTGAGTGAGGTCATTTTCTTATTGCTTTAATTTTAATCCTGCGGACCTCCCATAGATTGTAACAACAAACTGCGAGATGAGATAACCACCATGTTTCAGTACGCACCCAGTAGAATGCTTCTGCCAATTCACTTAAAAATTCTTCTCAAGATATGTCTTGTGTCTGTGTTTAATATTTATCGTTTGCATCTGAAGACCCTACCTTAGAGCAATCAAATTCATAGTTTATTGCTAGACAATTATTATCATTACAAAAGTCATAACGACTTTTGTGCGTGTACGGCCAGCTGCAACTTCTTCATGTCGACAGCCTGCGATGACCTCACGCTTAGTCATCAGCTTATCTAAATTCAGTCAAGGGCGAAACGGATTGGCTTAGCTATGCAAAATACTCCGAAAAAAGGTTAACATAGTTCCGTGTTTGTTTATGTGGTCATGGTTTTTAATTTACCAAAAGACAGTGTAATATTTTGAGTGTTTCTGCAACAGAATCTTAATTATCCAAAGTTACTGTAACAAAATGAATACGCTATGCTCTGGCTAAGAATAAGATATTTCGCGCTCTAATCTACATACGATTGCCGTTAAGGATGAAATCCAGGGGACGGGTAAAATCTACTTTGGAAACCTCCAATACAAAGACCATGTTGAATAGTTCCCGTTTTACGGACTAATATAATGTTATGTTATAACTCCGGTGAAGGAAAACATCGTGAGGAAAGACGCACACCAGAAAGGGCTAAAAATGTTCTCAATGGTGTGTGTAGTCCGCCAACCCTCACTAGGCCAACGTGGTGGACTAAGACTTTTCTCGTCGTGAGAAAAGGCCTATGTCCAGCAGTGGGGCAGTAATAGGCTGAATATGTATAACTCCTGTCAGTTAAGATCTTCCACGGTCACCAAGTAAGATGGCCCATAAACAACAAATTCTCGATGAGCGTTTTTAGCTCTAACGTAGAGGACATACATGGTAAGGTCAACCGTAACCGGCCTAACTGCTTCAACGGTTGAATGATTAACATTTTTACAATACCATTTAAAAAAAATCATTTAAGCGATGGCCCACTCTATTTTTCCTGTATCTTGGGTACAAGTGTATAGAGATAAATTTCACATACACAAACAGCCAGATCCGAAAGAACTATCTGTAGATCGAAGCCGAGACACTTAGCACTGAAAACCAACCGTGTCATCAAACCGAACAGATTTTCATAATAGGTGTAAATATGTTTTTTATGTAGACCTCACAGATCAGCTCGTAAACGTTCACCGGTGAATATGGGCCTCCATTACTACAATGAGTGGTATTCAGGTATATTGCCATAATCACCACGCTTGGCATGCGAATAGTTGATGCGCAGTATGTTATTATTAGCATATGGGAGCATGCTTCTGTCCATCCTCTTGATGTAAACCCTCAGTTACCTTTAACGACACCCAAGGATAGAGAGAGGTAGTCTAGTCTTTGCTGGGAATCACACGGTAAACTAAACATCTCATAGTATTCCAATTCGAGACTTTTCTTTTAAACGTTCCACTAGACTTTAGTAATGAGGCAAGTTTATGAAAAAAGCAAGCTTTATGTAAAAAGTTCTAACTGGTCATAACTTCCGCGTTAGTTAGTCGGGTCATCTTAATTTTTTCTTGAGACGATGATTATTTTAATTGGTCATCATATATGACCAATGTATTTAACTTGTTGACTTGTTATCGGTCATGATTTGAATACAAATTAGGATTATTGAAGCCAATTACTCCGCACAAAACTAGTTAGGAACGGGTAGCTCTAGTGTGATTGTAGCCGAGATCCTGGGATCCTTCGGTGGCGAAGTTATTTTTTATACAACTTGTTGGCGGGTCTAGCAAGTCATTCGCCTGGTGGTAACTGACATAATAATTAGGGTCCTACCCAGGACAAGTCCAGCGTGGCATCACAGTGCGCTCGTCACGCTACGTCAAGTTATTTAAGCTCTTATGCCCAGTAATGCCACTAGCTAGAGTGCCCAGATAACCGGAGCACAGTAATGTCTAAAGTATAAACACTACTACTTAGCGGCGAATATCTGGCACTGTGGTGGTCCCTATCTAGCCGGCCTCTTGCAATCAGAGACCATTTTTCTCATTTTGTTTTAATTGCTGTCCAATTGAAATTCTACTCGAATTTCCTTCGCCCCGGGGAAGGCGAAGGGGTATGCCGGACTCCTACCGGTCATCTTTGGCACCGAAGGGGAGCTCCATGTCCTCGTAAGATCACACTAGAGCCACCCATTGGTGCCACGCCTTTAAGCACATCTCGGAAGGGATGACTGTAAAGCGGTCACCCCCTCTAGGGCAGGCGGCTGTAAAAAGGCACTTCTCGGGGAAGATTATAAATGTGATCCCCCCAAGCTTCGCTGTGCGCTGTGCTACGCACACGGCGGCACGTGACCACGTGCGAACGACCGTCGTCCCGGGGGTCGCTCGATGTGACTACTCAGACTCCCCGATCAGCGCGCCCGCGGCCCCCGAGGCCCCCCACCATGCAACAACGGCAGGGGCTCAGGCGTGTTGGACCTGGGCGCTGGGGCGGCTGTTACCCTGGCATGACTCTGCACCTTACCCCGGGGCGGAGGAACTACTTGAGATATTTCCACCGTGTGACCAGGCGATCGATAACTTACCCATCATCTTCTAAAAGTCAAGCAGATAATTACTTCTGTAGAGGTTTGGTTGCTTTGGCATATTATTTAATTTCAGTATCATGTGTGTTTACTATCGTAATAACTGTACTGGCATATATATAATAAAACTATAAGGTATTTGAATAAGGCCAGTCAACTGCGGGAAATCATCACCATCATATCATCCAAAAGACGTCCACAGTTGAACAAAAGCCTCCCCCATAGATTTCCATAATTGTGACGTATTTGTTGGGGAATCTGCCAGTACTCACCACGCTTAGCAGGCGGGTTGGCGAGCACAGTATGGCTGCTGTTCCTCAGAAAGGGCGATACTGCCTATCCCTCTCGCTAAGAGTCTCTAAGTCACCTTTTATAAAATTCACGAAAGGAAATGAAGTGATGCTATATTCTTAATCCGGACACCGCACGGATTTAGGTAGAGGGTTATTTAAATCTAAGTTAAATTATAATAACACGGAAAATTTGTGTTTCGTTATACTAAATTAACTACGGAATATTTACCTGCAAATAATCGTGACCACTTTACTCTTTGAACTTGACAGAAACATGTTGTTTAACTTAATTTATGAATATATTTAACCATTAGGTTCCTTGGTCAAGGACATTTGTATGGCTAAAAAGTAGTATCGAATTTTATGAATACTAGAATTTCTGGTCGTTATTTAAAGTGGAGTCGGGGTGGCCCAGAGGTTTACGGACTCGTTTCTTAAGCAATGGTTGCAGTTTCAAAACCTGTGTGGTGTATGATTCAGAATGTAGTCCAGTCAGGGAGTAGACTCCCGTGGATGTCGAGTGATGTTGATGCATACGTCATGTCGTGAACGGGTGACGACCGTACTTTTCCACTGTAATCTTTTGTAGTCTATGAATATCACATAAACTACACTTAAAATAACCTTTGGCTTGACACATCCTTTCCTGCGCCTCGTAGTTACACTCGTATAAGATGTTCCAAAAGAGAATGACGAAATTGGACCTACTAATAATGAAGCTACGTTCCAGTATGAATTTACGTTTAGTATAAGTACATATTTATAATTATAAGGCTTTAGTAAAAAAAAAGCCATTCTTAGAGCTGTGGTGCGTAGGATTATCAGGCTAGGGAGATGTAGTGTGTGTACAGATTAAATAGAATCAAAACGTTTTTGGTATTCAAATAAATCATTAACGAAATAAAATACATTTAACGTGTTTATTTTTAATAGGTTTATCTTCTAGGTATAACATCTTTTTTCTACCAAGTCTTTCAAATCACTTTCAATTAGCTTTTTGCTTAGTTTTATATAGTTCTACAAGTATTACTAAGATACTTTAGTCCACGTTATCCCGAAAGCTGGGTCCCATATTACATGCAATCTCGCCATTCTCCTTTAAATTTTCATCATTTCATACTAATACTGCCGAATATATGTTTCGGTGATATCATTTCACGCTTTCTAAATCTTGTGTGATGATCAGAGTCGCAGGAACCAGCGCTAATGATATAACTTTAATGGTGATTTGAATCAGTCGCATTTTGATGTTTTTATGTGTCAATTGCCCAATGATATTTTTGTATTTTTAGTTTGAGTGATGTGATTCGACTAACAAGAATAACTGATGACTATACAATGTTTCGAAAGTGGTTTATGAATGAGAACTTCTTTACTTATGATAAATTAAATAATTCTTTGAACACTAATCATAGGATAAATTTAGAACGATAAGTAAGTAATGAAGACAAGTATTTGCAGAAATTTCTAAGAATAAAAATAATACGTAAATATTTTAACTTAATAACGGACTTTTGCTTTTACTGTGATTAACTTTTATATGAAATGGCGAAATGTTAGAATTTATACATACAATGAATCAACTTCCAAGCACATTAAATAGTTACAAGATTATTATCATTTGACAACACTAATATACGAACAAGGTCGTTTCTGAATGAGTGAGTTATTACAGCGCTAGTGACGTGAAAGCCTATCTATCTAGGACCGGTACCGATACCGGTTATTTCAACAATCTCGTGCTGATTTTGCAACCGTAAAGTCTTGTTAAATTAGGTCATACTTGATTACTATTTATTTTACTGACAATAATTCTTTGTAATTTTTTTTTTATTCAATAACTAATAAAAAGCGTTACGATTTTGTACTGCTTTTTTATGGCAACAACTAATGAGCCGGGAAGAAGAAGCGATGAGGCACGACAAACTCCCCAGCAAAAAGTCTCTGTCTGTTAAATGCATTTTTTATCTGTGCAAATCATGCCGCTCGGGTGTAGTATGCAGTAGAGTAGCGCGATGGGAAGTAGCATGCCTAATGTACTGATGCGATATTACTGGCGCGGTCAGCGGACTTGCGTATTAATTAATGTGTCAAACATGCAATATTTTTGTATTACTTTTGGGACAAATTAAAACGACAATGTATGTACAGTTTCTGTATTAGATATTATTTTAGTTATTTCTTGTGTACAATAAAGTATACTGTATAGTTACTAATTCTGAACAAACTAATTTTCGGTTTTAATATGATAATAATATAAATGTGTGTAATGGCGTAATAATGGAGAAACCCGCTCAGAGTCTTCGAGACGCGCAATGGTGAAACCGTTGCCACACCCCTCGATACCCGTGCCACTCACACCGGTGTTGCTTCCTATCTTCTATATATTGGTGATCATTCTTGTGCGTGGTGAGTCACCGTCTGCCACAGAATTTCACTGTACAAGTTGAAAGGCAGACGTTGTTCCCGTTTTTCTTCAAGTTCTCATTCCATATAATACCCATTGCAAATTGACCTTATCGTTACAGTTTCTATTTCATACAATGGTCTTACATTACCGGGGACAATCCATGACTTCATTTTATATTACAGCCTCGGAGAGTCCCTGGTTAGTGTCCCATTATATTTTAGATTAAAATTCTTTAAAGTGCTTCTGCGTGTTGGACCCATGTCCCCACGTAAGTCTATAAAAAGACCGGGTTCCTCTTTGCAGAGGCTATTAACCCGTGAATAGAGGGATATGGAAAGTATTATAGTATACTAGTTTATTAAAATAAATATTAATAAACTAGTAATCGCTTTGTCAAAGCAAGGTCAGATGATCACACCACAATTTGTACAACCTCAAGCAACAGCACAATAATTTGTTTGAAAACACGTGAACGGAGCAAGGTGTTGCAACTAGTGTCATAAACAAACTGATGGACCGTCGCGTTGTGTAAATAATTTTAGACCATTATAACATGGGTAAACGTGAGAAAACGCTTTGCGAAACAACTTATAGGTAAGCGGAATGACGATATGATGAGTGCGCTATTAAAAAGTTAAGTTTACGTTCTCTTGAGTCATGCTTAATCGAGAGTAAGGCCAGATGGCATTCAGATCATACAATCACTATTAACCGTTTACATGCATAAGCAGCGAATCAAACTCTCCCATTGCTGGGCCCGGGCCTTTTCTCACAATGAGAAAGGTTAGGCCATAGTCCCTCACGCTGGTTATGTGGGCTAGCGGACTACACACACCATTGAGAATTTCTTTTTGGAGCCATATTAGTGTTGCATGTTTCCTCACGATGTTTTCCTTAACCGTTAACGCACGTGTTAATAACCATCCCCACCCTGGATCTTATTACTCATTTAATCCCTTGATGATATATTGTAGCCTACTCATCAACCTCGCGAGCTCAAGACCAAGCTCAAGACCTAAATTTTTGATCGATAACCCCTACGGGCTTTTGTCCACTGTGGGCGGAGTTGCCTAATACTGCCCATAGCTAAAGTTACTAGTCCAGTTATCTTTTCGTGCTAGTTATAACTAATTGCTTGTAAGTCGATAAGCTATGATTTCTTGATGGCTGTAGGTATATAAGTATTTATCTATACATACAAATAAATAAAATTGAAGTGTTTAAAAAACAGCATTTTACTAAATGCATGCAATGCAATTTTTGTCTGTCCGTCTGATTGTCTGTTTGTTCCAGCTAATCTCCAAAAAGGCTGGACCGATTTTAACAGGGCTTTCACTGGCAGATACCTGATGCTATTAGGAGTAACTTAGGCTACTTTAATTTAAGGAAAATAATTAGGGTTTCGCGCAACAATATTAAAACCCATGAAATCCTATATATATACACTACGTCCACTGTTTATGCCGAAGTGTTCTAAATTATTTATAAATAGTCTGATTTCTTTTAAATTAAATGGCGGGGCCCAGCTAGTTAAAAAAAATATTACGTCCATTATATTCCTGTTAAGTTCTGTGGTTCCCGGCAAAGAACATATTACTTCTCTATTCTACGTCAGCTATGGGTGGGCCGTAGTAAAAAGTGACTAAGAGTAGATATCAAAAATATCTGCAGTAGCATCCTCTCTGTGTGCTTCTTCTTCTTCTTGCCCGTGTCCCAAGTTACTTAGGGGCAGTACAATATGAAATATTGTAAAGGTTTTAGCACAAGAGCTTATCTTTAATAAATTGTGATATATTTAATTGCGACCACTGCAGTTATTTGAAAAGAGGATTCAAAATTTATATCTAATTCGTGAATTTAACTTCATTCGAAGCTGCAATAATTCATCTTGATGCTTTCGGAACTTTGTTCAGATTGAATATTGCTCGACCATCCGCTTGGTAAATACATTTAGTTTTTTGAATTGAATTGAAATTGAATGAGATGCAACGAATCGAATGACTAAAACCATAAAAGTATAGTAGACCGTATGAAAAAAACTTGTTTGCTACTTCTAAATTAGCTCATATATACTAATGTTAATCTTCCAGATATTTATTTCGTTAAATATTTTCCATTATAATTGGGAAAAACCTTTCTCATTATAAGAAAGGCCCGTGCAATGTTACAGTACCGGCCTGATTGTGTTATGTTATAATACTGATAAAGTCGGCTGCTGCGCTCCGGGTCGTGGGTTCGATTCCCGCACGGAACATTTGGATGATCTGCAGATAGTTGTTCAGGGTCTGGGTCACAACGAGCGGTCACATGCCGCTCTCATCCAACGACTCCCAGCGACCTTCACCTGGTCGTCTGTCCACCTCGTTGGAGGTCGTCCCACACTGCGTTTTCCGGTGCGCGGTCTCCATTCGAGAACCTTTGTATGATATGTTTGTATATACATCCATGTGTGTGGAATTTATGTCTGTAAACGCAGCCACAACACAGGAGAAATCCTAATGTGGGGCAAAGTTAAAAATAAAAAAAAAATTAAACTAAGGTCGTCTTATTACTGGGCTGATAAAAGACTAATTAACTAAAGTCTCAAGGTGACGACCACAGTGTGGGGCCACGCAGGACTTGGCTTTAAATATTAAGTGGCAGATATGGTGCTTAATAACACCTGAATGAGGCTGGCGAGCGATATGCGTTAAATAATCCTCAATATCTGATTATACGCAATCAGATATTGAGAGAATTGTTGACTTTTCTTCAGAGCCTTTCAAGGTCTATATGAAAATAAAATATTGAATGAGTTAATTGCATCTTTTGATTTTTATGGATTCCGTGTGGTGTCCGGATTAAGAATGTAGCACCACTCCATCTCCTCCCGTGGATGTCGGAAAAGGCGACTAAGGGAATCTAAACCAGAGTGGTGGGCAGCAGCGTCCCTTCTGTGAAATGGTAGCCATACTGCGCTCACCAACCCGCCTGCCAAGTGTGGTGAGTATTGGCAAATACGCCCCAAAGTGATGACACATTTGTGAAAATCTATGGAGGAGGCTTTTGTTCAGCAGTGGACGTATAAATTACCGATATGATAATTGCACCTAGTTTGATGAAAAACTAATAATATAATGCATACATTTATATACTGTAGATGAAACTAAATTGTTTGAAGTTGACGACTTATTAAAGCTTTGAATAACTAGTAACTCGCCCTTGCTTCGCTTACAGGATAAACATTTTGAAGAATACAAAGGTTTTAACATCAGTCGAGGAAATTCCGAGATTACGTTCACACATATGAATTAAACAACTTCACTCCCAACCACTGAAACTTCTGTAATCCAGGGTCTACAATCGGGACCACAGAAGAAATCACCGATCGATGAAGCTCGAGTGTGCTCCAGTGAAATGAATAACTTTCTTGGTAGACAAACTTAGATTGTGCGGCTTGCCAGGCCGCACAAAAGAGGGGATGCGGTCAGTCACGGCCCAAGACCTGCCGGGGGTGCATTGAATGGGCGAGCGAATCTCGCGTTTCTGGTACTAAGTTGGTTGAAGCAATACGTGGTGGTTTTAGTTGGTACGAACTTGTCTTCGACTTCAACTCTTAGATAATGGCGTCTGTCCAGTAATATCCCACAATTTCCCATGTCATGTATATCGGCAACGTTGTTCGGTGTTCAGATTAATCAATCTTTGAAGATTCATAAAATGTATCACAAAATGAAAACAATCTACAAATAACTATCGGCAACTGTTCCGACTTCGCTCAATTATTTTGTTTGATTTAAACAGTTTTTCTTAATAAATACCTATCGGAATCGATCATGCAATTTTAAAGATAGATCAACGTATGAGCACGAGAATATACACTGATGTTAGGTATGTTCATGTTCATCATTTAATAATTATTATAAAAGCCACACACTACAGAATTATTAAAATCACATATTCCACAAGTTGTTGAGTACCACCAGAGCAGGCAACTGCAAGTGCATTGACTCAGGGCCTGCTCACCCACTGACACACATTGTATCTCTCTCATACGTATAGCAAACACTATTGTCATCTAGCTCTCCCATGCAAGTTTTTACACGACACTTTTCCCGCCATAAAAGTTGAGGACTCATTTCGAAACGTTAAGCTACTTAGGAAGCGGTAGTGTGCTACAAAATAGCGGAGCTGTTTCATCAAAGGTAATTTTGTTTTAGTGTATTGATAGCACAGACTTGTAAGCTGGAATTTTTAAAAAGGTTATTTATTTGCGTGGTTTTTAGGCGAGTATTTAAATAGAAATAAGAACAAAAACGAAGCAGTATTTTTTCATATGATAACTTATTTTTTAAATAAATGTTCTTTATTTTTTTTTTATTTATTTATTTATGTACACACAGAAATATTTTTACATAATTAAATAGGAAATCAGAGTACAAAGGTACAGCTTATTTCTTCAAGAAATCTCTTCCAGCAGACCTGCGATAGGAGAGTTTGAAGAAAAGAGATGTAGGCACGGTGTGTAGAGGTTATACAATACATATAATTATACACACATACATATAGACTAATATACCTACATACTACATACAGTATATAAATATACATATACCTTAATACTAATATATACATTAATATATATAAATACATACATCACTAATTATGTGGATACAGAGAGATAGTGCTCTTTAACACGGTTTTTGAAACTATGAACGGTTTGACATTCTCTTATGTCAGGCGGTAGCGAATTCCATAACCTAACTGCATGCACAGATAAGGAATAGGAGTAGAAATCGGTTTTGTGGGATGGGAATTTGAGAAGGGTCTTAAGATGTGATCTGCAGGGTGCATACGGCGGACGGGTGTAAGAAAACCGTTCCCGCAGGTAGGATGGAGATGTGGGGTTATGTAGGATATTAAAAAGGAGACACAATATCCGAGTATTCCTGCGAAGACGAATTGGGAGCCACTTGAGAATCTTGCGGAAATTAGAGACGTGGTCGTATTTTTTAAGATTGAAAATGAAACGAATACATAAATTTTGCAGTCTCTCAAGTTTATTTAATAGCTCCTCTGTGGCATCCAAATAACAGGCGTCAGCGTAGTCTATAATGGGCTGAATCAGAGTTTGAGCGAGAGAAATTTTGGTTTTCAGGGGCAAAAAGTTCTGGAGACATTTTAGTGAGTGAAAGGTGAAATGCACCTTCCTACTAACGTCAGCAATATGAGCACTCCACGACAAGTTACTGTCAATAATAACTCCTAGATTTTTAGTAGTTTCCGCGTAAGCAATTTGAACACCATCGAGACTGAGTGGTGTTAGAGACGCAACATTAAGTCTACCCCGCATGTTTCTGCTACCGATGATCATGGCCTGAGATTTACTAGGGTTGATGTGTAGGCCGAAAGACCTAGCCCATTCAGCGATACAATCCAGATCACGGTTCATGGCAGCAATAGCGAGTTCCACTTCAGACCCAACGAATGATCGGTACAGCCGGTCTTTCCTTAACATCGATTAGTTTAAATGATAGGGTCGCAATCTCCATCGTTTCGAAAGCAGATAAAAACAAGAAACACCGTTCTTTCGCTGGGACAGCCAAGTAAAAGTGAAATTTACTAAAAAGTAAAAATAGTTGTTATTTGAAATCGATAGACAAACTGTTTTCTCGACAACATCTGTAATATACAGAGATCGGACAACTTGTTTATGATATAATAACCAAGAAACAATTTGTCATGGATTATACATACTTTCACTGATTTTAATTGACGTTTTACAGTTCGGTTAGGCTGGGTGGGTTCATATCAACATAAAGTATCAAAATAATGGCAAAGGACTTAGAATCCAGGCCGAACAAAAAAACAAAACATAGATAGACCGTAAGGTGAAAAAGTATGTGTTTTTATATAAATGAATGTATATTATGTGTTAAACAAACGTAAAGGAATGAATGAGTGAACTAAAGATCTCATGTTTGCATAATTCCCATCAATTCATATCAATTTTCAATCATCTACAACACTACTCCCTATTTTATATTTAAAACCACCGTTTTTCTGTTTGTAAATCATTAAGTACCTAATTGATTTTAAGTCTTATTGCGTTGACTTTAAGTATACAGAAATCGGTTGTGCATGAGAGAATGAGCCGAATGAACTATTAGAAAGGAGAGCGTGCGAAATAATTACTGATTGGACCACATATTTTGACAGTTGTATGCGTTTAATTAGCATCTTTGTAGTTTACACCTGGTCACACAGGTCTGTAGTACTACAAATTTTATGTGAGACAATTTTAGATTTTGTTTTTGTGTAATTATGAGTTAGATTCGCTCGTGACAATTTTGGTTGCTATAATTAGACGTTAGTAATGAATGTTGACGATGAATTGATGTTATGCGGAAGTCATTTTGAAATAATAGGAAAAGCCTTTTTTGTTTGCCGTAAGATTTTGTTGTTCTTATTTTAACGGTGAGATTATGTAAACGTTTAATGAAGCTTTAGCGTGGGTACTAGATACACAATGGCCGGACTATTAACTTATATAAATTGTTTCGATTTTCACGTAGTACTCAATTTTGTTCTTAAACATTGTAACGTCGTGGATAAAGTGTTTAAATGTGAGTTTAGTAGGTTCGTATTCATCCCGAACGGTGACATTAGAAAACTATTACCTAAATAATCATTCTGATCGAGTGCTCCCAAGCTGGAACTTCTAGCAACTCCTTAAGCCGAGACCCAAGTCCCACTATGGGGTGACCTTAGCTGTGTTGATTAGTATTTAAGTTATTGCCTAGCTGGAGGCCCTCTCGATTTCAGCTCTTTGTCCGGTTAACCAGCCACAGTTCCCTGAGTAGACTGAGAGAAACCCAACATAAAAAATATGATCACATTTTTGACGACCAGAATTTTTGCTTTACATCAATGGATCCTAAGTATTATAAAATGTTAACTTATCACAAACAAAGGTGAATGAACGACCGGTCAAATGCCGTATGTATTCATTTTGGGGGAAATTTGTCAGTTCTTACCACGCTTGGCAGGCGGGTTGATGAGCCCAGTAGGACGGCACATAAAAGGGACGCTTCTGTCCATCTCTCTAGTTTGTAGTCCCTGAGTCGCCTTATATGACGAATGGTGTCCTATCCATCACCGTTGAAATGGTGACACATTGAGATTCATCATCATCATTATCATCATTTCAGTCGAAAAACGTCCAGTGCTGGACAGAAGCCCAAAAATTGCCACAACGACCGGGTCGGGTGTAAAACCCATAGGTTTGTGTTGTGTGCTCATTAGGGTTTTGCCATAATCGCCACGCTTGGCAGACGGGTTGGCAATCGCAGTTGAGTTGTTAATGCACTTGAAGGACGCTGCTGCCCATCCTCTAGCTGATCCCTTAGTCGACTTTTATGACACCCACGGAAGGAGATGGGGTGGTGGTATTCTTAGCCGGCACCATACGGCACTAAATATTATTATTATAATACAGGTTGTACCAACTCAGTAAAACATAATCACATTCTCGAACTCATAACGTATGCCATTTCCGACATCGACGCGCTGACCCCACTACTTCCAGCTATACCGCGACATTCTTGTAAGTCGCGCGTGAGTTTTCACTGACACACTGACGGCACGGAAACACGGAGTATGCATAACGATCAGATCCGACAAGTGTCGACAATCATCAGGCCATTGGGTCATCGGTTTTATGACCCGGTACGTGAGGCATTGTCTTGGGGAATGGGGTCTAGGGATTTGGAGATATAGGTTGATCGAAACATAAATAAATGTAAATACGTGCTAAATAACACCACTTTTCATATCCGGAGGACATAGAACTGAGGCTGATACTGAAAACCAGCGCTGCTGATGTTGATCTTATCTCAACGCTGCAGCATAATGCCGAGTGTTAGCCATTTTCTGCACACTAGCGGCGCACAATTATTTTAATTTAATCATAGTTTTATTTAGTATAAATTAATATTAAGTTCTTTAGTAGAAATTTAAATCTCTTGCCAACATTCACGCACTAAACAGGCTGGCAGATTGGCAATGGCCAATGCTGATGATTACTCTTCTTTTTTGGTTTGTGAATTATGATAGCCTGGACTCCAAGTCCTTTGGCGAGGTACTTTATTAAATGGCGTGAGTGTTGCAAGGAAAACAAAAATATGTTTAATACTTTGGTGTTCATGTTATGCGCGTCTCTATGGTGTTCAGAAATAAATACTTTTTCTTTCTTTCTTCTTTCAATAATATTGTTCCGTCTATGGAGTAAAATTATTAGCTGCGCGCGCATACCGTCACAAAAATCCTAATAGTCAAAGATAATTCAAGTGCATATTTATTTTCATCATATCGGCCATTTATACGTCCACTGCTGAACAAAGGCCTCCCCCAAAGATTTCCCCCGATAATGTTTCCACAACTGTATCGTTATTTTGGGGGGAATTTGCCAGTACTCACCACGCTTGGCAGGCGGGTTGGTGAGCGCAGTATGGTTACCGTTTCACAGAGGGGACGCTGCTGCCCATCCCTCTAGTGTAGAGTCCCCTATGGCCGGTTTCTGAATACGCATTTTTTGTAACAGTTCCAAATTTAAATTTTCTTCTTTCTTTTTAAGTTCCTGTGTTTTACTTGTTGCGTGTCACTTATTTTATTGGAATTAGCGTAGTTTACTTACTTGCTTTGAAAGTATATATTACACTACAACGTATTTTTATACATTTCGAAATTAACGCCTATGATCTTATCTGTGTATAACTGGGTAAATCGCAAGGTTGGCTGATCAAAATAACTTTATTTTTACTTTGAAAATCAATCATGTTGATTAAAAATGAAATAAAGGTGAAACAATAAGCATTTGTTTAATTCTACATACTAGGTAAAAGAAAGATTGTATAAGGTATTTAAAATAAATTCATCATAATAGACTTTTCTGCCTGACTTGCCTAAGTAGTTGAAATGACCATCAATATCTTGTTAAAAAAGACACCAATGAAACATTTCAAATTTCAAATCATTATTATTTTGCTTGGCTATTTTGTCGTTTTGACTGTGAGATCAATGTCCAATAATATTGTATTTATAAAGCAAATTGACGTGACGTCTACTTTTAAATATATTTATTTAAGAAAATTATGTGGTGTCGTGGGACACCAGATAGGAACGAAGTTCCTTCGGCTAATGTAGAATCGACACTTATACACTACTCGCTTGTGTATGCGGCTGTCGCGCCTGCGCACGTCTCATTTAACGGTTTTATTCCACGCACTTTTTTCCACGGATTTTTTCTTTTGGTTTTACTATCACATTTTTTTCAGTTCGGTCGCGCAGCAAAATCCCTATCCCCTCCAAGCCTGCCGTAAGGAACTTCGTTCCAAAAAAAAATGTTACTGTGTCGAGTTTGTGTGAACTCTGTACCTATACATAAATAAAATGTTTTATCAAAGATGACCTAATAAAATAAATAAGAGTACGTTTGGGGTAGCGATCAGTTGCATGGCTTTCCGAGCTTATATGTCGTGGGTTCGATCACCATATGGAATTAACATTTGTATGGTCTACAGATAGTTTGGAACTGTACCTGTACATAGGAGAAATCCCAGTGTGGGCATTGTTTTAAATGTTTTTTAAAATCATAAAAAATATCACGAACTCATAATAAAACAAAAAAGTACATATGTTATATCTTGCCAACCCTGGATAAGACTGCATGTCCAATCTACGAGACATACCATAGATAACATAGACGTCTAAATGTAACGTAATTGTGTGAAAAAGTACTTGCAACAGCTTTTTTATAATGGTGAATCGCTTGGTTCGCCGTAACCATTATCTGTGGTTTTGCGCAACCATATTTTTTCCAAAAGGAGCGGTGGTTGCGATCTGCACTTTCGTAAGTTAAATAAGTGAAATTCTTGTGCAAATTGAAGATTACTTCAAATTAGCAAAATTTTATGCAATACATTAGTATTTTTAGTTACTAATTTAGTCTAGATATAGTAAGACTATCATGTGTCCGTGTGGTAACCGGATTAAGATTAAAGCACCACTCCATCTCCCCCCGTTGGGTGTCGTAAAAGGCGACCAAGGGACTTCTTAACCTGAGGGACGGGTAGCAGCGTCCCTTCTATGAAACAGTACCCATAGTGCGCGCACCAACCCGCCCGCCAAGCGTGGTGAGTATTGGCAAATAATCCCCAAAATGACGATACAATTGTGCAAATCTTTGGCTTTGATCAGAAGTAAGAAAAAAAAAACTGATTCTAAAAGCAACCATATGATAATGTACTGTAAAAGGAAAATTCAACGTCTTAATTTTAAAAAATGTGTATGTTGCCGACTTTAATCAATTTAAATTCTGAAGAGATGCGACGCATTCACCTCACTATTCTGGATACCGATTTTATCACCCAAGACATTAATTACCGTAGATCGGGTGGTAGATACGCACGGCTACATATCAAGCTGTACATTCCAGTATAAGCTGATCTGGCATTGTACAGGCTTTTCGTCTGACAAGAGATCAGCGTAAACTGGATATTTCTAGCTTGGTGTGTACCCGTGTGCACCGAACATATCCGCAGTGCCCGCCTCACGCTCGGTAATTGTACGAAACGTGTGCATATGTGAGCTGCCAGTGCTTTGCTTGGATACTAATGATCAAAATTGTAAACTTACAAAAATGTGTAAAATTTACATTATCACGTACTTTTTGAAGTGAAAACTTATTTTAGTGCGGTACGCATATTTTTAGATGAGATAAAATCTCTGGACTCGTGACACCGTTACGAGACGCAGCTATAGTGTGTGCATATATGCATGTACATATAGCAGACCGCGAACGCGTCTAGATAAATAAAAAAATAAGTTTTCACTTCTGTCGGCACTCCCGGATTGCAACCCGTATTTTTTTTATTGGTATGCCTTTGTATCTTTTTTATTATTCATGGGATTTGTGATCTAGGTTGAAGGTTACTAAAAGGCGCCCAGTGTAATAGCAGAACATCAATGTTTGTGCACTACTAAGTATAGTGATATAACGGATTTACAACACACAATTTTTATGAACGAATAATTTACAAGTCCACACGAATCAACCTTGCTTCACTTAGTTACTTTCTACAATGCATCTAGGTTAACGTAACAAATTGTTATGAAATCGAGCCAGGTCGGATTATGGAACTAGTGCCTTTAGAGCTTATTATTTGCAGTTGCTTAAGTAGGCGATAAGTGTTTCCAATAATAATTGAATTTTAGGAATTTAAGGTTGTTGCTGAAAACTAGCGCTGCTGGTATTAGGTTCGTCTGAAGCCACAGCATTATGCTGAGTAATTGCCTATATTTCTGCGCACATGCGACGCACAACTTTGGATATCATTATTTATTTTTGTACATAATTGTAATCTATTTGTTGTTGTTTTGTTGCACATATTACTTAGAGATACTACGTATTTTGATTGGATCAAGTAATCGCCACAGATAATACAGATCTTATAAACTGGATAAATATTACAAATTAGATTCATAGCTGTTTTAAAATCAGTGATATCAATTGTTCTATTTATGTTTAATTTATGATGTTATTATATTTTCTGTAGAACGTCTAGTTTTAAGTCGTGTGTGTCAAATGCGCATGGAAATAAAAACGTTTTATTTCTTTCTTTCTAGGAGACGTTTAAATCAGTAATAATGTACGGCGTTTAGATTACTTAAAATGTTGATACGGATCAAGACGTTAACTTCACTGAAAAAGCTGATCAGATAGAACGCAAGTTAGGAAAGAGATACAAATTACATCGCTGCTGTAGATTTGAAAATATATTTACTGACTCACTCGTATCAGTCCGTCAGTATCCACTTTTAACTACGAGTCTTTAATACTTACACGTATTAAGTATAGTTGATTTAGTATCTGTTTCTTTTATATTGTTCTTTTTATTGACTGCTTATTTATGAGTTCAAATTGAATAAAAGAGTTAACTACATTATGTAGTTTTATGTAATGATGGCACCTGGTTCGTATAAATTATGCTTATGGCAGTCAATGTTGGTCATAGGTGTTATTTTTTGTATGGGAAATCCTCATGTCCTTTCACAGAGTTTCCTAGTCGCCAATTGTGCCGGAGTCGTGGGCTTTCATATTCATCGGCATCGCCGGAAATGTGCTAAGCAGACCCCGTCTTGTCGAAGGGGGAAAGGTGTTGTTTCTCGTCTCTTTGATGGGTGAAATACTTCCGCCCCGTCAATTACGGGGCTTGAAGAGGGCGTTGCCTACCCATCTTCGGCTCCTAGATCTTCTGCTGCCTTGCGAAAGAAATTCACTGCACTCGGTAGCTGTCACTGCCGACCATCTTCTAAACTATGGCCAGCAGTGAAAGTTCTATTCTGACTTCTCGACGAGGGCACGGTGTTGCTCCTCCCATGGCATGCACTCCAGCAGTGAGTTTTGCGTCGTATCGTAGTCGCACAGCTTAGTGGTGGCACTGTTTGGTCGGTTCCATGCCAATGCAAAATAGGAATATGTCGAAGCAGCCGTGCCCCGTCGTGGCGATACTGCCACTGGATTTCAGCATCTTTCCACTCCACCTCTAAGACTCGGCGGAGCTTTAAGTTCCGCCGCTCATCTTGCTCGGCACTGGCCGATAGCCCCGTTTCGCGAATCCATCTCCGGGTAGTAATCCGACCAGATCACATGCCGCTTAGTGGGATATTGTGTGACATTCTGACGGCCATTGCCCGTTTCGCGAGCCCGTACCTCAAGCGGCCAACTCCAGGCCCCGGCCTCTCTCGAGCAACAGCACTTCACATCAAGTGCGATTTCGGAAGTCTGGAAGTGAGTGAGATAGTTCTATATAGTATCAGGATTTCTGTTCTTCATCAGGACGCATGTAATTTAATAAAACACTTTATTCTGATGTTAAATATATTCTTTATTTAAGTTTTTATTAGCTTGGTATGTATCCATGAATCTATGTAACAGAATTGTTGAACTCGATTTTCATCCCCTTCAAAAAGTCGGATTGATTTGAAACTTCGCACACTTATCAAGGACCGATGACAATGCAATAATTTAAATAGTTTATCCCATTTTCCTTGCCAGAATCCTCAGGATTAGCTCTGATACCCGGAAAAATGATAAATTCATCAGCATACACAAACTTGCACAAATGACAAATTCATCGACATACATAAACATGCACAAAATAAGACGTCGATTCAAATTTCCGCGACAAGAGTGTGATGTGACTCGAATAGTGTCTCATTCTTCAGATGATTTTATCCGTAATGGAGGGAGAATTTGTTTAGTTAAACGTCTTAAGGAAGGTGCTTGGGTAAATAATTACCATCTGGAGTTATTGAGACTATGTACAGGTAACATAGACGTTCAGCCATGCTACCTGCAAAACAAAAAAAAAACGCATTTTTGTAAAAAGCCGCACAAAAATAAATCAAAATAAATCATAGTTTAAAAAAATACGCGTTTGTAGATAACTGAACTAAAAAGTAGAAAATAACTTTTGATAAGTTTAAAATAACAATAGAATGATCAACAAAAAATAAATATTCTTGTTAAAAAGCGTGGGGTGTTTTATCGGGTATTTTCATGATGACGCTACTTTTACAAATATTCACAAAACTTTTTACAATTGACATCTAATTTGAATTCTGATGTTAAATATATTCTTTATTTTAGTTATTTTTCATATTTTGTTTTATAATAAAACCTAAAATATTCAAGTACCTATATCTGTATACTATATATTTAACATTAAAAGTAAATTACGTGTCCAGTAAGTATTATTTTATGTGCTGCAGCGAATTATGCGCTCCCGCATTATGCTCAGCGTGGCACCTTATTGGCACAATGGCGATGTGTACTATAAAGACTATAGCTGTATTAGGTAGTACAATTGATTTACTCTTTGAATTATATATATATATATATAATGCAGATTAGACATAATTCAAAATCACACAATATTTAAATGATTATATTTTTATAATTTAATTCGATCATATTTGCAAATGTTGTGTACATCTATAATAGGTATACACATAGGAATTTGTTATTGTAATAAACTAAATAAACTTTACATATGTAAACTGCTGATGTGACTTATGAAATAAAAAAAAATACTTTAATACTCTCTTGTTTATTTTTTCCATTTGTATATTAATATTACCCTTGTCTATGTATAAGCCATACCCGTGTTGCTGCTGTAAGTCAATAAAATAATTTTCTTTCTAGTCTTTCCCAGGTTCCTACTTTAGATCTACTTATTTGATCTACTAATACCTATATCAATTATCATTTTCTTCTGTTACAGAAATAAATCACGACGAACAAGTAGAGTCTTCAAGGATGAAAAGGGAAGGAGTCCCCGAAAACAGGGGTGAGATTTCGTCCTTTTAATTTTTCCAATGTTTCTGTAAAAATACACTATGCTTGAATTATTTTTTTGAATACTAATTACATTAGAACGTTTTTTATTTATAAGTATATTTTGCAAGTCTTTTCTGTACTTTATCTTTTCTATTTTAACTTTTCCAAATCTAATTTAACCAAAAAAATAATGTTGTGTACATTTTGAGGAGGTTTCTGAGGGTTTCATTTATCATATCGGTTTAAAATTAGTTGATTGATATTTTACTGTTAACCATATAAATACATATAGGTTTAATCTGCACTACTTATGTACCATTTAAATAAAAAATAACTAACAGCTCCGATATGTATTTAAACATCATAAACCTCAAATTCATATTCCAAATAGCTGTACAGAATTAGTGCTAACAATATGCAAAATTGTTTCTATTAGCATCTTTGTTCTATTCTATTTATATCGCATTATTAATTGTATGTTTTCTTTCTCTTTCAAATCTAATCCTGTGGGTCGTGGAACAACTCAAATGGACTTTGTAAAATATAACGCACCTCCAACGAAATCCTACCCATATGACGCTGACGTTGACTATGACCGCAGACTTGACCGTCCTCCTCGTTAATCAGAAGAGGAATGACTATAATACGAAGATCGGGAGGTACCAAAGTATCAAGCCACTCATCGGCCTACTGACATCGACAGCGAGGACGTTTATCCAAGATGGTGTCACCACGGAGTTTGCTACCCAGATTCTGGGCACCACCTTAGATAACGGTCGCATATACGCACAGCTCTTAACAAAGTCTTCACTCGTACTTTATAATAAGCCGACAAATGTAGAAGATCCTGTAATTGTCAAACCAACCCGCGCGCATTCTGCTTTCGATGGGGAATGGAACGTCAAGCAAGATTTAGGCTTCATTGACCCTGAGAAGTTTGTTCTTAAAAATACCGATTACCTCGCTCCTAGCAGTAAGATGGAAATAGTTTATGCTAGCAAACCTGCTGAGGAAAGCTTTAAGTTCTGGAGTCCCTCGGCTCCCGAGAGTCAAGGTGAAAATCAAGTATTTGAGGAACCTGTAGCCCGGAGAGTACAACCTTTTAAAGAAATACCTCGGTATGTTCAAAATGAAGCGTTAAATTATCTTGACGGTCCAAGCATTGAGAGGGATAAAATGTATGATTTTTATGTCGAACCATCTGTTGTAGACAATGTTAATATATTACATAGACAAAGTAAAGCATACGAACCGGTCACTGAACCAATAAAAGTGGAACCGCGTGTAAATATGGACATTTTAGACGAAACAAATGTAGTTAAAGTTAAGCCTAATTACGATTTACCGACTTTCACGATAAAAAACGAATTCTCGCCGATATTTTATTACATTGATAACGTAGAGTCGCGTCGGCCTCAGCAACAGGCGACGCAGCAAACAAAATTACCGAAAAAGTTATTTGGGCAAAAGAGTGAACCTAGACTAAAGAAAACATTCACATACGCTGGCTTTGCTGACTTTACGACCGTAGTTGGTGATACTGTCATTATATTCACTCCAAATACTGAAACCAGTCGACCTCAAAATCCTGACGAAGTTAACGTCTTTCCATCTGCTAGCCGTGTTGACAAATTATCTACGAAAATAACCTTCCTTTCCGCTGATATTCCTGTTGCTTCATCAACTTTTAAGGCTTATGAAGCTCCAGCTTCTACTAGAATCACAATACCTGCAATTGTTGAAGAAAACAGATCCGAAAAAGCTCTTTTCAATGATGAAGAAAGTCTTAAAAAGGTTCATTATGAAGTTGATGATAAGGTGACAGATTCTGTAAGCGTTCAATACAATAATGGGTTTGATTTCAACGTAGACGTTATTCAGCCTTCTGAGTCTCCTGTAGTGACAACAGAAAGCACTCGTACGACAGACGATTTGGGCGTTATACCTATTCATGATTATAATTCTCAAGCCACTGAACCTCTTGTGGCAATATCACCTTCATCGACGATTCTTGAAGCGCCTAAAGAATCTGCGGTTACCGAAAGCGATATGACTGAATTGTTTACGAATTCAGAAGAAGAGTCTGAAAATACAGCTGCTGAAGTCACTGAAAAGCCAGAAGAAGAAGATGAGGAAGAGGAGGAAGAAGGAGTTACAACAGAAATACCTCAAGTATTTATGACAACTACTGAAAGTGGTCACAGTGAAGAGTCTTCTGAGGAATTAGAGACGACGACCGAATCAAAATTCACACTACCTGATATACAAGAAGACGTAAACGAAAATACGCAAGAAGATATGGTCTGCACTGAAGGTCTTGAAACACATTCTACAATGACAACCGCTTACAAAACTTTGACTTATCTAACGACATATTTCATCCCTCTTGAGAGCACAGAAACGACTACATCTATTAAATCAGATGTGGTTGTTGAAAGTGACGTTGGTTACTTGACAAACGTAGTATGTAGAACAAATCTTGACATCGAACCCACAGTCGTAGTAAACGTCGATGTTAATTATTCCGTAGACACAAAATTAAAGGTTCTAAAGCCAGTTTCTGAAGAACCTTACAAACCACCAGTAGAACTAGAGGTAATTACTGAACCTCCTAGAACGACACAACAAGAGGAGGTACAAATTACGGTTCAAGAAGAACCAATTTCAATTACTGTTGAGGAAAGTAATGGAACTAAATTTGAGGAAACTATTGTGGAAAAAGAACCGTCAACAACGTCAGCAATGACAACCACTACTGAGCGAGTTACGACAAGCCAAGGTCACGTAGAAGTATCAGTTAGCACCGAAGAAATGACTACGACAACAGAAAAACCGACCACTCCACAGCAAGAGGAAGAAGACCAGGAAAACGAAATCGATGTAATTTATAAAACCCTTTATACAACTTATACTTACTTCACCACATTCTTTGGTGATCAGACATCAAGTGTTGCTAGTCACAAATCGATTGTCACTAATATTATTACATCGACGATCGATCTTTCGAAATTAGATCCGTCACTGTTAGGTGCATTTAATGAAGACGAGATTGCTCCGACAAGTGTGGGTATAGGCCGACCAACAGAAACATTTGCAATAAACAGTATCATAGACCTTGTTAAGAATAAAGATGTAATTGAATCTGTTGAAGGAGATGATATTTATAGTTCTCAGACACCTACTCCATCATTAGGCGAAGACTTTGTTGCAAGTATCAAGCCCGATGGAGTAAAGACTTATTACACAACTTATACCTTCTTTACAACAATATATGTGGGTGCAGATGCCAATGTATGCAGTAGAAACGAAGTCTACACAAATTACGTTGGACCAGATGAACTGATTCCTACAAAGGCTACTGCATTACCAACCGAGAGTACTAGAGCTCAATTTGACTTTAGAAACTGCAAACAGCTAAAAATGGCACAACTTGCTAATCAAGAGGTAAGCTCTTCAATGGAAACAACTGTTAGTATGGAACAGGATAATGAACAACCTGTTGGCGGAAGAAGAGCTAAAGATATACCAGATCCGACGCCAATTGAAGTAGATATGTTGTTTAGTGTTGAATCTAATCCTTTGGAGTCTGAAAACTCTCTCGTTACTGATGTGAAGTCGTCATCTTCTAGGGGAGAAAGAAAGTTCTTGGACAGTAACAACATAATTTTAGATGATCAGATCAGTTCCGAAAGTAATATAGAAGAGATTTTACCATCACCTACTTTGTTACTACAGACAAGTTATACTACATTCACATATTTTACAACGATGTACATTGGAAAAGATTCCAGCAAAGTTAAAAGTCGTTTGGAAACTATTACAAATGTAGTTACCGAGACAATAATGCCTAACAAGGAACCTGAAGAAGAAAGCAATCTGCCAATTACCTACTATACAACTTTTACTTATTGGACTACTCTATACAAAGACAAGTCTACAACCATTACTAGCAGGGAAGAAATTGTTTCAAATGTAATAACGCCTCTACCTCCATCTGTTGCTACTATCAGTCCTATTGACACAACGCCTATTGATGTGGACAGTATTATACCACCCAAAGATCTGGAAGTTGAATTAAAACCATCTTTAGTCTCAGATAATCTTGAACCAGATGATGGTAAAGCAACTTTCTATACTACATACACATATTTCACAACTTTCTACGCAGGGAATACATCTCAGATCAGAAGTAGTTTAGAGACTGTCACAAATATCATTGACAATACCAAACTCGTTGAAGATAACCAACTTGGTAGAAAAGTGCCAGTTGGCCCAGCTGATCAAAACTTAATTCAAGACAACGGTGAGAAGGCATATATCACTCCAACTATAGTGAAGGAAGAAATCATCCCTACTAAACTGCCTGATGCTTCATCAGTGCCTCCTACAGTTCTCTTAGGGACTTACATTGATAACCTATTTGCTGAAGTTAAGTCAGAGAACAAACCATCGAACCCAGCTCTAAAAGGAGAGAAAAAGATACTGTTCTCACAAGTTGCGGTTATATCAGGTGACTCAACAGTGGTTACGAGTGACAATAAGTCATTGAATGCTGACACTAGTTCAACTGGCAGTAATACAAATACCACAACGACTGAAGATGCCATCATCAGTCCCACTCCTGAGGTGATTGAGAGCTCTGTCGCAGAAGCTGACCCTACAACTGAAGCGACACATGAGTCTGAGGAAGAAGAAGAAGAAGATAGTGCTAATACTAGGAAGAAATCTCGTCTGACATTTACACCGAAAAAACCGTCGACTACACCAGTAATTATACCATTTGCTTCCAGAAACCGACCAACATTTATCCCAAAACGTGTACCATTATCTAGTGGAGCTACAACAATAACTCGTGCTGATTTCACACCACCTGTTATAACTGCTACTCCAAGTCTGAAGACCACCAAACCCTCAGGATACAATGGTAGTAGAAAACAGCCCAGTTTTTCTGGTTCTTCGATTCCAGGAAAGAGATTCCCTGGACGTAGTAGCTTAAATAATCCATCTGCTAATGTACCATCTGCATCTAGACCTGGGAGCTTTGCCTCAAGAGGAAGCATTCAGCCGACATCAAGGAGAACTGGCTTCAGATCAAGTTCAGTCAAAAGCAATAGCTTAGATTATATAAGCAGATCGGCGATACCAAGAGTAAGACCTACTGCTTCGTCAAGGTTTCCACCAGGGAGAAGTATAAGACCAACGGCCTCAATAACATTTTCACCTGATCAAAACGAGGAAACTTTCGCGACTCAGCAAGATGAAAATGCCACTGAGGCATTAGAAGAGATTACTGAAACTCCTGTTAAGACCACGAATAATCCTCTTTTGAGATTCAGAAGACCACCCATTCCCAGGCAGCCTGGTACCGCCATTACCCCAAGGTCAACAACGGCTTCATCGAGACGAGCCGTCGCCCCTCGTGGTAGACTTACCACTACAACTAAGAGGTCTACCACTAGATCTACATCTAATCCACTTCTTTCTTTACGTAGACAGAGACCAAATGCCCTATTTCCGAGAAGGAACTTGTTGAAACAACCCGAGCCTGAAGCTGTAGAAGAAATTAACGAAGATGAACAGAAGGTAGAAGACAGTGATGAGATATTAGAAGAAGAAGACTTTGAAGAAGACAACGATTATGATTCCTCCGACAGAAAAGAACGTCAGGTGGCACAGCCCTCGACCTCACCTCCAAAACGAAATATAGTACAGATAAGGCCTTTTGCTTTTAGAAGACGTACTAAAAGGCAAGTTGATTACGGTAACAGAAAGTATTCGAACTTCCGAAGACCTGGCACAAAAACTACAACGACTCGTCGCCCGGAACCGGAGACTGAACCACCGACAACTCAAAAAGTGAGACCAGGCAACCGTTACAGTGGACGAAATTCAATACCTAAAACCACCACTGTTACACCTCATAAATCTAGCGGAAGGCAACCATTCATTGTCCGTGGAGAAACCAGAACTACGACGACTACATCATCTCCAGCGTATAGAAGAGGAAAAGCTTCTCGACCACAAACGAGAACAACTACTTCTGCATCTAGGCCCAAGGCTCCTAGACTAAATAATAAGAATACATCGGGTGCCAGAACGAGTACCTCTCGTAGCTCGTCGGGAAGATCACGTACACGTACCACAACTAGCAAAGCTTCAAGTAGACAAAGGAGTTCTTTCGAAAATATAAGTGGCGAACGATTCAACTACAAAAACATCCTTAACGATGGAAAGATTACTATTACTCATCATATACCTACTGAGGTAACAGTGCCAATAGTGAATGGAAAAATAACTGAGTACAAAAACTTGCGCTCAGCAACACCTAGGCTAGAAACATTATTACTAAACCAGGTAACAACTTCAATAGGACCGTTAGGCGATCAGCAACTTGTTCTCGTTGCAGAGTCCACGGCACTAGCTGATAATGGAGCAACTAAAGTCATTAAATATATTCTACATGAAACACCTACTACTACTGTCATCTTTACCCCTACTACTATCCGAGGTCGCAAAACTTCTTACTCCCACGTCCTTCCTAGTACTGTTTATAACGTAGAACCTGTTACACAGACTGTAGCGCCAGAGATCAACTCAAATGTTCCTCTGGCTAATCTTCTGCTATCACAACTGTTACTAGGAAACCAGCAACCGGCGATCAACCCCTTACTTGCTTTACAAGGACAGGGCTTGATTCCCCAGCAGCCGATAGTACAAACTCCAGTAACTGAATACAAAACTCGATCAACTACTTATGTGACAACAGTTACCGATGCTAGAGAGACAGTTTTACCTATAACGTTTAAAGGCAGAGCTATTTTAACTACAATTGTTGACCCTACCACCAATGTCATTACGGCAACAGAATTTATTACTGATACCGTTGTTACTA
Source organism: Diloba caeruleocephala (assembly GCA_947459985.1). NCBI lineage: Eukaryota > Metazoa > Arthropoda > Insecta > Lepidoptera > Noctuidae > Diloba > Diloba caeruleocephala. Next base: position 11,046,511 of record OX381629.1, read on the forward strand.
CTCCCACTGTATTAGCTCAAGCCCCTCAATTCAACTCTTTGTTACTACCACTTCTTCTTCAGCAGCAACAACAACAACAGCCAAGTCTAAGTCTTCAAACAGCTAATCCTTTACTTGGGCTAAGTCAAGGAGATTTGGCCGCCCTTGGTGGTCTAACTAATTTCAACAACCTAAACCTGTCTCCAAATTTAAACCACCAGAATAATTTGAACAACGACATCTATAGTAACAGTCCTAAACCGAACATCCTTTCTGACTTGAACAGCAATGAAGATTTTTCTGAAGATGCTCAGGATTCAGAGGAAGATTCCCCGCCCCCATTACCACCTCCATCCTATTCTAGAAAATCCAGACCAAAACCTGCCCCTATCCCTGCAGGCCCTCCGAAACAGACCAGCATAGTGACTTTATACGTATCAGGTAGGCATCCCGGTGAATTCAGCACAGTACTATCAACAGTTATAAGCGATGAGACACAGACAGTAAGAAAACGTGAAGCCATATATTACGAGAATGTCCAGGTTCTGCCATCTTTACTCCCAACTGTCAGCGAACTTACCGGCTCTTATGTAGACAGTGGCATAGTTTTAGATACGGAAAAATTCTTGAACAATGCCTCGTTTGAAAATCAAATTGAAACGCAAAGTCTCGAGAGTATAGTTGGAGAAGTAAGCAAGCATATTAGTTATGACCCATCACCAACTTACGTCGTAGGAGTAGCAAGCCCATCTGCCACTAGGGACCTTACGCAAAGTTCAATTGATGACGTCTCGTGAAAGATACGAACGGTTAGCTGTATAATAATGGTTTAGTTTATTTATTTCGATTGTATCATAGTAAGTTAACTATGGAATAGTGCCTTATAGATTTAGTTTAGTTTTAAGGACGAAATACTCTTTTGTACTTGACTAGATATTAACATGTTATTCTAAGTTCACCAAAAATGTAATTTTCTATGTTACCATAATCGATGTGCTGGAGAAAGTTTTAGGGGTAACGATTACTCACTGCCTAAGATAAGCCTAGATTATGATTAACATAAATACCTTAGTACTAGTTTTCCTTCGCTTACGACTGTACATTGCAAATACGACTTAAAATATTAAAACAATAAATAATTGAAAATAAAAATGTTTTTTGTTTATTTATCCTTCTAAAATTATCAATCTAAGAAGTGAATTTAAAACAGAAATCTTAGAATAACTACAAATACACAATTCATCCCTAAATACTAGTTTTGAACGGTGCAGCTAGGGTACAAATATTTGGATGACCTGCAGAATAATTCCTGGTGTTTATGCTTGCGATATTAATGTTTGCAAACTATACCACGATACGATAAATAAAAATACATTTCTGCTCCAAATAAACTCCACCCTTCAAATACGTACATTAATTTAAACAGCACATCCTTATTATCTAACAATACAAGACTTAAGATGATCACAATATCTAGATGATCTCATCACAGCTTGACTAAACTTGACCATTAGACGTGATGACGCATACTGGACTGCAACAGAATCACGAAGATTCCGAAGGTTTCCCATGACGGATGGTTCCATACCCACATCCTGCGACATCCAATCTGGCGGTGAGTTTAATTATTGTTCATTTAAAATTAAATTATTGTTCAGATGTTCTTGGATATTGATTAAATTCTGACAGAATTTGGTGTAATTCTGTGAATCATTATTTTATTTACAAGAGGCCAGTCAGTAAAGTTTCTTGTATCCACTGCAAAAACTGGTAGTAGGTCTCTTATCACATGAGTCCAGCTAAGTAGGTACCACCGCAGTGCTAGTTCAGTGCCAGAGCATAAAATTTTAACAGTACTGTGATGACACAGTGCTGTTAAAGTTTAAACACTCTACTTGGCGGCATTCTAACTGGCACTGCGGCAGATATGAGTCCGGTTAGAAGGGCAATGTAACCAGTGAAATTACTGGTGACGAGCGCAGTCTGATCCCATGCAGGACTGGGTAGCATTACAATTGTTATGGGCAGACGAGGCTAATAAACTGCTATTTTCGTCTTCAGGTCATATAAAACAGAAACATAAGTCCATATTGACGATATATTTAAGCACATCTAGCAATAAAACTAGCGACTTAGATGTAAATAAAATAGTTTGAATTATTTATCATAGTAATAAACACTAAGATAGCACGCATAGAAGAAAAAGTAAGTAACACATAAAAATAACTGTAGAAATAAACTAATAAGTGATACAAGATAGAAATTACATAAGATATTACAGTAAAAATATACAGACATTATACATACGTGTTTCAAACGACAACGGCGCACGCAGCTATACGTCACGCGTTTCCGCATAATTTCAATAGTCTCAGTGCTCAGAAATTAAGTAGATCGACGTCGTATCATATACATGTATATATGTAAAATAGGCTGACAAAAAAAAAACGTAGTGTAGAATCAAAAATAAGTAACGGAGTAATTTTTGAAATTACATGCCTGATAATACGTGACGTTTCTTATCATTGTTTTAAGAATACAAAATAATAAACCGTAAATGGTAAATAATTTAGATATGTCAATGATCTAGAACTAGATAAGATGTATTATTGCATATCGTTGGACTTGAAACTCAGTTTTGCACATATATACTACACTTGGAAATAGAAGTTAAAGAAAATGCAATTTTTATCTTGTTAACTGTAGAAATAGTTATTTAGTGTAATAATTAACCAGTTTGTACAAATATTTTTATATTATTCAGAAAACTTAATGCTGTAGAAAGGGCTTTTGAATGTTTTGTGTTTTAATACTCGACTAATCCCTGGGTTTAGTTTGACTACGTATATTATATTAAATTAATTTTTAAATATTAATATAACTAAACCGCTTTTTCCACGACACTTTTAGCTGAATTATTAAAGGTCTATAATTTTTTTTAAAAGAGACCTCTTCTGTTATGATTGGTGCAATGTTATAAAGCAGATGCTGGCTTTGACCCATCCTTTGCTAGTCTAAACATGCAGAATGTTAAATATATTTCTTAACATTGCAGCATTCAATACAAATGGTATCGTATATGATAACACACCATGGAGACCTGGGAGAGACATTGATTTAGTAGAGAATGTGTCCGAAGAAGACGAGAGGAGATTAAAGAATCTAGCTACAAGGATAATGTCAAACGGTGTAGAAGTGTTGGTAAAGGATAAAAACCCAGACGGAAAACAAGAACAGGTGTGTAATACAATAATAAGTTTACAGAGTGCTTCATTTGCATAATTTGAATAAATATAGTCTTGATTGTGAAATTTACTCATGTGAATAAAAATAAATCTGTCTACTTGATCATCATCATTAATCAGTGCCTATTTCATATCAATAAATAATCAAGGCTATAATCCTTAAGTAGATCATTATATTCACTTTCATTGAATATCTTGCATCATTAATTTCATCTACATCTACGCTTTTTTCTCAGCGCAAACTTAAGCTCATACACGCAACCACCATTCAACCGCACCACAGCTCATCTGCAGCATCAAAACAGTTACTATCATCTGCAGTTGCTACTGTTATCAGTCGCCAGCAAATAAGCGCAATGTTTCCTTTACACCAGTTTATGCAACATAACTATATTATCAAGACTTGTATGACTACCTATACATATCTTACAACAGTGGTCCAAAATAAAAGAAGTGCTATATCAACGTTTGAAACAATAGTTTCAGTTGTTACAACTGAATCTCTAACCAATCTATATGATACTGATGTTATGCCAGATTTAAAGCCGACAAAAGTAAGATCTAGGACCCCGTTTGTTTCATTCCTTATCGAACCTAGTTGTTCCTGGGTATGAGTACCAAATTATAGCTCTTTTATCTTTGTAGTTTCTAATAGATTTATCTGATTCCTATGCTAAATTACACTAACATTGACATATCTCTACTTTTAACTGTATAAATACCTAAACTAAATTACCTATTCTAAATAACGCAAGGCAAAAATCATATATAACCACGGAAAGGAAATTTTATAAACTATGTCCCCAAATAAATGTGATCCTCAATATAACCATGTCTAGTGTTATTGCGTTATTCTATATAACAATAACGAATATTAATTTGAAATTTCAGAGCAAATACATGGAAGTGAAGACAATTCAACCATCTGTGACAGCCAATATGTATTTGAGCAACTACCCAAAGATTGACAAACGAATCGACAGTGAAGAAGATGACAGCAACAGCTTCGATCTTATCGAACCATCAGAAGTTAATAATCCTCTTTGTACAAGTTCTTGTTCATGTAGTCACACAAAGACTGAAGGTTTGAAGACAAAATACACTATTATGGATTCATCTGAGTCATCAACTAAATATGGAATGAAGGCGACCAAATACGGTGTTACGAACCCAGACTTAAGACCAACGAATACAGAGTCAATTGATAAAAAAACCCAATATGGACCTTATGAATATGAAACCAATTCTCACTTAGCTCCAACCGATAAAATAGTTGAAAAATATACTGAAGTTATAAATGATTATTCCGATGAAAAAGACTCAAATTCAGTTGAAGAAAGTGAATTACTAACTAACGAACAAGCTCCTGCACCACTTAAAACTAATAAAATAACCACGAAAAATCCTGATAAAACTAAACCAGATAAAACTCAGAAACCGAATAAAAACAAGTTTGTAGTGGCTGATCTTCTAAAATTAGGTACTCTAGGAATAAAAGGACTAACACAATTGGCGCCAGTCATAGAGAAAATGACAGGTGGTTTTATAAAACGACAAGATACTGTTAATAAAACTACTACTACAACTATCAAACCTGCTGTGAAACTAACTGCTTACAATGCAAATAAAAGAGTGGATAACGATTTAGAAGCGAAACACAGTAACTTTCCCATTTATATTCCTGTAGATGAATTAGAAACGTCTGAATCTCGGCTAGATTTTACTAATGCCACACTACACCAAAATTTGGCGTGGGCAGCAGAATACAAGCAGCCTAAAGCTCATATCGTCCCACTTAAAATTGTACACGAAAGTCCGCTTGTTAATGGTGGTATACCTATTAGTCCTGGTGAAATAATTACTGCCAATTCCGATGTCATTGTTGGTAAGCCAGCTGTGGGTGGACCTCTTACTTTAGCTGCAAGTGGAATCAAATTACAAAACTCGGTCAATCCACCACCTATTGACAGTTTTATAGCAGCAAATGAACAATATTTAGTTAACGAGAAACCACTTAGCGATCAACCACACATCGATGACTCTTATGATTTGAGGCCACCTGAACTCCCTAAACAAAAGGGCCACCAACCAAACCGGCCTATGTCAAGGCCAATGCAATTGTTTAATCTCCAGAATTCAGCACCTAATGACAAATATCCGTATCGTATGCCCTCAAGTACACACGACCAGCTCATGAAAACTGAGCAAATAAAGAACACTGGAACTGTATTAGGCAATCATGGCAGACCGGCATTCTTAGATTACATTCCTTCATTAGCCAAGCCGGCACATACTCTTTTACAGCACCATATAGAACTTAAGCCTGTCAATGAGGCTAGCACAGATGACATACCTGATAATAGTCCAAGTTCTTCTGAAGTAGTAAATACGCAAATAAGAACCGAAGATGGCTATACGGTCACTAGCAACATTGAATCAAGTAAACCCTTCTTAGTTGAAATTCAACCTTCAAGGGTCGCTAACGTATTAATTCCTCACGGTAGTTCTACAGCTTTGGTATTCGCTGGATCTTCGGAACCTCATAAAACTGGAGACTATATTGATGATCCTCTACCATACCCAGAACCAGGTTATTTCGGAAGTTTCAGCATAGATGCTCCACAAATGACGAATGTGCACAACGTAGCACCCAATAGTAACAAACAGTATTTTGGTAAACCAAGTATTCATCCACCTCTAGATAATTACAAACCTAATCTATCACCCTACAAAGACACATCGATAAGAAACGACCTCAAAACAAAATGGAAGGATAACAAACATCCGTTTGACTATAACAAAATACCACCCCCCACAAGCAACCAAGAAACACACGTTCAAGTGGGTCCACAAATAACAGTTTATGATCCAGATATTTACAACCCTGCTAATGGTGAATTTGATAAATACAACCAAGTTAGAGGCAAAGATAAGCAAAAAGATGGTAAGGAAATCATTGACAAAGAATACGAAAATTACCTGGCGGTACCACCACCACCACCGCGGTCAAAACAATACCATAATCAAGATATCTATGACAAAAACAAGCCTTATAGTCAAAAGCCCATTGTTCATACTAAACCGGTGCAAGATATGAAAGTGTTTTTTAATATACAGCATCCCGTACCTGAACAGCTGCCACCTAAAGTAACTTCTGAAATTTATTTCGCTGCTCAAATGCCAAACAGCAAGCCTACTCCTACCTATACTATCCGTATTCCTCCAGCATCACATAATTACAACAATTTTCATCAACCTACAAACAATATACAGCCACTTAAAGGATCAAATAACATAGGTCCGATGCATAATTCTTTTTCCGTTATATCTGCTCCTAATATTGCTAACAACTCTTTCGTTCCACAAGCAAATGGAGATAAAGATAATACATACACAGTAACTTTAAATACAGCCACAAATGTTGCTAGTAACGGTGAGGCTGCACAAGTGATTGGATCCAGCGTTGCCATACCAGTTGGAACCTCAACGCATGTAAGTCAACATAACACTGATATACCCATTGGAACCAACTTCGCTATAAGAGTTGAAGACAATAATGCTCCCTTGGGAACATATAATTTACAAGGACATATTAATTCTCCTATTGTGCATGATGGGCATAGTCCAGTGCCTCAAGTTTCTGTCGGTGATAATAGATGGAATAAGAGTTCAACGGATACAGCTGAAACTACAATGGTTGGAAATAACTATTATAATCAGAATGATGGCGAGAAAAATCAAAACTATGGCGAGAAAAATCAAAACTATGGCGAGAAAAATCAGAACTATGCAGACAAAACTCAGAACTATGGCAATAATAATCAGAACTATAGAGATAAAGTTGTGAAAAACCCCGCAGGCTCGTCTATACAGCCATCTCTCAACAGTCACGCAAATTTCCCTATGATAAATGAATATTCGACGTTTTCAAATAAAAATGAAGATGGGAAACTAGTCACAGAACATCCAGACAGCAACAAATTTAGTGACTTGAAGCGACCCTCAAAACTAATTCCAAATATTTCAACAAATTCTCATGGCTGGTATTCTAGCATGTTAAATGAACAAAATATCAAATTAGAAGTAACAACTCGGAAAATTATTCCTTTTATTCGTGATTACAATGAGAAAGACAACGCTCCACAATTTGGTCAGAAAATCGCTAGTGTTGGTAAGCCACCGACTGAATTGTGGTCCCAAAATGTACGGCCAGCATCAGGGTTTAATATTGGTAAGCCATTCACGAAACCTCAAACGACAGACAAGCCATTCACAATACCTCAATTGACAGATAAGCCATTTTCTATTAGCCCATCCTTTCCATATAAGCCCTTTAATATTAATTATATTCCATCCAATGTTGGTGCCATAAGACAACCTGCATATGATATACCAATACGAGATAATAGCGATGAAACTACTACAATTAAAACAAAACCTACTTCGGAAAAAGTAAAGCCAGTGTATGAAAATTCTGATGAAATATATGATGGTGAAGAAGAATCTGAAAGTCCCGGTGATCTGGATGGAGAAGTTAGTTCGGAATCTATGAAAGTTCCCGTGGTTAGTTCTTCGAGTGAAATCGCTAATAATTCAACATCAACTGAATTGACTTTATTACAAGATGAAATATTTAATCCTCCGAAAAATAAGCAGACAGATGAAAACAACAAAGCGTTGTTGAACTTCAACCCAGGAACACAAACGGAGAAACCATTTGGATCTTACAACAAAACAGGCTTCCAATCTCATACTATAAAACCAGTTTATGAAAACAACCCATATAATAAACCTAGACCATTTACTATCAATACAGCAATAGTTCTTGATCATCAATTACAACAACCTCACTGGCAGATCAACCATATGATGGAGAACACTAGTAACGTGTCATATGAAGATAACTTAGATTTAAATATTGGAGAAGAAATGGAAAAACAATCTACTTATAAGCCTAGTTCTACGTCAAAGCCTAATTATATAACAGAATCAAACATTAGGTTAAAAAAACCACCAATATTTGGTAATCGGTTCAATAACTCGCATGTGCACAATGAATCAATAATAACGTCTACAGTTCATATTCAAGATAAAAAACCATTGATTGTTGAAAAGGCTACAGAAAAAGTGACATTACCGACATTTACATTATCTACCTTAGAATTGAATCGCTCTTCAAGTGAGATTATTGACCTATCACCACCACCGCCAACTATGGATTACAGTTACAAACCATCAACGAATGATGAAATGATTATGGGAATGAGTCCTCCTCCTCCGAGAACGCCGCCTGGTATCAAACTCCCAACCAGAGCGCCTATAACTCCTCGACCAGCTGTTCCAGTGAGAACATTATCACCATACAGATCAAAGCCACCGAGACCATTACCTTCTAGAGTAACAACTCAGAGACCTAAAAGAAAACCTGTCAATAGAGACGAGGTGTCCACTTACAGACCTGCTTTCGATATCTTGAATAATATACGAAGACCGACTTACAACCGTGAGCAACCTTCATCACAACTACTGCCTCCTCCGATAGATATCCCATCAAGAGTTTTAAGTCCTATGAATGAATTATTAGCTCCTACCGTCAATTTCCCAGTACTACCTAACGTGGTTTTCCCAACACCTATATCTTCAGGTTGGCTGACTTCATCTGGAACTGAATTTTCATCAAGCTTCAATTTTAATCCTACATCTATACAATTCCCTGAAACACCCAAACCATCTAGAAAACCTGAATCTGCAGAAATCACTTCTTCTGAAAACTCTTATTCATATGAGACTGAGTCATCCTCGGAACGAATCGATGAGGTTATTTCCGAGAAACCCGGTACAGAAGATAGAGTTGTAGCTTCAAAGGAATCGAGTACATATTTAACTACAACTGCTAAGGAAACACCAATCACTGAAACAAACGACTCCTTATTTGAATCAAGTCAAGAAGAAATAACGACGGCTAAAATAAAAGATATTCCGCTAGGAAACAAGAATAGAACACGTAAACCGTACCCAGTACGAATTGATGAAAAGAAAACTTCAACTAGCAAATATAAGTTGCCACCTAAACCTACATCTATAATAAGACCAACCAGGACTTTATCTCGCCCAGAAATTTTATATCCTACCAGACAGTCTTCAATAAGAAAGATCCTTCGACCTATTACAAGAGTATCACCTATTATTCCAACAAGTATCATTGAAAGTTCTGAGTCATTTGTTGACGAAGATTTTATAAGACCAACAGAAGTTCTCATAGAAAATATTGTTCCTACGGTATCTGATTTCGAGGTCACAACTCTGGTAGAACAAGAAGCATCTAGTATTCCAGTTAGTATTCCTTCTAGCATTTTAACTCCAAACATAGAGGAGATAACTTCATTACAGCCTACTCACCACGCTGGAAATGAAGTTAAAATTTCCGATGAAATTGTACCAACTAAGACTGAGTACCGAACAACTGTAGTCACTCTTACTAAGACGTTATCAGAACCACCCAAAACCGTTTCAAGTATTGGCTATGTGAACTTGACACAGACATTAACAGTAACACATACTAAAACAAGCTTGGTCAGCCAATCGGAGGGTGCCGTAACGCAGACGCTTGTATTAACCAACACGCACACATCTACGATAGTTGATGTTGTGACTGAGGTACACACACAAGTTCAACCAACAACAATAATAGAGACTGTGACAAAGCATATACCTATCCCTCAAGTTGAACCCACACCAGTTCAGGAGATTAAAACAAAAACGAAAGTGTCCCTTGATGATATCTCAATGTCATCTGAAGAGAATGACAATCTAATTATTCGAGAGTCTGAGACAACAGATAATATTATTCAAAAGATTGAGAACGAGAATGAGTCTGAACATGATAATGATACGTTCTTCGTTGTGATGAATAAGTCACAGAATGGTGGACAAACTTCTCCTGTAAACACAGATATAGATACAGGAGATTACGATGTTTCTAGAAATGAACAGGTGAATAACAATGGAGTATCTCAAGTTCTATTTGGAGAGATATTATTGGCTGGAACACCTTATTTGGAGACTACGAACATTAATCCTAATGGTGAGTACTTTACAATGTCCCAAAATCGTCCGTTCCTTACAAATACAAAATTACCTGGTAAAATTTTTTTATATTTAACATCTTTAGGTGTAGCATATGGAAAAGAATGCCAACCAGATTGTAAAGCTTCCAGAAATGAGCGTTGCCAGAGAATCGATGGAATCATGAAGTGTGTCTGCAGACCTGGATTTGCCAGAATGTTCCCCGATAGACCTTGTAAACGTAAGTAGTAACGAGATGGTTCAGGAAGCTATCAACTATGGCTTATGGCGCACCACTACTGGTAAGAAGAAAAAATATGCGGTACAACGCCGAATGACTTTATAGTTATACCTAGTTACCTTCTTCAAGTCATCCATTCACAAGACTTAAGTGCATCCGGCGTTGCAATTCAGATAACAATGACATCAATAAATTGTGATAAGTACTAGCAACATTCTAGTCGTACCATAGCAGCAGCTATTCCTATAACTTTCGATACTCTTTAGAATTTATCTCTTTGGAAGCAGTTCCTAGGTGATGAGTGTTGAATCATTAAATTATCAATGATTTTATTCTTTTATTACAGCTACTTACACTTACTTAGTCAAGCTCGCCCTTGGTTCCCAAGGCAAAGAACGACTGGACTATCACGAGAGCCTATCTGATAACTCTAGCAAGGAATACCATGCATTAGCTGTAGCTACCCATGAGGGTATCAACCGGATGGTAATGCAATCAGACTTGAGAGACGTATACCATGGGGTTCACATCAATGGGTTCCACCCAGTTGAGCTAAAGGATCTTGGAGGAGACTCGTATCAGGGCGTCATGAATGACTTCTATGTTCAGGTAACGGTACCAAAAGCGGAGGCATATGATCTTTTTCTATTAACTTCATCATAATTATCCTCAGCCGAAAGACTTCCACAGACAACGACTAGTCTTGTTTGTATTGTGTGCCACGCTTGGCAGGCGGGTTCTCTTTCACAGTTGATTATAAATGTACTCGAAGAACGCTGCTGCCCGTCGTCCGGCAGAAACGTATTACGTAGAAACGTATAAAGAACACAGAAAACTTAACCAATGCAGCCCTATTTGCCTTTGGTCATTTTAATTATTGGCTTTGGAAAACTAAAATTTCCGTGTGGTATTCGGTTTAAAATATAGCACCACTCCATCTCCTGCCGTGGATGTCGTAAAAGGCGACTAAGGGCTTCTAAACCAAAGGGATGTCAGCAGCATCCCGTAATTTCAGTTAATTTCCCCCAAAATAATGACACAATTGTGGAAATCTATAGGGGAGGCGTTTGTTCAGCAATTTAACAATTCAGTTCTTGCGTACATTACACAAACATCACTACTCTCAAACCTATCTTACAAAATTTCAGCTGTCAGACAATGCACATGAGAGCCGTCTGAAGGAGGTCATTGAAAAGTACCTCAGGAACAACAACTACAGTTTAGGAGGAACCGAGGTGCATGCTGCTAGCGAGCTCATGGAGAAACTGGATGTCAGTGGTAAGTGAACGAGGACTATAATAAGGGAGTTTCTAGAAAATCCGCCACACGAAGTCGTCACAGGTATTAAAGTACATACATTAACTGTCGTCGGCCTCTCTTCGGGTTTCATTTAATAGTATTCGATATTATTCAAGGCCAAAAGTCGGTAAAAGTTCTTTTAAAATTCTATTACGAATTACTAAAAACAAAATGGCTTTCAGATTTTGACGAGTGCGTAAGCGGACAGTTCCATGACTGTTCAGAACACGCGCAGTGCTTCAATTTGCGTGGTACCTATACTTGCAGCTGTCTCGAAGGTTTTGCGGACCTTAGCGTCAATACATTGTACCCAGGCAGAATATGTTCTGGTGAGTTTTAAATAATTTCTTTAAAAATATTGTTGAGATTTAAACTTTTCCTTTGCTACGGAGCGCAATTTGAGATATAAACGTAACGTTTTAAAACTATCTGACTATTTTTTTAGGTTTTAATATCACAATATCCTACGGCCGAAATTAACTATCAATCTTATCCAAAATCAAAATAAATCAATGTAACCTACGAAAAATTATGGTCGGATAATTTTAAAGCGTTACGTTTTGACTGCGGTTATCGTATGAAACAATAGATCTGTTCCAAGTTATTACATTTCTAACTTCTTTTTTTCTAATCTGGCAACAAGAATGCTAATTGCTAATATTTAAATTATCTAGGATCTGTCGCAAATGTTTTAATAAAACAACAACTGACCTTCATAAGCTTCCATTAATTGAAATTCCCATCGTTACAGCGGAGCCTGTTGGTTGCGAGAGGTGCAACTACCACGGTGCTTGTTACTCGCGAGATGACCGCAGAGTGCTGTGCGAGTGCTTCCAGTGGTATGCTGGTAGTACCTGCCAGATCAATTTGAAGGGTAAATTTCACATGTTTTCTTTTAGAATTCACTAGTAGATTGCAGAAGTAAAGTGCGGTCATAATCATATCAGCCAAACGCGCACTGCTAAACAAAGGGCTCCCCGATAGAATTACACAATTGTTTTATTTGTTTTTTTGAAAAACATTGCCCCACACTAGGATTTCTCCTGTGTCGTGGGTGCGTTTACAGACACAAATTTCACACACAATACACCCAGACCCGGAACAACTACCTGCAGATCATACAAATATTTGTTCCGTGCGGGAATCGAACCCACGACTCGGAGCGCAGCAGTCGACTGTATCAGCCACTGCACCAACCGTGCCGTCAAATTGTGTCGTCATTTTGGGGGTAATTTGCCAATACTTACCACGCTTAGCGGGCGGTTAATTTGATTGCGCTTATCTAGATGATCTATTAATAGTTTCGATTCCTCTCAGATCAGAAAACCGATTTGAGTCGAGTGAGTTTTTTAGTGTTAAATACAATACTACTAATTGGAAAAAGTTCTTTCATTTATTTACTCTAAAAAGAAACAAATATAACTTTCTAACAATAAAAATACCTACTTCAAAAACCCTACACGATATAAAAATATTAAAACCACTGAAAAGGAGTTTTTTTTTCGTTTTCAGTGGATTTAATGTTTTTATATCGTGTAGGGTTTTTGAAGTCGGTATGTTTTTTGTTAAAAAGTTTTATATAGCTTCTGCTTCCAGTAGGTAAAGAATTTTGAACCTCTCATTGAACTTACCTACTGTTCATATTTATTCTAGTGGTCCTGATCTCACTGGTCGTATGTGGTGCGCTACTAACAGTGGTGCTAGCAGTGTGTGCTGTCCTGGCATGTTCTCGTCGTGCGCGCAGAACTCCACGCCCTCAGCGGTCTATCGTTGCATGTATACAAGGCATGCCCAGTTTACATCAGGTACGTAACCCCTCATCATCATCATTATCATATCAACCATTTATACGTCTACTGCTGAACAAAAGCCTCCCCCATCGATTTCCACGATTGTGTCATCATTTTGGGGGGTTATTTTCCAATACTCACCACGCTTGACAGGCGGGCTGGTGAGCGCAGTATGGCTACTGTTCTACAGAAAGGTCGCTGCTGCCCATTATTCTGTCTTAGTCCCTTAGTCACCTTTACGACACATCGACACGGCAGGAGATGGAGTGGTGCTATATTATTAATCCGGACACTACACGGTGGTGTTATTATGATGCCAAAAGCAGGAGCGATTTCCATTCATCTCCATATCCAGAGCTATCAAGGTCACACCTAGCTCGTCGTACAGCGATGTCACCGCTCTCATTTTACGACTTGCATCCATACATGATTATATGGATTTCTTGATGTTCACTAGATGTTTCCCATGGTCGTGATCTTAGAGCTCTTCCTCAAATCGAACATTTTAAGACGTTCTTCTAATGGCATAATTTATTTTCAGGGTGCAATGCCGAAGCAGAGGGCTGACCGAAGGGCGCTTATCAGTGAGCGAGGAGAGTCAGGCGACACTTCTAGTATACAAAACGCATCTCTACCATACATGCCAACTAAGGTAAATATTTCTTGCTGAAATAACTGTGCTTGCTTTAGGATTAAGACAGATAAAATGAAGAGCTGAATATTTTTTAAGACGCGCTACATAATAGGTGCTTGTTAGATGGACCTGCAGATTGGTTCTTGATGTACTCACCGAAAAATGTACGATTATATGGCGATGTATGCCATTATTCAACTATCAATTTCATGGAACCAAAAAGGACAGAACAAAGGCCGCCTCATGGATTTCTAGAATGACCCGTTACGTACCGCTTGCATCCAACGACTCCTAGTGACCTTCACCAGGTCATCTGTCCATCTCATTGCAGTTCGTGTCACGCTGTTTGTCAGTGCGCAGTCTCTACTCTAGAACCCGTTTACCCCAACGGCCAGTTTTACGAGCAATGTGCCCCGCCCATTGTTAATCGTTGTGGAAATCTATGCCTTTGTTCAGCAGTGGATGTCCTTCGGTTGAAATGATGATGATGATGATCGATCCGATTGTGATAGCGTATAAAACTTAGCTTAAGATATCTTAATCATATTTAATTTTAGTTCAATGCGTGAAATTATTCCATCTCAAAGAAAAGACACAGCACGATTTCAACTTCCACTATCTCTTATTATAGGGAGTTCATATTTAACTTTCCAGAGATCGTCAACCAGCGGCAAGAAATGCATTATGTCGGATCCGCCGACACATGACCCGCCTCCACCTCCAGCGCCCGCCGTCATGATACCCCGTGCCAGGCTGCACCCGCATCATGGAGACAGGTACTTTATTCATATAGAATTGAATTAAGTTTGACCACTCATAATCTTGGCAAATGCCCCTCAAAATGGTGGGGAGAGAGGTCTCACTCGGGCGTTTTTGAGTCTGATTCTGCTTTATCTTAGGTTATACTTACTTAAACACATACAATCGATACGTACGATCTCTCAGGCTGAGTCTCCAGAGGGTCTAAATAAAATTAAGAAGAAATTAATCGTCTGGCATCAAACTATTTCGGTATTTGCTTCCAGCCGAGAAAATATTGCCAGAAAAAGGAGCCTGGAACTGAGCAGTGAAGCAAAACTGATCAGCTATTTGGAATCAGGAGCAGCAAATACTAATGATGAGGCAAGAACATTATTTAATTTAACAAAATAATTTCTACTTATGCAGACAACTAAACTTAGTTGCGGAGCGCTCCTGCTTAAGAAGATGAAGAAGAGATGCATGGAGAGGATGAACAGTGGCAGGCAGACTCTTTTTGAATTGGGGTCTTAGTGACTTAGCTTTTTTAGCCGTATCTTATATTGTCTGACTATTTATTTGTGAATAAAATTGTATTTGCTAATCGCCAACATATGTTTATGTCAAAGCTATGGTTCAAAACCTAAATAATTTTAACGTGTTTCAGATGAGGAGGAAGCATAGCTTGGAATCTTCATATAGCGCCAACAAGGACAGACATAACAAACAAGGTATAACCCGCGCCAATTTTCTTGGCCGCTCTGAACACGAGACTGCGCAGTAGCGATTTTTTAGAAGTGCACACGCGGGCAGCTTTTGATGATTAAATATGTATGAGTGTATTACGTTCGCTCTGCGTTAATTCAAGCTTCAAAGCTGACAAGAAGTATGGCGCGGACTTTACTTATATATTTTATTATTATCTTGATCTCAGTGTTAGTAAGACCTATTAGGCTTCGAGTGGCTTCCGTTTGGCATAAAAAACCGATGGTGCTTTCATGGAAGCCAGGTTTTGGATTATTATCTGTGAATGTTACAAATTCGTAACTCATCTACTTTAGGTCTTTTAGTCAGTCATCAGGAGAGGTGCAAACATCTAAGTTCCTACAATCGATAGGTTATAGGGATTGCATATATAAAACTTCTAATTATAATTTCCATTATTCCTTTTTGCCATAATACTTGATGTATTCCCAATACTCCAAGATGTTCTTAGAACTCAAAAGATACCACAGCGACTAACCTTTTTTACCAATGTGTACTGCCCGCGATGACTCATAAGAGAAACACAGAATGAGAGACGCACAGAGGGCTATGGACGCACAGAGGGCTTTGGCCGTACAGAGGGCTATGGACGCACAGAGGGCTTTGGCCGTACAGAGGGCTATGGACGCACAGAGGGCTATGGCCGTACAGAGGGCTATGGACGCACAGAGGGCTATGGCCGTACAGAGGGCTATGGATGCGCAGAGGGCTATGGCCGTACAGAGGGCTATGGACGCACAGAGGGCTATGGACGTACAGAGGGCTATGGACGCACAGAGGGCTATGGCCGTACAGAGGGCTATGGACGCACAGAGGGCTATGGCCGTACAGAGGGCTATGGATGCGCAGAGGGCTATGGCCGTACAGAGGGCTATGGACGCACAGAGGGCTATGGACGTACATAGGGCTATGGATGCTGGTATCTAATAATACATAATCCAACAAAAGTACAAGCTGTGACGTAAGCAAGCACATTACGAGAGCAAAGTGGCGTTGGTCTGGACACTTGGTAAGACCTGGTAGCAGGTGAAATAGAGCCTTGTCAGAGGGATCCCCAGAGAGGAAAACGAGACTGACAAGTTTCCCGATGGGTTGACCATATGGATGGATGCGATTTGCACAACACAGATTAGAATGGCACAAGAGAGAGGAGGCATATAGCCAACAGGATAAGCCTCCTAAAAATATATATTTTAGACCATTTTGTTTTGAAAACTCGCATTATTAAAGCACACACATCGCTATAATAAAATGTTTTTTTGTTTCCGTGCTCGAGTGTCAACTTTTATTATTTATTAATAATTGCAACATTTTATAATCGCTTTCAATATAAATTAACGATTGTTCCCTCGAAATTAAATTCTGAAGTTTTGTAGGACCCTGTATGTAGATTGTTACAAACATAAAGTCTGAATTTCAGGAGCCTTAGTATCAGCAGGCTTCAAGGTTTCAACCACAATCAGACCAGATGAGAGTATCATGAAGGATGACCGAGATGACCTGTCCTCGGTCAATAAAGGAGATTTGGAAGCTGAACTAGAACAGTTTGATTCTCTAAGGAAGTCTTATAGGTAATTTAACTGGAACTAAAGGTATCAGTAATTGTCAGAAGACGCCATTATTGTATTCTTTATCTTTAAAAAAATACGTTGCCTCACACTAGTATTTCTACTATATGCGTTGGAAAAAAATGAATATTTTGGTAAAATAAAATGAGATATATTATTTTACTGATTCATGGACTGATTCGCCTTTTAAAAGGTTGCACATGAGTTTTTTGTTTTTTTTTTTTAATTACGTTGCCCCTCACTAGAATTTCTCCTGTGTCATGGGTGCGTTTACAAACACAAATTCCATACACAATACACCCAGACCCGGAACAACTACCTGCAGGTCGTACAAATATTTATTCCTAGTGGGAATCGAACCCACGACCCGGTGCGAAGCAGCCGACTGTATTAGCTACTAATACTAACTAATACTAACTAAACTAATACTACTAACGTTTTTTTTATTGTTATTCAAATATACATATTTATCTTTAAACATATGTTTCTAGGCTTAGTATTTAGTGTCAAATATTTAATTTTCTAGCCAAGAAGATATATCTGAATGGACGGATGCTGAAAGAAGGCTTGGGGAATTGTAAGTATTACTATGTTGACAATGATTGTATATTATTAATCATCATCATCATTTCGACCGAATAAAGTCCACTTCTGGACACAAGGATTAAATTAGAAAGAAAGAAAGAAAGAACAACATTTATTAAACAACGCACAAACCAACAGACACACATAAACATAATATTGCCAGGCTGGTGTGGGGTCGTGTGATTAAAAGGCCACAGCTCGGCAGCTACACATAACTGCAGCGCTGATTTTCAGCGGAAATTATTGGCATAAGAGACTAAATAACCAGTATCTCAACGTGAAGGGTGCAATTTGTTGCCACTCAGGACTAGTCCGGGGACTGTGATAATTATTATGGGTGACGCTTGTCACCAGGCGAATAACTTGCTGGCCTCGTCACAAGCAGGTATACAAAGAAATAGGGTGCTACCGCTCCAAATATCTCAATCAACACATGTAAACTAAAAGACAGTTTAGAAAAGCTGATCATAAGTAGCTGGATGGAAGGAAAAAGAAGTACCGCATCCCCATGCGATGGACTGACGTGGTTTAAGAAGCGTCCGAGGCGACGCTGCAGACAGCAATACATTGTGCTTAAGATATTGCGGCCTGGGGTGCAATTCTGTAAGTTCAAAAATCCATACATTCTTGAATACAGAATTGAAATAACGGTGATAATTAAATTTGGTATTCGCTAAGACTGGTCCTCATGGCTGTCTGCAACGTATCCTTGAATAGCTTCAATCATGTCTTAGCGAACAACAAATTGGTTTTACACCGTTATTTCGATTCTGGGGTGCAATTCCTTAAGCTCAAATATCCATACATCCTTAAATACAGAATCGAAATAACGGTATAAAACCAGTTCAGTATTCGCTAAGACATGATTGAAGCTATTCAAGGACATGTTGCCTTCTGCAAGCCATGAGGACCAGTCTTAGTGAATACCAAATTGGGTTATCACCGTTATTTCAATTCTGTATTCAAGGATGTATGGATGTTTGAGCTTAAGGAATTGCACCCCAGGAGAGATGTGGTGGCGCGAGTAACGCGCTATAGTCTAGTCCCTCCAACATGAGGATACGATGTAGAAAAAGAAGAAACTAAAAAAATAGGTTAAGCTTTGATACACCTCGTGTAAAAAGATGGAGTAATAGTTTATTTTATAGTTTAAGCGAAACTTCGAAAAATCGAATCGAAAAAAAAATGGTAGTAAAAGACCAATTATAAGACTACACATTTTTAAAAATTAAAATTTAGGACTACACATAAATGAATTTCTCAAATAAATACACGTTGTTTTTTTAGATTATGGATACTAGTTGCAAAGAAATAAAGCTCAACTTCCAGATACTCCGCGTTAAAGGTGTACGACACGCCCTGACGAGAAATAAGTTCTGTCTATAAGTAGGTACTCCTAATTGCAGGTATATCAAGGAGATGTGGTCTCCGTAGAAATGCCGATGGAGTCCGATCTTACTTACCAGCTCAGGGATGTCAATCGATCCATTCATAACACTGTTGGCGATCGCAGTTGAGTTGTTAATGTACTCGAAGGACGCTGCTGCCCATCCTCCGGCTAATCCCTTAGTCGACTTTTACGACACCCGCGGGATGAGATTGGGCGGTGGTTCTTAGCCGGCACCACACGGCGCAGCCGGCACCACACGCCAACCCGTCTGCCAAGCGTGGCGATTATGGCAAAACCCCCCGAATAAGCTCACAACACACCCATATCGGTCGTTGTGGTGATTTTTGCGGGAGGCCTGTGTCCAGCAGTGGACTTCATTCGGCCGAAATGATGATAACACTGTTAAATCTGCAATTTTTTTCCGTTCATGTAGCGGAAGAATATGAAATTTCCTACAACGACTTTAAGACGTTATATTGTGTAGACAAGCAAGTCATTCGCTTGGTGACGTCACACCTCCCATAACAATTGTACTGCTACCCAGGACTAGTCCTGCGTGGCACCACACTGCGCTCATCACCTCCATACATTGTTTAGTCTCCTATTCCCAGTTATTTTACTAGCTACAGTGCCCTTCAAGCTGGATCACGGTACCGTTTAAAGCTTGGCGGTGAATATCTGACACTGCGGTGGTACCATTTTTGTTTTTTTTTATTGGTGCCCAGTGGAAATTCTTCATGAACTTCCTTCGCCCCGGGGAAGGGCGAAGGGGTATGCCGGGCTCCTACCCGCTAAAACCACTGGAGCGGTCATCTTCGGCACCTAAGGAAGGCTCCAGGTCCTCGTATGATCACACTAGAGCCGCCCACTGGTGCCACGCCTATAGGCACATCTCGGAGAGGGTGACTGTAAAGCGGTCACCCCCCGGGGGGATTGTAAAGGATCCCCCAAAGCGTCCCACGGCAGCATGTGACTCTGCGGTGGTACCTACCTCGCGGGACTTTTGCAAAAAGAGAACTGCCTCCAGTCAAACTAAAATTAGTTAAGATTCTTGAATAATGTTAAATTTCTTCTATCACTGCTATGTCACACGTACCCATTCTTTCATGGCTATAATGCTTGTGTTTTTACCAGGACTCTGTCAGAGGCTAGATCTGTGGGTGGAACTCTACCGGCCAGCACTGGGAGAGCGGCTTCATCTACACGTCTTACACACCAGGTATGTTTTCACGTTTTACTTTTCGTAGTATTTACCCCGCACTAGCTAAGTAATTACCACTGGTATCCCGCTCCAACTTAATCATTATCTAGTGTGAGCGGGAGAACAAGCCGGTTACATACCATCCCACTCACACCTATGATTATGGATTGTATATTTATTAATGCGGGTGACAGAATTGGAGCTTACTTTTATCCCTACCACAGTAGTTTGAACGGTTTTGGTTCGGTTCTCATACATTTTCGGGCTGGAATCATGATTTCCAATCACGGTTCGAATACGTACTGGAACCGAAACGTAACCGGAGCCACTCAGTCACGGCTTAAGAAGATTTATTATAGCTTTTCCTTCCAAGCAATTGTATTATGAAACCTTCGGAATGCCAAAATTATAACACGTTTAGAATGTTATTAGAACTGGGACGCATTGTGGGCATTTGAGGAATAAACTGAAATATAACGCATTAATACCAGGAAAATCTGGCTTCTGTAATAGAGTTTATACTAACGCAGGAGTCAGGAAACTTCATTATCTTGTATATGCCAAACTATGTCAATAAAGAATCGTGTCTCTCTATTCACGGGTTATCTAATAGCCTCTGCAAAGAGGAACCCGTTGTTTTATAGGCTTACGCGGGGTCCTGGGTCCAACACGCAGAGGCCCTTCAGAGAATTAAAATCTACAATGTAATGGAACAATAATAACAATAACTGAGGACACTCCATGGCTGCACTATAAAATGAAGTCACGGATTATCCCTGGTGTTGTAAGGTTATGAGATGGAAATTATAACGAGTAGGTCTGTTGCAAAGGGTGTCAATATGGAATGACAAGTTTAATAAACTGCCTTTCAACCCTTAAAGTGAGATAAAAATCATTATAATTAATACATGTCTCTCTCTTCACGGGTTTAAATAAGGGGAACCCGATCTTTTGATAGGGTCCAACACGCAAGAGAAGAGAATTTTAATATAAAATGTAACGGGACACTAACCGGGGACAACGTAAGACTGCACTATAAAAATGCAGTCGCGGATTGTTCCCGGAGGTGTAAAACTATTGTATGAGATGGAAACTACAAATAAAAGGTCTATTGCAATGGGCATAAATGGATTAAATATTTCGAAAAGCTATTTGTTGTATAATTCTGGTATTCAGTTCTCCAACCATAGCACCTCCCTATAACCTTTGCACCACGTTCCCAGGAGGCCAACACGATGGCTGAGCGGGACCTCGGCTCCACCTTCTTGTTGCCGCACGTGCACCTCTACAAACCAGACCTTGTGGGTATCTTTGCACAAAATGTTCTTCTCTTTACCCACTATTCTCGTACACCAAACGGCATGGTTAAGGGCACATTTGGTGTAGTGGCTGAGCGGTTAGCTTCCTGCGCTACGTGTCGCGGGTTCAGTCCCTGCATGGAACAAATTTTATACACTCGCATATAAATATTATATATGGAGTTGAGTTCCCGATATATTCAAAGCAAATAAAAAACATGGTAAATATCCCGTTTTCAGTTCTAATAATAGTGTCAGTGACCATGTCAGTTTAAAAACTTATATAGCGTACCTACTGCCTTTTTCGACTTAAATTTCATTTTTTATTTATTAAAGCAGTAAATATATTCCATTCATCTTTTATATGGTATCTACAAGTCTATAGATCATCTCTTGGGTGAAATAACAACAACTATGTGACTAAATGGTACAAAATGCTGAAATGCATGAAAGTCAATTTTGATGAAAAGATCAGTTATTTAGTTCTCCCACTACGAACAAAGAACGAACCTGCAACATGTAGCACAGAAAGCCGATTGCTTAGCCATTACACCAACCGTGCCTTAAGTGATTGATTCATGACGAAAACTATACTTGTTGTCTAACTAGATCTGTTATTTAAAACTCTTCATCATCATCATTTCATCCGAAAAACGTCCACTGCTAAACATAGGCTTATGCCATAGATCGCCACAACTTCCGTTACGGGTTTGTGTTGTGTGCTCATTGAGCAATTTTCTCAAAATCGCCACGCTTGTCTGAAAGGTTGGTGATCGCAGTTGACTTGGAAATTTACTCGAAGGACGCTGCTGCCCATGCTCCTACTAATCCCTTTGTTGCCTTTTAGGACACCAACAGGATGAGCTGGGTTAGTGCTATTCAACAAGCAATAGTGTGTTTATTATTGTGTGTATGTATTTCACGTATAGTCCACTTTGTTTTCACATACCTGACGTGTTGAATTGTACTTAACTTTTTTTAAAGAGTGTCTACGGAGTTTCTTGCCTGCTCTGCTCCATAAGATCAACTTTTCCGAACCGTGCACCGTAACTTTTGACTTTTAAGTGCCTATTAGGGCCTATATACGGTCCTACCGTGATACAGTTTACACTAGTACGGAGGACATTGTGATAGATTCAAACAACCGTACAATTCGTATAGTTTATAAGTAAGATACTGTTTAAGTAACTATTCACTTAAATTAAGTCACCGAAACATAGTATTTGAAATTTATAAGGTTGTATTTGGATGTTGTTAATAAAAGTTTAAAGTTATATTAAATAAAAACTTTGACTTTGATTCTTAGCAGGCACCACACGGAAAATTATTAATTACGGTTAGATGTTACGGTAATAGCACCAACCCAGCTTACCCCGTGGGTGTCGTAAAAGGCGACTATGGGATTAGCCATATGATGGGCAGCAGCGTTCTTCAAGTACATTAACAACTCTACTGCGATCGCCAGCCCGCTTGCCAAGGGTGGCGATTATGGCAAAAATCCCCCCTATGAGCACACATCATACCCTGACCGGTCATGGAGGCGATGTTTGGGGGAGGCCTATATTCAACAGTGAACTTTATTCGGCTGAAATGATGATGATGATGAATCATTAAGCAAATATTTCTATTATAAGTAGTTGCCTATATATTTTTCTTTTTTTTACAGACTAGTGATGTATCAGAATTCGACTCCCTGTGAAGACCCAGTCAAATATTTTTAACTTGTATTAATTCTGCTGATTGCCTTAATTAATCTACCACTTTAAACTATGCCCCCTTTCTCATAAAAATATGAGCTAGGCTGTAATAGTTGATATACCTACATTTAAAATGTATTCATTTCATTCAACAAAAATCTATCTAAGAGTTTAGATTCAAATTCAAAGAACGAGCTGGCCAGAAATAATATAGTTATAAATTGCTTTAAATTCGGTATTATATAAATGGTCCGGTAATAATTCTTTTTGTTAGATAAAGGGGATTTCATGAGGCGTTCATTTTAACCACCAAAGTAAAGACTTAAATCTAATTTATTTAACTTATTTATTCTATTTAAATGTTAAATGCTTATGTTTAAATGTTTTCAATATTGTTATATTTCATCTTTATTCAAAGAAACGATTATGAAATTATTATAAAAAATGCCATAGTAAATGTAAGCATTTTTAGATGTTAAGATTACGAGAAAAGTGAAAATAATTTGAATGAGAAATCATGTAAAATGTTATGTACTAAGTAATTTTCTATTGAGAGGAAAGATTTCTTATTTGAAGAATTTTCATTGAATTGATAAATATTGTGCAAATGAAAGTGCCAATATCTCATCGTGTTTTATTGAAGAAAAATATACCATGCTTTTATATACATAGAATATTTTTTTAACATGACAATATTTACTGCAATTTTTCAGTATTGAATTTTCCTTGAGATTTTTCACTATCTTATTTTATTTTAGTGAAATTGCTACATCAATAGGGTAGATAAAATTACAAAGGAAGCATGGTTACACTTTAGTTATTTTTTACAAAATGTGGGATACTCATATCACACTGTAGTTAATTTTGTAACTTTCTGTTAAGGTTTTTTATATTTTTGTTAATAAACATTAGCTATTTAATTGATGGTTTTATTATTAAATCCTTATCGACATTTTTGGGTTTGGCATTTTAGATTTAATCGGTTCTCGATTAACGTCCGAAATTAATAATCGTTCTAATCCTAAATCCTTAATCCACTTAAGACTTTGAATTTGATTTTTTTAGGTTTCCGAACGTTCGAAGGAAAAAACGGCAGGAACCCTTATAGGATCACTCGTGTGTCTGTCTGTCTGTCCGTCTGTCACAGCCACTTTGCTCCGAATCTACTGGACCGATTAAGTTGAAATTTAGTACATATGTGTATTTCTGCGACCCAAACACGTACGTGTAACGTAAATAAATAAATTTTTAATATGGGGTCACTATTGGGGAGGGCAATATAAAAAAATCCCCCACCTTATCTCCGAAACCACTCAGCCTAAAATTCTGAAAAAAAATACAGGTAACAGCTCTTTACCTATAGATTATAGGAAAACTATAAGAACTCTATGGTCTTAAAATAACATGGTAAATTTTTCAATATTGTGCGTACAAACTTACGTTTGCAGTTGGAATGTATGGGAACTACGATATTAAGTTTATTCCTGGGATAAGTTATTGGTACAAGAACGAATCCAACAATAGACAATATATTCAGCAATTTCGGAACCCTCTCCACGCGAGTTCAACTCGCACTCGACCGGTTTTTTAAATAATTGTAATTACAATGTGGGTTGATACAATAATTGGCAACAACAGATAATGAGAAATTTAGGTTTATGAGTAAAGAAGAAACAAATGTTCTACAATAATCTTAATTATTATTTCTTTCCTATGGCCATCACTATAGGCGTCAGGGGCCAACACCTGATGATGATGAGCGGCTCGAGATGTCCAGAGGTGCTAACCGGTTTCATCGTCGCACGTCTCGAATACTCGGAGCGGGTTTCCCCGTCTTTACGCTGTTAGACACTTCCACCTCCGAATAAATAGCTCTAGCACTACAGGCCCCCCTAGAATTGAAAATCCTGCAGGTACTCATGGGGTCCTCTCCAGCTGACCAATAAAGGTGTCGCGGAGTGCCTTCCTCTATGTTTCCTTCCCGATTAGCTCAACTAGGAGGCTCTCTCCACGGCAGCAAGTAACGGAGTTCGGTTAAGCTAGTTTAAAAATAAGCAATTGGAATATTGCAGGAGACTATTCGTCAGAGAGGCAGTTGTGTGTTGAACCACTAGCGTTCAGAATCGAATGTGTAATGATAATGATCAAAATATCAACGATTCAACACCACAATACTAAATTCGTATTTTGATTTGAATAAAGAATGAATCATGAAGTGGACAGTGATGAAGATAAAAGGTATGAAGTCATAAAAGAGGTTGATTGAAATGAAGATGAAGGATGACTTCGTCACAAAGGAAGCCGGAGACGACGCCTAACCGACTCTCTGGAGCATTCGGGGACCAATAACATTCAGCTTGCCACAAGCTACCCTATGTTTTGCAAGCTTCTTAATCAATCTCCTTACGATATACTTTTTTTTTGTGTCAATAGAGTGAGGAAGCTGCTGAACTATTAATCAGTTACCTGACCAGTCTTGACAGACAGCACCAAAGCACGAGCATGATACATGTCAGCATCGCTGAGCTCAATCATTATGTCAATCATCGCGGTTGGCAGACAGATTGATAATCGTTGTATGTTTTTAAGACACAAGTAAATAGCTGCCCATCGTCTGAATAAAGGTCCATTGCCTTTTACGACGACTGAAGAGAGGATGGTATCATTATTTTTATCACACGGTAGGTACTAGAAAATGCAGTTACAGTACAATTTTAATTCAGCCACTGAGCTTTCCAGGTACGGAGGAAGTCTATGAAGTATTCCCATCACGGTGAAAAGAAAGAATTCACCGTGCTTGATCCCTTTTATCATTCTAAAGTACACTATCACAGTAGGTTAGGGTGCGGCTTTGGTGATCCTTGGGCCACCCCAATGCCGCTATCGTATACCTCTACACACAAAATAAATTATGGTAAATCTCACTGAATTTAAAAAATATATCTCTCAAATATTTGTACTTCCCGTGATGGATCCTAGAGAACAGATAATATACTTGAATTACTTGTTGTTGCCGGGCAGTAAAGTGGCAGCTGTAGGCCTCCATTTAAGAAAGACTTTGGTATCCTTATATGTTTTCGAAATTAGCATGTTTGTTAGTAACAATTCACATCTATTCGCAAGGGTCAGTGAAGATAGCAGATTTTTAAAAAGGGATCCATCAAAATTAAAACTAGAATATTGCAGAAGCACTCTTCGCTATAAAAATAGTCACGCAATGTCAATTAAGGTTTATAACTATATATCAAAAGCTATAAGAGAGTTACCTCTACGTTTATTCAAATTTAAATTAAATTCATGGTTAGATGAAAGCTGCTTTTACACCTTAGATGAATATTTTAGTTGTAAAGATTAATTATATTATAATAGTAAGTATATTTTAATGAATGTGACTATATAATTAAATAATAAAATGAAAGTGTAATAATAAAAATTGATATTTATATAATTGACATAAAATGTGATGTTTTACATAAAAATATGTCTTAGAAGTAATAGAACTGGAATTGCTCGTATTGTATAATCTTTTTAGGTATATGGATCACCTATAAATTATAACAACATTCGCATGCCCAATAAGGGTAGATATGTCAGGGCTAAAATGTTGTATACCGACTTCTGTAAACCATATCTTTGGCGAATAAAGAATCTTATCTTATCTAATAAAACAAGACCCGCTCTACATCTTTTTCGCTTTTTCGCCCCGGGAAAGGGCAAAGGGGCATGCCGGACTCCTACCGGCTAAAACCACCGGAGTGATCATCGTCGCCACCGAAGGGAGGCTCCAGGAACTCCAAAGATCTCCATCTAGAGCCACCCGTTGGTGCCACGCCTTTTGGCACACCTTGGAGGGGATGACTGTAAAGTGGTCATCCCCTCTAGTGGAGGGTAGGCGACTGTAAAGAGGCCACCCCCCCCCCAGGCATCTCTCAAGGGGATTGTAAAAGATTCTCCCGAGGCCTCACTATGCGCTGTGCTGCGCACACAGCGGTACGTGACCACATGCGCACCGATGTCTTCCCGGGGGTCGCTCGGTATGAGCACGCATATTTCCCAATACCCGTTCTACATCTAGCTTTATTCATTCCATCTACTAAGTGACTGCATCGGACCGTTGAATTGTGCGCCGTCTGTATATGGATACTCAAAGGTCCGCAAGCAATACGCTTAACGATTCGTAGTTTCACTACTATCCCAATTGCGTCATAGCCAGCTGCACTCATGATAAACGATCGGCGAGGTTTGGAGGAGGTAACCTATGCGGTCACCCATTCATAGTGATATTTGAATTGAGCATTCATGCTTCAGGCACACTTAATATCGTAAGCCAAGTTGGAGGCATTTGGGCAGCTTGAATAACCCTGACAATGTTGTCAACTCTACACGAAAAGAAAAGATGGAGCAATGTAGTTATCGCTATATATTGACCTTACGTGTTCATCTTTCGGTATGGAATACATAATATTATTACATAATAGTATTGTTAGAATAAAACACAGAAAATAAATATGAGACATAGCGTTTTATTTAATATTCAATAATTATTTAATCGATAGAATATTCAGCAATATTACAAATACAACGTGAAACAATTGAACATTGCAACTTAATTCTTTTTTTTAAACTTAATATTATAGCGTAGCTGTAGAGACACTAGCTTAAAATCCTTAACATTGACGTATTAAGCACACAGACTTTAAAAAAATGAACTATTATTTATAAATAGTTACATTAAGCGAACCCTTACGACTAATCATAAAGGGGACTTCCAGAGCTGATATGAAAACAATTGCTTCGAATCAGCTTCGCAGTGTATTAGCTAAGCATGTCGGTTCAAACACGTTTACTTTCTCAGTCTCATCCCATAACACGTCTATCAACGATAGATCTGGATTATTCTATCAATTATGATTTCTTTTTTAATCCCTCTAACTTCATACGACACTTGATTTACAATTATATGACATAGTATTTAATAAAACAGTGTCGTATCGCAGTCAAGATACTCTATTCTGTCGCTAGACTTCATACAAAACATGTTACTTTAGATCCAAAACCTAATAATACCAATCATATAAATTACGTAGTCAATAATATATAAACGTTTGGAAGTGAGCAAGCCCCGTTAAATTGTCTAAATATGATGTTAATTACATCTACGACCAACTGAAATATACAGACGCATTTTAATATGAAAACAAATTTGAAAATTACGACAGTGAATAAGGTTTATGACAGATGATTTTTACTCTATACTACATATAATTTACAATTAGATTTCATATTAATAGATATACACATCTTACCTACATACAATACAAATCTTAATCTAATAAAAAGGACATAACAACGACTATAAAATAAGAGATTCTTAAAATAATATCTGAAAAGAACAAAATCACGACTAGAAATAAAACAATTTATAACTAGAATTAAAATATGGCAACCAATGACTAGACTCGTTACTGTAAGAATCAAGATTACTACCTTATATATAACAAAAAAAACGAAATTATGAACTCATTGAAGACTATTCTATGAAAATGTGAATATAAAAAGGATAAACCCTTACTAATATCATTCCGATCCCCTTCCATCTCATTTTAGCAGCATCAACTAACAAATCCAGTTGGCCGCAGAATCTTATCCTATATTGTATCTCTATCTATCTACTTACGTAAGAAATTGTGCAAGAATCAAATATGAAGATCCTATCATTTGCCTATTTTCACGTGAACGGAATTTCCAATGTTAATCAATGCGTTATCAAAAACCATTTCAGATACCTACTTATGTTACTTACAAAATATTTAATAGTTCTACACTTTAAACATCATGAATAAGCATTTTGATGTAAAAAGCTAAGCTATGGGTTATAGGTCAAGTAAGATGGACCATGTCGTTTCCGACAGTTCAGTACAAAAGTTGAGTACTAAAATATTATCCAAAGTGTATCGTATATATGGCCAACGTTTGATGAAACTTATATACCATATTTTCCAAAGTTCTTACGTAATAGAGAAGTCATTAATCCAAACTTATTTGGGAAAGCTATAAGTGTCAGTTAAGTTTGAAGATATCACAATAGACGTTTTACAAAGTCATAGTTTTGTCTACCTTGAGAAAAAACCTAATAGATATTATTTCACATTTAATTATTACAACGTCAAATTATTAAGTTCATTCCGATAACTATTAGAAGTAATCAACACCTTCAACATCTATATCATGTTGTTTAATATAATACATCCTTGTATTGACGTCATTGATCTTTCCTTCATAAATGAAATTATCTGAGCTTCGCTCGAATTCGCTAGACGTCTTGAATTTGTTTTTAGAGACGACTTAATTCAGTTATCACGTCTAATTTATAATATCTGTCAAATCGATTTCACAATGAGTAAAAATCTGTTTGATAAAAAATGATAGTGTTAATGTGTATGACGCAGATGTCATACACATTAACACTATCATTTGACTTTACTTTTATTGTTATTGCCTTAATTCATTACGTTTGCATTTTTCATCTAGATCAGTATAGTGACATATATTGTACTTGTAAAAGCGAACAAAATATTTATGAATTTTGTTTAAAAAATTGCGGTTCGTGCATTGTTGCCTAAGCAAGAATTCGGTAGATGAGCTTACAAAATACTATAAATTTCAAAGGAAATGTAATAATCTGTGAAAGTTTAAGCACACAGTAGTGTGACAGCCTAATTGAGATTACGTTTACTTCTTAGTTTCATCAAGGCTGGATGGAGGAGATTTTGCGAGCATCGATAATGATCTGAAAATAATGATTATAATTTATTAATATAAAACCATACTAAAGTTTATAAAATTAGGAAGATGCTAGTATATACTCGTATATTTTTCTACATCAATCTGCTCGTATATATGTGATCAGTATAATTTGTTGAATTTGAATGTTGTTAGAGTTTTCACTGGAGACAAAAAGAACTACTAACAAGTGGTCTTTAGGAATGAACGTAAAGAAATTTATTTTACTAAAATTGTAAATATTTACACTTCAACACACCCTTAACTAAATACTATAAATGTATTAGATACTGCAAAAACACACTCACTAACTCATATGAAATTAATGTACAAAAAAGTAAAGCTTATTATACCATAATACCTAAAGGTAAAGGTTTAAGCAAGATGAAGCAAATGATAATAAGAAGCAATAAAATAGAAAGTAGTGTACCTAGTTGTCGAGCCTATCTTGCGAGTGACTTAAGCAATAGCAGCTGTAATGACAATATTTTTACATTTAGTACCTTACGTTTTAGTCATTTTAAAAATGATGATCCTAAATTATACAATAAATATCACAAATTGCACAGTTAATAACAAAACAAATAAAAAAGCTTATAATGAAATAGATGGTAGGAAAAAATAAATAGATGCATGTATGTATCATAAAATATAAACTCAATTACTTTAATCTCAAAGTAAATAGTACTATAAAGACAGGAGCATAATATTTCTATTTTTATAGAAACATTTATTTTACCTTCTTTGAGCAGGTACGGGTGGTGAGGATTGAGTGGCAGGAGGCAATGACGCCGGAGCACTTCCAGATAGCGTGGGTTGACCGTCATCATCTTCTGTTCGTTCTCCTGGAAGCAAAACAATATAAATATATGGTTTATTGTTTACTAGTTAGAGGTAAATCAGGGAGTAGTAGAAGCGTACAAATTATATGCAGTCAAAGGAAACATTATTTATAAACAAAGCGTTACTTTTTTGTTAAAAAGTTTTAAATTTAATTTAAAGTTGTAATAGTAAATAAAGAGAATATAGTAAAAAGATTGTTTAATAAAAATTAATAACTAACTAGGTATCTAACGTACTAGTAATGCTAAATCAAGTTTGAAATATTAATGAATATAAAGTAATTTTAGTCTCGCTAAATTAACAAGCCAGTAAATAATAATATAGAAAATCAAAAAGAATCAAAACATGTATATTTATTAATCATTTGAATGTGTTTGTGTGTGTCTATGGTGCAACTTCATACCTCTTGTAATAGGAGTGTCTCCGATGTAGAAGGTAAGTGCTGGTGTCTCGACAGCTGCTTCCTTGACAGATCCGTCACCACTGACAGCGCTAAGCGTATCAGTGCTGTCAAACATGATCGTGCGCTCTTTTGCCCGAGGCTTTCGACTGTCTAGTTCCTGAAAATTACATGGTATGGTGAGCTGATGAAATAAGATTATATTGAATATTTCTCTCATATCAGGTTATTTTCTTGACCCCCGGGAAGACGGTGGCGCGCACGTGGTCACGTGCCGCCGTGTGCGCAGCACAGCGCAAAGCGAGGCTTGGGGGGATCCTTTACAATCCTCCCCGAGAAGTGCCTGGGGGGCGACCTTTTTACAGTCGCCTTCCCTCCGCTAGAGGGGGTGACCGCTTTACAGTCACCCCTTCCGAGATGTGCCTAAAGGCGTGGCACCAATGGGCGGCTCTAGTGTGATCTTACGAGGACCTGGAGCCCCCCTTCGGTGCCGAAGATGACCGCTCCAGTGGTTTTAGCCGGTAATAGTCCGCCCCCCCCCCCCCTTCGCCCTTCCCTTTCCCCTTCCCCGGGGTGAAGGAAGTTCCATGTAGAATTTCCATTGGACATCAATAAAAAAATAAAATAAAAGAAAAGGTTATTTTCTTGAAGCCAAGCTGTTAAAACATTTCAAATTTATCGGTAAATTCTATCAGGAGTTAGTACTGTCGGTTAGTACCAGCAAAGGACAACATGGTATGTTATTTAAACTTACCATTTAACTATCCCTTCATTTAAATTTTATGATAAGATTCATTTAACGATGTAATTATAAATAATACATAATTCTATTAGGATGGAGCCTGGTGTGGACAAATGTGCAATCATGCATGTCAACCGAGGCAAAAATATGGAATCCAAGGGGCTATCTCAGATCACAGACACTTCAGAACCCTCTCATCAACTGTGACCTACAGATACTTGGGTATGTAGGAGGCATCAGGTATCAATGGGCTGGGGTACTGATAAAAGTAATAAGGTCTTTTGTCAGGCGGTAATAAATTGCGTGCCTTTAATGGTGGGGTCATGGCAGTTTTAATGCTTCTTTGGCATACTTAATTGGACTCAGTTTGAATTGGACGCCCTGGATAGAAGAGCCATGAGGTGGCCGGCAGACTAGAATAGTCCCTACCTCTTTCCTTCCGAGCCGTCGTAAAAGGCGACAAAGGAGTACTAGACGTGACGTGACCTTACCACGTGGCCACGTCAAGCCTGATGGGCAGCAGCGTTACCGTATCGAATAGCTACACCCTTTTTTTTGTACGTGGGGAAATCCTCTTGGACTTCCTCCGCCTTGGGAAGGGCGGAGGGGCATGCCGGGCTCATGAGACAACATCACCGGCTAAAACCCCACGGTGTCCTTCTTCTTACCTTTAGCCGGGGGTGAGGTGTACCCTGCGATCGCCAACCCGCATGCATACCCAGCGTGGTGATTATGGGCAAAACCTACAATGAATAGCACGAATTACCCACGGCCCCTAGTTACCGGCAACCCTGATCACGGCGGCGGTCATGGTAATGGGTACGAAAAATCTCCGAGTTACGGGTAGCCGCCAAAAACAACTGACCTTGGCGACGTACAACGGACGCACGTTACGGCTTGACGAGCATCTGGCGCAACTCGGGGCAGAACTTGGAAGGATAAGGTGGCACATTCTTGAGCTATGTGAAGTCCAAAGAGATGGGGAAGACACGTCACACAGGAATCGGGCCACCTTGTGGCTTCAGAAGTGCCATACTACAAGTATGTGCCCAACCCTGTTCTCCAGAGTGACCACGTAACGTTGTAATGAGATCGATCTATCCCTACTGATATGACTATTGCAGCCGATAAGCCTGATATAGTGATGACACATCGAGTAAAGCGCCATACAATGATTGTAAATACCTTGCATGACGAGAATTTTGGTGAAAGCTGAGAAAGCACATTCATTATTTTGACTTGGCATACGAGGTTGTCGACATGTGGCATGTAGACTCTGCAATCATTGTGCTGATAGTTGTTACGGCCAATGGCCTTATGGCCAAGAGCCCCGATCAACACCTTAAGAGGCTATCTTTAGGCGGCTGGGTCCAGAGCTTGATGCAGAGAACAGTACTCCTGGAAACAGCTCGTATTGTAAGGAGGTTCCTCTCTCTGGAGCCCTGACCACCGATGGCTTAGACCTCGTACCCGCTGCCACTGGGCTACAATTTTTTCATGATATATTGCTATTTTATACGTATTTAAAAATGTAATTTGTATGTACCTACGTGAAATAAAGAAAATAATAATAAACGAAAAAAATTCGGTTAACTTTTTTCCATGGACGCACGTCGATAGAAGGTTTAATTCTTTACTTACCAATCGTTCAGTATCAGAATCTGGTTCCTGTACTTCATAATCATGTGAATAATGTTCACTCGTGGACTGGTGTTCTATGCTCTCCATCTGAACCGTAGTCACAGGATCCAGGGTATCCAATGAAGATACCATAGTGTTCGATCCTGGAGGGTGCACCGCTGTTATCTTTCTGATTAGTATTAAGCTCGGCGGGGTAGCAAAATGTATAAATACAATGATCCAAAATTAACAACATTTTCCCAAAAATATAAACTTGAATCTTTACCTTAGGTATAAATTAAATTAATTTCTTATTTAATATATGTGTACACAGAAAATTAGATATGACATTGTTTTATTGGTGTACGTATACTTTTGAGGAAATTAAGTTGTGTAATTCTGTAAACTAATTAAAAGATAAAAGCGGCAATGAGAAAGAAGCTTTTCTGTAAAATACAAAGGGATGATTATAAATATGTCTATAACACATATAATTACTCGTATAGGGTATATGTATATTCATGCTGTTAATAAAATTAATTGGTGTGTTCCTACAAAAATATAATAAGAATAAAGCGTTGAATAAAATATGCATTCCCGAGTATTATTCTTGGTTATACTCGTAGATCATGTGCATAAATTAATATGGAATAAGTTAGAAAGCCAAAGAAGAAGCCACACTGAGAATTCAAAATTATGCTAAAAATTGTCGGTGTTACTAAAGACCAGTCTGATACTCGACCACCTTCGAGTTTTAATACATTATAACCAGTATTTTGTTAGCAATATATAGAACAAAAAGTAGGAAGCTGTTGGTTCCATTGTCTGAGAAAGCATTTATGCCACCCAGGCAAACTTCATCACAGCTTAGAAAACAGTAGTATTTAGCTAGTGATTTCAAGAGGAGTTAATATTATCTCTTTGTAGTCAAATAAATAATACATAATCTCTGATTTGAAGTCTCTCACGACAGCCTCCTATAACCAGTAAATTACATATGTATGCAAGCAACGAACATACAGCTCTGCATTGTACAGGCATGCATTGTCATTAATATTGTGTGAGTAATAACTTATTTCATACATGACACGCATAATATTGCACAGAATCCCTGTTATAATGCTAATTTTGTCAGTTGCATGCATACCCTGTGCCGTCCGTACGTAACAGAATACCCACGGCCTTCTTCACTTCTTCAATTGGTACAGGGTGACAAATGAGTTCGTGCTGCCTAATGCGCAGCATAGTTATTAAAGCAAGTTGCCAATAGGCTAATTTCATCCTTCTGCTCTGAGGCCAACCCAGAAACTTTTTATTTCTTGCAATTGCCGAGATTCAGATTAATAGGAGGCAGGATGAAATCCGAAAAAAATACAAGACTCACCTCCAGACGTAAGGCTGCCGGTCATTGGGGTATCGACCTCGTAGTTGTAAGTGGCACGGGTTGCGTTTGAGCTGGTTGCCTCCAGGCTGTCCGTGCTGCCCAGCATAAGATCGGCGCGAGCACCCCTTAGAAGCGAAGTTTATGTTTGTGTGTAAATTTTTGTATTATTTAGCTTAGTTTGCATAACATAAATCATTCGTAAATATGTTTTATTTTGGAATACAAAATATTAATTATTATAATAATACTAAGGTAATTTATTTTGGTGTTTATAATTCGTTAGGTCTCAGACTGCGTCTTAGACTGCTGTATATACTATAAAGTGCTATAAAACAGTTTTTAAAGAAACTAACTGACCTGCTAAAACTTCCAGACGAGCTCAACTCCTCATCCTGGCCGCTCCAAGAGCCACTAGCAGGATCTGTAAATTGTTTACCGGAGAAGGAGATTACACTGTGAGCTACCGATCTCCCAGAGGAGGGCGACAGCTCACGCGCTACATTTCCTTCCCTCGAGAACTCTAGGTCTTCAGGTTTATCAGACGACATCGTTATAGTCTGCCTCGTCACAATTACTACTTCCCCATCCGAATGCCTTTCTAGCACTGTCATTAAGCTATCCATCTCTGAAGGCTGTGAGGTGATAGATGACGACATTTCTGAGCCATACGACATAGCGCTTTCCTCAAGCTGTCTAGGTCTCGCGGGTATATCAACCGCCCCTTCTCCATCAGTACTCGTCACAGTCTCGGAAACTTTCTTTCCGTCAACAAATCGCTGCTGGATGACTGTTGTCGTCCTAACAACTTCAATTACACCGCCATCAGTAAATGTTTTAGTCACTGCCTGACTTCGCTCTGATTTCTCTTCTTGATCTAGAATCTTCATCATTTCCTCGCAGTCCCCTGGTATTGATTCAGCAGAACCATCGCTGGGCGCCGCTGCGCATACAAATGATGAAGATTTCTTGTATTCATCGGTAACTTCACCAGATGGTTCACCTTCAGGTTCCGATGATCCAGGTTCGGGTTCCAGTACAAAAAATGCGCCTCTGTCATCAAATTTCTTTACTATAATCACTTTTGGTGTTACTTGCTGTTGTAATTTTTGTTCTATCGCCATTTGTTGGTCAATTAATTTTCTTATACTCGCTGATTCTGTAAGAATTTTTTGTGATGGGCTACCATAACTACCCGCTTTCTGAGAAGGACTACCACTCTTTTGAGAGGGACTACTGCTTTTTTGATTTGGACTGCCACCTTTTTGTGGGGGACTACTTTCCGAACTTCCACTGTATGAACGTTTTTCTCGTTCCAAGAAACTACTGCTTACTTCTTTAGGATCTGCCATAAGTAGTGCCTCTTTTTGTTTTGCTAGAATTTCTGCTTTCAAAGCTTCCAGACAAGCAGATTCAAGACCTTCAAATTCCTTTAAACTCGATATCGAAATGTCATCGCCTTGACTCCTACTTAGTATGTAGCGTTTAGGTAAAGAACCATTGAGAGAATCTTGGGAAGATGAAGAATGTTGCTGGTACTGCTCCATTAATGCCCTTTCTAGATTTTCAAACTCTTGCAATGAGCTAATAGAAATATCATCATTATCACCTCTTACTCTAAACCTTATTCGAGACGCCATTTCAGATTCGGAAAGGCTTCCGTAAGAATTCCTAAAACTACCATAACTTCCTATCGACTCTTTTTGTGAAGTCAAGCTGCCAATCCTGCTGGCGTCGAAGTCAGTCATTTCTTCTTCTTTAATGTCTTCTAAAGGCAATCTTTCATAATCATATCGCGGATCACCTTCAAACTGCATCTGTATCCAACGCCTCCCGGCTTCTATCTCCGCTAGCTCTTGAGCCTGTATTTTCTTTTGTTCTTGTTCATATTGCAGTAACTCTTCATCAGACATGGAACCAGAAGCACTGCTGGTGCTTTCTTGTTTTTTAGAAGTTTTAGACAAATATTCCTCAACTTCAGTGTCATGGCGTTTTTCATACTTTTGTGTTTTTATTTGGACACTTTTACCCTCAGTGTCTGTTTCTTGAGCCTCTTTGGCAACCTCCTCAATTACTACAAAATCATCCATTTCACTCGGTTTATCAACCATTTCAAATTCGTCACTGGTAGGTGAATCTTGTTCTTTTTCATAGCTTTGTAAGGTTTTTTCTTCAGTTGTCACAACAAGTTCCGACTTACTGGTTTCAGCAAGGTCAGACTTTAGTTCAGGGGTTTCCGAAATGTCATACATGTCGTCTAGGACGTATTCTCTGCCATTATCAGTAGAAAGAGAGCTTTGGCTGGGAGCAGATAAAGGCGTCTGAGGGGTAGACAGATGATCGTGTGTCTGGAGACTAGATGATGATGTTTGCTTACTGTCTAACTGAGAATCAGGTGTTTTAATTACAGACTTTTCAGCTTTGGTTTTAGGGACAGAAGAATCACTTTTTGATTTTAAGATTTCTTCGTACTGCTTTGACCCAACTGCTATAATTTCCTCTTCAAGATCAACGAACTCTCGTTGACTAGGTGGTATTTCGGTTTTAGGGAATGGAATAGCACTGACTTCTTTAAAGGTCTTTTTCTGACATTCCTCTACAACTTCACATATTACACCAGGTGTACTCTCAGCTTCATAAATAGATTTCTTCGTAATCGCATTGTCTTCTTTTGAAACTCTTCTCGGTTCGGGCGTAATGCTTCCATGTCTTACAATATCTTCATATTCTGAAGACCCTACAGGAATAATTTCACTTTCAACATCAACAAACTCTCTCCGCCGTTTAACTATCTTTGTAACAGAGAATGGGATAGCTTTTTCTATATAGGCTGTTGTATTTGTTATAACTTCTTTGATTTCTTCTTGGTCTAGCTCCAATTGCGATGATGGCATATCTAATTTTGAAATTGATGATGACATAATCTCATCGGTTTTCAATTGACTTGAGATTGTAGTATCAGAACCTTCTTTATCTTTAGTAGAATCTTCATCGATATCAGCGCTTTCTGAGACGCTATCGATTGGGAAATGGTCTGGTATCATATCTTTTGGTAGAAACCTCATTTCATGGGACCTCTTCATCTTACCAACAGGCTCGTTGACAGCTATTTTATTTTCATCTTCATCACCAGACACTTCCTCATCACTTACATCCTTAACTTTCTGTTGATCTTTCTCTGCTTCATGCAAGAATTGTTCAACATAAGTGCTACTTTCCATAAGTTCTTCCTTCAACTCATTAGCGGAGGGCACCAGAGTTTCCGAAGCATCAGAGATATCGATACTGGCTACATGACTAGATCCATCAGAATCCAAGCTCTTCATACTATCTCGTGAAGCAAGTGAACTGCCTGCTGTAAAATAATCCTTAGAGGTTCTTAACGACTGCGATGAAACATCATGACTTGTCATTGCTGTCTCGAAATCCGTAGCACTTTGTGCCGTCATCATTACTTCAACATCTGAAGATAGCGGCCTACTCTCAGAATGTTCAAAGCTGTGATAGTAGCTCTCCCCTGAACTTGACCAGCCTTCTACTTCAGATGCTGAGCGCCGGTCTCCAACACCCAGTTTTGATTTCATATGCTTCTGCTCTCTAAGTTTCACCTCAAGACTACTTATAGACTTATCTCGGTCATATAATACTATTTCACTATCAGTTTCAATAATAGAGTGAGGGCCACTGTCTGACTTTATGGAAAGGTCACATGTTTCCAGAGGTGGACTAGGTTCTTTTACATGAACAGTATCCCTTTCTTCATCAGAGAGCGTAGTATCGTCTTGAGAAGAAATTTTTGGTGACATGTCGGATATTTGGCTATCCAATATCTTGTCCTCTTTATCCGACGACGCAATAGTTTTATCATGTTCATCATGTTGTTCTTCAGTAATAACTTCAGGTCTATCTGGACTGATTAGCAGTTTGAACTGGAACTCTGAGGGAGACTGCTTATATTTGCTACTCCCATCACTTTTTTCACTTATAATTTCACCTTGCGCTGCTTCAAGAGACTGCTTAACTTCATCTATAGTTTTTTCCAAAACTGACAAGTCAGTGAGAGGTTGAGCAGACATTAGGGAATCAAAGTCCATCCGTTCTGACTCGTGTTTCGTCGCATGAAACTCGGCAGAGGAGAGATCAGTATCATATCCACTACTGCATATATCTTCTAGACTTTTTTCCTTAATTAGTTTTATCTCCTCCCTTTTGTGATCGGTTCCTGTTAAATAAGCTGAGTCAGCTTCAGTAGAGACTTCTGAAGGATGGAGAGTTTCAGCACTTGCAGTGGAATCTATAGATTTTTGTAACACTTCTCCTTCGTGCGACTCCAAAGATTTAATCATACATTCTGTGTCAAGGCTTTCGCCGGATTTCATCATAATATCTTTTGATGTGGTACTTGTTTCATCAGATAGTTCAAATGTTATCGGAGACATATCAGTTTTGGATGTCCTAGTCACTTCAGTCCTTGTTTCTACAACAGTCCTTATCTCTAAAATAGTATCACTGTCAGAACTTTTCGTGGTGGTACTTGACGTTTCCACACTTGTCGTTACTTTGGGTTTTGGTATTTCGTCTACTATTTCGAATGATTCAGCCTTTTGTAAAGATACCTCCCAAACTTGGTCCTGAATTTGTTGTTGGGGTAGCTTTATGGGAGAATTCATTGGTTTGACTTTTTTCGGCGTATCTCCAGTTTTATCGTCGTGGGGTAACTCGGGTGCCACTTCAGACTCGGAATGTGTGTCTTGACTTCCAGTTCGACTAAATGTACTTTTTACAGGTGAAGTAGTTACTTTGATTTCTTTTATAAAATTAACTTCATAGGTCTCATCGTCTTTTTTAAATGACTTTGATTTACTCTTTGGGCTCGTTTCAGATGAATCCCGTCTTTCATTTGGCTCACTCTTGAAGCTTGGGGCATGAGAAGCATCAGAGCTTAGATCATCATGTTCCTTACTTTCTATTATTGACTCTTCTTTGTGGTGTTCTATTGTTGAACTTACTACCTTGCCTTTTTCCGAAACTTCTACACTGGATACTACTTCGTCTTTTTCAACAATCTTAAGCGTGGAATCCACGAATGCTACTCTGAATTTACTGTCGTCATCCTCAACGATGTCTTCTAACTCACCCGGTTCGCTAAAATATTCCTTACCCCACTGTTCGTGCGACAAATCTCGTTCAGATATTTTTACTTCATGTTTTTTCTTGATTGTTTCGTCTTTGAGTGCAGTCATCTTCTCTTCAGATTTGGTTTGTAAACCAGTGTAGAGTCCTTGCTCTGAGAACTCCCTTTCAACTTTAATTGTGTCGATATCGTCTGTACTTCTAACTGTCTTTGTTTCAATGTCAGATCGTTTTGCTGTAGCTTCGTGAGCTTTTTCCAATTTCTTTTGTAATGTTTCTGTTTGATCACCATCCTTGCGAACAGTAGTTTTTTCTTTCATTTCATGTTCCTGTCCTCTTAATTCATGTTTCGTTTCAGTTTTTATAACCAGAGAATCGTCATCAGAAGATGACACTTGCTTAGTTTCAGAAAAGAATTCTTGGCCAGATATCTTTCTTGTTTCAGTTTCTTTATGTGTTAAAATGGTGTTGAAGTCATCGTTTTTACCGAACTTGGCTACCATGTCCGACATAACAGCTTCTGGGTCAATTGATTTGAACTTCAACTTTCCACTTTCAAACGTTTTGTGGACAGACGAAGTTGAAGTTTCAACTCTGGACTCAGTGAAAAATGTATCAGTTGATGTGGATTTCTGCATTTCTTCTATTTTAACAGCAAGTTGTTCTTTCTTAATTTGATCAATAACATCAATGCTCTTCTCAATTGTTCGATCAACAAGTTCTATCGCGCCACTGGTGATGGTCGGTTGGTCAACATTAACAAAAGTCATATTATCGGCTACATGTTTGGTTGGAGACTTTGGTCTGGTAGCGGCAGTGAGTGCTTTAGAGGCTTCCATCATTACTACTGTAAAGAAAAACGCTAGTATGACTTAGTGAATTATTTAATTAAATATGAATGAAAATGTAATAGGTTGTGCTAAATATTAAAGTCATGGTAGATAAAATCTATTATAATTATTCATTTGGTTAGTGGGATTAGAGTGCATATTGAATTTTTTTAACATTAATATTGTTTCTTATTCACCTATAGCGCCTAAAGCGTGTCTAAATTACAAGAATAATGTTGATGTGAAGATGACTTTTAGACAACAGCGATGGAAGCCCATGATGCTAAAATGGTAAACATAAATGAAGATTTAGAATCAAAGCGAAACATTACTCAAAAGTGAATGATATAAGATGAAAAAATAGCGAATTAAATACGAGAAAACCAAGTTGTCCGTCAGGTAAAGAAGCAGTAATAAAACAAAGTGATGTTTCGGTGGCTCGAAGATCCACTTACCTATGGCAACGTAAGGGCTCCGCAAGAAACAAAGTAAAATTTACTGTGCTGACGAATAATGCATACATTATGTGACTGTTACAGCTGAACTAATATATTTTGGTCTTTCTTTTATATCTTTGACGGAATTGCAATAACATCTATTTCATCTTGCTCAGTCTCAGTGCATTATATAATTTAGTAGTGCTGTCTGATTACTAGCTTTGCTTTAGTGTCTTTGAAACAAAGTCAATTCTTTAATGTAAAAATTAACCACGACACATGACATGCGATAATTGGCGTACAAATAAAGAGTGTGGCAAGGCTGTCTATAATGGTTGTTTACTACAAAATTAAGAGTAAAGTTTCGCTATGACTCTACTTTGCCACTACGTTACTGCAATAAGCTTGCAATAATTTTATCAGAATTCATTTTAAGGACAAAACATTGTGATCACAACATTTTTAAATGCCAAAGTCATTAGGTTAAATAGAGGATAAAACATTTGAAATAAAAACTAAATTTGTTTGAAATACGTGTTACTACTGACCACTCTGGTGAGCTTCTGTTTCACTTAGTACACTGTCTCCAGCTGATGAAGCT
Organism: Diloba caeruleocephala; assembly: GCA_947459985.1. Classification (NCBI taxonomy): domain Eukaryota; kingdom Metazoa; phylum Arthropoda; class Insecta; order Lepidoptera; family Noctuidae; genus Diloba; species Diloba caeruleocephala. The sequence continues at coordinate 11,088,776 of OX381629.1, forward strand.
CTTGGCGACTGACGGTTTGCATCCAGGAACGAAGAGTCGGAGCCTATATGGAAGGGTAGAGTTAGCTCCTACTTCTAGCATAAGTTCTAACTACTGAATATTCACTGAAACTAGTTATTATACCAAAATAATAGTGACTAACTTTGTGCAGTATTTAATGTATGAGTTTTTACGCTAATAGTATTACGAAATGTTATTGATGTGAATTTGAGTAAAATCATTACTTAGTGCATCGGTCAATTATAATATGAATATAGCAAACACTAAGTCACTAATATTGCAAAGTTGTCAAAAAATATTTAGCCCTCGTTTTATATTTTTAATAGTAAAATAATTTTCTTTGGGGAATAATAATTAATTATTAATCTACACAGATGACCCGAGAAAGATAACTGGGATTGATTAGATGTGGATAGCGGGAAACTGAATCTTATGACACAACTTCATCGTTATATATATCATTTTTATTTAGTTTTTTTAGAGGGTATTCAGATAGAGGGGGGTGAAACCTGCATATATGTGACATTAAAAATTTAATGTATGGAAGGTAACGACATCTATACTTCACTTTTCAAAACTTATTAAATAGTTTACATACAGTTCTTAATAGATGGCGCAAGCTGGCAGCAGTAGAAATAAGTGTTGCCATATTACTTAAAAACAAAAATAATTGTAGATCTAAATCTACTAGTGAGCAAAGGCAAAAAACATTGATATAAAATTGTTTGTTAGCACTAAACAATGCCAAATAGGTTTTATGCCTTTATCTTAATAAAAACATCACCTGTATAGATTTAAAACAACGTATACTGCCATCTAGTGGCATATAGAACGGATTATCTAGTTTGTATCAGCACCATCTATTTTTTACGTAAATACAACTTAAATGTATTTTCTCAGAGTTGCACATCTATTTTCAATGTAAGTGTATATAATCTATGTTCAGATAGTTTATCAAAAAGCTTCCATTTACAAAAACATATTTTCTATCATTTTTGTCATGGCACTAACCGCATGCTCATGACACAAAGGCATACAAAGCAAGTACCACCACCGACGTATATCAAAAGAAGCGGGCGGCCACGTAGTCTGTGATGCAACGCACCCCTTTCATGGCACCCATGGCTCTCCACCTCCAAACTTGTGGCACGTGCAAGCGTACAATTACTATATGATAAATACCTATAGTAAATCAAGGAAGTGGACATGGCAAAGCCCCGATACTATGACAAAAAATGAGATTGACTTCATCATAGCGGACAAAAAGCACATATTCAGAGACGTCTCAGTGGTCAACAGGTTTAACACTGGAAGCGATCACCGACTTGTCAGAGTCTCTCTGAATGTTGACTTTAGGCTAGAACGCGTTCGCTTGATGAAGTCCAGGCTCCGACCTAGCTTGCTCCAAACCGTGGTAGGATCTGAAACATTTCAGTCAAATCTGGAAAACCGATTTGTTGCCGTGGAAACCACAAATGACGTTGACCAAGCCCTTGAAAGTGTGGTTAGAATCCTCAGGGAGGAAGGTATTAGACTCTGTGAAATTCAGCGTACAGGTAGGACGTCCAGACTTTCGAAAGAGACTCTAAAGATTATGAGGGAACAACGTGAAAACCCACCAATCTCTTCGTCAGAAAATCGGGCACTCAATAAAATTATTAACAAACTGGTAAGACACGATCAATGTTACAATACACGCTGTATAGAAAGAGAGATTGAGCAGAATCGGGGGTCAAAAGTGTTCGTGCAGTCCATGGGGAGAAGCCACTTGACAAAGCTGACCACAACCAGTGGAAATTCGTCGTTTCAAAGCCGAAGATTCTTTTGGAAGTTGAAAACTTCTATGGCAAGCTATACGCTTCACATGAATCAGGACCTGATCCTGAAAATGAGAATTCCGGAGCCGCATTGACACGCCACTGCACTGAAGACCTGCCAGAAATCAGCCTTGATGAAATTGAGACGGCCGTAACGCAACTCAAAAATGGAGAGCACGGAGTTACAACTGAGCTTCTGAAATCAGGAGGTATACCTGTGCTCAAGGAACTCCAGAAAATCTTTAACTCTGTCCTCTTTGATGAGAGAACTTTAAAGGCGTGGAATAAGAGCATGCTCGTCCTCTTCCTTAAAAAGGGTAACAACACCCTTTTGAAGAATTATCGACCCATTTCGCTTCTAAGCCACGTCTACAAGTTGTCAAGGGTCATCACAAATCCTCTTGCGCGGAGACTCGATGAATTTCAACCTCCGGAACTCCGGGCTTCGAGGAGGATACGGCGCCATTGACCACATGTACAGAAAACCGAAGAGTACAATCGGCCCCTGCACTTAGCATTTGTGGACTATCTTTTTTTTTTTTTTTTTGAGATTCTGCCCCGCACTAGTATTTCTCCTGTGTCGTGGGGCCGTTTACAGACATAAATTCCACATACTATACACCCAGACCCGGAACAACTACCTGTAGATCATACAAATATTTGTTCCGTGCGGGAATCGAACCCGCGACCCGCAGCGCAGCAGCCGACTAGGTCAACCACTGCACCAACCATGCCGTCTATGAGAAGGCCTTTGACTCTATCGAAACGTGGTCAGTTCTGGAATCCTTGCAGCGATGCCAAGTCGACTGGCGATATATCAGAGTGTTGAGATGTCTCTACGATGCCGCGACGATGACCATCCAAATACAGAACCAGCAGTCTGAATCTATTCCCCTGCATCGAGGTGTCAGACAAGGGGACGTTATCTCCCCCAAATTGTTTACAAATGCAATGGAGGATGTGTTCAAGACGCTGGACTGCAAAAGACGTGGAATCAAAATCAACGGCGAGCACATCTAACTGAACGGCTCAGCTGATTCTTCCCAACGTGTCGGTCTCCGGTTGAACTTGGATAAAACCAAGATCATGTTTAACCAACATGTCATACCGGAACCAGTTGCAGTTGGTACATGGTGGGGCTCTCGAATTTGTTCAGGAGTATGTTTATCTCGGGCAAACTTTGCAGTTGGGTAAGAACAATTTCGGGCAAGAAGCAAATAGAAGAATTCAGCTGGGCCGGGCGGCATTTGGGAAATCGCGTCGGGTGTTTCTGTCCTCAATACCACAGAGCCTAAAGACAAAAGTCTTTGATCAGTGCGTCCTACCTGTTATGAAATAGGGTGCCGAAACGTGGACACTAACGATTCGGCTAGTTCACAAATTTAAAGTTGCTCAGCGAGCTATGGAGAGGCCTATGCTTGGCGTTTCTCGGAAGGATCGAATCCGAAACGAGGTGATCCGACAGAGAACCAAAACCGACATGGCCCATCGGATTTGCATGCGCGTGACCTTGGAGAGGCCTATATCTAGCAGTGGACTGCTTTGAGCTGTTGATGATGATGAAATACCATTAATAAAAATTAATAAGCTCTGATATAGTTATTATAATTACAAATTAAAATATTTAACTACTCCATCATTTCGGCCGAATGAAGTCCACTGCTGGACACAGGCCTCCCCCAAAGATCACAACAACCACCGATATGGATGTGTTGTGGGTTCATTGGGGGGGGGGGGTTTGCCATAATCGCCACGCTTGGCAGGCGGGTTGGCGATCGCAGTTGAGTTGTTTATGTACTCGAAGGACGCTGCTGCCCATCCTCCGGCTAATCCCTTAGTCGACCTTTACGACACCCATGGGAGGAGATGGGGTGGTGGCATTCTGAGCCGGCACCACACGGCAATTTAACTACTAAAATTACGTAAATATTATAAAGAAAATCTACATAAGCGCCTGCGCATCTTTATACCGATCAATTCCAAACTGCGTCGATGCACGATTGGTCATTCGGATAACTTCGGAAATCCTTACGTTTGTTCCATTTTAAATCGAATGGCGATGAGAGGTTTTAATATTGAGAAATTACTCTAGGGTAAGTTACCATGTTTATTATTAAATAAATAGAATATAAGGTGTTCTAGTAACTTTCTACACCTGCGTTGGGCTATTTTTCTTTTTTCTGGGACACTGTGATATTTGAACTCGAGCCATATAGTCTTTGAAATTTAACTTACGACTGCTTTCTGTCATAAAATATATATAATTTTGCATCGGTATTGAAAATCTTCTGACAGTAGTGTGTCATTCATATAGAAATATTATCGGGATATAATGTAATTCTGTCCTGGGAATCAGAAATAAAACACGGATGAAAATAAGATAACATTGAAGAAAGTAGTTTCAACGAAGTAAATCCCGGTTCCGGCTATTACCAGAACTACGCACCCCTACTGTACCTTGGTACCTGCAACTAAGCGAGACGATTGCATTTGGAGGCTACAACAACAACTGCTGGCAATCGACAGTGGCAGGCAGCGGTATTCAGTGCAAGTAAAACAAAATATCCTAAGTTTCTACGATTGACACTCCATGGCGAGCGCGCCCGATGTAAGACATTACTAATAGAACGTAGGACCCATGAGGCTGATAATATTTCTAGTGGAGACCGCGTACGGAAGACGTGGGCAGACTGACCACAAGGTGGATCTGGTGAAGGTTGCGGGAAACCATTGGAAGCGAACAGCGTAGGACCGGCCGTTGTGTCGATCTTAGGGGGATGCCTACGTCCAGCAGTGGACATCTAAAATATTGATGATGAAGATGATGATTTCAAATTCTTAAGTGTAACGCAACATTACAAAGTTCTTGCTTTAAGTAAAAATTAAGTCCAACATATATTTTTTGACACCTTTGTGGGTTTTGTTTTGACAGCGTTTACATTATTGGGTAGTAAATTTGTTACCTTTAGGTTTGAGTCCGGCAGGCTTCTCGCCGGTAACATCCTCTATTTTAGCTTTTTCTTTGAGGGTCAAATCTACAGGTGATGGTGGTGGAGTTTTGGAGAATTTTGATGCAAGATCTACAATTAATGTGTAAATTGAGTTTGCTTTAATGAATAATATTTTATAAGCATGGGGTGTATCGATTTAAACTTAAAATTAAAATGTATTAAAAACAATGGAATAAAATCTTGAAAAGCCATAAAAACTAGTGTTCATTAATTAAGGCAGCTTACATCAGCGTTTCGCTTAAATTTGTATAATTAGTAAAGCACGTTTAGCTGTCTAAACACGATAAGCTTACCTGTGATCAAGAATGTCTTACATGAAACTTTTTCTGTTGTCATTTAGTTAAACATTTTTAGTGCCTCGGTATCACAGTTTCATGCTTTCCGTTTTACATTTTGTCAAACTATCAACAAAATTGAGCTGGTCTCGAATGTTTTTTGAAAACGTAACACGCAGTATTGTTTCTCTCAACATGTGATCTACACACGCAGAATACTGACCAATTTGATCTTTTGGAAAACATTACACAAGCAGAATGAATTCGAATGAAGAAGACGTGCTTTCAGTTTTATTGATTGTTGATTTGATAACAAGAAGAAGAAAGCGTAGATTTCAAGTTAGACCCTACTTACAGTCTCGACATTTTTATATTTATCAAGAGTATAAATGAGAAGTTCGATTCCGTATAGGATACTTTTTCGTTGTACCGAAATAGATTTTGAAGAATTACTTTCAATTATAAAACTGGATGTGAAAACGTGGATGTAAGTACGTGTAACGCTAGCAAGAGTTGTCGATACATTACTGTACTCTGCCCCTTCACCCGCATGGGGGGAAATTTGTGTCGATGTTATCAGCAGGGCATGGAAAGCTAAAACATTGTTAATGTGAACATAAATGTGTAGTGAAAAATGTGTTGTGTGGATGTTTATGTGTAATGTTTCGATGTTATTGTGTATTGTGCTGGACGAATCACGCGCTGGAGACGTGGATTTACGGTTATTTGGATCAGACTTTTACGTAATATGCAAGAATAATTTATTATATCAGCAGTATCAGAACATGAACTAATATTTAGGAATCACAGTCAAGTCAAAAGTTTTGTTTATTTTAAGTGTCTGATATAAATAAACCAAGAACGAGAGCCCGGAACTCAACCAAAGACAACACAACATTACAACCACACATTGTATATAAAATAATTCACTTATTATAGTAGGTACTTTAAAATTACAGTAGCTGCCTTGGTAACCGAGTTCATCATCCCCTATTTTATCAACTTACCCTTAAATTTTAACGGAAAATATGAAAACCATTTATTCTCTATCATAAAATCATGACATTTATACAAGATCTGTTCAACAACAGTGGCGATAAACTGGCTAAACAGCCATTTTTGGGCGTTTAGTTTCAACAGGTCTCTGATCATGCTTAGGAGCTCAGTTTTTGTTATGCAAGACGCTAATTGTGTTTAGTTGCTCAAATGTATTTAAGGGATTGATTAATATGTTTAGCAATCCTTACGCAAACCACCTTTACAGCCGAATACTAAAACGCCAGTTAGTCCCACTTTAACTATTCAAGAAACCCGGTTCCGGTAGGAAACCGGGTAGCTCAAATAGTTAAAGCGGAACTTTATATTAACTGGCGTTTTAGTATTCAGCTGTTAGTAGATTAAAGACAAGCATACGGCTATTAATTAAAAACAACTTCATTTTTACTAGTAGTTTACTTACCGTGAGTGACATGAGATGAATCTATTCTAATAAGAGCTCCCTGTGAAATATCTTCCAAAAGATTTGAACACCTTCTATTTAATTCCTTCATATCAGGCACTTCGTCTTCAGCTTCTTTTTCGATATCTACATCTTCAGGTGCGTCTTTTTTATCATGTTCAATCGTTGAATCAATTGAGCCATCTGGCGTGGTGTCTTTTTTGTCCTCCACCATTATTTTGGCATCTTGTACAATATGGTCTACCTTTTCAGTTACCAAGCACGTCTTTTCTTTAAGTTTTTCTTTATTTTCATCTGTAATTAATTCCTTGATTATAAATTCTATTTCCATATTCACTTCAGGTTGTTTATCAGCCGTATCTTTTATACTTTCTTCTTCTTTTCTAAACTCTGACTGCAATTGTGCAATTTTTTCTTCCATTTCGCCAATAAAATCATGTTCGGTTTTATCAGAGATTTTCGTTTTTTCCAAAGATTTTTCATCGTGATCACTAAAAAGTTTGCTTTCCGTTAAAATTGAAGTCTCTTGAGATGAACTCGTTGATACTCTTATGACTCTTGATACTGATCTCTCCTCTTCGATAAAATCCCTGCTTACTGTGACACCTTCGGAAGCATCTGACGCTAATGTCTTTGATATGTCTAATGAAGAATGATCTTCTGAAAATGTCTTTTCGTCAATAGATCTTGAAGTTTCCTTAACACTTTCTATGGAAGCCTTGGATAAATCTTTAGTTAAGTCGACAGTAGAATCTTTAGACAATTCATTCGTCGCAAAATCTCTGGATGTATCTTTACTATCAATTGATGATTTAGAGTAATCCTTTGTTAGGTCAATTGATTTTTTTGACAAGTCTGGTGTGCCCCTGTCTTCGACTTGCTCCTCAATTTTTGAATCTTCTTTTGCATCAATCGAAGTTTTGGAAGGGTCTTTCACTAAGTCTGCCCCGCTTATTTTAGAGAAGTCAGCAGACGTCCCATCTTCGAGAACAGACTTTTGATCTTCATCAGAAGATTTCGTTAGAGTAGATATGACTGTAGTAACTGATGACTCAGTTGTAGATTTTGAAACCAAATCTGACCGGAGTAAACTGTCTACAAACTGAGTTTTCTTAACAAATCTTTCACTGAATTTGTCGTCGTTATCTATGTAATGAGGAACAACGGTGCTGGGGCCAGCAGTATCGGACACTTGCATTGTCTGTTCAAACTTAACATGTTGGGATGATCCAGGTACATCTTCGGAGTATTTTTCATCATCACCAAAGAACTCAGCCTGAAAACGTTAAAAGAGAGCCACAGAAATCCTGTTAAAATGGCGGTTATATCGAGGATTTTTTCCCAAAAATATTTATTGATATATTTACCTCCTTTTCTGGAAAATCATCAGCATCGTCAAGAGAGTCCGTTCGAATTTTCCTTGCATCGAAACTTGACGTAGGTACTTTGCCGTCTAAATCTGAACTAGGTTCTATTATTTCTAGTACTTTCGCTTTGTCCATATCTATAAACATAAATATATACCTATTTAAACAAACTTTGTATCTTTGTATGGTTTTGTTTAGTGTAAGTTAACTATAGAACAGCCAAATATAAACAATTAACATAAACATTATTTTAATAATTTTATCATATATTTCTTCTGTATTTCAGGTTAAATTAGAAGCTCTAAACGTAACCTGAGCTACTTAAGAAGCTCACATCAGGAAAACATGTAACAACGTGAATCAGAATCATGACTGTAGTTGTTTTAATATTATGCAAGTATACATTTTTGCCATGTTGTGGCTACGTATAGCACCAACCCATCTCATCTCGTGGGTGTCGTATAAGGTAACTAAGGGATTAGACGGAGGATGGGCAGCAGCGTCCTTCAAATACATTAATAACTCAACTGCGATCGCCAACCAGCCTGCCAAGCGTGGCGATTATGGCAAAACTCCTCAATGAGCACACAACACGCCGATATCGGTCATTGTGGTGGTCTTGAGGGAGGCCTGTGTCCAGCAGTGGACTTTATTCGGCCGAAATGATGATGATAAATTTTTCCCATAGTGTGAATTTTTTGGATATTATATTAAAGCTCTCACCCGATTCAGAATCAGTATATATCTGTTCTTCAATTTCCTCAGGTGAACTTTGAACAGAGAATGTTCTTGGATGTTTCTTCTTTGGCATAATTAAGATTTCTCCGCTGTCTCTAGACAATGATTTGATTAATCCTGGTCTTTCCTTAACTTTCTTATTTGAGTCTTCAAATATTGATTCTTTATTTACACCAATTTCCTGTTCATTTGCGTCTTTTTCATCTAAATACCCTTCAACTGTTGTAACTGCTTCTTCAATAATAGAGTCTACTGACACTCGTCCCGCAATGTCTTTTGATTCATCTTCTACTTGATGCTCTTCTGATGAAACATCTATGTCTTCAGAGGCCTGTTTAATAATAATCTCTATGTTATCAGCCATTTGTTTCATGGCTGAGTCAGATTTTTTCATTTCAGTAGTTATTTCTGTTACCTTGTGTGTCTGAACTACACTAGTAGTTAATTTTGGCGGTTCTTCTTCCGTTTCTACCTCAGATTCAGCAATTCTCTCGAGAGATATGGCTGGACTGATGCAAGAGTGTCGTCGTTCTTCTTTGTGAGGAACTTTAGCATCGTACGATCTCTTTTCAGTTTCGACAATTTCTTTTGTGATTGTCTTAATATCTTTATCCAAAATTGGGCTTCTAGCTGCTGCAGCAATAGTTCCCTTTTGTAAAATATCATCAATTACAGGTTTTACATGTTCTTTTGTAATCTCAGTACTTTCGATTAGATCTAAATCTTTGGGCACAAACTTTTTTACATCATCTATATCGCCAATATCGAAGTGACCAAGAGTATCAGTTCTTATTTTAGAAACATCAAATTTACCTCCTTCACTAGCAATTACTTTTCTTTTTCTCTCAGACTTCTCCTCTGCTGTAGTATCACTGGCATCTTTGATAATAGTTTTAACCTCTGATACGATGGTAGGAACATCTTTGGATGTAATCGTGTATGTAGTTTCAGTCTGTCTAGTTGAAAATACAACTTCCCTAGGCCTAATATCATCGTCTGATTGGATTGCTTCAATGATTTTCACCTCTTTAACAGCTTGTTCTGGTTCACTTATAACACTTGTTATAACTTTTATAGTTTCTCGTTTTAGTTGTTCTTCTCTTTCTTTACTTAAGAAATCACTTGTTAAATCTTTATCTGAGATAGAACTGGAATAAAAATACAATATATGCTTGAAAATGTATAATATACTAGATTTTTGTTAATAGAAAACTTTCTTACCCCATTTCAGCAATATGTGGCATTTTGTGGACATACTCAGTGACGTGGTCCTCTGGGAAACCTTCAACATCATCTAATGAATCTCCATGAGTAAGTTTTGCGAATTTTGAATGATCACTTTTACCTGTAATAATAAATACAATTTTATTATAATACCAGCAACTGGACTATATCTGGCAACAATAAGAATCAGAATAAAAAAAAACATAGTGCTATACGTTCTGAATTAAAAATCGGCCATGCAAAATTTAAACCGTTTTTCAAAGTTAGACCGTAATTTTGCTATTAAAACATTATTATTTAAGCACATTATTAATTATCATTGGGTACATTATTATTAATTTTACAGGTTGGTCAAAACAGTTTTGTTAAAAAAAAAATCCCCTGTCCAAGGGTATCCGAAAATATCCTATAATGTTTATTTTTATTTCTTGTTAATTTTATTTAGAACCACTTTTTTGCTATTTTCATTGTCATCGAATATTCTTTCAGACATAAAATAATCATGTTCCTATCATTAATTCAAGATACAAACATTTGAACTTACGTTAGAGTGATACAGGTTCGAAATTTATACTTCAAATAAAAAATAAATACTACCTGGTACCTAAATTATTTCAAAAACTTAGGCCGAATGTAACCTTGCGCAATATCACTAAAAAGTTGGTACTTAATTGACCACTTCGCTGGAATCGGACTTTAAAAGCGGCGAGGCGGAAATCCCTATAAAAATCATTCGATTTATTTAATACTGCTGGCTTTAATAAAGCTGGGGCCCGAGGTTTCACCCGCGTGTAATTTAAAAAGAGATTTAGAGTACTTCGACATAGACACTTGACATAAAATACACCACATATTGGATTTCAAGGGTTTTATTTTTTTGCGCGGAAACCTAATTATTTTTCAAAAATAAAAGTAGCCTAAGTTATTCCTTATAACATCAGCTATCTGCCAGTGAAAATCCCGTCAAAATCGGTCCAGCCGTTTCGGTGATTACCCGAAACTAACAGACAGACAGACAGACCGACAGACAGACAAAAAATTTAAGTTGTTTTTTCGTTTTATGTACCGTATATACTTTCATATGCATTTAGTAAAAAGCTGTTATTTGACGTTACAAACAGACCCTTCAATTTTATTTATTTGTATAGATTCGAAATCATAGTATATCTGATTTGGCTTATTTTTGTTACTCTTAATACTAATGAGATTAGAAACTTATTTATAAAAGAATACACAGAGTGAGACAACATTTGAGATGGTTCTATGTAAACAAGTGTAAAGGACAGGCATGCACATTGTTCGTTATAAGGCTGTTAGTGCAATAATTAATGTGCATTATTATTATTTTGTATACTAGGAGGGATCAAAAAGTAGTGAGAATGAGATAGAATATAATTACTATTGATAACTTAATAGTTTATTTTTCTACATAGTTTCCGAGTTTCTCTACACACCGAGTCCAGCGCTTTTCCATGGCTTCAATCCCTTTCACAAAAAAAGTTTTGTCTTGGTCCAGCAAAAAGCTCCCCATGGCATCCATCACCTCGTTATCGTCTTCGTACCTGTTTCCCCTTAAGCATTTTTTTCAATTTGGGGAACAGATAAAAATCGCTAGCCGCCAGACTTGGTGAATAAGAGGGGTGGTCAACCAATTCGGAGCCAGCTTGCTGAATGGCAGCCATCGCAACTGCCGACCTGTGCGCGGGTGCGTTGTCGTGATGAAACAGCACGCCCCTTCAAAGTTTCCCTCTCCTTTTCTCTTTGATGGCATTCCTCAACTTGGGAATTAAAGCTACATAATATTGGCCTGTAACAGTGTTTCCACGCTCTAGGTAATCAATCAACAATATTCCTTCTGAGTCCCAAAATATTGAGGCCATAACCTTGCCAGCCGAAGAAGAATTTTCGTGTCAGTTTTCAGAATCTTCTTGAAACTTGTCCAACAGTATCTTCTAAATGTCAAGTCGATTTTGTTTCTGACTGTTGGTTAACATTTTCGGCACCCAACTTGCGGAGACTTTTCTCATATTCAAAGATTGTTTCAATATGGATTGAATACTTCCATATGAAATGCCCGTTTCTTGAATTAAGTATAGGATGGTAACTCTTCGATCGCTCAATACAATTTTCTCGATTTTTCGCAACATTTTCTTGGGTGACTGACGTCGATGGACGGCGGCAACGATGTTCGTCTTCCGTGCTCGTTCTCTCTACTCGAAATTGAGAAGCCCACCTTGCAACAGTGGAATACGGCCGAGCAGACTCTCCTAATGTTGCCTCCAAATCGCAATGAATCTCTTGCGTCGTTAACTTTTTTAAACAGAGGTATTTAATAACGGCTCGCATTTCGTTTTTCTCCATTTTAGAGAACACGTTCCGACACGAAGCAAAAAAATGACTACATTCAGAAAAAAACAATAGAGAATCGAATATTTTTTCTTTATTAATATTACAAATATGTATCTGAGCTATGCCTGCCAGTTTTTTTTTCTTACAAAGGAGTATGTCGTTCTCACTACTTTTTGATCCCTCCTCATATATTATTTACTCTCATTTATTTCTATTTGTAATTCCTTGTGGTATCCGGACTAAAAATATAGCACCACTCCATCTCCTCTAAGCCGACTAAGAGACATTTAACCAGCAGCGTCCCTTCTGTTGAATGGTAGCAGTTCTACGCTCGCCAACCCGCCTTCGAAGCATGGCAGTGGCATGGCGAAGTATCGTAAAATACCAAACATTGTAGCGGCCCTGGTCATGGCGGAGCAGGGGGTGCTAAGGGTACCACACGTACCATTTTCAGCGTGTCTAGCAGCTAAACGAAGCAGCTTACCCTAGAAGAGATGCTTTCTGCGAAACAATGATACTAATAATTATGTCAGTGACCATGTCAGTTTAAAAACTTATAATGATACGGAGGTCCTCAAGAAGACCCCGATTTTTTTAATTAAATATTGTGGAACGATGAATAGCGTATTGAGAGAACTGGAGTGTTTAAAATCCACAGTTATCACAGCTGGTCCATTGATAACCCACACGCCGCTAGAGCATCAAATTTCCAGCACCGATACAGTTCAAAACTGAGAACTGATTGGGCCATTTGAACCACCTACAAGGTTGAATGGAACAACTTTATTAAATTTCTGACAAAATTATCTGAATGCACTACTGGATAACGTAAACGAAGAGATAAGGAATAATATGATATTGTAATTAAACAATTTTAAACGGATTATATCGCTTAACTAAAATATTTTTGGTTTCCTGCCGTTTCGAATACTTTGCAGCATTCGTGGTTGCAGGATGACTAAGGTGACAGGCGTCTCTACAGATTTTAAAAAGTTATTTTATTTTCTCTCCTAGTCCTATCAGCCATTTATTCGTTCACTGCTGAATATAGGTCTCCCCCATAGATTTCCACAATAGTTTCGTCATTTTGGGAGGTATTTGCCAGTACTCACCATGCTGGGCAGGCGGGTTGGTGAGCGCAGTAGTTATTTTATCTACAGTACATTTTTATCAAAAATTCTTTTATATGCATGCAGTAATCACTCAGTGTCTTGATGTTTTTAGAGCGGTATGTTGTTTGCGATTTTATTATCTCAATAACTCGATTTCATATAGGTGGTACCTGCCAACCATCTTCTCTATTAAAATTGGGATGTTTTTTTAATTTCAATATCCTCACGAAACCTTTTTGGTACGTATCGGTTCCTTTGCGCGAGGACTTGAGGTTGATCAAAACGAAGATAATGGTTAGGTTTGCCTAAGGCACACACATAAGTACTTCAGACTTTGTGGAGTATCTATTTATTTATTCTTAATGTACAAAAGTGTACAGAGGCGTTGTTAATGCTATGAGCATATTCTACCAGACGACCTTTGGGTGATGCAGAGAAGAGACAATAAGGTAGATGCACCAATAAAATAAAAGTGAGACTTATAGATGCGATGACATTGACGTACATGAAATACTAATATGTAAACTTACATAAACATTACATGTATATATTATATATACTAAATAAACATATATGCATATATCATTATTATGTGTAACTAGGAAAAATAGAAACAAAATCAGAGCCGAGATAAATCTGCCAAGGTCTTGTCATGTAGGTATTTTCGTATTCGATATCACGTATTCGATAGTTTTGGAGATTGAAGACGAATCGAATGCAATTGTTGAGAAGGCGGTCAAATATGTTGAGTAGATCTGCACTCAGGTCAAAGTAGCACACATCACGATAGTCTATGCTTGACGTCAGCAGCTATATGTTCTTTTATTCGGCTGGCTATACTACGCTTTGTTTGCCCTATGTATGACAAACCACAATCATAGTCAATCTTCTACAAAATTGACTGTGATGTAACCCCGGCTACAGCCGTATCCATATCTTGTAAAAGTATGCGACAATTCACTGGTTTTAGAAGTTGGCTGATCTTTCTATGCGGCTTGAAACAGGTTTTAATAGAAGCACGCTTCAAGATATGACTAATTCTGTCGGTGACTTTAATAAATGGTAAAACAGTGGGTCGTCGATCAACCATGGTGGGTTTCGGGCGGCTTCTGCGACGGGGATGTGGAGCTTTCTATTATTATTTTGAAGAACTTACTTCACAGGGTTAAGCTCCCCTGCCAAATGGTCTGCGTTGCAGATGCCGTGTGCTAAGATACAAAGATTTGGCCACGATAGCTAACTAAAGTCTATAATATACGCGATGTACTTTTCGTGTGGTGCCGGCTCAGAATGCCACCACCCCATCTCCTCCCATGGGTGTCGTAAAAGTCGACTAAGGGATTAGCCGAAGGATGGGCAGCAGCGTCCTTCGAGTATATTAACAACTCAACTGCGATCGCCAACCCGTCTGCCAAGCGTGGCGATTATGGCAAAACCCCCCAATGAGCCCACAACACATCCATATCGGTCGTTGTGGACATCTTTGGGGGAGGCCTGTGTTCAGCAGTGGACTTCATTCGGCCGAAATGATGAATCCGTTTAAAATTGTTTTAATATATTATGTAATAATCGCGAAATAAATTAATAATATAGTACTTCAAAATAGTTTTAATATATTATGTAATAATCGCGAAATAAATTAATAATATAGTACTTCAAAATAACGGTGTTCCTTTCCACTATACACGAGCAGTAAGGCAGCACCTCAAGGAAACATTCCACGACAGATGGATTGGGCGTGCAGGATCCATGAAATGGCCTCCACGTTCACGGAATCTGAACCCGATAGATTTTTTTATCTGGGGCTTCTACAAAGAAAAACAAGACAAACCACGTCAGAAGAAGACCTGAGAGATAAATTGAGTGAAGCAGAATCACTCATACGGGAAAGTGAGAGCGGGTTTCGTAAATTAAAAGATAACTTTTAGACGCTGTTGCTTACGTAACGAAAATGGAGGACGCCATTTTGAAAATTGGATTTATTAAATTGATTCTGGTCAATTGTTTATTTTTAATGATCCTAACTATTACCCAAAATAACTTCTGTACATTAATAGTGATCCTTATCTCATTAAAATCAAAACCTTAGTCGTGATAATTATTAATTGTAATAACTTTACTATTTTGTAATGTTTTTGGTTAACTAGAGGCATTTTCTTATCTCATTAGAGTAACAGAAATCAGCAAAATCACATGATTTCATATAATAAATGATTTTTAAAGGGTTTCCGCCTGAGCTCTTATGGGAGGCCGATTCCAGCGAAGTGGTCGTTTAAGTACTAACTTTTATGTGATGTTGTGCAAGTGTACATTCCGCCTGTGTTCTAAAAATGACTTAGGAACCAGGCAGTATCTTTTTTAGTTTTTATTTAAAGTAGAAATTTTGATTCCGTATCACGCTAACGTAAATTTCTCCTTTTCGATCAATTTTTTTGTATCTGAATTAATGGTAGGAATGTCACATCTGCAGGAGAGTAGTCGTAAGATGTTTGCTTCAGCGGGATCCTTGAGAAGATATTCTTTATACTAGGCCGTACTGTTTTAATTTTTTGTGTATCTGACTAATTGTACAATAAAGAATTGCGCTCCAGCGGGCTGATTACCTAAGTCGCAGATGCTTTGCAATAGGCGTAAATTGCTCCAACGCCGCTGTCAAACGTCAATTTGGTATTACCTATTTGCCGATAGCGACTAAACAGGCGAAGATCTCTGACGCGCCTCTATCGGACAATCAATGAACTAAAAACGTTCATTCTTTTTAGTTCCACTGGTGGCTACTGGCGCTAGTAACTATGCATCTTCCACAATAGCGACTGGCGGGCGATGCCGTGCCGTGCCGGGCGTAATACCAATTTTTTTGACGCTTTTCCATTGATGGATCCTTGACTACGCGATAGCTGCTATCGCGTCAGCTGTTGCTATTTTTAGCTAATCAGCAGAATACAATGATTTAACTTACCCGATAAAGTCTGAGTCTTTGGATCACTTTCGGGTTTAACTTCTACTTTATCTTTAGCCATATCAACATGAGTGCCTTGTGTTCCAATGTCATCTTCTGATTCTTCAAAAGTGTAGTCCCTAGACTCAGTCAGGCTATGAGCGTCAGATAAACGTTTTTCTTCTAATCGCAGCTCACTGACTGAGCCAGAACCTGCTGAAGTAACTGATTGACGTTTTCCTGCATCAACTGCAAATCAAAAGATACAAAAATAAGATTTACAAACAACATCATTATTCTATTATAAGTACAAATAAAAGAGAGGAAAGCTCAAATAAATATAGTTAAATTATTTATTAATCAAGTCCTTCGACAATGATTTTTATATATAAAAAAACTGTCTAAATGCTACCTTTGTCAGGCAAGTCATCTTTTAAGGCTTGAGCCTTTACTTCAACTATCTCAGTTTCCCTTACAGGCTCAATAATAGCCGTTACAACTTCTTTTCCGTGTTCAAACAATTGTTCTCTTTCTTTAACAACCTCTTCTTCAGAAGAAGTCTTTTTATCTGTGACGGCGTCTTCTGAGCTGATCTTATCTGAAATACCTTCAGATGATTTTCTCTCAGAGATTTCAATTTCCCTGCTACTTTCAGAAGATATTTTATCAGACTGTTCATCTTTATCTGATCGGTCGATCTCTTCAGCTTCAGTAACAATCACTTGGAATTCCTGCGTTGGTTGAGAAACATCTATATCCATTTGTAAATTACTCAGTTTAGTAATAGATATAGACTCGGTTCTTGAGTGGCGTTTAGGAGTCATTTTCTTGAAGACCAGTTCTGATTCCTCAACTTTATCGGACCCGGAGTCTTGCTTTTCAATCATTTTAGAATCAATTCTCATTGATGTGAAACCGACACTTTCTTCGAATTTCTCATCACCAAAGCCACTTCCTGAATCCACTGTTTCCTCATATTCCGCTCGTTCATCAAAATCAGATGAGGACACTTTAGCTTTAACATCAGACTGGTCTGATTTTAATGATTCGGCTTCTGAATGTCGCCTTGAGTCGGTGTGTTCTGAATCTTCTAAGGAATCTGAGTAAATGCGTTTGGAAAAGAAGCATTCTTGTACAGAATCATCTTCTGGTACTGTTTCAATAAATTGGCGTGCTTTTGCGCTTATGACTGGTGATTCTTTTGGTGATACCTAAAACAAACAAAATGTTATTATATAAGTTGTGGAACAAACGTTGTACCATTATCCCATTAACTTTTAGATTACCGTACCTTCTCTGCTTCTTTTGACTTTAAAACGAAACTAAGTACTTGCGAACTATATTCACTTTCATATTTTATGAACTCCAATGTCTGTTCTCTCGTTTCTTTTCTATCTGTTACTGTAGTTGTCTTTGTTTCAGTTTTAGTAGTTTTTTGTTCTAAGTCTTTATCGACATGTGGTCGATGTGCCGGACTTGTACCTATTTGGTCTTCCAAGTCTGAAAACTGTGAGGCTTCATCTAATGAGTCGCTTCGATGTTTAGAGTCTTTTGAGTATACCTGTAGACAAAATAATTTTAAGTTAACATAACATTAAGTCAATTTGGAATAGAAATCTCAATACCATCCATGAAATCGCAGAAAGCGTAATATCTAAGTTCCAATTTAAATTATATCATTAATGAAAAGATAAAGATAATCATCTGTTTTTTTATTATGCGTATAGTAACGTAACCTACCTTTGATTCAGTTTGAGACACAAAACTGAAGTCTTTTTCGGTGCTCTGTTGTAAATCGGCTAGTGAATCAGCTTTATCAATAGCAGACTGTCCAGGTGATTCTTGTGATACCTTTTTGCCTACCATATCCTGACCATCAGACCCCATGGAATCAGTCTTGGTGTATCTGCTTAAGTCCGACTTTATACTGGTGATTGATATTTGTGCTCCCACCTACAAAAATGAATAGGTTTTAATTTAACGTATACCACATGCCGTGTGGTGCCGGCTCAGAATACCACCACCCTATCTCATCCCGTGGATGTCGTAAACGTCGACTAAGGGATTAGCCGGAGGATGGGCAGCAGCGTTCTTCGAGTACATTAACAACTCAACTGCGATCGCCAACCCGTCTGTCAAGCGTGGCGAATATGGCAAAACCCCCCAATGAGCCCACAACACACCCATATTTGGTCATTGTGGTGATCTTTGGGGGAGGCCTGTGTCTAGCAGTGGACTTCATTCGGATGAAATGAATGAATGAATAGCATATTAAATTAGGCTGACTTTTTATTGATGGATTGTGACAGTAGACTTCAAAGACCAGTATGGTAAGTGAATCTGTTTCGGTCACACAGCCGTTACAAATACACTTTCCAAGACGGAAATGTACGGTCGCGTTCATAAGTCCAGTTGCAATTTTAAAACACAATAGATTGACGCTTTGGTATGACTTACGGCTTTCTTTTATTTAGTAGTTTCAATACTATACACACACACATACTATTGTCTGCAACTGTATAAAGTTCATAATGTCGTCCAAGTAGGATATGGACACGCTAGCTAAGCGGATAACATATACCGAAACGGGTAATGGCGAATGGTGGGTTCGAACCCACCATTCGCCATTACCCGTTTTTATCTTACATATGGTGTAGTTATCGATGCACGCTCCACGCAGTAACCAATTAAAGTATGTTTCTTAGTGTTTGATTAAAATTGCACGATAGATAAAATAACTTTAAAAAATCTGTAACGACGCCTGTCACGGCTGTCACCTTAGTTCCGTTTAAGTAATTTATTATAATGAGTATTAGTCGCGAAAACCTAAAACATTACTACATATAGTTTAAAATCATTATTACCCTCTTACCCATATTAAACTGGCTATTTCAAACTAGTGTCGTATGCGTAACCCACACATGAGTCGACAGTCAATTCTGCGGTATGCGGCTATCATGTCGTAAAAGTGTGGTGATAGATATTGGCCGAAAGGCGCAAGCCGTGTTGCTTTGGAGCATACTTTTAGACATTTTTTTTTAGTTCTTAGTATATTGTAATGCATTTTTAAAAGTAAAGCATATAAATTTACTTACCTTTTCCTTAATAAATTGATCACTTACTGATACATCTTTTTCTTCTAAAGCCTCTGTAATCTCTTCTTCACTTACTTTTGTTCGTAATTCTAGTGTCATTTGTTTTTCTAATTTGTGTGCCTTCATGATTGCCGTTTGATCATCTTTCTTGTCATCATTACCAGATTTTTTGTCTTTATCTCCTTGATCATTAGATAAATCCTTACTAACAGGTTTTTTATCAAATACATCTCTTTCAATTCTCACTTTGCCCTTTTGTTCTAGTTTGTCTACTTTAACAGTGGTTTGAGATTCAGTCTCAGTTTCGGAATCGGTGGACTTTTTCAAAAATTCGCTGTCTTCCTCTGACGACACTTGGACTAAAGTGGAGTCTGTTCTCATCGTTTTATGGTATGGTTTAGATTTCTCTTCTAGTTTAATTTTAGAGTCGAAGTGCTGTATTGTCTCTTTAACAGATTTAACAGTTTCTACATGTTTCTCTATTTCAGCAGATACTTTGTGGGTAATGTGAGTCTCCATACTGGGTATTTGTTTAGACTGTTCTCGGACGAATTCTTGTGTATATTCAATACCTTGGTCTTGTTCAAGCGTATGTTTCTTCAACGCTTCTTTTGTTAATTTAACAGTAGCCTTAGGTAATTCAACAGATGATTCTTTGGACATCTTTGATTCAAAGGAGCTAATTTTAGCTCTTAAAGGAGCTTCAGCTATATCTTTTTCTTCTTCTATCACCAAATCGGGTGATTTGTCACCGTCTTCTAATTTTTCTTCTACTCTTGAAGTAACAATCTCTTTCTGGGATATAGCTTCTTTCGTAAAAGTATCTTTCGTTTCAGACACTTTTACTTCGATTGTTTCAGCTGTTACTGACTTTCTTGGCGTAATAGTGACGTTTGAAAAATCTCCTGATGGAAACCTCATGGATTCGTTCCTCATATGTCGTTGTAGATGTTTTGGTGTTGGTTTTGCTGGTGACGAAGGGTCAAATTTTCTAAACTGTTCGACAGGTCGTTCTACCGGCTTTATTTCTTCTTTATTTGTTTCAACAATTTCTTTCCTTTGAACCTCGATCTCTTTTTCTTCTTCAACTGTGTCGGGAGAAGTTTTAGATCGTGTTCTTTCTAATTTTGGTTCCTTTTCTTTTACCTATAATATTTAAAAATCCTCATTAGTATATGATGTCTAAATTCTTATATATTATGATTATTTATCCTTATAACTCCATAAAAGTTGTTTACTTGTTGTTCAATATCCTGGAATTTCTTAATGTCCGGTCTGATTTGGGTCTTAATTTCAATTATTTCTTCACGAATCTCTTTCTTCTGCTTTGATGCCGGAATTTTACTAGAACTTAATTTTCTTGTTATTTGTTCCTTTCTCTCTGCTACACTGCGTTTTACATCTATAAGGTAAATACAATATTAAGGTAAAACATTTTACCAAGTTGTTTAAAATTAAATTATACTAAAAGAAAAGATTTGTGGCTTAATCAACGCTCAGCTTAAATCATTTTATAACAATCTTTTCAATGAAGTAGTTGGTCCTTTATGTTACTTTAAAAAGCATCACATGCATAGGTTTTACCTTCATCCTCCTCGCTATCCTCACTAGGTGTGGGAGTTCTCTCCACTTCACTCTTCTCGACTATTGACTTCTCTTCGGGCGAATATTTGGCTTCGTCCTGATCCTGTTCCGATTCTCTATGTTCCACGATTTGGTCCTCGTCATATATTCTATCTTTAAGTTTATTGTCTTCTTCAGCTGTAAAATAATCACAAGATTATAATTTTAAATAAGGAACGATCAACAGCAGTGATGACGAAAATGTTGTTAAAGTAAATATGCCTTGTATAAAAGACACAGCCAGTTGTTCTTGTTTCCACTGAATAAATAAAATTTACTTCAAGACTATTATCGCATTTTAATGTATGTTCACTATGCAATTTAAATGATATCTTTTAAAATACCTTTGTATGCTTCTATCTCTTCAGAAGCTTGTCTCTCCTGGTATATGTTCCGTTGAATTCTTCTTTCATTGGTCAATTCTGACTGCGGTGCGATGATGTCGTCTCTGCCAATACGACACAACGCAAGCTCCAAAGAATTATCTGTGAATAGATTTTAGGACTAAATAATTTTGCGTGAGTCGTAGGAGGCAACTAAGATAATCTTTTGTGACACAGCTATGATTGGATGTCATCATTAATTGGATTTATAGATTTTTCCTAACTTCTGCTCAACTATTGCCATATGATGCTCAAGGTCCGTTCAGTGGCAGAGACGCAACGCGTTCTTTGGCTACTATATGGCGAGTTTTACTAAGATAAAATCATTTAATTAACATTTACAGAAATCAGATTATCTTAGTCAAGGCAACCTCCTGAATCACCATATTATCTACCAGTGTAAATATTTTTAAATGCATAATGATGGTCAAACAATGTTAAGATCTAGATTCAAACTATAAACCATAAGGTTAAAACTAATTGTATACTATAATATTTATTAATAGTCATGGCACTCATTAGATTCCAAAAAGCGTTTTGACGAGTACCTCACGTAATACTTTATTAAACTACCTAGTGCCTTAGTTCCCGACTGAGTCTTCCAGAGTTTCAGCATGAGTTGCGCCTGTTCAGCAGCAGTGATCCTCTTTGCTTGTATCTGGTTAACAGTGGCCACGCTCACGCCAAGCTCGTAAGCTAACGCCACCCAGTCCTTGCCGAGAAGGTTGCAGATATCCTCCAACCTATGTAAATTAAGCAAATGCATGTGTTAGCTCTAGCTCACACGAGTTAGAGCTAAAATGAAGTCTACGTCATTGACAAAATGATAACATTAGTCGTATTTATGCATTTTACTATTGTACAGTCTGACAACGAAGTAGTCCCTGGGAGGAGAAAAAAAACACGATTCACAAAAATCTGGAGGCGTTAAAGGATTTAGATCGCAAACTCTAAATTATAGAACTAAACTAAACCTCACTACGAAATATGTTGTATGGGGGAACCAAGGTGTAGTGTTCCTCCATAGAAAAGATAGGATCTTCCAACTAGGCGGCTAGAATGCCTGTCTAGCTGATGCTCAACGGTTGATGTTCTACATCTGTATATATGCCGCCACTGCTGGCGGTGCGGCGCGGACGCACTAACTTGCTGAGCAAGTCGCCACTACAACGTGCACTTCGCACTCTAAACCTCGTAGCAAGGGACACAGACATATTTAGTTGCACATTGAGTGAATTCACAAAGAAATCATTGTATATAATATGTTATACCTAATAAGATTTAAAACTGTTTGAGAATTGTTGTACGCTATTGCATTGGGCTATGCCTGTAAAAATAGTTGTAAGTGTGGATAAATAAAAATAAATAAATGTATGCAGCGACATGCTAATTCTTTACATGCGCGTTAAAGGATTCTTTGACGTCATCGGAGAGTTACACATAATGTTCAAGATGTCGCTGTAAGTTGTTATATGATGGCGATATAGGTGTTGCCACGTCTTGTATTATCATACCAGTCCGTTAAGTGTTGCGTGTTAAACAGAATAGAATATTATTAATTAAAACCCGTTAAGATAAGATAAAGATAAAAAAATACGTTTATTCATGTAAACCATATACAGGCACCTACGAATCGTCGAGACTTTAGTTTTACTTTACTCTGTGCTTTAGTTGCCGCGTTGCAAGATGCAGATTTCAGTTACTCTTTTTAAATCATCTTAAATGTTACAATATTTTATGAGCACATTGTTGCAAAAATCAAGGTTAAGTGAAAATTATGTAGGAGAAAAGACTCTAAACTTCTTAAAAACTCTGCTAAACAAGCCTGACTGTAAACGAAAGATTGAAATTACGTAAAATAAATTGTACAATAGTCACCTATCCTATCTTATTACTGATAGTGATATTCCGTACGTAAAAAAGTCTGACAATTATTCTTGATTTACCTGGTGTGTACGCTAGCTGCTACTATATAGTTTCTTACCGTGGATCACTGAGCCTCTGCCGCCAGATAAGCTCTTGTTCTTCAGTGCGCAATGGGACCGTTTCTGTTGGAATGGGAGAAATCCTCTCTGTGGGTTCATCTGGCACCATGATGTTGAGTATTGCGATCTGGATATACAGTAACCCTATTTGTATCAAATTTGAAATTTTGCCTTATTGAGCATGACTGGCAATGTAACATTCTTACATACTCTGATAGATTTCTTGTATATAAATGGTGTAGTGGATATCGAATGAGCTTAATTGCCTTGATATATCATCATCATCATATCATATCAGCCATAGGGCGTCTACTGCTGAACAAAGGCCTCCTCCATAGATCTCCACAATTGTATCATCATTGGGGGGAATTTGCCAGTATTCACCATGCTTGGCAGGCGGGTTGGTGAGCGCAGTATGGCTACTGTCTCACAGAAGGGATGCTGCTGCCATCCCCCCAGTTCAAAATCCTGAAGTCGTCTGTTACGACATCCACAAGAATAGATAGAGAGATGCTATATCTAATCCGGACACCACATGTAAGGACTTTGATACCTATGAAATAAAAAAATGTGATGTTTGTTCCGAGTTAGTTTGAGTCAGGTTAGTTCAAATCGACAAAAGACGTTCAAAATAAATAAATGGGCTTTGTTGGTAATATTATATACCAAAATGATTAGCATCGAAGGTAATATGGTCGAAGTTGTGGACGAGTACGTCATCCTCGGACAAACGCTCCGGTTGGGTAGACACAATTTTGACAGAGAAGCCGACAGAAGGATACGTTTAGGCTGGGCAGCATTCGGCAAGCTTCGTCAAATCTTCTCGTCGTCTTGTATTCCGCAATGACTGAAAACTAAAGTTTTCAACCAGTGCGTCCTACCTGTGATGACCTACGGAGCCGAAACGTGGACACCAACAGTCGGACTAGTCCACAAGTTTAAAGTCGCTCAACGGGCTATGGAACATGCTATGCTCAGAGGTTCTCTAAAGGATAGAATCCGAAATGAGGATATCCGGAAGAGAATCAAAATGATGGACATAGCACACCAAATTAGTAAGCTGCAGTGGCAGTGGGCTGGTCACGTCAGTCTAAGGCTCGATGGCCGATGGAGCAGGTGAATCCTAGAGCGGAGACTGCGTATGGGTAAACGTAGTGTGGGGCGCCCACAGACCAGATGGACGGACGACCTGAAGAAGATTGCTTGGTCCGGCTGGATGCAGAATGCTGATGACCGGGTATTGTGGCACACGCTAGAAGAGGCCTATGTCCAGTAGTGGACCGATATAGGCTGATGATGATGATGAAAATGAAATCCATAATAATATTTTATAATTGTGTTCGTATTATTAAGTATTAGTTCCAAAACATCGTTCTAGCTGATATGGGTGATCCAAAGTAATAAATAACTCACAGGTGTTGGCGATGGTTCTCCCTTCGGGACCTTAGGATCCCTCATGAACTGGCACCTGCAGATCGGCTCCAAGTCTTGCGTCTTGATCATGACGGGGAAGGCCACTCGATTTTCGCGGAAAGCCCGGAACGGTATTGACAGTTGTTCCCCGGATTTCGCCACTGGCACCAAATTACCTCCGAATTCAAGGTAAACTGGTTTGCCCTCATGGACCTGTTAGATTTATGTATAATATTAAATTTTGAATAAATGTATCAATTTGACTTAAACCACATTCAGAGCCACAATACACAACACTTTTATTATTACTCACTTTCCAACAACTTCATCATCATCATATCAGCCAAAAGGCATCCACTGGTGAACAAAGTCCTCCCCCATATATTTCCACAATTAATTGTGTCGTTATATTGGGGATAATATGCCAGTACTCACGACGCTTTATAGATGGGGTGGTGAGCGCAGTATAGCTGATGTTTCACAGCTGCTGCTGCCTATGTCTCTGTTTTGTGGTGTGGTGCTAAATTTTTTATCCGGACACCATACGAATATCCTTATTTCTAACTACTTACATACATTATAATCAGATATACAGTCCCCTCAAATAATCCTCCTGCTTACCTCAACATCCCTACTCTTGGCTACTTGTATGAACCGTTCAATGCGTTCTAAAGTCTTGTCTTCCTTATCATCGGTGACACAGAACATGCGCAGTTGCGCCTGGCACTCATCAGTACGCTTAGCGTACACCACAAAGCGAGCCATAAACGGTACGTGAATGGCTTCCCTGCAATTAAATTATTTTCTTCAATCAATTTGTGTTCTTTTACCTAAAGAACAACACAGTGAGGAAATTCATCGTGAACTTCCTTCGGGGAAGGGCAAAGGGGCATGCCGGCTACTCCTATCTCTTCGGCACCTAAGGACGAGCATTGGTCACAGTGCTTGCTCACCAGCAACCGGTAGTGATAATGCTCATTCCTTCTCGGCATTAGAAATCGGCCTTTGCTCTGCAGTGCGACAGTTAAGGGCTGGCTGGCTTAATATTAATAAATTATTAATATTAGTAATAACACCAGTTAATTTCACATTAAAGTTTGGAAGGCAGACGCCGTTGTCCCCGTATTTCTTAAACTTATCATTCGATGTAACATCGCAATAGACTTTATCGTTATAGTTTCCATCTCATATAATATGTGAAAACCTTATACTACCGGGGAAAATCCGTGACTTCATCTTATTGTGCAGCTATGGAGAGTCCCCGGTTAGTATCCCATTACATTTTAGGTTTAAATTCTCTAAAGGGCCTTAGCTTGTTAGACCCATGCGTAAGCCTATCGAAAGACCGGGTTCCCCCTTACAGAGGATATAAACCCGTGAAGAGAGAGACATGTATATAACATATTTGACGGCACGGTTTGTGCAGTGGCTGATACAGTCGGCTGCTGCGCTCTGGGTCGCGGGTTCGATTTCCGCACGGAACAAATATTTGTATGATCTGCAGGTGGCTGTGACAGATGAGTGATTCTATAAGGGTTCCGTTTTTCATGCGGACATACGGAACCCTAAATATGTACAATATTGAAATCATTCAGTGTGTAATAATATTAGAAAGAAGAAAGCAGTTTTTTTATATGCACCTAATTGACATACACCAACAAAAATAAACAATATTCAATAATAAAAGTGCTGTCTGGAAGATATGTGCCCTATCCGTGCAAAAAATTTGCTTACCTGTATAATTCTGTTGCCATTTTGGTAGCATCCTCAACGTGTCGACAATCAATCAACCAGTATCTGGCCGATACAGTAGTTGTAAACGAAACACAGTCGTTTACAAACGTAAGAGGAGTATTCTCAGTAACATCTTCCCAGTGAGCTCGGTTTGTTCCACCTACCATCATAAAATCTTTGTTTTAAGCCCTGTAAGCCATATATTAACTACATACATGCTCTGCAAATATACAATTAATACCGCTACATAGAAAATGCTCTTTGTCTGTTCAGATGAAAGCTATGAGGCAGTATTTCGCGGCTTAAACGCTATTTTTCAACTGCCATGATGATGGGTCTACCCTATAATGCATGCCAAAGCAGGCTTGTAATATATTTTTCTACATAGTACATGTATTGTTTTCGAAATACAGTCTAGTTATTCTATAAAATATACTAATTGAATAAAGATTTTGAAGTGTAGTTATAAATACAGATTTCAGATAGCTTTAGTTAGGACAATTTTGTTAATTTAACCTAAACATAAAAATAAATTAATTGTATTAGGTAAATAACCGATGTAGAAGAAAGATTAGAAAGACAGGTCAAGAACAAATCAGTAATAAAACAACTAAACATAAAATGTTTCCAAAACGGCCTATAGCAAACACACAACAAGCAAAGACAACACATGACACAAATAAACAATAATTCACGTACCATTTTATCAGTTTTTTTAATGAAAAGTTGTCTATAAGACATACTGTGAACTGTCACCTGTTTCTTATAAATAGTGCTGTTGTCTCTCAAAATGAAAATGAAAATCTCTACTTTGTCATAAACGAATCATCAGAATTGCTTTTCAGGTTTTTCGGAAAACAGATCTCTCGAAGGACATTCACTGAAATAAAATCCAATCGAACTAAACCAAACAATGGAAATAAAAACGTGTCCAGTGAAACAATGTCAAGAAAAAGGAACGAGACAAAATAAAAGAAGATGATGTGAACAGAACTGATAGGCCGTTTTGGAAATAAATCTCTGATCTCTTATAAGCGAAGTAACATAAAGGGAACATTAACGACGAATGATCATGAGGATGAAGATGGCATCGATAAGGTATATTTATTTTAATGCTTATACTAAGAAAATTGTTATTTAACGTGTCTCAGTCATATACAATGTGCCAATACAGATGCAGTTTGTTGAATTCTATCAATGTTTGTACATTTCGTTCTAAACCGACATGTTTCTATGAACGTATCGCTGTGCAAATTCTTGACGACCCAAGATTCATTAATTGGTTGTGATACAAAGTGAACGTGACTTAACAAAGCGTAAAATATCAGCCCGTGCATAAAGGAAGAATGTATGAGAAGCAAGATATGGAAAAGCATTCAAAAAGTGATAGAGGGAAAGAACAATGTATCTGATATTTATACTCCAACATTGAGGATGCTGCTGAGTATAAGTATCTTAAAAAACAATGATTTATGAGAAATAAAAACACGGAAAGTTATAAAGTATTAGACAAATTAACGGTAAAAATAATATAAACGAAACTTATACCGACATTTTGATTTTGTTTTTGAATAATACTTCTAATATTTTTACCTTCGAGAGATCTTTTGCGAAATACCCCTGTTGGTGCGCGCCGATAGGTGGCAGCAGATTATTTAGCGCCATACACGGTGAGCGTGCAACACACACAAACACACGAGAACAAAGACAATGTAGACACGCACATAACGTACACACAGGGACGTATATCCCTTCAGCTGCTGTGTATTTGCTATAAGCGATCTGCCTTTGTGTACTATCTTGAATACTTTCTTTTCCCTTCTATTGTCATGATTTTGAATGAAATGAATTACAAACTACTCTATTTGTCGATAACATGCTTATCCTGCTGTCTATATAAAGGGGAGTTAGACTAAACCCGAAATTTTCTGTTCTACACTATCCATTATAATTATTTAAGATAAAAACACTAATAACTATCGTTACGCTAGTAAAATTTTTGAAAAATTACAAAATCTATAGTCTACCGATCTCTTGTAGAACTATATTAATTACCTACAAATCGATTGGGATTTTTTGCTTGTTTATATCCTATGTTACCAATGTGTTGTAATGGAATATTGGTATCAGAATTATATTTCCTTTTCATTTATTTAAGAAGCGTACTTAAAAGCAACATCCACAGTTACCATAAATAGACCACAACCTGCAGCTGATATGTACTACAATATTGGTATTTGTAGTTCACAGCCCAAATTTAATAACACATTATATAAGTGGTACCTATTATACGTTCAGGATTTCTTAAATATTATTGTTTTCAGACTGTGAGAGCTACACAATTGCAATAAATATTCATATAAAATTCAAGCCCATGTTTGGGTACTGTTTGTAAGCAGTATACCTAACTGTAGGCACACTTACCTTTCCTAAGGCAAAGCATATCATCGAGGTAGCAAACGTAAGCCATACTCCATTGCAACACATTACGTTAATCTGTTTGTTACTGAAATACCATATTGGTATTTATGCTATATATTTATCATTCATTTATAAATATATATTAATTAGGTTTATATTTCTGTATCATTGACATTTGATATAATTCATGATCATAATCCAAATAAGTTTCCAGTAACAAATCAGATTTTCTTTTTTAAATACAAGCGTACTATTTTTATCGTACCTGATATGGAACAGAGCAGCCTTAAAGTTGGAGCTGATGATGTGCTGTACTGGTTTGTCATACCCTGAGTATGAGGTCTCGGTGCTGGCATACTCAGAGTAATAGCTTTGTGGAATTTCCTTCTTCTTGGTTCTACAGTTACTACTGGCGATACTGCTACTCCACGACCGAGAAGTTTAGCAGTCAATTCTGAGTCAATAATTTGTGCCTGTAAATATTTATGATATTTTTTATTTTTTGATTACTTATAAAGTATAATTTACTAGTTGTTTTCATACCACATTTTTTATGTTGATGATCATAATTTATAACTGATATATTAACGCTTATGTGCTTTAAATCTCGACCCGGTGTCATACCTAAAGATTTATCTAAAGACCAAACGTATTTGTCGCCAAAGCAAATCATGCTGGTGATCGATTAAAAATAATAGGGAAATGTGAGGAAAAATATATTAAATTCAGTACTTACCCTTTCACGGGAAATTAAAGCAGTACGTTTTTGCAAACTTTATCAAAGTATTATAAATTCATAAATATTTATCTTCCTTTGTGAGGTAAAAGTCATTTTTTAACTTATATTTACAAGTCCAGCTATAATCATATAAAACTAAATGGAAGGAAGGTGGTGTAGAGCGGTTGGTGCAAAATGAAGCAAACATGAACATTATGAAATCACAAGAAAAGCATATAAAATTAAATTATTCACATCTATAAACTCCAAACACAAACTTTCATCTATTTCTCACACATGCGCTTATAAAACAAGATGCAACACACTCCGACAATAATCAAGCTCAAAAAAATATAGCAAAATTAAAGATATATTACATCATGCAACTCTCACGTTTGGTCTTTAGGAATTAAAGTACAAAATTCGCATAACAATTCAAGTAACACTTCAAAAGCAAAGAAATTTATCACCCAATAAATTTAGCAATCCTTAAAATAACTACTTATCTAATAAAATTACGTCACTCCAAATTTATTTTATATACATAATAATATCGTATAACACACACATTTATTTCTAATATATATCACATAGTCATCCATATATTTTTTTATTATTTTCATTTCAATCATGCTTTATAAGTCGCCTAAAGACCAACTAGAGAAAATCCAACCAGTGTTAATACCGCAGTGTGAGAAAACCTAAAAGTTCAGACTCTTTTGTGATTTCATAGAATTCAATTTCGCATAAATTGAAAACAAAATTAGTTGTCAATGGTTTATTGAAACTCCCTTCTACAATAAATAGTTAAGTGAATTTCTAAATTTATTGGGTATGACATTTTCCCTAAAGGAGTAACGTAGTATCGTATCTTAGTCTAGTGGCTTAAGACCTGTCTCATCAAATCTATAGAAATCCTTAAACTCCAAACTTACATTAAACAAAATTTTATTTTTAAAGAGTTAAGAGCTTACATTATTTTAGGATTCTGAATTTGGTGAAACACGCCATAATTATTGTTTGTAATCACATACATTGTCCTTAAAATAGAAATGAACTATATGGTTTTCTAAGATATGTGATGATACATCATATTTTATAAGCGATTTAGCTTAAACAACAATACTTCCATCAATACATGAACAAAATTAAAATAGTCTGGAAGAAAATTTGGCATTCATATTTGTACTTTTGGTGTATTATGGCAAAACTAAGCGAAGTTTGGCAAAATAATATCTGACTATTTAAATATTTCTGAAATACCATTAACATATTTAAAATATATAAATATATCAGCTATTGATTTGCTTCGTAACTCTCATATCCTAAAAGAGTATGCCTTACTTGTTTTTTATTAGTACTTTTTTTCGTTTCTATTTTATATATCTTGCTAATCCTGCGGGGCACCACACAGCGCACTGCGCATTTAGTCTTTTATGCCCAGTAATTTTACTAGCTACAGTTCCCTTCAGGCTAAAGCACAGTAATGTTTAAACATTAAACACTACTGCTTGGCATCAGAATACTACCCAGCCGTACATTAGAAACCTACCGCCAGTAGGTAGTGTTAAGAGTTGATCCACTACAATCGTAAAACAAGCAGGATAAGAATTCGCATTCACTTATTTATCAGTCAACGCTTCGTTCATTGGTCTAATACTACCTTTTTCTACTACCTTCCCACACAATCTTGTCTATTGCAGCCAAAATCACGCAACTCAGAATATTTTACATCTAATGAAATTCATAATCTGATTTAACACAATTATTTCTAGATCCAAGTGACTAAAATATACAAAGACTAGATCTAAAACTGGTAACACGTTGCCTTAAACTAATACATTTACGCATCTTTTTTTAAATTATATCTCTTTCAGATAATATTTTGCCGAAACCTATCACTAATGACTATTATTACAATGAAAATACAATCTTACACATAACAATAAATTAATGAACACAGTACCTAGATCCAAAAGTGAAGTAAATAAAATCATTCTTATCTGTAATATTCGTTATATTTCATATATCTTAAGGTTGCCTGACTATGTCAGCTTATTCATAGAATTAAACTCATTCGAGTACAATGTGTATTCTGTTACAATACTACCAAATCAAAGAGAACCGTTTTTTCTTAGATACGTTATTGACAGTGATCTTTTTCAGGTTTATATCTTTCACACCCTTTCTTGGTTTGAAAAGGTTTACCTGTAGGCCAACTTTGATCTTCTTGGTGAGAGCACCTTGCGGGAAAACAGCCTGTACTTGTGGGACTACGGAGCTGGATACCATGCCACCTAGAGATTTAGATTTAGATTTAGAAATTGTATCATTAGTATTCGGATACGGATCGTGGACCTTGAAATTGTAGTATAATTAATTTTATACAATTATAATTGTATTATAATCAATAATGTACGATTCTATATTTAGATATAGATCTAAGATATACTTAGAAATTATATCATTAGTACTCGGATATAGATCGTAGAACTTGGATTCCTGTAATCCAGACTTACCCATCATCATCACCATAATTACAACAGCCACATGACGTTCCCTGCAAAAGCCTCTCCCATAGATTTCCACAAATGGGTCATCATTTTTGTGGAAATTTGCCAGTATTCAGCACGCTTGGCAGGCGGGTTAGTGAGCTCAGTATGGCTACTGTTCCACAGAATAGACGCTGCTACCCATCTCTTTGGTTTAGAGTCCCTTAGTTGCCTTTCACGACATCCATGGGTGGAGATGGAGTGAATGTGAATGTAAACGGCACACGGAAACATTAGACCTACCACAATATGGGAATGAATATAGTTCACCAACATCAGACATTGTGTTGATACCACTAACCTTCTGGCCCAATAGCGTGCACTTCCTGCCGTATGCGCGATATAACAGCGAAGTACTGCGGGAAGTCATGCGTCAGGATCCTGGTGACGCGTGGAGCATCCCAGCCTTTCTCATCCTCATTGGTCTCTGTTGATGATTATGCATATTTAGATGTTTAGTTATTACTTGATTTGAATTCATCGTTTTTTGAAGTGGGCTGGTAAAGCTCATTTCGTATGTACAAAGTAAGTCAGAAAGGTGGTATTGAGTTGGAAGGGCAATTCAGTAGTATAATAATGATTATCCTCATCTTGAACTTTACTCAAAATCACTATCTTAATATATTTTTTTAATACCCCACCCTAGGATTTCTCCTGTATTGTGTCCGTGTCGCATGACCCGGAGCGCAGCAGCCAACTGTATCAACCACTGCACCAACCGTGCCGTAATAACATGATGATCTAATTTTCCATAAAATTATAGCTCAGGCAAAACTTTCACCAACCGTGGTAAAATGTAATGTCATATTCCCATTGCTTACCTCATTTGTTTGACAAAAAAACGAAATAATTCCACATGAATAAAAATCTTGTATGAAATAACATGTACACATTTGTAAGATAGTTGTTTTAAAAAATTCATTACCAGTGTTACTCCAAATTCCCTAATGATTAGTACCTTCGGTAAGGGTAAGTGGTACCTTGCTAACTTTGTGTTAAATCTAGCTGTCTAAGTACTTAATTATAATAATTCACTGTCCTACATCAGTCTGTCAATATGAGAAGAGGAGGGAGATCATTATGCTGATATTTTAAGAAATAGTGTTAGTTCATTTGAAATCGCTTAAACTATTATCAAAATCAACTTTCTGAACAAAAACTGACATTCTGAAAAAAAATTTCATCACGTGACTGCCTATTTTTCTCATATAACTATTAGTTGCTTTTACGACATCGTTAGAAAGAGATGTAGGTGTGTTTCAGAAAAATCATTCTAAAGGCAAAGAATTATATTTAGCCCACTTCTACTATATTTATACCGAACCAACCTTCGATCTCAAGAGTTTCATGCAAAATATCCTGGACGACGTCGTCAGTCGCATCAGCGTTGTGTTCCCTCCAGCTAGTACCATTGTCTGAGCGGAGGATCACGATCTCACGCTCCTTTCCACGGAGGGACGCGTAGTGTGGTACTTCCAGTATTACCGGTCTATGTGTGGAATTATTTAGAATTACTTCATGGTCAAACTTAACAGAGTATTTGTGTAGTGTGGTATCCGTTACGTACCCTAAGAACTTTGCTGCGACAGGTCCCATCTCGAGTACTCTTGCTGCGAGCGCCTCACCTTCCATCAGAGGCGGCATGTGGTTGATGCGGGAAGGCTTTAGATACCTGTAGAATTTATATTGTCATTGTGATTAAGGTGCACCATCCCCAATAGATTCACCGCGTATCTTTATATAATTATATACTAGGTAGGAGAATTATAACAATAAATGGAACATGAATGGACATGTGATTCTGTGTCGTCTCGTGACCCATTAATGTCATTTCGACATATTCATTGAGAATTCTATTACTTTGCGACGAAAGATTGTTTTTTTTTATCTTGCTTGAGGTATACAGTAACTTAATAAAAATGGTTCTTACCTATTAATTATCTGCCTGACAAGGCAATGAGTCTGACTGCCAATCTAATAAAGCTAAATCGTTTGTGTTATATCTAGGTCTGGCTCATGGCCATCAATTCCAGTCCGATTTATATACCTGCATATTATATAGATTGTGCATTTTTATTCTTCTCGCAAACACCATTTTTTATCTCTTATCTCTGTACCCACCTGCAAGTTATCCTGGTGGGCTGCTGTGCGGACAGCGGTGGCACAATGACGCGCACACCTCCACCTCGACAACCGCGCATCGCACCACCACGAGCATCGACCAGGAATGATACGAGGAAACTGAAACGAGCAATAAATAACGAATATGTCATCCGCAAGCTTCATAGTTCTAATAGAAGTAGCATTTAAAGAAATCCTAAGTACTAAAGCATTCTTCTTTGCAAAACCAACTAAGGGTTTCCTTATTGGTACAAAACTACTAAGTGTCAATCAGTTGCCAGCATTGCCACCGCTAAAAACATCTCAAGAATTCCCTATTCACAAAGTACTGCAACGCAGTTCCATTTTAAAGGACTCATAGCGAAACATTTAATTAGAAAATGCGGGTAAACAATTAGTTTAGTATACAAACTCAAAACTAACAAACAACTAGAGAAAATAACAAAAATATTTAATAAATTCATCGTCACTTACTTTTTCCACTGTAGTTTTTTCCTGTGAATCCCGGGTAGCATGCGCAACAATTTTGTAATAAATGTTTACATTCTGAAATAGATGTTACAATCATAAACTATTTCAATCACTACGATAATGTTTGGAGAATCTAAAAGCTTCACTTAACGTTTCTATTGTTATTTTAGAATAGTTTACATAATAAAAGATGGGATGGCATTAAAAATGCTTCCGCATTATAAATTATATCTTGAAGTCTGTTATTTTCAAGGTTTTAATGCAATTAGTGTATTTTTGAGACTAATAAAGATAAGATTGACGTCAATTATAACATCAACGAACAGCTTACAAATTATGTTAGGCCTTTGACTAAAGCGCAAGTAAATTTATGCTGGAAAATTATAAAAGTTAAAGAAATTATATAACACTAACGATTTTCGCGAACACACATACCTACTTAGAACGAGAGTTTTATTACTTCGCTATTTTTATTTTTCATTTTTGGTATCGTTATAGGCTCAGAAATGTAGCATCAACACTGGAGGAAATTCTTATTACTTTACTTTATTATCAACATATATTGCTGGCTGGGAGATCTTAATCTGTCAACGAACCAGAGTCTACAAATTCTTATCGGTTCAAAGATTAATTAAGATCAGCCACAATGGAAAAATACTCGACTTTGATTTTAGTACTGACTAGGGTTCCACAGGGCAATATTTTTTGACCCTCATTTAAATAATATAAAGAAAATATTAGGAAACATCTCTGTTTAAAAAAAAAACACGAAGCTGTTTTAATAATACTGACTTGGGTTGTGTCGGGTCCACATTGTAGCAGTATCCCTCCGGCGCCTGCGCAGTGCTGTAGCGGCTGATACTCTTCACAACCACCTCCTGCTGAGGCTGGTATGGCATGCCGTTTACTGAACCTAAAAAATAGAGAGTTTATATTATACCAATGTTACTTAGCCAATGAAGTACGTGAAGTATGTTCATAGATTCGGTGGTTGCCGTGGCTAAGTGACGGGCTTTCTGTGCTACGTGGCGCGAGTAAAATTTTCGCAGGAACGAGTATAGGTATGGCCTAAAAATTCCTGGTTAGGGGGTTTGTGGATATTAAGTTTGTCTGTAAAACTGTACATAGGACATAGGACATAGGAGAAATACTAGTGTATAAAAATAAATAAAACGATAATTAACAGACAATGTGGTATCAAGTTGCCTCCATAAAGTTTTTGATGCATGGGTCGGTACGACGTATCTCCCATAATACTTTATCAAAATTAATGTTTGCGACATAATTTTGAAGATTATGTTCCCCGCTAACGAGCAAAAACAATATATACACCATTCGGTGACTGATCACGATAATATGCGATCGTTTGCATTCAACTAGTCCATATTTAATAGTGTTTTAATTAAGAACTAAGAATACCACCACCCCATCTCATCCTGACGGTGTCGTAAAAGGTGACTATGGGAGTAGCCGGAGGATGTGCAGCAGCGTTCTTCTAGTACATTTATAAGACAACTACGATCGCCAACCCAAGCCAAGCGTCACTATGGCAACAATAAAGCAAATATCGGTCGTTATGGTAATTTTGGGAGATGCTTCTCTCCAGCAGTGGATGTTTTTCGGGTAAAATTACGACGATGATATTTAATAGTAGATACATATTTGGACTTGCTGGCTTCAAGGTTTTTCACATGAATAAATTGAAATATGTAGATGGATAAGTACGTAGATAGAGTGGACAAAAAGAGTGGAACAGAAGACATAAGTGTGAACATTAGAAGGCCAGTATCCAGCAATTAGTGGTTACACGAAGCTATATTGTATAACAGTAACTGTGAGTGTTCGAAAACGTCCACTGCTGAACATGTGCTTCCCAATAACAGCTACAATGAGCGGCCACAGGAGATATTGCCATAATCACCACGCTCAGCCAGATTATTCATCATCACCATCATCATCATACCAGCCAAAGATAGTCAACTGCTGAACAAAAGCCTCCCCCATTGATTTCCACAATTGTGTCGTCATTTTGGGGGGAGCTTGCCAGTACTCACCAGGCTTGGCAAGCGGGTTATTAATTGCAGTATAGTTATTGTTCCACAGGAAGGACGCTGTTGCCTATCCCTCTGCTTTAGAGCCCTTCAGTGCTCACGGGAAGAGATGGTGTCATAGTGGTGCTATGTTCTCAAACCGCAAACCACACGGATTGGTGATTGAGAAACTTGTTATTATCACACAGGAGGATGCTGTTGCCTATCCTCTTGATCTACCCTTAGTCACCTTTTACGGCACCCAGGGGTGGAGAGGGACCGTCTATTCTTTGCCAGGAACCAAACGAAATTCACACATAATCATCATCATTTCAGCGGAATATAGTCCACTGTTGGACACAGGCCTCCTTCAAAGATTGCCACAGCGACTGGTCAGGGTGTGCTGTGTGCCCATAGGGGGATTTTTATCCAGAACGAGTTGTTAATATACTCAAAGGACGCTACGACACCCACGGGATGAGACGTGGTGCTATTCGTAGCCGGCACCACACGACAATTCTGTTTACATACTTTGATCTTACCTTGCGATAACTCCATAATATTCTTATGACTCATCGCAGACTCCGTCCGCTCATCCTTGGTCACATCAATAGGTAAGGAGTCATCTCCCAAGGACTTCATGTCATCTGCTGTCAAGTAACGGTATGGCTGGTCGTTTAGGATTGTGTCTTCACCTGCAGCAGGACAGAGTTTTTGCATCAGTAATAAAAAAAGTATTATTGTTATGCCAGAAGCAGGTGTTACTAAAGATCTAACTCAATAAAGTTTTGTTGCTTGCATGATCTGAAAACCTGGTTGGTTATAAGGACATCACATTACTCTAAAATATATAGGTATTTCCAACCGTTATTCTTGAGGGCACTTGGAGCCTTTAGATATTGACTCCACTCGGCCAGGAGACGGAGAGAAGTTATGTACGTTACGATCCTATAAGTCCCCTTAAAGATCCTTACAAACCTTATTTAAGTGACCTTTGCGTGAACTTACCTCCTTCTTCTTCAGAGTCAGACATAAAGGTCTCCAGCATGGTCTCCGGGGCTACCACCTTATACTTCTCCTGGGAGACAGGCGCGATAGATGGCTCCGACACTTCTTTCAAAGTCTCCATAACCGTGACATAACCCAGTTTGGAGGCTATGTCTAGAGGGGTTTGTCCGTTCTATAAAAGAATACAATACTATAGCTAATAAAGGACTCCAAAAGCATTTCCTCTCAGGTTGACTTATAATTATGTATGAATGGTATGTATTTATTTATATGGTTGTGTATTTATTTAAGTATATATTGTGCTCATGCTGTATCGTTGTGTATTACATGATTAACAGCACCCCCAATATCGGTTGTTATCATTATTCTTAACTAGTGTTTTCTTCCTGGTTGTACACTTGATACGGTCCTCTTTTGCTTCTTTTTCATTGTTCAAAAGTTTGCTGGAGGAAAACTTTGTTGAGTTAAGCTTTTAACAATCTTTGTTTTCGGTTTCATTTTGTACAATAAAGAATAGTAATAATATACAAGGATTAACTTTTGGTACGTTCATATCAATTAAATTTAACACGATTAGATATCCAACTCAACTGTCCTGAGAATATAGAGCGTTTATGGTCCCAAGACCATAAAATTACTTCTCAAATCAAACTCGAAACTTTTAATTCTCGAAATGTATTTTAGTGACTAAGAGTATCGAAGCGATGTCGATACTTCAATGGTGAAACATTCGACTACGTGTAGATGCTTTTTTGTTAGAGGTGCAACCGTATTACAAATTGAGCCGTGTCATTATTTTTTTGGTCTTTCTTAATTAAAGCTCAGTCTGTAGAGAGAGAAAGAACTTTACTCTAAATGGGTTCAATGATTCTGTTCTCTTTATCTGTAATTTTCACGATCATCATCATCATCATATCAGCCAACCAAAGTCCACTGCTGAACAAATACCTTTCCATAGGGGGAACTTGCCATTACGGTAAGCTCAGCATGGCTACTATTCTACATAAGAGGCGTTGCTGCCCGTTCCTCTGGTTTAGTCTGTTAGTCGGATTTTACTACATCCACGGGAGGAGATGGAGTGGTGCTATATTCTCAGATACCATACGAAATTATACCACCACATGATTATACCTATGACTCATTTATATATAATTTAAGATCATACAAATCCGTGTGGTGTGTGGATTAAGAATATTTTGCCTCCAAAATTAGGACACAATTGTGGAAATCTATGAGGGAGACCTTTGTTCAGCAGCGAACGTCCATTGGCTGATATCATCATCATCATCATTTTAGCAGAAAAACGTCCACTGCGGGACAGAAGACTCCCCAAAAAAATACCAGAACAAACGCTATGGGTTTGTGTTGCGTGCTCATTGGAGGGTTCTGCCATAATCGCCCCGCTTGGCAGACGGGTTGGCGATCGCAGTTGAGTCATAAATGTACTCGAAGGACGCTGCTGCCTATCCTACGGCTAATCCCATAGTCGCCTTTTACGATACCTATGGGATGAAATGAGGTGGTGGCATTAGCCGGCACTATGAGACAAATTAGCTGATATAAAGAGGTATTATAATCAATACCTAAGAACGCTTTTAAGAAAAACATCTTGCAAGCTGACAGAAAAGTTGGAAATGATTGTAATACACAAACAAACTCTTGTACGTCGTATGACTCTGTAAATATTTATTTCATTTCCTGAAATGATTCACGACCGTGTTGTTTATTCTAAAAGTTAAAAATAATGACATACACGTTTGTGTAA
Organism: Diloba caeruleocephala; assembly: GCA_947459985.1. NCBI lineage: Eukaryota > Metazoa > Arthropoda > Insecta > Lepidoptera > Noctuidae > Diloba > Diloba caeruleocephala. Next base: position 11,128,385 of record OX381629.1, read on the forward strand.
ACCCATAACTTTGAATAAAACGCCTCGGACGTGTATGGATGGTAATGGGGCCGGAAGACACAAAGAGATTTGTTTACGTGAAGTCTGAGTTTCGACAATGGATTGCCTTTAATGTACGTGGGCAAACCCCGAAGGCTTGATCCGCCTAGGGGAGGCTAAGGGCATAAGCAGTGCATACCAGTCTTTTACTGGTTACACCCCACGGTGTTCTGCGTGCACGTCGCGCCAGGGTCACGGAAGGCACTCTTGCATCCATCCGCGACCCCGGCAGTGCCATTCCGCATAGTCTGGACCCGTCTCCTATGATGAGGTTCATCATCATCATTATATCAGTCAAAGGAAGTCCACTGCTGAACAAAAGCTTAACCCATAGATTTCAACAAATGAGTCGTAATTTTGACTACAGATCCACAGAAGGCACACTGCTGGCCATCCCTGTGGTTAAGAACCCCTTAGTGGCCTTTCGCAACATCCATAGGAGGAGATCATATAATCATCCTGGCAGCTAAAGGACGTCCACTGCTGAACAAAGACCTTTTCAGAGATTTCCACAACGGCTGGCTACATGCCGCCCGTATCCGACGACTTTCAACGATCTTCACCAAGTCGTCTGTCCATCTCATTGTCGCTGTCCCACTCTCCCACTGTCTCCACTCGAAAATCTTTTTACTTCAAGGGCCACCAGTTCTACGAGCTACAAGTCCATACGCAACAGAAAACTTTTGTTAATACTATTCACGGTAGATGGTCTTCATACCGTGGTAGTGGCGTTGGCGTCCGCCTTGTGTTCCAGCAGGATGTTCACGATGTTGATGTGGCCCTGCTGGGCGGCGTGATGGAGCGCGGTATATCTGCACGATTAAAATAAGTATATGATAAAAGACAATCTATTATTCGATGCACGCTGATGGCACAGTTGGTGCAGTGGATGATACAGTTGGCTGCTACGCTCCGGGTCGCAGGTTCGATTCCCGCGCGGAACAAATATTTGTATGACCTGCAGGTAGTTGTTCCGGGTCGGGATGTATTGTGTGTGGAATTTATGTCTGTAAACGCACACACGACATATGCGAAATCCGAGTATAGGAGGCAACATAAAAAGAAAAACAATCAAACAGTGGCTAAGGCATTGGCTTCTTATCGCTTTGTGAGATGTATGTATGTAAACTGTACCCACGACATAAGAGAAATCCTAGAGTGGGGCATTTTTTTACAAAAACAAAAAATAGTAGCACTGTCAATAAAAAAAAACCGGACAAGTTCGAGTTCGCGTGGAGAGGCTTCCGTCATCATCATCGTTTCGGCCGATTAAAGTCCACTGCTGGACACAGGCCTCCAAAGATCCTCAAAGATCACCACAACGACCAATATCGGTGTATTGTGTGCTCATTTGGGGGTTTTGCCATAATCGCCACGCTTGACAGACGGGTTGGCGATCGCAGTTGTCTTATAAATGTACTCGAAGAACGCTGCTGCCCATCCTCCGGCTACTCCCACAGTCACCTTTTACGACACCGTCGGGATGAGATGAGTCGGTGGTATGCTTAGCCGGCACCACAAGGCTCTTATCTATAATTAATGGATAAATAAACCAAATGTAAGTTATAAAAAAATGAGAATCATGCACTGAATACCCATCTTCAATATGCCACTTGTTTACCCAGTCACCCATATAGGTGCATGTTGTAGGGAGATAACCAAAGCGAAGATTCAATCAGACCTTTAAGGTGATGATTTTAACATCTTGTTGATGTTATAACAACTCTGTGGAGTGACTTCCCTAAAGAAAGCAAGTGATTTTATCAAATCCCTTTAACTGTTTACATAATATATATTTATTATTGTAGATACCACATCTTGAAACATAAAAATTAATAAGGATTTTTGAGATTTGAGTCTTTACTCATTCTTGCATTTTTTTAAACATTGCCAAAAATGTTCCTTTTCTCCTATATCGTAATTATGGTTACCATACACATTCATATAACCAGACCGGAACAGCTACTCGTATAAAAATATTTAAGAGAGCAAGAGGGGCCTATCTTGTCAGACACAAATGATTTAAATTGTGTCTGGAAAAGATAAGCCACTCTTGCTGTCACCGACTTATTTGTACCGTAAGGAGTCAATCCCAGGACATTGAGCACTGAAGGTCAATCCCTCAGGTACTCGGCTAACCATACCGTTGTTAAGCAATAGATGTTTATGAGCGGAAGGCAACTAATTGTACTCATATTTCCCATTTTATATAAACAGCAACAATTTTATCTTACCCATGAGTAGTTTGAGCTTTGACGGAAGCACCGCTGTCGAGCAAGAATCGCACCATGTTGGCCTGTCCGTAGTGGCTGGCGATGTGCAGCGGTGTGTATCCGCCCTTAGTGCATATGTCAACCTAAGGAACATTCAATTCACATTAGTTTCTTTGCTCAGACTCAACCATTTTCGCCTATTCATTCTTGCTTTAAAGGTATCAGCAACATTATGCTAACTTCAAATCTATGTGAGATTTTCACAACGACCGGTTGCATGCCACCCATATCCACTGATTCCCAGCAACCTTCACCAGGTCGTCTATCCATCTCGTTGGAGGCCGTCCCACGCTGCGTTTTCCAGTAAATGGTCTCCACTCAAGAGTCTTTCTGCCCCAACAACCATCAGTTCTACGAGCAACATGTCCCGTCCGTTGCCACTTCATCTTACGTATCCTTTCAGCTATGCCAGAAACTTGAGTTCTTCTACAGATCTCCTCATTTTTGATCTTTTATATTATATTGAAATAATCAATTTTTGCGATTAAGCTTACCTCAGCACCGTTCTTGACAAGCAGCTGGGCAACAGGCACTCTATCTTCTTGAGCCGCCAGATGCAGAGCTGCCAATCCATTCTTAGACTGCTGGTCAACTTCAGCACCGTGTTCCAGAAGTAAGGAGCACATTTCGGTGTGACCCTGGGAAAAAAATCTTAAATAACATACTGGGTCACGGTTACTAAGCTTGGTATGTTACCATGATACCTTTTTAATGTCATATATTACTTAAATAATCTAAAAAACTACGGTCTTAAAAGGTAAAGTGAAAAGTTATGAGGAATCTTGGACCTACTGGTCTGAAATCACCAACTTAAAGCAAGCATGGTGATCAATGCTCTTTCCTCCCCTGTATGAGAGGCCGGTTATGGCCAAATTTATTTAATATTTCTATTTTCTAAAATCTCAACACTAATATAAATATTATATGTGATTCCCTATAGTGAGATTAACCGTTGACTTGACTTGATTTGATAGAACACAGTTGTGCTAATCCCAGTTACCGAGTGGTGTCCGGACATACCGTGTGGTGTCCGGATTTACCGTGTTGTGTCCGGATATACCATGTGGTGTCCGGATTAAGAACATAGTACCACTCCATCTCCTTCCGTGGATGTCGTAAAAGGCGACTAAGGGAATCTAAACCAGAGGGATCGGCAGCAGCGTCTCTTCTGTGCAACGGTAGCCATACTGCGCTCACTAACCCGCCTGCCAAGCGTGGTGAGTATTGGCAAGTACCCTCCAAAATGATGTCACAGTTGTGGAATTCTATGGGGGAGACATATTTTCGGCAGCGGACGTATAAACGGCCGATATGATATGAAGAGTTGTGCCCTAATTGTACTCAGAATGCACATCATGTGAATACCAAACTATTTAGACTATAATTTCATGACCTTTCGTCTATACCCTCATTTTCCCTGATCCCTATGGCTAAGAGAGACAGAAGATGGACAACAATACCCGTCAATGTTTGTACGTGAGTAAGTGTGTGTTAGTTAGTGGCTTAGTATGTGCTTGCGGACAAGGATGGTTAAATTCCTTACAAGACATCTACAATAAAACGTTCAACCAAACATCAGAAAGAAGTACATACATCATACTGCCAATTTAGGTTATTATGAATAGAAGTACAGCGCGTATTTTTAAATTTACCCAATATAACAACAAAAAATACATTTAAAAAAATGTGACCAACCGGGATCGGAACAGGATCCGAGATAACGGTAGTTAGGGTTACAGTGAGTCAAACTTCCGCACTTTACGTGCTATATCGAGAAGAACTGCTTTCTGTAACTGGCTCTGGACCTTACTGCCTAACGAGAGCCTCTTTAGAGGTTGGTCGAGGCTCTTGGTAATGAAGCCATCGGCTGTCAAAAGAAAGTATCGGCTCAATGAATGCAGAGTGCACATGTCTACAATCTCTCGTGTGCCAAGTCTAGATACTTAATTTGTTTATCATTCGCGGCTTTCGCGAGATTCTCATTCTGCAGGATAGTAACATCAACAATAATCATATTGGTGACAATAGTCCTATCAGTGATGATACTAGTACGTGACATGACCGTTTTAAAGAAATGGGTCAGGCCTTTCATACGGTACCTCAACATCCACATGGTTGTACTTTAGAGCAAGTTGCTGATGGATGATCCTGGCTAATTGGTTCTGTCTGGGCAAGACGGCCATTAGCAAGACGAGAACATCCAGAAATAATATATCTAAGAGATTCACCTGGCCAGTAGTATTGGCCAACAGATATCAACCGTACCATCTTCAACAATATATTTCAGTTACTTGTTCGTTATTATAAATAACTTCGTCCGTAATTGCACAAACTGATGACTTCGTCCATAATTGCACCTCATGTCATCAAATTTACCATACAAATTAACCGAAATTCTGAAACACTTGGCGAGCCACAAGATGCACGAAACTTGCCGGAATCAGCGTTGAACAAAGCTTTGTTTTGTAGCTTCTTATTTTGTTTTTAGAGACTCCTATGTGTGTTTCCGTTCTTAACAACGAACTAGGCTGACAAAACTAAGAAATATAAGTTATTACCTGCTGAGCCGCAAGATGCAGTGGCGTAAAGCCAGCCTTGGACTCGGCGTTGGTAAGAGCTCCATACTCCAGCAGGGTGGCTGCTGTCTCCATCTGGTTTTTGCGAGCAGCTATGTGAAGTGGGGTGTGCCCATTCTTGGCTACGGCCTGAAACAAATGTGTTGAGTAAGGAAGAGTAAAGCAACAGAAGACTGAGTCATAGTGACCAATTTTGCCAGTAAGTACAGTTTTTCAGAGAGCGTTATTCTAAAATACATTCTATATCAGTCCCTGTCCCTTACAGGATAGTGGTGACGGACTAGTCTGGATCACAGATCTAGGAAAAAAAGCACAAAAATTCACACCTTACCACATTTACTTTCAACTACAGATACGGTGGAAGATATCACAGTCTTTAAATTCTGACTGACCTTCGCGTCAGCCCCTTTCTCCAAGAGTGTTGTGGCCACTGCCTGCTGATCGTACTGGGCAGCAATGTGTAATGGAGTCATGCCGTTCTTGCCAGCCTGATCAGGGGATGCGCCATGGGCAAGTAGGAGGTTTGCAACCTGGGGAGATGATGGCTGCTAAGTGTTGTTTTGTGGTAGAAGAAAACGGGAAAGAAGTTCAAGAAAAATAAGAACGGGTTTTCCCACCTTTAGGTTTCCATATTTTGCGGCGAGGTGCAGCGCTGTGAATCCCTTCTTGGTAGTCGCTGTCAGTGGAGCGTTATGTTCAATTAATGCTGCCGCAACCTATCAATGAATTAAGATTGATTTAACTGTTAAGTTTATTTCTTTCAGTAATTCAGATTTCTGAAGGGGAATTTGCATTTTGGTAGATCATATCTTTCTGATATCAGGATCATCATCATCATCATATCAGCCAAATTATATTTTAGATGTGAGTTTGCAAGTACTCTCCACGCCTGGCAGGCGGGTTGACGAGCGCAAAATGGCTGCTGTTCCACAGAAGAGATGTTGCATCCCTCTGGTTTAGAGTCCCTTAATCAACTTTTACGACATCTACGGAAGGAGATGGAGTGGTGCATTATTCTTGCTGATAAGAAGACAAAAGGTGCATACATCATGATTATGTTGTTTAGCAGCAATATGCAGTGGGTTGTAATGGTCGGCAGTCATAGCCCTGACGTCTGCACCATGCTGCAGTAGTAGCACCGCGATATCTACGTTTCCGAGTCTAGAGGCAATGTGCAGCGGAGTCTGTCTCTCTCTGGCCTTCGCTTCTACTGCCGCACCATTGCGGAGAAGTATGCGGATTATGTCAGTCTGGAAGATAGAAAAAATAACAGTTGAAATAGAATCAGTTAGTGAATTACTTCATTAAATTGCTTATGTGCGAGATAATGATTAGTAAAAAGTTCAAATTTTAGGCACGCCAGAGTTGGCTTTATTTCACAACAGTCGATACTTCTCATACAAACACGTCTTGACACTTTAGGCACCTAGGCAAGAATCACTGGCCATCGCTGTATAGCAGGTGCCTCAAAGACCACGGGCGCGTAGATTGGGTAGCCTGTGAGCTCATACCAAGCGAGCCCTGGGACGAAGGTGGCGCGCACGTTGTCACGTACCACCATGTGTGCAGTACAGCACACAACAAGACAAGGGGCGATCCTTTACAATCCCCCCGAGATGTACCGGGGGCAGCATCTCTACAGATACTTTAAACTCATCCTCTCCAAGATGGTCATCTTTGGCACTGAAGGGATGCTCACCCAGGTGGATCGAGCCAGTACGAGTCCAGCATACCCCTCTGCCCTTCACCTGAGGCAGAGGAAGGCCACGCGGAGTTCCACCACGTTGAAAATAGAAGCAAGCAAATCCATATGGTAAGCTAGAACTAATTGTCCTAAACAAACCTGACAATGACCCTGTGAGATCTATCTTGTGAACTTGTGAACTTGTGAACTAGACTGTGATACATAAAGCATCCTTAGATCATTAGAATTTACCTGATTAGCCCTTGCTGCTAAATGCAGGGGCGTCTCTCCTCTTACTGTAGGCACGTCAGGGTTGGCCTCATGCTGCAGCAGGTATATTACGATGTTCATGCAGCCCATGAACGCTGCGACGTGGAGAGGAGTCAAACCGGATTCTGTAGTGGCCTGTATACCTGGTGGACAATTTATAATTAAATAGATAAGTTTAAACAAATTTGTAACAAAAGGTTTGTTCTTCTAACTAGAGCTATTTGGGATAGTTCTAGTCTATTGGCTTTAGTTTTGCTAGATAAGCATGAAATTATTGCTTAGATTACTTACTTGCACCGTACTTCAGGAGCAATTCCACCACCTTGATTCTGTTTTTCTTGCACGCGATATGCAACGGTGTAAAACCGTTGAGGGCGCGCGCATTTGCGTCCGCATTTCTGAAGGAGGGAACTAATATTAGTTACCAACATACCTAATTATCTGTCTATTTCAAGGTTCCGTACTCAGGAGTTAAATTGGCACAAGAGAAAAAGAGCGAGACAAAGAAGAGAGAGAGAAGATTAAGTAGTAAATAGTAGTAAGAGTAAGTAAGAGGAAGAGTGTAAACGTTTATGTTCAGTTTCGTTTGTGTATTCTGCTGTAGTATAATAAATTTCAACTTTTGCCTGAAACCGAACTTTCATTGGATGTGAAATTCAGCCATATGTCAACAAAACAAAGCAGGCACATATTATATTACGCTGGTATTCTCCATGCATCCTATAACGTGGATGTCATAAAAGGCGAGTAAGGGATTCTTAACCAGAACGATGCGCAGCAGCATCCCTTTGAACAGTAGTATTCAGCGCTCACCAACCTTCCTGCCAAGCCTGGTGAGTACTGGCAAGTTTTCTCCCGAAATGACGAAGCACCGTATATATCCAGTTGTCAATGGAGAAATCTTTGTTTAGCAGTGGACTTCTTTTAACTGATATGATGATAATGATGACGATTCTCCATCGATGGAGACAGTCGTATCAGCACACGAATATCTATAGTTCCCCAATGAAAATATTGGTCTCACGCGGGGCTAAGCCCCGAGCTACAATGCTAGAACTACAAGAATTTCTTTCTAGAAAAGCCAATGATACTGCCCGACGAATCGATCCTAAATCCTCGTCAGGCGTATATTTTGGGGGAGGATATAAAAAAATTGTTTTGGTTTGATTGTTATCCCCACTTTCAGCATTATTAGAGGCAAATCAGGAGGAAGGGTAAAATTTTCACCTGTCCAATAATAGTTTGGCGACTTTGGCATGTCCGCAATGAGCAGCCACGTGCAGTGCGGTGAGGTAATCCACGGTGACGTCATCGACGGGCGCGCGGCGTGACAGCAGCACACGCGCCGCCTCCGCATGGTCGCCCTGCGCTGCCATATGCAGCGGGGCCAGCCCGTTCTGCGGACGAGACAGGTTGTTTAGGCACAGTAGCGACATTGACATTTTCACAGTGTCACCACTTGATAGGAATAATAAATTGGTTCCAAGTTCTCGAGAACGAAAGTAGTTGAGCCGCCCATTGGAGCCACGCCTTTAAGCACTTCTTGGAGAGGAGAGGACTATAAAGAGTTAAGAGGACCCTCCCCAGGCAGGTCTCGGGGGGGATTTTAGAGACCACCCCGAAGCCTCGCTGTGCACTGTACTACTCAGACAACAGCACATGAACATGAACGTGCCGCCGTCTTTCCAGGGTCGTTCAGTATAGGTACGCAGAGGCCGAGACCGAGGCCTGGGTCTGAAAGGTGGTAGAGTGCTTAGGCGTGTGGGATATAGAATGGTTGTCACCCTGGCGCCCTCTTCTTCTTTTCCGAGTGAGATCAGCCTTTTCCCGATCCTCCCGTCCCGATGACCTCTTCATGCGTAAAACTGTAAAACCAATGTACTTTTTCATCGGATATTTCTATTTCGAATCCTCACCTTACTCTTGCTAGTAATAGGAGCACCTCTGTCCAGCAAGGCCTCCACAACTCTCTCGTGGCCCGAGCGCGCCGCACAATGCAGCGGTGTCAATCCATCCCGAGTGCGGGCCTCCACATTGGCTCCGTTGTCGCAGAGCAAGGACACCATATTTTCCTTGCCTGTTAGCAATAAACATTATTAATATTAATAATAAATGAAAAATAATATTGTCAATCAAGGTTAGTGCAGTGGCTAAGCGATTAGCTTTTTGCGCTACGGGTCGCAAGGTTCGATTCCCGCATGGGACAAATATTTGTATGGCCTACATGTAGTTATTCCAGGTCTGGGCGTTGGTGCATGTAGAATTTATGTTGGTAAACTGTACCCACGATACAGGAGAAATCCTAGTGGGCCCTCATAGTTTTTCTTATTAATAAAACCATTACCCATTTTGTCGTAGTTACGACTCTCAATCTTGGGCTAGTGTTTTATTTATATAGCCTATAAACTATATTACTTTTCTATAATTTAACTGTGTTATTCAACGGAAGTCCGTGTGGTATCAGGATTAAGAATATGGCATCTCCTCCCGTGGATAACGTAAAAAGCGACTGAGGGACGCTAAACTAGAGGGATGGGCAGCAGCGTCTCTTCTGTGGAACAGTAACCATACTGCGCTCACCAACCCGCCTGCCATACATAGCAATACTACATGGCAAATACCCCCAAAATGACGACACAGTTCTAGAAATCTATGGGGGAGGCCGTTGTTCAGCAGTGGATGTATAGATGGCTGATATTATGATGATGACGATGATTCAACGTATATAGACACAAATTCCACACACAATGCACCCAGACCCGAAACTACTGCCTGCAGATCATACAAATATTTGTTCCATGCGGGAATCGAACCCGCGAGCCGGTGGGCAGCAGCCGACTGTATCAGCCACTGCACCAACCGTGCCGTCAATTAATTTTTATGTAAGTAATTTATATCAATTTATTTGACGATGATACTTTAAGAGCCTTACCCCACTTAGCAGCGACATGCAATGGACATATGTTATGCTTAGCAGCACAGTTGACGTCAGCTCCTTTAGCCAGCAGCAGCCTGGCAACTGCCTCGTTGCCATAGTGAGCTGCTATATGCAGTGGCGTGAAGCCTGACTTGGAAGTGACATCAGGGTTATGTTCGTTCTGGTGAGAGAAAGCATAACATTAGTAAAGTTAGGTTTAGTTTTCACTTCTTTAGTCTCTAAACTAATGGTGGTGTAAACCCTTCTGATAGTTCAACAAACCTCAAGTAATAAATTAGCGGCTTTGACATCGTCTTTCTTGGCAGCGATGTGCAGTGCTGGCAAGCGAACCCTGCCGCGGGTGTCGGCTTCTAGCAGGACAGCTACCACTTTCTCGTGGCCTTGTTGCATCGCTACTGCTAAGGGCGTGAAGCCATCCTAGAAAATTAAGGACGTTTTAAGGCTTAGTACAGTTAAGAGTTTTTATAGTAATGAATGAAATCAAAGTAAGCTCACTTTCAATGTCAGCTTAAACAAATTAAAGATTAAAGAATTACATGAAATTTCAGTTAACTAGACAAAATTTGAAAAACTTCTTTTGTTACGAATTGCATCACAATTATTATCTGCAGTCGATTTGAAAGTAAACTATGATGACGTAAAATAATGGTCTAAAACTAAAAATGGCTTCCTACATTTAACACCAAAAAACTTCATAAAAATGAACCAGTCAAAACTTGCAAGTTTTACCAAGAATGCAGCTTACCTCAGTGGCTAAGCTCTGATTGGCTCCATTGGAAAGTAAGAACTTCACGACACCGTCATGATTCTCTTGCGCGGCCATGTATAACGGCGTAAAGCCATTCTGCGACTGTATATTGACCTGGAGAAGAAAATAGACCATTGCAGTACATACTTTACTTATCAATCTCTATCTCTCCTTATAGAGCGGCCTCCTTGTTTAGCGTAAGCGACTGCGGAGAGGCCGCCCCCAGGCATATCTTGGGGGGGGATTGTAAAGGATCCTGTGCTAGCTGTGCGCTGTGCAACGCACACGATGGCCCATGACGACATGCAAGCAGCCGTCTTTCCATGGTCACTGCGTATCAGCAGGCAGAGTCCCAACTCTGCAGACTTTGAGGCCCTAGGTGCCTCTAGCCCTGTATAAACTAATATAGTAATAACTGCTTAATTTAAAAGGGAGTCATCATCATCATCATAATTTCGGTCGAATAAAGTCCACTGCTGGACAGGCTTCCCCCAAAGATCGCCACAATGAGCTGTCTGGGTGTGTATGCTCATTGAGGGGTTTTGCCACGCTTGGCAGGATGGCGATGGCAGTTGAATTGTTAATGTACCTACTCGAAGTACGCTGCTGCCTATCCTCCAGCTATTCCCATAGTTACATTTTACGACACCCACGGGATGAGATGGGTTGGTGCTATTCGTAGCCGGCACCGCACGGCAAGGGAATATGACAAAATAAAAAACAATATTTTGGACCAAATGAAATCCTATTACGCTTTTAAAATCACCAAACTTGTTGGACTTTGAAATCCAGTGAAAGCAATTTGATGTTTTTACTTAATTAACATCAAAAGAGATTTATAAAGAATTACATTTTCGCAAGTCCGTTCCAGAAACCCGTAAGTTAGTTTAGTTAAATAAGTTTGTGTCGGGAAGTTTTGAGTTCAAGTTCAAAAGTTTTTTTTGGACATTCATAATTTGATCTCGGCACGTACTTTATGTGAAAGTACTTGAAGTGTCTGTTTGTAATGTCAAAATAACAGCTTTTTACTGAATGCATATGAAATTATATACGGTATATATAACAAAAATACAATTTTTAAATTTAATGTCTGTCTGTCTGTCTGTCTTTTTGTTCCGGGTAATCTCCGAAACGGATGGACCGATTTTGATGGGACTTTTACTGGCAGATAGCTGATGTTATAAGGAATAACTTAGGCTACTTTTATTTTAGAAAAATAATTAGGGTTACGCGCAAAAAAAGACCTCGAAATCCAATATATATATTCTATGTCAAGTGTCTATGTCGAAGTACTCTAAATTTCTTTTATATTATACGCGGGTGAAACCGCGGTTCCCAGCTAGTGAAATAATAAATATGTAAGTCACCTCTAACATCGATAAAAAAATAAAATATCGAATAAGTTGTCATACGTCAACTTGAAATTAATGCGTTACTCCTGTATTGACAATAAAGCTCTATCATACCATTCTGATGAGCTAATTTCGGGTGTACCTAAGGTAAGTCTTGGCCTTGTAGAAGAGCATGAGTTCGGAATGGACGAGGTAACTTCCGATCAGATTTAAGAATATTAGGCAACTCTTAATATGTTCTTATACCTTTTTTTTTTAATTTATGTCCAGTGGAAACTCTACATAGAACTTCCTTCACCCCGGGGAAGGGCGAAGGGGTATGCCGGACTCCTACCGGCTAAAACCACTGGAGCGGTCATCTTCGGCACCGAAGGGGGGCTCCAGGTCCTGGTAAGATCACACTAGAGCCGCCCATTGGTGCCACGCCTTTAGGCACATCACGGAGGGGATGACTGTAAAGCGGTCACCCCCTCTAGCGGAGGGAAGGCGACTGTAAAAAGGTCGCCCCCCCAGGCACTTCTCGGGGACGATTATAAAGGATCCCCCCAAGCCGCGCATGTTCTTATACCTACTACAAGAAAATAAAATATTAATGATCATTGCAGACGATAATAAAAATAAAAAACAAATTAATAACGGGTAAGTTCAAAACGTTACATTTATATGCAAACAAATGGATTTACAGCAATATTCATGCAATTCATAACGATAATTTTAAAGCTGTCAATACAGCGAAGTGCTTCCTAATGGCATTATTTGTTATTGTCGCCGTCAATCTTTCCATTGCGTAGACTTCATACGTACAGATAGAATGCATTTGTGCAATCGGTCGATGTTATTTTGGAAGAAATTGTTTATTTTTGCTGTTTCTTTCGACTCATTTATGATTGATGTGGATACATAAAATGATGAAAGAGTTATCTGGATCAGTATTTACCTAAAAGTGAATTATACGACGTGGGGTACTACATCTCCACATTTCCACTGACGTAGTGAATCGCTTCGTGCAAATCCTCTATTTGCGTGGGAGAGCTTAACTGTAGGCATTCGTTGACTAGAGCTCGTAAATGGGCTGGCTGGAGCGGGGAAGTACCACACCTTCTATTAATACCAGCAAGTAGCAGCATTGTTTGTAGCAATATTGTTTGTAGCAGCATTGTTTGTAGCAACATTGTTTGCAGCCACATTGTTTGTAACAACATTGTATGTAGCATCATTTTTTGCAGCAGCATTGTTTGTAACAATATTGTTTGTAGCAACATTGTTTGTAACAAAATTGTTTATAGCAACAATTTTTGCGGCAGCATTGTTTCTAGCAACATTGTCTGTAGCAACAGTGTTGCTGCGTTACGAATACCGGAATCCCATCTCCCATTAAATGGCAGACATGCTACATTGGTTTTTCAAAGAAAAAGTGTAGTATCTACCCTAAAGGTTGGGAACACATTAACGACTCCTCTGGTGGTGCGGATGTTTATTTACTTAGGTTTACCGCCAGATGACTTAGGGTCAGTTCACACTGAAACGCGACATGACGAGGCGGGTAGATGCTTGAAGAAAATAGTTGTTCTCACGAGAACCTGCGCTGCGTAAAGCGTCTGCGAAGCACATTTCTGAAAATTTACAGCGTAGAGTGAAACACATGCTGCACGTCCGAAAATAATTTGGACTATGTAAGCCATAGTAATGTCTTAGGTTTTCACGATTATTACACATTGTAGTAAAAGTGGTCGTGCGACTACGTACCCTGCAAAGTGTTCGAAACGTCAGGAAAAATAAAAATCTATAATATACGCGATTTAATCTGTTTAAAAGTCTTTTATTATACTACTAGCTGCACCCCGCGGTTTCACCCGCTGTTTAATTTAAAATAAATCGGTAATATACTTTCATATGCATTTAGTAAAAGCTGTTACTTTGACATTACAGACAGACACTTCAGTTTTATTTATATATTTGCGCACACGGTGGCACGTGTCCGCGAGTATACCGCTGTTTTCCCGGGGGTCGCTCGGTATGAGCACACAGATTCCCCAATCGGTGCACTCGTGACCCCCAAGGCCCTCATATAAAGACGACAGGGGGTACAGGTGTGCTTGATATGAGCGCCGCGGCGGTTGTTACCCCGGTTCTATGTCCTTCTTCTCCGAGCGGGATCAGCCCTCTCCCGAACTTCTCTGCGACCTTCCCTCTAGCATATTCTCCTTCTGCATAACACTCTGCTTCACCTAGACAACCTTTGAGACACCTAAATCATATTTCTATACCAGGTTTGTCAGTTGTTGTTCACCGTGTGGTGTCCGGATTAAGAATATAACACCACTCCATCTCCTCCCGTGGATATCGTAAAAGGCGACTAAGGGTATCTAAACCAGAGGGATGGGCAGCAGCGTCCCTTCTGTGGAACAGAAGCCATACTGCGCTCACCAACCCGCCTGCAAAGCGTGGTGAGTATTGGCAAATACCCCCGAAAATGATAACACACTTGTGAAAATCTATAGAGGAGGCCTTTGTTCAGCAGTGGACGTATAAATGGCCGATATGATACCAGGTTTATTCACAAACGCAATTAGTTTTCCGGTTTAAGAGATAAGTAGTCAGTAAATGTACTCGTAATTTGAGCGATTTATCAAATCCTTTTCCTTTTTTGGGCCAGCTTTCAGTTACTTGTTGCGCCGAATATCAGATTACACACTTATTATTCGTGTTATGCATCTGTTCTATTAATATTTGAGTGATCACTCGTTCTGTTTTTTTAAACAGTATATGTGTTATTAATATTTTCCTTTCATGTTTGCCTTACATCCCTTTCAAGATTTTGGCAATGTTCGCGTTGTTATTGTGCCTTTTTCTGGTATCGTTGAGATTAAAATTTGAATCAACAAACTGTCTGTCATGTTTCAGTACGTTTCAGTTTGCTTTCTTTTCGGATGTTATTTTTCTTCGAATCAATAGTTTGTTTATATTTTGTAAAAGCTACTGTATTCTTTTTTGATTTTAGTTCCAATTCTCATTTGACTTCTCAACTTGTTTGTCTTGCTAATAAACATTACTGCTGCTTGATAATGGTCTTGTTCCCCACAAGGTGTGGTGTTCCTCCATAGAAAAGGGAGGATCCCCCAGCCAGGCGGATGGTATGCCTGGCGGGCCGAAGCCCAACGATTGATGTTGGGCGACTGTATATATGCTGCGTTTCGCGAATACTTTAATAGGGTGATTCAGGATTCTTTCACGTCATCGGAGAGTTGTATTTAATAGTCAAGTAGATGTCGTTGTAAGTTGTAGTTGTATTGCTGGCGATGTAGGTGTCGCCACAGTCTCCTGTGATGCTCAATACGATGAAATGCTACTCTTGCGTTACATCATAGATCCCGTGATGTTCGTGTGGCGTCCGGCTTAAGAATATAGCACCACTCCATCTCCTCCAGTGGGTGTCGAATAAGGTGACTAAGGTACTCTTAACCAGAACAACGTGCAGCAGCGTTCTTTCTGTGGAACCGTGTCATTTCTGTACTTCTCAATCCGCCTGCAAGCGTGTTGAGTTTTGGCAAATTACCCCTTAAATGACGGCACACGGCGTGTAACTGGTATTTTTTGGGGGTTATTGTTCAACAGTGGACGCCTATTGGTTGATATGATGATGATAAATCCCTTTCCTTAATTTTTTATAAGTGAAAGTTTATTGCTGCTTACCTGAGCTCCATTCTGCACGAGTAGTTTGACAACTGATTCTTGCCCAGCAAGAGACGCTATGTGCAGTGCAGTGTTGCCTTTCTTGGTGGCGGCATCGATTGCTGCGCCGCGCTGCAGCAGCTCTCGAACGACCTCCACATGCCCGTCCTTGGAGGCCAGGTGGATGGCGTTTAGACCATTCTGAGGACCAAGAACTTATGATTATTTTGTGTATTTTGAAATACAGAACAGAATGGGAGGAATGTGGAGTTATGGATCCACTCTGATTTCTTCCAGACAACCTTTGGATGCAAATACACCAACAGGTTGTCTGGAAGAGATTGCTGTATCCTATAAGATCGCCCATTGTGCATTGATTACTGTGACCTGTGATTGTTTTTCCTTGTTTTTGTTCTGTACAATAAAGTGTATATAAATGAAATAAATAAGATATTATTAACTGGTTCAATAAAAGAGGATGATAACCTAGCTTTTCATTGACCGTTTCTTTGACGTTGGTAAACCAACTTCAAAGATCACTGAAAACAATAAAATTATAAACTACCGAAAATAAGTTATGTAGTCTTAATTTTTCAATTTATTTTATGTTCCGAACATGTTATTTCACAGACAAAGGTTTAGGTTTATTATTTGCAATATTCAAATACTGTAAACAAGAGCACAGCTAAACACGATCTTAATCAACATTTGTATGTCTTGTAGGTATTTATTTACCATCCGCATCGTGTACGCAGTCTGATTTTGAAAATAAATTGGATTACGCAAAAATAAATTTAAATAAAAAGCAATATCTTTACTTAAGTTGTCTCTTTCTATGCCTTATGGTTCCCGGTAAAGAACAACCCGCAACCTGATTAGCTAACAACAGCGACGGTAGACATCATAACAGCTACCGCGCAGCCAGAGATCCACCGGTGGCAAATCGCCTGAAATTGAAAGGCGAGGAAGCAATTTTTAGTTTATCGATCGTTTGACAGAGTGTGCATCAGTATTCCTCGCGCCGGTCAGCCGGTTCGCACTATTTAATCTATTTCGGTAAATAAGTTATACCACATTATTATTAGGACGTTTGACAGCGACGACTGTGCCTACGCGATTTACGCCTGTTGCAAACCTTCTGCGACATACGTAATCAGCCCGGCGAGCCCACGTCGTGAAGGCTGGGTCGGAATCACCGGAGGCAAGTAACGGTTGAAATTAATAATCAGTCTAACCTAAATCTTAGGATTTCGGATTGGTCTCGATGGTTGGATGATGAGGATGTATCTTAAGTTTTTGGATTAGATTGAGTATTAATTTTGCCCATAAGATTTATATTGTAAAGAGGGGCGAGAGTAAGTAGTAACCAGCAGAGCAAATACACACATACCCTACAACTAAGATTTGGATTACTAAATTCAACACGAATGTTGCCGAAATCAACTTTTAGACAAATTTAGTTTAATGGTAAAAAAAAACTCCAAACGTTTGGAATAAAACCAAATAGTTGAATTAACCTTCCAAGACTTAGTTAACAAATTCTTAGCTTTAAAAGCAGCTTAGCCAGACTTCCTGCGTTCATGAATATCTTAATGATTATAACTCGTATAAAAAGTTACTCGATTCTCAGACTCGGCTTTGTTCGAAACTATAATGGAGAACAAATAAGTATAGTAAAAAAATTAGTTGAGTACTTCCTTTAGCAAAACGGTGGTATGCTATACCGCAACCAACCAAACTAACACGTATACCTTCGTATTCACATGCGGTAATGCCACAAAGAACGTGATAATATTAAACGTTAGAATGCGCATAAAAAGAAACTGGTAAAAAAACGAGGTATGATTTCTTCCGTTGAAAAGGAAGGATCCCTCAGCCAAGCCGGTGGTAGCAGGCCGAAACCCAACAGTTAATATTGGGTCTATATACAGGTTTCTACAAAAATGATGAACCTTATTCCAAGGGGACAATCAAGGTTGTAGGGTTCGTGTTTATTCAAATACAAGTGGTAATTTCCATACTTTATTGCGATAATTAAAAAGTATAATAACTATTCAAGCACAAAAATGCTCGTAGAACTGATGGCCATTGGGGCAAAAAAGTTCTGGAATGAAGACCGCGCACCGGAAAACGCAGTGTGGGGCCACTTCCAACGAGGTGGACAGACGACCTGGTGAAGGTCGCTGGGAGTCGTTAGATGAGAGCGGCATGTGACCGCTCGTTGTGGAAAACTGCCTTTGTTCAGCAGTGGACATCCTGTGGCTGATATGACTAAGCACAAAAAAATCGGACAAGTGCGAGTAGAACTCGCGTGGAGAGGGTTCCGTAAGAAGATAATGATCCCTTAAAAAAATACTTTTAACAACGCCTTCCATTTAATATGCTACAGTTATCAAAACGTTTGTATTTTTTATTTCTCTCCCAAAAGTGGACTCATATATCATAGACATCATAATTAAAATTCGTATATTTACGTTACACGCCCGTGTTTGGGTCGTGGAAATTCATATGTGTACCAAATTTCAACTTAATCAGTCAGTGGACTCGGAGCAAATCGGCTGTGACAGACGGGCAGACAGACACATGCGTGATCCTGTAAGGGTTCCGCCATTTTTTTCATTCGGACGTGAAGAACTCTAATACCATTTTTTTTTCACTATTTTAGTAAAGCGACGCGTGTTCTTGAACTGTGTGCGTTTTCGTAATAAAATATTGATACAAGAAATTATTTTAGTGCTCAAATAACAACTTTATTCACTAATTAAAGGAAATACATGTATATTTTGTTGTTGTACAGTCGTTCGCAAAAACATGTACAAGTAGCGAAATTCGTTTGAATTATATTTTCATATTTCTATTAATAAATACAAATAAATACAATTAAAGTGTCTGTTTGTAATGTCAAAATAACAGCTTTTTACTAAATGCATATGAAAGTTTAAATAGTACATATGACAAAAATATTTTTTTTTTTGGTATCTGTCTCTTTGTTCCAGATAATCTCCGAAACGGACGGAACTTTCACTCTGTCACTGGCAGATAGCTAATATTATAAGGAGTAAGTTAGGCTACTTTTTTATAATTTACATTCATTTTATTAGGGTTCCGCGCACCAAAATTAAAATCATAAAATCCAATATATACTAACCAGCTGCCCGCCCAAACTTTGCACAGGCAGGTACACGCAAACCCGATTGCAGCGCACCTACCGGATCCAATTGTGAATCTAAATCATCCGGGAACCCACTCAAAAATACAAAATCGGTCCAGCCGTTTAAGAGGAGTTCAGTGACATACACACGGACAGAAGAATTATATATATAAGATTGTACGATAATTAATTAATTAATTAATAGCCCGATTTCTCTTAAATTAAACGACGGGTGATACCGTGGGTCATGGCTAGTATTACATGTTTTGAGAAGAACCCACTATTCGTATGTGTTCGACTATATCAAGGGTTCCCAACCTTTTTTTGTCTACTGCCCACTTTAAGAATAAATTATTTTTTAACGCCCCCCTTTTTAAACATACTTAAAAACCGCTAAGTACTTATAACTGATTATTGAAACGCAAATTTATACTATTCGGACAGAGTATCTTTTATTGAAAATAAAACAAACATAATCAATTCTTATATAAAAACTAATGTGAAGGTTGAATCTGATGCTGTTCAATAAGTTTGTTGATATCAGGTTCCAATTTACTCAAAAACAGCCGCAAGTCGCCACGTTCGGTAACACGCAAACGAATTCTCTTTTTAGTAAGCAGCGTTGCCACAGCACTAAATCCACGTTCACACAAATATGACGATGGGAATGCTATCAAAAATCGTTGAACAATTGACCACAATCCAGGGTATAATTGCGGGATCGGTTTTTGTAGCCAAAATTCTTGATATCCATTTTTGAACTTGATTATTATTTCTTCGTTTGTTGTCAATTCTATAAGTTCTTCTTCCAGCTGAGGTGACATTGCTGTGTTGACATTTGAAAACGGATCCAACACCCAGTCTGGTATTTCCAAGTTTAAAATGTCCTGGTATCGTTCGGTGAAGTCAATGTGGAGGTTTTCCAAATGTTGGCAGTAGGCAAACAAGTCGTCGTTACTGCAGTATACTGATAAATTCGGAAAATTGTGAAACTCACGTCTGCCCATATTCTTTTTGTGCAGAAGCAGTTTGGCTGCGAAAGCAGCAACGACATTTTTTGTTTTAATTAAATTTAGTTCATCACCTTGCAGTTGGAGGTTCATGTCGTTGAACATTTTATACAGGTCTGTCATGTAAGCTATATCATTCTTTGATGTTATAAGCTTGTTGCGCAGTTCTGTATCTTTAGTTTCCAAGAACTCTATCATAGAGTCAAACAGGTTGTAAAATCGAATCAGACAATTGCCTCTTGACAGCCAACGAACTTCAGTATGAAGCAACAAACGGTTGAAATCTTCGTCATTAGTAACACAAAGCTGATGAAATAATCTATCATTCAAAGAGCTGCTACGGATTTTATTGACTGCTTTGATGACATATTGCAGTGATTGAAATAGTCGTTCACTTAAGTTTCTAGCAACCAAATGTTGTCTATGAATAACGCAATGTATAGCAAGGACATCTGGAATTTTATTCTTTAAGTATGCTATGAAGCCTTTATGGCGCCCTGTCATAGCCGGAGCGCCATCCGTAGCAACTGATATAATATTTTTCAAAGGAATCTCTTTCTCTTCACAAAACTTTTCCAATGTATTGAACATGGTTTCGCCTTTTGTATCTGTCTCCAAATTTCTGACAGACAATAGTTCTTCACGTATTTTCTCATCTTTAATAAACCTCACGTAAGATAGCAACAACGCTTCATTAGTTGGTAAAGTGGACTCATCGAGCTGAATTGAGAATTGACTAGTCCTCAGATGATTGCACAATGATTCTTCAATGTTTTCAGCCATTTCATCAATTCGTCTTTGCACAGAATTATAACTCAAAGGAATTTTTCGGATAATATCTGCGGCCGGTTTATGAAGCACAGTAGTTATTACTTCCTTTATTGCTGGCAAAATTAACTCTTCTCCGATGTTGTGTGGTTTGCCTTTTTGAGCAATTAACAAAGAGATATTGTACGAAGCTCGAAGTCCGTCGTCATCTTGCTTAGCAGCCGCCGAAAATAGTTTTGATACACTTGGCTGAGTATTATGCTTCTTCTCTAGGTCTTGAAAATATGCTACATTCTTTTCTGTCTTATCTGGATGCATTTTATTCAAATGATCTTGCAGTCTTGAAGGCTTCATTGCTTCGTTCGAAAATGTTTTTAGACATAGAAGACACAAAGGCGACGACGGGTTTGTGGGATTTTCAATAAATCCGAATTTAATATATTCCGCAGAGTATTGCCGTCTCTTCTTTTTTACTTCCGACATTGTTTTGTTTTAAGAAATACGTAAGTGTTGAAATCAAGTACTGCTTATCTATTATGCGCGAAACCGCAAATGAAAATAAAATAAATTTACGTCGTTTATATAGGATTGCATAAGCAGCACGCACCAACAGGAATAAGACAAACGTGCATAAACTCGTTTATCTCAATCGACGCCCAATCGTACTCGACAAGCAAGAACAAGTATTATAGAACCAGCCGATTGGTATAGGAATGTACAATTCGGATTATTTAACAAAAACTTGTTAAAACATGATTGCCCGCGGTCTTTTATATCGAACCGAGTTTGAGCTATATCTTAATTAATATCAGTTGATGTTCACAAGATGTAGTCGAGAGTCGAGAGCTCAGTCGGTGTCTAAGAGTCTTCCTAGCTAGGTAGATGAAATTATAAATCGACCCCAAAGCCCTACACAATGCCCCCTTTTTTTTCTGGGTCTCTTACCGCCCCCCTTCAGGCCTGCAGCGCCCACAAGGGGGCGTTATCGCCCACGTTGGGAAAGACTGGACTATATGATGGGTGTAATATTACCCAAGGGCTGCTCCTACAATAATTTAATTTTTATATAGCTATATGTAGGCACCTACATAAATAGTGAACTATATTTTAAAGGCTCAATCGGTAGGCTATAAAGATCGCGTTTATTAAAAAGCAAGTCGGTATTCCTATTATTTTGATGCAAAAAATTATAACATTAGTTGCTATTCGAGCACTTAAAATAAACCTTTTTTCACTATTTTATAACGGCGGCGCATGTTACTTATCTGTTTGCGTATTTGTAATAATAATATGATAAAATAATTTATTTCTGTGCACCAGTATAACAATTTTATTAATTAATTATTCAAAACAACTTCAAATTTTGTTTTTTTAATAAACGTGTACCCTTTAAATAAAGTTTTATTACAGCGCGTAACAAAATGGTGGAAAAAGTAGGTAGTCGAATATCGATCTTTTTTCATTAAATTATTCAAAATAAATGAAATTTAAATTGGAGATAATATTTTTTGTGTATATCCCTTTACCCTGCTAATAGTCACTTTAAAACAAATTTCATTATTTTTGTAGGAAACGAATGTACATATTTCTGACTGTACTTTAGTTGCACAGTGGTAATATAGGTGTCACGACACACTCCATAAAACCTCTATAATATAATATACATGTACAGAGTCTAGATACCTACCAAAACACAAGAAAATTGGGTCACCGGATTTCTAAAATAAGGTCAAGGATACGGGTAAAACTGGTTCAAGATCCTTATTCAAAGAATACCCTAAAAGGATATTGCTGAAAGGTTTCTTGAAAGGTCCAGAGGAAAAAAGAAATTTTTGCAAAGAATAATTATTTAACCCTGTACGTTCGTGTTGTTTTGTTTCGTAATGCCTGTAGGGTTATATGAGATTAAACGAGTAGACCATAAGTACCTAACTATATGATTATATTTATAAAATATTTTTCGACCTACACCCGATTGTCAGTTTGATCTGGCCTACAGATAGTAATTCCAGGTATAGCGTTTGTGCATGTAAGATTTGTGTATGTAACCAGTACACGGGCGAAATCATAGAATAAGGTATTATTAAAAATACGTACGGATATTTATATGTATATACCTATTTATAATATGTCGAAACGCGTGAGTCTTGGAGTCCGAGTGCACGTCTGCATTTCAAAGATATACCTAGACGGTTGGTCGACACTTCGCGTGCTCAGAGGGCCGGCTTTTTCTTTGCCATTCACCGTGACAAAGCCAACCTTCTAGGTACATTATCAGCTTAAAGCAATGAGGAGGAGTACTTTGACACCTAAGTACATGCTTAATACTCATCCCCTCCGAGACGTGCCTAAAGGCGTAGCACCAATGGGTGGCTCTAGATGGAGATTATTTGGATTCCTGGAGCCTCCCTTCGGTGCCGAAGATGGCCGGTCTAGTGGTTTTAGCCGGTAGCACTCTCCAAAGTGAAGGAAGTACATGACCAATATTTCCGGAACAATAAAGAAGGTAGGTAGCAGTGCCCGTTATTTTGCTGCCCAACTGCTTAGACGTTCCTGTGTGCCTGTTTGAAAGGCACTGTAGTTGGTGAAATTACTAGGCTTAAGAGGCTACCACGGTTGTTTCGGTGCGTACTTGCACAGTGCCACCATTGTGGAGACGATCAGGATACCGCACAGCACACGCTCGGAGAGTGCCCTGCGTGGACTACCGAGCGACGGATCCTGGTCGATCGGATCGGGCAAGATCTGTCTTTGCCAGCAGTAGTGTCGGCTATGCTGGCAGAGCATGAAAATTGGAGTGCTGTGGTCTCCTTCTGTGAGAGCGTAATGCTCCAGAAGGAGGTCGCAGAGCGGGATCGGGAGAGGGCCGATCCCGCTCGGAGGAGGAGGACACGGAGCCGAGGTAACAACTGCCGCGTTACCCGTGTCCAACACGCCTGAGCCCCCTGTCGTCTTTATCTGGCAGGGGGCCTTGGGAGTCGCGAGCGCGCTTATTGGGAAATTTGCGTGCTCATACCGAGCGACCCCCGGGAAGACAGCGGTGTGCATGTGGTCACGTACCGCTGTGTGCACAGCACAGCGCATAGTGAGGCTTCGGGGGAATCTTTTACAATTCCCTCGAGAGATGCCTGGGGGGGTGGCCTCTTTACAGTCGCCTTTCCTCTACTAGAGGGGATGACCGCTTCACAGTCATCCCCTCCGATATGTGCCTAAGCGGCGACGACCACAGTGTGGTGCCACGCCTCCCAGGTCTGGTCCTGGGTAGCATTGTTACGGACAGGCGTGACGTTTACTACCTGTGAAATGACTTGCTCGGTTGTATATAATACATACAGGGTGTCCAGTAAATAGCACGATATGCTGCAGGGGGTGAGAGCTTGGGTCAATACCTACCAAAAAAACACAATATATGTTCAGCAAAATCTTACGGGTTTACAGTAGTACAAAATTTTCCGAAATATCGAAAAATCTCTACCTTGACACAGATTTTTAAGCATCTCGTAATGAAAAATTCTTTTTCTAGTTTTTTTTTTACCTCAAATTATTTGTGAATGGTTACTTTACTCATTGATAAGTCTTTATTCTATTGAAAACTAAAATGTTTTCAAGAAATACAATTTTTATTTTTTTTCACAGTACAATTTTCTTATCGCTTAACTTTAAACTACAGTGGTGAAAAAAAAAAAACCGTAAGATTTTTCTGAACATATATTGTGTTTTTTCGTAGGTATTAACCCAAGCTCTGCAGTATGTCGTGCTATTTACTGGACATCCTGTATATAAAATTTCAATAAGTACCATTTCGTCTGTCGCATATAAAATATCACGCAATCTAGTCTTTCTTTACACGCCATCACGACTTAGTCACGCCAAGAACAACTTTTTATTACTTTTTATAGTGTATTTCGTTAATGTCCCCTCTATAAAATATACTTGGACATGAAGTTCAGTAATATGTAGCGCAATTTTGTCTCCGGGTCCTCATTTATTTATTTATTTATTTGGGATAGACAAACAGCTACACATTATATCTTAGCTAATTAATATTAATACAAAAACAAAACAAACGTGCAACTCACACCGTTATCCACAGTTTATACAAAGCAAATTATGAAATCTTAAGAACTACTACGCAAGTGAGTGGAACAAATGTACAATATATATATAAAAGGTTACAAATTATAAATTTCTAATTGTCTCAATCAAGGCTTTACGAAACTCGCTGGGCGATCCAGTAAACAAATCTAAGTCTGTAAAAAAGCTGTTATAGTTTTGACTTAAACGACGCAGAGGAGCGCTCACTCCAGCGTTGGTTCGGCATGAAGATACGGCGAAAAGTGGACGTGCGCGTACCTCTCTTCTAATGACGGTTCTTGGAACTACATAGCACAATTTATTTGTTATTTCAGAGCAGTCATATCGGTTATTGCACACATCAAAAAGAAACATCATTTCAAGATATAAGCATCTAGACCTTAGGCTAAGCAAGTTGTATTTCTCAAGTAAATTATTATATGCAGGGAAATTACGGAAACATCTATAGTGCATTGATCGGAGGAATTTACGTTGAACGTTCTCTACGCTATCCACATATTTATTATAATACGGGTCCCACACTGCTACAGCATACTCCAGCTGGGATCGGACTAATGATTTATATAGATGAGTGTATGTACCCACACGTTTAAAATCAGTCGTCGACCGCATTACGAACCCATACATACGATATGCATTATTAATAATATTGTTAATGTGTAGATCAAGGTGGAGTTTCTCATCTAGTATGATCACATTAGAGCTACCCGGTTGTATATATATTGTGTTGTGTGCCTGTAGGCACATCTCGGGGAGGATGACTATCTGTGCGAATTGTAAAGAATCCCCCCGAAGTCTAAGTCTGAAGTCGAAGTCCGGTGGAAGGTAACCGCATGCGCTCCACTGTCTTTGCGGAGGTCGCATGGTGTGAGAACGCAGACAAACATTTGAATTACACAGCAACAATCTAAGGACTAGTCAAGCTAATGGTATATTGCGCACTCATGAGTGAGTTCTACTTAAGATTTGACTCTCGCTTACTTACACAAATGAGTTGTTACAAGTTACAACACAACATGCCTAACTGACACAATTTCGCGTCCAACAATATTTAGTACATTTCATTCGTATTCGTGACGAAATCGCGTGCCCGACTCAAATGTACGGAAAACGGCTACGACGTAGGCGTAGGCCACGTTTTATAAAAAGAAACCTTATACAAATAACTGTAAGAGTTCTTTTCCCTATGAAGATCGTAGCCGTGATTCGGCAGAAATAATTTTGCAAATTAATGTAGAATCATGAACAATAACTTTATAGACGATTATATCAGAGGACAGAGAAATATTTGCCTTTCTCGGAAGTAATATTTGACTAACTTACTTATCACTCATGGAATGCAAAATTGACAGCATTGATTGTTTGAGTTTATTGGATATTCTTTTTATAGATTTTTAAGACTTTAACTAATATATTTATGCGGACTACACGCACCATTAAGAACATTTTGGAGCCCTCTCAGATGTGTAGGTTTCCCCACGATGTTTTCCTTCACCGTTAACGCAAGTGATAATCAAATTCTGTTCCGCACATAAATCCGAAAACTCAGAGGTGCTATTCGGTATCGAACTTAGACCCAGTGCTTGAACGTTTGCAGGACAGGACTTTCAGGAGTATGGAAAGCAAGCGTTCAACCACCAGGCTTTCACTGCTAGTATGAAGCTCAATAACAAAAGGTTAAGTCAGCAAAACATTTGTGTACACCTGCAGCAGACATTTAGGTAGTCATACAGAAGGAAATTTAAGAAGGCCTTTAGCAGGAAATTTATGTACATTTGACCGGAGTTACAGTTTTTGTTGTGGTATCAAAAATTTCTCCTGGTTAAGAATATAGCGCCACTCCATAATATTGCGCTCACCAACCCGCTTGCCAAGCGTGGTGAGTACTGGAAAATTCTCCTTAAAATTACGACACAATTGTGGAAATCCATGGGAGTTGCCTTAGTTCAACAGTGGACAAGCTGGCTACCTTTGCCTGATATGATGATGATGATCAAAAAATAGGGCAACCGGGCCTCTTTCACTAAGTACCAGAGGTATCATAAACTTCCCTCATTTGACACTTCGGGCGGGAAAATCTAATAGAACAAAGAAGAAAACATTATATTTATGACAAATCCCATAATGTTGCTCAACTTATAGGGGATCGAGGGCTAAAAGATATGTCAGCGTTTCCCTGAATTGTGTGAGAAATAACCGCAAAACGAGAAATAAAAAGGAGGAAAATTGGCCAGAGCACGATTCTTAACAGGATCGAATTTATTATACGTCATTTCTTCCAAAAGACCCTTTCAAGAACACAATGCTTAGGTATTATATGTATTTCAATTCAAATTTAGCTGTGAATGCGGCATCATAATATTTAAACAAAGAAGTCAGAAGACATTAACTGTAAGTTGATTTAAGTCTATGGAGTTTCTTGCCGACTCTTCTCCATAAGACAGACTTTTCCGAACCGTGCACTGAACTGTTGACTTAAAAACCTTTTAGGGTCTATATGAAATAAAAATTAAGACTTTTTGACCCCGATCATTAATATTATTAATAAAATAAATAATTAAAAATATTAGAGCCTTCAATTACATTGTCGTTACAACCGGAAAACCAGAAAACATTTTCGGTACTTTGAAAATCTATCTATTAAGTTTGAGGAATAAAAACCACAGGATGTTAATGTTAATAATTAACGAAAATTCCAATTTCATAAAAATAAAGGGTGAATATACATTTTTAAAGTCAAATATACTCAGTACAGAAATTACTGCAATCTTGGTATCCTAAGTACTCCTTCTGTATGTGATACTGGGAATTCAAAATCTCTCAATAGTACCAGTATTACAACCTCTACTCACACTCTCCTTAGTAATGCCATCTTTCATCAACCGTATCCTGCCACCCCCACGACATCATCATCTATAGTCATGTTAAGTCGTCTCAAGTGAGATGCATCTCAAATGACGTCATAGCCAGAGAGTTGCTAAAGTTTTTAGCTGTCTGCCTCAAAAAGAGGGTAAAATGTATGTATGTATGTAGGAGTATGTCTATTTCTGTGGCACGCTCTGTAGCCGAAACAGTCTGATGGATTTTAACATATGGGGTGTCGTTCAATTCGGCTTAATTGTGGGAGTGACATAACATATAACATTTCAAAACGGCGTATGTTACTTTTTGGAGTTGGGTTTCGTTTTTATAATCGTGTTTTACTTGTTGTACATAACAACTTGCCTCAAGGAACTGTAATATTTCATATCATCTTTGTGTATTTTAACACATCTGCTCAAATCCTTATTCCAGAAGACTTTTGTATTTTGACATTGTATATTTGTGAATGTTAAGATGTACTAGTATATCTAAAAAGTACAGTATGGTGCCGGCTAATAATACTAAAAATACCACCACCCTCATCTCATCCCGTTTGTGTCGTAAAAGGCGTCTACGGGATTAGCCGTAGGATGGGCAGCAGCGTCCTACGAATACATTTATAACTTAACTGCGATCGCCAACCCGTCTGCCAAGCCTGGCGATTGTGGCAAACCCCCCCAATGGCCCCACAACACAAAACCATACCGGTTGGTGTGGCAATCTTTGGGGGAGGCTTCTGTCCAGCAGTGGACGTTTATCGACTGAAATGATGATGATGATATCGACAATCTATTTCAAAGGTTAAAGTCCGAAATTGTTTAATTAATCTTTTAGAATCGGACACATACCGGTGAATGTTGACATACACAAAGACGATTCCGTGACTCTTAAATATAGCGATTTACAAACTAACGTGCGGCCGCTGACAGAATGCGTTCCTGCCATCTGTCAATTGGTCTAGTTTCTTTTATATTAAAGACTAGCTGGGTCCCGCGGTTTCACCTGCCGTTTCATTTAAAAGAACTGATTTATTTTGTAGTGACACGTTCTCGTATTCTATCGTTTGCAATCATACTAAATGACGTCATAGTTCATTATTACTCACAGCGTTGCTAACGTTGATGTCGACGCCTTGCTCCAAGAGGCTTATGATCTTCTCTATCTGGCCGGCGCGCGCAGCCCGCAGAAATGCGGTGCTCGCGTCCGCCTGGTGACAAAGAATAACTACTTTAAACACAAAGGATTAAAGTTTAATGTTGAATGCGAGGTTGTAGCTGCAAAATCGGTTCAAATTATATCTAACTGGTAAGGAAAAAACAGCCTTATGGTAAAAGAAATATGGTTATAGCATTGGTAGACTTGCTAAAAATATGCATGGGTGCTTGCCCGATTCCGTGTAATAGGAAGCTAATAAAAAGTCTGACGAATCGCTTTATCATTTTTATTTCTTTAGGATCATGGACATTTTCCACCCTGGGGAAGGCGAAGAGGTTAGCTGGACTCTTACCAGCTAAACTTACAGCATTAAAATATGACGTGTTCCATGTTCCTATGTGGTAACTATAATCACCACCTTTCACGGGGGAAAGTCTTTTATTGCTAGAGTCTGACTAGGTAGGTATCCACCGTAGTGCTATATATTCGACGCCAAACAGAAGTGTTTTAATTCAGAATACGACTGAAACGCCACCTAATATGTAAGTCCCGGTGAATCGTTAGAGACGTCCACTTTCCTGCTGAAAACAAGCATCTCAAATAGTTTAACGGGACTTAAATATTAAGTGATATTTGAGTATTCAGCCGTAAAGGCCGTATTACGGATCGAGAATCAAAACTAACACTGCGCTTGCGTCGAGATTGCAACTTCAGATCAGCCCAAGGATGTCCACTGCGCAACAAAGGCCTTCACCATAGATTTCCACAGAGTGTTTACATGCCGCCCTCATCCAACGACTCCTAGCGACCTTCACCAGGTCATCCATCCATCTCGATGGAGGTCGTCCGGCTCCGCGTTTTCCGGTGCGCCGTTTCCACTCGAAAACCTTTTTACTCGCACGGCCATCAGTTCTATAAGTTGGCCAAATAACGCCCACTGATGCACAAAGCCATCCCCACAACGATCGGTTTGGGTGTGTTTTGTGCTCATTGGGGTGTTTTGCCATATTCGCCACGCTTGCGATGTACTCGAAGGATGCTGCTGCCTATCCTCCGGCTAATCCCATAGTCACGTTTTACGACACCCACAGGATGAGATGGGTTGGTGCTATTCGTAGCCACACAGCAGACGTTTAATAAGGAAGTATTATGTTGAGGCGTACACAATCATTAATAATTCACCTTTCGTTACCTGTGCTTTTAGATTTAAAACCCGCTTTAGTCTGAGATCAATATCCCTGAGATTCATACCAGACTGTTTTAAAACAGCCGTAACCGTAAAACATCTCGTCCCCAGAGGAATCTTTTTTAGCTTACGTAGGCTTTCAACTTGGCAAACGTGGGTAGGGCCTTTTTATGTGTTCCAACAATATAAATTGGAATGGAAGTGTCGAATTCAGAATATAGATAGATTACTTTTGGTGTTATGAAAGTTATATTGAGTTTTGAAAACGTATTTTGACATTTAACGATGAACACTATTTATTGCTGTGTCAATTACATAGACCACAAAGAAAGAGAGAAAGCTTAGTATATATGCGTTAAGTTTAGATACACTGTCTTCTAAAATGTATGCACATTTTCATAAAATTAGCGCCCCACAAGAGTAATTCGTGTCTAAAACCTTTTTACGACATGGTAATTTACTTTTATGTCTTACTTGTTTGCCTTCAGACAGACATAATCTACCGCAGCGATCTTCCAACTACATTACGTACACAGAACATTGTTTATAGCATCATCGAATTAAATACAGAACCTTTTCAGTATATTTTCATTCGCCGTCGCGATTATTTAGAGTTAGTTGGTGATTCATATGGTGTCGGCTCAGAATACCACCACCCCATCTCCTCCCGTGGGTGTCGTAAAAGTCGATTAAGGGATTAGCCAGAGGAGGGGCAGCAACGTCCTTCAAGTATATTAACAACTCAACTGCGATCGCCAACCCGCCTGCCAAGCTTGGCGATTATGGCAAAACCCCTCAATTTGCCCACAACACACCCATATCGGTCGTCGTGGTGATCTTTGGGGGAGGCCTGTGTCCAGCAGTGGACTTCATTCGGCCAAAATTATGATGATCATGATGGTGAGACAACCGACGCCTTAAACAACTTGATAGTATTTATTCATATTGGTTGATATCTAGGTTTTTTTTCAACTTATTGTCTCGACGAGCAATTCATTCATCTGGTGGTAAGCGTTATGCATGCACATTACAATTGTCATGCTACTCTGGACTAGTTCTGCGTAGCACTACACTTAGCTCGTCATCTAGAGACATAAGTTATTTAGGCCCATACTACAGAACGAGAATCAATACTTAAGTAAAATCCAAGTCTTGGTTGTATTAACCAAATATGAACCCTACGTATATGAATCTCGGCGCGCTGTGGAGAGAATTCTTTCAGCTATGTTGGCAACTTTAGTTCTTCTACGGATCTCTTGATTCCTGATTCGATCTCGTAGAGAAATACCAAGCATAGCTCTATCCATAGCTCGCCGAGATTCTTGAATAAAAACATCAGCGCTGCAGTTACATGAAGCATTTGCTGAGCTGTGGCCTGTTAGGCACACAATCACAGATCGAGCCCTCCTATAACAAGTAGATATTCATGTAAAGATGATGCGTTGTTTGTAGTATGTTGTTTGGATGCTGGGTGTCCTATGTATGTATTTTCGGAATGTACTTCTTGTTGCTATCTAAATAAACCACTTTTATGTTTTTACTTAGGTGATGTGGTGTTTTGTCTAATAAAGTTATTTCTTTCTTTCTTTCAATTATACAAGTAATAGAAATAGAACACTTTATTGCTCGTAGTCAGCTAAGCTTCAACACGACGGTACGGTTGGCGCAGTGGCTGATACAGTCGGTTGCTGCGCTCCGGGTCGTGGGTTCGATTCCCGCACGGAACAAATATTTGTATGATCTGCAGGTTGTTGTTCCGGGTCTGGGTGTATTGTATGTGGAATTCATGTCTGTAAACGCACCTACGACACAAGAGAAAACCTAGTGAGGGCAAAGTTTTTATAAAAAGAAAAGCTTCGCTTAACCCAGTGAATGTTTTAACAGTAGCTATAAACTACGTCAAAGGTCGACTTCTCGACTGACGACGACCTTGCTGAAATGTGTCTGGTATGGACGTGGGTCTGTATTGATCCATAGACGGAGGTCAAAAGATAAAAGTCAAAGCCATCAATTTTGAAGAGGGTAAACTGACAGCGGTTTCTCATTTTCGTTTTTTTAATCATTGATGGCTTATACTGGTGTAAGTGACAACTTACCGAAAACTTTAGGAATAGGTAACATTTACGCCTATAATAAAAATAGGAAAGCCATTTATCACGGGTTCGATTCCTGCACGGAACAAATATTTGTATGATCTGCAGGTATTTGTTCCGGATCTGGGTGTATTTAGTGTGGAATTTGTGTATGTAAACGTACCCACGACACAGGAGAAAGCCTAGTCTGAGGCAACGTTCAAAAAAAGAAAAAAGAAACGATGTAATGCGAAAGACTGAAATAAATACAAACCCCTGCCCTATATTAACCACTTTTAAATGAGTTACATTGTGTGCTCCGGTCATCAATATAACTACCCCATCTCATTCTATTGGTATTGTAGAAGGCGACTCAGGCAGTTTAGAACCCGGTGCGTACCATTAAGCACTTTGGGTTACTCGCAGGTTGCAGGTAAACCACTAGCATACCCAAGGTGGGTTGGTCTCAGGCAGGCGGCCAACTTTGGTCTTCGGCCGATTCTGTGTGGTGTTCGGATTAAGAATATAGCACCACTCCATCTCCTCCCGTAGATGTCGTAAAAGGCGACTAAGGGACTAAACCAGAGGAATGGGCAGCAGCACCCCTTTTGTAGAACAGAAACCGTAATGCGCTCACTATCCCGCCTGCCAAGCGTGGTGAGTATTCCCCCAATAACGACACAAACAAACAACCGGCCCCTACTGTAACCAGTCTTTGTGGAAACTTATGGGGGAGGCTTTGTTCAGCAGTGGACATCCTTCGGCTGATATGATGTTGATGATGAGGCGGCCAACTGTAAAACTCTTATGCCAAAACATTTGCAATATGACTGTATGGTCTTGTTAACATACAGTTTCTACTTTATAGATGATGATTAAATTAAACCAAATATGATTAACTTGATAACTGAAATATTGATTTTACTTATCTGTAATAGATAAAACTAAATATTGTGAGTGTGCCTTAGGAGATAGGCATACGCTACTGGGAATTTTTCTGTAGGCCTTTTCAAGATCTACAAATTTCTAGGCATTGTTTTGATGTATCTTCTAATATTTGGCCACCGCCATGTAAGCGTACGAAAACAGATTTTTTGATAAAACACACGTAATATTTCAGCCGTTTGATACAATTTTTTGACAAAACACACGTCAAATTATATACATAAACTTGCCTCGTTTATCGTTCTTTCTATTAATGAAAACCGTATCAAAATCCGTTACGTTTTTCAGAAGAAGTGAGCGGAGAAACAGACAGAGGCAGATAGTGCTTTGCTTTATACTATTCAGAGACTATGCCTACCTTACGCTTACAGACAAGGTTTAACACACTTCTTTAGCTATAACAAAAATATCGTGCCATAGTGGTACATAAAATAGCCACTTCGGAAAAGCTATGAATTTTCAACAACAGTGATTTAGCCAAGGCGGTTATTCCCAAATCTAGCTGATATAAATCTAGACCCGTATCGATCCTAGGTCTAGACGCAAATTAAGCAGAGGTGATATGAAAAACGAATTGGATTCTAGCTTTCGAGTAATACGATACGTCAGATCAAATATATATTACAATCGCCTTCCCTATGGTAGAGTGGGTGACCGCTTTACAGTTATCCCCTCCCAGATGTGCCTAAAGGCTTGGCATCATGGGTAGCTCTTAGTGTTATCTTACGATGACCAGGAGCCCCCTTCGGTGCCAAATCTGACCACTCCAGTGGTTTTAGCCGGTAAAAGTCCCCTTCACCCTTTCCCGGGGCGAAGGAAGTTCCATGTAGAACTTCCACTGGGCACCAATTCACAAATAAAAAAAGGGCAGGTTAATGGAACAATGCACCCATGGTGACGCTCCCCTCCGCCTTTCCGAGGGCGGAGTATGAGCAGGGAATATCTCCACGTTACTAAAAAGGGCACCAGACCAACAGACAATAATAATAATATGACCTTGTAACTTTCCCACAGCAGGGCAAAGACCTCTTTTCATATAGGGAAGGAACGACCATTAATCACCACGTTTTCCCACTGCGTGTCAGGCTACTAGATGCAGGTTTCCTCATGATGTTTTTCTGCACCGTTAAAGTCAGTAGGGTCTTAGGTTAACTAAGAAAGTACATATCACATGCCATTGAAAAAGTCATAGTTGTATATGCCAGGTTTTGAAGCGGCACCTCAGTGCTTATGAAGCGAATCTGTAAACTCCACCACCATAAAATCTCCAACATATATTGACAAAGATTATAGACAAAGATATCCCACATATATTGCCTGGAAGAAGAAAAAAGATAAGCATTTATTAGCAAATCGAACGCGCATCGATACGTTCTCATTCATCGTTGGATGGCATTAAAAAAAAGATGGTGTCTTATTGGCATCCGGTTGAAACGGAGTTCCTTTCGCTATATCTTTTTTGTGTTTGTATTAAGTAATGATTAAATAAAAAATACAGTCAGTATAAAATAATTATACGAATCATAAAATGGGAATAAAGTGGGTATTGCAGATAAATTTCTGGAAGTGTTAGTGAAACATTATATCACTATTTATTATAAAGATATAAAAATTATACAGTTTTTATCCTGCATGCTGCAGTCCGTGTGGTGTCCGGATTAAGAATATAGCACCACTCCATCTCCTCCGTGGATATCGTAAAAGGCGACTAAGGGACTCCTAAACCAGAGGGATAGGCAGCAGCATCTATTCTGTGGAACAGCAGCCATTCTGCGCTCAGCAATCCGCCTGCCAAGTGTGGTGAGTACTGGCAAATTCCTCTCAATATGATGACATAATTGTGAAATTCTATGGGGGAGGCCTTTGTTCAGTAGTGAACGTTGTATGGCCGATATGATGATGATGATGATGCTGCACGCTATTGCTCGCACAATTTATCACAGCAAAATGATTTTTATTTTATTTACATGAATAAAAAAGTATTTAAACGCCAAAATTATAAATATATTTGCATATTCTCAAAATTTAAGGCAAGCTCGAATAAATTGAAAGTTTTAGTTCCTAGGTAATCGGGAAGTGCCTCAAAAATCACTGCAAAAAGATGTCGTTTTTGGTGTCGTTTTTCATTGTTACACTTTTTTCGGTCTAGCCCCTCAGCCCGCAAACAGCCGACCGATAAAGTGCGATAAGGAACTCCGTTACAATCAAATAAAATAATTATTAAAAATAACAAGTTGCTGATGCACGTCTCAAGTGTGGCAAAGAGGTCAACGTTCAGCTTATTACGTAAGCTTCAACATAGCGCTGATTTTCAGTGCTAACCCTAAGAAGAGATTGCCTTGTGAGATAAGACAGCCCATTGTACACGTATTGTTTTAAATGTTTATTTTCTAAGTATTATGTGGTGTACAATAAAGAGTATATAAATAAATAATTACATTAAAACTTATCTAGATAGCACGCACGTTCTGATTACCTAGTATATAAATATTAATATCATTCTACCGAGATATTGGCTAAGCAAATAGATTCATCCCCAATTGGTCTGACGTCATCAGCCGCCTAGAAACTGTTTTATTATGATTATCGCTCCTTGTAATGGTTTCTCCGGATAAATGAATGGGAAAAGGGAATCATTTTATGGAGTTGTTTAGGTAATGTCTGGATACCTGCTGATCAGTGAAGCTATCCTAAACGCGTGAAAACTTTTCGTGTGCCTGCACCGATATTGTATTAAAACCTATTATGAAGATGATGTTCTCTGTAGACACGTTCTTGACTCGGAACGTGTTCACGCATTTAGAATAACTCTTCAGGTCTCAATTTTTTTGTACATTATCTGTACTGTAATTTACACCTTTATCCACCAGAAAATTTAATGTATCTAGACAAATAAATAAAATTTAAGCGTCTGTTTGTAATACCAAAACAGCTTTTAGCTAAAGAAAGAAAGAAAACCATGTATTTTTGCACCAGTAACGACGCACAACTAAAATTCAGCACATAATATTTATAAGAAACACAAAAATAAACATACAAAATGCAATAAAATGGTAACACAAAATTATAATAAGGGTGCATGGCCAAAAGACTCAGAATCCAGGCCAAACATAAAATATAGACTACATTACCAGTTTTATGTAGGTTTTATTTTATTTAATGCTAAACAATAAAATTCCAAAAATAAATACGTCGTGCCCGTGCACTAAAATTTGATCACTCAGCATAACGCTATGACGTTGAAAAGATCTCATCGACAACAGCGCTGGGTTTCAGTGACGTAGTGACGTCCTCCAGCAGTGGTGCCACAACATATTTATAAAGGCAGTATGATATTAATACCTTCGCCTGGTTGTGGTCCGTATGGACTAGTAAACTACTACTATATATTTGTAAACATAAAAAATCTAAATATGAAAATAATCAAAGTGTTTGTGTAGCAATTAAAATTAAAATACAATTATCTAAAACTAAGTGGTGTGTAATTAATTGAGAAAATAAGATAAAATCGCAGGCGCCGCTGTCACACGTATTTATGCAACAATACATAATACTCGGGCAGACGGCAGCCATTATCGATTGTGTAAGCGTCGCTTGATTCGAGAGTGATCTCACAACTGTTGATCGTTTTTGTTTTATGTAATAAAAACATATGAAAGTGTATACGGTACCGATAGCATTGTTTTATTTATTTTTTATTGATGTCCAGTGGAAATTCTACATGGAACTTCCTTCACCCCGGGGAAGGGCGAAGGGGTATGCCGGACTCCTACCGGCTAAAACCACTGGAGTGGTCATCTTCGGCACCGAAGGGGGGGCTCCAGGTCCTCGTAAGATCACACTAGAGCATCAAGGGGGCTGATACCAACAAAAAATGATTTTTCCTGTCTGTCTGTTTGTTCCAGGTAATTTCTAAAATGGCTGGACTGATATTGACGGGACTTCACTGACTGATAGCTTATATATATATATATATATATAAAAAGTAACTTGGGATAGTTTAGAATCACAATTGAACCCAGTCGATGGTGCTGCAAACGGGTTTGCATGTACCTGCCTGTGCGAAGCAGAGGCAATAAACCACCCTTCTCCACGGGTATTGTAAAAGCGATTAAGGTTTGATGTCAAGAGGATGGGCAGCAGTATACTTCCGTGTGTTAATAACAACATATAGCAATCACCAACCCACTTGTCAACCTTGGTGATCATGGCAATATTGCCTAAGACCGTTGATTGTAGCGGTCACTGGGAAGCCGATATTCTGCAGTGGACGTTTACGGTCTGATGAAATAAGTTAAGATGACAACAAGACTCGTATTCAACTCTGCGATAAATACAGTAAGCTGGCTAAATATCTTGCACCCTTCTTTCCACTCGAATCAACAAGCTTTCACACTCCCCCAACATCTTTACCTCAATCATTACAGCCCTCTTCAATCAGAATTTGAACCCGCAAATGCATAACACTCGGAACTCCGACTTCAAATGATCGTCACTCATTAAGTCTGCTTACCCCACGGAATTAACAGGCGAATGGCCACTCATACAAATCTCGGTAAGGTTTAGAAAGAGGGACCTTAGTTATACCGAGTACTTTGACCCCCTAAACGTGAAGCGTGAAAATATTAAGGACTATGTAAAATACTAGCATACCTTTCCATATCATGTTTGAGCCTTTTGTATACAAATAAATAAAATTGAAGTGTCTCTTTGTAATGTCAAAATAACAGTTTTCTACTAAAAGTAAATACAGTCATATCGGCAATTTATACGTCCACTGCTGAACAAAGGCCTCCCCCCTTAGTCTCCACAACTGTGTCATCATTTTGGGGGTATTCGCCAATACTCACCACGCTTGGCAGGCGGGTTGGTGAGCGCAGTATGGCTACCGCTTCACAGAAGGGACGCTGCCGCCCATCCCTCTGGTTTAGATTCCCTTAGTCGCCTTTTACGACATCCACGGGCGGAGATGGAGTGGTGCTAAATTCTTAATCCGGACACCACACGGACTTTTAACAAAATATAAACAATTTTTAGATGTTTGGTTTTTCTGTCTATTTGTTCCAGCTAATCTCCGAAACGGCTGAACTGGTTTTGACGAAACTTTCACTGACAGATAGCCGATGTTATAAGAAGTAACTTAGGCTAACTTTGATTTAGAAAAATAAAAAGAATGAGAGTACCGCGATTAAAAATTATATCCCATGAAATCCAAAATACATATTTACTCTCTGTCCTTATGTCGATCTATGCCGAAATAATCTAAATTATTTATAAATAATAATGTCTTAGGTTTTCGCGAGTATTACACATTACAATAAAACACTTTTAAACGGATTCTATCGCGTATATTTTAGATTTTTGTTTTTCTTGACGTTTCGAATACTGCAAAGACTCAGTCATCCTGCGACCACGAATGCTGCAAAGCATTCGAAACGTCAGGAAAAACAAACATCAAAAATATACGCGATAGAATCCGTTTAAATACTCCGAATCCTTTTACGTGAAAGAAAAATGCGATAGGTGGATATTTCAAAGTATATATTCATATCAAAACGGCTGACCTAATTTGGTTGACATTGGCTTAGTTGTTATGTTTCATGTGTACACACAAGGCACTTTTTGTTTTGTGTTTCTGTTCACAAGGGGTGGCTGTAGGCACATCTATTACATTCAGTTAAAGCTACTTTCAGGTGAAATTATGGGTGGACAAATAGTGATGTGAGAAAATAATGAGGGAGAAGTTGTACCGACTGCATACTACCTGAAGTACTCTACCAGGCAAGCAGCAAGATCAAGAAAGTCGTCATCCTACCATAGCGTCACGGGTCGTACATGAATGAGGTAAGCACTTAACCGAGAGGCATGATACAAACTAAGAAAGGCGTGTACTCAGCAATGGGTCAAACCAGGCTCGAAATAATTATGATGGTAACTTTTAACCGAAAAATAACGCAAAACCCTACATTTTTTTATTTGAACAACAATATGCTCAGAAAAGAGTCGAAACTTATTAAAAAGTCTACTAAACAAGCCTGATTGTAAAATTGTCGTGACATCATTTGGCTGACCAATCCCAACAGTATGAATAGCATAATAACTAATAATATTACAAGTATACGTCTATTTAAAATGTTGAATGTTATTACACGATTTAGACAGACACTTGTCTTAAAATTTATTAAATATGATCATAAATTGTGTCGTTTGTTTTTGTTTTAATTGTGTAATTTTATGTGAAAGTACGAATGCATGCTTCGTCACAAGACAGTTAAAATTGCTTTTATAATTTAGTCTCATGTAATTGAACTCTATGTTCTTATGAGAATAAAGTTTATATAAACCTAATATAACTAATTAACAACAACAATAACGCTGAAAGAATTATCGACATAACAGCCTTTTTAAATTCAAGAAAAGTTACCAATTAATCAAAAAAATATTTCTTTTAGCGCCGATTTTATAATGTCTTCTTACCACACTGAAGTTATTCTATACAAACACTATTCCAACTTCAAATTACAGCTACATACTTATTTGGACTATTATTAAAAAAAATGTTCAAATAGTTTGTCGAATTTGTCATCGACTTTTCTAAACCACGCGACGTCACCCCTATTTAGAGGGGTGACCACAAAAGAAAAGAGAATTTACATTAATATTAATATCTATTGTATAGCTATAATGTGTATTAGAGGCCGTGCTGTGCGTATAGTTAGGGTGACATAAAAATAAAGAAATATACTATGCATCCGCCATTTCTTTTTTTACTTTTATGATGGATTTTTTGTCATTGCAGTTTGAAATTGATAAGGTTTTATAATCATAGCATGTTTATAACACTAAAATATATTTTAAGTTTTATATGAAATTTAAGTTTTCTTTAAAATTAACATGATTACATTCAATACAAAATTCTAGAAATCAGTGGAGCCGAAGATCATCGCTCCGTTGGTTTGTTGGTTGGTTTTAGCCGGTAGGATCCCGACATACCCCTCTGCTCTGCACCGGGGCGGAGGAAGAACACGAGTAAAGGTAAAAAAAAAAAAAAAATGTACTGAAAATAGTGACATTATTTTTGCTCTTTAATCAAAAGCTTTTTGTTATTAGGTTTTTAATGGGAAAGGAAAGGATTCTACGCACTTGTAATGTAGTCTAGAATATTACTTTGATCAACCCTCTGGAAAGTTCTATGAATAAATTTAAAGCTCGCCTTACTATGTTAGGGTCGGCCACCTATCTAACCAGATGCGGATCAAGCTTTGTTTTATAAGACACTAGGATTTCTCCTGTATCGTGGGTGCAGTTTACACACATAACTCTCACATGCACAAACACCCAGACCCGAAACAACTATCCGCAGATCATACGAATATTTTTCCGACTCGTATCACTAGCTAATCGCTTAGCTACTCCACCAACTGTGTACCACCAACCCGTATTTTACAAGGAGCAATTGCCATCTGACCCAATTACTGGGTTATCCTGATATCCTTATACTAGACCAAATTTACAGCGGTTTTGTAATGGCCTCTTCAATCAACGGTCTAGCTTCTCAGGAAATGTATTTAAAACGTCATAATCAACGCGAATTGTCTGTAAGTGATAATGTAATCATTTTAAAATTGAATTACTCGTCAAGTGATTTTACTGACTTCCTTGTAGTGCCGGATTCTACCGTGTGATGTCCGGATTACTCCATCTTCTCACACGGATGTTGCAAATGATGACTAAAGTCCGTATTACAGATCGAGAATAAAACTCAAGTAAAATTCGTCGTCGTCCACTGCTAAACAAAGCCTTTCCCGATAGATTTCCACAACAACCGGTTACATGCAACCCGCATCTATCGAATCCCAGCCACCTTCACCAGGTCGTCTGTCCACCTCATTGGAGGTCGTCCCACGCTGCGTTTTCCGGTACGCGGTCTCCACTCGAGAACTTTATTACCCCAACGGCCATCAGTTCTACGAGCAATGTGCCCCGCCCATTACCACTTCAGCTTACTTCTGCTTTCAGCTATGTCGGCAACATCAGTTCTGCTACGGATCTCTTCATTTTTGATTCGATCTTGTAGAGAAATACCAATCGTGGGTTCGATTCCCGCAAGAAACAAATATTTGTATGATCTGCAGGTATTTGTTCCGCGTGTATTGTATGTGAAATTCATGTCTGTAAACGCACACACGACACAGGAGAAATCCTAGTCCACACTAGTAAAGATAAAAAAAATGTCATTACTGATCGAGATTGCGATAATCAAATATGAAACCTACGTAATAGGCCATATTTATTCATGCAATATTGACTCAAGTCGTAATTAAGTTTTAACTCTTGATCTGTAAGACGGGCCATAGGCCCTCAAAACCAAAGGGATGGACGGCGATGGGAATCTCTGGGCTCCCCCATAGATTCATCCGCGATTAGGCCTCCACCTGATAGCTATCAGTGGACGTCCTTTGGTCGATATGATGATGTTTATTTTTTGACTAAACGGCTGTTGTTTCACAACTTTTCACGGATGAGGTCATCGCTCGCAGTAGCGCATTAATATCATATCATAGTACAGTAATGACACAGCGTGTTGATCGCGTTGTTTACGATACATTGCATGCTAAAAATAACAAAACCTAACCTATTATTTTCGAGGTAAATGGCTTTCCTATTTTTACTGTAGGCCTAAGTGTAACCTCGTCCCAAAGTTTTCGGTACGTTATCACCCATATGTGCCTCCCTCAAAGATCACCACAACGACCGACATCGGTGTGTTGTGTGCTCATTGGGGGGTTCCGCCATAATCGCCGCGCTTGGCTCGGGTTGGCGATCGCAGTTGAGTTGTTAATGTATTCGAAGGACGCTGCTGCCCGTCCTCCGGCTAATCCCTTAGTCGCCTTTTACGACACCCACGGGATGAGATGGGTTGGTGCTATTCGTAGCCGGCACCACATACATACATACATCGATCTATTTTCACTTACAATCCTATCCACGTTACTTACTTTACCGATAGCTTAAATATGACTAATAATTTTTTGACCCGCAAACTAATATATATATATTTTTTTTCTAATTATGCCCCACACTAATTAATTAATTTTCCTGTGTCGTGGGTGCGTTTACATACACAAATGCCACACACAATACACCCATTGTTCCGGGCAACTACTTGTAGATCATACAAATATTTATTCCGTGCGTGAATCGAACCCACGACACGGAGCGCAGCAGCCGACTTTATCAGCGACTGCACCAACCGTGCCGTCAATCTATGTACTCTTATACTGAAATCTGAGCCCCCTTTCATCACAATTTTTACATATCCACGTTCATAGCCAATTCTCCAAAACACACTTCACAATTTCTCTAATTATTTTTAAGAACAAAAGCCATCCACTCTGTTTACCTTCAGAGTATGGAATATGCACGCGAGCAATTATTTCACACCCCTACTATGGGGTAGCCGCCCTCTATATACACAAGATCGGTTCCCGTGGTGATTTGTGAATCAATAGAATTTGTTTGTTCAGATTCGGTTTATTTTGAAAATAGTATTTTTTTGTACTTTTAGTATCGGTATTTAGACCATATGCCATTATTACAGTTGAAT
The DNA here is from genome assembly GCA_947459985.1 of Diloba caeruleocephala. Lineage (NCBI taxonomy): Eukaryota > Metazoa > Arthropoda > Insecta > Lepidoptera > Noctuidae > Diloba > Diloba caeruleocephala. The sequence goes on from OX381629.1 coordinate 11,170,788, forward strand.
CAACAAATGCTTTCGTAAAAGGTTATCATCATTAATAAAGGTCTGGCGGCGGACTTGCTAACATTTTTTGTAGGCCTTAACAGTATAAAAATAGAAAAATAACAGTAAGCGGGATCGGGAGAGGGCCAATCCCGCTCGGAGGAGGAGCACACGGAGCCGGTGCAACAACCACCGCGGTGCCCGTGTCCAACATGCCTGAGTCCCCTGTCATATTTATATGTTAGTGGGCCTTGAGGGTCGCGAGCGCGCCTATTGGGAAATCTGCGTGTTAATACTGAGCGACCCACGGGAAGACGGCGGTGTGCATGTGGACATGTGCCGCCGCGCATAGCGAGAATTCGGGAGGAATTCATTACAATCCCTTTCGAGAGGTTCCTGGGGGTGTGGCCTCTTTACAGTCGCCTTCCCTCCGCTAGAGGGGGTAACTACTCTACAGTCATCCCTTCCGAGATGTGCCTAAAGTAGGCGTGGCACCAATGGGTTGCTCTAGATCGAGATCATTCGAGTTCCTGGAGCCTCCCTTCGGTGCCGAAGATGACCATTCCGGTGGTTTTAGCGGGTAGGAGTCCCTTTCCAGGGGGCCCTTCCCTGGAGCGGAGGAAGTATATGATGTATTTCCACCGGATCAATAATAAAAAGGCCATTACAGTAACCCCTATTGTTAGGTTGAACAAAACTGCTTTAGCTACGACGACATGATGTGTAGCACGATATTAAACATTGCTGTAAGTACAAGAACACCAGTTCGTAGTGTATTGAAAACTACACGCAATTTTTCAAGAAATTCTTACTCTACGCATTTTGATCCACGCGCAGCGCCTTGCGTCTAACCTTCACAGGGCCGAGTCAAATAACAATGTCGCATTATGATAAAGATAACAAATAAATGGCGCTGCCTCAGTACTGTGGCGAATGACTTATAATTACAAAACTCAAAGGCGTTTGGATTTGCTCCTCGATAGTAAAGTCTGAATTAAAACATAATTTAAAAAGAATAAAGGAATTGGAACATAAGTTTGAAAATAGAAAATGTCTAGAGAAAAAGAGAATCTTTAGACTGTCTGTGGTCACTCGATTGTATTTTTATTTCAATATTAGTAATAATTATTCAAATACGATTACTAGTGAAGCCCTACATTCTTATTAAAATAATTTGATAGGTATCTATTATAATAGATACCTATCAAATTATCTTAGCCAGCTTCAAGCGACACCCGCCGACTGTATAATTTTATGGATCTATGAATAAAATATAAGTCGGGTTCACTGGCCCTCAAACATTTTTGGTCTATGGTTACTGTGCTGGAGTTAGTCGCGCCAAATGTTTGATCGAACTGCCTATTTTAAGCCATTTATTTGCGACACACATGGATACATAATATATTGATATTCGCTTTCCATCAGGGGAGATCGCGGTCAAGAAAGGACGCAGACATGATTCACAATCATTCAGGCTCTCATAGCCAGTTGCACTAGCTGATCGGTAAACGATCGGCGAGGTTAAGCAACTGTAACACAAGGTTGGCCACTATACACACGAAAAGAAAGAAGAAGGAAGAAAGAATTAATCACACACTGATGGATCATAGCACTACTCGTAATTAACGTCTATAGACACATCTCGGAGAGAGTCAGCGGTCAAGGTCACCACCAAGGTCAGTCAAGCGGTCACCACCCCTCCCCCCAAGGGGGGGGGGGGGGGGTTATATAGGACCTCCCGAAGCTTCACTGTGCGCTGTGCTATGCTGCGCACACGACACAGCGTGATCACATGCGTGCCAAGTCTTCTCGTGGGTCGCTCGGTGTCGGCACGTAGATTGGGCAATCTGAGCACCCCATGTAGCGACGACAGGGGGCTCAGGCGTGTTAGACCTGGGCGCTGGAGCACACAAATGTACCTAGGTATAGTATAGTTATCGGGTGCCAGGACGCGTAGTGCGCGTAACTTGCGCGCCAATGCGCGTACGCAATGTGCGGCCGCGTTGATGCCGCGTCCGGGCACGCCGTTGCCGTCGGGTGGGGCGAGTGACTCCGAGGATTCCGTGGACCCTCGGAGCTCGCACGCCTCGCTCAACATGGTGGTGGGTGGAGAGGGCCGCAAGCGGACCCTCCCGAAGACGTCTGTGGGGTCGTCTCCTGAAGCCAAACGGTCGGCCAAAAAGGAGTCGAAAGTCGAGAGGCTGGAGAGGGAGAACGCAGAGTTGCGCTCCCAGCTCGCCAGCCTCTCGGCACAGATAGAGAGACTGACGACGGAGGTGGGTCTCCTCCGTCGTCAGGGGGATGCCCTGGTGAGCCCGAGGGATGGCAATGCTCCGGCTTTCATGCCCCCGGACGCGGTGGCCGAGCTTCGGCGTTCGATCGCCCTCGAGGTGGGGGCCATGTTGGACGCTAAGTTGGCCGCCTTGGAGGGGCGGCTCCCGCCGGAGAAGCGCTTGCGCCCACCGCTCGCGGCCGAGAAAAGGCCGATTCAATCGGGCGGAATGCAGGCTACCCAATTGGCCACATATGCTGCGGCCACTCGAGCACCGACGAGCGCGGTAATGAATGCGGCCACCCAGAACTCTTCCCCTGGGACTCAGACACAGGGGAAGAAGAAGAAGAAGGACCGCAACGCGGCGAAGGTTGCTGGAGTGGCCGACCTGCCGGCGGTGCCTGCTGCGACTGCAGCGCCCGCGGCAACCGTAACAACCGATCCGCAGGCCACAGTGGAGACCACAGAGTTTTGGTCCACTGTGGTGGGAAGGAAAGGGAAGAGGCCCCAAATCCCTAAGGCCCAGAAGTCCACCACTGCGCAAGCCACGCAGCCATCCTCTCCCAAGGAAGGCAGGAGTAAAAGGGGTGGGAAAGGAAAGGCGGGTAAAGTCAACCTCCCCAAGGTTCCTGCTACGGCCGCCATAACGGTCACCGTGCCAGAGGGCTCACCCAACAGTCGGTTGGGTGAGGTTATGGCCGAGGCCAGGAAGAGCATAAAGCTCGCTGACCTCGGCATCGGTCCCGACACGGTGACCATGAAGAGGGCAGCCAGCGGCGGAATGGTGCTGTCCGTCGCTGGTGAGGACTGCAGCGCCAAGGCTGACAGCCTGGCACGCCGTATGCGGGAGGTGCTCTCCCCCGTCTTTGCTGTGCGGATCGCACGGCCAATTAAGACGGCGGAGATGAGGGTTCGCGACCTGGACGACGCCGTCACGCCTAAAGAGGTGGCTGATGCCATCGCGGCGGCGGGCGGCTGTCAGCCCGAGGAAGTAAGGGTGGGCGACATTCGCCGCTCATCCGTGTCCTTGGGCACCGTCTGGGTGCGCTGCCCACTGGAGGCAGCAAGAAAAGTTGCGTCCGCCTCACGTGTCTGTGTGGGGTGGGCGTCGGCAAGGGTCGAGGCATTGGCGGCACGACCCATGCAATGTTACCGATGCCTTGAACTCGGGCACGTGCGCCTCCGTTGCGCCACCCATGGGGGGGTTGACCGAAGCGACCTCTGCTTCGCTTGTGGCAGCCAGGGTCACAAGGCGAGGCAGTGTACGGCGCAGTCACAGAATTGTCCGCTATGCGCGGACTTCGGACTGCCTGCAGGGCATAGGCTGGGCAGCAAGACATGTGCTGCCCAGAAAGGTAAGAGGGAGAAGCGAGCTCCCTCTGCCACTGCCAATGACCAGGAGACGACTGCGCCAGTACTACCGGTCGCAGGCCTACCAGAGGCGATGGAAACATCTCATTCCCAGCCCTAAAAATCCTTCAGGGCAACCTTAACCACTGCCGCAACGCGCAGAATCTACTGCTGCAGACTGTTGCGGAGTGGTCGGTTGCCTTGGTGGTTGTGGCGGAGCCCTACGTCGTCCAAGAACATCCTCGCTGGTTCGGGGACGCCGGGGACTCCGTCGCCATCTATTGGGCTGAGAGTGAAGGTGGGCCGCCCTGCTCGCTGTTGGACAGGGGGCAGGGATTTGTCGCTGTAGAATGGGGACCTCTGGCAGTAGTGGGCTGCTACGTCTCCCCCAACGTGTCTCTCGCCGACTTCGAGGGATACTTGGATGGGGTGGCGCGCAGCATTCGCTGTAAATGCTCGCCCCGTCCAATGCTCGTCCTGGGGGACTTCAATGCTCATTCTAGAGCTTGGGGCAACCGTCGGGACGGGCCGAGGGGGAGGATAATACAAGACTGGGCGGCATCGCTTGACCTCCGATTACTTAATCGGGGGTCCATTAGCACCTGCGTTCGGTGGCAGGGGGAGTCGGTCGTGGACCTGACATGGGCGTCTCCTTCTGTGGCCAGCGTGGTGTCGGGCTGGCGGGTGGCGGAGGAGGTGGTAACGTTGTCCGATCACCGCCACATAGTTTTTGACGTGGCCCTCCGTCCGCCTGGCCCAAGCCGTCTAGGTCCCAGCCCACAGTCGCGGCGTTGGGCCCTCACACAGCTCGATCGAGAGATGCTCGTCGCAGCTGCCAACGTCGCGGCGTGGTCAGAGGTCGATCAAGGGATCTTGCCCGATCCAGAGGAGGAAGCGGCCTGGTTCCGGGAGGCGATGACGTCGATATGCGATGCATCAATGCCCCGGACCAGACGCTCTCGGCGTACGGCAGTGTACTGGTGGTCGGAGGAGATTGCGCAGTTACGCGCGGTCTGCCTGGCCTCCCGCCGCCGGTACCAACGAAGTAGACGCCGGCGTACTGCTACAGCTGGAGAGACTGCAGAGGCCTATCTGGTCTACCGGGCGGCCACGAAGTCGCTACATAGCGCAATTCGCGAGGCGAAGGCTCGGTCCTGGAGCGAGCTCCTGGAGGGACTGGACAGGAATCCGTGGGGGAGACCCTATCGTATGGTCGTGGGCAAATTGCGCCCTTGGGTCCCCCCGGTGACCGAAACCATGGCCTCGGATTTGCTGGAGAGAGTACTTTCAACGCTCTTTCCGGCGGTCCGGGACCATCCGGGTCCCTCTCCACCCCCGATTGCCTCGGACTGGGCTGAGAAATTGGGGGTTTCGGACGGGGAGCTGGGCCGAGCCATTGGCCGCCTGAAGGGTCGCAACACCGCACCGGGTCCGGACGGCGTTCCGGGCCGTGCGTGGGTATATGCACTGCAATCTCTTGGGGACCGCATGAGGCGGCTGTTCACCAGCTGCCTCCGTCGAAGCGTGTTCCCGTCCAGCTGGAAGGAAGCCGGATTGGTTCTGTTGAGGAAAGAAGGAAGGCCTGCGGAGTCTCCTTCTGCATATCGTCCCATTTGCCTGCTCGACGAGGCTTCGAAGCTATTCGAGAGAATAATTACCCGAAGACTCGTTGAGCACCTGTCGCGAGTGGGTCCTGACCTGGCCGAAAGTCAGTATGGCTTCCGGCAGCGGCGGTCCACAATCGACGCGATTCTTCGCGTCCGCTCGCTGTCGGAACAGGCAGTGTCCCAGCGGGGTGGGGTGGCGTTGGCTGTCAGTCTAGACATCGTCAACGCCTTCAACTCCATCCCGTGGGGCGCGATTAGGGGGGCGCTAGTCCATCATCGATGCCCCCCCTACCTGCAGGGCATCATAGGGGCCTATCTGCGTGATAGGCACATTCGCTACGTGGGCAGGGACGGTAGCGTAAAGCGGAGGGAGATTACGTGCGGGGTTCCGCAGGGGTCGGTTCTCGGCCCCTTTTTATGGAACCTCGCCTACGACGCGGTCCTGCGTGTCGTTCTCCCCGCTGGCGTCAGCTTAGTCTGTTACGCTGACGACACTCTTGTGTTGGCCAGCGGGGAGTCCTTCGAGGGAACCATCCGGCTTGCCGAGCAAGCGGTGGCAATTGTCGTGGCCAAAATCCACGCTCTGGGTCTGCAGATAGCGCCTCACAAAACCGAGGCGCTATGGTTCCACAAACTGCCGCGGAGTAGAGAACCACCCAGTTCGTGGATACGCGTTGGTGATGCGCAAATCAGGGTGGGCCAGTACATGAAGTACCTGGGGCTCACCCTGGACAGTCGTTGGGGCTTCGAAGAGCACTTCGCGCGCCTCGTCCCCCGAGTCGAGAGGGTAGTGGGTGCATTACACCGGGTGCTGCCCAATCTCGGGGGACCGAGCGAGGAAGTTCGCCGTCTCTACGGGGGCATCGTGCGGTCTGTGGCCCTCTACGGGGCGCCTGTATGGTCATCCCGGCTGTCAGGCGTCCAGCGCTGCAGAAACAAACTTCACAGTCTGCAGCGCAGAGTGGCTATACGGATCGCGCGGGGATACAGGACAGTATCCTACGAGGCGGCAACTCTCCTGGCACGCTTTCCGCCTTTCGACATCCAGGCGGAGATGGATGCGTGGGTCTACGACCAGACACGCTCTCTCCGCCAAAGTGGGGAAGGCGTGCCTTCAGGGGCGTTCGACAGACTGAGGCGGCTGGCTCGACAACGCGCACTCGAGATGTGGCGACATCGCCTACGGTCGCAGTTCGCGACCAAGCGCGTCGTCGAGGCCATCCTGCCGCTCTTCGGAGCCTGGCTCAAAAGGAGCGAGCGCGTTACCTACCGTCTGACGCAGGTGTTCACCGGTCACGGTTGTTTCGGTGCATACCTGCACAGAATAGGACGCGAGGTTACGGCACAGTGCCACCATTGTGGAAGCGACCAGGATACCGCACAGCACACGCTCGAGGAGTGCCCTGCGTGGGCGGCCGAGCGGCGGATCCTGGTCGACCAGATCGGGCAAGATCTCTCTCTGCCGGCAGTAGTGTCGGCTATGTTGGCAGAGCGTGAAAATTGGAGTGCAGTGGTCTCCTTCTGCGAGAGCGTCATGCTGCAGAAGGAGACTGCAGAGCGGGATCGGGAGAGGGCTGATCCCGCACGGAGAAGGACGAGACGGCGCCGGGGCAACAACCGTCCCGGCTCCCAAGTCCAACACGCCTGAGCCCCCTGCCGTCAATTGGTGGGGGGCCTCGGGGGTCGCGGGTGCGCAGATTGGGGAGTCTGCGTGCTCACACCGAGCGACCCCCGGGAAGACGGTGGCGCGCACGTGGTCACGTGCCGCCGTGTGCGCAGCACAGCGCAAAGCGAGGCTTGGGGGGATCCTTTACAATCCTCCCAGAGAAGTGCCTGAGGGGCGACCTTTTTACAGTCGCCTTCTCTCCGCTAGAGGGGGTGACCGCTTTACAGTCATCCCCTCCGTGATGTGCCTAAAGGCGTGGCACCAATGGGCGGCTCTAGTGTGATCTTACGAGGACCTGGAGCCTCCCTTAGGTGCCGAAGATGGCCGCTCCAGTGGTTTTAGCCGGTAGGAGTCCGGCATACCCCTTCGCCCTTCCCCGGGGTGAAGGAAGTTCCATGTAGAATTTCCACTGGACATCAATAAAAAAAAAAAAAAAAAAAAAAAAGGTATAGTATAGTTAAGACATTCATGGCTGAAGAAATGCCTTCCTCATAGATTCAGGTGGATTGGTGAGCGCCGAATGGCTACTGTTCCACAGAAGTGACGCTGCTGCCATCCCTCTTAGAGTCCCTTACTCGCCTTTTACGATATATATCCATGGCAGGAGACGGAGTGGTGCTATATTCTTAATTCAGATGCCACACCGAAATCCATTAACAGTATCAGTAACATAACAACGGCAAATCAATAGACGAAACAATAACTCGCCACCTACTTCACTCCAAATAAGAATCGAAAACGCCAGTAGGGGTCGTAAATGTCACTATAAATGCCCCTCTCTAGTCGATATCGCTGACGTCATATGAGTGACGTCACGGTAGGGGTGGCCAGTGATTGATGGCGAGTGGCTTATTAGTGCCAACGGACTCGTTGGAACTTTGGCATTTAATGAAAGTTTGTGGTCAAGTCGTTGAAATATCATATGTCATTGTTTTTCACGCCTTTTTTTCTCCTTCCAAGTGTTTTGGTGTACAATATATAGTGTTTGACCACCTCGCTTCATTTGGTTGGCGTGAAAGGCGATTGAGGATGATAGGCCCGTCTGGTGTCCAAATTGAGATTATAGTACAACCATCTCGTAACGTGGAAGTCGAAAAGCCGTCAGCAGCGTCCATTCTGTGGACCAGTAGCCATAATACGCTCACCAAGCCGCCTGCCAAGCGTGGTGAGTATTGGAAAATTCTCCCAGAAATGTTGACACAGTTGTGGAATTCGAACTATATTACCATTTTATTACAGTGTGTTCTTTGTCTGTGTGCATTTTTGAAATAAAATCTCATAGAAGATTTTTTTTGTCCTCAGATCAGTGCAAACGTTTTCAAAAAATGGTTCAAAATAAATGCAAAAATTTTAATTGAAGATATTTTTTTATTTACAAAGGTTTACCTGCTGATTACCCCTTAAAATAAAGTTCAGTCATTTTTAGGCCCATGTATATAATAAAACCCACTACTTTATTACAGCGTATTCTTTATTATATGTGCGTTTTCGAAATAAACTAGTAAATAGAGTATGTTTTTGTTTGTGCTCAAATATCAACTTTTTTCAATAAATTGTTAAATAGTTTCATAAGTTTCAATTTCTTTGTAATCACAAAAAAATTGTAACTTATCTCACGTACGCGTGTCTTTGTCTTTTAACTTACCATCTCGTTTTCTCAGTATAACCTATACGAGATATTTGGTTAACGGCATAATATAGTAAACAAACAAATTAAAGTCGCAATCGCAACTTGCCGCAATTCGCATGACATATTTCTGTATTTTCGTCGGCATGGCCCCTAAGCTCTCAGTTTCGATAGTATCGGAACCGGAGTCAGATTCGGAGACAAGGTTTGAACTGAAGATTTCGACATATCGGGTTCGGAGTTGAAGTTTCGTAACATCCCTACTTTCACTTAAAAATATTTATTTATTTATATACTCTTTATTGTACACCAAAAAATAGTCACAAATGTTTTGAATTAAGTAAAATACAATAGGCGACCATATCGCTATCCGCGATCTCTTCCAGGCAAACTTAGGATGGAAAATGGTAGCTAGAAGTAATTATAAAACAGTCTAAGGTAGTAGTAACTATATATATAATATAAAGTTTAAAAATAGAATTACACTAAATCAACTACGCCTATCTACTTCATACTGTTATTAAACTAAGGGACCAGACAGCTTTCCACATAACTAAACGACACAATAGTGCGTTTCATCAAGGGTTGGGAGTTCAGTTTCCTGTTATAGGTACGAAATACGTCCCTGGCTTTTATCACCTTCTATGGCCACACTCCACAGTGCTCGGGGATGGGTGCGTAATAAAATTGTATTAGTTACGCAGAAGTTAGATTAGATTAATCAAATGGTCTGTTTTATTGCGCGCAAGCCGTTCGCCTGCTGGAATCGGACAACGGTATGAAAAAAGCAAAACAAAATAGTTTTGTTGCAGTTTTTAGAGTTTGTCTTTCAGATTGTTTTTTATAATGTGTAACTTCATAAGTGCGTTTTTTTTAAAACCTTGCCCTTACACTTGTATTGCTCCTGTGTCGTGGGTATAGTCTACAGAAGAAAGAGAAGGGTCAGGCCCTTACAGACTAAAATACCACGATGTTCCTGTTACTTAGTTAAGGCTCAGTGTGCGTCGCTCCCTAGGTATTGGACCGTTCATATGGTCACGCGCTGCCGTGGGACGCTTTGGGGGATCCTTTACAATCCCCCTGGGGGGGTGACCGCTTTACAGTCACCCTCTCCGAGATGTGCCAATAGGCGTGGCACCAGTGGGCGGCTCTAGTGTGATCATACGAGGACCTGGAGCCTCCCTTAGGTGCCGAAGATGACCGCTCCAGTGGTTTTAGCCGGTAGGAGTCCGGCATACCCCTTCGTCCTTCCCCGGGGCGAAGGAAGTTCATGAAGAATTTCCACTGGGCACCAATAAAAAATAAAAAAAAGGTATTGGACCGTTGGGGAGTCTGCGTGCTCATACCGAGCAAACCCTGGGAAGACGGCGACGCGCACGTTACAATCCTGCCCAAAAAGTGCCCGGGTGGCCTTTTTATGGTCGTCTTCCCTCCATTAGAGGGGGAGAACGCTCTACAGTCACCCCCTCCGAGAGATGCTTACAGACGTCACCAATGGGCAGCTCTAGTGTGATCTTACGAGAACCTGGTGCCCCACTTCAGTGCTGAAGATGACCGCTCCAGTGGTTTTAATCGGTAGGAGTCTGGCATGCCCATTCACTCTTACCCGGGACCGACAAAGTTCATGAAGAATATCAAAATGATCAATTAAAAAACCACCGAAGAGACGGAGGAATCACGAATCTCGAGTCAAATATGAATTATTTTGAAATTTTCGGTGTGTTATTAAATGCTATTTAATAATTCTCGGTTTAAAACCAAAATAATCTTTTAAATATACAAGCAAGCATTTGTCTTTTATCTGTGCATCATCCCAGGATAATAGCTATCCATCAAAATTAAAGACAAACAAAAAGGACTATAGCGATAATCAATCAAAAGGAAATCCCTTTTACGTCCCCAACTTGACAATGTCGATAAATGGCCTTTGCCATTTTATGTTGTGGAACAAAATTGAGACATTAAAGAGCAACGACCACCCCAGTCACCGTGTCCGTGTTAGCCAACCATCTTTTGAATAACATAATCTGCGTTACTATATATTTATGCAACATTATCATTTCAGACGAAAAACGTCCACTGCTGGACATAAGCCTCCAAAGACCGCCACAGCGCCCGGTATGCTCGTGCTATGTGCCCATCGGTGGGTATAGCCATAACTGCCACGCTTGGCAGGTGGTTTGGAGATCGCAGTCGCGGTCTATTTACGACTATGGTTTAGACTTTAGAGTCTCATACGCCGAAATTAATATTCAATCTTATCCAAAATCTTTGGATTTGGGATTTAGGATTTGTCTGATTTTGTGTTAAGTGTGATCTTAACACAAAAACAAATCAAAAGCTAAAATCTATTTTTTTAATCAAACTGATATTGAACTTCGTCCGTTAGTCGCCTTTTATGGCATCTACGGGAGGAGATTGAGTGGTGTTTTGTTCTCCGAACAACACACATAAAATTAAAAAACGAGAAAAGATCTAGTAAATTTAGTACATTTGTACTCAAAGGACACTGCTGCCCATCCTCCGGCTAATGCCATAATTGCCTTTTACGACACCCACTGAATCAGATGGGGTGATGCTATTCTCAGAAGGCACCTCACGGATGAAAATATTAGATAATCGTAAAAAAATCATATCAGCACTAAGTTTTCAGTCAAATATGGCGGTTTATCGAATAGCAGATGTTATTGCGACGACCATCATTTTATCTTCAAAAATTACAGTAATCTATAATACTACACAATAAGGGATTAGCCGAGGGATGGGCAGCAGCGTCCTTGGAATACATTAACAACTCAACTGCGATCGCCAACCCGCCTGCCAAGCGTGGCGATTATGGCAAAGCCCCCGAGTGAGCACACAACACACCAATATCGGTCGTTGTGGTGATCTTAGAGGGAGGCCTGTGTCCAGCAGTGGACTATATTGGGCCGAAATGTTGATGATGATGATGAATTTTTATTATACATATCTATGCTAGAAATACTTGGAGAAGAATGTGTCATTTGGGTCGTCAGAAATAACCTGACGGTATAGACTGTAAACAGCACTAATAAAATATTTGTCTTGAGCTTGCTAAATGAGCACATTTTTTAATCTTTTATGCAAAGTGGGCTCTTGCAAGGTACAACCACTGTTGAATACAATAGACGAAAAGGCAAAAGAAAGTACTGACTATGTTCTAACAATTTAATAACAAAAAAATCCTTTTGACACTTGGAATATTCTCGAATATTCTCACTGAGACTAACATCCAGCCAGCAGACAACTAAAAATGCAAAGAAAAAAGATACAGTCAGCGTACAAAAAGTTGGTACTCAAACAAACCTCCATCGACAATAATTATTTAGAGTTCACAAATAAGGGTCTTATCTTTGGTAGACTTTATAGATATTGTTTGAGAGTTCGCAAGTGAAGAGTAACTTAAATATAAGATATGTAAAAATTGGTCTGGAGGTTTTCGATATCAAATAGTTTAGCAGGAATCAAATGTTAAGTAGCGTTTCAGTATTCGGCCGTAAGGGACTCTAAGCCAAAAGTATGGGCAGCAGCGTCTCGTCTGTGGAACCGCAACCATACTGCTGCCTGGTAATTACCGTCATATTCCCCCCAAACATACGACACAATTGTGTAAATCTATGGGGAGGCATTTGTTTAGCAGTGGTCGTACTTCATATTATATGATGATGACAACTACAGAGACCGGATCTTGAGGGTGATAACGATAATTTCCTTTACTGAAAATAGTAAAATATAACAAAAAACAATGTTGATAACCGACGAACATTTTCATTTAGAGCAACATAAATATTCATAACCAAACATAGAAGAAAGAACCAAGTAGGTACAGTCAGCAAGACAAACGAGCGGTTGTTCAAACAAAACTCCACGACAGACTTTACAAACAGTTGACGCACGACAAATAGGGTACTTGTCTATGGTATAGCTGTAGCGGCCAGTGCGGTTTTGAAATGTTTTCTTTTACAAGAAATTAACAGGAAAAAGATTGTACTTTTTTTGTTTTTTTTTGGCCTTTCACTTTTTTTCTATTTACAAGGATTCATTAGATAAAATAAGATAAAAAAGATTTTTATTCATTTAAACCATTAATAGCACTTATGAATCGTCAAGACTTTAGTTGCCACGTTCCAAGATGTAGATTTCCTATGGAGAAGAACGGGCAAGAAACTCCATTACACTATGTTTCGGAAAGTTGCTTTATTTTTCGCTTCATCTGCTCTGAAATGCTGAGCATACTTAACGAAGGCATTACAACCCGTTTTTCAGCATCATCACTATGGGCAGATCATCATCGTGAAGTTGGAATATAACTTAGACTTTGGTCGGCAAAGCATGTGGTATCAGTAGATTGCTGATGACCTACGGTGCGGTTGCTTCGTACCATTAAGTAGGCCGTTGATCGTTTGCCAGGATTATTCCTCGTTCTCAAAACGAATCTAATTCGATTTCCTCGGTAACTAAATACAAAACTAAGTAAATACAAAGTGGGTCACATCGTCGCGTCTGTCACCGGATGCTATCAGGATATCGATCTTGAGCAGCACAGCTTCCGAGTCTGCTTCCTTATGCTAAATAAGTAAGCTTCATTAGAAGAGAGCAACTAAAGAATAGTGTTTGTGGAAATATTAGAATACAGCCGACTCAAATTTTTTAACAGTTCTAATGCCCTATCAGATAACGATGGAAGATTCAACTTTCTTCACTAATCACTTCAATTAAGAAATGAGAAATAGACAATGACCGATGGCCATGACACTGTTCCCCTCGGACTTACTTTACTATATTCAAAACCTGATTTTCTCCCCTAAAACGCAAAGCTACTACGTGTACGCTAAGCGATAAAACCTAATAAATATATAGGGTCTTAACCTAATAATGGAAAATATTTTAAGGCTAGGCTCTATGAGTGGTATAGAATTAATTTCAAGTATAGTATAAAAACATCCACATTTTTGTCCAACCGGACCATTTTCAACACGTTTTAGTATTATTGTGTGTGTGTGTGTGTGTTCGGTGGCAGTACCAAAGAATTTTTAAGAAAGACATATACAATAGTGATAGTTACCTACAGTTTTTACTTAGTGAATTGCGCTTTTTATGCAAACGGAAACACGAATCATTAAAATTATTTTTGAATATGTATACAGGATGTCCAGTAAATAGCACAACATACTGCAGGGGGTGAGAGCTTGGGTCAATACCTACCAAAAAAACACAATATATGTTTAGCAAAATCTTACGGATTTACAGTATGTCGTGCTATTTACTGGACAACCTGTATAATAAAGGTTGAAGTTGTTTTTTTTTTTTGCTAAAATGCATTCATTGCAACCCATAGATTTACGTCGTAAAATATTTTCCATTAATATAGTAAGACCTTATATATAACCGTAACTAATTATGGCCCTGGTTTATAGTAACTGATAAATTTACATGTTAGAAAATAATCATTTACCGAGCTCCAAACAATTTAATAAAATTTTAATGCATCGGATATGTCATGTTGTCATATTTATTATGCACCCCACTAGACAGGGATATGCCATATGTCATTGAGTATTAATGCGGGTAGTTATAAAAATGTATATGAAAATTAAGTGGTTTTGTGATTCGCATTGTATTTGGACAAATCGCGCTGGTATAAAAATGTAAGTGGAAAGGTAGCAGTAATAGGTAGGTGGTTGAACGCTTGCCTTCTATACAGGAGGGTTTGAGTTCAATCCCGGCCCGCACCTCTGCCTTTTCGGATTTATGTGCCGATCAGAATTTGATTAACACTTGCCTTAACGGTGAAGGAAAACATCGTAAGAAAACCTGCACTGCACACCTGAGAGGGCTCCAAAATATTCTCAATGGTTTTTGTAGTCCACCAACCCGCATTAGGCCAGCGTGATGGACTAGTGCCTAAAGTTCGTCGTGAAGGAGGCCCATGCGTGCCCAGCAGTGGGACAGTAATGGGCTAGTGATGATGGAAACGTAGCTTTATGAAGTAAGCTCGTAGCAATGTGCTACGCCGTAGATCAATTAACGTGTGAGGTGCACACATCGAGACATCATAGAAATATAGTCAGTATCCCAAAAAACTGACAACTGGTACTAACGATATTGTTATTACCCAGGTTATTGCTTCTCGGGAATCTTGACAAAAACATTACTGCAAATTAGGATTTTAAGCTTTTAATTTTTCCTCTTCCCGAATGGTAGCACCACTCCATCTCCTCCGTGGATGTTGTAAAAGGTGACTAAAGCCTCTTTACCAGGTTAAGCAAACAGCATCAGTTCTGTGGCATAGCAGTCGTACTGCGCTCACCTACTCGCCTGCCAAGCCTGGTGAGTACTGACAAATTCACCCCAATGGCTACACAAAGAAACAATCGGCTCCCCGCGTAATCGCAGCAGTAGGCCACCTTCAGCTGATATGATGATGATGATGAGCCTGCTCATAGTCACAATTTGTGCAGTACAACATGAGTTTCACCGCTTATGGCTTCCACAAAATTTCGAAATTGTGGTAGTTTGTTATGGTTATATGAGAAAAAGATTATTAATTAAAATATATTATTAAGAATTCGGAGACGAAATGACAAGGGTCATTTCATCGTCGAATTCTTGAATTTCGTGTGATGTCTCTGATCTCTTCTCGTGGATGTTGTAAAAGGTGACTTAGGGCCTCGATACCACAGGAGTGAGCAGCAGCGTCCCTCTGTGGAACAGTAGACATACAGCGCTCAGTAAACCGCCTTCCGAGCATGGTGAGTACAGACCGATTCCCTTCAAATTGGATGATGACCAAATTGTGGAAATATTTGGGGGGCTTTTGTTCAGCAGTGGACGTTCCTTGGCTGATATGATGAATATTGTCTTCAGTCGTTTAAAAGTTTTGACGATGGACAATCGAACTCTCTTTGCATTTTACGTATATAACCCGTGGTCACAAATACACAGCACATTCTACCTTAATTACATGGTGTTGTTGCTATTTTGAATAATTTCAATGCAAAACGAAATTGTGGTCTAAATAAACACAACCACGCTGGAATCGCTTTGTGGTATTTTCTTCAATCAAATTTGTGATTGTGTGGTTTTAACTGTTTGGTATGATTATATAAAATACATCGTATTAAAAAGTTATTTGAAAGCGTCTGACTTTTTATCTGCGTTATGGTTAAAAGATGAGCTTATTCTTGAGGAAGGTTTTCTTACAAATATTGTTTTGTATAATTTGCCATGTGGTGCCGGTTCAGAATACCACCACCCCATCTCCTCCCATGGGTGTCGTAAAAGTCGACTAAGGGATTAGCCGGAGGATGGGCAGCAGCGTCCTTCGAGTACATTTAACAACTCAACTGCTGGCGATCGCCGTTTGCCAAGCGTGGCGATTATGGCAAGACCCCCCAATGAGCCTACAACACACTCATATCGGACGTTGTGGTGGTCTTTGGAGGAGGCCTGTGTCCCGCAGTGGACTTCATTCGGCCGAAATGATGATAATTTAGCTGACCTCTAAGCTGGGAGAAGCCTGTATGCAGCATTTTACTGTGACTCGAGTTCATTGATAGATTGAAGCGAAATTCTGTTGGTCAACTCTGACATGTGAGCGACGCAAGGGTGGTTAAAGATTCATCGTTTGCTAGCAAAGGATAGAAGAAGGTCTTAAAATTATAACACGGATAGACTCTTGCTTCTTGCAAAATCCGTGTGGTGTCCGGATTAAGAATATAGCGCCACTCCATCTCCTCCTGTGGATGTCGTAAAAGGCGACAAAGGGAATTAAGACCAGAGGGATGGGCAGCAGCGTCCGTTCTGAACGGTAGCCATACTGCGCTCACCAACCCGTCTGCCAAACGTGGTGAGTATTGGCAAATACCCCCCAAAATGATGACACCGTTGTAAAAATCTATGTAGGAGGCCTTTTTTCAGCATAAATTAATGGCCGATATGATGATAGGATGATGATGAGACTCTTGCTAGATCGCAAACACGTGATCGAGCACATTATGCTTGTGTGTGCAAGCAGCGTATGATTACTTTCGCTGACACATAGACACATGTTTAGAACATGTTTGCCGTGTTTAGTACTTATATTGATTGTCTTTTGCCTGGCTGTATTGGTCGGTCATGCTACTAAAATAACTTGCTGGCGGTGGCGTTATGTATCGGGTCGTTAGGTTCTCTACATTATGGTTGAGCTAAGCGATGCTAATGCATGCGTCATGCTCGTGAACGCGTGCCGTCTGTTGGGACTGGTCAGCTGTTAACTGTCACAGCAAATAAATTGTTATTAGATTATTGTGGTGTGATCCATCATTACACAGTAACCTACGTTATTCTCTGTGTATTTTTAACAATCATTTGTATCAATCAACATTGTAATCTCAATTATTTTAAAAGAAAGAAGTATCCATGGAGTTTCTTGCCGGCTCTTCTCCAACTATTTGGAACCGTGCAATTTAGATTCTGACGTTTCATAAGTGCCAATATCTGTAGGCTCTCTACACTTCACGATATCTTTTCTTTCCGAGCATGAGCCGACATGAAGACTCGGCTGTCTTCGTAGACATAGAATTGGAAAATCCTCTCCACAGCAACGGAATGCCGCTAGTGACGTAAAATTCCATTAAATTCTAAATAAACTTTGCGTTTCGTTACCAAAAAAATACGTCGAACAATTTATTTAATTATACTCTTTATAGTCTTCGAAAAATAGTTACAGAAGTTTTGAATTAAGTAAAAGTACAATAGGCGGCCTTATCGCTATCCACGATCTCTTCTAGGCAGTTGGTCTGGCAATAAGTACAGCTGCCCGTAATTTTCATCATTGTAAAGTAAATTTAAGTAAACTCTGTTGTAAATTGAATAAGAGACTACACTTTTTCGTTTTAAAATCTTCTTTAATAACGAAATCTACAGTTCTCGCATCACACCTCCAGCGGACGCCTTAGTTTAAACGGTGGTGGTTCTGGCAGCGAAAGCACGACCTTTAAATTAATTTGTAGAAACATACATCAATAGAGTCAATTTGTATTAATCATGATTCGAAGACATATTAAAATGTTCCTATTTCATTAATTATTTGATCTAGTAAACATTTACACTCAAGTTAAACTTAACGATTACAAACGCGTAAGTATAATAAATCGATTTCTCTCTGGACTCGGTATTTGTGGCAATCGATGTTTTGGTTACAGAATATTTTAATAACTGAATAATCCTGCCTATTAGATTGCTCGCACTTTACCTAGTAAGTAAACTTCAAAAACCTATATCCAAAATAAATTAACAAATAATCTTGTATCAGTTTGCAGTCACGAACAATAAAATATCGGGGACATTACAAAAGGATCTTTTCTGTTGTGTACCGACGATGGGGAACAAAGCGGCATATATCAACCCCAATGACGTCAGGGGTTGGGCAGTGAAGTAAAAGTAGAGCACACGACACATCAACAGATTATTGTGTGTATTTTGAATCAGATAATATATTAGATTTATGTCAGTGGAACAGAATAGCTGGGGTAGATTAAATTCAGAAGGCAGGGTGAGTTGTAGGGTGTTGAGGCAAAATTTGGGATAAGCCTATATCCAGCAATGAATGATAGCAATACTGCATATACCTTTAATAATATCAACCTGTAACTGCTACTGCCGTGTGGTGCCGGCTACGAATAACATCAAACCCATCTCATCCCGTGGGTGTCGTAAAAGGCGACTATGGGATTAGGCGGAGGATGGGCAGCGGCGTCCTTCGAGTACATTAACAACTTAACTACGATCGCCAACCCACCTGCCAAGCGTGGCGATTAGGGCAAAACCCCCCAAAGAGCACACTACACCCCAGACTATGTTGTGGCGATCTTTGGGGGAGGCCTGTGTTTAGCAGTGGACTTTATGCGGCTGAAATGATGAACTACCCACAGCAAGGCAAAATCCTCTTCTCATACAGAGAAGTAACAAGTATTGATCACTACGCTTGATCACTACGTGTTCGCGACTGATCATAAGATTTAGGTCAATCCTCAATGATATTTTCTTTGCCTAAAGTCAGTGGTGTTTTCATCATCATTTCAGCCGAATAAAGTCCACTGCTGGACACAGCCCTCCCTCAAAGAATGCATAACGTCAGGTGTGTTAACTACTAATAAAGTACATATAATATTAAAAAAGTCACGTAGTACATTCCAGGTTTTGAACGCGCAAGCTAAAGCGAATTCATCGAGTAAATTATTATTATTGACTGCTTATTAATTTGGTACGATGATTATGCTTATTAGTGATTATTTTACTATAGTTAACTTATCTATGACTGTTATGGACTATATGAATGTCTGAAATAAAGATTTATTTAAATCAACGCCGCTCGCGTAGATTGTTCCAAGAAATAATGGGTTTAAAAAGACCACGAAAACGAAAGCCACATATTGTACCAGTCAGTGGGATGATTTTCTTGTACTACACCCTACCTGGGAATAGACTCGTTATGGGAATATTGAAAACCTCAATTTTTTGGCGTTTTATATGAAAGCATTTTTTATGTGTTTACAATTCTTTCTTCCAAATAAACATTAACAAACTTTACGTCCCCCATCCCGTACAATACGATACAGTCGATAGCGTCCATTACATTGCGCGCTGCAGCAACAGCTGTTTTTAATACCTAAATAAATTGTTAACATATCAGCCAAAAACGTCCACTACTACAAAGGCCTCCATCATAAGACAACCGGCTACATGCATGTCGTTATTTGGGGGCAATTTGCAAGTACTCACCACGCTTGACAGGCGGGTTGGTGAGCGCAGAACTCTGCTGTTCCACAAAGGGAAGCTGCTGCCCATCTCACTGGTTCAGAGTCCCTTAGTCGACTTTTACGACATCCACGCGAGGAGATCGATTTGTGCTCTATTCTTTATCTGGACACCACGTAGATATGACGATGATACTCCGCCCTACCTTTTTTTTTTTTTTATTGATGCCCAGTGGAAATTCTTCATGAACTTCCTTCACCCCGGGGAAGAGTGAAGGGGTATGCCGGACTCCTACCGGCTAAAACCACTGGAGCGGTCATCTTCGGCACCTAAGGGGGGCTCCAGGCCCTCGTATGATCACACTAGAGCCACCCACTGCCCACTGGTGCCACGCCTATAGGTACATCCCTGAGAGGGTGACTGTAAAGCGGTCACCCCCTCGGGGGGATTGTAAAGGATCCCCCAAAGCGTCCCACGGCAGCGCGTGACCACATGCGTGCTACCGTCTTCTCTTGGGTCGCTCGGTGTGGGCACGCAGATTCCCCAATCTACGCACCCGACTCCGCCCTACCTATCGAAATAAAAATCTCGATTCTCTTTATGTTAATGTATAAAAACATAAGAAACACGTCTATCAGCTCCTGCACGATGTTAATAGCGATAAACTTTCTCCCCTCGGTAATTACTAAGATTGTGGTCCTAAATAACAGTGCATGGTGTACTATTTCTGCTTAAAGGTAAATGTAATGGTTTATGCATCAGCTTTGCGGTTCTTTTTGAAAACGTTTCATAAATTGGCATTTATTATAAGCTATGGCAAAGTGGATTAGGTGGGGAAAATCCCAATGTGGATTTATTGATTTCTGCTTTCTTTGTTGAAGGTGAAGAAAGGTTTTTTTGGCTTATTCTAGGTTACGCGTTCGTAAATCGTAAACGTCTATTCTTCTTCTTCTATTCTAGAAAAATAATCACGTACTCATAACCTTTTTTATAATAATAATATTTATTTGCGTAAACACATGGTGATCAATAAGGTGACTATATTTAATGTGCAATTTCTACTTTAGTTACAGTGCGACTGCCGAGAGAATGCGTTTCTGACACCTATCAGTTGGACTGGTTTCTTTTATTTTAGCTAGCTCTGCCCTGTGGTTTCACCCGCCCTTTAATTTTAGAGTAGGTACTTCGGCATAGACAATATTATAGTCATACTTTTGTGTGGTATTAGTAATAGTAGGTTATAAATCCAACCACGTCGCATCGCTCGCCCACACTATTACCTCGTTTTCACTAAGCGTTCTTTCTGACTTTTCTTAGTTTTGCTCAGCTCCTAAGGGTCGCAGCGTGATGTTAAATAGCTTATAATCTTCCCCAAGAATTGGGCTAACAAAAGCAAAAGATTTTTTCAAATTCCGACGTGTCGTTTCAGTAATTAGCGCGAACAAACAAACTCTTCACCTTTACTTATATTTGTATAGATTTAGCGCTAAACGTATGTTAGTTTACAGTAGGTTGACGTCTCAATTTCTTAATATAAAGTCAACCATCCAACTAACAGGGAACGCATTCTCTCGGCGGCCGCACAATAAGTATGGTTCATCCTAAAGCCACCATCCGCGCAGTCAAAGCAACCCAATTACTGCCATGTCTGACAACCGTTAACCTTCTGAACCTTGACACGACGCACCCAAATGACGCCCAGTTATGACTTCATATTTAGCTTTAATTCAATTATAATGGCGCGATATGAGCCTACTTTACTGTGTTAATAAGGGGTTGGTAGGTGTTTTTAGCTGTGGTCAAAAGTTTTATTTAATCACTAGTTGTTACCTACGACAAAATTTATAATAAGCAGCGCGACCTATCAGATCCAGATTTTTTCTTTCCTTTTTTGAGTTAATACAACATATATTATATTAGAAATATAACTTGACTACAGCGCCACCTATTGGACATAGCTATCGTCTCGTCAAAACAAAATATATTAAGTGAATATGATCTCAATCAGTCAAGTCGTTCAGAAGTTTCAAGGTTTCTAACAACACCAACGATTATACATATAAAGATTTTTAAAGGAGAGGGGGAGAGAGTGGGAGATTCCTCTGTCATGAAGTTAACTGTGAAATGATGTTAATGGTATTAAGTCGGCCTTTTAATTTGTTCTCTACATCAGATTAATTTACAACCTGTGATCGATGCTATTTTTACCAGACCATTTACTTCCATCTGTTTGATATAATATATTCTAATTTTCCTTTCAACCTTCTACAGCTACGGTTAAAAACTTCCTTTCGACAATAGATAGCACTTATATTTTTTTTTATGAAAAAAGACGTTCAACATTAGACTGTTAAACCACTTGCTGGTAAAACATTTTTAGGCCCCCGTTTATTGTTTTAAATTTTGATTAAGAGCTAATACACACACACACACACTTCATCCCGTAATCCTCCCAGTGATCACTACAATGAGCGATAATCACCACGCTGGGCAGGCGGGTTGGTGATCCCAGTAAAAGATAAAAATATTTTTTATTCACGTCATACCTTTACAGGCACTTTTGAAAAGTCAAGACTTTAGTTGCCGCGTTCCAAAATGTTGATTTCCTATGGAGAAGAACGGGCAATAAATTCAATTATATTGTTATTAGTACGTGAGAGGATGCTGCTGCCGATCCTCTTAATAGCAACCTTTAGTTGCCTTTTAAGACACCAACGGGTGGAGATGGAGTGATGCTAAACTCTTACTCCGGACATCACACGGAATTAGAATAATATGATTGTTTAATATCTGCATATCTACCCTGTTCAGTTTTATATCTAATCGAATCCCGTCAGGCTCCCTACAAAGCCCATAAGCTCTCTTAAGAAGCCTTATGTGGCAACACGGTGAGTCAAGGCCGACCTTAATGGCTCGGCAAATTGTTCGAACGCACACAACACGCCCGTAATCAGGTTACAGAAGAGATTTATTAGGGTTATTATTTATCGAATAAAATTGTTACTTATAATATGATTAGAAATCAGAAACTTTATTGGTGTGATTTTGGGTACAAAAAGGATCAAAAAAAGTAAGCATACTCATACATTGCTGATTCACCAAAATCTGCCAGCTGGCTTACACACTTATTCCTTTACATGCATTTTATCTATTACTAATAACATTAATAATACCCCTCTGGGCAAACGTTATCTCACCATGGGATTAGGTAATCCTGGAGGGCAGATTAAAGTAGCTGCATGATTTCTTCCTACCGTCTGATATAAAAAAAAAGTATATCATAAGAAAAAAAAGTATATTAAGTAGCTTACAGAACGCAGGGCAGTTTGTGGCGAGCTGAATGTGAGTGGCGACACTGCGTACCCGAATGCTCCAGAGAGTCGGTCAGGGCCTCGTCTCTGGCTTGTCTTTATTGGTTGGTTGGAGTGGTACCCCATGAGTGCCCGTAGGATTTTCAACTCTGGCTTGCCTTAGTTGGCCGATCAGAGAGGGGCTGCCAGAGCTATATGCTCGGGGGTGGACGTGTCTAATGGCGTAATAACGGGGAAACCCGCTCCAAGTCTTCGAGACGCGCGATGGTGAAACCGGTGCCGCACCTCTCTACACCCCTAGCCGCTCACACCGGTGTTGCTCCTTGTCGCCTGTAGTGGTGGCCATTTAGGGGGCCCATCTTGTGAGCGGCGAGTCACCGTCTGCCACAGAATTTCACGATCAAAGTTGAAAGGCAGACGCCGTTGTTCCCGTATTTATTAGTCTTTTTATTCCATGTAACACCCATTGCAATAGACCTTATCGTTATAGTTTCCATCTCATACAATAGCCTTACACCACCGGGGACAATCCATGACTTCATTTTATAGTGCAGCCATGGAGAGTCCCCGGTTAGTGTCACATTTGTCACACATTTTAGATTAAAATTCTCTAAAGGGCCTCTGCGTGTTGGACCTATGTCCCCGCGTAAGCCTGTCAAAAGACCGGGTTCCCCCTTACAGGGGATATAAACCCGTGAAAAGAGAGACATTAATAATATAAAAGTGATGTCATTTAGTTTATAGCGTCATGCGTCATTAGTCAATTCTATTTATTTCAAATAAACCAATTGGTACTTAAGAAATGTCAGAATTTCAGTTGCCCGGTTCCAATTGGTTGGTCTTATGAAGAAGAGACGGTAAGAAACTCCATGGATACTCTTTTAAAATAATTGAGATAACAATGTTCATCATCATCATTTCGGCCGAATGAAGTCCACTGCTGGACACAGGCCTCCCCCAAAGATCACCAAAATGACCGATATGGGTGTGTTGTGGGCTCATTGGGGGGTTTTGCCATAATCGCCACGCTTGGCAGACGGGTTGGAGATCGCAGTTGAGCTGTTAATGTGCTCGAATGACGCTGCTGCCCATCCTCTGGCTAATCCCTTAGTCGATTTTTACGATTCTCACGGGTGGAGATGGGGTGTTTTTTTTTTTTTTAAAGATGTAGGTTATTCCGTAAAGAACCTACATACTACAACAATAATATAATAGCTAGTTTGTATTCAAACAAAACAATATATTACTTTGTTTTGACAATTAAAATATTATAACAGCTAAAAAATTGCTTAGGAAATTGTGCATCGTATGTGCATTTCACTGATGAGCAATTCCCATGTAACAGAGGCGGGTCTACTCCATAGGTCAGGTAGCATAGAGCACAATTCCCAAATCCATGTTACTGCTGACAATTTTCTGACAAGTAACGTTTTCGTCGACAACCTACACCAATGAGGTAATTTCCAACCAAAATGTAATTCCAAACCCTCCAGTGTAACGTTTGTATTAAAAGAAGGGTTCTAAAAAATTAAAGGGCGGATTTGAACTGAATTCTCTAGTAGCGACTACTCTTTTTTTTAAACGTTGCCCCACACTAGGAATTTGCCTGTGTCGTGGGTGCGTTTACAGACATGAATTCCACATACAATACTCCCAGACCCGGAACCTGCGGACCTGCAGATCATACAAATATTTGTTCCGTGCGGGAATCGAACCCGCGACCCGGAGCGCAACAGCCGACTGTATCAGCCACTGCACCAACCGTGCCGTCTCTATCTTCATGCTAGGTTTATACAGGTTTAATTTTCAAAGCAGGTTCATGAACTATAACTCTGCTAGAAGACGTAGCGTAGGTTCTCGAGATCTCGGAGCCCCCTTTCGGTGCCTAAGATGATCGCGCAGGTGGTTTAAGCTGGTAAGAGTCCATCATACTATTCGCGATTCGTCGAACGACCATGGGGGAGGCCCCATGGTCGTTCGACGAAAAATAAGCATTTCAAACGTAGTGAAAAAAAAACAGCTCTCTTAGCTAGCGGATCTACGTAAATATTTTAACATGTAAAATACTTTTTAAGGCCTGAGCAAAAAGATTATGATTACCGGCAAAATTTATCAAATTTCAAGCTCTTAATTACGAAATCAAATTACAAAACAATTTGCTACTTAAACACCAAATTTTTTATCAAAAGAAATATTGTTTTACTCCGTCTTGCAAGGATGAAAATTTCTTGATAAAATTCCTTCCTTCTTTCTCTTTGTATTTCGATATCAGATGAATAAATTGAGTTTACCGCCTGCCAGCCCAGTTTGATTCAATTACCGCGAATACGGTAAATAGGTAACGAAATTGTGAAGGAAAAGCCTGAACGTGTAATATTAACCGAGCGTTGACAGTAAGAATTTGTAGATATAATTTTCAAAGTATGCATAGTGTTGTATACTTATATCATATAATGTTTTTAAGTTAAATTTGTTGTCCGCGCACCGGAAAACGCAGCGTGGGACGACCTCCAACGAGGTGGACAGATGACGTGGTGAAGGTCGTTGGATAAGCGTGAGTGAAGATGTGACCGCTCGTTGTGGAAATCTGAGGGGGAGGCATTTGTTCAGCAGTGGACATCCTGTGGCTGATATGATCATGATGAGGATGAAGTTAAATTTTTGGAATCATATTTATTAAATAGATACAAGATGTGAATAAGTGGGCAAGCCAACGTTTTTATAGATAATGCTTAATAATACGGGATGCAAATGTTATGACGACGGTTGGTGCAGTGGTTGATACAGTCGACTGCTGCGCTCCGGGTCGTGGGTTCGATTCCCGCACGGAACAAATATTTGTACGATCTG
This sequence comes from Diloba caeruleocephala, assembly GCA_947459985.1. Lineage (NCBI taxonomy): Eukaryota > Metazoa > Arthropoda > Insecta > Lepidoptera > Noctuidae > Diloba > Diloba caeruleocephala. The sequence continues at coordinate 11,196,214 of OX381629.1, forward strand.
CAGGTATTGTTCCGGGTCTGGGTGTATTGTGTGTGGAATTCATGTCTGTAAACGCACCCACGACACAGGAGAAATCGTAGTATGGGGCAACGTTTTTAAAAAATAAAAATAAAAAATATGGTAGCGGACAAAGCCTTCGAACTTACGGGTGTCTGAGAACTCGGAGACCTTTTTTCATCATTATATATCATTTAGATAAAAATATTTTTATTCATATAAAACCACTACTACTACCTACACTACTTACTCATGAATAGTCAGACTTACTTACTCATGAATAGTTGCCGTGTTCGAAGATGTAGATTTCATATGGAGAAGAACGGGCAAGAAACTTCATGGTGACTCTTTTTCAATCAAAATAGTTTTGTTACAATATTTGACTACATTGGTCTTGAAATGAAGGTTATGTGAGGACAATGTAGGAGAAAAGAGGCTTAATTCATGTAATTTAGCCTTTTAGTCTAACACTAAACAAGCCAGATTTTAATATTTATTAAAGCTTATGATTAAATTGCCATGGCTGTATTAGGCTGACCAATCCCAGCAGACAGCACTCGTTCACGAACATGACGCATGCATCAGCGTCGCTTAGCTCAACCATATTGTAGGGCAACTCAGCGACCCGATACACCACGCCACCATAAGTAGGACACTTGAGTGAGCATGATATACCTAATCTGCCTGACAAATATCACGACAATTAAACAAAATGAATTAATAACACATACAGTATTAAACCTAAGTAAATAGGAATATAAAAAAAACAAGTAGTTATCATCAACATGATATCAGCAAATGTCAGGGTAGTGTGGTTCCGGCTAAGAATAACGACTATGGGATAACTGAAGGGCGGGCAGCAACTTCCTTTGAGTACATTAATAACTCTACTGCCAAGCGTGGCGATTGTGGCAAAACCCCTCAATGAACACACAACATAGCCAGAAAACCGGTCGTTGTGGGGAACTTTGAGGAAGGCCTGTATCCAGCAGTGGACTTTGTTTTGGCAAATAATGATGATGATGATATCAGCCAAAGGACGTCCACTGCTGAACAAAAGCCTCCCCCATAGATTTCCACAAGGCACCAGTAAAAAAAGGACCAGTCCGGCGTGGCACCACGCTGCGCTCGTCATCTCGATATAAAAATTATTTCGTATCTTGTGCCCAATATCACTAGCTATAGTGCCCTTCCAACCGCAAGACAGCAATGTATTATCATGTCACCAAAAACGTCCCTCCCCATAAGACGACTGGTTACAAGCCGTTTGTCGTAAATATTTGAGGGGACTTTGCCACTACTTGCTACGCTTGGCAGGTGGATTGTTGAGCGCAGAATTGCTACTGTTCCTCAGAAAGGACGCTGCTGCCCATCCTTCTTGTTGAGGAGATGGAGTGGTGCTATATTCTTAGTCCGAACACATCATACGGAGTAGACACTTGAATTGTAAAGGATCCCCGGAATTGTAAAGGATCCCCCAAAGCGTCCCACGGCAGTGCGTGACCACATGCGTGCTACCGTCTTCTCTTGGCCAGAGGTCCCCCACCTTATAGCTACGGCATGGGGTTTCAGGCGTATGGGAATTAGGCGCCAGGGTGGTTGTTACCCCGGCGCCGTCTCCTTCTTCTTCGAGCAAGATCGGCCCTCTTCCGATCCCGCACTGCGGTCTCCTTCTGGGGCATGACACTCTCACAGGAGACTACTGCATTCCAGTTTTCGTGCTCTGCCTACATAGCTGGTACACTACTGCTGGCAGAGAGAGATCGACCAAGATCCGCCGCTCGGCGGCCCACGTAATTCACGCCTTGAACGTGTGCTGTGCGGTGTCCTGGTTGCTATCACAATAATGGCATTGTGCCGTGGCCTCGCGTCCTATCCTGTGCAGGTACGCGCCGAAACAACCGTGCCCGGTGAGCATCTGCGTCAGGCGGTAGGTGACGCACTCGCTCCTTCTGAGCCAGGCTCCAAAGAGCGGCAAGATGGCGATGACGCCGCTTTCCAAGTGCGCGCCACCGAGCTAGCCACCGCAGCCTGTCCAATGCCCCTAGAGGCGCGCCTTCGCCGCTCTGGTAGAGGGAGGCGGTGGTATCTATCCGTATCTAGCTGTACTCTTGACCAACTGGCTACCAAAACGCGACTATCGACGGCTTGCTACCGACGAGTTTCGAACAATCTCAAAGAGATAGTTATGGTGGGTAAGTGGAAGGAAAGTGACCATACGGACGACCACCTATATGCTGGCCAGCTCAGTCTGCTAGTAAGCTAAGCGCGGAAAAGCTGAAAGCTGTTTTTTAAGGAGTTAGGGGGTAATTAATTCGTATTTAGCCTCTTATTACTTAGTATTGATTAATACTTTGCTCATGTCACTGCTGGCATGCTAGCTATATGGAACCCAATGGCTTGCCACGTAATGGTGGCAAAAGACCGGACGGTATGTCGTTATTGCCGTGTAAGTTAGGTTGGCCTCTGGTGTGGGACGCAACTTGTTCTTGACTTGACCCTTGCTCCATCCCATCTTTCAAGCACGGCAGGCTGTGCTGGCGCTGCAGCTACTGGGTGGAAGGCCTCTAACGGCACAAATGCAATAACATCATCGGTAACTATTGTTTTGAGCCGTTTCTCGCCGACAGGCATTTCGTTAGGTCATCCCCATGACCTAGTGCACGTCTAGCCTTTAAGGATATTGCTAGACGGGTTGTGTATTACAATTCAATGTATTATAATTTGTGTGTCCAGAGTGCGGGCCTTTTCTTTAGTCACAGAAAAAGCATTACCAATGCTGGCAATGGCGGGCTGATTGGCAATGCTGCCAGTATTTGTAACATTTATTATTTATTTTTATTGAACATGACCTGCTGACAGCGATGAGGAAGAGATGACGAAGTTTTTTATAGGTTGTAATATTTTTGTTTAATTTTATTAAGTTTTAACATCAATAGTGTGTATATATTTAATTTTAATGTGTATATATTATATTAGAAAATTATAATGTAATATTATGAATTTAAAATAAATTCATTGAATAGTTTGAATAATTTTATTAATCATTGTCATAACTACTTTTATATTTTATTAGTACGGAGACGTAGTTTTAACAATTTATTATTTATTTTAATCGATAACAATCAATATTATGGTATATAATATCCATAAGTCTTGTGTACCGGGCTTACCCATTGGGGAATACAGCCCGTAGACGATGAAGATGATAAAGAAAATTTTTAAGCCATGTTCAAAAATATACTTAAATAAAAAAATTATCATTAGTTATAACAAATAGCATTATGTCCTTCTCAATAAAAATACTGTTTGTTGATTGAACAAACATATTACATACAAAAAATAACTATAAAATGTGTAATAGTAGCTAAAGTTTGCAAATATTTTTGGTTTGTCAATACAATTTGTTAACTTCATATGTAAATAGAATTAAACACAGCTCACACATGCTTTATGAACCTATAAAGAAATTGTTACTTTCAAAACTGTTATGTAACTCCCAGGTTACTAATTCTGGAGGCCAATGTCCTTGACACGGGCCGCTACAGACAGCGCCTGGCACGACATTGCGGCAAATCACACAAAGTCAACTTACCTGGTTCGGCGTTGCAGTTTCCGTCGTCATGTCGACTTCCACCGTCGCCAGTCTACTCCTCTTCTGTCTCTTGGGACATGTACAACAGTCTCTGAACGCGGACAGCGTAAAACTACCCTTGAATCAAATCGACATAGCCGAAATATCGATTTTTAGTGTCCCACCACTTGCGTACAAAATAGTCAATTCAAAGTTCTCACAAGCATTCTAGTTCCAAAAAGCTTTAAAAAGGAATTATATATATTCGAATCGATTAAGTTCTATATTTGAAATGAAATACGCGGCTCACGCTCCGCCATTTTCCTTCCGTATTAGAATTCCGTGATTGGTTGTGTTTCACTGTAAGTTATTTTTGAAAAACAAGCGCTATTACAAAACACTAAGCGACAAATAAAGCTGAAACTATGCACTGCTTTATAGATATAAATAGAAGCGTTTTAAACGGTTAAAATAATTGTTTTCCGTACGAGTTGTTGCGTTTGCTACTTCACCGCAGGGGTGTAGAAGAATTTTGCCGGCTTTCAGCTTTGGACGACAAGTGAGTTGGGTGGGGTGGTGAGATTCTACTGCGACTGCGCGGGGGCGTTTCTATGTGTGCGTAATTTGCGTGTATCATTACTAAGTTAACTTGACCCTTACCTCCTCTTCTGTTTTTTGTATAACAGGGTGACATTAGGGGTGTCAATTCCCAGTACCAGAGATCAGAGTTAACTGGTTATGTTGTATGTATTAATACAATCGATAAAGTAGACTCAGATGTTAGGAAATATCAGACAGAGAGGGGCCTACAAAGCTTGATACAGAATCGCATAAGCAGACAATGCCGTTTCTAGGCAGAACGACAATGCTAAAAAGTAAGGCGCTAATTAACATTAACTCAAAGGTTTACATAAGCTTTGGCTCACTATAATTCACTCCAATACGATCAGGATTTAGGAAAACACTGCTGCCTTGCACATATACAACGTTGTCTGGTCTTTATTTAATCATACCATTAATAATACTGTAATACTGTTTCCGTAAGTGTCGTATGAATCAACTATACTACTATACAGCTACGTTTACTTGGAAAATTATGAAATCATGCAGCAAAAAATAAGCTTCCCTATAGGAATTGGGATAAACCCCGTAGACGCTCCGCGTCATTCTGTTCGGATTGTCTCGACGTTTCTAAACACTTCGGTGTTTTTGTTTAAGCAGTTCAAACTGCTCGTGAGCAGACGTAGTTTTAATCTAAGGTCTAATATTATAAATGTGAATGTTTGTATGTTCGTGCTGAACGCTAAAACAGCTGAACGGATTCTAACCAAATTTGGCAAAAGATGTTAATTATATCTAGGAATAGGATATAAGATACGGTTTACTATGTTACTGATTGCACTTAGTGGTTTAAATTAGTGCAAAGCTAGTATATATGTTCTAGTCGTGCCCGATTTAACCTTTACCTAACCCCCTTAAGGGATGAATATTCAAAATCCTTTCCTAGTGTTCACCTACAGACGTTATTTAAGGAATACCTGTGCAAAATTTCATGATTGACATACGTAAATATTATACTTCAATATTCTAGACCCACGGGTTTAAGCTGTGCACTTTCTCAGTCAGTTAGTGTTCGTTTTATTAAGTCGATTTAGATTTAATACTATGTTATGGTTATATAAATGCGCGCTGAACATATCTATATGCACGTGAGCGCGTATTTATTTTTATTTATTTCAGGTAACCAAGACCCATACATAGATACTTTATAACATTATAACAACACAATATAATCTTAATAACTAAACTAGGACACTTGGACTTGGAAATTTCGGTCGTTTAGCATCTGAACACCACTCCTGATGGCCAAAAATCGGCGTTGAGAAAGACGGACTTGTCATTGCGAGAATCTGGAGGATATAGGACTTAAAATGTGTAGTTCTATTCGACTGCATCTACCACAGCTTCAGTATCGTCCTTCCTTTGGCACCGATAGTACCGTGACTCCTACTGATGATTTACTGAAAGAGCTTATGTCCCGGTGTCTGTGTCCAATCGAGAGATATACAGGAGCATGATAAGCGCTGCAGCTTTAACATCTTCGCTTGCAGGAGTGGTACCGGGTTTGTTACGGTTACGCTGGGACTGATTATTCCCTTCCACCAGTGTATAGCCCTCCTCATCCACTTTAACGGCTTTAAAGGTGGGCGCCTTAGTCGTTGGGCAGTGGCGTCTTCGTCGCGTAACTTTGCTTCAGCAGCTGTGAGGTTTGCGCCATTTTCACAGGCTGTGACCTAATTAGGTCACTCACGGAGGACACGTCGCGGTCATTGCACTGAGCTAGTATACAAAACGAACGTTTGGCGCAGTGGCCAGTTGGGTGGGTGTCTGCGTTACATGTACAGGGTTTGATTCACGCATAGAATAGTGTGTATATGAATAATGTGTGTAAATGCCTCACAGGTTGTTGTTCCAGATCTGTGTGTCTTATAGCGATGGACGGTTGTTACTCGAACAGATAGACAGACAGACAAAATATTTAAAAATTGTTTTTTTGTTGAATGTACCGTATATACTTTCATATGCATTTAGTAAAAAGCTGTTATTTTGACATTACAAATAGACACTTCAATTTTATTTATTTGTATAGATAAATGGAATAAACCCGATTTATTACCGTAAATTGTTACGGTGGTGGTATTGATGGCATTTGCGTTTCCATAGAATAATCTATTTTATAGAAAACGCAATAGGCTTAACAAAATTTACAGCTTTTTTTTGCTTTGTGGCATCGTAGATAAGGTTAATTAAAAGAGTATCCATGAAGTTTCTTGCCGGCTCTTCTCCACAGCATCTACTAATTAGAACTGTGCAACTTTAATTCTGACGTTTCATAAGTGTCAGTAATTGTTATATTTGAAATGAAAATATTAGGATAGGATAATTGAAAACCGTACGACGTTGCCGACATATTATGTAGACTTTATTCATTTTTGAGAAATGTTTTAAGAATATGTAAAGATTCATTAATCTAAACACCGTACGACGTTGCCTTATACTTGACATTGGTGAAATTGTGGACGATACTCTACAGAAGCCATAATCTAAGAGAAGAACAAGAATAAAAATATTTGACTTTCGCCTTGATTGTGCCTAAGATGTTTTTAAAAATATAATATCATTGAACTGTACGTGTTTTTTATTCCCGCATTTATTAACGGTCAACATTTCAACAGATACGCTTTACTGAAAATCGCAGAAATATACAAAGGCCAAGGTTTGAGCGACACATATTAAATGTGTTCTAGAGGCACCAAGTTACTTGTACTGTTTGTAGTTCTGAATATTCAGTAAGTAAAGTCATAAATCTGACACACAGGCGCAGGTAACTGCATGGTTTACTGCATGTGCTCCACCAAGCTTCCGCTGTTCCATTCTGCAACCTTAGCGCACACTACTGTGACAAGAAATCAACTATAAAATGTTAATAAAACACTTGTAAACGGATTCTATAGCGCATATTTTAGAGCTTTGATTTTCCTGACGTTTCGAATACTTTGCAGCATTTGTGATAGAATCCGTTTAAAAGTGTTTTATTATAATGTGTAATAATCGTGAAAATCTAAGACATTACTATTTAGTCAATGCTTGTAATTTTTTTCTAATATGGAATGTAATCGAACTCGCAATAAAACAACGCTATGCAACAGCTGGTAATGTGGTACGGGTTACGAATAGCACCAACCCATCTCATCCCATGGGTGTCGTAAAAGGCGACTATGGGAAAAGCCAGAGGATGGGAAGCGACGTACATCAACTACACAACTACGATCGCCAACCAGCGTGGCAACCGATGATCACACAACACACTCATACCGGCCGTTGTGGTGATCTTTACGGGAGGCCTACGTCCTGCAGTGGACTTGATTCGGCTGAAATTATTATACAGCAACGCGTGGATATAAAAGGCATGCTATTTGCCTTTTAATTTAACAGGTACATTAATCACTGCTTATCCCCTTCTATTTAATGGTAGTCTCAGATCAGCATCAAATTTACATGTACTACAAAACATCTTCTATTTATATATATTCAAAGTAACGGAGAAGGAATTTAAAACTTCAAACGATAGATATCTAAGTCAAAAGCACCACCACCACTTGAAGCCAAAGGGTTTAAGTGGGCACTTAAAATGCTTCACATAGATTGAAGATATCTATGAAGCATAAATAGGCATTGTTACCCTATCTCAACAGCTACAAAACATACTTGTGAATATATTTAGAGGTGACACAGGCTATATTGTGTCCTACAATAGTGAGCTTTATTTTAAGGAGAGAGTTAGTATTTTACAGTGGGTTGTTGAAGTCGGCACCTCGCCGGCAAAAAATACCACCACCCCTTTTCATGCCCTCATCATCAGCAACATATCAGCCAAAATTGTCCACTACTGAACAAAAGCCTCCCCTAAAGACGACCGGTTATATGCCGTCTGTCGTGCCAGTACTCACTACGCTTGGCAGGTGGGTTGATAGAATGACTGCTATATTATAGAATGGACGCTGCTGTCCATCCCTCTCTTTAATTTACGATTAGTCGCCTTTTACGACATCCCTGAAGGGTATGGAGTGGTATTATATTCTTAATCCAACTACCATAATTACTTATTAATATACTAATTAATAAATAATTAACTTAATATACTAATGTTTGAAGTTTAAACACTAACGCTTGGCAGCAAAACATTTGGTACGTAAGTCTTGGAGTAATATATCTCCTTTTTTGTTATTGGTCTCCTGTGGAAATTTTTGATGAACTTCCTCCATCCCGGGGAAAGACGAAGGGGCATGCCGGTCTCCTACCGGGTAATACCACTGGGGCAGTCATCTTCGGCACCTAAGGGCAGCTCCGCGTACTCGTATGAGCCGCCCACTAGTATCACGCCTATAGGCGCATCTCCCTCCCCCCGGGGGGATTGTAAAGGATCCCCCGAAGCGTCCCTGTGCACTGTGCTGTGATGCGTATACGGCGGCGCGTGACCAACAGCGCGCCACCGTCTTCTCGTAGGTCGCTCGGTGTGGGCACGCAGATACCCCAATCTACACACCCGCGAACCCAGAGGCCCCCTGCGTTATACCGACGGCAGGGAGTTTCAGGCGTATAGAAATTAAGCGCCAGGGCGGTTGTTCCCCAGCGCTGTCTTCTCCTTCTTCAAGCAGGATCAGCCCTCTCCCGATCCCGCTATGTGGTCTCCTTCTGGAGCATAACGCTCTCACAGAAGGCATAACGAACTCACTGAATTCCAGTTTGTCCATGCTCTGCTAACACAGCCGACAATACTGCTGGCAGAGAAAGATCTAGCCCGATCCGATCGACCAGGATCCACCGCTCGGCCGTCCACGCAGGGCACAAGGAACAGGAACGAAGCACAGAACGAAGAACAGCACGGAGGAAGTGAACGAAGATATCCCCGAGATAAAAAAGTGAAAGTTGGGGGCTTTAGAATTGTGCATCGCCCCGCGTCTTCGTAAACGAGACAACACATTTGTATTTGCACGTTTGACGCAATGGGCACCAATGCGTCCCCCGCCGCATGTATCGCCGTCCACGCCACGTACTCTATGGAAGGAGAATCACCAAGTGATGTGATTACAACGCGTCTCCATTTAAATCGTAAGATACTTTTGCAAGCTGATATGGCAAGCGATCGATTTCTCATAGTGTCTCGGTAGCGAAACCAAATACCCGTGAAAGTGCAGAACTAACTAGTTGCGAAAGTAATTTTCACCTGAAAGAGACATGGAATACTTCATCATTTCGGCCGAATGAAGTCCACTGCTGAGCACAGGCCTCCCCCAAAGATCACCACAATGACCGACATGGGTGTGTTGTGGGCTCATTGAGGGGCTTTGCCATAATCGCCACGCTTGGTAGACGGGTTGGAGATCGCAGTTGAGTTGTTAATGTACTCAAAGGACGCTGCTGCCCATCCTCCAGCTAATCCCTTAGTCGATTTTTACGACACCCACGGGAGGAGATGGGGTGGTGGTAGTTTGAGCCGGCACCACACGGCAAACACGGCCTACAATAGTGAGCTTTATTTTAATAAGTACCCGTGAAAGTGCATAACTAACTAGTTGCGAAATGAATTTTCACCTGAAAGATACATGGAATACTTACGTCACATTAAAATGCTACATTATCGAACGTAGTGTGGCGCCACGCAAGGCTAGCCCTGCATAGCATTACAATTGTTATGAGCAAGCATGAATAACACCAGGCGAACAACATATAAAATTCCCGGTGTGACGTATTCGACAGACTTTTCACTCGATTTGTATTACTCAGAATCGGGAGTATCTCTAAATAACATAGATTATGACCATGGTGCCGGCTCAGAATGCCACCACCCCATGTCATCCCGTGGGTGTCGTAAAAGTCGACTAAGGGATTAGTCGGAGGATGGGCAGCAGCGTCCTTCGACTACATTAACAACTCAACTGCGATCGCCAACCCGTCTGCCAAGCGTGGCGATTATGGCAAGACCCCCCAATGAGCACACAACACACCCATATCGGTCGTTGTGGTGATCTTTGGGGGAGGCCTGTGTCCAGCAGTGGACTTAATTCGGCCGATTGTTTGTTTTTTGCTATTATGACCAACATGTTTTTTTGTAATTTGTAATGAAGTATCTGAAGAACAGCATGTTATATGAATTTATTAGTTTGGTTGCAAAAAAAGCGACATAATATAGTCGTCGTCATGACTACAGTTTTTGTCCCAATCCTTGTAATACAATAAATACAAGCATTAATTTGGGTTAAGGCTGCACAACAAAAGAAAACAATTTAATTTATTTATTTAATACTTTATGCACTAAAACTGTACAAAGGCGGACTTAATGCCATGAGGCATTTCCTACCAGTCGACCATTCATGCAGAGACAAAACTTGGTAGGTGCACAGGTAGTGTAACTGTGGGTAGTTAAATAGCGAAAGGCAATTTACGCAAGACATTTTAAATCGTTGACATCATCATTCCGGCCAAATGAAGTCCACTGCTGGACACAGGCCTCCCCAAAGATCACTACCTACGACCGATATGGGTGTGTTGTGTGCTCATTGGGGGGACTTGCCATAATCGCCACGCTTGGCTTGGGTTGGCGATCGCAGTTGATTTGTTAATGTACTCGAAGGACGCTGCTGCCCATCCTCCGGTTAATCCCTTAGTCGACTTTTACGACACCCACGGGAGGAAATGGGGTGGTGGCATTCTGAGCCGGCACCACACGGCAGTACGTATTTTTATATCTCCGTAATTCACCATTCGCCATGTGTGCGGCGTTACCGACAAGGAAAAGACCATCCCGATCTACCTATAGGTGTCGTAAAAGGCGACAAGGGTTAATATCAAGAGGATAGGTTGCAGCATCCTCTAATAGCAACAGTATTACCAGATTACCAATGCGCCTGCTAAGCAACTGCGCTTTGCAGGCAGAATCACTGGCTGGAAGGCTGGACTCACCAGATTATGGATTCATCGCTATAACCGCTAGAAGGAAGGCCTACTTTTCTGGGCTGATGTGATGAATTCTCCAAATTCAATTCAAACACCGACCAGAAGGCAGAAAATGTGTACAACCTAGTGCTTTCCATCATCACCAGACTTATAAAAACAAATCATTACTGACACAGTGAAAACAATACTAAAATATGAGCAGTATTCCATTGCTGCTTTCCAATATTTACAAGGTACCCATTAAAATACCATATTGATGATTGAGATCGTTCATCTGCCTAATTCGTCATTACCGTAACAACGCAATAACACGTGGTAGCTTCATTCATGAAACGAAAGGAGTTCCGCATTCCAGTTTAAAATTAAAAAACCCTTACTGGTCGACGTTTTGGACACTGGACTGAACTGGATTCTGAAATGAAATGAAATGATCTTTATTTGCTCGAAGCATGGTACATTAAATAAGTTCTTAAAGATAATATATTATCCTAGTTAAGCTCGACATACTTCGCCATAGTTTTGTGGCATGCAAAATTTCTACTTAATAATTAAAATGTCAGTCAACTTTAATAACCTATGAGAGGTTATTTTATAATTAAATACAATGGATTATAATCAATTGTGAACTAAATTATTATATACTACAATTCTAATTATTTTATTTTATTTGTATTGAAATATCATCTAAAACATTCCTTCATGTCATAAAAATAATGCTCTACTTGAAAGTGAAACCGTATACAACTGTATTTTTATGTACGAATTTAGGGTGGTGATAAGTGGCATACACTTATCCAAAATCATTGTCAAATTTCTTTTACGAATGCTTCATCCCACTCATTCAATATATTTGTCCTGGATGTGATGTTTGATAAGTACCATATTCAATTCTAAACGCATTATTTTATTTTTATAATCTCAGTGCCTTGTTATTAAGACATTGGTTGCTTTTATACTCATTAAACATTGCTTTCATACCCATATAATTGTGATTGATTGAAAATATTTATATGTCAAAATCTTTGATAACGATTGGATAATTGGCATACCACCATAAGTTTAGTACACAAAGGCCCGTTTTGAAATATGGTTTTATTAGAATGCAAAACGCCACAAAAGCAATGAGTGATAATCTGTCAATGTTCGTCAAAAATGAGCGCTCATTTGTCATTGTAGACTAAAAACATTTTTCAGGCGTCACGCGCACTGTGGTCATCGATAACTCTGTCAATGGTCATCTTTTTATCTGGAATTTCTACAAAATAATTATTATTAGGTATTATTCACTCAAAATCCAGAAAACTACACATATACACATCAGTTAGCGTGTTTAGTTGTATAGTGAGTGTATATGTAGCTTTATGCAAAATAGTAAACTATCCCCATCGCCCACAAGATTTAATAAATCACACACAATTTATGATTATCACAGACTGATCGACAGAGCTAACATTCTACATTTCTTCAACACAAAAACATGCTAAAGTATACACAATTAACGTCTCCATACTTATCGTATACTGAACCCTAAAAAAACATCTGCACAATATCGATCTCTCGATCCGTCGATCGGTCGCCGGCGCATCGCCGACCAACGCGAACGCTGGCGACTGCCGAACGCGATGCACCAACACAACACGCGTTAATTTTAGCCAGTCTTACACGCGATGTCAAAGATAACGTACGATAACCACGTTATACAAAAATCTAAACGAGGCTGAATAAAAAACTGCCTACCTTGAAGAAAAAAGTGTCAGTGATTTGCGCGCGCATTTGTCATGTGCCGATGACAGATTTAAGAAAATAAAATGAGCGCGGGAAATTTTCTTAAATAAAACACTTAATCTGTGCTCAGTGATAAAATAAAAATATCTTTATTTACGAATACAAATAAAATACCTAATATAAAATATCTGACAAAATGGCGCGTAAGTTACGAATGAACGGAAAGTGGCGAGTGATTGTTCTTAAAACACGTTGATTAGCTTTACACGGAAAAGCGATGTTTTTCATCAACGTTTAGGTACTCCGAGTTATTTTTATGAGTGAAAATCCAACGTATTCTGTGCTACACTCTGCTACCTAGTTGGTTCAGTAACGCTGCGGTCGCGGTTTCGAAAGTTTATTCCTATCGGTTACCATTCGGTCTTTAAAACGATGTCTCCGAGTTTCACTCTTCGTTTTGTAACGTCGTCTTCTGTTTAGTGGTTATCTGTGGTGGATTTTATTGTTGTATAAAGTGTATCTTTTTTGTTTACTTGGATTTTCTTCGGCTGTTCTTCGCCGACATTTTTAAGATTCAGGTATGATTTGATTTTATTTTTCGTATAATATTCAGTTAAGGTTTATATTGTGATATTTTCAGATAAAATTTATTTCATGCGTTCGTAAATTCGGTTCGTATAATTACGTTTTTATTAAAGCGAAAGGTAAAGTGTTAATAAAGTTCACATTTTCACCATTATATTGTTAAACTATTAATGAGACATTTTTAGGTTTTTAGGTACATTCCTTCGTGTGGGATAAGCAAATATGCCATAAACAAACACAATTGTATACCAATTTAAATGTAGCATTTCGATTTTCAAATATTTCTTTATAACTTTGTATCCCTAGGTAACTGGAATTTTTCAGTGAATAAGAAATATTTTTTTATAAGTAAATACACGAGATAGAATCACGTTATGGTCTATTAATAATTATATTCAACAACTTTAATATTTTGAAGGGCTTATTAATCAATATCAGCTTAATTTTTCAAATTTAATGTCGCAGTGGAAGAAGCTTCAATACCATTAGGATCGGACCCGGAATATTACAGCTTACGAGAATTATGTGTAATTAAACTTCATATTGCTGGAACTTTGAACTTTAGCTGCATCATAAAGGAAACGAAACGATACCCACTTTCATTAATTAATTTTCATTCATTAAACCTTACTTTAAACGGGTCTTTCGGCAAAGAATGGGAAAATCCGTGTGTAATTTTTTCATCATTTCAGCCGAAAAACGTCCACTGCTGGACAGAAGTTTCGCCCAAATATTGCCACAAAGATCGGTATGGGTTTATGTTGTGTGCTTATTGGGAGGTTCTGCCATAATCGCCATGATTGGCAGAGGAGTTGGCGATCGCAGTTAGGTTAAAAAAATCGAAGGACGCTGCTGCCCATCCTCCGGCTAATCCCAGAGTCGACTTTTACGACACCCAAGAAGTCTGAAGAAGATGAGTAGCCGTGCCCTTCTGTGTGCCAATTCTTCTGGTGGTAGTCTCAGTGCAAGAATTTAGTTAGGCAGGTACCAGTGAAGTGCTCTAATGTGCTTATGCGAGGACCTGAATTTCCACTGGGACCTATAAAAAAAGATACCACCGCAGTGCCAGATGTTTTGCTGCCAAGCAGTAGTGCTTAAACATTATACATTGCTGTGTTCCACTTAAAAGGACACTGTAGTTAGTGAAATTACTGGGCATAAGAGACTAATAAACGATTGTCTCGACACGACGAGCGTAGTGTAGTGCCCCACAGTGCTGATCCTGGGTAGCATTAGGGTCCCCTTGCCGTTGCTATAAGGCGGAGGACCTCTGAGTTCGCGGGTGCGTAGATTTGGGAATCTGCGTGCTCATACCAAGCGAGAGAAGACGGTAGCACGCATGTGGTCACGTGCTGCCGTGTGACGCTTTGGGGTATTCTTTACAATCCCCCCGGGGGGCCGATCACTTTACAGTCACCCTTTCCGAGATGTGCCTATAGGCGTGGCACCAGCGGGCGACTCTAGTGTTATCACACGAGGACCTGGAGCCTCCCTTAGGTGCCGACGATGACCACTCCAGTGGTTTTAGCCGGTAAGAGTCCGGCATACCCCTTCGCCTTTCCCCGGGGTGAGGGAAGTTCATGAAGAACTTCCACTGGGCACCAATAAAAAAAAAGGGTAGCATCAGGGTGGTGCTTACCTCCACACGCGTGACTTGCTCGTCTCTTCATTAATCACTGCATAAGAAAGCCCGCGCGTACTGTGATCACCACTCCGTTTGCCAAGCGTGGTAATTGACCCAATATCCCTCATGACACAATAGCGGTTATTAGTTCACAATTAAAGAATGGTGGGAGTTTACGTACTGATTTCATATTTACGATATAAAAAAATCTTCTCGTATCAACCTGAAAACATAAACGGCTGAACTTGGTGCCCCCTAGTTTGCTATAAAAATAACCCACGCTTGGAAAGCAGATTTACACACTAACACTAAGATAATATAAACGGCAGAACATGCAGATTCGTTTGTTAAAATAAAGATACATGTCCTGTAAAAAAGATATCATTATATTTTATAGTATCTACAAACAAAGAGTATTTATAGAGATAAAAAATATTTATCACTAGGTAATTATGTATCTATACAAACTATACAAATAAATCAAATTGAAGTGTTTGTTTGTAATGTCAAAATAACAGCTTTTTACTAAATGCATATGAAAGTATATACGGTACATATAACATCAAAACTATTTTTAATTTGTCTTTCTGTCTGTCTGTTTGTTCCGTGTAATCTCCGAAACGGCTCAACCGATTTTGACGGGACTTCCACTGACAGATAGCTGATGTTATAAGGTTAACTTTGGCTACTTTTATTTTGGAAAAATAATTAGGATTCCGCGCAAAAAAAATAAAGCCTTTGAAATCCAATATATATATATTCTATGTCAAGTGTCGAAGTACTCTAAATTTCTTTTAAATTAAACGCGGGTGAAACAACAGGTCCCAGCTAGTAATTAATAATAATAAGGGCGTAACAAAGGGAACACCCGCTCCAGTCTCCCACAATGTTAAACTTTTACGTCCTATTCTGATACCATGTACTACCTGCCATGTAATAATGTGTGGGAATGTTTTACTTATGGATATGTGCTGCCAATCTGCCTATTGTAATAAACGAAATGGAAAGGGATGAACAGGCGGCTATCATTAACATACTACGACAACTTCTGGAAGTAAACAATCAAAGAACAGTCTCGCGTGGATTAGGTAATTTTTCTTTTACAGTGCAATCAGAACTTACAGAAGACCTTGCAAACAGAAGCGTTTTTACTGTACCGAGGAATAAAAGCATGGGTGTGACAAAAAGATACAACGGTAATTTAAGAGGTGCTAAGCCTTACATAAACTATATGAAATAAAATATAGAACTACAATATAGTTTTCGAGACGGCACTACTCCATGTTGCCTGCAGTGATGACCGCTTAGAGGGCCCATATTGTGCGTGGTGAGTCACCGTCTGCTACAGAATGTCGTTAATAAGTGGAAAGACAGACGTGGTTTTTCTGTTTACTATACAGTTTTCAATCCATTTAACACCCATTGCAGTAGATCTTATAATTGGAGCTTCCATTCCATACAATGGTTTTATACCTCCGGGGGGAATCAGAGACTTCATTTTTATATTGGTGCTATGGAAAGACCGACCGATTAGTGTCCTTTAGATTTTTAGATTAAACTTACCTAAAGGGCCTCTGCGTGTTGGACCCCTCGCCCTTCGTTATAGTCCCTTAGTTGATTTTTACGACATACTCGGGAGGAGATGGAGTAGTGCTAGATTCCTAATCCGGACAACAAAGAACATGCGTATGCGTGTGTTTACCTAATATAAAAAGTCAATCCACTATCGGTACCCGCCATCTTAGGAAGGTTTACATGTAACATTATTTTTTTTACACCATAAAACCGAGATACTTCACCAGTTTCTTTTTATGTGCGCGGTGTGGATATGTTAAAAGAGTGCGAAACGGAATAGTTTGCGGTATTTGAATTACTTTCGTAAACATTTGAACAGAAACGTGGCGAATCGAATGTTCTGGCTGCTTGTGCGTCAGTCAAGATCTGTATCATTAACTATCTTCCTGTTTTGTTGATAGAGACTGTTAGTTTACAAGAAGTTTGTAATATAAACAATTAGGACGTAAAGAGGCTCTTGGTTTTCGGAAAAGAATAGGTCACCGCTCTCTAGCTGTAGGTATCGTAAAAACTAAAAGTTCTCGCATATGAAACAGCGATAACAGCTGCCGCGCAATCGGTTGCGCGTTAATAAATAATGTAGTCGAATCTTAGATGTATTTTTTATCGTAAACAAATATAGTATATTTTTTGTCTGACAGAATAAAATAATTCGATACGACAGCTATTTTTTTTATTTTTTTATTATTAAAGTATAATATAAAATATGCGCCAGAAAGAGAAAAATCGTCACTCAACTGTAATTCTGTCGAGGCCACTATGTCTGATTTTCCTTCTAGATTAGAACACATTCGCTCAAAGTGTCATGAATACAGTTTACAGACAGAAGTCTTACATGAATCCGAATCCCGAACAACTATGTGCCATACAATAATTATTCGTTGGGGAATTTAACCCGCCATCTGCAGCGGAGAAAGTCAATTGCTTAGCCACTGAGCCCACCGTCAAATCATTTAGTCAGGCATGACGCTTAACTATCAAGCGAATGACTTGCTCGTTTTGTCACCATTTTTTAATAGAGATCACGGTTTTTAAAAAACAAGTTGTAATTACCATTTTTCTTTTTATTTTCTATTTTGTTCTGCAAAAGTAGCTCTTCTAACACTTCAACAGACTCACATTTTTTTATCACAGCAGCCCGTGTTCTTTGTTTGTGTGCATTTATGTAATACAATGGTGTAATAGACATGTTTTGTGTACATGCAACATTACTCATTAATAATTAAGTATTATTGCAAAATAAATATAAATTACAAAATGTTATTTAATAAACGCGATATCTAGTATGACATACCTACACACTGTCTTTTTGAAATAAATTTCACTATTTTAAGATTTAAGTCGTCTTTGATATGTTTATAGTATTTAAATTTTAAAATCCTTATAATATTTATTACAAATTAAGACTAAATCATTTCGGCCGAATGAAGTCCACTGCTGGACACAGGCCTCCCCCAAAGATCACCACAACCACCGATATGGATGTGTTGTGGGCTCATTGGGGGGTTTTGCCATAATCGCCACTCTTGGCAGACGGGTTGGCGATCGCAGTTGAGTTGTTAATGTACTCGAAGGACGCTGCTGCCCATCCTCCGACTAATCCCTTAGTCGACTTTTACGACACCCATGGGAGGAGATGGGGTGGTGGCATTCTGAGCCGGCACCACACGGCACAACTATATATATATGTCATCAGATAATGTCCCAAGAAGGCTGGCAGCATTGCCATGTTAAATGGCAATGCTTAATCTTTGGCCAAAGAAAAGGCCAGCCAGCTCATCACTTTGATATTTACTTCCAACATTACATAAAATTATAAACATACTTAAATACGTCCAGAAATATTTCTTATTAACATCCTCATTACCTTGTTCACACACAGGTACACAGTTTGACCTTCAGAGCTTAATCAGTTCCATTGTCCTCTAAATGGCTGATAATTATGGACGATATTATGTTAGTCTTCACTTGTATACGACTATGTGGTTACCTCCTACGATACTATGACGTGATGAACCTTCACAAAATAACTGCCATACACTTGGCCATACTACCATCTCCTGCATCATGATAACTTTATAAATCCCACTAATATTATAAATGCGAAAGTTTGTATGGATGTTTGTGTGGATGTTTGTTACTCTTTCACGCTTAAACGTCTGGACGTCTGGGTTTGGATGAAATTTGGTATGTAGATAGCTTATACCCTGGATTAACATATAGGCTATTTATCCCGATCTATGCGGGCGAAACCGCGGGGCGCAGCTAGTAATAATATATACTCTTATAACCGCATTAACTATTTTATTGAAATATTAGGTCTTTACCTATGAAATTACCGTTTTGTACGAAATAAAGTATAGTAATTGCAATCAATTCAATTCAATCATTTATTCGGTAATTAGGTTCCATCAGTCATAACAGACGCTTTTACACGTCATATCGAAACAACGGAGGGCAATTTCACTACATGACAATCTCTGTGAAAAATGCCAAAAGTTACTCTGGTCTGCCTAAAAAAATTATGTGCTTTGTTTTATAAATATGTTTACAAATTATTTAGAACAGCTGTTATACATTGAAAAACATTTGCAACTATACAATATAAACAACCGTGTGGTGCCGGCTCATCCCGTGGGTGGCGACTAAGGGATTAGCCGGAGGATGGGCAGTAGCGTCCTCCGAATACATTAACAACTCAACTGCGATCGCCAACCCGCCTGCCAAGCGTGGCGATTATGGCAAAACCCCCAATGAGCACACAACACACCGATATCGGTCGTTGTGGTGATCTTTGGGGGAGGTCTGTGTCCAGCAGTGGACTTTATTCGGCCGAAATGATGAATATAAACAATGCAGATACAAATTATTTTCAAGGAAACCGCATGTGCAGATAAGAATTAACTCCACACCTCCCTATCGTCAACAGTCTTATACCAGGCTTTTTATTAGAATTTCGTTAATGTCGCATCGATGCATCTTTGCCAACACAGTGGCAGTATATCGATGCCCTTCTTGAAGAAACCAGATGGACGGGAGGCGACAAACTCTTGAAAGGCATTTTGTACTGCCTCTCGGGTACTAATTTTTTTTTCCAGTCAAAAAAAAAAATCCAAATTCTGGAAAAAATAGAAGTCTGTAGGCGCAAGGCTTAGTGAGTACGGCGGATGACGGAAAGCTTCCAACCCCAGCTCTTGTAGCTTGGAGACCGTCTGTTGTGCAGTATGGGGTCGCGCGTTGTCATGGCTTCTGCATGACGGCAGGGACGAGCGATTGATCAAAGCTGGTTGCAGATGTGCGAGCTTCTTCATCATAGTGTTCAATTCCATCCGAATCCGTTCAACTGTTTGAGCGTGATTGAGACACAAACGAAATAATACGTCACTATCATCATCGTATCAGCCGAAAATGTCCCCTGTTGGACATAGGCTTCTCCCAAAAATTACTATAATAATCGGTTTGTGTTTTGCTCGTTGTGAAGATTACATAATCGCCACGCTTTACAAGCGGGTTGGCGATAGCAGTTGAGTTGTAAATGTACTCGAAGGACGTTGGTGCCCATCCTCCGGCTTATCCTATAGTCGTCTTTTACGATACCCACGAGATAAGATGGGGTGGTGCTATTGTTAGCCGGCACCACGAAACATACAAACTTTCACATTAAAACTTTAGTAAGACTCGTTTAGTTTTATATTCTGAAACTAGGTTTACAACACAGCTTACATAAAGCATATCGAAATTTAAAAACCCATATTTGAAACCATAAAGTCCGCTATAGGGTTGCTAACCTTATGTAACCTGGTTTATAGTTATGAACCTTACTTTTACAACATCTCTTTATAACGGTAAATAACGTTCTAACGTTGTTTGACTGATTTGCTTGGGTTTTTATTATACTTAGAAAATACTGTAGACTATTATTTAAAACTATTCAATTGCAATCTGGACAAGACATAAATCACCTGTAACTACAAAATAACAGGCTGTCCACATTTTCTCTCTTTCCTTTCATAAAACGAAGTCAGCAAACACGGCACGCGAATTAGGCAAAATTAAATCGAATACAATTGTTAATAGCTTTCAGCAAGGAAATAAGGTATCATATGCTGATTCATTAAAACTCTGTTTACTGAAAGTTGCTCCACAGATGAAGTCGCGCGTACCGCTCCTCTGCGTAGTTGCATACCCCACCACAGAGCGATCAGCCTGATTATGCGTAATCGTCTACTACGAAACAGGCATAAATGAAAGCTATTAATACTTGATTTTTTTATTAGGTACCTAGTTTGCAAGTGGCATATAGCTGATGGCGCGGTATACGCAGTGGTCAAACTGGCTTTCTGCGCTAAGCTTTATATTTCCATGAAGCAAATATTTGGATGGCCTACAGATATTTGTTACATGTTTGTGCATGTCAGATTTATTTCTGATAACAGTACCCACAATGCTAGATTAACGCTGACGGCACGGTTGGTGCAGTGGCTGATACAGTTGGCTGCTGCGCACCGGGTCGTGGGTTCGATTCCCGCACGGAACAAATATTTGTGTGATCTGCAGGTAGTTGTTCCGGGTCTGGGTGTATTGTGTGTGGAATTTGTGTTTGTAAACGCACCCACGACACAGGAGAAATCCTAGTGTGGGGCAACGTTTTTTTAAAAAAGAAAAAAATCTTAAATAGGCAGTAAGACTTCGCCTTACAAAAAAAAATTTTAGTTTATGCCAGCCCGAATATTGCTTCATCTTCAGCATCATATCAGTCAGAGGACATCCACTGCTGAGCACAGGCCTCCCCCATAGATTTCCACAATTATGTCATCATTTTAGTAGTATACACCACGCTATGGCAGACGCGTTGGTGAGCCCAGCATGTTACTGTTCCACTGAAAAGAGAACGCTTCTGCCGATCCCTCTGGTTTAGAGTATTTTTGTCACCATTCACGAAATCCGCCAGAGGAGATGGAGTGGTGCTATATTCCTAATCTGGACAATACATGGAAGAATTCTTCGCTAACGATAAAATTTATATGTCATACAAGATTCGAAAAACCCGTTTCACGTTATGGTACTACTAGCCTCCGGACTTGTTCGACCACAAGAAATCATTTCAGTTAAAGAATTATGAAACTTCAAGATCTAAATTGCACCGTTCTAATTTAGTTGTACCGAAAAGAGGCCACAAGAAAGTCCATGGATACTCGTTTTAACAGATATTACAATTTTGATCAATACAAATTGGGTTATATGATAGAATAATGTGATATCTAAGGGACTCTAAACCAGAAGAATGGGCAGCAGCGTCCCTTCTGTGGAACAGCAGCCATACTGTGCTCACCAACCCACCTGCCAAGCGTGGTGAGTACTGGCAAATTGCCCCCAAATTGATGACACAGTTGTGGAAATTTATGGGGCAGGCCTTTGTTTAGTAGTGGACGTCCTTTGGCTGATATGATGATGATGAATGGCATATATACATAAGAATACATAACACCTGGTTGGAACGGAGTTCCTTTCGCTATATCTTTTTTGTGTTTGTATTAAGTAAAAATTAAGTAAAGAGTCAGTATAAAATAATTAAACGAATCATAAAATGTGACTAATTGGGAGTAAAGAAAATGATTATTTAAATTAATATAAAAAGAGTATTTAAACGTTAAAATTGTTAATATTTTTTTATATTCTCAAAGTTTTAGTTTCCTAGGTGATTGGGAAGTGTCTCAAAAATCACTGCAAAAAGATGTCGGTTTTCGGTGTCGTTTTACATTGTTACTCTTTTTTCGTTCTAGCCCCTCAGCCCGCAAACAAATCAGAACGATAATGTGCGATACGCAACTCCCTTCCAATATGAAAATTTCGGTTATTTGATAAGTTTTTCGGTAGGATAGCGGGCGTTTAAAATTGTCAGTATGTCCAATGAGCATAAGTATACGAATAACATTTTTTTTATATTATATATATTTCGTATGGTTAGTGGCCACCCTTGTGTCAGAGTTGTTCAAGACTTGGCTTAACGACTGCTGTCTAATGACAACAACCTGGACCGACGATTTAACGTGCCCTCCGAAGCACGCAGACGCTCAGTTGAAATACCACTATGCGGTCACCCATCCAGAGACTGACCGCGCCAATCGTTGCTTAACCTCGCCAATCGTTTACCGATTAATGAGTGCAACTGGCTATGAGCGCCTCGTTTTCTTATATTTATATTCTCATTTTGTTATAATGACCTCCATCTTTATATAATTAAACGTTCCGGGTGGTTCTCGAAAAAAATAAACCATCCCTCTCCACCCATGAGCGTCGTAAAAGGAGACTAACAGTTGATATCGAGAGGATGGACAACAGCATCCTTCCGTGTAGGTACTAATTATCATGCTACGATCACCCATCCGCCGGGTAAGCGTGGTTATGGTAATATGCTCTTAGACCGCTCCTTATATCATTGGGATCCCTATGTTCAGCAGTAGACGTATATGGGCTGATCTGGGCATTTGTAAATGACTTCCACACTCCCAATAAAGGAGCAAGCACTAAAATCGCAACTCCTTCAAATCACTCTTGACTTCCAGATACATTGTCTAACATAGTTCAAATTGCATAATTAGGCCCAGTTAGGAAGGCCATGGCGGACCCTCGTTCCACTTTCATATTCCTGAGTTATATGGGCAATGCTAATTGGTCTTACACGGTCAGAATCGTAATGAGTTAGAGTGTATGTGAATCAAAGTAACTCCATATTTCGGGACTGACGTACGTGTAAACCAATAGCGTGGCGATTATGGCAAAACCCCCCAATGTGCTCACAACACATCGATATCGGTGGTTGTGGTGATCTTTGGGGGAGGCCTGTGTCCAGCAGTGGACTTCATTCGGCCGAAATGAATGAATGAATGTACGTGTAAATCAAACTTACTTCATGTGTCCGCAAAGACCGCTTCATCTTTTAAGGAAATGGAGACATTCATAGACGTAATAGAAGCGATTAAATCATTTAATCATTTGAAACCATTGTATGATATCCTTGAATTGGTATCAATGTTTTTGACTTGTCCAAACTAATAATAATAATAATAATAAAAATAATCTGGCAACACCCTAGTCAAGCTGCCAAAGATTTTCCGAACAATATATATTTTAAAACGTAATATTTGTAATACCGCTTACCATACATATATTATATATAATAACAAAATTTAATAAATAAAATTCGATATGGAAAAGTATATACAACCAATAGAATCAAGAACTACAATAAAATTAATACCAAAGATAAATACATTTAAAATGACAAATGTCTTATAATGACAGAACAGAAATTTTACATATTTTAGGAATTGGACGGAAAATGGATAATGCTGACAAGAAATAAGACCAGATTGTTGCTAAATGCACACCCACCACCTTCGGCCTCGTCGCTCAGCTCCGCCTCGCAGCCACCGGAACCCGCCTCAACCGTGAGTGCTGTGGTGTCGACCGCTGCAGTAGCGTCGAGCTCGAGCGACGAGTACTTTTCACCGCCGACGTCACCAACACCTGCGCGTCGGCGAGGAAGAGGCCGGCCACCGACATGCTTAGGACCTCGAGGCCAACCGGCCGCGAACAGGGTCCCCGCTGCCGATGGAAATGTGCCGCGCATGAAATGGACACAGTCCATAAATGAAAACGTAATGCGCGCGTACTATGGGGCTACAGAGGGGGGAACTAACCTCACAGCGTACCGAGGTCGGATGCTCTCTCTGTTTCAGGTGCTTGAACCAGCAGTCAACGTTTCAGCGCAACGGCTATCAGATCAAGTGCGAGTCATTCAACGTAGCCATAGGTTGGATGACATCGTGCTTGACAGGCTTCGCTCAGAAACACAGTGTAGCCGTGTTATCCCAGCCTCGTCAGTGACTCCAATACATAGAGAAGTCCTTGTTGCGGACCCACCACAGCACAACCGCACTGATGAGGAAGATGATGACAGGGCTACAAATGTAAGTACCCAGTCTAATGAACAATTGAGGAGTGCGTTGGAGGATGCGATTCGGGAGTATCGATCCATAGCGCCAGAACAGAGACCGCGTTTACCACGTTTGCCGATGCACAAACGGAATAGGGCGTTAGTGTGTGCCCTAGATACGCTGTTATCAGGATATTTTGATAACAGCAAGGATCTTACCGATACACATTCGATTTTGTATTGCGCTGCCGTAGCGGCCTGTCGTGTAGCTCACGTTAAATTTGATAAACCAGACGGAGCTACACGACCTAAATTGTCCGTACCGGCATGGCAATGCAGAATCGAACGTCGTATTGGTGAGGCTAGGGTACTCATCGGCAAGCTCATCTGCTTCAGGGAGGGCAATAATCGTCCAAGGGTAATGCGCTTTGTGAAACGGGCATTCTTGGGGACGGATACGTGTCCCGAAGAATATGCTGCACGGGTCACAGAGCGCATTGACTTCCTGAAGCAGAAAGTTTGTGCATGGGCAAACCGTATCAGGCGGTACAAGAAGCGCGTGGACCGATTTACCCAGAATCGCATGTTCCAAAGTGACCAAAGGTGGGTATTTAGAGCCTGGGAGCGACCCCAGCAAGGTGTGAGTGACGGGACACCACCAGATGATAACACCACGATTCAATTCTGGCGCAACATTTGGTCGGTGCCCGTCAGTCACACTGAGGAAGGTTGGATAAGGGATGTGGAGCGAGCGTGCGAACCAATAGAGGAAATGGGAGCCATTAGTATAGACGCTCAAGACGTGGCCAGTGCAGTCCGTCCAATGCCAAACTGGAAATCTCCGGGGCCGGACGGACTGCACAATTTCTGGATAAAATGGCTCCGTAGTTCGCATGTTCGCTTGGCATCCCAATTTCAACAAGCCATAGAACACGGGTCGCTACCACAGTTCTTAACGACAGGTATTACCCACCTGCTCCATAAAGCAGGTAGCACTACGGAACCCAAGAATTATAGGCCGATCACCTGCCTACCGACGGTCTATAAACTTCTTACATCCATTTTGAGAATAAAAATTAACCAACATGTAGATAATAATTCTATAATGTCTGCTTCTCAGAATGGATGTAGGAATGGGTCCCGCGGTACTAAGGAGCTACTTCTCATTGATATGACTATCTGCCAACAAGTTCGCCGCAACCGAAAGAATCTGTCGACATGTTGGATAGATTACAAGAAGGCCTACGACTCTGTGCCACATACATGGCTCATGAGGGTGCTAGAGTTGTACAAAATAAATACAACCCTATGCACCTTCCTGATGTCATGTATGGGGCAATGGAGGACAGTCCTTCGCTATCCGGGGTGTCGCCAGATTCTGGAAAACGGTGAGCCGATTTTGATTAAGAGGGGTATATTTCAGGGTGACAGCCTCAGTCCATTGTGGTTTTGTTTAGCTTTGAACCCTCTTAGCAACCTGCTAGAGGGGTCAAGGCTGGGCTATCGGTTGCGGAGAGACGGTCAGGTTATTTCTCACTTGCTTTACATGGATGACTTAAAATTGTTTTCTCCCACCAAGTTGCAACTGATAGAGTTACTGAAGGTAACTGAAACATTCAGTAACTCTATCAAGATGGAATTTGGTGTGGAAAAATGTGCAGTCATGCATGTAAACCAAGGGGAAATTATGGAATCCGAGGGAATTGAACTCTCGGATTCTGTAAACCTTCGATCTCTCTCCTCAACCGAGACCTACAAATACTTGGGAATGTCGGAGGCGTTGGGTATCAATGGGGCTGACATGAGGCAGACGTTGAAGGAGCGCTTCTTTGGCCGCCTGAAAAAAGTACTAAAATGTCTTTTATCAGGCGGCAACAAGGTGCGTGCCTTCAATGGCTGGGTCATGCCAGTTCTCATTTACTCCTTCGGCATACTCAAGTGGACTCAGGCTGAACTGGATGCCTTGGACAGGCGAGCCCGTACATTGCTAACTGCAAATCGGATGCATCACCCACGATCCTCGGTAATGAGGCTGTACATCCCACGGAAATGTGGGGGTCGCGGCTTTTTAAATGCCAAGACCCTTCACAACCGTGAGGTGTACAGCCTTAGGGAGTATTTTTTCCATACTCACGTGGGGATGCATCGAGATGTAGTGGCAGTGGACAACGGGCTTACCCCGCTTGGTCTGGCGAAAGAGAACTGGCGAAAACCTGTTGTACTCAGTACCAATGACCGCAAGGAAATATGGCAGAGCAAGGAGCTGCATGGACGTTTTTATCGGGCCCTCCATGGACCCGATGTAGATTTTCAATCATCAGTATCCTGGCTACGTTTCGGCGACCTGTTCGGGGAAACCGAAGGTTTTGTCTGTGCGATTATGGATGAGGTTATCATGACGAACAATTACCGGAAATATATTGTTAAGGATGGTACGGTTGACATTTGTCGGGCATGCCACCGTCCGGGTGAATCCATCAGACATATTATTTCTGGTTGTTCTCGTCTTGCTAACGGCGAATACTTGCACAGACACAACCAAGTGGCCAGGGTTATACACCAGCAACTTGCACTGAAATATAAACTTGTGACCTTTGAAGTACCATACTACAGGTATGTGCCCGACCCAGTTCTCGAAAATAGTCATATCACATTATACTGGGACCGGTCTATCATCACTGATAGGACTATTATTGCTAATAAGCCTGATATAGTGATGATAGATCGGAAAGAGCGCCGCACAATGATTATTGATGTTACCATCCCGCATGACGAGAATCTCGTGAAAGCCGAGAAAGATAAACAAATAAAGTATCTTGACTTGGCACACGAGATTGTCGACATGTGGGATGTTGACTCGGCAATCATTGTGCCGATAGTCGTTACGGCCAACGGCCTAATGGCGAAGAGCCTCGACCGACATCTTAAGAGGCTCTCGTTAGGCAGCTGGGTCAAGGGCCTGATACAGAAAGTGGTTCTCCTTGACACGGCACGTATTGTCAGGAGGTTCCTCACTCTGGAGCCCTAACCACCGGCAGCTTGGACCATGTTCCCGATGCCGGTGCGTCACTATTTTTTTATATTTTTAAATATATTTTATTTTTATATTGTGTATTTAAAAATGTAATATAATATGTTTATAAGTGAAATAAAGGTAATAATAATAAACCCCGAGCCGCTCACGCCGGTGCTGCTCGCTGTCATCTGTAGTTGTGCCATTTAGGGTGCCAAGATGGGCCATCTTGGGAGGGCAAGTCACCGTCTGCCACAGAATTTAACTTAAAGGTGGAAAGGTAGACGTCGTTTTTTCTGTTTTTCATAGTATTACATCCATGAAGCACCCATTGCAATAGACCTTATAATATAAAATACTTTTACACATCCGGGGACAATCCGAGACTTAATTTTATAGTGCAGCCATGTAGAGTCCCTGGTTAGTGTCCCATTAAACTTTAGATTAAAATTCTCTAATAGGCCTCGGCGTGTTGGACCCTTGTCCCCGCATAAGCCTATCTAAAGACCGAGTTCCCCCTCACAGGGGATATAAACCCGTGAAGAGAGAGACATAATAAGTTTCTTTTTTTGCGTTAAAAAGCCATTGCCCCACACTAGGATTTCTCCTCTGTCGTGGGTGCGTTTACAGACACAAATTTCACACACAATACATCCAGACCCGGAACAACTATCTGCAGATCATACAAATATTTGTTCCGGGCGGGAATCGAACCCATGACCCGGGGCGCAGCAGGGCGTGCCGTCTAAGTCTCAGTGCCTGTATCTTGGGGAAAAATCCCAAAATGTGAATCAGTTCAAAAAAAGACTTGACAAATATCTTCTCAACTGCAAAGAACAGAATCCAGCGGCGATTAGCAGGATACAGGCACCTCTATCAGTTGTTTCAACTGCCTGCCTGATAATTTTATAATAATAATAACTAACATAAGTACTCAGAGCTTTGAAATGTTCTTCTGCGAGTTGAATACATAATTTTAAGACAGTATCGGGTCTATTCGCTTGCAGATTTCTTGTGACTACGGTCAATGCAACTTTATCAAAACGTCGAGGTTAGTCAAAATATTATTTTGATATTAATCTGTTGCCGAGTATCAGGTCTATCCTGATACTGTCTTAAAATTTATTATTCTAGCAAACTTAAAGTGTTTCACTGTTCCGTGTAGTTCACTGCAAAAAATACGCAACCCTTCTTCACCATGGGTGCCGTAAATGGTGACTAATGGTTGACATCAAGAGCTTGGGCAGTGGTGGCGTCCTCCCATATATTAATAACAATATACTGCGAATTGCGATCACTAATCCGCTTACCAAGCGTGGTGGCTATGGCAATATGATCCCCTACGATCGCTCATTGGGAGGCCCGTGCTCAGCAATGGACGTCTACAGGCTAATGTTTGTGTTTCTCATTTTTTTTCTGACGTAGCACCCCTTCACTAGGTTATCCTAAGAATTTTCTAACTGGAGAAGGTGGTTTGATGTGGTGTGATGGACAGTCCACTGCTGGGCTGGTCCTCGGCTTTTCTCATGCAACTCGTGTGCGTTACTGCACCACACCTTTTTTTTATTAATGTCCAGTGAAAATTCTACATGGAACTTCCTTCACCCCGGGAAGGGCAAAGGGGCATGCCGGACTCCTACCGGCTAAAACCACTGGTGCGGTACCGAAGGGGGGCTCCAGGTCCTCGCAAGATCACACTAGAGCCGCCCATTGGTGCCACGCCTTTAGGCACATCTCGGAGGGGATGACTGTAAAGTGATCATCCCCCCGGGAGGATTGTAAAGGATCCCCAAAAGCGTCCCATGGCAGCACGTGACCACATGCGCGCTACCGTCTTCTCGTGAGTCGTTTGGTATGAGCACGCAGATTCCCCAATCTACGCACCCGCGAACTCAGAGTTCCTCCGCCTTATAGCAGCGGCCCCCTCTAGCGGAGGGAAGTGACTGTAAAAGGGTCGCCCCCCCAGGCACTTCTCGGGGAGGATTGTGTGTGCGCTGTGCTGCGCATACGGCGGCACGTGAACACGTGCGCGCCACCGTCTTCCCGGGGGTCACTCGGTATGAGCGCGCAGATTGCACCTGGTGACGCCATTGTTTCGATGCAGGTTGTCTCTACCCGTGTGGTGCCGATTATGAATAGCACCAACCCATCTCATCTCTTGGGTGTTGTAAAAGGCGACTATAGGATTAACTGGAGGATGGACAGCAGCATTCTTCGAGTACAGTACCAATTCAACTGCGATCGCCAACCCGCCTGCCAAGCGTGGCGATTACGGTAAACCATCCGAATGAGCACACAACACACCCAGAACGGTCGTTGTGGCGATTTTTGGGAGAGGCTTGAGTCCAGCAGTGGACTTTGTTCGGCTGAAATGATGATTTTATTTTTATTTGAGCACTTGTGTTTGACTGGTGGTAAATCGATGACCATATTCACGAAAAAGTTACAATTTATTATTATTTTTAGCATTATGTAAATTTACGTTTGATCTATGTTACGGCCACAGTTTTATGACGAATTTATGCATCTAAGTTATGGACCATTTTCAGAATTGGCTCTAAACCCAGATATAATCGTAAAATCATTCGTGAAGCTGATTTTACTGGTATACAGGAAACAGTTATAATAACGAATCTACTAATCGTCAGGCAAAACTACACACCTTGGTACATATATAGGAAAGTTACTGTGATAGTCCGTTAATAATTAATGTTAAGATGTAATCACTAATTTTGATCATGTAGTCCATTTTTTTTTATTTATTCGCTTAGAATCTGGAATGCATCGGTGAATCGGCGACTGGGGTAGCCCAAGGGCCACCCCAGCCGCACCTTAACCGTATGTCAGTGTTTATCCTTTAGTATAACACTCAATATGAAGATATCGTCGATTCACCAAGTCATCGTGGTGTATGACCGACATCGTCATGAAAATAATAAATAACGGACATTCACTAGCTAGCTTGGTGGTTATTAGTATACACCAGTGCATCTCTACTTCTCTAGGTACACTGCGCTTCGGGCACTCATAGTAACATAATATACACGACCAGCCTCATAACCCCTAGCCAA
Source organism: Diloba caeruleocephala (assembly GCA_947459985.1). Classification (NCBI taxonomy): domain Eukaryota; kingdom Metazoa; phylum Arthropoda; class Insecta; order Lepidoptera; family Noctuidae; genus Diloba; species Diloba caeruleocephala. The sequence goes on from OX381629.1 coordinate 11,226,835, forward strand.
TTCAGCAGGGTTAGAATAGATACAAGAAGATTAAGAAAAGGTTTTCAGGAATTAAGGACAGGTTTTAAGGACATTCTGTGTGGTGTCCGGATTGAGAACATAGAACCACTTCATCTCCTCACGTGGATGTCACTAAAGGCAACTAAACCAGAGATGTGGACCAGCGTCTCTCCTAAGGAACAGTACCCATACTGCACTCACTAACCCGCCTGTTTTTATTATGCTGTCAACAATCCATAGACAGACCGTGCCAAGCGTTGCTTAACCCCGCCGATCGTTTACTGAACAGTGAGTGCAACATAATATGTTGCACTATACGACGCCTCCAATTAACAACCAACTAAATAACGTAAACAAAAAACTAATATAGGTCACTCAGGTGAACAGACTCCGCATTACGGATATGTATGGGTCCATTGACCTCTTACTCATCAGTTCTTATGAACTTCATTTGCATTGTTTATAATAACACGCTTTTAGCTTGCCTACAATAGTATACAAAGTTATTTTTTCTGTTGCTTATACATCAGCTGTCTAATTCACGTAGTAAGACAATTTATTACAATCTAGGAACTATATATATTTTATGTGTGGTTCCCGGCATAGAACCCACATCTCTCCGCCCATTATAATTTCAGCCGAATACAGTCCACTGTTGGACACAGGCCTCCCGCTAAGATCACCGCAACGATCGGTCAGGGTATGTTGTGTGCTCATAGGGGTGTGGGGGCTGCCATAATCGCCACGCTGCTAAAGGCGGATTGACGATCGCAATTGAGTTGTAAATGTATTCGAAACTGCTGCCCATCCTTCGGTTAATCCCACAGTCGCCTTTTACGACACTCACGAAATCAGATGGGTTGGTGCTGTTCTTAGCCGGCGCCACACGACAAGCCAGATTGGGGATTGACCCATATTTAGAAATGACTTGTTGAGATTTTCTGAGAAAACCATCAGGGCAAAATATGCATTGCTAAAGAGATTTAGCTCTCAAATATGGGCGAATAAGATCAATTTTTTCAAAGCAGTCCTTCAAGAAGTACTATAGAATAAATGACGTCTTTAATTAAGAACCCAGAATGTCGTCCTCCACAACTGAACATTAACCTCTCTAAAATGGACGGGCATTTGCCGTGTGGTGCCGGCTCAGAATGCCACCACCCCATTTCATCCCGTGGGTGTCGTAAAAGTCGACTAAGGGATTAACCGGAAGATGGGCAGCAGCGTCCTTTGAGCACACAACAAAACAACTGCGATCGCCAACCCGTCTGCCAAGCGTGGCGATTATGGCAAAACCCCCCCACTGAGTACACTGCACACCCATATCGGTTTTTGTGGTGATCTTTGGGGGAGGCCTATGCAACAGTGGACTTTATTTGGCTGAAATTATGAAAAATGATGATTTGTTAATAGTTTTCCCAGGTATTTCTTACTCCGACAGTACGTACTCTCTAACCTTCAACGTAAACTTTTTCCAACAGTTTTTGGGGAAAATACCCTTTTTTCTTGGGGATTATCAACCTGCAAGCATCCAGTGATGAACAGAGCCTCCTTATTACCGCTACAATGAATGGACTAAGGGTATTTTCCCCAAACTCTGCAAACTGCGCCCAGTTATTATGTGTACGTCGTAGGATGCAGCAGGACCCCTTTGGTATAATCTCTTAGATAATCCAAAACTCTCCATCCGTGAGAATTGTAAAAGTGCTAAAAGCAACATACTGCCGTCACCATACCGCCTGCCAAGTGCTCATTGTATGACCCAAAGATATTGGAAGAAAAGAAATATTCCATGAAGTTCAAAACGTATACGAGCCTAGAAATCCAGTTTTCCCCCACCATTCTTCATAAAAACACTAATGCACGCAGCTATTATTTCTCATCCAATGAACTAAATAAACACAACATTCTAATTGGCTGCTCATACTAAAACACACCCACGACTATGTAGGCAGCCAATCATGCCGAGCGTACAGACTGCAACACAGCAGCCATGTTTATTGGGAGTACCAATCGCTGTTTTATCCACTGCGTTTGATATTCACCGATTGCGATTACAAGTGGTAGATAAGAAGCATTGTATTTTGTATAAAATAATAGGGTCGTTCTGCTCCATCAATCCAAATGTAACATAATAAAGAAAACAATAATTTTTTATTTAATATTTATATAGACAAATACAAGAAAATTCTTTCAATTGATTATAGTATATGATTCCTTCCTTGATAAAGTTATCATTTTCGCTTCGGTTTTTACATGTTATCCCCGAACAAAGTTTCACTTACGCGATCGAATCTTAACTGATGAATGACTGACGGCCATTTTTACGAATGGCCCGGATTTTCCATGTCGCGGTGGCGCGGTTACGCCCCCGTACCACTTCTCCTTATTTCCTATTTCTGTGCTGCGCTCATTGTAGTGACAATTTGGAGGTCCATGTTTAGCAGTAGACATTTCATCATCAGCCAAAGGACGTCCACTGCTGAACCAAGGCCTCCCCCATAGTTTTCCACAACGAGCGGTCACTTGCCACCCTCATCTAACGACTCCTAGCGATCTTCACCAGGTCGTCTGTCCACCTCGTTGGTGGTCGTTCCACGCAGCGTTTTCCGGTGTGCGATCTCCACTCGAGACCTTTTTACCCGCACGGCCTATAGTTCTACAAGCAATGTGCTAGCTACAAGCTACACCCATTGCCACCTCAGTTTATTTGTTTATATACACTACCACATAACAAAAGCAATGAAAACAACAGTGGTTCATAATATTCAATGCACAATGGGCGGTCTTATCGCATACAGCGATCTCTTCCTAATTAGTTTGCTAATTCTTTCAGCTATGTCGGCAACTTTGCTTTTTCTATAGATCTCCTTAGTGGATGAATACGGTGTGATATGTGTTTTTGTGTATATAGAAATTAGTTTTTTTTTCATTCATATCAGCCACAGGACATCCACTGCTGAACAAAGATATTATGCTGCATCCGTATTATTATATAAACGATATAGTTTATTACTGTACATAAAAAACGAATTAAATGGGTCCCGTGGTAACCCAACCTATTTTTATTTTTATTGGGCCCATTGTAAATTCTAAATGCTAAAACCACTAGGGGTCATCTTCGGCACCGAAGAGGGGTCCAGGGCCTCGTATGATCACACTAGAGCCCCCCATTGATGCCACACCTTTAGGCATATCTTGGAGGGGACGACTGTAAGCGGGTCTCTCCCTCCTAGGGAAGGCAACTGTAAAAAGGTTGCCCCCCAGGCACTTTTTGGGAAGGATTGTAAAGGACCTACGCCATGCACTCTTCTTGTGTCTTCCCAGGGGTCGCTTGGTATGAGTACGCAGACTTCCCAATCTGCGCACCCACGCCCCCGGCCATCGACCCGGGTAATTCTATCAGAAGTAACCCTGTTTACAGCCACTAAGCGAAAAGAACCGTCTTGATATATTGATGGCCCAATAAAACGTAACGCTTTGAGCTTCATGTCGCAACCGCGTGTCAAGGTTTCAAGGTCTAGAAATAGCCCTAGTGTTACCTCTAGACAACTTCTGTTACATCGATATATGTCGCTGTCTGTCTGTATTGATCTAGTTTGTAAGCTAGTTGAATATTTTGAGACCTTGTGTAATCCTTTCTAAAAGAGGTCAAGTTAAAAAGGGTTTTTTTGAGAATAAATCAACATCTTTTAGAACGGCTTTATTTAAATAGGACCCTTCTTGCATAATACAGAGGGACTAGGCATAAATCCTTTTTGAAGTCAGTAAAAATCGTGTTGTTTTACATCACGCTTGGTCTAACCCGCTGCGGTACAAAAATGGAATTAAATAAAAAGTTAGTAAATTGTTAATAATAGACACTTTTACACGGCCGGCATAATGAAACAACGTTGGGCATTTTCACTTGATATTTAAAGCATATCCATAGCGTAAGTAACTATAAGAAGCGAGTGAGTAGAGACGAGGTTAGCAGAAGTTAGCTTAGCTATATTAGCACAGGGATAGGTAACTCCATTATCATCATATCAACCAAAATATACTGGTAATCAAGCCAACACTGAAAACTCCACTGCTGAAAAAAGTTCTCCCCCACAGATTACCACAATTGTATCGTAATTTGGGGAGGAAATTGCCTGTACTCACCACGCTTTGCAGTTGGGTTGGTAAGTGTTGCTGTTCCTCAGAAGGGATGCTGCTACTTATCTCTGTGGTTTAGAGTTCCTTAGTCATCTTTAACGACATCCACGGGAAGAGATGGAGTGGCACTGTATTCTTAATCGGGACACCACCGGAGTTTGCGAGTGACGGTTAAGGAAAAGAGGAGTTACTGTATCTCCATAAAACATTTTAAAGGCATTGATAACAGATGTAACGTGTCCGGAAAATAGATGTTGTAATAGTGGAAGGAAATGTGTAATTCCCTCTAATTTCTTTAAATTGAAACAAATTTGTAAGACGAAGGGAAATATAGATTAATTCCGTGTAATACTTATAATGATGCTGATATCTTGAGAATAGAAAATAAATAGTTAAATTCCTAAATGATATTACACACAATATCTAAGCGATTAAGATCACGACCCTAGTTCCTAACGGATCGACATTCCAATGGCTGGGGCGGACTGCCAGATTATTGTGTCATTCAAATATAATAGTGCTTCATTGGAATATAGAACAAAACATTATAGTTTCTTAGTAGTTTTGTCTTTAATGGCTCATTTATATGTTTAAGTTTTAGGTTCTTATAATCTCATGGTAATGTTTAGATAATTGATTGGATACGTGAATTGAGGTAAAATAAGTCTGAGAAAGTTGTCCATGTGATTCCCTGCAAAGAACGGTGCAAACGGGTTGTGTGCACTTCACCTATGAGTATTGTGAAAGGCGAGTAAGTATTGGTTGATATCCAGAATATGGGCAGTAACATCCTGGGAGGTCCACGTTAAGGAACGGACGTTTATAGGCTTGTGTGTGTTTGTGTGAGTATGCGTGCAAGTTCGCGTCCGTGAGTGTACCGGTGCGTATGTGTGTAGGTGTGTTTGCGTGCGTGCGCGTATGGAGTGGATGTTTGTGCACGAGTGAACGAGCGTGAGTGTGCACTTATGAGTGAGTGTGTGTGCGTTATGTGTGTATGTGTATGTCAGAGTCAGATGAGGGCGGGACACTAAATTGTAAAATATTTTAGTTATGTCTTCCATGAAATACACAGGCACATAAAAAGTTATATTTTATAGTAGTATTTCCATTTTCTTTTCTGTTTTCTGATAATGTTGTGATTATCATAGTCTAGGGTAGCTAGCGTGGCGCCAGGATTGCTATTACACACGTAAAGTTATTTTAGTGAACGAAATCAAATGCATTACTATGAAACTCGTAACTAATATGCAAACATCCTGTTAATGTTGTTCAGTATACAAATCTTTGAATGTAATATGCATGTAACGATTCCGGTGCTAAAATATTAAGAACAAAACTATGAAGTACCTGCGTTAATATTCGCGCAAACATCCGTTAAGGAATTTGGCAGAAAGGAAGTGTAAGTTCAAGAGGATAGACGGCAACGCCCTTATTTGCAATAAAATAAATAATTCTTTAACCAAGTCCAGTGACTACGTCAGTTAAGTCGGCGATTTAATGCGCCGCTGCATGCTGAGTGGGAGAGGTTATTAGCTGAACGAAAATTTACGCTACAATTTATTAATAATGTAGTACATACTGTAGTTCTCCCTTAAAGCTTAAAGCCCAGCAACTGCCTCCCAACGTACTCGTATCTTTTTGCATTCGCTAATGCACCCACAAGGGACGTTATTTCCCCGAAACTGTTCACCGCTGCAATGGAGGATGCCTTTAAGCTACTAGAGTGGAAAGGATTCGGCATTAACATCAATGGCGAGTATATCACTCACTTTCGATTTACCGATAACATCGTAGTCATGGCAGAATCGCTGCAAGAGCTCAGCACAACGCTCGACGATCTCAACAGAGTTTCCCAACAAGTTCCCATGTTTATTTTAAGGCCCACCGCCTTAAAATAAACATGGACAAGACGAAAGTCATGTCGAATGCCCATGTTCTCGAAGTTGTTGACGAGTATGTCTACCTGGGACAAACTGTCCAATTAGGTAGGTCCAACTTCGAGAAAGAGGTCAATCGTCGAATCCGACTCGGCTGGGCAGCGTTCGGGAAACTTCGCAATGTCTTTTCGTCAACAATGCCGCAATGCCTCAAGACGAAAGTCTTTAACCAGTGTGTGTTACCAGTGATGACATATGGATCAGAGACGTGGTCACTAATTATGGGCCTCATAAGAAAGCTCAAGGTCACTCAGCAAACTATGGAGAGAGCTATGCTTGGCATTTCTCTACGAGATCGAATCAGAAATGAGGAGATCTGTAGAAGAATTAAAGTGGCAATGGGTGGGGCACATTGCTCGTAGAACAGATGTTCGTTGGGGCAAAAAGGTTCTTGAGTGGAGACCACGCACCGGAAAACGCAGCGTGGGACGAACTCCAACGAGGTGGACAGACGACCTGGTGAGGGTCGCTGGGAGTCATTGGATGAGGGCGGCATGTCACTGCTCGTCTTCGCTGCATCGCTTTTTTCAGCAGTGGACGTCCTTTGGCTGATATGATGATGATGAATGGACCCAGCAGTACATGTCATGATAATACACAGGTCCCTATCCAATGCAAATGCATGCTCATTGTAGTCATTGTACTCATTGTCAAGTACTCATTGACAAGAGACAAGAATGACATCAAGGTTGGTCGGTACCAACTACTGCAAGGTTTTCGTTTTAGGCCTGTGGTAGAGTATTTCGCTCTCTCAAGCCGCTTGTGTGAAGGAGGGAGGAAGCAAGAAGGAAGGAGGGGCCTCCTTGAGAGAGCTAAATATCCTGCGGACTTTTCATACACGTATCGGGCTATTGTGCTGCTGGGCGAAGTGGGGAGCGAAACCACGACCTCGACGATTGACGCATCATATGGATGAGAGTCTTGTCGGAGGAAACAGTGTCCGAGGTGAAGGTGGTGATGGCAGTGTCACTCGACATATCCAATGCTCTGGACACCTTTATCCTGGAACTGGACCAAGGAGGCGTTCATCATCGAGTGCCTTTCTACCACCGCTGTATTGCTGGGGACTACTTAGGGACGTGAAGGTTTGGGCCCAAGCAATATGTCCTGTGACCACACTTGTGGTACATCGGCTAGACTCGATGTTGAAGGTGCACTTCTACGAGGCGCTAACGTAACTTGTTGCGCTGATGATACTCTCGTCACGGGCCGGAGGAGGTCGCATTGGGATGTAGCAATGCTTGCCATGCCTGCAGTTGCCGAGGTGGTGGGTCACATATGACAGCTAGGTCTGTAGGTGGCCCTCTATAAGTCTGAGCCATGGTTCTCAGAAGGCGCCGCCACCGCATCACAAGAAAAAAGTAGAGGATAAAACCGTTTTGTATCGGTTTTTCGGTAATCGAAAGTAAACGGTTATAAATATATTAACTTCTAAATTATTTTGTAAGAAACGGTTTTCTTTTTCCATAAATAATTTTACTGAGGTATACAGAGTAAATAAGTCCAAAGAATTCAGTAATATAAACATAATAGACCTTCAAACGATATAAACATATTTTTGCTTCATCGAGAGTCGTAAAGTTTTCAAATCCAAAAACAATATCTTTCGATGACGTCAGAGTTAATCATTGAACGCAATTTCTGTATAATCAGCAGCAATTGAACGGTTAAGATCATAGTAGCGAATTTTATAGCATTTTCATTGCACATACGTTTTATGTTAGTCATGGTCATACGCATTGTGGACTTACTCATTTTTAGACATGTTTGTTTGTATGTATTCCGTGTGATCTCCGGATTAAGAATATACCACCACTCCAGCGCCTCCCGTGGAAGGCGTAAAAGCCAACTATGGGACTCTAAACCAAGAGATGGACATTAGCGATCGTTTTGTGGAGCAGTAGCCATCCTGCGCTTACCAACCACCCTGACACGCGTGTTAAGTACTAGCAAATTGTCCTCAAAATGTGGAAATCTATAAGGCTATGGTACAGCAGTAGACTTTCTTTGGCTGATATGAAGATCACGATGATGAGAAATGTTCGTTTGTGTTTCGAAAAAGAATAGTAAGAAAGCGGAAAGTAATAAATACTTTTTCACAAGTCACAAAAAACGCCTTACCCTTTTTTAACCTATTATTAAATCTATTCTAGCAAGAAACTAGGAGCTTTCTCCACCTGTTTGTGATTAAGACTAATTAAAATTTTAATGACATTTTATGATACAATTCTAAGTAACGCATAATATATGTTTAAAGTTAACAGTAATATTTTTACTGAAATACAGCCGTATATTAATATACAAATGGAAAGAAAGGGCAGAACGGTTCTCGAGCGGAGACCACGCACCAGAAAATGCAGCGTGGGACCGCCTCCGGCGACATGGACAGACGACCTGGTAATGGCAGCTGGATTGTTGGATGCTTGAAGTCTATGGGAGAGGCCTCTATTCAGCAGTGGACGTATTTTGGCTTATATGATGATGATATACAAATACTGCTAGAAGTAGAATCGTTTTATGTAATTTGTGATTTATTCAGTCCGCATTAAATATATGACTATCACCCACGTCTACATTCCTAGAGAGCCTAGAAATTGTGATGGTGACATGTTTATAATCCAGGAACCACATAATTATGTCGTCTCTGAGCCTGGGTTCCTTTGAATTCCTTACAGCAATGTTGATGTTTTTTATTCATCCTTTCTACTATAAAAATAATATTGTGTTGTTTTGTAATTACATTTCAACAGTAATGAACTGAACCCAGCTGAACATTTAAACTGAACTTAACATGCCCTTTGTCATGGTCATTGCGGCTACGGCATGCAATGTTTTCGACATTAATGTCGGAAATAGAGTAACTTTAGTTGAGGTCGTATAGCAATTATTTTATTTATTTGTTGGCTAACATATAACAGACAACAATATATACTGAAAACTTAGACACTTGGAAGTTACGGTCGTGCTTCCCTGTATCGTCGGATCACCACTCCTGTGTCCACCACCAGTTGGCGCTGAGAAAGACTAACTTGTTCGTCGATGGAATCTGGACGACGTTTAATCCTACTCGTTTCGATCCCCGACAACTTCCGTATCACACTTCCTTCAGCATTGGCTTCCTGATGATGTACTGAAGGAGCTTATCTCCCGATGTCTGTCATGTTGATCGCGCAAATCTATGAATCTGAGAATAGCCTCGCGGAAAAAAATTGGAGGAAGGCTTACACATCCAACCTTGCCCTGCAGAGCAAATCGGACTATATTTCAGAATTCGGTATCGACACAATCTATTTCGAACCTCAGTTTGGCAGACACCATCCCGATAGATTGCTTCAAACTCTGTTTGAGTTAGCTTTCATCCGACTCCGACTTCCAATTCGATAGACTAATCGGAAGCTTTGGAATGATCGTAAAACCAATACCTCTTATTTTGCACTTTAAATGCCAACGGTCGGATTAGACGATTAAACAAGTGAATCGGAATATGGCCATAACTAGATGCAATAAGTTAAATAATAAATTATTACATTCCTTTATCTCAGTCTTTGTTTAGCAGGGTAAGAATACCTATAAAATGACCTAAAGTTCGGCCAGAGGGGTAATTCTCGCAATTTAAAGTTCAAAATATAGTTTTGATCAAGTCTCAATGTCGTCATCATTTCGGCCGAATGAAGTCCACTGCTGGACACAGGCCTCCCCCAAAGATAACCACTACGACCGATATGGGTTTGTTGTGGGCTCATTCGGGGGTTTTACCATAATCGCCACGCTTGGCAGACGGGTTGGCGATCGCAGTTGAGCTGTTAATGTACTCGAAGGACGCTGCTGCCCATCCTCCGACTAATCCCTTAGTTGACTTTTACGATAACCACGGGAGGAGATGGGGTGGTGGCATTCTGAACCGCACCACATGTCGTAAATGTCACAAAATAGTATTCTCCTAAACTTACAACAACGTCAAACGTGAACTTATATAATCTCAGTTCGGTCAACTTTCTATCCATAATGTATTTATTATAATAGAATTCATTTAAACTGATTACATCGCGTATAATATGGAATTTTGTTTTTCCTACCGCTTCGTATATTTTGTGGACCGTATATGCTTGACGTCAGCTATGTATTCTTTAAATAATTACCATATCTGCTCTACTCTTGTACGTTCTTTAAATAACACATAGCTGACTTCAAATATAGATGCTCCACCAGTATGCAGTGTGTGAACATGCCTTAGACAAACCTAACCATTTTCTATGTTTTGATCAACTTAAGTCCTTGCAAAAGAGAACAATTGCGTATCAAGAATGTTTCGTGAGGCTAATGAAATTAAAAAACATCATAATTTAAAACGAGAAGATAGTTGGCAGGTATTTATTTATTTATTGTTAATGTACAATATTGTACAAAGGCGTGCCATAGGCATTTTCTGCCAGACGACCTTTGGGTGATGCAGAGAAAAGGTGCAAGGTAGATGTACAATAAAATAAGAGTGAGAGGTATAGATGCGACGACATTTATTTACACCAGGTACATACAGGTACCAACTGTTTAGATTCCGGTTAATAAAATAATAAAGTCCTAAACAACATACCGCACTAAAAACATCTGTGTGTCAACACTGTGAGTGATTTCTGCGTGCATCGACGATTTAAACTAATGTTTGATTAGTTTTGTACAGTAGATTAAATGAAATAACTTTTTTAAATCCGTAACGACGCCTTAGTCATCCTGCAACCACGAACCCTGCTAAGTGTTCGAAACGTCAGGAAAGAGAAAAATCTATAATATACGCGATGTAACCCATTTAATAGTGTTTTATTAAAATTATAACGCTCATAGTATAATCTAAATCCGTCAAGTTATTGAGCAGTTTACGTACATACAAACATAAAAATGTAAGAATAGTTATCTCGCAGCCATCAATGCCATCATAAACAAATCAAGGTGCAGACATTCCACAAATTTACTATAGATTACACAAATCACTTAAATTTCACGCCGTCGAGTTCACCTGGGTTGTAAAGATTTCAGTAACGAACGAGGAGTTCAACGTGAAACAGGAAATATATGAAAAATCAAATAAACTGTTACATTATAAATATCTGGAAACCAGTTCTGGCACCTTGGGTAGTTTCATCACAACTTTATATACAAATAAATTACCGGACGATGTTTATGTTACAATTGGATACAATTATGCATAGCTGGTCCAACTGCCAATTTTTCTGCTACCTGAATAAGAAGTTTATGCTGCAAATTCTGAAAGTTCAATAATTAGGTACTCTATTATCCTTTTGACCACCGCGGTCACTACGACTGGTGGTAATTCAATATTGGTATATGATATCCGTGTGATGTCCGGATTAAGCACCACTCCATTTCCTCCCGTGGATGTCGTAAAAGGCGACTAAGGGACTCTAGACCTGAGGGATGGGAATCACCGGTTTTTGGTGGGACGGTAACCATAATGCCAATATAATAAAGTAACCATAGTAAAAACCAAGCCGCCTGCCAAGCGTGGTGAGTATTGGCAAGTGATATCTGCTAAACATCAAATGCACTGACATTTCCTTCTCTCGCTCAGGGTCCAACAGGACACGCAGTACTCCTGGCAGTGAACAGATTAAATATGGTTACATTTTATAGAAGCAGATCGCATTTGGATGTAAGCCACAAAGTTCTTATTCATCATTTATTTAATTAAAGTTGTATGTACATTTATGAAACATAAGGCGGACTTAATGCCATGAGGCATTATCTGCCAGTCAACTTTTAGGTAAAAGAACGAAAGAGGTATAAAAACAAAGCATATAATATACCATAGATAATAATCACAAACTATATTAAACAGCAGTAAAAGTACATATACACACTATTATTTATACATTATTATTTATACATAGTTAAATGTAATAAATAATTATATGTATATCTGTGCATAACTAGTGGTCGCCCAGGGGCCGAAATTGGACCGCGAATCACATTTTTTTAAATTTGATTTTATCTATTTGTAACACATTTTATACATAAATTTTAACTTTTTGCACTCGTCCTCCATGTGAATTTTAACTATGCCAAATCTCACGATCCTAAAAAGGGGTACAAAGTTTTTTCTTCGCGTATTTATATATAGATTAATTAATACATATGACGAAAGGCGTTTGTTATGATTAGGATTGCAGCGATTTTAAACAATGTTCATGCATTTTACGTTTGAACGTGAATTTACTCGTAGGTTTCTTTATATCAAGGCGAAGCGCGTTCCAGAATTTTAATCATCATCATCATTGGCTTTCGTAAAATCCGAGTCGGTCTCCCGTCTGACCAAATTCGGCTGATTATCACTATTACATACCTATCTTCCGTCATCATCCCATGAGAAAATACCATAACTCTAATAACCAGTTAACCGTGTGGTGCTATCAATGTCAATGTGGGTGTCGTAAAAGGCGACTATGGGATCAACTGCAGGATGGGCAGCAGCATCCTTTGAGTACAGTAACAACTGAACTGCGATCGCTAACTCGCCTGCCAAGCGTGGCCATTATGGCAGAACCCCCCAATGTGCACCTACACAGCACACCCAGACCGGTAGCTGAGGCGATCTTTGGGGGAGGCTTGTGTTTAGACTTTATTCGGCTGAAATGATGATGAATAACCAGTTATCAAGCAAAACTATTCTTCTAAAATGTTGTTAATGCTGCTTGGACCACTATAGCATAATTCTATCCGATTTATAAACGGGTCAAGTTCTAGTTATGTGGGATCTCTTTGTGACCTTGCGTTGAAATACATCTCAAAAAAATCGATTGCGTAAAGAGTTCTATATCAAACAAACTATTTATTTTTAACCTTACCGAGGAATGTAGATACCTACATATATATAAATACAACATCAATGGTGTGTGGTTTGCGTGAAGAAGCGATACTATTTTACCAAAAGTATTGTATGGGATCAAAATATAATAATATATGATAATAATAATAATAAATTTCGAATTTTCAGGCTACTTTGGCCTATAGATATATACCTTACAAACTAACATATAAATTATACTAATACAGATTATACTAGTATAAAGAAACTTAAGTCTATGTTAGTAAAAACTTCACTCGCGCTACGTCCCTGTGTCTAGTGGCACTTGTCCACGGAAGCGACGGAACACCACGCCTAGCTATAATGTCATAACTCGGATGGGTGACCGTTCTTTAGACAAGTTAAACAGTTGCTATACGAACATCTATTAAAGCCGTTAAGTCGGAAGTCTATTATTTTCACCTTAATTATTGCCTTGTTCAGAAAAATTTGGAACCGACTTTTATCAACGGTTTTCCTAAACACAATTGACATGAAGGCCGTAAAGAAAATAGTGTTTGACTCCGAAACAATAATTTTTGTATCTCGCATTGAGTGCTTTGGCAGGGATGATCGCTCGTCGAGTGTGTGTCGCAACAAGAAAAACCGGACAAGTGCGAGTGAGACTCGCATGGAGAGGGTTTCGTACGATGAATATGTTATTTACCATGTTCTTTTTAAATCTGACAATAATTTGTTTGTGGTAGGTATAGCGGTAATTGCTGAATATATTGTTTAATTCAGTCTTGTGCCAGTTGTAACAATAATTTATCTCGCGAACAGACTTAACATTGTATTTGAAAAACATGTTCTCCCATACATTCCAACTGCAAATTGATAGATTTACCATGTTATTTCAAGAACTAGACTTCTTATAATTATTTCTGTACAGACCTGTTTTACGTATTTTCTGCAAATTTTAGGCTCAGTAGTTTTGGATATAATGGTAAATTTTCAATTGTCTTAAATATCTTTAAAACTGATTATTATAACATTTTAATTAATGATGACCCTCATTACAAGCCCTTCCATTTCATATGTAACACTGTACAGTTGAAACTTTGTATTTAAATTTCCCAATGATTGTATTGGTTGTATTATGAGTACTCTCTTCTTCTTCTTCTTTTCACGCGGTTAGTGCCCAACCAGAAATCAGAGTTGTTCAAGCCGCCCATTGACCTCTGACTTGGCTTAACGACTGCCGTTAAATGATATCAACTGGGACCCACGATTTTACGTGCCCCCCAAAGTACGTAGACGCTCAGTTTAAATACCACTATACGGCCAACCATGCACAGACTGACCGCGGCAAGCTTGCTTAACCTCGCCGATCTTTTAACGATCAGTGTGTGCAGTGGCTATGTGAAATACTAATATTTATCCGTATAAAGTTAGACTGGACTGCACCGACCCCGATATGTATAGTCGTAAAAAAGTTAGCCTCGTTTTTATCGCTACTGCCCTCAACCTAACGCATACCCTTACTGTTCAGAACATATAGTTTTCATTATTTATTTATTTATTTCAAACAATACAAGCTTACAGTGTGAACCAACAAGCTTATATGTTACGCTAAGTCTTTAAAAAAAAGTAATAACCTAAAGAATTAAAATCAAAATAAAATTTAATAATTAGAAATTGTGATAATAACTATCAAATAAATTATGTAAAAAACAATAACATGCCAAGAAGTTATGATTAAAATTAAATTGTATTCAAATTAATTATTACGCATTTCATCAATATACCTAATTTGTAGAAAAATATATCTGCATCTGCTGACTGCTCTGCATAAAATTATTGATTAATACAATAGCTCTCCCAGTAGGACTTTTAGCTGCATATGGGCTCATGGGGGGTTGGGGGACATACAACCGAGACCTGAATGACAACATTAGTGTTTTACCTGGTCTCTGTACGGGAAACAAAGATTTAAAAGCATTCCTTCCGTTAGAAAGCATCTGCTTTCATTTTTATCAGCATTAATGAAGAAACTGATAAGGCACATACATACCAACGCGCAATTCCAACAGAAAATTAGAAGGAGAAGATACTATGTTAGTAGATCTAATGTTCATGATGGTCGTGTCGTGGTTCCCGACAAAAGACAGGTGAACTCTGCTCTTTCTTTGTCGTAAAACAAAACTGTTTAGTATAATTTACCAAGAGGAGGGCCAGTAGTATCCTCCCGTTTGTGACTCCATACTGACATTAGTATTCTATGCTGTCTATACATTCTAGATGATTACGAGGAGTACCGTATTCAGCAGTGGACATTTACTGAAAGTAAGAAAGAAAGATATGAATAATTATGATGTTGATGAAAGTTGACGTGAAGACGTTTGCATGATAGCATAAAGCCGGAATCAAAACGCGGGATCCAGAAAAAAGTGTCTTATGGCCGAATACTAAAACACCTCTTAATATTTAAATCCCGCATAACTATTTGACATGCCTTTCAGTAGGAAGGCTCAAAGTCTCAAATCATTACATCATTGTTTTTCGTTTTTACTGCGATGGCAACATCAATTCTAAGTTTATGGGAACTAAGCATTGTATAATAGAAGCAAGTATTTTTTAAAGTGATGAGATTACCAACTTAACTGACACCACAACAGAATATGGCAGTGCAAAACTGCAGGATAACCAAACTTAATCAAGCCCTGAGTTATTTTAGTTTGTAAACATGCATATCTGTTGTTGTACGTATCAGTAAACGTAAATATTGGTTAACTTACTTATCTTTAAACATACGTATCTGTAAGCAAACATATCGGTAAACGTACGTTTCTGTAAACTTACGCACCTATAACATACGTATCTGTAAACGTACTTATCTGTAAACGTTCTTATCTGTAAACGTACTTATCTGTAAACGTACTTATCTGTCAACGTCCTTATCTTTATACATACGTATCTGTTAACATAGTTATATGTAAAAACCTGGTGAAGTGATGTAAGTCTGCCTTGACCAATTTAAATGTTACAATATGTCTTTTTTATAAGATACAGTCATTGTGCCATATTATATTAAACCAGATCAGCATAAAAACGTACTTAAAAATATATATTTCATGACTTTTAAGCACGTGCTTTACAATAATCGTAAAATATATGGGTAATAAAATCGCATGGTTCAGCCGCCGCCTTTCCACCAATTTTACTGATCCATAAAACAATCATAACACTTTCAACGCAACATTGTTCTAACAGTCAAACTTGTATAAGTGGGATTTGGATAGCTAAGAAAACTATTACTGAGAAATATCTCACGTTTTTTACTTTTGTATCCAAACATTCTATAAATTCCATGTGTTGTCGGCTCAGAATGCCACCACCCCATCTCCTCCCATGGATGTCGTAAAAGTCGACTAAGGGATTAGCCGGAGGCAGCAACAGCGTCCTTCGAGTACATTAACAACTTAACTGCGATCGCCAACCCGTCTGCCAAGCGTGGCGATTATGGCAAAACCCCCCAATGCGCCCACAACACCCATATCGGTCGTTGCGGTGATCTTTGGGGGAGGCCTGTGTCCAGCAGTGGACTTCGTTTGGCCGAAATGATGTGTCTATAAATAGGAACACTGCTTCTTTATAAAATTTGGTCAAATGATTTCAATATATCTAAAATGGTGTCATCATGAGAACCAGTACACACAGAAAAAGACGGAAAGACCACGATATGTTTTCTTTAAACGTGTGAACAACCATTTGCCGATTTTTCTCTCTACCATTACGGTTTAGCGATGAATCTAAAAATGTATTCCCCGTACTGCAGTTTAAATACCGTATAAAAAAATATATGATTTGCCATTAACCGAACAAATGTCACATGCGGTCTTTGGCCAATTCCATACGTAACGAAATAGACATCAGGAAAAAAGGGAATTCGCTGGCTGCGAGTAGCACAGAACAGGTCGTTGTGGTGATCTTTTTGGGGGTATGTCCAGCAATAGACGTCTTTCGGATGAGATTACGCGTTATGACAGCTTTGTATTACGGCGGCCAAAGAAATAAAATATGTACTATTATCAATGTCAAAGTAATTTTATTACAAACAAACCAAATACTGGCACTTATGAAAGGTCAGAATTTAAGATGCACGGCCCCAGCTAGTTCATCCTATCGAGAAGAGCCGGAAAATTCTATGGCAACTCTTTTAAAATAATTGAGATTACAATATTGATTGATACAAATGATGATTATTACCTATATTGAACTAAAGCAGGTGTATCCAATCTTTTTAGCTTTAACTTTTAATTACTCACAAAGTAAGGCACTATCTGACGAGTGAATTATCCATTGTAGATATTTATCTGTTATAAATAAATATCAGTCACTTATAGTAAGATTTTAGGATAAAGCTCATATTTTAAAATAAATTTGAATATTTTATTTGATTAGTTATTGTTCCTTAATTGGTCATGAAATAAATCATCTGAATGTTAATTTGTATGATTTATTTACTTTGTAAGGGCGGATACCGGCCATGTCCGGGTCGCTATCGCAGGCCGGATTGGTCCAGGGCACGCCGCGATAGCGCTGGTAATACCCGTCGTGGCAGAATACTAAGTGGACAGGTGGCATGGTGCCCTCACCTTCTGAATAACACAGGTACTCTCGAACCATGGGTGTTTAGGGCAGTACCTGTGTCAAATAGGCTAAGAAAAGACGCCCGGTTGTCATCAGTGCGGAGACAGCCCGGAGGACACGGCGCAGCGCACGTTGGAGGCGTGCCCAGCTTCGGCAAAGCAGCGCCATAATCTAGTCCAGGTGGTCGAAGAGGGTGACCTCTCGCTTCCAGCCATGGTTTAGTCCATCGTTCGGATCGAGAGCGCGTGGGATGCCGTCGCCTCCTTCTGCGAAAACGCACCGGGTGCCACGTGGTTGCCAGTGGAGGAAGCTGAACGATCTCCAGCCTCTATAAGTAGCGGCCTGCGTACGACGAACTAAGGGCAGTCCGTCGCCCGAACAGAAACAGGCCCGAGATAGTGGCGCGAATGTTCTGCGTGCGCCTCTCCAAAGATATGTGCTATGCGGCTAGCCAGGTCGCACAGCGATGGGGCCCGTCAAACAATCACGGGTTGATACCTTGAGGGTGCGGTCTAATGCTGACAAGGCGAAAACCTAACCCCCAGCCAGAGGTAAGTGGAAGGACACCTTGGGGTTTTAGCCGGTAAGAGTCCGGCATGCCCCTCCGCCCTTCTGAAGACGGAGGAAGTCCAAGAGGATTACCCACGACAAAAATAAGGCCGGATAGGCCCGCGAGCCGTAGTTTAGAAACCCCTGGCCTAAAGTGTTTTGTTACAAAACGTTATCTAAGTGCAGGGATTTATAACGTTTTACGGTAAAATCATAAAGTTATATAAACGTTTAGGTAAGTTTTTAGTTGTAACCCATCATGAATATCGAAAGAAGTTTCTGGTTTCATAAAGTAATCTTAACTTATCCTTACTTACTTGTGTATGTGTAAGCTGTGATATTATATAGAAACGGGATACACTAAGAAGTTCTAATGAAAAAACTTCCGTTCGTAAATCATACGATACCTAATACTCGATATTTACGACGGTGTATTTTGTATACTGATGAAAGAATATTATGTGTTTCCGTATCTTTTAAAGTGACCAATTGTGCTATTAGATCTTTCCTTGATTATGTGCCAGATTGGAGCGGATTTAGATAATTTATTATCGGTTCATAAATTGTATCTATTATAGTAACTGGTTTTATTTTTATTTTCTTACAGGATATGTTTTAATCCGTTTTAACACATTAAGTGTCCAGTCTAAGAATATAGCACCACTCTATCTCCTCCCGTGGGATGTCTTAAAAGGTGACTAACGGACTCTAAATCTTCTGATTTAGAGTCTGTTAGTCACCTATGATGGGCAGCAGCATGCTTTCTGGAGAACAGTAGTCTTACTGCGCATGTTACACACATTGTTTGTTTTTAACTTATTAAGGCTTATCATCATCATATGAGTCAATGTCATGTTCAGTTCGAAAATCTAAATCGATTTACACGTCTATTAAGAAAACCGTGTGGTGTGATGCCGGATAAAAATACCACCAACCCCATCTCATTCCGTAGGTGTCGTAAAATGCGACTATGGATATAGTCGAAGGATGGGCAGCAGCGTCCTTCGAGTACATTTATAACTCAACTGCGATCGCCAATACGTTTGCTAAGCGTGGCGATTATGGCAAAACCAATGGGCCCACAACACAAAACCATACCGGTCATTGTGGCAATCTTTGGTCCAGACTTCTGTCCAGCAGTGGACGTTTTCAGCTGATATGATGAAGAAAACAATACCTGTACATCGTTTTTCAATACACAAGAAAAACATTGTCAATCAATCATCTCTCTCGTAGAACATCATGCAATTCGATAAAATAAAACCCCTGTCAGTCGCAACTACATAACACGCTGGATTAGAACTTAGAATCTGTTTAATACGTAAAACTTTGAGGCAACAAAGATTCTACTCTGGCAACAATTCTACATCAAATCAATCGATCGACTCAGCCTATTACAATTCACTGCTAGACGTATGCCTCTCCCAAGCTGCATCACAACAGACAGTCCTCTACCATCCGCACCCAATCTGTCCAAGCGGCCTTTTTCAGTTCTTCGGGCGTCCCGAGCGTTCCTCATTACGTTTGCTAATTCCCAATCTCCACTTGACTCCAGACTTGTCTGCTCGAACGGCCATCGGTCCTTCGTTACCGATTTACATGATTGTCTTAAATTTTGGTCAGGCTTGACGCTTACCACCAGGTGAATAACTTGCTAGTCTCGTCACGATGTTCTATTAAAAAAGGTTAAGGTGCGGCTGGAGCGGCCTTGCTTAGCTGCTTAATTAATAGGTGACTAGGTGGGAGGTGGGAAGCCATGGACTGTAGCGTGAACTGTGAACGACCCGTGAATGTTTGTCATGTCCGCCCATCAACCTGTCCTACATTTGACCTGTCTTTCGAGCTAATGGTATGTTCACACTTGTTTGTAGAACCCGCCATGGAGTCGTCGTGACCCTTATAGCCTTTGAAATTTACAGTCTAATTAAAAGATACTCATCCTTATTCACTACTGAAATATTGATAGTCAATTATATGTAAGCTACAGTCCAGTTTTCAACACATCCATTGTAAATAAATTATACAAGTAAATTGGTGCAAGAATTCTTAAAAAAATATCTGATTCTAAAATCATGTCAGTTTATGTATTAACCCAAATATTTGGGACGAGTCCACAAGATAAACATTCGAATTTATTTGCTTCAGTTTTAAAGGTAATTAAAAGCTTTTTAACATAAATAAGATTAGCTTTTGGGTCGCTCAATAATTACACAAAAATGTAGACTTCGTCTGCCCTCAGTGGTCTGAATAAATGTCTCAAGCAGAATATGTAACCCTGTTTCAGGGGTTTAAACCCTTTTTACACTTTATGGGGCCTACTCGGACTAATTACGTTAGGTTGAGTCGCCCTTAAACAGATGCGCTATCAGTGCTTTTATCCTCGATGTAAGACTTTTTGCTAGAAACGTTTATTTTCGTTTTCTTATTACTTACTTTTACTAACCTCAACAGACAAGCTATAGGTGCCAGATTTTTTAATTAAAAAATAGCAGATTGGGGGGAGTTTCAATTAAATTAGTGAATACACACACACACACATCGGCCCAAAAACGTCCACCGCTGATCATGGGCCTTCCAATGATTATTACAACAATCATAGGGGGTGTTACCGTAAAGAACCGCTTGCACCTTTAATATTGCTTGCTAAGTGATCAATTGAAGCACTTTGCCGTGTTGGTTGTTTAATACGGCACGGTTAGTGCAGTGGTTGATACAGTCGGCTGCTGCGCTCCGGGTCGTGGGTTCGATTCCCGCACGGAACAAATACTTGTATGATTTGCAGGTAGTGGTTCTGGGTTTGGGTGTATTGTATGTGTAATTCATGTCTGTAAACGCACCCACGACACAGGAGTAATCCTAGTGTGGGGCAATGTTTGAAAAAAAAAAAATATGGAGGTCGAAGTTATAGTTTTGCAAAAGTTGTTGTAAATCATTTGTTACATTATTATTCGTAAGTGTGTCTAAGTTTCAGTCACCGCATAAAATAATTTTCCCTCTAATTACGTTTAGGCAATAGTTTGTGAAAAAGACCATCAAATGACCATTGTGAAAAAACTCCTCCTCGTCGTTCTTTTGTAAGGCAGAATGCAGATGCTACATTATAATTTTTTAACCTAATATAATTCATCTCCTCTCTTAACAAATGTTTCACTGAGGCATATGTTAAGGGAATATCTTTTAAATCATTAATACATATTTCTACGTTATCAACTTTGTTTAGAAAGCCTGCTATATTTTGGTGAAACAAAGTTACTGTTTCATGGTATTTAGTGCTGTTGTGATTGAAAATACGTTGATAGAGATGGAATTACGTTTTGTGTAGTTTCATTTTTTTTTATACTTAGGTATTGTACGAACTCTAGTGTGATCTTACGAGGACCTTCGGTGCCGAATATGACCGCTCCAGTGGTTTTAGCCGGTAGGAGTCCGGCATACCCCTTCGCCCTTCCCGGGGCGAATGAAGTTCCATGTAGAATTTCCACTGGACATCAATAAAAAAAAGGTATCGTACCAAATGTTTCTTGTGAGTGTGATGCACACAGACGTTCTTTACAGCGATCCCGGACTGAGTGATTTATGTTTTTAATGTACTCATTTTCATAAAATTAACTATCAAGGAGGGTATTTATTTTATAACATGTATTTATGAAATATTTCTCCCGCGATCTACCCAAAGATGTTAATGCATAATTGTGGAACCATACCATTTAAAAATGTTTCTTTTAAATATCTGTTATAATTAACGTTCAATATTAATACCTTTGATTGTTTTAAATGTTTGAAGACAGCCGCAGTTCCAGCAAATATTCTGGTTGGATTGGAATCATTTTCTCCAACACATATAAACAAATAATTCGATTCTAGATCATCAATACTACAATTCTTCAAGATATCTTTCGTTTTTGCAAATGGTTTTATCCAAGAGTTTCTTTTAAACTTCTTTCAAATTTAGTGCCAAATCTTGGCTTCTCTCTCTCTTCTTAATGAGATAAGAAGCCAATTTCACACATTGTTGTTCACTTAAAATCTAGTATTCCGTTTATCTTATGAGATAAGAAGCCAATTTTACACATTGTTGTTCACTTAAAATGTATATACTCGTATTACGTTTGTTAGAGCAGTTTTCCTCGACGCTTGGTGGAATCGTTGTTTTTTTTTCAAAGATACCTTTTTAAACGTTGCCCCACACTAGGACTCCGCCTGTATCGTGGGTGCGTTTACAGACATAATACACCCAGACCCAAAACAACTATCTGCAGATAATATAAACATTTGTGCCGTGCGGGAATCGAACCCGCGACCCGGAGCGCAGCAGCCGAATGCATCAGGCACTGCACCAACCGTACCATCATCTATATCTGTGATCTTATTTATCAGGTTTGCTGTGCGAGGATTTGAGTCTACTTTAAATCCTAGTTCTGTAATACTTAAACTTTTAAAATAGTAAATTAATAATGATAATTACTTAATCCGACTTTGTTGACGAATATCATCATAACTTTATCTAATTTGCACGTAATATAATTATAGCATATAACCATGTTGAATTAAAGTACCTTTCTGGATATTACTGTCCACACAAACTCACTAATTTCGCACTCTCTATAACATTGGTTAAGATTATAATGTCTGTGGTCTTCCCGATGTTTGTTATTACTAGAGGCGGTTTAAGGTTCTTTCAGGGGCTGACTAATCGCCGTAATTCAAACTCAAAACAAATCTCTGGTTATCACTAAAATAAAATCTACTAAAATGTTAAAATAATTTCTGAATCTTCGAATTAAATCCAAAACAACGAAGCAATAAAATAATAAAACAGCAATATGCGCATCAGACTTCCATTTAGCGCGTGATTTATGGGTATTTATGGCTATTTGAGATATCTATAACATTAACATTTTGGACTTTCCCCAAGCACTGCTTTTATCTACTCAAAAACGACTAATCTTAAGAATATATAACCATATTCACCACATTTGGCAAAGGAATTGGCAATTTCAACAAGATGGTAAGGCGGATATTGCCCATTTTCCTGATAAGACGGCGTTCTGTTCGTAGCTAAACGGGTGATTTACTTATTTGGTATTATTAGGTTTGATTTTAGATGACACAGGTTGCCTTGCGAACTTCACCAAATAATATACTACTGTTACACTTAAAACTGTGATAATCTTACCTTCGGTTAGGTACTGATATTCGGCACAGGAAAAGACGCGAGGTCACGGCACAGTGTCATCACTGGGGAAGCGACCAGGATACCGCACAGCACACGCTCGGAGAGTGCCCTGTGTGGACTGCCGAGCGGTGGATCCTGGTTGATCGGATCGGGAAGGATCTCTCTCTGCCAGCAGTAGTGTCGGCTATGTTGGCATAGCATGAAAACTGTAATGCAGTGGTCCTTTTCTGTGAGAGTGTCTTGCTTCAGAAGGAGACCGCAGATCGAGATCGGGAGAGGGAACCGCTTTACAGTCACCCCCTCTGAGATGTGCCTATAAGCGTGGCACCAGTGGGTGGCTCTAGTGTGATTGTACGAGGACCTGGAGTCCCTTGTTTTGGTGCCGAAGATTACCCTTCCATTGGTTTTAATCGGTAAGACTGGCATACCCCTGCGCCCTACCCGGGGGCGACGGACGGGCGACTAATAAAAAAAGATACTGATCTTTCTACAATCATTATCATCATCATTTCAGCCAAATAAAGACCTCTGCTGGACACAGGTCTCCCACAAAGATCACCACAGTGATCGGTCAGGGTAACTTGTGCTGTTGTAAGCACGCGTGGATGCTGCACGATGCATGATGTGGATGTATTTTCTGTAAGCTATTTCGATTCAATGGACAATATTCCTTAACTTTTATAAAAGAAAAGCTTGTCTGGATAACTACGAATAATGAGACACATGCTGGTTGTATGACATTCCAGCTCCAACCAGCTCGCTAATACCGACTGTTCTGACTACCTTTCTCGGCTATTGAATAAGACTCGGGAGGAAACTGGTTCTGTTAATCTTCTTCCATGTGGTTAGTGGCCAACCTTGAGTCAGAATCTCAAGCCGGCCACAGGTCAGGTTCATCGATACTCCAAAACATTGGGTGACCTACAATATTGAGTTGAGTTAAGCGATGCTGATGTATGCATCATGCTCGTGAACGAGGGTTGTCTGTTTAGACTGGTCAGTTGTTAACTGCCACCCAATCCAATTCCAATTACAGCAGGATATTAACAGGGTAGTCGAGTGGAATAATAAAAATAAACTTATGTTCAACACAAAAAATGCTCAATTATAACGTTTAGTAGAATGAGAGAGCCATTTCCTTTCAATTACGAGCTGGACGGTGCACCAATGGATCGAACTGAAGTAGTACGCGATCTTGGGGTACGCCTTAACACTGAGTGGACATTTCGTGATCACATTATCAATGTTTGTAAAAAATCCTATAGAAGCTTAGGTTTTATACTTCGTCGCGCTGAGGGTTGCACTAGCATAAAAGCTATAATGGCACTGTACAATGCGCTTATAAGAAGTCAGTTAGAGTTCAATGCTGTAGTATAGAAAAGACACTGCTGCCCATCCGGCAGCAGTGTCCCTTCTGAGAAACGGTAGCCATACTGCGCTCACCATCCCGCCTGCCAAGCGTGGTGAGTATTGGCAAATACCCACCAAAATGACGACACAATTGTGAAAATCTATGGGGGAGGCCTTTGTTCTGCAGTGGACGTATAAATGGCCGATATGATGATAATGAACTGAAATTCTGATGTTTCATAAGTGCCAGTAATTGGTTCATTTGAAATAAAAAAGTTTGGCTTTGACTTTCACATGTTATCAACATAAAAATACGTATTTCAAAAACGTTCCCCTCTAATTCACAAGTTCCTTGTTCTGTTTTTTCCTGCATCTGAATCATTTCAGCGCTCATAAATCTGTTGATATAATTACTGTACACGACTTTTACGATCCAATGTAAAGGCTACCTGTGTACATTTTAGCGTTCAGCTCGTGTTTTTGATGTTAAAAACACTTTTGTTGCGAAAAATGTTTTGGTACAAGAATTTTTATTTGGTGCTTTTTAAATTGCGAGCTGGTTTACCCTGAAAACATAATGCAATTCGTTTGTTGTCGCTGTAGCTTTTTTTGAGATATAACAAAGGTTACGTAATTATACAAACAAAACATGAACAGACAGACGAGGACGAGACGTTCCTCCCAGACTCGTTATAGGCATACAATTATGAATAGGATCCCTGTCTTTATGGGTGTCTGAAAACTGTGAAAACAGTATTATTCACGTATGTCAGTACACAACCAGTCCATTACTGTCCCACTGCTGGGCACGGTCCTTTTCTCACTATGAGATTGGTTAGGCCTTAGTCTATCACGCTGGCCCAGTGTGGGTTGGTAGACTACACACACCATTGAGAACATTTTGGAGCACCCTCATGTGTGCAGGTTGCCCCACAGTGTTTTCCTTCACCGCTAATGCAAGTGATAATCAAATTCTGAACCGCATGTGAATCCGAAAACTCAGATGTTCGGGCCGGGATCGAACTCAAACCCTACTGTATGAAAGACAAGCGTTCAACCACTAGACTATCACTGTTATCAGCGATAAAATGGTATATCTAACTGAAAATGTATTGATTTTGCTTAAATACACACATAAAAATAAAGCACCATAATTTCAGAAAATATTATATTTAAATGTCTGATTTCAATGGTTCGTTCGTATCGTTTTCTGTTTCTTGGTCGATTTGCTTTAGATCTGTAGCATTCCAGCATGTTCGACTGCCAGCTTATTTTGAATTAACCTAGACAGTCCGCGTAATCTAGAAGGAACTAGGTATTTTTTTAAATGTACTATGGATGTATTGTTTCTTCTGGTTCCCGTCAAACAATAGACCATCCCTCTCGACCCATGGGTATTGCAATAGGTGACTTAGGATTCATGGTGGGCAGCAGCATCCTCCTGTGTGCTAATAACAACATACTGCAATCACCAAACCATCTGCCAAGCGTGGTGATTATGGCAATATCCCCTAAGACGGTAATTGTATGTACTGATTATTGGTAAGCCTATGTTCAGCAATGGACGTTTTAGGGCTGATGTGTGTGACAAATATTTTGACCATCATAACAGCCACTAAATGTCCACTGCAGAATAAGGGGACTAAATGTCCACACCTAAATAAACATTAAAATGTAAGGTCCGTTCTTTATTTTCATATTTACTCGTATTATAGATTTTTGTTAATCCTGACGTTTCGAACACTTTGCAGCATTCGTGGTCGCAGGATGCCTATAATATACGCGATGTAATCCGTATGAAAGTGTTTTATTTATAATGAGTAATAATCGCGAAAACCTAAATTCTTAAATAAAACTATAGTTTTTAAAATTTTAAGCACATGCTTATTTAGTTTTTCATTTATATGTCATCATCATCAATACAGCCAAAATATGTCCACTGCTGAATAAGAAAAAAAAATTTACATACAGGTTAGAAAAATCGGCCTAAAATTTTATATTTTATTTCCAAGCGTGGCAATTCTGGCAATATCAGCATGTTTAGGAAACTGAGATATTAGAATTAAGCGACCATTAATTGTATATCTACAAAAGGCCAATGTTCAGATCGATGTTTACGGTTAAGCGATTAATTCCTTTGTCCAGCATTAGACCATGAAAGTATGAAAGTCATCACTCAAAGAAGTTAAAACAGGCTTCCATCATAACATTATGCGACCATGTTCCAGTATTTTAACAGTCCATAAACACAATGAAATTGGTATACAATAGTATAATAATGATACATCAAGAGTCCACACTACTGGGCCAGTTCAGCTATTTCCTGCGGCCCTAGAATAGACGCACGCCAGTGACCCCGCGTACCACCCGCTATATATACACCTTATTCACAACTCTCCAACTCTACGTCACCACTTGTCGCGGTTTATGAAGTTCTTTAACGTGTCCTAATAACCTACCCACACATTATATTGATAAGGTTAAGCTAACTTTGGCCGCGGATTACCCGCGTGAAAAAAGTTTTAAATCATCTTCAGTATTACATCTAAGAATGCTACAAAACTTTCCATAACAAATGCTGCAAAATTTTCCATAACAAATGGTCCTGAACTTAAGGAATCCCGCGAATTTCCTCATTTCATCCTATCATTTTGTGTAATGCGTTCTCGCTTCGCTTTTTGGTTTGAAATCATGGCAGATGGTTTGTGACAGATGTAAATCTCGCAATCGTTGCTGTCAACACAGCAATCCAACTATGTCAAAAAAGGCGATACAATTTCAATAAGGTGTTCGTGTGTGGCGGCGCGTCTATTTGTAAACTGACATTTTAGAAATATACGCGCCGTACACGAACATTATTGGACTACCGAACGGCGTAAATTTGACTATAGCTACTACCGGTACATATAACTATACGACTCTCAAACAGTGCACGAAGAAAGGGAGAGAAAATAAAAGACACCATGCGGCATACCTGTTGTTAGAAAGAGACGAATTTACACCTTTAGTTACGTGGCATAAGCAGCTGCCAGCCGCCATTAGACCAAAAGTAATGAAACAAAACATTGTAATATTTATTTACAGTATAGATTTACGCATGAAATGACGTTTTTTTTTCTCCCGGTTGTGTTGTAATTCGTGCATAAAAGTTCAATAAACACAGGAAGGTGTTTTTTTCCGCAATATGTTGCAAGAATTACGTTTAAGATTGACGGATAGCCGCGACACTGGTCGGTGCGCGACTAAGTGAATGCCGGTCAATTACCCTGTTTACATGTGACCATCATAGACATATAACATCTGAAAGTTCGGCCAGTTATCCTATTTTTGTCCAATTAACTGGACGACACAATGGTAATTTTGTTACAAAAACATTCCAGCGACAAGTAGCGGCAGGCGGGCGAATGCCATACGTAATACGAATGTTTTGACGTACGCAACCGATTGCGAGACAGCTGCTGTCGCTATTGCTGTAGACAGATCGTCAGAATGCTTCTTATCTGACAAGAGTTCTTTTGTAAATTATGTTATTTCGAACTTTCTTTTCTTCCGTTTGTTTGGTTTGACTTAATACTGGCAACAACCGAAACCAATGCCCTCCGAAGCACGGTTACTCTTTGTTGTGCAGTGACCTGTAACTGAGCGCACCGAGCGTTGCTTGACCTCATCATTCGACTACCGATCAGTGATTGCACCCGGCTATACGATTTTAAATTTTTCGCATGTTTTTCGAACAAATATTACAAGTTTTTAGTTATGCCTGTGATTTTGATTGTCACAATCATCCAGAAAAAAGGCCAGTCTTGTGGCTGTCGTTAAAGGCAACTAAGGGACACTGAATCATAAATATGGACAGAAGCGTACCCTTGACTCACTTCGCAGTATGGCTACTGATCCAGTAACCCTTTCAGCGTTCACTAACCCGCCTGCCAGACGTGGTAAATACTGCCGAATTCCCTCAAAATAACGACTTAATTGTGGAAATCTAAAGGGGAGGTTTTTGTTCAGCAGTGGATATCCATTGGCTGACATGATGATAACGATGACGAGGATCAAATGCGTAACAAAAGGGCCTTAAATAAAGAGGATATATTATGAGAGGTGCGAATGGTGATACTTACGAAAGAAATTAATAATCAATCTACTAGAGTCCCATTCTTATTCTTTGACACAATCAATGCAGATCTGACAGAACATATATCTTTAACAAACTTTGTTCGTCTATCGGAATAATTATACATTCAGTAAAAAAAGTATCGGAAATGGATGATTTGTTTATGGTTCCAAATTCAAAATTTTGTTTTTATTGTTGTTGTTAAATTGGCACAACTGTTTTCCATTTTGGCGCGGAGTTTGAGTTGCATCTGTTATTTATATTAAATAAAGTGCTGTTTTTAGTTATATCATATCTAGTGTATATAGCGAATTTCGTTATGGACAAAAACACCGAACAAAGAGTTTGTCTTAAATTTTGCATCGCCAATGGAATTTCGTGTTCGGAGTCACTGAAAATGTTACAGAAGGCATACGGTGAGTCCACTTTATCAAAAACACGTGTTTATGAGTGGTACAAAGCGTTCAAAAGCGGTCGAGATGTGATGGAAGATTTGCCTCGCTCTGGTAGGCCATCAACGTCTGCAACTGAAGTTAACATCGCAAAAGTGAAGGAAATAGTGACTGAAAATCCTCATTCAGCTTTGAGAGAGAGCCGCCGAACTTTCTGTACCTCACGAGTCGATCCGTACCATTTTAACTAATAACTTGGGTATGATACATGTTACTTTTGTGTTATTCATGAAACACATTGTTACTGGTGACGAGACGTAGGTTTACGAGTTTGACATGCAAACTAGTCAACAAGCTTCGGAGTTGCGCCTTCCAACTGAACCGAAACCGAAAAAACCACGCCATAGTCGATCAAAAGTCAAAGTCATGTTGACTGTTTTATTTGACTATCGCGGTGTTGTGCACTCGAAATTCTTGCCGGAAGTTCAAACGGTAAATAAAGAATATTATTTGAGCGTTATGCGGCATTTAAAAGAGCAAATTCGAAGAAAAAGGCCATATTTGTGGAAAGAAAATTCTTGGATTTTGCACCACGATAATGCGCCTTCACACACGGCCGTCATTGTAAACGAATTTTTGACCAAACACTAGACAAATACCATCGAGCAACCACCATATTCACCAGACATGGCTCCAGCCGACTTCTTTCTTTTTCATAAACTCAAATTACCACTTCGTGGCACCCGTTTTCAATCCGTAGAAGACATAAAGGAGAATTCGCGGCAAGAACTGAACTCAATTCCGGAAACAGCGTTTAAAAAATGTTTTGATGATTGGATTATTCGGTGGCGTAAGTGTATCGTTTCTGAAGGAGCATACTTTGAAGGTGATAAAATAAATTTGGATGAATAACAAACATTTTGTGTATTATTGATCTTTTCCCGTTACTTTCTTGACAGAGTAGTATATCTATGGCTATGAAGAATATAAGGTATAAATAAAGGCCGCTGCCTACTTAAACACGCTATCGATTCTCAGTTACGGTTCGGTACATTATTAAAAATGTATGGGGACTCACTACTCAGCACACTTCACTATTAATATACCTGTCACGATGCCTGTAAATGATGGCTGCTAACGGCAAAACATATCGTCGGTACAGCGTCAGAATATCTTACTAATAGATACCAAGTCCCATGAGGTTGTCACAGCGTTACTACCCTATCAAAAAAGAAAGTTTTAATCAATCAACTCAGCCGACCACTCTTGATAGCTTTTAATCAATAAACTCAGCCGCTAATTCCTTCAACTACTACTCTACACCGTAATGCATCAAGACGAAAGTCTTTAACCAGTGTGTTTTTTCCAATGATAACATATCGGGCAGAAACGTGGGGGCCTAAAATGGTCGCTTTAGGTGAATCATAATACACATTAGAAAGCACAATATGACCGTGCCGTGTGGTGCCGGCTCAGAATACCACCACCCCATCTCCTCCCGTGGGTGTCGTAAAAGTCGACCAAGAGATTAGCCGGAGGGTGGGCAGCAGCGTCCTTCGAGTACATTAACAACTCAACTGCGTTCGCCAACCCGTCTGCCAAGCGTGGCGATTATGGCAAAACCCCCCAATGAACCCACAACAAACCCATATCGGTCGTTGTGGTGATCTTTGGGCGAGGCCTGTGTCCAGCAGTGGACTTCATTCGGCCGAAATGATAATATGACCTCAATACGATTTAGATTAGAAAGCACAAAATGGTCACATAATCCTAACTGACCATTATCGTGGCCATTATGTGATTTCTAATGTGAATCGTATTATGATTCCTTTTTAGGGCCCCTGGTCTAATAAGAAAGCTCATGGTCACTCAGCGAGCTATGGAAAGAGCTATGCTTGGCATTGCTCGTAGAGCTGATGGCCGTTGGGGTTAAAAGGTTCTCGAGTGGAGACCGCGCTCCGGAAAACGCAGCGTGGGACGAACTCCAACGGGGTGGACAAACGACCTGGTGAAGGTCGCTGGGCAGCCATTGGATACAGAGAGCATGTAACCGCTCGTTATGGAAATCTATGGCGGAAGCCTTTGTTCAGCAGTGGACGTCTTTTGGCTGATATCATTTCATGATGATGACTACTCTTTAAACAAAGAGAGCTTTTAGTACATCATTAGCCGATCGCAGTCTACTGCTGGATAAAGTTTCTACCAAGGTACGCCTTATTTGAAACGAATTAACATGTACATCATTATTTGCGAAACATTTACAACTCAGAAACAGCGTTAAAATGTGAGTCGGACTGATTCATGCGTACTTGTCCTGTTGGGACCAGTCTACTTTAGACCTGCTAGTTAGCTTTCATCAGTAGACCAGCAGACACACAGTCGTCATTATCAGTATCATCATAATCAGCGTGCTGCAGCGTGCTCCACGGTCACAACTTCATGACCATATAATATGTTTGTAATAGCTACTCTAGTACGTACTACATTATACCTCAATGTTTATTATTAGTTAACCTTTTGCACGTTCACATCTATATTTAGAAGGAACTATTCTTATCAATATAATCCTCCTGCCCTACATTATGCCATATCACTGCCTTCCGAACACTGCATACGTTTCACAATATTCTTAAGAGGAATATTTTCATACACAACAAAGACCTACTTTATCTTACACGCGTAGCAACTCACATATCTAAAGTACAACATTAATGTACACTTCATACCAAACGGTTCTCGGCTAAGAATAGTCATATCAAAGAACATAATTATACTCCACCTCTTACCTTAGATGTCGTAAAAGGTGATAAAGGGACTCTAAATAAAAGAGATCAGCAGCTGTTCTGCTCTCATCAACCCGCCCGCCAAGCATGATAAGTACTTGACCTGCTATAAGAGTTCATAGTAAGCCTCCTGGGCAAATTCCCCACGAAATAACGAAACAATTGTGGACATCCCTGGGTTGATAAGAATCAATAAATAGGCAGACCATGATAAACTTATTCACCGTGCTAAAAAACTACTTTAAAATATATTTTGAATAAGTCTTTCCACTCAACGGAAATTCAATTAAATGTAAATGCGTAATGACAACTTTATGATATGTTTTACGTCTTTGTCAATTATAATTCGGATTACTATAGAAAAAATATATTAGGCGAGGTTCCATATAGTGATTCCCTCGACGGTTGTCACTTTTTTATCGTTACGACAAAAAGAAACGGTGCCTTATTCTGTGTATTATCTCGATCGCTGGCATTCGACAAAATTTTAAATGACATTAAAATTCACGGGCGGTTATACTTTTTATCAAATAGTCACCCCTTAACTGTCATTTGGAATTTCAAATATTTTGACGTATAGTATCGTAATCGTAACGATAATGCGAGTGATTTTTTTATTGAATATACTTTATAATAAAACACTTTTAAACGGATTCTATCGCGTATATTTTGATTTTTATTTTCCTGACGTTTCGAATACTTTGCAGCATTCGTGGTCGCAGGATGACTAAGGTGACAGGCGTCGTTACAGATTTTAAAAAGTTATTTTATTTTATCTACCGTACAATTTTAATCAAAAAATTAGTTTCGATGCACGCAGTAATCACTCACAGTGTCTTGATGTTTCTTAGTGCGGTATCTAATAAAGTCCCAAACAAGATGAATTACTATGAATATACTTTATTCGCACATATTTTTAATTTAAACTAAAGACTTTATTCAACCCTATATACATAGGCTGCACTAAAAGTATCGGAAATGGAATATTTCCACTGTTCCTGTCATATTAAAATCTTTTTAATTAAAAACTCCTTGGTTTTACAAATCGAATACCATTTATTTATTTAAAAAAAGATTCACGGTCTTGTCACAAGGTTTTGTCAAACTTGTTTAGTCGTTGAGAAAATGGAATTGACTCGAGAAAATTCAAGAGCGATGATTTATTATGACTTTCGAAGTGGTTTAACACAAAAACAGTGTGTTGACCGGATGATTTCTGCATTTGGTGATGAAGCCCCATCCAAAACCACAATTTATCGCTGGTTTGCTGAATTTCAACGTGGACGTGTCAAGCTCAGTCATGATCCTCGTCAAGGTCGTCCAAAAACTGCAGTCACCCAAGAAAACGTTGATGCTGTGCGTAAGCTGATTGAGGAAGATCGACATGTGACATACCGCGAAATTCAGGCAACTTTAGACATTGGCATGAGTCAAATACAAATAATCTTGCATGAACAATTAGGTGTAAAAAAGTTGTTTTCCCGATGGATACCGCATTTGCTATGTGAAGAGCAAAAAGCGGCTCGTGTTACTTGGTGCGTCAGAACTCTCGAAAGATTCCACGCAGGATCCTCAAATGCTGTATACAACATCGTATCAGGTGACGAATCCTGGATATATGCGTACGAACCCGAAACAAAAAACCAGTCACGAGTTTCGGTGTTCGAAAATGAGTTAAAGCCAACAAAAATTGTTCGTTCACTGAGTGTTGCAAAAAAAATGGTGGCCACGTTTGTCTCCAAAACCGGCCATGTTACGACTATTCCTCTTGAGGGACAAAGCACGGTTAATGCAGAATGGTATGCTAGCATTTGTTTGCCACAGGTCGTTTCTGAACTCCGTAGAGAGAACTGCAACCGCCGCATCATCCTCCATCACGACAATGCGAGTTCTCACACCGCGCACAGAACAAAAGAGTTTTTAGAGCAAGAAAACATAGAATTATTAGACCATCCGCCGTACAGCCCCGACCTAAGCCCTAATGATTTCTATACTTTCCCTAAAATAAAGAATAAATTGCGTGGACAGAGATTTTAATCACCTAAAGAAGCTGTGGACGCCTACAAAACGGCCATTTTGGAGACCCCAACTTCCGAATGGAATGGTTGCTTCAATGATTGGTTCCATCGTATGGAAAAATGTGTCAAATTTCGCGGAGAATACTTCGAAAAGCAATAAATACATTTTTAAATAGTAATGTTGTGTCACTTCCTTGATTCCCGAAATTTTCAGTGCCGCCCTCGTATGATACGAATTGTGTTTGTCGTATAAATTTAAACGAAAATGCTATAGGATAGGTACTTATGCGTAAAATATTCGTGCCAGGCCCTCAGAGCAGCTTTCAGTCGATCGAAATGTCAGATTTACGTTTCGTTTGCGTTAAGTTCGATCTGCTATCATTTTGTTGTATTTTGACAATCAAATCATCGATGACCGATTTTATGTCGGTTGCGTTTCTCTCGATCGCTGGCCTATTATTGATTCTTAAAATAAATATTAAATTTGGCCGTTATTTAGTTAATCACACTTGATTATACTTTTAGTATTTAGAATAGTCTACACCCGACTTTGGCGTTCACAATGCAGTCTCTTTCTTACACCAGCTGCTAGACGATCGAAAACGTTAAATAAAGGAACTATTCAATAAATCAATATAATACTCAATATATATTTACATTCGAGAAATAACAATTAATAATAATATTTATTCCATGCGGGAATCAAACCCGCGAGATGTAGCGCATGAAGCCAATCGTTTAGCCACTGCGCCAACCGTGCCGTTGTTAGTGTTACCGCATCCGATTGACTCTACTTAGTCGTCGGTTATTCTATAAATATGGCATTCTGACAGCTGTGGCATTCTGACCGCTGCCATCCGAAGAATTGAGACGACGTTACTGCCGTCGACTCGAACCCTTATTCTGCAATGTTTTGTGATCTGATATGTTTTTTATGAGTCAGGTAGCTTAAATCCAAATTAGATGTACACAACTAAGGACTACAGAGCGTTATATTGATCAATTTAATTATGCATAAGATAAAAAAGTGTAATCTTAATAAAGTCTCTAATTTCGCTTAGATTATATTTTCTTACATTCCCTCCTCAGGAAGGATATAAATACTCCATTCTAAGATATGAATTTGTTTGACTACACCGGCAAAGCACCGATAACATTTTTCCTATCTAAATGCTCATTTAGAATGGAGAGGTACAACTAAATACTGTTTGTATGTCAAATAGTCGTAGTTTCTAAATAGTGTAAACACAAACAGACCTTGGGTCAAATTAACTATTTTAAATTTCAATAATAAAAACGTATTACTTTTGACTGTAATGTAATATATATGTAGTTCTTGATAGTTTTATAGTGACAGCATTTCATTTATAGAGGTAAAAAAAATGTATTGCTTTTATAACATATCGAATAATTGGAACGCTTGAAAACTATATTTTAGACAAGAAAATCCACGCGAAGTCATTCAGATCTGTTGCCAAAATGATTAAGCAGGAAGCGTATCTGTAGTAGTCATATACACAACAAAGCTGTGAGTATGCAATGAGCTTAATCGTTTCAATAACCTAATATATTTATTAGGTTATTAATCGTCCATCATCACGGGCACAAAGATATTTCTTTGTGCCCGTGACGATGAACACTGTAAAGTGTTCGGAATGTCCGCGTAGTAAAATGAAGAAATAACTATAGCTACTGCATGAAAGCATGTACACGTATGGGATTGTTATCATTGTTGAAATTAGGTGTGTACATTAATAACCGTATTTTTAAGTTTTAAATAAATATAAGGTACCAAATTCATGCACACATGCTGTATATCACTTAAACAATCCACTTATCCAACATACGAAGCGTTATAACCACAACTTCTAAAATAACTAGAGATTTTCTCTCGTTCTAAATAAACAGCAAAACCGAATAAACGATTAACAATAGTCGTTTCACAATACATAAAGAACGTTTAAAATTACGTTACTCTGACGTGTGTTTATTTAATAACTCAGTATAGAGTACTTACAGATATTTATTATATCTGTCATCTCACTCACGAATGCGTTTTAACGCCAAGCAAACGTTAAATCAGAATACGCCCGTACACTTTATGAGAACGGTGACTAATTTTTTTTTACGAAAATAGATTCCGCATTTAATTTTAAATCATGTTGACAACGTACGTAAAATGTTACATTTTATTATTTGTTTTTGTGGTAATTTTATTTCGGCTGACACAACGCACGAGATATGAATAAACTTTTTTTCTAAGCAGACAATTTATAAGTAGCGTTATTTTCCTACACTGAAAATTCTCGCATCAATGACCGCGGAAATTTTGCGAATCCCTTTGAAATATAACGTCAATTTGTATCGCTATCGATCCCGCTGCTTGGTAAAGGCTTCTTCGCATGCAAGCATTGATCAGCACGCTTGCAGTAATGCTTTTTGACGATTTCAAACTATTAGAGCCCGGTTTCCTCATGATGTTGACTTCACCTTAGTCAACTCATGAGCTGCTGAATCTGTTCATCGTCATCAGCCAAAAGTCGTCCACTGCTGAATAAAGGCCTCCCCATAGATTTCCAAAATGACCGATTACATGCCGCCTACATCCAACGACTCCCAGCGACTTTCACTAAATCATCTATCCATCTAGTTCAGGGGTTCCCAACCTTTTTTTGTCAACTGCCCACTTTAAGAATAAATTATTTTTAACGCCCCCCTTTTTAAACATACTTAAAAACCGCTAAGTACTTATAACTGATTATTGAAACGCAAATTTATAGTATTCGGACAGAGTATCTTTTATTGAAAATAAAACAAACATAATCAATTCTTATATAAAAACTAATGTGAAGGTTGAATCTGATGCTGTTCAATAAGTTTGTTGATATCAGGTTCCAATTTACTCAAAAACAGCCGCAAGTCGCCACGTTCGGTAACACGCAAACGATTTCTCTTTTTAGTAAGCAGCGTTGCCACAGCACTAAATCCACGTTCACACAAATATGATGATGGGAATGCTATCAAAAATCGTTGAACAATTGACCACAATCCAGGGTACAATTGCGGGATCGGTTTTTGCAGCCAAAATTCTTGATATCCATTTTTGAACTTGATTTTTATTTCTTCGTTTGTTGTCAATTCTATAAGTTCTTCTTCCAGCTGAGGTGACATTGCTGTGTTGACATTTGAAAACGGATCCAACACCCAGTCTGGTATTTCCAAGTTTAAAATGTCCTGGTATCGTTCGGTGA
Source organism: Diloba caeruleocephala (assembly GCA_947459985.1). NCBI lineage: Eukaryota > Metazoa > Arthropoda > Insecta > Lepidoptera > Noctuidae > Diloba > Diloba caeruleocephala. The sequence goes on from OX381629.1 coordinate 11,263,994, forward strand.
AGTCAATGTGGAGGTTTTCCAAATGTTGGCAGTAGGCAAACAAGTCGTCGTTACTGCAGTATACTGATAAATTCGGAAAATTGTGAAACTCACGTCTACCCATATTCTTTTAGTGCAGAAGCGGTTTGGCTGCGAAAGCAGCAACGACATTTTTTGTTTTAATTAAATTTAGTTCATCGCCTTGCAGTTGGAGGTTCATGTCGTTGAACATTTTATACAGGTCTGTCATGTAAGCTATATCATTCTTTGATGTTATGAGCTTGTTGCGCAGTTCTGTATCTTTAGTTTCCAAGAACTCTATCATAGAGTCAAACAGGTTGTAAAATCGAATCAGACAATTGCCTCTTGACAGCCAACGAACTTCAGTATGAAGCAACAAACGGTTGAAATCTTCGTCATTAGTAACACAAAGCTGATGAAATAATCTATCATTCAAAGAGCTGCTACGGATTTTATTGACTGCTTTGATGACATATTGCAGTGATTGAAATAGTCGTTCACTTAAGTTTCTAGCAACCGAATGTTGTCTATGAATAACGCAATGTATAGCAAGGACATCTGGAATTTTATTCTTTAAGTATGCTATGAAGCCTTTATGGCGCCCTGTCATAGCCGGAGCGCCATCCGTAGCAACTGATATAATATTTTTCAAAGGAATCTCTTTCTCTTCACAAAACTTTTTCAATGTATTGAATATGGTTTCGCCTTTTGTATCTGTCTCCAAATTTCTGGCAAACAATAGTTCTTCACGTATTTTCTCATCTTTAATAAACCTCACGTAAGATAGCAACAACGCTTCATTAGTTGGTAAAGTGGACTCATCGAGCTGAATTGAGAATTGACTAGTCCTCAGATGATTGCACAATGATTCTTCAATGTTTTCAGCCATTTCATCAATTCGTCTTTGCACAGAATTATTACTCAAAGGAATTTTTCGGATAATATCTGCAGCCGGTTTATGAAGCACAGTAGTTATTACTTCCTTTATTGCTGGCAAAATTAACTCTTCTCCGATGTTGTGTGGTTTGCCTTTTTGGGCAATTAACAAAGAGATATTGTACTAAGCTCGAAGTCCGTCGTCATCTTGCTTAGCAGCCGCCGAAAATAGTTTTGATACACTTGGCTGAGTATTATACTTCTTCTCTAGGTCTTGAAAATATGCTACATTATTTTCTGTCTTATCTGGATGCATTTTATTCAAATGATCTTGCAGTCTTGAAGGCTTCATTGCTTCGTTCAAATCTATTATGCGCGAAACCGCAAATGAAAATAAAATAAATTTACGTCGTTTATATAGGATTGCATAAGCAGCACGCACCAACAGGAATAAGACAAACGTGCATAAACTCGTTTATCTCATTCGACGCCCAATCGTACTCGACAAGCAAGAACAAGTATTATAGAACCAGCCGATTGGTATAGGAATGTACAATTCGGATTATTTAACAAAAACTTGTTAAAACATGATTGCCCGCGGTCTTTTATATCGAACCGAGTTTGAGCTATATCTTAATTAATATTAGTTGATGTTCACAAGATGTAGTCGAGAGTCGAGAGCTCAGTCGGTGTCTAAGAGTCTTCCTAGCTAGGTAGATGAAATTATAAATCGACCCCAAAGCCCTACACAATGCCCCCTTTTTTTTCTGGGTCTCTTACCGCCCCCCTTTAGGCCTGCAGCGCCCACAAGGGGGCGTTATCGCCCACGTTGGGAAAGACTGATCTAGTTGGAGGCCGTCTCATGCTCTGTATTTCGGTGCGCGGTCGCGGTGATAACTTTTTACCCCAACGGCCATCAGTTCTACAAGCAATGTGCCCCGCCCATTGCCACTTCAATTTACTAATCCGTTCAGCTATGTCGGCTACTTTAGTTCTTCTACGGCTTTCCTCATTTCTGATTCAATCTAGTAAAAAGATTCCAAGTATATCCCTCTCCATAGCTCGCTGAGTAGCCTTGAGCTTTCTTATGAGGCCCATAGTGAGTGACCGGAATCTGTTAATTCACTGAAATACAAGGGGTATATCACACGGAATGTTTTTAGAATTGCCATTTTTCGATCTGGTAACCCTAGCTACAGTTACAGACCTAAAACTCACAGGCAGAAACACCCACATCCGAAACAACTGTCTGTAGAAGATACAAATATTTGTCTCATGCGGGACGTTTTACTAACATATGCATTAACACATTTATCCTAAGCTTTAAGTCACTGTTGGCTGGTGCTCACTAACCGTCGAAATTAACAATCAATCTAATCCAAAATCTTTGGATTTAGGATTGAGTATTTCTGTTTCTGTGTGTTAAACGTGAACTGAGGGCCAATTCTCGTCATTAATTTACACCATGACTGAAAAGTCATCATTTCGGCCGAATGAAGTCCACTGCTGGACACAGGCCTCCCCCAAAGATCACCACAACGACCGATATGGATATGTTGTGGGCTCATTGGGGGGTTTTGCCATAATCACCACGCTTGGCAGGCGGGTTGGCGATCGCAGTTAAGTTGTTAATTTACTCGAAGGACGCTGCTGCCCATCCTCCGGCTAATCCCTTGGTCGACTTTTACGACACCCATGGGAGGAGACGGGGTGGTGGCATTCTGGGCCGGCACCACACGGCACTGGGCCGGCACCACACGGCACGACTGAAAAGTACTGAGATTAAATTATGAAATTACCAAAACTTGGTTTTCTGCTCCTCTTAAAATTCAGTCGAATTTCAGTATGATCTCAATCTAGTCTTATTTCAATTTTAGCAGCAGAATGCCGGTTTGGCTTCGATCAACTTTCGATCCATTTTCGATCTCATTACGTTATAAGTTGTGAGTTTGATGTTGTTTGTTACTTTAGGAGAATACCATTTTTGACTGTTACAACATTGAAACTAGATTGGAACTATATTTTTAACTACAAGAACTAGACTTCAGATCAAGTTTCTAATCTTAAATCTAAAGATTTTGGATTAGATTGAATATTAATTTCGACGGTAAGTGAGCTTCCGCCGGCAGTGACTTAAAGCTTACTCATAACATTTGCGAATAAATATCTTTATCTTTATCTTTAACAATTTTTCTTTACACAAGCACAGTTTCGGTTAACTATTAGTCCTCATAAATACTTCTATCTACCATTGTCTATCCTAACGTTACTTGGAAGAGGTCGCGGATGGAGATAAGGCCGCCTATTGTACTTTTACTTAATTAAACAGTTATGTGACTGCTTTATGGTGTACAATAAAGAGTATATATATAAAATTATTAATTATCATCATATCGGCCATTTATACGTCCACTGCTGAACAAAGGCCTCCCCCATATATTTTCACAACCGTGAGTCATTTTGGGGGGTATTTGCCAATACTCACCACGCTTGGCAGGCGGGTTGGTGAGCGCAGTATGGCTACCGTTTCACAGAAGGGACGCTGCTGCCCATCCCTCTGGTTAAGATTTCCTTAGTCGCCTTTTACGGCATCCACGGGAGGAGATGGAGTGGTGCTATATTCTTAAACCGGACATTATATAATTATTATTTTTTAAACTTTTCCCCACATTAGTATTTCTCCTATGTGGGTGCGTTTACAGACATAAATTCCACACCCAGACCCGGAACAAATACCTGCAGATCATACAAATATTTGTTCCGTGCGGGAATCGAACCCGCGACTCGGAGCGCAGCAGCCTGTATCAGCCACTCCACTCCAGTCCAACTATAATCGACTGAACTTTAGGATTAGGAAAAGAACTACTGCCATCTGACTATCCATCTCCTTCATAACTCTTTCATGTCACAAAATTGCATACATCCGCTATTCTTATAACTTTAGTGTTACACCATCATAAGTTTTCAGCGACTGTTTACTAAACAGCGGGTTATGACTAACGCGTGTTTCGCAAGGTCGACTGACAGTGTTTTATGTGTTTACGTTTGAACTGGGATTTGGTTAGACCGATGGACGCAGTTTTGGGTCAAGGGGAAGGGCGGATATGGGTTTTAGGAACTGTGACCCACTTTGTTGGAAGTTCTCTATTTTCCTTTATATTTTTTCTCAACAAACGTATATCAGACTGCCGTGTGGCGCCGGCTAAGAATACCACCACCCCATCTCATCCCGTGGGTGTCGTAAAAGATGACTATGGGATTAGCCGGAGGATGAGCAGCAGCGTCCTTCGAGTATATTTATAACTCAACTGCGATCGCCAACCCGTCTGCCAAGCGTGGCGATTATGGCAATATGAGCACACAACACAAACCTATACTGGTCGTTGTGGCAATCTTTGAGGCTTCTGTTCAGCAGTGGACGTTTTTTATGGCTGAAATGATAATGATGTATATCAGATTTTACTTTTGTGAAATTACTGAGCATAAAAGACTAAATAACTAATGTTTCGAGGTGGCGGGCGTAGTGTTGTGTCATGCAGGACTAGTCCAACAGTTGTCATGAGTAGGTGTGACGCTTACCATCACGTACATGCAAACCCGATTGAGCGCCACCTACCGGGTCCAATTGTGAATCTAAACCATCCAGGGATCCACTCAAACATACACAAAAAATGTCATCAAAATCAGTCCAGCCGTTAATACCACCACCCCATCTCCTCCCGTGGGTGTTGTAATAGTCGACTAAGGGATTAGCCGGAGGATGGGCAGCAGCGTCCTTCGAGTACATTAACAACTCAACTGCGATGGCCAACCCGTCGTTGTATGTCGAGGGTACAGTTACAGACAGAGTCCTCATGCAGAAACACCCAGATTCGGAACATCTACCTAAATATTTGTTCCATGCGGGAATCGAATCCGCGACCCGTACCGCAAAAAGTCATTCACTTAGCCAGTGCACCAACGGTGCCGTCCTTGTGTCTGCTGGTTGTAGTGATGGGCACAGTAGGGGTTTGAATAACTAGTAGATTACAATATTCAGCTACTAATCGAATAGTCATTCACTTAGCCAGTGCACCAACTGTGCCGTCCTTGTGTCTGCTGGTTATAGTGATGGGCACAATAGGGGTTTGAATAACTAGTAGATTACAATATTCAGCTACTAATCGAATAGTCATTCACTTAGCCAGTGCACCAACGGTGCCGACTTTGTGTCTGATGGTTGTAGTGATGGGAACAATAGGGGTTTGAATAACTAGTCGATTATAATATTCCGCTACTAATCGAATAACCATTTTACTCGCTAAGTGATGAACGCCTGATTATGTCTATTAAACAATTTCTTCGAATAGGAAACTTGCGGTCAACACCGGGAAACGTCTATTGTTTTGTCTAAGCATACCTACATATTTTCTGTGATTACATTATTATCAGGTCAATGACCAGGCGACAACATATTTCGACGAAACAATATTGCGATACGACGGGACGATTCTTTGACACGTCAATCCGTAAATATCCGCTGCTTAACATGGGCTACCCAATGATCACTATAATGAGCTTGTCATATTTTTTTTATTTTTATTTTTGTTTTATATTTCCATAATCACCACGCTTGGCAAGCACATTGAGAGAGAGGGTGTCGTCTATTCTTTGCCGGCGATCTCAAGGAACAACGGCAACGGCACAATTCTTTCATCTACAAACAAAAGAAATTTTGATCTAATTTCAAAAACTCGTGGTTCGTTGAAACCGATAACAATAAGTCATTTGTCGATTGAAACGGAGCCAAAACGTAACGATCTGGCTCAATGGCTGGCGTCGTGTTGCGAGTGCGTTTGCGGCATCGTAAATAATGATACACGTACGCGTACGCAAGTGATCGGGTTCCGTGGAAGATTAGTCACGGGGATATATTTTTTCACGCATGACGTTTCTCCTCTTTTAATCCTAGGAATAATGTCGAATGTGCTATAGGCCAATAGATACAGCCGTCTCTACGGGGGCATCGTGCGGTCCGTGGCCCTCTACGGGGCGCCTGTATGGTCATCCCAGCTGTCAGGCGTCCAGCGCTGCAGAAACAAACTTCACAGTCTGCAGCGCAGAGTAGCTATACGGATCGCACGGGGATCCTGGCACACTTTCCGCCTTTCGATATCCAGGCGGAGACGGATGCATGGGTCTACGACCAGACACGCTCCCTCCGCCAAAGCGGGGAAGGCGTGCCTTCAGGGGCGTTCGACAGACCGAGGCAGCTGGCTCGACGGCGCGCACTCGAGATGTGGCGACATCGCCTATGGTCGCAGTTCGCGTCCAAGCGCGTCGTCGAGGCCATCCTGCCGCTCTTCGCAGCCTGGCTCAGAAGAAGCGAGCGCGTCACCTACCGTCTGACGCAGGTATTCACCGGTCACGGTTGTTTCGGTGCATACTTGTACAGAATAGGACGCGTTACGCACAGTGCCATCATTGTGGAAGCGACCAGGATACTACATAGCACACGCTCGAGGAGAGGTCGATTAGATCGGGCAAGATCTCTGTCGGCAGTAGTGTCGGCTATGTTGGCAGAGCATGAAAATTGGAGTGCAGTGGTCTCCTTCTGCGAGAGCGTCATGCTGCAGAAGGAGTCTGCAGAGCGGGATCGGGAGAGGGCTGATCCCGCACGGAGAAGGACGAGACGGCGCCGGGTCAACAACCGTCCCGGCTCCCAAGTCCAACTCACCTAAGCCCCTTACCGTCACTTCATGGTGAGGGGCCTCGGGGATCGCGGGCGCGCAGATTGGGGAGTCTGCGTGCTCACACCGAGCAACCCCCGGGAAGAACCACAGCGCAAAGTGAGGCTTGGGAGGATCCTTTACAATCCTCCCCGAGAAGTGCCTGGGGGGGGCGACCTCTTTACAGTCGCCTTCCCTCCGCTAGAGAGGGTGCCCGCTTTACAGTCCCTTCCGAGATGTGCCTAAAGGCATGGCACCAATGGGTGGCTCTAGTGTGATCTTACGAGGACCTGGAGCCCCCGTTCGGTGCCAAGGATGACCGCTCCAGTGGTTTTAGCCGGTAGGAATCCTGCATACCCCTTCACCCTTCCCCGGGGTGAAGGAAGTTCCATGTAGAATTTCCACTGGACATCAATAAAAAAAAGGCCAATAGATACAAGCTTGTTTAATATCCCAAAACTTGTGTGAACAAAATTCGAGTAGAATTTATTGTGAAGGATTCGACTGGAGTGGTACTACACTATGGGTAACCGTAGTTGTGTTCCGGGGAGAAGGGGAGGAGCAGTCAGTGAATTTACCAGAACAAAAGGTATTCCATCTTAAGCCTTAGGTCGGCAACGACTCAGTAATCAATAGATTGCTCATGTCCTTGGGTACTACGGTTGCTACTTATAATCTGGTAGGCCATCCGCCGGCCTGCCAGCGGTACACCTTTGCAATATCAGACTCAGTTGTATAAAAGACACATACAATTAAATTTTGCTATTACAATTTTACAATATTGGACCCTGTCCAGAGTAGAAGTCCAATAGATTAGACCATTGAGGAATTCCTTATTAATTAATTATTATTTCTATCTAATTGATTAAATTTAAATTATTTAAGAAATGTCATGCTCGGGAAACAGCGTTCGGGAAACTTCGTAACGTCTTTTCGTCAACAATACCACAATGCCTCAAGACGAAAGTCTTTAACCAGTGTGTGTTAGCAGTGATGACATAGGTACGGAACAGAGATGTGGTCACTCACTGTAGGCCTCATAAGAAAGCACAAGAGCTATGCTTGGTATTTCTCTACGAGATCGAATGAGGATCAGAAATGAGGAGATCCGTAGAAGAACTAAAGATATAGACATAGCTAAAAGGATTAGTAAACTGAAGGGACAATGGGCGGGGCACATAGCTCGTGGAACTGATGGCCGTGGGAGCAAAAAGGATCTCGAGTGGAGACTGCGCACCGGAAAATGCAAAGTGGGACGACCTCCAACGGTGGACAGACGACCTGGTGAAGGTCGCGGGGACTCGTTGGACGAGGGTGGCATGTAACAGCTCGTTGTGGAAATCTAAGGGGGAGGCCTTTGTTCAGCAGTGGACGTCCTGTGGCTGATATGATAAAAGTGATTAAGAAAAGTCAGTTCAAATTAGATAAATTATAATTCCTTAATGGTGTAATATTTTATAAGTATTGTTCAAATATATATAAATATATTGTTTCTGGTATGTTCTTTTACATATTTAGGCAGTTTATTATATGTTTTGATAGCCATGACATATGGGCTAGAGGCATGCGTGAGTATTCTGGAGGGTGGTAAGTTTAATTTATTTTTGTTTCGTAAGTTATTTCATCCCCATGTGTGAAAATGCTCTTGAGAGCAGTTCACGCAATGAAATATTCTACTTAGGACAGCCTCTAATGACTAACAACGTGAATGAGGTAGCTAGCAGCAATTGGATGCAGACAGCATGTTCGCTGCTCGTTGTGGAAATCTATAGAGATGCCTTTGTTCAGCAGTGAACGTCCTTCGGCTGATATGATAATAGTAATGAATGATTATAATGATGATGTGCGAAAATACCGAGCCACGCCTTTTTTCATTGATCCGGTGGAAATAAATCGTGTAGTTCCTTTGCCCGAATAGCGAAGGGGCATGCCGGACTCCTATCGGCTAAAACCACCGGAGTGGTCATCTTCGGCACCGAAGGGAGGCTCCAGAAACTCGAATAATCTGCATCTAGAGCTACCCATTGGTACCACGCGTTTAGTCACATCTCAGGGGGATGAATGCAAAGCGGTCAACCAGGCACCTCCCTGGGGATTGTAAAATATTCCCTCGAAGCCTGCGGACACGGCGACACGTGACCACATGCACACCACCGTCTTCCCGGGGGTCACTCGGTATGAGCACGTAGATTCACTGATCCACGTCTAGTGTGGAATTGTGTCTTATAGGTTACAATTACAGGCAATGTTAAACGCTAACGTAAGCGCTCTTTCTGTTGTTTAGTTGTAGCATAGCTTTGTTTCACTCTATCAATCCAAACACATTCCATTACTAAATATATTTTTTGTTTTTGGATTGAACAAAATCCCCAGAAATCCTCGCTTGGTCCCAGAGCATTGGGTAGCACCCGGTGTAATACGCCCATTACCCTCTTGAGTCGAGGGACAAGGTGCGTGAAGTGCTCTTCGAAGACCCAACGACTGTCCTGGGTGAGCCCCAGGTACGTCATGCACTAGCCCATCCTGATTTGCGCGTCACCAACTCTCTGGTTCTCTGTTCTGTGGCAGTTTGTAGAACCATAGCGCCTCGGGTTTATGAGGCGTTATCTGCAGAATCAGAGCGTGTTATTGTTTACCCTACAGAAAACAAAGTTATACAGTTTTCTAAACTCATCATGCCTCACTATTCCCGGCACTCAGAAACATAATACATTACAAAGAGACCAGTGTAAGTGTTTGATGTGGCAATAACACATTGGGAATCTGCCATACGGTGTCCCGTACCTACGTAAATCGTAATAATATCTCCAATAACAATGAACCTGTCTATACGTCAAGACTAGACATGGAGGATGAAGAAATGGAATGCTAAGATGGGAGGGAATGCCTTATTTGACTATAGCTCCCGCTTGTCACAGCCAGTCTCTATCGACGGGTGTTAGACTTGTACTTGTAAGCCTTACGAGCTCTTAAAGACCACACAACAACGACGAAGAGCCGTCGACGCAGGTCTGTGGCCCCCAGCGTGTCGTCCCAGTAGCGACATATATTGAACTATTTCTGCAGTAAAAAAATATGATTGCATTTGGACTTACACAGTCAAGATTATAGTAGGTAACAAAATTATCAAAAACACAGCATGACGTCATTTTGTGTAAAGTGACTTGTAAAACAAAAAACCTACATATTGAAAAATGTAGATGGTCTCTTTTTCTCTATGCTAATATTTCATGAGCCCACAATGAACGGTTTTTTTTTTACTATTTGGGTCGACGGAGTAATAGTAGGTAGTGTTCGTCTACGAAATCCATTTTACTACTGATTAAAGTTGGGACCGACGACGGCTGCGGAACCCAGACGCTGGCGCGTCGAGGGCTGTAGTTACTGTGTCGATGGCAAAGTGCCGTTCATCTGTAAGAGCCCTTACCATTTCGTCCTAGTGTCACGCGTCTTACAAAAAGTTATTTTTTGTTAGAAGGCAAAATATCAGCACTTCATTCTTATTTCTTCATGTGTCAAGCTTAATGATCTGGATTGCTCATAACTATTAAAGCAAGTAGGTCTTGGATCATTTTCGTTGTACCGTTTTACTGTTCTGAGTGGTTTAGAAGTATCCTTCTCAAGATATGAAGACAAGACGTGGCTATTTAAAAATAACAACAACGTAAAATTTATATATCCATACCGGATTTATGTCCAATTCCTTTGCTGTCTCAACAATTAAACTCTGGAACGCGCTTCCCCTCGATATAAAGAAAGCTCCGAGTAAATTCACCTTCAAACGTAAAGTGCGTGAACACTTCTTTAAATCGTTGCAATGCTGATCATACAAAACAGTCTTCGTCATTAGCCTTGATATTAACGTCAGATAAGATATTTATATATTCTATTTAATTATATATAATTATGCCATATATATATATATAGTATCTATTATTATTATAGTACAAGTATTTATTCCTCTTTTAATTTAATTTGTCACAATTATGTACCTATTCCTAACATTATCTATAGCTTTGTTTTTGTACCTCATTCGATGTGCTTTTTTTACCCAAAGGTTGACTGGTAGAGAATGCCTTATGGCATTAAGTCCGCCTTGTGTACCACCTATGTACAAAATTCATAAAAAAGAGGCGCTTATAGTAAGTTCCACTTACTGATCGGTAAAGTCAGCAACGCACAGCGCGATCAGTCCGTGGATGGGTGACCAAATATTAATATTTGAACTGGGTGTCTTCGTGCTATCCTGGTTTTTGGGCGGCTTAAACAACTCTGACACAAGGTTGGAAGGCTAAATAAAAAAAAACGATATCTTGTAGTTTCCCCTCTTAGATCGAAATCATGGTGTTTAAGCAGTTTTCAGAGGTACCGACACTTGGTAGTCTTAGTTTTGTACCTTCGTGTTGTTATTTACTTCTGCTGGCGAACATGGTTTTACTACTGCACATCCCCCAGGCATCTATTTCACATTCACCACACATTCACTGTTCCATGTGTGACTATGCCTAGTAGCAGCTACCTTACAAAACGCAACGTCGCCGCCGCGCTGTCGCGTCGCCCGTCGTTAGATCGATTTCCGCGTTGCAAGAACTAGGTACCTAAGTGAAATGTTTGCTACAAGTCCCAATGTATGAACTTTGTATGAATTATTTATTTGCAAGAGATATATACATTTAGTAGGTTTAGGGTTAAAATTGGCTTACACTACATCTGACATTTCGGTCGTGCAAATGTTTCATGCACAGCAGCGCCCCTTTTGTGGAACAGTAGCCATACTACACTCACCAACCTGTCTGCCAAGCGTAGTGACGTCACCATTGTGGAAATCTATGGGGAGGTCTTTGATCGGCAGTGGACGTTTTTTGGCTAATATAATGATGATGATGACGGTTGTCCTCAAAGTTCCGTGAGTGAACCATGGGTGGTTCGCGTGCGTATAGATTTGACGTTCATCATTTCGGCCGATTGAATTCCACTGCTGGACACAGGTCTCCCCTAAAGATCGTTGTGGTAACGACCGCTATGGGTGTGTTGTAGGCTCATTGGGTGGTTTTACCATAATCGCCACGCTTGGCAGATGGGTTGGCGATCGCAGTTGAGTTGTTTATGTACTCGAAGGACGCTGCTGCCCATCCTCCAATTAATCCCTTAGTCGACTTTTACGACACCCACGGGAAGAGATGGGGTGGTGGTATTCTGAGCCGGCACCACGCGGCAAATTTTGACGTTCATTAAAGTTCAATTGCAGTTATCTAATAGTTGGAATAATACTTTGATACTAGGCTAGGTTTCCGGCAAAGAATTCGCGGCTCCTTTCCACTCCTAAGTATCGTAAAAGTCGACTAAGAACTTCTCATATTCATAGCCTTGGTGAATTTAAATCTGAAAACAATAAAACCAGTCGTATGTATATAATATTAAAATCTCATTACATTTTCTATTTTAGTGTGTACTTGGCCTTTCGCAAAGTAAATTTTTCGTAAAAGCAACTTGTACTGGCTTTGAAATATTTCACCTGAATTCTCTAGAACGGTATAATCCTTTCTGTAAAGATAAACCTTTTGGAAACTTTTTTAATACCCGACGTTTGCTCAGGATCGTTAAGAGTTGACGCGTTTAGAGCGGTCGGACTATTTCTCATTTCGTCCAAAATGGTCATAAAAGTTAAAGTCGCATAACGTATAATTTATATAAGGTCCATTTTCCGAAAGGTGCAATTCGCAAATGGTCCAATTTAAAAAACAACTCACAAACAACACACACTACACAACTTAATCACGCCACTATTCTTGTAGTTGTTTGCCAGGTTGTCAACATAGTTCTAACCTAACATGACCTATGCTTTGGACCACCCGCGAATTGGACTATGCGTGGATCGGACCATCTGCGAATTCTTCCTTACTTCATTATTTTTTTAAAACGATGCTCCTATGGATGGTTGCTATGGTTTCTCGTCGTGGATGCGTTCACAAACACAAATTTCACACACAATTTTTTATTTAATTAAAAGAAAGGAAATAATATACAAGACTTATAACTAAAATAAATACATTCTTTAACTCTCTCCTGTCGTGGGCGTCTACAGACGTGAAATTCACGTCTGTAGACGCCCACACGCACACATAATACACCAAGACCCGGAACAACTACCTGCAGATCATACAAATATATTTATGTTCCGTGCGGGGCTCGAACCCGCGACCCGGAGCGCAGCAGTCGACTGTATCAGCCACCTCACTAACCGTGCCGTCAACAGAAGAAAAGAAAAGTTGAAATAAACGAAATGAGTAATGGATCAATCGCGCCTGAACTGGGTTTACGGCGTACAAAACTACTACTGAACAAAGGCCTCCCCCGTTTTGAGGGAAATCTGCCAGTACTCACCACAATTGGTATCTGCGAGTTGGTAAGCGCAGAATCACTACTGTACCACAGGGACGCTGTTGCCCATCCCTCTGGTTTAGTCCCTCGGCCGCCTTTTACGACATCAACTGGAGGATATGGAGTGGTGCTATATTCTTAATCCGAACACCACACGAAATAATAAGATGATACATCTCATGAGATACGTTAGTACTTTTCGTGTGTTTTACACGACTTTTAGGGTAAATACTTGATTCATCAATCATTTGATCGAGAAGACCCGTAGTTATTTACATAATAAACGTTGACTGCCTTCAAGCTTAGTTTGCACAGCTCGGCAAAATGTTATTTACTTCCTTTCTTTAAAAATCTAAATAACAACATTAGGTTAAACACTAGGAAGCGGTGAAGGGTGGGGTTATATGGGTGCTGTCTAATGTTGACGTTCAAAAATAACTAATAATTTTAGTCTATTTTGAATAAATGATTATTTCATTTCATTTTTCAAGACAAAATCATTCAGAAAAGCACACACAATAATCTTATAACTAGCTTAACTTAACTTCATGGAATATTAATTCTATAAAGCTAGTGTTAACATTATTGTGTGAAGCTCGCAAATATCCTGCACCGGGCAACATTTGCATTTAAATTGCGTATTTTCTAGATTACTAAATCCTTTACTAACGAAGCGAGGAATATTCTGAACAAACATGATTTAACAAAAGCTTTTGTTGTGTGCATGGACTAAGGCTAAAAACTTCGTTTAAATTGCTGTTTTTACCAGTAAGATATAATGCCGAGTGGTGCTGGCTAAGTATACCACCACCCCCATCTGATCCCGTGGGTGTTATAAAAGATGACTATGCGATTAGCCGGGGGATGGGCAGCAGGGTCCTTGGATGATCGATGGTATCGGGGGGTCGGAAAGTCTGATTATGAAGCTGAAGACCGAGGAAGGCAGCGCGGCATCGACTAAGCCAGAGGTTTTGAGAGAGCACGAGAAGTTCTACAGACAACTATACACCTCGGTAACTATACCTACCATTGGCTCTCGCCAAGACCCGCGAGCCGTATGACCTGACACTATATCGAACATATTCGTTATTATAATTCAGTTTTCAAGGATGTTTGAGCTTAAAGAATTGCACTACAGGTCTTAATGTTTAGAACCGGGTTTATGCCATAACCAGGACTCTAGCACTACCTGTAAAATATCCATTTCCATCAGCATAACAACTAACATCCTCAGATATATTTAAGCACCGAAATAACCACAGAACAAGGTGAATGACCTCAGTCCAGGATAATGCGGTGCAGTGATCGAATGATGGATCCGATTCCACGCGAATTCAGATCTCGATTGATAGGTTTTATTTAGAAATCGGTGATACTACTTTATTGAGATGTGCATTTAAACGTGTGTACGTAGTTAATTGTATATTTTGATACTACTGATGATACTGTTGGCGCAGTGGCTAAGGAATTTGCATTCTGCACTACGGGTCACTCGTTTGAATCCCGCATGGAACAAATATTCATATGATCTACAGGTAGTTATTTCGGGTCTGGGTGTTTGTGTATGTGTTTTTTTTTTTGTCTATAAACTGTAATGTATGGGTAGTGGACCCATGGTGAAAAAACAAAGGTAAATAAATACAGTCATGAATACCACTTCCTACGGGATTTCAGCTAGCAAATTGCTTACCAATGTATTTTCAATGGTAATTTTACTTGCGAATGCTATTAACAGATTACACGATCTGTATTTTTTACGAATAACGACCGGTAAAGCCCGATTTACAAGTGTACAGATTTCAAGTTGTAAGTTACAAAGAAAAATATAGCTCTTTGTAAATTTCTTTACTAATAAATGATAATAGTTTACAAAATCTAAAAAACACGTTCTACTATCAACTTCCCGGCTTCATCATCAGACTCTCGTCACAAAGTATACTGCATGGGACTCGTTATAACAAACCAAACGAGCCCGAACTCGAGGGGTTTACTAATAGCAATTGAAGAGCTCTATTATCCACCTCCCAGCTCCATCATCAGATCAAATAGATGTGCTAGGGGACATGTAGCTATGACAAAGTTACTAAAAGTAACCGTTCTCTTTGTTATTTTGTATATGAAGCGATTGTGGTGCCGGCTCAGAATACCACCACCCCATCTCTTCCCGGGGGTGTCGTCAAAGTCGACTAAGGGATTAGCCGGAGGATAGGCAGCAGCGTCCTTCGATTACATTAACAACTCAACTGCGATCGCCAACCCGTCTGCCAAGCGTGGCGATTATGGCAAAACCCCGCAATGAGCCCACAACACACCCATATCGGTCGTTGTGATAATCTTTGGGGGAGGCCTGTGTCCAGCAGTGGACTTCGTTCGGCTGAAATGATGATGATGCTATGAAGCATATGTACCTATTTTTTAAATATTGTGCCTATATGACAGACTAACGGGCAGCTGGGGAGTTTGATGCGCCGTTTCTTCTCCCCAGCTTAAACACTGGGAAGCGGTGAAGGGTGGGCTTATGGGGTGCTGTCTTTTGTTGACGTTCAAAAAGAACTAATTTCTTAGTCTGTTTTGAATAAATGATCATTTCATTTCATTAGATTGACGGGACCAGATTATTGTATTGTCATTGGGATTACAAATACTCGCAAAGATTTACATCGATACGACAATTAGAAGTACCCACGTTAAAATCGACTTCCAAGATTTGTTTACATCGTTACCTTTTTTTTTTTTTTATTGGTGCCTAGTGGAAATTCTTCATGAACTTCCTTCGCCGCGGGGAAGGGCGAAGGGGTATACCGGACTCCTACCGGCTTAAACCACTGGGGCGGTCATCTTCGGCACCTAAGGGAGGCTCCAGGTCCTCGTATGATCACACTGGAGCTTACATCGTTACCTAGTTGACCCAATAGTTGGACCCATATTTTATGCATTGTTTATATTACTAGCTATAGCCAAAAGCCGGACGGGTGGCTTCACATGGGTTTATGCCAGCATTACCAGACGTCTCGCTTTTGGCGACACGTCGCGGTTTTTAGCCTGAAATTAAATGTCACGTGCGGAACAGGCAGTTCCGCTTTTTGGGGATTTTTCGACTTGTTGTTGTTCAGTAGATATATTTTTGTTCTAACGAAAATAAAAAAGTATTTTATTTTTTGTTCTTGGATTATGTCCCGCTTTCATCGAGTGAATTCCACTTTATTTCGAATACATAAATAGTTTTAAAATCACGCTTTGGTTAAAAAAAAAAAACATAAAGCATTATAATATAATAGCATTATTTTGTGATTTATCCCGATATTTTCCGAGGTAAAATATAGGCTATACCCTTGCAAAAACACCATTCTACCCATTCAGTGGCTATGGAGAAGAAGAGTACACATCACAAATCCCGTCATCTGCTGAACATGAGCTTCCCAGTTATCACTATAATGAGTGGTCATAGAGGATATTACCACAGGTACTCACCAGGCTTCGCAAGGTACGATTTTGTGGCCAATTTTCTTGATATCATCCCTTCGTTGCCTTTCACTACACCCATGGGTGCAAGGGGTGGTCTGATGATTACCGGAAACCGCACGGAAGGCAACGTGAAAAGCAACTTCCATTTATAAGTAGTTATTACATCGACCCATAGCTAGCTACAAAAAGTTGTTTGCCCTGTAATTTATTTGTTTGTTCTATCAACAATTTTATCATATCAGCCACAGGACGTCCAGTGCTGAACAAAGGCCCCCCCCTTAGATTTCCACAACGATCGGTCACATGCTGCTCTCATCCAACGACTCCCAGCGACCTTCACCAGGTCGTCTGTCCACCTCGTTGCAGGCCGTCCCACGCTGCGTTTTTCGGTGCGCGGTCGCCACTCGAGAACCCTTGTGCCCCAACGGCCATCAGTTCTACGAGCAATCTATCAACAATTTAATATAATAATAATCATTTAGACTAAAACAATATTACATTATTATATAGTATACTCCATACGTGAAGCCTGCTAGGGCACTGCAAGCATTGGGCAGTTGTTGAGTCACATTTTGAAAAAACGGGTGATTATAAACATGAAATGTAATGAAAAGTTACTTAAATTGGTTCTTATTGTTGAGATCTCATAATTAGATGTCACTGATTAATTCGTTAGAAAAATTAATTACAAATTTGAAAATTATTAGAAATTTCAATTCGTTAAGAATAAATAACATTGATTAAAATAATTTAAAAGAAACGTTTCGCATTTATTGTCTAGCATTACCAAGCTGACACCTGTTTGGCACAATCATGAGACACACATCAGCTACAGTTCCCGTTGGTGTCCGGGTTCCGTGTGGTGTCCGGATTAAGAATAAAGCACCATTCAATCTCTCGTGGATGTCGTATAAGTTGACTAAGGGACTCTACCAGAGAGATGTACAGCAGCGTCCCTTCTATGGAAAAGTAGCCATACTGCGTTCTGCCAGCCAAGCGTGGAGAGTACTGGTGCAAAATCCCCCCAAAATGATGACACACGGCTAGTAACCGTCGCTGTGGAAATCTGTGGGAGAGGTCTTTGTTCAGCAGTGAACGGTCTTTGGCTGATATGATGATGATGACATGAGTTACTCGGTCACCTTTATACTATTTACTTATGTTGTCAATTTATGGGTAAATCCTTAGATAAGAAACTGAAAAAAATAAGTTTTGTTACGCAAAGCGCGCCATCTTATGGCCTTGCTGTCGGTTCCATAACTAATCACGAATCCGGTAGGTCGAAAATAATGCTGATCTTTTATAATCACCGTTTCTATCATCGTTCATTTCGGCCAAATGAAGTCCACTGCTGGACACAGGCCTCCCCCAAAGATCACCACAACCACCGATATGGATGTGTTGTGAGCACATTGGGGGGTTTTGCCATAATCGCCACGCTTGGCAGGCGGGTTGGCGATCGCAGTTGAGTTGTTAATGTACTCGAAGGACGCTGCTGCCCATTCTCCAGCTAATCCCTTAGTCGACTTTTACGACACCCATGGGAGGAAATGGGGTGGTGGCATTCTGAGCCGGCACCACACGGCAACCTGAGCCTATCATCGTTACAAACTTTAATCACCGAACATCGGCGTGGCTCCATGACATGGCGGACTCCGGAGCATTCGTCCTTGGCACACACAAGAGCTCCCATTTTTTGCCGCAAACAGCCTAATATTGGTAAAAAATATATAGAAAGTACTGCTGGGAAGTATCAAGATTAGCAAGTAATGCATCGGTTTTGGTTATTTTCAGATCCCCTTCGTTATGTTTACTAAGTAAACATGTCCGGTCGACCGTATATAGTCTTCGCCAATATTATTCTCTTAAAACGAAGCGTCGAGAGCTATATCGCATCGTGCTGTTTCAATTAAATGGTGCGAATTTAAGCATTTCAATTTAATGTTTATGTTGCTCGCAACTTTAAGGTACGCAGAAAGATTTTATGGTATCGTACTTAACTCAATATATAGAGAGAGAGAAAGATCAATATTTTTTTTAGCACTGCGTGACCTCATCCCTCACATAAGTAATAAGCATTACTAAAGGATGCTAACACAGCTTTTAGGTGTGCTTTGACACAAAAATATCAACAGTAGACAAACGTCATAGTATCATTTAGCCTAAAACAGCTTTCATCATCATCATCATGTCAGTCAAAGGAGGACGTTCTTGACGATGAAAGATGGGTAGCATTGCTGCTGCTGCTACTGCTGAACAAAAGCCTCCCCGATCTATTTTGACAATGACCGATTACATGCCGCCCCTATCCAACGACTCCCAGCGACCTCCACCTGGTCGTCTGTTCATCTCGTTAGAGGTAGGCCCGCACTGCGTTATCCAGTGCACGGTGTCCACTCGAAAACCTTTTTGCCCTATCGGGCACCCACCCAATTCTATGATCAATATGCACCACCCATTGCCACTTCAGTTTAATAATCCTTACAGCTATGTCCGCAACTTTAGTTCTTCCACGGATCTCCCCATTTCTGATTCGATCTCGTAGAGGAATACCAAGCACGGCTCTCTTTATAGCTCGCTGAGTGACCTTGAGCTTTCTTATGAGGCCCATAGTGAGTGACCACGTCTCTGTGTCATATGTCATCGCTGATAATACACATTGGTTAAAGACTTTTCTCTTGAGGCAATGCGGTACAACTTTAGGCA
Source organism: Diloba caeruleocephala (assembly GCA_947459985.1). Classification (NCBI taxonomy): domain Eukaryota; kingdom Metazoa; phylum Arthropoda; class Insecta; order Lepidoptera; family Noctuidae; genus Diloba; species Diloba caeruleocephala. The sequence goes on from OX381629.1 coordinate 11,283,130, forward strand.
GCCGAAATGCTAACCTACCAGTTCTAGATTTGGTTTTCAGTTTGTAAGGCAGTTTATGAATTACCATTGTTTTTTTGTATCGACACTGTGAAAAGCTTAAGATTTTAATATGAACGACTCAGAAAGTTAATTAAGTGAAGATGAAAGTAGTAATATCAACCAGAATCAATAACAAATGAACAGAAATAGCAAAAATATAAACAATTAATTGGTTGCCGGATAAATATAAAAGAAAGATATCAATGGATTACATGAATACATTTATTTATACTTTTATGCACAATTATGGTACACAAGGCGGAGTTAATGCCAAATGGCATTCTCGATCAGTCAACCTTTGGGTTAAAAAGAAATGGATCAGCTACTAAAAAGATATATTACAAAAATGTAATATTAAGATATACATACATAAAAATCTATATAAAATAGACACGGTCAAATACATAGGTTTAAAATGTACTAAATATAATACTTACTATTTATCATTTTAACCATGCCCGTAATTGTAATTACTTAGGAATCCAGCGATTTCAAAAGTATTCCCGAACATTGCGTTTGAAAGAAAATTTACTTGGCGTTTTCTTTATATCAAGGGGAAGCTCGTTCCATATTTTGATTGTTGAGACAGCAAATGATTTAAAAATAAAACCATATATCATAAAATACATCAGCATACAACACATTTAAGAAATGGCGTAAAGAGGCAAGTCAAATTAATTTTGCGAAGATATGTTACTGGCATACTTTGCATTTATTTTACATAGATATTTTTATTAAATTAAGAAGATCGCGGCTTTAGGTCACACGAACCATAAAAGATTGCATACATCAGCATACAACATTTATTTTAGAAATGTCGTAATAAGATTAAGGCAAATAATTTTTCTGAAGATATGTTAGAATCCCTTAGTCGCCTGTTAGGACATCCACGGAAGGAGATGGAGTGGTGCTATGTTCTTAAGCCGGATACCACACGCAGAACATGAAAATCACTTCAAATACCTGAAGTTATTTAATCACTTATTTTGACGGCACGGTTTGTGCAGTGGCTGATACGTCGACTGCTGTGCTCCGGGTCGTGGGCTCGATTCCCGCACGGAACAAATATTTGTATGATCTGCAGGTAGTTGTTCCGGGTCTGGGTGTTATTGTATGTGGAATTCATGTCTGTAAACGCAACCACGACACAGGAGAAATCGTAGTGTGGGGCAACAATAAACAAAAAAAAAAAACTTATACCCATTAATTTCACTAACCACTGTGCCGTTCTAACCGGAGTAAAGTCTAAAGATGAAATACTACTGCTAAGCGGTGAATATCTGGCACTGGGGTGGTACCTACCTAGCCGGCCTCTTAAAAATAAGTGAAAAAATAGTGTTGAAAAAATCCGCTGACTTGGTGTAAATGCACCGTAACGCCTGCAAACATATGCACGAGTACCAACAGAAAAAATAAATTTGATTTCTGCGTACACGCATCTAAAAATAATTATTCATTACACACGCAAAAATAAACAATCCAACCCATATTACGAGTATGTCAGTCAGAATTTACCCATGTTTACCATTTCAATGTTATATGTAACCCCGCTAATACCCCCATAATGATAGATGGACTTAAACTAACAACAATTTATTTTGTTTAACGAAATTAAAAGTTTACGTAAATCCCACAACGGAGCTATTTTGCGGGCAGGTGTGATAAATACTGCTGTGAAATAAATAAACTGAATTATTTCTCGTAACTTTTAGGCGTCTTTCAGCGCAGCGCTGTAACACTGCGATTTGATTTCCGCACTACCTACGTACCAGGAAATGGCGGAGATGGATGCGTGGGTGTATCACAAAACAAGCTCCCTCGTGGGGTGCCTTCACGGGCGCTCAAAAGTTTGAGACGGCAACCTCGGTACGCAATCGAGCCGTGCCATGAGCGGCTCATGCTACGCAAAAGCGTGTCAGCGAGGCCGTCTTACGCATTAGAATGCTGTGGTATCCTAATGTAAGAGCGTCATGCTCCAGAAGAGCATGCTCTGCAGAGCGAGAATGGGACAGGGTCAATCAGCCTCGTAGCAGGAGGACACGACGCCGGGGTCACAAACACCCCGGCGCCCATGTCTGCAGCACAGCGCCCAACGAGGCTTCGGGGGGATCCTTTATAATCCCCCTCGAGACATGCCTTGCGGGCGGCCTCTTTACAGTCGCCTCTTGTCCACTAGAGTGGACGACAGCTATACAGTCATCCCCTCCGAGAGGTGCCTAAGGCACCAATGTGGGGCTCTAGATGCAGATTTTGTGCCAAAGATGCAAGGATCACCCTTCAAGTAGTCATCGTCACATAATATTACTAGCTGCCAGCACCGGGTTCGCATGGATCAGTCCATGTATAAAGCAAATTTTTCAAACGCTACATGTAGCGGCGGGTTCGATCTCCGCACGGAGAAATATTTGTATGGCCTACAGATAGTTGTGCTGGGTCTCTATGATCTGGGTGTTTTGCATTTGAGATCATCATTATATCAGTAATGTATACATCCACTGCTGATTACAAGTGTCCCCCGTAGATTTCCACAATTGTGTCGTCATTTTGGAAGGAATTTTCAGGGTCGCTGCTGCCCATCCCTCTAATTCAGAGTCCCTTATGACCGAGTACTGAAACGCCACTTAGCATTAAGTCCCGCTTTAACTATTTGAGCCGCCCGGTTTCCTGCCGAAAACGGATTTTTGGAATAGCCAAACGAAATATTAAGTGCGGGACTCAAGCGGAATATTAAGTGGCGTTTTAGTGTTCGGCCGTAGAATATTTTACGGCACCCATGGGAAGAGATGGAGTGATGCTAAATTCTTAATCCGGACACCACACGGACATTTGAGATACATCTCTCTCTCTAAACTATACCCACGACACAGGAGAAATACTAGTGACTAGAAGAAACTACGCCTCGTTTAAAAAGAAAATATGTAGATCGTGCAAGCAAAGCATAGGTAGATCTTTCTGCACAAAATATTTTTAAGGGTGCAAGCAAGCCACAAAACACGCATCATACGTGAATTTCGCTGCCTTCTGTGCACTAAACTTACGATTTCATAAATATTTGTTTTGAATGACTGATTTGTGTGTGATAGTACCATCGACTCAGAAAATGCTTGACTGTTACAGCCGCATTGCTACAATAACTCCAGTAAGATTAGTATTCAGAAAAGATCTGCAATGATGCAAAAGCTTTGCGAGAAAATTCTGCGAACACTTAAGTACTTAAACTCCAATGTTACACACAGGTTGCTTATTTAAGAATTCTACGTGCATTGTATCGCTTCCCGGACGGCGATCGCCGCCTACGCTTGTTTTCCCACAGGTCATGAATGATTTAAACGTTATCATTAACTGGTGCGAAATACCGCTCAAAAAAAGAAGCTACAGAAAGTCCACTCATAGCGTGGCATGACCAGCAAATAGATATAAGGCCTCTATTTTATATTATTTTTAAACAATACTTTTGTTATCTAATATCTCACATGCACTAACACCCAAACCCGAAGCAAGAATTCTATCTGTGTATCTTACAAATATTTGTTCCGTGTGGGGATTGAACCTTCGACACACATCACAGAAAGCCAATTGCTTAGCCACTGCATGCCGTAAATTTTATACCAGGTGTTATATTTAACGGGCATGCAATTACATAACAAAGATACCATCTCTATCATATCTGCGGGGCAGTAGAACAGTTCCTATTACAAAAAAAATATCAATCATACCATTTTTCCTCGTCCACATAATTGCGTATATGGTATACATGACATGTTTTTAGAACTGGCCTGTAAGAAAAGAGGCCGGTGAAAATTTTATTAATATTTTTTAATTTATACGTCGTTTATTTTTACAATTTGACCGCAATTTAAAATGTGCTTGTCGTGCGTCGAAATGAATTTGACTAGATAAATTTTTCCCTCCATGATTTATTACGACTTTTGTTGCGATCTTAATCAACAACTATGCTATGATAGAGTTCGATTGGCATTTTATGATGAAGGCCCATCTCGTGCCAGTTTGTAACGTGGTTCGTGCTCGTGGTCGAAGCAATCTCAGAGTGCTGTGCGGCTACTGATAGAAGTTGATAAAACAGTAACATATTAACAGATCTGGGCAAGTTTAGGCATTGGTATGAGTCAAGTGCAAATAGTCTTACACGAACATTTAGGAATCAGAAAGCTTTGCCCCAGATGGATATTATTATATTCCACTTCCATATACAATACATTATGTTTCACTATACAAAGGTGTTGCTTAATTGTGTATTACACGTATGATTTTTCAGGTATTATTATGAACAAGTGTGAGTATATAGGGTAAAAATATAATATTGTTTTATTTTGTATTTCATATTTTTGTGTATTAATAATATAATAATTGTATGAACTAGGGCTGCACGTTGCACGTATAGATGCTGTACGTACGCATATAGAATTAATTAATCAACCGCGATATATTTCCGTAAGCTATTTCAATTCAATAATTGGTTTCCCACAAAATACAGTACAACAAATTAAATTAATGGCGCTAAAACTCAGCACATAACCGCGCATGCGCTAAAGCGGGCGCCGGCACAGCTAAGTAATAATCTGTATTAACAATTTTTTTTTGTAATACTATAAAAATGGTGCGCTCCTCATATGCATTCCATTAGAAAATAATAATTGATTGAATCTTATTGGTCACATTAACTTCTTGGATTTGTCCTGTATCGCAATGGAAATAATGTATTGTTACATTATTTTGTTACTTAAAAAGTCTTATAATGTGATTCTATTTTTTAATTTCGCTATTTTGTTTATAAAGTATGGCAATACAAACTCGTTTTGAAGTTTAGAACTCGAATTTTACGATATGAGAGTAGATAAAAATGTTTATATTTGCGTTTAAGTAAAACACAACATCTTTTTTTATGTATGGATCTCCTCTTGGCCTCGATCTCGCCTGATGGAAATCGATTTTATTATTGTGCGTGTATGTACATATTTATTTATATGTTCTTATTAAGTAATATATTCATTTATTCATTTCTTTTCCAACTATGGCTACATTTCTATAAAAAGGTCTCCTTTTAAACTAGTGTCTTTCATTTCATTTTTTGTGTGTCAAGTAAAGTTAAGACGTCATGTTCTAGATATTCAGTAAGATATAAATTAATCTAGGTCCAGATTTTCAGAGTTAAATTGGTATCTGTATTTTTTGGAAAAGCCGTTGCCTCTGGACTACTCGAACCGAACGGAGCTATACAAAACGAGCCCAACGTCAATTATTTCCGGGCCATGGGTTGCTTAGAAATTGTAAGATAGCACTGCAGCTATCTTGGACGCCATTGTTTTTTTTTTTTTTTTTGTAAAGAACGTTGCCCCACACTAGGATTTCTCCTGTGTCGTGGGTGCGTTTACATACATGAATTCCACACACAATACACCCAGACCCGGAACAACTACCTGCACATCGTACAAATATTTGTTCCGTGCGGGAATCGAACCCACGACCCGGAGCGCAGCAGTCGACTGTATCAACCACTGCACCAACCATGCCGTCAATTAGAAATATCTTGGCAATGCAATTAAGCCCCTTTTCTCTAGACACCTGAAGTCATGATCGTGTCACAGGAAAGCGTTGTAGTGTCGTCAATGCCTTGCAGACAGGAGACCTCCATGTGAGTCAAACTCTCCTCAGGTCTAGTTTCCGTGAGCAGCACATTCGGTTGCAGCTTGAGACAAGCTATGGCAGCAGGTCCCGACACCGACAACGCCGAACCGATGCCGATGACAGTGACTCACTTTCGTCACTGATCATATAGACGCGTACAGTGGATGGCCGTTGGAAATCCTAAACGAGACGCCACCTCAGTCCAACTCTGACTTGCAGCAAGCCAAGATGCCATGCCAGGGTTGGGAAACCTGAAGAGAGAAATTAGGGAATGCGTGGCCTTCTACGTCTTATGTGTGATGTATGACGATTGAATCTTCTAGGTCGACCCATATTGTATGACCGATCCGATTTCTGAAAACAGATTGATATTACGAAAAAAATAAAACAAGTGATAGGTCGATACGGGAATTCGTCTTTATCATGAATAATACACGAGTTAAAATATAACACCGTTTGGAATGTAAAATATATAAACAAAACAAATTGCTGTACCACGAGGCCCGCAGTGTTTGTAGCTAGTATCGTATCGTAATACTACATGAATTCACACACGACACTTTTAATATGTATTAGTGACGTGAAAACATTTATTGTATTCAAATATGTGTAATTTTTCTTACATTGAAATGCCTATTTGAAATTGGAATTTGGAATTTTCGGTAACAAATTATTAGTAAAACGAATCATAAAAAAATATTTACTCGGGAAATGGATAGATTAATAATAGACACAAAACTACCATCTTTTTTTTCTCTACCTTATTGCCATCAGACAAAACCAGGGGGGTGAAACTCTCATACAAATAGTGAGTACGAAAAGTTGCATCGAAAGTAGCGCCATCTCCTGCCTACAGTCGGCACATTTCATATTAAGTTTTATTGAAAATACGACTAGATGGCAGTAGTACCTTACCCAAAATAAATTCATTTAATGTTTTTTTTTGGTAATACGTTCTTAAATTACAATCTCTTTTTTGTGATACTAAATAAACACGATTTCGTTTATTTAATCTCGACAAACAATAATATGTTTATTATTAAAATATCATCACTTCACAAATTGTCAAAGAAAGAGAAAAGATACCTACCTACCTTTTACAAGTTTGTAAACTTAATTTAGCTGGTGTTTACGTGTTTGCTATTGGATTAGATTATTTTACGACTGTGATCATTTTACGTTGAATTTCTTGTAATTTTTGAATAATCTCGCACTGAGTTTTATAATCCACGGTATAAAGAAGTTAATATAACTGTGAATGTAAATTTTTCTTTATATGATAAGAATGACCTAGTTTTGGTAAGCTTATGATTATTATACGAAAAGAATAATAAAAAACATTGAAACGTTTCCCTTGTTTCTTTTTTGTAGAACTATTCTAGTTTCAAGAAATTATTAGGTTGGTTTAAATTGCAAAACTTTTTTCAATATATTATATTATGGTCTGCGGCGCAATTTAATCGATCTAGTGATTTTTTTCATACAATGAACAAATTTTATTAAAAATACTTCTGGAGAGGCACGCCCCCTGCAGGTTTGTTTCGGTACTAAATGAAAACGTAGCGCCATCTGGTAGTCAAGGTCGCATGTTTATTTATTGTGGTCTTAGAGTTGCGCATCTATGTCAGTATTAAGTGTATAGTCTATGGACAAAACACCGAGTGCACGCTTAAACGAACGATAAAAACGATCTATATAAAAAATCGAAGATAAAATACACTCTCACTACTGTAAACGCAAATACATATTTACAATAACTCAGAAGAAGTCAATACATTGCTCGCTTAATCAGTTCCAGTTAAAATACACGTCACTTGCTAAAACACAAGATTACGTTTAAAAACACATTTGTTATTTGTTGTACGTAAACAAAACTTGCTTTAACGTTATTAAAAATATCTGGAATAACTTAAACTATCGATTGACTGTAAGTGATTTTAGGCGCAGTATAAACAGCTGCCCACCAGTGTAAATTGAGTGTACTTCATGAACAATAACAAAAGGAACGAAGCTCAAGTCAAAACAGACTAATGATGTAATGAGCCAAAAACGTCTGAATTTAGGTCATTACAAATTTATTTACCGGATATTTTGTCATACGATACATAACAATGCAAACGGAATCAATTCTTGGTAGGATTTTGTATACACGCAGAAATAAGGTTTTAATTGTGTTTGCGTTTGCAGCGGATGTTTATAATGTTGAACACATATGAAAAGCAGACCATGGTGGAGCTATGGCACATATCAGTGAAAGCTCTGTATTACCCATAGAAAATCGATTCACAGAACCTAATTGAATGCAATAAAAACTTGTCAATATTTTCGCGCTCTGGTGACACACCTTTCTACGTAACTAATTTAAATAAAGAGAGACACACGAAAATCCCGTTGTTAAAGATTAATTATTTTTCAATTACGTATAGTGACTGCAGACTCCACCTCAAAATTTCCTAGTATAAAATCTTCTTGTATTCTAACCTAGAATCTAACCCAGTCACGTTATGTATATTAAGGAAGGTTTTACAGAACTTAAAACTTACGTCGTGGTCTAAGCTTCATAAAGACCGCCATAGAAACGTATCACTTTCCTGAGTGGACTAATGGCCGACATTAATAATCAATCTAATCCAAAATCTACAGATTTAAGATTTTGAAATTCATCCGTTGCTGTGTTACGATCACATTGAACACAAAAAACGGAAAATCCAGAGATTTTGGATTAGATCGATTTATCAATTTCGGCCGTATGAGCATTTATCAGGAAACGAGCAGTATTATGTCATTATTTAGTAATGATTTGAGTATACGGAGCAACTTTTCGAAATTTCATGACGTTATCTTGAATATGTCCTAAAATAGACAGATAACAGGTATCTAAACCCCAAAAGAGATCTCGAAAATCTGGAATTCACTATGAACCACATATGTACCTTTAAGCTATATTTAAACTTCGTTGTTGATGGCTATTATTTTTCATAGAGAAAGAGGAAACCCAACATACATTATCTTGTTTGATATCAGCCAAAGGACGTCCACTGTTGAACAAAGGCTTCCCCCATAGATTTTCACAATAGTGTCGATATTTTCGTCGGAATTTGCCAGTACTTACCACGGCAGCAGCATCGTCCCTTCTGTAGAACAGTTAATCCCCAGAAGGGACGCTGGTGTCCATCCCTTTGGTTTAGTCTCTTTGTAGCCTTTTACCATACCCACAGGAAGAAACGGAGTGGTCCTATATTCTTAATCCAGACACCACACGCACATTATTTTGTTTACCGCCGAAATATCAGAAAAATCACCTAATTACTTAGACTCGCCATTACTACTTATGTCTTGTGTTGACCATTAAAATTGCACCACCGACTCCTACTATTAATAATTAGTTAAATAAACTGGGAACCAATACTACTTTGCCGTGTGGTGCCGGCTTAGAATGCCACCACCCCACTTCATCCCGTGGGTGTAAAAGTCGACTAAAGGGATTAACCGGAGGATAGGCAGCAGCGTCCTACGAGTACATTAACAACTCAACTGCGATCGCCAACCCGTCTGCCAAGCGTGGCGATTATGGCAAGACCCCCCAATGAGCACACAACACACCCACATTGGTCGTTGTGGTGATCTTTGGGGGAGGCCTGTGTCCAGCAGTGGACTTCATTCGGCCAAAATGAAGCAATACATCATCAGTATGTGGGTAATTTGACGGTGATTACCATAAATGTCGCATCAGCTAATAAAGTTATGAATGTCGTCAAGTTCTCGGAAAATAATAGGCCTCCACCTGTCGGAGCCAGAACTAGAGGTTATCCAAATAACGGGCAATAGTGCCCTTCTGATAAAGCCAAAACAAGCCTCCAGCCAGGCTTAAAATTAATATTATATGCTAAGTAACTTGCGCTAAGGGCGCCCCCTGCGGGACTCGGACCTAGGCTTAGGGCGTTGCTGGGGATAACAAGGTATTGTTTAGCGGACAGCTAGATCGGTAAATTTACATCCTCTTCCACCCTATGATGTCCCAACATACAAGGCGCGGGACCTGAGCCAGTAGCTGCCGGTGACTTTTGACGTGATCGTTGCGTTGGTCGCTCAAAAATTAAGTCGCAATTATAAGAAGCATGAGGCTTCAGAATGCACCACTTGTTGCGATTTGAAGAAGCTTAGTTTCTACGTAATGCCTCCGCTTCTTCAGCACCTGCTGACTCGATCACACAACGTCAACAAGCGCCGCGGTGGAGCGGGTCAGTTTTTGTCTGTCATCAAAAACGAGTCCGTGACGAACATCGAGTCGCAAGCGCAGCGCAGTGACCGCAGTATAATGTGCAAGTGACACATTACGTCGAAGCCTCAAATTCCTGCTGCATTTCAAACATCATCACAGCTATAGTAGGAAAGTTACGCAGAGCTGTCCAGCTGCAACAGCTATTGCCAGGTGCAGGCGCTTATAGCTGGTTGCACTCACTGGTCGTGAAATATCGAGGAGGTTAAGAAACGACCAGCGCGGCCAGTTTATGGACGGGTGACCGTATAGTAGTATTTGAACTCAACGTCTGCATGTTTTGCTGGGCACGTAAAATCCTCGGTCCTGGTTAGTTTCATTGACGTTTGACGGTAGTGGTAGACGGTAGTCATGTTTGAACTACCTCCTATTAAGTGTATAGTCTATGACTACCTCCCTGTTCCTTATTTCTGACAAGGCTGGCCACAAAAACCTGATCTATAATAAATAGTAATGTCTTAGATTTTCGCGATTATTACACATTTAATAAAACACTTTTAAACGGATTCTATCGCGTTTATCTACCGTAACTAAAATAACTTTTTTAAATATGTAACGACGCCTGTCACCTTAGTCATCCTGCGACCTTGAATGCTGCAAAGTATTCGAAACGTCAGGAAAATCAAAAATATACGCGATAGAATCCGTTCAAAAGTGTTTTATTATAATCTATAATAAATAGATAAGATATTACTAAGATGTTTACTGGGCATAACAGACTACATAAGTGATACATAGCGGAGACGAGCGCAGTGTGGTGCCAAGCAGGACTAGTCCTGGGCTGCATTACAATTGTTGTGAGCAGGCGTGACGCGTTGGTACGGTTCTGGTGAAGGCCAGTAATTTCCTGGTCAAAAAAGAAACTCGGTTATGAAGAGTCACACTACCATGAGTAGGTGTTTAGTGGTGATTTATTGATATACGAGATGGGAAGCAACATCCAATTTAGAATAAAGGTGAAATTACAGTACAAATAAAGTCCAGCATATCGTAGAACTCAAAATGTTTATTTATCTGCATGAATATTCATTACCATAAACATTCTTAAGCTACATTTTTATACATTTTGGAATGATCAACAACCAGTAAACATTATTTAAGTCGGCACCAAATTTTTGTAAACAACCGTATGCGTACATATTCTTAGAGTTTCCAACCAATCAGAAATATGAAGTGTTACCAAATAACATGAAAACTTCGCCACTATTGATTCGCATAAAATTTAATGTTATTATTCATCATGGCATACTTTCACTTATCCTAATGATACGCGTAACATTAATACTGTATAAAGGTTTAGGCATATTTTTTACCATAATTACAGTTAGCATAACGATTTAGAAGCAAATTTAAAATCTAAAGCATAGATTCCCAGTGTCCAAGCCCAAGCCCAAGGGGTCGATAACGGGTCTCCAGGCGTGCGGGTACCCGATCTAAACGAAAACTGATTTTGGGGGTCGACAAGGTCTAAAAATCTACCCCGAAAACACGTAAACTTTCAAGATACTGTATAAGTTGTGTGACGTGTAATTACAAATATTTAATAGTTTATAGTGTAATTACTAATATTTAATAGTTTATAGTGTAATTACTAATATTTAATAGTTTATAGTAATATATTTAATACATATACAATAGGTTTTTAAAGTAATTTGGCTATGAGGGTATGAGGTATCAGTTCATTTTGGAAAACGGATCTCGTGTCCAAAATAGTTTGGTAATCGCATAAAAATATTGAAACAAAATGTTTATCGAATGTAAATCTCGACTTATGTTTGCCCAAACTAAATGACGACCAAAGTCATGAACTGATATCATAAAAAATACAGAATCACATTCGTATGGAAAATAATCACGTCCATGGCTTAGGGGTGGCCCCTGGGCCACTCCCATCACATCTTAGCCTACTGACGTATAATCACTGTTAAAGGAATAATAATATGCCTTATAACTTTATGCGACTAAAAACTAGACGGAAAACTTAAAGCCTATATGATAGTTATGCCTATATAAACAGTATGCCAAAAAATATTATTTCAATGCATTATTATGCCATTTAAAGCTATGCCTAACTCGTCATGCCAAAGTAGATAAGAAATAAAAAATATGCGAATCAAAGGGATATCATTTGATTATGTGAACGGAAGACTTTCTGTGTGATTTGTATGTTGTTACTTAAAAAACACGTTATATTTAACAATGACGAATTTTTATACATATAAAATAGCTTACGAAACCATTAAACAACATTGGCGCTATCAAAAGCATCATCAATCTTCATAATTATCATCAAGCTTGCTTTAATCTTTCTAAATCCAGCTATGGACCTTTCAATCATCTAATAGCTCCATACTCAACTTCACCAGCATCACCAACTCAACCAGCGGGCCGCAAGAGGCCCGCTTTAAGCTTAAGAGTGGCCCGAAAAATAAATCATATACACTTTTGGTTCGTTGCAGAAGTCGTGGTTTATATGCGGTAAAAATAAATTTTAAGAAAAAAATCACAACGTAAATCTCAGCACCAACATGATTTGTATTTACTCCGGTTTTTCTTTATGTAAGTAATGCTGCGGCCCGCATAAAATGGGGAATATGCGTTTGGGACCTCAGGAAGAAAAAGGTTGAGTTTGGTAGATTACTACAAGTATGAATACTAAATAAATAGGTTTTATTTAAATATTTGTGTGCACAAGTCGTTAATACTGTCGAACTTTATAAATTTTTCATAACGCCTAATTAAAAGATGTATGATAGATCCTTATTATACATAGCTAAAATAAAATAACTATCTTAAAATAATAATATAACACAATGTTACCACCTTTCAATATTACTGTTTCGAACTGAATATATAAGAATTCAAAATAACATAACTTACTCGAAAATAAAAAATCAGTCTTGGGTAATTCTGCGTACAATGTTTTTCTACAGTATCGTTTTATATATACCAATCATACGAATCTCAATTTACTTATCCTTACTTCCAAGTCCACACCCTATCTGGGAAGCAATTAATCGATCCAGGGATCAGGCCAAACCGATAATTATGACTTTAACATCACATTCACATTACAGTGACGTCTTTGCAGCAACACAATCAGAAAATCGCTGCAGACGGTTTACTAAATCGGAACCTGCCTACGCTTCCCTAAATATTAAGTTGAAAGCTATAATTCAAATTGAGTTTATAAGAATAATTAATCTTAACCTTCATTAAAGTTTTAAATACTCAACAATTACCTCGTGAAACTGAATTTCTTCTTTCATTTCAAAGACACGATCTAATTACACAACGCGAGCTTGTCAACAACCAAATAACACTAAAAAAGGATTATTTATGTACAAAATTGTACCCGGTAAATATCAAAAGTTACCCCTACAATGGTTTAGATGTCTATATAAATTCTCATTTTGTTGAATAAGCGTTACGTTTCTTTGTAAACTTAAGTTTCGTTGTAGACTGTATTGTAAACTAACTCCTGGATTTTCATTCTCAACATCAGCTTTTTAGCTGGCCCTAATTTCTTCACATGAGGTAGAAGGCTGTTGAAGAAACCGATGTCTTCATCTTTCGTGGGTTCACTCGGTTCTGTGCCAGCACTTTTCTGAGCTTCATCGTCATCATCATAAAAATCTGTCTCCATTATTATTGGTTTGGTGTCAAACTCATCGAAATCATCTTCTTTGACGCTGACATCGTTTGTTGGCTCTATATAATAGCTGCTTCCCGGATCAGCATCGAAGTCCTGATTGTATTGATCATCCGGGATCTCGTTGCCTTCGTAGTCATTGAACTGATTAGTAAGGAACTGAAGTTTTGGGAGGTATTCCCATTCGGATCCTCCTTGCTTCCGCACTTCCTTCCTTGCTTGGTCTCTCAGGTACTTCCATTTAAGTCTCGCTTCGTCACCTGAAAATAGTAAAGAAATGTGCCATTAATAACATTTAAGCGCTAACATCCTAGTCAAGTACTTTTAAAGAACGATCTCTCGTGTTTCAGTTTATCTTCTTGTACGTAGATCATACGAATGTTTGTCCCATGCAAGGATCGAACCTTGACGGGAAGCGCAGGAAGTTTAGCGCTTAGCCAGTGCGCCAACCGTACCGCCAAAAGTTACTTCGAGGTTCCTAGAGCTTTTTGACAATGACGCACCAATAGTTTTTAGGCATCGAGATATAATAGTATACTTTAAAATTTAAACGATTGTTAGGGTTAGTGGCGTATGATTAGTATTAGTGAAGTATGTAGGAAGCCGTCGTCTACTTTTGGCGAGGTGGTGTACGCAATGGAGGTGGCAGAAAGAGGGAGAAGACTACCTCTCTCGCCTAATGTAAAAGTCACGCGCCACTATGCTCGGTTGGGCAGCCCCTACAGGGAAATAGTGTCCACCAAAATGAATGACAGGCCAACACCTTGCTGCTCTTATTACGCGAGCTAATCTCGCGCCCCTGACGTAAGGTAGGTCGAAAGAGAATCGATGCAGATTTAGCTGGTAAAAGAATAGCACACGTCGCCGTCTTTTTTTCGTGAGAAATCCTCACGGATGAGCTTTGCTCTGGAGAAGGCAGCCCGAAGAAACTACTGCAGAAACTGGCAGGTGACTACACTTTTACATAGCAGTAGCACTGCCGAGCAATTATTTTCTGGACGCGATAAACTATTAAAACTAAACAACTTAATCATAAAAAAAAACTTTAAATAATAACTTACGTGTACAATCCAAGTCTTGCGCGATTTCCTTCCAACTCTCATCAAGTTTGTACCAATTGTGGTGTCCTTTTAGAGACCTGTTCCAGATTATATCTCGAGCTTGAACAAGATCTATCAGTTTGTTCATATCAACATCAATGGTTCTACGTTTGTTCATCAGCAATTTCTTTCTCATTGTGTACCCTAGCTTCGGCTTTTTGATCGACTCATCCAAGGAATTGAATACTTCATCCGTTGTATCCTCATCCCCTTCTTCATCTTCTGCCAAGAATTGGTGGTGGATAAACTTGAGCTTTTGAAAGTGTGGCCATTCGGATTCTGTCGGGTTTTTCTTCATTTCCTTTCGACATTGGTCTTTGAGATTCTTCCATTTCTTTCTGCAGTTCAAACCTGGAATTTTTTGATAGAATAATCAAGAATAGAAGTAAATTTATATGACTAAAACTAAATAATGTAAGTATGTATGTGTGGTACAGACGTGAATCGGTTATACCATGTTAAATAGTCTTTATTGCGTATAACTGGGCAAAGTAATACAATATTTTTACCGGTCATAATGTACCATATAACCACGAATACCCTTTTCTATACGTTCTCGAAACAAGGAATTATTGTATATGACAGTAAGCATTGCTGGGGATTTTGCTGTGCCATTTGATCTTCCCAACTTAAACAATACTGAGCGCGAAGGGTGCCCGCCGTCTCTTATAATTATATGCGTACTGTCTTATGTTGACGTTAATTTTGTGTTTTGTCTCTAATGTGCAAAATATATTTAGATTCTAATAAATGATGTATTGATGTTATGTATTAAATTATATGATGATTAAACTTATTTTAGGTCATTCCGCGCGACAGTCGTAAACAAGCAAGACGGTTTACACTACTTTGATTTTGATTTACGACTCGGGTTTTTTTTTTTTACGGAGTGGATGAAAGCTTTGACGCTAAAGCTGAAGCTATAAGCACTCAGTCTTGTTTGTGGCAAGTTAGCATTTCGAATATAAAAAGAGATGCACTGGAGTGAGTGCTGAGATAGGTACTTCGGAGGCAGCAGAAATTCGCCTTTAATTTTATTAACAACGTGGTGATAACAATTGTAATGCTACCCAGGACTAGACCTGCGTACACAACGCTCGTCACCTCGAGACATAAGTTATTTAACTTTTCATAGTCACTAGTGCCCAGTAATTTCACTAGCTGCAGTGCCCTACTAACCAGAACACAGTAATGTTTTTAAACTCTACTGCTGTTCACGGCGAATATCTGGTACTGGGGTAGTACCTAGTCGGGCTCTTGCAATAAGCGACCTACCACTAGTGAAATAAAATATAATTTACTGTTGCGCTTATTTAATAACCTTCTTCATCAGTGGGATCCATCTTTATTGTCTTAGTTTCCCACGGCCAATGAAAAGATGGTTAATAACATTGCTCATCCAACGAAACAATGGCATAGTTGTTAAACGAATTATGTAGCAAGTCAGATTTTGAATTGATTTTGCCGTGTAGTGCCAGCGTGCCGTGTGGTGCCGGCTACGAATAGCACCAACCCATCCCATCCAGTGAGTGTCGTAAAATGCGACTAAGGGATTAGCCGGAGGAGCAGCAGCGTCCTTCGAATACATTAACAACTCAACTGCGATCGCCAACCCGCCTGCTAAGCGTGGAGATTATGGCAAAACTCCCCAATGAGCACACAACACACCGATTGGTTGGTGGTGTGGTGATCTTTGAGGAAGGCCTGTGTCCAGTGGACTTGATTCGGGCAAAATGATGAAATATTGACTTCAAACGACAATTTTGTAATTTTACTATTGCGTCATTGTTTTGTTGGAGGAGCCCATGAGCACATAACCAGTATTATTAACCGAGTATATGTACCTGTTTCTTTCTCGATCGCCTAGGTAGTTTGATTTACAGACTGGTATTTGTTTACCAACTTGATCCAGTTTAACAATGGTAAAATCATCGGCGCTGTCTTAACACTCTGTTTATTAAACGTTGTTGAATAGTGGAAACTCACGGTAAGAGAGCACTTATTGTAGGTGAAAAGAAACATCGTGAGGGGACCTGGATCGGACGTTCTGAAATCGCCAACACGCGGCGAGCTAGCATGGTGATCTAGGTACCTATGCACTGCGGTCTCGTTCTGGACGCTCTCGCAGAAGGAGACCGCAGAGCGGGATCGGGACTGGGCCGATCCCGCTCGAAGAAGGAGGAGACAGCGCCGGGGTAACAACCGCCCTGGCGCCTAATTCCCATACGCCTGAAACGCCCTTTTTTTATTGATGGCCAGTGGAAATTCTACATGGAACTTCCTCCACCCCGGGGAAGGGCGAAGGGGTATGCCGGACTCCTACCGGCTAAAACCACTGAAGCGGTCATCTTTGGCACTGAAGGGGCCAGGTCCTCGTAAGATCACACTAGAGCCGCCTATTGGTGCCACACCTTTAGGCACATCTCGAAGGGGATGACTGTAAAGCGGAGTATCCCCCCAAGCCTCGCTTTGCGCTGTGCTGCGCATACGGCGGCACGTGACCACGTGCGCGCCACCATCTTCCCGGGGGTCGCTCGGTATGAGCACGCAGACTACGCCTGAAACCCCCTGTCGTTGCTATAAAGCGGGGGACCTCTGGGTTCACGGGTGTGTAGATTGGGGAAACTACGTGCCGACACCGAGCGACCCAAGAGAAGACGGTAGCACGCATGTGGTCGCGCACTGTCGTGGGACGCTTTGGGGGATCCTTTGCAATCCCCCGGGGGGGTGACCGCTTTACAGTCACCCTCTCCGAAATGGGCCTATAGCCGTGGCACCAGTGGGCAGCTCTAGTGTGATCATACAAGGACCTGGAGGCTCTTTTAGGTGCCGAAGATGACCGCTCCAGTAGTTTTAGCCGGTAGGAGTCCGGTATACCCCTTCGCCCTTCCCCGGGGCGAACGAAGTTCATGAAGAATTTCCACTGGGCCCCAACAAATATAAAAAAGGTATCTATGCACTTTCCTTCTCTATATGAGATTGAGGAACCTTTTCCCTGCTATGGGGGTGACAGGCTGATATTGCCATTCTATGATTTATATGTAAATGTTGTTACATTTTGCCTGTAATAGCGATTTGCTACAATGATACCTAATTCCTGTATATTTAGTAGGTAATATTGAGAAATCGAAAGATTTGAGTAATATTGTTACTTGGGTGTAAACAAATAAACTTGGGTTCCAAAAAAAGATTCTAGGACCAAGTCGCTGTTTTCCTGAATGATTACCGTCTATACCACAAAAATCTTATTGCTTATTATTAATTATATAGGTATACAAACATACTCGAATTATTTAAATCAACTATACCAATATCATCTAATTACACGCAAGACTAACGGCCGTAGCAGACAAATATAACTACTTATACCGGCAATATCCATACATCGCGTCCATCTGCTAAATGCGCTGTGTTGCGCGATTCAATAACAAACAGAAAATTATCAATAGTGCGGCAGTACCGCGGAGCTCGCTCGCTCGGCCGTTAACCTTCAGCGGGTGAAACGCAAATCGCTACTCACTGGTCGTCCCTACTTCTGCCGCAACCTCGTTCCAATACCGCTCCAACTTGAAACGATTCCGGTGCCCCCTATAGCTTTTATCCCACAAACATTCTCTTGCTTGGACAGCCGCTATGAGCTTGTCCATATTTTTGGTTCTTGCACCTTTAACTTTCGACTTCATTGTGGAGCGGGCGCGCAGGCGGGAGCGATGACGGGCGCTGCGAGCGAGGCGCGGCGCGGAACTGACGGCGGGCCGCGGCCGCCCGCGCCCTTCCCGTGTACCGTTTCTTCGCTTCGCTCCGTCGCCCGCTCCAATGTATCGCTGTCCTCTTCGCTCGACGCGTCGCTCCCCTCGCAATGCGACACGCCTCGCCGACTAAATCCGCTGTTACGGACGCAGTACTACGACGGTTGATGCTTTTCTATCCAATACGCTTTAACGCTAGACTTCCGAACTGCACTCGCTTTAGTATACAGCAATGTATGTTTCTTAAACCGGACGTATCTCGTTTTGTAAGGGCGTGGTTATATCGTGGTTGCAGTCGGATAGTAACAATGGTCGCAGTAGAAGCGATTCAACGCGTTGGCTGACATCGTGTCCGGTCGTTTTCGCTCAATAAAGTAACAGGCTGGGGAGCTAAAAGCGTACAAAACGCTGATTATCGAACCAAATGACACGATAGGAATTTTTGGCGATTCTCATAGAGTATTATTTCGGAGTTTATGTAATAACTTATTTAGTTTGTCTGACTTTTATTATTTTGTGGCTTGCAGAGACTCAATAATAAATAATTTCTGCGTATATTAATGGAGTTATTATAGAGTGTGTGTATGATGAATACAATGTTTTCAAATGGTTTACGCTAAAGATAACCAAAACACACCTACCTAAAAACATACATTTATTCAGGATCTCTATAACGAACTAGGTCCTACATTGTTAACTCGTTATCTCATTCTTTCAAAACTTCCGTAGTAAGTAATAACAAACGGTCAGAGTTTAGTATTCGAACTATAA
This sequence comes from Diloba caeruleocephala, assembly GCA_947459985.1. Classification (NCBI taxonomy): domain Eukaryota; kingdom Metazoa; phylum Arthropoda; class Insecta; order Lepidoptera; family Noctuidae; genus Diloba; species Diloba caeruleocephala. The sequence continues at coordinate 11,302,366 of OX381629.1, forward strand.
TCAAAGTGAGACCTATTGATTGCGAAGATTTGTGCATACGCAATGAACAAAATTAGCCTTAGAAACCAACGAAACAGAGTTCTTATTTTGGAATTGGAAATACTAAGGAGGTAAATTTCATTGTTTTTATATTTCTATACATTAAGTTTGCGAACAGTTTACACGTAACTTTTCCGCGCAGGACTAATTTAAAACCTTTTGGAAACCGTAGTGCCCTGCCGTGTAGTGCCGGCTAAGAATAACATTAGCCCATTTCATCCTGTAGGTGTCATAAAAGACGCAGGATGGGCAGGAGCGTCCTTTGAGTAGGTATATTATATACAACTCAACTGCGATCGCCCGCCTGCCAAGCGTCGCGATTATGGCAAAGACCTATACGCAACACAAACCAAGACCGGTCGTTGTGGAAATCTATAGGGGGAGGCGTACGTCCAGCGGTGGTCTTTTTTCGGCCGAAATTATGAGGGAACCTGTTACTGCAATAAAACCTATCCTATCTCTTCAGAGTCAGTACATCTTTCTACCAAATTTTATTCAAATCCGTTCAACGTTTCTGATTGCGTAATTAACATACAAACGTATACATAATAATATTAATATACTTATTGTATACGCCGCAGGGAAATGATGAAAACGGAGATTTGATCAAATCCCTAAGGTAGTATATCAATTCACGGAAGACAATAAAATTACAACTCTGTGGGGCGATTTCCCTAAAGCAAGAAAGTGATTTGATCAAATCCCTAAAAAAATTAGGTGGGATCTCCCTCACAAATTTGTAATTTTAACATCTTCCGTGAATTGATCATCTGCCTTAGGGATTTGATCAAACCTCCGTATTTATCATCTCCCTGCAACATATATATTAAAACTACATATCAGTACACCACGGACGACCTATCTTTTTCCACGATTTCCTTGTGTATGGTAGTCTAGAAAATATATATATTAGCGACAATACCCACCCATTGTATTGTGTTATACGTTTAGTTTGGTTATGTATTATATTAAAGTACAATAAAGCACTCATTCTTGACGGGTAAAATTGCATCATCATCATCATTTCGGCTGAATGAAATCCACTGCTGGACACAGGCCTCCACCAAAGATCACCACAACGATCGATATGGGTGTGCTGTGGGCTCATTGGGGGGTTTTGCCATAATCGCCACGCTTCTCAGACGGGTTGGCCATTGCAGTTGATTTGTTAATGTCGAAGAACGCTGCTGCCCATCCTCCGGGATTCTCCGGGATCCTCTGGGATTAGCCCTTAGTCGACTTTTACGACACCCACGGGAGGAAATGGGGTGGTGGTATTCTGAGCCGGCACCACACGGCAAATTGCATAACCATACACTTAGTGACTAATAAAACATACAACAAAATAATTCAAATTAAGTATCAGAACTGGAATAAAGAATAGCATAGTTTAATTATACGATATAGCAAAAGTAAAGATAAAATAAAAACTAATCACTTAACATAAACCACAGATTACACTCAAAATACAAGTACCAGCTAAAATAGGTTGAGTAAATAAGTAAATGCTAAATAGTGCAATATTAACATTTAAATGACACAAAAATAGAAATATATAATAAATATTCAATACAAACAGTCATTGGTAGGTGAGAAGAAAGGATGTATATGGTATTTTTGTCTGCCAAAAAATCAGGTATATTATAATAACATTTACCTGCAAAGTCATTCTTTAGCGTTTTTTGCATAGATTAACTTCTAAGTCTTTTATTGATTTAGGAATCTTATTGTAGATTGTTGGCGTCATGCAGGTAATACTTTTATGTAATAGCTGTATTTGACATTCTCACACATAGTCTGTCGTTAGCACGTCTATTTCTAATACAAGCGTCTTTTACGGCCGAAATTAATGATCAATCTAATCCAAAATCTTCAAATTTAAGATTTTGAAATTCATCTGTTGTTGTGTTAGGTACACATCTAACACAAAAAACAGACACATCCGAAATCCAAAGATTTTGAATTAGATCGATTATTAATTTCGGCCGTTACTCGTATAATCGATTTTAATTGGTTCTTTAAAAGTACACAAAGACGGGAATGTCAAAATTTTATGTTTAGTGAAATCTAGTACGAAGGAATCTGTACATTTTAATTTAAACTACGTTCTGATGCATTTTTACAACTTGAAAATTATGTCTTTTAGTTGAGGGACACTCAACTAACAAAGGCTTAAATAGCATAACACCAAATCCTAAGACTACGTTAGCAATACCATGGTATGCTGTTATTAGAGCGTCTGTATTTAAGATGAGGCTAGCTTATATAGTAGGTACGCAGATTTGCTTTGCTTTTTACTCAAGTCTTCAATTATGAGCTTTCCAGTTCAATAGTCTACAGATATGCCAAATACCTTCTATTATTCTGATATATATTTAAGTTCAGGAGTTTGACATTGACTAAAAAGCTTTAGTTTAGATTTTGATATATTTAGTTTAAGATTATTGTTCACCAAGAGATAATCGACCCGAGTGTATTAATTATTTCAGTTTCGTATACGTCTTTATTTATACATTCTATAGTTAAGGTACTATTATCGGCGAATAAGGACATAGAATTGGAGGCCCGTTCAAATAAGTCATTAATGTACATATTGAATAACATAGGGGCTAAAACGCTACCTTTCGGTACACCGTACCTACTTAATTTCGCAATGGCCTGAGCTATACATTATATTACTTCTCTGGATCAAAATTGTTTTCCCGGTGCACAAATAAAATAATAATGAATGTACAAAAACATCATTTTATATGATTTTCATACTTAAAATATAAATCAAAAATAGAATACTGGTTGCACATTAAATTAGGTTGCACCAAACATCCAGTGTGTCACTCACAGTAGGTTAAGGTGCGGCTGGGCTAGACATAGGTTCACCCCAATGCTAAAGACGGCACGGTTGGTGCAGTGGCTGATACAGTCGGCTGCTGCGCTCCGGGTTGTGGGTTCGATTCCCGTACGGAACAAATATTTGTATGATCTGTAGGTAGCTGTTCCGGGTCTGGGTGTATTGTATGTGAAATTCATGTCTGTAAACACACCCACGACACAGGAGAAATGCTAGTGTGGGGCAACGTTTTTAAAAAAGAAAATGCCGCTAACATGGCTCGTATTTTTTTATTTACATAAACTTTTTTTTGAATAGCTTCATAATTATGGTGGTGTCTGGATCAAGACAATAGCACCACTCCATCTCCTCCCTTGGATTTCGCACAAGGGAACTAAAGGACTCTAACCCAGAGAGATGTGCAGCAGCCTTTGTTCAGCAGTGGACGTCGTGGACGATTGTTGTATATACAATCAACATCATATCAGCCACAGGACATCCATTTTATGTCATAATCACCTCTTTGCCAAATTTTGCATCCGTTCATTACTATTTCTGTGGTTCAGTCCTTTGAGCGCGATGGAGCCTCAAACATACAAATGTTCTCATTTATAACAGTAGTAGATCGTTTCCGATTGCTGGTGATACCTGTATTCGGGGTCCTTTAATCTATTATATCATATGCAGCCCTAGACAAACATTCCCAACGATGTCCATATTGGGGACCGAACTATTCATTGTCACTCACGTGGTAACCACCACGCTAGACCACGTGAGTGACCATTGAGCTTAGGAGTGGGGTCGTGATATTTAAAGGTGGGATCAGAAGGTCAATTATTCTCGTGATTTAAAAATGTTCAAAATAATTTTTAATTCTATAGGGAAACAGGGTGTGGTGTTCCTCCATAGAAAAGGGAGGATCCTCCAGCCAGGCGGATGGTATGCCTGGGGGGCCGAAGCCCAATGGTTGATATTGGACGACTGTATATATGCTGCGTTGCGCGAATACTTTAATAGCGTGATTCAGGATTCTTCGACGTCATAGGAGAGTTGCATTTAATAGTCAAGTAGATGTCGTTGTAAGTTGTAGTTGTATTGCTGGCGATGTAGATGTCGCCACAGTTCCAATCTAGTTTCAATGTCACATAATCCCAGTTTGGTCAACTTACTGTAAATAGTGTAAATTAATTACGAGAATTGACCCTCAGTTCAGCACAAAATATTCATATTCTACCAAGGCTTTCCACAACAATTGTGTTGTAATTTTGGGAGGAATTAGCCAGTACTCACCACGCTTGGCAGGCAAGTTTCTGAGCGCAGATTGGCTACTTTTCCACAGAGTGGACGCTGCTGCCCATCCCTCTGGTTTAGAGTCCATTAGTTACCTTTTACGACATCCACGGAAGGAGGTGGAGTAGTGCTAAATGTTTAATCCGGACACCACGCTGATGTACAATACTTATAATAAAAAATAAAAAGCTACGCCTAATGCCTGGCGAAGCGGGCGGGTGAAGATTAGTGGGAATTATGCATAAAACCTTAGAAAACGTATGTTACTTATTATAACATGTTATTATTTTCGATGTCTGTAAACCGTCCTGTTTTTATTTTATTACAAAAACACAATCAACGGTACTCTAATCAAACAAGCCTGTGTCGAGGATACGTAAAGCACCATATTTTTATTCTCCCTGTGGAAATCGTGTACTTCCTCTACCCTGGAGAAAGGCGAAGGGGCAAGGCGCCTCCTATCGACTAAAACCACCAGAGGGCTCATCTTTGGCACTCAGGAACTCGCCAACAGTCACAGTGAAGCTCAGTACATCAGCATCAGTAGTCCCTACAGTACACTATACATACACAAAGCTATAAAACTCGTGTCAGTAACATTGTTGCGCCGACTTTGCTGTATTATCAATTCAATAAATACAAACCTTTTGAGATCAACACCATCCGCATTTTGAACTTATCATGAACTCTACATTATATAAGAACTTATATTGAATACTATAAAGTTATAACGCCTATGTCTCTCAGGTCAACTACAACAAATCCAACTAATTAAATTAAAATATGCGTTAGATTTAAAGTCGTACTCCATTAAAATCCATACAACCATTCTCACATAATACGTGAATAAACAAAGAAACAAACTGACAAAAAATTTACATTTAATTCTAAACGATGGTAACCTTTCTAAATTGTAATTTATCAAAATTATTCAATGTTGTCAATCCCTGAACTAATAGCTTTTTATTAATAATTATTTATTTATTCGTGGTGTTATTTAATATGTTATTTGTTTAAAAATAGCATTTTTTTGAATAGTGTACAAGATTCAAAGAGCATTAGTAATCGTAATTTTTACAAACGAACTAGCGATGGCTCTAACCTACCCTACTCAATTGGCTCCTAAACGAGTCCGTGAGCAGTATATTTAATCTGGTAGAGCCCGCAGAGGCGCCTTAAAATTACTTTTAATACCAACATGTTTATACTCACCCTCCACTTAAATCCGCTGTACTTGGTGATGAACAGGGAGGCTCCAACCAAGGTAAAGTCTAACACCATTGTTACACTCACTTGTTGTCTCAGTTTAACACTGTTAAGATTACTGTATTATTCTAATAGCTTGAATAGCGTAAAATAGAATTATTCACTGACTAAAATAAACAACAAACTAAATGTAGAGTGATGATGATTTCTAGTTGTGGGATTTTCTTATTTTTTCATACACCCTGGTGATAAGACGAGCATGTTATTTGCCTGGCGGGAAGTGCCAAGTAACAATTGTAATGCTATCCAGTCCTGCGAGGCAAACAGCGCTCGTCACCTCAAGACATTGGTTGTTTAGTCTAATAATGCCTAGTAATTTCACTAGCTATCGGTGCTAGAATATCTGCAACTGCGGTAGTAGTTACTTAGCCAGATTTCGAAATAAGATAGGTCTCTTTGTCACCAGTTAAGTACCACAAAACTACGTCAAGTCATAACAAAAACGCAACGCCTATGTCTGCAGAGGAACGATTACCTATTGCCAACCATTTAAGAGGGGACCATGACAAGAAGTGGACATTCATAAGCGTTGTAGATTTATTGATTGGTGCAATGATGCCTTGTAGACAAGATATGCCTACCAAAAAACCTTTAGTTTTTAAAGTCGATGAACTTAATTTACGCTCAAGTGTTACCGCTACGTAGCTACGCCACGCTGTCGCCCTGCTACGTAGCGAAGTCGTACGGCTCGCGGACTCTTTTGTCCGGTTAAGCATCTATATCCCTCTCAGGATGAGTGCGAGAAGCACATCATAAAAAAAAGGTGACCACTTCTTTCGTCACATATATGTATGATGCTGGGAGTCGTTGTATGCGGACGGCATGTAACCGGGTTTGGAAATATATGGGGAAGTCTTTGTTCAGCAGTGGACATCCTTCGGCTGATACGACGATAATGATGTGATGAATGGTAGCTTTTTATCCAGAGCATAAAAATCAGTGGAAAATTATGGTTATCTTTTGCATGTCTTTATATATACAAAAAATATAATACTAGAACATTATAAAAAAAAGCGTAAACGACGGGCAGGCGGATTGGTGAGTGCAGAATGGTCACAGAAGGGACGCTGCTGTCTATGCCTCTGATTGAGAGTCCATTAGTCGCCTGTTACGACATCCACGTGAGAAGATGGAGTGTTGCTATATTCTTAATCCGCACATCACACGGACAAATACGATATTTAACTTCTAATAAAATAATAAACCCCAATTATATCATACGAGTCTGTTTACAACATCGATTGCTATAACTTTTATAGGCTATCCACTTAGGCTGTCATGTCTCTCGTAAACCCACTGCCCACTCACTATATTTAACGACCAGTTTATTGTCATCTAATAGCCTATATATTTGCATGTTGGCCATATCAGTTATTTATTTTGGTATTAGGATTATGTGCCTATACCTAATTATGAAGAAACTTTATTGCAATTATCAGTGCCGCATTTTCGCGCGTACTATCTAGGCTGCATGCAGCCTATGGGCCTACATGAAATGGGCGAAGACCACAAAAAATAGCAGTTTTTTTTAAATAATCGTCTTTTTTCGTATGGAACATAGAATCTCAAGGTGTAGTCTTATTTTTATTATTAAATTTTTTCATAGTTAGGTATTTTGCTGTTGATTTCCAATTTTTTGATTTTTATTAATTCATCAACTTATTAACATCTACATATGGTACAGTAAAAAAGCAACAAAAATAGTTTATCTCAAAATGTATTTAAATTTAATTTTTGACATTGTTTCTTGTATTGATAAGGTTCTTGTATGTGTTTAACATAAAAAAAATTGTTTGCCTAATTTTATAGACAATAGAAAACTACGCATGCACACAAATAATATACATATGTTCAGCAATAATCGTTTTTGACTGATTTATTGAGAATTATATTTTACTAGATTTTGAGTCTGAAATGTTCTCTAATGTGCGATTTTTATAAGATATATTTTTAAACTGATTCCGGTAGTATATTCTCCACAGATTCAGCCTACAAATTTTCACTAGAGGAATACCCTGCGTGGGCTGTCGAGCAGCGGATCCTGGTCTATCCGATCGGGTAAGATCTCTCTCTGCCAGCAGTGGTGTCGGCTATGTTAGCAGAGCATACATTTTTTAATTCAGTGGTCTCCTTCTGCGAGAGCGTCATGCTCCAGAAGGAGACTGCAAAGCTGGATCGGGAGATGGCCGATCCCACACGGAGACGGACGAGACTGCCGGGGTTACAATCGCCCCGGCGCCCAAGTCCAACACGCCTAGGCCCCTATGGATAGCCTAAGCTATATGGCGAGGGGCACAGGGGTCACGGGCGTGCAGATTGGGGAGTCTGCGTGCTCATACCGAGTGGCCTCCCGGGAAGACGGCAGCGTGTACGTGGCCACGTACCACCGTGTGTGCAGCACAGTGCACAACGAGTCTTGGGGGGAGCCTTTACAATCCTCCCCGAGAAGTGCCTGGTTGTTTCTGTTCTGTTCTGTTCAGTTTCTAATAGGGCCTATACGTTGATGCCAGGGACAGTTACGACTTAAAACTACTGTGAGTGCTACTACGTTTCGTAAAGGTCGAAAGAAGAGCATGATGAATTTCTACTGGAACCAATAAAAAAGGACTCCCTTATTGCATGAGGCCGGCCAAGTAGGTACCACCCCAGTGCCAGATGTTCACCACTAAGCAGTAGTGTTTATACTTTAGACATTATTGTTTTTCCTTGTTTTTGTTATGTGGTGTACAATAAAGAGTATATAAATAAATAAATTCTGTTCTCCGGTTACAAGGGCACTGTAGCTAGCGAAATTACTAGGTATGAGAGACTAAATAACTAATGTCTCTAGGTGATGAGCGCAGTGTGGTGCCACGCAGGCCTAGTCCTGGGTAGCAATACAATTGTTATGGGCAAGCGTGACGCTTACCACCAGGCATGACTTGCTCATCTCATCACCAAGTAATATAAAAAGAACCAACGCGTGTAAATAATACCATTACTCGTGTTGCCACATCTTATTGTAGTATTCGCCGTGTGGTGCCGGCTACGAATACCACCACCCCATCTCATCCCGTGGATGTCGTAAAAACCGACTATGGGATTAGCCGGAGGATGGGCAGCAGCGTCCTTCGAGTCCATTAACAACTCAACTGCGATCGCCAACCCGCCTGCCAAGCGTGGCTATTATGGCAAAACCCCTCAATGGGCACACACACCCAGACAGCTCGGTGTGGCGATCTTTAGGGGAGGCCTGTGTTCAGCAGTGGACTTTATTCGGCCGAAATGATAATTGTAGCGATACGTATTGTACGTGTCTGACTGCAGAGTGTGTCGTACCTTGAAATGAAAAAATGAACTATTTTAGGATCATATTAGACTATGATTTCTGCACGTGATGTGACCACGGTCAATACAACTTGGCCGAAACGTCGAGGTTAGTCAAAATATTGTTTAGGTTTATCTGTCCGTGAAAAGTCCCGAAATCTATTAAGGAAAAGAAACGAAAGAGCTATTAAGGTAATTTACAACCTTGGTAATCGGGATTCCCTGAGAGAACTCGTCAAAAACATCAACATAACGACAGTACCATGTCAATATATTTACGAAAATATTATGTACGTTAGAAAAAAACGTGTTAAAAACATACAACTTTTTACAAGAAAATGTGATCGACATAACTATGATACTAGACATAGAACTAAATTAGTACAGCCAACATTTCGTTTAGCTAAAGTCCATACTTCTTTCATGGGATACAGTATAAAATTTTATAATAAAATACCGGACATCGGTTTATAATGACCACAAAGTAAATTTAAATTGTTTGTAACACATACTCTATGCACACGGGCATATTATAAATGAGATAATTATCTAATAGATAAAAATGTTTGGCAGACTGCTAGTCCAGCTCCGCAAGATTAGAATTACACGAGGTGTCGCTTTTTATGTTGACATCTCGACGGCATTGTTTTGTGACATCTATTATTAATAAAAAACAATAATAATTGACATCAATTGAATTGATATTTTTTGACATTTGTATCATTGATATTTTTTGACATTTGTATAATTGACATTTCCTTTTTGACATTATTATGAACGCTTACATCTGTAATTTATTATTTTGTGATGTAGCAATTTGAGTCAGATTTTTGGCACTAGCATGTTAGTTATAGATAGCCTATATCTACACTACTTTCACTTATAGATTGCCATTCAAACAATGTATTCATTTATGTTTTTAAAACATAGACAATTTGGAAACCCTGAGTTTTTTCGGTATTTCTTCTGAGAGGTTGTCATGTAGTGAATGTATAATATGACGTGTAAAAGTGTCTGCTATGACCAAATTACTGAATAAATGATTCTATTCTATAATCATAGTCTAATATGAGTGAAACTCACGATAGTTTAAAAACGTGTAAAGTTGTGTTGTTTGTGTTGTTGTAGGTGCAATTTGTTATCTGCTCAGTAATCAATACCCGGAATAGTATTAATTTCTAATTCAATGTATTCCAGTCATTTTTTTAGCTTATAAATATTTTATTTTTTGCTTAGTACCGTATGTACCTTGTATTACTATTTCTATTGAAGCACTAATTATCTCGTTTGTTTATAATGCTACCTATTAACGTTTATTATCAAAATGTTCGAGGATTGCGTACAAAGACGTCAGTGTTCTATCGTAATGTGTGTTAATTCCTATGATATTATTTGCTTAACGGAAACGTGGCTTACTGAAGTTATCAAGGATAGTGAATTGTTTGACGACCGTTATATAGTATGGAGGCGCGATAGAAATTACATTAATACTAATCAGACTCTGGGGGGTGGTGTGCTTATTGCTGTGCGACGTGAACTTGTAGCTAACCTTCGCAGTGAGTGGCACTCGTCTGCCGAAGATTTGTGGGTTACTTTGACCCTTCACAGAAAGAGACCGCGAGTATCGTATAAAATGCATATTTGTGTTGTGTATATTTGTAATCAAAATCTTGGTCATTCTCAAGCAGTGCAGGTAACAAATTTTTCTAATAACCTGACAGATATCGTTCAGAAGCATCCTACAGATAAGTTTATGAGCACATTGGGGGGTTTTGCCATAATCGCCACGCTTGGCAGGCGGGTTGGCGATCGCAGTTGAGTTGTTAATGTACTCGAAGGACGCCGCTGCCCATCCTCCGGCTAATCCCTTAGTCGACTTTTACGACACCCATGGGAGGAAATGGCATTATAAGGCAATTAATCACCAGCTGAGCCAAATCGACTGGCATTATGATGTCAACAGTAGATCACTCGAAGATGCCGTCTCGTTTTTCTATGACACTTTAAATGGCTTGCGGAATACTTATGTACCTGTAAAGACAATCGTTCCATGCTGTAGATATCCTCTCTGGTACAAGCCACCTTTCATCAAAATTCTTAAAGAAAAGTCGAAATTCCACGTAAAATTTAAAAAATACGGGAACTTCTCTGATTACCAATCATTTGTCCTGTTACGAAAGCGCGCTAAAGAAGTTGAAAATGATATGTTTAGCCACTACATCTCTAAAATTGAGGATGATATCTTAAAAACTCCTAGAGCGTTTTGGTCGTACGTCAAATCCAAAAATCAAAACAATTCGTACCCGTCCTTATTCAAATACGGAAATTGCTCTTCCAGCAACGGAGAGGATATCTGCAACATGTTTGGCGACTACTTTTATTCGAACTTTCTTTTTCGCTCTGGTTATAAGGACGTGCCTTCTTCTGATTGCACGCGCGGTATTAATACTATGTCGGATATAAATTCGATTGAAATTCAGGAATTGGAAGTATATAAATTACTAAGGGGAGTTGATCTAACCAAATCTGCAGGACCAGACAATATCCCACCTGTTTTAATATTCAATTGTGCTAAGAGTCTGACTACGCCTCTTTCACTTCTGTTCAAACGGTCACTGGCTGTGGGCGTAGTACCTACACTTTGGAAGTTAGCATTTATTACTCCCATCCACAAAAAAGGCCCCAGAGACTTTGTAGAGAATTATAGACCTATATCGAAACTCTGTCTTTTTACAAAAATTTTAGAGAAAATTATTTACGAGCAGCTATACAATACTCTAAAATTAAGCGTTAGTGACCGGCAACATGGTTTCCTAAGAGGGCGGTCTACAACAACCAATCTCATTCTCTGCAGTGACTACCTGACCGAACGTATGTCTCAACGTTCACAAGTTGATGTTATATATACAGATTATAGCAAAGCTTTTGATCGCTTGGATCATGTTATACTTTTACGCAAGCTTTTGGCTATAGGTATTAGCGGTAATCTTTTTAGGTGGTTCTCATCTTACGTGGATAACAGATGTCAAACTGTTGTTCTAAATGGTTATACATCTAGAACTAGATATATCCCTTTAGGATTACCGCAAGGATCATTGCTAGGACCTATTTTATTTAATATCTTTATTAATGACATTTCCTCATGTTTTTCTAATTCTGAAGTCCTTTTGTTTGCCGATGACATGAAAATTTTAAGTCAAATAAGAACCGACGACGACGCTGTTCACCTCCAACAGGATCTAGACCACTTTCAAAATTATTGTTTTACCAACCACTTAGATTTGAATGTGTCTAAATGCTATATATGTACCTTTACTCGCAAACCCAACCCTATTCATTTTGAGTATAAACTTGCGAATACTGCTATAGCCAGGGTTAATACTATCAGAGATTTAGGCGTCACTTTTGACTCAAAACTTCTTTTTGACACACACATTGACAATATTATCAAAAAAGCTTCTAAAGCACTAGGCTTTGTTTTAAGGATATCAGCTGATTTTAGGAACATCAAAACACTTAAAATACTTTACTGCGCTTTTGTACGCAGTCATCTCGAATATTGTTCGCCCGTTTGGAATCCTAATTATAACACTTACGTTAATCGCATTGAAAATATTCAGAAGAAATTTTTAAGGTGCATTCAATATAGGTCTCAAACTTTTTTACCTAACTATTCCAGCCGCTGCAAGAAATTTCATATTCTTCCCTTATTTGAGCGGAGGAAAATGGCTGATATGGTCTTTTTGTTTGGTTTAGCTAATGGTTCAACTGATTATCCTGAGCTGACGAGTAAAATTGGGCTACGTGTACCATCCGCTTTGTTAAGGAAACATCAACTTTTGCATGTTACTTCTGTACGTTGTACTTATCGACAAAACTCTTATATGATAAGAGCTAGCAGAACTTACAACTCGGTGTGTCAGAGTGTTGATATTGATTTATTTTCCACTAGTGTACCTAAACTGAAAAAGTTATTGTGTAACATTTTCTTCAATGCATACTGAAACCTGTCCAAATTATTCCTAAGTGCTTTTATCTATCTTTTGTCTGTCTACCGATACCGTCTACTTGTTTTAATCTCTTGCTTATCTGTGAAAACTTGTAATTGGCCTTTTTGCGCTAATGCCTTCTCTACATGTATCTTAGCTGTTAGTTTTCTGAAGAAATAAGATAAAATAAAATAAAATAACCTGAGAATTTTAATTTGCAATCTCCAAGAGCGTACATGAAAGAAACTGCTTTAAGGGTTATAATATGGAATCCTCGGGGTGTGAGGTCTTCTCGTACTTGACCATCATTTTCCTGCAAAACATAACTTCCGTATACTACTGACCACGTCTTGAGACTGTCTTCACGCTCAGGTTGTAGAATCAGCTCCCTACCGAGGATTTCCCAAGAGACTACAGCATTGGGCTCTTCAAAAAGAGCACGTTTTTGTTTGCCACCTTAATGGTACAAAAAAACAGTCGTTACATCAAATTATCTCGACGTTTAAATCTGTCACCTTCAGAACTTCAAACTATAGAAAATTAAATTAGCGAATGACTATGAATGTTAGGTAAATATTACGCAAGAAATGGCTGCGACCACTTCAGATTTTATCACAGTATCTGTATTATAAATGTACATTAATTGTGATATTTTTCCATTATTAAGTGTTTTTTAATACCTTTTTTGTGTATTGTAGAGTTGTTATTTTTATGTTCTAGAGTGATATTTTCGTATATAATTAGATCTGTTATAAGTTGTTTAGGTCGTTAACAATTTGCGGTTTTTTATTCTTAATGTATGAAAAATACGTAAACGCAATAGTAATGTAAATTGCTTTCACAACCTACACTAGGGCTACTGTGCCCCTCGAGAGATGCCTGGGGGGTGGCCTCTTTACAGTCGCCTTCCCTCCACTAGAGGGGATGACCACTTTACAGTCATCCCCTCCGAGATGTGCCTAAAGGCGTGGCACCAATGGGTGGCTCTAGATGGAGATCTTTCGAGTTCCTGGAGCCTCCCTTCGGTGCCGACGATGATCACTCCAGTGGTTTTAGCCGGTAAGAGTCCAGCATGCCCCTTCGCCCTTTCCCGGGGTGAAGGAAGTACATGAGGTATTTCCACCAGATCAATAAAAAAATTAAAAAAAGGGCTACTGTACTGTCCCCCTGCCATCGCAATCGCAAAGGAAATATGGGGAGGCCTTTGTTCAGCAGTGGACGTCCTTTGGCTGATATGATGATGATGATAATGGGGTTTAAGTAGTTGGTGGACGAAATAAAGGACGCATCGAGTTACGATCGTTGCTTGCAAGCGAAATAGATTTGAAATTGGTAAGGTTTAGCCTTTGTCGATTTTATGTGTGGAAATGTGGTCTTTTCAGTATTTCACTATATTATTTATTGCATATATCCACAATGAATTCTTGGGTGGAAACCTAAATTATGAGATCTATCGTGGACCCTGCCGGGCACATGCAAAGTAGGAAGCGAGAAATAGGACATAATTCTATCTATATTACTATAAACTATAACATTGACATTTGTGTATATAAATTACAGACATTTGCCGTTTAGGTATTTATACTATAATAACATTTGTCGAGTAATTTTTTTTTTAGTTTATGTGTGGATGCATTGCTTTTATTTTCGTTTTGTTTGTATATGCGTATTTGTCTGTATCGGAGTGGAAACTCAGCCAACAACAACAATTATTTGTATGATCTATAGATAGTTGCTTCGGGTTTATACGGGTCTGTAAACTGCACCCACCTTGAACCAATCCGAGTGTGGGAAACATTTATGAAAATAAAAATATAAGGTCCAATGATTTTTTTTTTACTGAGGGTTCTATTAATTTTATTACTACTTATAAAATACTGTCTCTTAGCAAATCTAGTTTAGTATGTCTCCAAACCAAAAATACATTAGTTTTTACCTTGCGGACGCTTGGAAAGAATGCTTTCGCAGGATAGTGTGAAGGACGTAGAGCTGTCACACGGTAATTAAGATACTCAGCATAAAGACGCAATTTCCTGTATCTCAAGGCATGAATTTTAAATGAGAACGTTACATAAACATGTTAAAAATAAAGATTTTAAATTCGTCCATTCAAATTTTATAAGTTCCTAAATAGAGAGGCACCCAGCGGTCCAGTGTTTTAAAGTTTATTTAGTGTGACGTGCAGGTATCAAATGTGATATTTGTCGCCTTCTCGGGCTCCCATGATCTGTCTTTCGAAGCCTAGAAGGCGAAGTGCATAAAAAATTTGATTATCCTACAACTATGCATAATAATCTCTCTAGATAGACCTACGAAAAAATACTGTTTTCCAGTCAAAATAACACTTACCATTTGTCTTTGGTACTCAGTTAATTATAATATCTTACATTTATTGTAACAACTAAATGTAAGTATGTATTTATTTACCAAATTACACTCACAAACAATCGCACTTACAATTTTATTTATCGTCTCCGGCACTTTTTGTACGCAAAATGTCACAGCACTAAGAAAACACTAGTTAGCATAGAAAGCAAACTCATGTAGGGTGACCAGGAGGTGCGGCAAATTCACACGAACCCCCAGCGAACGGTAGGTTGACCACTGTGGGTCAGTAAGAATCCGGCATGCTGGATTATCCGTGTGGTGTCCGTATTAAGATTACAGCACCACTCCATCTCCTCCCGTGGAAGTCGTAAAAGGCGACTAAGGGACTCTAACCAGAGGGATGGGTAGAAGCGTCCCTTCTGTGGAACAGTAGTATACTGCACTCAACAACCCGCCTGCCAAGCGTGATGAGTATTGGCAACTCCCCCACAAAATGACGACACAACTGTGGAATCTATGGGTGAGGCCTTTGGCAGCAGTGGATCTATAAATGGTTGATATAATGATAATGACGCTGGCATTTCCCGACGTACGAAATAAAAAAGAAGAACAAAGTGTGACCAGAAGGAATGTCACGAGAAAACCCTTGACATTATTTTACAGCGGCTTTACAGGTTAGTAGCTGATATCCGAGCAGTTAATTTAAACTTTCGACAGCAACTCAGTCACGTGACTTTAAAATTGTCTAGAATTAGAACTTTTTATTGCTTGGTCAGGGGTTGATCCTTTGTCATGAATTTTAATCTATGTGTTAAAAGTCAAATGACGAAATTGTCCTAACTAATTCATGCAGCGTGGTAACATTATTAACCCTTTATTACATTACTAGTTTTATCCTGCCACGCGTTGCTGTGGCTAAATGCACGTAATTACAACATGATTTTGATTCTGAATAAAAATAACAATTAAAGTTCTCCTGGTTTAATAAAAACATGCGCGTATATATACAACACTTTGTAAAAAAATCAAAGCGATCGGTAAAGAACTTTAGGAGATTTGCCATTTTGAACAAACGAACATCAATTTTTGTATGTATAGATATGTTATGACTTGAGTCTCCTCTCCTGATTGAATAAAAACATGCGCGTATGTGAGTACTACGATGTGTAAAAGTTTCAAAACGATCAGTAAAGAACTTTAGGAGATTTGCGATTTTGAACAAACGAACATTAAATTTTCATATATATATAGATAGGACTACTTTGTCTTCCTCAGTATCTTACCTGCGGTATCTATCTATAACAGCTTCAGCTCGTTCGTGAACAACACTAAGGCTAATTGTCTTTGCCAAGTCCATTAAATTGTTAATGCAAAGACTAGACCCCTTCTCTCCACCCATGGGTGCTGTAAGATTAGTAAAGGTTGATATCAAAAGGGGGTGAGGTTCAGCAGCATCGCTCCGCATCGTTCTGCAACGCATACTGCGGTCACCAATCCTCCTGCCAAGCGTGATTATGGCAATAAGTCAGTCGCACATTGTAATCATCATTGGAAAGCTCTTGTTCAGAAATTGACATTTACGGGCAGATGTGGGTGTATTTAAAAGCAAACTTATTAGAAAAAAGTCAGGTTTTGGCATTGATTGCAAAGTTGAAAGTCCAGGGCCCAGGCTATCAGGCGTCCCGTTGTCGTCTTTATACGGCTGGGGGCCTTGGGGGTCGCGAGTGCGCCTATTGGGAAACCTGCTTACTCATGCCGAGCGACCTCCGGGATGACGGCGGTGCGCATGTGTTCACGCGCCGCCGTATGCGCAGCACAGCGCATAGCCAGGTTTCGAGGGAATCCTTTACAATCCCACCGAGAAGTGCCTGGGGGGTGGCCTCTTTACAGTCGCCTTCCCTCCGCTAGAGGGGGTGTCCGATTTACAGTCATCCCCTCCGAGATGTGCCTAAAGGCGTGGCACCAACGGGTGGCTCTAGATGGAGATTTTTCGAGTTCCTCGAGCCTCCCTACGTTGCCGAATATGACAATCCCGGTGGTTTTACCCGGTAGGGGTCCGGCATACCCCCTTCCCTGCCCTTTCCCGGGGCGGAGGAAGCACATGATGTATTTCCAACGATTCAATAAAAAAAAGGCTAACAGGTGACCTGCCGCAGAGCCCTGGCGGAATCTTTATTGCTCCGTACCGAGCAGCTTATAAACACAGGACTATGATTTTTTTTATTATGGATCTTTAGAGCTAAAGAATAATATAGGTAAACTCTAGTTTATACTATTCTTCCTGGTCGGACATTCGAAAAAATCTATAATTTTTCATCACAATACTTGTTTTAACTTTGAACTCAGAAGTGATTGTTGTTTTACGAACGCCATCAATGTTGAAGAGTACCCTGCTATTGACGGTGACCTATTAAAGTTAAATGGGGACCTATAGGGTCGCCCGAACAACCTTTACACTAACCCGTTAAAGAGGTAAGCGTCTTCAATGGATTACCTAAGTGAAAGAGGTAACCCCTTCAAGTGGCTATCATAATGAAGGGGTTACCCTTTCAATTTGTTACTTACGAGGAGAATACGTTCAAGAGGTAACATAATTATAAAGGTGAACTCATGAAAGAGTTACCACTTCGAAAGAAATTTTTTGTAGTAATAATCCCTAAACAAAAAAGGAATCAAAAACTCCGTGTGGTGTCCATATTAAGAATGTAGCACCACTCCATCTCCTCCCGTGGATGTCGTAACAAGAGAGATGACTAGACTAAGGGGCTCCGAACTAGAGAGATGGGCAGCAGTGTTTTTCATCTGTGGAACAGCAGCCATAATGCGCTCTCCGGGTTGGTGGCCCAGAGTGCTGGGTACTGGAACATTTCCCTTAAAATGTGGAACACTATGGGGGAAGCCTTTGTTCAGCGTCAGACGTCCTTTGACTGATATGATGATAATCCTTTAACTCTAATACATAAATAAAACACATTTTCATCTAAAAGTGATATTTTAATTTCATATACTACTACTACCTCGCTTATTTATTATACAATCCACTAGCTTTATCACTTCTCGCCTAAATATTCGCATTTCTGGTTCAGTTAACGACTCAATATCTGGCAACATTGACAACAGGAACATTTTTCTTGGATTACCCTCTATATCCTCACTGTAGCTGTTGCGGACTCCATTATGCCTAGTCTGCCCATTTTCTATTCTGCCCTTCATTATATTCGGTGGCGCGTTGTCATTAAACGTTAGTCTACCAGCTTTGTCATTTTCATTAATTTCATTTTCAATGCTACCAGAGCTCTCGCTATCTGATATATCATGTTTTACCATCGTTGATATTTCGAAATCCATTCCATCGTCTTTTGACTGGGTTTCTTTATTCTCACTTTGTGTTTTGGGATTTACTTTGATAAATGGGAGCAAAAAATGTAGATCTTGAGTGAGGTAATAAGGTCGCATCGGTGGCTTGTCGCTCTGCAGTTGTTTGAGAGACCTCATAAATGATATCCTTATTTTTCTCCATTTGTCTCGGCAGTCTGGTACTGAAAAAACATAAAGGGTAATTAATGTGTGAATTGACCGCATGAAATCCACTGCTGGACACAGGCCTCCCCCAAAGAGCACTACAACGACCGATATGGTGTGTTGTGTGTACATTGGGGGGTCTTGCCATAATCGCCACGCTTGGCAGACGGGTTGGCGATCGCAGTTGAGTTGTTAATGTACTCGAAGGACGCTGCTGCCCATCGTCCGGTTAATCCCTTAGGCTACTTTTACGACACCCAAGGGATGAAATGGGGTGGTGGCTATCTGAGCCGGCACCACACGGCTTTAAAATTACTTTGAAGAAAGTAATTTAATAATAATATACCTTTATACGCTTATCTTAATTATAATTATCGATTCGACTATCGATTTAATAAATATCGATTTCAATATAATTTTTGGTGCATTTGCATTTATTTATCAATAATGGTTAAATATTTTTTTGATTAATATATTAATAAACTCATGGCAGAGGTTTCATGTTAGAACTACGCCACTGTTTATTTACCGGTTATTATTTCACCCTAAAACAAAGAATAATAATTATTATAGTTAGTTACGCCAAATTGCACTGCACATCTGGGGATCAAAAACGTTGGAGCCCACAAACTGTTGTGACGTCTTTTTTCTTTTTAACGTGGGGAAATCTTCTTGGACTTCCTCCGCCTTGGGAAGGGCGGAGGGGCTTTCCGGGCTCAAACCGGCTAAAACCCCACGGTGTCCTCCATCTTACCTCTAGCCGGGGTGAGGTGTATGCTTTTCTGCATTAGACCGCGCCCCCGTCAGGTATCGGCCCGTCAATGATTGACGGGCCCCTTCTGTGTGCGGCCTTGTTGGCCGCAATAATGTGACCTCATGACGAAAGCAATTTTAGTTAAATTAAAAAAGCAAATCATTTCGTCCTATTCAATATAGTCAAATGACTTGTTCACGTAAAAGCAAACAAGTTTGCTCGTATTAAGTGTTGCAATATATGACGCAATTAGTTAAGTCAATATTCAGAGTCTTCATGATGGCTTGGCGCTGGAGTCTAACATAATATGATGATATCAATAAATAAGTTGGCTGT
Source organism: Diloba caeruleocephala (assembly GCA_947459985.1). Taxonomy (NCBI): domain Eukaryota; kingdom Metazoa; phylum Arthropoda; class Insecta; order Lepidoptera; family Noctuidae; genus Diloba; species Diloba caeruleocephala. The sequence continues at coordinate 11,322,023 of OX381629.1, forward strand.
AATATTTGACTTGGCCTTGACTTTTTCGGCGGTTTTCCGCCAATGGAGAATCTCTTTTCACCGGAAGACACATTCCAGCTTACAAAATGCTGGTAACGCGATATGAATATTCCTAGGGATATCCTTGTCTTAAGATAATATATGCCCCATAATATTAAGTTGACTCCAGTGTCAAACTTTCATGAAGATATTGACGATAACTAATTGCATCATATATTGCAACACTTAATACGAGATCGCAGATTTGTATTTTCGTTTACACGAACAATTAATTTTACCATATTGAATAGCAATTTCTTTCGTCAAGAAGTCACAATATCGGCGAGTTTGTGGGTTCCCGTGCCGTCATCTCCAAGCGTGTAGCGTGTATCAAAACAATGATTGATAAACAAATGCTATTACACAATACATTAATATTTAAATAATGAATTATTATATACTCGTAGTAATTAAGATAAGCGGTTAAAAGTATATTATGATTAAATAACTTTCCCTAAAGTATTGTAACATTAAACAACTCAAAGATTCCTCTCTCCTACCATTATCATTATTCAAATTTTGCTGTGCCCGGCAGGGTCTTTAATAATATCATATCTTTAAGTTAGGTACCACCTAAATTCACATTGTGAAATACAGAATTGTACGTACAATATTATTATTTATTGTATCTCTTCATGTATCACAGGCGAATAACATGAACCATGCAATTCCATAAAAAAAATATGATTCTTGCATTTTGATTTAAACGTAAAATATGTAATATTACTTCGTAGGATCTTTATTTAATTTGAATGGCTATCTAATGCTTACTTATTATTTAGTCACATGAAGTCACATCCTCAAATAATTTTAACGCAAACTGCCGAATAACCATTTAATAATTGAATTGAATTTGTGAAAATAGGCACAAACACACATTTAAGCACCTATATAGAGCTTGTTTCGGAATTTCTAACGTTTGTCTATTCATATTATTAACTAATTGAACTTTGAAAGAAGTTAAAACATTGTTTACATGATAAGAAACGTCAAAACTGACAATACTTATCTACCTAATATCCGTGGTCCAACAATGACCCATATACCCCATAATTTCAAACAACCCGCACAATTAAGAAAATCTAGGGCGACATAAAAATTAGGCACAAAAATATTTTAAAAAAATACCTGTAGTGTTAGCTCGCTTCGCTATTTCCGACCAAGCTCGTCTATTATGCACTTTATTTGCATATTCTGGCAAAGTCTTATCATACAAACACCGATATTTTTCAACTTCCTTCACAAAGTCCGATATGTCCCTCCTATCACTCACTTTTGTAAACAAATCGTACTTTCCCTCCATTATACACTTAAAACTTGACACTATTATTTAATTCGACAACTATCCCGCGCGACGCGTTATTTGCAACTGCGCAACAATTGACTCGAAACATAAAATGGCAAAAATATTGCATGGTTACTTTTTCCGAGGCAGTCGACCAATGAGGGACGAGTATTCTGACGCACACATGTGCCACTTTAGGTCGACGACATCACCATAGCTCGGTAATTCAGCTCAATATTGCGTTAACATTATTTGTTATTGCGTAATATTTTGCGTACAGAAAGAAAGCTTGTTTGGACTGCACATTTCATTCACTATAAGAATTGTATTTATTGATAACTTCTTTGCAGAGTATTGGCGTGGTATTGCATCCGACATTAACCATTTTAAACGTCAAGTTTATTATTGTGAAATTCTGACGCAATATTATTATTATTCATGTGGAACCAAATGATTCTAATTTCAAACGATACTTACTCATGCCAAGTTTAGTATGAATAGGTATCAGTGTACTCAGTACTCAGATAGAGTGGATCCCGAGAAAGATAGGGGTTACGTTCTATTTCTGTGGGTGTCGTACAAGACGATCTGTTCGTTAAGTACCTACTTATTACCGCAGTCTTGTTCGCCACCGTTCATTTTAGTGGGCATGCTACTAGCTAGGCTCATGTTCAGCTATGGGCAATACGTGCTAATATGATTGATTAGATTAGAGTATTGCTTACGGAGTATAGTGTATACTACAATAAAGCGAAGCCCCGAGAAATTGTATGAGTTTGCAACTTCATCATCATCCGAAGGTCGTCCACTGTTCATCAAAGGCATCCCCCATAGATTTCCACAACACCGACTACACTGGGGGTAGGTTATTTATTTGTGTCGTCATTGAAGGAATTTGCAGTAGTCCCTACGCTTGGCAGCCGAGTCGGTGAACGCAGTATAGCTTAGCTTCTGTTCCACAGAAGGGTCGCCACCATCTCTGAGGTTAACAGTCCCTTAGTCGCCTTTATGACATCCACGGGAGGATATGGAGTGATGCTATACTATAAATCTGGACGACACACGGAACGGTTTGCAACAAATTTTTGAAGTGGAACTTCTTTTGGGACGGTGTGAATTGGATTTTATGAAACGAAATTTACGTGGAACAAAAGTGAGACAACTATAAATGTTTTTATACTGTTTAGGCTGTGATAGAATGAGACAAGAGTTTCTATATAGTTCCCCTATTCCCTATTGTCGATCAATTCTCTATTTCTCTCTCTCTCTCTCTCTCTCTCTCTCTCTCTCGTCTCCCTCTCTATCTCTCTGTTTACCACCTCCATCTCCATTGTGCATTCATCTCATTCTCTTACAAGTTAACCAAAATACAAAGTTTCGCTTCTACCGCGTGTGAAATTTTATAACAAAAGCTCTAACCCTGTTTCTTCCGGCTTTTCTTCTCAGAGGGTACACAAGTCAATTTGTTATTCACAAAAAAATATGTAAATAGCCAATTATATTATCATGTTTACCCGTGTATACCATTTTATCACCAATTTTAGATTTATTATCTCATAACGATGCGTCGAACACAATCATTGCATTGTTTATATTACCCTCAGTCTCTTTGTTATTTTAAATAGAATATAAATATTGTTTATTTATGTCAAATCCACGGAAATAACACAACATGATTGGATAAATACATATTTTTGAAACATGTTTTTAGTGTCTATTTTCTGGTCGGGTTCGAAATCAGGGGGCCAATTCTCGTAATTAAAAACATTCAAAATACTTAGTTCCGATCTAGTCTCAATAGCGTAAATGTCACAACTGGTATTCTAATAGTCATTACGACAAGTCAGAAGTCTGACTACTGGTCTAACTTAAGGATATTTCTAAACCGTAGTAATTGGGTGACGGATATTAGATGACAGTAACTCCGTTTGAAATACTGATATTTGCTCCGAGCGGGAATCGAACCCGCGACCCGGAGCGCAGCAGTCGACTGAATCCGCCACTGCACCAACCGTGCCGTCTGCAATAAAGTCTATGGTTTCCTATATGGTTTCCCTGGGAACCAATTGTACCTTAATAGTTCGTAGTGTATAGCTACAAAATGTTTTTCAATATATAGAGCAGTTTTGAATAATTCGTAAACGCAGATTTGTAAAATAACGTATTAAAAAGAGCAAAAAGTAAAATAATCCTAGGCCTCATTTTCTTTCGGCATATCTTCTCAGAGATTGTCATTTAGGGAAATGCCCTTCATTGTTTTAATATGACGTGTAAAAGTGTCTGTTAGGAATTAATTATGGAATCAGTTATTCTATCCTATTCTAAAACTATCTTTCTATTAGTGAAAACCTAGTTTTCACCAACCTTTCAACCTTTAATCTTTTTAGTCCTTATTAACCGATGAAATGAAATGAAATTGTAATCAAATAATAATTTATTCAAAATAGACTGGAAAAAATTGGTATTTTTAACGTCAACATTAGACCGCACCCGTAGCCGGGTGGGCTTCACCACTTCGTAGTGGGTAAGCTAGGGAGAAGAAACGGCGCAACAAACTCCACAGCAAAACGTAGTCACGCATAATTACACAATATTTTTGAATACATGTACACAAAAATTATGACAATAATAAAATGTTAATATCAAAAATGTATGTTGATTAAATGTCACAAATACAAAAGCGTATAAATAAAAACTAAAAGAAAAAGGAAATACAAATTATGATTTGTATTTTTATTATTTATATTATTTCTTTGTCAGCAAAAAAAACCGTATAAATCCAAAGTCAATAAAAAGTGAATTGTGTGTGTGCGATTTATATAGAGGCCTCCGATTATTTTATAACATCGTTTGAAGAGCATAAGATTTTTTTTAAATAAATAAATAATTACTAGTCAATGAAGCTAGTACACATATCAAGTTAGTGCGAATAACGATTTGGTATTTATTGATATTATATAAAATGACGACACGGTTGGTTCAGTGACTGATACAGTCGGCTGCTACGCACCGGGTCGTGGGTTCGATTCCCACACGGAACAAGTACTTGTACGATCTGCAGGTACTTGTTCCGGGTCTGGGTGTATTGTGTGTGGAATTTGTGTTTGTGAAACGCACCCACGACACAGGAGAAATCCTAGAGTAGGGCAACGTATTATCTATAAAAAAAAGAAAAAAATCGTAATATGTAATATAGACATTTAAAAACACAACAGACACATGTTGCGCCCCTTCTCCTTAGCCACTAGGAAACCGGTGAATGGTGGGTGGTAAGAAGGCTGTCGTATATTATATTGACGTTCAAAAACTACATATTTTATATATGTTGGATAAAGTTTTTTTTTTTATCTATGATCATTCAGATTGACCGGCTCTCGGTGGATCTTACATTATACTTACTATGTTCTGATATATCGCTGGTTATAAAGAAAACGTTGTTGAATACACATGTTTCATAAACATATGTATATCTGTAGACGGCTTATATTAGGCATTATCTACTAAAAGTGTTCTTAAACATAGCTTTTATCTAAGTACGTATACCACCTTCGTGATGTCAGCGCTTTCACTGCGCATGAGCCAAGTGAAGTGCCTCTCTTAGCCCGTCGGGTTCAGTACACCCTTCATCTCGACCAAGTCAGCACTAAATAATCTTATTAAGGAATGAGGTAAGGCGATTTAGCTGGTTTTTCGCAGTAAGTACGGCGACGTTGGATTAGCCTGTAGTAATTTTAGACATATTGGTATCTAATTTCTATGTTGACAAAGTGCAAGAAGTGCCTGTGTTAAAATGTGAGTGCTAATTTGTTTGTAATATTTGTTGTTATTTTTATGGATTGTTTTGAGGTTTATTTATTATTGTGAAGCTAATTACGAAGGCTGAAGCCGGAGGATGCAAAAAAAAACAATTTACTTAGAACTAATTTATTAAAATTAAGTTTTGCAACTATGACTAATCTAATGAAGTGATAATTGGTCGATGGTTGTACCAAGAATGAATAATCGTGGAAACAAATGTTGCAACCAGGTCCCACGGTCGGATTTGCTGCGTCGGCGCCTCGTGCCTGCCAGTTGTCGCGATGCGCAATAATGGTGTCATGTAGTCAGCGATCCTAGTATTACACCGTCGCGTATTATCAGCAATCCTTATGTTACACAGTATCGTAACAAGCTCCTGTTGAAATATGTTAGCATTTTTCAATCGGCCTCCATCCTGCTTAGACGTCGTGGTGTTCTTTTGTAGCGGCCTTTTTGTAGCTCTTCGTGGTACCTACCTACAATTTTTTGTATCAATACCTCAAGAAGTGCCTTGCGTAGGGTAGAGAGGGTCAGCCAGTAGTTTCAGGCAATGGATAGCCACTACTATGCTGTCAAAGCTGTCAAAATCGGAGGACTGTGGCCTTCTTCTGCAAGTACTATCATGGGTCAGAAGGAGACCGCCGATTACGTAGAGTTAGGGCTTATCCTGCTCGGAGACAAAGACGTCGACGCCGACCAGCAGCCTCGGCGCCGGTCTCGGTTATGCAATGCGACTACATACCGTGGCCTGTCCGTTGCTACAACACCCAGCGATGTGCCTTTGGGGTAGCAGCTCGAATTAAGGCTCTGAGCGTCGAGCAAGCGATTCCAGAGACACATAAGCACTTTGTGGTCTCGTTTGACCAATCCAAGGTGTTCAGTGTCGATGTTAGGGGAGACGTCTTTTACACAATGCACAGGATGGGCAGCGGTGTGTTCCACTGTTGATACCGGAGCCCTTCCATAGGCATCCGCTGATACGGCCACAGTATGGCCACTTTAATGCATAATAATCCCACACAAACTCGAAAAATTCAAAATCCTTATGAAGGTTTTGACAGTGCAAAAATAAGGCTTATCTTCAGTAGTCCCCTACCATCAGTCAAAGTGTGCTCGTAGTAGATGTAGGAATTCAAGTAGAATGCATGCATTTTCTTACAAATTTGACACTATTGGAAAGTTGCTTCATTGGAAAATGTACTGTCTTACCAACAGTCAAGCAGTACTGTATTGCGTCACGTGAGGGTTGCAAGGAAAAATACCTGTAAGAGCGAACCACTTATGGCTTTCTTACGTTTGGGTTTTTAGGGTTCCGAACGTCCGAAGGAAAATACGGTGGATCCCTTACAGGATCACTCGTGTGTCTGTCGGTCTTCCACAGCCAGTTTGCTCTGAATCTTCTGGACCGATTGAATTGAAATTACTTACACATACACTCTACGACCCAAACACGAACGAGTAACGTTGATAAAGGATTTTTTAATATAGGAGCCACTTTTGGGGTGCAAATAATAATAATAAAAAAATTTTTAACTGTACCTTGTTACATATCAAATAGAAAGGTTTGTTGTGAGGGTCTCAAATATATTTTGCTTACTTTAAAATATTTCGTTTTAGAGTTATTTAAGAAAATAGATGAAAATTGATTTATCTCCGAAACTACGAAGCCAATCATTTGGAAAAAATATATATCGTATTTTTTTACTTATAGATAACAGGGAAATCTATAAGAAGTCTATGGTCTTAAAATAACATGGTAAAACTTTCAGCATTGTGCGTACAAAATTACATTTGCGGTTGGAATGTATGGGAGAACATAATCTTTCAACTACGCGCGAGTTAAACTCGCACTTGTCCGGTTTTTTTTAATAATTTAGCGAGCCTCCACCATCTGAACACCACGTTCAGAAATAAAAAAATATTCTTTCTTTCTTTACCTGTAAGAAGTAGAAAGATCTGTGTGTGCATATGAGATATATGTCTGTAAGCTGTCTGTAAGCTTTCTCCTGTTTAGCCCGCTAAACAGGAGAAAGTTTAGTGCGATGCAAAGTATTTTTTTTTTCTTTATCGTTACTAATACAACAACAAGAACAAAGAACAAAAAATACAACTATCGTATCAGACATATGTTACGACCTCTCATTTATTCTACCCATCTATGCTCCATTATCTGATACGTGGTCGTCATTTGGGAACCTTACCTCACCAATGGTTATTGGTCCTGTGAGCTATATTGCCCCCCCAGCAACCCTCATCGAGCTTAGGTATAGCAAGAGCTATGTTTTCTTTGCATATTCCGTAAAATGACAGAGCTTTTTTATGATGCTAATAGATAGGCTGGGTTGCCAGATTGGAAAACCAAAATACTTAAACAAAATTTCAAAATGTCTGGATTTTGACGGATTAGTCTGGAAAAATTAATACAAGTACTATGCATCAAAATAACACTGTATATTTGTAAAATCATCTTTTATATTAACTTATTTCAAAAGACTAATATTAATCAATAACTAACAATTGCGACAATCCCAATCAATTAACTGAATCTATATGTATGGGTTGTAAGAAGTGACTGTAAGATCAGCCGCAGGATAGGTGCTGCCTATGCCCTGCATCCTTCGAGTACATTAACAACTCAACAACGATTGCGAACCCGCCTACCATGCGTGGCGATTATGGCAAAACACCCAATGAGCACACAACACAGCCAGACTGGTCACTAAGGCGTTCTTTGGGGGAGGCCTGTGTCCAGCAGTGGACTTTATTCGACTGAAATGATAATGACATATTTTGCATCTGTTTTCATTTAGTCCACTAGTTTGTATTATTATGTCATATGTATATGGGATTTCATGGGTTTTAATTTTTATGCGCGGAACCCTAATTATTTTTCTAAAATAAAAGTAGCCTAAGTTATTCCATTATAACATCAGCTATAGTGAGTCCTGTAGAAATCGGTCCAACTGTTTCGGAGATTAGCGGAAACAAACAGACAGACAGACAGACAGAAAAAATTCAAAATAGTTTTTTTGTTGTACCGTATATACTTTCATATGCATTTACTAAAAAGCTGTTATTTTGACTTTACAAACAGACACTTCAATTTTATTTATTTGTATAGATTGTGCATATAACTTTATGATGAGCTGTTTGCCGGGAGTTTTGGTATTTTGTCGGGAAATTATTATATTACTTATTGCAAGAAAATTTGATTTTTTTACAGCTACCATTTTAAAATAGCATTTTGCCGGCTCAGAATACCACCACCCCTTTTCCTCCCGTGGGTGTCGTAAAAGTCGACTAAGGGATTAGCCGAAGGATGGGCAGCAGCGTCCTTCGAGTACATAAACAACTCAACTGCGATCGCCAACCCGTTTGCCAAGCGTGGTGATTATGACAAAACCCTCCAATGAGCCCATAACACACCCATATCGGTCGTTGTGGTGATCTTTGCTGGAGGCCTGTATCCAGCAGTGGACTTCATTCGGCTGAAATGATGAATGATGATTTTGCGGCTTTTAGTCTGGACACATTTATGAATGTCTCAAATACACGTTTATTAATTTTAAAAGTATGCCTTAATATCTCGTTCTTTCTCTGGTCCCTATCACATGCGTCAGTTAGTGTTGGACATCCTCAATTTTACCGCATTCTTCATGATTTGGTGAATCAATTCAATTATGCGAAGCTTGTGAAACGTTAACGCCTGTCATAGAGTTTATAGCAAACACTCGCTTAAACGAAAATAGATGTAGAGTTTATCTCAAAATTAACAGCATTGAAGTTATCAAAAAAAATCCAGGCACTAAGATATATTTTTCTTATTTAGACAGACATACAGACAGATATTCTAGAAACGGTCATTTTTGATTAGGCAGCGTATAAGACGCAGTTCACTTATAGCATTTATTTTTAAATCACAGACATACACTTCAATTGTATTATATTGGTACAGATTATGCCAGGAAATCAACACACAGGGGCTGTTTGCATTTAAGGAAGCCGTATGTTGCATTATACGAAACCTTATGGAAACGACCTTGTGCCGTGATACTCGACTATCATGCAACTAATTTCACACATGGTCACTGGTGGGAATCGATAGATGTTGCCTGTGTGTATTTAAGTGCTTCTTCTCACTTATTTATTCCTTAGGCCCGTACATATCGGGAATCAAAACTCTAATAGAACTTGAGTAGAGATTGCGTTAATCAAATCTGAACTCTAAGTGATGGGTATTTTATATTTGATTGATTCGATCTCGACTCAAGTTCTACTTGAGTTTTGATTCTCGACCTTAGGTCCGTGTTACAGAACGATCCTCAAGTCCAGTTTGATCTTCAAACACCTGATCACTGTTTAATCGACATTTGGACCATAATTCGACCTTAACAAAAATATAACAATCCGCAGTTAACGTACCCAGGACACTGGCAGCTGTTGGGAATCAACCAGAATACCTACGCGCGGGAGGAGACATGCGGGGTTGAATTATTTACGCGTAATCGGCTGCGAGCGGCGACACCGCGACACTCGTCGGACCGATGACCACTCGCGATTTCGGACACCACCGACGACGGACAATACCCATTGTTACTAGCTTGTTTAATCGGAAACGTTTTTGATTATTGTTATAGATAGCGAATATACCAGTCTTATTTGAATATACAGTCCACTTTTATTCACGTCACGATGGCAGTGCAATTTTTTGTCCAATGATTTAATGAGCCTCTAGTGACGGAAAGAATTGGCGAGAGATGTTGTCGCGTCTAGTTAAAGTTATTTTAAAAGGGAGCACAGTGACCCCATGACCCAGCAGTTTCGGGCCCAAACGGCTCAAACATATCCCTATAGCTTCCGTCGAGGTTATTATATCTGGGCCGTTTGAGAGTCTCCACATCGGCAGCTGAACAACGCCAGTCCAATGGGCTCCGAACCTTTCAGTATGGAGCAAAGGTTTTGACAGAACACAAGCACAGATTTTTACGCATGTATGGTGTGCGATTGTAAACTCTACCCTTGACATAAGAGGAATCTAAGATGGACTAAAAATGCCCACACTAGAATTCACCTGTTATTGTTGCATTTAGAAAGTAAGAAAATAAATTTATTTGGATAGATAGGGCAACACACATCACTTACAGAAAGCATAAATTGAGTAGATAAAGCAAAACAATATAAAAACAAACCATTAACAAACATATTGAGACATCAACATACAACAAACCATGCAATATGAAGATAGCTGGAAAAATAAATGCATTACAATATAACACTAATATACCTCACATGAAATAAAGTTAATGGTTAGTGGTGTGCGTCGTAATACCGATCAAAAAGAGACATTGCTCAGCCTAAAGCTACATCGCAGTTAGCGGTGCGGCGCTGATTTTCAGCAATACGTCGTAGTATGCATAATATGTATGATATAGAATACATTGTGTTAAAATTATATAACGTTACTACACTACTGTGCTGTGTGCATCACACAAAGCTACAACCACAAAAATAATAAAACTATCCACAATGCCGCAGCCGAACGTATATTAAAGTACATACTCAGACTATGGTAGATGTATATTTGTGCATAAATATACTATCCATTATATGGATACTAAGCATAGCATTTACAGGTACAAACCTCGAATACCAAAAAAAACAGACCGGGAACACATAACGTTCGCCATAGAAATGTTTGTTCAAGCTTTCGGGAATACTAACACTAATACACCCATTGATGTACATATGCTACTATCGCTACTAACCATTTAGCCACTGTGCCCAACTTTGTCGTGGGCAATGTTCTAGAAAAAAAACCAACAAAATTTCATTGAACCAATAGTTAAGGTTTAATTTATTCTAGCTTCCTCCACCACATTTATTTTTACTTACAAGTGCCGCATTTTAAATTTGTGTTTTATTTGGTTGCAGGTGTTAATCGTCGCATGGCTATCGAGCGGCAACATGTCGGGCATGACGGGAGCGAGCATGTTGCGCACGCGCCGCAAAGATGTCAACATCAAGCCCAACCGAAAGTGAGTGCGATACTTATGCGTCATTATCTACACACTAGGAAACAAGGGGAAGTCATGATTGGCTTATACCATAGATTCAGATCAAAGTTACCAATTTGTCCACGTGGAATTTAACGCAAATATCTTAGAATAAAAAAGGCTTAACCAATGACATTCTCAAATCAAAACCAAAACCACAACACTTTCATCATCATAGCCAATCCACGCATGATTTCATAGTAGTAGCTGTTAACTTTCTACCACCCATTGCAAATCATGACCTTAAAACCGTTTATAGTGCACATCAGGATCGAGACAGACCTAGGAAATGTAACAGTGCCTAACGTTCATAAACTTAGACAGACAAATGGTGTGTGGGGCGTATCCAGGCCAGATGGAACTCAGGAGGGTGGCTGGTACTTTCTGGCTACGGTTGGCAGAGGACCGGGTCTTGTGGCGAATCAAGAGGTCCATGGCCAAGACTAAAGAGTTACAGGATGATGACGATAGGTAACATGGTGTCCGTTTTATGTGCACTCTAAATGGCGTATGAGAAAAATGTGTAAGCACCCTTGAGGCTGGAGCGCACTCGTCCGTTTTGTATATTTTTTTACTCAGTCTAATGTAGTCTACTGCTAAACACAAGCTTTGTCCACAAAGAAGCTGATGCTTATCATATCCCGTCCTCAGGCAACGGGAATACTATTTCCAGTCACGAGCCGGTTATTTTGGCTAGCATAAGTAATAAAGATAAACACAGATAGTTCGAATAAAAATCAGAAATGCGGAGATTCGTAGAAAAATTCAAGTTTCCGATACAACTAAAAGGATTAGTAACTTAAGTGGCAATGGGCGCAACACATTGCTCATAGAACCCGTTGGGGCAAAAAGATTGTCAAGTGGAGGCCGCGCACCGGAAAACAACGTGGGACGGCCTCCAACGAAATTGACAGATAACCCGGTGAAGGTCGCTGGGAGTCGTTAGATGCGGGCGTCTGCAACCGGTCATTGTGGAAATCAATGAGGGGAGCCTTTTGTTTAGCAGTTAATTCAAAGGAACAATCAGTAGGTTACAGGGCTCGCGTTGATTTAAAAAAACAAGTTGCTATTTCCATAGATCTTTTTGCAATAATTGATAAAAAACATTTAAAGCACAAGAAAATGTTTTCCACCATTTTATTACAGCGGCGCGTGTTCCTTATCTATGTTCTTAACGGTAATAAAATGCGCAATCCCCTTGTCCCTCTGCAATACAGAACTTCATTATTGTGGGACCATATTTGTTGACCTATATTTGCACTCACCAGATCGTACTACTGCGACCACCACCAATGTGTCATATCTTTGTGGAAGCTCAAGTTAGCAGTGGGCTGACGGACAAGCAATCACTTCAAGCTACATGATGTTCATTTTGTATAGTACTTCTTTCTCTTCTGCTTTTGTATTCGCCGCCTCATCAGCTTTCATTATATTTGTACCAAAAAATATTTAACTGTAATTTAGGAGGGTATCAGTCCCCTCCAAAATCTGCCTAAAGGCGTAGCATCAATGGGGGGCATCATGTGATCTTACGAGGACCTGGAGCCCTCCTCCCAAAGATAACCGCTCCAGTGGTTTTAACCAGTAGGAGTCCTGCATGCCCCTTCACCCTTCCCTAGGGAGGAGGAAGTTCATGTAGAAACGCCACTGGACACTAATAAAAAAAATAAAAAATCAGTCGATCCTGCATTTCGAGAACTAAAACTTTAGCACACTGTGGTTTCTTGTATTCAAATTGTCTGTAAGCATGTATACCTTAAGTATTTACTCCCTGAAGTCCTTCAATTAATTTGACGTTAAAAGTAAGGTGCATCTTTCATGCAGGCATTTCATGTGTCATTCTCCATATACTCAAACACAAGATTACACAATATATTCACTAGAGAAAACTGATTTTCATGTACAACAGATTTTTATTATACAATATTATATAGAGCTTTACGAAATATGTTACATGCCAATACTAGCCAGCTTCATTTTGGTGCAGAAAACTAGTTAGACTTTGTAGTCAGCCTATTGTCGTATTTGGCAATTGATCTGTCTAGCCACATTCTTATACTTTTTGTTTGGAGGGTAGGGTGCTAAGTCTTGTAAATGTAATGGTCGTTTGCCCCCAGGTTGGACCGGAAGTCCTCCCGGGGCATGCTATACGAGAACGAAGAGCTGCGTTTACGAACTATAAACATCAATGCCGAAGTTGAAAGAGGTAAGTTATTTCTGTACGGGTTAGGAAAGGTGTGACGTGATGTCTGCTGAACAAGAAAAGCAGACTGGTGACCACAGCCTGACAGACCAACTGATGGTAGGTCAGTTATTGCAAGAATCCTGCCAGGTAGGTACCACCATGGTGCCAGATATTTACCGCCAAGCAGTAGTGTTTAACTTTAAACATTGTGTTCCGGTTAGAAGGGCACTGTAGCTATTGAAATTACTGGGCATAACAGACTAAGTAACGAATGTCTTGAGGTTACCGGCGCAGTGCAGTGCCACGCAAGACTAGTCCTGGGTAGCATTATAATTGTTATAAGCAGGCGTGATGCTTCCCGAGAAGTACCTGCGGGCGGCCTTTTTACAGACGCCTGCCCTCCGCTAGAGGGGGTTACCGCTTTACAGTCATTCCACCGAAATGTGCCTAAAGGCGTGGTACCAATGGGCAGCCCTAGTGATCTTTGGAGATCCTGGAGCCTCCCTTCGGTGCCGAAGATGACCGCTCCAGTGGTTTAGCCGGTAGGAGGCCGGCCAAGATGAATACAGATGAGAAAAAATGCATGCCACTTAGCACCAGGCGAATGACTTGCTAGTCTCATCACCAGGTTCTACAAAGAAGATTTCTTTATATCATTGTACCGTTCTCAATGCTTCTCGACACCGACCTAAAATATCCAAGAAATTGTGATCAATTGCCGGTTCCCAGAGCCCTGTGGAGTACATAAACCTTGTAAGGGCACTGCATCATTACATTTGAATAGTCATCATATACAACAATATAGTTTGACAAATTTTCACATTAAGTATATGTATTTAATTATAGATAACAATATCATTGCGATATAATAGTTTTAGAGTTTATATGACAATGTAAATTATGTATTAGCAATAAATATGTAATGTTAGCTGTTATGTATTATTTTGTAAAATTAAGAATATAGTGCGACTCTATCTCCTCCCGTGAATGTCGTAAAAGGCTACTAACGGCCGAAATTAATAATGAATGTAATCCAAGATTTTCAGATGTAAGATATTGAAATTCAACCGTTGTGTTACGACTACATTTAACACAAAAAACAGATATATCCGTAATTCTAAATCCAAAGATTTTAGTTTAGATCAATTACTTTCGGCCGTAAGTGACTTATCCAGAGGGATGGGTAGCAGCGTCCCTTCTGTGGAACAGTAGCCATACTTCGTTCACCAACCCGCTTGAAGAGCGTGGTACATGCTGGCAAATTCCCCCAATATGTCAGTTAGCAGTGGACGTCCTTTGGCTGATATGATGATGATAATGATGACATCTTTCTATCATCTTTAATGTTGCAAAGTGCTGACGGGAAATATATCTAGAATAATATCATCGACAGGTCAATCGGACATTAAGAAACTAAAGCGGGAAAACGATCAGCTCAAGAGAGAGATATCAGCGCTGCGCTACGAATATGACCGGCTGGATAGCATGCTGCGAGACCGTCGCTCCTCGCCTGAACACTCGGACGTACGTTACATTTCTACTTAACAATCTCAAATCCAGCCAAATCTATGTAATATAGGCCTATGTGGTGTGCGGATTAAGAATATAGCACCACTCCAACTCCTCCCGTAGATGTCGTAAAAGGCGACTAAGGGGCTCTAAACTAGAGGGATGGGTAACAGCGTCCCTTTTGTGAAACGGTATCCATACTGCGATCACCAACCCGCCTGCCAAGCGTGGTAAGTATTGACAATACCCCCCACGATTATGTCATAGGGGGGAGGCCTTTGTTCAACAGCGGACATATAAACGGCCAATATGATGATGATGAGACCTTAATAAGCTCTCAATAAAAGTGGAGTTCCCGTGTGGTGATTAGAATATAGCACCACTCCATCTCCTCCCGTGGAAATTCTGGTAACCGCAGACTAAAGGACTCTAAACTAGAGGGATGGGCAGCTGCATCCTTTCTGGGAAACAGCAACCATTCTGCTCACCTGCCAAGCGTGGTGAGTACTGGCAGTTCCCCCCAAACGGCACACGTGGCATGTAACTCTCTCATTCTGAAAATCGATGAAAGATACCTTTATTTAGCATCGGACATCCTCTAGCTGATATTATAACTCTGTTCTACCATATATGTATGATCCTAGTACCTAAGTTCATGAATTCTCCACTGTGCACTTTCACCTAACTACTGTAGGTTTTTAGTCCACACTTCCTTTAAATTCGCTATCTCCTTCAATAACTACTTATTTACCTCACACACACACATGATTCACATCAGATTATTTAGCATATACAACTAAGTATACATAGTAAATAGGTAAGAAAATAGCAAAAACGTTATGGGTATATTTCGTCAACAATAATATATAAAACCAAACATCAGTTAAGAATATGTAAAGGACTCGGATTAAACACATCTACAAATGGATTCCAACCACAATAAGACTCACACACTTCAATACAAAGATGATCTCTGTCTAATCTCTGCGCTATTTCTCTCAGAGGTGCCATGAGCATCGTCAGGCCCTCCCCGGACATGTCCGCTTCAATAAATAAACTGTACAAATTCACACACTTCTCTATAAAAAGTACAATGTTCGCCACGTCTACATCATCTTCGTTCGCTGCTCTTTCATACTCGCAAATGTGAACATTTTCTATGCTGATACAGTGGCTCATAATTTCAAATATAGTCTCGTATTCAATATCTTCCGAAGTCAGCATAAAATTCTTCAACTTCGCTAGATGTATAGACTTTGACAGAGACTGAGTATAACCCCGAATCATGCCATGTTTTTCAATGTAAATGTCTAATGTGACCAATTTGGGACATCCGTTGAACAAATGAGTAAAAAAATCCTTCCGAAGTGGTATGTTATTTAACCTCAAAAACGTTAAATGCTGTAGCGTTTTACATTCCTTCGATAAGCTAATTGGTCGACGACATCTCATTACTATGCCGTCCCGTCTACAAAAATCAGTCAAGGTTACCTTGTCTGGTAAATAGTTTAACTTTTTTTCAAAGTTCTCACAACTATCTATGCAGTACCAACTGCTCGGAGACTTGACAATCCTCATTTTTGTTTTGGCGTGCATGCAAACATAAGTGGGGAAGTAATCTTTTAATTCCACGAGTAAATTTTTAAAGAAATATTCATTAAAGTTGGTTGTCGCCGTATTCCAAGCCTTAAAAATAATATTGCCATCTAACATAAAATTTTGAGGTAAACATGAGCTGACTTCCACTTTCAAATCATTGCAGTTCACTGTGAATATATTTGAAAATATTGGCGATATATAAATTACAATTTTCTCTAAATACATAATAAAAATGTACTCAAGCTGTTGGAAATTCAACTTGGAAATTCCTTCTATTTGTTTGGATATTTTGTGAGTTACAGCACAATCACGAAACATTAAAGTCAACTTATTAAAGTTAATTTCAATTTCGTCTGAATCGCTAAAACTATTTTCTTGGTGAGTTAAATCGAAGTATTCTTTATAATTGTCAGATACTGTTAATTTCAAATCATTTATCGCAGGCACGCTGTTTAGAAAAATTAAGGGCGATGCCGAATCAATAAATTCGAAGACCACAAAGTGAACGTTTTCAAACAGTCTTTCTCTGAATACTTCTTTACATTTAATGTTAATGCTTTCATTATTATAATTGCTAGGACATTTAAAGAAATTAATGCCGATGTTCTTAACATTTTGTGGGCATATCTCCGCTATATCAGATAGATAGATGTTGGTAAACGTTATGTCTAAAGATTTTAGGTTTACAAATCTACTTATATGTGGTTTCAGGTTCTCGACACTCAGATCTTGTAATCCACTCAGATTGAGGTCTCTTATGTTTTCTCCGAGGTTCACAAATAATTTTTCGTCCAAAGCTTTCACAGTTGCTAACGTACTTCTTGAAAGAACAATATTCTTCAGGTGACACCACCCTGAACCGAAGTAGTCCCTGACTTGGGTACAACTATTATATACATTGATTTTAGTCTGTGTATCTAAATAGTTAAAAATTATCACGCCTATTTCAACTGGAAGATCTAAAAAATTCATTTGGTTGATATTTGTAAAGTAATATTTTCTAAAAAATAGCTTATAAAAATGATTTACTGAAACAATTTATTTGACAACGACGTGTTTATGTAATTAACTTTTTAAATTATTTGCGAATTCAGCCTACGTAATAACGTAGAATAAACAGCTTATCTTCGACAATTAGTCCACATTTAATACTCTTTGGTCTAGGTGTTCTATAAAAGACTTACTTATTATATTGTTTTGTTAGTAAACTAATTCCAATTTATACAGTCAGCATCTAATAGATGTTAGCGTAAAAAGGTAGTAAAATATATTTGATATGCATAAATTCATTAATATGTACGCAGTCAGAATACGCATATTGTTATAAGCATCCAAAGTGGTCAATATATCTAAGTAACACAGTTTCCAATATTATGTAAGATGTCAAGATGCTCATTATTATGTATTATGTAAAGATTATTTATTACAGAGGAAAGATCAATATTCACAATCTCGTAATTTAAGACATCAAAATAATCTGTCCTTTCCCATCTCAAGTCTAACAATATTCCACTCTGGCCCGTATTCAATGTCTATAAAATATATAATAAAATACCCCAGGAAATAAAAGACACGTTAAATTACAACGTCTTTGAAGTAAAATTAAATAAATACCTATAGCAAAAATCCTATTACGCTTTGCAAGTTTTTTGAGGACAAGACAAAATGTGTATCGTGTGATTGAACAAATTCTATACCAACTAAGTAAATAATATTAATATAATATAATAAGAATGATCAGATTTCGCTTTAATAATAATATAATATTAAAATCTACAAGGTGTATCGAAAATTTATAATTAATATAAATAACCGCTTAATAATCGCCATAACCTTTAATAAGTATGTATTAATTCTTCCTTTTAACATTTTAAGCAAACAAAAATACTATTGTTATTGTATAGTAAACTGCTGCGCCCTAACAGGGTTTCATATTGATAAGCATCCAATTTTCGGTCAACTTATGAACATATGAATGCAATAAAGCTTTGAGATTGAGATTGAAAAAAAAAACAAATTTGAGTTTATGTATAAAATACATACTTATTAAATAAACGTAAATTATTCATCATTTTTTTCATCACTTCGGCCGAATGAAGTCCACTGCTGGACACAGGCCTCCCCCAAAAATCACCACAACCACCGATATGGATGTGTTGTGGGCTCATTGGGGGGTTTTGCCATAATCGCCACGCTTGGCAGGTGGGTTGGCGATCGCAGTTGAGTTGTTAATGTACTCGAAGGACGCTGCTGCCCATCCTCCGGCTAATCCCTTAGTCGACTTTTACGACACCCATGGGAGGAGATGGGGTGGTGGTATTCTGAGCTTCCATTAAACTGTTTATTTTTTTAAGAGTCATTACCAATAAACTTAAGATGATCCACCGATACAGTTTAGAAATACCTTATTTATATATTTTAATTTTTATTGGCCAGTCATCAGGTCATCAACTTCCTCCGCCCCGGGGCAGGACGAAGGGGTATGCCGGACTCCTACCGGCTAAAACCACTGGAGCGGCAACTTTGCCACCGAAGGGCCCCCCTTCACTCCAGGTCTCCAGGACTCCAGGTCCTCGTAAGATCAAACTAGAGCCACCCATTGGTGCCAGGCCTTTACATCTCGGAGGGGATGACAGTAAAGCGGTCAAGATAAAGAAATCCTAGTGCAGGGCATGTAATTAAAATCATCCGGATTACTTATGTTACCCCGGAACACTTTGAAAAGATAAAATGCCAGTGCTAGATCTGTCTTTGTTTCCAACTTGTTGTATCCAACCATGCCTAAAACAAACAAAGTTGGATACATCAATGGGGACAAGGGATATACTCTATAAAGTCTTAGGTATATGTATCTTGTGAATTTGTTTTGTATGCGCTCTAACATGACACTATATTAAATTACCTAGTTAATGCGCATATCAACGTATTTCGAATTCAAACAGTAACATACACACTAATTAACTGATGGTGCCAAACCCAATACTCAATTAAAATAATTTCCCAGTGGTATACGAAAGTACGGATTAAATGTAGAGTAAATTAAGCACATTATCGGTTGGCAGGACAGCGCGTCTGTATGCAGTGCGTGCCCGGATTGTGCCAGCGTGGACGGGTCAGTTCGAGCCGTCGCATTCCATGATCTGAGCGTGGTACCTGAAGAGGGGGAACAGGAGAAGGTACGTAGTAAATATATCTTAATAACTACGCCTATATAATTTTCATGGGCAAAGACAAAGACTTAAATTATATGCCGTGTGGTGCCGGCTACGAATAGCACCAACCCATCTCATCTCGTGAGTGTCGTAAAAGTCGACTACGGGATTTACCGGAGAAGGGGCAGCAGCGTCTTTCGAGTAACGACTGAACTGCGATCGCCAACCCGCCTGCCAAACATGGCGCTAATGGAAAATCTTCCCAAACAGCATACAACATACCCAGACCGTCGTTGTGGCATCTTTGGGGGAGGCTTGTGTCCAGCAGTGGACTTAATTCGGCTGAAATGATGATGAACTTATTTTGAATCTGTTCAAAAACCTCTGAACTCACTGAACTCTCACTAATTTTCCTACTATAATCGTTTACTGATCTCTTAGTATCGTAGTGCGGTGGTGGCCCGGAGGTTCACGGACACGCTTCTTAAGCACGTTACGTGTCTAAAACTTGGCATGTACCAATGAGATGAGCTGTGTGGTGCCGGCTACGAATAGCACCAACCCATTTCATCCCTTGGATGTCGTAAAAGGTGACTATGGGATTAGCCGGAGGATCGGCAGCAGCGTCCTTCGAATATATTAACAACTCAACTGCGATCGCCAACCCGCCTGCCAAGCGTGGCGATTATGGCAAAATCCCCCAATGTGCCCACAACTCACCCATATCGGTCGATGTGGTGATCTTTGGGGGAGGCCTGTGTCCAGCAGTGGACTTCATTCGGCCGAAATGATGAAAATGATGAACTTGTTATCCTATATGCATTAAGCATAACAATAATTATACTATCGCCAATATGGATTCTTATAGCGAGTTATGGAATAAGTTTAATATAGTGTGCACAGAATAATATCATTTCGTGGCACCAGCTAAGGCGTGTGGTGCCGGCTAAGAATAGGACCAACTTATATCATCCCGTGGGTGTCGTAGAAGGCGACTACGGGATTAACCGAAGGCCGGGCAACAGCTTTCGAGTACCTACATTTACAACTAAACTGCGACCGTGAACACGCCTGCCAAGCGTGATGATTATGGTAAACCCTCCAATAAGCACACCATATACCCAGCCCGGTCGTTATGGCGATCTTTGGGAAAGCGTGTGTTCAGAGGACTTTATTCGGCTGAAACGGTGATGATGAGACTAGGATTATCTTCTCCTGTGTCGCGGGTGTAGTTTACAGACATAAATCTCACATGCACAAACACCCAGACCCAGAACAACTGCATATAGGTCATACGAATATTTATTCCGTGCGAGGATTGGATCCCGGTGATACAAAGCGCAGAAATCCAATCGCTTAGCCACGCCAGCGCCCACCGTGCCGTCAGTATAAACTTAGTACAAACCTTTGTTGGCAGCCTTCACAAAACCCAGCCAGTGCTTTTTGGCTTACGACGAGATCTCACTCCCGGTAGCCCTAAACCCAAGCATTTCTCTGTTGTATTTATTACCGACGTACTTCCCGGGTCGACTCGTGGCCGAGCCATTTCAGGCATCAACGCCATCCCGAATACGTTGCCAAATAAATCAGCAACGTGAAATAAATTAATTAAAAACCACTCTACAATGTTACCTTGCACGTAATAATTATTATACCTGCACACGCGTCAGAAACTTCACGTAAGCCATCGTGATGTTTGACGTATTAATCAGTTTCCGCGAACCATATCCATTCGCGACGAAAATAGAGGACGTGACGAAAATAGACGTTCGACAAACAGAGACGTCAGCTCGCTGAAAGTATGCTAGATACTTACTTGTACTAATTAGTGATGGTTTCGCAAACAATATATTTGTGCTGTGAATTTTACGCAGCAACTGCGGATTGAATTCGGGATTGTCCATTTTTCAAAAACCGCTTAGGTTGAAATACTGTTTCGAGAAATAGAGGCTATTGATTTATGTGTGGTTAGTTTAAAAATCTTTTAGTTTTCTCATATGTTTTCAGAAATACGTCTTTTATTTCACCTACAATAACGTTATCAGAGGAATTATAATAAAATAAAGTTGCATAGTATACAAGAAAATAATTTTTTTTTTAAAAATGTCTGTGGTAATACCGACAAGTGAGGCAGCGGCACAAATCTTTTACATCACTTATTTGTTTATTTAGGGCCACTAATAAATAATACATTTATAATGTCTGTGTGGTGTCCGGATTAAGAATATAGCACCACTCCACGTCCACCCGTGGATGTCGTAAAAGGCGACTAAGGGTTTCTAAACCAGAAGGATGGGCAGCAGCTTCCCTTCTTTGGAACAGTAGCCACTCTGCGCTCACCAACCCGCCTGCCAAGCGTGGTGAGTACTATTAAATTCCCCTCGAAATGACGACACAATTGTGGTAATCTATGGGGGAGCCTTTTGTTCAGCAGTGGACGTCCTCTGGCTGCTGTGATGATGATGTCATTTACCATAAATAGAACCTCTACATATGTGCTAAATAAGGAATTACTTACAGATTGGCTCATCATGCAATACAGCAGTATAATATTTTTTTTAAAGGAAACAGACATCATTATATCTTTCTATTAGGGTAATATTAAGGATGAGGACAGAATTATTTGGTTGTTATATTCTATGCGATAGTTACAAATAGTCTATGGAATGACGTCAAGTAATCAAGAAGTTATTTCATAAACGACGTTTGAATACTACGGAACTAAGGAACACTTATCATAAAATAAATCGATTGTATATTTCTTTAGGCTATTATTGTATTGTCTTATGTATAATGATACAGCACATAGCGGAGTTGACTCCCTTTCCCTTTCGCTTTTAGATGAAGATATCCTTTGATTTAAACTTCCAGTAAAGGCATTGGACAGCCTATTTGTCCTCTTAATAGCTTGAAGAGAAATGATGCATATGATTCAGCAGTCGTCTCCGATCGTCTCTAAGCTGTACAACTTAAAGTGGGAAAGCCGAGTTTTGTACGAGGGAAATTGGCGTGACTTAGTTTTTTTTTTTTTTTCCAGAATCAAAACAAGGGTGCTAAAAGCAACATTTTTATTTCGTGTCTTTAAAAAACATTTGTTGTTACCGACTTCAGAAAGGAGGTTCTCAATACGATGCGTTTTTTTTATGTACACCGATCACTCCGAGATTTGTGGATTAGTTTGAGCAATTCTTTTTTTAACTAGTGCAGAATGCTTTCGAATTGGCCCCGTATAAATTTTATTACATTTGATTTCATCATGTCACCCTATCTCAGGCAGTCCACTATAAAATGACCTGCTCATTGAATACTATAAAACGAAGTAGGGAAATTGGCGTAATTACCAGGCTTGGCAAACAGGATGGTGATCGCACAGTGTGTTGTCAGTGGGCTACTTCTAGTATACAATAGAAGAATACAACAACTAAATAAAATCATTTAAGTACATTATTCTAAGAGGATATCGTGTCTATTCGCGCACAATGTAATATTAAAATAAAATGTTGACTAACTTTGCCGTTTCGATCCAATTGCATTGGCCGTGGTCAGGGGCTATCTTTTATGTTAATTAGGTCCTAATAGCATACTTAATACGTCTTGTTGAAGCAACGGCGAATGTTCACTTATATTTTTGATATGTTACCTTTTACGATATCCACAAACAGAAAGGCCACATGTGTGCTGAATACGTATGTCGCGGTTTGCGGCAGACGCAGCTGTCAAACGTCATTTTGGTATTTAGTATTTGTCGAAAGCGATTAAACAGGCGAAGATCTCCGACGCACACTCGTGATGATGTATCGGATGATCAGTAAACTAAAAATTGCATCCTAGTTTTTCAATTTATGGTGATTTGTACCGGTGGATCCTTGGCTGCGCGATAGCTGCTGTCCTGTCTGCTCTCGCTGTTTTTAGCTAATCAGAGTCCTTTGTCGAGAACGACACAGGCGTTTTTATAAGTTACCTCTACAACAAAATTTGAGAGATTACATAATTTACGTATCAGATTCATTTTCAATCTTAAAAAATATGACCATGACTCCTATTTCCGCAAGATTTTCAAGTGGCTCCCAGTTCGTCTTCGCAGGAATACTCGGATATTGTGTCTCCTTTTTAATATCCTACATAATCCTACGGCCCCATCCTACCTACGGGAACGCTTTTCTTACACCCGTCTGCCTGACGCGCCCTGAAGGTCGCAACTTAAAACCCTTCTTAACTTCCCATCTCACAAAACTGATTTCTACTCCTATTCATTATCTGTACATGCGGTTAGGTTGTGGAATTCGCTACCGCCTGACATAAGAGATAGCAAAACAGTTTATAATATCTCTCTCTATCCACTTAATTGTTTATTTATGTTAATTTAGATATATATACTATTTATAGTGTGTAAGTATAGTACTTCTTATATATGTGTATGTTTATATGTATCGTATATTCTCTACACACCATGTCTACATCTTGTCTTCGAATCCTCCTTTCGCAGGTCTGCTGGAAGAGATTTCTTAATAAGCAGTGCCTTTGTACTTTTCTTTCCTATGTTATTATATTTTAAATATTTCTGTGTGTACATAAATTTAAAAAAGACTGTTGGCGCAGCGGCTAAGCGATTGGCTTGCTGCGCTGCGTGTCGCGGGTTCGATCCCCGCATGTAACCAATATTTTTAATAATCTACATATAGTTAGGGTCTTGGTGTTTGTGCATGTGCATGCACTTATGTCTGTAAACTATATCCACGATACAGGAGAAATCCTAGTGTAGGGCAACGTTTAAAAAAACTTAAAGAGAACGTGGTTACTGATCATTATTTTAAACCTTTAAACTTAATCTCCTTTAACTAATGATAACACAGGCTCACCGCAGTTTCCTTTAGAAATATTTTTGTTTTATAGATAGGAAATGAGTCAAGGGCGGCCAACAAATTCATGTATAAGAAAATATTGTAGAAACGTAATGTTGCTTTATAAATAAACGCAGTAGCGTTGGGACCGGCGCGTGCGCCGCTTGGCGTCCCGTGACTTTTCGAGTGACAGTTTGTGATGGAGGTACCTAGAATTTTCTTACGTCTTTTTAGGAATATATGTGTGCACAGAATTACGAGGTAAATTCGTGAAAAAGTACCCGTTATTTTTTTCATGTACTTATTTTTATTGTGTACTTTGGTCGGTGCTTCTGTTGTGTTTATTTTTAATACATGTTAGGTACATTCGACTGTTCTTTTGTCCATTGAAACAGATTTATTATAACGTCATACATTTATTCAAGGATTTTAATATAGAGAGGACGACAGCATATTCCTGTCCAATAATAACAAAACACGTTAATCACCAATGTGTTGGCCAAGCGTGGTGATTGTGGCGATTTTACTCTGAACCGTTCATTCTGACGATCTGAGAGCAGGACCATATTCTGAGAACGTTTGCAGGCTGATATGGATGGAACATTTACATTCTTGAAAAGCACCAGCTCGTGGGTTCAAATCTATGTACCAATATGACTTTATCAAAGTCAAATGTACTTTCTTAGTTAATCTAGTACCCTACTGCACTGACTTGAACCCTGGATCTAACGTTTCAAGCGTCAGTGCTCGTTCCTTCTTTGTATAAGAAGAGGCCTTTGCCCTGGAATGTGAAATTGAACAGTTGTTTTTGCAGCAGTGGACGTCCTATGGCAGATGATGATGAAGTATCCCTTTCCAGATATATAGGACGTCCACTGCTGCAAAAACGACTGCTCAATAACATCAAGGCAACTAAAAGAAAGCTCAATAGCCATAAATTATAGTGTACCTTGGCAACTTCTGCAGTGCGATTGAATAGGTAGGTACCTTTTTTTTTTATTGGTGCCCAGTGGAAATTCTTCATGAACTTCCTTCGCCCCGGGGAAGGGCGAAGGGGTATGCCGGACTCCTACCGGCTAAAACCACTGGAGCGGTCATCTTCGGCACGTAAGGGAGGCCTCCAGGTCCTCGTATGATCACACTAGAGCCGCCCACTGGTGCCACGCCTATTGGCACATCTCAGAGAGGGTGACTGTAAAGCGGTCACCCCCCCAGGGGGATTGTAAAGGATCCCCCAAAGCGACCCACGGCAGCGCGTGACCACATGCGTGCTACCGTCTTCTCTTGGGTCGCTTGGTGTGAGCACGCAGATTCCCCAATCTACGCACCCGCGAACCCAGAGTTCCCCCACCTTATAGCAACGGCAGGGTTTTCAGGCGTATCGGAATTAGGCGCCAGGGTGGTTGTTACCCCGGCGCCGTCTCCTTCTTCTTCGAGCGGGATCGGCCCTCTCCCGATCCCGCTCTGCAGTCTCCTTCTGGAGCATGACGCTCTCACAGAAGGAGACCATTGCATTCCAGTTTTCGTGCTCTGCCAACATAGACGACACTACTGCTGGCAGAGAGAGATCTTGCCCGATCCGATCGACCAGGATCCGCCGCTCGGCGGCCCACGCAGGGCACGCCTCGAGCCAGCGCCTCTTCCCCCGAGTCGAGAGGGTAGTGGGTGCACTACACCGGCTGCTGCCCAATTTCGGGGGACCATGTGAGGAAGTTCGCCGTCTCTACGGAGGGGTTGTGCGGTCCGTGGCCCTCTACGGGGCGCCTGTATGGTCAGCTCGACTGTCAGGTGCCCAGCGCTGCAGAACCAAAATTCACGGTCTGCAGCGCAGAGTGGCTATCCGGATCGCACGAGGATACCGAACAGTGTCCTACAAGGCGGCAACTCTCCTGGCGCGTTTTCCGCCTTTCGACATCCTGGCGGAGATGGATGCGTGGGTCTACGATCAGACACGCTCCCTCCGCCAGAGCGGCGAAAACGCGCCTCCAGGGGCGTTGGACAGGCTGCGGCGGCTGGCACGGCGACGCGCACTTGTAAAGTGGCGTCACCGCCTGCGGATGCAATTTGCGACCAAGCGCATCGTCGAGGCCGTCCTGCCGCTCTTCGGAGCCTGGCTCAGAAGGAACGAGCGCGTCACCTATTGCCTGACGCAGGTGCTCACCTGCCACGGTTGTTTCGGTGCGTACCTGCACAGGATAGGACGCGAGGCCACGGCACATTGTGATAGCGACCAGGACACCGCACAGCACCCAGGTCCAACGCGCCTGAGCCCCCTGCCAACGCTACATGGTGGGGGGGGGCCAGGGATCGCAGGCCATCCACCACCTCCGCTCTCAGGCTTCAATGAATTGTGGTGGTGGACTTGGGGCAGTCCATCGCCCGATCAGAGACAGGTACGAATCGGTGGCGTATCATGCCTTTCTAGAGGAGTGTGTGGCTGGCCTAGACGCACATGGCAGTGGGTATTCACCGGACACGATTGTTTCGGTGCGTACTTGCACAGGATAGGACGCGAGATCACGGCAAGTGCCAGTGTGGAGACGATCAGGATACCGCACAGCACACGCTCGAAGAGTGCCCTGCGTGGACTGCCGAGCGGCGGACCCTGGTCGATCGGATCGGGCAAGATCTCTCTTTGCCAGCAGTAGTGTCGGCTATGCTGGCAGAGCATGAAAATTGGAGTGCTGTGGTCTCCTTCTGTGTGAGAGCATAATGCTCCAGAAGGAGGTCGCAGAGCGGGATCGGGAGAGGGCCAATCCCGCTTAGAGGAGGAGGACATGGAGCCGGGATAACAGCCGCCGCGGTGCCCGTGTCCAACACGCCTGAGTCCCCTGCCGTGTTATATGGCAGGGGGCCTTGGGGGTCGCGAGCACGCTTATTGGGAAATTTGCGTGCTCATACCGAGCGACCCCCGGGAAGACAGCGGTGTGTATGTGGTCACAGCGCATAGTGAAGCTTCGGGGGAATCTTTTACAATCCCCTGGAGATATGCCTGGGGGGTGGCCTCTTTACAGTCATCCTCTCCAAGATGTGCCTAAAGGCGTGGCACCAATGGGTGGCTCTAGATCAGTCTTTCTCAACGTGGGCGATAACGCCCCAGTGGGCGCTGCAGGCCTAAAGGGGGGCGGTAAGAGACCCAGAAAAAAAGGGGGCATTGTGTAGGGCTTTGGGGTCGATTTATAATTTCATCTACCTAGCTAGGAAGACTCTTAGACACCGACTGAGCTCTCGACTCTCGACTACATCTTGTGAACATCAACTAATATTAATTAAGATATAGCTCAAACTCGGTTCGATATAAAAGACCGCGGGCAATCATGTTTTAACAAGTTTTTGTTAAATAATCCGAATTGTACATTCCTATACCAATCGGCTGGTTCTATAATACTTGTTCTTGCTTGTCGAGTACGATTGGGCGTCGAATGAGATAAACGAGTTTATGCACGTTTGTCTTATTCCTGTTGGTGCGTGCTGCTTATGCAATCCTATATAAACGACGTAAATTTATTTTATTTTCATTTGCGGTTTCGCGCATAATAGATAAGCAGTACTTGATTTCAACACTTACGTATTTCTTTATATGATGATGCTACATAGCATACTTAAAGAATAAAATTCCAGATGTCCTTGCTATACATTGCGTTATTCATAGACAACATTTGGTTGCTAGAAACTTAAGTGAACGACTATTTCAATCACTGCAATATGTCATCAAAGCAGTCAATAAAATCCGTAGCAGCTCTTTGAATGATAGAT
This sequence comes from Diloba caeruleocephala, assembly GCA_947459985.1. Lineage (NCBI taxonomy): Eukaryota > Metazoa > Arthropoda > Insecta > Lepidoptera > Noctuidae > Diloba > Diloba caeruleocephala. The sequence goes on from OX381629.1 coordinate 11,350,240, forward strand.
TATTTCATCAGCTTTGTGTTACTAATGACGAAGATTTCAACCGTTTGTTGCTTCATACTGAAGTTCGTTGGCTGTCAAGAGGCAATTGTCTGATTCGATTTTACAACCTGTTTGACTCTATGATAGAGTTCTTGGAAACTAAAGATACAGAACTGCGCAACAAGCTCATAACATCAAAGAATGATATAGCTTACATGACAGACCTGTATAAAATGTTCAACGACATGAACCTCCAACTGCAAGGCGATGAACTAAATTTAATTAAAACAAAAAATGTCGTTGCTGCTTTCGCAGCCAAACTGCTTCTGCACAAAAAGAATATGGGCAGACGTGAGTTTCACAAGTTTCCGAATTTATCAGTATACTGCAGTAACGACGACTTGTTTGCCTACTGCCAACATTTGGAAAACCTCCACATTGACTTCACCGAACGATACCAGGACATTTTAAACTTGGAAATACCAGACTGGGTGTTGGATCCGTTTTCAAATGTCAACACAGCAATGTCACCTCAGCTGGAAGAAGAACTTATAGAATTGACAACAAACGAAGAAATAAAACTCAAGTTCAAAAATGGATATCAAGAATTTTGGCTACAAAAACCGATCCCGCAATTGTACCCTGGATTGTGGTCAATTGTTCAACGATTTTTGATAGCATTCCCATCGTCATATTTGTGTGAACGTGGATTTAGTGCTGTGGCAACGCTGCTTACTAAAAAGAGAAATCGTTTGCGTGTTACCGAACGTGGCGACTTGCGGCTGTTTTTGAGTAAATTGGAACCTGATATCAACAAACTTATTGAACAGCATCAGATTCAACCTTTACATTAGTTTTTATATTAGAATTGATTATGTTTGTTTTATTTTCAATAAAAGATACTCTGTCCGAATACTATAAATTTGCGTTTCAATAATCAGTTATAAGTACTTAGCGGTTTTTAAGTATGTTTAAAAAGGGGGGCGTTAAAAAATAATTTATTCTTAAAGTGGGCAATAGACAAAAAAGGGTTGGGAACCCCTGCTCTAGATGGAGATCTTTCGAGTTCCTGGAGCCTCCCTACGGTGCCGAAGATGATCACTCCGGTGGTTTTAGCCGGTAGGAGTCCGGCATGCCACTTCGCCCTTTCCCGGGGCGAAGGAAGTACATGAGGTATTGCCACCGGATCAATAAAAAAAAGGTGGAAGGAGCACTATGGTGTTCGGATTAAGAAGACAGCATCACTCCCTTTCTTCCCGTGGATGTTGTAGGAGGTTACTAATGTGCTCTATACCGGAGGGATAGGCAGCCTCTGTGGAACAGCAGCCATTCTGCGCTCACCGACCTGCCAAGCGTGGTGAGTACTGGCAAATTCCCACCGAAATGTCAATACAATTGTCTAAATCTATGGGGGAGGCCTTTGTTCGGCACTGGACGTCCGTTGGCTGATATGAAAATACTGGATCCGGCCCTAACATATTTAAGAAAAGACCAGCTTGACGATAAAATTACAGCTATAGCAACTTAAATAACCTTCAAGAGTTGAGTTATGTCTGGCCGTCCAGACTCCATACAATCGCATTTATAGATCCATATCATCAATAAGTCGTTCAAATAACACTCGAAACCATAATAAATCTTTTATTCTTGCCTCGTACTAAATATTGAAAGTAATTTATGAAATGCGATCTACATGAAAATTATTGTTTCATATTAATTCTAGGTTGTTCATTTCTTGCATTAAATTGATAAATATTAGTAAACATCAACCTGTAACTGTCCCACTGCAGGGCCAAAGCCTCTTCTCTACTTTGACTTCTTTTCTCGACCTTTTTAGGGTTCCCAACGTCCGAAGGAAAAAACGGCGGAACCCTTAACACTCGTGTTTATCTGTCTGTCACAGCCAATTTTCTCCGAATCTACTAGAGCGATTAAGTTGAAATTTGGTACACATATGGATTTCTGCGACACTTACGTGTAACGTAAATAAATGAATTTAGAATATGGGGTTCCCTTTTAGTAGGCGATATAGAGAAAATTAAAGAATTAATTTTTGCCAACTGTACCGTGTGACATATGAAATAGAAGAGCTTGTTGTGAGGGTCTCAAATATATTTATTTTAAAATACATCGTTTTAAAGTTATTTAAGAAAATAGATGAAAATTTACTATTATCTATAATTTACTATAAAATTCTGAAAAATATACTGGTAGAAGCTCTTCACTTTATTGTTATTACAATAAAACCTATAAGGAGTCTATGGTCTAAAAATCACATGGTAAATCTTTCAATATTGTGCGTACAAACTTAGGTTTGCCGTTGGCTTGGAATGTATGGGAAAACATGTTTTTTAACTACAATGTTAAGTTTGTTGTTGGGATAAGTTATTGGTAAGACCGAATCCAACAATAGACAATATAATCAGCAATTTCGGAACCCTCTCCACGCGAGTTCAACTCGCACTTGACCACTTTTTTTTCATTGGTCCCCTGTGGAAATTCTTCGTTAACTTGCTCCGCCCCGGGGAAGGGTAACTTCTACCGGCTAAATACACAGGAGTGGTCATTTTCAACATCGAAGGCCCCCCTTCGAGGTCCTCGTAAGATCACACTAGAGCCGCCCATTGATGCCATGCCGTTAAGCATATCTCGGAAGGGGGTGACTGCAAAAAGGTTGCCCCCCAGGCACTTCTCGGGGAGTATTTTAAAGGATCCGCTCAAGCCTCGCTGTGCTGTGCTGCGCACACAGTGGCACGTGACCACGTGCGCGCCGCCGTTATCTCGGGGAGCAGTCTGCATGCTTGGTATTAGCATGCAGACTGCCCAATCTGCGCGCCCGTAACCCCCAAGGTACCAAACCATGTAGTGACGGCAGGAGCAGGCGTGTTGGACCTGAGAACCTGGACGGTTGTTACCCCGGCGCCGTCTCGTCCGTCTCCATGCGAGATCGGTCCTCTCCCGATCCCGGTCTGAGTCTCCTTCTGAAGCATGACGCTCTCGCAGAAGGAGACCACTGCACTCCAATCTTCATGCTCGGCCAACATTGCCGACACTACTGCCGACAGAGATCTTGCCCGATCTAATCGATCTCTCCTCAAGCGTGTGCTGTGCGGTATCCTACTCTTTTTTCAACCTACAGAGAAGGAAAGCATTGATCACTACGTTTGCTCACTGCGTGCTACGGTTTCTGACCATTCGATCCAGTTTCCTTGCGATGCTTCCATTTACGTCATACAGTCAGTGTCTTAGATTTGTGGCAACACCTACATCGCCACTATATAGCTACAACTTACAGCGATATCTACTGAATATCAACATTTCCGATGACGTTAAAGAATCCTGAATCACGAATGTAAAGTATCCCCACAACGCTGCATACCACCTGCCTGGTTGGAGGATCCTCCCCTTTCTGTGGAGGAACACCTCAACTTGTTCCCCATGGGATAACTAATAAAATACGTGGCATTGGACAAGATTTGTACCCGACGTAGCCATGACATTAGGAAGAAATGTAAATATTGAGAAATAATCGATATTTACTGTCATCTCTGATCGTCTGTCACCCTATCCACAATGTCCACTGATAAACATGGACATTCTAATAGACTGGTGGTTTCGTTCATAGTAAGTTATAGCGCGTTAGAAGATGCTGCTAAATATAACATTCCAAGTAAATTTTGTGAGGACTATTTAATCATTTATATAAGACTTAAAAACTAGATCAAACTTATACGAGTAAATAGACATCACTCAAAAGTAAAAGTAAAGTGTCCTAAAATCAATGAAATTTTTATTATTGTGAAATCATACTATAAGCCTGTATTACAGATCGAAAATCAAAACTCAAGGAGCACTTGAATCGAGAAGAGATTGCATCAATTGAATATGAATGACCAATCTCGGGATATCTCCATATGATTATGGCAATATCCCCTATAACAGCTCAGCAAGATGATCCACGCTTGGCAGGTGGATTGGTGATCGCAGTATGCTGTTATTAGCACATGCGTTAATGCTGCTGCTAATATAGAACTTTTATCCACCTTTTACGCTAACTTTAAACTTGATTAAACCTAACCCTGAGTTTCTTTCGGCATTCCTTCTCACAGTTTGTAGGGAAATGCCCTCCGTTGTATCAATTTGTGACGTGTAAAATACTACCTGATCAATTTACTGAATAAATTATTCTATTAGATTCTTGATTTATTAATGACAGTTTTTATTAGGTGTAAACACAGTTCGCAACGTCTTTTCGTCAACAATACCGCAATGCCTCAAGACATATGGGACAGAGACGTGTTCACTCACAATGGGCCTCATAAGAAAGCTCAAGGTCACTCAGCGAGCTACGGAGAGGGCTATGCATGGTATTTCTCTACGAGATCGAATCAGAAATGAGGAGATCTTTAAAAGAACTAAAGTTGTCGATATAGCTGAAAGGATTAGTAAACTGAAGTGGCAATGGGCGGGGCACATTGCTCGTAGAACTGATGGCCGTTGGGGCACAAAGGTTCTCGAATGGAGACCGCGCACCGGAAAACGCAACGTGAGACGACCTCCAACGAGGTGGACAGACGACCTGGTGAAGGTCGCTGGGAGTCATTGGATGAGAGCGGCATGTGACCGCTCGTTGTGGAAATCTAAGGGGGAGGCCTGTGTTCAGCAGTGGACGTCCTGTGGCTGATATGATGTATACAGTGCAGGTTACCTCCGAGATAAAAACAAAATCAGAAATGCTCGTTCATAGTTTATATATTTGTACAGATGATATGAAATAATTATTAAATTGGCGAGTAACGAGTGATACATTGGGCGGATGACGTAAATCGGGTCATCACAGAATATTTCTGAAGCGACAGATGGTTCCGACCGCAAACCTTGATGACCAGTCTCAGGGCTACACATTATAAATATAACACGAGTAGTTACTTGTACTGGAACTTTAGCCTAAACTGAGACATCATAAAACAGGTCGACAATAATTTTGTATATAAAAATAGATATGACATTTCACACTTTAAAACATTTGAACCATGAAAGGTTCGTTATATCAGTCTCCCAAAGGCTCTTTTTTCACAAGGATATCTTCTGTGTCGTAGGTGCGTTAACATCCGAACCCACGACCCAGAGCGTAGTAGCCGACTGTATCATCCACTGCACTAACCGTGCCGTCAAAATGAATGAACCGTGTATGACAAATCAAGGATTGATGATCAAAGTATGTTCAATAACAATAATAATATATCAGCCTCTAACTTTCCCAGTGCAGGGCTCACACAGAGCCTCATTGGTAGATGCCAGGCTTGAACCAGCAACTTAGTGCTTAAGAAATGAACCTGTAAACTTCCGTGCAACCGCGACTTTATTTGGTTGTTATTACCTGATAAAAAACTACTGCCCCTTCTGTTAGCAATTACTACGAGAAGACGTGCAGCATCTTCAACACATATAGAATGCAGAGGCATGAGGTGATCTATTATCCCGGTTTTTTTTTAAACGTTGCCCCACACTGGTATTTCTCCTGTGTCGTGGGTACGTTTACAAACACAAATTCCACACACGAATACACCCAGACCCAGAACAACTACCTGCAGATCGTACAAATATTTGTTCCGTGCGGGAATCGAACCCACGACCCGCCGACTGTATCAGCCCCTGCACCAACCGTGCCATCAAATCAATAATCAATTAATCTGTGTGGTGTCCGAATTAAGAATATAGCACCAATCCATCTCCTCCCGTGGATGTCGTAAAAAGCTACTAAGGGACTCTAAACCAGAGGGACGGACAGCATCGTCCCTTTTGTGGAACAGCATCCATTCTGCGCTCACCAACCCGCCTACTAAGCATGGTGAATACTGGCATATTCCCTCCAAAATAACGACACACGGCATGTAGCCGGTGGTTTAAGATGGACCTTTGTTCAGCAGTGGACATCTTATGGCTGACATGATGATGCCGAAATGTAGTTTTAAAAGTCTTTAAGCGCTGGGTGAAATAATATCAATGCATCGATTACGTCATTATAATACCACTGCCCAAGCTCCGTTATGATGTAACCTACAACATTATTAAACTAGACCTAGCATAGCATGAGCTCGCGTGAAGCCGCACCAATGCCATGTTCAAGGTACGGTCAAGGTCAGCCATATCTGGGCACTGTTTAAAGTAACGACACTGTCCAGCTGTAAAATGTTATCTTGCCGTGTGGTGCCTTGGATCTTTGGGGGAGGCCTTTGTCCAGCAGTGGACTTCATTTGGCCGAAATGATGACCTACCGGCTCCATCACCAGACCTTCGTCAACAAGCGTAATTTATGGGACGTTTGCGGTTGTAATGTATGGGAGGACATGTTTTTCAACTACGATATGTTAAGTTTGATCTTGGGATATTGGCATAAGACCGAATTCAACAATAGACAATATATACGAGAACACTGTTGGTTTCTCGTCTGTAAGCAAACTCGTCATGCGGCATTTAATTTGGCAAGAGACTGCTGAACAATATATTATATAATTAAAATGTATTTTATTTTCGTGAATTTGCTGTTAAATAACGTTTTCTCTAGTCGAGAATAGTAACTTGCTACAAACAATTTATATACACTTACTAACCCACTCAGTTGCCACTAGAGTAGCATTTCAGAAGTCAGCCTTTACAAGCGTGTGGCACTATAATATCCAGGATGCAAATCTTTTGAAACGTCTTTTTGTTTCCAGAGTGGCGCTGAATCACCATGCACATGCGATGAATGCCAACAGGAGGCCCCACTGAAGATTCCAAACATTCTGAAAGCGGCGCAAATGACGCATAGCACGATCAATACCCTGCCAAATATAGCAGACAATGGACACGAGCGTGTTGTCGACGTCCTGGTCCACGATGCGCCACCCGAGGTACCCAGGTTCTTCCAATCCGTTACCTCTCCCCCCTACCACGTTGCAAGCCCCCCGCCGCCAGGTTTCGTCATCGCCCCCTACCAACCACCCCGTTTCCATACCGGAGGGAACGTTGAAGACCTCCTAGGTGATGTCCAGGCTACGCCGACAATTCAGACCACTTATATACAACAGAACTCGGTATTCATGTGCAATACTAGAAGGATTACACAGAAATGCTGCTGCCAGAAAAAGGAACCGATTTCAGATGTACCGATTGCGGGTGATCAACTTGCCGATGTATCGATCTTGAGTGTACCTACCGATGAGGAGCCTCCAAAGAAGTTTGTCACTGAGAAAAACATCGAACTGACGTATGACTATCCAAGAGCAACGCCCATTCCGAGCAGTTCTAGTCCTAATTCTGGGGACGATGTAAAAACGACGACCACAGAGGTTGCAAGTACAGTAGTTTTCGTCGAAAGAAGGATTCCAGTTAAGCCAAAGAGATTTGACTTTTTCTCTCGATCCCGATCAGCACCCGTCGGTGAAAACGAAGAGCCAATATACGCCACAGTGAACAAACTACCGAAGAGGTTACGTAGAATGGAACTTGCCAATCTGGAGAAAGAAGTCGCGTACAAATCCGGCGAACCAGATTCCTCAACACGAACTGACTTGACGCTTAAAACAGACTCAGAGTCTCAAAACCCGCCGCCTGACGACGACACGAGTCGATCTGACAGAGAAAAGTCCACTGCTCCACAAAGACCGGACTCCCCAAAAGCAAAGAAGCGCAAAAGGTTTTCCCTGACCTTCAAAAAGAGGGAAAGAAAAAGAAGAGACAAAAAGAAAGATATGAAGAACGGAGCTACCAAGAACGGAGGGGCTACTCACGTGGAGAGTGACAATGAGAGGCTTATAGAAGGAGAAGTTCAGGATATAGCGAAACACAAACACTGCAATAGGCACAGACCCAGAAATACCTTGTCATCTTCAAGCTCAGGCCCGCGGTACAAGCGGGATAGTTATCAGGTAAAACGTAGTTTAAGGACAAGTAATTTAAGTCAATTTCAAACCACCTATAAATTTCTTCATCTATCAAAATCTCTTGGGAACTGTTTTCTATAGTAAATGAGACTAGGTACTGCACCGTATAGATAAACCTGGTGGGCTAGAACAGAGAAATACAATGAGATATACTTATTTATAATTTAGAAAAGCTTCTATATCCAAAACAAAAAGAAGACCACTAAATTACTATTGTGCTAGGGCTACATACCCTGCCCTCCGCTAGGTGACCGCATTACAGTCACCCCCTCCGAAATGTGCTTAAGGCGTGGCTGCAATGGGCGGCACCGGTGCGATCGTTTCCGAGAACATGGTTGCCGAAGATGACCCAGCAGGTGGTTTTGGACACTACAAGTCTGGCACACCCCTCCGCTCTTACTCAGGACGGAGGATGGCCTTGAGGACTTCCAACGTGGTGAAAAAGAAACGGTTACATTACTAGTTTCAATGAGGAATCGTGTTGTTTTTTCAACATTTATTCACCAAATTCATACTAGCCTTTTTCCAAGTATGTTGAGTGGGGCTAGTTTGATACCAAAAACAGCTCAATATTTTTCAAATATCTCGTAGGATAGTAGGTTAGGTATGTTTGGGGTATTACAGAAATAACAATCTACCGAAGTCTTTCAATACTCTTTAACTCTCTAGGGATTACAGAATTTTCTAGAATACAAAATGAATACCAACAATGTCTTACTTTCTAGGAGATGACGACATCCCATTCGGAGCACGAGAGGACCAACAGCGTGTGTTCTTCGGTGAATTCTCTAGGGTCTGCGTGCACGCACAAGTCCAGAAAACTCTCGGCCCCTATAAGTGATGGCTCTATACCTTGGTGTGGGTGTTGGGGGGCTGGGTGCATATGAATATGAAGAGATGTAAGGCATTTAGGCTGTCTAGTGGCAATGGTAGTGGAAGGTAGACAAAGATTTCTTGGTATTGCCTGAATATTTAAATTTTATTTTGTATTTGATCTGGGTTAACTAAAACCCGGAGAAAAACAGACACTCCCTAATAGTTTACATGAATAATATTGTATATACATGAAACTGGTTTCTTAAACTGGGGTCTTTGTAATTATCATTTACCACTAGACAATTTTGGACTGTCTGCAATAACTGCCCATCAAAATATAGAAAAACTTGCTGATGTTATAACCCAAATTAGTATAAAATTATGACGTTACTTGGCACGTGTGCAAATTATGTAAGGTAAACTGTGATTCTTTAGTATTGTTGTATGGTGATGTAAGAGCATGCCTGTTGAATGATAAATAAACTTTTACACAAAACATATTCATGTATTTTATTCATGCACACAGAGGACATCCCGTATTAGTCCATCTCCTTCCTGGAGTAATCAGAATAGTAAATCATATCCGAGACGCTCGTCGTTCAGTTCAGTTTCGCACGACCGATGGAAAGAACAGTTCAAGCAACGACTTCGCTGTGAAGTCTTGTATTGGTGACAGTTCTTAGCAAATTAAGTTGACTTCGTTTCGTAAATTATAAAAAACAAGCCCGTATTTTTTAGAAATACAGTTTATATATAGATAAATGTTATATTTACGTACTTAGTCGTTTTCTGAAATTTATTACCTAAATATGATCGCATATCGATATTGAATATTCACGGATCGGACAGGGATTTTGATACCTACATATTGAATATGGGTCCTACACTACTACAAATTCTTACACATTGTATGAAAAAACCAAATTTACCAAAGCTATAAAAATATAAGATAAGAAGAAGAATAATTCATCATTTCTAGCATTTCAGCCAATAAATCCACTGCTGGACACAGCCTCCCCAAAGATTGCCACAATGCAATGCAAGCCGAATATGCAATGAGTTGAAAATAGTGTAGTATTATGATGTTTGTACTAACGTGATTGCTCGACATAGTCACTAAGCGACACAAAGCCCTTACAAAAATAGAGATTTTATAATAAAACACTTTTAAACGGATTCTATCGCGTATATTTTAGATTTTTGTTTTTCCTGACGTTTCGAACACTTTGCAGGGTTCGTGGTCGCAGGATGACTAAGGTGACAGGCGTCGTTACAGATTTTTAAAAAGTTAATTTATTTTATCTACCGTACAATGATAATCAAAAATTATTTCGATGCACGCAGTAATCACTCACAGTGTCTTGATGTTTTTTAGTGTGGTATTTGATTGTGGTATTTTTTACACCGTAAACAGAGTATTCTATTATACGCTTCCCAAAAAGTTTTTATTCTAAATTTAAATAAATTTTCAACGGCAACTTTTCTTACTGTCCAACTCGAAAAACATTCAGTGTGACCCTCGTATAACTTTGAATCATGACCATTCCTGTATCGTGGGTAAGTTTTGAAAAATCTCAGGGTCACAAAAGAGGAACAAAAAAGGGCCTCTAATCCACGACACGTAACGCGGTAAAGTCAAGCGATCAGCCGCTGCACGAAAGGTGTCTTGTATTTTCTCAATCTATGGATTGTGTTGACCTTTTTTTTTATTGATCCGGTGGAAATACTTCATGTACTTCCTTGGCCCCGGGAAAGGGCGAAGGGGCATGCCGGACTCCTACCGGCTAAAACCACCGGAGTGATCATCGTCGGCACCAAAGGGAAGCTCCAGGAACTCGAAAGATCTCCTCTAGAGGTCTAATAGTGGTTAAATTATTTAGGAACTCTTTTTTCACACATCCATCATTACGTCCACCAATGGATGTAGATAGTCCTCCCCCAAAGAACGAACAACGATCCGTCTAATAACATTCAGTGAGACCCTCGCAAAGTATTGAAAGGAAACTACATATCTATGATGCGTTTAATATCGTAAATACTTTATTTTTTTATAACTAGGTAACAAATGTTATTGAAACTGGAACGCTAGTACGTTTTATTTATATCAGCTCTGATTTGCTCAACTATGAAACATCTCCTTAGTTCCGCCACGGTTACAAAAATACTTAGTCTGGCCCTCCACAAAATTATGTTTAAACACCCCTGATCTGGAAGCATGAATAATTTGGACAGGAGTTTCTAATATAACACAGGTGAGTACTAAGAATTTCTGAAAATTCGCGCTCTGGGGGTTAAAACGGCACACGGCTAGTAATAAATAAAGTTGCTAATCAAGCACTAACATTCTACTTTATCACTGACAGCTTTAGTGGGTAAATGTCAATCAATTAGCATCTCACTGTAGTGAGTAGATCTTCACTTCTATTGTTGGCTCCCACGGGCTCAGCATTAGCCGAACGCACTTCGACCCTATTGGGTCCATTGTGCTGCTAAGATCTTCACTTAACCACGAATCAATAACGACTGCGGTAGCGTATAGTATTTGATAGGATTTATTTACAGGTTAATTAATTAAAACGCCCCTTCATTACATAGATGATTATTTATTATAAAATATGACACATTCCTTTTGAGTCGTGTTTTACAGTAATTGAGACGAATAGCAAAATGGATGCGCCGTGCGCCCCGTCGTCGCCTGCTTCAAACATCACGATTGATAATATCACAACATTGATCACACTACTATTATAATAATTGTAAGGTGCGTCTGGTAAACGGACAGACAGATAAAATTACACTTATATATACGTCTTCCTTCAACGCTCATGGCGCGCATGGTCGTTTTATTGTGAATGTGAACATTATGTAGCCACTAATGTAATGATATACACCAGACTGTTGCCCGGCAGTATGAGTCTGTCATGCTCACTGAAATGTTGAGGGTAGCGTTGTGTGTTGGGTGGTTAAGTTCCCTACATTATAGTCAAAGTATTTTATTTCAAATAAACCAAATATTGGCACTTATGAAACGTCAGAATCTAAGTTGCATAGTTGAGCTAAGCTATGCTGATGCATGCATTATGCCTGTGAACGGGTGCCCACTGTCGGTACTGGTCAGCTTTTAACTGATATAGCAATATTATTGTAAGGCAATGAATTATCATTGTGCATAAATTTGTGGTATTTATCGCACACATTGGCATGCATTATCCTCGCTATACTTTTTTACGATTATATTGTAATAAGTCTGTAATACTTTCATATATTTTAATAGAGTATATCCATGGAGTTTCTTGCCGGTTCGTCTCCATAGGACCAACGACTTGGAACCGTGCAACTATTTAAATTCTGACTATTCGTAAGTGCCAGCAAATGGTTTACATGAATAAAAAATATATGACATTGGCTTTGTTTTTTCAGCCACAAACCGTAAACAAACATATTTAGCTGGCTAGTCTGACAATTGGTGCTGGTACCTAACAAGATCGTTGGTTTCCTCTTCCTCCCACACGAACGAAGCAGATTCAATGAAAAGCAGTAACAGTGTATTAAAAAAAAAAAATTTAAACGTAAACCAAGTAAAACAACGTCCTGATTCATTTCGGCATTTCTTCTCAGAGATTTATCATGCAGTACAATGCCCCCTGCATCGTTTCAATGTGATTCAATATGTGTCAGTTCAGAACAAATGTTGTTCAAACCCATTTTAAATATATCTTTTGTCCTTATCTTTAATTGAATTTGGTTTTCACAGATAAGGATAAAACACATTTTAACTGAAATGGGTATGAACAAATTTATATGTCTTTAATAAATAAGCGGATAAGTGTCGATAATTTTAAAGTGGTTTTTGTATTTAGGAATATCACCCTAAAAATGTTCTAGAAACTCTCTTCACATAAATGAGACATCATATTTCTCCTGTCAACATGAACAACGAATATCACACGCTTCCGATCACACCTTACGTTTAATTACAATCTCCCTCTAATCCTACAATGGCAAGAGCGAAAATATCAAACTTCACTCGACATTACCTCCATAACCTGACTCCTTAGATCATTAACCTACTCAAGCAATCCGCGACAACATTCAATATCTAGTCGCATTTAAGACCAAATATGCAGGCGGCGACGGGCCACAGGGCCAAGCGTACATTGATTTCTACTGTAGAACATTCGAGAACCTACAGAAAAGAATTTCAAACGTAAAAGCGCAACTACCAAAAATGACATTACAATTTTATAGGAATCTCCAAAATCACCGCACGTTTAAAATAAAATAAATGGCACGTTCACGAAATCCGTACAAAAACTATGTGCTCCAAATAAAAAATAAAATAAATGTTACAACTTAAAAAACACTCATATTGCATGGAGTAACAAATATATGGCTTTAAAACTCTTTGATAAAAAAATATCTCAATAAATAAATTAAGCAAAAAAAATGAATGTACAATATTTACATCAAATATTTATATAGAAATTGCATTTTTCGAAAAACATTAGGGGAAAGTTTACGTTAAACAGATAAAAGGGTGTTTTTTTACCGCCAATGAGATCTATAAGAAAAGCTAAAATTTATAGAAAAATAATATTTAAAACACAGGTAGGCTCTATGTCTTTTTCGATTCATAGTAAAATATAAAAAATTCCCTCACATCATTCCCCTAATGGACATGACATTGGTCTTTCTCGCACACACTCGGCATGATGAACACTGCGTGTGTACAAGAGAGACTAAGATATAATGACATTATATCGTTAAAAACTTACATACATTCTTAACTATGCTTAATGAAGACACCTAATATATTAAATATACTTATTAAATAGTTACATATTATACTTTACTTGCGATGCTTAGTACAAATCCGACATTGCTTTTGCAAACCAACGTAATAGAATAGAGTAAATTCTCACAATAAAACTTAGACATGCACTTGCTTGCACATACAAAATGGTTGACAACGTATACACGACTTGTTAAAGATATAAATATAGATAACTGTGGATTGGCATTTATAAATTTAATTCAATGTTGTCTTCAGTAAGTTCTAATCAATTTGTGATATAAGTAGATAATATGTTACTAAATATTAAAATGTTCCATTGCGATGGATTTATTTTCTTAGTTAAATATTTAAATGCCAATAAACTGCATATGAACAAAAGTAAAAAGTACTCCTTATTATTTTAAAAAACGATTTCGAATACAATATACTTTAACACTGAAAATTATCGAAGCAATCCACATTACAAATAGCAAATACCACATGAAATACATTTTTTAAATTATTATTTTTAAATAGAATAGTTAAAATAGTTATAAAACAAAAAGTTATAATTTTAAAGTGTCTTAATGTCTAATGGCATTAGAACTTTGTAACAACGAATACTTATTACATATAACCAAAATAAGTATAATTTTCATTCAGATTAGACGAGTTTTACTCGTAAGGTTCCGTATCCATAAACTGCTACATATCTAGCCGCGAAAATATATACGAGAACTTTTTAAATGCATCTCGCGATATCCGTCATATTTTCCCAGATGTTTTCAATGTAAGTTTCCAATACGGAACCCTAAAATTTGTGAAGTTATCAGGACATTTTCATTCATCATCAATTATCATTATTTGAAAGACTTCATAAGAATATTACAATAATATGGAAAATATAAAGAAAGTGTACATAGATTGAAAGTGTCAAACAATAATGAGATACATGCTACGTCAGTCTATCTAACACTTAATAATACATAAAATAGGCCATCCGCTTTAGTGGTTCATAATTAATTCAAACGCTTATGTAATTTCCCTTTGAAATGATGAAGAAGCTCCGGTCACAAATAGGGCTACGCCATTTCATCCCTTGGGTATCGTAGTAGGCGACGAAGGAACCCGGTGGCGTATCATTAAGTAGTTTGAGTTACCCGCAGGTGGCGAGTAAACCACCAACACTAGCATACCCAAGGAGGGTATATCAGGCCGACTGTAAAACCCTTTTGTCAAAGCCTTTGCAATTATGACTAACATATTGCGCCAACCCCAAGTAACTTGAGACCAGGGCAAGAAGAATACAGGCGTTATGTATTTCTTCTGATTAGTAATGGCATACTGCTTAACTTGCGCAGGAATCTGGAGGTCAGTTTCATCTCTCAAATTACGAGAGGGCAGATTAACCAGCGAAGGCCGACTCGAATATGCAGCTCATTGGCCCAGAGCCATTTGTAGGAATACCTCATGGTACCTACCAACAGGAATTATATGTATTTGCAGGAAAAGAACATGTCAGAGAATGGAAGGAATTGAGAGGCCTAAAGCGTTCAAGACTTTTTGCAGCACAAGGGTAGACGGTATTAAGATAGTTTTAAATCTAACCAAAACCCAATTAAGGCATTATATACGCGCAATGAAAGGCCACTTCGGCAGTAAGGAGCACCTCCATAAGATGGAGCTTAGAACGACGGATATATGCAGATTCTGTATGAACAATCAATCAATCAAACAAGAGTCAATGCTGCACATTTTGTGCAGCTGTGATGCTCTAGGAAGACGTAGTATCTAGGAATGGCTTTTCCATCACCTGATGATTTTGCACGGCTCCAGGCAGGTATGATTGCGAAGCACCTACAGGGACTTCTTGATTTGCCAGCGGAGGAGTAGTGCAGGGCTTTGGGCAGCACAGTGGATACAATAGGGTCGAAGTGCGTTTGGCTGATACTAAGCCCGTGAGAGCCACAATAGAATAGAATCTATTGCCGGCACGGTGGGGCAGTGGCTGATACAGTCGGCTGCTGCGCACCGGCTCCTGGGTTCGATTCCCGCACGGAACAAATATTTGTACGATCTGATCTGAAGGTAGTTGTTCCGGGTCTGGGTGTATTGTGCACTCATTAAGGTGCGGCAAGATTTTTTAGACCAATAGTGCGGGGCACACAGTAGGAATTTGGCAATACGACAACTCGTGACATCAGGCCCGCCCATTTGTGACTGGTTAGATGACATTTAAGATCGTTTCATTTAATTACCTGTAGCATAGAGGTTAAGCTATCAAAGGGTTTTCACCTTATAAATACGTCAAATAAATTTAATTTGTAAATTTCATACGCGCCAAACGAAGACGGACACTGTGATATCATCGACAAAATAACATGGACGTACAAATTGCTAATGAGAAAAGTGGACTTAAAACTGCGAAGGATTTACAATCTGAGATTGTCTCCAGTCCATGGCTATCATGTTATTAATTAATAATATAAAACCTGGTGTTCATTAGCATCTGTTTACGTCTGGAAATTGACCCCCGTCACAGTCAGGAAAAGTTTTTGAGATGACTACTGTCAGAGCCATCTTGGGAAAGAATAGCCTATGCCGTTAGTCACCATTTCTAACGAGGATATGGGACTTTATGTACCAAGGTGAGTATGTGACTTTGAATGCAAACAGTTAAAGATTTACTTGTATAATTTGTAATTAATTAGAAAACAAGAAAATATAATAAATATATTATTTTAAAATAAATCTTCCACCAATAAAAGTTCAAAAAAAAATATATTAAAATAAAGTGCTTATCAAGTCTTTAAAAAAACAGTAAAATAGCTGCCTATTTATTAATTTCTTTTAAAATGATATTTTTTTTGTTGTGGTCAATACTTTCATCCAATCTTAATTAGTTAATACATTTCATGCATGGCAAGATTTTGTAAATTGGACTAAGCCGGGTCTCCAGCGAATGTTTTTAGAAAACATTACATCACATACTCAAAACATTGTTTCTCTGTTCAATTTGATGTTTTCAACATTACACAAGCAAAATGAGTTTGGACAAGGAACACTTGCTTTCAGTTGATTTGACAACAAGAAGAAAGCTTAGATATCAAGTTAGTTAGTTACTTACAGCCTTGAAATTTTTGAATTTTCAAGAATTAAAATGAAAAGGTCGATTCAGTATCGAAATCTTTTAATTTTGTTTAAACAAATTTCGTAGAATAACTTCCAATAATAACATAACTTGCCATGTGGTGCCGGCTCAGAATACCACCACCCCATCTCTTCCCGTGGGTGTCGTAAAAGTCGACTAAGGGATTAGCCGGAGGATGGGCAGCAGCGTCCTTCGAGTACATTAACAACTCAAGTGCGATCGCCAACTCGTCTGCCAAGCGTGGCGATTACGATTGGCAAAACCCCCCAATGAGCCCACAACACACCCATATCGGTCGTGGTGGTGATCTTCGGGGGAGGCCTGTGTCCAGCAGTGGACTTCATTGGGGCGAAGAGATGAATAACACCGGATGTGAAAAGCGCGGATTGCGCACATACAACGATAACGAGGGTCATTATAAATTATTGTACCCTGCCCTTCTACCCGCGCGGGGGCAATTTGTATAGATGTTTTCCGCCCTCCCATGGGAATCAAAAACATTGTAAATGTGAACAAATATGTGTAGTAAAACAATTGTTTGTATGTGCTTATGTTTCAGTGTATGTGTATTGTATGTAGGGCAAAACACGCGCTGGAGAGACCCGGTTTTAATAATGCAATGAAAATAAGATAATTTGTTTTGATTATCATAAACAATGTAACAACATAATTCGGTTTGAATAAATTAAAACCTTATCGTGTTCCCGGATATTTAAATATTAATTTAAATGTAATCTTATACTTTTCAAAACACGCCTTTTGAATTTCTAGTTTTATATTAAGAAGCATTTTTTGAGTTATTCTAGCCAACTGTTTGCATTATCATATTTTTTGTATAAAACTGGACTTTCAACACTGGGATGGATGTACTTATGTATATAACAACCATTTTCTGATACCTGGCCTTAAATACACAGCCAAGTATATAGAAAAACCAAGAGACACATTATGTCACTGAAACCAGTTGCCATATAAAAAACATTTTAAATCAACTAGCCACCACGCTTAATTAAGCATTTCATTATATCGATTCTTACACACAATCGATTAAACCCATGGTTACGTAATCACTATTTTAATCATAATCATATACCCAATAATTATTAACACTTATTTTTTTCTGAACGGAATGTGCTCATTACGTGGTGTTGCCATTAATTGATTACAAATATAAATGTTTGAATACCATACCAGTATTACTTAGTTTAGAAAACACTTTATTAGTTAAATACTTTTTGTGCATTTCACTTACACCTATAAAAAATGCGGTACGATTTGGAATAACATCTATTTAAAATACTGATTCACTAGTCCATCGTATTTAAAATTAAATCCGAATAAAAAGTAAAAGCTTCACAAAATGCAAGCAACGACGTTACGCGATCACTAAGCGATATTGATATGAAAAATCGCTTGGAAAAATAAGTTCATTGTATTAACTTTAATGGAATACCGACAGACAATTATTTTTATAGTAAAAATCTACTTTATAACAACAATAGCTTTCCAATATACGCAAACGACATTGCGACTGTGATAGACATATATCCGTGTAACGGGCCATTCATTAATTACGGAAGGAATTTTTTTAGCGATTTTAGACCACCTACCCCCCTATACCTATGTAAGGGTACATAAGATTTCTCGAACCTCTCGAAACTCTACCTTCTTCTTACGTAAGATTCCATCTTCTAAAGAAAATAAATTACACAGTAGAATGTTAATAAACAATAATAATTTGTAAAATAAGATGTAAATCGAAGTGTACATTATAGAATGAAGAAAACCATTCAGCATCCGAAATGGAACTAGATACCTAATATAAAATATCCACTTACAAAATATTACGTAATATAAGAATGAGTTTTACCCCCCACTTTTTCCCAAGATAAGGTCATGTAGAGATTTTTTAACCCCCTCTCCCCGTCGGGACCCTTACGTAATTAATGAATGGCCCCTAATGACATCGGAATACCGTCTGTATAAGTGGGGTCGTATGTCGTGATCACACGGACTGCACGAGCAGCTATGCGCAAACATTTGCCGCTCGAATCATTCGGTATCGACAGAGATCTTGGCTTTTATATGCGTCACGCCACACAGCCCCGCACAGTACACATAGTAGCCAAACTTACGCACTATAACTATCGTATGGTTAACTCGGTGTCGCCCGTACGAATGTGCCGCCTCCATTCAGTCACTTCACCGAACGCGGCTGACGTCAAACGTCGTCCATCACAAATGCAACCTGCATTGTGGGTTCCTGGAAATTGTAACGAAATTATGACAATAATTTTGGTAAAATAATGAAGTTTGTAGTTGTTTATTCAAATATTGATGCTTTAAGCCTTCGTGCCGTGTGGTGCCGGCTCAGAATACTACCACCGCATCTCCCCCCGTGGCAAATCCCCCAATGGCAAAAACCCACCAATGAGCACACTACACAAACCCATATCGGTCGATGTGGCAATCTTTGGGGGAGGCTCCTGTCAAGGCAGCGGACGTTTTTCAGCTGAAATGAAGAAAAATCACCAAAGCCATGCAAGTTTCACCCTGGTATTAAGATTTCGTGATAATCCGAAGGCTGAGAAGGAAGAATAAATTCTATGAGTAGTCTCGTTATTCCTTAGATCTAAAATCTGAATAGTTCATTACACCAGAATACTCACACACTGTCCTCACACCATCACAAATGCTTCCTGCCCCCGGAACAGAAAGGGATGCTGGTCGATCATGGTCTGCACGATATCCTCGAGGTAGGGCCGGGTCATCTCGAACCGGCCCATATCCGAGAACTGGACAGGCAGGAGCGTCGGCCACCAGCATATGGCGAGGTTCTTGCTGTCCATAGAGTTCAGTTTTGAGTTGTCTGCCACCCTGGATGCAAATTTTGAATTGTAGTTATGGCCACGACCTCTACGCGCAGTTATCTTAAAGCCGATAAAGCGGATGAGGACGGTTTTGCACTGGTGGAAGGGAAGAAAAGTCAGCCCCGGCGCATCGCCTATCATGCTCCTGTATATATCTCGGTTGGATACACAGACATCTGGAGATAAGCTCCTTCAGTACGTCATCAGAAGATTCAAGGAAGAATAGGTGCCGAAGGAAGGGCGATACTGAAGCTGTCGCGGATGGAGTCGAGTAGAACTACAAATTTTAAGTCCTACATTCTCCAGATTCCTCCAACGTACAAGTCACGCTACAGGGAAGCACGACCGAAACTACCAAGTCCAAGTTTTTTTTTTTTTTTTTCTTTTTTTATTTATAGTGTTTTAAATTATATTATGCATGTTAGTCTATAAGGTATTTATTTATGAATCTTGGTTACCTGAAATAAATAAATATAATAATAAATAATAGCCGTTTAGGGGGCCCATCTTGTGAATGACGAGTCACCGTCTGCCCCAGAATTTCACTTTAATGGTTGAAAGGCAGACGCCGTTTTTTCCGTTTTTCTTAGTATTCAATGCATTTAGCACCCATTGCAATAGACCTTATACTTGTAGTTTCCATTTCAAACAATAGTTTTATACCTCCGGGGACAATCCGAGACTGCATTTTATAGTGCAGCCATGGAGAGTCCCCGGTTAGTGTCCCATTACATTTTAGATTAAAATTCTCTAAAGGGCATCTGCGTGTTAGACTCATAAAAAGACCGGGTTACCCCTTACAGGGGCTATAAACCCGTCTAATAGAGAAAAAAAACCAAAATTTGTATTTGGAACCATAAACAAATCATCCATTCCCGATACTTTTTTGACTGAATGTAAATGACTTTAAACATAAGTGCATGCACAGCACTGTCAGTCGGGATTCGAGTATCTGTAGTGTGTGCATGGTGCAATATACCTAGCGAAGTGGTCGAGCAGGTAGTCGAGGGTGGAGCGCGCCAGCGGCGTGAGCGCCGTGTGCAGCAGCGAGCGCAGCGCCAGCAGGCGCCAGCTGCGGTCCTTCAGCTCCACGCCGCCCGCGATACAACCGCGCATGGCTGACGAACAAACACATATTTTTTTATAAATATATAGGGAAAGGCAAAGATGTTTTTACCGACTTCAAAAAGGAGGAAGTTTCTAAATTGGATCCGTATTGTTTTTTTTTTTATTATATTACTCCGAGATTTGTACGCCGATTACTCCCGAGATTTGTAGACCGATTTTTTTAATAGGTGCAGAATGCTATCGAATTCGTCCCATATAAATTCATTATATTTGATTGAGTAGTTTTTTCCAGCTTTAATAAACAGGTCTAATTTGACTGCGCTTACCTAGATGATGTCTTAATAGTTTCGATTCTTAGAATTATTTTTAGTGTTAGATACGGATACCAAATTGGGAAAAGTTCTTACATTTATTTACACAAAAAGAAACAAATAAAAATATTTAATAAAAAAAATACCGTAACAAGACAAACAAAAGAAAAAAAACTATGAATTCGGGTGGGGCCCATAAATATAACTCGTTAGTCTGCATGGACCATGGTTGGGGCATACCTGGCCCCGCCCGACTTCATAAATAAAGTTACTTTTTTTATTTTTAGTGGTTTTAATATCGTATTGAATTTTGAAGTCGGTATTTTGTTTCTTAAAAAGTTTTATTTAAACTGTAGATGAGTTGCCCGCGCTCTATGTTGGTCACATGAAAGCAGGTAATTGACCGTGTTTTCACTTTCGCGCACGGACCAGTGTCGCGGCTAGACGTCAATCTTAAACGTAATTCTTGCAACATATAGCTGAAAATACGCCTTCCTGTGTTTATAGAACGTTCATGCACGAATTATACTGCACATGTGAAAAAAATTACGTCATTTCATGCGTAAATATGTACACACGGTTACACATCAAGCTATTCAAAACCAGTTTACGCTGATCTCTAATCATACCGAAAGCCTATACAATGCGAGATCAGCTTAGACTGGAATTGTATAGCTTGATGTGTAGCCGTGTAATTAATTAATTACAGTATTTTGTTTTTAATGGCCGGCGCCGGGATTGTGATTGTTACGTCTCACGCTTTCAGACCAACTAGCATGCAGCTGCTTTTGCCAGATAATGAAAGGTGTATATTTATCTCTTTCTAAAAACCTGTACGCCGCATGGTGGATTTCATTTTCTCTCCCTTTCTTCGCGCACAGTTTGAGAGCTGTATAGTTATATGTACTGGTAGTAGCGATAGTAAGATTGAAGCCGTTCTGTAGTGCAATAATGTTCGTGTATGACACGACACGTCTATTTGTAAAATGTTAGTCCTACAAACTGTATTTTAATCAGTAATTTAAAGATCACGCAATTTATTTTTGCAATAATTAACCAGTTGTTCGAGCTCAAAATAGATACAAACTGCGGTTCAGATAACCAAACTATTTTTCCTCCAACAAATTTCTTGTTTTTTATTTAGAACAGCCAACCAGTCAAATATCTCTGGACTATCGCAGTAGCAACCCAAATCCATAGGTGCTAAAGTACAGTCAGCATCATAAACCAATGAATACTATGGAATTAATAAATGCAGAAGCTAACTATTAATTTCATTGTATTAAGTAGTGTGTATAATTTTTTAAACTATCTCGCATCTATACAAATATATAAAATTGAAGTGTCTGTTTGTAATGTCAAAATAACAGCTTTTTACTAAATGCATATTAAAGTAATAAACGGTACATACAACAAAAAAAAGTATTTTACATTTTTTTTGTCTGTCTGTTTGTTCCCGATAATCTCCGAAACGACTGGACCGATTTCTACAGGACTTTCGCTGGCAGATAGCTGATGTTATAAGGAATAACTTAGATTACTTTTATTTTAGAAAAATAATTAAGCTTCCCCGCAAAAAAATTAAAACACATGAAACACAATATATATATACTCTATGTCAAGTGTCTATTACCTAAATTATTTATAAATAATCCAATTTCTTTTTAATTAAACCGCGGGTCCCAGCTAGTTTTAAACTACATTTTCGGGACTTTCACTTACAGATAAAACAACATTTGACTAACCTCGATCATCACAAGAAGATTTAAGAAGAAGAAGCCAGTCTTCCCGTGACCACGGTCGCGAAATCATTATCACTTAAAACACTTTCGATCGTTGATCGAAATATTATCCGTGGGTCAAGTGTAAAATCAGCTACTAACTTGCGATATCCTCGAGCTGAGCCATGCTGGCTTCATCAAGAAGCGGCGGCAGTTTCTTGGAGAAGAAGTCTTTCAGCGCAGTCGCCACCGCGTTCACCGGAATGTCTAGCGAATCCAGGTCTATTTTGGGATCTGGAAAAGATACATCCGTCGTCAAGTTTGGCGTAGAAGCAAAATTAACGTGTTGTCCCTGCACCCCCAGATACGTCACTGAAACACTCATAACCGTATGCATTCACTGATCGGTAAACGATCGGCGAGGTTAAGCAACGTTCGGCGCGGTCAATCTACGGATGGGTGACCGCATAGTGGAAATTGAACTGAGCACCTCCTCCATCTCAAGCGGCTTGAATTACTGACAACATACAAGGTTTATTTTATTTAAACGTATATTCTTTCCTACTCCTCCATTTTCTTTTCTGATTAATTTCGTTGCGGGTTCCAAGACAGTTCTTCATTTCTCTGGGACACACCGACCTTCATTGGTCGGTGTTCTTTTCGGTGGTCGCCATTGTAGATCCTGGATTACAGGAGTTGCAGTGGTTGGGAACGTGTGGCGGGCTTGTCCCAAAAAAAAAAAAAAAAAGTTTGGCCAGTAACGAAACGAAACAGAAAAGAAGGTGACTGACCTTCATAAAACTTGGCGAACAGCTGGTCGACATGCGCACGGTTGCCAGGAACTCGGTACAGCCCCTCGGACGCCAAGCCCTCCCTCTCTATGAACTCTACGCATTTTTCCACGAATAACGGGATACCGTGAGATCCCTGCAACAAAGAAAAATATAGCAGGTGGAGTGGTTCACCTCTCTTATTTTCAAAGGTTGTAAACTATCTTTCTTTTTGTCAAGTATATTTGGCGTAGTGGCTAATCGCTTTGCTTTTTGCGCTGTGTTCCGGGTTCGATCCGGAACAAACATTGTATGATCAGTTGTTCCGGGTCTATAAACTGTACCCACGACAAGATAGCCCAATGTAGGACATAGTTTAAAAAAAAGATAATAGCGCCAGAAAATTATACGACAATCAGTTTTGATAATAGAGGAAGAATAAATGGAGTGCTAATCTGAGCTCAAACTTCACGTCCGACTGCAGTAGTACCTTGTTCACCGAGGCTATGCCGCCATAATTCTATAGCAATTGACGTATTCTTGACACTCGTAAAGCATCTTATGGCGACCCTACAATGAAAGACGTTTCGTCCTTGTCGCGTGTCTCACAAACCACGGAAATATGATTTTTGGAGCAAACAAATGCGTACCTAATAATCTCAATATTTAATATTTTTATTTACCTGTGGCCCCCAGTTTTGTACTGATTGCGTGTTGTTCATTTGAGACGAATTCTTCTTCGAATCTTTGCTCTTGGAAAATTCCTAAAAAATAATATACTATATCAATTCACAACGAATGTACTCGAGTAAGCAAAAATGTTTTTTTTAATTCTTAATTTTATGTGAATTAGAAAAACTATACATTTATATTGTTTTGTTCAAACATGGCACATTTAAAAACACTATTAAAGACACTATTAAAAATCCTGTCGTTCTACAACAGGATTTTCAGCAAGTACCGAGAAAAAACCACATATTAAGAACACAGAATCCAGTGATATTTTTTACCTTATGCCTACGATCATGTTTGCTGAACGGATGGTGACGTCGTCGCGTCTCTACCGCAGTAGACGAAGAGTTGTCTTGAGCTGATGATGGGTATTCACCAGTGAGTATCTGAGGGTTAAATGAATTATTGTATAATTTTTTATTAGTATGGCTACTACTTGATGTACAATGTACTACGTACTAGAGTAGCTATTACAAACAAATGACAGCGAGCGAGGAGTTATGATGTCATAGAATCATGCAAACTAAATATGGCCGTCACCATAGTAACGCGTCACCATGTATTGATAACAGTTTGATTAAATTACGCATGTCTTAAAGATAATATTTTGAACTAACTGATGAAAAGTCACCCCTTGAATTTTACATATGTTTCTCGAGTTATTAAAACAATATCGCACTGCACATCAAGGCATATCTAAGTTATAAAACTTAGCACTCACGTCACGATGCGGCCAGCGGCTTGGCGCAGACTAAAATAGAGTGTATACACTCTAACGCATGTGATAAAGAATCAAGTTGAGGCATCTTAGTACGCAATACATTATACCTCAATGTTAGTAGCAGCTTTTTACTAAATAGAACCGGGCTTCGAGCCATTCAATCTTGTACAGCTATTGAGCCGTACATGGAGATCAACTTTCAATGTTTTGTTTCAAGTTCACGAGGATCTTCGCGGATTGTATCCACTCGCCCTTTGCTTCCCCATTAAAGGCCTATCCACACATATCAGGGTCAGGTTGGTTTTATGCATTCAGTAACTTGTTCATATATGTCCGTGTCACACGCATCGGGGCCTTCAGTTTTCCGGAGTATGTTCTGACGTACACACACTCCATCAGTGCTATCCGATTTTATCAAAACGCATTGTGGAAATTGTACGACAGAAAAAAACTACGGTCTATCATATCCACAGTATTGGAACTACCATTTCTTCTGCATTGTACAAAGACATCGCGACATGTAAACACTGTGAATCCCTTGAATATACTGATGCCCATTTCTCCAATATATGTGAACACGGACCTCGGATAGTCCTGAGCCAGACCTGTGTGGATAACCTTAAAACTTTTGATACCGGAAGTTGACCTCATAAAAAGGAAGCCCAATTAACATTTTGCTTTTAAAGGTCTCAAAAGTTGCCAGTGTGCCTTTAGTCTTACAAGTTCAACGTTCGGTTACTAAACTACACAATAGAGTGATTGGCTTAGAATGCGCGGGGTCCTACAGGGCCTAGTGGCCCTGGGGTTCCCAGGTCAGCCCACCTTGTGTGTGGGCTCGTGATGTGGCGGCGGTGGCAGCGGCCGAGGCCGGCGGGACTCGCCGTCTGAGCTGCCTTCACTCGACTCACTCGCAGCTGCAACAAAATATCAAAATTCAACACTAGTGCTCGGAAATTGGGATGCAATTATATGTAATCTTAATTTTTTCCCACATAAAACGTTGCATAGATCATCATTTCGGCCGAATTAAGTCCACTGCTAGACACAGGGCTCCCCAAAAGCTCACCACAACCACCAATATGGGTGTGTTGTGGGGTTTTCGGGGCGTTTTGCCATAATCGCCACGCTTAGCACGCGGGTTGGCGATCGCAGTTTAATTTGTAAATGTACTCGAAGGACGCTACTGCCCATCCTCCGGCTAATCCCATAATCGTCTTTTACGACACCCACGGAATGAGATGGCTTGGTGCTATTCGTAGCTAATAATTGCACAGATACGCCTTTCTAAATAAATTTGTAGATGCGGGAATCTTAGATTGCGGGATTGTAGAAAGCGAGTAGATTCTTAGTTTTATTAATTTAATCCTAATAAAGGTTATTCTCATTGAATAATATGTATGTCCACAAATCAGAACTACAAATGAAACTGGTTTGGGATGGAATAAAAAGATGTTTCTTTTAACCAGTAGCACACGACAAAAGGTTATTACAATCAGCTAATTACAGTGATAAATTATATCAAGGCCTCAGAATATAAATATGTAACAGACAGAGTCGTCTGTTGGGCCGCTCCATTCCTGCTAAAACTCTAGGAAGAGCTCTTGTCTATTTCAGTCACATAGGACCATGTTGCCCTTTCTCCTGACAATCCTAAAGTTGCCTTTACGACAGCTACGGGTGAAAAGGGATGGCCGTTCTTTTGCCGGAAGCCTCAAGGCTACTTATAAAAACCAAATCATACCATGATAGGTACCTGGTCTGGGTTTTATTATAGTGGTACTTAGACTGGGGACACATCTGCGTCCGAAGTCCAGAGAGTTTGGTAAATGAATGTCCAGCGTTAAGTCCGAGAACCACTATGGGATCTTCTCTACTGCTGTTTATTAAAGTAGATATTAAATTCCCGGCTGGCAGCCATTACGAGACTACTGCGAAAAACTATGCAGTAATATGTTAGAAATACGATATTAACGTTACCTTTGTCTTCCACCGTTCTCGCCCTGTACCCGGTGGGCAGTTCAGGAGGTCCCACAAACATTCCCAGTTTCGGCACACGAGGACTTTGTACTGCTACCAAATTGCCCAAGGACCTGTTGAGATATTGATATTGCTTGATAGATTATTTGCTAACCTCTCGCGTGGCACAATTTATGTGGAGTCCAGTTGTCATAGAAATGTGTACAGTAGTCGTTACGGGGAGACAGAAACCAAACAATCAAGGGCAAATTCCCATAATTAATTTACACTAAGACTGAAAGGCACCCACGATACAGGAAAAATCCTAGTGTGGGGGCAAAGTTTTATAAAAAAATTAAATGACAATTATAATATCACAGAATTTATAACGGACCAATTTATTTTTTCTTGACATGTATTTTATATGAATTGTTTTTTGTCTAAATTGGCTTAGTGTATATATTTAGTGATTGAATTGTAATATTAATATAATTGAATTGAATTATTATGAACTATTTAATTGCATATTGTTATTGAACCCGTGAATCGTATATCTCAATACCTACCATAACATTTGCACGCCATTTTATAATATGGCAAACATGTAACAAAATAACACATTAGGTTTACATCTTGCATGCAATTGTATGTATACACATGTTTAAGCAAATAAAATGATCTTATCTAATGTTAGCGAGCGGGTCGCAGACATTTCCTAGATATGCGGTTGGTTAATCGGTCGTTTCTGGCGAAGCCAAAAGAGGCCTCCAGACACAGACCAGGACCTCGGCTTAGGGCGTTGCTGGGGATGACAAGGTATTGTATAGGGGACAGCAGGACCGGTAAGGGTGCGCATACGCACCGCTTCTTGTAGTGGCGCGGCGCGTGGTGCGCGTGGCTGCGGCGCCGCGGGCCCGCGCGCCCCGCACCCCCTCCGCCCCCCGCGCCGCCCGCACTGCCACCGCCCGACGCAGAGCTCGAGCCCGAGCTGTCCGTCTCCGACAACGCTGCCACACACAAGGAACTTTAGTTATTCGCTGTTCAGTACAGCCAGAAACAACAGATAAAAACTAATTTTTTTTTACACTATTTTTAGCAACATACCTGAAGGGAAGAGTGGTCACCGCCATCTATGGACATCTGCATTGCCAATATGTTGCCTCATCATCATCATCATATCAACCAAAATATATCCCCTGCTGAACAAAGGCCTCCCCCGAATTTTATAGTACTCACCACGCTTGGCAGGTGGGTTCGTGAGCGCAATATCCTTCTACAACTGTTCCACAGAAAAGTCGCTGCTGCCATCCCTCTGGTTAGAGTTCCTTAATCACCTTTAACGACGTCAACGGGAAGAGAACAAGAACGCTTTTTATTATGTACATGTATATAAAGACTAAAAAAACAACTCTAGAGGGCACGGGCACAGCTAATGTTAAAATTTGACTCACATGGTTGATGTAATGGTGTCTTGTCGTGTCTCCTATGTCTTCTTAATCTCATCATAGATGGCGCCTCCATGTATTCGTTTGTTTCTTTTATCTGTAATATAAATATTCAAATCAATTACCGCACGCGTAATTATAAAATAGTACATCGTCGCTTAATATCAGGCGAGGTAATGGTTAAACGCAAGCCTATTTAAAACATAAACAACATAAAAATCTCAATGAGATGTTTAATGACAGATGGATTGGACGTATGGACATAGATGGCCAGTGAGAACCCCGGATCTCGCACCCCTCGACTTCTTATGGGGTTTGGTGAACGACAAAGTTTACGTCACCAACCCATAGTATAGTTGGCATTTGAAAAGTTAAGGACAATGTCTTTGGACGTCAGTTTGTTGCGAAAAGCCCGAAACGACATTAGGCTATTAATTTGTATTCAAGGCAACGGTAGACACTTCAAACATATAATAGTAGTATATGAAACGGTTGCATAATGAGGGGTATTAAACACGAATGTGTGTTTGTGTTTTAATAGTATCCTCGTAATATAATACCTCATAATTGCAATACCTCGTTATGTGCAGTTTAATACACTAGTTTATCTAATCTCAAATTGAGACTGAACCTTTTACTTTTACACTAGCCCGACGAGCAATGCGTTCTCCTCGTGGAGAGCGTCGAACCTGCCCATAACAAATATAATGATACTTTTTTTAATGGTCTCCTATGGAAGTTCTATATGAACTTCCTTGGCCCCGGGGAAGGGCGAAGGGGTATGCCGGGACTCCTACCGGCTAAAACTACTGGAGAAATCATCTTCGGCACCGAAACGGGGCTCCAGGTCCTCGTAAGATCAAACTAGAGCCGCCCATGATGATCAACCTTTAGGCACATCTCGGAGGGGATGACTGTAAAGCGGTCACCCCCTCTAGCGGAGGGAAGGCGACTGTAAAAAGGCCGCCCCCAGGCACTTCTCGGGGAGTATTATAAAGGATCCCCCGAAGCCTCGCTGTGCGCTGTGCTGCGCACACGGCGGCACGTGTCCACTTGCGCGCCGCGTCTTCTTGGGGATTGGGATTGAACCTACTAAATAAATGATCAAAGTTTGAATGGCGCCAAAACCCAGCATATCACCGAGCATTCGCTAAAGTGGGTGCTGCCACATATAAGTAATAATTGGAATCAAAACTTTTCTCTAATGCTATAAAAAATTGCCCTGTATCGTAATGGAAAATATAATGTATTATAACATTATTATGTTACAGAAAAAGCATAATAATTTGACTCTATTTTTAAATTTCAGTATTATTTATAATTGGAAGTTTAGATTTTACGACATGAGAGTAGATAAAGATTGAAATACCTTATATAAGGTTATGTGAATCTATTTTTTTTTATGTTTGATTCTATTGTTGAGGGGGAAGACAAGACCCAGGTCTTTTGTTTGCATCCCTGTGCCTATCTCGACCTGACGTTACAACACGTAAGCAACACTACCACGTGTGTTACGGATTTATTCCTTCACTCGTGCCAAAAAATTGTCGGTGACCGAGAAGTACCCTAGAGGTTTTAAAGGTCAGTCAGCGAATGGGACTTAGTATGAAAATATGTTTTGAAAGGCCGTATATTTTTATTACGTTAAACAAGACACTTGTTTTTTTACACAGGTATTCGACTGTAATTTAAACGTGATCCTGTGTCCAGCAGTGGACTTCATTCGGCCGAAACGATGACCTGCAACCTTTTGTGAGAAAAAGGGCTTTGACAAACGGACGGACCGACAGAACAATCAACAAAGTGTTCCTGTAAGAGTTGCCGTTTTTCCATTGAAAGGTGCGAAACCGTAAAAACGTACAATTCCGTACAGTCCTCGCAACAGAGGAGAGATTTGAAACTAAAACCCCAGTGGGCGCTCAATATAGTAACACGGAGAGGCGGGCGCAGCCGAGCTCGTCTAATTTTATGATATACCGTGCACTACGACATACCGCGTGCGGTCGTGCTTTTATACATATCAATTACGTTTTTAGGACTTTAGCTGATAGCATGCGCCGTTGCACCACAATTTTCAACAGATCGAAACTACGAGCACTTACGGCCGAAATTAATAATCAATCTAATCCAAAATCTTCAGATTTAAGAATTTGAAATTCATCCGTTGTTGTGTCACGATCACATTTAACACAAAAAACAGACATATCCGAAATCCAAAGGTTCCGGATTATATTGATTATCAAGTTAGTGATCGAGGATTGAAAGTTAGGTTTTTGCTCCTTAAATTCATATGCCTGCCCCAATCCCTGCGCGCTCGCGACCTACATTTGCTGGCACTTACGAATAGTCATAATTTAAATAGTTGCACGGTTCAAGTCGTTGGTCCTATGTAGAAGAACCGGCAAGAAACTCCATGGATATACTCTTTTGAAATAATATATGAGTGACGATACTTAATTACGTCCGGCGCACCCTTAGCAATCTTTTCACTGCACGAGTCATTTCCATATGAGATAGCTCGTGCTGACATGAGAGAAGAATTTAGTGTGACGTTCGGTCATGCTCATATGCCAGAAAACGTCATCTGTTTC
The DNA here is from genome assembly GCA_947459985.1 of Diloba caeruleocephala. Taxonomy (NCBI): domain Eukaryota; kingdom Metazoa; phylum Arthropoda; class Insecta; order Lepidoptera; family Noctuidae; genus Diloba; species Diloba caeruleocephala. The sequence goes on from OX381629.1 coordinate 11,381,073, forward strand.
CCCCCTCTTACTCGTACATTGGTAAACCTAAAGGGGGATGCGCTTATCTGCGTCATAGGCAAGCTGTGAATGTAGTTTTCATATTAAATTCGATGTATAATACAAAACTTACCTGTGCATACTGCGCATCCAGTTCAGTTTCAGAGCTAACTCCTGAAGGATGGTGGTGGTGCCCGCCCTGCTGGCCACTTGAATGCGTCCAACCAGTGCGCTGGCTCTAAAAATATGTAACAAAAAATATGTTATTATGATGTAAATATGTTTATATATATATATATGTGTCACAAACTTCAATACTATACCTTTCTATCAGATCTGGAGTGCGCCGGCGGTCCAATTGTTATGTGCTGTAACGCATCGCTCACCATAGTGTAATTGTTCATGTCGAGTTTGCCGGGTTGCTGCGTGTAATCAAGAAGTTTCTAGATTAATAATAGTGGCTTAATAAGGCAGAAATCTATTACTATTATTATATATATATATATATATATATATATATATATATATTACTATTAATCAACGACCAAAGCTCGGAAAACCAATGCTTTTCTATCGATATTTTAATGATACGATTATCGAAGGAAGATTGAATAAGCACGGGAGGGATGGAGGATAAGAAAGGGAGCTTACCTTCAAGGTCTGCGAGTGGCGGACCCGCTGCGTCGGCGCATTCGGCCTAGCACGGCCCGTCGTAAAGGCTCGGTGGCCGTAACTGGCCGGCTGCCACAGACCTCCGCCGTCTATACGATCACCATATTCACAGTTATCACAATACGCATTTGCAATAATTTGCAATAATAATTTGCAAAATGTTTTATTTGCGAATGAAGGTAGATTGTAGTTTTACATTTTTTGGAAGACCCATTTTCATGCTACCAGTAGAATCATCATCATCATCATCATTTCGGCCGAATAAAGTCCACTGCTGGACATAGGCCTCCCCCAAAGATCACTACTAGTAGAATACCGGTATGCAAATGTCAAAAATTATATAAAATGAATGTATAGAATTTAATAATCAGTATTGCATGAATAGAATTTAAACAATCAGTTAAATGTCATTCGGATTGAGGTATTCATTAACACTATAATAACATTTACTTAGAAACCATTTATGCAATTTATTTATGAATAATGTCAACGGTAAATATTTGAAATCCCTTGGAAGCCTATTAAATAGTTTTATGGCCATAGAAAAAATATTGTCATCATATATTTTCTAATTGATTTTTAGTAAATAGAGCGTGGCGATTATGGCAAAACCCCCCAATGAGCCCACAGCACACCCATATCGGTCGTTGTGGTGATCTTTGGGGGAGGCCTGTGTCCAGCAGTGGACTTCATTCTGAAATGATGATAATCGAAACCCGGCCGATGTGTCGAGCCAAAACTTGAACTTACAAATACCATATTTCTATTACAATAACTATCATAATCACATTATATCATACACTTTTTATCGCATATCAGCAATCTCATACAGATCACACACATATCTACTTACAAATTACTACAATAATTTCACAACCAATTAACTCCACAATATTTCCCGTTTTGGATACCATTTTAAACATGCAATCTAACCTCCTTTTATTGTATGCCTTAATAGCTGTAAAGCTCTTACACTATTCTATTTACAAAAAGAAAATACTTTACTGTGTTCCAAACAAAACTAATTTAAGACAATAAATGTTACAAACAAAATGGCATGTAAAAACCTGTAGTTTTAAATTTAACAGAAAATCTATTTAACTACTGTAAATTCATGCAAAATTAACACGGACTTTAACCTCCTTTAACTTAAAGAAGTGAAAACATTGAGAAATTGTACAATACTGAAAATTTACTATTGTAGAAAAACTACGCGACAATTATGTTCAACTAAATGTAATGCTACCTTTAGCTACCTTTAGCTACCGTTACTGCTAGTAACTTTATAGTTCCTTTTTTTTATTGGTGCCCAGTGGCAATTCTTCATGAACTTTCTTCGCCCCGGGGAACTTTCTAGTTCCTATCGTAACGAACTATAAAGTTTTTTTTTATAAACGTTGCCCCACACTAAGATTTCTCCTGTCTCGGTGTGTTTACAGACATGAATTCCACATACAATACACCCAGACCCGGAACAACTACCGGCAGATCATACAAATATTTGTTCCATGCGGGAATCGAACCCACGACCCGGAGCGCAGCAGCCGACTGTATCAGCTACTGACCATCCGTGCCGTACTAGCATTAACGCTCCCGCGTTTAACAAGATTCGGTAAACTTGGAATTTGAAGTGTTATAGGGCCGTGCCGGCTCAGAATATCACCACCCCATTTCCTCCCGTGGGTGTTGTAAAAGTCTACTAAGGGATTAGCTGGAGGATGGGCAGCAGCGTCCTTCGAGTACATTAACAACACAACTGCGATCGCCAACCCGTCTGCCAAGCGTGGCGATTGTGGCGAAACCCCCTAATGGGCCCACAACATACCCATATCGATCGTTGTGGTGATCTTTGGGGAGGCCTGTGTCCAGCAGTGGACTTCATTTAGCCGAAATGAAAATGATGATGGGGCTAAGAACGTGGTCGAATTATCGGACAACATGTCTTCTATATCCGTAGAGTCTGAGCTTCGTTAATGTGTGGGAGAGATGGCATATGACTTTAATCTTTGCTGTATTTCTTGTACAGCAGTATTCTGGAATATCGCTAAGGAACAAGGTAGATACCGTTATTAGAGGTTGCCTTGTTCTTCATCTTTTATAGCGGTAACGAAACCCCTGACGGTAATCGTCTACGACAATTCCTTACCTCTTAGAGATACCTATGTATATTATCTTAGTGAGACACGAGTCAAACAAGAAGAAAATAATTGTCAATTTCTCAATATTGCACTGTTACATTTTGGAATATTCTATCAATACCATCCATAAAACAAAACAAAACTGGAGTGAACATACGTCTATTATCTACACACGCAAATATATCGTCAGTTGTGGTAATAAAACTTATAATCGTTCGTCATGCAATCACCTGACTCATGGGTGCTGAGGGAGTCCTCCGAACAGTTGAGATCCGCTGCATTACAACAGTATATTGTTTATTTGTACAGAACTAAAGTATTTATGGACCATGTATTAAATGAACCTTGCATCACATCGCGATGTGGCAAACATGGCGGAAATATAAAACGGTTCTCTATAAACTCATGTATTTTACGTACGTGTATCTGTATATAATTTTTAGATAGTATCGGGTCTATTCCTGCTCAGATTAATATCATATTAATACCAGTGTACACGTGACCACGGTCAGTGCAACTTGGTCGAAACGTCGAGGTTAGTCAAGATATTATTTTGATATTAATCTGTGCGCGAATACACCCGATACTATCTTAAAATAATGTACTCCATTCGCGAAAGTTTAAGTTCTAGTATATCTGTATGTAGGACTTGCGACGCGATGTTGACTGAGGGATGAACTTCCGTCAACGGTGAGAGGTGCGGGGGGGGGGGGGGATAACCCTACTCATACAATTAAAGCTGCGTTGTAAAAGGCGGCTAAGGATTGATATCAAGATGATGAGCAGCAGCATCCTCTCGTGTGCTGATAACAACATACTGCGCTCACCAATCCGTTTGCCAAGCGTTGTGATTATGGCAACCGCTCATTATAGTGATCATTGGGAGGTCCATATTCGTTTGTGGTCCGTACGTGTCAGTCCATGCGCGCGCGTGTGTCAGCGGGTGTGTGCCTGTTGCAGTGTGTGTGTGTGTGTGTATGTGTATAAGTGAGTGATCGTGATCATTTGCGTATGTGTGTAGTGCGTGCGTGCGTTTGTGTGTGGGGTGTGTTGGTGTGTGTGTAGGAGTTGTGTTGGTGGGTCTGGGTCTGGACATGGGTGTGGGTGTTTCCCAAACATAATTTGTTTAACCAGGCTTTGATAGGAAATTTTGTAACTTACGCGATAGATCCGCGTGCATCCTATGATCTGGGGGTGCGGGCTCTGGTGGGGTACTGGGCGGCGGGTATACACTGAAGCCTACAAAAAAAACAAATCGAATACAATTCGATCACAGACGAAAGAAATCTATTAAGTCTATAAAGAAAAAAAGTAGTTTCGAAAACAAGGACTAATAGAATGTCAAAATAGAAAATAAATACAATTATTCAAAATACATTTTGGGGGGCACTCATAGCTTAGTTAGTTAAGCAATTCTCGGCGCAAGCAGTCTATGGATGGGTGACCGCATTGTTGTATTTGTTTCCGTGCTTCGGAGGGTACCTAATATCGTCGATCCCTGTTGTTGTCATTAGACGGCTGTCGTTAAGCCAAGTCGGAGGCTTTTGGGCGGCTTGAACAACAACAACAAAGTGGCCAACCTTGTTGGCCACTTTCCATACGTAAGACAGAAAGAATACGTCATTTAAAATTTACTCTTTTACTATTAACGAAAAAGTGTTAATACCTTTCAAAAATCCCCGATTCTTAGAGTTGTTCAACGTATCGCTGTATTCAGAGTCGATGTCGGCGCGAGAGTCGGGGCCGATCAGCAAGTCCAAGGAGTTGGTCAGCTTGTGCTCTCTCCTAGTGGACACAAGAATGAATTACACAATAATATTATGAAAAAATGGTTTTGTTTGTATTTATTTTTATACAGAAGGATCGAAGCCAATTACACGATTTAACATACAGTATAATACATTATTTATTAATTATTTATAATTTTCCATGTGGTGTCCGGATTAAGAATCTATATTCCATCCACCACTCCATCTCCTCCCATGGATGTCATAAAGTGCGACTTAGGGATTCTAAACCAGCGGGATGGGCAGAAGCGTCCCTTCTGTGGAATTGTAGCCATACTGCACTCACCACCCCACCAGCCAAGTGGTGAGTATTGGCAAATTACTCCCTAAATTACGACACAGTTGTGGAAATCTATGAGGGAGGCCTTTGTTCAGTAGTGGACGTATAAATGGTTGATACGATGATGATGATAATACATTAACAAATATATAACGAAAACACAATACCCTCACGCATTTATTTCGCAAAACTTAAAACATTCTGATAATAACCACTGTGTTATTGAACTGTAAAATATGTATGTATATAATTTATAAACTGTTTAAGGTAAACAATTTGGGAAATAAATCTCTTTATGTATACCTGATACTTTGATTTAGTTGTAAAAAAAACGTTAATTCGTTTAAATAAATTATAAAGGATCGATTACTATGGTGTCCATTTTGGTTTCCATGATTGGATTTGTATTGAAAATACGAACTAGAAAAGCAAATTGAAAAACCGAAATTTTCAGAAAATCGATCTTTCAGACCTCGATTTTTTTTGTGAATTGATTTTTTAGACTTCGAATCGAATCGATTCAAGAATCGATCTTTTTCGGAGAGAATCTTTATCCCTAGCTCTAACGTATCAGACAATATTACTGCAGTGGTCGAATTTGACAGAAACATGTCACGAAATGCGTGGGAAATAGAAGACATCTGGTTGCTTCGATTAGTACGAGAAAACTATATTCAAATTAAAAATATTTTTAGTCAGGAGTGGTCAATTGACAAGAATTGTTCGAACTGTATGGGTTTAAAGACAAACTACTATTGTAACAATTGTAATAAACGAAGTCTATGAAAGTAATAGTATTTGATTTTTCAAGCTACCGACTAACGCTGCTTATCCCGGTACATAACAGTACTTACATATGGTTCAGATGATAAGAGTGGTTCCTGGGCGGCGGAGCGGGCCTGGCCGCGGCCACGTCGGGCAGGTTATGCGGCTGCTCCATACGGAACGCCCGTTCGATCTCGCCCTTCCGTTCCCACACCTCCTTAAAGAATGGCGTGTAGAATGCCGCTGTGGAAAACGCATGTGGTCAGTATAATTTGGATCGATTGATTTTTGAAGCGGAAATTTCTCCAGAGCATTAAAAAAAGATTTCCCATATTAGCATTTCGCCTGTTGTGTCAATATCCAAAGAGATTCAAGTGCTCTGACATCTAACAGCTGTTGACGAGTTTCTTTTTATTATACTTTGTCCCCTTGGTTTGATCCGTGGCTAAATGAGAATTGTATATATAGTGGTATGCTTATATTTTTAAATAAGCCATTATACCCCAAAAAGGTCCTGTTATTTTTTTTTTATAAATGTTGCCCCGCACTTGATTTTGTGTCGTGGGTGCGTTTACAGACATCAATTCCACACACAATACACCCAGACCCGGAACAACTACCTGCAGATCATACAAATATTTGTTCCGTACGGGAATCGAACCCGCGACCCAGCGCAGCAGCCGACTGTATCAGCCACTGCACCAACCGAGTCGTCATATTATCCTTACAGTACTCACATTTATTCTCAGCGCTGGACGTATAGGTAGTGAAATGCGCGCCTAATCTATCTGCAGTAGCATTGCCCTCCGTGATGAGAGCGTGTCCCAGATCTGTGCCGAAGAACGTGCTTGCTGCTGAACCGCCTCCATCAGTTACTGCTACCATTTGGATGGGTAGATTTGGGATGTTCATTGAGAATGCACTGTAACCAAAACAAAGATAAGAATATTTTTTATTCATTTGAACCATTTACAGGCACTTATCAAGACTTTAGTTGCCACGTTCCATGTTGATTTCCTATGGACAAGAACGGATAAGTAACTCTTGTTGTTCTCGAAATTAGAGTCTAACCTCTTAAAGTCTATAACTAAATAAGACTGATTGTAATATTTATTAACTTTATGATTAAATCGCTATGGCGGAATTAGGTTGACCAGTCCCAACAGATGGCACTCGTTCACTAGCATGACACATGCATCAGCATCGCTTAGCATTACATAATTATTTGTCTCACTAGCCGTTACTCGCCCGCTTAGTAGGGCGTAAATCTAAATTTATGAGCATTTTTTCAGTATAAAGTTTTTTTATATCCCTTTTCACACCATAATCTAACGCCTTTTCAAATGTCATTAGAATCCGCCCAGCCGTCTGAGCATAATGGAGCCTCAAACTATCAAACGTTCACATTTTAAATAGTAGTAAAACTGCTCGATTTTTTTTTTGACGCAATTGATTGCAGAGCGCACGCCGAACTGAGTTGAGTCAAGGAAGGTTTTGTTCCATATTTTTATATGAATACAATAGAAACGCTACTTCAAGTAACCAAGTGGCTTCCACCAGCTTATAGAAAACATCGGACGGACGCTTCGGAGCCCTAAGACATTCTCTTAAAGCTACGAAAGCTGTTTTATAAACATCAACTTTAAAAGCACCCCTGCTCACTATAAACTCATAAATCTGTACATAACTAAAACGTAATTTAATATCTAGGTGAACTTACTTCAAAGTGGCCAAGCTAGCCTTCCTCTTGGCCGAGTATATGAGTATAAACCCATGTATCAGCTCTTCTCGGAACTGACTTGCACCGTGGAAGCTCGATATAATTACCTGCAAGACATCATATGATGATATATGATATATATCAGCCAAAAGATGGCCACTGCTGACCAAACCCCCTCCCATTCGATAATTATATCGTCATTTTGAAGGGGATTTTTCAGTACTCGCCATGCTTAGCAGAGAGGTAGGTGAGCGCAGTATGACCACTATTCCTCAGAAGGGACGCTGCTGCCCATCCCTCTGGTTTAGAGTCGTCTTTTATGGCATCCACATAAGAAAGCGTGGTGCTATATTCTTAATTCAGACACCACACCAATAAAGAAAGATATATCAATATAAATAACAAGACAACATTTTTTGCTTATTTCTGTCTACACGGCATGTCGACCAGCCCAGTCCACTGCTGACAATGGATTTTTCTTTAAACCCTGTAAATAACCATTCTAGAAAGCTAGCTGACGACCGACAGTGCCAGCCCCAATGACATTGGTGACGCCCTAAATCTTTTTTTTTATTTGTCAGGTGGAAGTACATTATGTACTTTAGGCACATCTCGGCGGGAATGACTGTAAAGCAGTCAACCCCTCTAGCGGAGGGAAGGTGTCTCTAACGAGGCCACTCCCCAGGCACTTCTCGGGGGGATTGTAAAGGATTCCCACGAAGCCTCGCTATGCGGTAGGTGACCTCGAGCACACCGCTATCTTCCCGCGCATATGAGCACGCAGATTTCCCAATAAGCGCGCTCGCGACCCCAAGCCCCCCTGCCATATAAAGACGACAGGCTCTCAGGCGCTCAGGCGTGTGGGACATGGGCCCCGCGGCGGTTGTTACACCGGCTCCGTGTCCTCCTCCTCCGACCGGGATCGGCCCACTCCCGATCCCGCTCTGCGACCTCCTTGTGGAGCATGACGCTCTCACAGAAGGAGACCACAGCACTCCAGTTTTCATTAGGTATTCATTGACCACTCACCTCAACTTTCCTCTTGGAGTCTCCCAGAAAGGTCTCAATGACTATAGATCTGTCTCCTGTTAAGAAGCATGCTCGATGCAACAGTAGCGGACTCAGCACACGTTCAGGCGAGTACGGGTCGTCGCAGAACATGCACACCATTATTCTAGAAAGAGGTATTTATTGCACTAAATCCCAAATAAAGAAAAGGCTCTCATGCTCATCAGATGGATCTGTCTACTGACATTTTTTGTGGTTGATCATCATATCAGCCACAAGTCGTCCACTGCTGAACAAAGGCCTCCCCCTTAGATCTCCTAAACGAGCGGTCACATACCGCTCTCATCCAACGACTCCCAGCAACCTTCACCAGGTCGTCTGTCCACCTCGTTGGAGGTCGTCCCACGCTGCGTTTTCCGGTGCGCGGTCTCCATTCGAGAACCTTTTTGCCCCAACTGCCATCAGTTCCACGAGCAATGTGCCCTGCCCATTGCCACTTCGGTTTACTAATCGTTTCAGCTATGTCGACAACTTTAGTTCTTCTACGGATCTCCTCATTTCTGATTCGATCTTATAGAGAAATACCAAGCATAGCTCTCTCCATAGCCCGCTGAGTGACCTTGAGCATTCTTTGTGGTTCTTGGCAAAAAATAGACCAGCCCCCACTCTCCACCCGTGGGGGTCATAAACGGTGACTAAGGATTGATATCAAGAGAATGGGCAGCAGTAAAACGGGAGGACCGTTTGCTACTAAGATAGGTTTTCTTCTCACATTGACCTTCGGCGCTGATCGTTGAACAACCGTTTTATAGTTACACTAATTTTCTCCGGACGGTGGGCGTGAGAAGAAAATCTCTAACAATACAACAAGCGAGGTGATACTGGAATTAGAAAAAGAGTGGAGATCGGACTGTATAGTGGCATACCACCAAATAGACCCAAAAAATCACTGCTGCGCAGGTGAAGGGGGCCTACGTCAGCGCTCTATATCGGTGCCGCTTATTATGCAATGTTCATATAGAGAAGATTCTAGCTCTGCACTAAACATTTTTTAGTCCTTACTTGCGTTGTTTGATACATAATTTTTTTTTTTCTAATCCCGATTTTAAAACGCTTTTAGCCCAAGAATAATTTGAACTGTATTCGATTAAGTTTTGTGTCACGACATCATTAAATATCGTTCAAACAATAATTTTCAAGTAGCTTTTAAATCCTTCTGTGACCTATGCGAGGGTTGGCTTCCAATCTAACTAGATGTGCCTGAATTTCAGTGTTTATAACTGCTTTTCACGATTTTTTTTTAGTTTGAATGGTCTCTACCTATATAATTACTAGGGACTACTGAATACTTTAAGTTAAACTGTTTGCCTTTTGACAGCCAGTAAATAAGGCAGAGAGAAGTCTAGATATGTAAAGAATAGTCACCCATCTAAAACTGGCACACTCTCGGCAAGGCGACTTAACTTCGTACATGAATTGCCGCAGCCATTTTGCCACGAGTCACGCTATCCATACATATCTTAAAGTATGTTCATTAATCAAAGTAGCATTTCGCAAGGTGTCAGAAGCATCACACAGATCATAAGGGGTTACCGCTCACCGGTTGCCACCCACTGTAAACCATACAGACAAACAAGAACACACGGCGGACGGCACGGTTGGTGCAGTGGCTGATACAGTCAGCTGCTGCGCTCCGGGTCGTGGGTTCGATTCCCGGTTGTATTATGTGTGGAATTTATGACTGTAAAAGCACCCACGACACAGGAGAAATCCTAGTGTGGGGCAACGTTTCATAAAAGAAAGAATACAAACGAAGTCAAAAGTTTTATGTATTACCTAATATCCGAATCAAAGCACACGATGACGTCTCTGTACAGATGCGCATAGCTGGCTTTCTCCCTGTTGGCTCTCACTAACTCTTGCACAGCATCCGCTGTCAAGGCTTCAGTGCCGAGCTCGTTTACTGATGCCTCCATGTAGGAACAATGCAGGCTGGAATATAATGTCTTTCATTAGCTTTATTTAGGTCCGTATCGATCGAGAATCAAATCGTAAGTAGAAGTCAAGTCTGACTGCATCAATTGAAAATAAATGCTGGAACTATTACATAGGGTTCATATTTGATGAAAGCTAGCTTTTTTTTTTTTTTTTTTTTTTTATTGATGTCCAGTGGAAATTCTACATGGAACTTCCTTCGCCCCGGGGAAGGGTGAAGGGGCATGCCGGACTCCTACCGGCTAAAACCACTGGAGCGGTCATCTTCGGCACCGAAGGGGGGCTCCAGGTCCTCGTAAGATCACACTAGAGCCGCCCATTGGTACCACGCCTTTAGGCACATCACGGAGGGGATGACTGTAAAGCGGTCACCCCCTCTAGCAGAGGGAAGGCGACTGTAAAAAGGTCGCCCCCCCCAGGCACTTCCCGGGGAGGATTGTAAAGGATCCCCCCAAGCCTCGCTTTGCGCTGTGCTGCGCACACGGCGGCACGTGACCACGTGCGCGCCACCGTCTTCCCGGGGGTCGCTCGGTGTGAGCACGCAGACTCCCCAATCTGCGCGCCCGCGACCCCCGAGGCCCCCCACCATGTAGTGACGGCAGGGGGCTCAGGCGTGTTGGACTTGGGAGCCGGGACGGTTGTTGCCCCGGCGCCGTCTCGTCCTTCTCCTTGCGGGATCAGCCCTCTCCCGATCCCGCTCTGCAGTCTCCTTCTGGAGCATGACGCTCTCGCAGAAGGAGACCACTGCACTCCAATTTTCATGCTCTGCCAACATAGCCGACACTACTGCCGGCAGAGAGAGATCCTGCCCGATCCGATCGACCAGGATCCGCCGCTCGGCCGCCCACGCAGGGCACTCCTCGAGCGTGTGCTGTGCGGTATCCTGGTCGCTTTCACAATGGTGGCACTGTGCCGTAACCTCGCGTCCTATTCTGTGCAGGTATGATGAAATGATGAAAGCTACCTAGACCTGTTCTATATAGGTTTTGATTCTCGTTCTGTAATACGGACCGTAGTATGGTTTTCTTAAGCGGTAGACACTTTCTTTAGTGATACACCATATTTGTTCTGAATTGCGTATTTGATACTGATATGCTAAAATTACTGGGCATAAGAGACTATGATGTGTACTGGGCATGAGCACAGTGTGGTGCCACGCTCAGCCAGGCCTGAGTAGCATTACAATTGTCATGGGCAGGCATCTCGCTTACCATCGAGCGAGTCACTAGGTATGAATAAAATAATATGAACGAAGCTAGATATGATCCCGTTTGAAGGAGGAGACGGCGCCGGGGTAACAACCACCCTGGCGCCTAATTCCCATACGCCTGAAACCCCCTGCCGTTGCTATAAGGTGGGGGACCTCTGGGATCGCGGGTGCGTAGATTGGGGAATCTGCGTACCCACACCAAGCGACCCAAGAGAAGACGGTAACACGCATGTGTTCACGCGCTGCCGAGGGACGCATTGAAGGATCCTTTACAATCCCCTCGGGGGGGTGACCGATTTACAGTCACCCTCTCCGAGATGTGCCTATAGGCGTGGCACCAGTGGGCGGCTCTAGTGTGATCATGCGAGGACCTAGAGCCTCCCTTGGGTGCCGAGGATGACCGCTCCAGTGGTTTTAGCCGGTAGGAGTCCGGCTGCCCCTTCGCTCTTCCCCGGGGCGAAGGAAGTTCATGAAGAATTTCCACTGGGCACCAATAAAAAAAAAGGTATGAGCAAAAGACTGGGGCGACGCTAAGATAAAGAATCATTTTATGAGGAATTTGGAACAGGTTTACATCTGTTCACAATAGATGGCATAAAGATCCCAGTAGAATCGGGCGCACCAGGCGTAATTTGTAACTACGGGCAATTAATGGTAGAGAAACGAGTACGTACTTGTCAGCGAGATTCTGCCCTTCTTCTTGCAGCCTCGTCAGTTCCTTCTTGTCCATCCCCTCGTCTTGTACGAACATCACAACCAATGGCAGGCCCTAGAGATAATAAGAAAATGCTTTCATCATCATCATTTCGGCCGAATGGAGTCCACTGCTGGACACAGGTCTCCCCCAAAGATCACCACAACGACCGATATGGGTGTGTTGTGTGCTCATTCGGGGGTTTTGCCATAATTGCCTCGCTTGGCATGCGGGTTGGCGATAGCAGTTGGGTTGTAAAATGTACTCGAAGGACGCTGCTGCCCATCCTCCGGCTATTCCTATAGTCGCTTTTTACGACACTCAAGGGATGAATTAGGGTGGTGGTATTCTAAGCCGGCACCACACGACTAATGAAACAACTGGCACTTATGAAACGTCGGAATATAAATTATATGGTTCCAATTGGTTGATCCTATCGAGAAGAGCGAGCAAGAAACTCCATAGACACTTTTTTAAAGTAATCAAGATTACAATGTTGATTGATACAAACGATGTTAAAAGATATGGTTTATTTTAGAGCAATGTATGCTATGGCAGTTAACGACTGACCAGTCCTGACAGATGGCACCCATTCACGAGCATGACGCATGCATCAGCATGGCTCAGCTCAACCATATTTTCTAGAACCCATCAACCCGATACACAACACATGCACCAGCAAGACATGATTGGTGCAGTGGCTGATTCAGTCGGGTGCTGCGCTCCGGGTCGTAGGTTCGATCCCCGCACGGAACTTATATTTGTATGATCTGCAGATAGTTGTTCCGGGTCTGGGTGTATTGTATGTGAAATTCATGTCTGTAAACGCACCCACGACACAGGAGAAATCCTAGGGTGGAGCAAAGTTTTTAAAAATAAAACTGTTTGGAAACACACCTCGACTATGGTTTCAGACAAAGTCCTCTTGTATACCAATAACAGTATACTGGAATCACTAAACCGGCTGCTAGGCGTAGTGATCCATATGACCATTCATTTCTGTGATCATTGGGACATGTTCCAGCAATTAACGTTTAAATACTGATACGATGATAGTGGTGAAATGGTTGCACTGATTCCTTTTTCTTTAAATCATTATCATATATTACATTATATACGCCGTGGTGCCGGCTAAGAATACCACCACCCCCTCTCATCCCATTGGTGTCGAAAAGGCGACTATGGGATTTTCCGAAGGATGGGCAGCAGCGTCCTTCGAGTACAATTATAACACTACTGCGATTGCCAACCCGTCTGCCAAGCGTGGCGATTATGGCAAAGCCTCCCCAATGAGCACATAATCTTTGGGGGAGGCTTCTGTCCAGCAGTGGACGTTTTTCGGCTGAAATGATGATTATCATATCAGACGAAGCACGACGACTGCTGAACAACAGCATCCCCTTTACAGACTTAATCGGTTACTTGCCCGCATCCAGTGCCTCCCTTTACTAGGTTGTATGTCCAACTCGTCGATCCCAAGTGTCGCTTTTCTATAAATTACAACACTTTTACTCAAGTATGACATGTGGAACTAATAATAAAATACCTGAAAAGGCAATTTGTCTTCTTGCTCCAAGCTGGAGAGCAGTGTCTTTTCAGCACACCCTCTGATGTACTCGAACGATTCTTGATCTTGATATACGCAAAAATATCCTGAAACAAAATTTAAATAAATCGGAATAAAAAAATTAAGTATTTCACTTATAAAACTGTGAATTATAAATATGTAGAAAATGTTGATACTTAAAAGCTGATAGTTTACTCAAGTCACTTTACGTTAGGTTTGCGATGAAGATAACTTTCGTGCTAAGTTAGCTACACGGCTGTAGCAAGTAAACATATATATATAAACACCGATGTGTGTATGTATTATGTTCCCTATGGACTACAAAACAGCTCGACCGACTTTTATGAAATTTTCAGGCAATCTTCAGATTAGCCCAGCGGGTAATCCTGTGATTGTTTGTCTGTGTGAAATTTGGTAGCGATCGGATCCAGAAATTTTAATATTTTGTTTGATTTGAGTCATCTGGTTATATATAATTAGTGTAACGCGTGCGAAGCCGGGGCGGGTCGCTAGTAATCAACATAAGCGGTTTGCAGAGAGATACGACTCTTCGTCATTGTATTTTGCCCTTGCAGTTGCGGATAAAGGCAACGCTACCCTCCTCTACCCGTGAGCGTATTTAACACCAACTAAGGTATTAAGTCTTGAACACCAACTAAGGTATTATTTGACGGCACGGTTGGTGCAGTGGCTGATACAGTCGGCTGCTGCGCAACGGGTGGCGCGGTCGCTTCCCGCACGAAACAAATATGTATGATCTGCAGGTAGTTGTTTCGGGTCTGGGTGTATTGTGTGTGGAATTTGTGTCTTGTAAACGCACCCACGACAAAGGAGAAATCTCAGTGTGGGGCAATGTTTCGTAAAAAAAATATATTTCAGGCAGTACACTAGCGTCCTTTAGCGTGGTCATAAGAAGATACTGCAATCCCCACTTTATATACTAAACATGGTGATAGCGGCAAAGTTCCCGATGACCTTTTCATTGCCATTGGCAGGGCTAGTTTAGTACTAGTCGTTCAACGATTATAATATACCTATATAGTATATTTTACTGACCATTGTGTCCATGTCCATGTGGTGTCCGGATTAAGAATATAGCACTACTCCTACTCCTCCCGTGGATGTCGTAAAAGGCAATTAAGGGAATCTAAACCAGAGGGATGGGTAGCAGCGTCCTTTCTGTGAAGCGGTAGCCATACTGCGCTCACCAACCCGCCTGCCAAGCGTAGTGAGTATTGTCAAATACCCTCCAAAATGATGACACAGTTGTGGAATCTAAGGGGGAGGCCTTTGTTCAGCAGTGGACGTATAAATGGCCGATTTGATGATGACTGACCATTGGGAGCGAAGTCGTCTATGCAAGTGGTTTCGACGGAGAAGTCGTCGGTGCGCAGGCGCTGCTCCACGCGCCACGCGTGCCCCGCCACGCTCACGCGCCGCTCGGAGTCGCAGCCCGCTAGCAGGCGCTTGCTGAATTCACCAGCTATTCCTTCCACCTGGTGATGCAAAAACTTAGCTTGTTGTTGACATGACATCAAAATCTCGAAGCAAAAAGGTATAAAACTCTCAATAATTTAGGGTGAGATTCAGAAACGAGTCTAAGCGTGAACTTACGTTTCCATCTGTCAAAATGCACTACTTACGCTCATTATTGTATTCACAGACGATCGGAACAAGACTTAAGCTTAGCGTAAACTAACCTAAGCCAAGGAGTGAAAATCGACTACTTTGGCCGAATCTAGCGACACTAAACCAGCAAAGGTGTGCTTGCAACAGGAACTATGAATTATGGATATATGAGAAAGTTGTTTACTTTGATTGTCATAATTCTAACTAGCTTTGTACTATGGAGGCTACATTAGTCCAATATGTTCAACTATTTAACAAAATGTCATCCTTATACTTACTCGCGGTAATACAGCATGTAAGAATAATTGTGTCTAGAATAATAAACTAATCAGATTATTATATGACCTTGTTATTTCAGTCCACATCACCAAATTTATTTTTATTCAAGTCTGCGTCAGTATTTTTGTTTCTAGTATGGTGGATTAATTGTTTTAGGAATTATGTTTCAAACGCTGAAAAAGAGGCATTTCGAGTAGTCATTTTCACTCGAAAAATTTTCATATATTCCTGCAGTTTAGAAAGATGTTAAAACATAATTATATAGGTTTATGTGTCAGATATTTTGTTTCACCACCAACGTATCTCGCCGATAAACATTCTCGTATTAAAAATGGCCATAGAGGAAAGAGTCCAAACTTAGGCAAGACCAACGTAAGTTTGGGAGGACTGTGTCACTGTGTATCTGTTGGCACGACTGTGTCTCTGAATACGAATTTTGAAGATGCGCTTAGCCACTACTTGGCTTAGAGCGTTATTCGCCCGTCTTACGTTCATGTCTCTGAATCTCACCCTTAGACCTATAAAAGCCTTCATAATCACAAGCACCCGTTTACTATACCACTGCTGGGCACGGGCCTTTTCTCAAGATGAAAAGGTTAGGCCTTAGTCCACTAAGCTGGCCTAGTGCGGGTTGGCGGACTACACACAACATTGAAAACATTTTGGAACCCCCTCAGGTGTGCAGGTTTCCTCACGATGTTTGCCTTCACCGTTAACGCAAGTGATAATCTAATTCTGATCCATGAATCAGAAAAGTCAAAAGTGCGGGCTGGGATCTAAATCAGACCCTCCTGTATGGAAGCCAAGCGTTCAACCACTAGGCCGTCTCTGCTTAACCTTCGCTAAGTTACTATGTCCAATCGGACGATAATGAGCCTGAGTATAGACATGCCATAAAATCTCTAAACATCCAATCCATCCATAGTGATCGATTGATTGGGATCGAGTGTGGGAAATGCAAATCTCATAGTATTTCAAACTTCAGACACCTCCGTATAGTCGGACAGAATTCAGTACAATGAGTATACGATATGCGGCTGACTACGGTTCACTCGTCACACTGCAGACATATGGTCCCTATATGGTCGTATAGCGAGTGATATGTGGAGGTACTGACGCCCAGTATGATGACGTTGATCTGGTTGGAGTCGGTGGTGAGCGCCCACGGTGCGGCCGGAGGGCCCGCGTGGCACTGCGACTCTCCCGTCGATGTCAGGGATCTGCAACGTTTATGTTATTATAGATAAGAGAAAATTAAAAAACGAGCTAGTCTTACAATAGTCGCATTTGATGTGTAACATCTGACATCTCACCTTGGTAATAAGCAACATGAATAAAATGCATGAATGGTGCCAAAACCCTGCACATCACCGCGCATGCGCTAAAGCGGGCGCTGCCACAGATAAGTAATAATTGGTAATTAAAACATTTTTGTAAAGCCATAAAAAAATGCCCCGCATATGGGTTCCATAAAAAGAATTGATGGGTTCTCCTTGGTGATATTAACTTCTTGGATTTGGGTCGTGTCGTAATGGAAAAAAATTGTATTATAACATTATGTTTTTAGAAAAAAACTGTTATAATTTGATTCTCTTTTTAAATCTTCCCTAGCTTCTTGTTATACACTTCCGTCCCATTTTCACGAAATCACTCCCTTAGATTGCAGGAAAGCGAGAGAAAAGATATTACATATCAGAGGCACGTGTTTGTGTTCGATTTCACACCCATGGACACATATTGAGCCTAGGCCGCACACCAAATTGTATCAGAGACGTAGCAACCCAGCCACTGCATATAATTTGACACTAAACGTCGGCCTTCTCATAGCCACTACAACACAACAGGCCTTTTTAAACATACTGATAACTTCTCAAACATAAAAAAAGAAAATAACTGCACCTTTATAATAGACGGTGTGGTGTCCGGACTAAGAATATAGGACCACACCATGTCCTCCCGTGGATGTCGTAAAAGGCGACTAAGGGACTCTTGACCAGAGGGATAGGGCAGCAGCATCCCTTCTGTGGAGCTGTAGCCATTTTGTGCTTACAAACCCACCTGCCAAGCATTGGTGAGTACTGGCAAATTCTCCCCAAACTGACGACACGGCATATAACCGATCGTTTATGACGAAAGCCTTTGTTCAGGGCGTCTTTTGGATGATGATGTTAAACCGCGGGGGAGAACGCCTTCCCGGTGAGCTAAAGTTTTAAGCTTACACTCTGCAGCAGGGGCAGATGAGATTTCTGTTTTGCTTCCATCTACTAAGAAACTGCATCATGGTAGGTATACTCACCCAACTCTAGTGTTGAGTATGACAGGCAGGGTAGCATCCAGACAGTTGGCACTAGCGGGACAGTGCTCGCGCATCGGACAGTGCACGAAGCCTAAGTGCTGGAACAGCATCAGCTTCCTGTCCTGCTCCATGCGGTCAAGCATCTTGTATCTAAGGGGAACAGGGAGATATTAAGTGAAAGAGAGATAGAAAGGGATAGCACCTATCGAACACAGTATCGAGCTTCTATACGCCCATATATTTACACATGTAAAAAACAAAACGAGTAGATACTAGCTCTTGGATTGGCGTGATTTTCAAAGGATTTCAATTTATCAATTTTGAATATCAAATAAAATGATAATGCAAAATAATTTATTACTCAGTAGTTAACTGCCACCTTACCTAAAATCATCTTGAAGTACGTCAGTGATCTCCTTGATATCTTCTTGAGTGATGGTTCCCGTTGGGGATATACTCTTGAAATGGTAGAAGAGATCCGCGTGCTCCAATAGTAATTCCTGCAAACAATGTGGCTGTTAGAAATTGGATCGAGAACTGCAAGCCTTTCAAAGCCCCACCCCCTTAGGTGGGGCTTTGGAGTGCGGCGAATAAGCTAGTATCCGTGTGATGACCGAATTAAAAATATAACACTGGCCGGACACTCCCTCTCCTCCTGCGGGAGAGGCCTTTGTTCAGCAGTGGACGTTCTTTGGCTAATATTAGAGACCGACTGACGTTTCGGTTTCGGTAGCGGCCAAAAACGCTGGTTCCGTCGGCAGTATGGGTTTCGGCCAAAAACTGGCCGAAACTAGCATTCGAGTCATATCGGGCCCGGGAACAGGTTCGCTCTCCTATACCGTTTGTTGAGTTTAACCACAGCAGTGTTATTCCGTAAAAACTCCCTTCTGAATCCGCAGTGAAAAGTAGTAAAAACAATATGAAATTAGCGATTTAGGAGTGATCTCGACGGCGAGCATCATAGCTACGCAGACCGCTAGCCGACGCGAGGCGTTTAATCGTTAGATGCGTCTCACATGTAAATGTTGTTCCGGGTCTGGGTGTATTGTGTGTGGAATTCATGTATGTAAACGCACCCACGACACAGGAGAAATCCTAGTGTGGGGCAACGTTTTAAAAAAAAAAAAAAAAAAACAATGATGAGAATTTTCAAGTACTTAATGATATTAGTGACACACTAATGACTGAGTAAAAAAAACGATGTGTATGAGATATGGTATAGTATTTAATCTAATTATAATGAAGTGCAATACAAC
The DNA here is from genome assembly GCA_947459985.1 of Diloba caeruleocephala. Taxonomy (NCBI): domain Eukaryota; kingdom Metazoa; phylum Arthropoda; class Insecta; order Lepidoptera; family Noctuidae; genus Diloba; species Diloba caeruleocephala. The sequence goes on from OX381629.1 coordinate 11,400,348, forward strand.
AGTACGTATGACAACATAAATATGAGTCAAAAGTTTACGTCTGACAAAGTTACTGGAAACAAATAGAATACTATTTGAGTAGGCTTCTTTTCATCAGAAACGGATAACGCTATGGACCCCATATTACCATGACATCACATTAGTAACACCCCCGCTTATGATAGTCCTCACCTGGAAATTATCCTTAGCGCGTCTCTGTATGTGCCGCTGGTGCTGGTCATACACCCTCTGCTGCTGCTCCTCTGATAACGCTTCATAGCACTCGCGGCCCATCAGTAGCACCCGAACTTCTGATAACTGCTTACCCGGAGTCACGTACCCAGTCTCTTCTAAGAGCCGCTTGAATTGTTGGCACCATCTGGGTCGAAAGGATATATTAACGTGATTATTTTATTATATGAAATATGCTCGGACCATAATAATATGAGCCTATATCTGTCTCACTGCCGACCGAAGGCCTCCCCTATAAATTTCCAGAACAACTTGTTACATACCTTGTCGTTGGGGTAATTTGCCAGTACATTAGGAACGCTGCTGCCCATCTGTCTGGTTTAGTCTCTATCTCACAGTATTTCTATAACCTGCCTTATTCCTGGGGGGCTTCCCTCGCGCATTAACCGCATCACCGCAGTAAATGTGACCCTACCCCTCGAACTTACTCGAAATTCCTGTGTTCCTCTTGAGCTTCGTGTAAGAACGTCTTGAAGACGGCAGCAGCCTCATTCGATTCTAGTATTTCGTAAGGAATCTTCTGTGATTGTCCCAACGTCTGTAATAGATAAATAAAATTAATATTTGGATATATCGAGTATTCATGTAAATGGGTCACCTGGTTAGATACATAAAAGGGCACAACAATAACATGCAATCACAAAATAACCTATCCATCTATGATCATCTTTTAATATATTTTATTTCGTCATTAGTTTGTTTTTATACCACTAAGGTGGATATCAAGCATACGGCCCACCTGATAATCATAAGCGGTTATCATAACATATGAATGATGGCAACATCATCGGTATCATTCGCGCATTGTTTAGTCTCCCTTGAATAAATCCATAAAAACCATTTTCATATCATATATCATATCGGCCATTTATACATCCACTGCTGAACAAAGGCCTCCCCAATAGATTTCCACATTTGTATCATCATTTTGGGGGGAATTTGCCAATACTCACCACGTATGGCAGGCAGGTTGGTGAGCGCAGTATGGCTTACCGTTTCACAGAAGGGATGCTGCTGCCCATCCCTTTGGTTTAGATTCCCTTAGTCGCCTTTTACGACATCCACGGGATGAGATGGAGTGGTTAACCCGGACAACCAAAATAGAGAAGAAATTTAGGTTTTTGTTTTTCGGTCTGTCTGATAAGGATGTATTCACGTTATATTATAGCACATCAGACAGAGCATATGTCCCATTTAAATGAACTTTATAATACAATATGTTCCTAAACAAGATTGGTGACAATAAAGTGGTTAAGAGTGCCCGCTCAAGGCAAGGCGTTTGGCGGGGCGGAGCGTACGACGTTCGGTTTTAAACACATGGGTACGTATGCAAGTGTCCTAAGTTAAGACGAGCCTTGTTCAGCAGAGGACATCCCTTGGCTGGTATGATGATGATAATAATGATAAAAGAGAGCAGTGTCCAACCCCGAGCCCGACTCTTAATAGATATCAGGTGTCTCACCTGATATCTAGCTCTCTCTCCGACCCGCAGCGTGGTGTCTATAGCGAGGGGACTGTCCAAATCCGACCCAGACTCCGAGCCCGAATCGTGGTGCCGACCTTCGCTGAAATATACTGAGAAGTCGCGGTGGGTTCGCAGCTGACGGACTACCATGGGCCAGTCGCTAAAACAAAAGGAAAATGGTTAAAACTCAATTATAATTACATAGTGGAAATTTATCGACTAATATGATATTGTAGTTTCGAAATGGCTGAAACCACTGTCACATACATAGATAGGTGACCTCAGTAAGATATTATTTGTATACATGTTGTCTTTGACAACCGTGAGTAGAGACGACGAAGGCTAGCGTAACCGTCGGATCCATAATTATGGTAGCATGCTTCTTATAATTTAGTTCAAACATGTTTTGCCCTTACCTTTCATTGGAATGTTCAGTTTTGAAAGACAAGGACGAAACATACAAACTCAAATGTTTAAACTGGTGGTTTAAACGTTTTATCTTTTTTGTAGTAAGACAGTGAGAGTTTAAAACAGTTCACGATTTCACTCTGAATGGTTGTTCTATTTTGCAACAATGGTGGGTCACCCCCGTCTCCCCCTTCCACATACAACGTTCGTTAGTCAGCCAGATTGATAGTTTGCACTCACACACGTGAGTGGTGAGTGGTGAGTGTGAGTGCAAACTATCAAGTACTCACAGTATTGCGAGCAATACTACTAAGTGAAAGCGGGCGCATGAAAATGAGGGAGGCAAAGTGAGTGTTTCAATATTCAAGTAGTAATTTGTCTGTTTTGTTCGAAGCGTAAAAGCATATAATAGAACAGTATTCTTACTTCTCCTGCAAGTCCTCAGTAGGTAGCTGCATCCTGGAGAGTACTTGCGGCAATTTGGCTAACTGCTTACGAAGCTTCTTAGCCGCCCTCTCCTCCTTCAGTCTTCGGATGTGACGTCGGAACACGACCTGAACGCGTAAACATAAGATTCGAATATCCGGGGTTTTCCTCTCTTACCAAGACCAAGTGATAATTGATCAGTTATAGAGCGGGATGCAAAATTACTAAAACAACTATTAAAAAATAGGGGTTGGTGATAGAAGGGTGAACATTTAGGGTTGTATGTATTTTTTTAAGCCACATAAAAAAATAAAAAATAAATATTTTGTCCAAATTTTTTAGGGGTGGACAACCCTTATCACTTAGGGGTATAAAAATGGATAGTAGCCGATTCTCAGACCTACTGAATATGCATATAAAATTTCATAAAATCGGTCAAGCCGTTTCGGAGGAGTATGGTAACTAACACTGTGACACGAGAATTTTATATATTAGAAGAAGATATATCTAAATAAATATGTTAGATAGTTTAGGCAAAAATAGTGTGTATATTTTTTGTTATAAGGAAATATAGTTGTATGATTATATAAATTCCGTGTGTTGTACGGATTTACAATGTAGGATCACTCCATCTCATCCCGTGAATGTCGTCAAAGGCGACTAAGGAATTCTAAACCAAAAGGATGGGCAGCAGCGTCCCTTTTGTGGAACATTAGGCATACTGCGCTCACCAACCCGCCTGCCAAGCGTAGTGAGTAATCTGCCAGATTCTCCCCTATGGGGGAGGCCTTTGTTCAGCCAGTGTACGCCCTTTGGCTGATATGACGATGATTATGTGAATATCAGTTTGACGGCACGGTTAGCGCAGTGGCTAAGCGATAGGCCTTCTGCACAACGTGTCGCGGGTTCGATTCCGGCACGTAACAAATATTTGTATGATTTACAAATAAGATTTTTTCGGGTCTGGGTGTTTTTGCATGTGAAATGTATGTCTGTAAACTTTATCCACGACACAAGAGAACTCCTAAAGAAGAACAATGTTTTAAAAAAAGCCAACGAATAAGAGAGAGAATTATTAATATTCTATATTAACAGGACCGCCGTCCGCCGTAGCCGTGTGGTGCTGGCTCAGAATGCCACCACCCCATCTCCTCCCATGGGTGTCGTAAAGTCGACTAAGGGATTATTCGGAGGATGGGCAGCAGCGTCCTTCGAGTACATTAACAACTCAACTGCGATCGCCAACCCGCCTGCCAAGCGTGGCGATTATGGCAAAACCCCCCAATGAGCCCACAACACATCCATATCGGTGGTTGTGGTGATCTTTGGGGGAGGCCTGTGTCCAGCAGAGGACTTCATTCGACCGAAATGAATTGACAGGAAATAAAAATCATCACCGTATCAGCGCATAGATGAGGATTACTGAATCTCTCCTGGCTTCCTCAAAAATCACAACAGCGAATGATCGTAAAGGAATATTACGATAATGTTCCCTAGTCAAAATCACCATGCATAGCATAGACAATACAATTGCATTACCCCTTAATTTCTAAGCAAAGTTTACATTACTCAGCCAAGCTACAGCAGCAAATCAGACATATAAAGACTCGCACAAACACTTCTGATTTGCAACCTGGTGGCGGCTATTGGGATCCTAATGGGACCAAAATAAAACTACGCTCACTTGCGTGCCATCGTTTCCAAATTGCTGCACAAACTTGATCCACTCTGGGAAGTGACATAATCTCTTGCTAGCTGCCGACCACATTTCCCTGAAAAAAACAAAGTTTTTTGCAATTTAAGCCAATTTTTCATATCCTATATACATTTATATTTGATTATCACATGTTTTAACGGTGAAGGTGAACTTAATGAAGAAACGCACAATTGATAGGGTTCCAAAATGCTCTCAATGGTGCGTGAAGTCTGCCAACCCGCATTAGGCCAGCGTGGTGGACTAAGCCCTAACCTTTCTCATCGTGAGAAAAGGCCCGTGCCCAGCAGTGACACCGTAATGGGCTGATTATGAAGATGAAGATATACATTTATTCCGTGTGGTGTCCGGATTCAGATTATAGCACCACTCCATCTCCTCCCGTGGATGTCGTAAAAGGCGACTTAGGGACTAAACCGGCAGGATGGGCAGCAGCGTCTCTTCTGTTGAACAGTTGCCATACTGCGCTCACCGACCCGCCTGCCGAGCGTGCCAAGTTCCACCTAAAACGGCGACACTTCCTTCGTTGTAGAACTCCATATTATACTAGAGGAGACCGAAAAACCGATAATGCGGGTCACAATCACCGGCCATGAACATCCGCAACACTAAAGGAGTCTCTGATGCGTTGCCGGCCTTATAGAGAGGATGGTGAGAGACGAGGTGGGTGTCTGCAGGCGCTTTCGTTTCAGGACACCGACTATAGTATGGCCCAGACCTTTAATGCCCGCGTATGCGCCCACACAACCTTACACATAAAACGTTCCAAATAAAACGTTAAAAATAAAAAAAATCAAATATAAGTTTACAATTAAAACATTACAAATAAACCATTATAAATACAATACGTTTCAGCCGAAAAACGTCCACTGCTGGACAGAAGCCTCCCCAAAGATTCCCACAATGACCGGTTATACCGGTTATGGCAGACGGGTTGGCGATTGCAGTTGAGTTATAAATGCACTTGAAGGACGCTCGTGCCCATCCTCCGGCTAATCCCATAGTCGCCTTTTAGAACACACATGGGATGGGATGGGGAGGTGGTATTCTCGTGGTGCTGCCACACGGCACATGAAAAGTGAAACATTACAAATAGAATGTTACAAATAAAACTTTACATTTTAACATTTTCTATGTTACCCTTCATTTTAAACTTGAAATTTTACTCTCATTCCGTCTTATTACAAAACATGGTTTATCGATAGTCTCGGACTAAAAGTGTGGTTTAATCAAATTTCTTATTACAAAAAGTGGTTTAACTCTTAGTCTTGGACTATCTATGGTACTAAAGATAAACTTGATGGGGACCTAATTTAACTCTAAAACCTTTGGTCTAAGTCACAAATATACGTCAAATTCATTGTTTTGAGGTTAGATTTGGTTTATTTTTGTGTGTTGTATTGTAATATTTCATGAAATAGTTTAAATTTGCGTCGTCCTAAAGATAGTAATGTGCCGTAATTACAATAATTGTAGGCAAGTACTAACTTTTTCTTCAGAATTCCAGTTTTCACTTCTTCGTTTTTTCTGTTGTTCTATTTTATTAATATTATTCCCTAACTTCTTATCAATAATAAGTACGAAGAAATGTCCAAATCTCAGAATAGTTTTACCTATGTTTAAAGATTTCCGCGCGATATAGACATTCCGTTACGCATTAGTGTTGTTTGAAAGTACATATTTCGGACATGAAATAAATGTCATAAAAGTATTCCTCAGAAAGAAAATAAATGGCATTTATTGAAACAAGAACAACCATTCGTTTCTAATAGTTATCGTCATTAAATACCCTATTATATATGTTAAAATATCAATACCATTAATATAAAAAAATTACAGAAATATTCAGCATTTGGGTAAACGGAACGATGTAACCGAATGCTATCTGATTGAATGAATGTTTCCAAGGAATTCCGTGTATAATCTGTGGAAATAATTTAAGCCAGAACTAAAGTCAGCTACTATCTAGTCCTGACTTATTTTGATATTTGTAATACGGACGGGTTTAAACCATGGTACTAACGTTAGTTCCGTACTAAGTCCAGACTTCATAGTTCTGGTTTAAACCTGAGTCTAACAAGATTTTTGTAATAAGACTGATTGTGTCTAAAGAAAAGAACATCGAATAAAAAGAGACCGTAAGTATGGAAAGTTGTATTATACTTTTTGTGTAAGTGAAGTCGTTACTTACTTGTGATCCTGGACATGCATTCTAATGAGCTGGGTGAACGCTTCTGTGACGAAGTCTAGAGTCTCTCTTCTTATTCGCAAAGCCTCCGCATAGTTCGCCACCTGGCCGAAGACATAAGGTACGGTAGGTAAAGTATTTTGCGTATATCACAGTACATAATTATGGACACAATGAAGATTAAATTAAACAAGATATAGCTGCTCAGCAACATCTTCATTGTGTAAATAAGCGCTTGAGTTGAGTGTGTAAGTTTAACTGCATGGAACAAAATGGGTTTAAAAATTTCTAACCAGATCTTTATGCTGGGTAAAGTGAATAGTTTTGACAAACATAGGTAAAACAGATAGAATCCGAATCTGGAATTAGAAAGCTAAAACCCGTTCATTTACTAATCAACCAACAGCAGAAGACATCAATGGCTGCATTATTTACAAAAAAAGTGGTTAAAACCAACCTTTATCCGGGCTTTAGATTTGTCAATCATCTGCGCCAGCAGGAAGAATGCGTGGTCTACATTCACATTGTCATGACTGGAAGTCTCAACTATGGGAATGCTGCCCTTGAACTCCTTACGCTGCACCAGCCTCTCTGCCTCCCTGACGCCTTGCTCGCAAGCCTCGTCGTTCTTAGCAGTCACTAGGACTACAGGCTTCTTGAGCTTTAGGATGTTCTGGAGAATCGCGGCTAAGACTTCGTTCTGAAAGATTTGTATTGAGAAAATTTGGTTACTCGCAGAGCGCGTACAATTGCCAGATAAGGTTAAATAAATCACACTTATAGCCAACAAGCTGCTGGCTTTCACACAACATGCTATCTATGTCATGGACGAAGACAGCATTTTGCAGATCTGCGACTTTAAAAAAGCTGACATATACAGTGGCAAAATGCTATTATTCTAAACCCTAGGAAAGATCGACCACATGCCGTCACACAGGAGACATGGAACGGTGAAGTGTCCAGGACATTGCTTTCATGGCGAAGGAACTGCATAGGCTGCCACTTGTCACATTCGACCACGTTGATGTTACCAGGCTGCTGAAGGACATCATATTTTTGGTAGCAAGCCTGGCTGAAGTGCAATCCAAAAGTAAATAAACTGCGTGCCGTGGAGTGTGGATTTTGGGAGCGATGCATCGCGTGGTGACGACGTCCGTCCCTCTACTCCGGTAGCGTTTACGACACACGTAAATACGTCGACCTCTAAACAAGCCTACGCTGCCATTGCCGCCACTAACAAAGTCGTTGCGGCGCAAGCTAAGCAGAAAAATAGACCAAAAACAGCAGGAGCGCTGTGAAACATCTAGTCATAGGGATCCAGAGAAAAACCAGTACGACAAGGAGGGATTATTAAGGCGGAGAAGAAGAGAAAGCTCACTTGTCGGTACCAGTGCGGCACCTCAACGACCGTACCGAACCATCTGTTACATCCTGCTGTACAAACGACGCTGCTATACGTGTCACGGCTGCATTACTCTACTAAGAATATTGTAGAGTACATGCATGGCAAGCCCGGGCGACGCTTTCAAATATGTATATAAAGAAAGAAAGAAAGAAAGAAAGAAAGAAAGATTTATTTTGGATTCGGACAACACTTACAGAACAGAATAAAAGAAAAACAGTTATTTTTACCAACAAAAGAATGCTGTACGAGGCCAAAAATGGTCCCTATCTCAGCATAGCTGCAACGGTGGAACGTTACAGCGCTGGTTTTCAGATAGGACCGTGTAGTGAGGCCACATTCGGTCACTACATATGCATTTAAAGAAAATAAATAAATGATGCAGATACTGTGATTGTGATTGATGTAAAATCGATTAAGTGTTTTCTTATCGGTCATTAACCGAGGGCCGCCTCTATTGTCTTTGACAAGCGACGGACGCTGCCACAGAGTACTCTAAAGACGCTGCGGAAGCTAGTCGCTGGCTGCACATATATAGAAAATAATATAAACAAAGACTAAACTACTCCGACGATGGAGCCAATAAGTAAAATTGGAATTGGATTTGAATATACTACTCTCTGAAAGGACATAGTTTATATTGAAAGTAGTATGGATAAATAGTAAATAAAAATAAAGTGTTAAGCAAAGTGTTGCTAACTATTAGAATATTTAAGGTTTAATAAGTTTCTCTTTGAAATGACATTGCTGTTTGTTGTGAATACACTTACCTGCTTCTCCCAAGTCCTTCCCGGCACGAGACTAACATCATAAACGCATAGGAACCCATCCACAGTCAGTTTCCCGTCAGGCATAAGCCTCTGATCATACTCCTTTTCTATTCCAAGCTGATTCTTGCACACATACATAAGTTTTTCGGCCGACTGGAGTTTTGTAGCGACGCATCTTTTAACGTAAGTCTCTGTCTTGCCTACTGCAACAAAAATCGTTATCGATATTCTATTGTCTCGAACGGAATTTGGATTAGACGCGATGCGGAACGCGGAGTATCGTGACTTGTGACAGAACTTGGGAGAACACCAGTGCTAGTCGATTGAGTCCACGTCCACTGCTGAACATGGGTGTCACAACGATCACTACAATGAGTGCGCATTGCCATAATCACCGCGCTTGGCAAGCGGACTGGTGCTCGCCGTATGTTGTTATTAGCACACCGGGTGATACCGGTGCCTAGCTTCTTAATATTAACCCTAATCGCCTTTTAACGCCATAGGTAGAAGGTTGGTTGGATGAGGGCGGCATGCAACCGCTCGTTGTAGAAATCTAAGGGGGGGGGGGGGGGGAGCCCTTCCTTTGGCCGATATGGTGTTGATGATGATGATAGGGTTGGTTTATTCTTTGGAATTAACCACACGCACCTGTTTTTGCGGTTGTTATTAACGTCGCACTTGAGAATGTTATGTAGCTTCCTATATCTTAAATTAAAACAATAATAAAGATATAGGTACATCAAATCAGTGAGAATCTCCATATTGATACGTGAGAAGTTATCACATAATGGACAGCTCCCACGATCGTCTTGGTGACTGAATATGACAAACCTTTGAATGGCTGAAAGCATGCGTCGTCCACAAACTCTGTCTGTTCAATGATCTCGAACCTGTACTCTTGCTCATCATTCTCCTTCTGCACACTGCCCCAGTACAAGAAGTGATCGTTGTTCACGACGCGACCGCTGAAGTCGGACTGCAGGAAAATTTTAATGTTAGTAAATGAAGATCAGTATTTCGGTAACCGAAGTTAAACAAAGGCATAGCAGCGGAACTCTATGCTCTGAGCCGCGAGTTTGTGTAACATCGGGACAAATATGATGATATCATCAATATGTTAATACTTATACTTGATGTAGTCGCTGTGGCCAAAAAAACGGCCTAGTGTAATCACTAGGCCGATTTTACAGTCGTCTCCCCGCTGCTAGAGGGGTGACCGCTTTACAGTTATCCCCTCTGAGATGTGTGTAAAGGCGTGGCACAATTGGCGGCTCTATGGTGATTGTATCGAAGCCCTGAAGACCCACCTTCGAAGCCGAAGATGACCGCTTTGGTGGTTTTAGCCAGGAGAAGACCGGCACGCCCCTCCGCCCTTCCCTAGGGCGGAGTAAATACATGATGAATGTCTACCGCGAACAAAAATTTAAAAGGATTTCTGGATGACCAATAAATGTGACAGGGAGTCGCCTCTACAGTCGCCTCCTCCTCCTCAATTCTTTACGGTCACCCCTTCCGAGATGTGGCTAAAGGCGTGGCACCAGTAGATGCAGCGTTCGCTTTTAAGTTCTTAAAATCCCAGAGCTCCCGGCGGTGCCGAAGATGACCCGCCCTGGTATTCTAGCCTATTAAGCCTATGAAAGCCCAGGAAGTCCATGAGGATTTCCATCGCGTTGAATAAAAAGTACTTAATAGGTAGGTCGAGAATGTGCTTGTCAGTGTCTATTGAAACCAAATTTATTACGTATCTGTTATCACGGTACGCCATACAAACTTATGCGCCGGCCTACAAAGCCGTAGTTTTACCTACTACTTAGGTAAGGTAATTTTCTAAATAATACAGTGACGATATTCTAGCCTAGCTTGATTGCAGAAACGACATCGACAATGCGATAAGAACGTGAATCTTACATCTTAGTATTAGAGCCCTATATCAGTACATGTATTTCTGACACATGTAACCAGAGCTCGAAATTATAAAGATAATAATCGTTTCAGCCGAATAAAGTCCACTGCTGGACACAGCCTCCCCCAAAGATCGCTACAGCGATCGTTTTTTTGTGTGCTCATTGGGGGGCTTTGCCATAATCGCCACGATTGTCAGGCGGGTTGGCGACCGCAGTTGAGTTGTTAATGTACCGAAGGACGCTGCTGCCATCCCGCGGTTAATCCCACAGTCGCCTTTCATGACACCCACAGGATGAGATGGGTTGGTATGCTATTCGTAACCGACACCACACAGCAAAAGAAGAAGAGATAATAATAAAAATTATCGTGATAATTATCCGATAATTATCAAGACTGGGTCAAGTAATTTATGATTTTTTATGCGATGTGTGAGGGCTGACGATTGCAACCATTCACACATGCACGTGTATCCGCCAGATTTATCGCTGGCGACAAATCCACACGGATTTGTCAGTCTTGATCTTGTCACACACACGCGCCATTCACGAAGCAGTGCGTAGACGCATTAGTATGTATGCGAAGCCAAACTACTTGTTTTTTCTGGTTTATTTTGCTGAGAAGGAAGGATAATAATACCATGTTACTCGTTGATCAAGAGTTTTGGGAAGAATTCATCCTATAATCAACGATGTTATTACAGAAGATACTGCGCAGCAAACTCCCCAGCACCGCGTTAGTGTCTTCATTATAAAATAAAAGTAACGCTGTAAGATAATAATATGTGTAATCATCATATCAACCATTTATACGTCCACTGCCGAACAAAGGCCTACCCCATAGATTTTCACAACTGTGTCATCATTCTGGGGGGTATCTGCCAATACGGTGAGTACTCTTGGCAGGCGGGTTGGTGAGCGCAGTATGGCTACACAGAAGTTTCACAGAAGGGACGCTGCTGCCCATCCCTCTGGTTGATTCCCTTAGTCGCCTTTTACAACGTCCACGGGAGGAGATGGAGTGGTGCTATATTCTTAATCCGGACACCACACGGAATGTATGAAATGTAATGGAAAATGTGTAATATACAGTGTGTCCAGTAAATAGCACGACATACTGCAGGGGGTTAAAGCTTGGGTCAATACCTACCAAAAAAACACAATATATGTTCAGCAAAATCTTACGGATTTACAGTAGTACAAAATTTTTACGAAATATCGAAAAATCTCTACCTTGACACAGATTTTTAAGCATCTCGTAATGAAACGTCCTTTTCTAGTTTTTTTTTTACCTCAAAAGTAAAGTAACTATTCACAAATAATTTGTATGTCGTGCTATTTACTGGATATCCTGTATGTGTGTCTTAAATTGAAGTGTATGTTATAACGGGCGCTTTAGAGGCCTTACAACTACGACGGCACGTTCCGCGCAGTGGCCAAGCGATTGGCTTTCTGAGCTACACGTCGCCGGTTCGAACCCCGCACGAAACATATATTTTGTAAGATCTACAGATAGTAGTTTCGGGTAGAGCTGTTTGCGCATGTGAGATTTTTGTTTGTACCCACGATAAAGGAGAAAGTCTAGTATAGAGTTAATTTTATCTCACGTATAAGTAAGATAGTAGTAAGTATGGGACACGATATTGGGATGATCCCAATATCGTGTCCCATGCGCAAAAGATGATCTAAGGGATTTTATATTAATAGCATTGTGTAAGTGACCGTGCCAAATTAATTTTACGACAGTCGTTTCATTACTGAATTATCTTCGCTGTTAAGTGGCTAAGACTACGCGAGTTTTGAGATTTTCCGTATGAAAAACAACCGCATTTACCAGGGTTAGGGATCGTCATCATCATCTGCCAAAGGACGTCCACTGTTGAACAAAGGCCTCCCCAATAGATTCCCACAGTTGTGTCATTATTTTCGGGAGAATTTGCCAATACTCACCACGCTTGGCTGGCGGGTTGGTGAGCGCAGTATAGCTACTGTTCCACAGAACGGACGCTGCTGCCCATCCTATGGTTTTGTTTTTGATTGGATTATTACCAGTGATGATATATGGAAAAGAGACGTGGTCCCTCATTATGGGCCTCATAAGAAAGCTCAAGGTCACTCAGCGAGCTATGGAGAGAGCTATGCTTGGTATTTCTTTACAAGATCGAATCAGAATAAAGGAGGTCCGTAGAAGAACTAAAGTTGTCGACATAGCTGAAAGGATTAGTAAACTGAAGTGGCAATGGGCAGGGCACATTGCTCGTAGAACTGATGGCCGTTGGGGCACAAAGGTTCTCGAATGGAGACCGCGCACCGGAAAACGCAGCGTGGGACCTGGTGACCTGGTGACCTAATGACCGACGGTCGCTGGGAGTCGTTGGATGAGGGCGGCATGTGATCGCTCGTTGTGGAAATCAATGGGGGAGGCCTTTGTTCAGCAGTGGATGTGCTTTGGCTAATATGATGAGATTAGACAAAGTGAAGATTGTCATATGGCGTATCAGTCTGACCTACTGCAAGTCAACACCTCGCATGTTCTAATGTGACTTTTTAAAGGCATATTTACTTTCTTAGTTAATCTACGAAACCACAGACTTAACATGAAGGTAAACTTCGCGGGGAAACCTGGATTTACTTATGGTATTAAATCATTAACCCGTAGGAAGCAAACGTGGTGATCAATACACGAATTATCTCTATATGAAAAGAGGCCTTTGCCCAGTGATGGGACAGTTATAGGATGCTATTATGTTTCTCTATTCGATGGTTTACCTCTACTAGAAGAACTCGGTCTTTTAGGAAGCGGAGGCTAACGCAGGGGTACTTTAAGGCGTTCTACACACCAAAACCCGCCTCGGATCTAACCCAGCGGTTCAGTTATATTTTTAGTATTTACGGTAGTATTTTCGGATACAATTCCAGTATTTAACATGCAACGAGAATGATGCATGCCGCCTGGTAGCACACGCGGGCTCAACCCACAGGCACGATTGCCGTAAAATAAGCCCGCCGCCCAGCACTAAACCGCCGCAGTGGGCCGAAATCAGACTTTCATTTTCATTGGAATTAGGGCCAATTGTGAGAGAGCAGAGTAATATGGTTTTTTCATGCCAGCTCCATACAACTTTTTTAAGAAAGAATAGTTAGTGGTCTATTTGCAATGTTATTTTTAAGCATGTTTGTTGTTTAGCCTTCCGAAACATATTCAAGTATAAAATTCGTCGTTTTTGAAAAACTATTATATGTCTATGAAAGTCGGATTTCAGCCCACTGTGCGCCGGGTTGGACCCGCCGCTCGCCGCCGCTTAGGCTTTGGTTTGTAGAACGCCTAAAATGCAACGGGATACTATCCGGGGACCCTCCATGGCTGCACTATAAAAATGCAGTGTCGGATTGTCCCCGGAGATGTAAAACTATTGTGTCAGATGGAAACTACAAATAAAAGGGTCTAATTGCAAGGGTGTAAATAGATTGAAAACATGGAAAAAAGGCGTCTGCCTTTCCGCCTTTAAATGGGATTTTGTGGCAGAAGGTGGTATTCACGGGTACACATCAAGCTATATTATTCCAGTATAAACTGGTCTCGCATTGTAAAGGCTTTCAGTATGATGAGAGATCAGGGTAAACTGGTTATTTATAGCTTGATGTGTATCCGTGCGTACTCACAAGATGGGCCCCCTAAATGGCCACCACTACCGGCGACAGGGAGCAACACCCGTGTGAGCCGCACGGGGTATCGAAAGATACGGCACGTCTCCAGGACTCGTAACGGGTTTCCCCCTATTTTTCGCCGCCGGCGCTGTTAGACACTTCCACCTCCAAGCACATAGCTCTGGCGGCCACCCTCTGTTCAGCCAATTAAGCCAGAGTTGAGATTCTACGGACATTTATGATGTTCACTCCAGCCAGCCAATAAAGGCAAGCTGGATATGAGGCCCTGACTGCATCTCCGGGGCATTCGGGTACGTAGTATCGCCACTCAGCGTAGCGATGTATTACATCTCCTTACGATATACTTCTTTTTTGGGAATGGTAATAAAACTGCTGCTCTGCCCTTCGGGATTGCTTTTGTCCCATTGTGAAAAGACGACTGCCCCACTTATTATTATATCTTTACCTGACTTAACACGCAGATATGGTCAACATTGTAGTCGTCGGCATGCATGCGGACAAATCTATTGCACAGACAAGACTTGCCCACGCCGAGTTGCCCTTTTTCCTTCTCAGTACCTGGGGAAGAAAACAAAAATTATAATCAAGTATTGAGTATATGCGTGTCGTCGATGAAAAAGGCAAGGCGTGCCACTGTATACTATGTTTCATTAGATTTCTTGGCGCATGTCAGTCTACAGACACAAATATAGAATACAAATGCTATTAAAACAGCATGCAACTAACCATTTATTGACGCTTCATGGTCATTATATCAGCTAAAGGACGTCCCCAGCTAAACAAAGCCAAATTTTATTAAAATCGGTTCCGTAGTTTAGGAGTCCATAGCGGACAAACAACGTGACACGTAATTTATATATGTATATTAAGATATGCCAGCTGCAATCACACCAGTAATATCGTATGTCACCGCTGGCATACTTGGGTCCAATAAGATCAACTAAGCAAGCTAGACAGTCTATAGGTGGGGCCTCGGGGATCTGGGGTAGATTGTGGAGACAGCGTTCTTATACCAAGCAACCCGCGGGAAAACGTTGGCGCGCACGTGGACACGTGCCGCCGTTGCGAGGCTTCGGGGGAATCCTTTACAATTCTCCCCGAGAAATGCCTAAGGGGCGGCCATTTTACAGTCGCCTTCCCTCCCTAGAGGGGCGACCGGTTTACCCTCTCTGAGATGTGCCTATGGACGTGGCACCTGTTAGTGGCTCTAGTGTGATCCTACGAGAACCTAGAGCCCCCCTTCAGTGCAAAAGATGACCGCTCCAGTGGTTTTAGCCGCTAGGAGCCCTTCATGCCCCTTCGCCCTTCCCCGGGGCGAAGGAAGTTCATGTAGAATTTCCACTGGAGACCAAAAAAACAGGTCGGTCTATGGATGGGTGACCCCATAGTGGTAGCGATTGCCTTTGGAAAGCTTGAAAAACTGATACAAGAATGGCCAAATGGCCACTAACCAAACAGGTGCAAAAGACTCAAGCTAGCCGCGCTTGCACCCTATAAATAAAACGTCTTGGAATCTGCTGGCAAACCCACCTACGCATGCTTTTTTTTATATGGACGTGGTATGCTAATGTGCAGTAACTCACATGTGTAGGGAAGCGTTCGGACGAAATCCTAGAACGATATCGTTGATAAGCATTTTACACACTGCAAGTGTGGTTTCCAAAAAGATGTGCCGGACGTAGCGACTAACGGCAAAAATGTATATTCAATCTAATCCAAAATATTTGGAAATCTGACTAAAGATTTGTCCGTTTTTGTGTTGTGATGCAAACACAAAAAACAGATCAAGTTCTATAATCTTAAATCTCAAGATTTTGGATTAGATTATTATTAATTTCGGTAGTTCTACGGAAAAAAGTGCCCGAAGCATCTTTCTATGCGTATTTTTTATATGTTTTGAAGGTTTAACGAGCTTCGGCCTATCTGATATAGCAACCACTAATAAGCATAAGCAGTCTACTGGTTACTGATCTAAGGCTAAGTTGGAATACCTTTTTACCACGTTTTTATGAATTCGCTTTCTCGTCTGTCTCACTGTTGGGTACAAATTTTGCAATAGATTTTAAACTAACCTCCCGAAGAGCTAGGCACTTTGAAATTATAAACATGGTTTAGAACTGGATGGCAATGCAATATTAACCAAAATGTTTAAAAAATACCTTTATATGTACCTACCACGTATTTAAATCTGACTAAAAAGTAAATTATAATTTTTAGCTTCTAAATGTCAGGACTTTTACGTTGTCGGCATTTCGGCTGAAAAACGTCCACTGCTGGACAGCCTTCACCAAAGATTACCATAATGTATGTGTTTGTATTGTGTGGGATAAGGTGGTTTTCCCATAATCGCCACACTTGGCAGACGCGCAATCGCCTTTAGGTTATCAATGTACTCGAAGGACGCTGCTGCCCATCCTCCGGCTAATCCCATAGTCGCCTTTTACAACACCCACGTGATGAGATGCGAGTGGAGGTATTCTTAGCCGGCACCACACAGCGACGATTTTACGTTATGTTGTCTGGAGAAATAAATCTCAATCTCTCTCATCAGCCATACATCATCCACTGCTAAACACAGGCCTCCCCCATAGATTTCCACAACTGTGTCATCATATTGGGGAGAAATTTCCAGTACTCACCACGCTTGGCAGGCGGGTTGGCGAGCGCAGAAAATCTACTGTTCCTCAGAAGGGACGCTGCTGCCCATCCCTCTGGTTTAGTCTCTTAGTCGCCTTATACGACATCCACGGGAGGAAATGGAGTGGTGCTATATTCTTAATGCGGACACCACACGGACAGAGAGAAATAAATATAATAATAATAATGTTACTTTTTACAAACATTATTTAATAATTAACAATTGTGAGCCCAAATAAAATCGTACCTAATGAATTCTCTTAATGAACTTTTTCATTGGCAATCAAATCTACTAAGAGTGTTAAGAAAATACTTAAAATTTTAAAAGTTTACTAATGAATTGGGCAATAAAGCTTTACGATAAGCTCTTTGTAGGAAGATTTTGCATTTCTCCGCAAGAACATGATTGGATGTAACACTTTACAAAAAAGTGCTAGATTTCCCACCAACTTCACTCATAAATACCACCGACCTAATTCCACTTCTTGCGTAAGGTATGACATTCAACGTATTTACCACGAATATTAATGCCAATAAATCGTTCCAGTGACTCAATTAACCTATAAAAACATTAACTTAGCGACTTCACATGAGTTGTGTACTTATTCTACTTAGCCTGTGACGCAGAGATAATCGAGTAGCGTGTTTTACTGACAATTACCTAGCACAACAACTTTCGTGAAACGTACGTAATCTAACATACGAACGAACAATGGCGGCCTAGGCTTAGTGCGATGCTCTAGTGTGATCTTACGAGGAGCTAGAGCCCCCCTTCGGTGCCGAAGGTGACCGCTCCAGTGGTTTTAGCCGGTAGGAGTCCCGCATTCCCTTCACCCTTCCCCGGGGCGGAGCTAGTTCATGCTGAATTTACACTGGAGACCAAAAAAAGGTGTAGTGTGATATAAAAGTATGCACTTTTCTAACAGACTTTATAAATAATAATATATAAACATAATTACCGTATCCTTTATATAAACTAGACAGTGAACTTATTGAGGAGATTTTTATCAGACTACTATATCTATCTAATGAGGGTGAGAGGCGCAGTGGCTAAGCGATTGGCTTTCTGCGCTACATATCGCGGGTTCGATCAAATCGGAACAAATATTTTTGTATGATCTACAGATAGTTGTTTCAGGCCTGGCTGTTTGTGCATGTGAGATTTACGTCAGTAAACTGTACACATAATACAGGATAAATCACATTTAAAAAATAACGTTACTGAGTTTGGTTACGTCCCCAATTTTGCCGCCCATCAATTGTGCCGCCCTAGACCCCTGCGCGTACGGTCTACGTTTGCAAGCTTAGCGACTGAAGGTGCACGTTGCAGAATTTCAGTAAAGACTCTGCTCACACCAATAAAAAAAAGGATTACCAGGTTTTCATCTTACAATGCTTTAGTGTAAAAGAAGAATACCCATTAACCTGAAACTTGATGACTTTGTCGTGTCAAGATAGGTTTAAATTCGCCCGTGAATTTATGGTGTGAACGTTGATGCGAAGAAAAGAACTCTACTCATTCACAATAGGCGCAAAGGCCGTGCGTAAATTCCATCCACATCCACGTCCACGCCTTTTGAATGTGAACCAGACATCTCGCAACAGGTTTTAATAACATAAATAACACAATAAAACTATTAACTGTATGACAAAATTTTATCAACTTTCTCTCAAACTATAAACAAACTACACCTACGCGTGATAACAGGAAGTGGTAGAGATAACAATGCAACAATAGACAAGCACCCATTCACAATCACTTTACTTAATGATTTGATTTAAAGCCCGTTTCGTTCAATCAGATTATATTCATTGATTTCTAGTTCTGATATTTAAAGCTTTCCAATACCACCCATCCAATCTAATTCTTAGTCAACAGCAAGGGCCCTTTTTATTTATGTCGCCTGCTGAAACTACAAGCAGAGAACGGCGTAAAATTTACCATAGCTACTACTACCAGTACATATAACTATACAGCTCTCAAACAGTGCGCGAAGGAAGCGAGAGAAAATGAAAGCCACCATGCGGCATATCGGTTGTTAGAAGGAGAGGAATATACACCTTTAGTTAAGTGGCATTAGCAACTGAATGGCGCATGCTCGTTGGCTTGAACGCGTGTGACGTAATGTCTCCTGGCGCCAGCCACCTCGTAGTAATTAGACCCCGTAATAAAAGAATATAGTGTAATTTTTATTTACAGTATATATTTACGAATGAAATGATGTATTTTTTATCACATGTGCAGTATAATTCGTAAACGTTCTATAGAAATAAGAAGGCTTTTTTTCCGCAATACGTTGCAAGAATTACAGTTAAGATTGACGTCTAGCCGCAACACTGGTCGGTGCACGACTAAGTGAATTCCGGGCAATTACCTTGCTTTCATGTGACCATCATAGAGCGCGGGCAACGCATCTACACTTATAAAAACATCTTAGGCCTGCTGGAAATACTTCATGTACCTACATCAACACATGCAGCAGAGCCCATATCCAAATCAATAAGAAAAATCCCAAATGCAAAAAATATTTATTTATTTTTTAAGCACAAACACGTACAGAGGCGGACTCTTATATAATGTAGTGCACCTTAAGATTTTAAATAAACCAGCCTATAAATTAAATAAAAAGTAGTATCAGAATACATAATTTAAGAAAATATATATATGGAAGAAATTAGTAGCCGAATGAAGTCCACTGCTGGACACAGGCCTCCCCCAAAGATCACCACAACGACCGATGGGTATGTTGTAGGCTCATTGGCGGGATTTGCCATAATCGCCAGGCTTGGCACACGGGCTAGCGATCGCAGTTGAGTTGTTAATGTACTCGAAGGACGCAGCTGCCCATCCTCCGACTAATCTCTTAGTCGACTTTTACGACACCCACTGGAGATGGGGTGGTGGTATTCTGAGCCGGCACCACACGGCGAATTTATAATTATAATTAATGATAGCTTATATGAGAGCAAACTGGCAGAAGCCTGCAAAAATGTATAACTGAACATAAATAAACTGTGATCAGTTCTCAATTAATTTATAACTTGTACAATAACCAATCAAATGCACTATTCTCTTGTGGCTAACAGTTTATAAGTTTCATTGGGTAAGTACTACATCAGCAAATATTACAACTTACTTGTTATTATTATTATATTCGCTACATGCCTATATTAAACAATAATACAACATATTTACGCATTAAAATTGAACAACAAGCTTGAATAACATTTTTTTTTAATATAAAGTGTGTTCAGTAAATAGCACGACATACTGCAGCTGGTGAGAGCTTGGGTCAATACCTACCAAAAAAACAATATATGTTCAGCAAAATCTTACGGATTTACAGTAGTTTAAAATTTTCCGAAATATCGAAAGATCTCTACCTAGACACAGATTTTTAAGCATCTCGTAATGAAAAATTCATTTTCTAGTTTTCTTTTTACCTCAAATTATTTGTGAATAGTTACTTTACTCATTGATAAGTCTTTATTCTATTAAAAACTAAAATGTTTTCAAGAAATACTATTTTTATTTAAATTTTCACAGTAAAATTTTCTTATCGAAAATTTTGTACTACTGTAAATCCGTAAGATTTTGCTGAACGTATTGTTGTGTTTTTTGGTAGGTTTTGACCCAAGCTCTCACCCCCTGCAGTATGTCGTGCTATTTACTGAACATCCAGTATAAGTAAGTTTCATCTTATTTATTCTTAATTTTATATTTTCTGTATTATGAAAATAGATAACCATAATGTTTATGACATCAAATTCAATGAGTGCTCCTTCTACTATGATTGAAATATCACATACAATTAATGTCATTAAGGGTTTAGACTAAACATCAGAAGGCCAATTCAGGTAATAAAAAAACCAGACGACTGCAAGTTGAACTCGCATGGAGAGGGTTACGAAATTGCTGAATATAATTATATGATGTCTATTGTTGAATTCGGTTTTGTTCAAATAACTTATCCCAAGAACAAAATTGACCTTGTAATTGAAAAACATGTTTTCCCATACATTCCAACTGCTTTTTCTATATTTCCCCCCAAAAGTGACCCCCATATTCAAAACGTATTTATTTACTTTACACATCCGTGTTTGAGTGGTATAAATCCATGTGTACCAAATTTCAACTTAATCGCTCCAGTAGATTTGGAGCAAATTGGCTGTGACAGACGGACAGACAGACACAGGAGTGATCATATAAGGGTTCTGCCACTTTATCTTTCAGACGTTGGGAACCCTAAAAAATTTCAAATATATTTCTAATCTAGTATCAATGTGTCGTAAATGTTATAAATGGTATTCGCTTATACTGACTAACAATGTAAACATAAATTGTGATGTGTCAAAAATGGATTGAAAGTTGGTTGTTGTATTCTGCTAATAATCTGATCTGACACAGGTTATAAAAATTGTTCTTAAATAAACATCTAAATTGAGACTGAACTTTAAGTGGAGCTGAATACCAATTTTTGACAATGATTAATTTAATCTCAGTTTGGCATCTTTCAGTCACAGTGTAAATGAATTACGAGAGTTGGCACTCAGAGCTCTAACTAACATCTGTTAAGTGCAACTGTCATAAATACAATATGTTAACTTGTCTGGTTCATGTTTTCTTGCAAGGACAAGCAATTCATCATTTCGGCTGAATGAAGTCCCATGCTGGACACAGGCCTCCCCCAAAGATCACCACAATGACCGATATGGGTGTGTTGTGGGCTCATTGGGGGGTGTTGCCATAATCGCCAGGCTTGGCAGACGGGTTGGTTATCACAGTTGAGTTGTTAATGTTTTTTTTTTTTTTTATAAAACGTTGCCCCACACTAGGATTTCTCCTGTGTCGTGGGTGCGTTTACAGACATACATTTCACACACAATACACCCAGACCCGGAACAACTACCTGCAGATCATACAAATATTTGTTCCGTGCGGGAATCGAACCCGCAACCCGGAGCGCAGCAGTCGACTGTATCAACCACTGCACCAACCGTGTTGTTAATGTACTTGAAGGATGCTGCTGCCAATCCTCCAGCTAATCCCTTAGTCGACTTTTACGACACCCATGGGAGGAGATGGGGTGGTGGCATTCTAAGCCGGCACCACACGGCAGCAATTACTTGTCCCTGATACTAATTGCACATGAATATCTTTCTGTAATTAAACATGTGTTCTGTCCACCATAATATAAAAACCAGCACTACTGAAAAGAGGTATTGCGAGATATTATTAAAACAGAGGTATATGCATAATAATATATGATGATGCAATCATGTTTATAGATGTTAATCATCAGACAACCTCTACACACATATTATAATCTCACAGAGACTGTCATGTGATAAAGTTATTAAACTTGAACTTAAATAACAAGAACATTGTTAAGATATGTACTACCTGTTATCATTCAGAATTATGAAGAGGAAAGTCTTATTTGTTAATTCTTGGAGATTTATGAGAAAACGATTTACAATACAAGCAATTAAAATAATAATATTGTAAACAGATCAAAAAGAATTATGTGTTTCTAAGTGCACCAAAAGTATGCCTCAGGTGTCCTTAAATAAACCCTGACATTACATACAGTACAAATTTCCTACATTTAATATGAATAGCCACGTTAATGAAGAAATTAATTAATTCAGCTGGTTCTTGAAATGTTATTATTGAATCAGCAAATAGCATGTAATTTAAAATAAAAAAATATCTGTGAAAATTATCTATCACTAAATATCATTATTATTATCAAATTAGAAAAGTATGTCCACCTTGGAAAAGATCTAAGCCCTGGAGTGAAACTGATAGAAATTATGACTGTACCTTCATGTAAAAGTTGGCACATGTTAACCACACTGCAAGACCCATCACTCAATTTATAAAAGCTTTTCATTACAAAATTTAGTAAACCATAAACTGGCATTGTTATATTAACAACATGTTGTGTTCAAGATTCACTACATATAGCTTGGCATGGAATATCTGTTTTGAATCAAAAACTGTATCAATGATATCCATATCCTATGCAAGTGAGTCTGTACATGAGAAGTTGACAGCTTAGCAAACACTCAAATGACATCCTCCTGTCCCAGAGTTATAGTCAGTCTTATATTGCTATAGGTCTTACTGTGTTAACTGTAATGGATGTCACAATATCTTATCTTGGTGTCTTTCACAGACCCTAGCTCTGACTACAAATCTAAATTTAACCTTTCAAGCATATGGCTTGCAGCCTTAAGTTGTAGGCAGAAACAACTCATGTTTTCACTTATTAGACTGAAACCTAATAGGTTTTAAATTCAATAGAAGTGTTATACAAGCCTATTCTAAATTAGGTAAGTTGGATATGATCATTAGTGAACAGTGCAATAAAGACCCAAACTCATTGAGTGTTGTAAAACAAACAAGACACAATTAAAAATATATTGTGTCTACACGGCTGCTGGCAATTGACATGCAAGAGGATAAAATGGGTGCACACTTCCAGACTGATGTAAGCAAGATCGGGGGTTGTAGACATCTAACAGCATAATACAAGTTTTATATTGAAAAACCTGGTCTATAGGTCCTTACAAATCATGGTAGGAAAGCACTGTTAACCTCTTGTATGCTGCCATTCCACTCAATTAAAATCCGATTACATCTCACACTGATCAGCAATCAAACAGACAAGGGATTTAAAGTGCTCTGTCATCATCCAACACTTTATCCAAGAATAGAAGTCTTAAATTGATTTAAGAAGACTTAAATTGATTTAAGAAGACTTAAATTGATTTAGGAAGACTTAAATTGAAAATTGTACATTATTAGCAAAAGTAACAATACTGTATTAGCTTTTGGAAATTTAAAACTGTGAAAAAATTAAATATATAAATATTTGAATAAGAAACTAGTCCTAGTATTCTTACCAGAAAGACCGACGACAGACACAGTTACCAGCTTCCCGCCGACATTATCCGACTTCTTTGCCATTTTGTAATAATGTATCACTCAATTGGTACACAATAATATGTTAAAATATTAAAACTACTTGAAACACACATCACAACACTAAGCAGACTGTTCGCTTATCAACACTGCACATTATGTACATCTAATATTTTATATAACTGAAATTATAAATGATGTAAATTACGATAAAATAAGAGAACGGATTAACAAATATTTCATTTAATTAAAAATACTCTCAGAATAGTAGATTCTAAGCCAGAATAAAATAATTGTAAGTTAGAAACGCTGGACAACAGTAAATAGTTTACCAATTAGTGAGAAAGAAAGGGGATTGATACAGAAGACTCGCCAGATGTGCCAAGTCGGATCACACGCCCCATTCTACCTAGGTCTCAAAAATAATTAAATAATAGATAATTATATACTTTGAACGCAAAATAACGCTGATATAAAAAATAAACCACTAATTTAGGATTAAAAAAGTAATCATTTATCGTCCCTTCTATTGCCCTGCACTTTGACACATTAATTTTTACTCTATCACGTCGAATGTGATGATGGTAACTAAAAATAGGATACGTTTCCTTAATACATACATAATTATCTTTACATGAACAAATGAAATTACATTATCCTACTTAAATTTGATATAGGTACGTAAAAACGCAGTAATTCTATAATTCTTGACACAACTCGCTTTGCTTTGTACTACAGTACTGCCAAATTGCCAACATAAAAAATGAAACTACCATAGAGAGCTCTCATATCTCATGGTACGTCCATCGTCCGCTTGGCGCTTGGTATCGGTTCATGTGAATTATCTAGTTCCGCGAGTTCTCACGTACCTTTCGGTTCCTGTGACTATCTAGTTCCACTAGTTCCTATCGGTTCATGTGAACTGTTCTAATTCCGCCAGTTCCTATCCGTTCATGTACTGCGATCAGGGCAGATAATGCATAATTTAAACATATTCTCACAGTTCCTCGGTGTTTTAGGACAGAGAAGCGGGGGATGTAGATTTAGTTTAGTGTTGAGTAGGACATACAAGAGGCAGTACATTTGTCCCGTATATGACACAATATTGTAAGAGCGGCTCAACATAATAACATGTACCACTTCAAATTTTATGTCGCGTTACTCTACTCCTCGCATATGAACTGTAGGGTGAGAGAGAGAGAGAGAATGAGGCACATGCTTCAAAAGCACGTCGTTTTATTCAACAGACATTATCGTGACTGCAAGAGACAACATGATGTTTTTATTCACCTCATAACAAATGTACTAGTTTAAAGTACGAGACGCGACAGTTTTAGAAAAGATAGATTTCATGAATGCCTGATAAATACCTATTTGTTTTGCTTGTGTTGCTGTTTATGTCTGTGTATTAGGTATATTTTAAATCAAAATCATGTTTTACAAATAAGTCGCCTGCACAATAATATTACAGTGGCTAATAAGTAAAAACGTCGATACAATTGTCATTTGTCTATAATCAATCGCTTCTTATTACTTTTCTTTAAGTATTACGTCAATCACACTTTGTAAGACAGGGCAGTACAAATACAGCAACAGTACATGAAATACTCGTTCTTTCAAATGTACCGCCAAGCTTCATGTCATGACGCCAAGGTTCATGTCATGGCGTCTAGCTTCATGTCATGGCGCCTCGCCTCATTTGAAGTGGGACATTGTACTGGCTCGGTACAAAAAAGAGGCTACTCTTACAAACTCATTTTTAAATCGTGTCCTACTCAACACTAATTTAGTTTAACAATTTTGGCTAAAACAAAAGTGGTCAAGTGATTTACCTTCATACTTTTCTGGCTTAGGACTGCAACCAAAAACTAGACTAAGACGTAAGACCAGCGTTGCCAGATGATACTACGTCTATGGTACGCGTCACCAAAATAGTACACAAAGCTATAGCAGGGTACACAAAAGTGTTTATCTTTATAATTTAAGGTAAGGTAAGGTATATAACACAGATTACATACGTAACTAGGTCTTCAGAAAAGTGAGCATCAGAAGTCCGACAAAAACGCGACAAAAGTGTTGATAGCAAAAGTGCGTTATCCCAAGCATAAGGTTTCGATTAGTCTTATGCAGTGTTCCGGTATGTATGCATTATATGTTACTGTTATATGTTATACTAAAATAGATGCTCCAGGGCTTAGTGATGGGTTGTGTCGATTTTATGTACCAAACAACTTCCTTCGGAATCGTGAACATAGGCTCTTCGCAGTGCCGCTGACCCGCACCGTGGCGCGTGCTAACTCGCCTTTACCCCGTATTCTCGCCGAGCTCAACGCTCTCCTGGACGCTTATCCTGCAAGCGATTTGTTTGCAGATACATGTACTGAAATTTTTTCAATATGCTTGCAATACTGTGAGCGAAACGCATGATTAAATACTTTTTTTACCTATTTATTGTCGTCATTGTTTAATTAATGTAATTGGTGTAGCCGTATTAATTAATTTAAATAAATAAATACGAACATTACACATTGTACTTTTGTTGTTGACTTTTGTCGCGGTTGTCTATGTTGGATGTGTTTCAAAAAAACAATAAAGAATTGATATCATGAAAAATTACATTGAGTACACAAATAAGGCCCTGAGTACGCAAGTTCACACATGACTGAAATATAACACAATTAATACTATTGCTGGTAAGCGAGAAATGAAACCAGTGATGACTACAATGAAAATAACATTAATTACTATTTTAAGTTGGTAAGACATGGGGGAGGGTTCTATAGTTATCAGGACCAAACGTGTAAAAAGTCTTGAGATCATTACGTCACGTCAGTACTAATCGACGAATAGACTGCAAAGGCGGCGTTGCAGGAGAGTGAAAGTTTCCGACATAACTGAAAGGATTAATAAACTGAAGTGGCAATGGGGCACATTGCTGGTAGAAGTGATGGCCGTTGGGGCAAAAAGGTTCTTGAGTGGAGACCACGCACCGGAAAATGCAGCGTGGGACGCCATCCAACGAGTGGAAATCTAAAGAAGAAGCCTTTGTTCAGCAGTGGACGTCCTTTGGCTGATACGATGATGATGATGAAAAATGTAATTAAACACTTTGAAACAGCTTTGATATTTTCTATTTTCCTCATTGTTTTAAATAGTTTTTAGGTCATAGATTTTTTTAAATTGATGTTAGTTATACTTTAGCAAAAACTAGTAAATGTGAGCTGGTAACCTGTAGAAAAGGAAATTAATAACTAGTAATAATTTAAAAAAGTGACGGATATAAAATTGAATAGTGGAGTTACAAAATGGAAACGTAAATCTTAATTCGCATAGAAAAAGGGTAATTATAAAAAAAGAATATGTAAGTAATCATTCTACACACAGTTTACTGCTGCTAGTTGTTACTAGCTGGGTCCCACGGTTTCACCTACCGTTAAATTTAAAAGAAATTGGATGATTTATGAATACTTATTATATATTATGTATGTATATATAGATTTAATGGGTTTTGACTGTTTTTTCGCCGAATTCTAATTCTTTTTTCTAAAATAAATGTTATAAATATGCCTAATAGCCTATGTTATTCCTTATAACATCAGCTATCTGCCTGTGAAAGACCCGTCAAAATCGCTCCATCCGTTTCAGAGATTAGCCGAAACAAAGAAACAGACAGACAAAAAAACTTATTTTGTTATAAGTACTAGGCATGCCTTTTAAGTTCTGTCGTTTCCATATTTACCGGCAATTTTGAATTTGGAACTGTTCTATATTCGAATGTGTTTAAATTTTGAATCTCAAAACAGTTGAAAGTATTAGGATTAATGCTATTGTTTAGTCACAGCGTCGATTGTAATCTGTCAGGTTACGTACGAAAATTAATCTTTCTAAGGAAAATGTTCATGCAATAATTTTCTACTACTTTAGAAGAGGCCTGACACGGCTTCAATGTTTTGAAAAGCTAACATCTGTGTTCAGTGATGAAGCCCCATGTCTGCGGACTGTCGAATGCTGGTATTTAGAATTCCAGCGTGGACATAATAGTGTTGGCGACAAATCTCGCGACGGACGCCAAAATCCGCCTGCACTGAAGATAACATCATTGCTGTGAGACAGCTAATTCTCGAAGATCGTCATGTGACTTATCGAGAGATAGAGGCTCTATTAGGCATCTCAGGGACAATCATTCAGAAGATCTTGCATGAAGCGCTTGGTGTGAGAAAGCTAGTTTGCCGTTGGATACCGCATCTGCTTTCCGACGATCACAAGGCGGCCCGCGTCAGATGGTGTAAGAAAACTCTGCAAAGGTTCAACCAAGGAGAATCAAATCACTCACCACGTTTGGCAGGCGGGTTGGTGAGCGCAGTATGGCTACCGTTTCACAGAAGGGATGCTGCTGCCCATCCCTCTGGTTTAGATTCCCTTAGTCGCCTTTTACGACATCCACAGGATGAGATGGAGTGGTGCCATATTCTTAATCCGGGCACCACACGGACTTGCTTATTGAAGCAAAACTCTCGTTCTTATACCTTTCGATCTATATTGTAATCCTCGAGGTTATCTATTCGTCCTTTAGATGCCACACATTATTTTCCTAACTGTAATCCTTCACTCTTGAATCTTATCTGTGTTTCTTCTACCCAACTTGTATCCAAGCATGGACAATGTGCAGCCGATATATTCTGCTACCTTGACCTTTTATCCTGTTAAAAAACATCCGGCCTCTTAGACCAAATCCAAAACCATATTGCTTCGTAATTTTGGTGGTATGGACATAGTCTTCGTACGGACGCCAGCGACATTCACTTGGCTCCTCTCGTCACAGCTACGTCGATTGATGTCAAAATCCGTCTCTTTACAGATGGCCTGGTCAAACTTTATGACACCCACGCTCCTATACGTGCAGTAAAGATGAAACACCTCCCAGCACCGTGGTAGACAGATAATATTAGAAGCATCATGCATAAGAAGACATTAGCTAAAACCAAACACAAAAGTTGACCCAGGCCGCCAACCTGGGATAATTATATTACTGCTAGAAATGGCTGTAATAGTGTGTGTAGGCACGCACTACGCCACTACATTCACGATTTTGTAGAAAAAGGAGATCCAGCTAAAATCTGGAAATTTCTCAGAACTATGGGAGTTGGAAAGCGGAGACAATCTGATGGGGTATCAAAGACTCGAACCTCGATTTACTGAATCAGCATTTCTCCTCTTCGTCCCAATGCACTTTGAAAGCGTTCACAGTAAGTTATATTTAAACTCTATCGGCTCCCGATTATCCAGCTTTTGTTTTCAGTCATTTCACCGATTGTGATGTTAAGAAGAGCATAGGTACATTCACATCCAACGCAATTGTTAGTGATTGCGTAAGCCGAAAGACGCTACTCTAAGTCAAGAATTTGGGAATTCTGATTGAGAAAAACCTTTCCTGGGGTCCTCAGCTTCAGGAAGTGAGCCGTAAATTGTTTGCGTCACCCTGGTCACTGCGAAGATTACGAAACTTCCTACCTACTGTCACTAAAACTGCACCAGCACAGGCCCTTTTACTACCCATCCTTGACTATGCCGATATAAGTTACCTTGATCTTACTGAGGCTTAACCCAATAAACTAGAGCGACCTAAATATTTCTGCCCAAGGTTTATTTGCCTTGCGTATATGACCTTGTATCAGAATTTCGCACAACACTCAAGTGGCTTCCAATTCGTCTTCGCCGGAGTTCTCATACTTTACAGTGTTCTGTTTAATACATACATACAATAAATAAATACTCTACATATATAATATTAAATTTTATATAGTTACTTGCTGATACAATACTGAATAATTAAATCAATTAAAGAGACAAATAATGTTCTTATACCATTAAAAAAATGCTCGTAACGTTTGAGCTTGTCTAATTGTACTGGGTGAGGCATTCCAAAGTCGTACTGTTGTTACTGCAGACGATTCCTCCACAAAATCTGTGGGCTGCATAGGCATCTTAAGCCTCAAATTCGCCGACGACCTTAAATATCTGGTATGTGTATCATGATCATGAGGGAACTGAAAACGTTATTTGAGCGTAGTTAAGCAGAAAGCGACCAAACCCATTTTTTGCGAAAATGAGTTATAATTCTCATGACATAAGATTTGATAAGCTTCACATATTCCAAACACACGTTTGTTTCAAACCACGTCTGAATACATGATATTAAATTGTCAAATGAGACCATGTACCATTATCACCCACTTTTTGTGTCAAAAGCGACCAATTTTGGCTTTGATCTTGCAAAATATCTTAAAACGTGTCATTAGTGGAAAGCAGAATCCGACCATCGAAGTTGGCTGGCTTCTGCAAATTTCTTTTATTTAGAAATGGTATGAATTTTTTATTTGCAGAAGGCGACCACCTCGATGGTCTAGTTCTGGAAAAATAAAATTGGTGACTAACGATATTTTTGCACGATAAGACTATAAGCCACTCATATTGGTCTCCTTTTGTCTTATAAAATTACACTTATCCATCTGTAATTTTTTATTTGCAGAAAGAGACCACCCCATTCTAAAAGTATTAGTTACTGTTGCGGATTTATAAAGTAAACAGTGCAAACATTTACAGTTATTTTTTAGGATTTATAATTACTATGGATAGACGTGGTCGGTTTTTAGTTGATATGATTATAGGTAAAGAAAATAATAATAATAATGTTAATAGACCCCTCTGGGCAGTCGTTATCTCACCATGGGATAAGGTAATCCTGGAGGGCAGATTAAAGTAGCTGCTTAATTTCTTCCTATCTTATGATAAAAAAAAAGTATATCATAAGAAAAAAAAAGTTTATTAAGTAGCTTACAGAACGCAGGGCAGTTTGTAGCGAGCTGAATGTGAGTGGCGACATTGCGTAGCCGAATGCTCCAGAGAGTCGGTCAGGGCCTCGTCTCCGGCTTGCCTTTATTGGTATACCCCATGAGTGCCCGTAGGATTTTCAACTCTGGCTTGCCTTAGTTGGCCGATCAGAGGGGGGCCGCCAGAGCCATATGCTCGGGGGTGGAAGTGTCTAATGGTGTAATAACGGAGAAACCCGCTCCGACTTGTCAGAAGTTAAAAATCTGATACCATTGAAACCTAATTCTACCATACAAGGCCATGAATCTGACATTATTAAATCTCCCAAAATAAATACATCTAATAACGATTTAGTAACAGGCTACCTCGATGAAATGACTGGAATATTTTGTATTCCAACAGTGGATGGGGCAACTGGAATTGATACACAAGAAGATGAAATCGATAAAACTCAGAAAGGACGTTAAAAAAAGGAAGAAAACCTAATCATTTACTTTTACTTTATTACCGTTAATATCTATACCAGCTATTCATGATGATGTTGAAGACTATGATGTCGAAGAATTAGATTTTGACCATGAAGATTAAATTAAGATTATAAAATTTCATTAAATCGGCATCTTTAAATTAAGTACAGATCTCATTACAAGTATCAATGTAGTACTATGATTGGGATTACATATTTTTGTAACTGTTTAATTTGGTTTGAAGTCAAAGTAGGTAAGAATTAGTGTATTTTGATCTCTAATACATTAAATTATTAATATATTATTTTGTTATTAAGAAATTTGCAGAATAAAACCATTACTTTGGCTTTCCATTTTTTTTATTTTGTCATCCGTACCTCAAAAAGATGAATAAGACCATGTCGATAGACGTGTCCTGCAAAAATATTTTTGTTTTATTGTTTGAATAAGCAGAAAACGACTACTACTTTAAGTCAATAATTCTTTAGAAAAACATAATATTTTAGTAGTTTCAGACAGCTTGTTTTGTAGCCATCTTTATATTCTTTCACATAAATATGACTTTTCAATAAAAAAATTAACGTATAAGAAAAAGCAGCGTAAAACCCTTAAAACGGCTGTATCTCAAAACGCGTTTTTCATCGATGGTCGCTTTCTGTTTAACTACGCTCATTTAAGGTTAGAGAGGGTTATGCAAATAGGTGTAGTTATACCAAAACGTGTATTTTCTTGTATCAATATCATTATTATATGTATCATTATTGAGTACACCACAGACTACCCGAATTTCTTTATTTCCCCACTTTTAAATCCATCCAAAGTTTAACTGAAAAACAGCGATAAGACTGCCCATTGTGCCACGCTATTGTAAATAATCGTTACTAGTTTTATTTGGTGTACAACAAAGTTATATTCTATTCTAACCTGTGTTTAAGGGCCATTAGGAATAAAAAACCTTAACAATAAATCTAATCCATTTTCTTAGTATTAAATCCATTTAGCACCCATTGCAATAGACCTTATACTTGTAGTTTCCATTTCATACAATAGTTTTATACCTCCAGGGACAATCCAAGACTGCATTTTATAGTGCAGCCATGGAGAGTCCCCGGTTAGTGTCCCATTACATTCTAGATTAAAATTCTCTAAAGGGCCTCTGCGTGTTGGACTCATGTCCCCGCGTAAGCCTATCAAAAGACCGGGTTCTCCCTTACAGGGGATATAAACCCGTGTAATGGAGAAAAATCTAATATATTTAAGTAAAATACGCAAATACTAATTTGTTACTAAGACCATGGCACTATAGTTCTTTCCGTTGCCTTAAAAATATCCTTTGGGGCTGCCACACACATTAGATTTTAAACTCAATTTCATATTTTGATCTAGTAATATTCACTTTGACAGTCATATTTCGAAAACACAAGCGCATAAATGTCTCCCCGCGATATTTTCGTGAGAAATGACTTCTACAAATGATGGAAAAGACGTGAAAAGTAATCAAACGAGTGCCCCAAAAGGCAAAACATATTACATTGAACTTTACAAGGTAAGTTGTATACTTATATACATCAAGATCATCGTGAATAATGCGACGCCGTTGTGCTCATGAAGTTCACTACGGCCGCCATATTTGCCTTCTTTAAACTCTTGTTTTCGAGTATTTCTCTGATCTGTTCGTTATTTTCCCCGAAATACTTATGTTATACAGATATAAATATGTTAAATACAATTATCCTATCGTAACTAGTTATTAATATGCTCCAATCCCTTAGATGGTGCAAGTGTAGGTATAGTAAAAAATCATGGTATATATAATTGTGTTCAACAATAATAGAAATTTAATGCCTATTTGTGTCTGGATACTGCTCTTTCCACACTAAATGTTGTCACAGTCGTGTTATCTGTCGGTGTAATTGGGATTTATTTAATTATCTGATACTTTAAAATCATCAGTGGGTAGGCAGTGATGACAGACAGCCATATCATAACATCGGGGAGTCACGTAGCTCCAAAATATTTGTTTTAGTTATTGGAAAAGTCGGTATTATTTTTCGTTGATTGTTTTGCACGTGGGAGGCAAACTAGTTTTATAACACATCTCAGCTGTTTAACTTGACTGGACTCCCTAATTCAGGAACACGGTACTCCGATTTTTTGTGAGACATTATTTACCGGTTCCTACGAGGCTTAAAGTTTCAGATTGCATATTTTGTGTTCTTATTTTTGCCATTGACTTAAGAATACTCTGCCTCTCTCACATTAATTGTTAGTTAAATATTGAATAGATTAGTGTAAAAAAAATCAGTAATTAAATTGATGGTCAAGTTATTATTATGATGTCTACACTAATCCTACCAATATTATATATATGAAATACAGGGAAAGTAAACTGTTCCCGAAGGGTGCGCTATTAAATCTTACTTAAAAATATATAATATTAAAAATATATATTATAAAGCCAAACTGTACACTATACCCATAAATCTTTATCCAAGCATAAGATTCCTGTGGATCTTCATCATTCATCCATCCTCCATCACATAGCATTATACTTTTAAATCATAGTATTGAATGAAAATAACCTATAACTTTTTAACAATGGCATAATAAATAATATGTGTGCCAAATATCTTATCATTTGTATGTTAACAGTAGGTTTGTTACTTAATGTTGTTATAACTCCCATATATGATCTATAATTTTTTCTATCTAGCTTTTGAGGCTTCAGTACACTCTAGGTGACTATGGCAGCCTCATGGGATCATTCTTAATATAATAAGACATAACATATAAGTTGCTGTAACAACCCACATGGTATACACATCACATCCATCCATCTATCCTATCCTTTCATACCTCTCCTCCAAACACATTTTCAAGGAAAACTAATACCTACACTTACATTTGTTAGTCAATGGCTGACAATATATTTAACTGGCCACTGTGTAAACACATCCATACTTTGTTAATAATTTACATTTTAGTACCTCTGTTAAAATAAGGTTATAAAAACAAATTGTATGGTTACTGTATATCCTAAATTTCTATAACAAAGTAGTTGAGTTACAAATACTTGTGATAGATTTTGTGACCTCCAATCATGACAATTCACATTAATTGTATTTATTTCATTTTGATCTATTTATTTTATTAGAAGATTAATGTTAAACAAATGAGCTTTAGAAGTGAATTAATTAAGGTATTTCCTATGTGCATATTGACTGTTATGTGTTATAATAAACATAGTATGTCACATATGGTTATGTATTTGAGGAAATTTTATGGTCTTATTTCTTTTTTGTGTGTTAACTGTGTCAACCTTGTGCCAGAGTTGATCAAACCGCCCAAACGCCTCTAACAGGGCTTAACAACTGCTGTCTAATGACAACAACCACCACTGACATTTTACGTGTCCTCCGAAGCATGGAGATGCTCAGTTCAAATACCACAATGTCAACCATCCACAGACAGGCTGCGTCAAGCTTGTTTATCCTCACCGGTCATTTCCCGATCAGTGAGTGCAACTTGCTATAACCAATTTTATGGTGCATTTATATAACTGTGGAAATTATCTCTTTGATTTGATTGATTGACTATGTCCATAAGTTTTTAAAGCACTTAACACTTTTATCATCAAGAACTACTTTTGATTGCTTTTATTGAGTAGTTATGGCATTTATATATATTCCATATTTGTTACTATATTCTATACTGTTGAACTCTACTTGTCACTCATTCCATTGTCAGACAAAGGCTTCCCCAAAGAGGTAAGCTAATTCAGAGGTTGTAAAGGGTCAGTGACCTATTCTTGAACTCTCAACTTTATAACTTGTGCAGAGGTTATAGTTATATTTTGATTGGTGTCTTTCTAAAAGTTAAACAGAATGTATTTGTTATTTGTCCCATGTCAATTTTTACTTCAATAACATCAAAATTGTTTACTAAAATACAGTCAAATTGTGAATCAGTCAGGCAGTGTTGATATACACCATCAATTATTTAGTGAGTGCTAATGCTTGCTCATCTACCTGAGCAAGTAACTTGGCTAGGCCCCACTGTCTGTCTTAACACCTAGTATGTTGCACTTTATAGTATTGCTATTTTAGCAACTTAATCATGGTTTATTGATAGGACAGTGCTATGATAAATATCATTTGGAGCTTATTTAACAAGACTATTGTTAATGTTATGACAATAGAATATTATCTAATATGAAGATGTAGAAGAGTTATTTTAGTAACAACTGACCAAAGAACTGATAACATACCATCACTAATGTTTACATGTAATGTAAATAAATAATCAAGTTTTATATGGTGCATGTGATACAGTGTTTTTACATTACTACAGGTACCAATGTTACAATGTTACCTATATGCCCTTTAAATATGTGCCCAGTTTGTCAAACTTTTGTCCAATAAATTTATTATTATATCATCCATCCATAAGTGGTCTGTTATGAGTTATGACGTCCATGACTCTAAAAGACAAGTTATGTGAATAGTATTATGAAACTGTTGTGTCTAATAACATAACCTTATTTTAATTTTAAGGTTATTCATTTTCACTAACATGTTGAAACAATTTCAGACATATTATTTGGTTTACAATGGGTTAAATTTAACAATTATTATTGCTTTCATATGTTTTAATACATCCAGGGCTTTAACTTGTGAAATTCTATGCTGTTTGTTTGTCATGAATGTTATTGGACTGGACAGCAAGTTTATTCATTGTTATTATGCTATACAGGAACTTGTTAACCGCATCTTTACTAACAGTTCTGATTTCAAATATAGCGCTTGATTGGAGGTTTTGTTAGAGGTAATAATTTTTCCGTTCGCATGGTGAGCTAAGACTTTATTCAAAGTATAAAAATGACAATGACTGTTGCTTGTAATAGTTACACTATAGTATTGAATAAAGGAAAAGTTTATTATTTATGTTGAGTAACACGAAAGTTGATGAGAGTTGACTGCTCAAGGTTTCTCTCCTAGTTGATTAGTGAACTATGTTTACATAATCTAGTCTCCATTAGTCTTTCTTAGAACTAGAATAATTACCGACATATTTATTATTGTGCCATTATGATTACCAGAGGCTTTCATAGCCATAGCATTCATTGATTGGTGAACGATCGGCGAGGTTAAGCAACGCTTGGCGTGGTCAGCCTATGGATGGGTGACCGCATAATGGTATTTGAATTGAGCGTCTACGTGCTTCGGAGGGCACGTAAAATCGTCGGTCCCGGTCGTTGACGCTAAACGGCAGTTTTTTAATTTAATTTATCCCAAGAACAAACTTAATGTTGTAGTCGAAAAACATGTTCCCCCCTTACAATACAACTGCAAACGTAAGTTTGTACGCACAATATTGAAAGATTTACCATGTTGTTTTAACTATACTATAGATTTTCCCGTAATTTATAGGTAAAGAGCTATATTGGATGATTTTTCAAAATTTTAGTCTCATTAGTTTCAGAGATAAGGGGAGGGGAATGGTAAATTTTCTGAAATAACTTTAAAACTTAATAATTTTAAAATAAATACATTTGAGACCCCCAGAACAAGCCCTTCCATTTCATATGTTACATGGTACAGTTTGCAAAACTTTATTCTTATATTTCTATATTGGCCCCCATATTCAAAATTCATTTATTAACGTTACACGTCTAAACACAGGATTAGGTCGCAGAAATCTATATGTGTAAAAATTTGCTGTGACAGACAGACAACACGAGTGATCCTATAAGGGTTTCGCCGTTTTTTCCTTCGGACGTTCGCAACCCTATAAATTGCATAATTAATAAACTTATATAACATTATATCACTTAATCAATGTACAGAGTATCTTTTAATAATGGAATGAATATAGGAAATAAATAATATAAATACTATAATTCATAAATATAGCCACTTAAAAATATATTATTGTTTTTTGTTCAATTATAACACAGAACTTTGAACTTATAACAAAGGCAGATAGATTTTACAGCTATATTAGCAACTCAACTGCGATCGTCACCCCGCCTGCCAAGCGTGGAAATTATGGCAAAACCCTCTAATGAGCATGCAGCACACCCATATCGGTCGTTGTGCTGATCTTTGGGAGAGGCCTGTGTCCAGCAGTGGACTTTGTTCACCCGAAATGATTGCAGCAATGAAGCAAAGTTAGGCTTTTGAAAAAATTTAGAATATCTCCTAACTTGAATAAAAGAGTATATTTCTTTCGACTGAAAATAATAATGGAAATGTTGAATTATGCCAACCAGCAGTTGAGATCTGTTTGGTAGTTAACATTTCGAGTAAAAGTATTACTCGTATTCAACAGACATGAAACTGTTGAATTAATAATATGATACACAATATAAACATTGAAATCTTCAACTGAGTTGTCAGACTGACGAAGAAGTCGCGTGTCCGAACACCGCCCGTTCATTTAATGACAGAAACCCATTCCTTGCAATGAGCGAGATTGTAATAAATCTTAAGAAGTAAAGCTGCTTATTAGGCTTACTAAAACAGATTTTATCTTTATTAAAGATAACATCCCACGAACAAATTGTTTCTTTTTAACACGCTTTTATTAGCTTGGTATGTATCTATGTAACGGTTTTTTTGAACTCTATTTTCATCCCCTTAAAACGTCGGATTGATTTGAAACTTCACACACTTCAAGGACCAATGACGATGCAATAATTTAAATATATTGTCCCATTATCCTTGCCAGGATCCTTGGATTAGCGATTTTTTCATCTCTGATACTCTGAAAATATGACAAATTCATCGACATACACAAACTTGCACAAAGAATAATACCTCCATAAGATGTCGATTAAATTTTCCGCGGCAAGAGTGCGTTGAGACTCGAATAGTGTCTCATTCTTCAGATGATTTTATCCGGAATGGAGGGAGAATTTGTTTACTTAAACTTCGAAAGGAAAATGCTTGTGTAAATAATTACCACCCGGAGTTGAAATGAAATGAAATAATCATTTATTCAAATAGACTAAATTATTAGTTCTTTTGAACGTCAACATTAGACAGCACCCATTAAGCCCACCCTTCACGGCTTCCTGAGCCTAAGCTGCCTAAGCTAACTCCCCAGCAACACGTTGGTCTGTCACTGTCAGTTATTGAGACTATGGACAGGCAACATGGATATTCAGCCAAGCGCCAGTGCGTTTATAGACACATTCAACACACAATACACCCAGACCCGGAATAACTACCTGCAGTTCATACAAATATTTGTTCTGTGCGGAAATCGAACCCACGACCGGGAGCTTAGCCACATCACCACAGCGCAGCGCCCGGCACCGTGAAAACTGTACTGGCGGCGTCGCACCACAATACGACACTGTACCGTGAAAAATGCAATGTAATCCGAGGCTGTTGACAGCTTCCCTCAGCATCGGCTTAATTTGTTACGCCGATGACACGCTGGTGACGGCGGTTGTAGTTGGTAACAGTCCGGCATGCCCCTCCGTCCTTCACAAGGCGGAGGAAATCCATGAGGATTCGCCATGATTATTTTTTCATCATTTCGGCCGAATAAAGTCCACTGCTGGACACAGGTCACTACAACGACCGATATGGGTGTGTTGTGTGCTTATTGGGGGGTTTTGCCATAATCGCCAGGCTTGGCAGGCGGGTTGGCGATCGCAGTTAGGTTGTTAATGTACTCGAAGGACGCTGCTGACCAGCCTCCGGCTAATCCTATAGTCGCCTTTTACGACACCCAAGGGATGATATGGGTCGGTGCTATTCGTAGCCGGCACCACACAGCTTAATAACTTAACTGTAAATATGTTTTACCATTTTGATTGTGAACATGTAGGTATATTTATACATACTTGTTATGTATTTCAGATTGAATGCCACCTGTTTTATAAACTTACTAGTAATGAAACGTTGTATTACCTTAGTAGGAACTACATAATATTTGTTTTATCAGATGGGTCTGTTTTACAGAATAAACATTTTCGTATCTAATATGTATTCATAAACAGAGATGGCAATAACGGCTACATTTCAATAATAAATTACACTGCTGTGTTATTTTACAACAACTGTTATTGTAAACTGCTGTCAGTTATCCTGCTGTTGAGTCGTTTTGCGGTTTTGCAACATTATAATGAATTATGTGTAGCTTGTTTATATACAGTACATTACTTAAAATAATTTAAAACACTTATTATATACTATACTAAAATGGCCTCCATATATTTTTTATGGCAAATCGCCCGTTCTTAGAACCATTTATCAGAAAAGTCATGACATCATATTACTAAAACCAATCCATCAGCCAATGTAGCGGTATTTATTTCATATGAAACATGAGAATTGCCATTTGATGTCTCAGCAAATTGTAAAATAACTCTTTTAATGCAAATTACTAAAACATATTTCCTTTCCCAGTCGCTCGATGCGAGGCTGAGCGGTGACTGTGAGCTTCGCAAGCGCACTCAGCACCTGTGCGAGGCGTGGCGTCGCATTCACAGTCTCTGCCTGCACTCTGCGCCGACAACACACCTTCACCTACTAAGCTGGCTGCAGAGGCACACCGCCAGGACTGTGCTGCAGGTACAGTAGCGGAACATCAATCTTGATATTAGAATTATATTGAGCTTAGTTGGAGTCGCGGGTTTGATTATATCAGGGGTCGTAATAGGTAAAGGTTTTAAGTACCAAATTACGTCAAATTCACTACGAAATCTTTTTATGGACATGCCTTATGTCGCGGAAATTGATAAAAATGTCTTTTAAAACTTTTCTTACCTACATTGAGCACAAAACTAACTAGCGTTAAACACCTGGTTCCTGGCCTTCCTCCAATAGTTGGCCACCAAGCTTTTATTACGAATAAGTATGAGATTTCAAAAAGGTACCTTCACATTATTTTCTAATGCAAAATTAAGGGGTAGTGGTAACTGGTAATGTATGATATGAAACCTAATATATATTTTTTTTAAAGCTCTGCCTATGAGCCATGAATTAATTAAAATTTTCTATCATTTTTATTTTCAACAGACGGAATGGCAGTCGCCGAAGAGTAAAGATGTACACAAGAGCCTCGAGGAGGCGATCAATGGCTTCATCAAGGAGTGTCAGGGTCATTCAGGGCCTAGCAGAGCTGCAGGGCCTCCGCCATGGGCGGTGCAACTGGTGGCTCGGGGCGAGTGGTTCAAGCGAATTCTCGCCAACCCCTGGGGACACCCGGTCCTAAAGGTCCTACTGGACCCCAGGGGTGAGCCACCCTCGGAACAAGAAGGTAAGTTGTAGTAGTAGTAGTATGGGAATAAATGTATATCATTTGTTCTATCTCATATTGCATTAAAGAATTTTCCGATTTTTCTAGTGCTTTATAACAATTAAGAACACATTTGCCAGGTATTGCTATCTCTTGCAATTGCTAGGTAATTCCTAGGTATTTCTGCATAACTTTACCACGATCATGCTCTGGAACGCCGAAAACCGCGTGGTGCCGGCTCAGAATACCACCACCCCATCTCCTGTAGGTGTCGTAAAAGTCGTCTAAGGGATTAGCCAGAGGATGGACAGCAGCGTCCATCGAGTACATTAACAACTCAACTGCGATCGCCGACCCGTCTGCCAAGCGGGGCGATTATGACAAAACCCCCCCAACGAGCCCACAACTCACCCATATCGGGCGTTGTGGTGATCTTTGAGGGAGGCATGTGTCCAGCAGCATTGAGTTATTACCTGTTTTCAGTACGTTGACATTTAAAGTACATTAATCTATGCTGGAATCTAGGGTCAAAAATGCGTCAACGATATCAGTTGAAGTTTAAAATTTGTTACTTGTTACTGCAGTGTTGGGTTGGCTGACGGAGGAGCGTGGCGCGATGTTCATGATGCGGTTACGACAGCTAGCAGCGTCCAAGTGCGACGACCTAGCATTGTCTTTAGCGTCGGCCGTCATGGACAGAGTACGAGCATGCTCAGAAATGCTGCCTGACGTTGAACAACCCAGTGATGTCAAAGGTATGCCTGTTATAGTTGACCTCCCACCATCACTGGTCATCCATCTGATGTGCCATAAGCCTGTCTTATTCAGCGTGTGGGTAGGTATGTACTTGTCAAAAAAGGAGAATGACACTTGAACTAACCTTTTAATACCATCTGTTATTTATAAGTGGCCTTCACAGGTTCAGCTGGTAGCTGAACCTGTGAAGGCCACTTTTAAACTACCAATTTCTGATGATCCACCAATATGGTTGAGAATACTGACATAATATTTAGTATACTTCTCTGTCCTCTTTCACACCAACAAATATTTATAAAAATACTATATTCATATTAAACATGCTTAAAAATAGCAGTCTCACGTAGGCGTCACGGTCCATGTAAGAGAGACGATAAAAGAAGGTCTTAGGCAGCTCTGGGCCTGAAGGTATTGATTGGATAAAGACGTATTATACAAAAAAATGTGGGTGTGAGGGTGCACGGGGGTCTACTTGCACCCTCCCTATGTCATAGAGGAAAACACGACAATGGTACTCAGCCATTTTACCGTACAATAAATAAAAATTGACATAACCTAAATGCCTGATTTTATACCTATGCTCTGTATAAATGATATCTTATTATTTAATTCAATAATAGATGTAGCTGCTCCTTCCTGAAAAAAATCCTGCCAGTGCCCATGGTTGTACATATAGAAACCTAACATTATTTACCTTGCAGGCAAACAAAAAGTGAAAAAGAAGCCATTAGAAATTAAGAAGACGTTTGAGGAAACTCTGAAGGCTGAGGCGGGGTTCACGGTCGATGTGTGGGAGTTGCTCATAGACATGGAGTTTGTGTTGCTGCACAAAGGAGACAAACGGTCGCGGTGCATCGAACTGGTCAGTATTAATCCCCAATTGCATATTTAGTAGTCCACTGCTGGACAATAGATAATCTCCTAAAGGAGACAAGTTACTATACTGAAAAGGCAAGGTTGCTTTTAAAACGAGAGCAAACACGCATTCTGCTTATCTAATGTTAGCGGTAATTGCTGTTCAGAACCACCAGATAGATAACTGATGAATGTCCACCTATTTAGGGAAACACTAACAAATAATTTTCATTACCCACAAATGAAGAAATCCTGTTATGTTGCACATGTTCGGAAATGTAGATGATGAAAATTGGTGACCCACTTCCTCCCGCATCTTTGAAACTCGCCCTTCACCGGCCATATTAAGGCTGGCAAGTTGGATTGTTATCCTGCCGTAGGTTGGTCGTTTTAACGTAACCAGATATAGAATAGGTGCACTATTTGGTTATAATTGTCAGGTTGTTTTTGTGGTGGGGGAATCATGGTCGCAGGTTACTGCTGAATAGGATTGGTGGGGTAGTAAAATAGTTATCAATGTAGAAGTTAAAGGCTACCTTTACTGATTCTTTTGAT
This sequence comes from Diloba caeruleocephala, assembly GCA_947459985.1. Classification (NCBI taxonomy): domain Eukaryota; kingdom Metazoa; phylum Arthropoda; class Insecta; order Lepidoptera; family Noctuidae; genus Diloba; species Diloba caeruleocephala. The sequence continues at coordinate 11,442,806 of OX381629.1, forward strand.
CATCATTTTAGTCTATTATTTCTAGGCCAAACAAACGCCTCTCCGCCACGGGTATACGCTGGTGGAGAGGCTTCAAAACCGACTTCAAACTTCTCCCCGCGAGAAGAAATTGTGGAAAAACGCCAAAGAAGTCGCCGCGCTCATTGCACAGGTAAAATTGATTCTTGTTTTAAGCAGACAGACAATAAGGTTTACCATGCAAAATACTTGATCATCTCAGTTTTGTGAATGGCCACTTACTTCAGTTAAGGATAACTATGAAAAAAAGTGAAGAGTGCTAGTGATATTCAGAAAAACATAAATACTTATTCGTTATTTTATTTAACAATTTATTTACTCTTGGAAAATTAGACACAGGATTGGATTAGGAGAGTAGTACAAAGGTATTCCTTATATCTAAAGAAATCCCTTTCTGCTGGAGTGCATGCAAGAGGAGTTTGAAAAAGAGGAAATGTACAATGCGATATGGGTTGGTGCCTTCATCATACCCATTTAGTTGATTGATTGAAAATATTAAATTGTCATCCATTTTCTTCACATAGGTATGCAAAGATATCGGATGAATGGTATACCACTTAAACATACATACATGTGCAAAAACCAGGGTCCATTGTAGTTACCAGTTGAAATGGTTTTCATTGGGATTTTTAACTGGTTAACATCATCATTCCGGCCGAATGAAGTCCACTGCTGGACACAGGCCTCCCCCAAAGATCACCACAACGACCGATATCGATGTGTTGTGGGTTCATTGGGGGGTTTCGCCATAATCGCCACGCTTGGCAGACGGGTTGGCGATCGCAGTTGAGTTGTTAATGTACACGAAGGACGCTGCTGCCCATCCTCTGGCTAATCCCTTAGTCGCCTTTTACGACACCCACGGGAGGAGATGGGGTGGTGGTATTCTAAGCCGGCACCACACGGAAAGATTAACATAAACCCACACAATATGTGTTATGCTATTGAAACTATTTAATTTAAGACATTCTCAACAGATTAACTAAGTGAAAAGGGTAACCCCTTACAGTGGTTATCATAATGAAGGGGTAACCCCAAGTGGTTATCATAATGAAGGGGTAAGCCCTTCTATGTGGGTATCATAATTAAGGGGTTACCCTTTCAATGTGTTAAACGGAGAATACACATTTAAAAGGTAACATCATTATAGAGGGACTACTTCATGAAAGGGTTACCCCTTCAAAACATTTTAACTCTTACCGAGGTTGTAGATCCTTGATATATATATACGTAAAAGAACATGAATAAAATAAATCATATAAGCCAATAGACGGCCACTGCTGAACGAAAGCTTCCCCAGAGATTTCCAAAATTGTGTCATTTTGGGGGAATTTGCCAATACTCACCATGGTTGGCAGGGCGAGTTGGTCAGTGCATCAAGGCTATTGTTCCACAAAAGAGACACTGCTGCCCCATCCATATGGTTTAGTCACTTAGTCGCCTTTTACGCCATTCACGGGAGGAGATGGAGTGGTGCTATATCCTTATTCCAGACAACACATGGAAAATTATATATACATTATTATACATTATATACATTATATATACATATGCAAATATAACCATAAATATTTAATAAGTACACAATGCCAACTATGTGGACGAAGAGACAGTGTTCTTGTAAGCGTATTTTTTTTTAAATAGAGAGTTACAGTATCTTATTTCAGGCGGGAGCGCATTCCACAGCCTAGCAGCATGTGTCAGATGGCATGTAACTTTCGTTGGCATATTATGTAGGCTTCTGGGACGCAACGTGCGTCGATACCCTTGCACCATCCCCTCTAACCAGCTCGGCGGTTTGTGCTGTTGCTGCTGTGGATACCTTTTTTTTTGTATTTTTTTTGTTATTGGTGCCCAGTGAAAATTCTTCATGAACTTCCTTTGCCCCGGGGAAGAGCGAAGGGGTATGCCGGTCTCCTACCGGCTAAAACTACTGGGGCGGTCATCTTCGGCACCTAAGGGAGGCTCAAGGTCCAATCCCCCCGGGGGGATTGTCAAAGCGTCCCACGACAACGCGTGACCACATGCGTGCTACCGTCTTCTCTTGGGTCGCTTGGTGTGAGCACGCAGATTCCCCAATCTACGCACCTGCGAACCCAGAGGTCCCCCGCCTTATAGCGACGGCAGGGGGTTTCAGGCGTATGGGAATTAGACGCCAGGGCGGTTGTTACACCGGCGCCGTCTACTCCTTCGAGCGGGATCGGCCTTCTCCCGATCCCGCTCTGCAGTCTCCTAGAGCACGACGCTCTCACAGAAGGAGACCACTGCATTCCAGATTTCGTGCTCTGCCAACATAGCCGACACTACTGCTAGCAGAGAGAGGTCTTGCCCGACCCGATCGACCAGGAGCCGCCGCTCGGCGGCCCATGCAGCGCACTCCTCAAGCTTGTGCTGTGCGGTGTTCTGATCGCTACACAATGGTGGCATTGTGCCGTGGCCTCGCGTCCTATCCTGTGTAGGTACGCGCCGGAACACCCGTGCCCGGTGACCATCTGCGTCAGGCGGTAGGTGACGCGCTCGCTCCTTCTAAGCCAGGCTCTAAAGAGCGGCAGGACGGTCTTGACGACGCGCTTGCTTGCAAACTGCATCTGCAGGCGATGACGCCACTTTCCAAGTGCGCGCCGCCGAGCTAGCTGCCGCAGCCTGTCTAATGCCCCTGGAGGCGTGCCTTTGCCGCTCTGGCGGAGGGAGCGTGTCTGATCGTAGACCCACGCATCCATCTCCGCCAGGATGTCGAAAGGCGGAAAACGCGCCAGGAGAGTTGTCGCCTCGTAGAACACTGTTCGGTATCCTCGTGCGATCCGGATAGATACTCTGCGCTGCAGACCGTGAATTCTGGTCACCAACGCGTATCCACGTACTGGGTTTTGTGGAGACCTAGCCGAAAATTTAACTTATTCTACCTAATTAAATCATATCAATCATAAATAAAGATGTTATGTTACGTTACGTTCTTGCGCACCAGGTGATGATCACGCGCTGCATGGTGGTGCCCATATGCAGCGGCGTGCCCCGCACCGCGCTGTACTGCTGCGCACGCTCGCTGGCGCGCGCGCTGGGCCCGCGCCTGCCGGCCGCCGCCAGGGCGCTGGCCGCGCCCGCCGCCACCGCGCGCCACCTGCACACCCTCGCCACCGCCGTCGACGCGCAGGTAACACGACACGCTGCAGAGGTGTGAGCACCGCGCTGTGCTGCTGCGCACGCTGGGCCCGCGCCCGCCGGCCGCGCCCGCCGCCACCGCGCGCCACCTGCACACCCTCGCCACCGCCGTCGACGCGCAGGTAACACGACACGCTGCAGAGGTGTGAGCACCGCGCTGTGCTGCTGCGCACGCTGGGCCCGCGCCCGCCGCCACCGCGCGCCACCTGCACACCCTCGCCACCGCCGTCGACGCGCAGGTAACACGACACGCTGCAGAGGTGTGAGCACCGCGCTGTGCTGCTGCGCACGCTGGGCCCGCGCCCGCCGCCACCGCGCGCCACCTGCACACCCTCGCCACCGCCGTCGACGCGCAGGTAACACGACACGCTGCAGAGGTGTGAGCACCGCGCTGTGCTGCTGCGCACGCTGGGCCCGCGCCCGCCGGCCGCGCCCGCCGCCACCGCGCGCCACCTGCACACCCTCGCCACCGCCGTCGACGCGCAGGTAACACGACACGCTGCAGAGGTGTGAGCACCGCGCTGTGCTGCTGCGCACGCTGGGCCCGCGCCCGCCGGCCGCGCCCGCCGCCACCGCGCGCCACCTGCACACCCTCGCCACCGCCGTCGACGCGCAGGTAACACGACACGCTGCAGAGGTGTGAGCACCGCGCTGTGCTGCTGCGCACGCTGGGCCCGCGCCCGCCGCCACCGCGCGCCACCTGCACACCCTCGCCACCGCCGTCGACGCGCAGGTAACACGACACGCTGCAGAGGTGTGAGCACCGCGCTGTGCTGCCAACGCGCGCGCTACCTGCAAGACTGATCGCTGAAAGTGTTGCTTAACCTCACCGATCGTATACCGATCAGTGAGTACAACTGGCCGCGAGCACTAAAAATAATAAAACAATTCAAGTCATATAAACTAAGAAGTTTGTCTGACAATGCTAACTTGAGTTCTGTTCTCATAAATCTTAATAGGAGCTTTTATGCTTACGGCAAGTTATATTTTGCAGAGCAAGGAGGATACGATGAAGCCGTTCGTGTGCGAGCTGTATGTCCGAGCGATTACTGCCGGCATGAACGAGCTTGAGAGGCTCAAACTTAAGACTGAAAAGGTATAAATATGGTAGAAATATTTACAGTTCTATATTAATCCTTTTGATAAAAAAAACTCACACTCAGTAAACATGGGCGCCTGCAGAAAATTATTCAGGGAGGTGCGGCTGCATCAATTATAGAATAAAAAAAAAAAATACAGTGCGTCTGGTGCCGGCTACGATTAGCACCAACCCATCTCATCCCGTGGGTGTCGTAAACGCCGACTATGGGATTAGACTGAGGATGGGCAGCAGCGTCCTTCGAATACATTAACAACTCAACTGCGATCGCCAACCCGCCTGCCAAGCGTGGCGATTATGGCAAAACCCCCCATCGAGCACACAACACACCAATGTCGGTCATTGTGGTGATCTTTGAGGGAGGCCTGTGTCAAACAGTGGGCTTTATGACGGCCGAAAGTGAACACACAAAACTGAGTGCACAGTGAGTGTAGGTACTATATAAAATCAGGCTTTTGAGTTATGTCAATTTATGTATTTTGATTTATTGTATTGTAATTAGAACGCCATACTCCTGTTTATCACCTATGCTCTTAAACATCCACCGCTGAACATGGGCCTCATGGCCTCATCATGATCACATCATCACGTTGCTTAATGTAATTTTCGTTTTTGTTGATAATGCCATGGCAGCAATGAACGGACTTGTCGCGACAAACTGCAACCGTTCACGAGTGTGTCGCTTGTATCGGGGTCGCATAGCTCAACTGTATTCTAGGGAACTGACCATGATCCACAACGGCTTCATCAGGAGGACTTTTGAGTGAGCAATACACTCAAAATGACCAGAACTCTCGATTATGTAACCGCCTGGTTAACTAGTTATCTTATACACACTGTTATGTTATTTCTATTGAAGGAGCCGGAGGCCCGATTAGCAGAGCAGACCCTGTCGTCCTGGTTCATGCAGCTAGGAGCTCTGCTGTCGGCCAGCAATCGCATCCGCTGCGAGTGCACGTTGACTGCGTTCTCGGTGCACCCAGCGCCCGACATGTTCGAAAAGATAAAGGCCGCGCCGCCGCTGCCGCCTGTAGCCGTGGTAATATTTAACTGCTCTTTGTTAACTATAATTCCAGTTTTGCACCGTTGTTATTTTACGACCTTCTGAGTAGGAAGTGACAGTGAAGGAGTGCTAAGAGATAACTAAGGTAAAGATCAGTCGTATTTCGTCTAAGATAATCGTGAAAGTTCCAGTAAAATATATGAAAGAAATAAACACGACTCAGCGATTGGCGTGCTGCGCTACGTGTCACGGGTTCAATCCCCGCACGAAACAAATATTTGTTGTTGCTACGGGTCGTTGTGGTGCATATGAGATTTCAGTCTGCAGACTGTACCCATGACACAGAATAATCCAAATATATAAAAAAAAAATTACTGCAGAAGAAGAAAGTTAAAAGGCTTTGTTTCGAATATTGAATTTCATTTAAACGTGAAAAAGTTAAGTTTTAATAGATGCTACATGCATTATGGCATAATAAAGTAGACATTTGGTCATTATCCATTAGCACAAAAATCAGATAATTATAAATTACCTGGCTCTACATCAATAACTTAAATTTATGCTCACTCATATCTCCAGTAATTAGTGAAATTAACAGTCATTAACATGGACATAAGAGACTAAATACATATTCGCAACGACAAAGTAAATAATGATTAGTCCGGTAATTGCTTTGATTTTTACATAGAAGGCGTACAACTGGTCAATGTGAACATGGCTTTCAATTTACTATGATCTAATTGGCCAAGGGGCGTGGCTAAGTCGAGTTACAATGATGAGTCACTATTTTCTAACTCGAATCGACTATAGTCCTGTATAGCTTAACGCGAATCTACTATAGTCCTGTATAGCTTAACAACTGTTAAACAGGTGAATGACTTGTTAGACAGGCCACCAGTTTGTATTTAAAAAAAAATGGATAGTGCGTATGTCTTAGGTTTTCGCGATTATTATTCAAAATAATAAAACATTTTTTTAACGATGTTATCGTGTATATTATTAATTATCAACTTAGTCATCCTGCGACCATGATTTGCAAAACGTTAGGTAAAACATGTATACGCGATTTAATCCCTTTAAAAGTGTTATATTATAATGGGTAATATTATAATAAAACACTTCATATAATATGCTTTCACTTCCAGGATGTACTTGAACCGAAAGATGAATTGAAGTCAGAATTCGGGAGTTGGGCGAGCGATTCTCGATCGCAAACCAATTTCGTGAAGACCTCGGAGACGCTGAATCTTAAGCATACGCAAAACCAGGCCAATGTGCTATCTAACGCGATGTTCAGCGAGGGCGAAGCCCTGGGCATCAGTCCGGAGCTCTGCCAGGATATCGCTGTTCTGTTGTCTGGACCTAGACTGAAGACACTTTCATGGGATATGAACAGGTGTGTATTATTAATCTCTATCAGATGATTCATCAGATTTGCCCTGTCATTCTGAGAATCCGTTTTCTCTCCTCGACATAAGGTTTGCGTACTAAGTGTGACTGGGTGCTGAAAGTAGAAGGACGGGGATGTGCCCGTTTTAGAGCGAGAGCGAACTGATGAAGCCCCGGCCACGGCCCGTATGCGGCAAAAAACCGTAGCCCTGACGAGCCGTGGCCGTGGTCGCACTACTGGGT